>OX465290.1:121176095-123676095 GCA_949987695.1 Merzomyia westermanni
TGGAAAGCAGAAGTTGACATATTTTTTTATCAAAACCGAAAACATATTTAAGTGTGTTCTAGAATCTGTAGGGTATCCGCGATAAAACTTATGGAAACTGGAAGTTGACAAAATTTTGTTTTCATTTTTATCAAAATCCGAGAAAAAAATTTCGTGTGTTCTAGAGTATATAGGGTGTCCCCTAGAAAACTAATGGAAAGCATAAGTTGATATATTTCTTTATCAAAACCGAAAGGAAATTTAAGGGTGTTCTAGAATCTGTAGGGCGTCCTCTAAAAAGCTGATGGAAATCAGATGTGGAAAAATTTGTTTTTTATCAAAACCGCAAGCAAATTTAAGCGTGTTTTAGAACTTATGGAAACTGGAAGTTGACAAAATTTTGTTTTTTAATCAAAACCGAAAAAAAAATGTTGTGTGTTCTAGAGTGTTTAGGGTGTCCTCCATAAAACTAATGGAAAGCATAAGTTGACATATTTTTTTATCAAAACCGAACAATCTGTAGGGTATCCACCTCAAAAGGTATGGAAACTGGAAGTTGACAAAATTTTGTTTTTTTTATCAAAACCGAGAAAAAAATTTTGTGTGTTCTAGAGTGCTTAGGGTGTCCCCTATAAAACTAATGGAAAGCATAAGTTGACATTTTTTTATCAAAACCGAACACAAATTTAAGTGTGTTCTAGAATCTGTAGGGTTTCCGCTACAAAACTTATCGAAACTGGAAGTTGACAAAATTTGGTTCTTAATCAAAACCGAGAAAAAAATTTTGTGTGTTCTAGAGTGTTTAGGGTGTCCCCTATAAAACTAATGGAAAGCAGAAGTTGACATATTTTTTTATCAAAACCGAACAATCTGTTGGGTATCCACTACAAAAGGTATGGAAACTGGAAGTTGACAAAATTTTGTTTTCTTTTATCAAAACCGAGAAAAAAATTTTGTGTGTTCTAGAGTGTTTAGGATGTCCCCTATAAAACTAATGGAAAGCATAAGTTGACATTTTTTTATCAAAACCGAACACAAATTTAAGTGTGTTCTAGAATCATTAGGGTTTCCGCTCCAAAACTTATGGAAACTGGAAGTTGACAAAATTTTGTTTTTTAATCAAAAAATTGAGACAAAAGTTTTTGTGTGTTCTAGAGTGCATAGGGTGTCCCGTAGAAAACTAATGGAAAGCATAGGTTGACATATTTCTTTATCAAAACCGAAAAGAAATTTAAGTGTGTTCTAGAATCTGTGGGGCGTCCTCTAAAAAGCTGATGGAAATCAGATGTTGTAAAATTTGTTTTTTATCAAAGCCGCAAGCAAATTGAAGCGTGTTTTAGAATCTGTAGGGTATCCACAGAAAACGTATTTAAACTGGAAGTTGACAAAATTTTGTTTTTTTTTTATCAAAACCGAGAAAAAAATTTTGTGTGTTCTAGAGTGTATAGGGTGTCCCCTAGAAAACTAATGGAAAGCAGAAGTTGACATATTTTTTTATCAAACCCGAACAATCTGTAGGGTATCCACTACAAAAGGTATGGAAACTGGAAGTTGACAAAATTTTGTTTTTTTTTATCAAAACCGAGAAAAAAATTTTGTGTGTTCTAGAGTGTTCAGGGTGTCCCCTATAAAACTAATAGAAAGCATAAGTTGACATTTTTTTATCAAAACCGAACACAAATTTAAGTGTGTTCTAGAATCTGTAGGGTTTCCGCTACAAAACTTATGGAAACTGGAAGTTGACAAAATTTTGTTTTTATTTCAAAACCGAGAAAAAAATGTTGTGTGTTCTAGAGTGTTTAGGGTGTCCCCTATAAAACTAATGGAAAGCATAAGTTGACATTTTTTTATCAAAACCGAACACAAATTTAAGTGTGTTCTAGAATCTGTAGGGTATCCGCGATAAAACTTATGGAAACTGGAAGTTGACAAAATTTTGTTTTTATTTTTATCAAAACCGAGAAAAAAATTTCGTGTGCTCTAGAGTATATAGGGTGTCCCCTGCAAAACTAATGGAAAGCATAAGTTGATATATTTCTTTATCAAAACCGAAAGGAAATTTAGGGGTGTTCTAGAATCTGTAGGGCGTCCTCTAAAAAGCTGATGGAAATCAGATGTTGAAAAATTTGTTTTTTATCAAAACCCCAAGCGAATTTAAGCGTGTTTTAGAATCTGTAGGGTATCCCCTATAAGACATATGCAAACTGGAAGTTGACAAAATTTTTTTTTTGTTTTTTATATCAAAACCGAGAAAAAAAGTTTGTGTGTTCTAGAGTGTATAGGGTGTCCCCTACAAAACTAATGGAGAGCATAAGTTGACATATTTTTTTTATCAAAACCGTTCTAGAATCTGTAGGGCGTCCTCTAAAAAGCTGATGGAAATCAGATGTTGAAAAATTTGGTTTTTATCAAAACCGCAAGCAAATTGAAGCGTGTTTTAGAATCTGTAGGGTGTCCACAGAAAATGTATTTAAACTGGAAGTTGACAAAATTTTGTTTTTTTTTTATCAAAACCGAGAAAACAATTTTGTGTGTTCTAGAGTGTATAGGGTGTCCCCTAGAAAACTAATAGAAAGCAGAAGTTGACATATTTTTTTATCAAAACCGAACAATCTGTAGGGTATCCACTACAAAAGGTATGGAAACTGGAAGTTGACAAAATTTTGTTTTCTTTTATCAAAACCGAGAAAAAAATTTTGTGTGTTCTAGAGTGTTTAGGGTGTCACCTATAAAACTAATGGAAAGCATAAGTTGACATTTTTTTATCAAAACCGAACACAAATTTAAGTGTGTTCTAGAATCTGTAGAGTTTCCGCTACAAAACTTATGGAAACTGGAAGTTGACAAAATTTTGTTTTTATTTCAAAACCGAGAAAAAAATCTTGTGTGTTCTAGAGTGTTTAGGGTGTCCCCTATAAAACTAATGGAAAGCATAAGTTGACATTTTTTTATCAAAACCGAACACAAATTTAAGTGTGTTCTAGAATCTGTAGGGTTTCCGCTACAAAACTTATGGAAACTGGAAGTTGACAAAATTTTGTTTTTTAATCAAAAAACTGAGACAATAGTTTTGGTGTGTTCTAGAGTGCATAGGGTGTCCCCTAGAAAACTAATGGAAAGCATAGGTTGACATATTTCTTTATCAAAACCGAAAAGAAATTTAAGTGTGTTCTAGAATCTGTGGGGCGTCCTCTA
This sequence comes from Merzomyia westermanni, assembly GCA_949987695.1. Taxonomy (NCBI): domain Eukaryota; kingdom Metazoa; phylum Arthropoda; class Insecta; order Diptera; family Tephritidae; genus Merzomyia; species Merzomyia westermanni. The sequence goes on from OX465290.1 coordinate 121,179,270, forward strand.
AAAAGCTGATGGAAATCAGATGTTGAAAAATTTGTTTTTTATCAAAACCGCAAGCAAATTGAAGCGTGTTTTAGAATCTGTAGGGTGTCCACAGAAAACGTATTTAAACTGGAAGTTGACAAAATTTTGTTTTTTTTATCCAAACCGAGAAAAAAATTTTGTGTGTTCTAGAGTGAATAGGGTGTCCCCTAGAAAACTAATGGAAAGCAGAAGTTGACATATTTTTTTATCAAAACCGAACAATCTGTAGGGTATCCACTACAAAAGGTATGGAAACTGGAAGTTGACAAAATTTTGTTTTTTTTTATCAAAACCGAGAAAAAAATTTTGTGTGTTCTAGAGTGTTTAGGGTGTCCCCTATAAAACTAATGGAAAGCATAAGTTGACATTTTTTTATCAAAACCGAACACAAATTTAAGTGTGTTCTAGAATCTGTAGGGTTTCCGCTACAAAACTTATGGAAACTGGAAGTTGACAAAATTTTGTTTTTTAATCAAAAAACTGCGACAAACGTTTTTGTTGTGTGTTCTAGAGTGCATAGGGTGTCCCGTAGAAAACTAATGGAAAGCATAAGTTGCTATATTTCTTTATCAAAACCGAAAAGAAATTTAAGTGTGTTCTAGAATATGTAGGGCGTCCTCTAAAAAGCTGATGGAAATCAGATGTTGAAAAATTTGCTTTTATCAAAACCCCAAGCAAATTTAAGCGTGTTTTAGAATCTGTAGGGTGTCCACAGAAAACGTATTTAAACTGGAAGTTGACAAAATTTTTTTTTTTTTTATCAAAACCGCGAAAAACATTTTGTGTGTTCTAGGGTGTATAGGGTGTCGCCTAGAAGACTAATGGAAAGCAGAAGTTGACATATTTTTTTATCAAAACCGAAAACAAATTTAAGTGTGTTCTAGAATCTGTAGGGTATCCGCGATAAAACTTATGGAAACTGGAAGTTGACAAAATTTTGTTTCCTTTTTTTATCAAAACCGAGAAAAAAATTTTGTGTGTTCTAGAGTGTTTAGGGTGTCCCCTATAAAACTAATGGAAAGCATAAGTTGACATTTTTTTATCAAAACCGAACACAAATGTAAGTGTGTTCTAGAATCTGTGGGGCGTCCTCTAAAAAGCTGATGGAAATCAGATGTTGAAAAATTTGTTTTTTATCAAAACCGCAAGCAAATTGAAGCGTGTTTTAGAATCTGTAGGGTGTCCACAGAAAACGTATTTAAACTGGAAGTTGACAAAATTTTGTTTTTTAATCAAAACCGCGAAAAACATTTTGTGTGTTCTAGGGTGTATAGGGTGTCGCCTAGAAGACTAATGGAAAGCAGAAGTTGACATATTTTTTTATCAAAACCGAAAACAAATTTAAGTTTGTTCTAGAATCTGTAGGGTATCCGCGATAAAACTTATGGAAACTGGAAGTTGACAAAATTTTGTTTTCTTTTTTATCAAAACCGAGAAAAAAATTTTGTGTGTTCTAGAGTGTTTAGGGTGTCCCCTATAAAACTAATGGAAAGCATAAGTTGATATTTTTTTATCAAAACCGAACACAAATTTAAGTGTGTTCTAGGATCTGTAGGGTTTCCGCTACAAAACTTATGGAAACTGGAAGTTGACAAAATTTTGTTTTTTAATCAAAACCGAGAAAAAAAATTTGTGTGTTCTAGAGTGTTTAGGGTGTCCTCCATAAAACTAATGGAAAGCATAAGTTGACATATTTTTTTATCAAAACCGAACAATCTGTAGGGTGTCCACAGAAAACGTATTTAAACTGGAAGTTGACAAAATTTTGTTTTTTAATCAAAACCGAGAAAAAAATTTTGTGTGTTCTAGAGTGTTTAGGGTGTCCCCTATAAAACTAATGGAAAGCATAAGTTGACATATTTTTATCAAAACCGAACACAAATTTAAGTGTGTTCTAGAATCTGTAGGGTTTCCGCTACAAAACTTATGGAAACTGGAAGTTGACAAAATTTTGTTTTTTAATCAAAACCGAGAAAAAAATTTTGTGTGTTCTAGAGTGTTTAGGGTGTCCCGTAGAAAACTAATGGAAAGCATAAGTTGACATATTTTTTTATCAAAACCGAACAATCTGTAGGGTGTCCACAGAAAACGTATTTAAACTGGAAGTTGACAAAATTTTGTTTTTTAATCAAAACCGAGAAAAAAATTTTGTGTGTTCTAGAGTGTTTAGGGTGTCCCCTATAAAACTAATGGAAAGCATAAGTTGACATTTTTTTATCAAAACCGAACACAAATGTAAGTGTGTTCTAGAATCTGTGGGGCGTCCTCTAAAAAGCTGATGGAAATCAGATGTTGAAAAATTTGTTTTTTATCAAAACCGCAAGCAAATTTAAGCGTGTTTTAGAATCTGTAGGGTTTCCGCCACAAAACTTATAAAAACTGGAAGTTGACAATTTAGGTATTTTTATCAAAACCGAGAAAAAATGTTTGTGTATTCTAGAAAACTAATGGAAAGAATAAGTTGACATATTTTTATATCAAAACCGAAAAGAAATTTAAGTGTGTTCTAGAATCTGTGGGGCGTCCTCTAAAAAGCTGATGGAAATCAGATGTTGAAAAATTTGTTTTTTATCAAAACCGCAAGCAAATTGAAGCGTGTTTTAGAATCTGTAGGATGTCCACAGAAAACGTATTTAAACTGGAAGTTGACAAAATTTTTTTTTTTTTTTATCAAAACCGCGAAAAACATTTTGTGTGTTCTAGGGTGTATAGGGTGTCGCCTAGAAGACTAATGGAAAGCAGAAGTTGACATATTTTTTTATCAAAACCGAAAACATATTTAAGTGTGTTCTAGAATCTGTAGGGTATCCGCGATAAAACTTATGGAAACTGGAAGTTGACAAAATTTTGTTTTCATTTTTATCAAACCCGAGAAAAAAATTTCGTGTGTTCTAGAGTATATAGGGTGTCCCCTAGAAAACTAATGGAAAGCATAAGTTGATATATTTCTTTATCAAAACCGAAAGGAAATTTAAAGGTGTTCTAGAATCTGTAGGGCGTCCTCTAAAAAGCTGATGGAAATCAGATGTTGAAAAATTTGTTTTTTATCAAAACCGCAAGCAAATTTAAGCGTGTTTTAGAATCTGTAGGGTATCCCCTAGAAGACATATGCAAACTGGAAGTTGACAAAATTTTTTTTTTGTTTTTTATATCAAAACCGAGAAAAAAAGTTTGTGTGTTCTAGAGTGTATAGGGTGTCCCCTGCAAAACTAATGGAAAGCATAAGTTGACAAATTTTTTATACCCAAAACGGAAATTTAAGGCTGTTCTAGAATCTGTAGGGCGTCCTCTAACAAGCTGATTAAAATCAGATTTTGAAAAATTTGTTTCTTATCAAAACCGCAAGCTAATTTAATCGTGTTTGAGAATCTATAGGGTATCCACTAGAAAACTTATGGAAACTGAAAGTTGACAAAATTTTGTTTTTTTATTAAAACTGAGAAAAAAATGTTGTGTGTTCTAGAGTGTATAGGGTGTCCCCTAGAAAACTAATGGAGAGCATAAGTTGACATATTTTTTTTATCAAAACCGAAAACAAATTTAAGTGTGTTCTAGAATCTGTAGGGCGTCCTCTAAAAAGCTGATGGAAATCAGATGTTGAAAAATTTGGTTTTTATCAAAACCGCAAGCAAATTGAAGCGTGTTTTAGAATCTGTAGGGTGTCCACAGAAAATGTATTTAAACTGGAAGTTGACAAAATTTTGTTTTTTTTTATCAAAACCGAGAAAACAATTTTGTGTGTTCTAGAGTGTATAGGGTGTCCCCTAGAAAACTAATAGAAAGCAGAAGTTGACATATTTTTTTATCAAAACCGAACAATCTGTAGGGTATCCACTACAAAAGGTATGGAAACTGGAAGTTGACAAAATTTTGTTTTTTTTTTTATCAAAACCGAGAAAAAAATTTTGTGTGTTCTAGAGTGTTTAGGGTGTCCCCTATAAAACTAATGGAAAGCATAAGTTGACATTTTTTTATCAAAACCGAACACAAATTTAAGTGTGTTCTAGAATCTGTAGGGTTTCCGCTACAAAACTTATGGAAACTGGAAGTTGACAAAATTTTGTTTTTTAATCAAAACCGAGAAAAAAATTTTGTGTGTTCTAGAGTGTTTAGGGTGTCCCCTATAAAACTAATGGAAAGCAGAAGTTGACATATTTTTTTATCAAAACCGAACAATCTGTAGGGTATCCACTACAAAAGGTATGGAAACTGGAAGTTGACAAAATTTTGTTTTTTTTTATCAAAACCGAGAAAAAAATTTTGTGTGTTCTAGAGTGTTTAGGGTGTCCCCTATAAAACTAATGGAAAGCAGAAGTTGACATATTTTTTTATCAAAACCGAACAATCTGTAGGGTATCCACTACAAAACTTATGGAAACTGGAAGTTGACAAAATTTTGTTTTTTAATCAAAACCGAGAAAAAAATTTTGTGTGTTCTAGAGTGCTTAGGGTGTCCCCTATAAAACTAATGGAAAGCAGAAGTTGACATATTTTTTTATCAAAACCGAACAATCTGTAGGGTATCCACTACAAAAGGTATGGAAACTGGAAGTTGACAAAATTTTGTTTTCTTTTATCAAAACCGAGAAAAAAATTTTGTGTGTTCTAGAGTGTTTAGGGTGTCCCCTATAAAACTAATGGAAAGCATAAGTTGACATTTTTTTATCAAAACCGAACACAAATTTAAGCGTGTTCTAGAATCTGTAGGGTTTCCGCTACAAAACTTATGGAAACTGGAAGTTGACAAAATTTTGTTTTTATTTCAAAACCGAGAAAAAAATCTTGTGTGTTCTAAAGTGTTTAGGGTGTCCCCTATAAAACTAATGGAAACCATAAGTTGACATTTTTTTATCAAAACCGAACACAAATTTAAGTGTGTTCTAGAATCTGTAGGGTTTCCGCTACAAAACTTATGGAAACTGGAAGTTGACAAAATTTTGTTTTTTAATCAAAAAACTGAGACAAAAGTTTTGGTGTGTTCTAGAGTGCATAGGGTGTCCCGTAGAAAACTAATGGAAAGCATAGGTTGACATATTTCTTTATCAAAGCCGAAAAGAAATTTAAGTGTGTTCTAGAATCTGTGGGGCGTCCTCTAAAAAGCTGATGGAAATCAGATGTTGAAAAATTTGTTTTTTATCAAAACCGCAAGCAAATTGAAGCGTGTTTTAGAATCTGTAGGGTGTCCACAGAAAACGTATTTAAACTGGAAGCTGACAAAATTTTGTTTTTTTTATCCAAACCGAGAAAAAAATTTTGTGTGTTCTAGAGTGAATAGGGTGTCCCCTAGAAAACTAATGGAAAGCAGAAGTTGACATATTTTTTTATCAAAACCGAACAATCTGTAGGGTATCCTCTACAAAAGGTATGGAAACTGGAAGTTGACAAAATTTTGTTTTTTTTTATCAAAACCGAGAAAAAAATTTTGTGTGTTCTAGAGTGTTTAGGGTGTCCCCTATAAAACTAATGGAAAGCATAAGTTGACATTTTTTTATCAAAACCGAACACAAATTTAAGTGTGTTCTAGAATCTGTAGGGTTTCCGCTACAAAACTTATGGAAACTGGAAGTTGACAAAATTTTGTTTTTTAATCAAAAAACTGCGACAAAAGTTTTTGTTGTGTGTTCTAGAGTGCATAGGGTGTCCCGTAGAAAACTAATGGAAAGCATAAGTTGACATATTTCTTTATCAAAACCGAAAAGAAATTTAAGTGTGTTCTAGAATCTGTAGGGCGTCCTCTAAAAAGCTGATGGAAATCAGATGTTGAAAAATTTGCTTTTATCAAAACCCCAAGCAAATTTAAGCGTGTTTTAGAATCTGTAGGGTGTCCACAGAAAACGTATTTAAACTGGAAGTTGACAAAATTTTTTTTTTTAATCAAAACCGCCAAAAACATTTTGTGTGTTCTAGGGTGTATAGGGTGTCGCCTAGAAGACTAATGGAAAGCAGAAGTTGACATATTTTTTTATCAAAACCGAACACAAATTTAAGTGTGTTCTAGAATCTGTAGGGTTTCCGCTACAAAACTTATGGAAACTGGAAGTTGACAAAATTTTGTTTTTTAATCAAAACCGAGAAAAAAATTTTGTGTGTTCTAGAGTGTTTAGGGTGTCCCCTATAAAACTAATGGAAAACAGAAGTTGACATATTTTTTTATCAAAACCGAACAATCTGTAGGGTATCCACTACAAAAGGTATGGAAACTGGAAGTTGACAAAATTTTGTTTTTTTTATCAAAACCGAGAAAAAAATTTTGTGTGTTCTAGAGTGTTTAGGGTGTCCCCTATAAAACTAATGGAAAGCAGAAGTTGACATATTTTTTTATCAAAACCGAACAATCTGTAGGGTATCCACTACAAAACTTATGGAAACTGGAAGTTGACAAAATTTTGTTTTTTAATCAAAACCGAGAAAAAAATTTTGTGTGTTCTAGAGTGCTTAGGGTGTCCCCTATAAAACTAATGGAAAGCAGAAGTTGACATATTTTTTTTATCAAAACCGAACAATCTGTAGGGTATCCACTACAAAAGGTATGGAAACTGGAAGTTGACAAAATTTTGTTTTCTTTTATCAAAACCGAGAAAAAAATTTTGTGTGTTCTAGAGTGTTTAGGGTGTCCCCTATAAAACTAATGGAAAGCATAAGTTGACATTTTTTTATCAAAACCGAACACAAATTTAAGTGTGTTCTAGAATCTGTAGGGTTTCCGCTACAAAACTTATGGAAACTGGAAGTTGACAAAATTTTGTTTTTATTTCAAAACCGAGAAAAAAATCTTGTGTGTTCTAAAGTGTTTAGGGTGTCCCCTATAAAACTAATGGAAACCATAAGTTGACATTTTTTTATCAAAACCGAACACAAATTTAAGTGTGTTCTAGAATCTGTAGGGTTTCCGCTACAAAACTTATGGAAACTGGAAGTTGACAAAATTTTGTTTTTTAATCAAAAAACTGAGACAAAAGTTTTGGTGTGTTCTAGAGTGCATAGGGTGTCCCGTAGAAAACTAATGGAAAGCATAGGTTGACATATTTCTTTATCAAAGCCGAAAAGAAATTTAAGTGTGTTCTAGAATCTGTGGGGCGTCCTCTAAAAAGCTGATGTAAATCAGATGTTGAAACATTTGTTTTGTATCAAAACCGCAAGCAAATTGAAGCGTGTTTTAGAATCTGTAGGGTGTCCACAGAAAACGTATTTAAACTGGAAGTTGACAAAATTTTGTTTTTTTTATCCAAACCGAGAAAAAAATTTTGTGTGTTCTAGAGTGAATAGGGTGTCCCCTAGAAAACTAATGGAAAGCAGAAGTTGACATATTTTTTTATCAAAACCGAACAATCTGTAGGGTATCCACTACAAAAGGTATGGAAACTGGAAGTTGACAAAATTTTGTTTTTTTTTATCAAAACCGAGAAAAAAATTTTGTGTGTTCTAGAGTGTTTAGGGTGTCCCCTATAAAACTAATGGAAAGCATAAGTTGACATTTTTTTATCAAAACCGAACACAAATTTAAGTGTGTTCTAGAATCTGTAGGGTTTCCGCTACAAAACTTATGGAAACTGGAAGTTGACAAAATTTTGTTTTTTAATCAAAAAACTGCGACAAAAGTTTTTGTTGTGTGTTCTAGAGTGCATAGGGTGTCCCGTAGAAAACTAATGGAAAGCATAAGTTGACATATTTCTTTATCAAAATCGAAAAGAAATTTAAGTGTGTTCTAGAATCTGTAGGGCGTCCTCTAAAAAGCTGATGGAAATCAGATGTTGAAAAATTTGCTTTTATCAAAACCCCAAGCAAATTTAAGCGTGTTTTAGAATCTGCAGGGTGTCCACAGAAAACGTATTTAAACTGGAAGTTGACAAAATTTTTTTTTTTTTATCAAAACCGCGAAAAACATTTTGTGTGTTCTAGGGTGTATAGGGTGTCGCCTAGAAGACTAATGGAAAGCAGAAGTTGACATATTTTTTTATCAAAACCGAAAACAAATTTAAGTGTGTTCTAGAATCTGTAGGGTATCTGCGATAAAACTTATGGAAACTGGAAGTTGACAAAATTTTGTTTTCTTTTTTTATCAAAACCGAGAAAAAAATTTTGTGTGTTCTAGAGTGTTTAGGGTGTCCCCTATAAAACTAATGGAAAGCATAAGTTGACATTTTTTTATCAAAACCGAACACAAATGTAAGTGTGTTCTAGAATCTGTGGGGCGTCCTCTAAAAAGCTGATGGAAATCAGATGTTGAAAAATTTGTTTTTTATCAAAACCCCAAGCAAATTTAAGCGTGTTTTAGAATCTGTAGGGTGTCCACAGAAAACGTATTTAAACTGGAAGTTGACAAAATTTTGTTTTTTAATCAAAACCGCGAAAAACATTTTGTGCGTTCTAGGGTGTATAGGGTGTCGCCTAGAAGACTAATGGAAAGCAGAAGTTGACATTTTTTTATCAAAACCGAACACAAATGTAAGTGTGTTCTAGAATCTGTGGGGCGTCCTCTAAAAAGCTGATGGAAATCAGATGTTGAAAAATTTGCTTTTATCAAAACCCCAAGCAAATTTAAGCGTGTTTTAGAATCTGTAGGGTGTCCACAGAAAACGTATTTAAACTGGAAGTTGACAAAATTTTGTTTTTTAATCAAAACCGCGAAAAACATTTTGTGCGTTCTAGGGTGTATAGGGTGTCGCCTAGAAGACTAATGGAAAGCAGAAGTTGACATTTTTTTATCAAAACCGAACACAAATGTAAGTGTGTTCTAGAATCTGTGGGGCGTCCTCTAAAAAGCTGATGGAAATCAGATGTTGAAAAATTTGTTTTTTATCAAAACCCCAAGCAAATTTAAGCGTGTTTTAGAATCTGTAGGGTGTCCACAGAAAACGTATTTAAACTGGAAGTTGACAAAATTTTGTTTTTTAATCAAAACCGCGAAAAACATTTTGTGCGTTCTAGGGTGTATAGGGTGTCGCCTAGAAGACTAATGGAAAGCAGAAGTTGACATATTTTTTTATCAAAACCGAAAACAAATTTAAGTTTGTTCTAGAATCTGTAGGGTATCCGCAATAAAACTTATGGAAACTGGAAGTTGACAAAATTTTGTTTTCTTTTTTATCAAAACCGAGAAAAAAATTTTGTGTGTTCTAGAGTGTTTAGGGTGTCCCCTATAAAACTAATGGAAAGCATAAGTTGATATTTTTTTATCAAAACCGAACACAAATTTAAATGTGTTCTAGGATCTGTAGGGTTTCCGCTACAAAACTTATGGAAACTGGAAGTTGACAAAATTTTGTTTTTTAATCAAAACCGAGAAAAAAATTTTGTGTGTTCTAGAGTGTTTAGGGTGTCCTCCATAAAACTAATGGAAAGCATAAGTTGACATATTTTTTTATCAAAACCGAACAATCTGTAGGGTGTCCACAGAAAACGTATTTAAACTGGAAGTTGACAAAATTTTGTTTTTTAATCAAAACCGAGAAAAAAATTTTGTGTGTTCTAGAGTGTTTAGGGTGTCCCCTATAAAACTAATGGAAAGCATAAGTTGACATTTTTTTATCACAACCGAACACAAATTTAAGTGTGTTCTAGAATCTGTAGGGTTTCCGCTACAAAAATTATGGAAACTGGAAGTTGACAAAATTTTGTTTTTTAATCAAAAAACCGAGACAAAAATTTTTGTGTGTTCTAGAGTGCATAGGGTGTCCCGTAGAAAACTAATGGAAAGCATAAGTTGACATATTTCTTTATCAAAACCGAAAAGAAATTTAAGTGTGTTCTAGAATCTGTGGGGCGTCCTCTAAAAAGCTGATGGAAATCAGATGTTGAAAAATTTGTTTTTTATCAAAACCGCAAGCAAATTGAAGCGTGTTTTAGAATCTGTAGGATGTCCACAGAAAACGTATTTAAGCTGGAAGTTGACAAAATTTTTTTTTTTTTATCAAAACCGCGAAAAACATTTTGTGTGTTCTAGGGTGTATAGGGTGTCGCCTAGAAGACTAATGGAAAGCAGAAGTTGACATATTTTTTTATCAAAACCGAAAACATATTTAAGTGTGTTCTAGAATCTGTAGGGTATCCGCGATAAAACTTATGGAAACTGGAAGTTGACAAAATTTTGTTTTCATTTTTATCAAACCCGAGAAAAAAATTTCGTGTGTTCTAGAGTATATAGGGTGTCCCCTAGAAAACTAATGGAAAGCATAAGTTGATATATTTCTTTATCAAAACCGAAAAGAAATTTAAGGGTGTTCTAGAATCTGTAGGGCGTCCTCTAAAAAGCTGATGGAAATCAGATGTTGAAAAATTTGTTTTTTATCAAAACCGCAAGCAAATTTAAGCGTGTTTTAGAATCTGTAGGGTATCCCCTAGAAGACATATGCAAACTGGAAGTTGACAAAATTTTTTTTTTGTTTTTTATATCAAAACCGAGAAAAAAAATTTGTGTGTTCTAGAGTGTATAGGGTGTCCCCTGCAAAACTAATGGAAAGCATAAGTTGACAAATTTTTTATACCCAAAACGGAAATTTAAGGCTGTTCTAGAATCTGTAGGGCATCCTCTAACAAGCTGATTAAAATCAGATTTTGAAAAATTTGTTTCTTATCAAAACCGCAAGCTAATTTAATCGTGTTTTAGAATCTATAGGGTATCCACTAGAAAACTTATGGAAACTGAAAGTTGACAAAATTTTGTTTTTTTATTAAAACTGAGAAAAAAATGTTGTGTGTTCTAGAGTGTATAGGGTGTCCCCTAGAAAACTAATGGAGAGCATAAGTTGACATATTTTTTTTATCAAAACCGAAAACAAATTTAAGTGTGTTCTAGAATCTGTAGGGCGTCCTCTAAAAAGCTGATGGAAATCAGATGTTGAAAAATTTGGTTTTTATCAAAACCGAACAATCTGTAGGGTATCCACAACAAAAGGTATGGAAACTGGAAGTTGACAAAATTTGGTTTTTTTTTATCCAAACCGAGAAAAAAATTTTGTGTGTTCTAGAGTGTTTAGGGTGTCCCCTATAAAACTAATGGAAAGCATAAGTTGACATTTTTTTATCAAAACCGAACACAAATTTAAGTGTGTTCTAGAATCTGTAGGGTTTCTGCTACAAAACTTATGAAAACTGGAAGTTGACAAAATTTTGTTTTTTAATCAAAAAACCGAGACAAAAATTTTTGTGTGTTCTAGAGTGCATAGGGTGTCCCGTAGAAAACTAATGGAAAGCATAAGTTGACATATTTCTTTATCAAAACCGAAAAGAAATTTAAGTGTGTTCTAGAATCTGTGGGGCGTCCTCTAAAAAGCTGATGGAAATCAGATGTTGAAAAATTTGTTTTTTATCAAAACCGCAAGCAAATTGAAGCGTGTTTTAGAATCTGTAGGATGTCCACAGAAAACGTATTTAAGCTGGAAGTTGACAAAATTTTTTTTTTTTATCAAAACCGCGAAAAACATTTTGTGTGTTCTAGGGTGTATAGGGTGTCGCCTAGAAGACTAATGGAAAGCAGAAGTTGACATATTTTTTTATCAAAACCGAAAACATATTTAAGTGTGTTCTAGAATCTGTAGGGTATCCGCGATAAAACTTATGGAAACTGGAAGTTGACAAAATTTTGTTTTCATTTTTATCAAACCCGAGAAAAAAATTTCGTGTGTTCTAGAGTATATAGGGTGTCCCCTAGAAAACTAATGGAAAGCATAAGTTGATATATTTCTTTATCAAAACCGAAAGGAAATTTAAGGGTGTTCTAGAATCTGTAGGGCGTCCTCTAAAAAGCTGATGGAAATCAGATGTTGAAAAATTTGTTTTTTATCAAAACCGCAAGCAAATTTAAGCGTGTTTTAGAATCTGTAGGGTATCCCCTAGAAGACATATGCAAACTGGAAGTTGACAAAATTTTTTTTTTGTTTTTTATATCAAAACCGAGAAAAAAAGTTTGTGTGTTCTAGAGTGTATAGGGTGTCCCCTGCAAAACTAATGGAAAGCATAAGTTGACAAATTTTTTATACCCAAAACGGAAATTTAAGGCTGTTCTAGAATCTGTAGGGCATCCTCTAACAAGCTGATTAAAATCAGATTTTGAAAAATTTGTTTCTTATCAAAACCGCAAGCTAATTTAATCGTGTTTTAGAATCTATAGGGTATCCACTAGAAAACTTATGGAAACTGAAAGTTGACAAAATTTTGTTTTTTTATTAAAACTGAGAAAAAAATGTTGTGTGTTCTAGAGTGTATAGGGTGTCCCCTAGAAAACTAATGGAGAGCATAAGTTGACATATTTTTTTTATCAAAACCGAAAACAAATTTAAGTGTGTTCTAGAATCTGTAGGGCGTCCTCTAAAAAGCTGATGGAAATCAGATGTTGAAAAATTTGGTTTTTATCAAAACCGAACAATCTGTAGGGTATCCACAACAAAAGGTATGGAAACTGGAAGTTGACAAAATTTGGTTTTTTTTTATCCAAACCGAGAAAAAAATTTTGTGTGTTCTAGAGTGTTTAGGGTGTCCCCTATAAAACTAATGGAAAGCATAAGTTGACATTTTTTTATCAAAACCGAACACAAATTTAAGTGTGTTCTAGAATCTGTAGGGTTTCTGCTACAAAACTTATGAAAACTGGAAGTTGACAAAATTTTGTTTTTATTTCAAAACCGAGAAAAAAATTTTGTGTGTTCTAGAGTGTTTAGGGTGTCCCCTATAAAACTAATGGAAAGCATAAGTTGACTTTTTTTTATCAAAACCGAACACAAATTTAAGTGTGTTCTAGAATCTGTAGGGTTTCCGCTACAAAACTTATGGAAACTGGAAGTTGACAAAATTTTGTTTTTTAATCAAAAAACTGAGACAAAAGTTTTTGTGTGTTCTAGAGTGCATAGGGTGTCCCGTAGAAAACTAATGGAAAGCATAGGTTGACATATTTCTTTATCAAAACCGAAAAGAAATTTAAGTGTGTTCTAGAATCTGTGGGGCGTCCTCTAAAAAGCTGATGGAAATCAGATGTTGAAAAATTTGTTTTTTATCAAAACCGCAAGCAAATTGAAGCGTGTTTTAGAATCTGTAGGGTGTCCACAGAAAACGTATTTAAACTGGAAGTTGACAAAATTTTGTTTTTTTTTATCAAAACCGAGAAAAAAATTTTGTGTGTTCTAGAGTGTATAGGGTGTCCCCTAGAAAACTAATGGAAAGCCCTGTAGGGTATCCACTACAAAACGTATGGAAACTGGAAGTTGACAAAATTTTGTTTTTTAATCAAAACCGAGAAAAAAATTTTGTGTGTTCTAGAGTGTAAAGGGTGTCCCCTAGAAAACTAATGGAGAGCATAAATTGACATATTTTTTTTATCAAAACCGAGAAAAAATTTTTGTGTGTTCTAGAGTGTATAGGGTGTCCCCTAGAAAACTAATGGAGAGCATAAGTTGACATATTTTTTTTATCAAAACCGAAAAAAAATTTAAGTGTGTTCTAGAATCTGTAGGGCGTCCTCTAAAAAGCTGATGAAAATCTGATGTTGAAAAATTTGTTTTTTATCAAACCCCCAAGCAAATTTAAGCGTGTTTTAGAATCTGTAGGGTTTCCGCCACAAAACTTATAAAAACTGGAAGTTGACAATTTAGGTATTTTTATCAAAACCGAGAAAAAATGTTTGTGTATTCTAGAAAACTAATGGAAAGAATAAGTTGACATATTTTTATATCAAAACCGAAAACAAATTTAAGTGTGTTCTAGAATCTGTAGGGCGTCCTCTAACAAGCTGATGGAAATCAGATGTTGAAAAATTTGGTTTTTATCAAAATCGGAAGCAAATTTAATCGTGTTTTAGAATCTGTAGGGTATCCACAAGAAAACGTATGGAAACTGGAAGTTGAAAAAATTTTGTGTTTTTTTATCAAAACCGAACAACCTGTAGGGTATCCACTACAAAACGTATGGAAACTGGAAGTTGACAAAATTTTGTTTTTTAATCAAAACCGAGAAAAAAATTTTGTGTGTTCTAGAGTGTAAAGGGTGTCCCCTAGAAAACTAATGGAGAGCATAAATTGACATATTTTTTTTATCAAAACCGAGAAAAAATTTTTGTGTGTTCTAGAGTGTATAGGGTGTCCCCTATAAAACTAATGGAAAGCATAAGTTGACATTTTTTATATCAAAACCGAAAACAAATTTAAGTGTGTTCTAGAATCTGTAGGGCGTCCTCTAAAAGCACGGCTCTCTAATGTCGTCGCCATAACAGCCTCTACATTTTCCGGTATAACCCGTTTGGAAACGCTAGCTAGCAAGTGAACATGTCGTCCCGTTCCTTGTATGTGTGATGGAATTTTTGGATCATTAAACGGTGGATCATCTTGATTTAAATATTCTTTCAATGTATCGTACGGAATGCTTCGCGTGAATGGTAGTTCAAATACGATATTTATATCATTCAAATTGATCATTTCCGTATAACTTGTGCAATTAAAGTTTATATCTGGTTTTTTATCAACTCTAAGTTCCATTGGCTCGTCAACATCGGTTCGATAGCGTAGAATTTTCTTGCTGGCACAGTCGCGCCTTTCTTTCCTATCACCAAACAACATTGATAACAAGATATTTTCCGAATGCGCATAATTGGAATTATCTTTAATTACTTGATTGACTATTTTGCGTAAACGAGGTTGTAGAAATCGTGACCAACCAATGAACTTGAAAAATAATGCACTGCCGTATACGACAGAGCTGTAATACTTGATATTGAAGTACATTGTCACATAACATTTAATTATAAATTCAACCAGAATTCTTAAATTTGCATCTGGATTTTCTGTTGTCACATACTAGGTGTGTTCAAAAAGTATCGCGAATTTTGAATTTTCGCTGTTTACGTATATTCGAATTTCTTGTGGCGTTATGTTGGTACTCATGTCTCTCACTTATGCCGACAAGCTCGGCCATTTTGAATGTTCAGGTTATTGTTGACAGCTGCTTTGCTTGCACGTGTTTTGGATCGTCTTCGATTTTTACCTATTTTTTTACCAAAATTGCTCAATTGTGACCAAAAACAGCATCGCATGAACATTGCTAATGAGATGTTAAACTCTGTCCGCGACGACCCAAATTTGCTCCAGAGGGTCATAACTGGTGACGAATCGTGGGTTTATGGTTATGACGTGGAAACCAAAGCTCAATCATCTCAATGGAAGCTGCCGCACGAACCAAGACCGAAAAAAGCGCGCCAAGTTCGATCGAAGGTGAAAGTTTTGCTGACAGTTTTCTTCGATTGCAGGGGCGTGGTGCATCATGAGTTCTTGCCACAGGGAAGAACGGTCAATAAGGAATATTACCTGCAAGTTATGCGCAATTTGCGCAAGCAATCCGCCAGAAACGCCCGGATTTGTGGAAGAACAAAAATTGGCTTTTGCACCACGATAACGCCCCTGCTCACGCATCGTTGCTTGTGCGCGACTTTTTGGCCAAAAACAACACACTAATGATGCCGCAGCCACCGTATTCCCCAGATCTGGCCCCCTGTGACTTTTTCTTGTTCCCTTAACTGAAGAGGCCCATGAAAGGACGACGTTACGCTTCTCTTGACGAGATAAAGGCGGCATCGAAGGAGGAGCTGAACAAGATACAAAAAAATTATTTTTTGAAGTGCTTCGAAGATCGGAAAAACCGTTGGCACAACTGTATAATATCTCATGGGGATTACTTTGAAGGGAACAAAATAGATATTCATGAATAAATAAATAATTTTTGAAAAAACACAAAATTCGCGATACTTTTTGAACACACCTCGTATAATCGCAATAATCTAGCGGCCTTGGTGAGCCATCGAGAACGTACAATTTTCCCTGGTTTGATGTTAGCCAGATCCACCGGAACCACGCCGCTAGAAATTGCATGGGCCATGTCGTATAAGTACTTCGAATCGGTGGAAAATTCAATTTTTTCTGGAGCAGGGGGCATTTTTGCAACTCAATTTTTTGGAAGCCGTCCACCACCTGAAAATATATAATAATAAAATAATTAAAAATGGTTGACAATTGTAATAAATAGGTGATAGCAATAACTTACCGGAAGAGTTTCACAAGTTTCGATTTGACGGCTCAGTTTTCCGGTTGCCGATCTTGGTCCAGTGCTGGTTGATTTATTCAAAGCTTCAAACAAATGCCGAAACGGAAGTTCGTTGAAGTGTAGAAGGCAAACGAACCAATGCAATAGTCTTTTTAACAGCAATTCGAATCGTCGTATAATTCCACCGTGTGGGCCAGTGTTTGTTACCTCACCGTCAGTGCATATTCCAATTAATGCATCCAGTGATATATTTTTATCGTTGAAAAAACCATTTAATTTGGTTGTTTTGTATTCAGCGGTTTCATGTTCCAGTCTTACGTAACCAATCAATTCAGAATTGGGTTCTCTCAAAATAACAAGATGAGGTTCTTTTACCATCCTAGTATGATACTTCTCATCAATTTTATCTATCGTTAAAGTATCATCTTTTCTGCCATCGAATGAAAACGCTAACAAATTGGTATCATCTAACCGTTTGCGAAGCACTTCTTGTCTGCATTTCTCTGCGAACTTTCGATTTATCCATGATGAGAGGTTTCCCATGCTTATCTTTAATTTTAAAATCGTGCAAAAGAGCGGCTCCCAATGCTGATGCTACTCTGTCAGGCACACCAAATCTGTCACATACCAAGGCAAAGTTAAAACAATCGTATCTCTCTGTGTATTGTGAACTTGTGCTTCTATCCATATCTTCTTGAACCGGTGGCGGTGCGTATGTTGAATCATCGGGATCTTGGTATGTTGGCATTGATGGCATAGACGTTGCTCCTTGCTCTTCAGTTTCCATCATAAATGCATCCATTGTTAGTCTTCTCTGATTATGTTGATCATGCATGAACTCTTTGAGGCGTTCGGGAACCCAGCCGCATGCACATGGAGCTGCCTTCAAATCGCATTTACATGTTCCAATGTAAAAAATTGTTTCCAGAGATTAATTTCAATTCTACCTGCTGTGTCTTGTGGTGGCTTAAAAAAAACAACACAAGCAATTTTACGATCTGCAATTGTGTCACAGTGATACCTTCATTTTTTAAAACGGTTGAATAAAAAACCCACACAACTATGTTTACGACATGCAAATACATCACAGTGATGCCTTGGTTTTAAAAGGGTTGTAAAAACGCTAATTTCTAATAATTTTTTTTAATTTCTTTTCTATTACTAAGTTAAACTCACTTTTTTCATTTACATATGTTCTGACTAAATAAATTTCTAAAGAGAAAAATAAACTCCAAAAAGAAAACACAGGCATTTCGCTGATTTTTTCATGTAAAGTGCAAAACCGGCGATTTTTTGAAATGTTTGTATGGTGAACCCCCAGGGGGTTCCAGGGGGTGTGCCACTGGCATCGGTGGGTCGGGCCTCCAAAGTTAGTGGGGGTCGGTCATACATTTGGACTCGATTGGAGCACTCTACTCGTAAATGGGTCAAAGTGGGATTTTTCAAAATTTGCCCCTACCCAAAAGTTCGACCCAAATTGGGGGACATCTGAACTCGTTTTAGAGGTATGATTCCTTCGGCAAAGTTTCTTATTTTGATCCCTAGAATACGATTTTCACAGAGCAATGAGCGATTTTTAAATCGACCCGCCCTACATTGTACGAGGTGTGTTCAAAAAGTATCGCGAATTTTGAATTTTCGCTGGTTACGTATATTCGAATTTCGAATTTTTTGTGGCGTTATGTTGGTACGCCGACAAGCTCGGCCATTTTGAATGTTCAGTTAATTGTTGACAGCTGCTTTGCTTGCACGTGTTTTGGATCGTCTTCGATTTTTGCCTATTTTTTTACCAAAATTGCTCAATTGTGACCAAAAACAGCATCGCATGAACATTGCTAATGAGATGTTAAACTCTGTCCGCGACGACCCAAATTTGCTCCAGAGGGTCATAACTGGTGACGAATCGTGGGTTTATGGTTATGGCGTGGAAACCAAAGCTCAATCATCTCAATGGAAGCTGCCGCACGAACCAAGACCGAAAAAAGCGCGCCAAGTTCGGTCGAATGTGAAAGTTTTTCTGACAGTTTTCTTCGATTGCAGGGGCGTGGTGCATCATGAGTTCTTGCCACAGGGAAGAACGGTCAATAAGGAATATTACCTGCAAGTTATGCGCAATTTGCGCGAAGCAATCCGCCAGAAATTGTGGAAGAACAAAAATTGGCTTTTGCACCACGATAACGCCCCTGCTCACGCATCGTTGCTTGTGCGCGACTTTTTGGCCAAAAACAACACACTTATGATGCCGCAGCCACCGTATTCCCCAGATCTGGCGCCCTGTGACTTTTTCTTGTTCCCTAAACTGAAGAGGCCCATGAAAGGACGACGTTACGCTTCTCTTGACGAGATAAAGACGGCATCGAAGGAGGAGCTGAACAAGATACAAAAAAATGATTTTTTGAAGTGCTTCGAAGATTGGAAAAACCGTTGGCACAAGTTTATAATATCTCATGGGGATTACTTTGAAGGGGACAAAATAGATATTCATGAATAAATAAATAATTTTTGAAAAAACACAAAATTCGCGATACTTTTTGAACACACCTCGTACATACAGTGTACGACAAAACTAAAGCACGAAAAGTCCCTAAAAAACATGATAAAATAAAATTCTAAGTGCAGGTTTTAAATTTTTTATTTGTTTTTACTGATAAAAGCCACATATTAGTTATTTGAAATATGAAACAGAAAACAGTTTTCATGGTCCATTAAAAAAAATTTATTACACTTTCCGGTCTAACTACGGTCTAAATCACGAAGGTCTTGTTTTTTCATAAATGTGTTGTAAAAACCATAAAATCGCTGTAACTACGCCGAAATATATCGAAACATTTCAAAGAACGGTTCCCTTCTTTTATTTAGCTGGTGAAAGAGGCTGGATAATCTGTAGAAGTCTAAAAGAAGTCTAAAAGATTTGAAGGAACTTTACTTAAAGGAAATCAGGAACATTATTTCAAAATGTTT
Source organism: Merzomyia westermanni (assembly GCA_949987695.1). Lineage (NCBI taxonomy): Eukaryota > Metazoa > Arthropoda > Insecta > Diptera > Tephritidae > Merzomyia > Merzomyia westermanni. The sequence goes on from OX465290.1 coordinate 121,198,272, forward strand.
CAACTTTTTCATTGCCTTATTTAGCGTACTACTTACGTTTTTCCATTCAACTGGTTCCTTTAGCACTGTAAAGGGAGGTGATAGTGCACGAAAAACACCGAATAGTAAAGAGCGAGCAATCGTTCGTGGACTAAAAATATTTCTTCTTATGTACACAAGAAAGAATTTCTGATATCTACCCATTTACCATTTAAAGACGAAATTCATAAAATTTTCATCCTATTTCTTGAGAGGGAAGAAATGACATTAAGGTGGATCTTTATTTATCGGAACAATCGATTGTATGGGAGCTATATGTTATGTTGGTCTGATCTGCGTGATTTTCACCACACACATATCACATATAATAACAACCAAACCTGCCGTTCCTAGCTTTTTAATTGCAAAATTTATAGCCCAAAACCCATTTATCGAAACTATCGATTGTATGGGAGATATGCGTTGTATTGCTGCTATCTTGCTGATTCCGACAAATGATTAATCTCATGCAAAATGGCGGCCCCGTACCTAATTTCATCAAGATATTTCAAAAACTGAGGGACTAGTTTGCGTACAAACAGACAGACGGACAGACAGAAATGGCTAAATATTGGTGGGCCTATCTCTTCTTCTTCTCATACTTACAAACATCGGACCAAAGTTATAATACCATTTCATGTTCATGAAAGGTATAAAAAGGTTAGGAGTAATAATGTTGAGGTATTGTCGTGGGTCGTGCTATTTAACCGAACAGAGAATCATTAGAAAATGATGGATTCTAAAAATAGGGAGGAAAATTGCAGCAACAGATATTCTTTATTCGAACAAGTTCAGCAGTCGGGTAAAATTATTTCCTAAGATGTTTTACTTAAATAATACACTCAATGTCAACACAATGTGAGCCTGCCATAAAGAGCCACGGATACTCCACGAAATAACGAAATAAAAAAAGGTTCGTGCCATGGATATTTAAACACCCTTAAAATTTTTCGGTTTTGATAAAAAAAAAATTGTTTTATTCTTTGATTTACATCCCCTTTCTAGCCGACACCCTATAGATTATAGAACACACTTTTGTTTTCCGTTTTGATATACAAAAAAATAGCTTCAACTTCTCATTTCCATTCAGCTTTCTATGGGATATTCTACAGAATGTGGAAAATAATAAATAAATGATATGAAATTAGTTAGGCCGATATTACAATATATGGCTCCATTGTCTGGAATCCGCGTTATCAAAATAATGTAGATAAGCTAGAATCAATTCAAAAACTATTCCTACTTTTTGCTTGAGAAATCTACAAGTATAGCCTTCCACTTTATACTAGTCGGTTAAAACTTATCGATCTCCCAACCCTTGCAAGTTGGATTTAGGTGTAATATTTATGGTCAAACTATTAAACGGATATATTTTAAACCCATTTCTTGTAAACGAAGTTAACTTGAATATTTCTTCGCGAGCTTCAAGACATTTTAAACATATTATTCTGAAGCAATGCAAGAACATTTTTAGTGTTTGTGTGAAAACTATAACTCTCATGCAGGGCGCTGTTTTCGACTATGCCGAAGGCTTTATACCGATTCTTATTTACAATAAGAACAAACTGTACAAAATTTTACGCTTTGAACCTGCTAATTTAAAGATATATATCCCAAAATTCGATTATCGGAACAGTCGATGGTATGGGAGCTGAATGTTATGGTGGTTCCACCTGACCGATTTTCACTAACCACATTACGTATATAATAAGTACAAAAGCTGACAAATTTTATATTCTTATCTATTTAATGGCAAGAGTTATAGCCCGAAACCCGTTTATCGGAAGAATCGATTGTATAGGGGCTATGCGTTGTTTTGGTCCTATCTTGTTGGTTCCGACAAATGATTAATATATTACAAAATGATGGTCCCATACCAAATTTCAGCGAGATATCTCTGAAACTGAGGGACTAGTTTGCGTTCAAACATACAGACGGCCCTGGTTAAATACTCCGCATTACTTTACGTCTAACTTAAAATTTAAGATATCCCTTATTTTGATAACTCTACCGCTTTCGGAGTTATAGATCAATTTGTGGACAAGGAGTGACCCAAAATGTGTTAGTAGAATAGGGTTTCAAACGAAAGGTGCTAATGAGTGCGGCAACATGTTACGTACCTGCTTACGGTGTTTGAGTAACAGTAGCTCGACGGTCGGGTTGGTCGTTTCCACTGCCGTCACACCTGCAGCTACCGTAAACAAAAAAATTAGGTTCATACCTGATAATGCGGTGAGATAGAATGGAAAGGGAAATGAGGTAAAGGCCCGTCCAAGTCATGTGGGCTTCGCCATGACTCCTAACCCGAGATAAGCCGCCTTGTTCCTGACCCCGGTTCTTCCGTCAATAGTCCTCTAAGTCCTGGTTTAACCTACCATAAAGCATTTCTAGTTTTCTGCACACTCACGTCCCATTTCACGCCCAGTGCAACGCCAACACCAAACAAAAAAGATCCAGCAGTTCATAATGATATCTCAACCCATCGAAACAAAAAAAGGTTAAAAAAAAAACAAAAAAGTAACCAGGGCGGTTTCTTTCAAAACGCTATAAACGCCTTCACCAATATATTTATTTTTACTCCAAAAACAAGTTACGCTTGCGTATATGTATGGTAAGACTACATAAACCTACTATGATAGTCAGAATTATTTCTTTTATTTTTATTCAGGTAATCCAAAAAAATAACAACTGATATCGCAAAGGAAAACAATGTAAATTATTTAAGCAAATTGTTTGATTTAAGTTTTACGCTGAACTAAAACCAAAAAATAAGAAAATTTTGATGCTTTTACCCTCACCGCAACTGTCGCCTAGATATGTTCCAAAATGTAGCCTCTCGCTAATATGCTTAATAAGCCAAAAAAAGGAAACGTAGTGTATATATGTACATGTGGATCTAGATAATTAAAGGCTTATATACTAGCACTTACCTGTATCTATCCCGCGATGAGGCGCCGCATCTCATAGCTTATATAAACATATACATATACACGTGTGTACACTAAGAGAAGGGAACAAGTGGTAATAAAACCAATGAGACAAAGAAGCTTTGAATGCCTAATGCGGCAATTGACAAGGAGAGGTGCAAGTTTGGAAGAATTTCCGTCTTTAGTCACGCGGTCGTGGGCTAGAGCATGGCACCCATTTACAATCGCGGAAAATTTAAGGCGTATTCGCCTCCGGGAATGCAGATAAACTATAACATTCGTTCGGGGCGGTAAACTTATTCGAAAGCTCAAAAAAAAATATAAAGAGAAACTATTGTATAAAAATTATAAGTGCAAATACAAAAATTGTGAGAAACGTATCCGGGATGCGTGGAAATAGGGCGGGAAGTGATAATAATAAATAATGCGATCAAAATAATTAGACGTATATATATATAAATAACAAAAGCCGGGCTAACGTAAACCAAGAAAACTATGTTATACATGCAGAAAAAGTGTCGAGAAATCTTTAAAAAGACCGTTTGCCTAGTGTGAAGAAAAAAATAGATAAGTGGGAATGAAATAATATATCAAAAAAAGTTTAACAATACCAAAAATGTATTAAAAGGTATAGAGTAATAGTAATAGAGCCCCCCCCCCTTTTTTTTGTGAAATTCCCCTTCAGAAACCGGCTTGCCAAACAAAAGGAATTATATGCACAGACATAACAATTATAAGTTTTATCGCATAAAGATGCTTCATAACAATTATTCGATGAAGAAAACAAATAAGAGTTATACGTCAACGTTTATTTTATTTTGTGGAAATAATAGTTATTTGTCAACGTTTATTTTATTTTTTGGGCATAGGAGTTATTTGTCAACGTTTATTATATTTTTTGGAAATAATAGTTATTTGTCAACGTTTATTTTTTACTGTTTACTGGGTTAGAGCTGTTTAGGCCAGCACGCGTTTCAGAGGTTTCGGGTCTTTCTTAGGGAGTCTATTTTTATATTTTTTCAAACAATAAACATAAAGTAACATTTAACATTAACAATTACATTCAAACAATAACTCATATTAATTTAGTTGTTCACAAGAATACATTATACGTATTTTGATGATCTTTAACACACAACATATTTTACTTTTCCTCATCTTGTTTCTTTGTATCCTTTGTTTTTCTGTATTACTGCTGTATAGGTGCTGTTTATGTTATCCACGTCTTCTTTGAAGTTCATAACATTGGTCAGCTGCTGTTGTATGTGCAGACTTTCCAATGTCATTCTTCTTTTTATTCTTCTTTCCACTTCCAATATTGTCGCATTATTAAAATCAGATGTGTGATTGTTGACCGCCAAGTGTTACGCCAGTGCTGTTGTTGTCTTTTTGTTTTTTGCGTCCATTTAGTGTTCGTGTTTTCTCGTTCCCAATGATCTTTTTGTTGTCCCTATGCATTATTTGTTGCAGCTATTGTTTTCGTCACCTTTGCATTTGATTTTGTAAACCACATTGCTTTGGTTTTCTGGCGCTGCTGGCGTCATGGCGTTACGGTATCACAAATAAAGGTATCAGCTCCATTGACTCCAACATCCGCGCTACATCTACCCAGGCGCTACCAGAAAAGTTGAAAGGTATACTGACAGACGCGTTTCGATTTCAGGAATCAGTTTAAAAGTTAATAGCAAAAAAAGGTTGAATAATTTTCCTTCTGTCTAAGCTGTTTGCTGAGCGTCAGTCTCTGCCCCCAAAGTCCCCCCTTCTTCCAGCACGCACATTGCTCAGGACCACCATCTCCTCGTGCCTTTCACAATGTGCACTGTTTGTCGGCAAAGATTATATACGCCTGCGTCTTGGCCTATGCCACATTCTTATATGCTCTGGGCTCGCGAACAGAAACCTTTAATCGGATACGTTTATACCGCCTTGCTGCAACACGCCGCGGCATGTTTCCGCGACATAATATCTTTCGTTTATTTCATTTGCGATGCACTCTCTCGTAATTCGCAACCAGCTTATGAAATATTTCGAAGATGTAGTTTATGTTTTGTAATCCCAAAGCGGGGTTTTTCACAACGAAAATTAGGAAGCCAATCCCGCGCAATGCCTCAGAGCCAACAGTGGTCGCCCCCAAATTATACATATAAGATGTAACATGTGCTCCGCACCCCCCGTTCTACTCTCTCAAAAGGGGGTTTTCATAACGAAAATGATGTAAAGTACAAATAACTCAAATTAAAAGTACTAATAATTTAAAATAATACATTACTCAAAGGTTGCGCCCTAAGCAACATGTGCTCCGCACACCCCGTTCTACTCTCCCAAAGCGGGGTTTGTAACAGCGAAACTGAGGAAGCTGAGGAACAGAGTCAATAGTGCTCGCCCCCAATTAATAAATACAAGGTATAACAGGTGCTCCGCAGCCCCCGTTAAATATGGAACAAATAACTGAAATAAAAAATACTCATAACTAAAAATTAATATTACTCAAGCATCGCCCCATGCAACATGTGCAAGGGGGGTTTTTCACAACGAAAATGAGGAAGCCAATCCCACGCAATGCCACAGAGCCAACAGTGCTCGCCCCCAATGAATACATACAAGGTGTATCAGTTCGCCGCACATACAAACATACTAAACATACAACCCCTTTTCCTCTCTAAACCAATAATATAATATAAATAATAAAATAACTCAAAAAAACTACTCGTCCTCCATAAAGCTTAGACAAGATCGAATCACCTGAAATAGCTGATGAGGAACGTATTCTTCGGAGGGAGACTAGACTCATCCTATCACAACTTCGTTCTGGATATTGTAATAAGTTAAACTCTTCCTTATCGAGACTGAACCCCACCATACCAAATACGTGCCCTGCATGTGGTACCAAACATCTCTTTTCCTATTCAGTTGAACCTACTCTTCTAGCACCAATATCACTCTGGTCCAACCCTATTGAAACTTCGCGTTTCCTTGGACTCCCTTTATAAGAGCTTGATGGCGATTCTAAGAGTGATCGTGGCCATTAGGCAGGGCGAAGCCCTGTTAATAACAACAACAAATACTGAAAAAAAATTCATTCATTATAACTTACCACTGGTAGATTTTAAATATTAATATGTTAATTTGCTAATTAAATAAAGACCTTTGTGACTAATGTTTTGAGTTATTTTTTCCATGATTTGCTATTCGGTATTCGGTAGAATAGTTTGCAAAAGGCCTAATATCGAATAGTTGCAGAACATTCGGGGCATACTAAAGTGCACTTCATCATAGCTGATGAAAACTGTTCTGTAGCTGACCAGTTTGCAATCTCGACGCTTAATAAACCTCCAGCTTTCAAGCGCCCTTTGTATGGGATGGTGGGTAATTCGTTGAGTTCATTATTATTGTTATAATTACAAGTTCATAAGAAAACTGTCGGTTTACGAAGTAAAACAAATTTAATTAAAGAAATTACCACAAAAATAAATTTATAAGAAAACTGTCAGCATACGAAGTAAAATAAAAGAATTACAAAAGTTACCACATAATGCAAACGCGAATCGGCCTTATTTCAGTTCGTATACTATCAGTCATCTTGTAAGTTAGTTATATTTGGCGTCCGATTCGGTCTTTCGTAGTTTCTAATACTCTCTGGTTATATTTACAATTCTTTTTTGTTTTAGTTCATGTACTTGCGTGGTTTCTAATACTCTTTGGTAATTTTTGTAATTCTTTTTTATTTTAGTCCGATTTGGTCCATCGTGCTTCCTAATAGATACGAGTACTTGTTGGTAATTTTTGTAATTCTAAAATAAAAAAAGACAAGATAATTGCAAAATAAGTAACTTAGAAGATAACTGTTAGTATGCGAACTTAGAAAAAAATAATTCCATAACTTTTCCAAGTGTTATAAAACTCGAAAGACCCAATCAGACATCCAAAATAACAATCACAAATTTCAATTTTCTTTCTCCATCAGACACGCTGTTACGAAATTCGTATGTAAAACCAACCGCGGATTCCGTAAATCGAGGTTATTTTCAGTTATTAAAAGAAAAACAGATTGCTCCACTGAATCATGTATATCTCATGAACAAATTGAGCAATTCTAAAACGGTTTAAATAATATAAATGTTTATAAAATTTTCTATAAACAGTGCATTCACTACTTTTCGCTAGGTCTTGTGGTTTCTGATAAAATAATTATTCATTGCGGATTTTTATCTTTTTTTGTGGAAAAATATAAAAAAATGGGCTTTGCTAGAGAGGATTTCAAAATCTAGTTTTTTGCAGATTTATTACAAAAAAAGCTTTCATCCAAGAAAATCGATTAATTATTACAAAAGTTATTAGCGATCAAATAAATATAGCCATATTATAAGTACCCTACAAGTATTAGTATGTATACACAAATTAGTTAGTACGCAGGTAGATTTTCGAAGGGTTATAAGATACAGAAAACTTTTAATGTTAATAAATATATATTCCAAACACAGGTATATTTGAAGAAAGGAGCATATTTTCCCTGTAAAAAGAGAGTGATGCAGGACCAATACCTTTTGTCTACAGTGGGCTACAATTTCGTTATACATATTTTGGATAAGCCGATTTTAATTTCTGCAGCCTACTTTTAGTTGTTGAAAGTAAACTTGTCTGACCGTACTGTTTAGTTATAAATACAGTTTATAACTCGTCATTTACTTAAACAATTTTTCAGATATGTTCTGTTTCATCTGCGGCCAATATACCGTTAAAATGATGCGACGTGTTTTCAAAGCCTTTGAAAGATACATACTATAAGTATTTTGCCATTGATCCTAAAAATAATGGAAAATGTGGATAATAAAATATATGGAAATCATGGACACCGAATACTGTGTGTACCACATGTCGAGTCGAATAGATTCAATCGGAATCTGGAGCAAAAAAGTGCGTACTAAAATTTAAGAACTTTGCTACTTTTTAGTGGATAGATGACTATTTTGTGGAACTATCTATTTAGGCATTAAATGAAATTTAGTACACCAATGAAGTGAACGGGACCCCCTTGTCAATTAGCGGACTGCTATTTTTGTACTACAAATGTACTTCGCTTTGGAAAGTCAGGAAAAGTAAGTTAAGTAAGCTTAATACAGCGTCAATACCAAATGAAAGGGAAGTAGCGGACATTCAACTTTAGCTTTGGGTCCAGTTTCATTGTCAACGAGACAAATGCTCTGTCACGAGCACAACTTAATAATTGGAAAAGAGATTTGTAAATTATCCAAGGAAAAGGACGATGCAACAATTTCAATTCGTGTCCTACGATTTTAAAGTAACATGTTATAGAACTCGTCACGAACCATTTTACAGCCGTTATACGAATAAGGACATTGTTTGTTACTGGAAAGACATTTATGGTTTATTCAAAGAGTTGGATGAACCCTATGATTTCAAAGAGTGTCGATTGTGCATAGACGGCGATGAACTGAGTTCGAAGGCAGTATATTGCATATTGGCAACCAAAAACCTTCTATCCCGAAAGCACATACAGTAAGTACTAAGGAAACCTAAGAAGCAATGCAAATATTGATTAAACTTATCAAATAAGAAGAGCATGATTCGAAAATATGTCCCGATTTTAAATTCGTTAGAATGATATGTGGTCTAAAAAGTGGATACACAAAATATTGCTCTTTCTCTGCAAATTGGATATACGCGCTCGTAAAGACCACTACGCCATAAAGGATTGGCCGGATAGAGTCTAACTTAAAGTTAGTGTGGATAACATCAAATACTTTCCTCTTGTAAAGAAAGAAAAAATAATTCTACCCTCCTACACATCAAGCAAAACATATTTGAGAGAATTACATCCAAATTTTTCAATTTGTTGGAGACATGAACTCCAATTTGATTGAATTTTAAAACAAAATTTTCCCTAATTACTCAATTACAATTTAATAAATGAATTTACACTTATATACTTACCTTAGAATAACTTATCTTGTAAAATTTAACTTAAATCATTTTGCTAAACCACATATGTACTTACCTTAAATTCCTTAAATCTACTTACATCATTTTGCCAAAATACTTACCTTTGTTAAAATACCCTAAATAAACTAAATACTTAAATTTACTTAAATTAATTTGCAAAAAATACTTACGATTCCCGCACCCTGTAAACAAAATAATTTATAATTTGCTCATTTTTTACCATTTACTTACTTACCGTTTGCTCTATTTTGTACAGTTTACATACATACATACATACTTGCTTACCGTTTCCTTGCTGTGCAGGAGACTTAGAAAATTGTTAAGTTCAGTTCGTTTATAACTACCGCCCGCTAAGTACCGAATGTCAATCGAGTGATTTCTTAGTGAAAGATTAAATCTAAATAATTTTGAAAATTAAATAATATTTGAATTTAAAGTAGTGCGTTTTCTTTAAAAGTAAAGGAGCGAAGAGTGAAGTGCTAGTGACGCTATAGACCCCCCAAAGCCCATACTTACCAATTAATATACATGGTCCATTGAGGCCACAGTGGAAATCAGTGACCTATAAATTATAAATTCAAAAAATAATAAAAATTTTACTCTATACATACTTACCTATGGGAAAGATCAATTTATAAAAATTTACAAAACAAAGAAAGTCAAATAAACATACATACCGGGTGCGCGTCGCGTATACAAGGGATTCATTAAAAAAGTGTGAAATAAACAAAAAAAAATATAAAGCACACATAAAGTAAAAAAAAAAAAAAAAAGTGCTGGAAATAGAAAAAATAATCATATAGTGATTGAACTAACTACTCGAGCTACGTACCAGAGTGAATTTTTTCATAAAATAAAGCACGGTCTAATGTGACAACCGTAAGCACCGCGATTATACGGATATATATACATAGTGAAAAGCAAAAATCACCGAGAGCAGAAACGGTATTCGTGAAGATCTGTGCTGAACATTTAAATTTTGTGTAAAAAAAGGCACACATTAGACCCATCCAAAAATTTTTTTTGTGGGACAGCGGCTCTAATTTTGTAGCAATATTTGAAAAAATATATATATATTTTACTTTACCACGAGCAGTAGACCTGCACAAGTGGTACATCGGCAACCAGCAGTGGAGCGATCCCAACAACATCAAAATCAACACAACACCAAAAGCACGCAATCACAGGAACAACAGCAAATCAGCATACATCTAACCAACAGTTCAAAACAGGTGATACTTAAACAAGAATGCCAAAGTAAGTACACCCAGTACAAAATATTATACATATTCACAAGTACAGCAAATTTACCCACCCTTCGATCGGTAGTTCGAACCGTTCATTTACCCAACAACACCGCATACTCTGGTTAGATAAAACCCATAAAAGGTACAGTCGAACCTTAACCCAATAGTTCGTACATATGTACATAATATAAATTGCAATCGAAGCAAAATTTTCTCATCTCATAGCGGCGCTTATCTTTGGAAAAGAGCTGTACTTGTCTCCTCACATATATATATACTCACACCCTCATATATAAATACTGCAACTCATACACTCTTGTATACATATAATTGATTCTCATCATTAACTCTCTCACCCAAAATTAGTTGCTACCCAAATCTATGTAAATAAGCCGTTGCATATATTTTTCGCAACAAAGAAAAAATCTCCAAAAAACTCAAATTTTCACTAATCTCTGCTGCACAAATAAACTCCGCCCATAACTCTAGGTAAAAAACTAAAACTCAATAAAAATTAGTTTTTTCCGTGACCCAGGAAAGAAAATCACAAAAATTTAAACACCCTAATACACACTTCTTTAAAACTAAGACTTCACTCAATACACAAATTAGAACTCGAGTAAAATAATTGCAACTCAAAGCAATTATAGCTCCACCCACTCTCCTTTTATTTCTACACGCCATATACACATATTTATATACATACCCACACACTTGTACTTAGAAGCGCTAAGATGTTTGTGCAAATTCCGCTACTCGAAATTGCACAGTGGGACTAGGCAACTCAAAAACTAAGTAAAATTACAGTGGTAAAAAACACTTAAATTCTCAGTAAATTTTAGACTCAAATTTAAATTCTAATATGGCGGACGAGAAAAAGGAGCAATCCAAAACCCTAAAGCCACAGTCAGGAGTCGTTACCCGATCTAAATCCCAGTCGGAAGATGAATACGGGGTTTTGGACAAAAAATGTTTCTTTGAAATTAACAAATTGGAAAAATTCTGCGAAAAATGGTGGAACTTAGCGGAAACGGACCACTCTGAGACCAGTCTGAAGCTGTACTTGGAGGAACTCAACAAGCGAGTAGACGCAGTGGAACCTGCATATGAAGCGGCACAGCTAGGCAGAACGGAGGAAAAGTTCAGGGCGACATTCGAGGAGGCATACAACACATCTCTAGACACAGCGATGAGCACCAAACTCAGGATAAGCGAGTTGATTAGCACCCTACAACCTAGTCAACCAAACTTAAGCCCCATACAGGTGACCCATACCCCCGCTGAACACCAACCCTATCTCAAAGTCCCCGCATGTGACACGGAAGTCTTCTACGGCGGTTATGAAGACTGGCCGTCGTTCCGGGATATGTTCACTGCAGTCTACATAAATCGCCCAAAATTATCTCAGGCCCAAAAACTCTATCACCTGAGAGCAAAAACCCGTGGCAATGCAGCTCTGATTATTAAAAAATATCAACTTAATGATCAAAACTTCGAGCTGGCCTGGGGAGCACTCAAATCCCGATACGAGAATCGGAGAATTCTCGTAGATAACCAATTAAAGACACTATTTAATATGCCCACAGTTTACTCTGAAAATGGTGAAAGAATTCAAGAAATTCAAACCACCATAAATAACTGTATCTCGACCCTAAATGCGAGCGATGTCTCAACTGATAACTGGGACCCCATCCTCGTATTCTTATGCTCATCAAAACTACCTGATGAAACCCTTGCACTCTGGGAACAATCACTCGATTCCAGAAAAGAGCTACCACTTTGGTCGGAGATGAACAAATTTCTCACGACTAGGTACGAAGTGGTAGAGCGACTCGGCACATATAGACCCAATAAACCCCGTAACTCAAACTCAAGCTTCAACCACAGATGTTCGACGCCCCAAAACCAGCCGAATTTCAGGAATAAGACCCAAACATTCCATGTGGATTCAAAGAGGCAACCCTCATGCAAACTCTGTAATCTGAATCACTCATTAATGAGCTGCATAAAATTCAGAGATCTCTCGACTCAAGAGCGAAGCAAATTCGTAAAAGAAAACAATTATTGCACAAATTGTTTAGCTTGCTCGCATTTGGAAAGAGATTGTGGTAGCAATTTCACCTGCGTATATTGCCAAAAACGACACCACTCTCTACTTCATTTCCAAACCAAATCAAACTCTCAAAACTCAGCACAGGGGCAACAAAGGAGCAAGGCGCAACCCCAAGTTGAAGACCCAGACAGAACATCAACGTCAAAAGATGCCAGTCGAACCCAATCAACTCAAAACCCATTTAAGAAAAACACGACATCGACTCACTTCGCAAGTAGTAGCGAAACCACCCTCTTACCCACAGCTTTAGTCACAGTGTCAGCTAACGGCGAATATCATAAAATTCGAGCACTGATAGACCAAGGCTCCGAAAAAACCTTTGTAGCCTCTAGAATACAAAAACTATTTCAACTACCAACCAAAGAAACCCATTATAAAATATCGGGCATGGGAGGCTCGGTAGTTCAAAACTCAAGTAAGATCTGCGAGATAACTCTCTGCTCGGCAGATCTGAAAACACAAATAAGTACTCAAGCGATTTTACTGCCTAAATTGACTCATTTCCTACCCAGCGTCAAAGTGTCGACAGTAAATTTGAAGGAAATTGCAACATTGCCACTCGCTGACCCTCAATGTTTCACACCCTGAAAAATCGACATGGTTATAGGCAGCGATCTCACTCCCCAAATATTAGTCCAAGGGTTACAAGCCAACGTAAGTGGCTCGTTATTAGCCCAAAATACGATATTTGGGTGGATACTCAGCGGACCCATTAAAGAGACTGTAAATACATTCTCGACTCAAGTACTCGAGAGTCCGGATGATATTCTCAGTACAATACTCCAGCAGTTCTGGCAACAGGAGGAGCTACCCATGACTCAAGCTCTTTCTGAAGATGACAAATTTTGCGAGGAACTCCACCGCAAAACCGCCCACCGCCGGGAATATGGTAGATATGTTGTGAAACTACCATTTTAAAGGGAATTTCCAAACACGCTCGCCCTGGGACATTCGCGAATTGCTGCACAACAACAATACCTCAGCGTTGAAAGATCCCTTGAAAAAAACCCCGAGCTGAGAGAAAAATACTCTGAAGTTTTGGAAGAATATATCACCCTTAACCATATGGAGGCAACCTCATCCCGCGAGGTAATCGATAAAGGAAAGTATCTTTCCTTCTATCTCCCCCATCATGCTGTCTTAAAACCCGACAGCAAAACAACAAAGGTGCGCGTTGTCTTCAATGCATCTAGAACCACTCATTCTGGAAACTCCTTGAATGACGCTCTACACTCAGGCCCTATACTCCAAAACGACTTAATGCTCGTCCTACTCAAATGGCGATTTTTTAAGTATGTATTCAATGGCGACATCGAAAAGATGTATCGCCAAATTCTCGTTCACGAAGAGGATCAGGATTTTCAAAGAATTCTCTTCCGAAGATCCCCACAGCAGCCAATGGAGGACTTCAAATTAAAGACAGTGACGTTTGGCGTCAACTGTGCCCCGTATCTCGCGATACGTACTCTGCATCAACTCGCAGAAGACACAAAGCCCACCCACCCACTCGCCCATGATATATTGCTACACGAAACCTACGTAGACGATATACTTTCGGGCGCACACAGTATACAGTCCGCTCACAACTCTCTAAACCAGGTTATCGAAGCGTTGAAATCAGCCGGTTTTCCACTCAAGAAAATAACGGCAAATCACTCAGATTTATTGCAATCCATTCCAGAATCTGATCTCCTAGATGCAGATTTTCTCAAATTTCACGATGCCAGCTCAACGAAGACTCTCGGCATAAAATGGAATGCCATAAACGACTCTTTCTCATACTCTTACGACCCTCTACCTGCAGCAAACTCTAACACAAAGAGGCAAATTTTATCGGCGGTTGCGAAATTGTTTGACCCGGCAGGGTGGCTATCGCCAATAATTATACGAGCCAAGACTCTCCTCCAGGAACTCTGGTTAGAAGGAACAGACTGGGACGAACAAGTCAAACCCAGCGCTTTCCACAAATGGAATACATTTCGCGAAAATCTCTCCGCGATAAATGAAATTAAAATCCCTCGATGGGTTGAATTTTCACCCAATAAACCCTTTCAGATGCATGGATTCTCAGATGCATCCGAAAAAGCATTCTGCGCTTGTGTGTACCTGCGAGTGCAGAATAGCGATAACACATTCTCAACTCACTTACTCGTGGCGAAAAGCAAAGTGGCTCCATTGAAAACCGTGAGCCTGCCGCGTCTAGAACTCTGTGGAGCAGTACTACTCACCAAATTGGTAAAACAAATTCGCTCCCACCTAACCCTAACTCCACATGACCTGTTGCTCTGGTCGGACTCCGCCATCGTACTAGCATGGCTGGAAAAACCCCCACACACTTGGAAGACCTACGTGGCAAATAGAACCTCACAAATTCTGGAGAACGTGAGTAACGCCACTTGGAGACACGTACCCAGTGGAGATAATCCAGCAGATCTTGGCACCCGTGGATGCACACCCAAAGATCTAGCCGAATGCTCCCTTTGGTGGAAGGGCCCAGAGTGGTTGGCCAAATCCCCAACGTCCTGGCCGAAACCAGTGACACAAACCCCTACTCCACCGGAACAAAAGCGCACTCAAGCATTTCATGCGGCAGATAGGCCTGATCTACTCGAACGCTTTTCTTCCTACTCAAGAGCTCTACGAGTCCTTGCTTATATGTACCGTTTTATAAACAGGGCACAAGGACTCGATACTCTAAAAACGATCACGCTAACCCATGAAGAAGTGCATCAGGCAAAGGTTCGTTTCATCGTGTTGACGCAACAGAAATATTTCTCTGCCGAAATCGCGGATCTACAGTCCAACAAACCACTCCACAAAAAGAGTTCACTATTAACTCTGAACCCTGTGCTAGACGAAACAGGCATAATGCGAGTGAATGGTCGGCTCGCAAAGGCCAATCTTAGTTACAACGAGCGATATCCCATTATTATTCCCGATAATTCTCGTTTTTGTTCTTTACTCTTAGAGTTTGTTCACTCTACCTTGTTGCATGCCGAAAAACAACTGATGATCCGCATGATACAACAGGAATACTGCATCCCTAGACTCAAACAAAAGGTGAAGAAGTGCATATTTCATTGTAAGACGTGCACTATCTATAAACAACAGGCTAAATCTCAAATAATGACCGCACTCCCTCCGGAAAGGTCCACATACTCTCTCCCATTTCACACGACCGGTATCGACTTTGCTGGACCTTTTCTAGTTAAAACATCACTCTTTCGGAAGGCATCTTACTCCAAGGCATACGTTTGTGTGTTCGTATGTTTCTCAACAAAAGCGGTCCATCTTGAAGTCTGCTCAGATCTGACGACCGCTGCGTTTAAAGCAGCATTTGCGCGGTTTGTTAGTCGTCGTGGACTCCCACACAAAATAATGCCAGACAATGGAAAAACCTTTATTGGAGCAAGTCGTGCCATTCAAAAGGAGCTTTCTTCTTTTCTCAAGGAAGCCGCAACTGACATAGCTCAAAAATATGCTACTCATGGACTGTCCTGGCAATTCATCCCACCGTATGCTCCTCACATGGGCGGACTATGGGAAGCGGCAGTTAAAAGCTTTAAAACCCATTTCCTTAAAGTTGCAGGCGGTCAAAAATTCACATTTGAAGAATTTACTACCCTACTCACTCGAATCGAAGCGGTTCTCAACTCTAGACCGCTATCTCCGATGTCGCAAGATCCAAGTGATTTACTTGCTCTAACTCCTGGACATTTCCTCCGTGGTGCTCCACTACTCGCGTTACCCGAACCCAACTCCGAGAATCTTTCGCTCATCAACAAATGGCAAAAATTACAAGTTCTACACTATCAATTTAGTACGCGCTGGAAAAACGAATATCTCAAAGAACTTCATAAGCGTACTAAATGGAAAACGCAGCAGCCAAACATCAAAGAAGGTGATTTAGTCGTCGTTAAGGATGACCTTTTCCCCCCGAATGAGTGGCGACTCGGACGCGTTACTCGAGTGGTAGATGTCCGCACTCAAAGCGGAATATACACACGACCCATTGCAAAACTTTGCGCACTTCCCCCAGCCGAATAAGATCTCCACCCTCACTCTACAAATCTCTCCGTAGCATGTAAACTCTAGGATATCCATCAGACCCTACTGTTAGCACCCGTACTCACCTCATAAAATCCTTATCTTTATATTCTCATTACAGACGCTACGAGAGTTTCAGCACTTGTCGGCTCTGTTGCCAAAAACACTCGTTGCGCTATTGCAACGCCTTTATGGCTATGACCCCGGACGAACGCTATGAGTCGGTGCGGGCTCATAAATATTGTATAAATTGTTTGGCAACCTCCCACGTAACGGGCGCATGCGACTCCCCGGACAGTTGCCACAAATGCGGCCTTGCACACCACACGCTGCTACATAGACAGCAAGAGAAACCTCCGCAAAGGCAGAAGAATAGACGCAGTGTAATCAAACCGAAGGAGAAACCCACTACTCGCCGAGTGGTTACTGTAGAACCCAAGAAGCAGAAGAGGGGAGAACGTAAGGATACTCAGCGGCGTTTGAAGACCCTGTTCTCCACAGCAGTGTCCACCTTGGCAGAGATGCAGGAGTTGCTGCTTCCCTCATCGGAGCAGGCCGGCCGCCATGTTGGAGACATGAACTCCAATTTGATTGAATTTTAAAACAAAATTTTCCCTAATTACTCAATTACAATTTAATAAATGAATTTACACTTATATACTTACCTTAGAATAACTTATCTTGTAAAATTTAACTTAAATCATTTTGCTAAACCACATATGTACTTACCTTAAATTCCTTAAATCTACTTACATCATTTTGCCAAAATACTTACCTTTGTTAAAATACCCTAAATAAACTAAATACTTAAATTTACTTAAATTAATTTGCAAAAAATACTTACGATTCCCGCACCCTGTAAACAAAATAATTTATAATTTGCTCATTTTTTACCATTTACTTACTTACCGTTTGCTCTATTTTGTACAGTTTACATACATACATACATACTTGCTTACCGTTTCCTTGCTGTGCAGGAGACTTAGAAAATTGTTAAGTTCAGTTCGTTTATAACTACCGCCCGCTAAGTACCGAATGTCAATCGAGTGATTTCTTAGTGAAAGATTAAATCTAAATAATTTTGAAAATTAAATAATATTTGAATTTAAAGTAGTGCGTTTTCTTTAAAAGTAAAGGAGCGAAGAGTGAAGTGCTAGTGACGCTATAGACCCCCCAAAGCCCATACTTACCAATTAATATACACAATTATTTATATAATTTACTCTTTTCTTTTGTTGTTGGTTTTTTTTTCTTTTCAGCCGCAAATTGCCTTTAAAAACTAATTTTCTGCACTCCACTCTTGGTGACGAAAGTGACGAGCATGGCGAAAGATTTTATGAGCAAATGAAGTTAATTGAGAGTCGGTATCAAGGATTCTGGGATGTCGCAACGATTGGTGGCTACTGTTGATTTCTCATAAGACAAACATCCTAATGTAACTAATCGTCAAAATAAAACACATAACTATTTCAAATATAAAATAATATCTTAAAGCTAAGACAAAACTTACACATTGTGTTATCGTATCATATGTACATATGTATGTATATTGTAATCAAACTATTTTGATTGGTGTTGTGCCTTTAACACCAAACATCAATTGCTTTATTGAACATCTTTTCGTTCTATTTATACAAATAATTCTTATATACTACTTATTTACCATAATACATATTTACCTAAATTCTAAGCTCAACCAAAGTATGTAAGCCAGCGTATGCAAACGCTCGCTGGTACATTCATACCTACATTCATACACAAACATTGGCTTGTGCAAGTTAAGTCCACTTTAATTGAAGTGGACAAAAAAAGAAATTTTTTTCTCGGACAGCGTGTCCGCACTTTATTGAAGTCAAAAGGAACTTAAAACTAACAACTTAAATTGATTGATTTTATACTATTTACAACTATGATAAATTGCTTACTAAATAAATTTAACAAAATAATAGGAACGCGATTTCCTGTTTACAAGTTTTGTTAAATTATAGCAGACGCTGATTTTACAAAAGAAAGTTTTACAAAAAGAAAGTACACTTTCCTGTTTACAACTTATTTTACTATTAACTGTTGACACAGCCATTATTGGTTGTGTCTTTTTATTGCGAAAGCTAATTGACACAGCGATTGTTGATTTTGGTCAACAATCGGCCCAAATGTCAAGTCAGCATTTATTGGTCAGAAATTAACAAAGCGCGTGTTAACTCTTCCCCTCTTAAGTCGATTGCCCTCAATCGGCACAAGTTTTACGAAATTATACAGTGACTTGAAGATATGGAGGTTTAGGTATGTCTGCTACGTTTTCTGTTGTTACATAAAATCTTTTTTTACTTTTGTTGTAGAAAATCAGAATGATGATAATAAAAATTAAAATAACTATTATATTGGTACTTATGCTAATTATGTGTTTTATTTTATTATTTTTTACCAATAGTTGAATTTCCGTCTTGTGTTGCATATGGCTTACATATAAAGTTTCGAGTTTCAAATTTAGATTTGCTTCTTCATTATTGTCTTTGATACTGGTTATTAAATTTGGAAGAACAAATGTGTCATAAGTTTTAAGATTTAGGTTGTTGTAAGTTATGTTGGATATTGTAATTTTGCAATTTTCAAATTTTATTAAAAAAGTGCCCTTTTGCATAAATTTCAATTTACTACAATTGTGAGTTACATTTTTATTAAAGTGCTTCAAAACTAATATTCCCGGTTCGATTTCTACAACTGAAGTTTCCGTTAAATATTTTTGTTTACATCGGGCTTCTTTGAATTCTAAAATATTGCTGACACATTCATCGTTTTTCCTGATTAAATTCTTCTCTAAATTATTTTCTACATTTAAATTGTAGATATAGTTATTATCGTCTACAAGAACTTCGTACTCGCTAAGAACAATGGACTTGTTTAAAGGATTGGGGAGGGGTTCGAATCTTATTTTGGATAGGATGTTGGTGGAAAATTGTGGGATTAGTATTGTCTAATGTTTTTCTTGTGAACTATCCTGCCTGACCTTGTTTTAATGGTTGTGTTGAGATTTTCCGCTACGATCTCCTTCTTATACCTAGCCGATAACTTATTTCCTAATCTCTTATTTACCTTAACAAATATAATGTCGCCCTCTGAAAAGGTTTTCGGGGTTTGTTTATCTTTATTATGATAACAAAGTTCCTGTTGTTGTTTACTTAGTAATTTCTCCTTGATTTCCTGCCTATCTTTCTCTAGAAGGTCGGGGTCGGTACTAATTCTCCTCCCGAAAAATATTTCAATTGGTTTTTTCCCGGTTGTAGAATGCACAGAGTAATTGTACTCTTTAACGGATTTTTCCAATAATTCGCTGAAGGATCTGTGGCTTTTTTCCACTTGTAGGCAGCGCATTATTTCTTGCAGGGTGGAATGAAAGCGCTCAACTTGTCCGTTAGAGCAACTAGAGTATGGGGGTGTTCGATATATTTCTGTATTGAATTCATTGTTAATCATGAAGTTTATTGATTCTGAGTTGAAGGACCTCTCATTGTCCATCACTATAGTTTCCGGTACTAAAGTGAAAAGAATATCCCTCAATGGCTGCCTTATATCTTCGGTGGCCCTGGAGCGAATAACTTTTGCTACTGCATATTTAGAGAATTTATCCACAGCTGTTAGAATAAGCTGTTTACCCATTATTAATATGTCCATATGGACTATTTGACCTGGAAATTGGGGTATAGGAGTAGCTTGTATTTGAGGTTTTGGTGGGTTACGTTCGTATTTATTTTCTTTGCATGTAACGCATGATTTGATAATTTTCTTAATTTTATTTGTCATCCCAGGGAAATAATACCTTTCCAAAATTTGTGTTTTGTTTTCTTTACTATTCCTGTGGGCCCTATTGTGTGTCCCAATAATTATTTCCTCCTGTTCTTTCTCATCAGTTATATCCTGAACCTCTACCTGTGTAAACCTGATGCGATACCTACTAAAATGTACTGGGTATAATTCCTGTATTTTTCCCATTATGGACTCCTCTGTTTTAATGCAGTTTATTACTGATGGGTTGAGGTATCTTTTGAGGATTGAGATAAGTGTTTGTTGGGAGAAGTCTGGTTCCATAATTATATGTCGATGGTATGTTGGAAATATTATTCTGAATTGATAAGAGGAGATTTCGTCGTTTTTAAGAAATATTTGATTTTTGAAAGCGTTGATAGGCGCTTCAACACTATATATCAGATTATGGGATGAGCTGTCATCCGAATTTGTTGCCGTAGATAAAGTGTTAATCTGTGTTTCCTTATGAGGAATTCTTGATAGGGCGTCGGCCACAACATTTTGTTTGCCTGGCTTGTAAAACAATTCGTAAGAGTACTCCTCGAGAGCTGCTTTCCATCGTTTCATCTTCGAGTTGTTATTTTTATTACTAAGCGCGTATGTGAGTGGCTGGTGGTCGGTAAAAATTTCCACCTTGGCTGATCCGTACAAAAAGTTTCTAAATGAGTTTAAGGCCCAGATTATGGCTAGCATCTCTTTTTCGTTCGCCGCATAATGTTCCTCAGCCTTACTCAAAGTTCTTGAAATGAACGCCAATGGCTTAGAATCTTGGGATAGGACGGCTCCGAGAGCGAACTTGGAGGCGTCTGTTACTAGCTGGAAATTTTTATTGTAATTGGGATATGCAAGTACAATGTCCTCAGAAGTAAGTGAGAGTTTTATATTGTTGAAGGCTCTTATGGCATCCTCATTCAAAATTATATTGACTTTTGAAGATTTATTTTTGGATATTCTACCCTCTTCCCCTCTTAAAAGAGATGTTAGGGGTTTTGCTAGCTTTGCGTAGTCTTTTATGAATCTACGATAGTATCCTGACATACCGAGGAAACTTCGAAGCTCTTTTAAAGTTGCGGGTTGCGGAAAATTTGCAATTGCTTCGACCTTCGCAGGGTTGGTTTTAATTCCCTTTGGAGATATTATATACCCTAGGAACTCGACTTCTTTCTTAAAAAATTTGCACCTGTCCAACTGGACTTTCATGTTGGCCTCCTCTAGGGTTTCAAAGATTTTCCTGATATGATTGAGGTGTTCGTCCTCAGTTTTGCTAAAAATTATTATGTCATCGATATAGACGTAGCAGTACTTTGCTATATGCTCACGCAATATATCGTCTAGAGCTCGTTGAAAAATAGAGGAAGCATTTTTAAGCCCGAACGGCAAACGGGTAAATTCGTACTTGCCGCCCTTTATTGAGAATGCTGTTTTTTCGATGTCAGATTCCTTTAAGGGGATCTGGTGAAAACCGCTTTTCAAGTCTAAAACGGAGAAAAACTTACTTTCTCCAAGGTTCGAGATTACCTCCGATATTTCCGGTATTGGGTATCTATCGGCCATTGTAACCGAATTCAATTTCCTATAATCTATTACCATGCGGTATTGTTTATTACCTTCTGAGTCTGGTTTTTTAGGTACAATCCACA
The DNA here is from genome assembly GCA_949987695.1 of Merzomyia westermanni. Classification (NCBI taxonomy): domain Eukaryota; kingdom Metazoa; phylum Arthropoda; class Insecta; order Diptera; family Tephritidae; genus Merzomyia; species Merzomyia westermanni. The sequence continues at coordinate 121,220,029 of OX465290.1, forward strand.
CGGGTAAGTTGGACGGAGATCGGGATGGCCTTATAATACCATAATTCAGTAATTTCTTTACTTGTGATTCTACCTCGCTTTTCAGCGTTGCTGGGTAGGGATAGAATTTTGAGTATACAGGGGAGTCAGTTTGTGTTCTGATTTGTCCCATAACCTTCGTAGTATACGTAAGCCTTTCGTCGGGTTCGGAAAAGAGATTGGGATATGTATTCACAATATCCTTCATAATATTTTTTTGATTGGGGGATAATCCTTCCTCTTTAATTTTTATCGCGTTGACGGTATGTGAAGATTGTTGTTTAAGTTTGACTATACGGCCATTCTTTAGAACCATCTTATTTTCTGCCGTATGTATTACTGCTCCTAGTGCCCTAAGGGTGTCGTTTCCCAGAATGGCATCGAATGATTTCAGTAAGGGCATAAGATAAAATTTAATTTTTTCTTCTATGTTAAAGAGTTTTACATAAGTGTATTCCATTATCTTAACATCTCCTGTAATTGATTTAGCACGGAAAGGTTTTTCGTTTGGTAGTCGCCTTTTTGCTAAACTTGGTTTTACATAATTTTTACTGGAACCTGTGTCCACCAAAAATTTTAAAACATTCCCGCTCTCCGTCTTCACTTCAATGTATGGAAGCGAAGAGCTAATTATGCTAAAAAATGGACATCATTGTATTCTTCAAATTCATCCTCGTCCTCATTTTTGGATTGGGCCTCTTCACTTGACGTATCTATGTGAAATGTTCTTTGATTTTTGAGAGGGGGTTGGTTGCTGACCGATTTTGGCGGTCTTTTACCCTGAAACGGATTCTGCGGTGGTCTGTTCATATAGTTAATTCGTCGTGAATGTAAGCTCTGGTCTACTTCCATTGGTTCTGGCTTAGGTTGAGGCTTCGGTGGCCTTGGAGGGGCACCTGTAGGTTGAATTTGGTTGGAGGACTGTGGTCTGGCCCTCCATCTTGGTTGATTGATTTGTGGCTCGTGAGCCAATTGTGGGTAAAAAGGCTGCTGTTGGGTGGGATATTTTCCCGAATTTGGATATCCTTTTTTTATATTTTGTGCATGATTTGTTCGGTAGTTCTGGTTATCTAGTTTCATGCATAGTTGAAGGGCCTGTGGAAGATCTGCCGGTTCCCTGATGCCCAGTAGTCGAGGTAGGTCCCCATTTAGACCTCTAATGAAGGTATCAAGGGCCTTATTTCTATATGATTGGGTCATCATGCGCAGAGACTCGTTACCCATATCTACACATCCTAATTTATTTAGAATTAATGAAAGGTATGTGTATACCTGTTGGTAGAATTCTGCTATGCTCCTGTTACCTTGTACTAAGGTCGTGAGCTGATATTCTAAAGTGGAAATGTCGCGTTTGTCTGCGTAATGCATTGCAAGACATTTCGTAATTGCCAGCCAATCTAGTGGCGTATTGTAAGATTCTAATGCCGTATCGGCATTGCCTGTTATCTTATTTCGGATTACGCTAAGAATTCCGTAATATTTTGGGGTTCCCTTTAGTGGTTCGTAAATGCTAAGAATTCTATCTACACTCTTTTTCCAAGAATTAAACTCCCCAGGGCGACCGGAGAAATCTTTAAGGCATTTTATTACATCTGGAATTTTATCCAGTTCTCCCAGATTACCCCGATGCCTATCTTCTATAGTTTGGTCGATTGCTGTACTGAGAAAGGAGTTTGGGTTGAGTGTGGCCTGTACTACACCTGGACCCTGTTGTTGGAGAATGTTAGTTGCTATATTTGTTATTAAGTTTCTTAGATCGTCCACACTTAATTGAACATTATCTGTTGCCTGAGGGGCTGGGGTGTTTTGGTTAAGGACGGGAGGACGAACTAAATTGTTAGGGTTTGCCATTTTTTCCTTTTTGGGTAAGCTCCTATGTGTTTATTACTCACAATTTGATTTGATCCTTAATAATCTGTATTACAATACTTTAGTGTTGTTGCTTTAATATTACCCTTATGATGCTGCTGCCGGATTATTGCTGCCGCTTTGTAATAAAAGTTCTAGTATCACGATCCAAATCCTTTTTGATATCACGATAGGTTTGCTAAATCCAAATCCTTCTCGGTTTTTGTATCACGATAAATTTGCCAAATACAAATATTTATTGGTCCTTGTATATGTTGATATGTTTACCAAATCCAAATCCTTCTTGATCAAATCCAAATCCTTTTTGATCTTGTATCACGATAGGTTTACCATAAAATTTCTGCTGATACTGTTTTATCACGATATTTCTGCTGATCCTGTTTTATCACGATATTTCTGCTGATCCTGTTTTATCACGATATTTCTGCTGATCCTGTTTTATCACGATATTTCTGCTGATCCTGTTTTATCACGATATTTCTGCTGATCCTGTTTTATCACGATATTTCTGCTGATCCTGTTTTATCTTTGGTTCTGAACCTGGAGTGGCTGATACGTAATATCTTCTCTTTTGCTGCTGCTACTGGAGTGCCGCCCCAAGGTTCATGCGATTCTCGCGATTTTTATTTTTTTGAGTCCACGTTATCCCTTTTTATTTAAAGGATTTTTTCCTATTTTAAGCTTGGGTTTTTACACTCGCGTATTATTTTCGGGATTTCTTTGGCTCGGATTTTTTTTTTCACTCCCGTATCCTTACTTTTTTTTTTTCAGGATTTCTAACTTCGGGTTTTTACACTCGCGTATTATTTTCGGGATTTCTTTTGCTCGGGTTTGCCCACGCGTATCCTTACTTTTTAATATATTTCAGGATTTATCCGCGACTTTGGCATCGGGCGCCAGTTAAGTCCACTTTAATTGAAGTGGACAAAAAAAGAAATTTTTTTCTCGGACAGCGTGTCCGCACTTTATTGAAGTCAAAACGAACTTAAAACTAACAACTTAAATTGATTGATTTTATACTATTTACAACTATGATAAATTGCTTACTAAATAAATTTAACAAAATAATAGGAACGCCATTTCCTGTTTACAAGTTTTGTTAAATTATAGCAGACGCTGATTTTACAAAAGAAAGTTTTACAAAAAGAAAGTACAATTTCCTGTTTACAACTTATTTTACTATTAACTGTTGACACAGCCATTATTGGTTGTGTCTTTTTATTGCGAAAGCTAATTGACACAGCGATTGTTGATTTTGGTCAACAATCGGCCCAAATGTCAAGTCAGCATTTATTGGTCAGAAATTAACAAAGCGCGTGTTAACTTGCATTCGCACATATGTTTATACATATATTCGTATGATTGCAACGCATTTGTGGGCATTGCCGCATAGCGTGTGACTTTGCTGACAAAGCGTATTCGACAGTTTTTAATAGCTGCGTGCCGACTGTTTGTAAGTATGCATGTATTTATGTATGCATTTATTTTGGCTACACTACATCTACCTTTTCAAAAAGTTTTATATATATAAACATGTAAAACTCTAATTCGATTAATTTTTATAACTTGCTTAGATTTTGTGTTTATTTACTTTACTTCTTAATTGTAAGTTGATACAGTTTTTTTTTTTTTGTTTTGGTTTGTTTAAGTGACAAAATTTTGTTCTTGTTTACTTTATTTTCAAGTGGACTATTAAATAATTTATTTCTGTAAAATGTTTGTTTGTACATTGGTGCATTTTTACGACTTTTCTTTTGATCATTTTTCTTAAGTGTCGAGTTACATTGAGGGTAATTAAATGAAACGATTTTATTTTAATAAGTTTTTATTTGTATACAATGAGTAAACATGTGAGTCAAAATGCAGTGTATTTATTCTAACAATTTAAGTCTATTTTTGTGTATTAAGATTTTCTTATTCTCATTGCTTATAATATACTTATTATTTCTATCTATGCTTTCTACCTTATAAGGAACTAGAGTAAAATTATTACTTCTATCAATATTTTCTACCTTATAGGGAATTAAAGTAACTTTCCTTACTAACATTTGTTACTTCTAAAGTGTGTTAAAGTAATTTTCCTTACTAATATTTTCCTTACTGATATTTTCCTCACTAATATTTTCTATTCTGTAGGGGTTCTAAAGCTATTTTCTTTACCTTCCTAAAGGTGATTAAAGATATTTTCCTTATGTTCCAAAAAGGTGTTTTAAACTGTAACTATCACTACTTTCTATACTATAGGGATTTAAAAGTTTATTTTTCTTACCTTCCGAAATGTACCTGTATTATTTTCCTTAAACCTATTTTTTATTCTATAGGGCCCTCTAAAGCTACTACCTATGACCTGCTTCATATTTAGTTAAATCTAAAGTTCCTAAATTTATTTCCATACACTGCATTTTCCTATAATAACTAATTTTGTTTTTCTGTTTAGCTTCTTTTGCTTCTATATGTAAGCTGAATCTTCTAACATTAGGGTGTCTCGTTTTTTTTTAATTCTATTTTATTGCAATCGGGGCCTTTTTTTTATCTTCCGATATCATTTGTCATGCATTTCCAGTGCCCTTTTTATTTTATTTTATCAGTTATAAGTTTGATTCCTGGGCGGCCACCAAAAACAGGATCATCGTGATACTTTTATTTAGTACAAGGTGGCGCAAAAGTAAGCTTCCGATGTTCAGCATATCGGTTGTGGCACGTGCAGTGTGTGCTGTTGCACCGTCTTGTTGGAACCACATGTTTTCCAATCCCAATTCATCAAGTTGCCGCAAAAAGAACTCGTTGATCATTGCTCTGTAGCGCTCACCATTCACAGTAACCGTTTGGCCCCGACCGATTATTGGTCAAATAAATAGTCAGCAATATTTCGCGTTCTGGAGCAGTGTAGCGTAACATTGTTTATTAGCGTGTATTTCGCATGTGTTTACTACACAAATGTCAAAACAGAACTGACTTTAGGGGTCAATCGCAAAATTTATAGAATTTTCTGATAGGAGGATTACTTTTGCGCAGTAACCGTTTTTCACCGACCGAAATAAATAGTCAGCAATATTCCGCGTTCTGGAGCAGTGTAGCGTAACATTGTTTATTAACGTGTATTTCGCATGTGTTTACTACACAAATGTCAAAACAGAACTGACTTTAGGGGCCAATCGCAAAATTTATAGCATTTTCTGATAGGAGGATTACTTTTGCGCCACCCTGTATATTAAAAAAAATATATATTTTTTCATTTTCGTCACATGCATAACCTGCAGAGTTAATGCTATAGTTAGATGTTTAAGAACTTGGGTACCTTATTTTTATTTTAAATGTGCATACTCGAGTATAATTATTTTTAAACAATTTGTCCCTAAGGACAACTGTATTTTTCCTTTTTCCAGATTGCCGGCTTTTTTCAGCCTGGCAAAGAATTGTCCTAAGTCAATCTTCGCCTCAACAATCGGTTTTTCATATTTATTTCGCTACAAATTTTCTTTCGAAAACGAGCTGGACTAGTCTTTTTATTTTTCCACATTTATATAGCGCTTCATATATATATATATTTTAGTGTTCTCTTTGTGACTTTTTATTTTATTTATATTATTTTGGTTTTTATTTAATATTTGTACTGGTCTTTTCGTTATTTGCATGCTTTTAGAGACATTTATTTTAAGTCTCTCGATGAATATCGGGGTTACCTCGCGACTGTCTTTTATTTGGTCGGGTATATTGAAAGTATCCAAGCTGGGCAGGTTTTCTGCTTTACCATCGAGCTTTTTAATGAATTTTGTATGTTTTGTTGTCTGTGCCGTGTTATTTTTAATTTTTGGAAAAAACGAAAGGAAATCTCTGTTCTTTACTTTCTTTTTGTCTTTCAACAAAAATTTGTTAAAAGTAATTTGAAAATCTTTTTCGAAAGTAGTTGGCTCTGCCGTTTCTATGGTGCATTTAAATAACGGGTATACTTGTCTGTATACATAAAACATTTGTTTCGCCTCTGTTTGGCCTAAATTGTTAAGCGAATCTATTATTATTGTCAAGTGTTTGACAACCGTTTCTTTTTTTCCTGTTATTTTATTTAGGATTTTACACAATTTTTGCACTAATTTTAAAATTTCTTCCCATTTGTCTTTCAAAAGGGGTAAACAAGGCAAAAATTTACCTTTGGTTTTATTTTTGTCTCTTTCCAAAGAAGGATTGCTTTTTGAAGAACTTGCTCCAATCTTGAGTATGATTCTAAAATGTTTGTGACGCAGTTATTTCCCAAAATTATGTGACGCCTCAGTTCCAATAAGGATGAATCTTCATTGTTGTCGCTGTTGTTTCTTCTCTCCTTTTTCTTTCCAATGTTACGGATTTTTAATGTAATATTAGGGATTTTTAAAAGGAGGTCTGCGTATATTACAAGCAGCAGACCAGGATGTTTTGGAAGAGACTGCCGGCTTAGTTTCGGCAGCTCAAGGTTTTCGACAGGATCCTAAAAGGATTCCGTTTTTTTTTCAGCGGATCTGGCAGGATTTTAAAAAAAAGATTCCGCTTTTGTTCAGCGGATCTGGCAGGATCTAAAAAGGCAGGATCTAAACAGGCAGTCTGCTTTTTTAAAGGCAGCATATCAGGCAGGATCGCCATGTAATCAAATTATTTTGATTGGTGTTGTGCCTTTAATCGGCACCAAACATCAATTGCTTTATTGAACATCTTTTCGTTCTATTTATACAAATAATTCTTATATACTACTTATTTACCATAATACATATTTACCTAAATTCTAAGCTCAACCAAAGTATGTAAGCCAGCGTATGCAAACGCTCGCTGGTACATTCATACCTACATTCATACACAAACATTGGCTTGTGCATTTGCACATATGTTTATACATAAATTCGTATGATTGCAACGCATTTGTGGGCATTGCCGCATAGCGTGTGACTTTGCTGACAAAGCGTATTCGACAGTTTTTAATAGCTGCGTGCCGACTGTTTGTAAGTATGCATGTATTTATGTATGCATTTATTTTGGCTACACTACAATATACTAACTGTAGGGCTATATATATTTGATCGACTTTCTTGGATGATAGCCTATTTTTTATAATAAAGCAGAGCTTGAAGCTGAAGAAAAATATCTGCAAAAAAATAAATATTTTTTAAGATCCTCCCTGGAAAAGTCCATGTTTTTTATTTTTCCCTAAATTAAAAAATAAAAAATCGTAATGATAATCATTTTCTGAGAAACTACGCGGCCTTATTAGCTTTTATATTTTTGAAACCATTTTGGAATTTCCGAATTTCTTCATGAGATATACATGATTAACTGGAGCTATCTTTCTTTTTTTGACTAACGGTAAATCGGAAATATTTTGGACTTCCAAAAATAATTAAGCTTATCAGACTGCCAAAAATAACTAACTTAGAAGACGTAAATGTGTAAATAAATAAATGCATAATAAACAGAATGAAATAAAAAGAATCATAAAATTAGCCACAGAGATCGAAATCGATGTACAAAAGTAGCTAACTTACAGAAAACAGCAAGTATACAAATTAAAACAAGAATTACAAAACATGAAATACCGGATTGGAAGTCCAAAAATAATTAACTTACACGATCATGAGGGATCCAGGATTTTTTTAAATTCTCGAGGGCATTCTTTATCTTTAAAACTTCTTATTTTTTAAATAAGGCCAGGGGTAGCCTTTCTTGCTTGTTTTTCTAATAAAATATTTGCTGGCATTGGCAATGTCAAATTCAAGATATCATGTATGTAAATCGTGTAAAAATATATAATCGTTTTAATATACCAGAAGTGTACCGAAACCTTACGTTACAAAACTATCAGAACCCTACGCTGTCCCGAAACTCTGGGCACAGAAACGTAACCTGAAACGCTACCTCTGTAACGAAACATATCTTTATAGAAGCAAAACTAGTACTTTTGACGTTGTATCATTATTTACAAACATACCGATGTATCTAGCGATACAAACTATAATGAAACAATGGGATAAGTTGGAGACATATACGAAAATAGATTAAAAAAACAAATCCATACGATACTGGGCTTCTGCTTGCGTGACAAGAACTATTTTTTATATCACAATACCCTATACCAACAGATCTGCGGCATGCCAATGGGCAAGCCACTGTCTCCACCTATAGTATTGGACAGAATACTTCACGACAGCCTCACTGAATTAAAAAACAAGGACATATATGTCAAATACACAGCCAAATATGTAGATGACATATTCGCAATAGTAAAAACTAAGGACGTGGAAGACATACACTCAACGCACAACATACTAAAATACAGTTCACCAAGGAAAAAAACAAAACAACAAAATTGCCTTCCTAGACATAGAAATACACCGAAGAAATGATAGTTTTGATTTTAAATTGGTATGCAAAAACAGTTGCATCGGGGAGAATAATTAATTACCATTTTAACCACCCATGGAAACAAAAAGTAATTACGATATCAAGCTTTATACAGAAAGTATATATTCTAAACGACAAGGAATTTATGGCAAAAAACAAAAACAAGATTAAAAATGTACTTAGAAAAAATAGCTACCCGCAAGCTGTAATCGAAAATTTTTTGGAAAAAATTCCACGAAATATTGACCACCCTAATGTCAAAACTAAGCAAACACAAGAAAATAACAACAGAACTTATATCGAAGTGACGTATGTACCTGGACTAACAAATAATCAAAAGCTCAGGCGAATCATAAAACAAGACAACATAACATATGCACAAAAACCACACAACACATTACGGAAAATTTTCACAAAAACAAAAGACAAGATCAGCAGTGAACAACAATGTCTTCGAAATTAAGCGCCATTGGGACAAGAACAATAGCTGCAATAAATGCTACATAGGTACCACGAAAACATCACTAGGAACGAGAATATATAAACATGAAATGGATGCGGAAAATAAAAAAACAACAGCACTAGTACGAATCTTGGATATATAAAGAAGAGGAAAACGCAGAATGACACTGGAAACTCTCCGCATATGTGATGAATTTTAAAGAAGATGTGGACAAGAAAAACAGCGCTTACACAGCTGTAATAAAGGAATATAAATAAACAAATAAAGGAAGATGCAGTCAAATATTGTGTGTGTCGTTCATATCTTATTATATTACTGTGATGTAATTTCTAATTACTAACAAAATGAATGTGACTGATTGTTTAAACTTTGAATGTTAATGTTAAGTAATTTAAATACCTATTTATGTTGTTAATTTATGCTGTTGGATTTATTAAATGGCTTCCCTGATGATGACGCGAGAGCGTCGAAATGCTTTTTAATTCTTGAATTGGGTGTTACTTGTCCAGTTAAAAAGATAAATGTGTATGGAAAACTGGCTGTGAAAAATACAAGTTTTTGGATCCGGAAGGGTGTTTTTTTTTGGAAATGTGCAAGAAAACTGGCTTACACTCAAAATATATACAGTATCCTATTCTATGCCATTAATATTTAGAATTAAATAAAGACAAAGACTACATATGTAAAATGAAAAAGCTAATTAATATCAATCCGAAATCATTTTATGGTTTCGTAAAATATAAACGCACAGTAAAAGGGTTTTCTTCAACAATGAAATATTTTTTTTTTAATGAAATTTAGGAATAACATCTCTAGCGACAATCTATACATTGCCAATTTATTTGCTCAATTCCTGAAGTTTAATTATTCTTCTGTATTCAATTGATCACCCAACAACAACCCGTACCAACCACATTCAAGTAAATCAACCCATGTTCCTAATTTTAAGCCGGAAGATGTTCTATTACATCTTAAGACCTTGAAGGACTTTTGGAAGTGTAGTTCTTGCATGTCGACATTCCACTATGTAGCAACGGTTGTCTTAAAGTTTTGGCCCTGCATATTTACATACTTACTAAGGTCAATCGTGACTTCAAAGCTGTTCCTTATGTGATTCCAAGTCTTTTATTTTTGACAACACTTGACTACTATTCTCCGGGTTTGATAATCAGTTCTAGCCTAGCTTATGTGTAAAGTAACAGTTTTAAGTTAACTTCTGTTCTAAGTATGCATGAATAAATAGGAGCCAATCTTTTCTCATTGAAACTTATCACTTTACTATACACTTGGTAGACTATGTCCGTTTGTCTGAAAAGTTTCCAAAAATTATGCATCTTATCAATTTGTCATTATTATTAAAAAAAAACATCGCCTTCTAGTCAGAAGAACAAATGTGCAATTATTCCCAGTGAGTTGATAAATTTACTGCAGGCTCTAAGTTTGACGAAAATCCCTGGTATCATGCTTACACCGAAACCACAATATTTTGCAGTCCATGTCAACTTTTTAATCTTGTTTTACCAACATTTGCATTTTAGCACATTCATGCTTCTGGCAGGAGGGCGAAGATACGTACGTATTTTGATTGTATATACGTATGCACATGTATATTTATTTTAATTTTTGTTGGAGCAGTAACCGTTTTTTATTGTATTTGAATTGATATTAGAGAAAATTCACAACGATTTGTACAGTGATGGTATGGGATTACATGTTTTGATGTGGTGTTTAGTTGACTTTGCAAAAGGAATTACTACTAATTTCCTACTTTTTTGATTTTTCTACTACCATTTCCTCGACAAATGAAAAAAATACTCCTACTTTTTTTCGTTCCGAAAAGAATCCTGTACAAATTTAGAAAATCGAAGTGTCAAAAGCAAATGTCAGATAGAGAGCTAACCTTCTTGAGACTTAATCATGGTTCTTTCCTTCAAATAGATTTAGACTACTTAGTTACTTAGTGCAAAATGAACTTTATGGCAATCCATCTAAATAAATATAAATTGATGTGTTTTGTTTTTAAATATTCTATTTCGTGGTCTTACTCATACTAGTTTGAGCGACTGCAACGTTTCCGCTATCATAAGCAGCAAATAAAATTGTCGATAAATGCATACGCGAACGAAAAAGAAAACAATTCAGTATTTCAGCAGCAGTTCAATTAACAACGCCGTCCTAAAGTTTAATTTTCTCTTCAACTAATATTCTGAGATCATGTACATGTCAACGAAATCACCCTTATTTTTTGCGACGGCATACCGGCGACACAAAAACGAGAAAACAGTGCTCAAAACGAAACGTGAAAACGAAACGTTCACTTGTCAAAGCAATTGACAAATTCATAAAAATATATTGAATTGTTGGGTTGACTTATTGTGATTGTGAAATGCAGTTTTCATAAATAAAATAACAAGGAATAACGGAATCGTTTAGAAGCTGCAACAACGAAAATGGCGAGCACATTATGTACTAGAACTCCATACTCCAGTCACCTGCATAGTTATTTGCAAACAACTCCGAAACTTATAATTTTCTCCATAAAAAGCTAATCTTTCCTTAAAGTATGGATTAGATTCTATCTGAGATTAATATTTAAATTTTTTATAATTTATTTATTTATTAATTATAAAATTCAATCAAAAAAGGACTATAATTAAAAAAGAAGAAAACTACTTTTTAGAGATGTTGCTATGAATAGCGACTATAGTTTTATTGAAATTGGTTTCACTTGTTTAATATAGTGATAGATATATTTTATATATTTATGACATATATTTTATTGATGACTGAATTTTCAATAAAGCGGGTTGTAATATAATTTTGCAATTTTCTTGTATTTTTCAAATCAAATATGAACTAACCTACTATGAAGTGGTACAGTAACTGGTATGATACTGATGCATATGCTGACTTGTATGACGGCTGGTATGACCCTGATGTATATACAGATTAGTATTTTGAGTGATATGATATTGATGTACATGATGACTAGTATGTCAACTGGTGTATTGCTGATGTAGAGACTGAGTAGTATGCCAATTGGTATGGTGCTGATGCTGAAGCCGACAATTGTCATCTCGTAGGACATGGCCGTGTTAAAAATACCAGTTGCTAATACGGAAAATACAGAACTCGAACTAGTTGAGCCGGTTTGGCAAACTAGTATAAAACTAGTAGAATTGACTGCAGGGAGTGTGTATATGCATGTTCATACTGTGGCGAATATTCCTAAGTAAGCTTTTAGTTTAACACAAAAGAGATAACGATGGCTACGCTTATGCATGCAAGCAAGATAAAGGGAGATCGCGCGAGTGTTTGCCAATACGAGTCAAAGAGGAGATGTCAATACATAACACCGACCCATCGAGAACACGAAGAGGGAACAACCAAGAAACTTCTGGGTGCGCAGGGTATCACCTGTCGAACTATGTATGGCGCGATATACAACAGGTATATCATCATAAACCTCCAAAGAGCTTTTTGCGCCGAGCTAATTGTTTTAAAACGTCTGATTCGGTTTGCAATTCTTTTTATTCCGTTCGTATACCTGTTCCAAGTTAATTATTTTTAGAAGTTCTATTCGGTATTTCGCATTGTCTAACGCTCTGTGGTATATTTTGAAATTGTTTTTGATTTAGTGGTTGCAAGTTTCTGTAAGTAGGTCACTTTTGTGGGTCGAAATCAGTATTTCGTGTCCTTATACTTTGGGGTAAATTTTGTAATTCTTATTCTTATATTAGTTCGTATATTTGCCGTTTTCTCTACGTTAGCTTTCTTTTGTGTTCATACTCTGTGTTAATTTTTTGATTATTTTTATTTCGTTCGTATACATATGGTTACCTTGTAAGTTTATTATTTTTGGACTGCTCAGTTGCAGAAAAATTTTCATCAGAAGAGTAAGGTGCATGCAGAAGAGATTAAAATACATAAACACATATAAATTATTTGTTAAGAGAGGAGGGACCAGTTTTTTTATTATAATAAGCTAGGCCGAAATATCAAATTTAACTGAATGAAAGTTACAGTTTTCACACAAACACGAAAAAAGGTTCCTGCATTACTTCAGAAGAATAGGTTTGAAATATCTTGAAGCTCGGGAGGGAATATTAAAGTTAGCTTCGTTTAAAATTAATGGACTTGAAATATATGCGTTTAATAGTTTGACCATAAATAGTACACCTTGCGTTTAAATACGACTTGCAAGGGTCGGGAGATCGATAAGTTTTAGCAGACTAGTATAAGGTGGAAGACTATACAATGAATCCCCTTTTAGATTTCTCAAGCGAAAAGTAGGAACTGTTTTTGAATTGATTCTAGCTTATCTACGTTAACTTGATAACGCGGATTCCATACAAGCGAGCCATATTTTAATTTCGGTCTAACTAATTTCGTTTCGTGGTGTGGAGGTAGTGTTGCCGGCCTACCACACCGAAGGCCCATGGTTCGAGCCCTGGTACAGGTAACATCAAAAGTGATTTGAAAAAAGTTTTTCAAAACGGGGTCGCCCCTCGGCAGTGGTTTGGCAAACTCTCCGAGTGTATTTCTGCCATGACAGGTTTCTCAGCAAAAATTCGTCTCCTTTGTAGATGCCGTTCGGAGTCGGCAAAAAACTGTAGGTCCCACCAATTTGTAGGGAAAATTCAAATCGGCACACCACAAATTGGAAGAGAAGCTTGGCGCAAAAATCTCTTAGGAGGTTTATGATGATATACCTGTTGTATATCGCGCCATAAAGAGAAAAAGAGAAGAGAATTTCGTTTCGTTTATTTAAAAAAATAATAATAAAAAATAGTACATTGAGATTTTACATCTCTTGTAGTACAACAAAGAGTGTAATAAAGATAAAAGACACAATTAAAAAACCATTAGTAAAAAAAAAAAACAATAAATACTTAAAACTGGTTTCTATCAAAGACTTAATTAGATAACTCTTAATGATCGGTCTGAATTAAGTAGTAAGGTAGAGAAATATGAGAATATAAGAAATGTTGTAAAAGGAGTCTTATTAACATAATGTGCTGTTCATGCTGAGCCTGCATTTTGCATTTACTTCGCATTTTAGCATTTAACCCAAAATGCAGCATTTGTTTTCGCATTTACCATACAAGTTTTGACACCTAAATGCAACTTTATTTTTGCATTAGCATTATAAATGCTGAAATCAACCCTGCAATCTTCGAAGAAAATCGCGATTCGAATTCAGAAGAGTGGCAATATTGGCATTTTTTTCGTGGCATTCTCTCATTATCTGTTATACGTAAACATTCAACAAATCTATACTGATTTTCAGTTTATTTTAGCGCGTTTTGTGTGATATTGTTAAAATAAAACCAACAAGTTAATTTGATGTTTGCTAATAGAGTTAATCGAAAGATTTAACAAAAATATGTATATTTTTGCACACGTGTGGCAAATTTCCATAACCTCAAAATAGGTTTGTAAACAAAGAACATATGACTCGAACTTGCTAAATATGCATTTCCTGAATGCGCCACCATGAACGATTTTTCGAACCAATGTCCGAAAATGCAAAATGCTGCATCTTAAACTCAGCATGAACAGCACATTCGCTAAATTCTTTTGGCTACCTTTTCACAAAATCTAATTCACGTCTAGCCTTATTGACTGTAGCCTTAATATGAGGACTGAAACTGAGTTTGCGGTTCTTAACCACACCCAAGTCGACAAAAAGTCATTTGCAGGGTTCGGATACTCTCGTTCGCTAGTGCTAGCGAACCTATGTACGTATATGTTACTTGTAATCTCCGCGAATGCATTCGCGAAGCAATGTAGAAACATTCTTCTTGTTATTCATCTTCTGAAACGAATGCACGTGTTGCGTGGAATATTCACAGCAGGTTGGAGTAGTAAATTTGAAAAGTGTATGTACGTATCAGAGATCTTCATGATTGGATTCAAATGCCGAAATGAGCCACTCCCAAAAAAACTATTGGTGAATTAACACTTACCAACGAGTGCGATTCAAAGCATGATCCACATAGCGTAGTGTTGATGACAATTGCATGCACTGTTGATAAATGTTTAGCTATGTATTTTGCTTACTAAGTATTATATAACAAAATGAAATAAAATAAAATAATTAGGTTATTCTTTGTGTCTAGTAGACACAGAGGGCGTAGAAAATTTTCTACATTACTGTCAAACATTGTCTACACTCAACAACAACATACACGTTAAAAATATTTTATGCGGTTTCTAAATTTTCTAGACCCAAAATCATGTAAAATTGAAAAATAAATTTAAAACTTTGACATGAATGTAGAAAACAAATTTTTCAATTAAAAAATTAACACAAATAATGGTCACGAATCGAATGCTTCAATACTCCCTTCATAGATTGCTTCAACAAAATTTCTCTTTTCTATTTAAAGAAAAGATCAAGTATTATTAATACGTTTTATTCTTAAATAAAAATATGATCAAGTATTCATGAAACGAACTCAAGGCCAAGAATAATAATTTTTCACTTTTTGAATTTTTATGAAAATTATTATTATTTTTAAACTTTTAATAATTAATCAAAAATAATTATTAAAAAAAATAAAATAAAAACAATAATAATTTTCATAAAAATTCAAAAAGTGAAAAATTATTATTCTTGGCCTTGAGCCCGTTTCATGAATACTTGAAAATGTACAGGCCGTAAATCAACAAAAATTGTTGGTATAAAAAAGCAATAACAAAACCGAGAGCACGCGGTATACCAGTTCTGCTGATAAAACTGATCTGTCAAAAAATCCATCATGATCACACTACTAACTGTCAAATGGCGGAAGTGGTTCATTCATATGGTAAAGAAGAATATAACTAGGAGTTTAGATGACATCAAAACCAGCGTATTGTTAGCTTGATGGTTAGCAATGCGTGCCAAAATTTCTCTGATGAAGAAGCTTAGCAGCTTCCGAAATGGATCTATAAGAACAGCTATGGCGGTTGTCTCTAAACATTTTTCCTACTCTATTCAATTAAAAAACTTTAAATAATTAACCAAAAATTACTAGTAAAAAGAAAAAATTAAATAAAGAAATAATTTTCATAAAACTTCAAAAAGTGAAAAATTATTATTCGTGGTCTTGAGCTCGTCTCATGAATACTTGAAAATGTGCAGGCCGTAAATCAACAAAAAATGTTGGTATAAGAAAAGCTACTGCGGTTGTCTCTAAACATTTTTCCTACTCTATTCAATTAAAAAACTTTTAATAGTTAATCAAAAATTATTTAAAAAAAAAAAAAGAAATAAGAAAAGACAATAATTTTCATAAAAATTCAAAAAGTGAAAAGTGCTAAGACTTGGAACTCACTTTACTTGTACTTGATCTAAAATATTCTGTTTCAACGTTTGTATCGCTAATACGTCTTCACTATTTGGAACGCAAATCTGCCTCAAGCTGGAAATCGAAAGGTACACGTAATTTATCGTAGCGTTATTGATTATGTCAAATTTTTTAAGGTAGAGAAATTAATCAAATCTATTCTATGCAATTCATTTTTATTGCACAACGTTTCACCGATTTTATTCCAATTGGTTAAAATTGACATGAATAAATAAGGATGGGAACTCCAACGAGTAGAGCAAAAATTTTTAAAAGAAGTATCTAAAGTGTGCTGTAAATTAGCTTTTTTAAAGTACCTGACTAGTTTTTTACAACATTCAAAGTTTCTTCAAGTGCGTAAAACATTGTTTAGTAAGTGATTTGCGCAGTTAATTCTATTAAACTCTTTCAGAGCGTGAATAATATTCGAACCCCTATCTGTTACAAATGTTACTTTACCAAGGTCTCTTATATTAAACTCTCCTAAAAGGCGGCCGCCGTGGTGTGAAGGTAGTGTTGCCGGCCTACCACACCGAAGGTCCATGGTTCGAGCCCTGGTACAGGTAACATCAAAAGTGATTTGAAAAAGTTTTTCAAAACGGGGTCGCCCCTCGGCAGTGGTTTGGCAAACTCTCCGAGTGTATTTCTGCCATGACAGGCTTCTCAGCAAAAAATTCGTCTCCTTTGTAGATGCCGTTCGGAGTCGGCAAAAAACTGTAGGTCCCACCAATTTGTAGGGAAAAATTCAAATCGGCACACCACAAATTGGAAGAGAAGCTTGGCGCAAAAATCTCTTAGGAGGTTTATGATGATATACCTGTTGTATATCGCGCCATAGATAGATAAAAGTGATTGAAGCTTGGCTAAAATGTTTTCCCCTGAAGAGCTCTCAAATTTTAAGGATTTTGTACCTAATGCAAGGTGGCGCAAAAGTAAGCTTCCGATGTTCAGCATATCGGTTGTGGCACGTGCAGTGTGTGCTGTTGCACCGTCTTGTTGGAACCACATGTTTTCCAATCCCAATTCATCAAGTTGCGGCAAAAAGAACTCGTTGATCATTGCTCTGTAGCGCTCACCATTCACAGTAACCGTTTGGCCCCGACCGATTATTGGTCAAATAAATAGTCAGCAATATTCCGCGTTCTGGAGCAGTGTAGCGTAACATTGTTTATTAACGTGTATTTCGCATGTGTTTACTACAGAAATGTCAAAACAGAACTGACTTTAGGGGCCAATCGCAAAATTTATAGCATTTTCTGATAGAAGGATTACTTTTGCGCCACCTTGTACTAACGCTGCATCCTTGAAATTTTTTTGTAAGTGAAGAGTAGCGCATAAAAAATGTCTTATAATATTGTCACTCCAAGGATCACATCTTATTGATACCCCCTCTTCTATGTAAGGTCTTAATTCTACTGCCATTTCTGCCTTTTTCTGTTCAGCCTTTTGACCGACGTGCCGAGATAAGGTCGTTAAACAGGGAATCATGTCCTTCACGTTAACATTTTGCCGTATTTTGCTCCAATATTGACGTAATGTGTAATAATTTTTAAATAGCCGCTTTCGTCCACCGCCAAAAAAGGCCGAACGTCTTCAACCACAAATTTTATGTTTTTTTGATTGTTATTGTGCTCTATTCATCCATCAAAATAATAAGTTGTAGTTATTTAATAGCGCTTAATGGGATTAAAAATACAGTAAACTAACTCGGCTTTTCTAAATAATAATCAAATATAATTTACTTTTAATATATTATTTTTTCTCTTTTAGCTTTATTTCATTTGATAATGTGTGTATAAAATAAGCAAAATGCACTGCTAAATGGTTTCAAAATTCAGAATCACCAAAATGAATCGCACAACACTTAGGCCCTGTGCCAATCGGTTGAAAATTGTAAATTTTGACAGAGCGAAGGAAAATTTTGACATTTCTCGCCGGGTATATGAACGTCAGAATTTACCCTAGCTCATGGGGCTAGGTAAAATTTTGACAACGACGAATGTGTACAGATATATGCATTCGGTATTGCCAATCATATTACTTCAAATAATGCCAACACGTTATTAAACGGTAAAATATAATTTAACACAAAAAATACGAAATATAATGGCAAAAAAAATACGTAAATTTCTATTTGCTTTCGCACGTGATCTTTTCAGATGTCAAAATTTACAACTGTCAAAATTTACCATTTCAGTTGGCACAGCAAAATGGAAAATATTTTTACACCACAGAAAATTTGTTCACCTCAATTTTCCTCTGAGTAAAATGTTTCCGATTAGCACACGGCCTAAGAATGATTTGCTGCTTTTGAAAAAGCAGTACTGCAATTCTCGGTGTATGACGATGCTAACGTCAGAAAGAAAGCACCAATCATCATGACTCGTGCTAGTAGCATGTCGATTAAAAGCATAGCATAAACAGCGAATACTGGAAGCTGTTCTCTGTTACGTATGTATGGTATGTACGTATGCGCTTGAATGCATATGTTGCGTGGAATATTCGCAGAAGGTTGAAGTAGTAAATTTAAAAAATGCTATTGCAGGTATATCGAGTGCAATGTGAACCCAAAAAGTATTTTGGGGGGACTTGTTGGATTTATTAAGGGACATATAGGGATCCTTTCGAGATTACTTCGCGACCTTTCCAGGATCAATATAAAACATTTTCGGGATCGTTTTGGAACTTTTTCGGGATAATTTCGGGCCTTTTCGGGATAGTTTTCCAAACATTTCGAGATTTTTTTGGGGCCATTTCAAAATGGGTTCTGTATTGTTTCGGAACTTTTTGAGAACATTTCGTGTGTCATTTAGTAATGTGTATCGCTTCAATGAAAATGTTATGAAATGCAAGTTTGCGGCAATATATTTCACTATATAATGCTATTTAAAAAAACCATAACGCTTGTTTATATTCAAAAAGCAAAGAAAAGAAAATTCATACTAAAAAATTATATGAATGCAAACATATGTGGACGCATGCAGGCAAATTAATGGAACTACACTAGCTATTGTTCTGTTAACTATCGGGTGGACTTGTTATCCCACACGCACAAATAAGTAACTAAAACAAAAACAAGCAAAAACTGTCTAACATAACAAGATCGATCTCAGAATATATACCACGGTTTAAAAATTAGCTACCTAGACATGTGCACATACTAGGCATGGGACTATTCGAATAAAAAATGCATTTATTCGAAGGCTATACAAAATTCGAGTAGTTTATACTTTTATTCGAATAGTATTGTTCGAATAAATGACCACTATTCGAATAATATGTATTGTTGTTGTTGTTAACAGTGCTTCGTCCCGCCCCAGACCGGACAGGGTTACACCGAAATAACAGCCCCTGGCCGGGCGAAAAACCCCGGGTCATTCCGGTGCGATAGAACCGGCTGTTGTGGGAATGAATAATATGTATTCGAATAGTTAAACAAATATCACTACAGCTTATGCACATATTTGTACACGAAAACATATATACCTACATAAAAAACGTGAATGCATGCTCATAGGTACAAGCGAAGAAGACAGTGAATTTCGCTTCCGACATCTCTCGCATTTCAATAAAACTATTCGAATAGTACTATTCGAATAAATGGATAAATTATTCGAATAAATACTATTCGAATTTTTTGAAACGAATATTTTTATTCGTTTATTCGAATATTATTCTAAAATAGTCCTACTACTAGTACATACATATGTATATGCAAAGCAATCTCATGGTAAGGGATGACAGATGAAGGCAATTTTTAACTACAAGGTGGCGCAAAAATAATCCTCCTATCAGAAAATGCTATAAATTTTGCGATTGGCCCCTAAAGTCAGTTCTGTTTTGACATTTGTGTAGTAAATACATGCGAAATACACGTTAATAAACACTGTTACGCTACACTGCTCCAGAACGCGGAATATTGCTGACTATTTATTTGACCAATAATCGGTCGGTGAAAAACGGTTACTGCGCAAAAGTAATCCTTCTATCAGAAAATGCTATAAATTTTGCGATTGGCCCCTAAAGTCAGTTCTGTTTTGACATTTGTGTAGTAACCACATGCGAAATAGACGTTAATAAACAATGTTACGCTACACTGCTCCAGAACGCGGAATATTGCTGACTATTTATTTGACCAATAATCGGTCGGGGCCAAACGGTTACTGTGAATGGTGAGCGCTACAGAGCAATGATCAACGAGTTCTTTTTGCCGCAACTTGATGAATTGGGATTGGAAAACATGTGGTTCCAACAAGACGGTGCAACAGCACACACTGCACGTGCCACAACCGATATGCTGAACATCGGAAGCTTACTTTTGCGCCACCTTGTATTTGTACCCAGCTTGTTGTTGTAACGACAAAAAATATGTATTTATATAGCTGTTAGTCGGGTAAGAAACTACTTACTTAAATATAACTGATTTAAAGTAAAATATAAATCGTATTAATTTGAATTAATTTAGCAAAATTATATTAATATACATATGTATGTACATAAAAACATGTGTAATTGAAATATCCGTAACGGAATACAAGGAATAAGGAACTTGCTAGTTACTATCATCCAAATCTTTCTTCTTTTTCTTTAAACGGTCAGCTAACTGCCTGGGCGATTTTGACCGTCCAACATAGCTCGATAGTCGTATCTTCGTTGCGCCAACTGGCGCCAAGTGGAAACACCGCGGGATCGCAAATCGGTCTCCACTTGGTCCTTCCATCGTAGTGGTGGTCTCCCTCTTCCTCTGCTTCCACCGGCAGGTGCCGATAAGAACACATTCTGGGCTGGATCATCTTCGCTCATTCGCACAACGTGGGCTAGCCGGCGAAGCCGCTATGTCTTAATTCGCTGAACTATGTCGGGGTCTGCGTAAAGCTCATACAGTTTATCATTAAATCTTCTTCGGTACTCGCCGTCGCAAACGTGTCTGTACACGTGGACCTCCACAAATCCTACGAAGGAACTTTCTCTCGAATACTCCCAGAGCCGCCTCATCAGATGTTGTTAGTGTCCATGCTTCTGCACCATAGAACAGGACGGGTGCGATGAGTGCCCTATGGAGTTTAATTTTCGTTCGTCGAGAGAAGACTTTACTTTTCAATTGCCTACTCAGTCCGAAGTAGCATTTGTTTGCCATCCGCCGGATTTCTAGGCTAACATTATTGTTGGTGTTAATGCTGGTTCCCAGGTAAATGAAGACCTTTACTATTTCGAAATTATTGCTGTCAACAGTGGCGTGGTTGCCAAGGCGCGAATGCGCTGACTCTTTGCATTATGACAGAAGGTATTTCGTTTTGCCCTCGTTCACCACAAAACCCATTTATTCCGTTTCTTTTTCTAATTTGGAGTAAGCAGGAGTTATGGCGCGGTTGTTAAGGCCAATGATATCAATATCGTCAGCATACGCCAACAGTTCAAGCTTTTAACCGGTTAAGTTCTGCAGCTTGCATTATTTTCTCCAGCGTTAAATTAAAGAAATCGCACGAGTTTCGAAAGGCTCGGAGAGGTCCTTCCCAATTCTGACCAAGCTGGTGATATTGCTCAAGGTCATTTTGTATAGCCGTATAAGTTTTGCGGGGGAAACCAAATTCAGGCATAACGGCATATAGGCAGTTCCTTTTCGTGCTATCTAAAGCGGCTTTAAAATCAACAAAGAGGATGTGTGTCGATTCTCTGCTCACGGGTTTTTGAAAGATTTGGCGTATTGTAAAAATCCGGTCGATGGTAGGTTTACCAGGTCTGAAGCCACACTAATAAGGTCCAATCAGTCTGTTCACGTCAGGCTTCAGTCTTTCGCACAATACGCTTGATAGGACCTTATATGCGATATTCAAAAGGCTGATTCCGCGATATTTGGCACAGTTTGCAGGATCGCCCTTCTTGTGGATTGGACAGAGAACACTTAGGTTCCAATCTTCAGGCATGCATTCATCCGACCATATTCTGCATAGAAGCTGATGCATGCGCCTTACCAGCTCCTCGCCTCCGTGTTTGAATAGCTCAGCAGGCGAACCATCAGCGCCAGGTGCTTCATTATTTTTCAATCGGGATATTGCTATTCTCACCTCATCATATAATTGTGTTGTGGAACGTAAATTCCATCATCTTCGATCGAGGGCTCGGATTCGGCATCTTCTCTGGTTTCTTGCTCAGTTTCTCCGCTTAAAAGGGCAGAGAAGTGATCCCTCCATATTCTGAGTGCTCTCTGAACATCGGCCACCAAGTCGCCGTTCTTATTCTTACAGGAGTTTGCCACGGGTTTAAAACCTTTTGTCATCCAAATCTATTGTTGAAAAATCAAGAAGTTCAAAATTAAACTTAGTAATTAATAAAATTGCTAAAGATTTATTTCGAAAGTTTTGTTCCAAGTTTGGTTAATATTGTTGAAAGTGCACTAAACCCTCTCTAACTTGGGTTGCAGGTATCGCTAGCACAACTTCTGCTAGTTGAAACATTTGAGAGTTGCGGCGATAGAATTTTCAATAGTAGTCCAAGATGTGACATGATAGTTAAAGTTAGTAAGCCACCAGAGCACGATTCTGTTTCTGCAGTCCGTGGTGTGGCGGTAGTGTTGCCGGCATCCCACACCGAGTCTATTTCTGTCATGGAAGGCTTTTCAGCAAACATTGATCTCCTTTGTAGATGCCGTTCGGAGTCGGTAAAAAACTGTGGGTCCCGCCAATTTGTAGGAAAAAAATACAATCGGCACACCACAACTTGGAAGAGAAGCTCGGCTCTCAAATCTCTTAAGACGTTTATGATGATATACCTGTTGCATATCGCGCAATACATAGTTCTTGGTTGTTCCCTGTTCGTGTTCTCGATGGGTCGGTGTTATGTATTGACATCTCCTCTTTGCCTCGTATTCGCAAACACTCGCGCGATCTCTCTTTACCTTGCATGCATGCATAAGCCTAGCCATCGTTATTATTATAAAACGGCAAGTATACGAACTAGTATAAGAATAAGAATTACAAAAATTACCACAGAGTATAAGAACACGAAATACTGATTTTGACCTACAAAAGTAACTTACAGAAACTGCAAGCACTAAAATAAGAACAATTTCAAAACCTACCACAGAGCGTTAGACAATGGGAAATACCGAATAGAACTTCCAAAAATTATTAACTTGGAACAAGTATACGAACGAAATAAAATGAATTGCAAACCGAATCAGATGTTCTAAAACAATAAGCTCGGCGTAAAAAGCTCTTAGGAGGTTTATGATGATATACCTGTTGCATATCGCGCCATACATAGTTCGACATGTGCTACCCTGCGCACCCAGAAGTTTCTTGGTTGTTCCCTCTTCGTGTTCTCGATGGGTCGGTGTTATGTATTGTTATCTCCTCTTTGCCTCGTATTCGCAAACACTCGCGCGATCTCTCTTTATCTTGCTTCGATGCATAAGCGCAGCCATCGTTATTATTATAAAACGGCAAGTATACGAACTAATATAAGAATAAGAATTACAAAATTTACCACAGAGTATTAGAACACGAAATACTGATTTCGACCCACAAAACTAACCTACTTACAGAAATTTGCAACCACTAAAATAAAAACAATTTCAAAATCTACCACAGAGCGTTAGACAATGCGAAATACCGAATAGAACTTCCAAAAATAATTAACTTGGAACAAGTATACGAACGAAATAAAAAAAATTGCTAACCGAATCAGACGTTTTAAAACAATTAACTCGGCTCAAAAACTCTTAGGAGATTTATGATGTATATCGCGCCATACATAGTTCGACATTTCCTCTTTGCCTCGTATTCGCAAACACTCGCGCGATCTCTCTTTATCTTGTTTGCATGCATAAGCGTAGCCATCGTTATTATTATAAAACGGCAAGTATACGAACTAATATAAGAATAAGAATTAAAAAAATTACCATAGAGCATTTGTTGTGTAAACCGCTGTTAGTGGGCGAGAAGTCATGGCGGGCCAGGCATGCTGGAAGCCCAGGCTAAGCTCGTCGGTGGTCGTGTTCCTTGCCACAACTTCTCACTCACAGCTACACTAACAAACAGAGAGTTCAAGCCTGTGAGGATATATGATATACAGTATAGAGGAAAGAAGACATAGCGGTAGAAAACAGTCCTGTCAGTGGAGCCGACCCACCCCTTTTATTCGCCTCCTGCGAACTACCTTAAATGCTACTGGGCTCCGAACAATAACGTAGCTCCCTAGTACGGACAGTCGTCCGTCTGCCCTAATGTCAAGTCATGTCCGTCCGTCAGTCCATGGATCAAACGCCTAGCACCATACCATTATCCGGGAGAACAACACCCGACTCCAGAAACCAAAGGGATTTAGCCCGACATAATTAGACAAAAAGATTTCAGGGTTTCATTACAATCCTTTTTTTTTTTTTAATCTACGAACTAACTTAAGGTCACTAAGAAAACTGACTTAGCCCAAGTATTGACAGCAAAAAAATCCTGTGGCAGCAAGGGATTTATAGGTGCAGCGGACCGCTTCTGGTCCGTAAGTTCGCCGGTTTTGCTATTGAAGGCTTGTGATCGCCGGTAACGCTACTCGATTTCTCACTTAGAGTACTTGCTTCAATTGAATTTTGTGGGGGTTTTTTTTTTTATTTTTTTTGTATAAATATACGAGTATATATATTTTTATTTCGTATAATTTTCTTTGTCACTTGTCAGCACTTATAATTTTGATTATGTTTATTTCTTGTTTCATTTCAGCCTTTAGCACAATAACTAGGACTGCAATGTATTTTTAATGTATTTTTTTTTTTATTATTATAAAATTTGTTTCTTTCCTGATTTTATTGTTTCACTGTCAAAAAGGTAAAATGGCACTTCATAATTTTTGCTGTAAGCACAACCGATCCGCACAATTTCCTTGGTAATTTTCAACTCAACTTGGCACCCTTCTGTCGGCTTTCGGAAGCTGGTGGATATCGGCGATCGCACCACTTGATGCCGCGAAGTCGCTCGATCAAACCATAGTTTAGCATCGAACTTACCCTGCGCCTATAACGATCTACAGCCAGCATACCTCTCAGGCGGTTGGTTTGAGGATAGCACACATCCGTACACAAACACACACACACATACATACGCGTATACAAATACACATTGTCCGATAAGGCTGTCGCAACAAACCTCGCATCCGCCGATGGT
This sequence comes from Merzomyia westermanni, assembly GCA_949987695.1. Lineage (NCBI taxonomy): Eukaryota > Metazoa > Arthropoda > Insecta > Diptera > Tephritidae > Merzomyia > Merzomyia westermanni. Next base: position 121,245,231 of record OX465290.1, read on the forward strand.
GCCTGCATCATGGAGTGGGTTTATGTGCCCAACGTGTGGCTTCGTCCCACGACCCCAAGCCGGGACTATATCCTGATACTATGCTCGTCTGCCTATTTCATCTTGTCTTCCTATTCTACTATATCACAATATAAAAACTAATCCTACGTATCACAGGGTGTCTGAACTTATACCTAATGTTATAATCCTATCACTGGGAATAGCCACGCTTAATGCATGCCTGACAACACGCAGAAACATTGTACAAGGTGGCGCAAAAGTAATCCTCCTATCAGAAAATGCTATAAATTTTGCGATTGGCCCCTAAAGTCAGTTCTGTTTTGACATTTGTGTAGTAAACACATGCGAAATACACGTTAATAAACAATGTTACGCTACACTGCTTCAGAACGCGGAATATTGCTGACTATTTATTTGACCAATAATCGGTCGGGGCCAAACGGTTACTGTGAATGGTGAGCGCTACAGAGCAATGATCAACGAGTTCTTTTTGCCGCAACTTGATGAATTGGGATTGGAAAACATGTGGTTCCAACAAGACGGTGCAACAGCACACACTGCACGTGCCACAACCGATATGCTGAACATCGGAAGCTTACTTTTGCGCCACCTTGTAGTAAGGTTTTTAATTGTCAAGTCAATAAAATGAAGTAAAATAAATAAGTGAATGTATAATTGAAAAATTAGTCAAGTAAAAAAAACAACGACACAAACGTATATGTATACAGTAATAAATAAATAAGTAAATAAATAAATAAATAATTAATAAAATGAATAAAAAGTCAATAAACAGATTAATGCATAAAGTCAAGTGAAATCAAAAACAATAGATCAGTGGTCAATTTTGCAAACACACTCTCACGAACACTACGATTACTACACTTAAGCAACAAATATACCCTTCGCGTGGTACACCCCTACTCTCTTTCCAGAGCTGTCGCCTAGCTCATACATGGGCTTAAGGAACCCAAATTTACTAAAATGATCAAGACATACAAACAAAAAAACATTTCCATCCTTCGAACGAGGATATGGTCCCATAAAATCGACGTAAAGACGTTGGAAAGGTCTCTCGGTAATTAGTTGTTTGCCCATTGGTGGCTTACGAAAATTATTATGGGTCTTTGTTTCTTTACATGTGTTGCATTCTTTGACACACTGTTGCACATCGGAAAATATTTTTCTCTTATTCGGGCGAGGGTTTTGCGGATTCCTCCATGACCCGAAGACGGAGAGTAGTGTGCAGCTTCTACCAAACCTAACCGTAACTCCGAGGGTACCCAGAGCTTCCAGGTGTGGTCCTCTTGAAGGTCTCCCCCTCTATTAAATTGTGTCCGTTTATAAATATAGCCGTCCGATACGCAGAGATCAAGTATTTTGTCTTTGTCTTTTGTTATGGTGTCTTTCAGTGTACGGTATTCTTCGGTTTCGAAATAAGGCGAGTCAAGACTAATGTCTAAAACTCTGTCCGTCAGTGCTACCTCGTCCATGTCCATACGCGACAATGTATCAGGCACAACGTTTTGAGCTCCCTTACGGTGCTCGATGTCGAAGTTGAAGGCTTGCAGCTTCAGGCTCCATCTGACCAGTCGTCCACTAAGGTCCTTCTGACCCATTAGCCACTTAAGGCTCGCGTGGTCCGTGATGACCGTAAGGGGAGCCCTTCCACATAAGGTCGGAACCGCTTCACACTCAACACTGCCGCATAGCACTCCAACTCCGTCACGCTATAATTACGTTGTGCCTTATTCAATTTCGCAGACATGTACGCGATAGGTCGTTCGTTTTCGTCTTCGTATTTCTGGAATAAAACTCCACCCACCCCGTCCGTTGAAGCGTCGCACTGAATAAAAAAATGTTTATTGAAATCCGGGTGAACGAGTACTGGTGCTGATATTAAGCTTTGCTTCAGTTCCTCAAAGGCCTTACTCGCTTCACCCGTCATTTCAAACTTTTTAATACGGTCCTTTGTGAGACAGTCGTGCAGCGGCGCTGCGATGGTTGCGTAATCACTAATGAAGCGACGGTACCACCCTGACATGCCCAGGAACCGCCGGAGTTGTTTTGGAGTCTTAGGTTGGGGGAAATCCCTAACTGCTGCGACTTTATTGGCATCGGTCCGTATGCAACCGTCCCCAACCACATACCCCAGATATCGCACTTCTTTAAAGCAAAATTTGCTTTTTTCTATGTTAATAGTTAACTTAGCTTCGCGTAAGCACTTAGCGACCTTTTCCAATAACAACATATGTGACTCAAAATCTACTGAACACACTAACAGATCGTCAAGATACACACTCACGTAAAGCGGCCGGAATGACCTTGTCCATGAGACGACACATCCGCTGAGCGGCATTACATAGACCGAATGGCATCACGGTGAACTGGTAGAGTGGTCTGCCAGGAACGGTGAATGCTGTCTTTTCTCTCGAACGTTTTTCTAAAGGAATTTGCCAAAAGGCATCTTTGAGATCTATTGCTGATATGAACCGCGTGTTTTGCAATCTGCTTAGAATGCCATCAATATAGGGCAATGGATAGGCATCTTTTATCGAGCATTCACCTTCCTGGCATCCAAACATAGCCGGTTTTTAGTGCCTTTTATAACTAACGAGACAGGAGAGCTCCAGCTGCTATTGCTCTCCTCAATAACACCCATGGATAACATCCTGTCTAACTCCTCATAAACTAATTTTTGAATCGCGGGGGAGATAGGGCGGTGTCGTTGTTTAATTGGCGTATTTTCTTCTACTACCTCTATCGTATGCTCTTCCACATCGGTCCTGCCCAATCCCAGAACGGCAAAGGAAGGGAATTGGGCTTTAACCTTATCCAGAACGCGGTTTTGTGCAGTCGTTAGGGAATGCTGAGCTGCGTCGAAGGAGAGGTCACCTTCGGCAGGTGTGAGTTCCGACACAGTCCTTTCATGCACACTCTCATTCACACTTGTACCTACTACATTTAAATTGAACACTCGCCAGAAATCAATACCTAAATATACTTCTTGAGTAAGCTCAGGGACAATCAAAAATTCCAGTGGTCGGGTTTCTCCATCCCACGTGACAGATAGCGTTACTACACCCACCACCGGAGTTTCACCCCCGTTTGCGGTGCGAACGTTTTGGCCATTTAATTTGGTAATAGTCTCTTCTTTTCCCTCTAAGAATGACATGGCTCCTTTCCCCAAGCAACTAGAACAGGCGCCCGAATCGAGTAGCGCGAGGGCTTCATGACCACCAATTACCGTGCGCGCGAATAACCTATTATCCCCCTTTATAGTCACGATAGTAGCGACAATCTTCTGCTGTATACGTTTGAGCGTGCGGTGTTTCTCCCTCATCTTCCGAATTTTTTGGAAACGTCTATTTTTCTGCCTGGGCCTAATTTCTTCCATGAAAATCCTCCTTCTAGCTTCCTCATACCTCTTCCTCCTTTCATGTAGGCTTTCCCTCACTAATTTTACATGGTCGCACTCCCACGTAATTTTTCCATTGTCTTCGCGTTTTAAAATTCTTGTATCTACGCCTAATTTTCCGAGGAGTTCGGACCCTGTACAGAGTGCCCGGACATCTCTGCCAGCTGCCTGTTTTCCGTTTCAGATTTATATACACAATAAGACGCATCACTGCCACACATAAAACACTTCATACAATGAAAGGACGACTTGCAAGGACCATGTTTCGCTGCGGCCTGTGGATCTTTCCTAAAGAAATCTCCGGGCATTCCGCACACGTAACATAACATGAGGTGGAATGGTGAAGGACAAAACACTTGACCGGGGACGTTACTAGTGGGATTTGACGTCTTACTAACATGGGATGAGGGTTGGAAGGGTTTGGGATTAGTTCTCGGTGGGTCCCCTTGCCTTAAATTACCGGGACCAGATCTATAGGGCGCTAGCTTGTTCCTCTCACCCTTACCTATAGCCTCGATTTCCACCTTACTCAGGCCCCCTTCTTCCCTATTAATGTCTAATTCACTAACCGCTTTATTTCGGGACCTATTCTCCTTAATTAGTTTTTCCGCTCGTTTACATTCGGTTTTGAGATCGGCTAGTGTATCAGTTCGCCACGCGAACGTGAGATTGGCCAAGTATGGCTTAAGGTTACCCTTTATCATTTTTACCAGTTCGGCCTCTGGTATCCTCTTCTTCAATCGGAAGGTCAGATCATGGATGTCCGCGTAGAAGTCTTCGAAAGACTCTTGTCCCCCCTGTTTCCTTTCCATGATTTCGCGGATCACCTCATAATCCGACTCCGCACTCCTAAATTGCGTAAGCAGCTCTGTTTTGAGCGTTGCGTAATTGAACGTTGGATCCTCCGCGTGGTCCTCCAGAACTTGCCAATACCACTTTAGCGCAGCTCCGGTTACTAGGCAATGGAAGTCCGCGAGGAGTTTCTCGTGAGTGACGTCGTGCTGCTCGCGTATCCTCTCGACACGAAATACAAAACTTTCGACGGTCATGTTCTTCGTTGTTCCATCGAATTTCAAGTGCCATTTTTCCAGGTCGATTTTCTTCCTGTACGTTTGACGCTCAAATCCGCTTCGACCGTCCCTGGGTGGTTGTCCGTCGGATATTCGGGAGGTCGGCGATGGTGGTGGCTGGGCCGGAGCAGATGCTCCTCGTATGGAAGCCTCGACTCCTGCAACCCTATTGCTCAGCCGAGACATATCGGTCCTGACCTTCCGAAACTCGTCCATGAACTCAGCCATCACGACGTTTTGCTGCATCATCGTCTCCATCATTTGGTCCATTTGGTTGAGCCGGTTCGCTGTAGACGGTTGTGCTGGTGGAGGGGCTCCACCGACAGCTCCTTCTAGCTCTTCCTGTTCCTCTTCCTCCGGCATTTCGAGAAGCCTATCGAGCTTACTCGAGAAACTCAGTGACTGATCCAACCTTTGTGGTGGGCGTTCGGTAGAGTTCAAGCGGCCAAATACTCTAAACGAGCAGCGATTAAAATAGTCGGGGGGCACAAAATCTATTGGGGTATTCCCTTCCCGTGTCTATCTGGGTAAGCAAGGACCCCACTACCTGGTTCTCAAGCGCCCTAGTAGTACCCCGGGTAACCGCCGTCGTCTATCTATAGGGTCTGTATTTTTGTCCATAGACGAGAAATTCCAAACAAAAGATATTGTCTCCGATCGCTAGTGTAAACTCCTAAGGTATCACACAGCGAATTTTGGAAAAAAAGGAAATTCAAAATAACAACTCGGGTGGTATTCAAAACAAACCCGCGTTTTATAAATCAAAAAAAAAGGAGAAAAAAAATATAAGAATTCAAGAATTTGAAAAGGATAAAAACCTTTAACCCAACTTAAGACCTATAATTCAAATAACAAACGTGGAAAATAAAAATTATGTCAATAGAAAATATATACGTGGATATATTATAAATAAAAGGAAAGTAGAAAGCAAAAAAATATAACTTAAAATAATAATGACGCCTATATGACCAAAAAAACTTCAAACACTCCAAATCTTTAAAAGTTCAAAGGCCTTATAGTTTTTTTTTTTTTTTTTTTTTGTCAAGCGTTACTAGGTATAACTTAATCCAAAGAAAATATATGAAAAAAGTATAAACGGGTGTTATCCAAAACGCGCGATAAAAAAAATCAATAAAATGAAAAAGAAAGAAAAGTCATGTTTAACTAAACCTATTTTTATTTTTTTCTTTATGGTATAAAAGACCAAATCTAGAAAAGGCAAAAAAAATAATAAATTCACATATTCAATCAATCCAAAGAAAATTCAAAGTTTAGGATTGACTAACACTGACTATAACGTAATAAATATATTAAGGTTTCTAATCCTAATATAGGAATTCAAAAATTCCACAAGGGTTTAACAATAATCGAATAGCCGCAAAATAAAAAAAATTGTGTAATAATAATGTCGCAGGCGAAATTTCGACTCGATAGCGAGTTTACTTCCTTTTGTATAAGTTAGCTAGCTTCTTCTAGTGTAAAAGAAAACTTGGCATCTACACAAAAAAGGAAAATAAAAAAAAATAAAAAGATAATGAAAAGTATTTTTAAAAAAAGTTGGAAAGCAAAAGTGTTTGTATGGTATGTATGTGTTCTGGAGTATACTGGGTGCCATTCTCCAGTGGCATATGACCAGAGCGTTGATCCTCTGTCTGTCTGTCCGACTGTCATGTCTTAGTCAAAGTCAGCTAAAACCCCCCTCGCCTGCTGTGCACCACTTCAGCTTACCCAGCTTGAGCCATGGTAGTTGGAAGCGCAGCAGCAACAGCTAAATACTAAAATTTACCCCGCACCCCATCGACACAAACCTCACACGAACATGTTGCGTAAACTCGCAAGTGGTAGCATGCTAACTTGCCTCAACCAAAAAAAATCGGCATTACTTGTACACCCTTGTATTGGAATATCACTTTGCAAACCTCGAAGTGTTCATTCAAAGGCACTCCCAATCCAAGAAGTGTACCCCCCTCATTGCTCATCGATCCCTTTCACCACGGCCTGGGCCTCAGTGAAGCGAACCGATAAACCCCTAACACTGTCCGAGAAGGAAACAAAAGATTCAGGAAACAAGCTTTAAAAGTAGAGAATAGTAAGAAATAGCAATAAAGCAAAGAAGTTTATTATTAAATTAGGAAAGTTTATAAAAAAAATTTAAAAAAATAAAAACCGGGTTATTTTCGTGGGGCGCCATTTTGTTGTGTAAACCGCTGTTAGTGGGCGAGAAGTCATGGCGGGCCAGGCATGCTGGAAGCCCAGGCTAAGCTCATCGGTGGTCGTGTTCCTTGCCACAACTTCTCACTCACAGCTACACTAACAAACAGAGAGTTCATGCCTGTGAGGATATATATATAACGTAGCACTCCCTAGTACGAACAGTCTGCCCTAATGTAAAGTCATGTCCGTCCGTCAGTCCATGGATCAAACCCCTAGCACCATACCATTATCCGGGAGAACAACACCCGACTCCAGAAACCAAAGGGATTAAGCCCGACATAATTAGACAAAAAGATTTCAGGGTTTCATTACAATCCTTTTTTTTTTTTATTCTACGAAATAACTTAAGGTCACTAAGAAAACTGACTTAGCCTAAGTATTGACAATGGAAATCTTGTAACTATGATTTCAACTTAAATACCTTAATTAAACATAATTAATTAAAAAGGAGCATGAATTTAACCCTAATAATCGGGTAACAATAAATGATATAATTCAATTTCGGCCTTAATTAACTAATAAGGAGTAAAAAGTGTAATAAAAAGACAAGGAATGGTTTCAACCAGATAAAACTAAAGAATATAATTCAATTTATGTCTTAATTATATAAAAAGAGTATAATTATGTAAATAAAAAAACCCAAAACCAATTATTCAAAATCAACGAAAGATTAACAAAAAAGTCTTGAAGATTTCTTAAGGTATAAAAGCATAAAAAAAGAGGTAGTCAAAATAGTACTAAATGCACTTCAGCAGGTGCATGGAAATATACGTATTTTGACTTGTAATATCACTCACCTGATGTTTGCAGTGTTTATGGTGGCGCCAGCATACGTCGCTAAACTGTGGGAGGAAAAATAGAAACAAAACAAAGTCGAGCTACTCTTACACGTAGGTATCAAGTTGAGGTTCTGACAGCGTTTCTTTGGCAAAGCCAGATCACTCGCTCGTGATTGTGGGCAGCGAGCGGGCCATACGGCGCATACCTCAACGGCAATACCAACCAAGAAACCAAAACACTTCAAAATACAACAAAATAATTTACATGCATAAACCACAAGTAATTTAAATGACTGAACAAAAACCCAAAAAAAAAAAAATCTAAGGAATAAATAAAGAAATGTGCGATGAAAACATATGGCGAATTGAATAAAAACTAATGTGTGGTTTGGGTAGACCAAAAAAAATCAAACGTAATAAATAGTTACCACTGAAAAAAAAAAAAAAAAAAATCATCAAAACAAATTAAGTAATTGCCGTGGAAGCAAAAGAATAAAAAAAAATAGAATTTAACTAGAAGAAATAATGAGAAGAAAAAAATAAAATAAAATAAGGTCAGATAAAAACAAATAACTAAAAAAAAGCACTTCATATGCACATACGAGTATGTTTGTATGTTTATGCTTATGTCTTTAGCAAAAAAAACAATTAGGCAGGGATGCAAAAGAAAGAAAAAAAATAATCTCAGGTAATAGGAATATGGAATGTAAATGTGCAGCTCAAAGCAGGCCTGCAAAAATCATATGGAAGCAACAAAAAAAAACGAAAGAAAAAGAACTTAGCCTAAAACAAAAACAAATAAACTCAAGATTGCAAAAACTGATCTCCGCTGCCACTGCTGCTTCTCTCTCTGTCGCCTTTGCTCGTACTCTCTCTCTCTCTCTCTGTCGTGTTGTTTCGGTGTTCCGTCGTTCCTGTCTGCGCCGTCTGCAGACTTTTGACAATTTTTACGGTCACTGACCCTTCTCCGGTTAAAGCGCGGAAACAGCTGCTCGACCGTACTCAACTATTCAAATAGGCTAATGATGTTATGCGTCTATGGATATAGGCAACTGGCTTATTTCAGAGGAAAGGTGCTACTTTGTTGTAGAGCGTTTGGGGTCAGTGATCTGGTACACTGCCGTTACTGCTTCGCAGGACAAATTTTACAAAAAAATCCGGGGTTCGATGATTTTGTCTCCCGCTGACAAGAACCTCGGATTTGGCGGGCTGTGGCAGCAAGGGACTTATAGGTGCAGCGGACCGCTTCTGGTCCGTAAGTTCGCCGGTTTTGCTATTGAAGGCATGTGATCGCCGGTAACGCTACTCGATTTCTCACTTAGAATACTTGCTTCAATTGAATTTTGTGGGTTTTTTATTTTTTATTTTTTTTGTATAAATATATATATATTTTTATTTCGTATAATTTTCTTTGTGTCAGCACTTATAATTTTGATTTTGTTTATTTCTTGTTTCATTTCAGCCTTAAGCACAATAACTAGGACTGCAATGTATTTTTAATGTATTTTTTTTTTATTATTATACAATTTTTTTCTTTCCTGATTTTATTGTTTCACTGTCAGAAAGGTAAAATGGCAATTTATAATTTTTGCTTTAAGCACAACCGATCCGCACAATTTCCTTGGTAATTTTCAACTCAACTTGGCACAATTCTGTCGGCTTTCGGAAGCTGGTGGATATCGGCGATCGCACCACTTGATGCCGCGAAGTCGCTCGATCAAACCATAGTTTAGCATCGAACTTACCCTGCGCCTATAACGATCTACAGCCAGCAGACCTCTCAGGCGGTTGGTTTGAGGATAGCACACATCCGTACACAAACACACACACACCCTCGCACACATACATACACGTATACAAATACACATTGTCCGATAAGGCTGTCGCAACACATTAGAACACGAAATACTGATTTCGACCTACAAAAGTAACTTACAGAAACTGCAAGCACTAAAATAAGAACAATTTCAAAACCTACCACAGAGCGTTAGACAATGGGAAATACCGAATAGAACTTCCAAAAATAATTAACTTGCAACAAGTATACGAACGAAATAAAATGAATTGCAAACCGAATCAGACGTTTTAAAACAATTAGCTCGGCGCAAAAAGCTCTTTGGAGGTTTATGATGATATACCTGTTGTATACCGCGCCATCCATAGTTCGACAGGTGCTACCCTGCGCACCCTTGGTTGTTCCCCCTCCTCTTTGACTCGTATTGGCAAACACTCGCGCGATCTCCCTTTATCTTGCTTGCATGCATAAGCGTAGCCATCGTTATCTCTTTTGTGTTAAACTAAAAGCTTACTTAGGAATATTCGCCACAGTATGAACATGCATATACACACTCCCTGCAGTCAATTCTACTAGTTTTATACTAGTTTGCCAAACCGGCTCAACTAGTTCGAGTTCTGTATTTTTTCCGTATTAGCAACTGGTATTTTTAACACGGCGATGTCCTACGAGATGGCAATTGCCCGCTTCTGCATCAGCACCATACCAATTGCCATACTACTCAGTCTCTGCATCAGCAATATACCAGTTGACATACTAGTCATCATATACATCAATATCATACCACTGAAAATACTAATCTGTATATACATCAGGGTCATACCAGTTTACATACTAATCAGTACATACACCAGAATCATACCAGCCGTCATACAAGTTAGCCTATGCATCAGTATCATACCAGTTACTCTACCACTTCATAGTAGGTTAGTTCATATTTGATTTGAAAAATACAAGAAAATTGCAAAATTATATTACAAACCACTTTATTGAAAATTCAGTCATCAATAAAATATAGGTCATCAGATATAAAAATATATCTATCACTATATTAAACAAATGAAACCAATTTTAATAAAACTATAGTCGCTATTCATAGCAACATTTCTAAAAAGTAGTTTTCTTCTTTTTTAATTACAGTCCTTTTATGACTGAATTTTATAATTAATTTCAGTCATAAATCTCTAGATTTTCTTGAAACATTTTATAGAAAATTTAAATATTAATCTCAGATAGAATCTAATCCATACTTTAAGGAAAGATTAGCTTTTTATTGAGAAAATTATAAGTTTCGGAGTTGTTTGCAAATAACCATGCAGGTCACCCAAGTATGGAATTCTAGTACATAATGTGCTCGCCATTTTCGTTGTTGCAGCTTCTAAACGATTCCGTTATTCCTTGTTATTTTATTTATGAAAACTGCATTTCACAATCACAATAAGTCAACCCAACAATTCAATATTTTTTTATGAATTTGTTAAAAACTTGTTTATCAGAAAAGATTACTTTGATTATTTCAAAAAGAAATGTTATTTACTTACTCAATTGCTTTGACAAGTGACCGTTTCGTTGTCACATTTTTTCGTGGTTTCATTTGAGCACTGCTTGCTCGTTTTTGTGTCGCTGGTATGCCGTTATGCAGGAGCGACGCCGCAAAAAATAAGGGTCATTTCGTTGACATGCACATGATCTCAGAATATTAGTTGAAGAGAAAATTAAAATGTAGGACGGCGTTGTTAATTGAACGATTCCTGCTCGAACACTGAATTCTTGGCTTTTTCGTTCCCGTATGCATTTATCGACAATTTTATTTGCTGCTTATGATAGCGGAAACGTTCAGTCGCTCAAACTAGTATGAATAAGACCACGAAATAGAATATTTATTAACCAGTTTGGCAGATGACTGCAGGTCTCTTTCACATGCCTAGGCAGGCAATTTTTTAAAAGTGGTATTTATTCTGAGACCGAAATTGTTATGTTAGACAGTTATGCTTTTTATTGTTTTAGTTACTTATTTGTGTGTGTGGGATAACTAGCTCACTCGCTAGTTAAGATAACAATAGCAAGTGTAATGCCATTAATTTGCCTGCATGCACATATGTATGTGTGCATACAATTTTTGGTATGAATTTTCTTTTCTTTGCCTGTTTAATATAAAAAAATTTTACGTAGCGTTTCCGCAAAATTGCATTCCATAATATTTTCCTTGATTTGATCCTGAAATAATGCAGAACACATTTAGAAATGGCCCCAAAAAAGTCCCGAAATTATACTTTTTTGGTTCACATTGCGCTCGATATACCTGTTATAGCATTTTTAAAATTTACTTCTCCAACCTTCTGCGAATATTCCACGCAACATATGAAGCGTGGTGAATAACAAGAAGAACGTTCCTACGTTGATTTGCGAATGATTCGCGGAGGCATTCGCTAACGTGAACGACATCGATTTTTTTATGCGTTCTTCTTCGCGAATGTGAATGCAAATTTTTTTAATGTTTACGTTCGCGTGTAAAGTCGTAAAAGAACGTACCTTCATAAATAAATAATTCCGACGTAAAAAACACATCATTTTATATTTATTCAGATGGATTGCCATATAGTTCATTTTGCACCAAGTAACTAAGTATTCTAAATCTATTTGAAGGAAAGAACCATGATGAAATCACAAGAAGGTTAGCTCTCTAACTGAAATTTACTTATGACACTTCGATTTTCTAAATTTGTACAGGTTTCTTTTCGGAACGAAAAAAAGTAGGAGTATTTTTTTAATTTGTCGAGGAAATGGTAGTAGAAAAATAAAAAAAGTAGGAAATTAGTAGTAATTCATTTTGCAAGTCAACTAAACACAACATCAAAACATGTAATCCCATACCATCACTGTACAAATCGTTGTAAATTTTCTCTAATATCAATTCAAATACAATAAAAAACGGTTACTGCTCCATAAAAATTAAAATAAATATACATGTGCATACGTATCTACAATCAAAATACGTACGTATCTTCGCCCTCCTGCCAGAGGTATGAATGTGCTAAAATTCAAATGTTGATAAAACAAGATCAAAAAGTAGATTTTCGGTTAACATGGACTGCAGAATATTGGGGTTTCGTTGTAAGCATGATACCAGGGATTTTCTTCAAAATTAGAGCCTACAGTAAATTTATCAACTCACTGGGAATAATTGCACATTTGTTCTTCTGACTAGAACGCGATGTTTTTTTTTAATAATAATGACAAATTGATAAGATGCATATTTTTTGGAAACTTTTCAGACAAACGGACATAGTCTACCAAGTGTATAGTAAAGTGATAAGTTTCAATGAGAAAAGATTGGCTCCTATTTATTCATGCTTACTTAGAACAGAAGTTGACTTAAGACTGTTACTTTACACATAAGTTAGGCCAGAACTGATTATCAAACCCGGAGAATAGTATTCAAGTGTTGTCAAAAATAAAAGACTTGGAATCACACAAGGAACAGCTTTGAAGTCACGATTGACCTTAGTAAGTATGTAAGTATGCAGGGCCAAAACTTTAAGACAACCGTTGCTACATAGTGGAATGTCGGCATGCAAGAACTACATTTCCTTAAGATGTAATAAATAGAACATCTTTCGGCTTAGAATTAGGAACATGGATTGAATTACTTGAATGTGGTTGGTACGGGTAGTTTTTTGGTGATGAATCGATTACAGAAGAATAATTATACTTTAAGAATTGAGCAAATAAATTGGGAATGCCTAGGTTGTGGCTACAGATGTTATCCCCAAATTTCACCGTTGAAGAAAACCCTTTTACTATGCTTTTAGAGTTTGCGAAACCATAAAATGATTTCGGGTTGGAATTAATTAGCTTTTTTTATTTTATATATGTAGTCTTTGTAAAAAATTTGTGTTTAATTCTAGATATTTATGACGTAGAATAAATACTGTATTTAATCTGAGTGTAAACCAGTTTTCTGGTACATTTAAAAAAAAACCCCCTTCGGGATCCAAAAACTTGTATTTTTCACAGCCAATTTGCCATACGCATTTATCTTTGAAACTTTACAAGTAAAATTCAATTCAAGAATTAAAAAAAGTTTTGGGACTGGAACGTAAAACTATATCAGTTATTTATGTATAAATTTAAAACAAAAAATCCATTCATCCAATACCTAGTAGTTTTTAAATTTTCGGGACTTTTGGGAAAATACTTTCAGTATTTCGTCTTCAGTCAAATCAATCTAAACCATTGAGACGCTCTTGTCCCATCGTATTTCTCAGATAATTCTTGATTCTTCTCAAGGTTGAAAATTAACATTCTGGAGTAACTGCAGTAATTAGGAATACTGTCAAAACTAGCAATAACGTTTTTAAATGTTTTAATGCGTTCACATTACCTAAACAAAATGAAAATAACATTTAATTTTAAATTAAATTTAATATACTTAATAGTTCAAAATGTGTAGAGTTTGTGGTTAAATAATAATTGAAGATGTGTACATAATTATAAACAACTCACTAGCAGAAACCGCATAGGGTTTTGTTACAGTTTCGGTAAGCAAGAAACGCTACTAGTATTGTTTCTATACCTTAGGTTTCTATACAGCTTCGATTGAGAGAAACATTTCCTAGTTTTGTTTCTATATAGATATGACTATGGTCAACAGTCAAGGCCCTATCAAATCTGATCAAATACAACGACAAGGTCTCCATTACCTTTGGATACAACGTCAAGTCGGAACCCAAGAGATGCGCGAGCTCTCTTTGCCGACAGTTTATAATTGTCGGACCCGTTGTTGTTGTTGTTGTTGTTGTTGTTTGTAACGAAAGAAACACTCCCCGAAGGATTTTGGAAGTGTTGTCGAAGGCAGTGCCAGTACTTTGCCGGATATGAATGCGGTACGCTCCGTTACTCCCTTGCGGTACAGTCCGGCTGTCGTGGTATCGATTTGGTATGAGCACTGTAACTTTCTAGTTCATGTCAAATCTCACAGTTATTTACCGGCTCTTTTTAACCTCTCACTAACCACCTTCGTCATTCCTGATGTATGGAAACAGGCGAGAGAGGTTCCTCTTTTAAAAGCTAGGAAGCCATAGAAACATATGGTCCGATATCTCTCCTGTCACCGGTTTCGAGCCTATCTTACCGAGCGAAATATGACCGTATTTCCGTCTAAATAGATGGGTGTGACGTTGGACAACGGCCTCACCTTCGCTAAGCATGCCACCAATATAACCACAACAAGATCCTTTAGTCACTTGCCGGCAGCACTTGGGAAAAACACAAAGAAACGTTGCTTGCAACATATAAGGTTATCGTCCTACTAGTTATTGAATACGCTGCGCCCAAAACTTTAAAGACATTCGGTCTTTTGGGTTTTCTAAGACTCTGTTGTAAGTTTTGTAATTCTTTTTGTTTTAGTTAGCATAGGCAACACTGCGATATGAAAGCCGCATTGTTATGATGCTTTTGTGATACATTTCATAAATCAAGACTTGCTTTAGGAGCGCAACTTGTCACTTTTATTTATTTTTCCTAATATAACGAAAAACCAATTGTCACGCCTAATAAATGCATCCCTAAAATATACGTAACTACCATCACTGTTGCAACTATAGTTCCAAACTACAACCGTGGCACGAAAACCATCTATCAGAGTGAGTACAGCGTGAGTAGTAGTAACGAAGAGATCGGAGCGACTAGTACGAGTGGTGTGAAATCAATACACATATGAATAAACTTTAACTTTTTGTCTAACTACATATTTTATATGAAACTGAATATCTAATCAATTATATTATTTTAACTTTAACTATCGTGTACGATTTATTAAAAACGGACATCCTGAAATCGTAAGTAACCCATCGCGTATATACGTGTGCGTGAAGACTTCGGTATATTCGCGACACAATTAAACTAATTACTTTTATGACAAATTTTTAAAACTATGCGTACTCACGCTTCAGCTTCGGACTTTTCTACTTTGCAATAAATATGTAAATATGAGAAGGATCAACAAATTTGGTGCTGACGTACGTCTAAATGTATGCAACAAATTTTACGATTGCGCATCATCGAATTTTAAGTTTAGGAACATTTGACTTTGTACTTATGCAAAGAAACCGACGCTTAGGAAGTCAGCCATACTTGTAGTTAGTTATCTTGTAAGTTTATTATTTTTAGAGGTCCGATTCGGACTTTCGGGTTTTCTAATATTCGGTGGTCATTTTTGAAATTATTTTTATTTTAGTTCGTATACTTGCAGCTTTCTGTAAGTTAGTCACTTTTGCACGTCGAATTCATTATTTCGTATTTAATACTCTGTGATCATTTTTGTAAACCTTTTTATTTCCCTCGTATACATGTGGTTATCTGTAAGTTAATTATTTTTGCACTTATACTTCGGTATTTCGTGTTTTCTAAATCTTATTTTAGTTCGTAAACTTGCTGCTTTCTTTAGGTTAGCTACTTTTGTACGTCGAATTCGGTCTTTCGTGTTCATACCATTGTTTACCTATACTAGTTTGGCATCTAATTTTTCAGCCATTTTGCGAATTTGAGTGGGAGGCAGTGGATAATGGTACTCGGCTGCGTGGAACGAAAGATCAGTGGCGGGGACTTTCAACAAAATTCGCTCAAAACCCTAAAATTCAAAAAGGAGTTAAACTTTGTACGAAATTTGCAAATAGTACCTATATGTTGCTCTAATTTTAACTGAGCATACAACTTTTATATATGTAAAATCTGCCAGCTAGTGTTCGATTTCTTACTTAGTTTGCTTAGGTTCAGTAAAAATTATAGTATATTTAATTGTTGTGGTATAATTTGATAATTCTTTCTATTTAAAGTAAATCAACAAACAAGCTTTGACATCGGTATCAACAATCCGAAAACGGAAACTAAATTTTATATTTCTGTCAAGAGATATTTGCAATCAAAGTTGACAATTTTCAGTCATTTTCATTTGGTTGTTGTAATCACACATAATGGGTGTTACAAAATGCGCAAAAGTGTGTTCCGCGCAGAAATACTGGGGATCGCGTAGCCAGTGTTGGATCGGCTAAGAGTTATTTTTCAAGCGTGGCCGAAGGAAATTAAGAAGAAGGTGTTCTGCACATAAATACCTGGGTAATTTATTGGTTTTTTTCCAATAACTTTTAAATTACTAAAAAATATTGAGTTTCCTCCACCGGATTATGGTTCCTGGGACCGAAACGCGTCTCTGGGTACCAATATCAACGTTTTTAGCACAGTTTTTACAGTTGACATTGGATGTAAAGTATTACCCATTCTTTGACGTGATTTAGCACTCGGTGGCAGTCTTAAACAATTATCAACAAGTAAGGACGCCTAAGTTCTGGTGGAACCAAACATTAAATACCTAGCTGTGTAAAAGTGGTCATGGTAAATTGTTAAATTTTTGTGGAGTTATGACCTATAGAGGTTTCAAACTGTTTCTACTACCATGTGGGCAATCTTATAAATAGAAATGAATGTGTGTCTGACGTCCAAAATACTTTACCGATTTTTATGAAATTTTGACAGTAGGTTCTTGGGTTTACTGGTTACTGTACAAGCTATTGAATCTTGTATAGGCGCCCAAGGTACTCAACCGATCTTTAGGAAATTTTCATAGTAGACTCCTGGATTTACTGGTTCCAGCAAAGGTTATGTATAATTTTGAAAATCGTAGATAGTATACCTCGTATCATGTTTCGTAATTTTATTTAACGCTGTTCTGCTGCTAATGATAGCTGAAATTTGACATTTTGTTCATTTATATGTGGGCGGTGCCACGCTGGGTATAAAAATAGTATATACGGCCATTCAAATCGATGGGATTGTAATCCAAATAGAAAACAATTTCTCACTGCTGGTATATATGCTGTTTTTAGGTGTGTGGTATTTGCATTTGGGTATTTGTGTCCTTGTGTGGAAAAGCAATATTAACAATAAACCTTCACCCACCGGTCTGGAAGAATACTCCATAGTTGAGCGCCACTTAGATATTAAATCAGATCTGGAGAAAATATCCATCATATTTAGTATTTTAGTTAGTAATAAAGTCGTAAACAGGTTTCTATTAAATATGTATATTCACGCAACAGTTGCAACATAACTTAATTGTAAAAATTGTATGTAATTCATATAAAGTGCAATATAAAATTTAAAAATATATATATAAATAAGGGTGTATTGTAGTCAATTTTACTATCGCCGCACATATGCCTCTGCATATGGCACACCTATTAAGTTAAGTATTTTCCACCTCCTCCGAATTGTCAACTTCTTCAGCTTTCTCCAACGCGCTTTGTGCCTTTTCTCGACGTTCTGCACACATAAAAATATTTGTTAAGTTTACCTTGGCAAACACAAGAATTTTCGGTAATTACTTCCTTTAGAAGACAACTGGTGAAACACTTCGATTTTTTGTTTCAGTGAAAAGTGATTGCCAAAAAACCAAAAGAAGACCCGATTCTGATCCCAATTAGGGGGGTGATCCAAGGCATTTTTGTGCAGAACACCTTCCTGCGGCCGCGCTTCAAAAAATAACCCTTCGCCGATCCAACACTGGCTACGCGATCCCTAGTATTCCTGCGCGAAACACACTTTTGCGCATTTTGTAACACCTAATATGTGTGATTACAACAACCAACTGAAAATGACAGAAAATTGTCAACTTTAATTGCAAATAACTCTTGACAGAAACATAAAATCGAGTTTCCGCTTTCGGATTATTGATACCGAGGTCAAAATGCATCTTTTGATACCCCTCCCGACATTTTTGGACGTGTTTTACCAGATGTATCCTAAAGGAAACAATTACCGAATTTTATACTCACCAAAGCAATTATTTACTTCATTTTCCTTGATGGCAGATGGTTACCATCTGCCAGGTCCCCCTGGGGCAAAACCGGGACACTTTGAAAATTCAAGAAAGGACTGATGGTGATTAATAATCTTAAATGCATTTGTTAGCTCAGCGGCGGAGATCAGCTGCCTCTTTCCTGTATTTGGTTTTACAAAAAAAGAAGAAATTTCTTTTGAAGTAGACGCCTCGCATAACCTTGATTTGTGCTTGGAACTGCCGATATGATCAAGAATATCTGAGCGACCATCGTGACCAATGGCAATAAAACGATCGCAAACTGTGCACAACGATTCATGTTCACTTCTCCCACGTTTCATAAAAGACCATTCCTCTGTGTATGAGAGAAGGAATTTACATTTCCTTTTTGGCATTTTCTAAAAGTGGTTTAATGTATTATAAACATATCTCTTTTATAAATTTTGTGAGAAAACTTACAATGAAATCAGAACCACTCAACTCGAAGAACCTAATACTTAGCGCAAAACAAAAACAGCTGTAGCTAATTAGGAAGAACACTTTACATCGATAATCGATATATGTATACTATGCAATGTGCAACTATCTAGCGATGCTAGAGTTTTACAATTGAAGTCGGTAGTTGGTACTTTTATTCAGACTAGTTGGAGCGGCGCATTATAAGCAAACCAAATAGTTGGTAGATTTCATGGCTCCTTACAATCGATTAGATTTAAAAACCGGGACATTTTAGGGTTGGACCGGGACACCGGGACAAATGGCCTAAAACCGGGACATGTCCCGGAAAACCGGGACGTCTGGTAGCCCTAAGATGGTACAATATCTGCTATTAAAAGGTTGAGGATGAATTTGTTATACAGGGTGGCGCCAAAGTCATCCTCCTATCAGAAAATACTATAAATTTTGCGATTGGCCCCTAAAGTCAGTTCTGTTTTGACATTTGTGTAGTAAACACATGCGAAATACACGTTAATAAACAATGTTACGCTCCACTGCTCCAGAACGCGGAATATTGCTGACTATTTATTTCGGTCGGTGAAAAACGGTTACTGCGCAAAAGTAATCCTCCTATCAGAGAATGCTATAAATTTTGCGATTGACCCCTAGAGTCAGTTCTGTTTTGACATTTGTGTAGTAAACACATGCGAAATACACGTTAATAAACAATGTTACGCTACACTTCTCCAGAACGCGGAATATTGCTGACTATTTATTTGACCAATAATCGGTCGGGGCCAAACGGTTACTGTGAATGGTGAGCGCTACAGAGCAATGATCAACGAGTTCTTTTTGCCGCAACTTGATGAATTGGGATTGGAAAACATGTGGTTCCAACAAGACGGTGCAACAGCACACACTGCACGTGCCACAACCGATATGCTGAACATAGGAAGCTTACTTTTGCGCCACCTTGTATTTTGTGCTGACTCGAGTTACTTTTGCATATATTTACACACAACATAATTGTTTAATAAATACTCCACTAAATAATCAAATTAAAATTTTGCAATTACAAAAATTACTGCTTGCCACAACTTTGTTTACGTATTAGGAAACAATGACATAGCAAATACGAATATCAACAAAACGCAATGCCAAAAGGTATATGCACATGGTTGTATTTAAATACACTAAAATGCTTTAAAAAAAGGACTGAAACTTTAATTTAAAGTTAAAAAAATTACAAAAAACTTTATTAAAATATAAAAACTTCTTGTATAAAGGCTATATATTCAAAAATATGCTAGGTTTATGCCTTTTTAATATTTTGCTTTAAAAGTCTTAAAGTTTTCTTCAAATAATGTGTCGAGAACTGTGCGTGTATTTATATGCGTTTTTAGCAATCAGCTGTTAGTTGCGCTACTAGTAGAGATATACTATGGTTCATACTCTGTGGTAATTTTTGTGGTTCTTTTTATTTCGTTCGTATACATGTGCTTATCTTGTAAATTAATATTTTTTTCAAATTAGATTCGGTCTTTCGTGTTCTAATACTCTGTGGTAGTTTTCGTTCCCCTACTTGCAGTTGTCTGGCAAGTTAATTATTTTTCGAGGTCGAATTCAATCTTTCGTGTTCTAATACTCTGTGGTAGTTTTTGTCATTCTTTTTATTTCATTCGTATACTTATAGTTATCTTGTAAGCTTATTATTTTTGGAAGTTCGATTCGGTCTTATTACTACCTAAACATCAGTTTGCAATGCAACACTGCGATACGAAACACGCATTTGTGATGCTTTAGTGATACATTTCATAAAGATAATTCGGGTACGCTGAGAACGGTGCTGCTATTCATTTTTGCAGGTTACCTCTTGTTTAGGAGATATTGGCCTTCAAAGGTATCTTACCAAATGACTGATTTCGGTTCATGAAGGGTTCATATAACTGAAAATTTCGATATGACATCGTAGTAAAAAACAAAAGATGCATCCTCAAAGAAGATTTTTCATCAAAAATATTACCACTCGGATAATTTTGAACATAGGTTTTTTACAAAAATGTAAATTTTTTCTCATATTTCTTACTTTTAGATCGATGTTATGGATGCAAGTTGAGCCATGATGAAATTCATACTAAAAACCAAATATTTATCAAGAAGTTGCAACGTCGCTTAATCATGGTATCAATTTTCGACTGAAATATGTATACTTTTTCTCAATCCTTCCGTTTTTTTTTTTCAAGATTAAGTCAATCTATTTTATAAAAATAAGTCGCGTTTTCCTCCCTGACGCTATAACTCCAGAACGGCTGGACCGAATTAAATGAAATTTTGCACGTAGTTTTCGACTAAGCCCGACATGGTTTATGGCCAAAGACAGTATAAGAATCCGGAAAGGTTTTGGAGATATTCCACAAAATGTGGACCAGGGTAACCCTATAACGGGTTTGTACGATATGGGTATCAAATGAAAGGTGTTGACGAGTGCTTGAATATGGTGTAGTTATTGGTCCCATATAGGACCCCATATTCGAGGTATTTCCCGAAATATGAACCAGGTTTGACCCCAGACGGGTTTTCTACAAAATGGGTAACAAATAAAACGTGTTGGTGAGTATTTGAAAAAGAGGTAATTTTCAAGACCGTATGCGACCCGTTTTCCGAGATATCGACCAAAATGTGGACCAGGGGTGACCCTAGAAGGTGTTTATACGATATGGGTACCGAATAAAAGGTGTTGATGAGTGTTTAAAAAAGAGGTGATTTTCAGGACCCTATGCTACCCCGTTTACGAGATATCGCCAAAAATGTGGACATGGGGTGACCCTGGTATAATATAAAAATAAGTCGGGGTTTCCTTCCTAACGCTATATCTCAAGAACGCACGAACCGATTTCAATGATTTTGCATTCGTTGGAAAAGTCTCGGGCGCCGCGAGGTTTATAGCAAACAAAATTCAGGAAAAATTTCAAAAGAAAAGCGGGAAAATAGGGAAAATCATTTTTTACATACAGCGCCATTAATTTTATGTGACATTTTTTATTATACGCACGTTCTTTCAAACGCAAAATTAAAACCGGTATTGTGTTCACTGTGAAATTGAGGTTGAAGTTATTTGTTTTCTAACAGATCAATTGGAAACCATCAAAACAATCACGCGTATTGCGCAAGTTAACACAGCAGTAGAGGTATACCAGCATTATAAAATATATAAAATATTGTATGTATGCCTGTGTGTTATCCCAATAACAAACAGACAAACCTACATAAATACTCATCAGTGGTTGTTGTAAGCAGGCATTGCATGTACGGTGGTGGCTATACATAAATGTAAATTTGTATGCCAATAATATTAAAAAAAAGGTCAAAAATTATGTATCTTTGGAAGTGGCATAAAAAAAACTTGCAAATTTTTTTTTAAGGTGGTAAGTTGAATTGTGTAAATTATATGGATAGTGCATTTGAGGTTAAATTCACCAGTCTGTCCAAACTTGCAAATTTTTTGTCGAAAAGCCAAAAAGATCAAAAAATTATCGTATTTTGCAAAAAGATCAAAAATTATATATGTATCTTTGGAAGTGACATAAAAAAAACTTGCAAAATTTTTTTTTAAGGTGGTAAGTTGAATTGTAAATTCACCATCTGTCCATAGTCCAAAATGCCCAGAGGACGACGTGCAACCCAGCAACAAGTATATTCCCGGAACTTAAGTGAAGAAAGACAATATATAATAAGAGAAAATGCCCAAATGAGTCACCGCGTGAGCACACGAAGATCATTGGCATCATACAATCGCTTGGCATTCCAATGATGAAAATTTAGATATTGGACCAATGACGACTGTATGCCGATATTCTTCTTTCTTCTTTAAATGGTCATCTAACCGCCTGGGCGATTTTGACCGTCCAACATAGCTCGCCAGTCGTTTCTTCGTTGCGCCAATTGGAAACACCGCGGGATCGCAAATCGGTCTCCACTTGGTCCTTCCATCGTAGTGGTGGTCTCCCTCTTCCTCTACTTCCACCGGCGGGTGCCGATAAGAATACATTCTGGGCTGGATCATCTTCGCTCATTCGCAAAACGTGGCCTAGCCGGCGAAGCCGCTGTGTCTTAATTCGCTGAACTATGTCGGGGTCTGCGTAAAGCTCATACAGCTTATCATTAAATCTTCTTCGGTACTCGCCGTCGCAAACGTGTCTCTACACGTGGACCTCCACAAATCCTACGAAGAAGCTTTCTCTCGAATACTCCCAGAGCAGCCTCATCAGATGTTGTTAGTATCCATGCTTCTATAGAACAGGACGGGTGCGATGAGTGCCCTATGGAGTGTAATTTTCGTTCGTCGAGAGAGGACTTTACTTTTCAATTGCCTACTCAGTCCGAAGTAGCATTTGTTTGCAATCCGCCGGATTTCTAGGCTTATATTATTGTTGGTGTTAATGCTGGTTCCCAGGTAAATGAAGTCCTTTACTATTTCGAAATTATTGCTGTCAACAGTGGCGTGGTTGCCAAGGCGCAATTGCGCTGACTCTTTGCATTATGACAGAAGGTATTTCGTTTTGCCCTCGTTCACCACCAAACAAATTTATTCCGTTTCTTTTTCTAATTTGGAGTAAGCAGGAGTTATGGCGCGGTTGTTAAGGCCAATGATATCAATATCGTCAGCATACGCCAACAGTTGCAAGCTTTTATAAAATATTGTTCCATCGCAGTTAAGTTCTGCAGCTTGCATTATTTTCTCCAGCGTTAAATTAAAGAAATCGCACAATAGGGGGTCACCCTGTCTGAAACCTCGTTTAGTTTCGAAAGGCTCGGAGAGGTCCTTCCCAATTCTGACCGAGCTGGTGATATTGCTCAAGGTCATTTTGTATAGCCGTATAAGTTTTGCGGGGGAAACCAAATTCAGGCATAACGGCATATAGGCAGCTCCTTTTCGTGCTATCTAAAGCGGCTTTAAAATCAACAATGATGTGTGTCGATTCTCTGCTCACGGGTTTTTGAAAGATTTGGCGTATTGTAAAAATATGCGATATTCAAAAGGCTGATTCCGCGATATTTGGCACAGTTTGCAGGATCCCCCTTCTTGTGGATTGGACAGAGAACACTTAGGTTCCAATCTTCAGGCATGCATTCATCCGACCATATTCCGCATAGAAGCTGATTACCAGCTCCTCGCCTCCGTGTTTGAATAGCTCAGCAGGCAAACCATCAGCGCCAGCTGCTTTATTGTTTTTCAATCGGAATATTGCTATTCGCACCTCATTATAGTCGGGTTGTGGAACGTCAATTCTATCATCTTCGATTGTGGGCTCGGGTTCGGCATCTTCTCTGGTTTCTTGCTCAGTTTCTCCATTTAAAACGGCAGAGAAGTGATCCCTCCATATTCTGAGTGCTCTCTGAACATCGGCCACCAGGTCGCCATTCTCATTCTTACAAGAGTTTGCCCCGGGTTTAAAACCTTCTGTCATTCGCCGAATTTTTTGATACAATTTTCGGGCATTATTCCCGTTGGCCAGCATCTCAAGCTCCTTTATTTCACTCTTTTCTGCCTCTCTTTTTTTCACACACACTCTTCGTTGCATTCGATCTCAGCGTTGCCTTGTAGGCTTCGTCCTTTCTTTTCGTTGCGGCGCGGCACTCTTCATCATCATACCAGTTGTTTCTTCGCGTTCGCCGGAATCCAATTACTTCTTCGGCTGCAGTACGGAGTGCTCCTGAGATATGATCCCACTGATCGTGCATTCCACTAGGCTGAATTGTGCTCTCGGAGAGCAGGTGTGAGAGGCGATCTGCGAAATAATTGGCGGTCTGTTGCGATTGCAGATTTTCGACGTCCAGCTTTTCCTGCGTTTTTTGTTGCACCTGTTTTGTCGTACAGAGGCGGGTACGAATCTTGGCTGCTACTAGGTAGTGATCAGAGTCGATGTTAGGTCCTCGTATTTTGCGAACATGTAAAATGATGGAAGCATGCCGTCCGTCTATCACAACGTGGTCGATCTGGTTGCATGTTTTTCGATCGGGGGACAGCCATGTAGCCTGATGGATCTTCTTGTGCATAAGCCTAGTGCTGGATATTACCATGTTTCGGGCACCGGCGAAGTCAATCAGCCTGAATCCATTTGGCGAAGTCTGACCGTGGAGACTGAACTTCCCGACAGTGGGGTCAAATACACCCTCCTTACCCACCCTGGGATTAAAGTCGCCAAGCGAGACTTTGATATCATGGCGGGGGCAGCGCTCGTATGCTTCTTCCAGGCCCTCGTAGAATGCATCCTTTTCCACGTCGTCCTTTTCTTCCGTCGATGCATGAGCGCAGATAAACGATATGGTGAAAAATCGTACTTTTATGCGGATTGCAGCGAGACGCTCGTTCACGGGTGTGAACGACAGTACTCGGTGACGGAGTCTCTCTCCCACCACAAATCCCACGCCGAATCTGCGCTTGTCTTCATGCCCACTCCAGTAGATGTTGCAAGGTGTTTTGATCGTGTTTCCTCGCCCCGTCCATCGCATCTCTTGTATGGCGGTGATGTCAGCTTTTGCTTCCCTCAGGACCTCAACCAGCCGGGCAGCGGCACCTTCCCCATTAAGGGACCGGACATTCCAGGTACATGCCCTTATGTCATAATCCGTATTTCGTTTGCGGGTGTTGTCATCTAAAAAAGGGGTTCTCATATCCGAGGCTTTGTTGTTGAATTTCATTGGAACGTTGTTTTATGTGGTGGGTCCGAAACCCAACGCACAACCCGTTTCACGGGAGGTTAAATTCTATTACACGTTTGTATAGCGAGCCGCTGCAGCTTGCATTATTTTCTCCAGCGTTAAATTAAAGAAATCGCACAATAGGGGGTCACCCTGTCTGAAACCTCGTTTAGTTTCGAAAGGCTCGGAGAGGTCCTTCCCAATTCTGACCGAGCTGGTGATATTGCTCAAGGTCATTTTGTATAGCCGTATAAGTTTTGCGGGGGAAACCAAATTCAGGCATAACGGCATATAGGCAGCTCCTTTTCGTGCTATCTAAAGCGGCTTTAAAATCAACAATGATGTGTGTCGATTCTCTGCTCACGGGTTTTTGAAAGATTTGGCGTATTGTAAAAATATGCCCGCTTGCAGCCGCACCACATGGTGATCAGACGCTGCTGTTTGAACCCCCCAGCAAGCCCTTAAACCGATTATGTCGGAGTGGCCTTACCAGGTTGTCGCGTTCTCACGTTTAGCTCACCACCAAACGGGTGTTCGGTGGTTACCCAGAGGATACTTGGGCGCAAAGCCCGGATGTAGTGAGCTGCTTGAACCGCATGCAAAAGAATCGCTCTGGCCATTCCCAGTGAATGGCGATCAGAAACTTTCCCCACTTGCGTGGACTTCTGCACACGGCCCCATCCTCCAATATGCCGATATTGCAATGCGTTAAAGTTCAAAAGAGAAACGGATGGCTTGTGCTGCGCAAGTAGAAAAGCCAACCTGGAGCCATTACTTACACCACCACAGCCACTGAAAGCATTGTTCGATGGAAGTGATCCTGATTCAAACCATTTTCTTCAACACATCCTTGATACAATAACTGCTTTCGCATGACTTCATTTGGAGCTAATATCATTCGAGAGGCGGCTTCATGCCGACTTGCAAGGTAAAAGATACAACACACACAACCAATCACTCACACCAAACAATCACACCAACACAATCAATTGCAATAAATAACAACTACACATACACCACACACTACACCGTCACACGATCAGAAGTCACACCGTATTCTTCAACAAATGATTGTTTGCAGATACAAGGACAAATATATCATTTGCATGGTTCAATGGTGCCAACACCAGATGAACCGCTTCAATTTCTGCAAATATATTTCATTTCGTCGATGCTGGATCAGCTGAATGTGCGGTGCAATATACAGGGAACACAACAGTTAAAGAGACGAATTATTTAACAGTTGCAAGCATTTTTCCACGGTAATAACGCTGTGGTTAATATGTTCAAAACAGCATTGGAACGAATGCCATCGGATACGCACAAATTTGTCATAAGAGCGGATCGTACCCCAACAGGTGAACATGTACGAAGATTCAATGCACCCACCGTTGATGATGTTGCTGCAATTATTGTTGGCGATCAAACTAAATCACGAGACATTGTCGTTCGGCGAAGAAGCAATATCATGCATCGTGTAAACGAGACACATCGTATGTATGTATGTATGTACGAGTATGTATTCTTTATTTTCTTATGAACAATTTTTTCAAGTACTAACAATATATAAATAACATTATAATAAAAATATAATAATAACAATTCAAATAAGAAAATAGTTAATGACACTAAATGCTAATTTTAAAAGCAGTGGAAATGTCATTTCTTTGAGTAGAATTATAAATGCTTGTGGGGCGCATAATACTAAGATAAATTTTCATAAAATTCATATTTTTTAGGTACAAATAAAATAGTCGAAACTAGACTGGTTAAAATAAAATTTAATACAGGTAAAGCTAATCCTTCAGTTATACTAAACAACAGGAATTTATACAATGGGTCGCAACAGAATTTCTGTACCCTCATGATTGAAACCAAGTAGCCACTGTTTGACTTCCCTCATAAACTCAGATAGTCTTCTAATGAGTTGTACCTCAGCAGGTAATTTGTTGTACAATTTACACGATACGGTAGTGAAGAAGTTACGAAAAAGTGTGGTACGGAAGCTAGGAACTGTTATATGAGATGACGATCTACTTCTTAGGCAGTATGGGTTGTAAATAGGGCTTGGCGTATACCCACTCCTTATAAAAAAAATTTGCAACACTTTAAAATAGTATAAGTGTCTCACGGGAAGAATATTTAATTTCTTGAAAAGGCTCATAGAGTCTGATAGACGGCACGCGTTACACATTCTTCGGATGAGACACTTTTGTAAAATTAAGAGTGGTTGAAGCTTATTAGCGTACGCACCACCCCAGCAACTGATGCCATATAGTAATTTTGAGTGAATTAGTCCATGGTACACTAATGCCAGTATTCAGTTTGAGCATAGTTTTTTAAGTTATAGAAAGAACGAACCGCTGATAACATGTACGATTTCAATGCAAAAGTATGTGACGACCAACTTAGATCATTGTCGAATATAACTCCTAAATATTTAAAATTAGACACCACTTCAATCTTGAAGCATTTACTGTCACAACTTTGTGTCTCATCAAAAGTGTTCGTAGAGTTTTGTTGAACACAATTATTTGAACACAGGCGATGGCGCATACAGTTTGAACCGTGAAAGAGAATGTCGTTTCTTGGTATTTCCTTTCCGCAAATATTAAAATACATCAGTTTTGTCTTGTTGCTTACCACGAGGTTATGGCTTGCGAACCATGATCGTAACATAAACACATCGTGATTGATATCAGCAAAAAGATTAAATGAATTATTTGATCCATATGCGATGGCAAGGTCATCAGCAAAGGCCGTTACTTTGCCAATAAATGGCAAAGAGAAGATAGAATTGATGTATATTAAAAACAAGATTGGCCCAAGAACGGAGCCTTGTGGTACCCCTACGGTTAAAGCTCTCGGTTCACTTAGATTATTTCCAACTTTAACTTTCTGAACTCTATTCGTTAAGTATGACAGAAACCAACTAAGAAAGTTGCCACGAAAACCCGCTAATCTAAGCTTACTCAGTAAGATACTATGGTCTACCATATCGAATGCTTTTGTTATATCCACAAAGAGACTAGCACAGCACATTCTATCATCAAGCGCCTTATATATAAAAGAAGAAAAGTCGAGAAGAGCATCTTCAGTTGACAGGCCGGACATAAAACCAAACTGCTTCGGGCTAAAGAATTCTTTTTTATTCAAGTAGGCTAAAATCCTAGCTTTTGTTGCTTTTCCAAAGATGTTTGAGATTGAAGATAGCAAAAATATGGGCCTATAGTTATTTTTATCTTTTTTATCTCCCTTTTTGAAGAGTGGTATGACTTTAGCACATTTCAAATCTTCGGGAAAAACTACGGAGGTTATACTTAAATTAAATAAATATATCAATATATCAACAATATAAAGTGCTATGGTTTTTAACGTGCGATTTGAGACGTCATCGCTACCGCTAGAATCAGAATTGTTTAAAGTTCTGATTATTTTAAGAATTTCTGAACCTGAGATTGGATGAAAAAAAAACTATTGCTGGGAGGTGTGAATTCAGTGATTATAGTGTTATTATGACACATGCACATCATTGGATTCCTGATTATGTCAGAAACTGCTGCTACATTAACAAAAAAGTTATTGAGTTCGTTTGCAACTACCAACGACTCCGAAATATCTACACCATTCACGCATAACACAAGAGAGCCGGATTTTCGCTTAGAATTTCGGTTTGTAATACGAATTACAGCGTCCCATTCTTTTTTTGGGTTACCTTGTGCTGATAAAAACAGGTTTTGGTAATATTTATCTCGACTTGACCTTATTTCTTTGTTTAGCCTATATGTCAATCGACGGACACGATTCCGAAGATTAGTGTTGGCAGGATGCCTCTTGTATTTTTTCCGTAATTTATTTTTCATTTTGATTTTATGTAATAAGCCGCGAGTTATCCATGGCTTCAGAGATAAAGAGGATAGTTTCGGAAAAACAGTATTTTTTTAATTGTTAATATGGAGAGTGAGAGTGTTAATAAATAAATTATATGCCTTGTTAACGTTTGTTTCACCAAAAACAGTTTCCCAGTTTTCAAAGCAAAGTGACTCACAAAGAGCATTAAAATTTATTTTGCTGGAGCCTGATTGAGTATTGCAACTGTTAAGTTGCCTATTTACTCGTATGTTTATGTTAACAAGTTGGATACCAGTCATGCAATGGTCAGAAATTCCTAAATCAAGATTAATACCCACATGAAGTCATCTTCAAAATTACTTAATCTACCATACACATGGTCTATACAGGTGCCTGACTCAGGGCGGGTAGTCTCTTGAATAAAAGAAATTAGATCATGTTCTGCCAGGAGTGCAAGATAATTATCTAATAAAGTATTTACACTCAGCAAATCAAAATTAAAATCACCTTACATAAATAAATTATCTGATTTTTTACTACACAATAGGACAGAAAACTCCTCATGAAATTGTTTAAAGGAAAGGGAATGTAATCTGTAAATACATACAAAGGTGTAAGGTACATTGGAAATTACCAACGAAATCTTTATGGCATCAGCGGTTGAAAAATGAAGACAAGTAACTTCACATTCATAGCCATCTCGTATAAAAACTCCAACACCTCCTGCAGAATACGAGTCATTTGTAGTTGCGAAAAAGTTATAATTAGGCATATTAAAATCATTAATTTCGTATGAGAAAATCCAAATTTCTGAAACAAAAATAATATCGGGAAGTTTAACAAGGGATTCAAGGTTGCATACCAAAGGGTCAAAATTCCGTCTTAGACTTCTTACATTTTGGTGCACAACAGTAAAGGTATTATCTTCAGATGCTAATAAATGAGAGTCGTTGATGACACTAATGATAGGGCTGTTATTTATTAAAATGGATCCTGAATTCATAATAATAATTCAAAAGGTAAAAAGTAACAAAATATTTAATTTAAATTGATCTCATCGAGATCATCAAAAGTGTTGATGATAACAGCTCTATCATTATCAGTTTTCATTAGAATTCTAGAATTGCTTAACCATAAGTATTTAAATCTCTTTTCTTTTTACTTTCGTAGCAGCTAAAAACAAAGATCTATAATAATTTGTGAAACTATTGTTAATATAGATATTTGTACTGCTAACATCAGAAAAAAGTGAAGAATTTAGCCTTTTTTAGCAGTTCGCTTGGCCAACATAACTTTCTTCTTACATTGAAACGATCTAAACTTAACGCAAACAACTCTGCTGTTGTTAGAATTAGCTGAAAGGGGTCGCTGTGTATTGCCATGTTTAACGCTAATATTTTCAATATCATCGTCCATTAACTCCACATTTAATGCAACACTGAAAATTTTCTTCATGCATTCTTTAGCATTCTCTTTGTTGACGTTCGGTACGCCAACAACTTAAATTGAGTTTTTTAACTGCTATTGCTCCCTCCAGTTAAGTCACTTTCCAGCTTATCTACTCTTTTCTTTAACGCGACATTTTCATCTTTTAAGTGTTGAATTTCATTTAAATAATAAAGGTTTATTTGTTTAAGGCTATTGATCTCTTCGTACAAAAGCTGAAGAGTTATTTTACCTTCATCCCCATTTTTGCATGTTCCTGTCTGCGCTGCTTCGCTTGCTGCTTTACGCTGCTCACCTGCTTGTTGTTTACTTTGTTATTTGTATGCAGAACTTCGCGCGCACTCTTTGCCATTGTTTGGTTTTTTCCCAGCGTTTGATGCACTTGACACAACTTGCTAAGCTGACTGCGTTAATGTTGTTGTTGCTCCTTGCAATGTTTTTCTGCGCATAGCAGTGCATTTGTCACAGCGATACTTGTTGTTGCTTGACTTGAAGAATTCAATATCGGCTGCATTGATGTTAACACAAATGCCTTGAAAAAAGTTCTTGCAATCGGAACAATCAATTTTTTGAGGATTATTGCGATCAATTCTTTCATTGCAAATTATACAGTTCATTTTGAAAATTCAGTGATTAAATTTGGTTTATTAATCGATGTAGAAGTGAGCGCCCCGTTCGTACGATGCGTTACAATATCCAATCCTTTATTGGCAAGGGCAAGACAGATAAGACATCACGTTGAAGATGGTCGATCCAATTACAGGTACAATATTAACACACTAATTATTGCTATTATTGGGTTCCATTAACAATCCATTTAATTTTGCATATTCAGGCGTATCAACGAACAAAAATCTAAGCGCAATGAATTACTATGCCTATCTTATTATGATTCGTACACATGAGGACAATCTCATCCTGAAGTGCCGTCGCCTATTCCAGCAAGTCGCTGTCGATATGTATGTCAAAGTCGAGACCGAACGTTTAGCGTTCATCCGATTCAATCAGCCAAAGCTACGATCTGAGGACTATATACACTTGCGTGATGCTATTCATTCAGATGGTAATGTTCAGAATATTGGACGTCTGACGATTCTCCCATCATCTTATTTATTACGTTCACATGCAATCCGAAGTGGACGGAAATTGAACGTGAGTTGGACCCGGGCCAACAACCGCAAGATCGCCCTGACATAATCGCCAGAGTTTTTCAGCAAAAACTTAAGGTTATGATTGCTGTGCTTACTAAGTATCAAGTTTTTGGTGACACACGTTGTTATATGTACTCTGTGGAATGGCAGAAGCGTGGACTACCGCAAATTACATTCAAATGAAGCGGATGACATCATATCAGCTAAAATTCCTGATCCAGGCAATGGTCCCCATCTACACGACATTGTGACGACACAGATGGTGCATGGACCGTGCGGTGCATTAAATCCATTATCGCCTTGCATGGCTGATGGAAAGTGCACAAAACGATATCCGCTCCCGTTAGTTGCTGAAACAAACATAGGGAACGATGGATATCCAATTTATCGTCGCCGTTCAAAAGAAGATAATGGTCGAACTATCAAAGTTAAAGTTCAAAATCAAGAGATCGAAATCGGAAATCAATTCATTGTGCCATATTGCCCGCTGCTCTCACGAATTTTCAAAGCACATGTGAGCGTTGAACGTTGTCATTCGGCCAAATCAGTCAAATATTTGTATGCAGCGACATGGCTGTGTTTGGTATTGCGTCGGAAAATGCGAATGACGGAATTAGCAACTTCCAAATGGGCAGATACGTCAGTACTAATAAAGCAATGTGGCGATTATTGTCATTTCAAATTCATGAAAGATATCCCACAGTTGTACATTTAGCAGTGCATTTGGAAAATGGACAAAGAGTTTACTTCACTGAGGCTAATGCGGCACAACGAGTTGAGAGACCACCATCGACAACATTGACTAGCTTCTTTGCAATGTGTGAAGCAGATCCATTAGCAGCGACGCTGATGTACGTTGAAATGTCCAAGTATTACACTTGGAATCAATCAGCAAAGAAATTTCAACGTCGCAAACAAGGAACCCCAGTTTCAGGTTGGCCACAGGTGTTTTCCACTGATGCGCTAGGTCGCATGTATACTGTTCATCCTCCAAATTATGAATGTTTTTATTTGCGACTGCTGTTGGTAAATGTATGTGGACCAAAATCATTTGCGCATTTGAAAACTGTGAATGGCCACCAAAGCCAAACATATCGAGAAGCATGTCAACTATTGGGTTTGCTGGAGAACGATTCTCATTGGGATTTAACACTTGCGGATTCAGTTGTTTCATCAAATGCGTACCAAATACGAACGCTGTTCGCAATAATCATCACCACATGGTTCCCTTCACAACCAATTCAGTTATGGAACAAATACAAAGACTACATATGTGAAGATATCTTGCGCATTCGAACGAAAAATCCCGACATGCAAATAACCGATGAAATCTACAATGAAGGATTGATTCTGATTGAGGATCAATGCTTGAATATTGCAAACAAGCTACTGATTGAAGTAGGAATGATTGCGCCAAATCGATCGATGCACGATGGATTCAACCAAGAATTTAATCGAGAGCAGCAATACAATGTTGATACATTGCAGGAATTCGTTCGAAATAATGTGGCGTTGCTGAATGAATGAATGGACAATAATACTGGTGGTCTATTCTTCCTGGACGCACCCGGAGGAACAGGGAAAACATTTGTACTTTCATTGATTTTGGCCACTGTTCGATCTGGATGTGACATAGCTTTGGCGTTAGCATCATCTGAAGTTGCCACTTAATTTAAACATAGTTGATACTCCAGCATGCAATATATCCCGATCCAGTGCAATGGGAAAATTGTTGATGCAATGCAAGCTCATTGTTTGGGATGAGTGCACAATGGCAAATAAGAAATCACTTGAAGCACTTAACTTTACACTGAAGGATCTTCGGCGAAATAACAACATCTTTCGCGGCTTGATGATATTGTTGGCAGGCAATTTCAGGCAGACGTTGCCAGTAATTCCTCGTGGAAGGCCTGCAGATGAATTCAGTGCTTGTCTGAAGGCATCACCTTTGTGGAATAACGTAAAAACATTATCGTTAACCACTAATATGAGAGTTCAACTTCAAAATGATCAAAGTGCTCCACAATTTTCAAAACAATTGTTAGCTGTTGGAAATGGAAAGTCCCAGTTGATGCGACAACTGGTTTAATTACTCTTACCAACGACTTTTGCCGATTTGTAGACTCTCAATCAGCTCTTATTGAAAATGTTTTCCCAAACATTAGTGAGAATTATCAGAATTATGCTTGGTTAAGTCACCGAGCAATTCTGTCCGCAAAGAATAATGATGTACACGCACTGAATTTCACCATTCAATCAAAAACCGCTGACAATTTGGTGACATACAAATCCGTTGATTCCATAACAAATCCCGATGATGTAGTAAATTATCCAACGGAGTTTTTGAACTCTCTGGTATTACCAAGATTTCCACTACATAACTTGCAACTCAAAGTTGATTCAGTTATTATGATATTGCGTAATTTGAATCCACCGCGACTTTGCAACGGTACTCGACTTGGGGTGAAAAAACGTATGCCGAATTTGATTGAGGCAACCATTATTAACGGAAAGTACGCGGGTGAAAATGTATGTATTCCTCGAATACCAATGATTCCGACTGATCTTCCTTTTGACTTCAAACTATTGCAATTTCCGGTTAACCTTGCGTTCGCCATGTCAATCAACAAGTCGCAAGGCCAATCGCGTAGTGTTTGCGGGATAAATTTAGAAAATCATTGTTTTTCACATGGTCAGCTAGACGTTGCGTGTTTACGAGTTGGGAAGCCATCCGCTAATGCTTCGATTCAGTATTTACTTTGGATTCACTTTCATTTTTTTACTTATAGAAATTCAACTAAATTACACTTCATTTTTGTAATCGAAATGAATTTATTACTGTTGTGAAATGAAATAAAATTTTTACTTTCCAAATATAAAACAAACATCTTTTAATCCCCAAACGATATTAAAAAAAACGAACCCATCTGATGGCGAAACGAAGTTCGCCGGGTTTGCTAGTTTTTAATAAAAATCGATATAATAAATATATGTAAATATACATAGTTTCTGGAAGATTTAATTAGCAAAAGATGATTCAACAAAAGAATAAAACATTTTATTCCGCCATTGTTAAGTGCATAAAATTTTTTTGTAGTACATAGGTATATTGTTAATTTTTTTAATTTTCATCTTCTGATGGTAATGTAAAAAGTGTACTTTCAATGACATTTTCATTTTGATTCTTTTAAATGCGTCCAGCATATCTGCGATATAAATACGCCAAATTTCCGATCAATGAATGCTTTAACACAATTCCATGCCACAAGTTCAAAATCTTTGAGGGCATCTTCGAATTTCGTATCTCTCATCAAGCGTCGAATATCGGGCCCATTTAAAATTCCTGTTGAACGTTTAGAAGGTATTAATTTGAATTAATTTATTAAGTAATTTACCGCAATGTGAAACAAGTGTCTTAAGGATAATTTGAATATTAAAGTTGTTGGTCTACCTACTTTTCATAAAACTTAGTTAGGTACGTGTTCCAATTTTGGTCGAAGTTAAAAAACTTCGAAAAATCTCAATTTAATAGTTGTTTTTTGTTAAGTATTTACTGAACTCATGAATTTTATCTGCACCTAGCTGCTCCTTTATTTTCTGTATCAATTAAAGTGAACCATTTGGTGGCAGGTATAGATAAGGATGCAAATTTGTTACAATCTGAAGCCTATTTCCTGTTGTTAGAATTTTTTAAAAATAAACATATATTTTTGGGTTGTGTACTACATAATACTTATATCTCTAGGGAAACTCTTTCCTACTTGCAGGTCATTTTATTTAAAAGAAAAATTTAACATTTAGGTAAATAGAAAAAACGAAAAAGATTGTGAAAAAGTATGCAAAAGTAAAAGAACGTTCCATATTTTAGGTTAAATATTTTGTTTTAAGTATGAATTTCATAAGACAATAAATATTGGATCAACTTACATCCATAACGTCGATCTAAAAGTAAAAACAATTAGAAAAAATTTACATTTTCGAAAAAACCTATATATCTTCTGTGAGGTATAATCTTACCCTTGAACCTTTTGTTTTTTTACTCATATCGAAATTTTCAGTTATATGAACCCTTCATGACCGGAAATTTGCTATTTAGTAAGATACTTTTAAAGGCCAATATCTCCTAAACAAGTGCTAACTCAGACAAATGAATAGTACCATTGTGCTCAGCGTTCCCTAATTAACTTTACTAGATATGTCGCCGCTCTGTTGATTTTTTGATCGTGCACATTGCTATTTTTGGAGGTCCGATTTGGTCTTTCGCGTTTTATAATTTCCCAAAATAATCAACTTACAAGGTAATTGCTAGCATAAGAACTAGAATAAAAAAATTACAAAACTACCACAGAGTAAAATAATTAACTTGGAAGATAACTGCAAGTATGCGAACTAAGACAAAGGTAATTCCACAACTTGCTACAAGATAACTGCAAGTAGGCGAAGGAAAACTTCTTCTTTCTTCTTTAAATGGTCATCTAACCGCCTGGGCGATTTTGACCGTCCAACATAGCTCGCCATATCCGAGGCTTTGTTGTTGAATTTCATTGGAACGTTGTTTTATGTGGTGGGTCCCAAACCCAACGCACAACCCGTTTCACGGGAGGTTGAATTCTATTACACGTTTGTATAGCGAGCCGCTTGATCCAAGACAGACGCCCGCTTGCAGCCGCACCACCTGGTGATCAGACGCTGCTGTTTGAACCCCCCAGCAAGCCCTTAAACCGATTATGTCGGAGTGGCCTTACCAGGTTGTCGCCTTCTCACGTTTAGCTCACCACCAAACGGGTGTTCGGTGGTTACCCAGAGGATACTTGGGCGCAAAGCCCGGAAGTAGTGAGCTGCTTGAACCGCATGCAAAAGAATCGCTCTGGCCATTCCCAGGTGAATGGCGATCAGAAACTTTCCCCACTTGCGTGGACTTCTGCACACGGCCCCACCCTCCGAAGGAAAACTACCACAGAGTATTATAACACGAAAGACCGAATTTAATTTCCAAAAATTAAACAAATTACAACAACTTGATACGGAAGGCTCGACCGTATCTTTTGAAAGTGATAAATCAATAACACCTTTTCTAGAAACAAAAATAAGGAACACACAAACCAACAAATTCGAGAGACTTAAAGACTTACAATAACAATCGCTAAACATTAAAAACGTACCTGAGTGGTTTTGCAATACAACACATACAAAGATACCGACAGACATTCAATGGCTCCTCTCTTTAGGTCCCAAATCCTCGTTACCAATAACCCCAGAAAAGTTCCCATTATTTAAGCTGCATCCAGACTATCAAAGGCAAAGAACAGCGAGAAATTGAAAGGAACAATTTTACCACATTGATAAGGCATCATCTAAACAACGCGAGCGACAGGTTTATTTTAGACACGCTACACTCAGCCAAAACGTTCTCAAAGAAAATAAAAATTGATAAGTCCTGAATGCCGAATAAGGCAATGTCACAGTTTTGATGGACAAAGCGGACTACGAAATGAAAATACAGCAGATTGTTAATGACATTTCTGCTTATCGAATACTAAACCGTGACCATACTAACAGATTACAAAAAAAAAAACCAAATTGTTGAAAAACTGTTTAAAATGATTGATTTAAAAGAGAAATACAGTCTGTTAAGTTAAACGGCTAACGCCCCGAGGTTATATGGTCTTCCTATGATCCACAAAGAAGTCGTGTCCCTGCGACCTATATCTTCGTATGGTAACTCCCCGTCTTATAGGTTATGGAAATATGTTGTTAATGTCCTCAAAAATGTAACAAAAACATCGAAATATAATGTTAGAGATGTCATTGAATTTAAAAACAAGATCAAAGACATATATATATGACGATGAATGTTTAATTTCGTTCGATTTTGTTTCCTTATTTCCCAGCATTCCAGTGAACCATGCTCTGGAAATCATTTCGTCAAAATGGAATCTGATAAAAAACCATTATAAACTATAACGAAAGAAATGTTTCTAGGAGTGGTAAGGTTTTGCATTAAAGAGAATCAGTATTTCAAGCTCAACAACAAAGTGTATGAACAACGCTCAGGAATGTCCATGGGTTCGCCAGCATCTCCGGTAATAGCAGACATAGTAATGAAAGATTTGTTAGGTAAATTCGAAGAAGACTCGCCGAATAAACCGCGCTTGCTAAGAAAGTACGTCGACGATCTATTTGCTATTTTGCTGAATACCTTGAACTACAATAAGTCTATTAAATTTATTCACGAGATTGAAAAGGATGGACAGTTGCCATCTTTGGACACATCGTTAAAAGAAAATACAACCAACTATCATTTGATTGGTATAAAAAGCCGACGGCGTCTGGCAGCTTCATAATTTTCTATTCGAAACATACAATCAACTGTAGTCAAAACAAAAAATAAAACACTCTAACATGTACGAACACGATAAATAGCGAAATGGAGTATTAGAACACGAATAACACTGTGGAACAAATTCAGGTTAGCAAAAGTTAGGTCGATTCTGAGAGTGAGGGGTGAAAATAGAGGCTAAATTAGGAGACCCGTATCGCGGCGTTTGTTTATGTTGTTCGAATTTTTTTTTAATCGACCTTCGAACTTTGCAGTCAAATGTCAATTTTCAGCATATTGTTTGTATGGTTTTTTGGCTATAACTCGTCGACTAATTGATATTTTTTCAATCTTTCAAAACCAAAGACCTGTGCAACAATTAAAATAAAAAAAAAAAAATTGATTTATAAAATTTTTGTAGTGCTTATGAAGCAAAATGTTGGAAATTTTTTTTCATGATTTTTGAACATATTTTCCACAAAACTAAGTATTTTTTCTTTCTATTTGATCTATAATATGCTTCTCAATTTTTTCAGTGTTGGTTTTGAAGAAACATTGAAAAACAAATTATAAAAATACGGAAAAAAATATAATTTTGAAATGTTAGTTATGAAAAGTTTTAAGTAAAAAAATTTTATGAATTAAATTAATGATTAGGCCAGTTGCCGCTTAGTAGGCGGCTGTGGATCAACATCACTGCCCTCTCTAATATCTTGGTCATCGTCATCATCAGAAAGGTCGATAAATTCGTCCAACTGATATTTTGGAATTTCATCTTTGTCTTCCCCTTCTTCCTCTTTTTCCTCGTCTTCCTCTTCTTCAAAGGTGTTTTCATACCACCAACAAATTTCAGCGAGTATTGCATCTGGAGATTTCTTTCCTTTGTACCTGAAACGAAAATAGTTTTCAATCGTTAATATGTTTAAATTGTGCACTCTGACAAAGATATTAGAAAAATCTAGTTACCTTATTTCAAATGGAAGCGCAGTTTGGTGATAACGTTCGCCTTGCTCATCAGATTCAGTTGGCAACTGTTGAGCGAGTTGATCAAGATGCTGATGCAAGAGATGCATTTTGTACGACATATTAACCCCAATTTCATCGAAAGCTGCCAACATGTTTGCAACAGATTCCCTGTAGTTGTCTTTGCGTTCTTTACCCAAAATTCCTTTAATGACTGCTTTCAATGCGAGCAATGCATTTAATTCTCGGTCTGTCAGAACTTGGTCAAAATCTTGAAGACTCATTAGTTTCCGTATGTCGGGACCATTAACAACCCCTTCCTGAATTTTGGCGTTACTTAGTCTTGGGAAAATGTCTTTTAAGCGGTTGAATACTGCTGGTCGTTTTGCGATACATTTCAAAAAATTTTTAGCAACGCCAAGTTTAATGTGGAGCAACGGCAACAAAATTTTCATTTCAGGAACAAGACTTTCGTCGGATATTTTGGACGGAAAGATGCTGTTAAGCCTGTAATCAATGAAACTATTTTGAGGTCGCAGCAAATGCGCCACTGGTGTTCGTTATATTTGACTATTCCAGAATGTGTTGCAAATTATCGAAATTTTCACTAGTGTCAGTGCTATACGCAATTGGAACAGAAGGCATTCTATTCGTCTTGTGCAAAAGCACAACTTTTAAGCTGATTTGTGAATTATCGATGAATGAACGCCAATCATCTTTTTTATAGGTTAACCCTATCGTCTCCATTGCATCATTCACATTGAAGAACTTTTCTAACTCTATTTGGCGTTTTCGATATGCTGTTACTTTGGTACCTTTCGCCAGCAAATTATTTCCTTTCAAAAATGAAGCCAGTTCTTCTGATTTCTTCTGAGTCAAACACAAATCTGCAACAATTGCATCCAATTGCTTTTGTATGACTAGGATTGGGTCCTTTGATTTTTCATAGGATGTACCTTCGCCAGGGTCGTATTCTGAGAAGAAATGCAAGGATTTAGCAGCGGCGGTTGTAGTAAGGATATCTGTTTGAAGATCAATACTTCGGTATGGTGGTACTAGAACGAATTCTGAGTGCGGTAATGGTAATTGGACACTTGACACTGCTGCATAAGTTTTATTCTTTGCTTTCCTTCTATTCAAAGTTTTATGGTAGTTGATACATCCATAGCAATTTTCTTGTTGTTGCGGGCTGTTGTCTAACCACATCATTGGTATACCAAAAGGCATAGCCTTCTTGTTTTCACTTTTCCATTGCATAACACTTGAATAGCAATTAAAGCAAACTTTTTCAGGGGCATAGTTTACGTCAGTGATAAACTCTTGCGAGAAATATTGTTTATAGGCTTCCAAAAACAATCACTCGGATTGCCACATTTTTCATCGCTTGCTATGAAACGTCCACAAATATTACAAATATGCTTCCGACATTTTTAATACAATATATATTATACACTGTTGTTTTTGCTATTTTTATGAAACCGATGCACTTAACTTAAATCACTCACAAAATGAAATAAGTTCCAAAAAAATTAATAGCGAATTTTATCACGACCGTGCGAAAATTAAAAGACATCAGCTTCGGCTGAGTTTCGAGTCTTAACTGAATCTTTATTTTTTATATTAGTTCGCTTGTACGAAATAAATAAAAATCGCTAACTGGGCCGTGGTTGGAAACAAAAAAAGAGGAAGACGAGGAAAAAGAGGAAGAAGGGGAAGAAATTTATTGCATTTGACTGCAAAGTTCGAAGGTCGATTAAAAAAAAATTCGAACTAACATAAACAAACGCCGCGATACGGGTCTTCTAATTTATCATCTATTTTCACCCCTCACTTTCAGAATCGACCTACCTTTTGCTAACCTGAATTTGCTCCACAGTGTAGTTTTATGGCACGTCCAGAAATAATTAACTTATAAGATAACCACATACGAACGAAATGCAAAAGTGACTAGCTTACAGAAAACTGCAAGTATACAAACTACAATAAAAATAATTTCAAAAAGATGAGCAATTGAATGTCTCTCGGTATGTTTGTAGGTGTTGTATTGCGAAACCACTAAGGTACGTTTTTAATGTTTCTTTAAATCTCTCGAATTTGTTGGTTTGTGTGTTCCTTATTTTTTTTCTGGAAAATACGGTCGAGCCTTCCGTATCAAGTTTCAAATTCGGTCTCTCGTGTTATAATACTCTGTGTAATGTGAAAATTTTTATTATTCATGATAGGTGGTAAACGGAAAGGAAGCAAAGTCCGATGATAATAATGTACGCCACATTCCGACATGTGGGCATCCATATTTTGGAGCCTTGGGAGCGAGGTCTTTCGGGGCCCGTCTTTTGCGGCTAACAAGCAGTGGTTGGGAGATTCGCGACCTCTTCCTCAAGATCTTGGTCATTACCTGGTTAGTACAGAGCCCCTATTTCTTTTGGTATCACAAAAATATTTTATACCCGTGGTTACTGGAATTGAAAAGGACTAATGGAAAAGTTAGATGGTATGTACAATGTTGTACACTGTGAGCTGCGACGGTGAACTCGTGCTGGCGCTTGCATGCCCTCCCTGCCTTGGCCTTTTATGCGCATTAGAAACCATGTTTATAAGGCCCTTAAAGTTCCTCTTACCTCTTCACGTCTTTACCCTGAAAACAATTGTAGTTCAATTAGCACTCCATCATTTAAAGGTTTCATATCTATATAATATTTTCATCTCCATATAATACATCTAAACCTACTTATGTATACCGTACATCATATAAGCTTATGTATTAAGATTCTTACAGGTACCCTAACTGATATTAATAAAATCAACCATTACCCTTATATGTAATTACTTTGACTTGTTACTTTTTAATTATGCCGTGAGAAATAAAACTAACTCATAATCAGGGAATTCATATATACACATTCATTTTTAGAGGCTAGAACCATTACTGACCTACCGCAACATTTTCATCTATACCTATGTGGTCATTGAACCTAATCTAGATTGTGCAAACGCAAGTGTACTACTTACATAAATATGTACCTGCGTATGGCCAAATAGATACATAACCAAAATGGGAGAAAAGAAGTGAGCAAGAAGCCGCAAGAAGTTATCTATACACGTATGTATGTATGTATGTACTTTTCGACTACCTTGAAATAACTACAGTGAACTAGAGATATTACTAACATTGTAAGCTACGAAAATTTCACCGTGTGACATCTTTTTACCTCGCTTATTTTTTTAAGCTAGAGCGTAAATGAAAATGGATGTTTTGGAAATATGCAAAATTATTATTATTTTTTGAAAAAATTAAATGCGGTATACAGCAATAAAATGATTTCAGTACTTACATTTGATATTGATGATGCGTAGAAGGCCTTCCATGCTCGTCGTTGTTGTTATGCTAAGGTGTAATGTCTGTTATTAAATCGCTTTAATTTTTCTATTCCCACCATTAACCCGTAATTTCGTTACGTCAAAACCTCTATCCTAGCATTTTCATCTAACTTAGGTGTATGCGGGAAACTCCTAAAAACCAAATGATCGAAGCTCTATGGCGGCGATTCTAGTTTCGATTCTAGTTTTTTGTATGTAAGCTGTTTAGCGCTACTGCCTTAAGTAAGTATAAGTGTGTGAGCATAAACTTGACAACAATCAAAGATAATGCAGTTGGAACTATTTTTTTATGACATCATTCTATCTATACTCTCTTTGGCATTATCATGAATGACTTTTTTTTTATCAACAAAAAAAAAACAATGTTAAAGAGGATAGTGTGGAAACATGTGGATGGTCATATGTTTCTGAAGCTCTGTATGCACGTACCAATTTTTAATTTAGATGTATGTATGTACAAACCTATGTACACTAGTTTTACCATAAACGAATTAAAGCTTAAGTTTAAAGCTAGTGATTGCATATGCTAGCTTACATTAATATCAATAAAAAAATTGACTTAATAATTCCAATCAAATGTACTAAGTAGGTATTCCCTTAGTTCTACTTTAGGCTGCTTAGGCTAATTTCAAATGAATGATCCGTGTAAGTTTAGATACTATGAACGTG
This sequence comes from Merzomyia westermanni, assembly GCA_949987695.1. Lineage (NCBI taxonomy): Eukaryota > Metazoa > Arthropoda > Insecta > Diptera > Tephritidae > Merzomyia > Merzomyia westermanni. The sequence continues at coordinate 121,288,258 of OX465290.1, forward strand.
ACTACTGAATAAATTTTGGTTTCCCTTCCACCCTAGTGTAGGCTGATTTCAAACAAAAAAAATTAGTTTTCGCCTTTAGCAATTTTTAACCCGCTCGACGATTGGCTCAGCCTATAGTGTTGCAGTTGGATCTGTTTATTTCACTTGACTTTTGTCGCAAGACTTGACCGCTGTAAGATTCGATGTCTGTGTAGATGGAGGTTGAACTTTGCTGGGAAGGAATAGGCGTTTATATCATACATGTCCCGGTGCCAAGGTGGCACACGCGTCACATCCGAGCTAATAGATGCCTTGTATTTGGGCAAAACTGCGTAATGCAGAAGGAATTTCCTGATCTGCAAAAGGTAATTGGTTTTAAAAACCTTGAAACTTTTTTCGCTTTTCATGGCAAATAAAAAAATTAATTTTAAAAGGATAATCTTACCGCTCTTAAATACGTTGAGATTTTTTTTAATTTTCACCGCACTTTAAAAAACACATTTGTTCTGCTCGCTGGTCAATTAGGAAAGAAAGATTATAGTCACTGGATGTTGTTCGACCACTTGCAAATCACTGTGCACTTCGAGTCAAGTGTTGTATCCGCCATATGATAATGACCTTTACGCATCGGTATAACAGTTCGACCAGTTTTGTTTCGATGCATTTTATATGGCAGCATTTTTATTTGTAGGCGAGTTGACTTGTATGCACTTTTTTCAGTAGATTTCACTTGATTCTCTATGCGATTACATGTAGGGAGTTGTTGGTGCCAAAACGACACGGAAATAGGGTTTTCTTTACTCCAAATACATAGCTACTTTTCAGAAAGTCCATTACAAACTAGATAATGCGACATCTTTCTCGAAGAGCATTAGCTTGAAAAGGGACTGCTAGACGCGTATGTCTTTAGCATGGAAAGTACCTACTTGCCTACCTTGAAGGTCTTCCAAAAAATAATAAGAGTTACCTACTTTTTCTTTGATTCTTGCTTTTAGAAACGAGGGGCTTAGTTTAGCATTGATGTTTTTACTGAAATTGCTTTGGGCAAAATTTCGCCGGAAAACTTTTTGACCCACCCTTAACCTTTGTTCTAATTAAGGAAAGTTCGTCGTCTCGGGACAGTCTAGCGTTCGGCTCATCTAACTGCTGCAGGTTTCTCAAAAGTTCGTATGAGGACCCATGAGTAATCATATCCAACCGAAATAGGGCATGATAGGGGAAACAGTGTAATGCTTGGTGTAAGGAGTTCCTTAGCACACAACTAATAGCATTTATATTCCTATCCCATTCACGTTGATCGCTTTTCATGTATGTGCTGATAGCAGCTATCAAGGAACGATTAACCCGTTCGGAAGCGTTTGACTGGGGAGAATATAAAGCTGTACAAATATGCCGGATGCCGTTTCAAAATCATTAGATTTAAATTGCGAGCCATTATCGGTGACAATAATCTCCGGTACCCCGTAAACATGGAAAATCTGATTTTTTAGAAACTGTACTATGAGATTGGTAGTAAATTTTTTTAATGGGCAAAGCCAATGAAATTTAGACAGGTGATCCATTACAATGAGCAAACCAATATTACCTGACATACTCCTTGCGTACGGTCCTAAAATGTCGACATATAGCCGCTCGAAAGGTCTTTCTGTAATCACTTGTTTTCCCATCGGCGGTCTTAAAGTCATGTTGGGTGCTTTCGTCATTTTGCAAGTGTCACATTTGTTTGCATATGTTTTAACACCTCTCGCCTTTCAAATTTCGTCGCTGGCCAATACAAATTTCGTCGAAGCAAATCTTAAATCTTATCCATTCCTCCATGCGCTGCTATCATGTCATCATGTGCATGATAGAGCACCTCTTTACAAAGCTCCATGCAAATATTCCGTGCATTCTGCTCTCTCTCGGCGGTGCCGTCAGAATGCTGTGTTCTTATGTAAACAAATTTGTCCACAATCTTTATGTCTTGGGACTTTTCGAAATTTTATAGGATCTTTTCTTTCAGTGCCTCATAATCCTTCCCAATGAAATGAGGAGAATCTAAATCGATTAGAGGCAACGTCTCTATTGCGTTCACTTCCTCGTGCATTCTAGAAAGGGCATCTGGTACAATATTTTCTTTCCCTTTTCTATGGCTGATTGTGAATTTGAAACTTTGCAATTTCAAAACCCATCTAGCTAATCGGCCACTTAATTTTGGCTGATGCAATAGCCATACTAGACTGGAGTGATCTGTAATAACTTCGAATTCTTGTAGTTCCAAATAACACTCGCGTTCAGTTACGCTGTAGTTCCGTTGCGCGGAAGTTAATTTTTTGGACATAATTGCAATGGGACATTCATCGCCGTTGTCATTGAGCTGGACTAGAACCGCGCCTATGCCAAAATCACTCGCATCACAGTGGACAAAGAATTATTTTTCAAAGTTCGGGTTTTGCAGCACAGGAGCTGTAGTAAGCATACGTTTTACTTTTACGAATGCTGCTTGCGCTTCCTCCGTCCACAAGAATCCCCCGAGTACCTCAGTAATCGGAAAGGTGACTTCCGCGAAGTTTCCAATAAAGCGCCTGTACCATCCTGCTAAACCAAGAAATCCACGTACTTGCTTGAAAGATTTTGGTGTAGGCCAATTAAGAATGGAATCCAGTTTTCCCGGGTCTGTTGCAATGCCGCCATTACCGATAATGTAGCCGAGATATTTAATTTTAGTCACACAAAATTGGCTTTTCTTTATATCTATTGTTAAATTTTCTTTGCGAAATTGTTCTGCGATTAGTAACAGAGCAGAAAGGTGGGATTCAAAAGTATCCGAAACAATTCATAGGTCGTCCAGATACCCAAAGACGCAATGTTTTAGGTAGGGTGGAATAATCTCTTCCATTAGTCTGGGCAGCGTTGCACATAACCAGGAACTGGTACAGAGGCCTACCCGGTACTGTAAATGCTGTCAGCGCCTTAGACCGTTCTGTAAGCGCTATCTGCCAGTAGGCATTTTTTAAATCAATTTTAGTTATTAAATGTGCTTTGGGCAACCGCGCAAATATGTCTTCTATTGATGGAAGTGGATAAGCATTTTTGCATGTAACTTCGTTTATTTTCCTAGCATCCAGGCATAAGCGAACTTTATTTGGCTTGAGGACCATGCGCATTGGCGAGCTCCAAGCGCTCTTGGACTTCTCAATTTACTTATTTGTACATGAGTTTCTCCACGGCTGCGGAGACGGGATAGAAGCGCTGTTTAACTGGCTTCGCCTCACCAACGTCAATATCATGCGTAAGTAAGCTAGTTCTGCCTAAGTTAATCCCAAAAATCTCTGTAGCTTCTTCTTTCCCCCAGGTACTGGAAAATTCTCTCTCGCCTTAGTTTTCTCCTCTGAAGGAAGAATTCTTCCGTTTTCTACTATAAAACCCAGGAACCTTATCCTTTTTCTCAAAATCTGGCACTTTTCCAACCTGATGTGCAACCCATATTTACTGGCATGTTTAAGCCATGACCCTCTGTCATGTCCTTGTCGGGAATGACGATATCGTCCATATATATTATGACTGTTCCCTCTGCCAGCATTTTCTGAAATATTGCCCGAATGTACCGACAAAACACCGAAGGCGAATGCTGCATAATACCCTCCTTCAACCTTTTTTCTACTTGCTCGTCAATAAATTTTTGGCCCGCGTACGACACCCGCCGCGGTCGCTGGAACACCGGTTTATCGTCCCTCAAAATCAACAATTTAAGAAAATAAACACACATGTAAAAACAGCCATCAGGTGTTGGCTAGTCTAATGGTTGATATCAAGTACAAATACCAAACTAAAAAGCTGAAGCTATTTGTCATACCGTCACTAGATCAAGACCTAATTATTGGTATTGATTTTTCGAAAATCTTTGGCTTATCGCCAAACATCATTTCCAATATATGTAGCATTGTAGTGATAAGCATGTCAATAGACGGTTACCTTCTTAAAAGGTACCAAAACGAAGACAGGCGGCAACCTGCAAACTTCTCTCTCTCTCTATGGCGCGATATACAACAGGTATATCATCATAAACCTCCTAAGAGATTTTTGCGCCAAGCTTCTCTTCCAATTTGTGGTGTGCCGATTTGAATTTTCCCTACAAATTGGTGGGACCTACAGTTTTTTGCCGACTCCGAACGGCATCTACAAAGGAGACGAATTTTTACTGAGAAGCCTGTCATGGCAGAAATACACTCGGAGAGTTTGCCAAACCACTGCCGAGGGGCGACCCCGTTTGGAAAAACTTTTTTCAAATCACTTTTGATGTTACCTGTACCAGGGCTCGAACCATGGACCTTCGGTGTGGTACGCCGGCAACACTACCTTCACACCACGGCGGCCGCAAACCTGCAAACTTATCGAAGGAATATCGAAGCGTCCTTCTGGTAGATCAAAATTAGCAGTTAAGAAGGGGGAGTTGAAAATAGTAAGACGAGAATGGCGAGAGTTGCACGCCAATGTAATCGCACAAATAATTAGAATGTAAGTTTTATGTAAACAGGTGAGTTAATTAAAACTCTAATATTAATTGAACCGGTACGTTTCATTCAAAACCTACAATTGGGGGCTCAAGCGGGATTTGAAATTCGTGGAAAAACTAAGTGCGAATAGTGAGGAAAATTAAAACTGAAGAGACTTTGAAGATGGCCGTGAAATTTTAAGACGCCACAAAAGAAAATCAGCTTAAATAAATTACTGAACGGTGAAGTGAAAATCTTGTAAAGAACAAAAAAAAAAATTTACGTAAATTATTTGATTTGATAGGAAACGTGTTAGTGCGTAACGGAGCACCCGGCGAGCTTTCGTAGAAAAATCTGAAGTGCAGGTGCTCCAACGGGCAGAACGCCAGCGTTGGCAGAAAATAGAAACAGAAAAAAAAGAGTAAAAGAAACCGACAGAGTGGTCAAACGAGCGGCCTTAGTAGTTTCATGTTGAGAGAAAGAGTGCAAAAGAAAATAAAACCAGAGTGAGAAACCATTAGTAAACCCGATAGAACGAAACGATAGTGGAATGACAATGTGTAAATGAAGAAAAGATATGCTGAAAAGAAATGGGAGAGCGTGTGAAAAAGTGGTGTGAGAAAGACGGCACGTGCCGTAAAACAGCAGGAAGCAGAAAAATAAATGAAAATAAACTCAACGAAGACAGGGATTAAAAGAAAACTGAAAAAAAAAAGATTAACAAGCCAAATACTAAATAGACAAAACACAAAAAAGGCAGAAAATTGATCAAAGCTTTTGAACGTTTGCAATACGTTGCAAGAGAATATACAAATCAGCAGAAGGCAAATCAACAAGCAATGACCAACCGCAGCAGCAGAGGACCAGAAGCTTGCAGATACGTATATACATACATAACTACAAATTTTATTTGTTGTTTCTTGTCCTAATTGACTGTAGATTTATTTCACTATGTACAGCAACTGCATGTGTGCTAATGTAGGATCGTAAAAATAGTAAGGAAAAAGTTAAAAGTCGGAAGCCGTAGCCAAATAAAAAATGTTAAAATTGATGATAGCTTGTTATGAAAAGAAGAGAGAAGGTGACAAACGTGGTATATGTTAAGCGGTTGCATGAACTCTTTAATAGTTCAAAATAGTATCGCGTCAGGGTCAACACCTACAAAACGGCAATGAAGTAGCTGTACAAATATAACCATTTCAGGGCAGCGCAAACAGAGAGCAGCATAAAGCTAGTGTTTTTCAGTCAGTATTTTTAGAATTTATAGAAGGTAAAAGAGGGAAAGATGGATACGGATACAATTAGATCAATGGCAGTAGAAATGCTAAAGGAAAAGTTAAGGGAGTTAGGGTTGAGCGTTTCGGGCAGGAAGAATGAATTACAATTACGTTTGTTGAAGCATATAGTTCTCGGGAGTGAAGAGGAAGTTGGAAGCGATAATGAATCGACAAATTCATTATACGCAGACGCGGCAAACACTAACTTGCGTGCGAAAATGGTGTTGTTTACGTTGCGCGACGTAAACAGCCAAAAGAAACATTACAGGCATACCTATATGCGTTGGTAGAGTTAGGTAACCAAATATCCTTAGACGAAAGAAGCCTAGTTGAATATTTTGCCGAGGGTTTACCAGATGTTAGAGCGAATAAAAGTATGTTGTACCAGGCACGAACGTTAAGCGAATTAAAAGAACACATTCGCGTGTAAGTAGTGCGGGAATAGGGGTATCAGAAGCAAAAGGCACGGCAAATAAAAAATGTTTCAAGTGCGAGCAGGAAAGGCATATAGCTAGAAATTGTCCGGGGTCGGGAACAAAAGCCATAACATGCTTTAAGTGCAAACAAAATGGTCATTATGCGTATGAATGCAAGCATAAAAAAGATAAGGACATTTAAAGTGACCGGGTAAATACAGTCGAGTCAGAAAATTCTGCGAGCAAAGGCGGAATGATCTTTGTTGACGCTTTAATTGGAGGTTCCAAATTTAACGCAGTGGTAGACACAGGCTGTAGCGCGTGCATTATGAGGTACGACACATTATGTATGTTAAGAGATATAGAGCTAGCAAGGGATAAACAAAAATTGTGTGGTATCGGCAATGGCGAGCTTACAACATTGAGCAGTTTCACAGCCGATGTCGTAGTGGATGAGTTATCATTGATGATCACGTTTCAAGTGGCTAAGGAACGGGATATACCGTATGCAGCAATCATTGGAAATGATGTGCTGCAAGACGTGGAACTGGTTTTTAGGAAAGGTAGCGTCGAATTTAGGAAACCGGTAAAAGATGCCAAAATTATGGTTATAGTGGAGCAGAAGGAAATGACTAAGTTTCATAATGAGTTACAAATATTGTGTGCAATAGAAATCGAGGCATGCGAAGATTCGGAGAAGGTGGACCTGTCGCATCTAAACGATAGCGTAGCTAAAGAGGTACAGAATTGCATAAATAGTTATCACCCTGAAAAACCCATTGAGCCGGTACAGATGAAGTTGATTTTGAGGGACGATAAACCGGTGTTCCAGCGACCACGGCGGGTGTCGTACGTGGGCCGCTCGTTTGACCACTCTGTCGGTTTCTTTTACTCTTTTTTTTTCTGTTCCTATTTTCTGCCAACGCTGGCGTTCTGCCCGTTGGAGCACCTGCACTTCAGATTTTTCTACGAAAGCTCGCCGGGTGCTCCGTCACGCACTAACACGTTTCCAATCAAATCAAATAATTTACGTAAATTTTTTTTTTTGTTCTTTACAAGATTTTCACTTCACCGTTCAGTAATTTATTTAAGCTGATTTTCTTTTGTGGCGTCTTAAAATTTCACGGCCATCTTCAAAGTCTCTTCAGTTTTAATTTTCCTCACTATTCGCACTTAGTTTTTCCACGAATTTCAAATCCCGCTTGAGCCCCCAATTGTAGGTTTTGAATGCAACGTACCGGTTCAATTAATATTAGAGTTTTAATTAACTCACCTGTTTTCATAAAACTTACATTCTAATTATTTGTGCGATTACATTGGCGTGCAACTCTCGCCATTCTCGTCTTACTATTTTCAACTCCCTCTTCTTAACTGCTAATTTTGATCTACCAGAAGGACGATTGTGGTGTGAAGGTAGTGTTGCCGGCCTACCACACCGAAGGTCCATGGTTCGAGCCCTGGTACAGGTAACATCAAAAGTGATTTGAAAAAAGTTTTTCAAAACGGGGTCGCCCCTCGGCAGTAGTTTGGCAAACTCTCCGAGTGTATTTCTGCCATGACAGGCTTCTCAGCAAAAATTCGTCTCCTTTGTAGATGCCGTTCGGAGTCGGCAAAAAACTGTAGGTCCCACCAATTTGTAGGGAAAATTCAAATCGGCACACCACAAATTGGAAGAGAAGCTTGGCGCAAAAATCTCTTAGGAGGTTTATGATGATATACCTGTTGTATATCGCGCCATAGAGAGAGAGAAGGACGCTTCGATATTCCTTCGATAAGTTTGCAGGTTGCCGCCTGTCTTCGTTTTGGTACCTTTTAAGAAGGTTACCGTCTATTGATATGCTTATCACTACAATGCTACATATATTGGAAATGATGTTTGGCGCTAAGCCAAAGATTTTCGAAAAATCAATACCAATAATTAGGTCTTGATCTAGTGACGGTATGACAAATAGCTTCAGCTTTTTAGTTTGGTATTTGTACTTGATATCAACCATTAGACTAGCCAACACCTGATGGCTGTTTTTACATGTGTGTTTATTTTCTTAAATTGGGCAGATCAGTAAAAACTGTCTCATTCGTTTGACCTCTGGGATTTGCGAGGAAAATTCGAACGTTGAGGGAAGTCTTTAAAAATTCAGGCTTTTGCCTGAAGGTAATTACGCATACGCTCATGGTATGGTTTGGTAGGGTAGATAATTTTATCTGATGAATCCACTTTCCCCTTGCTCTTCAACGATTCCCAAGGTAAAGTAGCGACAGATAGTTGTGGCAAGGCAGAGCTAACCGGTATTGAAGTCTGGGAAGTTTTTCGTAATATTACCGTAAGCGAGCGAATTCGGTATATAAATTCTTCCACGCTTAGGCCTGTTGACGAACCGTTAAAACTAATAAGCCAGTTCTGTATAGTTGTAGTTACCCTGTCTGGCCGCAAAAAGTCTAAATTGGTATTAACCCGAATCTGATTTGGTAGCTGATTATTCGCTAGATTGGCCCCATTACGTACCGTACATCATATAGGCTTATGTATTAAGATTCTTACAGGTACCCTAACTGATATTAATAAGATCAACCATTACCCTTATATGTAATTACTTTGACTTGTTACTTTTTAATTAGGCCGTTATAAATAAAACTAACTCATAATCTCTCTCTCTATGGCGCGATATACAACAGGTATATCATCATAAACCTCCTAAGAGATTTTTGCGCCAAGCTTCTCTTCCAATTTGTGGTGTGCCGATTTGAATTTTCCCTACAAATTGGTGGGACCTACAGTTTTTTGCCGACTCCGAACGGCATCTACAAAGGAGACTCATAATCAGGGAATTCATAAATACAAACATTAATTTTTGGAGGCTAGAACCATTACTGACCCACCGCAACATTTTCATCTATACCTATGTGGTCATTGAACCTAATCTAGATTGTGCAAACGCAAGTGTGAGAAGAACTACGTACATAAATATGTACCTGCGTATGACCAAATAGATATATAACCAAAGTGGGAGAAAAGATGTATATTGGAACTATTTTTCGTTATCCCTTGTCAAATTTGGTTTTGAGACAAACCGGTTTCGGCGTTATGCCATCATTAGTGTCGATTTTCGTTCTGATCTGTTGTTGTCGTTTGTATTGTGTTTATAGTAGGTAGCAGGTAATGTCAGCATGGGTGTCTGTTTGTGTACGTGTGTGTATGTGTTGTGTGTGTACATTCAGAAACGAGGGTGGTTTGCACCGATCGGTTTTTTTGTGGTTGACTGAGGCAGGTAAAAGTTGGTGATTTTTGTTGTTTGACCTTTTTTGCTTGTTTTTTATTTTTGATCGTTTGCTGTTTTGTGTTTATTTGTCGGTGCGTGGGTGTTTGTTGTACCTGAGTGGTTGCTTTGTTTTTTGTAAACCAATTTTAAAGGTTCGAATATTTTGTCGGAAACAGTGTTTGTCTGTTCGTTTATTATTCTACCGTCGAATGTTTTTTGTTTGTATATTTCCATGTTTTCGAGTACGTTCTGACGTCGCCCTTTTGCTTCTACATGTAGGACCTTGACTGTTTTTTTGATGTTTCCGGGGGAGCATTTATTCTCCACCATGTGATTCGCAAAGTTGGACTCTGGTGTGATGGTTGGATTCCGTGTATTTTTGTTGTAATCTCTAATGTGTTCTCTGAACCTCCTTCTTACTTGTCGTCCTGTTTGTCCTATGTAACTGTGCTGGAAATTTTGCTAATTTATGTGTTGCCCTTCCAGTATATGTCATTGTCGTCCAGGTTTGTGTACTTTCTTCTCCATTGTTTCTTTTTTGTTCTCTAAGGTTTCTCCTGAGTTTATCTACTAGTGCTTTTTTATATCCGTTGCTTGTAGCGATGTTATATACAAGGTGGCGCAAAAGTAATCCTCCTATCAGAAAATGCTATAAATTTTGCGATTGGCCCCTAAAGTCAGTTCTGTTTTGACATTTGTGTAGTAAACACATGCGAAATACACGTTAATAAACAATGTTACGCTACACTGCTCCAGAACGCGGAATATTGCTGAATATTTATTTGACCAATAATCGGTCGGGGCCAAACGGTTTCTGTGAATGGTGAGCGCTACAGAGCAATGATCAACGAGTTCTTTTTGCCGCAACTTGATGAATTGGGATTGGAAAACATGTGGTTCCAACAAGACGGTGCAGCAGCACACACTGCACGTGCCACAACCGATATGCTGAACAGCCGAAGCTTATTTTTGCGCCACCTTGTATTAGTCCAAGCTCTCTTCTATATGCTTCTTGTGTAAGAGGTGTTTTTTCCAATCTATGTACTAAGTGTTTTAATGTTGTTGTGGGTGGTTCGAGGTATTATGTATTATTGTGTCGGTGGCTTTGGTTTCCTATACTCGTATATGGCGTAGTTGAATTTATTGGTAGCTTTATCAATACTTATTGTGAGGTCCAGATAATTGATTCCTCCGCCTTTTTCGGTTTCCATTGTGAATTTTATGTTCCCGTGCTGCTTGTTGAGGTACTCCAGTACTTGCTCTTCGTTGTTGGTAGTTAAAAGGCATATGATATCATCCACGTACCTAGCGTCAAATAACACTCCTGATTTGGAATTCAATTTCTGTATATACTCTTTTTCCATGTTTTGCATAAACGCTTCCATAAGAATAGCCGTTGTTGGGTTTCCCATCGCAAGTCCGTTTGTTTGTCTGTATATTTTATTGTTGAATTGAAAATAGTTTTGACGTAGAGTGGTTCTTACCGTGTTCGGGATTTGCGTACTTTTTACTTTATCTTTTGTTTAGAAAAGAAGTGAGCCAGAAGCCGCAAGAAGTTATCTATGCACGTAGGTATGTATGTATGTACTTTTCGACTACCTTGAAATAACTACAGTGAACTAGAGACATTACTAACATTGTAAGCTACGAAAATTTCACCGTGTGACATCTTTTCACCTCGCTTATTTTTTTAAGCTAGAGCGAAAATGAAAATGGATTTTTTGGAAATATGCAAAATCATTATTATTTTTTTTGGAAAAATTAAATGCGGTATACAGTAATAAAATGATTTCAGTACTTACATTTGATATTGATGATGCATAGAAGGCCTTCAATGGCCGTCGTTGTTGTTATGCTAAGGTGTAATGTCTGTTATTAAATCGCTTTAATTTTTCCATTCCCACCATTAACCCGTAATTTCGTTAAATCAAAAACTCTATCCTAGCATTTTCATCTAACTTAGGTGTATGCGGGAAACTCCTAAAAACCAAATGATGGAAGATCTATGGCGGCGATTCTAGTTTCGATTCTAGTTTTTTGTATGTAAGCTGTTTAGCGCTACTGCCTTAAGTAAGTATAAGTGTGTGAGCATAAACTTGACAACAATCAAAGATAATGCAGTTGGAACTATTTTTTTATGACATCATTCTATCTATACTCTCTTTGGCATTATCATGAATGACTTTTTTTTTATCAACAAAAAAAAAAAACAATGTTAAAGAGGATAGTGTGGAAACATGTGGATGGTCATATGTTTCTGAAGCTCTGTATGCAAGTACCAATTTTTAATTTAGATGTATGTATGTACAAACCTATGTACACTAGTTTTACCATAAACGAATTAAAGCTTAAGTTTAAAGCTAGTGATTAAATATGCTAGCTTACATTAATCTCAATACAAAAATTTGACCTAATAACTCCAATCAAATGTACTTAGTAGGTATTCAATTAGTTCTACTTTAGGCTGCTTAGGTTAATTTCAAATTCGTGTAAGTTTAGATACTATGAACGTGACTACTGAATAAATTTTGGTTTCCCTTCTACCCTAATGCAGGCTGATTTGAAACAAAAAAAATTAATTTTCGCCTTTAGCCATTTTTAACTCGCTCGACGATTGGCTTAGTCTATAGTGTTGCAGTTGGATCTGTTTATTTCCCTTGACTTTTGTCGCAAGACTTGGCCGCTGTAAGATTCGATGTCTGTGTAGGTGGAGGTTGAACTTTGCTGGGAAGGAATAGGCTTCTATATCATACATGTCCCGGTGCCAAGGTGGCACGTGCGTCACATCCGAGCTAATAGATGTCTTGTATTTGGGCAAAACTGCGTAATGCAGAAGGAATTTCCTGATCTGCAGAAGGTAATTGTTTTTAAAAACCATGAAACTTTTTTCGCCTTTCATGGCAAATAAAAAAATTAATTTTAAAAGGATAATCTTACCGCTCTTAACAGCGTTGAGATTTTTTATAAGTTTCACCGCACTTTAAAAAACACATTTGTTCTGCTCGCTGGTCAATTAGGAGAGAAAGATTATAGTCACTGGATGTTGTTCGACCACTTGCAAATCACTGTGCACGTCGAGTCAAGTGTTTAGCATTTTAATTTGTAGGCGAGTTGACTTGTATGCACTTTTTTCAGTAGATTTTACTTGTTTCTATATGCGATTACACGTCGGGAGTTGTTGATGCCAAAACGACACTGAAAAGAGGATTTTTTTCTGTGTTGGGTTTTCTTTACTTCAAATACATAGCTACTTTTCAGAAAGTCCATTACATCTGTGGTAGTTTTCGTTCGCCTACTTGCAGTTATCTTGTAAGTTAAGTATTTTTGTAAGTCCGATTCAGTCTTACGAGTTTTTTAACACTCTGTAGCAAGTTGTGGAATTACCTTTGTCTTAGTTCGCATCTTCTAAGTCAATTACCTTTGAAAGTCCGATTGGGTCTTTCGAGTAACCTAGAAAAATGAATAGCACCACCGTTCTCAGCGTACCCGAATTATCTTTATGAAATGTATCACTAAAGCATCATAAAAATGCGGCTTACTTATCGCAGTGTTGCATTGCAAACTGATGTTTAGGTTGTTGTTGTTGTTGTTGTATTAGCGAATACCTAACCTGCCTAAAGTATCACCCCCCATCCAACACTGTCATCAGGCTCTTCTAACGGAAGTCCCAGAAACCTCGCGGTTTCAACAGGGGTAGACCATAGTGAAATTGCTGTTAGTAGAGTAGGCTCGGTTGAGCAGATGAGCAGATGGTTAGTATCGTGGGGAGACACGCCGCACGCCGGGCAGACATTTGGCATGTCAGGGTTCAGTCTGGATAGGTAAGAGTTTAGTCTGTTACAATATCCAGAACGAAGCCAGCGTGACTCTTGTCTCACAGGTGGAGGCACAAGCCTGTAGGACTGCATTCACTGGACGAGACCTGACAAAGAAGTTTACCGACTCCGTGTGGATGAGGCTGAGGGTCTGCCGGTGCACCATTGGACTAAACGGCGAGAAAATGTGATGCCAGATCTCGTTTACGGATGTGACTCCTTATTCTCCTGGGAGGCGGATTTTCGTTGAGCAGGTTCCTGTTCGGATGCTGCGGTTTATAGCAGTTGAACAAGAATTGCCTGGTCAACATTGTAATATAATTGTTGAAAGTCAAATAGGTTCGAGTAGTGCCAGCATTCGGCACTAAACATGAATTAATTTATTCAACATATTTTCCTTCTATTTATACAATAAATTCCTATATACTACTTATTTACCATAATACATATTTACCTAAATTCTAAGCTTAGCCAAAGTATGTAAGCCAGCGTATACAAACGCTCGCTGGTACATTCACACCTACATTCATACACAAACATTGGCTTGTGCATTCGCACATATGTTCATACATATATTCGTATGATTGCAACGCATTTGTGGGCATCGCCGCATAGTGTGTGACTTTGCTGACAAAGCGTATTCGACAGTTTTTAATAGCTGCGTGCCGACTGTTTGTAAGTATGCATGCATTTATGTATGCATTTATTTTGGCTACATCTACCCTTTCAAAAAGTTTTATATATATAAATATGTAAAACTCTAATTTGATTAATTTTTATAACTTGCTTAGATTTTGTGTTTATTCACTTTACGTCTTAAGTGTAAGTTGATACAGTTTTTTTTTTTTTTGGTTTGTTTATGTGACAAAATTTTTGTTCTTTGTTTACTTTATTTTCAAGTGGACTAAATAATTTATTTCAGTAATATGTTTGTTTGTACATTGGTGTATTTTTACGACTTTTCTTTTGATAATTTTTCTTAAGTGTTGAGTTACATTGAGAGTAATTAAATGAAACAATTTTATTTTAATAAGTTTTTATTTGTATACAATAAATTTCTTAATTTATGGGTTTGTTTGTAAGTGTACAATAAAAATTTATGAGTAAACATGTGAGTCAAAATGCAGTGTATTTATTCTAACAATTTAAGTCTATTTTTGTGTATTAAGATTTGCTTATTCTCATTACTTATAATATACTTATTATTTCTATCTATGCTTTCTACCTTATAAGGAACTGGAGTAAAATTATTGTTTCTATCAATATTTTCTACCTTATAGGGCCCTTTATACTTATTGTCTAACTTCTGACCTGCTTCATTTCTGACTAATACTAAATCTCCTATATTTATTTCCTTATACTGTATTTTCCTATCATAGCTAACTTTTTGTTTTTGCTTAGATTCCTGTACTAATTTTCTAGCTTTTTCTTGTGCTAACTGTAACCTATACTTAATTTCCTTATCGTAAGCCTCATGATTATATACTGGGCCAATTACATTTTCTTTTAAAAATTCGTAAGTCAGAGGTGTCTTTCCAAAAACTAGTTCAAAAGGACAATAGCCGTGAACTGTTGAAGGTGTTGTATTGTAACAATACGAAAAGTGTTTAAGGTACTCATCCCAATCGTCTTTGTCAATGGATATGTAGGAACGCACATATTCATTGAGTGTTCTATGACTGCGTTCGACAGTACCTAAAGTTTGATGGTGGTAGGGTGATGAGGTTTTATGCGCTATTTTTAAGAGCTTGCACAATTCCTCAAATAAACAATTTTTGTATTCGGTTCCCATATCCGTTATAATTGTTTTCATACAACCATAAATTAGAATGAAATGTTCAAATACTGCCTTAGCAACTGCTACGGCATGTTTGCTTTGGACGGGTACTGTAACCAAGTATTTGGTTAGGTCACATATAATAGTAACTGCATATTCATTTCCCTGTATCGATTTTGGAAATGGTCCTATTGTATCGATTTGTACTATATCGGCGGCCTTTGGTGGCGTCTCCGTTATAGTCATTCGTTCTTTCAGGTGTTTATTGGTTTTATTTTTATTGCAGTGAATGCAATTTTTGATATGTTTTCTTATGTCATTTTTCATATTATTCCAGTAATACTTTTGTCTTATTTTATTTGACGTACGATTTATTCCTGGGTGGCCACCAAACACAGGATCGTCGTGATATTTATAAAGAATTTCTTTAATTTCTTTGTTATTCGTCACATGCATAACCTCCGGAGTTAATGCTATAGTTAGATTTTTGAGAACTTGGGTACCTATTTCTTTAAATTCATCTACTCGAGTATAGTTATCTTTAAACAATTTGTCTCCTAAGGACAACTGTATTTTTACAATTTTCAAATTGCCGGCTTCTTTCATTAGCCTGGCAAAGAATTGTCCTAAGTCAATCTTCGCCTCAACAATTTGGTTTTTTATATTTATTTCACTACAAATTTTCTTTCCTTTTTTGAAATATAATTTCGGAGGATTGAAAACGAGCTTGACATGTCTTTTAACTTCGTATTTATTAAGCGCTTCATATATTATAGGGTTCTCATTGTGACTTTGTTTTTCTTTTGTATTATTACTGGATATATTACTCGTTTTTTGTTTTGTTTCAGATCTGGTTGCAACCTTTAATATTTTGCACGCTTCTACTAAAATTTCTTTAAGATCTTTGATATCTATGCGTGATAATGCGTCTGCTACATAATTTTGTTTTCCTGCTATATACTCCACCTCGAAGTCATATTCTTCCAAATCTAGTCTGATTCTAGTTAATTTTGATGAGGGGTTTTTCATCGAAAATAGGAATGTTAAAGGTCTATGGTCTATCTTGACTAAAAATTTTCTACCATAAACATATGGTCTAAAATATGTTATGGCGCAATGAATGGCCGGTAGTTCTTTTTCAATTGTTGCTTTGTTAATTTCTCCTTTTGCGAATGATCTTGATGCATAGGCAATTGGCAATTGTTTTCCTTCATCCTCTTGGCTTAGCACTGCTCCGCAAGCATATCCACTTGCGTCAGTTGTTATACAAAATTGTTTACTGAAATCGGGGTATTGTAAGATATTAGGGCTTATTAACGCAGCCTTCAAATAGTCAAAGGATTTTTTACAATCCTCTGTCCAGTCGAAAACTACATTTTTCTTGCAAAGCCTTGTTATTATCCTAGAATACTCTGCGAAGTTTGGAATAAATCTTCTGTAATAATTGCAAAATGCGACGAATCGTTTCGCCTCATCTGCATTTTTAGGGGTTGGATAATTTTTAACAGTTTCAAATTTACTGGGATCTGGTAAAATTCCTTTGCTTGTACACTTTTGAAAAATATGCATTTATCCGGATGTAATTTTAAATTATACTTCCTACAAGTTTCGAATACATTCCGTAAGTTTTTGATCATATGTTTTTCGGAGCATCCTAATACGACTAAATCGTCCATGTATAGAAATGCTTGTGAAGGTTTTAAACCTGAGAATGCCAATGTCATCATTCTCTGAAATGAATTTGGGGCAACCTTAAGGCCATAAGGTAGTCTTTTAAATCGATAGGTGCCATTATCTGCTGTAAAGGATGTGATATCCCTTGACTCTGAACTGAGTTCTATTTGATGAAAACCGGACATTAAATCCAAGCACGAGAAATATTTAGCTCTTCCTAATTGATCTAGTATGTCATCAATTCCTGGCAGCGGGAATTTATCTGCGGTTAATTTTTTATTTACTTGTCTATAGTCGACAACCATTCTCCATCTTTTTTCTTGGTTATTAGGGAGTGATTTTTTGGGTACTAATAAAATTGGACTATTAAATTCTGACATTGAAGGTTCTATTATGTCGTCTTTAATTAATTTATTTACTTGTTTATTTATTTCGCTCTTGTGCGCTTCTGGTATTCTGTAGTTTTTTACGTAAACTGGGTTATTGTCCTTCATATGAAGTTTTTGTTTGTAAAAATTATTAGTGGTAATTGGTTCTGTTTCTAATGAGAAAATGTCAATGAATTCTGCACATAATGCATTAAGAGATTCATGGGCAAAGTGTGGAAAATTTTTATTTAATCTTTCTAATTTTTCTTTACTGTTCTGCTCATTTTTTAGATTATTATATTTAACTATTGAATAATTATCCAAATTTTCTGTTTTTATATTAAAATCATGAAGTGTTACATTTTCATCTGTTGTATTTATAATTCTGACGAATGTTTGTTGTGAATTTACTAGGGTGTTTGCAACAAATATGCCTTCAGACAATTCTTGTTGTGGAATTAATAAATCAGAATTTTTATTTTTAATGTGGATTTGTCGGATTACTTCCGATCTTGCGGGAATTGATATACTATTTACAGTCGGTTTATTAGTCATTTGAATTATTATATTTTCTGGATAATCATAATCTTAATATTAGGGTATCCCCATCTTTTTGGTAATCTAAAATGCAATTATATTTTTTAATAAAATCCAAACCCAGTATTCCATCACATGGGATTGGAAAATTGTCTTCTACTACATGAAACTTGTGTCTAATCAATAGGTAATCATCCTTTAAATCTGTTTTAACTGTGCCTATAGTGCTCGTTATGCCTTAACCAATTCCTCTTAAATCTGTTTTTTGTGAATTATTAATAGTGACATGACTGTCAATTTGACCCTTTTTATAATTGATATATCCGCTCCTGTATCGATTAGGAGGGTTGAAATGGAATCATTCAGAGTTGTTTTGGAAGTTATGTAGCTATTTAGGTGTAAATTGAAAACATATAATTTTTTATTTATTGAGGTGGAGTTTGCTGGTTTTCCTGTTGGCTAACATTCCTTACATTTCTGGTATTATTACGGTTATAACCTCTTGATCCAAAGTTTCGACCAGATCTTTGATTATTTGCTCGGTTATTACTATTATTATTATTGTTGTTATTGCCGTAATTGTTAAATGTACGCCTCTGATTTCTTCTATAGTTAGTGTTTTGGTAACTCCTGCGGAAGTTACCTCGGAAATGATTTTGTTGGCGAATATGTAACAGTGAATTTGGATTTCCAGTTACGTCTGTGCAACTGTTAGTGAATTTTGATATGGCTTCGTTCATCGTGGTGAACGTTCCAGCCTGCATTATAGTCTTTACTTTATCGTTGGAGTAATTTTTACACATAGCTTTTACAGCTGACTGTGTAGCATACTTGGTAGCTAACTCCGGTGTTAGTCCGTCAGATATGTATGCTCCTTCCAATGATTTTGTGAGTTTTTCAATCTCAGCAGTGTATTGATTTGCAGTTTTACTGCGTTGTTGGATGCTCAGGAGTTTTGCCGACAAAACTTCTACTGATTCACCCTTAACTTGTGACTTCAATCTTTGTTTAATTTCCTGAATAGAGGATTCAGTACTTATTATGTTTCTAGCTGTCCCTTTGACTATCCTTGATTTGCTCCAGTATATCAAGGGCATCGAGGAAACTAGACAGATTTTCTGATTTTCCATCAAAATCTGGTAAGATCGATGATGCAGTTTTAATAAAATCTACATTTGTCAGTGGCATTTTGGCGTTTTCTGTTTGTGATTCTTTTTCAGTAATTTCAATTTTTACGGCTTCCTCCAGATTGGGTTGTGCCTCCGGTAATAATATGGCAAAATCTAGTTCTATTTCTTTTTCAAATGAATTTGGGACCAATGCCTCAATGTTATATCTAGCCAGTAAGGATACTAATTTATCCCTGACACTGGAAAATATTTGTTCTACCTCTAGCTGATGCTTAGCTGTCAACTTGCTATACACCTTTTGTGTGGCTTTTCCTATATTATTCAACGACTGTAATATTGCCGTGAGATGTTTCAGTACCGTTACTCTTTGTATGGGTATACTTTTGTTAATACACTTATATGACTTTTCCGCCAAAATTTTCTCTTCCACCAATGTATTCAGAATGGTTTCCCATTTGTCCATTGGGGTATATAGTTTTCCTTTGGGTTTAGACCTTGTCTAGACCATCTGCTCGGCTCATGTATTTTTTCTTTAAAAATTTGTTGTGAGCTGAGTATAATTTGAGAAACAAATTGAGGCAAGTGCAGATTGCCAATATTATTAATAAGATTTTAATAAATTCTAGTGCCTCAGTGTGGTCGGCTATTTGGATTGAGTTAATCACATTAGCATTAGGCTCTTCCACTTTGGATTCTTGGCCTCCCATGGTAAGAAAAACTATAAATGCACTGATTTATTTTATTTTTGGTATTTTTTTTATTTAAAAAAAAATTTTACTTTTTACATATATTTTTCCCTTCTTATTTACAGTTCTCTTAGGCCAAATTTAGAGCTCGGACTGTTACTTCTTCCATTGCTGTGTTATACCTAACATCTTCAAGGGTTGGTTCCCTAGTCATTCCTATATATTCCCAATGACTTTTAAGCCAAACTAGTGTTTTTCTTTCCTCCACACTGTAAGGTCTTAATCTTTCCCTTTCTATACGGGCCTCAATTGCGCTTTCACTTTCCAAATTATTAACGACACTGTCGATAGTCTCGTAATCAAGATCATTAGGCAAAGCGCCCTCCATAGGGAATAAAAAAAAAATTTTAGCACTGCAATAGAAAATACTTTTTTTTTTTATATATTTTTGATATTTTTTATTTCATTTTTTAAACGGATTCTTTCCTCCGTGTTAGTAGTTAGATTAATTTGTTGGTACAGTATTGGTACTGCCCTTCTGTAGTTGAATCTTTTTCCTCCTCTCTTTCTTTTGCTGCTAATAGGTTTGGGAATCTTAGGTTCTTCTACCTTTATTGGTTTCGTCCTACGCCTATATTCCTCTATGGTTATTGATTTAGGGCCTTGTTTAATTATTTCTGGTTCTTCTATCCTTACTATTTCACCTACTTCTTTTGTTTTTATATCTATTTCTACTATATCCTTCTCTTCTACTATTAATTTACTGTAACGCAAGAATATTGCGTCAAATTATGCCTGACTTATTATATCTAGTTCCTCATTCATTTGAAAAATTTAAGTACAGAAGGAGGGGAAAAAAAATTCTTATCTTATAAGCAAAAATCTACTTTTTGCCCTTAATGGCAGCAGCCGTTAGGTTGCTATATGCTTCTAAATATACCTTAAAATACCTAAATGATATATGTCTCCCTTGATGTGGGATTCGTGCTCAGGCCAGCAAAACTGCTTCCTTGTAATTTGTATTTTGTCCGTGTAAATGGTTGAGCCTTGGGATTTTTTTTCCTTTATTCCACCCTGTTATGCATTTCATCAGTTAGCCAGCATCATGAAATGAACCAATAAACTGCTTCCTTGTAATATGTATTTTGTCCGTGTAAATAGTTGAGCCTTGGGATTTTTTCCTTTATTCCACCCTGTTATGCATTTCATCAGTGAGTCAGCATCATGAAATGAACCAATAAACTGCTTTTTTTTTTAAGGCAGCAGACCAGGCAGGATTTTTTAAAAGTAGTCTGCTTTTTTAAAGGCAGCAGACCAGGCAGGATTTTTTAAAAGTAGTCTGCTTTTTTAAAGGCAGCAGACCAGGCAGGATTTTTTAAAAGTAGTCTGCTTTTTTAAAAGCAGCAGACCAGGCAGGATTTTTTAAAAGTAGTCTGCTTTTTTAAAGGCAGCAGACCAGGCAGGTTTTTTTAAAAGTAGTCTGCTTTTTTAAAGGCATCAGACCAGGCAGGATTTTTTAAAAGTAGTCTGCTTTTTTAAAGGCAGCAAACCAGGCAGGATTTTGTAAAAGTAGTCTGCTTTTTTAAAGGCAGCAGACCAGGCAGGATTTTTTAAAAGTAGTCTGCTTTTTTAAAGCAGGATCGCCATGTAATGTAATTGTTGAAAGTCAAATAGGTTCGAGTAGTGCCAGCATTCGGCACTGAACATGAATTAATTTATTCAACATGTTTTCCTTCTATTTATACAATAAATTCCTATATACTACTTATTTACCATAATACATATTTACCTAAATTCTAAGCTTAGCCAAAGTATGTAAGCCAGCGTATACAAACGCTCGCTGGTACATTCACACCTACATTCATACACAAACATTGGCTTGTGCATTCGCACATATGTTCATACATATATTCGTATGATTGCAACGCATTTGTGGGCATCGCCGCATAGCGTGTGACTTTGCTGACAAAGCGTATTCGACAGTTTTTAATAGCTGCGTGCCGACTGTTTGTAAGTATGCATGCATTTATGTATGCATTTATTTTGGCTACACTACAACATCGAGCATTTTTGCCTCACTATGAGGGTGGTGCTCAGGAGACATAAGGAGGCATTCCGTGGCAGTTCTGAGTGCGGTGTTTTGGCAGGCCTGCAACCTCCTCCAGTGTGTATCTGCTAACCCAGGCGACCGGCTGGCAGATTGCCTTGTACGTTGCCAGTAACGTTTCTTTATCTTTCCCCCAAGTACGTCTTTGTATTTTGGTGGCAATTGCGGCTACATGATCACCGTATTTGAACATGTTATCAAACGTGACCCCTAAGATTTTGGGGTGTGTGACAGTCGGAAGCTTAATGCCGTCGACGTAGACGTCTAATTCCATGTTCGCCTGCGCTGTCCACATAGTAAATAAGGATTTGGTCGGTGACACTGTCAGATTTCGTGCAGCGAAAAAACCTGATAGGGATGGGAGGTAAGAGTTAATTCTTGAGCAGAGCTCGTCCACGGAGGAGCCAGTCGCCAGGATCGTGCAGTCATCGGCGTAGGAAACGATCGAGACACCTTCTGGTGGGGAAGGGAGCCTCGACATGTAATAATTAAACAAAAGCGGGGATAGGACACCACCCTGTGGCCCCCTTACTTAATTATACGTGGTGTTGATCTTTCGCCTCTAAATTCAACCGATGACTGCCGACCACTCAGATAGTTGGCGGTCCAACGCTTTAGACAGGGGGGAAGAGTTGAAACCTCCAGGTCGTTAATGAGTTGCGCATGATTGACAGTGTCGAAAGCTTTCAACAGATCAAGCGCAACTAGCACGGTCCTGCCATTTGGACGAGGTTGGTTGCGACCGACACCTATCTGTGTGGTGATGGCGTTTAGCGCGGTGGTGGTGCTATGCATTTTACGGAATCCATGCTGATGTTCGGCTAGTCGCAAGTTAGCGGTATAATAAGAGAGCAAGACCGTCTCCAAGGTCTTCACTACTGGCGAGAGGAGTGATATCGGTCGATAAGACTCCCTCTCGTTGGCCGGCTTGCCGGGCTTTAGTAGTGGCACCACCCTTGCCTGTTTCCATCTTTCTGGAATGACAAAGGTGGTCATAGACAGATTGAAGACAGTTGTTAGGTACCTTACTCCCTCTTCTCCGAGATGTTTTAGCATCAGCATGGATATACCGTCTGGGCCAATAGATTTGGAGTTTTTGGACCCCCGTGTGGCCTCCCGAACCTCCGTGGTGGTGATGGCAATGGGCGCTTGGTTGTTTTTACGCTTGTGCGCTTCCCTGATGGCACGTCTGATTTCCTTGCCAACCGGAGGATGCAGTACAAATTGCCGGCAGAAAGCGCTCGCGCATCTCTTTGGTTTCGACTGTACCTTATCACCGAAGGTGATGGATATTTTGTCGTTAGGTTTGGTCGGATTTGACAAGGATTTAACAGTGGACCATAATTTGCCAACACCAGCAGAGAGGTTACAGGACCTTAGGTGCTCCTCCCATTTGGCGCGTTTGTGTTGATCAACCAGCAGTCTGATTTCCGCATTGAGATCTTAAATTTGGGGATCCGTAGGGTCCAAGCGTCGCACTTGGTCGCGTTCATTAGCCAGGGCCGCTGCCTCTGCGGGGAAATACGGACGTATCTCCTTAATTCTACCTGACGGAATGTATTGATGGGAGGCTGAAGCTATGGCCATGCGAAACGCTTTTTCCCCTTCTCGTACGTCAGACGGGATGGGAAGAGCAGCGAAGGTGCTCTCAGTGAAGTTAAGAAAACCAACCCAATCAGCTTTACTGAAATTAGTGAAAGTGCGATTCTCAGAAGTAACAAAGTCATTGGGGCGATCGATTGAGGGGACTATCGGTAAATTATCCGATGCAAGAGTTAGCATTAGTCGCCATTCAACGCAGTTTATGGGACCCGCGCTGACAATTGTGAGGTCTGGCGAACTAGAACAATTTACCGCAACTCTCGTGGGGGCATCCCCGTTCACAGCGCAAAACGTCGAATCATCTATTTGTTCAGCCAATTCGTGTCCTCTACCATCAGCCTGTAGGCTTGAGTGCCACAGATCGTGGTGTGCGTTGAAGTCGCCGAGGATTACACGATTATCGCCTCTGAGTAACGCACTGATGTCAGGGTGGTACTTCCTCGGACAGAAGGTGATAGGAGATATATTAATGTTAATTATTTCAAGATCAACATCGCCTGACAACAATACCTTGACGTTCTAAGGTGTTGTCCCTCTGGTCGACATCGGGCTCAAATAGACGATATTGCACAGATTGATGAGTGATGAAGGCAAGTCCGCACCCAAGTCCTCTCACGGTCACGCCGGTGGATGTTGTAGCCTTCACAGGTCCGAAGATTTGATCGGGCTTTTAAGTTCGTCTCCTGAATGGCAGCGATCTTGATATTCTGTCGCTTCATGAAGCTGACTATTTCACTCACTTTCCCGGTTAGGCCGTTGCAGTTTAGCTGTAGGACGCGAAAGTGCGAAGGGGGAGAAATATTCACGCTGGGATCAGGGACTGGTGCGTATGCCTTGGTGGAAGCAGGCTGGGTCGCACACTAGAAGACGAGGGATCGGAAGCACCAGAAGGTGGCGAATCGGTCGACGTTGTAGGTTGCGTAGCTCGACAACATGGTGCAACGTACGTATCAGTCCATAGGTTCCTGTTTCCAAGTTGAGAACATATAAGCAGGTGACACAGGCCAAGGCAAGAATTGCATTTGACTGATGTCGCAGGTGTATATAGTCTCAACCGAAAAACGGTGCACATGGTGTAAGGGACCAGTTGAAAGTGGGAGGGGGTTCGGCTGTCGCTCAGCATTGCTCATATTTAAAACAGAGGTGCTACGTAGAAAGTAGCTGCGAGCGGCTGTGTAAGGTGTTGGCGCCTGTGAGCGTGAGCGGCAGCGGGTGTTACACACTACTTGCTGGGCGTTGTTTGTGCTATTAGTCGTGCAGACTGTTACAGAAGCTTGTGACGGTGCGATACTAGATCGTCGTTGGCCACGGGACGTCCGAGGGCGTGAACAGCAAGGGGCCACGAAAGTTTTGTAGAAACTAGGGGGCCTGTGTGTGGAGGGATTTAGCCCGGAGCACCTAGTTTTGTGCAACCATCTTTTACAGGAATTACATTGGATAGAGTGTGAACGTTTGACGTAAATCTTCTTCCAGCAGACGCAGCAGATCCATTATCTTGGACCCGGGTTGGGATATATAAAACCGAGTCATTCCGGTGCGATAGAACCGCTGTTGTGGGAATGCTGATGTTTAGGTAATCAGCCTATGCTACGAATTACAAAACTTACCATAGAGTGTTAGAAAACCCAAATTACCGAATCGAACTTCCAGAAATAAATAGCTTACAAGACAACTACAAGTATACGAATGAAATATGAAGATTACAAACAAAAACTACCACAGAGTATTAGAACACGAAAGATTGAATTGGACCTCGAAAGATAATTAACTTACTAGATAACTGCAAGTAGGGGAACGAAAACTACCACAGAGTATTAGAACACAAGAGACCGAATCTAATTTCCGGAAATTATTAATTTTCAAGATAACTAAAAGTATAGGAAATATAAAAAGATTAACTTACAAGATAAGTAAATGTATACGAACGAAATAAAAAGAACGACAGAGTATGAACACGAAAGACCGAGTTAGACGTACAAAAGTAGCTAACTTAAAGAAAACAGCAAGTTTACGAACTAAAATAAGAATTAGAAAAACCAAAATACCGAGTAACAAGACTAAAAATAATTAACTTACAAGATAACCACATGGAAATAAAAAGGTTTAAAAAAATTATCACAGAGTATTAAATACGAAATAATGAATTCGACGTGCAAAAGTGACTAACTTACAGAAAACTGCAAGTATACGAACTAAAATAAAAATAATTTCAAAAATGGCCACCGCATATTAGAAAACCCGAAAGACCAAATCGGACCTCCAAAAATGATTAACTTACATGATAACTGCAAGTATGGCTGACTTCCTAAACGTCAGTTTCTTTGCATAAGTACAAAGTCAAATGTTCCTAAACTTAAAATTCGATACTACGCAATTGTTGTTGTTGTTGTTAACAGTGCTTCGCCCTGCCTAATGGGCACGATCACTCTAAATTGTCGTCAGGCCCTTCTAAGGCAAGTCCGAGGAAACGCGCAGTTTCCACAGGGTTGGACCAGAGTGATGTAGGTGTTAGAAGAGTGGGTTCGACTGAACAAAAGAAGAGATGTTTAGTATCATGAGGGGACATACCACATGTAGGGCATGTGGTTGGTATGTTGGGGTTCAGTCTGGATAAGTAAGAGTTTAACCTATTACAATATCCAGAGCGAAGTTGTGCTAGTATGACTCTAGTCTCACTCGGAAGTACACGATCATCTTCAGCCAATTCAGGTGGCTGAGTACTGATAACGGGATTCACAGGCCGAGCTCTGAGGGATCTGTCTAAACACTCTGTGTGGAGGTCATTTAGAGCCCGTCTATGGTTCCGCAGGTCAAACGGCAAAGAAATGTGGTGCCGGATCTCATCGTAAGGCTTACGAAGATGTCTCCTTATGTCTCTGGGGGGCGGGGCTACATCCAATAGATGTCGATTTGGATGACTGGGTTTATGACAGTTCAGAAGGAACTGTCTACTCAAGAGTTCCGCGTGCTCTTGAACATGGAGCAATTTTGCCTCTTGATGGAGGTGAGACTCAGATGTCATAAGCAGACATCCCGTAGCAGTTCTGATGGAGGTGTTTTGGCAGACTTGCAAATTTCCTCCAATTGGTGTCACCAAGATTGGGCGACTATATGGGCGCAGCGTAGTCAATAACCGGTCGGCCAATAGCCTTATATGTAGCAAGCAATGTTTCTTTGTCTTTTCCCCAAGTACTGCCGGCCAGTGACTTGAGGATCTTATTGCGGCTCTATACCTTTGAAGCTATTGCGGTGGGATGACCAGCGCAGGTGAGGCCGTTGTCAAAGGTCACACCCAAGATTTTCGGGTGGTTGACAGTAGGTAGAGGTACTCCGTCTACGTGGACATTTAACTCTTGCCCCATCTGCGCATTCCTCGTCGTAAACAGGGTCGCCGTCGATTTAGTCGGAGATAAGGTCAGGTTTCGCTCGGTGAAGAAGCTGGAAAGATATCGAAGGTAACCGTTAATTCTAGTACAGAGTTCGTCAATGGAGGGACCCTTGCCCGAGGCCATTATCGTACAGTTGTCAGCGTAGAAACCCTTGTTTTATTCTTCGTGACCTAGATTTCTTGTTCCTGAATTTGACTGATGCTTGTCGACCATTGAGGTAATTAGCGGTCCACCTTTTAAGGCCGGCAGGGAGCGGTGTCTCTTCCTGATTTCGGAGGAGTGTGGCATGGTTGACCGTATCGAATGCTTTAGATTGGTCAAAAGCCACGAGAACCGTCCAAAGGTTTGATGGGTGTTGATTCAAACCATGCTTAATTTGCGTTGTAATGGCATTCAATGTAGTGCTGTGAGATTTACGGAAACCATGCTGGTGATCGGGCAATTGCAGATTTGCAGTAAAGTAAGGGAGTAGAACTGTTGTTGTTGTAGTCGTAACGACAAAAACACTCCCCGAAGGTTTTGAGGAGTGTGTCGAATTAACAGTCCTTGGCCGGATTTGAACCCGGTATGCTCCGGTACTCCCTTACGGTACTGCCCGACTGTCGTGGTAGCGATTTATGACCAGTGAAACCCTCTAGGTCATGTCACCCCTCCTTCCTTACGGAAGGATAAGATGGGTAATGAGAGGTGAGAGGCATCATATCCGTAGATCAACCATCGAGTTGCACGTCATTACCATTGAGCATATTAGTCGCCTCTTTCGACCGGTATGCCTACCTCGGGCATATTCTAAACCCCTAACCCGCAGGGGCGAAAGGAGGTTTATTGGACGATAATTATCTCCTTGGTTCGCCAGCTTCCCTGGTTTTAGTAGGGGAACTACAATCGCCTGTTTCCATATCTCAGGTATGACGGAAGTAGTTAGAGAGGTTAAAAAGAGCCGCTAGATAACTGGCCCTCGTAGCCTAGGTGTTTAATCATCTTCATAGCGATTCCGTCGGGTACGATGGATTTGGAGGATTTGGCCTTTATTATGGCTTCCTTGACCTCTGAGACTGAGACGGCAATGGGCGCAGTGGAGTGTTTGTGCGCACGGCGAACGGCTCTTCTCTTAGTCCAGGTGGATGCATTATAAACAGCCAAAGAAGCTCGCGCATTTCCTGGCGTCCGATTTGACACTGTCGCCGAATGCAATGGCGACCTTGTCATTGTATTTGGTTGGATTGGATAGGGCCTTGACAGTCGATCATAATTTGCCTACTCCCCGGAGAGGTTGCATGCCTCAAGGCGTTGTTTCCACTTGGTCAGTTTGTGTTCATTGACTGCCCTACGAATTTGCGAAACTCTCTTTTACCTTTGAGTACGTCTGTTAGGGTGGGTAAGGTAGCTAAGGAGCGCTCTGTTATTCCATAAAGCGGTCCCAGTCCGCTTTTGTGAAATTAATGTATGTCAGTTTATCGGTCGTTCAACGGAGTGAGATGGGTAGGTGGTCTGAAGCTAATGTAAGCATCGGTCGCCAGTTGACGAAGTTAATTAGGCTCGCGCTCGTAATGGAGATGTCTGGCGAACTGTGGCGGTTGCCTGGACCCTGGTGGGGGCATCTCCATTGACAGCGCATCCGCTAGTCACCTTTATTTATTATATGCAGAGGGATACTTTTTGACTGCACTATCTAAGTTCTCACAATTAGCGCGAACTAAAATAATTTCCTCGAGGCTCGGTTTAAAGAATAATCCAAAATCTACAATGAAATTTTATTCACATTTTTCCTTTATTGCATATAAACATTTCAAAATCTTCTCGATACAGCAAATTTTGCTCCCGATTTTTACTTCGTTCCTCAACTTGCATCAAATTCGTCCACTTCCACAGTAATCGTCTTTGGAAACTATTTCTAAATGAAGCATATAAGGTACTTTGTATAGCACTTGGCATGCAATCTTTGTAATAAGATATTTTTGTCCGCTTATCGAAATAGTATAGTCTCTGGGTTGAGTTAGATATACTCGAAAAAAAGTTATGACAAATTTCACACAGTAATAAAATACCACCTGGTACGAAAAATTTGTTTTCGAATGGTATAGGCAAACCAAGGCGAGATGAATTATCTTTTAGAGCATAAGAATTCATATTGTTGAAAAAGTTGGCTAAATCTCTCAATTTATAAAACTGTTTACCTCGAATAGGTCCGACATTTGAGTCTTTGAATGGTTTATTTAGACTAAGAGCGTATTTTTGGCATAACTGGATACGTTCTGGGAGTCTCAGTCGTCTAATATCTATTCCACCAAGCATAATTGCATCTATTATATGTAAAGCGCATATACGGGTCTGTGTGCGGCCTTCCCCAGTGTATTCATATACAATTTCGCCATAGAAAAGGGACCTTGGAGAAACATCGAATATATATTCCACAGGTTCCCATTTCTTGCTATCAGTGTATCGAAGTAAAAATCCTTTAGACTTACATAAAAACAAGGTACAAGAATGATTATTAGTTTCCCCCCTTCCTATCGGTACAAAATACCAGTCATATATGCTATTAATATTATTTTGAAGGGACTCTATAGACATTAGTTCTGTACACAATGAGTTGAATAACTGCTTGTCATTCCAATCTCCTAAAATCTCTGTCAAAAGTTTATCGCAAGATTTTGGTTCTGGGGCTTGCCTTAATTTATCTGGCAAACCCCACAGTTCAAGACATCGCTTGCGTATTTCAGACTGCTTTGTTTCTTTAAGTTGTGCATTTCTAGAAAATGCTGCAATTTTTTTCAAACCAACAACTTGTTTTTTTCCAATTTCATTATTACTCTTAATTATATACTCAATAAAATGCTTGTCTTTAGCAATATCTTCTCGGCTGACAATTTCTAAAACATCTTCCTTAGCCTCATTAAAAATATCATTAACCTGGTCTAAATATTTACAAACAAAATCCGTATTTGGCTTTTTCCACTTACATACTAAGTACCGCTCTGAATTCGCAGGTCTGCTACTATTAGGTTTCAATACAGATATTTGTTCAAAACACCTATACATAAGGTATACAAGCCCAACACTAAATGGAGTAAATAAGTCAAATAACTTGCAAAGAAAATTCCCATTGATTCGAAGAATTTTCAATGCCATAAGGCACTGACACAAGTATAATTGCTTAGAAAGTATTTCCTGGATATTTTCTTGACCTTCGACTGAAAATCCTCCGTCTGCCATGACAAAATGGACACCAGGTTCGCAATGTTTCAACACGTACTCCGCAAATGAGTCTTGGTTGTCCTTGAAGAAAATATCACCATCGTTTCGTATTCCATAGAAGGTATCGAGGGACTCTGGCGATCCCGCGAAAAATTTGTCCAGTTTGAAATCATTAGCACCACGTAAAGTAAAACCGAATCCTTTCGCTTCCCACGATTTTCTGTAGAGAATATATTCAGAGAAACCACCAGGGCCTGTTGGATAAACAAATGCATAAAAATATTTTAGAGATAATAAGATAGATAAAAAGCAGAAAAATGTACAAAATACCAAATCTAACATGGAGGCTGGGGATTATAGGAAAGAAATTGCAATCTGATAGTAGTAAATACTAAATATGACATTCCCACAACAGCCGGTTCTATCGTCCCGGAATGACCCGCATTTTTTTACCCGGCCAAGGGCTGTTATTTCAGTGTAAGCCTGCCCAATTTGTCACGTCCCACCATCAAATAGTCATCGTCGGAAAACCCCTTGCAGCGCGATTCCCAAATTTTCTCTTGTTACGGGCTGGTATCGAACCCAACCCCGGACGAAGTGATTGGATTTGCTGCGTCTGCTGGAAGAAAATTTATGTTAATTTCCCCCCTTATTTCTTTAGTACCCTTATTTCTTTGGTGCCTCTATGTTATTCACGCCTTAGGACGTTGTTGTTGTTGTTATTAACAGTTCTTCGCCCTGCCTAATGGACACGATCAATCTGAGAATCAGCATCAAGATCTAATGGGAGTCCAAGGATAAATCCCCCCATCGTCAATGAACTACTATTTTTTTACATATGATTTAATTACACAACACCATTTTATGCTTCTGGTTTATAATTTTTTTGTTTTAGACTACTAGCAAAGCACATTTTTATGAATATATGAATACATCCTTTAAGGAATTATGCGTTTGTATATTAAGACTATAAAAGTATACTAGTCTTCGAAGACCTTCTAAGAAATTAGCTAGGTTTTCACGATGATAAAACCGGTTTCGAGGTATGCGTACACATTGGTTCTGGTAGTAATAAAATAACAGCACCAAATAATACTGTCATTTTCGCGGTCTGGAATTGCTAAGCTAAAACTCTTTGCCCTTATATCTCACGTCTATTAAAATCCGAATTCAGACGGTCTGAAAATACTAGTGTGTGCTTGCTCATTAATTTAATCAGAGCACTCAGTAACGGAAAAATAGATAGGGACGAAAAATTAACCAAGTTTCACCAAAATTCCACTCTTTAACCAGAAGTTTTAAGTTTTAGTATTTATGATAAAGTGCCAGTCTCAAGTGCCAATTATGGACATTTAGTGCCAATTAAAAACAAAATTTATGAAATGTGAACATTTTCTCTATTGCCTAGGGCCGTTTTCACGACTTCCTGTTAGAAGCAAACGGCGGATAAATTTGTCGGCAACCTCCTGTGGGATATTTATATACAATTTGGAAAAGATGACAGCACTGCGAAAGAAAAGAAAATGGAAATTCAAAAAAAGCTGTAAAAATATAAATTTGAAAGAAATTGAGGAAAATTTTTGCCCAAATAAATTGGTAAAATTCGTTTTTGTACTCTTCAAGTTCTCTTGTCTATGGTGCCCTCACTGATTTTCTCAAATGCTTCTTCAAGTGCATGAATATAAAACGATCTCCGCTTTTAATTTATTTTTTGTTTTTTGTTTTACGAACATACAAATTTTAAAGGTATGACTTTCTGCCTGTTAAATTTGTCGACGGCAAACCCATAACGAGCGCTACAGAAAACCAAATTTTTTTTAAAGAGATAATTTTTAACACGAGAATACGGCCCTTAGTATTTAAAAATTCTTAGGTCAACATTACAAACAATTTTTTTTAAATAATAAACGCATTATTTTAGTATTTTTGTTAACACAAAACTACTCAAAATTAGTGCGTTCTGTTTTTGTGTAATAAACTCCAACAAATAAAGATAGATTTAGAGCTTGTAGTGGATTTAGCAAATGTCTTAGTGGCGGAGTTACAACTTTTGAAAAATTGCTCAGAACTTCTTAAAAAGGTGCAAACGACATGGCTATTGAAATCAAAAAGAAGCGATACAAATCTAGTCTGAATCTGCAAGCATGTACTTAGAGGTTTATTTCCAGAAACTGCTACAAGTTTTTGTAACTCTCCCGGTTTCCACTTCAACAGCAGATGGAACCTTTCACCTCTTCTTCTTAAAATGGCGCTTAACCTAAACGATTTCGGCCGTCCAACATAGCTCGCCATTCGTTACTTCTTTATGAAAATCGGTCTCGACTTGGTCTCCTCCCATGGTGTTTCCCTCTTCCTCTGCTACCACCGGCGGGTGCCGATAAGAATACTTTCTGGACCGGATCATCTTCATTCATTCGCACAACTTCGCTCACACAGCTCGTCTGCATATAGCTCACACAGCTCGTTATTAAAATTCTTCGGCACTCACCGTAGCCAACGAAGGGTAAATAAATCTTTCGAAGAATCTTTCTCTCGAATACTCCCAGATCCGCCTCATCAAATGTTGCCAGTGTTCAAGCTTCTACACCATAAACCAGGACGGGTACGAGAAGTGAATTATAGTGTTATTTTCATTCTTCGAGAGAGGACTTTACTTCTTAATTGCCTTTTCAGTCCGAAGTAGCACTAGTTTGCAAGAGTGATTCTTCGTTGGATGTCTAGGCTGGCATTATTGTTGTTGTTAATGCTGGTTCCCTGGTAAAAAACTCTAAAGAGGTTAAAAACTTATCTACGTCACTCTACCGGACAGGTAATTAAAATATTGATATGTACATTGTACATTATGCTTTACAATTGTTGAACATCCTATCTTATTTATCCCTTCTTTTGGTACATAAAAATGTGCATCACAAGTAATTGAAAAAATGTGCGCTTTATAAGCAATAATATTTTGCTGACTTGTACATATTATAGAAATTAAACAAAAGGGGGATAGTACACCACCCTGCGGCACCCCTTGTTTGATTCTTCGTGGTAAAGTTTTGACCGACCCCCGCCGACCTTTGAGGTAGTTAGCGGTCCACCTTTTTAGGCCGGCAGGGAGCGGTGTTTCTTCCAGGCCTCTTGGTAGTTGGCATGGTTGACCGTGTCGACGGCTTTCGAGAGGTCGAGTGCCACGAGCACCGTCCTATGGTTTGAAGGATGTTGGTTGAGGCCAGTTTATTTCCGTCGTTATGGCATTCAAAGCAGATGATATGCTGTGTGTCTTCCGAAAGTCACGTTGGTGTCTGGCCAAATGCAGGTTTGCAGTGTAATACGGGAGCAGAATGGTCCCCAATAACTTCGCAACCGGCGGCAAGAGAGATATCGGACGACATGATTCTCCTTGGTTCGCCGGCTTCGCGAAACTTAAGTAGGGGGACTACAATGGCTTGTTTCCAAATCCCTGGAATGACGAAAGTGGTTAGCGAGAGGTTAAGGAGAACCGTCAAATAACTCTGTACCTCGTGGCCTAGGTCTTTCAACATTTTCATGGCAATACCGTCGGGTCCGATTGATCTTGAGGGCTTGGCCTTCATTATGGCATCCTTGACCTCGGAGACGGAGACGGCAATGGGCGCTGTGTTGTATTTGTGTTTGTGCGACCGATGGATGGCTCCTCTCTTGGCCCTATCAGCAGGTGGATGCATTATAAACTGTCGGCAGAAAGAGCTTGCGCATCGCCTGGGGCCCGATTTC
Source organism: Merzomyia westermanni (assembly GCA_949987695.1). Taxonomy (NCBI): domain Eukaryota; kingdom Metazoa; phylum Arthropoda; class Insecta; order Diptera; family Tephritidae; genus Merzomyia; species Merzomyia westermanni. Next base: position 121,321,683 of record OX465290.1, read on the forward strand.
ACGCTGTCCGACCCCGCCGGAGAGGTTGCATGCCTCTAGGTGTTGTTTCCACTTGGTCAACTTGTAGTCATTGACTATCCGTCGGATTTCAGCGTTAAGATTCTAAATTCTGGGGCTTGCGGGATTGAGAAGTCTCACTTGGTCACGTTCTTTTGCCGCTGCCTCCGCAGGGGAATTCGGTCGAATTTCCGGTATTTTTCCAGCGGGAATGAAGCGGCCGTAGGCTGAATCAATAACCTAGCCAAACTCTCGTTCACCTTGGCAAAAACAGTCCCAGTCCGTTTTGCTGAAGTTGATAAAGGTTCTTCGTTCAGAGGTTATGAAGTCCGTCTGTCGCTCGATTGAGAGTATAATTGGCAGGTGGTCGGATACCAATGTCAGAATCGATAGCCAGTTGATGCAGTTTATAAGTGCTGCGCTTACGATCGATATGTCTGGCGAACTGTGGCAGTTACCTGCCACCCTGGTGGGGGCATCTCCGTTTACTGTACAGAATGCCGAGTCATCTATTTGTTTCGCAAATGCATGCCCTCTGCTGTCTATTGGCAGATTGGAGTGTGTTATATAGTCTTACCTGGGAGCCATATAATACCAATGCAATCCCCCAGTTTGCGAGTAGGCGAGCCGTGCATGCTAGCTTTAGCCGAGTTAGCAAACGCTCGACCGTACAATAAAAAATTCCATGTACAATGTACCTTACCGGACATCTACAAACTTAATAAATTCCCCCATAAAAATAACCCCTTAGCTTATGAACGGACGGACTATAACAGCGAACGAAACAAAAGATTCAAATCCGAGAAGCAATATATCCGCTTCTTTTATCTCCCCTACCCAACCATTGTGAGATACGTATTCCCAGTATCGCCAAACCCAACCAATTTCCACAGATCTACGGATCAATCATCCCACGAAATAAAGAATCCTTTCACTTCATCTTAAAAATTTACAATATTTCATTTATTAATTAAATTCAATTTTATGTACATTTTTGGTACTTAATCTTAATTACGCTTTCTTCTAAATGTTTATTGACTTACAAAAAAAAATCTATATTTTAGTAATTCATTTTACAATATTTTTTTTGACCACCCTAATATCTACTTTGTTATCTCAAAACAGTAATAATTTACATTGTATTCAAATAGTGTAAATTTGTAGCAATTTATTTATACATGTATATATTCGTATTTGTGTTTGAAAGAGGGATCAAGTTATCAAGAAAAAACAATCTCTTGGGCCAAAAAAGACAACAATAATGTATGCAATTACTAATCAAACGTATGCACAGGTTACATATTGTGGCGATTATTCTCAAGCATGTACCATCCCTAACTCAATAACACTCCCACCACTAGTTAAACCACAACAGAGATAACGATGGCTACGCTTATGCATGCAAGCGTATAACTAGGAAGAGGAAGAGAGATGGCGCGAGTGTTTGCGAATACGATGCAAAGAGGAGATTCCAATAAATAACACCGACCCTTCCAGAACACGAAAAGCGAATAACCAAGAAAGTTCTCGGTGCGTAGGCAAGTACCCTGTTGGACTATATAAGGCGGTGACCAAGCAAGGCAGGTTGTTCAGTTTATTTTCAAGCGTTGTTCAGTGAACTACTGTACTCCCAAAATTGTTTTGCGTTTATTACTAGTAAATAAAACTAGCTATTAGTTGCAATATCTGTGCGTGTGTTTATTTGACTTTATAGTGATCGAACCCAGGATTGATAATTAAGGAATCATCGAATTCGTCACAATATCTAAAAAGCTAGGTATTTACGCTTGTGAGATCGCATTGCCTTTCTGACAACTAACAAGGTAAATAAATTGGAAAAAGAGTATCAAAATAAGAGCACTTACATTTGTCCGAGCGATGTCAGCAGGCGCCTGATGAGCTGCGTCGGTGAGCTGAAAAACTTCTCTTTAAAAGGTTTCTCACTACTATACAAATATAGCTGCATACATATTGTATATAAATACTTTCTACGTTTGGTCGTACAAACTTTACCTCTATACAAATATTACCGCTGGAAATTTACGTACGCAGTGCATCGTAATGAAAAATTTATAAAGGGGGCTTACCCATTACCTAACCGGGAAAATTAGTTAACTTGAAATAAATTTGTATGAAATATTACATGCAAGAATGTACAAATTATTTTAGCTTCATTTTTATATAATTAAAAAATTTCAAATGTAAATAATTTCAAAACTAAAAATTCTATGATTTTGGAAAATAATGAACTTTTATGAGCATATGCTCAGAATAGTAGCGTAAACCTATAACACTAAACTAAGAATACTATAATATAAGTATTCATGAACACATTCCCACAACAGCCGGTTCTATCGCACCGGAATGACCCGGGTTTTCTCACCCGGCCAACGGCTGTTATTTCAGTGTAACCCTGTCCAATCTGTCCCGTCCCACCCTTAAATTGTCATCCTCGGAGCAAACCCTTGCAGCTGGGTTGCTCCATTGTCTCTTGTTGCGGGCTGGGGTCGAACCCAACCCTGGACCAAGAGACTGGATCTGCTGCGTTTGCTGGAAGAAAATTTATAGGACTTCCGTTAGACGAGCCTGATGACAATTTAGAGTGATCGAGCTCATTGGGCAGGGCGAAGCACTGTTAACAACAACAACAACACCAAATACGTGCCCTGCATGTGTTATATCTCCTCATGATACTCAACATCTCTTTCCTGTTCAATTAAAACTACTCTCCTAACACCAATATCACTCTGGTCCAACCCTGTTGAAGCTGCGCGTTTCCTTGGACTCCCGTGAGATCAGCTTGATGAAGATTCTCAGAGTGATCGTGCCCATTAGGCAGGGCGAAGCACTGTTAATAACAACAACAACTAAATATGAGCGAATAACTTATGAAGTGTATAGTAATATTTTTGTTTTTAATTTTCTTGGAAGGGTTGCATGGATTATAAAGTAACAACAACCAAAAATATATATGCGATCAGTGCAATTTATATTATGCCCAATCGCATGTATAGTCCAATCAGTAGATGAATGAATGAATAGAGTAAGTTTTGCTGACCATCCGTTTTTTTGCGTCTACTCTAGTAAGGATGAGATGTTGAAAAATGAACAAAGAAAATTGTAGGGCATACTTTGCTGCATCTGTTTAAATTGCAATTTTTAACAATTTTTGCAAATCATTTCGGTACACAAAATTAATTTTTCATAAAAATTCACTACGAAAATCAACTTGTATGCGCCAACTTGTTTACTCGAGACGTGTTCGGTGGTGACAAACAAACGGCAGAAGAAAATGTTTCAATAGCTGTTACTATTACCGATGCATCCCAAGTAAAACTGGACCCCCCTGCCGGGAACTGAGACCTTCAGTCGAACTGGCTTACGGCAAATAAACTCTTTTTGCAGAGAGCTGTAAAATGGGCGGTACACATATTTGAGAACTACAAATAACCGGGGGCAGATGTCATCTACCCAGTATTGTTACAACAGGTAAACCAACTTACCCCACTCATAGGTAGCATAATGAGAGCCAGCCTGGCGCTGGCATACATACCTACAGTGTGGAGAGGAGCAACAATGGTATTTACAAGAGGAAAAAGAGACTAGCAAAGTCCTTCAGGCCGCTAATTCTAACTTTCTTTTGTAAAAAAAACAGTACAGAAAATAGTAGATCACAACATCCTGATTATTACGCATGCATACAGGGCAGGCAGATCTACGGACACAGCCCTCTACCAACTGTCGACTAAGATTCAGAGCGCGTTCGCCTGCGAGGAAACAGCGTTTTGCGTCTTTCTTGACATTGAAGGCACTTTCGACAAAACGTCTCATGACAATGTAAATCGAGCACTGCAGAACAGAGGAGTCCAACTAAATACTCAACGATGGGGCCTTACTCCACACAAGGTGGGGTGCTCTCACCCCTTCTGTGCAGTCTAGTATTAGAAGAGCTCTTGCAAATCCTCCCTGACAACGAGAACACCTTTTGTGACATCAAACAAAGAGCTGATGGGCTTAATATAAACTCCACAAAAACAGCTATAAGCCCCCTTTACCAGGAAAAAAACTCTACCAGGACTTAGAACAATAACCTTAAATGGTATGCCAATATAATTTGTTGCTGAAGAATAATACTTGGGTGCCATCTTTGGCAACAAGCTTCTATGGAGGCAACATTTCGGGAACATGTCAATTAGGGCTACTTAGTACATTATGGTGTGCAAACGCATACGTTGAAATTCGAGATAGAGACTCAAAAAGTGGATAAAGAAGTTATCAGTTGAAAATTAAGCAAAATATTGTTTAATTTTAAAAATAATTTGCTAATAACTGCGAGCAAGGGACTACACACAAACAAAAATATTCACATACATATAAAGAAAAACGGCAAAATTGAAAAAGCTCAAATCAGCGTAAACGAGTGTGTGTGCGATGTGTAAAAGAGTGGTTTAAGATGTGAAGGCGTTTGTGGTAAGCTATTCCATGAGACCCGCTCATGCCCAGGAGTTGATAAATCTTTCTTCTTTAAATGGTCATCTAACCGCCTGGGCGATTTTGACCGTCCAACATAGCTCGCCAGTCATTTCTTCGTTGTGCTAATTGGAAACACCTCGGGATCGCAAATCGGACTCCACTTGGCCCTTCCATCGGAGTGGTGGTCTTCCTCTTCTTCCATCGGCGGGTGCCGATAAGAATACCTTCTGGGCTGGAGCCTAGCCAGCGAAGCCGCGAAGTCGCTGAACTATGTCGGGGTCTACGTAAGGCTCATACAGCTTATCATTAAATCTTCTTGGGATCTCGCCGCCGCCAACGTGTAGAGGTCCACAAATCTTTCAAAGAACCTTTCTCTCGAATACTCCCAGAGCCGCCTCATCAGATGTTGTTAGTTCACGCTTCTGCGCCATATAGGAGGACGGGTGCGATGAGTGACTTATAGTGTTATTTTCGTTCGTCGAGAGAGGACTTTACTTTTCAATTGTCTACTCAGTCCCATGTAGCATTTGTTTGCAAGAGTAATTCTTCGTCGGATTTTACCTGGGAATCAGCATTCTAACCAACATTATTGTTGGTGTTAATGCTGGTTCCCAGGTAAACAAGTCGTTACTATTTCGTAGTTATTGCTGCCAACAGTGGTTACCAAGACGCAAATGCGCTGACATTTTGTTTTTTGACAACATGTACTTCGTTTTGCCCATGTTCACCACCAAACCTCAAACAAAGGAGTTGATAAATACAGCTCAGAAATTCTTGGTGTGCCTAACAGCATGAATACGGCTAATGTATAGCGAATGTATGACATTCATAGAAAACGTTGATTTGCTCAATATTGGTTGAGTATAAAAATGAGTTTGAAGAAGTTATAAAGCAAAGTGTTGGAAGCTGTAGAGAGTCGATATACTCAAAGTGTAGGTAGAATGGAAAAAAACTCAAAAGCTCTTTGAATAGAAAAGTGGTGACATTAAAATCTTATATGAAATGTGGAAGTGAAAAATTAAACTGAATCGATCGGCAAGGACGAAATAATAATAATGGTAATCATATGTCATACGCAGATGCTATGAAACATAATAACAAAAATAGTGAACTTCCGCAGTTAAAAAAGGATGTAGCAACAATGTTAAAACCCAAAGCAAAACAAAAAGGAAATAGAACAAAACAATACTTAAATAGCAAAATAGATCCCAAAAATCTAAAGATATCAAATATTGCAACAAAAAGTATAGTGTGATGGTTTTCATAGTGAAAGTACCAATGAACGTGATACAATTAAAGTAACGATTGAAAACTATTACGTTTTGTCGTTTTGAACGTTTATATTTAACTTTAATCTAATTACAAAATAGTTCCAAAAAGTAAAGTAGAGTAAAGTAGAATATTATATAATCCACGCGTGTATTCTTGCTAGTAAAAACATCTCAAATCGTACATATTTTAGGATTTCATGATTTTGATTTAGCTCAAACCTTTTTTCTACTTTGTTTGCACGAAATTAGTTAAGATCTATATCAGGATTTCGTCAAAAAAAATTTTCTTTCAGAGATATGGATGTTTTTAAATTCGATGGTTAAGCAAATTTAAGCAAACTTGCCCACACGCAAATGTACGAGTATATAACTTTGGTTGTACTCGTCGTATCTTATTCATTTTAGTTTTATTTTGAAGGTAACAATATTTGCTTTATAACTGCGTTTAAGAAATATTAAATTTAACAAAATCAAAAAGTTTTATATAAAAGTAACATTTTTTTTTAATCATTACATACTCGGACACACCGAATATTTTTGAAAAAATTTATATTATATGCGCTGAACTTTCATCTAAAAGAAGCATTTTTTTTTCAGGATGGAGACTTTTGTAGTTCAAAAAATATTAACTCATTTCTGATGTGACCTCGAGCAGCTTGCCTATACTTGTAGCAAGCAATACGTGCGTCACACACATCCATTAATGGTAGGTATACAACCAACGCCTGCGTATGCATGTTAGTTAACTGCAATATACATATGTTAATGTAATTAAACCTACAAATACATAGTAGGTAGGTAGTAGAGGCCTGCATAATTTCACATGTGAATACCCAATGAGGCATGATGAATCAACTGTAGTTATTTTAGTTTGCATTGCCTACCTGTTTTCATACAAAATTTCCAAAAATTACAAGACTTACAAATATATCTACCACCATCAACTTGTATAATATATGGATATACTCAGCCTGAAGGTAATTGTGCGGGAACCCCCAAACTGTATTTACCTAGAATGCATACAAATTCTTAATAAATCCGCATACATGCATAAAATTATTTACATTAGACAACCCAAGCCAGCGATCCGAAACAATGGTACGCATTCTGAATTCATGTGGGAGTTTCCCATAATTAAGCATCCTTAAGCATGTATGCCGCGGATTTATCGCTAACGAATGAAGGTAGAGGCACGCCTATATTTTCATGGTTTGCCTTCAGAATCGAATTCTGCATGCTTTTTCACGTAAGAAGTGTCTATCAAGTTGGCGGGTATTAATTATTTTATATAACATATGGCAACGTTATCTAATTGGAATGAAACTTCGCACGGCTCATTTTTAGAGGAAAATCTATCATATTCCGCCCGGCGATTAAGATTTCCAAAAAAAAGTTGATATAACGAACAGTTCAATATACATATATAATAGAGCTGGTCAAATTGTATGGATAGACTTTTTCCATCAGGATTATAGCAAAAACGTAATCTACAAATGATTCTAAGAAAAATTGCTGAAGACACCATAGCTCGAAGTCCGATTTCAAGTCCTCCACTTTTGCAAAATAGATATTTTTCCATATGAATGTAGGGTTTGGCCAAAAAATCTTCATAGCTTCTGATAGAATTATAGGAAAAATATCATATTGAACTAACTTTAAAGGTATTTTACGTACATTTCCGAATCTGTATTAATATCTATAGTGTTTTTGAATTTTAGTAGAGATATCAGGCTTAAATTATGAGAAATTAGCCTAAAATGAACTTTTAACTACTATATTATCATTTTTAACAAATTTCTTATGGAACATTTTTTTTTCTTTACAGCTAAAATAAGTTCAGAACATTTCCAAAAACTTTCATTCAGACAGTTGCTCTTTTTACGAATTCGTTTTAGTAGAAAAAAATTTTCAAAAAAAAACCTAAATTTTCAAGGAATAAGCAAAAAAAACCACAATTTTTATAATTTTAATGTAATTTATTTAAAAAATTATTTCTTTACTTAGAACTGACCATTTTAACGTATTTTTCAAAATAAAAGTAATGTTTTGTAATAATTTTTTAAAATCTTTTTTGCTCTTCATTCGTGGTTGTTTTTCACGACTTTCTGCTGTAACAGCCATAACACCTTCACGTTTTTTTCTATAACACGTTTGGAAACAGATGTTAACAACTGTACATATCTTTCTGTTCCTTGTATATGCATTGGAATATTAGGATCATCTAGTGTTGGCTCATCATAATCTAAGAATTGCGCCAAGTAATCGTATGGAATATTTCTTGTAAATGTCGGTGTTTGGTTACGCCGCCACAGTCAACAGCGCAACAAATGAAAGCAGCGCAGTCAGTTTAATCCATATGCTATCATCTCTTCTAATTTCATATGTACACATATACTTTGTAAATTGCTCTGCGAAGCAATGAGAAACAAAATTCATTTAGCTAGTTTTAATCATACATACACACATTCACACGAGTTAATGTCATTTATTGCAATTGCCTTTTGCTAAAGGCTCTCATTTACTTCATCTATCACTCTTGCAGTCAGTCGTTGTCAAATCGCTAATGGTAAAGCACGGGCTAAATCGAACCCGCCTGCTTCTGTATAAAATAAATAACTTGTATTATTTAAACTACAACTATTTTCGCTTTATTGTATGGAAATTAGCCAACGAAAAGGCTCGAAGGCTACACAATCGGTTTAGATAGTAAATTATGGTCATTAGATCAATCACATCAGTATAATCTGAAGCATTAAAATTGACATTATATTTTTTATAAACTCTGAGTTTAGTTGGATCAAGTATTTTTTCTCGATAGTATAAAATTTTTGTAATAGCTCTATCCCGTATGGCTTTTCTATCATTAAATAACATTGTTAATAAAATGTTTTCTGGATGAGCGTAATATGAATTATTTTGGATTCCAAAGAATAAACTTTAATAAAAGTATACTGCCGTATACAACAGAATTATAGTATTTTACATTGAAATACAGTAGCACATAAATTCTAATAATATAAATTGCTAGAGTTTTCAATTTTCCGATGATGTATTAGTTGTTGTATATTTTTTTGGCCATTTGATATAAATATTTAACATCTGTAGATAATTCTCGTTCTTGTTCATCACTGATCATACCAGGCATATTTTCCAATCCTATTGGTTCGAAATCACTTACAACCTGAAAAATAAATTTTTTAGATCAATTAAAATTAGTATAATTTTCCTATTTTAATTTGATTGAAAAAATATTATAAAATAATTTTAACAAATGCATACCTGAAATTTTTCAGTCTTGAATGTCTTTGAGTACATTTCCACTTGCTGCTCTTGGTCCACTCGTGACTGTTTTATCTAATGCTCTGAATAAATGACCAAATGGTAATTCATTGAAATGAAGCAAACATATAGTGCTGTGGTCTATTTAAATGCTTTAAAAAAGTCTCATAACACCATTTTCTATTCCAGTATTTGCTGGTTCTCCATCGCTGCATATGCCAACTAATTGATCTATTGACAGTTTTTTGCTATTGAAGAATTCATTAAATTTTTTTAATTTGTGTTTTGAATTTTCTTCTTCACCCAAATTAACATTTCCAAGTAATTCAGCATAAGGCTCTTTTAGAACTAAATGGGGTTCTTTTACCATATTTGTATGAAATTACTCTCTAGTTAATGAATAATTTTTTCTGTTGGAATCTATGTATCGTTCACGAAACACTTCATCTCTAGCTTTAATTTTTTCTCTTGCAACTTTAGATTTATCTATTATGACAAGTTAACCACGAACATCTCGAAAATTTATATCTTCGAAAAGGGATGTTGCGAAACATGAACCAACTATCTGAAACATCGAATCTGTCACACATCATAGCAAAATTTATAGCATCGTATCGTTGAGTATAGTGTCCTCGTTTCATTGTAACAGATACTTCTGCAACTGCTTCATTTACAATTTGTGCTTCACCTGTTTCCATATCTGTTCCAAGTGGTTCGTATGTTGGATCATCACTAACTGTTGGCATTGTTGGTATTGTTGCAGGTGTTTCTTCTACAATGTCATCCATATATTCAGGTATTGTGAATTTGCTATCATTATGTTGGTCCATCATAAATTCTTTTAAATGGTTTGGTATTAAACCACATGAGCATTCTGTTCTTTTTTACTTGCATTTACATTTTCCAATGTAAAAAAATTCATTTGTTGATTGTACGAATGCTGTAAATTCCTGAACTTTTTTCTGTGTTTAATGCTTTCGTGATATTTTTCAATTAAAACATTTAGTTTTCTTAGAATACTACGTCTATCAATTAGTTGAATATTAAATCAATTACATCAGGAGTTAAATTTTAATGCGAAAACATTTTACTTTGAATTTTAGCATGATCACTTAAAAAAAATCTCTCTATTTCGCGCGATATACAACAGGTATATCATCATAAACCTTCTAAGAGATTTTTGCGCCAAGCTTCTCTTCCAATTTGTGGTGTGCCGATTTCAATTTTCCCTACAAATTGGTGGGACCTACAGTTTTTTGCCGACTCCGAACGGCATCTACAAAGGAGACGAATTTTTGCTGAGAAGCCTGTCATGGCAGAAATACACTCGGAGAGTTTGCCAAACCACTGCCGAGGGGCGACCCCGCTTTGAAAAACTTTTTTCAAATCACTTTTGATGTTACCTGTACCAGGGCTCGAACCATGGACCTTCGGTGTGGTAGGCCGGCAACACTACCTTCACACCACGGCGGCCGCCACTTAAAAAAAATAAAATCTTAAAATATCACGACTAGACGGTAAATTCAGATTATTTAATTCACTGATAAACCAAATGCCATAACATCGTGTTCAATTATATGTGATAAAGTGGGTTCACATGATGTAGAAGGATTTGGTTCATCCATTTTAAATTTAAATACAAACATTTTGCTGTCTGAATGAAAGTTGTTGGAAATGTTCTGCACTTGTTTTAGCTGTAAAGAAAAAAAAATGTCCATAGGAAATTTGTTAAAAATGATAATATAGTAGTTAAAAGTTCATTTTAGGCTAATTTCCCGTAATTTAAGCCTGATATCTCTACTAAAATTCAAAAACACCATAGATATTAATACACGTAATGTACGTAAAATACCTTTAAAGTAAGCCCAATATGATATTTTTCCTATAATTCTATCAGAAGCTATGAAGATTTTTTGGCCAAACCCTACATTCATATGCCAAAATATCTATTTTGCAAAAGTGGGGGACTCGAAATCGGACTTAGAGCTATGGTGTCTTCAGCAATTTTTCTTAGAATCATCTGTAGATTACGTTTTTGCTATACTCCTGATGAAAAAAAAATTTGACCCGCTCTAATATATAAGTATGTATATGTATATATATTAATATATATAGGTATATATATATGTATATATATTTATATATACATATATATATGACATATCATTAGAAACTATATACATATACTATCAGACTGCAGCCTCACTAGATGTACCACAACGCGCACACCCTTGCACGTATTGCTTGCTACAAGTACGAGTATAGGCAAGCTGCTCGAGGTCACATCAGAAATGAGTTAATATTTTTGAACTACAAAAGTCTCCATCCTGAAAAAAATTTATTCTTTTAGATGAAAGTTCAGCGCATATTATATATATTTTTTCAAAAATTTTCGGTGTGTCCGAGTATGTAATAATTTTAAAAAAAATATTATAAAATTTTTTGATTTTGTAAAATTAAATATTTCTAAACGCAGTTATAAAGTAGATATTGTTACCTTGATAAAAATTCCCAAACGGATTACCCACAATATCCCGCCCGACCGGCGCGGGGGCGCATCCGCATAACGCGCGGATTATTCGTTCGTGTCGAGTCGTTGAAAGGCTTTGGTTTGTTAATCGTCGAGATCTAAAAACTGCTCAGCTACAGAGAAAACCCCACCAGCTAGGTAAGTAGATATAAAATAGATTACACATTAAGAAATAACTAGTTAACAGAATAAAATTATTGTTAGAAGTTAATATAGAAGTGAAAGAATAAAAAACAATTAGAAGCTATGCATTTAGGATAGAAAGAATTGATTTTTATATGCTTAAAAGCGAGTCTGAAATATCAAATCTACCAGAAAGAGAGTTATAATCTTGACACAATCAGCAAAAAGGCTCATTTAACTGAAAATTGGTTCGGCACTGTTTTAAGACCAGAGGTTTAAAATGCCTTGAAGGACGAGACGGTACATTGAAGTTCACTTCACTTAGAAGGAATGGGCTGGATAGTGAACCATTTAGCAATTTAATCATAAAAATAATTCCAAGCATTTCCCTCCGACTAGAAAGTGTGTGCAGATTAATGAGTTTTAAACGATTCGTATAGGGTGGCAGATTATACAAGGGATCCCAATGAAAATCTCTTAAGGCAAATAGTAAAAATTGTTTTTGAACTGATTCTAGGCGATCTACATGAACCTGGTAACGCGGGTTCCAAATTATAGAACCGTATTAAAGTATCGGTCTGACTAATGTAGTGAAGAGGGCTTTAGTTAGATAAGGGTCGCTAAATTCTTTAGACCATCGTTTAACGAATGCTAAGACACCTCTAGCCTTATTGACTGTTGTGTTAATCACCCCTGTCATGGAATCCAAGTCGGGTTTGGATTTTATCGGAATTGCAAACCGATATTGATTTCATTACGTGTCATGAAACCGTGTCGGTTTTGCTTTTTTCGAATATAAACAAAACCGATGTTCGAACAGCTATTTTGATGTGGATCACAAATTTTATTTTCGCTTTTTTGACAAAAATTTGTGAAATTCAATTATTTTCTTCAATAAATAATAAGAATTGAATAAAAATAAAAGTATATTAGTAAAAAATGGCATCTGCAGTTGTAGCGTTCATGTTGATGGAAGAAGGAAGTTGCGAGAAGGTCAAAAGGAAAATTTTGAGGGATTGCAGCAACCCGCTTGAGCTGCCGGAGACAGCGTAAATAGATTTATTGCAAGGTGCGCTTGTAAATACTTAGAGGATATTTGCAGGTTCATAGCGTGTTATAGACTAAATAAAGAGGCTTTCCAAATGGTACTTGACACTATTGGCGGACACCTGACACGATCTCAAGTTCCACCAGTACTACAGCTAGCAGCTACGTTGCGATTTTTAGCTGAAGGATCTTATCAAAGATCAGTTGGAAATGATTCCAGCATTAGTGTAGCTAGGAGCACGGTGTCAACGATTTTGGGTGATGTGCTTACGATTATGAATCAGTTGCTTTGTCCAGAGTGGATAAAACTAGAAATGGACTTTAACGAAAAATGCAGATCGAGAGATTATTTTTATTCAAAGTTCAAAATTCCTTCGATAATTGGCTGCATCGACGGGACACACATTAAAATCATCAAGCCGAGTATTGATGAGCATTTATTTTATAATCGAAAGGGATATTTCAGTATGAATGCCATGATTGTAAGTAGTCGTGAAAACTGATTTATATATAAATATGGATTTATTTATGTATATACATATGTTTGCGTTTAGATTTGTGATGGTGACATGAAAATTCGAACGGTCGATGCACGGTATCCCGGCTCTAGCCATGACGCATTCGTATGGAACATTAGCAAGGCCAGAAACTATTTCCTTAGGATTTATGAGTCAGGCGACCGGACATCTCGGTTATTAGGAGATTGTGGATATGGCATAGAACCTTTTTTATTAACACCTTACAGAGATCCACAGTACAATTCCAAGGAGTACAAGTTTAATTTGGCCCATTCATCGGGTCGAAATATTGTGGAGCGAACAATAGGAGTGCTGAAAGGGCGCTTTCGCTGCTTATTAAGTACCTTGCACTATCGTCCAGAAAAAGTGGTGAAAATTATTAATGTCTGCTGTGCGCTGCATAAGATCTGCAGAAAGTACAAAGTGGAATATAACGAAGATCTACCAAGACCATCAAATAATATTGATTTGAACGTGGAATCACCGCCGAACGCGACACTGCAAAGTGAAGTTAAACGGATCAGGGATGAAATAGCCAACACTTTATAGAAAACAAAAGACGAGTTTTTAGTATTGTAATGATAATATTCACATTTCATTTATTACACTACAAGTACATACATATCTATTTATAAACATATTAAAATATTAATTAAAAGCAAAACAAAATAATTCATTAAAACAAAAAGAAAATTCATTAAAAATCTATTATATAAGTAAATAAGGTAAGATTTCAGCCTATTGTTTACGAATCATTAGGGAGGAATATTTCCAGGCACTTTTGTCTTTGAAACAGTAAATCACTCATTTTTCTTTTTCTCGTAATCAAACTTTTGAAGTTCGAGTTCAAGCTGCTGTTTTTTTAATTCGTAGTGCCCGCAAAACACCTGAATTGATGCGGACATATTCGTCCTTCAAATCGTTAACGCCATTTGCTATACCTTCGTTGCTTTTTTCAATCGCCCTATATACTCGTCTGAGGCTGCTGGCGTTTTCTTTTTCAATTTTGACGAGTTCATCCAATTTTGCCGTTATTTCCATTTTTCTGTCATTGTCCTCATCAAGAAATTTTTTCAAACGTTCCCCAGTGCTTTCACTCCTTGGCCTTTTAGGTGTGTTTGCAATTCGAGACATTTGCCGCTTCGATGAGGTTGATGGCATTTCATCGTCTCCTTCCATGGGAAGACCAGGTGCATTACCAGCCACACCTACCACAGACTTTGACAATGCACAAATCCGCACTAAGGACTCTTCCGTTTGTGTCAGTTGCACTTTGGAAAAAGGTCCTCCACCAGTTGATCGAGACTCGCTGTTGTTTTTAGCAAGCTTTTTCTTAACATCGCTCTTCCACTCCGTCCACGTCTGTAAATATATAAGAAACTGCAATTTAAAAGCACAATTAAATTTTTAGTACCAATAATCTTTTACCTTCTTCCATCCACACGCATCTTTTTGTGGTGGACCGGCACTGTTCAGCGACTCAACTAATTGTTGCCAAAGAGCATCAACACTTGTTTTATCCCGTTTTGTAAACCCCTGCGCAATATCGGGATATTTCTCCATAAACTCTATTAGGATGGTGTTTTGCGTTGCATTTTTATGTTTTCCCCTATTAGCAATAAGGATATAAGGTCGTTAATACTTACTTTTATTTAAAAAACCCATTTACTTACATTTTTACAAAATTTCTAACGGCAAGTGAAAAACGTATACACAAATTAAATCCAACGGCTTCGACTTGCTTGGATTGTTTCCGAAAACAAAACCGATAATTTAGGTTTCTGTGACACCTAAAACCAACATAATTCCGATTCGAACACAAAACCGATAACATTGGATTTCATGACACCAAAGCAATTTTTTGTCGGTTTCAAATCCAATTCCGACAACAATTGGATTCCATGACAGGGGTGAATATGGCGGTTGAAACTGAGTTTATTGTCCATAGTAACCCTCAGGTCAACAAAATCATACACTTGCTCAAGACTATAATTTTTAATTGTATAGGAAGCCGGCTGAGAAATTCCACGCGAAAAACTCATGTGTTTACATTTTTTAAAGTTAAGTGGCATGTAATTTAAATCGCACCAAGTAACTAGTGTATCTAGATCTGATTGTAGCTTATTTCTATCTTCAAATGGCTCGAATGACATGAAAAGCTTTACGTCGTCAGCATACATTAACAAATTTTATTATTGTAGAAATATCATTTATAAACAACAAGAACAGAAGCGGGCCAAGATGGCTTCCTTGAGGAACCCCCGAAGAGACATAAATGACATCGAATACTAAATATTTAAACACTACTCTTTGTGTCCTGTCACTAAGGTAAGAAGAGATCCGGCGATTGAGACTCGGCTGGAAGTCCAACTGATCGAGTTTATGAATAAGTAATGAGTGACACACTTTGTCAAAAGCTTTGCTGAAATCCGTATAAATAACGTCGGTGTGCAGATTTTTTCTGAAGCTATTTGAAATGAAACAAAAATTAATTAGATACGATGAGTGTAACCAAGATATTGAATTTTGAGTGTGGGCAAATTTGCCCAAATTTGCTTAACCATCGAATCTGAACACATGCAGATCTCTGAAAAAAAAATTTGTTTTACAAAATCCTGATATAGGTGTTAACTCAAATAAAAAAAAGAAATAAATTTGGTGACTTTTAACAAAGAGAAATATTTTTTTTTTTACAAATCCGTACGATTTGTAAAATAATGACCCTTATCCAAAACGTCAAGATGTAATTCTGTGTTGCCAGATGGCAATAATGTTCATAACAATGTTTCGCCCCAACAAAATAAATATTGGGAAATAATATTCTATTAAAGTTTTTTAAAAATGTTACGAATGATGAAAGAAAATGAGAAAATACAGACGCTTATGATCCTGTTATTGAACTGATAAGGATGAATTTTTTAAGATTCTTGCTGCAGAGCGTATATATAAACATCGGTTGGGAGAGATGTGAAGTGTTCGGTGCAATAAATGTACTTAGATGTAACAAATGTAAAGGTTTTAATCACAAATCTAAACACTGAAAAAACGAAGAAGCTTGCCATGGAAACCCCAATTCAAAAACGTGTGACGAAAATCCCTTAAAAAAAATGCTTTAATTTTATAAAATCGGAAGAAAAGCCATAATACATAAACCATGATACATTCGACAGAGAGGGTCAATGTTATGTGAATAAATGCAAATAAAGAAGCAAAAGCTTGCGTATTAGCAATTTATTTATTTATGTCTAAAGTACAGCAGACACTTAAGATTACAAATTATATTAAACTTACATTAATTGCTGCATAAAAAATGTTTTTAATTTAAATTGAGTTACTAGTTTAGAACTCGTTAAATCCAAATCTAGAAAATTGGAGAAATAGTCAAATTCAACATTAGCTCCATATCGCGCCATCGATTTTTCGATAGGTTTTGGACTCAGAAAAAAAAGTCCCACTACGCATACCCAAAAAAATAATTTTCGACCCTGCGAAATTTCATTTTTTGACTTTTTTCGACTTTGATTTTTAAGGTTTTTTCATGACCTGCTAAAAAATTTTCGTTTGATTTTTAAATTTTAATGTATACCCTGTCCGACCCAAAAATGTCCGCTAAACGTTGGCGATAACAGTTTTTTTGAAAAAAAAAATTATTTTTTCGGTTTTGGGGAGTGTTTTGGTCAAAAAATTTACCCTTTCGCCATTTTTTAAAGGGGGTTTTCAGCATACAAGCGAAAATGTTTTCGATGAAAACGAATTTGTCTCATATTTAATAGAATTAAACGCAGTTTTCAGCTAATTTATTTCAGCAACGTGCTTACAATTCGTTGATATATTGAAGAAAAAGGAAAATTCAGTGATGATACATAGATAAGAGAATAGATTATTGATAACTCATTTGATTACTTTAGATTACAATTCATTTCGTTTTTTAACACTCCCACTTAATCAATGAGTTAAAATAATTTTCTTATTAAAATAATAATGCAAACAATATTCAATTACATAATTCAAAATTTACAGCTTTAGACCCATTCCTTTCGAGCAAAATATATGTTTTTCAACAGGCACCGCTTTAGTCAGGCAATCCGCAATCATTTCATCAGTTGATTTTTGTTGGAACGATTTTCCGTCATCCCTTGTCAAGTTTGGTTTTGTGACAAACCGGTTTCGGCGTTCTGCCATTTTCAATGCCTAGTTTCGTTCTGGTCTGTGTCTATCCGCTGCGTTGTTTTTATAGTCCGTGGGTGCTGTGGCAGGTAATGTCAATCTATGTGTTCGTGGTAGGTAACGTTAATATGCGTGTGTGTGTGCGCGGTATTGATACGTCCGAATTGTTATCTGTCCCAAGGGTTGTTTTTGTAGGTATGTAGACATACCGCTTGTTAGCTAAGCGGTAGGTTGAGGTAGATAGAAATCGGTGATTTTTGCAGTTTGGTTCATATTTCGTTTTTGCTTGTTCATTGTTACGTGTTTCGTTGCTGTACCTGCTGGCTTGTGCTGTTTTTTGTAAACTAATTTTAAGGGTTCAAATATTTCGTCAGAGATAGTGTTGGTTTGTTCGTTTATGATCCTGCCGTCAAATGTTTTTAACCTGTATATCTCCATGTTCTCAAGTACATTAAGCCGCCGGCCTTTTCCTTGTACGTGAAGTATTCGAGCCGTTGTTTTTATGTTAGCTGGGGTGCAGTTGTTCTCGAACATGTGGTTCGCGAAATTAGATTCTGGTATTATGGTGGGTTTTCGTGTTTTTTTGTTGTAGTCCCTGATATGCTCTCGGAATCGTGTGCTTATTTTTCTTCCTGTTTGTCCTATGTAGCTGTATTGACATTCACAAGTAAGCCTATACACTCCGTGTCTGTTGAATGGGTCATCAGAATTAGTGTCGGTTCTTAGTTTTTGTCCGACGTTGTTAGATGTTCTGAATGCTGTGTTGATGTTATATCTTTTAAAGAAGTTTGCTAATTTGTACGTCGTTTTTCCAGTGTATGTCATTGCCGTCCAAACCTTTGGATTTTCCTCCACGTTTACTCTTTTTTGTGTTCCATGGCTACTTCTGAGTTTATCCACAAGTGCTTTCTTGTATCCATTATTTGCCGCTATGTTATATATTGTATTAAGCTCTCTCCAGTATGCTTCCTGTGTGAGCGGCGTTCTCTGAAGCCTATCCACTAAGTGCCTCAATGCTGCATTTTTGTGCTGTTGCGGATGGTTTGATGTAGAGTGTATTATGGTGTCCGTGGCAGTCGGTTTTCTATAAATGCCGTAGTTGAACCTATTTGTCAATCCCTATAGTTAGGTCCAGGTAGTTCATTATTCCATCTTTTTCTACTTCCATTGTGAACTCTATGTTGCTATGTTGCCTGTTGAGGAACTCTAGTATTTGCCCTTCGTTATCGTCATTTAGGATGCAGATGATGTCATCCACGTATCTAGCGTAGAATGCCACGCCTAACTTGGTTTTTAACTCCTGTATATATTTTCCTTCCAAGTTTTGCATGAATGTTTCCATGAGAATGGCCGATGTTGGGTTACCCATTCCTAGTCCGTTTGTCTGTCTATATATTTTGTTGTTGAACCGGAAATAGTTTTGCCGCAGCGTTGTTCTTAGCGCGTTGGTAATTTGCGCAGTTTTTACCTTATCTTCAGTTTTGTCCAGTAGTGTTTTGTTGACTATATCCATTGTATCTGTTAGTGGTATTGACGGGTATAACTCCTTTATGTCAAAGGATACGAGTTTACTGCTCCTTGTGAGTTTAACGGTCTCAAGTCTTTGTAGTAGTTCTATCGTATTGCTTATTGTGTATTCGTGCCCTAGTTTCAGAGTGTCCTTTAAAATCGTTTTTAGATGTTTCGACAGTTTATAACCCGGCGCGGACTTAAAATTAATTATAGGTCTCATCGGCGTATCCTGCTTGTGGATTTTAGGTAACGCAATGAGTGGAGGAGCAGATGGATTCATTTGTGTTAGGGTATATGCCATCCTCTCGTCTATTATTTTGGTAGCATTTTTTATAACCTCTTTAACTTCGGTCTGGTATTTATCCGTGGGGTTATCCCTAATAATGCGGCATTTCATTTCCTCGATGAGCTTCTCTGTCTTTGCTATATATTCATCCTTACTGATTAGCACCGTTGTGTTTCCTTTGTCTGCCTTCGTTGTGACGATGTTGTTATTTTTTAGCTTTCGTTGTAGCCTTTTCAATATTTTCAGCTCCTTATTTCCTTTTTGTGCTTCCTGGGCTCTTACTTCCTTGCTTATGATTTCTCTGCACATGTGCCTTGCGTGCTCCTGTTCCTCATATGGAAGAAGCGATATTGCAACCTCTGCGTCTACTATCGCTTGCTCAGTTCTTTTTGCTTCATTGCTATCCGCGATGTTGTGCTTCAGGCCCTTCCCCAGAAGTTGCGCTTCTTCGTTGCTAATGGCCACTGTTGTTAGGTTTACGAACCTTTTGTTAAATTCGTGTGTTTGTTGACTGTTACTGTGATCGCGTCGGCCCGTTAACTGGTCCAATTTTCGGTTCAGTTTTTCATATTTGCGTTGCAGTTCGCGTTTGATTCCTGTCTCTATGTGGTCGAAGCAGTCCATCAATGCAGTCGTGGGCAAGAATCCGGACAATTGCAGATGTATCCTCAGTAGTTCGGTGTTCATCTTGTCTTTCTTAGCGTATAGGCTTTGTAATTCGAACTTTAAAAAGTCCTTTTCCGCCTTCCTGGTCGTTCTCCTACTTGCTTGGGTGTTGGTTTTTATTTTTATTCGCGCAAATTTCGGTGTAACATTCCATTCTAAACATTGCTTGTTGAACCAAATATTTGCCTTAGTCGTATGCATTTTTCGCAGTTTCCGTTCGTATTTCGTTAGTAGTCCATCCGTGTTTAAATTAAAAGCCTGACAGGCGGTAAGTGATTTATTTTGTTGTGTTGATCTTCCGACAGGGAACGAAACTAGGCATTGAAAATGGCAGAACGCCGAAACCGGTTTGTCACAAAACCAAACTTGACAAGGGATGACGGAAAATCGTTCCAACAAAAATCAGCTTACTACCCTGTCGGAAGATCAACACAACAAAATAAATCACTTACCGCCTGTCAGGCTTTTAATTTAAACACGGATGGACTACTAACGAAATACGAACGGAAACTGCGAAAAATGCATACGACTAAGGCAAATATTTGGTTCAACAAGCAATGTTTAGAATGGAATGTTACACCGAAATTTGCGCGAATAAAAATAAAAACCAACACCCAAGCAAGTAGGAGAACGACCAGGAAGGCGGAAAAGGACTTTTTAAAGTTCGAATTACAAAGCCTATACGCTAAGAAAGACAAGATGAACACCGAACTACTGAGGATACATCTGCAATTGTCCGGATTCTTGCCCACGACTGCATTGATGGACTGCTTCGACCACATAGAGACAGGAATCAAACGCGAACTGCAACGCAAATATGAAAAACTGAACCGAAAATTGGACCAGTTAACGGGCCGACGCGATCACAGTAACAGTCAACAAACACACGAATTTAACAAAAGGTTCGTAAACCTAACAACAGTGGCCATTAGCAACGAAGAAGCGCAACTTCTGGGGAAGGGCCTGAAGCACAACATCGCGGATAGCAATGAAGCAAAAAGAACTGAGCAAGCGATAGTAGACGCAGAGGTTGCAATATCGCTTCTTCCATATGAGGAACAGGAGCACGCAAGGCACATGTGCAGAGAAATCATAAGCAAGGAAGTAAGAGCCCAGGAAGCACAAAAAGGAAATAAGGAGCTGAAAATATTGAAAAGGCTACAACGAAAGCTAAAAAATAACAACATCGTCACAACGAAGGCAGACAAAGGAAACACAACGGTGCTAATCAGTAAGGATGAATATATAGCAAAGACAGAGAAGCTCATCGAGGAAATGAAATGCCGCATTATTAGGGATAACCCCACGGATAAATACCAGACCGAAGTTAAAGAGGTTATAAAAAATGCTACCAAAATAATAGACGAGAGGATGGCATATACCCTAACACAAATGAATCCATCTGCTCCTCCACTCATTGCGTTACCTAAAATCCACAAGCAGGATACGCCGATGAGACCTATAATTAATTTTAAGTCCGCGCCGGGTTATAAACTGTCGAAACATCTAAAAACGATTTTAAAGGACACTCTGAAACTAGGGCACGAATACACAATAAGCAATACGATAGAACTACTACAAAGACTTGAGACCGTTAAACTCACAAGGAGCAGTAAACTCGTATCCTTTGACATAAAGGAGTTATACCCGTCAATACCACTAACAGATACAATGGATATAGTCAACAAAACACTACTGGACAAAACTGAAGATAAGGTAAAAACTGCGCAAATTACCAACGCGCTAAGAACAACGCTGCGGCAAAACTATTTCCGGTTCAACAACAAAATATATAGACAGACAAACGGACTAGGAATGGGTAACCCAACATCGGCCATTCTCATGGAAACATTCATGCAAAACTTGGAAGGAAAATATATACAGGAGTTAAAAACCAAGTTAGGCGTGGCATTCTACGCTAGATACGTGGATGACATCATCTGCATCCTAAATGACGATAACGAAGGGCAAATACTAGAGTTCCTCAACAGGCAACATAGCAACATAGAGTTCACAATGGAAGTAGAAAAAGATGGAATAATGAACTACCTGGACCTAACTATAGGGATTGACAAATAGGTTCAACTACGGCATTTATAGAAAACCGACTGCCACGGACACCATAATACACTCTACATCAAACCATCCGCAACAGCACAAAAATGCAGCATTGAGGCACTTAGTGGATAGGCTTCAGAGAACGCCGCTCACACAGGAAGCATACTGGAGAGAGCTTAATACAATATATAACATAGCGGCAAATAATGGATACAAGAAAGCACTTGTGGATAAACTCAGAAGTAGCCATGGAACACAAAAAAGAGTAAACGTGGAGGAAAATCCAAAGGTTTGGACGGCAATGACATACACTGGAAAAACGACGTACAAATTAGCAAACTTCTTTAAAAGATATAACATCAACACAGCATTCAGAACATCTAACAACGTCGGACAAAAACTAAGAACCGACACTAATTCTGATGACCCATTCAACAGACACGGAGTGTATAGGCTTACTTGTGAATGTCAATACAGCTACATAGGACAAACAGGAAGAAAAATAAGCACACGATTCCGAGAGCATATCAGGGACTACAACAAAAAAACACGAAAACCCACCATAATACCAGAATCTAATTTCGCGAACCACATGTTCGAGAACAACTGCACCCCAGCTAACATAAAAACAACGGCTCGAATACTTCACGTACAAGGAAAAGGCCGGCGGCTTAATGTACTTGAGAACATGGAGATATACAGGTTAAAAACATTTGACGGCAGGATCATAAACGAACAAACCAACACTATCTCTGACGAAATATTTGAACCCTTAAAATTAGTTTACAAAAAACAGCACAAGCCAGCAGGTACAGCAACGAAACACGTAACAATGAACAAGCAAAAACGAAATATGAACCAAACTGCAAAAATCACCGATTTCTATCTACCTCAACCTACCGCTTAGCTAACAAGCGGTATGTCTACATACCTACAAAAACAACCCTTGGGACAGATAACAATTCGGACGTATCAATACCGCGCACACACACACGCATATTAACGTTACCTACCACGAACACATAGATTGACATTACCTGCCACAGCACCCACGGACTATAAAAACAACGCAGCGGATAGACACAGACCAGAACGAAACTAGGCATTGAAAATGGCAGAACGCCGAAACCGGTTTGTCACAAAACCAAACTTGACAAGGGATGACGGAAAATCGTTCCAACAAAAATCAGCTTACTACCCTGTCGGAAGATCAACACAACAAAATAAATCATTTCATCAGTATTGACTTTCACTATTTTGATCAGATTTTTCTTAACATAGTCTCTAATAAAATGATGTCGAATCGATATATGTTTTACTCTTGGACTAAATACTCCAGTGTCTGTTAAGTCGACGGCTCCTTTATTATCGCAGTGTAGCTCCAATGATTCCATGCTATTACCAGTTATTTCATGTGTTAATTGACTTAGCCACAATGCCTCTTGAGTTGCTGCCGATAAACTCATATATTCCGCTTCACAGGTGCTTAATGCAACCGTTGGCTGCTTCTTGCTAGCCCATGTTACTGCTGCTCCTTGCCACATAAAAACGTATCCACTGCATGACTTGAAGTTTTTAAAGCTTGAACCCCAATCAGAGTCAGCATACCCATGTAGATTGCTAGCGTCTTTGGTATAAGTGAGCCTCGTAAGTAGAGTACCTTTCAAATATCTCATAAGCCGCTTAACTGCCTTCCAATGTGCCATGCCAGGATTCTTGTTGAATTGACTCAAATTGGTTATGCTAAATGAGATATCCGGTCGAGTACACTGTGCCAGATACATGATGCTACCAATAGCCTCTTGGTACGGTATTGATCGTATCTCCTCAATCTCTTCATCATTTGTAGGGGACATTTCCGCAGTTAGCTTCTGATTTGGGTCACTTGGTATTTTCACCGAGTCACAATCAAACATATTAAATTTGCGCAAAACTAATTCGGTATACTTTTGTTGATCCAAACTAAGAACACCTTTCTTATAATCGTACTCAATGCGAATCCCTAGTACACTAGATGCTTTACCCAAGTCTTTCATGAGGAAATTCCTTTTTAGAGTCGCTTTAAGTTGATCCTTCCAGGCTGCATTATTAAAAAAGATCAACAAGTCATCGACATATACTGCAATGACCACAGTAGAGTTACTGTTGTGTCTTACATAAACGCACGAGTCCATTTTACATCGCTTGTATCCAGCTCGCTGCAACACGTCATTCAGTTTCTCGTTCCATTGTCTACTGGCCTGTTTTAAGCCATACAATGCCTTTTTCAATTTGCACACAAGCGCACTTCCATCGTTAAAGCCTTCAGGTTGAAGCATGTATATCGTTTCATGCACTTCACCGTGCAAAAATGCTGTTACAACATCCATTTGTTCAATATCCCACCTATGTTTTACGGACATCGCCATAAGCAATCGTACCGAAGAATATCGAACTACTGGTGAAAACGTGTGCATGTAGTCAATACCTTCCCGCTGATCAAAGCCTTTTGCGACCAGTCGCGCCTTATACCGAGCTAGTTTACCATTTGAGTCCATCTTGCGCTTATAAACCCATTTACAGTTGATGGCTTTGTAGCCATCTGGTAAATGTTCTAGTTGCCAAGTGCCATTATCGATTAGCGATCGGTATTCTTCATTCATTGCAGCCATCCACTGCAACTTTTCGTCACTATGAATAGCCTCGTTATATGTAATGGGCTCACTACTTACTGCCGTTAACATATTACGCTCTTTAATGTTTGCAGCCAAATGCGTAACAGGATCTCCGAAAAAATTCGGTTGTCTTGTGCCTCTATCCGATCGCCGAATAATCTGCCCATCGCTGTTGTCATTACTTTCGACTTTGCTGTCATAGAATGTACTGTCATCTGCGTCAGAGTACATCGATTCTATGGAGCTACCAAGCGTCTCCTCACGTGAATGTTGATCGTTGCTTTCTTCATAGGTACTATTTTGTTCAGCTTGTACGTTATCGTAGATTGCAACATTGTCTTGGCCATGTTGCACGCCAGTCACACTAGTTTCGGAAACATTACTTACGACATTGTTTAGGCCATG
Organism: Merzomyia westermanni; assembly: GCA_949987695.1. Taxonomy (NCBI): domain Eukaryota; kingdom Metazoa; phylum Arthropoda; class Insecta; order Diptera; family Tephritidae; genus Merzomyia; species Merzomyia westermanni. The sequence continues at coordinate 121,346,669 of OX465290.1, forward strand.
CCGTGCGCCTTCCTCGCTGCTCGCAACATTGTTTTGGCCATGTTGCACGCCATCACTATTCTCATCGGACTCAAATATATCCGGAGCAAAGTCAAACATTTTCTTTTCTGAATTTAACTCACAACTGGTATTTTGTTCAATAACTTCGACATCTCTGCTCGCAATTACTTTGTTGGTTTCTTTATCCAATAAGCGATATGCCGTCTGAGTTTCGCAATACCCGACGAAAATATACTCCTTCGATTTCGCATCGAATTTTAAACGCTTTTCCTTAGGTATGAATACCATTGCACGTGAGCCAAAAACCTTAAAGTGGCTTACATCTGGTTTCGTTCCACTCCATATCTCTATTGGCGATTTACCCGATAAAACAGCTGTTGAAGTATGATTCTTCAGGTAAGCTGCCGTATTCATAGCTTCGGCCCAATATCTTTTATGTAGATTAGCATCTTGAAGCATACATCTTGCTTTTTCTGTAAGCGTACGAATGGTCCTCTCGGCCAAACCATTCTGTTGTGGTGTGTAAGGCACGGACGTTTGGTGTTGAATACCAAACTTTTCAAAAAATGTTTTAAACCTACCACAGCAAAATTCACTACGAAACGTTTTTATTTTTGCACCAGTTTGGGTTTCCACCAACGATTTAAACAAACAAAACTTGCCAAAGGCCTCATTTTTATGTTTCAACATATAAACGAAAGTTTTGCGACTAAAATCGTCAACGAGTACTAAGCAATAATTACTGCCACCAATAGAGCTGCATTCCATTTTTCCAGCTAAATCCGCATGTATTACCTCCAACAAATGTGTCGCTCTCGATCCGTTCTTTGGAAATGGTTTTCTTGAAAATTTGCCTTTACAGCAAGCAACACATCCTTCACTATCATTTTCAATAAATGACATACCATTTACACCACCATTTCTCATGACCCTTAAATCGTGGGTATTTACATGGCCAAGCCTTCGATGCCACAAATTCATCGAGTTATCTACTTTGATCGTAGCGCTACCTTTTTCACCGAATCTAATCTATACAAGCCGCCAACTAATGACCCTGTTGCTAATAACTGCCCGCTTTTGTTTCGAACTGTGCAACCATCGGAGGAAAAGTTTACCAGAAAACCTTTTTCGGTTATCTTACTTACAGAAAGTAGATTTGTTGTCAACTTCGGAACATACAACACATCGTTTATCTCAACGATCACGTGTACCCCTTCTACATCAATTTTGAGGTTAGTCACACCACTATATTCAACTTGCATTAAACTATTATTTGCCGCCCGTACACCTGCCATAGCATACTCATTTTGTCCACTTAGCCACTCTCTGTGCATAGTCATATGATTAGTAGCACCGGAATCAAAGTACCAATCTGTCGAGTCAAAATTGCCATTTAAAAATACTGCACTGAAGGCTACATTCGCTTGTTCTTGTTGTTTGCTGTTGGCTTTATTTTTACCTTTAATGTTTGATTTACTTTCACTTGCCCTCTTAGCTTTTGCTGGACAACACGCTGCAAAGTGACCTTTCTGATGACACGAATAGCATGTGACACCAGACCTGCTACGAAAACGTTCTTTACTCTTTGCTAAAAGAGCCTTTTGGTCGTTTACTGCCGATGATGTACTTTCTTGTAGTAATTTTGTTTTTATAATATCACTGGAAAGTGATTTTTCAAGCCCTTCAAGAGCCATGATCATCGGTTGGTATTCGTCAGTTAAACCACAAAGTAGGAACACTGCTAACCACTCATCAGACACGGCAAACCCAAGATCAGTCATCTGTTGTGTACCCGACATTATTTCAGACACATATGTGTTCATTGAATCACAATTCTGTAGCTTTGTATTCACAACACGTTTCATTAGCGTTATTCTTCGAGCTAAACCAGTGTCTTCGAATGTTTTTTTTAAATTGTCCCAAATATTCTTCACATTTGACTCTGATTGCACGTGGACAAAGATTGACTTGTCAATACTCAAGGCAATCGCAGCCTTTGCCTTTGCACACTTTTTTGGATTCGCTTCTTCGCCGGTCAAACATAAAGAAAGCTCTTCTAACGCTAAATAATTTTCAATTGAGTATTTTCATGAAGAGAAATTCTCGCGCCCCTTTAACTTTTCAATTGAAGCTAAAATCGAAGTCGACATTTCAAGTTCTTTACCTTCAGCACACTCGTTTAGAAAATTTTTTTCTTTTACTTCAGCTTTTTGTTGTTGTTCTTCTTGGCTTTTCGTTGACTCACCTGTTCGCTTCTCTGTCTTAATCTTTTTTGTTGCGCTCAGCTCGTCCTCATGAACATTACCATGTTGTTGTTGTTGTTGTTAACAGTGCTTCGCCCTGCCCCAGATTGGGCAGGGTTACACTGAAATAACAGCCCTTGGCCGGGTGAAAAAACCCGGGTCATTCCGGTGCGATAGAACCGGCTACTATATGTAGGTATAAAGCGAACGTGCGTACATACATATACGAAAAAATATTACATTTGGAATTGCTTAACTGCACTTGACTCCGTTGATACGTTTAATGGCAGATTAATTGAATTTATTTATTATTGAGGTATTTTGATGCTATAATAAATTAACTGAGGGTCTGGGCCCATAACCTAATAGAATTAAACGCAGTTTTCAGCTAATTTATTTCAGCAACGTGCTTGCAATTCGTTGATATATTGAAGAAAAAGGAAAATTCAGTGATGATACATAGATAAGAGAATAGATTATCGATAACTCATTTGATTACTTTAGATTACAATTCATTTCGTTTTTTAACAATATTTCCTGTCCCACTTCAAATTAAGCGCTAAAAATGTTGGCGATAACAGTTTTTAAAAAAAAAAAATGTATTTTCGGGTTTTGGAAAAGTCGATTTTTCGACCAAAACAAGTCCTAAATTCGCGAAATCAGATGTATGATTATTTCTTATTTTTTGTATCCATTTCCTGTTCGTAACTTCTGATTCCTAATGAATTTTTTCGTTGTACCTTCTTGTCACCATTGCACTTCATTTGGTAGACTACATTACATGTTGTTCTTTGATGTTGCCTTTTTTTCTGTAAAAATGTTCCGTAGTGTGTTATGTGGTTTGTGTGCATATATTATGTGTTCTTGTTTAATGGTTCGCCTGAGGTTTTGATTATTAGTTAGTCCAAGTACATACGTCACTCCGATACAAGTTTTGTTGTTGTCTTCTTCTATTTGATTCATTAGAGTGGTTTTGTGTAATTTTTTCCAAAAAAGTTTCACTTAAACCAGGAATATATGAACAACATAAATAGCGCAAACACAGCTGTAAAAAAGATATATAAATAAACAAATAAAAGATGCAGTAAAATATTAATGTCCCGTAACCTGTGATGTAATTTTTTACTATTAACAAAATTACTGTGAGTTATTTTTTAACCTGTAATTTTATTTACAACTAAATGTCAGGAAGAAAGAAAAAGTAAAAACTTTTTGTTTTTCTTTCAACCTTATCGGTCACAGAAGCTCCAACCCAGCAAACTGTCAACTAAAATAAATCTAATTTATGTTGTTTGTTTTATTAAATAGACTTCCCTCATGATGACGCGAAAGCGTCGAAATGCATAGGAAGAAAAATTAAAAAACTTTTGTTTTTGTTGTTGTTGTAACGACAAAAACACTCCCCGAAGGTTTTGGGGACTGCTGTCGAACTGACAATCCTTGGCCGGATATGAATCCGGTACGTTCCGGTACTCCCTTGTGGTACTGCCCGACTGTCGTGGTAGCGATTTGGTATGACCAGTAGAATCTTCTAGGTCATGTCACCCCTCCTTCCGTAAGGAGGGAGAGATGGGTAATGAGAGGTGAGAGGCATCATATCCGTAGATCAACCATCGAGTTGCACGTCATTACCTTGGCCATATTAGTCGCCTCTTACGAACGGTATGCCTACCTCGGGGATATTCTAAGCCCCTAACCTGCAGGGGGTCTTTTTGTTTTTCTTTCAACCTTATCGGCCGAAGAAGCCCCAACCCAGCAAACAATAAGAAAAAGAATTAGACCCAATCATACTAACATGAAAACTATATAGTAATTGGTGACTTCAACATAACTGTGAATATACAATCTATCATCTGGGATAACTACACATAGGATAACTTAATAAATAGCCTTAGGAACTACAATATTGCAGAACTAACGAGCTACGATATCGGGAGTGATGACCAGTTAATCCAGCTAATACACAATATTTTGTGTGGAATTATGGAAATGTTAACCTATGAAAAAAGAGTTCAAGTTAAATTAACTAATATGTGGCATGATCGCGAGCTAACTAAATTAAACAAATTAAAATTTGAGCATTACAAATTAACGAAAAGAACAAATGTGTGGGAAAATTTCAATAATATTAAACGGCACTACAAGAAAATGGTAAAGATAAAAAAAAACCAAATATATGGAAAATAGAAGTACAATCAACGATTAATGTGGAAATGTTTCAAAGAAGCAGGGCCCGAGTCGTGACAGACGTGAACGAGCAACTTGCTACGTAAAAATGTTAATATCGGATGATGACAGCCGTGAGCATACAAATTTAGATACAAACGAGATGATAACAAACCTGAACGAGTGTACGAACGTACTCGTCCGTTCGAATTGTCATTCGTTCACAAATTGTCAATCGAAGGCTCAAAAAATTGAAGCAAAAAGCAAATATTTAACAATGTAAACATACTAAAATTATATCTGTACATGTTTATTACTTTAACTATCTTTTTTGATAAAGGACGAACTATAATAAACTTAGTTTACCCCAAAAGGATAGCAAAACTGACAATTACGATTCGTTCACCTTCTGTTGTAATAACCCGATATTCTTCACTCGCTAGTCGATTCACGTAATGTAACTCTTTAACGACTGTGACGATTCGGGCCCAGTAAATATGGGTAGCGAAACCTTTCAAATAAACCGGATTTTGCTCAATAACGTTTTCATTGAAGATGATTATATTATTGCTAATCAATTAAATCGATATTTCGTTGAAAGTATCAAACAAATTATTAAAAGTATCGAGAACAAGACGTCATAAATAGACGGCCATTTGAGTTTAAACCAGTGGTGCACAGCGCCAGCAGAGCAACTAATCCATGCGAAGCATTTTTGTCGTGGTATATGTGTGCAAGCAGAGCACTGCAAGAAAATTTGTGTTGAATCCAATACAGAAATTGGGCGAGTATGTATGAGCAAATACCTGTTCCCACCTAGCGGTTTATGAGATTTTTGATCATATTCGCGTCTTTTTCGAGTCTTCTACGCGATTAAAACAATCATAAATGCTGTCACTTTTTGATCACAAAAGACTTTTTGTCGGTAGAAAATGGTACCCTGCCCACGACTCTTTTTGACGAGCCTTTTATGCCCCACTTTTGACTCTTTTTCGAGTCGTATCTACAATCATTTGCAAGTCGTTTTTAGTAATTTTTCAGTCGTATTTCCAAACATTTGCTAGTCATGTTTCAGTCGTGTTTCAAATGACAGTAAGAAAAACGCCTCTGGCTACCATCTTTTGAGTAAAGATCAACAATATGCACACCGAAATTCATTAAAGCAAACGAAACCAATATCTTCGGTTTTCATCGTGTAAGAAAATGAGGTTTAAAAATCTTTTTCTCAATCTAAGCATCGAATCTTAGCTTTCGTAGTTTCACTTCAAAGATCTAATAAGATGTTGTTGTATCCTTACATAGGCTTACCCTCTGAATTTTAACGATCTTCCAGGAAAAGATATAAGCAAATTATATTTTAATACGCAAATCAACATATCTCACTTTATTGTAAACAAAGTGCTGTGCAGTTAACATTAAGTGTGAGTTATAGTAAAAATGAGGTGTCTTTTTTAGCCAATCTTTTTGGTTGTTTGGCTGAAATTACCTGTTTTAGCACGATTTTCCCACTTATGTATGTTATTTTTTCAATATTTAACACTACGCACGTCACACAGGAACTCGACCGTTTTTGTTAACCGAAAACTTAAACAGATGCAGAAGGCTTGATATATATTTATTTATAAATATCTAAAAAATTATGTCGTTAAAATCAAAGCCAAATATTTGTTAAAAAAAAGTGCAATCACTTTTCAATCCCCAGGATGGGCAATTTCGGATTGCACTTCATTTTGTTATTATATTTTCAGTAAATCATTTTTCAAGCTTAAGCATGAGTCGTTTTCGAGTCTTCTTTTAATAGTGTAAGTGTTTGATCAGTTAATCACCCAAAGTGATCGGAGAAGACTCAGTAGGTGACTTATATAGTAAAGTAATCTTCCAAATGCTATTTGTGTTTTAACTTAAGAATGCTACCAAAAAAAATGTGTATGTCGGTATCAAAAAATGTACTACACAGATATAAGAGGGCGATAATAGTGATACAAAATAAATAAATAAGTAATTCACGACATAATTAATGACACTCCGTTAATAGGTTTTAAAATAGACTTGAAAGAGGAAAAAAGTAACTTTCCATATGCATACTTTTTAATTCTTCCATTTGAGTTATATTCATCCTAAAAACTATATTATGTAACCGAAAATAATTAAAAAAAGTTAAACGAACGCTTTAGTATAAAGAATAAATTTAAGACATGTACAGGGTGGCTAATGAAAGCCGCTACCAAAAAAAAATTAAATAACTTTTTTTCTATTTAATGAATCTGGTTAATTTTTTTTTTATTTTGCAGATTGACTTTTACGTTTAACAAAAATGGATAACTGGGACACTGAAACAAAAATTTGGATTGTCCGCCGCTATCACGCACTGGAGTCCGTAGTTTCGGTTCAAAGAGAGTATAGGCGCACGTTTGGCGGCAATCCTCCGAGCAGATGGACCATAATAAGACTTGTAAACAATTTTGCCGAGCATGGGACAGTCAACAGAAGACCTTACCATCGAAACCCTTCAGTTCGAACGGAGGAAACAATCGCTGCTGTAGCTGCTGCCATACAAAACAATCCACGTGTTTCGACAAGAAGCTTATCTGCTCAAATGGGTGTAAGCAGACAGTCATTACAGTCAATTATGCACAAAGATTTGGACTTATTCCCATATAAAATTCAAATGGCCATCAAACTGAACGCTGCAGACTTGCCGATTCGCTTGGAATTTTGCCAGAAGATGCTTCAAATGGTGGAAGAGGATGGAAACATGTTGAACTGTCTTTTCATGTCTGACGAGGCCCATTTCGATTTAAACGGCAACATAAACAAACAAAATTGTCGAATATGGAGTGCTTCCAACCCACAGATACTCCATGAGACGGAATTGCATCCACTTCGTGTCACAGTGTGGTGTGCAGTTTCATCACGCTGCATTGTCGGGCCCTACTTCTTCGAAGAAAACGGTCACATCGTTACGGTTACTGGAGACCGTTACTTGAGCATGTTGAGAGAGTTTTTCTATCCAGAATTACGCCGAATGAGAATTTCTTTCAACTCTGTGTGGTTTCAGCAAGATGGTGCAGCTCCTCATATAGCCCAACCTGTTATGACAGAATTGCGACGAAAATTTCCCAATAAGCTGATATCCAGAAACTCCACATTCCGTTGGCCACCCAGATCGCCTGACCTTACCTTACTGCACCTGATTTTTCTTGTGGGGTTATTGCAAACAGGAAGTCTTCAAAGCAAAACCAACAAATTTGAATGAACTAAGGCAATCCATTCGAGAAACAATTGCGGCTATTCCTGTCTCAACTCTCCAAGCAGTAATGAACAACTTTTTGGTAAGATGCCGCACATGCATCGACGAGCAGGGGGGGCATTTAAATTCCATTATTTTTAAAACTAATTAAGCTATATTTAATAAAATTTAATGAGCTTTAACATGAATAAAAGAAAAATGAATTCCATACACTGAAAAATTATTTGAGTTTCTTAATGTAGCAAAATTCATCAGCCACCCTGTATGTTCAAAACAAAAATACAAAAAAAATTGTCTTCTATAATTTTTTTCCGTGCATTAGTGCTGATTTAAATAAAAAAAAATATTTTATTTCCCATTCAGGTCGAAACATAATTAATTCGTTCATTGTTTTTGTGATGTTTCGTTCATGCTCGTGGCTACATTTGGAAATATATTGCGTTTAACAAAACTTCCGCATTCGATGTTAGCAGCTTGAATTTCAAATGCAAACTGGTGTTCTGCTTGAGTCAAATAAAATTCAGTAGCTGCGCATCCACGACCTGTAGGTGCATGCCAAATACTTTTCCGAGGCTCCGCGAAGCTCTTTAGTGCACCGCTGGTTTAATGTTGAATTGTTCATACGAAAAGCTTCGAGCTTGAAAAATAAGTATGGTAGGAAAAAACTGTTGACAGAAGGTGTATTAAAAGACATCATGGAGTACTTTACTTATACATACACGTGCATAGACAATGAAAACTTAAATAGTGGTGTTTTCCCAGATTGCTGGAAGACCTCAGCCTGTTGAAAAAGTTAAAGGTGCAGCGGAACCTGAGATACGACCAGAGACCATTGTAAAAAAGAATCTTCTGGAATATCTGAATAAATATGAAATTATTATAAGTGAACAGTCGGGATTCAGATCAAAAAACTTCGGTGAAACCGCACTCAACTTGGTAATAGCAGAGTGGAAAGAAGGCATGTCAAGTAATCAAACAAAAGTGTCAGTGTTTATTGACCTTAAAAGAGCATTTGAAAATATTGATAGGGACATTACGCTAAGCAAACTGCACAGCATCGGCGTACGAAATGCAGCGCTTAATTGATTCAAAACATACCTTACAGGAAGAAAACAGAATACTGTCGTAAGAAATGCAGTATCGATGAAAATAGATATTGAATTAGGCCCACCACAAGGGTCAGTACTTGCAGCAATTTGATTTATTATATATATATATTATATAAACGATGAAAAATTGCCCTTATTAATCATTACAAGATAAGACTATTTGCGGATGATGCTTTGTTAGCTATAAGTTGTTTCTCTATATCTGAGCCTTTATCCAAAAGACAAGCGGATTTAAATTCTGTATATAAGTGGCTATATCAAAGTACGATAAAAATTAATATGGGAAAAACCAAATGGATAGTTATGACGAAACAGTCTACTGAAGTGCATAATGTGACCCTAAATATAGCAAGTATCCCGATCCAAATAGTGACAGAAATAAAATATTTTTATGAGTAATAATGGACTAAAGACTAAAGTTTGATGAGAACTTCATTTTATATATTCTATTTTATACGGTTATATTCACTTTGGCCTCGTCAAAAATATCTAAGCTACAGATAAAGTTTTGCTTTTGCTAAGTAATGCGACTTACACTCAAAAAATGCTTTGATACGCCAATCCAGTAACTACTTGACAGCTTGAACTGGCTAAATGTGAAGCAAATTGTTAAATACCAAAGCTTGAAATTTATATACAAAATTAAATTAGATAACCTGCCGAATTATATCAAAGACCGTGTGAGATGTAATAATGAGTTTCATAGTTATCAAACTCGAAATATGAACGACTTTCATTTGCCTTATGTAGGATCTGAGTTTGATAAAAAAAAAAGATTGTAAAAATATTTAAAAAAAAAATTATTATTTACTTACTGTAAGGTCCTACCTATTAGATAATATTTAAATGTCCTACAAATGTAATAACTGTAACAAATAAATAAAAAGCGGGCAAGTCGCCGTGGTGCTGGATGTACACCATGATAATGAAACCCACTATTACCTATGGCTCCGTAGCATAGGCATTCGACAGTGAGGCAATCACTCACCAAGATCCAGCACGTAGCGTGTGTCTGCATCACAGTGGCAATGCGTACATGTCCCACCGCTGCGCTGGAGGCTATTCTTGATCTACTTCCACTACATGGGCAAAAAAAAACATTTGGCCAAGAAAATCCTTTTGCAAATCGCCCAGGAAGGTTCAGGCAAACTAAAAGTTATGTCGTTCAGGAACATGGTGAAACTGCTAAACAGGTACCAGAGTTAAATGGTAAGTCATATAACCCCTCGGCCTGACTTGCGTTTGGGTTAGTTTTTATTATTTTTTTCAATTAGTTTCTGAATATCGGTGTGCCAGACCGTGTATACATGTAGAGTATATGGCATCCCTTTCTAGCTCATGTAAAATCACATGTTATGAAAAATATATCTGCACTATTCACTCTCACTATCCGTAATAAAAATTTTGGTTAGCGCTAACAGACAGGTATAACGCAAACACACGCAGGCCTAATGGCTATGAATGATGCAAACTTCATATATAGCAAACTAAGAAAATGCAATTGTTTTAGATTTGGTTTTTAATTTTGAATATAATTATAAATAATCAACAAGATAAATAAATACTGTGACGAATTAGATGATTCCTCGATTAATAATATTGGGTTACATCACTATAAATAATAACACACGCACAAATACTGTAACAAACAGCTAGTTTTATTTACTAGTAATAAACGCAATACAAACACACGAGTTTGGTAACTCCACAGTAAGTTCACTGTATAACACTTTAATATCAACTGCTTGTAAGCTGCCTTTTATAGTCTGGTCAAACGCCAGTTTCATCATATACAAGCGTCTCCACAGATCTGTATAACTCTCGTACTTGCATTCTAGAACACTGGTGATTTATCAGCATTTACTTTGCCTCGTATTCGCAAACACTCATTTTATCTTAGTGGTGGGAGCGTTATCGAGTTAGGGATGGTACATGTTTGAGAATATTCTCCACAATACATATTTGTATATTGTGAAGATATCGATGAGTCTTCGATTAATTATCCTGGATTCGATCACTATAAAGTCAAATAAACACTACAGATATTGTAACTAATAGCTAGTTTTATTTACTAGTAATAAACGCAATACATATTTAAGAGTTTGGTAACTTCACAGTAGTTCACTGGTCAACGCTTGAAAATTAACTGATCAGCCTGCCTTGCTTGGTCACTGCCTTATATAGTCCAACAGGGTGCTTCCCTACGCACCGAGAACTTTCTTGGGTTGGTTGGTTGGTTGGTTCTGGTGGCGAGTCTCCTGCGACTCCAATTAGCGCTGATGCGCCGTTTTGATGGTCGCTCTTCGTGTTATCGAAGGGTCGGTGTTATTTATTGGCATCTCCTCTTTGTATCGCATTCGCAAGCACTCGCTCGATCTCTCTTCCTCTTGCTTGGTACATGCTTGCATGCATAAGCGTAGTCATCGGAGTGGTTTTGAGTTAGCGATCTTACATGCTTGAGAATAGTCGCCACAATATATTATAAATGTACATCATCTTTCCTCCGATTGAAAATTCCGTTTGGGTGCATGAATCTATAAAACAAGACTTGCCGAGTATAAGAAAGTCGGCATTCGCTATCACTTCACTGGATGACCCCTTCGAGTTAGGGGTTTAGAATATGCCCGAGACAGGCATACCGGTCGTAAGAGGCGACTAATATGCACCGAGGTAATGACGTGCAACTCGATGGTTGATCTACGGATATGATGCCTCTCACCTCTCATTATCCATATCTCCCTCTTAGGGAAGGAGAGGTGACATGACCAAGAAGGCTCCAGTGGTCATACCAAATCGCTACCACGACAATCGGGCAGTACCGCAAGGGAGTACGGGAGCGTGCCGGATTCATATCCGGACAAGGACTGTCAGTTTGACAGCAATCACCAAAACCTTCGGGAAGTGTTTTTGTCGTTACAACAACAACAAGATCTTCACTGGATATGTTGTGTTGTCCACGTATCAGAAGACGCACGTCTCCTTGTTTGGGAAGCTTTTAATATTTCAACCATTTGTACATACCCTGCAAACATTCGCGGAGTGTTCATAACACAGGCCGACAAGGAATTTGACCATAAACCAGACCATACTTTCCTAAAGGTTTTCGATGACTTACATACATATGTATGCAAAAGATATGTGATGAAAATTTTGCGTCTAAAACTTTTTTTGTTTTTTCCACAAAAAAAAACTATATGAATATTTGCTCCAAGGTTGCTCTGTGAAATGAACACTCTCCCTATAAGGCTCATAGTTTTCATCTCTTCGGAGTCATAAAAGATTCGTATTTCTGAGGTTCATATTTTTCACATATTTAGGACTCATATCGGACTCTTAAATTACACAGGCCGACAAAATGAGACCGATTTTTTTGACCATAAACCATACCATACTTTCCTAAAGGTTTTCGATGCGCTGAATTCAAATCTGGACGCAGAATTGCTCTATCACGTCAGGATTTTGAGATATCCTAACCTAAATGTGCGAAAAACAACGTTTTTGGCTATTTTTAAGGTTTTATATAACCGACAGATTTTTTTTTAAAAAAAAAGAACACATAGCATTTTAAAGAAGTCTTTCTCTTACGAATGGCTTTGAGTTTGCTCAAATATCTTTTTTTTCGCTAAGATAGAGCAATTTAAAGTTTATAAATTTGATAATTTTCCTATAGCTGAAAACCACTGAATTAACGTAGGTATGATGCAGTAGAACACATACCTCTTACGATAAGTCTACTTTAAATTGCTCTATCTTAGCGAAAAAAGGTATTTGAGCAAACTCAACCCCATTCGTAAGAGAAAGACTTCTTCTTTAAGATGCTGTGTGCTTTTTAAAAAAAAAAAATCTGTCGTTTATATACATATAAACTCAAAAATAGGAAAAAACGGTGTTTTTTGCACATTTAGGTTAGGATATCTCAAAATCCTGACGTGATAGAGCAATTCTGCGTCCAGATTTGAATTCAGTGCATCGAACACCTTTAGGAAAGTATGGTCTGGTTTATGGTCAAAAAATCGGTCTCATTTTTTCGGCCTGTGTAATTTAAGAGTCCGATATGAGTCCTAAATATGTGAAAAATATAAGCCTCAGAAATACGATCATATAGGAATCTTTTATGACTCCGAAGAGATGAAAGTTATGAGCCTTATAGGGAGAGTGTTCATTTCACAGAGCAACCTTGGAGCAGATATTCATATCGTTTTTTTTTTTTTTGGAAAAAACAAAAAAAGTTTTAGATGCAAAATTTTTTTGCATACATACATATGTATGTAAGTCATCTTCAACGGGAAAGTGTGTTCCATAAAACTGTGTTATTTTTGTGAACACGTGGGAAATATACACAGACATTTTCCAATCCATATGCCTGAATTTCAGTTCCAAAAATTATCTTTTAAGGGGCCAAAAAGGGGAGATAAATCACTCCGAAACGCTTCGCATAGAAGTCGTTTTGGAGTCCAATGTGTCGATTATGATATAAAAATGTGTCAGGTATGACTCCTATTCAAGCTCAAATGATATATGATGAAATTCGGCTCATATCGGACGACCATCGCAAGAAGGGAAATACCCTCATTTCGGACTCATAAATGAGCTCATAAGGAAGGCAAATACTCCAATTCAGGACTCTTTTCTGGCTCATTTATGACCCCAATGAGTTGCTGTGTATATTCGCACTTGCTCAAGCAATTTTAGAAATTTCTTCTATGCGTTTTCTTGCAATTTAAAACTGTCGAATAACAATGATTATAACTGCATACTTGCCTTATCTGTGTGAGTCTCCTTGCTTGGGGATATTTTTAATATTTCAACCATTTGTACATACGAGTATATTCGCCACTTGCTCAAGCAATTTTAGAAATGTCTTTTATGCGTTTTCTTACACTTTAAAACTGCTTCCAAACAAGCGTGTGGTACACGGATGGCGTTGTTGTTGTTGTTTGCAACGACAAAATACACTCCCCGAAGGTTTAGGGAACCCGGTACGCTCCCGTACTCCCTTGCGGTACTGCCCGGCTGTCGTGGTAGCGATTTGGTATGGCAAGATCAACCTTCTACGTCATGTCGTCCCTCCTTCCTTAAGGAAGGAGAAGATGGGTAATGGGAGGTGAGAGGCCTCATATCCGTAAAACAACCATCGAGTTGCATGTCATTACCTTTGTGCATTTTAGTCGCCTCTTATGACCCGTATGCCTACCTCGGGCGAAGATTTCAGCTCCTCTGGAAACATACCCGAGCACCTTTAAAGGAAGCATACGCTACATAGCGACAGTCAAACCGCACATTGCAGCAAACCCAATTTTACTAACGAACTCCTGAAATTGTGGAACAAATACTGGGGAAGCAACAACAAAAGTCATCGAAAGTCAAAGTACATATAAAGCATTTCTTAAAATCAAAGTTTTTCAAAAAGTAATGCACCTATTTTAAATATCAAAAATTTACGCCATTTGATGATACTCACATTACCTTTAATTAGGTATGGGTCTAAGCTTGATGACAAGGTCGGGGGCGGGCTATAAGAGCGCTGGGATCGGCCGAAGTGCGATTGAGGGGGTGTCAAGGAGTATTTAACCTCGCTGGCTGTGGCATCGAACTATTTTAAGATTAAAATTATATGGGTGCCGGGCCAAAAGAACGTCCCTGGTAACTGCAGAGCTGGTCTCCTGGTCCAAGCGGGCACGTACGAGCCCGAGGTGGGTACCGGTAGGGTTTATGGGATTCCGTTGGCTGCAGCCTGCTTCTGAACAGGTGGGCTGACACACCCTATTGTCAGGTTCGAGATTCTTCTGCCCAGTAACAGAATGGAAGCGGTCGACGGAACTGTTAGGATTTACCAAGAAACATCTGTCCGTGGTTATTGGAGTGCTAACAAGGCACTGTCCGTTGTGGGTGCATGCGGTACGACTGAACATCCTAGAAAATCCCAGCTGTGTCATCTGTATAGAGGATGACGAGGTTGAATCACCAAGTCACTTTACGCTGAGCTGCCCAGCTTTTGCTTGGACAAGGCGTAAATACTTCGGGAACTATATCGTTGCTACGCAGGTTTGTGAATAACTGTAATCAGGTCACCGTTAGTCAACGTGGCATGGTGTTGTTGTTGTGGTAACGACATAAACACTCCTCGAAGGTTTTGGTGAACGCTGTCAAACTGACAGTCCTTGGCCGGATTTGAAAAAAGTGTCCATGTGGGCTGCCTGCTGACGCAACCGTCATCGTACCTAAACGATTCACCTTTACCGGATCACCTGGATACCCAAAATTTAGGAACGATAATGTTTCAAGCTTTAAAATGTTCGTCTGGAAAAGGGATTTAAAAAGAATTCTGGCAAAATCTGAAAGTCCAGAAACATTTTCAGAAAAAATACACAATGTACTGGATACTTTTTTAACACAAATTAAATCTCTTTAAAAGCTGTTATGATTATATAAAAAAACAACACGGTGAATCCGCTATGGCTGCCAAAATTTGAACATAGCGGAAAATTTGTAAATCAAAAATTTTCCTCAAATTTGGTATTTAGGTGTTTTTGGGGTTGCTCATAACGAATCCAGAGTTTGCTTTATAAAATTCAAAATGGCGGTTCCAACACAGCGGACGAAATTCAAAACTCATTCGATTTTCCTGGAATTTGGTATGCGGAAATTTTCGGGGTCGCCAAGATGGTTTGAAAAACACTTGTTTAAGAAAAATAATCATGCTGCAATCAAAAACATAAATTAGAAAATGGAATAGTAAGCTCTGAAAAGTAAAAGCGTTGAGTCTTTAAGGCATGATCCAATTTTACAGATCGTGTCATTAGCTGGGCGAATTAAAACCTTTTTTATTTGAAAAAATTTGCTTAATGTCAAACTCAATTTGTTTACATTTTTATGGTTACATTCGTATTTGCAAGCTGAGTGATTTATTAAGTGTTTTTGTGACAATATTTTGCGTTAAATAAACAAAAAAAAAACAATAAACGCTACATAGACAAACAAAAAAGTTATTATATGAATTGTAATTGTATAATTTGTGTTTTAAATCTTATTTTGTTTATTGGGATTATTGAATTAGGATGCTATAGTGAATCTGAAAGAAAGTCTTTAGACAAATGACCGATCCACTTTCTGTCGTCTAGCCAAACCAAAATGTGGTAATATGTCAGATTCCTTAGATAGTTTAGATTCAACGGAATCCCGACGTAGTAGTGGCAGTGCTAGCGCAAAGAAGCAAGCGAAATCGCCTGATTTCTTCACCCATTCACCACCTGCGAAACATTGAAAACTTCAAATGGTGAAGTCGTCTGCACCCCAGATAAATGATGAGCATGTTTGAACTAGATTGCCAATTAACAGTGCAATAGAAATCACGTCCTTCCGCACCTACAACATCAACGCCCAGTTGGTGGTAGTCATACACCCGTTTATCATACGATTAATGGTTATCGCATCGACAATGCTCAACAAGAAACACTCCGTTTACCAGCAAGTGCTCATGCGATTCAACAATATTATATAGTGAAACAAAATTAACAACAAACCCAAAATGCAATGCATCACCACCAAATGTTGCGTTTTAGCAATACAACACTGACACGCAAAAATACTCAGTACTTTTATCGGTCACCGGTAGCTTACTCGGGGTTCTTATCTCCAGTATTATGGATCAACAAAGTAGTAAAAAGTCTTGGGAAGCTTTTTTCAATATCTATTTTTTTATCCTATCATCTTTTTCGGTAATTGTTTCCTCTAGGAGACAACTGCTAAACACGTCCAAAAATGTCTGGTAAGGTATCAAACGACGCCATCCAAGTAAGACCGCGATAAAAAGTGGCTAAATTCCTGCGCTCAAGTTTTTTTTAACAATTTAAACTTTTACAAAAATTGAATTACGTACCTGAGGGAAAAAGTTTCTGTACTCTCTTCCAGCTTCTCAACCATACTTGACGAATGATATATGCTCTCAATAAGTATATCATATAGTCGACTTACTTTTGTGTTCTTGCATAACATACAAAGCCATCGATTTGATTTCTAGTGGCACGCACACTTTGTCTTCTCGTTTTACGCACATAGCCATAACTGGTGGTGATGTATCTGTGCTAACGCTCCCACTGTCTGTAATACTGTGCTCACGGGTCTTGCAACGCAGCACATTGATGCTATACACATCATAAGGCAACCAAGTGCTCCGAAAACGCTTGCTAATGGTACACTAGTACTTTGGCTTTTCTTTTTATTACTCTTCTCCACATATTCACTTGTCTCATCAGCGCTGCTTATAGCTTTACTAACTGCGAACACTAAACCAGATATAAGCGTATCATTAGTAATACCCTGCCCTTGGGCTCCTGAGCTGGTTATATAGATTTTTGTAGATTCTAGATATCTGATAATCTGGAGGGTGGGGCCGTGTGCAGAAGTCCACGCAAGTGGGGAAAGTTTCTGATCGCCATTCACCTGGGAATGGCCAGAGCGATTCTTTTGCATGCGGTTCAAGCAGCTCACTACTTCCGGGCTTTGCGCCCAAGTATCCTCTGGGTATCCACCGAACACCCGTTTGGTGGTGAGCTAAACGTGAGAAGGCGACAACCTGGTAATGCCACTCCGACATAATCGGTTTAAGGGCTTGCTGGGGGGTTCAAACAGCAGCGTCTGATCACCAGGTGGTGCGGCTGCAAGCGGGCGTCTGTCTTGGATCAAGCGGCTCGCTATACAAACGTGTAAGAGAATTCAAACTCCCGTGAAACGGGTTGTGCGTTGGGTTTGGGACCCACCACATAAAACAAAGTTCCAATGAAATTCAACAACAAAGCCTCGGATATGAGAACCCCTTTTTTAGATGACAACACCCGCAAACGAAATAAGGATTATGAGATAAGGGCATGTACCTGGAATGTCCGGTCCCTTAATGGGGAAGGTGCCGCTGCCCGGCTGGTTGAGGTCCTGAGGAAAGCAAAAGCTGACATCACCGCCATACAAGAGATGCGATGGACGGGGCGAGGAAACACGATCAAAACACCTTGCAACATCTACTGGAGTGGGCATGAAGACAAGCGCAGATTCGGCGTGGGATTTGTGGTGGGAGAGAGACTCCGCCACCGAGTACTGTCGTTCACACCCGTGAACGAGCGTCTCGCTGCAATCCGCATAAAAGTACGATTTTTCACCATATCGTTTATCTGCGCTCATGCACCGACGGAAGAGAAGGACGACGTGGAAAAGGATGCATTCTACGAGCGCCTGGAAGAAGCATAAGAGCGCTGCCCCCGTCATGATATCAAAGTCGTGCTTGGCGACTTTAACGCCAGGGTGGGTAAGGAGGGTGTATTTGGCCCCACTGTCGGGAAGTTCAGTCTCCACGATCAGACTTCGCCAAATGGATTCAGGCTGATCGACTTCGCCGGTGCCCGAAACATGGTCATATCCAGCACTAGGTTTATGCACAAGAAGATCCATCAGGCTACATGGCTGTCCCCCGATCGAAAAACACGCAACCAGATCGACCACGTTGTGATAGACGGACGGCATGCTTCCAGCGTTTTAGATGTTCGCACAATACGAGGACCTAACATCGACTCTGATCACTACCTAGTAGCAGCCAAGATTCGTACCCGCCTCTGTACGACAAAACAGGTGCAACAAAAAACGCAGGGAAAGCTGGACGTCGAAAAACTTCAATCGCAACAGACCGCCAATTATTTCGCAGATCGCCTCTCACACCTGCTCTCCGAGAGCACAATTCAACCTAGTGGAATGCATGCGCAGTGGGATCGTATCTCAGGAGCACTCCGTACCGCAGCCGAAGAAGTAATTGGATTCCGGCGAACGCGAAGAAACAACTGGTATGATGATGAAGAGTGCCGCGCTGCAACGAAAAGAAAGGACGAAGCCTACAAGGCAACGCTGAGATCGAATGCAACGAGGAGTGTGTGTGAACACTACCGCGAGTTGAAGAGAGAAGCGAGGCGGCTTTTCCGGGCGAAAAAAAGAGAGGCAGAAAAGCGTGAAATAAAGGAGCTTGAGATGCTGGCCAACGGGAATAATGCCCGAAAATTCTATCAAAAACGGTTTCAAACCCGGGGCAAACTCCTGTAAGAATGAGAACGGCGACCTGGTGACCGATGTTCAGAGAACACTCAGAATATGGAGGGATCACTTCTCTGCCCTTTTAAATGGAGAAACTGAGCAAGAAACCAGAGAAGATGCCGAACCCGAGCCCACAATCGAAGATGATGGAATTGACGTTCCACAACCCGACTATAATGAGGTGCGAATAGCAATATCCCGATTGAAAAACAATAAAGCAGCTGGCGCTGATGGTTTGGCTGCTGAGCTATTCAAACACGGAGGCGAGGAGCTGGTAAGGCGCATGCATCAGCTTCTATGCAGAATATGGTTGGATGAATGCATGCCTGAAGATTGGAATCTAAGTGTTCTCTGCCCAATCCACAAGAAGGGCGATCCTGCAAACTGCGCCAACTATCGCGGAATCAGCCTTTTGAATATCGCATATAAGGTCCTATCAAGCGTATTGTGCGAAAGACTGAAGCCTGATGTGAACAGACTGATTGGACCTTATCAGTGTGGCTTCAGACCTGGTAAATCTACCATCGACCAGATTTTTACAATACGCCAAATCTTGGAAAAAACCCGTGAAAAAAGAATCGACACTCATCATCTCTTTGTTGATTTTAAAGCCGCTTTCGATAGCACGAAAAGGAGCTGCCTATATGCCGCTATGTCTGAATTTGGTTTCCCCGCAAAACTTATACGGCTATGCAAAATGACCTTGAGCAACACCGCCAGCTCGGTCAGAATTGGGAAGTACCTCTCCGAGCCGTTCGAAACTAAAAGAGGTTTCAGACAGGGTGACCCCCTATCGTGTGATTTCTTTAATTTAATGCTGGAGAAAATATTACAAGCTGCAGAACTTAACCGCGCTGGAACAATATTTTATAAAAGCGTGCAACTGTTGGCATATGCTGACGATATTGATATCATTGGCCTTAACAACCGCGCCTTAACTTCTGCTTACTCCAAATTAGAAAAAGAAGCGGAGAAAATGGGATTGGTGGTGAACGAGGGCAAAACGAAGTACCTTCTGTCATCATGCAAAGAGTCAGCGCATTCGCGCCTTGGCAACCAAGCCACTGTTGGCAGCAATAATTTCGAAATAGTAAAGGACTTCGTTTACCTGGGAACCAGCATTAATACCAACAATAATGTTAGCCCAGAAATCCGACGAAGAATCACTCTTGCAAACAAATGCTACTTCGGACTGAGTAGGCAATTGAAAAGTAAAGTCCTCTCTCGACGGACGAAAATAACACTCTACAAGTCACTCATCGCACCCGTCCTGCTATATGGTGCAGCAGCGTGGACACTAACAACATCTGATGAGGCGGCGCTGGGACTATTCGAGAGAAAGGTTCTTCGAAAGATTCGTGGACCTCTACGCGTTGGCGACGGCGAGTACCGAAGAAGATTTAATGATGAGCTGTATGAACTTTACGCAGACGCCGACATAGTTCAGCGAATTAAAACACAGCGGCTTCGCTGGCTAGGCCACGTAGCGCGAATGAGCGAAGATGCTCCAGCCCAGAAGGTATTCTTATCGGCACCCGCCGGTGGAAGCAGAGGAAGAGGGAGACCACCACTCCGATGGAAGGGCCAAGTGGAGACCGATTTGCGATCGCGCGGTGTTTCCAATTGGCGCCAGTTGGCGCAACGAAGAAACGACTGGCGAGCTATGTTGGACGGTCAAAATCGCCCAGGCGGTTAGATGACCATTTAAAGAAGAAGATATCTGAAAGTATTTTTGGCAAAACATGCATTTTCCTACAGCCTATAAATAACAAGCAAATATTTGAATAAACATACATAGTTACAAGCATCTTAAACAACACTTCATTCTTACCTCCACCGTTTGCTGTGTATACAAATCCAGACTACATTTCAGTCTCGTGACACAGAAATCCCGATATAGTTTCTCTGCTTCCATTACTTCGTAAGGTACCTCTTCCATTTTACTGTGCATGGAAACTAATGCACGCAAGCCCACAAGTGTGCCAACGCTCTGTACTTAAGTCTTTGGCTCTTGGAGTCTCAATGCCAGCAGCTGAAGGTGTTTGGGTGTCTGCACCAAGCAAGTCATTCTCTTCGGTACCAATGCACGTTAAAGTCGGGGAATTGTGTACATTCTATCATGGTTTGGTTTGGGTCTGCCACCGGTGGCGCGACGAATGTAAACACTCTTGCTGTTAATACGCATTTTATACCGATAGACGCTTAATAATTGCTTATTTTAATGCCTTTAATGTAACAATCACTAGCAGCAATAAGCGCAAACCTTCTAATTAATTATTAAACTTATATTTTCATGTTTCTACAAATTACAAAGCAATTGCTAGCTTTTTATTTACAATTTAAAATGTCAAATTGTGTTAGAATTTGACACTACAGCCATAGGCGAATTCAGGGCGAATAAAAAGCCTTCAAGATCAATCGGACCCGACGGTATTGCCATGAAGATGTTGAAACACCTAGGCCCCGAGGGACAAAGTTATTTGACGGCTCTCTTTAACCTCTCACTAACCACTTTCGTCCTCCCAGAGATTTGGAAACAAGCCATTGTGGTCCCCGTGGAACTCTAGAATACGAACAATCAAACAAGGGGTGCCGCAGTGTGGTGTACTATCCCCCCTTTTGTTTAATTTCTATATTTCAAGGCTTCCTCTCAAACCAGACGGAGTCTCCATTGTATCCTATGCTGACGACTGCACGATTATGGATTCGGGTAAAGGCCTCTCCATCAATAACATCATTACAGATGCGTTCCACTCAAGCTGCAGAACCACACAGGCCAGGAGCGGCAAGAAGACCGCAACCTGCTGGTCGCGTGATCTCCTAATGATGAGGAAGACCGTCCGCAGACTTTTTAAAAGGTCAAGACGGACGAACAGCTGGGACGATTACACAACACACCTACCCCTATACAACAAAGAGATAAGAAAATCCAAGAGAGCCAGCTTTAGGTATTTCTGTGAAGAAATTTCCTCAACACCTGCAGCGGCGAGGTTGCACAAAGCGCTAGCCAAAGAGCGGAAAGAGATCAACGTAGTAATAAAGCCTCCTGATGGCACTTATACCAGTACTGAGGAAGAGAGAGCAGGAACCCTGCTGGCAGCAAACCTCCCTGGTGCATCCCAGGGCACACAAAACCCCCCTCTTCGAGAACCGAGGCCAAGCCAGTCTGACTGGTATACGGCAGATAAACTCTTCTCGGAGGGAGCTGTCAAATGGTCAGTGCACATATTTGACAAGTACAAATCACCAGGGGCAGATGGCATATACCCGGCGCTGTTACAGCAGGGTAACCAACTTATCCCACACATAGCTAGAATCATGACAGACAGCATGGCGCTGGCATACATACCTACAGTGTGGAGAGACACAGTGGTTTTTATACCCAAAATAGGTAAAAAGGACTACTCTTTAGCTAATTCCTTCAGGCCAATAAGTCTAACATCCTGTGTGCTAAAAGCAATGGAAAAAATAATAGACCGCAGCATCAGAGCAAACATCCTGAACCATCACAGTCAGCACGCATATAGTGCAGGCATATCAACGGATACAGCCTCTATCAACTGTCAACTGAGATCCAGAATGCGTTCGCCTGCGAGGAAACAGTGCTCTGCGCCTTTCTTGATATTGAAGGTGCCTTCGACAACACGTCTCATGACAGCGGTAATCGAGCACTGCAGAACAGAAGGGTTCAACGCCTGTCCAAAGATGGATGCCCTCCTGAACCAATGCTGCCAGTAGAAGCTTTACTCTGCCCAAAAACCGCTGAAACCTGGACAGGCAGCAGCATAATACAGGTTAACAATACTAAGGGGTGCCCACAAGGTGGCGTTCTTTCACCCCTTCCGGGGAGTAGACGAGCTCCTGCAAATTCGAGAACCACCCTTTGTGACATCATACAAAGAGCACTAAACCTGACAAAGAGGTGGTGTACTAGTGTTCGGATAAACATAAACCTCACAAAAATAGCCATAATTTCCTTTACCGGGACTCAGAACAATAACCCTACATGGCATGCCAATAGACTTTGCAGCTGAATTAAAATACTTGGGGCTCATTTTAACAGCAAGCTTCTATGGAGGCAACAGTTCGAGAGCATGTCAAGTAGGGTCAATCATGGTGTGCAGACGTATAGTGGGGGTGCAGCCCGCATATCCTTAGATGGATGTACACTATGATAGTAAAACCCACTTTTACCTATGGCGCGGTAGCATGGGCATTAAGAACAGCGCACTCGACAGTGAAACAAGCACTCACCGATATCCAGCGTCTGGCGTGTGTATGCATGACAGGGGCAATGCGAACATGTCCCGCCCCTGCGCTGAAGGATATTCTTACCTACCCCCACTACACGTCGCGATGGAGCAGTCGGCCAAGAGAAGCCTCTTGTGCATCGCAAAGGAGGGTTTGGGGAAAGGAAAAGTAATGTCATCCAACACCATGGCGAAACTGAGGGGAAACCATCCCGATATCTCAGTTACCAAGGGACGATATTAGAGGCAGATCATCTTTGAAAAGAGATTTAAAGTAGAATTGGGAGACAAGTTAACCTGGTAACAATCCAGAGTAGACACCATACGCCGCTCCCACACAATCGTGTGGTACACGGATGGTTCGAAACCCCCGGAAGGAATTGGAGCCGCAATTTTTGGCCCAAGAGCGAAGATTTCCGCGCCTCTGGGGACATACCCGAGCATCTTTCAAGTGGAAGAATACGTATGTGCAGAACTAAATTTGCAGCGGGGATATAGCAATGAGAGCATCGCTATACTTAGCGACAGCCAAGCCGCACTCAAAGCGATCTCATCATGTTCATCCGCGAGTGCGTAGAGAAGCTTAACTACCTAGGAACCAACAACAGTATACTGCTAGCATGGGTTCCAGGTCACGCAGGAGTCGAAGGAAACGAGCAGGTTGATAGCTTAGCGAGACATGCAGCAAACACAAGGCCTGAAGCAATGCTGCCAGTAGATCCGCAAAAACCCTGAGAATGCTTGAGAAAAGACGAAGAAAAAGAACGAGAGGGGTACTGGCCCAATGTGCCGGGCTTACGGCAATTAAAATTGATCTTGGGGGGATACAACACCTCTCGCTACAGAGCAATTATAGGCCCCTATAAATCTAACTTAAGAATTCTCACTGGTATTCTTACAGGTCATTGCAGACTCAACAACCACCTCCACAAATTGGGTATAAGAGCGGATGACAATTGCCGGCTTTGTCACACATCGGAGACTGCAGACCATGTCTTTATGACATGCGACGCTTTGTCAGGAAAAGAGGACAAGTCCTGGGATCACCATGGCCAGAGAATACACAAGTACAAGCCCTCAAGCCAACTGAAATTATCTCCTTTCTGAGGGAGATTGGCTTGGATGAGGTGTTGTAAATCGATGAGGGCACAATAAACCATCCGGTCGCAGTGCTATCCTCAAATAATCTATCTATCTAAGGCCTCCCTATTGACGAACTAGTTACGAGCATTAACTGTTACCTCCGTGACCTTTAAAACTTCTCCACCGAGCGCAATCTGACCCTGTATCCGACTAAATCGACGAAGGCACTTTTTACGACGTGGAATGGATGGGATAAGAGGTCAACGTCCACGTAGATTGAGTACCTCTACCTACTGTCAACCACCCTAAAATCCTGAGTGTGACGTTCGACAACAGCCTTACCTTCGCTAGTCATGCCACCGCAACAGACTCAAAGGTAGAGAGCCGCAACAAGATCCTCAAGTCACTGGCCGACAGTACTTGGGGAAAAGATAAAGAAACGTTGTGTTATGTCCCCTCATGATACCAAACACCTCTTTCCTGTTCAATTGAACCTACTCTTCTAACACCAATATCACTCTGGTCCAACCCTGTTAAAAGTACGCGTTTCCCTGGACTTCCGTTAGAAGAGTGATGATGATTCTCAGAGTGATCGTGCCCATAAGGCAGGGCGAAGCACTGTTAATAACCACAACAAAAACAACTTCCTTCAGCGGCGACAATTTTGCTGTCAACAAATTTTTCCACAACGCCACACAAACGGTCAAACAGCTCATGTGAAGCAGCTTCTAACTTTTCACGATGGCCGCCAGTCTTCTTTGACGTTCGGGTTAACTAAATTCCAAATTAGAAATTATTCTGCAGATAAAACATAAGCACATATTTCATTTATAACATAAAATATATATTTATATATCACACGAAAGCAAAAGCGAAATATTTGTATATCACATATATGTAGAATAGAAGCACCACTTGCGTACCAAATCGTTGGCCGCAGCTCTGCTATCGCTCGCCCCACTCGCGGACCAACCTGGCACGGAGTGATTTCTACCGCTGCACACAATGGCCCACTACTTTACCCCTTTTATTAGGGCTTTCTCCGTGCTAAGTCTATAAATAATAGTTACTTTTATTTATTTGTAAACCTTTCTTTCACTTCCTGTTTACAAGCTGAACGCCATTATAAGCGCGCGAAAAGATTAAACATTTTGATGAAAAGTGAACAGCTGATTGTCAAAGCGAAAAAAAGTTAACAGTTGCTCAACTTTGTGTTTCGGCTCATTCCGCTTCACCTTTGACGTTTTCTTTGGTAAGCTGCATTTAAATTCGTATATTGAACTTATCTTCCAAAGCAAAGTTTGATAAAAGGTATAACCAGTCGCATCGCTGATATCAAGAAAAGGAAATTATGGAAGATTAGACAAATTTAACGAAGCAGGCTATCTTTTTACAAATAAATAAATAAGTGAAATAATTTTTGTCAATGCAATCCACAATTTGTGATCAGTAAGCCCGAAATCCCCGGTATACCAAATTTCAGGAAATTTTGTAAGCCATGTTGGATCCGCTATTTTGAATTTTGCATATTCGATATCGGATTCGCAACCACCCACCCCAAAACCCCCGTATACCAAATTTCAGAAAAATCTTAAGATTTTTACAAATTTTGGCCGCCATCTTGGATCCGCCATTGTAATTTTGCATATCCGATTTCGGTCAAAATCGCCCAGGCGGTTAGATGACCATTTAAAGAAAGATTTCGGATTCGCAATCAGCCAATGGTTGATTTTTGCAAATATATCCGCTACGTGAATCCGCCATGTTGGTTTTCACCTAATCATACCAGCTTTTAAAGAGCTTTAATTTGTGTCAAAACAGTATTCAATACATGGTGTGTTTTTTTCTGAAAATGTTTATGGACTTACATTTGATTTTTTTCCCACATTTCAGCCGCCATATTGAAACCGCCATTTTGTATTTCAAATTTCGCCAGAACTTTTTTGGAAGCCCTTTTCCAGGCGAACAATTTGCTGCCGCAAACATTATGATTTATCGTCCCCAATTTTGGGTATGCAAGTGATCCGGTTAAAGTCGAACGTCCCATATATATGTAGGAACATATACTTTGAACGGAAAGGTAACTCGTTCTGGACAAATATACTGATCCGACGTACTGAACAATATAACATAGTAGGTTTGTTTTATAAAATATTGTAAGCTATGAATATATAAAAGGAGAAATTGATTGATAGTTTTAGTTATACTGTGGTTTTAGTTTTTTCACGAACATTGAAACGTTTTTTTTCACATGTGTTAAATATATTGAATTTTTGTGAATTAATAATTATTAAATAAGTAATTAAAAATATATGTACAACTACAATTCTACATACATGTTATATGTGCATTAAAAAGTGTGTGTTAAAAAGTTAAAAAAAAATTTGTTTAACCTTAGTTTTTCCTTAAATTGTCTCATTACCTTTAAAAATAAATGCTATCAATAAATAGTGAATGTATCCCGCTTTCATTTGATTTGACAGTCTTCATCTTACAAACCCAACCCACCAAAAGAGTCTGCACAGTGCTCCGTTAGGACTCCCTAAGAGAAGCGCTCACCCTCCTAAAGAGGATTCGAAAAGGCTCTCAACGGAGCGTATCCGACGCAGAAAAGTGCCTTTTGAAATGCATGAAAAAGTGCTCCTCTGGGACTCTTTACATGTGCGTTTTCGGAGTGTCAAAACGTTCCTTAAGATAATCCATAAAGACTCCTTGCGGACTCCCCAATTTTCTTATAATTTTTTAAGAGGACTCCTTAAATGACTGATTTCCCAGTCTCAAAAGGCTCCCTGCGGACTCCTCAAATGAGCGATTAAGGAGTCCAAAAAAGCTTCACCAGAATGGTTCGTTGTTGTTGTTATTAACAGTGTTTCGCCCTGCCTAATGTACGCGATCACTCTAAGAACCGTCATGAAGCTCTTCTAACGGCAGTCCAAGGAAACGCGCAGTTTCAACAGGATTGGACCAGAGTGATATTGGTTTTCGAAAAGTAGGTCCAATTGAAGAGGAAAACAGATGTTTAGTATTAAGAGGGGATATACAAAATGCAGGACATGTATGCGGTATGGTGGGGTTAAGTTTGGGCAAGTAATAGTTAAGCCTATTGCAATATCCAGAAGTTGTACTAACATGACTCTAGTCTTCCTCGGAAGAACACGCTGCTCGTCAGCAAGGTTATGTAGTGCCGGATCTCATCACAGTGCTTACGTATATGTTTCCTTGTCTCTAGGGGGCGGAGCTTCATCCAATAGATAACGGATTGGATGACAAGGTTTGTGGCAGTTTAGTAAAAACTGTCTGCTCAACAGTTCCGCATGCTAGCGTACATTGAGCATTTTGGCCTCCTGATTAGGGTGAGACTCAGATGGCATAATCAGACATCCTGTGGAAGTTCTGATGGCGGCGTTTTGGCAGACTTGCAACTTGCTCCAGTTGGTGTCAGAAAAGTTGGGCGACCGTATGTGAGCAGCGTAATCAATAAGCGGCCGGCCAATAGCCTTATATGTCGCTAGCAACGTTTCTTTATCTTTTCCCCAAGCACTGCCGGCCAGCAACTTCAGGATCTTGTTGCGGCTCTGTACCTTTAAGGCTATTGCGGTGGCATAAATAGCGAAACTGAGGCTGTTGTCGAATGTCACACCCAGGATTTTAGGGTGGTTGACAGTAGGTAGAGGTACTCAATCTACATGTACGTTTAACTCTTTTCCCATCTGCGCATTCCACGTCGTAAAAAGCGTATCCGTCGATTTAGTCGGAGACAGGGCAAGATTTCGCTCGTTGAAAAAGCTTGAAAGGTCACGGAGGTAACAATTAAGCCTCGTAACACGTTCTTCTTTGGAGAGGCCCTTGCCCGAAGCCATAATCGTGCAGTCGTCAGCCGACCTTTGAGGTAAAACGGGAGCAAAATGGTCTCCAATAACTTCGCTACCGGCGACAGGAGAGATATCGGACGATATGATTCTCTTTGGTTCGCCGGCTTCGCGAAACTTAAATAGGGGGACCACAATCGCTTGTTTCCAAGTCTGCGGAATGGCGAAAGTGGTTAGCGAGAGGTAAAAGAGTGCCGTCAAATAGCTCTGGCAGTCGGGGCCTAGGTATTTCAACATCTTTATGGAAATACCAATTGATCATGAGGGCTTGGCCTTCATTAAAGCTTCCTTTACCTTGGCGACGGAGACGGCAATGGGCGCTGTATTGTGTCAGCAGGTAGATGCATTATAAACTGTCTCCAAATGTAATGGTGACCTTGTCATTGTATTTGGTCGGATTTGATAGGGCCTTAACTGTTGACCATAATTTTCAGACCCCGCCGGGGAGGTTGCATGCCTCTAGGTGTTGTTTCCACTTGGTCAACTTGTAGCCATAGACCGTCCGTCGGAGTTCCGCGTTGAAATCTTTAATTCTAGGGTCTGCGGGATTGAGAAGTCTCACGTTCTCTTGCCAGAGCCGCTGCTTCCGCATGGAATTCTTCCAGCGGGAATGAAGCGGTCACAGGTTGAATCAATAACTTGCGAAACTCTCGGTACAAGTCCGCTTTGCTGAAGTTGATATAAGTTCGCCGTTCTTAGGTTATTAAGTCCGTCTGCCGCTAGATTGAGAGTATAATTGGCCAATGTCAGAATCGGTCGCCAGTTGACGCGGTTTATGAGTCCTGCGCTTACGATTGACATGTCCGGCGGGCTATGGTGGGGGCGTCTCTGTTCACTGTACAGAACATCTATTTGCTCCGCAACGCACTTATATCAGGGTTATAGTCCCTCGGGCAACATGTTACAGGGGGTATGTAAATGTTCATAATTTGCAGGTCGACATCGCCTGACCGTCTGACTATACCTTAGAACTTTACGATAGAGTCCCTTATGTCGATGTCGGGGAAAAATAGATTATATTGTACAGTGTGGTGTGTTGTGAACGCGAGACCACCCCCATTACCGATGGGACGATCTTGCCGATGTACATTATACCCATCATAAGTTCGTTAGTCTGAGTTTGTGTTTAGTTTGGTCTCTTGAATCGCAGCGATTTTGATGTTGTTTAGCTTCGTAAATTCAGTTATCTCTGCGATTTTATTTTGTTTTGTTGTTTTTCCGACAGGGTGAATGATTGATGTATATTGGAACGATTTTTCGTCATCCCTTGTCAAATTTGGTTTTGAGACAAACCGGTTTCGGCGTTGTGCCATCATCAGTGTCGATTTTCGTTCTGATCTGTTGTGGTCGTTTGTCTTGTATTTATAGTAGGTAGCAGGTAACGTCAGCATGGGTGTCTGTTTGTGTACGTGTGTGCGTGTGTGCAGACACCCATGCTGACGTTACCTGCTACCTACTATAAATACAAGACAAACGACCACAACAGATCAGAACGAAAATCGACACTGATGATGGCACAACGCCGAAACCGGTTTGTCTCAAAACCAAATTTGACAAGGGATGACGAAAAATCGTTCCAATATACATCAATATCTCTGCGATCTTCCCAGCTAATCCGTTTTAATTAAGCTGTACCATTTTGAAGTGCGCGGGAGGCGAGGTGAGGGTCATACTAGGCGTGAGGGACGGATGCGTTTGCCTAGGTGGTGGTAGGCTGAAGCCTAAGCTGTGTCGTCTAGAAGAGAATGAGCCTAGAAAGTTAGATGGAGAGGCCAGATTATCTGGCGTGGAAGGCTGCGGCGTGGTGTAGCAAGGCGCTATAAACGTATCCGTCCAAAGGTTTCTGTTCGCTAGCCCAGAGCACATAAGAACGTGACATAGGCCAAGGTAATTGTTGCATTTGACCGATGGCGCAGGCGTATATAATCTTTGCCGACAAGCAGTGCACATTGTGAAAGTCAAAAGGAGATGGTGGCCCTGACCACTGTGCATGCTGGAAGTAGAGGAGACATTGGGGGCGGAGACAGAGGGGACTGGCGCTCAGCAGTGCTCGTTTACCTATTTCGGAGGGGATAGGAGTGATGAACGGCTGTGCGAGATGGAAACGGTGTTGAGCATGAGCGGCAGTCGGGAGTAGGTGAGACGGACATTGCAGCAGCGCTGGTAGTCGTGGATACTGGGCCATCATTGTGATCACTTGAGGATAGTAGGGGCGGTGGGGGTGCGCTAGAGCGACGTGTGCCGAGGCACGCTATAAAGCGTGAACAACAAGGTACTAAAGAAAGTACGGGGTCTGTGAATGGCAGGCTTAAGCCATGAGCATCCAGATTTAACCCCTGCGGGTTAGGGGTTTAGAATATGCCCGAGGTAGGCATACCGGTCGTAAGAGGCGACTAATATGCACAAAGGTAATGACGTGCAACTCGATGGTTGATCTACGGATATGATGCCTCTCACCTCTCATTACCCACCTTATCCTTCCTTACGGAAGGAGGGGTGACATGACCTAGAAGGTTTCACTGGTCAAAAATCTCTACCACGACAGTCGGGCAGTACCAAGGGATTACCGGAGCGTACCGGGTTCAAATCCGGCCAATTACTGTTAATCCGACAACACTCCCCAAAACCTTCGGGGAGTGCTTTTGTCGTTACCACAACAACAACAACAGCATCCAGATTTATGAAGCCATCTCTTACACTTCACGAATTGAACAAAATACGACCGTTTAATATAAATTTTCTTCCAGCAAACGCAGCAGGCCCGGGGTTGGGTTCGATACCAGCCCGTAACAAGAGAAAATGGAGCAACCCCGAGGATGGCAATTTGAGGGTGGGACATGACATATTAGACAGGGTTACACTGAAATAGCAGCTCTTGGCCGGGTAAAATAACCTACCTCTCACTTCCAATAAATCATCCCAAGATAACGGCGAATTAATTTCAGACTATATTTTTTACTTATATCTAGCTAAAATACTTGCATATACAAGTTAAAAAAAAGTTATTTAAAGTTAAATGTGTTAATTTCGTTAAAATGTTTTAAAATAATAACATAATGATCAAAATTTGGCTCTTATATTTCAATATACTTCGAAGCCCACTGGACCGGTGTGCAACAAAAACTGGCGGAACTCAGTGGCTTTCCAAAGCCCTAGTTCTAAAATATTCCTTGGTTTTCTACTGAATTCTTTTCCAACACAGCTTCTCTAACACTTCAGTTCCTCACTTAGAAGATTTTTTTGTTCATCAGTTTGTGAATATTTTTGCCCCTTACCTTTCACCTATGCAATTAACAATGTCTTGACAGCTCTAAGGCAAACTACATGCATGTAGTCCAGCGCAAACGAGTCCACTGTATTAATTGAGAGCTCCTCATCTTGGCAGTCCGTTTTCTTTCCTAGCTCGGAAACCCCACTTTGTTGAATGGGAAAGTATTTAACAATTAACGATAGCCACACCAACAATATTCACAATATTTCAGCGAAAAATTTCGTGACCCCTAACCGATTCAACACCGGCTACGCGATCCACAATATTTCTGGGCAGAGCACCTTTCTTCGACAGCGGTTTTTGAAACATTTTGATTTTAATAACTCTTGTTGTGTTTCCCCCCAAAAAAAAAGTATATGGTTGTACTCAACTTAATGATATTGTTACGAATTCGAGGAGTATTCGATTATTTTCCTGGTAATAAACGCAATTTTGGCTCACATCTTCTTTCTTTCTTCTTTAAATGGTCATCTAACCGCCTGGGCGAGTTTGACCGTCCAACATAGCTCGCCAGTCGTTTCTTCGTTGCGCCAACTGGCGCCAATTGGAAACACCGCGGGATCGCAAATCGGTCTCCACTTGGCCCTTCCATCGGAGTGGTGGTCTCCCTCTTCCTCTGCTTCCACCGGCGGGTGCCGATAAGAATACCTTCTGGGCTGGAGCATCTTCGCTCATTCGCGCTACGTGGTCTAGCCAGCGAAGCCGCTGTGTTTTAATTCGCTGAACTATGTCGGCGTCTGCGTAAAGTTCATACAGCTCATCATTAAATCTTCTTCGGTACTCGCCGTCGCCAACGCGTAAAGGTTCACAAATCTTTCGAAGAACCTTTCTCTCGAATACTCCCAGCGCCGCCTCATCAGATGTTGTTAGTGTCCACGCTGCTGCACCATATAGCAGGACGGGTGCGATGAGTGACTTGTAGAGTGTTATTTTCGTCCG
Source organism: Merzomyia westermanni (assembly GCA_949987695.1). Taxonomy (NCBI): domain Eukaryota; kingdom Metazoa; phylum Arthropoda; class Insecta; order Diptera; family Tephritidae; genus Merzomyia; species Merzomyia westermanni. The sequence goes on from OX465290.1 coordinate 121,378,920, forward strand.
TCGAGAGAGGACTTTACTTTTCAATTGCCTACTCAGTCCGAAGTAGCATTTGTTTGCAAGAGTGATTCTTCGTCGGATTTCTAGGCTAACATTATTGTTGGTATTAATGCTGGTTCCCAGGTAAACGAAGTCCTTTACTATTTCGAAATTATTGCTGCCAACAGTGGCTTGGTTGCCAAGGCGCGAATGCGCTGTCTCTTTGCATGATGACAGAAGGTACTTCGTTTTGCCCTCGTTCACCACCAATCCCATTTTCTCCGCTTCTTTTTCTAATTTGGTGTAAGCAGAAGTTACGGCGCGGTTGTTAAGGCCAATGATATCAATATCGTCAGCATATGCCAACAGTTGCACGCTTTTATAAAATATAAAATATTTTGGCTCACATAATTTAGTTAAATCGGTGTAGTTATTCACATTGCATGCTTAAAGGCCATAACATGACATTTCTAACCTTAGAAAAGCGAAAAATGCAAATTGTATGTCACAATGAAGCTTGAAAGCATTTTGTTTATTTATAAAGTGTGTATCAAAAAAATGTGTTACAATATACTTAGCTTATGAAAATATGATCAAAGTTCGCTGACATAAAAGAATTTGAAATTGAACTACGTACACTTTATCTTAGCAAAAAATGCAAATTGTATGTCACAATGAAGCTTGAAAGCATTTTGTTTATTTATAAAGTGTGTATCAAAAAAATGTGTTACAATACTTATCTTATGAAAATATGATCAAAGTTCCCTGACATAAAAGAATTTGAAATTGAACTACGTACACTTTATCTTAGCTGTCAAAAATAGAATCTCACGGAACGCGCTAAGTTCTATCAGAAGTTTTGGAAGTTGGTGTGGTAACGCTGCATAACGCTGAATTTAAAACACAGCATTTTGCATTTTCGGATATGAGTTTTCGAAGGTGTTCTTTGTAAAGCATGTTTTTTATTTACAAAATTTTTTTTTTTTTTTGAGGTAAATGAATTTACTAATGTTCGAAGCATACATATATTATTTGTTTACAAACCATTTATTAGAGGTTATAGAAATTTGAAGCGCCGTGCAAAAATATACACATTTTTACTAAATCTTTTAATTAATTCAATTCTCTCTCTATGGCGCGATATACAACAGGTATATCATCATAAACCTCCTAAGAGATTTTTGCGCCAAGCTTCTCTTCCAATTTGTGGTGTGCCGATTTGAATTTTCCCTACAAATTGGTGGGACCTACAGTTTTTTGCCGACTCCGAACGGCATCTACAAAGGAGACGAATTTTTGCTGAGAAGCCTGTCATGGCAGAAATACACTCGGAGAGTTTGCCAAACCACTGCCGAGGGGCGACCCCGTTTTGAAAAACTTTTTTCAATTCACTTTTGATGTTACCTGTACCAGGGCTCGAACCATGGACCTTCGGTGTGGTAGGCCGGCAACACTACCTTCACACCACAATTAGTTAACATAATATTAACTTGTTGTTTAACTTATTTTCACAATATTACAAAATACGCGCGCTTATTTACAAATTGAAAAACACAATCAATTTGCTGATTGTTTACAAATGACAGAGAATGAGATAATGCCAAGAAAAATGGAATATAGTGGCAATATTTCACGAATTTCTTCGAAGATTACTGGGTTGATTTCAGCATTTATAACGCTAATGCAAAAAAAGCATTTAGCTGCATTTTGGTGTCAAAATTTTTATAGTAAATTTTCATTTCATTTATTGATACAACAATATAAGTAGAATAAGATAAAAAAAAACACAAAATAAACATTTAACAATTCAGAATATTACACAAGACAATCCAAGAAAAGTAAAAAATTTGTTTAAAATATTGAATAATTGACTTAGTTAAAAAGTAGATGGTTATTCCTCTAAGGCCCGGTTTTTCAGTCCTTGGTTAAGCTCAGTTTAAACTAAGTTTGCTTAAACTCGGCATAACTTTAAACTCCAGTTAAACTGCAGAGCGGTTTTTCAGTAAGAGTTTAAGGCCGCTTTGAAGATTTGCTTTTTATACGGCAACATTGGTTTTTTTTTATCTAGATACGGCAAAAGATGACATTTGTTTACATATTCAATGCCATTGCTTCTCCTCAGTATTGTAATAGTTAGGATTTCGCTAATTTCTGCATCACTATAATCATTTTCGTCAGATGATATATCCAGTATTTAATTAAATATACAAATATCTTCCTTTTTAATTGCGTTCAGTTTATTGTTTCACAACCAAAACCATCAAATATGCAAACAGCTGACAGGTTAACTAGAGTTTAACCCTGCCAAATTGGCCGCTTAAACTACGTTTAAACTTCGTTTAAAGTTGACTGAAAAACTGCGTAACAAGTTTAAGCTTAGTTTAACTGACGAATAGAGTGGAACTTGTACTGAAAAACCGGGCCTAAGGATTATCTTGAAAATATGCGTAGATAAATGCTTCAAAGTTGCTGTTGTTTAAACTGAATCTTACGAATAGCATTGATGAAAAATAGTTTCGTTGAGGACCCCCCGCGGGTTAGGGGTTTAGAATATGCCCGAGGTAGGCATACCGGTCGTAAGAGGCGACTAATATGCACAAAGGTAATGACGTGCAACTCGATGGCTGATCTACGGATATGATGCCTCTCACCTCTCATTACCCATCTCTCCTTCCTTACGGAAGGAGGGGTGACATGACCTAGAAGGTTCCACTGGTCATAAATCGCTACCACGACAGTCGGGCAGTACCGCAAGGGAGTACCGGAGCGTACCGGGTTCAAATCCGGCCAAGGACTGTTAATTCGACAACACTCTCCAAAACCTTCGGGGAGTGTTTTTGTCGTTACTACAACAACAACAACAGTTTCGTTGAGGCCAAAGAGCTAAATCGAGAAACAATAAGATCACTTAGTCGAGCTGATCTAGTAATGCTGAAATAAATATTTAATTTTTTGTTAACAGCCTATAAGCCTTTAGCTAGTAGCACTCACTAAAATTTTTGTAAACAAATTTTCCGATATATACTTCAAGCTAATACTTTTTTTTAAATCTACCATATTTTTACAATTACTTCCACCAAATTAAACATTAAAGATGGAACAAAGATGAGCATGAGCAGGGATGAATATTGCTGCTGTTGTAATCGGCGGCCTAACTGCCTACAGTGTGTATACATAACACAAACAGACATGTGTGCAAGGCGTCAGAATTGTGATAAAATTTAATCAGACCTGTTAAATTTGATTAGTAATTAGTAATCAATTGATAGCTTTTTTAATTTTTTTTAGTTTATTTTAATTTTTTTCAAGAAAAGGCAATTATTAGTTGATTACATTCTCTCTATCTATCTCTATGGCGCGATATACAACAGGTATATCATCATAAACCTCCTAAGAGATTTTTGCGCCAAGCTTCTCTTCCAATTTATGGTGTGCCGATTTCAATTTTCCCTACAAATTGGTGGGACCTACAGTTTTTTGCCGACTCCGAACGACATCTACAAAGGACACGAATTTTTGCTGAGAAGCCTGTCATGGCAGAAATACACTCGGAGAGTTTGCCAAACCACTGCCGAGGGGCGACCCCGTTTTGAAAAACTTTTTTCAAATCACTTTTGATGTTACCTGTACCAGGGCTCGAACCATGGACGTTCGGTGTGGTAGGCCGGCAACACTACCTTCACACAACATTAATAATAATAAAAAAAGGTTTTTGAAAATTGCCATCAATTTTTGTTGATTTACGGCCTGTACATTTTCTAGAATTCATGAAACGAGCTCAAGGCGGTCATGGGGGTGGAATTGCGTTCATCACATATCACTCTGTACAATATAATCGACCCCAGGGACTCTACCTTAGAATGCCAAGGCATAGTAGTCCGGTCAGGCGACGTCGACCTGAAAATTTTAAACATCTACATTCCCCCTGCCACATTTTGTCCTAGAGATAATCATTCCGACATTAGTGCGTTGCTAAGGGGCGATAACCGTCTAATCCTAGGCGACTTTAACGCACATCACGATCTCTGGCACTCCAACTTGCCAGCAGACAGCAGAGGGCATGCAATTGCAGACCAAATAGACAATTCAGCATTCTGTACAGTCATTGCAGATGCCCCCACTAGGGTAGCAGGTAACTGCCACAGTTCGCCTACTTTATTCCTGCTGGTAGAATACGAAAAATTCATCCGCATTTTCCTGCAGAAGCTGCGGCGATGGCAAGAGAACGTGACCAAGTGAGACTCATCAATCCCGCAGATCCCAGAATCAAAGATTTCAAAGCGGAAACTCGTAGGATAGTCAATGAACACAAACTGACCAAGTGGAAACAACACCTCCATTCCCACAACAGCCGGTTCTACGTACCGGAATGACTCGGAATTTTACATCCGACCAAGGGCTGTTATTTCGACTCTACCCCGTCTAACCTGTGACCTTTTCCATTAATATTGTCACCCTCCGAGCAGCTCCTTGCTCCGGGCTAAATCCCTCCACAAATAGGCCCCCTAGTTTCTACAAAACTTTCGTGGCCCCTTGCTGTTCACGCCCTAGGACGTCCCGTGGCCAACGACGATCCAGTATCGCACCGTCACAAGCGTCTGAAATAGTCTCCACGACTAATAGCACTAATAACGCCCAGCAAGTAGTGTGTAACACCCGCTGCCGCTCACGCCCATAGGCGCCAACACCTCACACAGCCGCTCACAGCTACTTTCTACGTAGCACCTCTGTTTCAGATGTGAGCAATGCCGAGCGACAGCCCACCCCCTCCTACTTTCAACTTCCCCTTCTTCTTCCAGCACTAGCACAAATGTAAGTCAAAGCCAACAGCCCCTGGTCCCTCACACCTTGGGCTCTGTTTGTCGGCTGAGACTATATACACCTGCGACATCAGTCAAATGCAATTCTTGCCTTGGCCTGTGTCACCTGCTTATATGTTCTCAACTTGGAAACAGGAACCTATGGACTGATACGTACGTTGCACCATGTTGTCGAGCTACGCAACCTACAACGTCGACCGATTCGCCACCTTCTGGTGCTTCCGATCCCTCGTCTTCTAGAGTGCGACGCAGTGTGCGACCCAGCCTGCTTCCACCAAGGCATACGCACCAGTCCCTGATCCCAGCGTGAATATTTCTCCCCCTTCGCACTTTCGCGTCCTACAGCTAAACTGCAACGGCCTAACCGGGAAAGTGAGTGAAATAGTCAGCTTCATGAAGCGACAGAATATCAAGATCGCTGCCATTCAGGAGACGAAGTTAAAAGCCCGATCAAATCTTCGGACTTGTGACGGCTATAACATCCACCGACGTGATCGAGAGAGAGGACTTGGGGGGGACTCGCCTTCATCACTCACCAATCCGTGCAATATCGTCCATTTGAGCCCGACGTCGACCCGAGGGACAACCTCCTGGAACGTCAAGGAATGGTTGTCCGGACAGGCTACGTCGACCTTGAAATCATTCACATCTATATACCTCCCGCCACCTGCTGTCCGAGAGATTACCACCCTGACATCAGTGCGTTACTCAGAGGCGATAATCGTGTAATCCTCGGAGCCTTCAACGCACACCACGATCTGTGGCACTCAAGCCTACAGGCCGACGGCAGGGGACAGGAATTGGCTGAACAAATAGACGATTCGACGTTTTGCACTGTGAACGGGGACGCCCCCACTAGAGTTGCGGTAAATTGTTCCAGTTCGCCAGACCTCACAATTGTCAGTGCAGGTCTCATAAACTGCGTTGAATGGCGACCAATGCTTACTCTTGCATCTGTCCATTTGCCGATAGTCCTCTCAATCGATCGCCCCAATGACTTCGTTACTTCTGAGAAGCGCACCCTCACTAACTTCAGTAAAGCTGATTGGGTTGGTTTTCTTAATTTCACTGAGAGCGCCTTCGCTGCTTTTCCCATCCCGTCTGATGTACGAGAAGGGGAAAAAGCGTTTCGCTCGGTCATAGCTTCAGCCTCCAATCAATATATTCCGTCAGGTAGAATTAAGGAGATACGTCCGTACTTCCCCGCAGAGGCAGCGGCCCTGGCTAATGAACGTGACCACGTGCGACGCTTGAACCCTACGTATCCTCAAATTCAAGATCTCAATGCGGAAATCAGACGGCTAGTTGATCAACACAAACGCGCTAAATGGGAGGAGCACCTAAGGTCCTGTAACCTCTCTGCTGGTGTTGGCAAATTATGGTCCACTGTTAAATCCTTGTCTAATCCGACCAAACCGAACGACAAAATATCCATCACCTTTGGTGATAAGGTACAGTCGACACCAAAGAGATGCGCGAGCGCTTTCTGCCGGAAATTTGTACTGCATCCTCCGGTTGACAAGGATATCAGGCACGCAAAAACAACCAAGCGCCCATTGCCGTCACCACCACAGAGGTTCGGGAGGCCATACGGGGGTCCAAAAATTCCAAATCTATTGGCCCAGACGGTATATCCATGCTGATGCTAAAACATCTCGGTGATGAGGGAGTAAGGCACCTAACAACCGTCTTCAATCTGTCCATGACCACCTTTGTCATTCCAGAAAGATGGAAACAGGCAAAGGTGGTTCCACTACTAAAGCCCGGCAAGCCGGCCAACGTGGGGGAGTCATATCGACCGATATCACTCCTCTCGCCAGTAGTGAAGACCCTGGAGACGGTCTTGCTCGCTTATTATACCGCTAACCTACGATTAGCCGAACATTAGCATGGATTCCGCAAAATGCATAGCACTACCACCGCGCTAAACGCCATCACCACACAGATAGGTGTCGGTCTCAACCAATCTCGCCCAAATGACAGGACCGTGCTAATTGCGCTTGATCTGCCGAAAGCTTTTGACACTGTTAATCATGCACAACTCATTAACGACCTGGAGATTTCAACTCTTCCCCCCTGTTTAAATCTTTGGACCGCCAACTATCTGAGTGGTCGTCAGTCATCGGTTGAATCAAGAGGCGAAAGATCAAAACCACGTATAATTAAGCAGGGGGTGCCACAGGGTGGTGTCCTATCCCCGCTTCTGTTTAATTATTACATATCGAGGCTCCCTTCTCCACCAGAAGGCGTCTCGATCATCTCCTACGCCGATGACTGCACGATCCTGGCGACTGGACCCTCCGTTGATGAGCTCTGCTGGAGAATTAATTCGTACCTTCCAACCCTTTCCAGTTTCTTCGCTGCACGGAACCGGACATTGTCACCGACCAAATCCTCGGCCACCTTATTTACGACGTGGACAGCGCAGGCGAACATGGAATTAGACGTCTACGTCGACGGCATTAAGCTTCCGACTGTCACACACCCCAAAATCTTAGGGGTCACGTTTGATAACATGTTCAAATACGATGTAGCCGCGATTTCCACCAAAGTACAAAGCCGTAACAAAATCCTCAAGTCACTAGCTGGCAGTACTTGGGGGAAAGACAAAGAAACGTTACTGGCAACGTACAAGGCAATCGGCCAGCCGGTTCTGAGCTACGCGACGCCAATATGGTCGCCGGGGTTAGCAGACACACATTGGAGGAGGTTGCAGGCCTGCCAAAACACCGCACTCAGAACTGCCGCGGGATGCCTCCTTATGTCTCCTGAGCACCATCTTCATAATGAGGCAAAAATGCTCGATGTCAAAGAGCACTGCGAGATGTTGACCAGACAATTCCTGTTCAACTGCCATAAACCACAGCACCCGAACAGGAACCTGCTCAACGAAAATCCGCCTCCCAGGAGAATAAGGAGTCACCTCCGTAAGCACTATGACGAGATCCGGCACCACATTTTCTCGGCGTTTGATCCAAAGGTGCACCGGCGGGCCCTCAACCTCATCCACACGGAGTCGGTAAACTCCTTTGTCAGGTCTCGTCCAGTGAATGCAGTCCTACAGGCACAAGCCCCACCTGTTGCCGACGAGGAACGCGAACTGCCCAGGGAGACAAGAGTCACGCTGGCTCAACTTCGTTCTGGATACTGTAACAGACTAAACTCTTACCTATCCAGACTGAACCCCGACATGCCAAATGTCTGCCCGGCATGCGGCGTGTCTCCCCATGATACTAACCATCTGTTCATCTGCTCAACTGAGCCCACTCTTCTAACACCAATTTCACTCTGGTCTACCGCTGTTGAAGCCGCGAGGTTTCTTGGACTTCCGTTAGAAGAGCCTGATGACAGTGTTCGATGGGGGGTGACATCCTAGGCAGGTTAAGTAGTCGCTACAACAACAACAACAACAAACAACACCTCGAGGTATGCAACCTCTCCGGCGAAGTCGGCAAATTATGGTCGACTGTCAAGGTCCTATGCAATCCGACCAAATACAATGACAAGGTCGCCATTGCATTCGGCGACAGTGTCATTCCCACAACAGCCGGTTCTACGTACCGGAATGACTCGGATTTTTACATCCGACCAAGGGCTGTTATTTCGACTCTACCCTGTCTAACCTGTCACCTTTTTCACTAATATTGTCATCCTCCGAGCAGCTCCTTGCAGCAGGGCTGCTCAAAACCCTCCTTATCCGGGCTGGGGTCGAATCCAACCCGGGTCCAGGAGAATGGATCTGCTGCGTCTGCTGGAAGAAAATCTACGTTAAGCGTTCACACTCTGTCCAATGCAATTCTTGCAAAAGATGGTTGCACAAAACCAGGTGCTCCGGGCTAAATCCCTCCACACATAGGCCCCCTAGTTTCTACAAAACTTTCGTGGCCCCTTGCTGTTCACGCCCTCGGACGTCCCGTGGCCAACGACGATCTAGTATCGCACCGTCACAAGCTTCTGCCGCTCACGCCCACAGGCGCCAACACCTCACACAGCCGCTCACAGCTACTTTCTACGTAGCACCTCTGTTTCAGAAGTGAGCAATGCCGAGCGACAGCCTACCCCCCGCCCACTTTCAACTTCCCCTTCTTCTTCCAGCACTAGTACAAATGTAAGTCAAAGCCACCAGCTCCTGGTCCCTTACACCTTGTGCTCTGTTTGTCGGTTGAGATTATATACACCTGCGACATCAGTCAAATGCAACTCTTGCCTTGGCCTGTGTCACCTGCTTATATGTTCTCAACTTGGAAACAGGAACCTATGGACTGATACGTACGTTGCACCATGTTGTCGAGCTACGCAACCTACAACGTCAACGGATTCGCCACCTTCTGGTGCTTCGGATCCCTCGACTTCTAGAGTGCGACGTAGTGTGCGACCCAGCCTGCTTCCCCCAAGGCATACGCACCAGTCCCTGACTCCCAGCGTGAATATCTCTCCCCCTTCGCACTTTCGCGTCCTACAACTAAACTGCAACGGCCTAACTGGGAAAGTGAGTGAAATAGTGAACTTCATGAAGCGTCAGAACATCAAGATCGCTGCCATTCAGGAGACGAAGTTAAACGCCCGATCAAGTCTTCGGACTTGTGACGGCTATAACATCCACCGACGTGACCGAGAGAGGGGACTTGGGGGCGGACTCGCCTTCATCACCCACCAATCCGTGCAATATCGTACATTTGAGCCTGACGTCGACCCGAGGGACAACCTCCTGGAACGTCAAGGAATGGTTGTCCGGACAGGAGACGTCGACCTTGAAATTATAAACATTTATATACCTCCTGCCACCTGCTGTCCGAGAGATTACCACCCTGACATCAGTGCGTTACTCAGGGGCGATAACCGTGTAATTATCGGAGACTTCAACGCACACCACGATCTGTGGCACTCAAGCCTACAAGCCGATGGTAGGGGACAGGAATTGGCTGAACAAATAGACGATTCGACGTTTTGCACTGTGAACGGGGACGCCCCCACGAGAGTTGCGGCAAATTGTTCCAGTTCGCCAGACCTCACAATTGTCAGCGCAGGTCTCATAAACTGCGTTGAATGGCGACCAATGCTCACTCTTGCATCTGACCATCTGCCGATAGTCCTCTCAATCGATCGCCCCAATGACTTCGTTACTTCTGAGAAGCGCACCTTCACTAACTTCAACAAAGCCGACTGGGTTGGTTTTCTTGGTTTCACTGAGAGCACCTTCGCTGCTCTTCCCATCCCGTCTGATGTACGAGAAGGGGGAAAAGCGTTTCGCATGGTCATAGCTTCAGCCTCCAATCAATACATTCCGTCAGGCTGAATTAAGGAGATACGTCCGTACTTCCCCGCAGAGGCAGCGGCCCTGGCTAATGAACGTGACCACGTGCGACGCTTGAACCCTACGGATCCCCAAATTCAAGATCTCAATGCGGAGATCAGACGGCTAGTCGATCAACACAAACGCGCCAAATGGGAGGAGCACCTAAGGTCCTGCAACCTCTCTGCTGGTGTTGGCAAATTATGGTCCACTGTCAAATCCTTGTCTAATCCGACCAAACCTAACGACAAAATATCCATCACCTTTGGTGATAAGGTACAGTCGAAACCAAAGAGATGCGCGAGCGCTTTCTGCCGGCAATTCGTACTGCATCCTCCGGTTGACAAGGAAATCAGGCGCGCCATCAGGGAAGCGCACAAACGCAAAAACAACCAAGCGCCCATTGTCATCACCACCACAGAGGTTCGGGAGGCCATACGGAGGTCCAAAAATTCTAAATCCATTGGGCCAGACGTTATATCCATGCTGATGCTAAAACATCTCGGCGATGAGGGAGTAAGATACCTAACAACCGTCTTCAATCTGTCCATGACCACCTTTGTCATTCCAGAAAGATGGAAACAGGCAAAGGTGGTGCCACTACTAAAGCCCGGCAAGCCGGCTAACGTGGGGGAGTCATATCGACCGATATCACTCCTCTCGCCAGTAGTGAAGACCTTGGAGGCGGTCTTGCTCCCTTATTATACCGCTAACCTGCGATTAGCCGAACATCAGCATGGTTTCCGCAAAATGCATAGCACTACCACCGCGCTAAACGCCATCACCACACAGATAGGTGACGGTCTCAACCAATCTCGCCCAAATGACAGGACCGTGCTAGTTGCGCTTGATCTGTCGAAAGCTTTCGACACTGTTAATCACGCACAACTCATTAACGACCTGGAAGATTCAAACCTTCCCCCCTGTCTAAAGCGTTGGACCGCCAACTATCTGAGTGGCCGGCAGTCATCGGTTGAATTTAGAGGCGAAAGATCAAAACCACGTATAATTAAGCAGGGGGTGCCACAGGGTGGTGTCCTATCCCCGCTTCTGTTTAATTACTACATATCGAGGCTCCCTTCCCCACCAGAAGGCGTCTCGATCGTCTCCTACGCCGATGACTGCACGATCCTGGCGACTGGACCCTCCGTTGATGAGCTCTGCTCGAGACTAAATTCATACCTTCCAACCCTTTCCAGTTTCTTCGCTGCACGGAACCTGACACTGTCACCGACCAAATCCTCGGCCACCCTATTTACGACGTGGACAGCGCAGGCGAACATGGAATTAAACGTCTACGTCGACGGCATCAAGCTTCCGACTGTCACACACCCCAAAATCTTAGGGGTCACGTTTGATAACATGTTCAAATACGGTGCTCATGTAGCCCCGATTGCCACCAAAGTACAAAGCCGTAACAAAATCCTCAAGTCACTAGCTGGCAGTACTTGGGGGAAAGACAAAGAAACGTTACTGGCAACGTACAAGGCAATCGGCCAGCCGGTTCTGAGCTACGCGACGCCAATATGGTCGCCGGGGTTAGCAGACACACATTGGAGGAGGTTGCAGGCCTGCCAAAACACCGCACTCAGAACCCCCACGGGGTGCCTCCTTATGTCTCCTGAGCATCACCTTCATAATGAGGCAAAAATGCTCAATGTCAAAGAGCATTGCGAGATGTTGTCCAGACAATTCCTGTTCAACTGCCATAATCAGCAGCATCCGAACAGGAACCTGCTCAACGAAAATCCGCCTCCCAGGAGAATAAGGAGTCACCTCCGTAAGCACTATGATGAGATCCGGCATCACATCTCCTCGCCGTTTGATCCAGAGGTGCACCGGCGGGCCCTCAACCTCATCCACACGGAGTCGGTAAACTCCTTTGTCAGGTCTCGTCCAGTGAATGTGGTCCTACAGGCACAAGCTCCACCTGTTGCCGCCGAGGAACGCGAACTGCCCAGGGAGACAAGAGTCATTCCCACAACAGCCGGTTCTATCGCACCGGAATGACCCGGGTTTTTTCACCCGGCCAAGGGCTGTTATTTCAGTGTAACCCTGTCCAATCTGGGGCAGGGCGAAGCACTGTTAACAACAACAACAACAACAAGAGTCACGCTGGCTCAACTTCGTTCTGGATATTGTAACAGACTAAACTCTTACTTATCCAGACTGAACCCCGACATGCCAAATGTCTGCCCGGCATGCGGCGTGTCTCCCCACGATACTAACCATCTGTTCCTCTGCTCAACCGAGCCCACTCTTCTAACTCCAATCTCACTCTGGTCCACCCCTGTTGAAGCCGCGAGGTTTCTTGGACTTCCGTTAGAAGAGCCTGATGACAATGTTGGTTGGGGGTGACACCCTGGACAGGTTAAGTAGTCGCTACAACAACAACAACAACAGTGTCAATTCGGATGCCAGGAAATGCGCGAGCTTCTTTTGCCGGCTGTTTATATTGCATCCACCTGCTGGTAGGACTAAGAGAAGAGTCATCCGACGTGCGCACAAACACAAACACTCGCTCCACTGCGCCTATTGCCGTCTCAAACAGAGGTCAAGGAAGCCATAATGAAGGCCAAACCCTCAAAATCCATCGGACCCGACGGAATCGTCATGAAGATGATCAAACACCTAGGCCACGAGGGACAGAGTTATTGAGCGGCCCTTTTCAACCTCTCTTTAACTACTTTCGTCATATCTGAGATATGGAAACAGGCGATTGTAGTTCCTCTACTAAAACCAGGGAAGCCGGCGAACCAAGGAGATTCTTATCGTCCGATATCCCTCCTTTCGCCAGTTGCGAAATTACTAGAGGCCATTCTGCTCCCTTACTTTATTGCAAAATCTGAAGTTGGTCGATCACCAGCATAGTTTCCGCTAATCTCACAGCACTACATCCTCTTTGAATGCCAATACAAGCAGATAAATTATGGTTTGAATCAACACCCACCAAACCATAGGACGGTTCTCGTCGCACTTGACCTATCAAATGCATTTGATACGATCAACCACGCCACACTCCTTCGAGACCTGGAAGAGGCTCCGCTCCCTGCCGGCCTTAAAAGGTGGACCACTAATTACCTCAATGGTCGACAAGCATCAGTTAGATTCAGGAACAAGAAATCTGGTGTTCTCTCCCCCCTTTTGTTTAATTTCTATATTTCGAGATTCCCCCCCCCCCACCAGAGGGAGTCTCCATTGCTTCCTACGCTGACGACTGCACGATAATGGCTTCGGGCAAGAGTCCCTCAATTGACGAACTCTGTACTTGAATCAACAGTTACTTCCGTGACCTTTCCAGCTTCTTCGCCGAGCGAAATCTGACCCTATCTCAGACTAAACTAACGGCGACCCTGTTTACGACATGGAATGCGCAGATGGGGCAAGAGTTAAATGTCCACGTAAACGGAGTACCTCTACCTACTGTCAACCACCCGAAAATCTTGGGTGTGACCTTTGACAAAGGCCTCACCTTCGCTGGGCATGCCACCGCAATAGCTTCAACGGTATAGAGCCGCAATAAGATCCTCAAGTCACTGGCCGGCAGTACTTGGGGAAAAGACAAAGAAACATTGCTTGCTACATATAAGGCTATTGGCCGGCCGGTTATTGACTATGCTGCGCCTATATGGTCGTCCAACCTTTCTGACACCAACTGGAGGAAATTTGCAAGTCTGCCAAAACACCGCCATCAGAACTGCTACTGGATGCCTGCTTATGTCATCTGAGTCTCACCTCCATCAAGAGGCAAAATTGCTCAATGTTCAAGAGCACGCGGAACTCTTGAGTAGACAGTTCCTTCTGAACTGTCATAAACCCAGCCATCCAAATCGACATCTATTGAATGTAGCCCCGCCCCCCAGAGACATAAGGAGACATCTTCGTAAGCACTACGATGAGATCCGGCACCACATCTCCTTGCCGTTTGACCTGCGGAACCATAGACGGGCTCTTAATGACCTCCACACCGAGTCTTTAGACAGATCCCTCAGATCTCGGCCTGTGAATCCCGTTATCAGTACTCAGCCACCTGAATTGGTTGAAGAGGATCGTGTACTTCCGAGGGAGACTAGAGTCATACTAGCACAACTTCGCTCTGGATATTGTCATAGGTTAAACTCTTACTTATCCAGACCGAACCCCGACATACCAAACACATGCCCATGTGGTATGTCCCCTCATGATACTAAACATCTCTTCTTCTGTTCAGTCGAACCCACTCTTCTAACACCTGCATCACTCTGGTCCAACCCTGTGGAAACTGCGCGTTTCCTCGGACTTGCCTTAGAAGAGCCTGATGACACCCCTGCGGGTTAGGGGTTGCCTCTCACCTCTCATTACCCACCTTATCCTTCCTTACGGAAGGAGGGGTGACATGACCTAGAAGGTTTGACTGGTCATAAATCGCTACCACGACAGTCGGGCAGTACCGCAAGGGAGTACCGGAGCGTACCGGGTTCAAATCCGGCCAAGGACTGTGTTACCGACAAAATATACTCTTGGATCACCCTAATATCTCATCGCGAGACCAATTATGCTTATTGTGTACATACACATATATATTCATACATACACATTGTGTGGATATGCAAACCACCACCTTTTGCACTAATTCTTGCTTAGCTAAACACTAACTTGTAAGCTTGCATTCTAATGCCATGTACTAGCACATAATGACATTGTTTCTATGCTAAGACAATAGATGTTACCATTCTATTGTTTAGATTTTTTATGCTTACAATAATAGTTCAATCAATAAAAATATATTGGAAAATAGGATGATTTTACTGTAAAGTCTCGCCAGACTTTCCAATTTATGTTTAGTATAAATACTGGCGATGAGATGTTTAATAAGTCAGTTGTGAAAAGGAAGACGTGAATATAAATTAATTTTAAAGCCGTTCTAATCGAACTGCTAACAAAAACTTTGTGTTTCATTTTCAAAAGCGACTGCGTTGCGCCGACCGCAACATTTCTTTAAAATTAATTTATACTGAAACTCGTAAAACATAGTTTTCATTAAAGTTGTTTAAACCGGAAAAGTTTTTTTTAGTAAATTTAAACTCGAATCGCTATTATGTTCAATAAACGCGTTAATAGTGCGGGGCATAATTGCCATAAATGTGATGGAGCAGACAACAACCGGATGGTTCAGTGTGACACCTGCGATGAATGGTACCATTTCTGCTGCGTTGGAGTTGACAGTGATGTGGCCGATAGGAGCTGGTACTGTGAAAATTGTGAGCACAATGGGTCAGCAGCTAACACGGAACCGACATCATCTTCATCACCAGCAAGCAACAGCACCCACCGACAAGTGCATTTTCCTACATCCGTCTCATATCCAGAAAATAGTTCAAGTGTAATAAATATACAGCGAAAGGCTTCTGCTGCACCTACTACTAACGGCGTAGACGTTCAGGTACCAATAACGTTTCCGACTCTGCAATCTGCCACTGCCAGTTCATCTTTACCGAGGTTTACATCCAACTGCTGGGACTTTTGGGATTTCGAACCCAATCCACCAATGCAAGTTCGTCAACCATCCACAATGACAACAGGGCGCTATTCAACGCTCCCGGCAAAGGTTTCTTCAAGTCAAGTCGTAACAGGTAATACTTCCGTTTACGCAGCTTACCCTATATCGCGCGAACCGAAATTAACTACACAACAAGGTGTACCCAATGTCCAAGGGGCACAGATCACTTTTAATAAGGAGGTACACCAAAAACTGCAACTTGAGAGACTAGAAGAGGAGATGAGGATTCAGCAACAATATTTGGAAAGTAAGTACAGAATTCTGTCGCAATATGGCGAAATTCCTGCAACCAACAATGTATATTTTACGTCGGCCGTTGGCCCTTCGCCCGCACAGTTGGCTGCAAGGCAGGCCATTCCTAAGCAACTCCCCACATTCAATGGAGATCCCGACGAATGGCCACTTTGATCAGCAGCTTTGAGAATAGCACCGCTGTTGCTGGCTACACCGACGCTGAGAATTTGATCAGGCTACAGGCATGTCTAAAGGGTAAAGAACGCGACGTCGTAAAAAGTAAGTTGTTCATGCCATGTATGGTATCCGAAATTATTAAAACCCTTAAGATGTGTTTCGGTCGTCCGGAATACATTCTTGAGCGAGCAGTAAGTAGAGCTCGAGCACTACCCCCAGTAAAAGATAAAGGAGAAGCCCTTATTGAATTTTCACTTTGTGTGCGAAATATCTGCACCACAATGGAAGGGTGCCAAATGTATATGCACCTACACAACCCCTTGTTGGTAAAAGAGCTGGTCGATAAGCTTCCAAACAACCAAAAGCTAAACTGGGCTGTTTATCCTAAGGATGATAAAATACCCTTAGTTGAACAATTTAGTGAATGGTTGTACAGTCTAGCCGAAGCTGCAAGTACAGTGGTAAGTTTAGCGCCGACCCATACCCGCGTGATCAATACGCATACGATCGAGAAAACGCCCTACCATTCTCAAACAGAGCAAAAGTCATATCAAGGTAAAAAGTGTCCTATTTGTAAAAGAGGTTATCACAAAGTAGCGCAATGTGAATCATTTGAAACTCTCTCAATTCAGCAAAAATGGGATGCAGTGTAAGCAAACAACCTTTGCCGACAATGTCTCAACCCACACAGGCGTAAGTGTTACCTCAACCGAATCTGCGGTAAGGATGGGTGTCGATTCAAACATCACCCTTTCCTTCATAAATCAGCCACTCGAGTTGAACTAGTCAGCACTGCAGCTGATGTTTCAAATGCACCGGTAAACACCCACTGCGATGGCTTCGAGAGAAAGCAACTCCTTTTTAGAATTATGCCAATACATGTTTATTCTAAAAATAAAACGTTTAAAATATTTGCATTTTTAGACGAGGGTTCGTCCGTAACATTAATGGACAGAAAGGTATTTGACGAATTAGGTTTGGATGGCGAAAATGACCCGATGTGCCTACGATGGACCGGAAATACGACGCGCGTTGAGCGAGACTCTGTTAAAGCAACACTTCAAATTTCAAGTACTACAAATAGCCGCAAGTATGCCTTGAAGAACATACACACCGTTGACGACCTCGATCTACCACCACATTCAATCGACGCTTCCGAGTTGCAGAAATTGTATCCGTATCTAGCAGGACTACCCTTCGCATCATACGAGAACGTAAAACCATCAATCTTGATCGGCGTGGATAACTGGAAACTCGCTATTCCTCTAAAAATAAGAGAAGGAACATGGTCACAGCCAATCGCCTCCAAAACTCGCCTGGGATGGACGCTACAAGGGTGCGAAGTTGGGCATAATCAAGAGTTCCGATTAAACATACACACGTGCGACTGTCAAAGAAAGTATGATGAGCTGCATGAAATGGTAAGCGATTTATTTAAGATAAAATCCCCAAAACTCAAATAATGTCCAATGATGACACAAAAGCCGTCAGTATAATGAATGACTCATGTCAAAAAGTAGGCAACTGCTTCGAGATTGGGCTATTGTGGCGTGATTCTGACGCCGTCCTGCCTGATAGCTATGCTTATGCGAGGCGACGTTTAGATTGTTTAGCAAAAAAGTTCATAAAAGACCCTCAATTAAAATTAACCATACAAAACCAAATAGATAACTTGATTATCAAGGGCTACGCTAAGAAGCTTACCGAAAAAGAAATTGAGTCATTTAGGGATAAGATATGGTACTTACCAATATTTCTCGTTACCAATCCTAACAAGCCAGGTAAAGTCCGAATGGTATGGGACGCAGCTGCAAAGGTAAATGGGGTCTCACTTAATGATTTTTTACTTAGCGGCCCGGACTTGCTCAATTCCCTTGTCGACATTTTATTAGCATTTAGAGTTGGTAGAGTTGCGATTTTGCGGGGGAGATGTTTCACCAAATTCAAATACGTGATAATGACATGCACGTCCAAAGATTTTTGTGGTATGACAAGCTTGACGATTTACGGAGACCAAGCGTATATGTCATGAAAGCAATGACATTTGGCCTCAATTGTGCGCCCTGCATTGCCCACTTTGTACGTGACAAGAACGCGGATAGCTTTGCCGAAGAGTGTCCCCGAGCGGTGGAAGCAGTGAAGCATAACCACTACGTGGACGACTATATCGATAGCGAGGATGATGCAGAATCCGCTCTAGCACTTGCTCAGCAGGTGCGGAAAGTCCACAGCAACGCCGGATTTAATATACGAGGTTGGTCCTCAAATTCACCAGAGGTATTAAAAAGGCTGGAAGAAAATTGCACTCTGAATCAAACTGCTAAAGAGTTGAGTTCTACAACGAAGGTTCTTGGAATGTTTTGGGATCCCACATGTGATAGTTTCAAATACATTTGCCGTTTTGCAAGACTTCGTCGTGACGTCATTAATAACCCATTTGTACCAACAAAAAGGGAGGCTTTACAAGTTTTAATGTCAATCTTTGATCCATTAGGCTTCGTTAGTTGCTATACCATAGGACTAAAGATTCTCTTACAGGATGTGTGGCGCTCTGGTATAGCCTGGGATGAACTATTCAACGAGAAACTTTACGAGAAGTGGTGTGAATGGAAAAGTTTTATGCCCTCGATTACATCAGTAGAGATACCCCGATGCTATTCCATGTTTTTGAAATGTGCTGATGAGGTACAACTACACACTTTCGTTGATGCTGGAGTATGCGCATATGCAGCTGTTTGCTACCTCCGAGTCAAAAAGGATGAGAGCGTAACAGTGACGCTAGTAGCGGCGAAAGCGAAAGTTGCCCCACTAAAGCCTCTATCGATTCCGAGGATGGAGCTGCAGGCGGCAGTGATTGGGGTCAGACTAACAAATATGGTGAGTAAAATTCATCGAATAAATATAACATCGAAATTCTGGTGGTCAGACTCGAAGACCGTCTTACAATGGCTTCGTATGGATCCGAAGAATTTTCAGCAATTTGTAATGCATCGCCTAGGGGAGATTTTAGAGGTAACGAATGCCAAACAATGGCAATATGTACCATCAAAACTAAATCCGGCTGACTTGGGTACGAAGATCTCTGCAAGGAGTTCATATCAACACTGTGGCCCCGAATTTCTAATGTCAAATCCGATAACATGGCCGAAATATGACGACGTTAATCAAGATCCCATAGATGTATCGGAAATCAAACATTGCGTTCTGCACACTACAAAACATGAAAGTATATATCCTATTCTAAACGTAGAATACTTTTCCAGTTGGAAACGCCTCTACAGAGCTGTGGCTACATTGTTATTATATATCGACCGACTACGTGCTCTTATAGCAGTTGGCCAAACGAATAATTATATCACATTATATCATATTCAAAGGGCACAAACCTTTTTAATCAGGTATGCTCAAAACTCGGAATTTAGTACTGAAATTAACTTACTTAAACATGGTAAGGCTATTGAGAAGTCCAGCAAGTTAATTTCATTAAATATATATTTAGATGCAGATGGAATTATCCGAAGCAAAGGACGAACTGAATATTTAAACAATCATGAAGATATTATTGTACTACCTAATAATCATTATGTTACATTTTTAATAGTACGTTGGGAGCATGAGCATTTCCATCACCAGATGCATGAGTCCATAATAAACCAGTTGCGTGGACGATACCATATAAGCCGATTAAGGGTGTTATACCGAAAAGTGCGTCAAAGCTGCCAGAAATGTAAAAACTCCATTGCTGTTCCACGAGTACCACAAATGGTATCACTACCCATAGCCAGGCTGGCATCTTTTGAAAGGCCCTTTACATATGTCGGCATCGACTATTTTGGTCCAATGCTAGTTATTGTTGGGAGAAGGCGTGAAAAGAGATAGGGCGTGTTGTTCACACAGCTTGGATACGAGCTCATGCGGGTTAGGGGTTTAGAATATGCCCGAGGTAGGCATACCGGTCGTAAGAGGCGACTAATATGCACAAAGGTAATGACGTGCAACTCGATGGCTGATCTACGGATATGATGCCTCTCACCTCTCATTACCCATCTCTCC
The DNA here is from genome assembly GCA_949987695.1 of Merzomyia westermanni. Classification (NCBI taxonomy): domain Eukaryota; kingdom Metazoa; phylum Arthropoda; class Insecta; order Diptera; family Tephritidae; genus Merzomyia; species Merzomyia westermanni. The sequence goes on from OX465290.1 coordinate 121,399,012, forward strand.
TTCCTTACGGAAGGAGGGGTGACATGACCTAGAAGGTTTTACTGGTCATAAATCGCTACCACGACAGTCGGGCAGTACCGCAAGGGAGTACCGGAGCGTACCGGGGTCAAATCCGGCCAAGGACTGTTAATTCGACAACACTCTCCAAAACCTTCGGGGAGTGTTTTTGTCGTTACTACAACAACAACAACAACAACAACAACAACGAGCTCATGCATAATGGCAATAACGAATTTTATTTCGCGTCGAGGCTGTCCCAGAGAAATTTTCTCCGACAACGGTACGAATTTCAAGGCATCGGAAAAAATAATTTGCTCACCTAATAACAATACAGAAATTACAAATAAATTCGATAACATCAAATGGAGATTTAACCCGCCAAGTGCTCCTCATATGGGGGGAGTGTGGGAACGTTTAGTGAGGTCAGTAAAAACCGTACTTTTTGAAATACTTCCTTCTACAAATTTCTGCGATGAGAGTCTCCGATGTGCGTTACACGTGGTAGAATTTATAATAAATGCGAGACCACTTACGCACGCCTCATTAGACAGTGGTGATGATGAAGCTCTCACCCCCAATCATCTTTTACTTGGATCATCAAACAGTTACAAGCCTATTTATTCCGAAGATCACAACATACGGCAGCGATGGTCTCTAACCCAGAAATTCGCAAACCGATTTTGGCACCGATGGGTCAAAGAGTATGCACCGATCATCTCTCGGCGCAGCAAGTGGTTCAACAAAGTAGCTCCTGTTCGCGTTGATGACATCGTAGTGATAGTCGATTACGATTTTCCAAGAAATTGTTGGCCAAAAGGAAGAATAGTCAATATAATAAGAGCTAAAGACGGGCAAGTACGCAGCGTTACGGTCCAAACGAAATCTGGAATTTTTCATCGACCAGTGGCGAAAATTGCGGTATTGGATGTCGGTAATAAGTCTGAGTGAACGGCGTATTTCATCACTTGTTTACGGAGGGAGGAGTGTTACCGACAAAATATACTCTTGGATCACCCTAATATCTCATCGCGAGACCAATTATGCTTATTGTGTACATACACATATATATTCATACATACACATTGTGTGGATATGCAAACCACCACCTTTTGCACTAATTCTTGCTTAGCTAAACACTAACTTGTAAGCTTGCATTCTAATGCCATGTAATAGCACATAATGACATTGTTTCTATGCTAAGACAATAGATGTTACCATTCTATTGTTTAGATTTTTTATGCTTACAATAATAGTTCAATGAATAAAAATATATTGGAAAATAGGATGATTTTACTGTAAAGTCTCGCCAGACTTTCCAATTTATGTTTAGTATAAATACTGGCGATGAGATGTTTAATAAGTCAGTTGTGAAAAGGAAGACGTGAATGTAAATTAATTTTAAAGCCTAAAGGTAATGGCGTGCTTCACGATGGTTGATCTACGGATATGATGCCTCTCACCTCTCATTACCTTACGGAAGGAGAGGTGACATGACCTAGAAGGTTTCACTGGTCATAATTCGCTACCACGACAGTCGGGCAGTATCGCAAGGGAGTACCGGAGCGTACCTGGTTCAAATCCGGCCAAGGACTGTTAATTCAACAACACTCCCCAAAACCTTCGGGGAGTGTTTTTGCAACAACAACAACAAACACTGATAACAACAACAACAACATCAAACCCAGAGAATAGCAGTAAAGTTTTGTTAAATACCAGACTTCGAATCACATAAGGAACAGCTTTGAAGTCACGATAGGCCTAAGTAAGTATATAAGTATGCAGGGACAAAGTTTTAAGACAGCCATTGCTACATACCGGAATGTCCCGAGCTTTAAACGTCCACCACTACACTACACCTCTAAAAGTCGATCTAAATAATAGTGCAAATTAATCAATTGTCTTTAACCAACTTATTTAAAATTTTGTATATTACATTTTTAACTACTATTTTTACATAATTTCGATAAAAGGCAACCCAGAATGTAAATGACGGTAATACTTTACATCCAACGTCAACTGTAAAAACTGCACTAAAAATGTAGATATCGGTACCGAGACGCGTTTCGGTTCCAGGAAACCAATTATTTTTAGTAATTTAAAAGTTATTGGCAAAAGACGGAGAAATTACCCGGGTCCGATCACAAATAAGGGGCTTAATCCAAGGTATTTATGTGTAGAACACCTTTCTGCGTAGGCGGCCTTCGGCCGCGCTTCAAAAAAATAACCCTTAACCGGTCCAACACCGGCTACGCGATCCCCAGTATTACTGCGCAAAACACACTTCTGCAATTTTCGGCACACCCTATATCTAGCGTCTACAACAACCACATAGAAATGACAGAAAATTGTTAACTTTGTTTGCAAATATCTTGCAAACTTCTAAAAATATTGGGGTTAATCAAACTTAGCTTTGTACAAAAGAAATGGTTGCTGATATCATGACAAAGCCAGTAAATAATTCAAAGTTATCTCATTTTATCGAACAATATATCTTAAATTTCATGATTTCTTTATTATATGTATGTACATATTTGAAGTTTAAATGTAACTTTTGAGTGAGGGTGTTGTAAATAACATTGTTTCCGATAGTTACAATGCATGATTCAATCACTAGAAGGGTAGCTCTCTAGAAACATATTTTGACAATTGCAGCCATCTTCACTGTGCAGCCATCTTGGTACCTGAAAATTTTTCATTTACATTCTTTGCCCTTGTTTCCTTTTATCGAAATTATGTTAAAATAGTAGTTAAAAATGTTATATTATACAAAAATTTTAAACAGGTTGGTTTCAGAAATTGTATTAATTTACACTATTATTTAGATCGACTTTTGGGAGTATAGTTCTTTCATGTCACTGGATCTAATCGTGGAAGTTTAAAATTCTGAGACATTCCGGTACTTAACAACGGTTATCTTAAAGTTTTGGCCCTACATACTTTCATTCTTACTAAGGGCAATAGTGACTTCAAAGCTGTTCCTTATGTGATTCGAAGTCTGTTATTTTTGACAAAACTTAACTACTATTTTCTGGGTTTGATAATCAGTTCTGGCTTAACTTATGTATAAGTCAACTTCTGTTTTAAGTTTACATGAATAATAGGAGACAATCTGATCTCATTGAAACGTATCACTTTACTATGCACATGGTAGACCATGTCCGTTTGTCTTTATGCCCGGTTTGAGTTGATAGTTTACTGTATTAGCCATGGAAGTCTCTAAGTTTGGTGAAAATTCCTTATCTCACCGAAACTACAATATTTTGCAGTCCATGTCAACTGAACGAGCCAAAAATCAAAATTTTAATCAAATTTTACCAACATTTTCATTTTAGCACATTCACGGTTCTGACAAGAGGCATACGTACTTATTTTGATTGTAGATACGTATGTACACCGTTTTTTATTGTTTTTTAATTGATATAAGAGAAAACTTAAAACGCTTTACACAGTGATGGAATGGGATAACATGTTTTGATGTTGTATTCAGTTGACTTTGCAAAAAGTGTTACTACTAATTTCTTACTTTTTTGATTTTTCTACTAGGCTAGGGCGGGGCTAGTTGAGCACATTAGCGGATATAGCTCCTCAATGATAAGTCTCAATGATATGTTATGCGGATTGATAGATAAGTAATTTATCCCTTAGCAAAAGTGTCCATAGTAATTTTTTTGTAACAAGTCGAATTTAAGAGCTACAGCAGTTTAAATGCAGAAAGTCAAGTACGCCCAATGTACCCCATCGGTGAGGTAAGTTGAGCAAGGGTATGGGGCAAGTTTAGCCCTAAGAATGCCTAACCAAACCATGGGTTCAATGTTGACTAGAGATGAAGTAAAATATGTGTTTGACAATTAGCTCTTTATTTATAGTCTTTTAGTGACAAAACAACAAAACTTAAAGTAATTGTCTTTGGATAATTAACAGAAAATAGAATAAACAACACATCGACGTATCTTAAGACAACTTCAGAATTAAATTCAGTCTTTCTGTTTAAAATCGTCTTAAATATCTTAAAAAAGCATATTAATAAGATCTTAGCAACTTAATCGTCATTGTCACTGTTGCTATTGACACAAACGAAAGTAAGAGCAACACTTGGAACACATTTTGTATGTGCCCATTCCCTGAAAGCAACTATAGCTCAACTAATCCCAACCCGGAATTTTAAAACAAAAGCGAGGTTACAAAAAAATCGTTAGAATTATGCCCATAACCTCTCTACATATCAAAAGTAAAAATAATTCTCTGGAAGATTAACACTTAAATGATTGAAAACAGAAAACAACGATAAACGACGTTTTTACTTTTTGGTCACAAAATAAACAAAACGCACGGGCACTTCACTCGCTCGTCCAGCGGCCACTAGCGTGGTGATTACCCCTCCCGCGACTCCTTTCCCCCTTTTGATGCCTATGCGTACGATGAATAGTTTGCGAGATATTTCGATTGCCCAACTTGCCCCTATATTCAACTAGCCCCGCCCTACCCTACCATTTCCTCGACAAATGAAAAAAATACTTTTACTTTTTTTTCGTTCTCAAAAGAACCCCGAAAATGGAAGTGTTAAACGTCAGCTATAGACCTAACCTTCTAGTGATTGAATCATAGTTACAATGTATATCGATAGGCAAAAGTTATCTTTATTAAACTCTCTCTAATACTTTTCGTTCAACCAGTAAGACGTGTTTTGCTTAACAGGCAATTAGATAACTTTATAACATTATAGGTTAAACTCTTACTTATCCAGACTGAACCCTACCATACCAAAAACTTGCCCTGCATGTTGTACGGCCCCCATGATACCAAACATCTTGTTGCATAAGCGACTACTTAACCTGCCTAAAGTATCACCCCTCATCCAACACTGTCATCAGGATCTTCTAACGGAAGTCCCAGAAACCTCGCGGCTTCAACAGGGGTGGACCAGAGTGAAATTGCTGTTAGAAGAGTAGGCTCGGTTGAGTAGATGAACAGATGGTTAGTATCGTGGGGACACACGCCGCATGCCGGGCATACATTTGGCATGTCCTGGTTCATACTAGATAGGGAAGAGTTTAGTCTGTTACAATAGCCAGAACGAAGTTAAGCGAGCATGACTCTTGTCTCCTCAGGCAGTTCGCGTTCCTCGTCGGCAACAGGCGGAGCTTGTGCCTGTAGGACTGCATTCACTGGACGAGACCTGACAAAGGAGTTTACCGACTCTGTGTGGATGAGGCTGAGGGCCTCACTATCACCCGTGGCAGTTCTGAGTGCGGTGTTTTGGCAGGCCTGCAACCTCCTCCAGTGTGTATCTGATATAGGCGTAACCCCTGCGGATTAGGGGTTTAGAATATGCCCGAGGTAGGCATACTGGTCGTAAGAGGCGACTAATATGCACAAAAGTAATGACGTGCAACTCAATGGTTGATCTACGGATATGATGCCCCTCACCTCTCATTACCCATCTTATCCTTCCTTACGGAAGGAGGGGTGACATGACCTAGAATGTTTAACTGTCGCTACCACGACAGTCGGGCAGTACCGCAAGGGAGTACCGTAGCGTACCGGGTTCAAATTCGACAACACTCCCTAAGACCTTTAGGGTGTTTTTGTCGTAACCACAACAACAACATGCCCACCGACTGACATTCTGATTTAAATTTCGCCACCTAAATGCTGTTATCCTGCGCGTTTACCCAACTAATGTAAAAAATTAATAACAAAAAAAGTAATAACTTACCGGCACATATATCAGCGAAATACAGTAGCTCATTCATACGCAATAGGGAAGCACCACTTTTATCTTTAGGACTACTAAACATATATTCACACACTGAATCAATATTTGCCATTTTAACTGCCGCTCTATTTAAAAATATAGAGCTTCGAATGGTTTCAAAGGGGTTAGATCTTGCTCGTGCCCTCCTTAGTTCATTATCGTCCAACTTATCAAATTCCGACTTTGCTTCCAGTACACTTTTCAAAATATCCGGATCACAATATAAGCATTCGTTCTCCATTGTTTTCCTATGAGGGCCCAAAACAATATTGCGTTTTCCACATTCCCAAGCATTCGCTTCCTTGTTAATTAACCATGAACAATATTCAGGCAAGTTTATAACTTCCGCAGTATCATCCCAGGTCTCCAAAGATATAACTGTTTCATCTGCTTTAAGACCTAATCCCTTCCTGCCGTCCTGTTGTATGGCAATAATAGGTTCTAAACGACCTTGGTTTCTCTTGCCCAGACCTTTGTTTTTTTCATATCCCATTTTTGTCATCATCAACAAAGCTTTGTCGGAATAACTTTTCACCCACTCCGTTTTAATTTTCTTAGCCATTGGTTCACCATTACCTTCCCGGCATTGTTCTGCTGGTTCCATTGCAACCAAACAAAATTTACTAACTCCTGAAATTGTACAACTATTTCGAAAACAATTAAAAGGTTCTTTTTTAAACCTGAGGCAAGGCAGATCTACCCAAAGTTACCAAACAATGGTTCTTTGCTTGAGACTGAAGTGACAAACAAGACCATGTTCGTAAGCACGTACCACACCTAATAGTCCAATTACCCACCGACGTGTGTAACGTACGTTTACGTATCTCGTACGTACGTACGTTTGAGGGAATCTTATCCTGCATGCTAACTCAAACGTGTACTTTTGAAACAATTATTTTTCATTTTATGAGTGTCCGAAATTAATATTAAATAATTATAGCCAGTCAATTTATTTAAAAGCAACAACTTAATACCGTAATTTCAGGTTATTTCAACATTATTACCAAAATTTAAAAGGTATTTTGAAGTATTTTTATACACACGTATGAATAGGCAACACTGTCATATGAGAGAGCAATCAGCTGACACGTTCCTACGGAAAAAATCTAAATTTCTTTGATTTCTACGGAACGTTCTATGTATACGGAAAAATTGAACGTCGGTGAGTGTTCGTTTACATGGCACTCTCATAAGACAGGTCGTGTCAGCTGACACGTACTCAGTACGTGCGTCGGTGGGTAATTGGACTATAAGGCCCTGTGCCAATCGGTTGAAAATTGTAAATTTTGACAGAGCGAAAGAAAATTCTGACATTTATCGCGGTGAGTATGAATGTCAGAATTACCCTAGCCCATGGGGCTCGGTAACATTTTGACAACTACGAATGTATACACATATATTCATTCGGTATTGGGAATCATATTACTTCAAATGAATTTATATGCCAACACGTTATTACACGATAAAATATAATTTAACGCAAAAGATACGAAATATAATGGCAGAAAAAATACGTACATTTAAAAGTTATTCATAGGCTATTTGCTTTCGAACGTGATTTTTTCAGATGTCAAAATTTACCATCTCACTTGGCACATCAAAATGAAAAATATTTTTACACCATAGAAAATTTGTTCGCCTCATATTTCCTCTGAGTAAAATGTTTCCGATTAGCACACGGCCTAAGACGCCGAATGCAGCGCACAAGGATTTGCGTGATGTATGTCGTGGTTGTGCTATTTGCGCAGAGCACTGTGCTAAAATCAGAAGAATTTAGATTTTTACGCATGCCCGCAAACATTGCGCAAGCCTTTTCTTCGTGTGTGGTGATTATTACTCAGTTCACCTGTATTTGCTGAGAATTAAACATTGCTATGGGTGCCATAAATTTCTGAAGGGGGCGGTATCATCTCTTGTTTAAAAAAAAGCAAAAAAAGTTAAGTCGCACTTACTTTTTTATTACAATTAGAGCACATGTTTCGGTAATACTTTACATCCAACGTCAACTGTAAAAACTGTACTAAAAATTTCGATATTGGTACCTAGGAACGCGTTTCGGTCACTGTTAACAACAACAACAACAACGACGCGTTCCGGTCCCAGGAACCCTAATCTGGGGGGGGGGCGGGAAACCCAATATTTTAAGTAGTTTGCTAGATATTTGCAAGCAAAGTTAATAATTTTCTATCATTTTCATGTGGTTGTTGTAGACAAAGATATAGGGTGTTCTGAAAAGTGCAAAAGTGTGTTCAGCGCAGAAATACTGGGGAACGCGTAGCCGGTGTTGGAACGGCTAAGGGTTATTTTTTTGAAAAAGATATTCTGCCCATAAATATTGTGGAACAGGCCCCCCCTTTGCGATCGAGCCTAGGTTTTTTGCTAATAGGTTTCCTGGGACCGAAACACGTCTCTGGGTACCAATATCGACACTTTTAGTGCAGTTTTTACAGTTGGATGTAAAGTATTACCCATTTTCTTTTCCTACGCTAGCTCAGAAATAAATTTTGTGCAGTGTTTTAGGGTTGTGTCTATTAAAATTCTGATTTGCGCCAATCTATAACTTGTGGTCTTGTGCAAGGCTTTTCCCACTTCTAGGTAAGCGCAACAGAGATAACAGTTGCGTTCCAATCAGCTATCCAGATCAGTATCACGATCAAGATCTCACGGGCACGATACGGATCGATTGTATGAGAGTTGGTTGTGTACATATGTGTGTTTATGCAGTATTTCTGTCAATTGCCTTCACCTGTCAAATTGCATAGCATTTTTTAGTTTGACAAAAGAAGCCACTGCTTGAGATCACCCGTAGGTGAATTCGCCTTGATGTCTGTGCTACCAAGCAAATAAGGGTTGGCTGTCAAAAAATCTACTACGAAAAACTAAACGAACAAAACTTCTATACGGATCTGAAATTGATCCAGATAAATATCAAGATCACAACATTGTTGTTGCATTTCTATCTGGATCTGGCTCACTCCTTATTGGAACGCGCCTAACGATGGCTACGCTTATGCATGCAAGCATGTACCAAACAAGAGGAAGAGATCTCGCGCTATTGTTTGCGAATACGATGCAAAGAGGAGATGTCAATAAATAACACCGACCCTTCGAGAACACGAAGGGAGAACAACCAAGAATGTTCTGGGTGTGTTGGACTATATAAAGCAGTGACCAAGTAAGACAGGTTGATCAGTTTATTTTCAAGCAATGAACAGTGAACTTACTGTGGAGTTACCAAAAAAATATAACATCAGCTATTTCTATAGTGATCGAACCCAGGATTAATAATCGAGGACTCATCGAATTCGTCACAATTGGTGTCAGAACACGTATTGTTAAATAAATACCAGTGATTACAAGGATAATAAGCACATGGCACAGTTGAATGAATTAAAGATCCAGCAGCTCAATAATCAGATGGAACAACGTGGGTTAAATACAGCAGGAAATAAATCAGAGCTACAGGACAGGCACCTTGACGTTGGTCTAGAGGCTTACGTCGAACGCATCCGATAATGACAAATGGGGATGATAAGGCCAAGGCAATGTCAACCCCGTTTATCAAAGTCGCGTGCGATCGACAACTAAGAACTGTCATCTCCTAATCCAGGGTGTTATGCGTCACCGTGCCCATTGGATGGTTTGCAACACCGGCTGTATTATAACGGCGCCTCCCCAATACCGGGCCACCTTGGAGAGTAACTATGGCCTTACCGCGGCCAGGGGCTCTGCCGCGGCGTACGGATCAAGTTCCCTAGTACGAACAATGTGAGTAACCAAAACAAACAAACCAATAATAATCCGATGAAAAGAGGGAGGAGGAAGACGCCAGGGGGTGAAAAGCGCAGCCAGCGCCATTACTCGAGTGGCTACCTAGACGGCACGACTGCGGAGGAGCGGGCACTCTTTGAAAAGCACGCAAGGGAGGACGATGACATCCCATGTACCAGCCGAGTGAAGAGAAGGCAAGCCGCCATAAGAGCAGCACAAAGAGTCGAGCAAACCGACAGAAAACGGGGCAGTCATGTAGAGGAAGCGGCACCTAGTGGGCCAACCCCACCAGAAATGCGAAAATACACAAAGGGCACCCGGAAAAGCAAACGGTACACTGCATGAGAGAGCCAGCTCTAACACGGTACGAGATTCACCCACACCCGCACCAGCCCAGTTCAAACTGTCAAAGGAAAGCTTTCGGCCGAGCTATAAAGAGGTGACAGCGGGGATCGCGAGATCCCCACTACCAGGGAGCCCCATCACAGAGAGATGTAAGAAACATCCCGATACTCGGGGGAAAGAGAGGAAGAGCACTGCATCCGGGGAACTCAAGAGAGCCGGTAACTGCAGCAATACCTAGCTCGGGCCAAAGCGTTGTAGGAATAGACGCCCTTCTTCCGACAGTTCGGTCCAGAGCAGCCCCTCGAAGCACAAAAAACGACAGGAGTCAGAAGACCCCCAAGTAGATGAACAAAAGAGGTAGAAAAAGACCAAAAGATCCCGACCGCCACCCACACAACGCTGGGGGGCCCCAGGCGGACTAGACGACCCAAGGATGAGAGTTTTGACAGGATCTGGCGTCAAGTTGTACCTGCGGTATCTGCAGCAGGGGAAAACACCCGACACCGCCCGAGCTAAAGCTTATCTCCATATGGAGGCGGGCAAAGGCAGCGCTGCAGGAAAGGATGAGAAGAATAATAAAAACGGGACCGAACCCAGTCGTGAGACGGGAATCAGTCAAAGCAGAACGAATAGGGCCACCCTAGCTAGAGGTCAACCCGCATACGCCCCTGGGCGTGGCAGCGGGCCAAATACGGTGCTACCAGCTCCGATCCCGCTGAAAAGCGGAGATGCGGGCAAAGCACGCCCGAGGACACCGCAAACTCTAGAGGCAGGCACTTCCATGGCGATTCCCGGCTCGAGGAGTGTGCGGGAGGATACGGGGCAGCAGAGCTATTCGGATGCTGCTGAAAAGGATCCTGAGTCAGGAGGAGCTCACCAGACTGCACATGGTAGAGGTCGCGGAGGGTTGGACTAGCCCGCTGTCTTTAAGTGGGTGTACTTCGGGCTAGGTCTATTATTAGTGGACTGCAGGGACGAAAACACGGCAACTTGGTTAAATAGGACCATCCCTAGACTACAGTAGCCCGATTCTGTAACTTTTAACCACGCGCCGAGCGTTAAGCTTATCTCCAAATTTTGGCGTTTGTTCTTAACGAAAATGGGATTCTGTAACTCTCCTTTAACGCCGCTAAACAGCCGACTCTTGGTGGTGATAAAATATGGCAATACTTCTCTATTCGCCGTATTTTGCACTAAATTACATGCAAACAACTCAAAATAAATTTGTTTACTTTTTCTAAACGCTAAAACACTTGTAAATATATTAACGCGATTGTTAACACCTCCAAAATAATTCGCGACAGCTAACCACACGAAATGTGTTAGCAAACGCTTTTCGTGTGTTTAAAAGTTACCGAATAGGCAAAAGCGTTAAAAATGGTGTTCAGCGAAGTTAACGCTAACACCTGGCGTTAAAATAGTTACAGAGTCGACCTACAAGAGTGGACAGGCCAAGCCCTTGCAACCCACGCACACAGTCACCATATTTCAGCGCAGGAGGGGAGTGGTTAACCGACTGTGTGCTGAAGCTCCACAAGGCAGAGTTCGGGATTGCACACCGAGATGTGGCGCATCTTTAGTACCAGTGTTGAGGATGGGGGCTTCCGCCAGAGCATCGCCATAGACGAGGCCTCCTTAAATGCAATTAGGAGAGCTGCTTTCAGGGTAAACTATCCGTTTAGCTACGTTCCAGTGAAACCCTGGAAGCAGAAGGCAGCCAACACCACGGAACCTGGAAGCGCCGGCCAAAGGAGTGAAGGGGCCCAGCTACAGGACGAGCGGGAGAAGAGTCAGCAGGTGAAAACGCACAAAGCTCAGCAGTCGCAGCCGCGAGTAACTCTGGTGAAGCTTCTGCGGGCCCAAATTCACAGGACTTTGCTGGACGGCATAGACCTCCGCAATCTGGACATCGAGAGCGAGGGATACGAGGACACTCGGCTGTCTGAAGTAGGAACCGCGGTGGCCCAGACAAACCTTCACCACGCCAAAGCAGCGTCAGCTGTGCTTGCGATAATGGTACAAGAAAAATCAAAAAGGTAAGAAATTAGTACTAAATACAACATCAAAACATGTCACCCCATACCATCACTGCATAAATCGTGGTAAATTGTCTCTATAATCAATTAAAAAAACAATAAAAAATGAATACTGTTCAAACAAAAATTAAAATAAATATATATGTGCCCTCTTTCCAGAATCATGAATGTGCTGAAATGAAAATGTTGGTAAAACAAGATTAAACGTTTGATTTTTCATTCAATAGACCGCAAAATATTGTGGTTTCGGCGTAAGAATGATATCAGCGATTTTCGTCAACCCTATAACCTTGAATGGCTAATACAGTAAACTTATCAACTCAAACTCTGAATAATTGCACATTTGTGCTTCTGACAATAGGACTATGTTTTTTAATAATAATGAAAAATCGACAAGATTAAGACAGTCATTGCTACATACCGGAATGTCCCGAACTTTAAACGTCCAGCACTACACTACACCCGAAAAAGTCGATCTAAATAATGGTGCAATTTACTCTATTTTCTGAAACCAACTTATTTAAAATTTTGTATTTAGTATTCATGAAACGAGCTCAAGGCCAAGAATAATAATTATTCACTTTTTGAATTTTTATGAAAACTATTATTGTTTTTATTTTTTTTTTAATCATCATTTCTAATTAATTATTAAAAGTTTTTTAATTGAATAGAGTAGGAAAGATGTTTAGAGACAACCGCCATAGCTTTTCCTATAGATTCATTTCGGAAGCTGCTAAGCTTCTTCATCAGAGAAATTTTGGCACGCATTGCTAACTATTAAGCTAACAATACGCTGGTTTTGATGTCATCTAAACTCCTAGTTCTATTCTTCTTCACCATATGCATGAACCACTTCCGCCATTTGTCAGTTAGTAGTGTGATCATGATGGATGTTTTGACGGATCTGTTTTATCAGCAGAACTGCCTTACCGCGTGTTCTTGGTTTTGTTATTGCTTTTTTTATACCAAAAACTTTTGTTGATTTGCGGCCTGTACATTTTCAAGTATTCATGAAACGAGTTCAAGGCCAAGAATAATAATTTTTCATTTTTTGAATTTTTATCCAAATTAATATTGTTTTATTCTTTTTTAATTAATTGTTAAAAGTTTTTTTGATTGAGTAGAGTAGGAAAGATGTTTAGAGACAACCGCCATAGCTTTTCTTATAGATCCATTTCGGAAGCTGCTAAGCTTCTTCATCAGAGAAATTTTGGCACGCATTTCTAACCATTAAGCTAACAATACGCTGGTTTTGATGTCATCTAAACTCCTAGTTCTATTCTTCTTCACCATATGCATGAACCACTTCCGCCATTTGTCAGTTAGTAGTGTGATCATGATGGATTTTTTGACAGATCTGTTTAATCAGCAGAACTGCCTTACCGCGTGTTCTTGGTTTTGTTATTGCTTTTTTTATACCAAAAACTTTTGTTGATTTGCGGCCTGTACATTTTCAAGAATTCATGAAACGAGCTCAAGGCCAAGAATAATAATTTTTCACTTTTTGAATTTTTATCAAAATTATTATTGTTTTTATTCTTTTTTAATTAATTGTTAAAAGTTTTTTAATTGAATAGAGTAGGAAGAATGTTTAGAGACAACCGCCATACCTTTTCTTATAGATCCATTTTGGAAGCTGCTAAGCTTCTTCATCAGAGAAATTTTGGCACGCATTTCTTGGTATGAAAAAAGAAAAATTTTATATATTATTACATTTTTAACTACTATTTTTACATAATTTCGATAAAAGGCAACCAAGAATGTAAATGACGGTAATACTTTACATCCAACGTCAACTGTAAAAACTGCACTAAAAATGTAGATATCGGTACCCAGAGGCGCGTTTCGGTCCCAGGAACCCTAAACCCATTATTTTTTAGTAATTGGCAAAAAACCAAAAAATTCCCCGGGTCCGATCACAAATAAGGGGCCTGTTCCACAGTATTAATGGGCGGAACACCTTTCTGCGTAGGCGGCCTTTGGCCGCCCTTCAAAAAAATAACCCTTAGCCGGTTCAACACCGGCTATGCGATCCCAAGTTTTTCTGCGCAGAACACACTTCTGTAATTTTCGGCACACCTCATATCTGCGTCTACAACAACCACATAGAAATGACAGAAAATTGTTAACTTATCTTGCAAAATATAGGGTTTCCTCCACCGTATTAGGGTTCCTGGGACCGAAGCGCGTCTATGGGTACCAATATCGAAAGTTTTAGTGCAGTTTTTACAGTTACGTTGGATGTAAAGTATTACCTAAATGACAATTTTTCAGGCAGGAAGATGGCCGCAATTGTCAACATATGTCACTAGAGAACTAACCTTCTAGTTATTGAATCATGCAAATTGCTAAGAATGACAACTACCATGCACGTACAAGGCATATTGATGTGAGGAACTATTTTATACGTGAGAAGCTCAAGGAGGGCTTAATCAAACTTAGCTATGTTTGTACAAAATAAATGGTTGCTGATATCATGACAAAGCCAGTAAATAATTTAAAGTTATCTCATTTTATCGAACAATATGGATTAAGGCCCCGTTTTTCAGTAATTGGTTAAGGTCAGTTTAAACTAAGTTTGCTTAAACTCGGCATAAATTTAAACTCCAGTTAAACTGCAGAGCGGTTTTTCAGTGAGAGTTTAAGGCCGCTTTTAAGATTTGCTTTTTATACGGCAACATTGGTTTTTTCTTTATCTAGATACGGCAACAGATAATATTTGTTTACATATTCAACGCCATTGGTTCTCCTCAGTATTGCAATAGTTAGGATTTCGCTAATTTCTGCGGCCGCCGTGGTGTGAAGGTAGTGTTGCCGGCCTACCACACCGAAGGTCCATGGTTCGAGCCCTGGTACAGGTAACATCAAAAGTGATTTGAAAAAAGTTTTTCAAAACGGGGTCGCCCCTCGGCAGTGGTTTGGCAAACTCTCCGAGTGTATTTCTGCCATGACAGGCTTCTCAGCAAAAAATTCGTCTCCTTTGTAGATGCCGTTCGGAGTCGGCAAAAAACTGTAGGTCCCACCAATTTGTAGGGAAAATTTCAAATCGGCACACCACAAATTGGAAGAGAAGCTTGGCGCAAAAATCTCTTAAGAGGTTTATGATGATATACCTGTTGTATATCGCGCCATAGATAGATAGATAATCACTTTCGTCAGATGATATATCCAGTATTTAATTAAATATAAAAATATCGTCCTTTTTTAATTGCGTTCAGTTTATTGTTTCACAACGAAAACCATCAAATATGCAAACAGCTGACAGGTTAACTAGAGTTTAACCCTGCCAAATTGTCCGCTTAAACTACGTTTAAACTTCGTTTAAAGTTGACTGAAAAACTGCGTAACAAGTTTAAGCTTAGTTTAACTGACAAATTGAGTTAAACTTGCACTGAAAAACCGGGCCTAAATGTAACTTTTGAGTAAGGGTGTTGTAAACAACATTGTTTCCGATATCGATAAAGAACTTATAAACGCCTAACCCACAGGGGGTGTCTTTTCCTGTTCAATTGAACCTACTCTTCTAACACCAATATCACTCTGATCCAACCCTGTTGAAACTGCGCGTTTCCTTGGACTCCCGTTAGAAGAGCTTGATGACGATTCTCAGACTGATCGTGCCCATTAATCAGGGCGGAGCACTGTTAATAACAACAAAAACAACGTTCTGGATACTGTATCAGGTTAAACTCTTACTTATCGAGGTAATTCTATACGACCGTACGTAACTGCTAATATACATCCAATAATATCGGAGAAGGTATCAAACGCGTTTGAAATATTTTTTTTCAGTAAAAAGTTATTGGCAAGAAACCAAAAAAACAACTGCCGCTCTATTTAAAAATATAGAGCCTGGAATGGTTTCAAAGGGATTAGATCTTGCTCGTGCTCTCCTTAGTTCGTTATCGTCCAACTTATCAAATTCCGACTTTGCTTCCAGTACACTTTTCAAAATATCCGGATCACAATATAAGCATTCGTTCTCCATTGTTTTCCTATGAGGGCCCAAAACACTATTGCGTTTTCCACATTCCCAAGCATTCGCTTCTGTTGCTTACAAAAACGGACTGTTTCCATGCATACAATGTACACAAATAAAGAGGGTTAAAACAAATGATCAAATTATTAAAGCGGATTGATACCGATATCTGTTTTATTAAAAAAGTTCTCAAGCGGGTTATGGCGAATGTAATCGTTGCGGATGTTTACAATGAACTGTCATTTTAGTTCTTCTTATTACTTCACTTCCATCATTCTTTGGAATTACATAGTAATTAAGAGTTGCCTTATGGGCGCAAACAGCTTCCTTATTAATTAACCATGAACAATATTCAGGCAAGTTTATAACTTCCGCAGTATCATCCCAGGTCTCCAAAGATATAACTGTTTCATCTGCCTTAAGACCTAATCGCTTCCTCCCGTCCTGTTTTATGGCAATAATAGGTTCTAAACGACCTTGGTTTCTCTTGCCCAGACCTTTGTTTTTTTCCTATCCCATTTTTGTCATCATCAACAAAGCTTTGTCGGAATAACTTTTCACCCACTCCGTTTTAATTTTCTTAGCCATTGGTTCACCATTACCTTCCCTGCATTGTTGTTACTAACTCTTGAAATTGTACAACTATTTCGAAAACAATCAAAAGGATCTTTTTTAATCCTGATGCAAGGCAGATCTACCCAAAGTTATCAAACAATGGTTCTTTGCTTGAGACTGAAGTGACAAACAAGACCATATTCGCAAGCACGTACCACACCTAATAGTCAAATTACCCACCGACGTGTGTAACGTACGTTAACGTATCCCGTACGTACGCACGTTTGAGGGAATCTTGTGCCCGTGGCGCCAACGGTGGAATCAGCCATTTTCTGTTGTTTACATTCAATACATTGTTGTCATTGATCAGTTTTCATGCATGCTAACTCAAACGTGCGTGTACTTTTGAAACAATTATTTTTCATTTTATGAGTGTCCGAAATTAATATTAAATAATTATAGCCAGTCAATTTATTTAAAAGCAACAACTTAATACCGTAATTTCAGGTTATTTCAACATTATTACCAAAATTTAAAAGGTATTTTGAGGTATTTTTATACACACGTATGAATAGGCAACACTGTCATATGAGAGAGCAATCAGCTGACACGTTCCTACGGAAAAAATCTAAATTTCTTTGATTTCTACGGAACGTTCTATGTATACGGAAAAATTGAACGTCGGTGAGTGTTCGCTTACATGGCACTCTCATAAGACAGGTCGTGTCAGCTGACACGTACTCAGTACGTGCGTCGGTGGGTAAATTGGACTATAAGGCCCTGTGCCAATCGGCTGAAAATTGTAAATTTTGACAGAGCGAAAGAAAATTCTGACATTTATCGCGGTGAGTATGAATGTCAGAATTACCCTAGCCCATGGGGCTCGGTAACATTTTGACAACTACGAATGTATACACATATATTCATTCGGTATTGGGAATCATATTACTTCAAATGAATTTATATGCCAACACGTTATTAAACGATAAAATATAATTTAACGCAAAAGATACGAAATATAATGGCAGAAAAAATACGTACATTTAAAAGTTATTCATAGGCTATTTGCTTTCGAACGTGATTTTTTCAGATGTCAAAATTTACCATCTCACTTGGCACATCAAAATGGAAAATATTTTTACACCATAGAAAATTTGTTCGCCTCATATTTCCTCTGAGTAAAATGTTTCCGATTAGCACACGGCCTAAGACGCCGAATACAGCGCACAAATTTACTTGAGCCAATGAGTGATTTGCACAAGGATTTGCGTGATGTAAATATGTCGTGGTTGTGCTATTGGCGCAGAGCACTGTGCTAAAATCAGAAGAATTTAGATTTTTACGCATGCCCGCAAACATTGCGCAAGCCTTTTCTTCGTGTGTGGTGATTATTACTCAGTTCACCTGTATTTGCTGAGAATTAAACATTGCTATGGGTACCATAAATTTCTGAAGGGGGCGGCATCATCTCTTGTTTAAAAAAAGCAAGAAGTAAAGTCGCACTTACTTTTTTATTACAATTAGAGCACATGTTTCGGTAATACTTTACATCCAACGTCAACTGTAAAAACTGCACTAAAAATGTCGATATTGGTACCCAGGGAAGCGTTTCGGTCACTGTTAACAACAACGAAGCGTTTCGGTCCCAGAAAACCTAATCTGGGGGGGGGGGGGAACCCAATATTTTTAGTGGTTTGCTAGATATTTGCAAGCAAAGTTAATAATTTTCTGTCATTTTCATGTGGTTGTTGTAGACAAAGATATAGGGTGTTCTGAAAAGTGCAAAAGTGTGTTCAGCGCAGAAATACTGGGGAACGCGTAGCCGGTGTTAGAACGGCTAAGGGTTATTTTTTTGAAAAAAGTATTCTGCCCATAAATATCAAGTATCACGATGAAGACCTCACGGGCACGATACGGATCAGCTGTATGAGAGTTGGTTGTGTACATATGTGTGTTTATGCAGTATGTCTGTCAAGGCTAATTTATACCAGGTGATATCACGGCGAATTTGTGCCTGTATACACACACATACTTCATGTGTTATGTTTTTCCTTTGCGTCTTCTCCTGTCAAATTGCATAGAATTTTTTTAGTTTGACAGAAGAAGCCATTGCTTGAGATCACCCGTAGGTGAATTCGCCTTGATGTCCGTGCTATCAAGCAAATAAGGGTTGGCTGTCAAAAAATCTACTACAAAAAAATTTGCGAACCAAACTTCTATACAGATCCGAAATTGATCCAGATAAATATCAAGATCACAACGTTGTTGTTGCATTTCTATCAGGATCTGGCTCACTCCTTATTGGAATACGCCTAACGATGGTTACGCTTATGCATGCAAGCATGTACCAAACAAGAGGAAGAGAGATCGCGCGATTGCTTGCGAATACGATGCAAAGAGGAGATGTCAATAAATAACACCGACCCTTCGAGAACACGAAGAGAGAACAACCAAGAAAGTTCTGGGTGTGTAGGGTAGCACCCTGTTGGACTATATAAAGCAGTGACTAAGTACGACAGGTTGATCAGTTTATTTTCAAGCAATGAACAGTGAACTTACTGTGGAGTTACCAAACTCGTGTGTATGTATTGCGTTTATACTAGTATATAAATTCAACTATTTCTATAGTGATCGAACCCAGGATTAATAATCGAGGACTCATTGAATTCGTCACAATTGGTGTCAGAAGAGGTATTGTTAAATAAATACCAGTGATTACAAGGATGACACGCACATGGCGAAGTTGAATGAATTAAAATCAAGCAGCTCAATAATCAGATGGAACAACGTGGATTAAATACAGCAGGAAATAAATCAGAGCTACAGGACAGGCACCTTGACGTTGATCTAGAGGCTTACGTCGAACACAGCCGATAATGACTAATGGGGATGATAAGGCCAAGGCAATGTCAACCCCGTTTATCAAAGTCGCGTGCGATCGACAACTAAGAACTGTCATCTCCTAATCCAGGGTGTTATGCGTCACCGTGCCTATTGGATGGTTTGCAACACCGGCTGTATTATAACGGCGCCTCCCCAATACCGGGCCACCTTGGGGAGTAACTATGGCCTTACCGCGGCCAGGGGATCTGCCGCCGCGTACGGATAAAGTTCCCTATCATATAGATTAGACCACTGCGCTCGCCACATCGGGCAGGTGGTAGTACGAACAATATGAGTAACCAAAACAAACTAACCAATAACAAGCCGATGGAAAGAGGGAGGAGGAAGACGCCAGGGGGTGAAAAGCGCCGCCAGCGCCATTACTCGAGTGGCTACCTAGACGGCACGACTGCGGAGGAGCGGGCACTCTTTGAAGAGCACGCAAGGGAGGACGATGACATCCCATGTACCAGCCGAGTGAAGAGAAGGCAAGCCGCCATAAGAGCAGCACAAAGAGCCGAGCAAACGGACAGAAAACGGGGCAGTCAAGTAGAGGAAGCGGCACCTAGTGGGCCAACCCCACCAGAAGTGCGAAAGTACACAAAGGGCACCCGGAAAAGCAGACGGTACACTGCATGAGAGAGCCAGCTCTAACACGGTACGAGAGGCACCCACACCCGCACCAGCCCAGTTCAAACTGTCAAAGGGAAGCTTTTGGCCGAGCTATAAAGAGGTGACAGCGGGGATCGCGAGGTCCCCACTACCAGGGAGCCCCATCACAGAGAGATGTAAGAAACATCCCGATACTCGGGGGAAAGAGAGGAGGAGCACTGCATCCGGGGAACTCAAGAAAGCCGGTAACTGCAGCAATACCTAGCTCGGGCCAAAGCTTTGTAGGACTAGCCGCCCTTCTTCCGACAGTTCGGTCCAGAGCAGCCCCTCGAAGCACAAAAAACGACAGGAGTCAGAAGACCCCCAAGTAGATGAACAAAAGAGGTAGAAAAAGACCAAAAGATCCCGACCGCCACCCACACAACGCTGGGGGGCCCCAGGCGGACTAGACGACCCAAGGATGAGAGTTTTGACAGGATCTGGCGTCAAGTTGTACCTGCGGTATCTGCAGCAGGGGAAAACACCCGACACCGCCCGAGCTAAAGCTTATCTCCATATGGAGGCAGGCAAAGGCAGCGCTGCAGGAAAGGATGAGAAGAATAATAAAAACGGGACCGAACCCAGTCGTGCGGCGGGAATCAGTCAAAGCAGAACGAATAGGGCCACCCTAGCTAGAGGTCAACCCGCATACGCCCCTGGGCGTGGCAGCGGGCCAAATACGGTGCTACCAGCTCCGATCCCGCTGAAAAGCGGAGATGCGGGCAAAGCACGCCCGAGGACACCGCAAACTCTAGAGGCAGGCACTTCCATGGCGATTCCCGGCTCGAGGAGTGTGCGGGAGGATACGGGGCAGCAGAGCTATTCGGATGCTGCTGACAAGGATCCTGAGTCAGGAGGAGCTCACCAGACTGCAAGTCGCTATCATGGGAGAGGTCGCGGAGGTTGGCCTAGCCCGCTGTCCTTAAGTGGGTGTATTTCGGGCTAGGTCTATTATTAGTGGACTGCAGGGACGAAAACACGGCAACTTGGCTAAATAGGACCATCCCTAGACTACAGTAGCCCGATTCTGTAACTTTAAACCACGCGCCGAGCGTTAAGCTTATCTCCAAATTTTGGCGTTTGTTCTTAACGAAAATGAGATTCTGTAACTCTTCTTTAACACCGCTAAACAGCCGACTCTTGGTGGTGATAAAATATGGCAATACTTCTCTATTCGCCGTATTTTGCACTGCGTTTTCCACATTCCCAAGCATTCGCTTCCTTATTAATTAACCATGAACAATATTCAGGCAAGTTTATAACTTCCGAAGTATCATCCCAGGTCTCCAAAGATATAACTGTTTCATCTGCCTTAAGACCTAATCCCTTCCTCCCGTCCTGTTTTATGGCAATAATAGGTTCTAAACGACCTTGGTTTCTCTTGCCCAGACCTTTGTTTTTTTCCTATCCCATTTTTGTCATCATCAACAAAGCTTTGTCGGAATAACTTTTCACCCACTCCGTTTTAATTTTCTTAGCCATTGGTTCACCATTACCTTCCCTGCATTGTTGTTACTAACTCGTGAAATTGTACAACTATTTCGAAAACAATCAAAAGGATCTTTTTTAAACCTGATGCAAGGCAGATCTACCCAAAGTTATCAAACAAAGGTTCTTTGCTTGAGACTGAAGTGACAAACAAGACCATATTCGCAAGCACGTACCACACCTAATAGTCCAATTACCCACCGACGTGTGTAACGTACGTTAACGTATCCCGTACGTACGCACGTTTGAGGGAATCTTGTGCCCGTGGCGCCAACGGTGGAATCAGCCATTTTCTGTTGTTTACATTCAATACATTGATCATTGATCAGTTTTCATGCATGCTAACTCAAACGTGCGTGTACTTTTGAAACAATTATTTTTCATTTTATGAGTGTCCGAAATTAATATTAAATAATTATAGCCAGTCAATTTATTTAAAAGCAACAACTTAATACCGTAATTTCAGGTTATTTCAACATTATTACCAAAATTTAAAAGGTATTTTGAGGTATTTTTATACACACGTATGAATAGGCAACACTGTCATATGAGAGAGCAAACAGCTGACACGTTCCTACGGAAAAAATCTAAATTTCTTTGATTTCTACGGAACGTTCTATGTATACGGAAAAATTGAACGTCGGTGAGTGTTCGTTTACATGGCACTCTCATAAGACAGGTCGTGTCAGCTGACACGTACTCAGTACGTGCGTCGGTGGGTAATTGGACTATAAGGCCCTGTGCCAATCGGCTGAAAATTGTAAATTTTGACAGAGCGAAAGAAAATTCTGACATTTATCGCGGTGAGTATGAATGTCAGAATTACCCTAGCCCATGGGGCTCGGTAACATTTTGACTACTACGAATGTATACACATATATTCATTCGGTATTGGGAATCATATTACTTCAAATGAATTTATATGCCAACACGTTATTAAACGATAAAATATAATTTAACGCAAAAGATACGAAATATAATGGCAGAAAAAATACGTACATTTAAAAGTTATTCATAGGCTATTTGCTTTCGAACGTGATTTTTTCAGATGTCAAAATTTACCATCTCACTTGGCACATCAAAATGGAAAATATTTTTACACCATAGAAAATTTGTTCGCCTCATATTTCCTCTGAGTAAAATGTTTCCGATTAGCACACGGCCTAAGACGCCGAATACAGCGCACAAATTTACTTGAACCAATGAGTGATTTGAACAAGGATTTGCGTGATGTAAATATGTCGTGGTTGTGCTATTGGCGCAGAGCACTGTGCTAAAATCAGAAGAATTTAGATTTTTACGCATGCCCGCAAACATTGCGCAAGCCTTTTCTTCGTGTGTGGTGATTATTACTCAGTTCACCTGTATTTGCTGAGAATTAAACATTGCTATGGGTACCATAAATTTCTGAAGGGGGCGGCATCATCTCTTGTTTAAAAAAAGCAAGAAGTAAAGTCGCACTTACTTTTTTATTACAATTAGAGCACATGTTTCGGTAATACTTTACATCCAACGTCAACTGTAAAAACTGCACTAAAAATGTCGATATTGGTACCCAGGGAAGCGTTTCGGTCACTGTTAACAACAACGAAGCGTTTCGGTCCCAGAAAACCTAATCTGGGGGGGGGGGGGGGGGAACCCAATATTTTTAGTGGTTTGCTAGATATTTGCAAGCAAAGTTAATAATTTTCTGTCATTTTCATGTGGTTGTTGTAGACAAAGATATAGGGTGTTCTGAAAAGTGCAAAAGTGTGTTCAGCGCAGAAATACTGGGGAACGCGTAGCCGGTGTTAGAACGGCTAAGGGTTATTTTTTTGAAAAAAGTATTCTGCCCATAAATATCAAGTATCACGATGAAGACCTCACGGGCACGATACGGATCAGCTGTATGAGAGTTGGTTGTGTACATATGTGTGTTTATGCAGTATGTCTGTCAAGGCTAATTTATACCAGGTGATATCACGGCGAATTTGTGCCTGTATACACACACATACTTCATGTGTTATGTTTTTCCTTTGCGTCTTCTCCTGTCAAATTGCATAGAATTTTTTTAGTTTGACAGAAGAAGCCATTGCTTGAGATCACCCGTAGGTGAATTCGCCTTGATGTCCGTGCTATCAAGCAAATAAGGGTTGGCTGTCAAAAAATCTACTACAAAAAAATTTGCGAACCAAACTTCTATACAGATCCGAAATTGATCCAGATAAATATCAAGATCACAACGTTGTTGTTGCATTTCTATCAGGATCTGGCTCACTCCTTATTGGAATACGCCTAACGATGGTTACGCTTATGCATGCAAGCATGTACCAAACAAGAGGAAGAGAGATCGCGCGATTGCTTGCGAATACGATGCAAAGAGGAGATGTCAATAAATAACACCGACCCTTCGAGAACACGAAGAGAGAACAACCAAGAAAGTTCTGGGTGTGTAGGGTAGCACCCTGTTGGACTATATAAAGCAGTGACTAAGTACGACAGGTTGATCTGTTTATTTTCAAGCAATGAACAGTGAACTTACTGTGGAGTTACCAAACTCGTGTGTATGTATTGCGTTTATACTAGTATATAAATTCAACTATTTCTATAGTGATCGAACCCAGGATTAATAATCGAGGACTCATTGAATTCGTCACAATTGGTGTCAGAAGAGGTATTGTTAAATAAATACCAGTGATTACAAGGATAACACGCACATGGCGAAGTTGAATGAATTAAAGATCAAGCAGCTCAATAATCAGATGGAACAACGTGGATTAAATACAGCAGGAAATAAATCAGAGCTACAGGACAGGCACCTTGACGTTGATCTAGAGGCTTACGTCGAACACAGCCGATAATGACTAATGGGGATGATAAGGCCAAGGCAATGTCAACCCCGTTTATCAAAGTCGCGTGCGATCGACAACTAAGAACTGTCATCTCCTAATCCAGGGTGTTATGCGTCACCGTGCCTATTGGATGGTTTGCAACACCGGCTGTATTATAACGGCGCCTCCCCAATACCGGGCCACCTTGGGGAGTAACTATGGCCTTACCGCGGCCAGGGGATCTGCCGCCGCGTACGGATAAAGTTCCCTATCATATAGATTAGACCACTGCGCTCGCCACATCGGGCAGGTGGTAGTACGAACAATATGAGTAACCAAAACAAACTAACCAATAACAAGCCGATGGAAAGAGGGAGGAGGAAGACGCCAGGGGGTGAAAAGCGCCGCCAGCGCCATTACTCGAGTGGCTACCTAGACGGCACGACTGCGGAGGAGCGGGCACTCTTTGAAGAGCACGCAAGGGAGGACGATGACATCCCATGTACCAGCCGAGTGAAGAGAAGGCAAGCCGCCATAAGAGCAGCACAAAGAGCCGAGCAAACGGACAGAAAACGGGGCAGTCAAGTAGAGGAAGCGGCACCTAGTGGGCCAACCCCACCAGAAGTGCGAAAGTACACAAAGGGCACCCGGAAAAGCAGACGGTACACTGCATGAGAGAGCCAGCTCTAACACGGTACGAGAGGCACCCACACCCGCACCAGCCCAGTTCAAACTGTCAAAGGGAAGCTTTTGGCCGAGCTATAAAGAGGTGACAGCGGGGATCGCGAGGTCCCCACTACCAGGGAGCCCCATCACAGAGAGATGTAAGAAACATCCCGATACTCGGGGGAAAGAGAGGAAGAGCACTGCATCCGGGGAACTCAAGAAAGCCGGTAACTGCAGCAATACCTAGCTCGGGCCAAAGCTTTGTAGGACTAGACGCCCTTCTTCCGACAGTTCGGTCCAGAGCAGCCCCTCGAAGCACAAAAAACGACAGGAGTCAGAAGACCCCCAAGTAGATGAACAAAAGAGGTAGAAAAAGACCAAAAGATCCCGACCGCCACCCACACAACGCTGGGGGGCCCCAGGCGGACTAGACGACCCAATGATGAGAGTTTTGACAGGATCTGGCGTCAAGTTGTACCTGCGGTATCTGCAGCAGGGGAAAACACCCGACACCGCCCGAGCTAAAGCTTATCTCCATATGGAGGCAGGCAAAGGCAGCGCTGCAGGAAAGGATGAGAAGAATAATAAAAACGGGACCGAACCCAGTCGTGAGGCGGGAATCAGTCAAAGCAGAACGAATAGGGCCACCCTAGCTAGAGGTCAACCCGCATACGCCCCTGGGCGTGGCAGCGGGCCAAATACGGTGCTACCAGCTCCGATCCCGCTGAAAAGCGGAGATGCGGGCAAAGCACGCCCGAGGACACCGCAAACTCTAGAGGCAGGCACTTCCATGGCGATTCCCGGCTCGAGGAGTGTCCGGGAGGATACGGGGCAGCAGAGCTATTCGGATGCTGCTGACAAGGATCCTGAGTCAGGAGGAGCTCACCAGACTGCAAGTCGCTATCATGGGAGAGGTCGCGGAGGTTGGCCTAGCCCGCTGTCCTTAAGTGGGTGTATTTCGGGCTAGGTTTATTATTAGTGGACTGCAGGGACGAAAACACGGCAACTTGGCTAAATAGGACCATCCCTAGACTACAGTAGCCCGATTCTGTAACTTTAAACCACGCGCCGAGCGTTAAGCTTATCTCCAAATTTTGGCGTTTGTTCTTAACGAAAATGAGATTCTGTAACTCTTCTTTAACACCGCTAAACAGCCGACTCTTGGTGGTGATAAAATATGGCAATACTTCTCTATTCGCCGTATTTTGCACTGCGTTTTCCACATTCCCAAGCATTCGCTTCCTTATTAATTAACCATGAACAATATTCAGGCAAGTTTATAACTTCCGAAGTATCATCCCAGGTCTCCAAAGATATAACTGTTTCATCTGCCTTAAGACCTAATCCCTTCCTCCCGTCCTGTTTTATGGCAATAATAGGTTCTAAACGACCTTGGTTTCTCTTGCCCAGACCTTTGTTTTTTTCCTATCCCATTTTTGTCATCATCAACAAAGCTTTGTCGGAATAACTTTTCACCCACTCCGTTTTAATTTTCTTAGCCATTGGTTCACCATTACCTTCCCTGCATTGTTGTTACTAACTCGTGAAATTGTACAACTATTTCGAAAACAATCAAAAGGATCTTTTTTAAACCTGATGCAAGGCAGATCTACCCAAAGTTATCAAACAAAGGTTCTTTGCTTGAGACTGAAGTGACAAACAAGACCATATTCGCAAGCACGTACCACACCTAATAGTCCAATTACCCACCGACGTGTGTAACGTACGTTAACGTATCCCGTACGTACGCACGTTTGAGGGAATCTTGTGCCCGTGGCGCCAACGGTGGAATCAGCCATTTTCTGTTGTTTACATTCAATACATTGTTGTCATTGATCAGTTTTCATGCATGCTAACTCAAACGTGTACTTTTGAAACAATTATTTTTCATTTTATGAGTGTCCGAAATTAATATTAAATAATTATAGCCAGTCAATTTATTTAAAAGCAACAACTTAATACCGTAATTTCAGGTTATTTCAACATTATTACCAAAATTTAAAAGGTATTTTGAGGTATTTTTATACACACGTATGAATAGGCAACACTGTCATATGAGAGAGCAATCAGCTGACACGTTCCTACGGAAAAAATCTAAATTTCTTTGATTTCTACGGAACGTTCTATGTATACGGAAAAATTGAACGTCGGTGAGTGTTCGTTTACATGGCACTCTCATAAGACAGGTCGTGCCAGCTGACACGTACTATGTACGTGCGTCGGTGGGTAATTGGAATATAAGGCCCTGTGCCAATCGGTTGAAAATTTTAAATTTTGACAGAGCGAAAGAAAATTCTGACATTTATCGCGGTGAGTATCAATGTCAGAATTACCCCAGCCCATGGGGCTCGGTAACATTTCGACAACTACGAATGTATACACATATATTCATTCGGTATTGGGAATCATATTACTTCAAATGAATTTATATGCCAACACGTTATTAAACGATAAAATATAATTTAACGCAAAAGATACGAAATATAATGGCAGAAAAAATACGTACATTTAAAAGTTATTCATAGGCTATTTGCTTTCGAACGTGATTTTTTCAGATGTCAAAATTTACCATCTCACTTGGCACATCAAAATGGAAAATATTTTTACACCATAGAAAATTTGTTCGCCTCATATTTCCTCTGAGTAAAATGTTTCCGATTAGCACACGGCCTAAGACGCCGAATACAGCGCACAAATTTACTTGAGCCAATGAGTGATTTGCACAAGGATTTGCGTGATGTAAATATGTCGTGGTTGTGCTATTGGCGCAGAGCACTGTGCTAAAATCAGAAGAATTTAGATTTTTACGCATGCCCGCAAACATTGCGCAAGCCTTTTCTTCGTGTGTGGTGATTATTACTCAGTTCACCTGTATTTGCTGAGAATTAAACATTGCTATGGGTACCATAAATTTCTGAAGGGGGCGGCATCATCTCTTGTTTAAAAAAAGCAAGAAGTAAAGTCGCACTTACTTTTTTATTACAATTAGAGCACATGTTTCGGTAATACTTTACATCCAACGTCAACTGTAAAAACTGCACTAAAAATGTCGATATTGGTACCCAGGGAAGCGTTTCGGTCACTGTTAACAACAACGACGCGTTTCGGTCCCAGGAAACCTAATCTGGGGGGGGAGGGCCGGAACCCAATATTTTTAGTGGTTTGCTAGATATTTGCAAGCAAAGTTAATAATTTTCTGTAATTTTCATGTGGTTGTTGTAGACAAAGATATAGGGTGTTCTGAAAAGTGCAAAAGTGTGTTCAGCGCAGAAATACTGGGGAACGCGTAGCCGGTGTTAGAACGGCTAAGGGTTATTTTTTTGAAAAAAGTATTCTGCCCATAAATATCAAGTATCACGATCAAGACCTCACGGGCACGATACGGATCAGCTGTATGAGAGTTGGTTGTGTACATATGTGTGTTTATGCAGTATGTCTGTCAAGGCTAATTTATACCAGGTGATATCACGGCGAATTTGTGCCTGTATACACACACATACTTCATGTGTTATGTTTTTCCTTTGCGTCTTCTCCTGTCAAATTGCATAGAATTTTTTTAGTTTGACAGAAGAAGCCATTGCTTGAGATCACCCGTAGGTGAATTCGCCTTGATGTCCGTGCTATCAAGCAAATAAGGGTTGGCTGTCAAAAAATCTACTACAAAAAAATTTGCGAACCAAACTTCTATACAGATCCGAAATTGATCCAGATAAATATCAAGATCACAACGTTGTTGTTGCATTTCTATCTGGATCTGGCTCACTCCTTATTGGAATACGCCTAACGATGGCTACGCTTATGCATGCAAGCATGTACCAAACAAGAGGAAGAGAGATCGCGCGATTGCTTGCGAATACGATGCAAAGAGGAGATGTCAATAAATAACACCGACCCTTCGAGAACACGAAGAGAGAACAACCAAGAAAGTTCTGGGTGTGTAGGGTAGCACCCTGTTGGACTATATAAAGCAGTGACTAAGTACGACAGGTTGATCAGTTTATTTTCAAGCAATGAACAGTGAACTTACTGTGGAGTTACCAAACTCGTGTGTATGTATTGCGTTTATACTAGTATATAAATTCAACTATTTCTATAGTGATCGAACCCAGGATTAATAATCGAGGACTCATTGAATTCGTCACAATTGGTGTCAGAAGAGGTATTGTTAAATAAATACCAGTGATTACAGTGATTACAAGGATAACACGCACATGGCGAAGTTGAATGAATTAAAGATCAAGCAGCTCAATAATCAGATGGAACAACGTGGATTAAATACAGCAGGAAATAAATCAGAGCTACAGGACAGGCACCTTGACGTTGATCTAGAGGCTTACGTCGAACGCAGCCGATAATGACTAATGGGGATGATAAGGCCAAGGCAATGTCAACCCCGTTTATCAAAGTCGCATGCGATCGACAACTAAGAACTGTCATCTCCTAATCCAGGGTGTTATGCGTCACCGTGCCCATTGGATGGTTTGCAACACCGGCTGTATTATAACGGCGCCTCCCCAATACCGGGCCACCTTGGGGAGTAACTATGGCCTTACCGCGGCCAGGGGATCTGCCGCCGCGTACGGATAAAGTTCCCCATCATATAGATTAGACCACTGGGCTCGCCACATCGGGCAGGTGGTAGTACGAACAATATGAGTAACCAAAACAAACTAACCAATAACAAGCCCATGGAAAGAGGGAGGAGGAAGACGCCAGGGGGTGAAAAGCGCCGCCAGCGCCATTACTCGAGTGGCTACCTAGACGGCACGACTGCGGAGGAGCGGGAACTCTTTGAAGAGCACTCAAGGGAGGACGATGACATCCCATGTACCAGCCGAGTTAAGAGAAGGCAAGCCGCCATAAGAGCAGCACAAAGAGCCGAGCAAACGGACAGAAAACGGGGCAGTCAAGTAGAGGAAGCGGCACCTAGTGGGCCAACCCCACCAGAAGTGCGAAAGTACACAAAGGGCACCCGGAAAAACAGACGGTACACTGCATGAGAGAGCCAGTTCTAACACGGTACGAGAGGCACCCACACCCGCACCAGCCCAGTTCAAACTGTCAAAGGGAAGCTTTTGGCCGAGCTGTAAAGAGGTGACAGCGGGGATCGCGAGGTCCCTACTACCAGGGAGCCCCATCACAGAGAGATGTAAGAAACATCCCGATACTCGGGGGAAAGAGAGCAAGAGCACTGCATCCGGGGAACTCAAGAGAGCCGGTAACTGCAGCAATACCTAGCTCGGGCCAAAGCGTTGTAGGACTAGACGCCCTTCTTCCGACAGTTCGGTCCAGAGCAGCCCCTCGAAGCACAAAAAACGACAGGAGTCAGAAGACCCCCAAGTAGATGAACAAAAGAGGTAGAAAAAGACCAAAAGATCCCGACCGCCACCCACACAACGCTGGGGGGCCCCAGGCGGACTAGACGACCCAAGGATGAGAGTTTTGACAGGATCTGGCGTCAAATTGTACCTGCGGTATCTGCAGCAGGGGAAAACACCCGACACCGCCCGAGCTAAAGCTTATCTCCATATGGAGGCAGGCAAAGGCAGCGCTGCAGAAAAGGATGAGAAGAATAATAAAAACGGGACCGAACCCAGTCGTGAGACGGGAATCAGTCAAAGCAGAACGAATAGGGCTACCCTAGCTAGAGGTCAACCCGCATACGCCCCTGGGCGTGGCAGCGGGCCAAATACGGTGCTACCAGCTCCGATCCCGCTGAAAAGCGGAGATGCGGGCAAAGCACGCCCGAGGACACCGCAAACTCTAGAGGCAGGCACTTCCAGGGCGATTCCCGGCTCGAGGAGTGTGCGGGAGGATACGGGGCAGCAGAGCTATTCGGATGCTGCTGACAAGGATCCTGAGTCAGGAGGAGCTCACCAGACTGCAAGTCGCTATCATGGTAGAGGCCGCGGAGGGTTGGCCTAGGCCGCTGTCCTTAAGTGGGTGTACTTCGGGCTAGGTCTATTATTAGTGGACTGCAGGGACGAAAACACGGCAACTTGGATAAATAGGACCATCCCTAGACTACAGTAGCCCGATTCTGTAACTTTTAACCACGCGCCGAGCGTTAAGCTTATCTCCAAATTTTGGCGTTTGTTCTTAACGAAAATGGGATTCTGTAACTCTCCTTTAACGCCGATGAGACAGCCGACTCTTGGTGGTGATAAAATATGGCAATACTTCTCTATTCGCCGTATTTTGCACTAAATTACATGCAAACAACTCAAAATAAATTTTTTTACTTTTTCTAAACGCTAAAATACTTGTAAATATATTAACGCGATTGTTAACACCTCCAAAATAATTCGCGACAGCTAACCACACGAAATGTGTTAGCAAACGCTTTTCGTGTGTTTAAAAGTTACCGAATAGGGAAAAGCGTTAAAAATGGTGTTAAGCGAAGTTAACGCTAACACCTGGCGTTAAAATAGTTACAGAGTCGACCTACAAGAGTGGACAGGCCAAGCCCTTGCAACCCACGCACACAGTCACCATATTTCAGCGCAGGTGAGCGGAGTGGTTAACCGACTGTGTGCTGAAGCTCCTCAAGGCAGAGTTCGGGATTGCACACCGAGATGTGGCGCATCTTTAGTATTAGTGTTGAGGATGGGGGCCTCCGCCAGAGCATCGCCATAGACGAGGCCTCCTTAAATGCAATTAGGAGAGCTGCTTTCAGGGTAAACTATCCGTTTAGCTACGTTCCAGTGAAACCCTGGAAGCAGAAGGCAGCCAACACCACGGAACCTGGAAGCGCCGGCCAAAGGAGTGAAGGGGCCCAGCTACAGGACGAGCGGGGGAAGAGTCAGCAGGTGAAAACGCACAAAGCTCAGCAGTCGCAGCCGCGAGTAACTCTGGTGAAGCTTCTGCGGCCCAAATACACAGGACTTTGCTGGAGGGCATAGACCTCCGCAATCTGGACATCGAGAGCGAGGGATACGAGGACACTCGGCTGTCTGAAGTAGGAACCGCGGTGGCCCAGAGAAACCTTCACCACGCCAAAGCAGTGTCAGCTGTGCTTGCGATAATGGTACAAGAAAAATCAAAAAGGTAAGAAATTAGTACTAAATACAACATCAAAACATGTCATCCCATACCATCACTGCATAAATCGTGG
This sequence comes from Merzomyia westermanni, assembly GCA_949987695.1. Classification (NCBI taxonomy): domain Eukaryota; kingdom Metazoa; phylum Arthropoda; class Insecta; order Diptera; family Tephritidae; genus Merzomyia; species Merzomyia westermanni. The sequence continues at coordinate 121,431,065 of OX465290.1, forward strand.
TAAATTGTCTCTATAATCAATTAAAAAAACAATAAAAAATGAATACTGTTCAAACAAAAATTAAAATAAATATATATGTGCCCTCTTTCCAGAATCATGAATGTGCTAAAATGAAAATGTTGGTAAAACAAGATTAAACGTTTGATTTTGGCTCATATTTACATAGACCGCAAAATATTGTGGTTTCGGCGTGAGAATGATATCAGGGATTTTCGTCAACCCTATAACCTTGAATGGCTAATACAGTAAACTTATCAACTCAAACTCTGAATAATTACACATTTGTGCTTCTGACAAGATTATTATATTTTTTGGAAACTTTTCAGGGCATAAAGACAAACGCACATAGTATACTAAGTGTGTAGTAAAGTGATAAGTTTCAATAAGATTCGTATATAAGTATGCAGGGCCAAAGTTTTAAGACAGCCATTGCTACATACCGGAATGTCCCGAACTTTAAACGTCCAGCACTACACTACACCCGAAAAAGTCGATCTAAATAATGGTGCAATTTACTCTATTTTCTGAAACCAACTTATTTAAAATTTTGTATTTAGTATTCATGAAACGAGCTCAAGGCCAAGAATAATAACTATTCACTTTTTGAATTTTTATAAAAACTATTATTGTTTTTATTTTTAACTGTGTTTGGAAGCTGGCTTGAGGTCAACTAGTTTTAAATAAAACGCAAGTTTTTTTCTTTTAATTCGATATATTTCGATTACCCACTGTAATCGTCATCAGGAAATTTTTTCAACTGTAACAAAATATAAACACAAAATATAAATATAATAACAATTCACATTCAGTTTTTTAAAAACAAAAATTTTTTCTTTTTTCTCAAAGACATTCACTACATACATTTATTTGAGTGTCCGCATCAGTTGACGTGGTGTTTTACACTGGATTTTTGTTTGTCAACAAATGCCTAAACAAGTGTGCAGAGTTCGTATCAATGTCGCTTTTATAGTTGATTCGGTTGTTTGTTGGTGTGTTTATAATATGCAGCATTTCCAACGTAAATCTCTTGCTGTAATGCTGTTCTTGTTGGAGAACGGTCGCTTTGTCGAAGCTCGGTGTGTGGGAGTTTTTGGCACAGTTGTTATTTTGATGGCAATATTTGTAGTCTGATTTATGTTGTGATAGTCGTGATTTTAATTTTCCTTTGGTTGTCCCCACATATATGCTATCACATGGTTCATTTTCTTTTCCACACTACGTTACTTTTTTCTAAAGGCGGTATTTTTGTTTTTGTTCTATTAAACATATGTTTTAGCGTATTAATTGGTTTATGGGCTATTTTTATCTCTTCTGTGTTGTAACAATCTGATTTTACTAAGCGCTCTGACAACTTTGGTACATAAGCTACTGACTTGAATATTTTTGTGGTTTTTGATTTATCTTGATTATTTTCAATTTCATATCTTCTTAACAGGGTTTTAATAATATTGTTGGGAAAATCATTGCTTTTAAATAATATTTTAATTTCATTCTTGATCTCCGTGTGGTAAGTGTCATCTGTTATCCGTAACATTCGCCGTATACAGCCCATTGCTGTATTTATAATCATCGTCTTTGGATGCTTTGAGTTAAAATTGATGATTCGTCCGCTTGATGTGGGTTTCTTATAACACGTTAGTTTCAGTTTATTTCCTCTTCTAATAACCATTGAGTCTAAATAAGGTAATTTTCCGTCGTCCTCAAGTTCTGTTGTAAAGTTTATATTTTTATTGAAGGAATTTAGTGTGTCAAGTGTGCTTTGTACATCATCTTCATGTATTACTGCAAATAGATCGTCCACATATTTTGTCAGGAATCTAGGTACACGCGCTAACTTTTTAATTGTGTTGTCTAGTAATTCTTCCATTACAATATCGGCTATTACTGGGGAGGTTGGTGATCCCATCGGCAATCCTTTTAGCTGGGTGTATACTGTGTCGTTGAATTTAAAATATCTGTTCTCTTCTATGCAAAACTTAAGTATTTCTATGAACAGTGTCTTTGGTATATTTGTGTGTTTCTCTATTGTCGTCCATTTATCTTTTATAATGTCCAGTGCTAATTGTGTTGGAATACTGGGAAAAAGAGATACTACGTCAAACGATACTATTTTTTCATCGTCAAAAATATAGGTGTTATTGATTTTGTTTTTAAATTCCTGGGTATTTTTAACGTTGTATGCCGAATTAGCCGTTATATTTTTCAAAATGTCTGCTACATATTTACATAGGTTATGTGCTGGTGATCCGGTGGCTGAGCATATTGGCCTAAGTGGTGTTCCTTCCTTGTGTAATTTTGGTAGTCCATAAATCCTTGGAGACAGGGCCGTTGTTGTGGTAAGTTTGTTTCTTTCGATCTTTGAAATTAACTCTAATTTATAAATTTTATCGACTAGACTATTGTTTTTGATCTGTAGTCTAGATGTGGGATCCTGTCTTTGTATCCTATACATTGTCAAGTCGTTTAATATATCTTCCATTTTCTTATTATAGTTACATATTTCCATTGCTACCGTTTTGTTGCCCTTGTCAGAAGTTAAAATACGAATATTATCAGTTTTGCTCAGAAATTTCCGCGTCCGTCCCACTGTGTCTATTATTGCACGATCTATTGCACTTTGCCTATTTCTTGTAGTATGCTCTTTTATCAGTAAAGAGAATTTTGTTCTTGCTTCCTCTTGTTTCTCTTTGACTTTGATTGTTTGTACGATATCCTCTCCATCCGCTATATATTTAAATAAAAGGAACTGTTTGTTTTCAATTGGAAGAGCAAACTTTGGACCTTTTGACAAAAGCATTTTTACATCTTGGGGAAATTCGACGTTTGTTGTGTTAACGAACCACTCTTCATTTTTGTTGCCGTCATAAGAGGTGGTTCCGACTTTTCCGTAGTTTTTCATACTTCGCTTCTTGTCGCTGCTTCACTGTTGTTGTTAGTTTCTCTGCGATTTTTGTCTCACTTTGCAATAATTTTTCAAAATCTTCCGCGTCAAGATGTTCCTTAAGTTTTGTTGTTATTTGCTCCATCTGCTGTTGCTGTCTTTTTAATATGTTGTGTTTTTGTTTTATTAGAAGACTTAGTATTTTTGTGTGAAAGTTATGTGTGTGTCTATCTAAGTTTCTATCTATGTCTGTTTTTTTGTTAAGCTCAAATATAAATAAGCTATTGCATCTGGTTGTACATTTTATGAAATTGGGAACTAATTTAGATTTCCTGCATTTTAAAAGAAATTTAAGACTACATTTTTGTTTTACCACTTTCTTTGATGTATATTGAAATTTATTTATTAGTGCTCTAGAGTTGTTGTAGTTGTTTTTCATTACTGCATACTCCATTTTTGTTGTTGAATACATACGGCGTGCCTTCCGTCTTTCTAAATAATTGTTTTTGCGACCTTTTTTCTTTAACTGTGTTTGGAAGCTGGCTTGAGGTCAACTAGTTTTAAATAAAACGCAAGTTTTTTTCTTTTAATTCGATATATTTCGATTACCCACTGTAATCGTCATCAGGAAATTTTTTCAACTGTAACAAAATATAAACACAAAATATAAATATAATAACAATTCACATTCAGTTTTTTAAAAACAAACATTTTTTCTTTTTTCTCAAAGACATTCACTACATACATTTATTTGAGTGTCCGCATCAGTTGACGTGGTGTTTTACACTGGATTTTTGTTTGTCAACACATGCCTAAACAAGTGTGCAGAGTTCGTATCAATGTCGCTTTTATAGTTGATTCGGTTGTTTGTTGGTGTGTTTATAATATGCAGCATTTCCAACGTAAATCTCTTGCTGTAATGCTGTTCTTGTTGGAGAACGGTCGCTTTGTCGAAGCTCGGTGTGTGGGAGTTTTTGGCACAGTGGGCCATGAGTGCTGTTTTATAGTTGTTATTTTGATGGCAATATTTGTAGTCTGATTTATGTTGTGATAGTCGTGATTTTAATTTTCCTTTGGTTGTCCCCACATATTTGCTATCACATGGTTCATTTTCTTTTCCATTGCACGGGATTTGGTACACTACGTTACTTTTTTCTAAAGGCGGTATTTTTGTTTTTGTTCTATTAAACATATGTTTTAGCGTATTAATTGGTTTATGGGCTATTTTTATCTCTTCTGTGTTGTAACAATCTGATTTTACTAAGCGCTCTGACAACTTTGGTACATAAGCTACTGACTTGAATATTTTTGTGGTTTTTGATTTATCTTGATTATTTTCAATTTCATATCTTCTTAACAGGGTTTTAATAATATTGTTGGGAAAATCATTGCTTTTTAATAATATTTTAATTTCATTCTTGATCTCCGTGTGGTAAGTGTCATCTGTTATCCGTAACATTCGCCGTATACAGCCCATTGCTGTATTTATAATCATCGTCTTTGGATGCTTTGAGGTAAAATTGATGATTCGTCCGCTTGATGTGGGTTTCTTATACCACGTTAGTTTCAGTTTATTTCCTCTTCTAATAACCATTGAGTCTGAATAAGGTAATTTTCCGTCGTCCTCAAGTTCTGTTGTAAAGTTTATATTTTTATTGAAGGAATTTAGTGTGTCAAGTGTGCTTTATACATCATATTCATGTATTACTGCAAATAGATCGTCCACATATTTTGTCAGGAATCGAGGTACACGCGCCAACTTTTTAATTGTTTTGTCTAGTAATTCTTCCATTACAATATCGGCTATTACTGGGGAGGTTGGTGATCCCATCGGCAATCCTTTTAGCTGGGTGTATACTGTGTCGTTGAATTTAAAATATCTGTTCTCTTCTATGCAAAACTTAAGTATTTCTATGAACAGTGTCTTTGGTATATTTGTGTGTTTCTCTATTGTCGTCTATTTATCTTTTATAATGTCCAGTGCTAATTGTGTTGGAATACTGGGAAAAAGAGATACTACGTCAAAAGATACTATTTTTTCATCGTAAAAAATATAGGTGTTATTGATTTTGTTTTTAAATTCCTGGGTATTTTTAACGTTGTATGCCGAATTAGCCGTTATATTTTTCAAAATGTCTGCTGCATATTTTCATAGGTTATGTGCTGGTGATCCGGTGGCTGAGCATATTGGCCTAAGTGGTGTTCCTTCCTTGTGTAATTTTGGTAGTCCATAAATCCTTGGAGACAGGGCCGTTGTTGTGGTAAGTTTGTTTCTTTCGATCTTTGAAATTAACTCTAATATATAAATTTTATCGACTAGACTATTGTTTTTGATCTGTAGTCTAGATGTGGGATCCTGTCTTTGTATCCTGTACATTGTCAAGTCGTTAACACAACAAACGTCGAATTTCCCCAAGATGTAAAAATGCTTTTGTCAAAAGGTCCAAAGTTTGCTCTTCCAATTGAAAACAAACAGTTCCCTTTATTTAAATATATAGCGGATGGAGAGGATATCGAACAAACAATCAAAGTCAAAGAGAAACAAGAGGAAGCAAGAACAAAATTCTCTTTACTGATAAAAGAGCATACTACAAGAAATAGGCAAAGTGCAATAGATCGTGCAATAATAGACACAGTGGGACGGACGCGGAAATTTCTGAGCAAAAATGATAATATTCGTATTTTAACTTCTGACAAGGGCAACAAAACGGTAGCAATGGAAATATGTAACTATAATAAGAAAATGGAAGATATATTAAACGACTTGACAACGTATAGGATACAAAGACAGGATCCCACATCTAGGCTACAGATCAAAAACAATAGTCTAGTCGATAAAATTTATAAATTAGAGTTAATTTCAAAGATCGAAAGAAACAAACTTACCACAACAACGGCCCTGTCTCCAAGGATTTATGGACTACCAAAATTACACAAGGAAGGAACACCACTTAGGCCAATATGCTCAGCCACCGGATCACCAGCACATAACCTATGTAAATATGTAGCAGACATTTTGAAAAATATAACGGCTAATTCGGCATACAACGTTAAAAATACCCAGGAATTTAAAAACAAAATCAATAACACCTATATTTTTAACGATGAAAAAATAGTATCTTTTGACGTAGTATCTCTTTTTCCCAGTATTCCAACACAATTAGCACTGGACATTATAAAAGATAAATGGACGACAATAGAGAAACACACAAATATACCAAAGACACTGTTCATAGAAATACTTAAGTTTTGCATAGAAGAGAACAGATATTTTAAATTCAACGACACAGTATACACCCAGCTAAAAGGATTGCCGATGGGATCACCAACCTCCCCAGTAATAGCCGATATTGTAATGGAAGAATTACTAGACAACACAATTAAAAAGTTAGCGCGTGTACCTAGATTCCTGACAAAATATGTGGACGATCTATTTGCAGTAATACATGAAGATGATGTACAAAGCACACTTGACACACTAAATTCCTTCAATAAAAATATAAACTTTACAACAGAACTTGAGGACGACGGAAAATTACCTTATTTAGACTCAATGGTTATTAGAAGAGGAAATAAACTGAAACTAACGTGGTATAAGAAACCCACATCAAGCGGACGAATCATCAATTTTAACTCAAAGCATCCAAAGACGATGATTATAAATACAGCAATGGGCTGTATACGGCGAATGTTACGGATAACAGATGACACTTACCACACGGAGATCAAGAATGAAATTAAAATATTATTAAAAAGCAATGATTTTCCCAACAATATTATTAAAACCCTGTTAAGAAGATATGAAATTGAAAATAATCAAGATAAATCAAAAACCACAAAAATATTCAAGTCAGTAGCTTATGTACCAAAGTTGTCAGAGCGCTTAGTAAAATCAGATTGTTACAACACAGAAGAGATAAAAATAGCCCATAAACCAATTAATACGCTAAAACATATGTTTAATAGAACAAAAACAAAAATACCGCAGTAAAGTAACATAGTGTACCAAATCCCGTGCAATGGAAAAGAAAATGAACCATGTGATAGCATATATGTGGGGACAACCAAAGGAAAATTAAAATCACGACTATCACAACATAAATCAGACTACAAATATTGCCATCAAAATAACAACTATAAAACAGCACTCATGGCCCACTGTGCCAAAAACTCCCACACACCGAGCTTCGACAAAGCGACCGTTCTCCAACAAGAACAGCATTACAGCAAGAGATTTACGTTGGAAATGCTGCATATTATAAACACACCAACAAACAACCGAATCAACTATAAAAGCGACATTGATACGAACTCTGCACACTTGTTTAGGCATTTGTTGACAAACAAAAATCCAGTGTAAAACACCACGTCAACTGATGCGGACACTCAAATAAATGTATGTAGTGAATGTCTTTGAGAAAAAAGAAAAAATTTTTGTTTTTAAAAAACTGAATGTGAATTGTTATTATATTTATATTTTGTGTTTATATTTTGTTACAGTTGAAAAAATTTCCTGATGACGATTACAGTGGGTAATCGAAATATATCGAATTAAAAGAAAAAAACTTGCGTTTTATTTAAAACTAGTTGACCTCAAGCCAGCTTCCAAACACAGTTAAAGAAAAAAGGTCGCAAAAACAATTATTTAGAAAGACGGAAGGCACGCCGTATGTATTCAACAACAAAAATGGAGTATGCAGTAATGAAAAACAACTACAACAACTCTAGAGCACTAATAAATAAATTTCAATATACATCAAAGAAAGTGGTAAAACAAAAATGTAGTCTTAAATTTCTTTTAAAATGCAGGAAATCTAAATTAGTTCCCAATTTCATAAAATGTACAACCAGATGCAATAGCTTATTTATATTTGAGCTTAACAAAAAAACAGACATAGATAGAAACTTAGATAGACACACACATAACTTTCACACAAAAATACTAAGTCTTCTAATAAAACAAAAACACAACATATTAAAAAGACAGCAACAGCAGATGGAGCAAATAACAACAAAACTTAAGGAACATCTTGACGCGGAAGATTTTGAAAAATTATTGCAAAGTGAGACAAAAATCGCAGAGAAACTAACAACAACAGTGAAGCAGCGACAAGAAGCGAAGTATGAAAAACTACGGAAAAGTCGGAACCACCTCTTATTCGACGGCAACAAAAATGAAGAGTGGTTCGTTAACACAACAAACGTCGAATTTCCCCAAGATGTAAAAATGCTTTTGTCAAAAGGTCCAAAGTTTGCTCTTCCAATTGTTCCCTTTATTTAAATATATAGCGGATGGAGAGGATATCGTACAAACAATCAAAGTCAAAGAGAAACAAGAGGAAGCAAGAACAAAATTCTCTTTACTGATAAAAGAGCATACTACAAGAAATAGGCAAAGTGCAATAGATCGTGCAATAATAGACACAGTGGGACGGACGCGGAAATTTCTGAGCAAAAATGATAATATTCGTATTTTAACTTCTGACAAGGGCAACAAAACGGTAGCAATGGAAATATGTGACTATAATAAGAAAATTGAAGATATATTAAACGACTTGACAATGTATAGGATACAAAGACAGGATCCCACATCTAGACTACAGATCAAAAAAAATAGTCTAGTCGATAAAATTTATAAATTAGAGTTAATTTCAAAGATCGAAAGAAACAAACTTACCACAACAACGGCCCTGTCTCCAAGGATTTATGGACTACCAAAATTACACAAGGAAGGAACACCACTTAGGCCAATATGCTCAGCCACCGGATCACCAGCACATAACCTATGTAAATATGTAGCAGACATTTTGAAAAATATAACGGCTAATTCGGCATACAACGTGAAAAATACCCAGGAATTTAAAAACAAAATCAATAACACCTATATTTTTAACGATGAAAAAATAGTATCTTTTGACGTAGTATCTCTTTTTCCCAGTATTCCAACACAATTAGCACTGGACATTATAAAAGATAAATGGACGACAATAGAGAAACACACAAATATACCAAAGACACTGTTCATAGAAATACTTAAGTTTTGCATAGAAGAGAACAGATATTTTAAATTCAACGACACAGTATACACCCAGCTAAAAGGATTGCCGATGGGATCACCAACCTCCCCAGTAATAGCCGATATTGTAATGGAAGAATTCATAGACAACACAATTAAAAAGTTAGCGCGTGTACCTAGATTCCTGACAAAATATGTGGACGATCTATTTGCAGTAATACATGAAGATGATGTACAAAGCACACTTGACACACTAAATTCCTTCAATAAAAATATAAACTTTACAACAGAACTTGAGGACGACGGAAAATTACCTTATTTAGACTCAATGGTTATTAGAAGAGGAAATAAACTGAAACTAACGTGGTATAAGAAACCCACATCAAGCGGACGAATCATCAATTTTAACTCAAAGCATCCAAAGACGATGATTATAAATACAGCAATGGGCTGTATACGGCGAATGTTACGGATAACAGATGACACTTACCACACGGAGATCAAGAATGAAATTAAAATATTATTAAAAAGCAATGATTTTCCCAACAATATTATTAAAACCCTGTTAAGAAGATATGAAATTGAAAATAATCAAGATAAATCAAAAACCACAAAAATATTCAAGTCAGTAGCTTATGTACCAAAGTTGTCAGAGCGCTTAGTAAAATCAGATTGTTACAACACAGAAGAGATAAAAATAGCCCATAAACCAATTAATACGCTAAAACATATGTTTAATAGAACAAAAACAAAAATACCGCAGTAAAGTAACATAGTGTACCAAATCCCGTGCAATGGAAAAGAAAATGAACCATGTGATAGCATATATGTGGGGACAACCAAAGGAAAATTAAAATCACGACTATCACAACATAAATCAGACTACAAATATTGCCATCAAAATAACAACTATAAAACAGCACTCATGGCCCACTGTGCCAAAAACTCCCACACACCGAGCTTCGACAAAGCGACCGTTCTCCAACAAGAACAGCATTACAGCAAGAGATTTACGTTGGAAATGCTGCATATTATAAACACACCAACAAACAACCGAATCAACTATAAAAGCGACATTGATACGAACTCTGCACACTTGTTTAGGCATTTGTTGACAAACAAAAATCCAGTGTAAAACACCACGTCAACTGATGCGGACACTCAAATAAATGTATGTAGTGAATGTCTTTGAGAAAAAAGAAAAAATTTTTGTTTTTAAAAAACTGAATGTGAATTGTTATTATATTTATATTTTGTGTTTATATTTTGTTACAGTTGAAAAAATTTCCTGATGACGATTACAGTGGGTAATCGAAATATATCGAATTAAAAGAAAAAAACTTGCGTTTTATTTAAAACTAGTTGACCTCAAGCCAGCTTCCAAACACAGTTAAAGAAAAAAGGTCGCAAAAACAATTATTTAGAAAGACGGAAGGCACGCCGTATGTATTCAACAACAAAAATGGAGTATGCAGTAATGAAAAACAACTACAACAACTCTAGAGCACTAATAAATAAATTTCAATATACATCAAAGAAAGTGGTAAAACAAAAATGTAGTCTTAAATTTCTTTTAAAATGCAGGAAATCTAAATTAGTTCCCAATTTCATAAAATGTACAACCAGATGCAATAGCTTATTTATATTTGAGCTTAACAAAAAAACAGACATAGATAGAAACTTAGATAGACACACACATAACTTTCACACAAAAATACTAAGTCTTCTAATAAAACAAAAACACAACATATTAAAAAGACAGCAACAGCAGATGGAGTAAATAACAACAAAACTTAAGGAACATCTTGACGCGGAAGATTTTGAAAAATTATTGCAAAGTGAGACAAAAATCGCAGAGAAACTAACAACAACAGTGAAGCAGCGACAAGAAGCGAAGTATGAAAAACTACGGAAAAGTCGGAACCACCTCTTATTCGACGGCAACAAAAATGAAGAGTGGTTCGTTAACACAACAAACGTCGAATTTCCCCAAGATGTAAAAATGCTTTTGTCAAAAGGTCCAAAGTTTGCTCTTCCAATTGTTCCCTTTATTTAAATATATAGCGGATGGAGAGGATATCGTACAAACAATCAAAGTCAAAGAGAAACAAGAGGAAGCAAGAACAAAATTCTCTTTACTGATAAAAGAGCATACTACAAGAAATAGGCAAAGTGCAATAGATCGTGCAATAATAGACACAGTGGGACGGACGCGGAAATTTCTGAGCAAAAATGATAATATTCGTATTTTAACTTCTGACAAGGGCAACAAAACGGTAGCAATGGAAATATGTGACTATAATAAGAAAATTGAAGATATATTAAACGACTTGACAATGTATAGGATACAAAGACAGGATCCCACATCTAGACTACAGATCAAAAACAATAGTCTAGTCGATAAAATTTATAAATTAGAGTTAATTTCAAAGATCGAAAGAAACAAACTTACCACAACAACGGCCCTGTCTCCAAGGATTTATGGACTACCAAAATTACACAAGGAAGGAACACCACTTAGGCCAATATGCTCAGCCACCGGATCACCAGCACATAACCTATGTAAATATGTAGCAGACATTTTGAAAAATATAACGGCTAATTCGGCATACAACGTGAAAAATACCCAGGAATTTAAAAACAAAATCAATAACACCTATATTTTTAACGATGAAAAAATAGTATCTTTTGACGTAGTATCTCTTTTTCCCAGTATTCCAACACAATTAGCACTGGACATTATAAAAGATAAATGGACGACAATAGAGAAACACACAAATATACCAAAGACACTGTTCATAGAAATACTTAAGTTTTGCATAGAAGAGAACAGATATTTTAAATTCAACGACACAGTATACACCCAGCTAAAAGGATTGCCGATGGGATCACCAACCTCCCCAGTAATAGCCGATATTGTAATGGAAGAATTCATAGACAACACAATTAAAAAGTTAGCGCGTGTACCTAGATTCCTGACAAAATATGTGGACGATCTATTTGCAGTAATACATGAAGATGATGTACAAAGCACACTTGACACACTAAATTCCTTCAATAAAAATATAAACTTTACAACAGAACTTGAGGACGACGGAAAATTACCTTATTTAGACTCAATGGTTATTAGAAGAGGAAATAAACTGAAACTAACGTGGTATAAGAAACCCACATCAAGCGGACGAATCATCAATTTTAACTCAAAGCATCCAAAGACGATGATTATAAATACAGCAATGGGCTGTATACGGCGAATGTTACGGATAACAGATGACACTTACCACACGGAGATCAAGAATGAAATTAAAATATTATTAAAAAGCAATGATTTTCCCAACAATATTATTAAAACCCTGTTAAGAAGATATGAAATTGAAAATAATCAAGATAAATCAAAAACCACAAAAATATTCAAGTCAGTAGCTTATGTACCAAAGTTGTCAGAGCGCTTAGTAAAATCAGATTGTTACAACACAGAAGAGATAAAAATAGCCCATAAACCAATTAATACGCTAAAACATATGTTTAATAGAACAAAAACAAAAATACCGCAGTAAAGTAACATAGTGTACCAAATCCCGTGCAATGGAAAAGAAAATGAACCATGTGATAGCATATATGTGGGGACAACCAAAGGAAAATTAAAATCACGACTATCACAACATAAATCAGACTACAAATATTGCCATCAAAATAACAACTATAAAACAGCACTCATGGCCCACTGTGCCAAAAACTCCCACACACCGAGCTTCGACAAAGCGACCGTTCTCCAACAAGAACAGCATTACAGCAAGAGATTTACGTTGGAAATGCTGCATATTATAAACACACCAACAAACAACCGAATCAACTATAAAAGCGACATTGATACGAACTCTGCACACTTGTTTAGGCATTTGTTGACAAACAAAAATCCAGTGTAAAACACCACGTCAACTGATGCGGACACTCAAATAAATGTATGTAGTGAATGTCTTTGAGAAAAAAGAAAAAATTTTTGTTTTTAAAAAACTGAATGTGAATTGTTATTATATTTATATTTTGTGTTTATATTTTGTTACAGTTGAAAAAATTTCCTGATGACGATTACAGTGGGTAATCGAAATATATCGAATTAAAAGAAAAAAACTTGCGTTTTATTTAAAACTAGTTGACCTCAAGCCAGCTTCCAAACACAGTTAAAGAAAAAAGGTCGCAAAAACAATTATTTAGAAAGACGGAAGGCACGCCGTATGTATTCAACAACAAAAATGGAGTATGCAGTAATGAAAAACAACTACAACAACTCTAGAGCACTAATAAATAAATTTCAATATACATCAAAGAAAGTGGTAAAACAAAAATGTAGTCTTAAATTTCTATTAAAATGCAGGAAATCTAAATTAGTTCCCAATTTCATAAAATGTACAACCAGATGCAATAGCTTATTTATATTTGAGCTTAACAAAAAAACAGACATAGATAGAAACTTAGATAGACACACACATAACTTTCACACAAAAATACTAAGTCTTCTAATAAAACAAAAACACAACATATTAAAAAGACAGCAACAGCAGATGGAGCAAATAACAACAAAACTTAAGGAACATCTTGACGCGGAAGATTTTGAAAAATTATTGCAAAGTGAGACAAAAATCGCAGAGAAACTAACAACAACAGTGAAGCAGCGACAAGAAGCGAAGTATGAAAAACTACGGAAAAGTCGGAACCACCTCTTATTCGACGGCAACAAAAATGAAGAGTGGTTCGTTAACACAACAAACGTCGAATTTCCCCAAGATGTAAAAATGCTTTTGTCAAAAGGTCCAAAGTTTGCTCTTCCAATTGAAAACAAACAGTTCCCTTTATTTAAATATATAGCGGATGGAGAGGATATCGTACAAACAATCAAAGTCAAAGAGAAACAAGAGGAAGCAAGAACAAAATTCTCTTTACTGATAAAAGAGCATACTACAAGAAATAGGCAAAGTGCAATAGATCGTGCAATAATAGACACAGTGGGACGGACGCGGAAATTTCTGAGCAAAAATGATAATATTCGTATTTTAACTTCTGACAAGGGCAACAAAACGGTAGCAATGGAAATATGTGACTATAATAAGAAAATGGAAGATATATTAAACGACTTGACAATGTATAGGATACAAAGACAGGATCCCACATCTAGACTACAGATCAAAAACAATAGTCTAGTCGATAAAATTTATAAATTAGAGTTAATTTCAAAGATCGAAAGATACAAACTTACCACAACAACGGCCCTGTCTCCAAGGATTTATGGACTACCAAAATTACACAAGGAAGGAACACCACTTAGGCCAATATGCTCAGCCACCGGATCACCAGCACATAACCTATGTAAATATGTAGCAGACATTTTGAAAAATATAACGGCTAATTCGGCATACAACGTTAAAAATACCCAGGAATTTAAAAACAAAATCAATAACACCTATATTTTTAACGATGAAAAAATAGTATCTTTTGACGTAGTATCTCTTTTTCCCAGTATTCCAACACAATTAGCACTGGACATTATAAAAGATAAATGGACGACAATAGAGAAACACACAAATATACCAAAGACACTGTTCATAGAAATACTTAAGTTTTGCATAGAAGAGAACAGATATTTTAAATTCAACGACACAGTATACACCCAGCTAAAAGGATTGCCGATGGGATCACCAACCTCCCCAGTAATAGCCGATATTGTAATGGAAGAATTACTAGACAACACAATTAAAAAGTTAGCGCGTGTACCTAGATTCCTGACAAAATATGTGGACGATCTATTTGCAGTAATACATGAAGATGATGTACAAAGCACACTTGACACACTAAATTCCTTCAATAAAAATATAAACTTTACAACAGAACTTGAGGACGACGGAAAATTACCTTATTTAGACTCAATGGTTATTAGAAGAAAAAAAAAAACTGAAACTAACGTGGTATAAGAAACCCACATCAAGCGGACGAATCATCAATTTTAACTCAAAGCATCCAAAGACGATGATTATAAATACAGCAATGGGCTGTATACGGCGAATGTTACGGATAACAGATGACACTTACCACACGGAGATCAAGAATGAAATTAAAATATTATTAAAAAGCAATGATTTTCCCAACAATATTATTAAAACCCTGTTAAGAAGATATGAAATTGAAAATAATCAAGATAAATCAAAAACCACAAAAATATTCAAGTCAGTAGCTTATGTACCAAAGTTGTCAGAGCGCTTAGTAAAATCAGATTGTTACAACACAGAAGAGATAAAAATAGCCCATAAACCAGTTAATACGCTAAAACATATGTTTAATAGAACAAAAACAAAAATACCGCAGTAAAGTAACATAGTGTACCAAATCCCGTGCAATGGAAAAGAAAATGAACCATGTGATAGCATATATGTGGGGACAACCAAAGGAAAATTAAAATCACGACTATCACAACATAAATCAGACTACAAATATTGCCATCAAAATAACAACTATAAAACAGCACTCATGGCCCACTGTGCCAAAAACTCCCACACACCGAGCTTCGACAAAGCGACCGTTCTCCAACAAGAACAGCATTACAGCAAGAGATTTACGTTGGAAATGCTGCATATTATAAACACACCAACAAACAACCGAATCAACTATAAAAGCGACATTGATACGAACTCTGCACACTTGGTTAGGCATTTGTTGACAAACAAAAATCCAGTGTAAAACACCACGTCAACTGATGCGGACACTCAAATAAATGTATGTAGTGAATGTCTTTGAGAAAAAAGAAAAAATTTTTGTTTTTAAAAAACTGAATGTGAATTGTTATTATATTTATATTTTGTGTTTATATTTTGTTACAGTTGAAAAAATTTCCTGATGACGATTACAGTGGGTAATCGAAATATATCGAATTAAAAGAAAAAAACTTGCGTTTTATTTAAAACTAGTTGACCTCAAGCCAGCTTCCAAACACAGTTAAAGAAAAAAGGTCGCAAAAACAATTATTTAGAAAGACGGAAGGCACGCCGTATGTATTCAACAACAAAAATGGAGTATGCAGTAATGAAAAACAACTACAACAACTCTAGAGCACTAATAAATAAATTTCAATATACATCAAAGAAAGTGGTAAAACAAAAATGTAGTCTTAAATTTCTTTTAAAATGCAGGAAATCTAAATTAGTTCCCAATTTCATAAAATGTACAACCAGATGCAATAGCTTATTTATATTTGAGCTTAACAAAAAAACAGACATAGATAGAAACTTAGATAGACACACACATAACTTTCACACAAAAATACTAAGTCTTCTAATAAAACAAAAACACAACATATTAAAAAGACAGCAACAGCAGATGGAGCAAATAACAACAAAACTTAAGGAACATCTTGACGCGGAAGATTTTGAAAAATTATTGCAAAGTGAGACAAAAATCGCAGAGAAACTAACAACAACAGTGAAGCAGCGACAAGAAGCGAAGTATGAAAAACTACGGAAAAGTCGGAACCACCTCTTATTCGACGGCAACAAAAATGAAGAGTGGTTCGTTAACACAACAAACGTCGAATTTCCCCAAGATGTAAAAATGCTTTTGTCAAAAGGTCCAAAGTTTGCTCTTCCAATTGAAAACAAACAGTTCCCTTTATTTAAATATATAGCGGATGGAGAGGATATCGTACAAACAATCAAAGTCAAAGAGAAACAAGAGGAAGCAAGAACAAAATTCTCTTTACTGATAAAAGAGCATACTACAAGAAATAGGCAAAGTGCAATAGATCGTGCAATAATAGACACAGTGGGACGGACGCGGAAATTTCTGAGCAAAAATGATAATATTCGTATTTTAACTTCTGACAAGGGCAACAAAACGGTAGCAATGGAAATATGTGACTATAATAAGAAAATGGAAGATATATTAAACGACTTGACAATGTATAGGATACAAAGACAGGATCCCACATCTAGACTACAGATCAAAAACAATAGTCTAGTCGATAAAATTTATAAATTAGAGTTAATTTCAAAGATCGAAAGAAACAAACTTACCACAACAACGGCCCTGTCTCCAAGGATTTATGGACTACCAAAATTACACAAGGAAGGAACACCACTTAGGCCAATATGCTCAGCCACCGGATCACCAGCACATAACCTATGTAAATATGTAGCAGACATTTTGAAAAATATAACGGCTAATTCGGCATACAACGTTAAAAATACCCAGGAATTTAAAAACAAAATCAATAACACCTATATTTTTAACGATGAAAAAATAGTATCTTTTGACGTAGTATCTCTTTTTCCCAGTATTCCAACACAATTAGCACTGGACATTATAAAAGATAAATGGACGACAATAGAGAAACACACAAATATACCAAAGACACTGTTCATAGAAATACTTAAGTTTTGCATAGAAGAGAACAGATATTTTAAATTCAACGACACAGTATACACCCAGCTAAAAGGATTGCCGATGGGATCACCAACCTCCCCAGTAATAGCCGATATTGTAATGGAAGAATTACTAGACAACACAATTAAAAAGTTAGCGCGTGTACCTAGATTCCTGACAAAATATGTGGACGATCTATTTGCAGTAATACATGAAGATGATGTACAAAGCACACTTGACACACTAAATTCCTTCAATAAAAATATAAACTTTACAACAGAACTTGAGGACGACGGAAAATTACCTTATTTAGACTCAATGGTTATTAGAAGAGGAAATAAACTGAAACTAACGTGGTATAAGAAACCCACATCAAGCGGACGAATCATCAATTTTAACTCAAAGCATCCAAAGACGATGATTATAAATACAGCAATGGGCTGTATACGGCGAATGTTACGGATAACAGATGACACTTACCACACGGAGATCAAGAATGAAATTAAAATATTATTAAAAAGCAATGATTTTCCCAACAATATTATTAAAACCCTGTTAAGAAGATATGAAATTGAAAATAATCAAGATAAATCAAAAACCACAAAAATATTCAAGTCAGTAGCTTATGTACCAAAGTTGTCAGAGCGCTTAGTAAAATCAGATTGTTACAACACAGAAGAGATAAAAATAGCCCATAAACCAATTAATACGCTAAAACATATGTTTAATAGAACAAAAACAAAAATACCGCAGTAAAGTAACATAGTGTACCAAATCCCGTGCAATGGAAAAGAAAATGAACCATGTGATAGCATATATGTGGGGACAACCAAAGGAAAATTAAAATCACGACTATCACAACATAAATCAGACTACAAATATTGCCATCAAAATAACAACTATAAAACAGCACTCATGGCCCACTGTGCCAAAAACTCCCACACACCGAGCTTCGACAAAGCGACCGTTCTCCAACAAGAACAGCATTACAGCAAGAGATTTACGTTGGAAATGCTGCATATTATAAACACACCAACAAACAACCGAATCAACTATAAAAGCGACATTGATACGAACTCTGCACACTTGTTTAGGCATTTGTTGACAAACAAAAATCCAGTGTAAAACACCACGTCAACTGATGCGGACACTCAAATAAATGTATGTAGTGAATGTCTTTGAGAAAAAAGAAAAAATTTTTGTTTTTAAAAAACTGAATGTGAATTGTTATTATATTTATATTTTGTGTTTATATTTTGTTACAGTTGAAAAAATTTCCTGATGACGATTACAGTGGGTAATCGAAATATATCGAATTAAAAGAAAAAAACTTGCGTTTTATTTAAAACTAGTTGACCTCAAGCCAGCTTCCAAACACAGTTAAAGAAAAAAGGTCGCAAAAACAATTATTTAGAAAGACGGAAGGCACGCCGTATGTATTCAACAACAAAAATGGAGTATGCAGTAATGAAAAACAACTACAACAACTCTAGAGCACTAATAAATAAATTTCAATATACATCAAAGAAAGTGGTAAAACAAAAATGTAGTCTTAAATTTCTTTTAAAATGCAGGAAATCTAAATTAGTTCCCAATTTCATAAAATGTACAACCAGATGCAATAGCTTATTTATATTTGAGCTTAACAAAAAAACAGACATAGATAGAAACTTAGATAGACACACACATAACTTTCACACAAAAATACTAAGTCTTCTAATAAAACAAAAACACAACATATTAAAAAGACAGCAACAGCAGATGGAGCAAATAACAACAAAACTTAAGGAACATCTTGACGCGGAAGATTTTGAAAAATTATTGCAAAGTGAGACAAAAATCGCAGAGAAACTAACAACAACAGTGAAGCAGCGACAAGAAGCGAAGTATGAAAAACTACGGAAAAGTCGGAACCACCTCTTATTCGACGGCAACAAAAATGAAGAGTGGTTCGTTAACACAACAAACGTCGAATTTCCCCAAGATGTAAAAATGCTTTTGTCAAAAGGTCCAAAGTTTGCTCTTCCAATTGAAAACAAACAGTTCCCTTTATTTAAATATATAGCGGATGGAGAGGATATCGTACAAACAATCAAAGTCAAAGAGAAACAAGAGGAAGCAAGAACAAAATTCTCTTTACTGATAAAAGAGCATACTACAAGAAATAGGCAAAGTGCAATAGATCGTGCAATAATAGACACAGTGGGACGGACGCGGAAATTTCTGAGCAAAAATGATAATATTCGTATTTTAACTTCTGACAAGGGCAACAAAACGGTAGCAATGGAAATATGTGACTATAATAAGAAAATGGAAGATATATTAAACGACTTGACAATGTATAGGATACAAAGACAGGATCCCACATCTAGACTACAGATCAAAAACAATAGTCTAGTCGATAAAATTTATAAATTAGAGTTAATTTCAAAGATCGAAAGAAACAAACTTACCACAACAACGGCCCTGTCTCCAAGGATTTATGGACTACCAAAATTACACAAGGAAGGAACACCACTTAGGCCAATATGCTCAGCCACCGGATCACCAGCACATAACCTATGTAAATATGTAGCAGACATTTTGAAAAATATAACGGCTAATTCGGCATACAACGTTAAAAATACCCAGGAATTTAAAAACAAAATCAATAACACCTATATTTTTAACGATGAAAAAATAGTATCTTTTGACGTAGTATCTCTTTTTCCCAGTATTCCAACACAATTAGCACTGGACATTATAAAAGATAAATGGACGACAATAGAGAAACACACAAATATACCAAAGACACTGTTCATAGAAATACTTAAGTTTTGCATAGAAGAGAACAGATATTTTAAATTCAACGACACAGTATACACCCAGCTAAAAGGATTGCCGATGGGATCACCAACCTCCCCAGTAATAGCCGATATTGTAATGGAAGAATTACTAGACAACACAATTAAAAAGTTAGCGCGTGTACCTAGATTCCTGACAAAATATGTGGACGATCTATTTGCAGTAATACATGAAGATGATGTACAAAGCACACTTGACACACTAAATTCCTTCAATAAAAATATAAACTTTACAACAGAACTTGAGGACGACGGAAAATTACCTTATTTAGACTCAATGGTTATTAGAAGAGGAAATAAACTGAAACTAACGTGGTATAAGAAACCCACATCAAGCGGACGAATCATCAATTTTAACTCAAAGCATCCAAAGACGATGATTATAAATACAGCAATGGGCTGTATACGGCGAATGTTACGGATAACAGATGACACTTACCACACGGAGATCAAGAATGAAATTAAAATATTATTAAAAAGCAATGATTTTCCCAACAATATTATTAAAACCCTGTTAAGAAGATATGAAATTGAAAATAATCAAGATAAATCAAAAACCACAAAAATATTCAAGTCAGTAGCTTATGTACCAAAGTTGTCAGAGCGCTTAGTAAAATCAGATTGTTACAACACAGAAGAGATAAAAATAGCCCATAAACCAATTAATACGCTAAAACATATGTTTAATAGAACAAAAACAAAAATACCGCAGTAAAGTAACATAGTGTACCAAATCCCGTGCAATGGAAAAGAAAATGAACCATGTGATAGCATATATGTGGGGACAACCAAAGGAAAATTAAAATCACGACTATCACAACATAAATCAGACTACAAATATTGCCATCAAAATAACAACTATAAAACAGCACTCATGGCCCACTGTGCCAAAAACTCCCACACACCGAGCTTCGACAAAGCGACCGTTCTCCAACAAGAACAGCATTACAGCAAGAGATTTACGTTGGAAATGCTGCATATTATAAACACACCAACAAACAACCGAATCAACTATAAAAGCGACATTGATACGAACTCTGCACACTTGTTTAGGCATTTGTTGACAAACAAAAATCCAGTGTAAAACACCACGTCAACTGATGCGGACACTCAAATAAATGTATGTAGTGAATGTCTTTGAGAAAAAAGAAAAAATTTTTGTTTTTAAAAAACTGAATGTGAATTGTTATTATATTTATATTTTGTGTTTATATTTTGTTACAGTTGAAAAAATTTCCTGATGACGATTACAGTGGGTAATCGAAATATATCGAATTAAAAGAAAAAAACTTGCGTTTTATTTAAAACTAGTTGACCTCAAGCCAGCTTCCAAACACAGTTAAAGAAAAAAGGTCGCAAAAACAATTGTTTTTATTTTTTTTTTAATAATCATTTTTAATTAATTATTAAAAGTTTTTTAATTGAATAAAGTAGGAAAGATGTTTAGAGACAACCGCCATAGCTTTTTCTATATATCCATTTCGGAGGCTGCTAAGCTTCTTCATCAGAGAAATTTTGGCACGCATTGCTAACTCTTAAGCTAACAATACGCTGGTTTTGATGTCATCTAAACTCCTAGTTCTATTCTTCTTCACCATATGCATGAACCACTTCCGCCATTTGTCAGTTAGTAGTGTGATCATGATGGATTTTTTGACAGATCTGTTTTATCAGCAGAACTGCCTTACCGCGTGTTCTCGGTTTTGTTATTGCTTTTTTTATACCAAAAACTTTTGTTGATTTGCGGCCTGTACAATTGTAGTTAGGGTACAATTGTAGTTATGGTGATTGTTGTTGGAGCAAAGCTTCCTTGAGTTGACACATAAAATATATGTACCAAAGAATGTATAAAAGGAATAAGCAAATGGCACATTAGAGGAAAAATGCATCGTGACGCTACAGGGCATCATAGCTTAGTTGTTAGAGTACTCTAACAGCGGCTTTGGTGCAGACACTTGGGTTCGTATCCCAGTGTCCGAGAAGGGGTCTGATGAGAAGTTGGGCACTTCGAAACATGTCATCCCATACCATCGCTGTGCATATCGTTGTAATTTTCCCTCTAATATCAATTAACAAACAAACATAAAAATTCGAGCTTTGCTCCAACAACAATCACCATAAATAAATATATATGTGCCCTCTTTCCAGAATCATGAATGTGCTAAAATGAAAATGTTGGTAAAACAAGATTAAACGTTTGATTTCGGTGTAAGAATGATACCAGGGAGTTTTGTCAACCCTAGAACCTTTACTGTCTAATACAGTAAACTTATCAACTCAAACTCTGAATAATTGCACATTTTTGCTTCTGACAATAGGACTATGTTTTTTAATAATAATGAAAAATCGACTAAATGCATATTTTTTAGAAACTTTTCAGGGCATAAAGACAAACGCACATAGTATACCAAGTGTATAGTAAAGTGATAAGTTTCAATAAGATAGGATTGGCTCCTATTATTCATGCAAACTTAAAACAGAAGTTGACTTATACATAAGCCAGAACTCATTATAAAACCCAGAGAATAGTAGTAAAGTTTTGTTAAAAACAAGACTTCGAATCACATAAGGAACAGCTTTGAAGTCACGATAGGCCTGAGTAAGTATATCAGTATGCAGGGACAAAGTTTTAAGACAGCCATTGCTACATACCGGAATGTCCCGAACTTTAAACGTCCACCACTACACTACACCGCTAAAAGTCGATCTAAATAATTGTGCAAATTAATCTATTTTCTGAAACCAACTTATTTAAAACTTTGTATTTAGTATTCATGAAACGAGCTCAAGGCCAAGAATAATAACTATTCACTTTTTGAATTTTTATGAAAACTATTATTGTTTTTATTTTTTTTTTAATAATCATTTTTAATTAATTGTTAAAAGTTTTTTAATTGAATAGAGTAGGAAAGATGTTTAGAGACAACCGCCATAGCTTTTCCTATATATCCATTTCGGAGGCTGCTAAGCTTCTTCATCAGAGAAATTTTGGCACGCATTGCTAATTCTTAAGTTAACAATACGCTGGTTTTGATGTCATCTAAACTCCTAGTTCTATTCTTCTTCACCATATGCATGAACCACTTCCGCCATTTGTCAGTTAGTAGTGTGATCATGATGGATTTTTACACAGATCTGTTTTATCAGCAGAACTGCCTTACCGCGTGTTCTCGGTTTTGTTATTGCTTTTTTTATACCAAAAACTTTTGTTGATTTGCGGCCTGTACATTTTGAAGTATTCATGAAACGAGCTCAAGACCAAGAATACTAATTTTTCACTTTTTGAATTTTTATCAAAATTATTGTTTTTATTCTTTTTTAATTAGTTGTTAAAAAATTTTTAATTGAATAGAGTGGGAAAGATGTTTAGAGACAACCGCCATAGCTTTTCTTATAGATCCATTTCGGAAGCTGCTAAGCTTCTTCGTCAGAGAAATTTTGGCACGCATTTCTAACCATTAAGCTAACAATACGCTGGTTTTGATGTCATCTATTATTATTCTTGGCCATGAATACTTGAAAATGTACAGGCCGTAAATCAACAAAAATTGTTGGTATAAAAAAAGCTAAATTTTGTATAATATTACATTTTTAACTACTATTTTTACATAATTTCGATAAAAGGCAACCCAGAATGTAAATGGCGGTAATACTTTACATCCAACGTCAACTGTAAAAACTGCACTAAAAATGTAGATATCGGTACCCAGAGACACGTTTCGGTCCCAGGAACCCTAAACCGGTGGGGGAAACCCATTATTTTTTAGTAATTTAAAAGTTATTGGCAAAAAACCAAAAAATTCCCCAGGTCTGCTCACAAAAAAGGGGCCTGTTCCACAGTATTTATGGGCAGAACACCTTTCTGCGTAGGCGGCCTTTGCCCTTTGGCCGCCCTTCAAAAAAATAACCCTTAGCCGGTCCAACACCGGATCACACCAGTAGCGCGATTCACTAACTTTTTTAACACAATTTGTCAACGATAAATTAACTTAATAACAATTTTAACAATTTTGCGATTCACTAACTTTTGTAACACAATTTGTCAACGATAAATTAACTTAACAATAATTTTAACAAACTATGCTATTCACTAACTTTTTGTCTACTTTAAATTCGATAATTTATCGTTGTCGACTGGTAAATTGTTATTTTATCACCGATTATTTTTGTGCTGTTAAAGTTTTGTTTACTTTTGTTTTGTGTGGGCAATTTATTGTTATATTTATATTTTTGTCATGGCATTTGAGTTTGTAGCGTCCAATATGACACGGAGTGCAGCTGCAAGGAGCGCAACAGTAGATCGAAGGTTACTTAGGGACATAGATGATCCCTTTGACCTAGCTCCGTCGGAGTTTAGAAAATTGTACCGGGTGGGTCCTGAAATTGCGGCAGGCGTTGCGGAGCGGCTGCAGGACCGATTGCAAGGACGGAGGATCACTGCGATATCGGCAGAGAAGCAGGTAACTTATATTAATTCTAATTAAAATTATAAAATTTTATTGAACACCTCTCCTTTGTAGGTATTGTGTGCATTACGCTTTTATGCTACAGGATGTTACCAACGGCCTGTGGGGGAACAGTTAGGCATCTCAATGAGTCAAACCTCAATAAGCCGGTGCATCCACCGCGTTACCGATGCCATAAACTCCTTAATGTTTTTCGAGGAGATTAAGTTCCCTATGTCACAGGCGGAACGTCAAGCGGCAAAGGAAGTGTTTAGTGCGGCACCTGCCCCCTTTGTTGAAGGTAAAATAGGCGCAATTGACTGTACGCACATATCGATATTGGCTCCGAGTGTGCACGAAGAAGCGTACGTAAACCATCATTCGTATCACTCCTTAAATGTTCAAATGGTAAAGTGCAGCTCTAACTAAAACTATAGCTCTATATAACTTTTAATTTTTGGATTTCAGATTTGTGACCCCAATTTAAAAATTTTAAACATTAATGCCAAGTTTCCGGGAGCCCGCCACGACGCCTATATATGGAGTTCATGTGCGGTACGGCTTGTCATGCAAAGGGAGCATGAAAATGGAAACCGCAACATGTTTTTGATTGGTACTATCTATTCACTTTACTTTAAAATGTACATAAGTTAAAATTTTACCTTGTAGGTGATTCTGGATATCCCTTGGAACCCTGGCTAATGACGCCATTACCAAACGAACCAGAGGGTACTGCCAAATTTCGATACAACGAGGCGCTATGCAAAGCGCGGAACCCAATAGAAAGGCTATTTGGGGACCTCAAAGCAACTTGGCGGTGTCTGTCGAGACAGCGGGTTCTCTCGTATGAGCCGGGGTTCGCGGGGAAGGTAGTGAACGCGTGCGCCACCTTACATAATGTTCGTTTAGGCGAGCAATCAGACGATCTTGACAATTTCGGCATAGTCTTGGACATGCACACCAATGATATTACTAGCAGCTCAAGTTCAGTATCTTGCGCTGGAAAACGTGTCCAAGAGAGACTGATTTCGAATTTTTGTACATAAATTGTTGATAAAATAATTTTATTACAATTAATTTAATTTAAATTAAAGCAATAATTTTTGAAAATCGCAAAAAAGTCTGTATAAACATATCCGCCACTGTATATATTTTAGCCGTATTAAATAATTTAATGTGGTTTGTTGTCCTACGCTTGTCAAATAAAATAAAATGTACTACTTCTGTATATTGAAAGTTTAAATTTTTCTTATTTTATTGTGGAATTATGAGGTAAGGCACATATTTCAATCATTATTGGGTTGAAAAGGTATGAAAACTTAAAAGTACTAAAAAACAGCAAAACGAAAAATATAAAATGACTAGAAACTTAAATTAAGATTTCATTCAAGGTACAAAAGGAAAAAATTAATTAATTTAAAAAAACTAAAAAGACTAGAAATTCATGCTTAAAAGTATCGATATCATCACATATAAAGCCAATTTTCAAAAAATCAACACGATCAACGAGTCACTTTAAACTTATTTTTGTTACATCAAAATTGAATTGATCAATACAAAGCAACAACAAAGAATGTAAGATGGCTTTATAGTTGATGTTAACGATACTTATATACAACTAAAAATATTAAAACTAGGCTATATTAAAGTTATTACTACTTAAATTAATGGTGCTCAAGTATTGCATTTGATAACCGGGTGAAAATCTCCGTGAAGACTCTAACTGCTTCCCCAAAGAAAGTGGTTGCTTTCGATTGATTGTCGTTCGACTTAGGAATATTGCCGATCGACCTAGCAACATTGTCGTTTGACCTGGCAATATTGTTGATTGCCTCGGCCATGACAAGTGTCGCCTCAATCATCCTTTCATCGTTGCTTTCTTTGAGTTTCGGCCATCATCTAGAAGATAAGAAATAATACAACTAAATAAATAAGACCAGTGAAATATGCCCCAGCTCGCATTTTTAAAGACACTCATATTGGAATTTTGATCAATTTATATCAATTATATAACTTGATATAGTTGGTTAAAAGGTGCCAATATCAGTGCCTTTGCATATAAATATGCCAGCTGTAATATCATATTTGATGTATTATTATATTAAATATATGATACAGAGTGCAAATTGCATTTTTCTGAAAGCAGGTGAGTTGAAGTAAGTTCCCTTTCAGAAATATACCTTGGCTACTCTCAAAATCATTTAAACTTTGCATTATTTCTTACCCTCATTGTATCTGCCTGCTTTTCAGCGATTGCCAAAAATTTGTTTTCAGCTTCGCTCTCCACACAATTATTTTTCCTTTTCGAGCCCCTGCGAGGTGTTAGTGCAGGAGTTCGAGGTGTGGTTGCAGGAGTGGTTGTGGCATATCTTTGCCTAGCTGCAGCAGAAGGTGTAGCTGTAGGGTCTGGAACCTCACAATGTGATTGCAGCTCGCTACTGGCACCATCTTCAAGGTACTCTTCCTCTACGATCAAATTCAAATCCTATAAGTTTATAAGAGAATGAAACAATTAGTAAAAATAATAATCAGCATAGCTGCATAACTATAAACTCACCTCTTCCAATGCCAAGCTATCTAAGCAATCGGGTGCGCCTTCAATGTAGCTGTCCCCAACTAGCTCGACGACGCGCATTTCAGTTTCTGTAAGAGGTGCTAGAGAGATGCACCTATTCAACGTCTGGGACTGTTGGTTGTTGCGGTCCCGCACACGGTTGCTTGTACGGCTTTTTAAATCACGCCAGACCTGTAAAATTAACTGTAAATATATTTCTGAAGTTCACTAAATCAAACTGGGCAGACTTTCTATTATGGGGCCCTGATTTTTCATGTTTTGCAAAGGTAGCGTGCCATAATGGAAAGTCAACCCCACTAATATGCATACTTATTGCCACTCCTACGGAAAGGCGTGTCGAATATAACGTTGCAAGTACTCTTCACATTACACCAGCTATGCAGTGTAAAATGCATATATTCATGCAACTAATCAACTTTTAAAAAGCACTGACAAAGTTACACACGATGCACCATGCTATAGAATTGGTGGTAATTGTTACCTTTAGGAGACAACTTCTAAAATTTTCATGTGGTTGTTGTAGACACAAACAATTTTGACAATAACTTTTCATTGAAACGAAATATTTCTTTTCCGCTACCGGATTATTATTACTGCGGGCAAAACGCGTCTTTTGATACCTTTCCCGATAATTTCGGAAGTGTTTTAGCAGTTGTCTCCTAAAGGAAACAATTACCGAATTGGTTAGTAACATTTTGTTCACTTGGTACTTACCGTAATCCATTGCTCCACACTTTTATTTGCTCCTCCAATGGCGTTCAGCTTCTCCGCCATTTCCTTCCACTTCTTAAGGTGCTCCTACTTGCCGTGCATGCGCTGGAATCTTCCCGATGCCAAACCAGGCGTTTCTCCCAAAAGGTCCACCATCGCCCGTGTCTGTTCGGCTGTTGCCCTACTTCTTCTGGCTGCTGCAGCACTTGTTGATGCCATCCTACAATTAAAAATAAAAATAAAAGCCAGTAAATGGCTAAAAATACAATAAATATCAAAAATACTTCCCTTTGCTGAAATATCTGCACAAACAATCGACGCGAGCAATTATTTTTGTTCCATTTCTCTTTGAACTTTTCGTAAATTTTGACATTTCAGTATCAGTCATGCCACTTTTTCTCAAATTGAAAACATTGATAACAAGTGTTGTTAAATCTGAGATAGTGAATCGCACAATCGTTAATGAAAGCAATATACGTTTATGTTAAAAATCTCGATTGCCGAATCGTTAAAAGTTAGTGAATCGCGCTACAGAACACACTTCTGTAATTTTCGGCACACTTCATATCTGCGTCTACAACAACCATATAGAAATTACAGAAAATTGTTAACTTATCTTGCAAAATATAGGGTTTCCTCCACCGGATTAGGGTTCCTGGGACCGAAGCGCGTCTATGGGTACCAACATCGACAGTTTTAGTGCAGTTTTTACAGTTACGTTGGATGTAAAGTATTACCTAAATGAAAATTTTTCAAGCAGGAAGATGGCCGCAATTGTCAACATATGTCACTAGCGAGCTAACCTTCTAGTTATTGAATCATGCAAATTGCTAAGAATGACAACTACCATGCACGTACAAGGCATATTGATGTGAAGAACCATTTTATACGTGAGAAGCTCAAGGAGGGCTTAATCAAACTTAGCTACCTTTGTACAAAATCAATGGTTGCTGATATCATGACGAAGCCAGTAAGTAATTCAAAGTTATCTCATTTTATCGAACAATATGGATTGATTGTCTTAAATTTCATGATTTCTTTATTATGTGTCATATTTCAAGTTTAAATGTATAGTGTAATGAACAAGGTGAAGTAAGCTGTCAGTTGTCTTGCTCTAATTTCTTCTTTGTTCTGTCATTCGGCTATCTGAAAATTTTGAGGCAATGTTGTCCCCGAAAACAGTGTTGTTGTTCTATCAAGGTGTTGCTTTTTTCAGATTTTTACGTGTATGAAAGGGGAATTTCTAGTAAATTTAAGCAAACAAATTTGTATTGCAACATTTCAATATTATTTGAAATTCCGCTGCTATTTCGTAAAGAAAATTATCGTTAAAATTAAAATATTCCCGTAAAAGTATTAATAATGCCAAGACCGAGTTGCGCATTGTGCAAAAAAACTTGGGCGGCGGAGGGTTTCAGCCTATTTAGTGCTCCTGTGGAGAAGAGGCTGAAAAGGTGTTGTAAAAGCAGCGGTAGCACTCACACACAGCTCCAGAGTATGCGAATTGCACTTTTCGAAAAATGATTTTCAGCAAACGAAAAACTGGCGTTTGTTATGTAAGGAAGCGGTGCCAATGGCTGTGGAACTGCTGACGTCTTGGGATTCAGCTGAGGAACTACTGCAAATAGTGGACAAGGCAACACAAGCTAAGTATGGTGATTTAAATATCCATACAAAATTGTGTTCACTATTGTTTATAGAGTAATAGACATGTTCGACTCGGTAGAACAACAGTACATATTTGTATAATGGTGCAAATGTTTGCAAACTGCAGTTTTCTTTAATTTATGGGGTTTTACTTATGTTTTATAATGCTTATCTTTGCAAAATGGATTCACTTATTACCCTTAATTAAAACTAGTTCTAAAAGTATGTATATATGTATAAACAACACATGCATCCAGTCTCTTTTGGTCCAGTCCTGGGGCTAAATGGCATAAGGTCTTAACTATCTTAGATTTTATATGTTTATACGATCTAACAGGTAGCGCTTAGTATTGCACGTGCCGTGTTCAGTTGTCTCACTTACTTTATAATTGAATACGTCTCACGATTTTCACTGTGCGATATATCTGAAACTGAGCAACTGGTTTGCGTACAGATAGACGAATAGGCGGACATAGCTAAATCGACTTAGGTCTGATCTTCTGCTCATACTTACAAAAATCGGACCAAAGTACAGTTTCATATTCCCGAAAGGTATAAAAACATGTATTCGTGTTGTTTGGAATGTCGGTGTGAAGGTAGATTTGTCCACACAAACAATTCGACAGGGTTACCCGTACACCGATTGCATAATAACGAATATTTAATGGGAAACTAATTGCGCATTATATAGTATATAATGCAATTTTTCAGTTGTGAAAGTGAAAAAGATTTGCATATCCAAATAGCAACATTAAAGTCGCAACTTCGAAATATGGAGCTGACGAATGTAAATTTAAAAATTGAAAAGGCAGAAAACCAAGCATTAGTAAACAATGTGAAACAAGTGTTTACTGAAGGGCAACCAAGCAGCTTGTTCACTGGAGCTGGTTTGATATATCTAATGCACTCACACTACATGCGGCAGGGCCCCGTGCATACAGGCACCTATTACAAAAAGGTTTTCCACTACCGTGCTACTCGACATTACAAAAATGGATGCAAAAGTTGAAATTTAATGACGGAATACTGCATTTCATTATTGAATTAATGCAAAACGTCAATGAGCTGCCACCAGAAGAACGCTTGACGGTTCTGGCATTCGACGAAATGAGCATGATCCTCTAAGTGACGTGGTTCGAAAGCCCGTCCATAATGTTCAAGTCGTCATTGCACGGGGATTAAAGTCTTCGTGGAAACAGCCGATATACTATGGGTGTTGGATCAAACATGCAAGTCACTGTGTCCGTACAATTATGGGACACACTGTACCACTATTTATCGCTACTCAATAACTTAAAGCTAAGTACACCAACTACACAACAGAACACTACCTGCTCTTGTAATACAAACATACACACACACACACTACAATTACTTACCATTGTACTAAATCTCTTTCGCTCATCTGTTCTTTATGCTTTGTAAATACATAATTGACTTTGAATAAATCAGAATATTATTATCGCTCACATTAAGCGGACCGGTTTCGTGCAATTATACACCTCCCAAATATAAAAGTAATCTCTTTTTGTCGTAAGCAAGAAAAACGCTTCTTGCTTCAACATTTTTGACGCCCAACGTGGGGCCCTGTATAATTGCAATTTTTAAGGTGTTTATTTGCAAACTAAATAGTTTCAATAAATAAAAATAAAATCGGTTTCGTTAAAGTTAATTATCGTTCGCAAAACATAAACATTTTTCGCCTAAAACAATCAACCTCTCGGAAGAACAAAACAACAATCAACCAGACATCATACATATTTAGAAAATTTGGACAACAAGGCATTGGAATATTTGCAAAAGCCGTGGAAATCACATTGTTGCGGTAACTATCAAAGTCATCGGTTGGAAAAGCAACAATTTGCGGATACATATATACGTACGGTAAAACAAAGGTTCATCACTTGGTATGTATGCATGAAATTTCTCGAAAAAAATACAGTTCCCTGATTTCCCCTACAACGCAAAGTTCATTCGCCCTGTACCCAGTCATTGTTCTTGTCCCTTAACCACTGCGCTGCTTTCATTAGCCACTGTCACTTCGTCGCTGCTAATCTGCCGTCGCTATTTTCGTTTATCGCCATTTATCTACCTTCGCTGCCAACACAAGTTGCATTCAGCTGCTTTTGCATTCGCTGCTCTCGCTAAGTGCTGCTCACATTTTCGTTTTCGTTGCTGCCGCTGTTAGCGTCATTGGTTGACCGCCGGTAGCTATTGTCATCACTTTGCAGTTCGCTAAGCCAGCAGTAAATAAGCAGAACATACCCCCTAAAAAATGCCGTTAGAAGAGTGCAAGCGTAAGCGATCTAATATTAAGCGAAATATTTCACGCATTAAATCAATAGTAGAAGCAAATAAGGATGCAGATGAAAAGCTGTCTAATGCTGAGTTACAGTGCCGGTTAGGAATTTTAGAATCCTACTTCAAGCAAGCCTTATCTGTTCAAGCCGAAATTGAAGATTTAGATGCCACCGACAATGGCCGCGCTGATTTGGAGGATACGTTCGTAGGAGTAAAAGTAAGCATTCAATCTCAGCTAGGATTTGATCCAAATAGCACCATGCAATTTCCGCAAACCCCTCCAGCAGCCCCTGTTGTTCAATGATCCCATCTACCGCGATTGTCATTGCCAACATTTAATGGTGATTATGCAGATTATCGAAATTTCATTACATCGTTTACCCAACTTATCGCTCGCGAGACCCGACTCTCGAATATTGAAAAATTTAATTATCTTCTCTCGTGTTTAAAAGGGCCAGCACTAGAAACTGTCAAGGCTTTTCAAGTCACTAGTGAAAATTACCCAAAGGCTCTAGATAGACTTAAAGAGCGGTTCGATAACCCAACTCTCATTTTCTTAGAGGGCATAGCTTCACAATTCACATTGCAAACTGTCGACAAGCCAAACCCTCAACAATTGCGTAGTTTGGTAGACAAGGCGTCAGCCATTTATTGCTCGTTGCAGTCATTGGGTACAAGTGCCAACATCGCACAGGCAATGCTCATCTACATCGTTATAGGCAAGTGTGATCAACAAGCCCGCAAAAAGTGGAATGAGTCCCTAGATTACAAATCCCTTCCTAACTGGTCCCAATGTACCGAAGTATTGGAACGTTATTGTCAATTTCTACATTCATCTGACTCGTCAGACAATCGGAAATCCGAACCCGTAAAAACTAATCGTTTGAATTTCCATAATCATCACTCGTATTTTACAGTGACTAAATCGAACTGTGTCCTTTGCTCTAGCTCAAAACACAAGCTAACAGGTTGTCCAAAATTTTTGGAGAAAAATACGAATCAGCGGTTCGAAATATACAAGAAATACGATTTATGCATTAATTGCTTGGGTAGCGGTCACAGGATGGCTCAGTGTCCTTCGAAACATCGGTGCCACACCTGTAATCGGACACACCATACCCTACTGCATCACGACAACTTCAACGTGCGATCACTCCACAATCATCATCGACAACTTCACAGGTATCTGGTACGCCTCAAACGCCAACTACTAGAACCAACTCATTGCAAGCTCCTCGAACTTCATGGCAACCACCGTCGTTTACACCGAATTCGTCAAGCAGACCTCAAACAGGAAATCAGCAAGCAGCTACCCACTCACATATGGATGCATCAGATTGTGGACAAGTTATTCTGGCTACAGCTATGGTTTTAGTGCAAGACTCCACAGGTATGTACAAGCTTGGTAGGGCTCTACTTGGCTCTTGTTCCCAGGTCAACTTCATTACTGAAGACTTTGCTCAAAAACTCCGCCTTCGCCGAGAAAAACATCACCTCGGAATTCGCAGAAATCTAAAATCTCGAACCAGTACAACAATAAAATCGCGTACATCAGCGTTTCAATTGTCACTGCAGTTTGGAGTCACGTCTCACATTGCATACCAACCCGATACTGAGATTGATACTTCTGCTTGGAATTTGCCAGCCAATACTAAACTGGCCGACGATACATTCTTTAAACCACGTCGTATCGACTTATTACTTGGGACGGAGGCATTCTTCGAAGCACTTGCTGTAGGCCAAATTCGTCTTGGTCCAAATCTACCTACTCTTCAAAAAACATTATTTGGTTGGGTCGTCTCCGGAAGGTATCGTGGTGAGCATGACGTGGCAACATCAGCTTGTTTAATGTCAAGCGAAAATTCCATCGACGAGAATCTACAACGACTATGGAAGTTAGAAACCATCGACGCATCATCAAAACCGAGTCAACCGGATCACCGTATTTGTGAGGATCACTTCGTAAAAACCACACAACGAGATAGCACTGGTCGGATAATCGTTAGTTTACCATTCAAAGATGATCCCACCCGTCTCCGAGACTCGTTCGATATCGCTAGTCGAAGATTTCTCGCACTTGAAAAACGTCTTCAACATTCACCCGAAATTCACCCTCAATACATTTCGTTTATGGAAGAATATGAAAGCCTTGGTCATATGTCCATCGTAGAACATCCAAAAATTAATGAACCGCATTATTATATACCGCATCACTGTGTGTTCAAACCCAGCAGTACATCGACCAAACTTCGAGTGGTATTTGACGCATCGTGTCGAACATCATCGCAAACATCATTGAACGACATTTTGTTGGTGGGACCAACTATTCAACAAGATGTATACTTGCTGTTACTGCGGTTTCGCTTACATCGATACGCTGTCACCGCAGATGTTACCAAAATGTACAGGCAAGTACTTATGAATAAAAATGATTGTCAATATCAATATATACTTTGGCGAACTTCTCCCGACCTAGATCTCAAGACATATCAGCTTAATACGGTCACATATGGCACAGCCTCAGCCCCGTATCTCGCGATACGTAGCCTTCAATACTTGGCAGATCACTACACGACTGATTTTCCAATCGGCGCATCAGCAGTAAAATCATCATTTTATGTGGACGATTTCCTATGCGGAGCTGATGAGGTAGCTGCTTTGCATGAGCTCAAGTTCCAAGTCATCGAAGTACTTAAACGCGGACAATTCCGTTATCTAAATGGCACTCAAATCATCCAGACTTTATGGAGAGTGAAGCTGCAAAGGAATTTAACGTTACCGACGATTTTGTTACCAGTACACTGGGGTAAACTTGGCATCAACGTACTGACGTGTTTTCGTTCACATTTCAACCCAAAATAGAAACAAATACAGTCACCAAGCGAACCATATTGTCAATTGCTTCATCTCTATTCGACCCACTTGGATTACTATCGCCATTGGTAATTACATCGAAAATAATTCTACAAGAGTTATGGCTATTGAAACTCGACTGGGATGAGTCTGTACCCCAACATGTCCATCAAGCTTGGATCAACTGCTTATCAGCTTTGAAATCAATCTCATCACTTAAAGTATCACGTTATTGTTTGCAGCCCAACGCAGATATTGTGCAAATTCATGGATTTTGCGACGCATCAATTCGAGCGTATGGCTGCTCGTTCTATCTACGCACTGAAGACCCCGATGGTCATATCGAAGTTCAACTACTTACATCAAAGTCTAGAGTCGCGCCAGTTAAGAAGCAGTCCCTCCCCAAACTCGAGCTTTGCGGTGCTCATCTCTTAGCTTGTCTCTACGCCAAAATAAAACATATATTTTCGAACCAAATCGTAACTACTTACTTTTGGACTGATTCGCAACTAGTCCTACATTGGCTTAAACAACACTCTATTACGCTTTCAACATTCGTCGGAAATAGAGTATCGGACATACAAGAACTTACAGCGGGTGCACATTGGAAGCATGTACCAACGAAAGACAATCCAGCGGACCTTGTCTCCCGAGGTTGTTCCACATCAGAAATTCAGGCGTCAAATTGGTTCTCCGGCCCAGAATTTCTGCTGCAAGATCAGATCAAATGGCCATCGAGTAAGGAAGCAGTAAATCTCGACATGGACATTGTTAACGCTGAAAAACGCAAAACAGTGTTAACAATCATAAAGGACACAAATTATATTCTCGACATCATTAATGACATCAGCTCATACTCCCGTTGCTTACGTCTCGTCGACTGGTTATTTAGATTTTACAAGTCGTGCAGAAATCAACCAGTATATACCATTACTCCATCGCCCGAAGAATTACGACACGCATTATACTGCATTATTTGGAATTTGCAACAACAACATTTTTCTCTCGATTTTCAATTACTCAATAAAAATCAAACTTTAAAAAGCAATTTAAAACATCTAACTCCCTTTATAGATAATACAACCGGATTCGATCTCATCAAATTTGGTGGCCGCTTGGACTATGCAGATCTACCAGACGCTCAGAAACACCCAATTCTGCTGCCTAGCAACTCACAATTT
This sequence comes from Merzomyia westermanni, assembly GCA_949987695.1. NCBI lineage: Eukaryota > Metazoa > Arthropoda > Insecta > Diptera > Tephritidae > Merzomyia > Merzomyia westermanni. The sequence continues at coordinate 121,466,924 of OX465290.1, forward strand.
GTGCTAAACTACGTTCGACAGTTGCATCTTGGAAATTATCATGCCGGCCCTAAAGCATCGGTTGCCATGATACGTCTGGAGTATTGGATTGTTAACGCCAGGGACTTGGCACGCCGCATCGTTCGATCTTGCGTACACTGTGTACGCTACAAGCCTGTACTGGCTCAACAGGTCATGGGACCACTGCCAGCCACACGTCTGACGCCCGCTCATCCATTTCAACGCTGTGGAGTCGACTTTTGCGGCCCAATAAACACTTACTTGCGAATCCGGGGCAGGGCTCCTATGCAATCGTACTTGGCTGTATTTGTTTGCCTAGTTACGAAAGCAGTACACATTGAGGTTGTATCCGATCTCTCGACACATTCGTTTCTCAACGCTTTGAAGCGAATGGGTGGTCGTAGAGAACTGCCTTGCGATATATTTTACGATAACGCTACAAATTTCGTTGGAGCGTCTAATCAACTAAAAGAGCTTAAACAATTTTTGTTCAAACCTCATACTCAGAAAGAAATTTATATATATTGCTCATCTGAATTTATTAATTTTCATTTTATTCCTCCCAGGGCTCTTCATTTTGGCGGTCTTTGGGAAGCCGCAGTCAAAAGCGCAAAGGGACTTTTAAATCGGGCGTTGATAAATACAAGATTGACATTCGAGGAACTCAGCACAGTAGCTATCGAAGTGGAGGCTATACTCAACTCTCGCCCACTCTCGCCAATGTCATCAGATCCCAACGACTTTGAGCCACTTACTCCAGCACATTTTTTGGTGGGATCTTCCCTGCGCGCCTTACCCGAACGTTCACTCGAAGACAGAAATCTCTCGCATTTAGATCGCTGTGATATAATCACCGCCATCAAACAACGCTTTTGGCGCCGTTGGTCAGCAGATTATATAAACGAATTACGAACACGGGTCAAGTGGACCAAGCCTCTACCCAATGTCACAGAAGGAACCTTGGTCCTCATACATGATGCTAATTTGCCACCGCAACGTTGGAAGCTTGGCCGAGTAGAGTCCACCGTACAAGGACGAGATGGTCACGTCCGTGTTGTGCATCTTCGCACTGCCAATGGAAATTGCTGCCGACCTATACACAAAATTGCAGTACTGCCAGTCTCTTGAAAGCGGATACTTTCAACGGGGCCGGGATGTTGGATCAAACATGCAAGTCACTGTGTCCGTACAATTATGGGACACACCGTACCACTATTTATCGCTACTCAATAACTTAAAGCTAAGTACACCAACTACACAACAGAACACTACCTGCTCTTGTAATACAAACATACACACACACACACTACAATTACTTACCATTGTACTAAATCCCTTTCGCTCATCTGTTCTTTATGCTTTGTAAATACATAATTGACTTTGAATAAATCAGAATATTATTATCGCTCACATTAAGCGGACCGGTTTCGTGCAATTATACACCCCCCAAATATAAAAGTAATCTCTTTTTGTCGTAAGCAAGAAAAAAGCTTCTTGCTTCAACAATGGGGTTTACCAAAAAATTACTTCAGCCTTATTGATGGAGATTATAAATCAACTCCATATGGCAGGGTATCCGGTGGTTACAACATCATCCGACCTAGGCGCAAGTAACCGAGCCCTTTGGAGGGAGTTGAGTATATCGACAGGTACAGCATGCAAATATAAAATTAAATAGGCTGTAGATATATATATAAAACTGTTTTTATGATCAGATGTATATTGGAACGATTTTTCGTCATCCCTTGTCAATTTTTGTTTTGTTACAAACCGATTTCGGCGATCCGCCATCTTAAGTGTATGTTTTCGTTTTCGGATGACGAAAAATCGTTCCAATATACATCTAATATCCACCCTTTCGGAAAAACAGAAAATCAAATCAACTCAGTTTCTGTGATCCTTCGACAGAGCGAACCTGGTTCAGTCATCCCTCACAGAGTTGCGAAAAAGTTTTCGTATGTGCTGACCCACCTCATCTATTGAAGCTAATAAGGAACCATTTCTTAGACCATAAATTTATTGTAGAGGGAATAGTTATAAGCCAAGAGACATTAAGTCAGGTGATGAAGCACAAGTCATTTTCGGACGTGTCTTTCACGTATAAACTAACAGAAGACGATTAGGTGCGTCAAGCGAGAGCGTCGTCAAAAAGTGAAATTAGCAACACAGCTTTTTTCCCACACAGTAGCGAGTGCAATAAAGCGATGCTATGTACTGGGGAAAGATGTATGAAATCCCTGTGAAACGGCTGCATTTTTCGGCCTGGTGAATGACTGGTTTGATCTCCTGAACTCCAAGTTGTGCACTATAAGCAACACCGCAGCCAAAAAACCATATGGAATGGACATTGTAAATCAAGAGATCATACTTGACCGAATGAGCCAAGTATTTGGTCAAGTAATTGTTACTGCGGTTTCAACAGGGAATACTTATAACAAATGCAAGCCTTACGGTATGCCATACGTGGTGACGTACAGGCTCAACCAAGATATAGCGGAAAACTTTTTCAGTGCGAAGAGAAGCAAAAGAGGTGTTCACGATCACCCTAGCCCGCTGCAATTCAAGTATCGGTTGCGGAAATTTTTATTAGGTACATTTTAGTTTAGCAAAATTTAAAAAGTTTAATTTATTCTTACACGCTTGTGGTCTTTATAGCACAAAATGCTGAAATTTGGGAAGGGAAGGGGTAATGTTGAGCCAAATGATTCTGAATGGCTACAATTGGGAGATTTTCAGCTCAATCCCCCCGTTTGCGAAGAGCCTTTATCCGATTCACTAACAGAACTTGTCCGTGGTTTTGAGGATGATGTGCTGGATGAGTTGGCAGAGGACCGGTTAGAGTATCTGGCTGGATATATTATACGGAGGCTAAACTTGACTGCAAATGAGGCAAGCGATGAGTCGTTTACGTGGAGACCTTAAAAAACCTTCAATGTGGTTCAAAACGACAATTAATTTTTTAGAACATCTGTTCCAAAGGTTAAATTGAGATTCCTTGTTCGTAAGCAATAACTTTCGGAGAAGCTCATGAACCTCAGCCGAGAAATAGAACTTCCAACAGAAGTGAAAAAAGTTTTCTTTAGATATAGAATGCACATGGGCATCAAATATCTCAATAAGCGTTTGAAGTCTTGAAGGTATATATGGTTAAACTTCTTCTTTCTGAAATCAGTCACTTATTATTCGTTTCTCGTACCAGACCCTCCATTTCAGGTCGTGTTGCTTTTTAGTCTGCCAAACAAAATATAACTTATCCAGTCTTTTCGTTTAATTTTTTATTCAAAAACAACGCATTTTATATATATTCGGTAAGTTGTCCTAAAATCCAAACACCTAAAGTCGATTTTAATATTAATGACTTCCAACAGGTATTGACCTCAAGATACTCTAGTTGAGCAAGAAAATACCTGCAAATCCACTTTTTTACTCATAACGTCTTTTCGTTTAACTTTTTATTCAAAAACAACGCATTTTATATATATTCGGTAAGTGGTCCTAAAGTCCAAAGACCTAAAGTCGATTTTAATATAAATGACTTCCAACAGGTATTGACCACAAGATACCATAGTTGAGCAACAAAATATCTGCAAATGCAGTCGTTTCACTTTTATATTCACCAATTTGTATTTAATTGTAATCACATCGTATAAATGCAATATGGGTTTCATTGGCTAATTTTCATATTTTAAGAAAAACCATAAATGATAATATCATTCAATTACGTTAACATGAATTTTTTGGGTGTGCTAGTCTTTTTTTATTGCACTTAGCATATTTTTTTAAAATCAAATACAAACATGTTTAATAAATTATTTTCCCCCCTTTCTACCAAAAAGGGCAAAAACTGTTTGGCGTTTCACCCCATTCTCCCTCTACAAAATACATCCCTACCGTTTCAGATAGCGTTCATTTTCTTTCTCTTTTTATTTACTTCACCTTGTGATTGCACTATGGTTTAAATGTAACTTTTGAGTGAGGGTGTTGTAAACATCGTTTCCGATATCGATAAGCAAAAGTTATCTTTATTAAACTCTCTCTAATACTTTTCGTTCAACCAGCAAGACGTGTTTTACTTAACAGGCAATTAGATATATTTTAATTAACTTTCACAACATTATAGGTTAAAACTCTTACTTATCCAGCCTGAACCCTACCATACCAAATACGTGCCCTGCATGTTGTATGTCCCCTCATGATAACAAACATCTCTTTTCTTGTTGTTGCTGTGGTGACGACAAAAATACTCCCCGAAGGTTTTGGGGAGTGTGGTCGAATTAACAGTCCTTGGCCGGATTTGAACCCGGACGCTCCGATACTCCTTTGCGGTACTGCCCGAAGATCAACCATCGAGTTGCACGTCACCATGCACCTTTGTACATATTATATTAGTCGCCTCTTACGACAGGTAGGCCTACCTCGGGCATATTCTAAACGCCTAACCTAACACAGGGTTGTCTTTTCCTGTTCAATTGAACCTACTCTTCTAACACCAATATCACTCTGATCCTACCCTGTTGAAACTGCGCGTTTCCGTTAGAAGAGCTTGATGACGATTCTCAAAAACCAAAAAAATAACTGCCGCTCTATTTAAAAATATAGAGCCTCGAATGGTTTCAAAGGGATTAGATCTTGTTCGTGCCCTCCTTAGTTCGTTATCGTCCAACTTATCAAATTCCGACTTTCCTTCCAGTACACTTTTCAAAATATCCGGATCACAAAATAAGCATTCGTTCTTCATTGTTTTCCTATGAGGGCCCAAAACAATATTTCGTTTTCCACATTCCCAAGCATTCGGTTCCTTATTAATTAACCATGAACAATATTCAGGCAAGTTTATAACTTCCGCAGTATCATCCCAGGTCTCCAAAGATATAACTGTTTCATCTGTTTTAAGACCTAATCCCTTCCTCCCGTCCTGTTTTATGGCAATAATAGGTTCTAAACGACCTTGGTTTCTCTTGCCCAGACCTTTGTTTTTTTCCTATCCCATTTTTGTCATCATCAACAAAGCTTTGTCGGAATAACTTTTCACCCACTCCATTTTAATTTTCTTAGCCATTGGTTCACCATTACCTTCCCTGCATTGTTCTGCTGGTTCCATTGCAACCAAACAAAATTTACCAACTCGTGAAATTGTACAACTATTTCGAAAACAATCAAAAGGATCTTTTTTAAACCTGATGCAAGGCATATCTACCCAAAGTTATCAAACAATGGTTCTTTGCTTGAGACTGAAGTGACAAACAAGACCATATTGGCAAGCACGTACCACACCTAATAGTCCAATCACCCGTACGTACGTTTGAGGAAATCTTGTGCCCGTGGCGCCAAGGAAGAAATCAGTAATTTTCTGTTGTTTGCATTCAATACAATGTTTTCATGCATGCTAACTCAAACGTGTACTTTTGAAACAATTATTTGTCATTTTATGAGTGTCCGAAATTAATATTAAATAATTATAGCCAGTCAATTTATTTAAAAGCAACAACTTAATACCGTAATTTCAGGTTATTTCAACATTATTACGAAAATTTAAAAGGTATTTTGAGGTATTTTTGTAAAGCAACTGCAAACGATCCATAACCATTATACACACGTTTGAATAGGCAACACTGTCATATGACAGAGCAATCAGCTGACACGTTCTTACGGAAAAAATTTAAATTTCTTTGATTTCTACGAAACGTTCTATGTATACGGAAAAATTGAACGTCGGTGAGTGTTCGTTTACATGGCACTCTCATAAGACAGGTCGTGTCAGCTGACACGTATTACGTACGTGCGTCGGTGGGTAATTGGACTATAAGGCCCTGTGCCAGTCGGTTGAAAATTGTAAATTTTTACAGAGCGAAAGAAAATTCTGACATTTATCGCGGTGAGTATGAATGTCAGAATTTACCCTAGCCCATGGGGCTCGGTAACATTTTGACAACTACGAATGTATACACGTATATTCATTCGGTATTGGCAATCATATTATTTCAAACTAGCTGACCCGCCGAATTTATTTTGTTGTGTTGATCTTCCGACAGGGTATTAAGCTGATTTATGTTGGAACGATTTTCCGTCATCCCTTGTCAAGTTTGGTTTTGTGACAAACCGGTTTCGGCGTTCTGCCATTTTCAATGCCTAGTTTCGTTCTGGTCTGTGTCTATCCGCTGCGTTGTTTTTATAGTCCGTGGGTGCTGTGGCAGGTAATGTCAATCTATGTGGTGGTGGTAGGTAACGTTAATATGCGTGTGTGTGTGCGCGGTATTGATACGTCCGAATTGTTATCTGTCCCAAGGGTTGTTTTTGTAGGTATGTAGACATACCGCTTGTTAGCTAAGCGGTAGGTTGAGGTAGGTAAAAATCGGTGATTTTTGCAGTTTGGTTCATATTTCGTTTTTGCTTGTTCATTGTTACGTGTTTGGTTGCTGTACCTGCTGGCTTGTGCTGTTTTTTGTAAACTAGTTTTAAGGGTTTAAATATTTCGTCAGAGATAGTGTTGGTTTGTTCGTTTAACTTTAACTTTGTTCCGCCTTAAAAGCACAAATCATACAGTCACCCTGGGTCCACATTTAGGTCAATAAATTGGGACCCGGGTAAAATATCGAGGTGAAAGATATCTTAAATTTTAGGAGAGACGTCTAGAGAATGATTATTGAAAGTTTCATTCATTTCTATGCAGTCGTTTTTGTGTGACGCTGGCGTTATGGTAAAAAAACCACATTTTTGGTCACATTTTTCCCACATTTTGGTCAATAACTCGGGAACTGGATGAGATATCCAAATGAAAGTTGTCCTAAGACGTCCTGTTAGACGTTAAGTGATAGAATGGTGAAAGTTTCATGCAATTCTATTCAGTAGTTTTTGCGTGATACGCGCACAATCATACAGATGGACAGACGGACAGACAAAAATTCTAAAAATTGTAGATTTGGGTTCCGCTGGTCCAATAACGACCTCTCCTATCAGTTTTTCTTGAATATCTTCAATGTACAGACATCGACCTGCTACAATTTTATTATATGTAAAGATGAATTTATATGCCAACACGTTATTAAACGATAAAATATAATTTCACGCAAAAGATACGAAATATAATGGCAGAAAAAATACGTACATTTAAAATTTATCAGGCTATTTGCTTTCGCACGTGATTTTTTCAGATGTCAAAATTTACCATCTCATTTGCCACAGCAAAATGGAAAATATTTTTACACCATAGAAAATTTGTTCGCCTCATATTTCCTCTGAGTAAAATGTTTCCTATTAGCACACGGCCTCAGACGCCGAATACGGCGCACAAATTTACTCGAGCCAATGACTGATTTGCACAAGGATTTGCGTGATGTACGTCGTGGTTGTGCTATTTGCGCAGAGAACTGTGCTAAAATAAAAGCATTTAGATTTGTACGCATGTCCGCAAACATTGCGCATGCTTTTTCTTCGTGTGTGGTGATTATTACTCAGTTCACCTGTATTTGCTGAGAATTAAACATTGCTATGGGTACCATAAATTTCTGAAGGGGGCGGTATCATCTTTTCTTTAAAAAAAAGCAAAAAGTAAAGTCGCACTTACTTTTTTATTACAATTAGAGCACATGTTTCGGTAATACTTTACATCCAACGTCAATTGTAAAAGCTGCACCAAAAATGTCGATATTGGTACCCAGGGACGCGTTTCGGTCACTGTTAACAACAACAACAACAACAACGCGTTTCGGTCCCTAATCTGGGGGCAAACCTAATATTTGTAGTGGTTTGCTAGATATTTGCAAGCAAAGTTAATAATTTTCTGTCATTTTCATGTGGTTGTTGTAGACAATGATATAGGGTGTTCTGAAAAGTGCAAAAGTGTGGTCAGCGCAGAAACACTGGGGAACGCGTAGCCGGTGTTGGAACGGCTAGGGGTTATTTCTTTGAAAAAGGTATTCTGCCCGTAAATATTGTGGAACCGGCCTCCCCTTTGCGATCGAACCTAAGTTTTTTGCTAATAGGTTTCCTGGGACCGAAACACGTCTCTGGGTACCAATATCGACACTTTTAGTGTAGTTTTTACAGTTGACGTTGGATGCAAAGTATTACCCATGTTTCTTTTAGGGTTGTGTATGTTAAAATTCTGATTTGCGCCAATTTATAACTTGTGGACTTGTGCAAGGCTTTTGTGTGGTGTATTTGGTGCTTAACTCAATACCATTCCCACTTCTAGTTAAGCACAACAGAGATAACAGTTGCGTTCCAATCAGCTATCCAGATCAGTATCACGATCAAGATCTCACGGGCACGATACGGATCAGTTGTATGAGAGTTGGTTGTGTACATATGTGTGTTTATGCAGTATGTCTGTCAAGGCTAATTTATACCAGGTGATATCACGGCGAATTTGTGCCTGTATACACACACATACTTCATGTGTTTTGTTTTTCCTTTGCGGCTTCTCCTGTCAAATTGCATAGAATATTTTTAGTTTGACAGAAGAAGCCACTGCTTGAGCTCACCCGTAGGTGAATTCGCCTTGATGTCTGTGCTACCAAGTAAATAAGGGTTGGCTGTCAAAAAATCTACTACAAAAAACTAAACGAACAAAATTTCTATACGGAACCGAAATTGATCCAGGTAAATATCAAGATCACAACATTGTTGTTGCATTTCTATCTGGATCTGGCTCACTCCTTATTGGAACACGCCTAACGATGGAGAGGAGATGGCAATAAATAACACCGACCCTTCGAGAACACAAAGAGAGAACAACTAAGAAAGTTCTGGGTGTGTAGGGTAGCACCCTGTTGGACTATATAAAGCAGTGACCAAGTAAGACAGGTTGATCAGTTTATTTTCGAGCAATGAACAGTGAACTTACTGTGGAGTTACCAAACTCGTGTGTATGTATTGCGTTTATACTAGTATATAAAATCAGTTATTTCTATAGTGATCGAACCCAGGATTAATAATCGAGGACTCATCGAATTCGTCACAATTGGTGTCAGAAAAGGTATTGTTAAATAAATACCAGTGATTACAAGGATAACAAGCACATGGCGAAATTGAATGAATTAAAGATCCATCAGCTCAATAATCAGATGGAACAACGTGGATTCAATACAGCAGGAAATAAATCAGAGCTACAGGACAGGCACCTTGACGTTGGTCTAGAGGCTTACGTCGAACGCATCCGATAATGACTAATGGGGATGATAACGCCAAGGCAATGTCAACCCCGTTTATCAAAGTCGCATGCGATCGACAACTAAGAACTGTCATCTCCTAATCCAGGGTGTTATGCGTCACCGTGCCCATTGGATGGTTTGCAACACCGGCTGTATTATAACGGCGCCTCCCCAATACCGGGCCACCTTGGGGAGTAACTATGGCCTTACCGCGGCCAGGGGATCTGCCGCCGCGTACGGATAAAGTTCCCCATCATATAGATTAGACCACTGCGCTCGCCACATCGGGCAGGTGGTAGTACGAACAATATGAGTAACCAAAACAAACTAACCAATAACAAGCCCATGGAAAGAGGGAGGAGGAAGACGCCAGGGGGTGAAAAGCGCCGCCAGCGCCATTACTCGAGTGGCTACCTAGACGGCACAACTGCGGAGGAGCGGGCACTCTTTGAAGAGCACGCAAGGGAGGACGATGACATCCCATGTACCAGCCGAGTGAAGAGAAGGCAAGGAAAGGATGAGAAGAATAATAAAAACGGGACCGAACCCAGTCGTGAGACGGGAATCGGTCAAAGCAGAACGAACAGGGCTACCCTAGCTAGAGGTCAACCCGCATACGCCCCTGGGCGTGGCAGCGGGCCAAATACGGTGCTACCAGCTCCGATCCCGCTGAAAAGCGGAGATGCGGGCAAAGCACGCTCGAGGACACCGCAAACTCTAAGAGGCAGGCACTTCCAGGGCGATTCCCGGCTCGAGGAGCTTGCGGGAGAATACGGGGCAGCAGAGCTATTCGGATGCTGCTGCAGTCAAAAGCTCACCAGACTGCAAGTCGCTATCATGGTAGAGGTCGCGGAGGGTTGGATTAGCCCGCTGTCCTTAAGTGGTTGTACCTCGGGCTAGGTCTATTATTAGTCGACTGCAGGGACGAAAACACGGCAACTTGGCTAAATAGGACCATCCCTAGACTGCAGTAGCCCGATTCTGTAACTTTTAACCACGCGCCGAGCGTTTAAGCTTATCTCCAAATTTTGGCGTTTGTTCTTAACGAAAATGCGATTCTGTAACTCTCCTTTAACGCCGCTAAACAGCCGACTCTTGATGGTGATAAAATATGGCAATACTTCTCTATTCGCCGTATTTTGCACTAAATTACATGCTAACAACTCAAAATAAATTTTTTTTACTTTTTCTAAACGCTAAATACTACTAATACTTACTAATACTTGTAAATATATTAACGCGATTGTTAACACCTCGAAAATAATTCGCGACAGCTAACCACACGAAAAGTGTTAGCAAACGCTTTTCGTGTATTTAAAAGTTAGCGAATAGGGAAAAGCGTTAAAAATGGTGTTAAGCGAAGTTAACGCTAACACCTGGCGTTAAAATAGTTACAGAGTCGACCTACAGGAGTGGACGGGCCAAGCCCTTGCAACCCACGCACACAGTTACCATATTTCTGCCCAGGAGAGCGGAGTGGTTAACCGACTGTGTGCTGAAGCTCCTCAAGGCACAGAGTTCGGGATTGCATACCGAGATGTGGCGCATCTTCAGTACCAGTGTTGAGGATGGGGGCCTCCGCCAGAGCATCGCCATAGACGAGGCCTCCTTAAATGCAATTAGGAGAGCTGCTTTCAGGGTAAACTATCCGTTTAGCTACGTTCCAGTAAAACCCTGGAAGCAGAAGGCAGCCAACACCACGGAACCTGGAAGCGCCGGCCAAAGGAGTGAAGGGGCCCAGCTACAGGACGAGCGGGAAAAGAGTCAGCAGGTGAAAACGCACAAAGCTCAGCAGTCGCAGCCGCGAGTAACTCTGGTGAAGCTTCTGCGGGCCCAAATACACAGGACTTTGCTGGAGGGCATAGACCTCCGCAATCTGGATGTCGAGAGCGAGGGATACGAGGGCACTCGGCTGTCTGAAGTAGGAACCGCTGTGGCCCAGATAAACCTTCACCACGCCAAAGCAGCGTCAGCTGTGCTTGCGATAATGGTACAAGAAAAATCAAAAAAGTAGGAAATTAAGAGTAACACATTTTGTAAGGTCAACTAAATACAACGTCAAAACATGTCATCCCATACCATCACTGCATAAATCGTGGTAAATTGTCTCTATAATCATTTAAAAAAACAATAAAAAATGATAACTGTTCAAACCAAAATAAAATAAATATATATGTGCCCTCTTTCCAGAATCAAGAATGTGCTAAAATGAAAATGTTGGTAAATCAAGATTAAACGTTTGATTTCGGCTCATTCGGTTTTCATAGACCGCAAAATATTGTGGTTTCGGCGTGAGAATGATACCAGCGATTTTGGTCAACCCTAGAACCTTCAATGGCTAATACAGTAAACTTATCAACTCAAACTCTGAATAATTGCACATTTGTGCTTCTGACAATAGGACTATGTTTTTTAATAATAATGAAAAATCGACAAGATGCATATTTTTTGGAAACTTTTCAGGGCATAAAGACAAACGCACATAGTATACCAAGTGTATAGTAAAGTGATAAGTTTCAATAAGATAGGATAGGCTCCTATTATTCATGCAAACTTAAAACATAAGTTGACTTATACATAAGTTAGGCCAGAACTCATTATAAAACCCAGAGAATAGTAGTAAAGTTTTGTTAAAAACAAGACTTCGAATCACATAAGGAACAGCTTTGAAGTCACGATAGGCCTGAGTAAGTATATAAGTATGCAGGGACAAAGTTTTAAAACAGCCATTGCTACATACCGGAATGTCCCGAACTTTAAACGTCCACCACTACACTACACCCCCAAAAGTCGATCTAAATAATTGTGCAAATTAATCTATTTTCTGAAACCAACTTATTTAAAACTTTGTATTTAGTATTCATGAAACGAGCTCAAGGCCAAGAATAATAACTATTCACTTTTTGAATTTTTATGAAAACTATTATTGTTTTTATTTTTTTTTAATAATCATTTTTAATTAATTATTAAAAGTTTTTTAATTGAATAGAGTAGGAAAGATGTTTAGAGACAATACGCTGGTTTTGATGTCATGTTGTTGTTGTTGTTGTTAACAGTGCTTCGCCCTGCCCAATGGGCTCGATCACTCTAAATTGTCATCAGGCTCTTCTAACGGAACTCCGAGGAAACGCGCAGTTTCCACAGGGTTGGACCAGAGTGATGTAGGTGTTAGAAGAGTGGGTTCAACTGAACAGGAGAAGAGATGCATGGTATCATGAGGGGTCATACCAAATGCAGGGCATATATTTGGTATGTTGGGGTTCAGTCTGGATAAGTAAGAGTTAAACCTATTACAATATCCAGAGCGAAGTTGTGCTAGTATGACTCTAGTCTCCCTCGGAAGTACACGCTCCTCTTCAGCCAATTCAGGTGGCTGAGTATTAATAACGGGATTCATAGGCCGAGATCTGAGAGATCTGTCTACCGACTCGGTGTGGAGGTCATTTAGAGCCCGTCTATGGTTCCGCAGATTGCAAACGGCAAAGAGATATGATGCCGGATCTCATCGTAATGCTTACGGAGATGTCTCCTTATGTCTCTGGGGGGCGGTGCTACATCCAAAAGATGCCGGTTTGGATGACTAGGTTTATGACAGTTCAGAAGGAACTGTCTACTCAAGAGTTCCGCGTGCTCTTCAACATTGAGCAATTTTGCCTCTTGATGGAGGTGAGACTCAGATGACATAAGTAGGCATCCCGTATCAGTTCTGATGGCGCTGTTTTAGCAGACTTGCAATTTCCTCCAGTTGGTGTCAGAAAGATTGGGCGACCATATAGGCGGAGCATAGTCAATAACCGGCCGGCCAATAGCCTTATATGTAGCAAGCAATGTTTCTTTGTCTTTTCCCCAAGTACTGCCGGCCAGTGACTTGAGGATCTTATTGCGGCTCTGTACCTTTGAGGCTATTGCGGTGGCATGACCAAGATTTTTGGGTGGTTGACAGTAGCTAGAGGTACTCCGTCTACGTGGACATTTAACTCTTGCCTCATCTGCGCATTCCATGTAGTAAACAGGGTCGCCGTCGATTTAGTCGGAGATAGGGTCAGATTTCGCTCAGTGAAGAAGCTGGAAAGGTCATGGAGGTAACTGTTGATTCTAATACAGAGTTCATCAATGGAGGGACCCTTGCCCGAGGCCATCGTCGTGCAGTCGTCAGCGTAGGAAACAATGGAGACTCCCTCTGGTGGGGGGGGAAGTCTCGAAATATAGAAATTAAACAAAAGGGGAGAGAGAACACCAACTTGCGGCACCCCTTGTTTTATTCTTCGTGGTCTAGATTTCTTGTTCCTAAATTTGACTGTTGCCTGTCGACCATTGAGGTAATTAGCGGTCCACCTCTTAAGGCCGGCAGGGAGCGGTGTCTCATCCAGATCTCGGAGGAGTGTGGCGTGATTGACCGTGTCAAATGCATTTGAAAAGTCAAGTGCCACGAGAAGCGTTCTATGGTTTGGTGGATGTTGATTCAAACCGTTGTTAATCTGCGTTGTAATGGCGTTCAAAGCGGATGTCGTGGTGTGATTTTTGCGGAAACCATGTTGATGATCGGCCAATTTTAGATTTGTAAGGAAGTAAGGAAGCAGAATGGACTCTAGTAATTTCACTACCGGCGAAAGGAGGGATATCGGGCGATAAGACTCTCCTAGGTTCGCCGGCTTCCCTGGTTTTAATAGGGGAACTACAATCGCTTGTTTCCATATCTCAGGTATAAAGAAGGTAGTTAGAGAGAGATTAAAGAGAGCCGCTAAATAACTCTGTCCTTCGTGACCAAGGTGTTTGATCATCTTCATGGCGATTCCGTCTGGTCCGATGGATTTTGAGGGTTTGGCCTTCATTATGGCTTCCTTAACCTCTGCGACTGAGACGGCAATGGGCGCAGTAGAGTGTTTGTGTTTGCGCGCACGTCGGAAGGCTCTTCTCTTTGTCCTATCAGCAGGTGGATGCATTATAAACAGCCGGCAAAAGGAGCTCGCGCATTTTCTGGTGCTCGATTTGACGCTGTCGCCGAAAGCAATGGCGACCTTGTCTTTGTGTTTGGTAGGATTGGATACTTTGGCCTTGACAGTCGACCATAATTTGCCGACTCCGCCGGAGAGGTTGCATGTCTCGAGGTGTTGTTTCCACTTGGTCAGCTTGTGTTCGTTGACGATCCTACGAATTTCCGCATTGAGATCTTTTATTCTGGGATCTGCGGGATTGATGAGTCTCACTTGGTCACGTTCTCTTGCCATCGCCGCAGCTTCTGCCGGGAAATTCGGACGAATTTCTGGTATTCTGCCAGCAGGAATAAAGCGGCATGAGGCTGAATCAATGATCGTGCGAACTTCTCTTTCGCCTTTGCGTACGTCCGTAGGAGTATATTCAGTAAAGCGGTCCCAGTCCGCTTTGGTGAAGTTGATGTATGTTATTTTATCAGTCGTTATGAAGTCGGTCGGTCGTTCAACAGAGAGTAAGATGGGTAGGTGGTCTGAAGCTAATGTAAGCATCGGTCGCCAGATGACAAAGTTGATAAGGCCCGCGCTCGTTATGGAGATGTCTGGCGAACTGTGACAGTTACCTGCCATCCTGGTGGGGGCATCTCCATTGACTGTACAGAATGCTGAGTTATCTATTTAGTCTGCAATTGCGTGTCCTCTGCAGTCTGCTGGCAAGTTGGAGTGCCAGAGATCGTGATGCGCGTTGAAGTCGCCTAGGATTAGACGGTTATCGCCCCTTAGCAACGCACTAATGTCGGGATGATAATCTCTAGGACAACACGTGACAGGAGGAATATAGATGTTTATGATTTGCAGGTCGGCGTCTCCTGACCGGACTGCTATGCCTTGGCATTCTGAGGTAGAGTCCCTGGGGTCGACGTCAGGTGAAAATAGATTATATTGTACAGAGTGATGTGTAATGAACGCAAGGCCACCCCCAAGACCGCTGGGACGGTCTTTACGTTAAATTATACCCATCACAAGTTCGTAAGTCCGAACTCGTGTTCAGTTCTATCCTTGTATCGCGGCGATTTTGATGTTGTGCGTCTTCATAAAGTCAGTTATCTCCGCGATCTTTCCAGCTAATCCGTTACAGTTCAGCTGCAGAATTTTGAAGTGTGTAGGGGGGGAGACGGGGGACATACTAAGCGTGAGGGACGGATGCGTTTGCCTAGGTGGTGGTAGGCTAAGGCCTGAACTATGTCGCAGTCTAGAGTTGACAGCGCCGATGTTGTCTGGCGTGGAGGGCGGCTGTGTACTGCAACAGGGGGCTATGAACGAATCCGTTCAAAGGTTACCGTTTGCGAGCCCAGAGCACATAAGGGTGTGACACAGGCCAAGGCAATTGTTGCACTTGACCGATGTATGCAGGCGCATATAATCTTTGCCGACAAACGGTGCACGTAGTGAAAGGTACTAGGAGGTGGTGTTCCTGACCCACGTGCAGGCTGGAAGCAGGGGGGGGGGCATTAGGGGCAGAGAGAGAGGGGACTGACGCTCGGCGATGCTCATATCTGACCTATTGCGGAGGGGATAGGAGTTTTGAGCGGCCGTGTGAGATGGAGACGCTGGTGTGCGTGAGCGACAGTCGGGAGTGGGTGAGGCAGGGATGGCAGTGGTGCTGCCAGTCGTATAGACTGAGCCACTATTGTGACTATTGGAAGTAGGTAGAAGCGGTAAGGGAGTGCCAGAAGGGCGACTACAGCGGGACGTCCTTGGACGTGTACAGCAAGGTGCCCTAAAAGTACTAAAGAAAGTACGGGGTCTGTGGATAGCAGGGTTAAGCCCTGACCATCCAGATTTATGTAACCATCTCTTACACTTGGCGCATTTTACCGAATACGACCGTTTTATATAGATTTTCTTCAAGCAAACGCAGCAGATCCAGTCTCTTGGTCCAGGATTGGGTTCGACCCCAGCCCGTAACAAGAGACAATGGAGCAACCCAGCAGCAAGGGTTTGCTCCGAGTATGACAATTTAAGGGTGGGACGGGACAGATTGGACAGGGTTACACTGAAATAACAGCCCTTGGCCGGGTAAAAAACCCCGTGGCATTCCGGTGCGATAGAACCGGCTCTATTCTTCTTCACCATATGCATGAACCACTTCCGCCATTTGTCAGTTAGTAGTGTGATCATGATGGATTTTTTGACAGATCTGGTTTATCAGCAGAACTGCCTTACCGCGTGTTCTTGGTTTTGTTATAGCTTTTTTTATACCGAAAACTTTTGTTGATTTGCGGCCTGTACATTTTCAAGTATTAATGAAACGAGCTCAAGGCCAAATTATCAAAATTATTGTTTTTATTCATTTTTAATTAATTGTTAAAAGTTTTTTAAATGAATAGAGTAGGAAAGATGTTTAGAGACAACCGCCATAGCTTTTCTTATAGATCCATTTCGGAAGCTGCTAAGCTTCTTCATCCGAGAAATTTTGGCACGCATTTCTAACAATTAAGCTAACAATACGCTGGTTTTGATGTCATCTATTATTATTCTTGGCCTTGATCTCGTTTCATGAATACTTGAAAGTGTACAGGCCGTAAATCAACAAAAATTGTTGGTAAAAAAAAAACCACATTTTGTATATTACATTTTTAACTACTATTTTTACATAATTTCGATAAAAGGCAACCCAGAATGTAAATGACGGTAACAGCCAAATCGTGTATCTCGAACGATAGGCTAAACGAACGATTCGTCTGCTGACGTTTTCGTCTCAGTTTGCGATCTGGTATTCCTGGTATTGGAAATTGTTTGCATTTACTTGAAAACATTTTGTATTATGGTTATAGTTATTTTATTTGGTTATTTTAAAATATATTAATAAGGAAAATAAATTTGAAAACAAATGTATGCTGTTATTGCGCTATTGGCTGATGAAACTGAAGAAGTGGAAATGCGTATAGAGAGAAGAAGGTTGCGCGACCAGATGAATGTAATGGAACTGCCTAAAACTGAGTAAGTGTTATGTTAATAATACCTGTATGCTGCTAAGAAGAATTCTTTTTTAGATTTGTAGCAAATTTCCGAATAAATAAAGAAATATTCCAATATAGCCTTGATGAAATAGAAGAGCATGTTGTTCTATCGCATAGAAGCACCCATCTGTCGCCTCAACTTAAACTGGCAACTTTTTTAAGGTTTCTAGCCACAGGAAGTTATCAAAAATCTGTGGGAAACGAAAATATTTCCTCAATGGGATAGTCAACTGTGGCCAGTGTTATCAAAGAATTCCTGAACATTTTTGATGAACACTTCTGCCATCAATGGGTAAATTTTAAACGATCTACTGATGAAGAAAATTCGGTGAAAGAGTATTTTTTTCAAAAGTATGGAATACCTGGTGTGATTGGCTGTGTTGATGGAACACATGTTCGTATTAAGTCACCAGGAGGTGACAACAATCATCTGTACCTCAACCGAAAGGGCTTCTACAGTTTGAACGTGATGGCGGTAGGTTCAATATTGAAAAGCCAACACACAAATACATAATCCGTTCTTTTACACAGATATGCGATCACAAGATGGTTGTCACATACGTTGACGCTAGACATCCAGGGGCTAATCATGACTCATTTGTGTGGAACGTGAGCAGTGCCGAAGATGAGCTAAAAAATTACTATAACAATGGGAAAACAAATACCTGGCTGCTTGGTACATTATACAACATAATAATATGTTAAAGATTTTGCTTAAAATAAAAATTTTTGTAGGTGATTCTGGATACCCTTTGCAGCCATATTTGATGACACCATTCAGAAGCGCATCCGAGGCCATTCAACGAAATTACAACACTAAACACTCGAAAGCTCGTAACGTTATTGACAGGTGTTATGGTGTTGTGAAAAACCGATTCCGTTGCATGATTGGCTCGAGAGGACTACATTATTCGCCCGAAAAAGTGACTCAGATTGTAAATGTTTGCTTCGCTCTTCACAACGTGTGCATTTTTTTCAAACATGAAATTCCTTTCGAAAGCTCTGATTCTGAAAATCTTGTTATATACGAAGAAGAAATTGAAAACAGCACTGGTTCAAGTGCGGCTTCCCTTATAAGAATGAGAATAGCAGAAAACTTGTTTTAAGGAACAAAATTTTATTTCAAAATATATATGTGTATGTTTATAGTTCAGGTACACTGTCAAATCCATTTATCTTAGAGCTAATAAAATTATTATATAAAAAATTCAACATACTTTGCTTTTTCAGTCTCAAATGTTAGCATAAAAAGGTACTTATACAAAATGCTCATGCGAAGCAATATTGTTGCGTATTCTTTGTCCTAATACCTAAAATTAATTTAAATTCTAAAAAAAAATATCACTTCGGTACAAAAATTCAATTGATACTTATATCTAACAAAAAAAAAGAATTTCCTAAACAAATTGAAATATTAGCTGCTTCAGCTGTTAAAAAAAAAATATTTACATAAAAAAATAAAATAAAAACCCTATCTTTGAAAGCTTCGAAGGAAATTTTCAATTATTTGGGACTGCCGGTCAACTGCTGCAGTCAGTCTATTTGTGGCATCAACTTGAAGCATTGATGCCTCGGCTTGCTTTTTTTCAGCTTCTGCCTGAGCTACTGCAGCCTCTGCTTGCATTTTTGCCGATTCTGCAATCGTATCCTGAAATGTTAGCTTTCGTGTAATTGACCGTCTAGCAGTGGCGGCCGCCGTGGTGTGAAGGTAGTGTTGCCGGCCTACCACACCGAAGGTCCATGGTTCGAGCCCTGGTACAGGTAACATCAAAAGTGATTTGAAAAAAGTTTTTTCAAAACGGGGTCGCCTCTCGGCAGTCGTTTGGCAAACTCTCCGAGTGTATTTCTGCCATGACAGGCTTCTCAGCAAAAAATTCGTCTGCTTTGTAGATGCCGTTCGGAGTCGGCAAAAAAACTGTAGGTCCCACCAATTTGTAGGGAAAATTCAAATCGGCACACCACAAATTGGAAGAGAAGCTTGGCGCAAAAATCTCTTAGGAGGTTTATGATGATATACCTGTTGTATATCGCGCCATAGAGAGAGAGAGTGGAGGCATTTACCGCTATTGGTTGGATGCCCTGTGTGGTTGGAGTGGTTTCCACTGGCGTTATAACAGCATCTGGTACTTGCCTACGGTCCGGCAAATCTACCAGAATAAGCCGTGGCATTTCTGTAGACGAGCGTCTTGAGGAGGGGCTAGGTGCTGCCGATGGAATTCCGATTACTCTTCCACTCGGGGCAGCGGACTTCGAAATAGATACATGCCGGTCGATGGCTTGTTCCATTTCGGACAGCGGAGAGTGCCGGAAAGGACCACCGCCGGTAGCAGTAAGACTTCTTTGATTTTCTGCTATCTTTTTCTTTGTACGGCTTTTCAAGTCAGCCCATATCTTGAACGGAAAAGGAATTAAAATTAACACAGTCGTTTAATATTATTTGTATGAGCTTTATTATCTACATTCACATTCAACCGGGAAAAGCATTTCAATTGTTATCTGTAAGTACTCAAATTTTCAAAATAATTCATATTTTTTGTTTACTTACTTTTTTTGCCAGAAACCTCCATCTTGACGATCACTAATACCCTTTCGTCTTTTTCAAACGATTATCGTCTCTCTTTCGTCTTGTATTCGCGTTAGAAAATGCCAACCAAGACGAAAACAACGTAACAATCAGCTGTTTTCGTGCTTGCCAGACGAAAGTTTATTTACATGATACAAACCCACGAACGAATCGTCTGGTAGACGAAGCGAACGTTCGCTTCGAGATAGACGATTTGGCTGTAATACTTTACATCCAACGTCAACTGTAAAAACTGCACAACACCGGTTCAACACCGGCTACGCGATCCCAAGTTTTTCTGCGCAGAACACACTTCTGTAGCTTTCGGCACACCTCATATCTGCGTCTACAACAACCACATAGAAATGACAGACAATTGTTCACTTATCTTGCAAAATATAGGGTTTCCTCCACCGGATTAGGGTTCCTGGGACCCAAGCGCGTCTATGGGTACCAATATCGACAGTTTTAGTGCAGTTTTTACAGTTACGTTGGATGTAAAGTACTACCTAAATGACAATTTTTCAGCCAGGAAGATGGCCGCAATTGTCACTAGCGAGCTAACCTTCTAGTTATTGAATCATGCAAATTGCTAAGAATGACAACTCAAACTTAGCTATGTTTGTACAAAATAGATGGTTGCTGATATCATGACGAAGCCAGTAAATAATTCAAAGTTATCTCATTTTATCGAACAATATGGAAGGATTGTCTCAAATTTCATGATTTCTTTATTATATGTCATATTTCAAGTTTAAATGTAACTTTTGGGTGAGGGTGTTGTACACAACATTGTTTCCGATATCGATAGGCAAAGGTTATCTGTATTAAACTCTCTCTAATACTTTTCGTTCAACCAGCAAGACGTGTTTTACTTAACAGGCAATGAGATATATTTTAATTAACTTTCACAACATTATAAGTTAAAACTCTTACTTATCCAGACTGAACCCTACCATACCAAATACGTGCCCTGCATGTTGTATGTCCCCTCATGATGACAAACATCTCTTTTCTTGTTGTTGCTGTTGTTGTGGTAACGACAAAAATACTCCCCGAAGGTTTTGGGGAGTGTGGTCGAATTAACAGTCTTTGGCCGGATTTGACCCCGGTATGCTCCGATACTCCTTTGCGGTACTGCCCGTAGATCAACCATCGAGTTGCACGTCACCATGCACCTTTGTACATATTATATTAGTCGCCTCTTACGACCGGTATGCCTACCTCGGGCATATTCTAAACGCCTAACCTAACACAGGGGGTGTCTTTTCCTGTTCAATTGAACCTACTCTTCTAACACCAATGTCACTCTGATCCTACCCTGTTGAAACTGCGCGTTTCCTTGGACTCCCGGTAGAAGAGCTTGATGACGATTCTCAGCGTGATGCCCATTTGTCAGGGCGGAGCACTGTTAATAACAACAAAAAGAACGTTCTGGATACTGTGTCAGGTTAAACTCTTACTTATCGAGGTAATTCTATACGACCGTACGTAACTGCTAATATACATCCAATAATATCGGGGAAGGTATCGAACGCGTTTGAAATATTTTTTTCAGTAAAAAGTTATTGGCAAAAAACCAAAAAATAACTGCCGCTCTATTTAAAAATATAGAACCTGGAATAGTTTCAAAGGTATTAGATCTTGTTCGTGCCCTCCTTAGTTCGTTACCGTCCAACTTATCAAATTCTGACTTTGCTTCCAGTACACTTTTCAAAATATCCGGATCACAAAATAAGCATTTGTTCTCCATTGTTTTCCTATGAGTGCCCAAAACAATATTTCGATTTCCACATTCCCAAGCATTCGCTTCCTTATTAATTAACCATGAACAATATTCAGGCAAGTATCATCCCAGGTCTCCAAAGATATAACTGTTTCATCTGTTTTAAGACCTAATCCCTTCCTCCCGTCCTGTTGTATGGCAAGAATAGGTCTAAACGGCCTTGGTTTCTCTTGCCCAGACCTTTGTTTTTTTTATATCCCATTTTTGTCATCATCAACAAAGCTTTGTCGGAATAACTTTTCACCCACTCCATTTTAATTTTCTTAGCCATTGGTTCACCATTACCTTCCCTGCATTGTTCGGCTGGTTCCATTGCAACCAAACAAAATTTACTAACTCGTGAAATTGTACAACTATTTCGAAAACAATCAAAAGGATCTTTTTTAAACCTAATGCCTGATGACCTACCCAAAGTTACCAAACAATGGTTCTTTGCTTGAGACTGAAGTGACAAACAAGACCATATTCGCAAGCACGTACCACACTAATAGTCCAATTACCCACCGACGTGGGTAACGTACGTTTTCGTATCCCGTACGTACGTACGTTTGAGGGAATCTTGTGCCCGTGGCGTCAACTGAGAAATCAGCCATTTTCTGTATGTATAATTTTCATGCAATACTCACGGTTTGCGATGGCGGGTTTTCTTTGTTCGAGATTTCTGACTATTCCGATGGAAATCAGCAGGAATTGGCTTGAATGCTTAGGGAACTCCGTTAACGTACACCTTAGTCCACAACGAGCTGATGAGCTTCCTTTTAAATTTCGTTTTGTATTTCGTGCCTATGCAAATGAGCAGAACAATTGGTACTTTTGGCACCTAAAATGATCAACCACACTACTTGCGCAATCGAATAAATATCGTTGCAAAGAAAACCACTAAAATTTCTCACCCAATCTTCAACGCATATTTAGGAACAATTGGTTTATCACAATTCGTACAAGTTTCCTTTTTTTTGTTTTACCTGGAGAAAAATATTGTATTGGAATTTTAGCCGGTCTAAGCTTTATGGAGGCCGAGTAGTTTTTTTGAGTAATTTTTTTTATTTTATTTTATTATTTATATTATGTTATTGGTTTAGAGAGCAACAGGGGGTGTGCGGTGCACATGTTTATTATAGGGAGCCCTTTTCTAATATGTATTTAATTATTATGTTATTTATTAGTTTTTTTGTTCTATATAGAACGGGGTGCATGGCACCTGTTACACCTTGTATTTATTAATTGGGGGCGAGCACTGTTGGCTCTGAGGCATTGCACGGGATTGGATTCCTCATTTTCGTTCTGAAAAACCCCCTTGCACATATTGCATAGGGGCGATATTTTGGGAATATTAAATTCCGGATTCCGAAATCGTGTTAGTCTGGCTCGAAAAGCCGCCTCACTCATGGAAGACCTATGTCTCCAATCGAACAGCCCAGATCATAGACCTCGTAGGTAATGTCCCTTGGCGACACGTGCGAAGTAAAGATAGCCCCGCAGATCTGGAAACCCGAGGTTGCCCGCCAGTCGATCTCTCCAATTCGGCCTTCTGGTGGAATGGTCCAGAGTGGCTTTCCAAACCCCCGGAAGATTGGCCTCAACCAACAGTTCGCAACGTCAACCCCCCAGAGTCACATAAAGTAGAAGCCCTACATGCTACGGAAGAGACGGAGGATCTCTTAGACCGGTTCTCTTCCTACCCTCGTGCTTTACGTGTAATAGCTTACGTTCTCAAATTTGTACGTCGGCTAAAAGATGCGGTGAACGGTATTAATGACCCAGCCGACCCCTTTCTAACTCATGCCGATCTCAAAAGATCTAAACATCGGCTAATCATAATGGCCCAAACTCGATACTTCGCTCTTGAAAGATCATGTCTAGAAGACTCAAACCCCCTTGGGAAAATGGAGCTTCCTACTCGTACTCAATCCCTTCCTAGACAAGAGCGGAGTCCTCCGAGTGAATGGCCGACTAGCCCATGCAACCCTCACTTACAATGAGCGGGGTCCCATCATCCTACCCGAAAAGTCTCATCTCTGTACTCTATATATACGATTGCTTCACGAAATGCTCCCACATGCGGAAGCTCGTCTCATGCAACAAATCTTAAGGCAAGAATTTTACATTGCCCGTCTCAAATAACTGATCAAAAAATGCATATTCCAGTGCAAAGTCTGCACCACTCACAAACAACAAACGCGATCAGAAATTATGGCAGCCTTGCCCCACCAAACGTTGTAGATTCGCTCCACCCTTCACCACGACTGGTGTGGATTTCGCTGGCCCATTTCAATTGAAAGCATCCATGCTCCGATCTCAAACCCTCATAAAGGGCTACGTGGCCGTCTTTGTCTGTTTTACCAAAAAAGCGGTACACCTGGAATTATGCTCAGACCTCACTAGCAAGGCTTTTCTTGCTGCCTTCGCCCGATTTGTAGGACGCCGAGGATACCCGAAGCAAATGATGAGCGACAACGGCAACACATTCATCGGCGCCAAGCGTGCTACCGAATTCGGAATTCGTATCGTTCCTGAAAGAAGTATCGCCGGATATCCTACAGAAGTACGCCCCTCAAGGAATCAACTGGAAGTTTCTACCCCCGGCGCACCTCACATGGGCGGATTATGGGAATCCAATCAAAAGCTTTAAAACGTACTTTAAAAAGGTCGCCGGAACCCACAGGTTTACCTTTGAGGAGTTCTCGACTAAATTAATTCGGATAGAAGCCGTACTTAACTGTCGTCCCATCTCCCAGCTTTCTCAGGACCCGAATAACCTCACCGCCCTCACGCCAGGTCATTTTCTTCGAGGAGCACCAATGCTCGCGCTTACCGAACCGAATCACGAAAATCTCTCTGATAAATAGGTGGGAACGACGATCAGTTCATCAGACGCTGGAAAACTGATTACCTCACCGACCTTCAAAAGCGTTACCGTTGGAAAAATGCTCAAACTCCCCCGAAAATTGGCGACCTAGTCATCATTAAAGAAGACAACTTACCTCCCACCGAGTGGCGACTAGGTCGATTAGAAAACCTACACTCAGGACGAGACGGACACATCCGTGTCGTAGACGTCCGCACCCAGAACGGTATTCTCACGGGACCTCTTACTAACCTATGCTTTCTACCGTCATCTGAGAGTGACGAGGGCCTTCAGTGCCCACTCCTTTCTCCCTAACTTAATACAGTCCACAAAGCTCGCACTATCGTTATCACTTAGGCACTCCCCAAACCTATGCTTAATCCCAGGCGTATAACTAATATGCATATACTACCCTCTCTTTCAACAGATGGATCGTCAACGCCCTCCGGTCCCAACATCACGCCGCTCATTGGCATCGCAAGTGACCCTGCCGACAGCCCGTCCGCGCCGGAAATGTAAGTTGTGCATGCGTCATCACGCGCTGTTGATGTGCCCTGTGTTCACGGCCATGCAGCCGCAGCAACGCTTCTTGGTCGCTAGGGCACATCAGTACCGCACCAACTGCTTAGCGCTGTCCCATCGCACCAACCAGTGCACCTCCACAGAAAGCTGCCGGGTCTGCGGGCAGCACCACCACACATTTCTTCATCGGGACACCGGAGGTCGCCAACCCGCGTATGTCGCACCACCTGTAGCGGAAATACCTCCGCCACCACGCCACCACGAACCGCGCCGTCGAGCAGCAACTCGCCGTCGCCGTCTTCAACCACAGCCTCCCAGGGCTAATGGTCGTGCTCCAAATACACTTCAACCATCACGAACAACCAGCGTCGGGGATCGCACCATCCGATGCACCGCAACCAGCTTACGCACAGCCACGTATAAAAATAAGGTGGGGCGGATCCTTATTCAGGAAGCAGTTCGGGCCTTGCAGGAGTTGCAGCATGCACTAGGCGCTTATTACGCCTAGGGGAGGCAGAATGTTTACGCGACATCGGTAGCCACACGTCCCAATCCCAAAACCATAATACGATTTCATTATACCCATATTGCATGAATTGTATATAATCTCATTATAACGCATGGATTACATTATATTTTATTATTATTACATTATATTTACTCATCACAACTTATGAACTCACCTTTAGACTTAAGTGTTGAAATTGGAATGATTTGGGACGTGTGGCCACCACGCGTAAATCACCCGACACCAATTCGCCGCATGACCGACAGCTGTCATGTAGGCGGCCATCATGTTATTATTGTTATTCTCTTTTTCACGAGTGCTTATAGAAAAAGAGGTTTCCTTGATATTTTTGCTAATGTGAAGTGAAGATAAAGATTTAGTTGAAATTGTTAAAAGGGTTAAAGCAAAAACCTAATGCCAGTGCAAAGATTATAAAAAAAACGAAATACTATTATTTATATATGCATGCGTTTTCCATCATACTCTATTTTCTTTATTGTTATTGTTCTTGCCCCGGCAAATAAAAGATTCGGAAAATAAGTTAACCTGTGAACTTTGGAAAAGAGTTTGTTTTTCTTTAAATCAAATCATAACAAAAGACTAGAAAAGGTATCAAGTGCAAATTTTTGGTGTAGCCGAAGAACCACATAAATTGCACTATCACAAATCCAGCTGAGTAAATTGGCAGCTGCATCACTCTACCATTTCACAAGAGGAGAATCTTACACAATTTTACCGGAGGATACCAAACGATACCCGACAACAGTAAGTACAATCATTTAGACATGGTCCTTCGAGCCGGATTCGAACCGGCGACTTATGAATATCACTGGACAACTAAGCCGTCTAGGGGGGCGAGAATGTTTAAGCGACAAAGCTATAACGATTTATTTCGTCTATTTTATTTACGCTGCACTCTCTTGTAATTCGCAAGCAGCTTATAAAATATCCCAAAGATATAGTTTATGTTTTGTAATCCCAAAGCGGGGTTTTTCACAGCGCAAATGAGGAAGCCAATCCCGCGCAATGCCTCAGAGCCAACAGTGCTCGCCCCCAATTAATAAATACAAGGTGTAACAGGTGCACCGCACCCCGTTCTATATAGAACAAATAATTTAAATAAATAAAATAATAATAAATAAACATAGAAAAGGGCTCCCTATACTAAACATGTGCTCCGCACACTCCCCTTTCCTCTCTAAACTAATAATATAATAAAATAAAATGCAAATAAAATAATTTAATGTTCCCAAAATATCGCCCCTATGCAAAATGTGCAAGGGGGTTTTTCACAACGACAATGAGGAAGGCAATCCCGCGCAATGCCTCAGAGCCAACCGTGCTCGCCCCCAATTAATACATACAAGTTGTAGCATGTCCTCCGCACCCCCCCTTTATACTCCCAAAATATCGCCCCTATCCAATATGTGCAAGGGGCGTTTTTCACAACGAAAATGAGGAAGCCAAACCCGCGCAATGCCTCAGAGCCAGCAGTGATCGCCCCCAAATTAATACATACAAGGTGCACCGCACCGCGTTCTATATAGAACAAATAATTTAACTAAATAAAATAATAATTAAATAAATATTAGAAAAGGGCTCCCTATTTAACATGTGCTCCGTACACCCCCTTATCCTCTCTAAACTAATCATATAATATATACTCGTATAATAAAATAAAATAAAAAATAACTCAAGAAAACTACTCGCCCTCCATAAACCTTAGACAACATTCAATACAATGTTGCCAATTTTCATGCATGCTAACTCAAACGTGTACTTTTCAAAAAATTATTATTCATTTTATGAGTGTCCGAAATTAATATTAAATAATTATAGCCAGTCAATTTATTTAAAAGCAACAACTTAATACCGTAATTTCAGGTTATTTCAACATTATTACGAAAATTTAAAAGGTATTTTGAGGTATTTTTGTAAAGCAACTGCAAACGATCCATAACCAGAGAGCAATCAGCTGACACGTTCTTACGGAAAAAATTTAATTTTTTTTGTTAATTGATATTAGAGGAAAAATTACAACGTTATGCACAGTGATGGTATGGGATGACATGTTTCGAAGTGCCCAGCTTCTCATCAGACCCCTTTTCGGACACTGAGATACTAACCCAAGTGTCTGCACCAAATCCGCTGTTAGAGTACTCTAACAACTAAGCTATGATGCCCTGTAAGGTATTTTGAGGTATTTTTGTAAAGCAACTGCAAACGATCCATAACCAGAGAGCAATCAGCTGACACGTTCTTACGGAAAAAATTTAATTTTTTTTGTTAATTGATATTAGAGGAAAAATTACAACGTTATGCACAGTGATGGTATGGGATGACATGTTTCGAAGTGCCCAGCTTCTCATCAGACCCCTTTTCGGACACTGAGATACTAACCCAAGTGTCTGCACCAAATCCGCTGTTAGAGTACTCTAACAACTAAGCTATGATGCCCTGTAGCGTCACGATGCATTTTTCCTCTAATGTGCCATTCGCTTATTCCCTTTATTCATTCTTTAGTACATATATTTTATATGTCAACTCAAGGAAAGTGGAATATTTTTAGGCGCGTTCATAGAACAGTTTTAGATACAGAAGGGCTTTTTGCATATTAACACTTCCGTGTTATTTGTTATACACCCGCACTGTACCTGTATCTATTGTAGTTATGGTGATTGTTGTTGGAGCAAAGCTCGAATTTTTATGTTTGTTTGTTAATTGATATTAGAGGAAAAATTACAACGATATGCACAGCGATGGTATGGGATGACATGTTTCGAAGTGCCCAACTTCTCATCAGACCCCTTCTCGAACACTGGGATACGAACCCAAGTGTCTGCACCAAAGCCGCTGTTAGAGTACTCTAACAACTAAGCTATGATGCCCTGTAGCGTCACGATGCATTTTTCCTCTAATGTGCCACTTGGGTTCGTATCCCAGTGTCCGGGAAGGGGTCTGATGAGAAGTTGGGCACTTCGAAACATGTAATCCCATACCATCGCTGTGCATATCGTTGTAATTTTTCCTCTAATATCAATTAACAAACAAACATAAAAATTCGAGCTTTGCTCCAACAACAATCACCATAAATAAATATATATGTGCCCTCTTTCCAGAATCATGAATGTGCTAAAATGAAAATGTTGGTAAAACAAGATTAAACGTTTGATTTCGGCTCATTCGGTTTACATGGACCACAAAATATTGTGGTTTCGGTGTAAGAATGATACCAGGGATTTTTGTCAACCCTAGAACCTTTACTGTCTAATACAGTAAACTTATCAACTCAAACTCTGAATGACAAGCTCTTTACATGGTGGGCACAGCTCCGGACGAACAGCTGATGCATATCTTACTTGTAGACCTTTACAATGCTCGTGAAATTGTACAACTATTTCGAAAACAATCAAAAGGTTCTTTTTTAAACCTGTTGCAAGGCAGATCTACCCAAAGTTATCAAACAATGGTTCTTTGCTTGAGACTGAAGTGACAAACAAGACTATATTCGCAAGCACGTACCACACCTAATAGTCCAATTACCCACCGACGTGTGTAACGTACGTTTACGTATCCCGTACGTACGTACGTTTGAGGGAATCTTGTGCCCGTGGCGCCAACGGAGAAATCAGCCATTTTCTGTTGTTTACATTCAATACAATGTTGCCATTGATCAGTTTTCATGCATGCTAACTCAAACGTGCGTGTACTTTTGAAACAATTATATTACGAAAATTTAAAAGGTATTTTGAGGTATTTTTGTAAAGCAACTGCAAACGATCCATAACCATTATACACACGTATGAATAGGCAACACTGTCATATGAGAGATCAATCAGCTGACACGTTCTTACGGAAACAATCTAAATTTCTTTGATTTCTACGGAACGTTCTATGTATACGGAAAAATTGAACGTCGGTGAGTGTTCATTTACATGGCACTCTCATAAGACAGGTCGTGTCAGCTGACACGTACTTCGTACGTGCGTCGGTGGGTAATTGGACTATAAGGCCCTGTGCCAATCGGTTGAAAATTGTAAATTTTGACAGAGCGAAAGAAAATTCTGACATTTATCGCGGTGAGTATGAATGTCAGAATTACCCTAGCCCATGGGGCTCGGTAACATTTTGACAACTACGAATGTATACACATATATTCATTCGGTATTGGCAATCATATTATCTCAAATGGATTTATATGACAACACGTTATTAAACGATAAAATATAGTTTAACGCAAAATATACGAAATATAATGGCAGGAAAAATACGTACATTTAAAATTTATTCACAGGCTATTTGCTTTCGCACGTGATTTTTTCAGATGTAAAAATTTACCATCTCATTTGGCACAGCAAAATGGAAAATATTTTTACACCATAGAACATTTGTTAGCCTCATATTTCCTATGAGTAAAATGTTTCCGATTAGCACACGGCCTAAGACGCCGAATACAGCGCACAAATTTACTTGAGACAATGACTGATTTGCACAAGGATTTGCGTGATGTATGTCGTGGTTGTGCTATTTGCTCAGAGAACTGTGCTAAAATCAAAAGAATTTCGATTTTTACGCATGTCCGCAAACATTGCGAATGCTTTTTCTTCGTGTGTGGTGATTATTACTCAGTTCACCTGTATTTGCTGAGAATTAAACATTGCTATGGGTACCATAAATTTCTGAAGGGGGCGGTATCATCTCTTGTTTAAAAAAAAGCAAAAAGTAAAGTGAGTACTACTGAACTGTGCCGCATGTCAAACATTACAGTACAGATATACAACGAGAGAAGGAGACAAAATCTCAAGGCTGTCGTTAAATTTTTGTAAAAAAGGGTCTTAAATATATATATATTTCAACAAGCCGTCTTCTATCAACATTGTACATTAGGTAAATAATTTAAAAAACTCAAAATAAGTCAAATTTTGAATTTTTTCATTTCAAAAATATGAATTTTTCGCCTTGTTTTTTTTACTATTTATGTAAGTAATGTACTTTGTATGGCTGCAGCCCATGTTTAAATAATAAATACATCAAGCCTTGTATTGTATTTGTTGGACTTTTCATTGTTTAATCGACTAAACTGAGATTTTATAACAATTCGTATGCAGAAGTTGGGTAAAGGGGATAGTGACCCGCTGTAAACCCTTTAATACTTTTTTTCCACACGCTACTACAATTCACTAACGCAAACAAAACCCGCGCATGTGCAGAAATTACATTTGCACAGTTTCACCAAATGATTGACATAACTTTTGCACACAGGGAAAATAGGAAACACGCCATATAGTAGTATTATATATATGAGTCGCACTTACTTTTTTATTACAATTAGGGCACATGTTTCGGTAATACTTTACATCCAACGTCAACTGTAAAAACTGCACTAAAAATGTCGATATTGGTACCTAGGGACGCGTTTCGGTCACTGTTAACAACAACAAAAAGGCGTTTCGGTCTCAGGAACCCTAATCTGGGGGGAAACCCAATATTTTTAGTGGCTTGCGAGATATTTGCAAGCAAAGTTAATTTTCTGTCATTTTCATGTGGTTGTTGTAGACAAAGATATAGGGTGTTCTGCAAAGTACAAAAGTATGTTCAGCGCAGAAATACTGGGGAACGCGTAGCCCGTGGTGGAACGGCTAGGGGTTATTTTTTTGAAAAAGGTATTCTGCCCATAAATATTGTGGAACAGGCCTCCCCTTTGCGATCGAACTTAGATTTTTTGATAATAGGTTTCCTGGGACCGAAACACGTCTCTGGGTACCAATATCGACACTTTTAGTGCAGTTTTTACAGTTGACGTTGGATGTAAAGTATTACCCATGTTTCTTTTCCTACGCTAGCTCAGAAATAAATTTTGTGCAGTGTTTTAGGGTTGTGTATGTTAAAATTCTGATTTGCGCCAATTTATAACTTGTGGACTTGTGCAAGGCTTTTGTGTGGTGCTACGAAGCAAATAAGGGTTGGCTGTCAAAAAATCTACTACAAAAAACTAAACGAACAAAACTTCTATACGGATCCGAAATTGATCCAGATATAGATCAAGATCACAACATTGTTGTTGCACTTCAATCTGAATCTGGCTCACTCCTTATTGGAATACGCCTAACGATGGCTACGCTTATGCATACAAGCATGTACCAAACAAGAGGAAGAGAGATCGCGCGATTGTTTGCGAATACGATGCAAAGAGGAGATGTCAATAAATAACACCGACCCTTCGAGAACACGAAGGGAGAACAACCAAGAAAGTTCTGGGTGTGTAGGGTAGCACCCTGTTGGACTATATAAAGCAGTGACCAAGTAAGACAGGTTGATCAGTTTATTTTCAAGCAATGAACAGTGAACTTACTTTGGAGTTACCAAACTCGTGTGTATGTATTACGTTTATACTAGTATATAAAGTTAGCTATTTCTATAGTGATCGAACCCAGGGTTAATAATCGAGGACTCATCGAATTCGTCACAATTGGTGTCAGAAGAGGTATTGTTAAATAAATATCAGTGATTACAAGGATAACAAGCACATGGCGAAGTTGAATGAATTAAAGATCCAGCAGCTCAATAATCAGATGGAACAACGTGGATTAAATAGAGCAGGAAATATGTCAGAGCTACAGGACAGGCACCTTGACGTTGGTCTGGAGGCTTACGTCGAACGCATCCGATAATGACTAATGGGGATGATAAGGCCAAGGCAATGTCAACCCCGTTTATCAAAGTCGCATGCGATCGACAACTAATAACCGTCATCTCCTAATCCAGGGTGTTATGCGTCACCGTGCCCATTGGATGGTTTGCAACACCGGCTGTATTATAACGGCGCCTCCCCAATACCGGGCCACCTTGGCGAGTATAGATATAAATTGGTTTGATATCTATTTGATATTTTTAAAATAAACAATGTGTTTGTTTCTTGAAATATTTTTTAATTAAATTTTTCAATTTTTAATTTTTCAACTCAACTTGTTTTTTTATTAACTGGTAAATTTGAATTAAGTGTTGAAAGAATATTTGCTGGTTTTAATAAATCGATTGATATAGTTTTAATAGTGTTTCGATATTGAATTTTGAATGTATTTTTTTGTTTAGATATAACTTTGAAAGGTCCTTCATATGGTGGTTCTAAATTAGATTTATGAAGAACTTTGACAAAAACAAATTCACAAGTATCTAAATTTTTTGGAAGAAAATGATTTTCCTTGTTGTGATGGAAAACTTTTGAACGAATAATCGAAAAATATTCTCGTAGTTTATCAATAGTTTCATTTGTAAATTCATCTTTATTATTATTAGAAACAATTAATTCACCTGGTAAGCGAAGAGTCTGCCCATAAACTAATTCTGCAGAAGAACATTTTAAATCTTCTTTAATAGAAGTTCTTAATCCTAAAAGTACACCATAGAAAATTTGTTCGCCTCATATTTCCTCTGAGTAAAATGTTTCCGATTAGCACACGGCCTAAGACGCCGAATACAGCGCACAAATTTACTTGAGCCAATGAGTTGTTGTGCTATTTGCGCAGAGAACTGTGCTAAAATCAGAAAAATTTAGATTTTTACGCATGTTTGCAAACTTTGCGCATGGTTTTTCTTCGTGTGTGGTGATTATTACTCAGTTCACCTGTATTTGCTGAGAATTAAACATTGCTATGGGTACCATAAATTTCTGAAGCGGGCGGTATCATCTCTTGTTTAAAAAAAAGCAAAAAGTAAAGTCGCACTTACTTTTTTATCACAATTAGAGCACATGTTTCATTAATACTTTACGTCCAACGTCAACTGTAAAAACTGCACTAAAAATGTCGATATTGGTACCCAGGGACGCGTTTCGGTCACTGTTAACAACAACAACAACGACGCGTTTCGGTCCCAGGAACCCTAATCTGGGGGGATCCCAATATGTTTAGTGGTTTGCAAGCAAAGTTAATAATTTTCTGTCATTTTCATGTGGTTGTTGTAGACAAAGATATAGGGTGTTCTGCAAAGTACAAAAGTATGTTCAGCGCAGAAATACTGGGGAACGCGTAGCCGGTGGTGGAACGGCTAGGGGTTATTTTTTTGAAAAAGGTATTCTGCCCATAAATATTGTGGAACAGGCCCCCCCTTTGCGATCGAACCTAGATTTTTTGATAATAGGTTTCCTGGGACCGAAACACGTCTCTGGGTACCAATATCGCCACTTTTAGTGCAGTTTTTACAGTTGACGTTGGATGTAAAGTATTACCCATGTTTCTTTTCCTACGCTAGCTCAGAAATAAATTTTGTGCAGTGTTTTAGGGTTGTGTATGTTAAAATTCTGATTTGCGCCAATTTATAACTTGTGGACTTGTGCAAGGCTTTTGTGTGGTGCTACGAAGCAAATAAGGGTTGGCTGTCAAAAAATCTACTACAAAAAACTAAACGAACAAAACTTCTATACGGATCCGAAATTGATCCAGATATAGATCAAGATCACAACATTGTTGTTGCACTTCAATCTGAATCTGGCTCACTCCTTATTGGAATACGCCTAACGATGGCTACGCTTATGCATACAAGCATGTACCAAACAAGAGGAAGAGAGATCGCGCGATTGTTTGCGAATACGATGCAAAGAGGAGATGTCAATAAATAACACCGACCCTTCGAGAACACGAAGGGAGAACAACCAAGAAAGTTCTGGGTGTGTAGGGTAGCACCCTGTTGGACTATATAAAGCAGTGACCAAGTAAGACAGGTTGATCAGTTTATTTTCAAGCAATGAACAGTGAACTTACTTTGGAGTTACCAAACTCGTGTGTATGTATTACGTTTATACTAGTATATAAAGTTAGCTATTTCTATAGTGATCGAACCCAGGGTTAATAATCGAGGACTCATCGAATTCGTCACAATTGGTGTCAGAAGAGGTATTGTTAAATAAATATCAGTGATTACAAGGATAACAAGCACATGGCGAAGTTGAATGAATTAAAGATCCAGCAGCTCAATAATCAGATGGAACAACGTGGATTAAATAGAGCAGGAAATATGTCAGAGCTACAGGACAGGCACCTTGACGTTGGTCTGGAGGCTTACGTCGAACGCATCCGATAATGACTAATGGGGATGATAAGGCCAAGGCAATGTCAACCCCGTTTATCAAAGTCGCATGCGATCGACAACTAATAACCGTCATCTCCTAATCCAGGGTGTTATGCGTCACCGTGCCCATTGGATGGTTTGCAACACCGGCTGTATTATAACGGCGCCTCCCCAATACCGGGCCACCTTGGCGAGTATAGATATAAATTGGTTTGATATCTATTTGATATTTTTAAAATAAACAATGTGTTTGTTTCTTGAAATATTTTTTAATTAAATTTTTCAATTTTTAATTTTTCAACTCAACTTGTTTTTTTATTAACTGGTAAATTTGAATTAAGTGTTGAAAGAATATTTGCTGGTTTTAATAAATCGATTGATATAGTTTTAATAGTGTTTCGATATTGAATTTTGAATGTATTTTTTTGTTTAGATATAACTTTGAAAGGTCCTTCATATGGTGGTTCTAAATTAGATTTATGAAGAACTTTGACAAAAACAAATTCACAAGTATCTAAATTTTTTGGAAGAAAATGATTTTCCTTGTTGTGATGGAAAACTTTTGAACGAATAATCGAAAAATATTCTCGTAGTTTATCAATAGTTTCATTTGTAAATTCATCTTTATTATTATTAGAAACAATTAATTCACCTGGTAAGCGAAGAGTCTGCCCATAAACTAATTCTGCAGAAGAACATTTTAAATCTTCTTTAATAGAAGTTCTTAATCCTAAAAGTACACCATAGAAAATTTGTTCGCCTCATATTTCCTCTGAGTAAAATGTTTCCGATTAGCACACGGCCTAAGACGCCGAATACAGCGCACAAATTTACTTGAGCCAATGAGTTGTTGTGCTATTTGCGCAGAGAACTGTGCTAAAATCAGAAAAATTTAGATTTTTACGCATGTTTGCAAACTTTGCGCATGGTTTTTCTTCGTGTGTGGTGATTATTACTCAGTTCACCTGTATTTGCTGAGAATTAAACATTGCTATGGGTACCATAAATTTCTGAAGCGGGCGGTATCATCTCTTGTTTAAAAAAAAGCAAAAAGTAAAGTCGCACTTACTTTTTTATCACAATTAGAGCACATGTTTCATTAATACTTTACGTCCAACGTCAACTGTAAAAACTGCACTAAAAATGTCGATATTGGTACCCAGGGACGCGTTTCGGTCACTGTTAACAACAACAACAACGACGCGTTTCGGTCCCAGGAACCCTAATCTGGGGGGATCCCAATATGTTTAGTGGTTTGCAAGCAAAGTTAATAATTTTCTGTCATTTTCATGTGGTTGTTGTAGACAAAGATATAGGGTGTTCTGCAAAGTACAAAAGTATGTTCAGCGCAGAAATACTGGGGAACGCGTAGCCGGTGGTGGAACGGCTAGGGGTTATTTTTTTGAAAAAGGTATTCTGCCCATAAATATTGTGGAACAGGCCCCCCCTTTGCGATCGAACCTAGATTTTTTGATAATAGGTTTCCTGGGACCGAAACACGTCTCTGGGTACC
The DNA here is from genome assembly GCA_949987695.1 of Merzomyia westermanni. Lineage (NCBI taxonomy): Eukaryota > Metazoa > Arthropoda > Insecta > Diptera > Tephritidae > Merzomyia > Merzomyia westermanni. The sequence goes on from OX465290.1 coordinate 121,502,836, forward strand.
AATATCGCCACTTTTAGTGCAGTTTTTACAGTTGACGTTGGATGTAAAGTATTACCCATGTTTCTTTTCCTACGCTAGCTCAGAAATAAATTTTGTGCAGTGTTTTAGGGTTGTGTATGTTAAAATTCTGATTTGCGCCAATTTATAACTTGTGGACTTGTGCAAGGCTTTTGTGTGGTGTATTTGGTGCTTAACTCAATACCATTCCCACTTCTAGTTAAGCACAACAGAGATAACAGTTCCGTTCCAATCAGCTATCCAGATCAGTATCACGATCAAGGTCTCACGGGCACGATACGGATCAGTTGTATGAGAGTTGGTTGTATACATATGTGTGTTTATGCAGTATGTCTGTCAAGGCTAATTTATACCAGGTGATATCACGGCGAATTTGTGCCTGTATACACACACATACTTCATGTGTTTTGTTTTTCCTTTTTTTAGTTTGACAGAAGAAGCCACTGCTTGAGATCACCCGTAGGTGAATTCGCCTTGATGTCTGTGCTACCACGGAGAAGGGAGAACAACCAAGAAAGTTCTGGGTGTGTAGGGTAGCACCCTGTTGGACTATATAAAGCAGTGACCAAGTAAGACAGGTTGATCAGTTTATTTTCGAGCAATGAACAGTGAACTTACTGTGGAGTTACCAAACTCGTGTGTATGTATTGCGTTTATACTAGTATATAAAATCAGCTATTTCTATAGTGATCGAACCCAGGACTAATAATCGAGGACTCATCGAATTCGTCGCAATTGGTGTCAGAAGAGGTATTGTTAAATAAATACCAGTGATTACAAGGATAACAAGCACATGGCGAAGTTGAATGAATTAAAGATCAAGCAGCTCAATAATCAGATGGAACAACGTGGATTAAATACAGCAGGAAATAAATCAGAGCTACAGGACAGGCACCTTGACTTTGGTCTAGAGGCTTATGTCGAACGCATCCGATAATGACTAATGGGGATGATAAGGCCAAGGCAAGACGCAGGGTGTTATGCGTCACCGTGCCCATTGGATGGTTTGCAACACCGGATGTATTATAACGGCGCCTCCCCAATACCGGGCCACCTTGGGGAGTAACTATGGCCTTACCGTGGCCAGCGGATCAAGTTCCCCATCATATAGATTAGACCACTGCGCTCGCCACGTCGGGCAGGTGGTAGTACGAACAATATGAGTAACCAAAACAAACAAACCAATAACAATCCGATGGAAAGAGGGAGGAGGAAGGCGCCAGGGGGTGAAAACGCCGCCAGCGCCATTACTCGAGTGGCTACCTAGACGGCACGACTGCGGACGAGCGGGCACTCTTTGAAGAGCACGCAAGGGAGGACGATGACATCCCATGTACCAGCCGAGTGAAGAGAAGGCAAGCCGCCATAAGAGCAGCACAAAGAGCCGAGCAAACGGACAGAAAACGGGGCAGTCAAGTAGAGGAAGCGGTACCAAGTGGGCCAACCCCACCAGAAGTGCGGAAAATACACAAAGGGCACCCGGAAAAGCAGACGGTACACTGCATGAGAGAGCCAGCTGTAACACGGTACGAGAGGCACCCACACCCGCACCAGCCCAGTTCAAACTCTCAAGGGAAGCTTTTGGCCGAGCTATTAAGAGGTGACAGCGTAGGATCGCGAGGCCCCTACTACCAGGGAACCCCATCACAGAGAGATGTAAGAAACATCCCGATACTCGTGGGAAAGAGAGGAAGAGCACTGCATCCGGGGAACTCAATAGAGCCGGTAACTGCAGCAATACCTAGCTCGGGCCAGAGCGTTGTAGGACTAGACGCCCTTCTACCGACAGTTCGGTCCAGAGCAGCCCCTCGAAGCACAAAAAACGACAGGAGTCAGAAGACTCCCAAGTAGAGAAACAAAAGAGTTAGAAAAAGACCAAAAGATCCCGACCGCCACCCACACAACGCTGGGGAACCTAAGGAGGGCTAGACGACCCAAAGATGAGAGGTTTGACAGGATCTGGCGTCAAGTTGTACCTGCGGTATCTGCAGCGGCGGAAAACACCCGACACCGCCCGAGCTAAAGCTTATCTCCATATGGAGGCGGGAAAAGGCAGCGCTGCAGGAAAGGATGAGAAGAATAATAAAAACGGGACCGAACCCAGTCGTGAGCCGGGAATCGGTCAAAGCAGAACGAATAGGGCTACCCTAGCTAGAGGTCAACCCGCATACGCCCTTGGGCGTGGCAGCGGGCCAAATACGGTGCTACCAGCTCCGGTCCCGCTGAAAAGCGGAGATGCGGGCAAAGCACGCCCGAGGACACCGCCAACTCTAAGAGGCAGGCACTTCCAGGGCGAATCCCTGCTCGAGGAGCGTGCGGGAGAATACGGGGCAGCAGAGCTATTCGGATGCTGCTGACAAGGAACTACCCTCCAGAGATCCTTAGTTAGGAGGAGCTCACCAGACTGCAAGTCGCTATCATGGTAGAGGTCGCGGAGGGCTGGACTATCCCGCTGTCCTTAAGTGGGGTGTACTTCGAGCCAGGTCTATTATTAGTGGACTGCAGGGACGAAAGTACGGCAACTTGGCTAAATAGGACCATCGCAAGACTACAGGGTGGACGGACCCAACCCTTGCCACGCACGCACACAGTTACCATATTTTTGTCCAGGAGCGCGGAATGGTCAACCGACTTTGTGCTAAAGCTCCTCAAGGCACAGAACTTGGATTGCACACCGAGATGTGGCGCATCTTCAGCACCAGTGTTGAGGATGGGGGCCTCCGCCTGAACATCGCCATAGACGAGGCCTCCTTAAATGCAATTAGGAGAGCTGCGTTCAGGGTAAACTATCGGTTCAGCTACGTTCCGGGGAAACCCTGGAAGCAGAAGGCAGCCAGCACCACGGAACCTGGAAGCGCCGGCCAGAGGAGTGAAGGGGCCCGGCTACAGGACGAGCGGGAGAAAAGACAGCAAGGGAAAACGCACAAAGCTCAGCAGTCGCAGCCGCGAGCAACTCTGGTGAAGCTTCTGCGGGCCCAAACACACAGGACTTGCTGGAGGGCATAGACCTCCGCAATCTGGACATCGAGAGCGAGGAAGACGAGGACACTCGGCTGTCTGAAGTAGACGAGCGGAAGAGGCCGGACTAATGATAGGTCACAGAGGAGCCGCGGTGTGCTTGCGATGAAGTTCGTAAGGGAGGATCTGGCTATCGCGCTAATACAAGAACCGTGGGCGATACACGTTTTAATAAAAGGACTTAAAGAAAGCAGAAACAAGGTAATATGGGATCGCTCTCAAGAGAGACCAAAAGCATGCGTAATGTAAAACAATTCTATCGATTACTTCTGCATTACAGAGTTTATGAACCAGGATTTGGCAGCCGTGCAAACGAAGTTAGAGGTAGACGCCCGAAAGGTGAACATCGTCTTTGCTGCGGACTACTTTGCGGGCGATGACAACAACTTCCAGCCGGAGGATGTAAAGAGGTTGGCTGACTACTGCAGGAGGGCAAGACTTCCGGTAGTCATCGGGTGCGATGCCAACGCACACAACGAGTTTTGGGGAAGCTGAGACACCAATCAGAGCTGAGAAACCTTTCAGAATTCTTACTAAGTAATGACATAAACGTATATAATGTGGGAAATACACTTACTTGCGAGGGCCCAAGAGGAAGTCCTAGACATCACCATAGGCAACAATCTGGCTGATACCTTGATCTCGAACTAGAGAGTCTCACCCGAACCCTCACTTTCCGATCATCGTATCATCCAGTTCGCCATCAGTGCCGAAGTAAGTGGGACTATACCAAAGAAAACCCCCAGAAAAATTGACAGGGAAAGTTTTAAAAACATTGTAGACCTGAATCTTCCCAGCATGGAGAGTCCTGGAAGGGGGGCAACATGCCCAAACTTAGAGCATAGAGTTAATAACCTTAACAGCGTATTGTTAGATGCCTTCAGTGCTAGCTGTCGTGATTCTAGGGGAACAAAGTACAAGACCTTCTGGTGGTCAATAGAGCTCTCGGTGATGAGGAGCAAAGTACGCAAGCTTTTCAATAGAGCGGGGCGCACCGGCCACTGGGAGGAATACACGACGCACCTAACTGAGTATAACAAAGAAATTAGGAGGTCAAAGAGGGCAAGCTTCAGAACCTTCTGTGAGAAGATAAGCTCCACTCCAAAGGCTCCACAGAGGGAAACAAGGTTGGCTTTGAAACTCCCTAGTGGGGATTTCACAAGCACAGAGGAGGAATGAGCCAAGGCACTACTAGCCGCTCACTTCCCGGATGTATCGACAGACCTTGAGGAGTTCGGGGCACAACAAGTAAGACCGTCGGCATGGGACTGGCAGCTAGCGAAGTCTATTTTCAGCAGAGTGCAGTCCCATATCTGGCAGGTATCAGCACGGCGCTGCCCTACATACCAACCATATGGAGACGAGCAAAGGTGGTATTCATAACAAAAGCGGGGAAGAAAGTCCTTTCGACCAATCAGCCTCACCTCCTTCGTTCTCAAGGCGATGGAGAAGATCATAGATCAAGAAATCAGATCGAACACTCTAAGGCAAAGGCATTTGCACGTGGGTCAACATTCGTATAGGGCAGGCAGATCAACTGACACGGCGCTGTACCAGCTGGCCACGGAAATTAGGAGTGCGTTCGAGCAAGGCGAAACAGTGATATGCGTCTTCCCGGATATTGAGCGTGCTTTTGACAACACTTCACACACAAGTGTAAGTCGAGCACTCGAGAGGAAAGAAGTTCCGCAGCCCATCATAAGATGGGTAGATGCACTTCTTCGAACTAGAATAGCAGAACCCACCATTGGAGAAGACACGGTTTAGATAAGACCACACGAGGATGCCCACAAGGAGGAGTACTGTCGCCATTCCTGTGGAGCGTAGAAGTGGACGAACTTCTACAACTACTGACAGACAATGGAATCCGCTGCCAGGGGTACGTGGACGACATATTAATCATTGCCAGAGGGAAGTTCGAGAACACGCTCTGCGATACTATTCAAAGAGCATTTAATCTAACAAGGAGTAGGTGCGCTGGGTTAGGTTGGAACATCAATCCCGGTATAACCGCCATCATTCCATTTACGAAAAGAAAATCCCTAACGGAAATGCGGACACTCACCTTAGGGGGAGAATCAATAGAGATTGTCTCCGAAGTAAAATACTTGGGGGTCACTTTCGACTCCAAGCTCCTTTGGAGAGCACATGTTGTAAACACAACATCAAGGGCCACGAAAGCAATAATGGTGTGCAGAAGACTCGCGGGCAAATCATGGAAATGCAGCCCGGCAATGCTGAGATGGATGTACACCATGATAGTCAGACCACCAACTGCGCCAGGCGAAAGCTATCATGGGCAAATACAATAGCAAACGCTACAAAGAAATAATACATCTATCTAAGAATAGTCTCAGAATCATAACCGGGGTTCTCAAGAGTCACTGCTGGCTAAATGCCCACCTGCACAAACTGGGCATCACATCCAGCAGCAATTGCCGATTCTGTGATAGGGAGGATGAAACAGCGGAGCACATACTTTGCAAATGCGACGCCATCTCGAGAAGAAGACAGACGCACCTAGGATTCCCGACACTAGAGGGCAAGCACATATATGACATAAAGCCGACCACAATCTTGGATTTCCTGAGGGGGATTGGCCTAGATGGTGTGCTGGGAGCCTAAGAGGTCACAATAGATCTTAAGGTCGCAGTGCACTACCTCACTACTATTATTATTATTAGTATATAAAACTAGCTACATATTTGTAGTAATTGTGCGTGTGTTTATTTGACTTTATACTGATCGAACCGAGGATTAATAATCGAAGAATCATCGGATACGTCACAATTTGTGTCAGAAGAGGTAGTGTTCAATAAATACCAGTGATTACAAGGATAACAAGCACATGGCGAACAACGTGGATTAAATGCAACAGGAAATATATCAGAGCTACAGTCACGATTGCGAGAGGCTATGGTAGCGGAAGGAATGAACGTTGACGATTATGTGTTTCATCTTGCAGAAGAAGCATTGACAAAAATAGAGGAGAATGACTCTACGATTCGCGCCGCAAGTCACACAAAACTGACAACGCGCTGTATTGACTCAGATGTCGACCAAATTGTAAGAACAGCAAACTTGCATGGTATTTTAGCTGGAAGAACAGAAGACACATATGGTATCTCACATTTCGGCACAACTAGAAGAACAGAAAACACACATTTCAGCTTAACTAGAAGAGCAGAAGAAGCGAATGTCGTCAAAATTGAAGGCAAAAGAGGAGCGTATATCCACGCAGGTAGCACAAATGTCTTCGCAGTTAGAAGCACAGGATGAGAGAGAACTAGCAGTTCAAGATGTAAAAATTGCACAATTCCAGGACAAATTTTAGCCTGAGGTGGATGCTTTAAAAGGCCGCATCCAGGAATTGCAACTGAATCGTCCAAGTGCTTCAACAAGTATTGCCAAGGTAAAAACCTGCCCCTTTCCAGGTATTCAAGCTACAGTTAGAGAAGACGGAAATAATTGGGCACTGAATACAAAGTTTCTGCACTATTCGTGGCATTTAAAGGTCCTGCAGCTGAAATTTTGCAGCATATTCCTGACTGCGAATGACATAATTATGGCAGCGAATATGGGAAGCAGATTTACCAAATAGAGCTGCAGAATCGCTTCCAGAAGGTTCCAGGAATGGACATCGGACATAGAGAGGTTGGACCATATAGCAATTGCAGACGCTCCTGTAGCGTACACATTCATTTCATTTCGTTTATTAAAAATTAAATTAGTACAATAAGATATTAAAATCTTTTTTAGCACAACAAACCGTTATTATAACTGAAATTATATATAGACTTGTGTACAGGTATTTGAACTTAAACTAAAACTTAAACTAATCACAATAAATAAGAAAACAGAAGCACAATAATTATAATGTGAATATATTTGTAAATAATACTGCCTCAAGTAAAAAGAAATACGAAATAAATAAGTAAGAAATAAGATATAGTAGAGATCAAAGAGATATAGGCACAGTATTTCAGATATTTTAGTGCTCATAAGTTTCGCAGCAAGAAAAATAGTTAGGAAGGATTCTTTTATAGTTGTTTTGCTTTAGGGTAATCTTTAAAGCATCAGAAATAGAGTTACAGACACGCATGGAGTTGACAGTCTCGTGGAGTTAACGTAGTTAAAACAGGGAACAGTTAAATTAATCGAGCGGGTGGATTGGACAGAAAGGGTAAAAATCCAAAACTTTATAAGTGGAATACGTGATGTGGAGACGAAGCGAGCCGCATATGCAAATCAAAAGAGATCATTTGCTGAAACGGTATCACATGCTCTGACGCCAGAAAAGGTCTCGCTTTTGAGGAAACCTGCATAAAAGGCTAATCGCATAGAAGTGGAAACTCCGGTGGGTAGACAAAATTTTGGAAGCGTTGAACAGAAAAATGATGGTGCCATCAAATGCTTCAAGTGCGGAAAACCAGGTCACATAGCACGTTATTGTGGCACTGGCTCCAGTAACCCCAACAACTCAGGTGGACGGAGACGCAAATCTGAAGAAAATGAACAAATCTTCCAATCAAGTCAATCGTTAAACTAAATCCAGACCAGCCGAAAGGGGCGCAGACTGGCTCCCGCAATTGAATTCCCCATAATCTCTGTCTAACAAATTCGAAGGAAAGCTAGTAGTCTTACTGTTGGAGGATATGTGGACGGAAAACATCATTTACTGACTGTGGACACGGGCGCATCTCATTCCATCATTCGATCTGATTGAGTCAACAAGAAGGTGAGACCATTGAAGTAACATGTCAAATCGCAATTGGGAACGTGGTTGCCCTACACAATGTTATAGTGGCAGATATTGTTGACGAAATCATAATTGATGTGGACTTCTTAAGCGAGCAAGGCATCAAGATCGACATACATCAAGAACAAGATCATGAACTATAAGAATATGGGCGTGCCACTCAATTTTGGTTATGAAAAGAGCTACGTCAGTAAGCGAGTAGAGGTGGAGTAAGCCCAACAAATTCCATCGAAGTCAGAAACGGTTATGTGGGCAAAGATTGATGGATATTATGGGGCAAATCAATTGTGGGTTGTGGAGGCAGCAAACAAATCGTCCCAATGTTAGCATATCCGATCCCAGGTTTAACGTTTATTCAGGATACATATGCGAGTGGTTATGCCATAGGAGGTATTTTGTCGCAGATTATCGATGGAAATGAAAGGTAGTTGCGTACTGAAGCCGAACAATCGGGAAGCCTGAAAAAAACAGAAAATCAAGAGAGAGAGCTGTTGGCATTGGTATGTGCGTCAAACATTTTCACAAGTATCCCTATGGGCAGCGATTCCACGACAGGACAGACCATGAAGCGTTAAAGTGTCTCTTGCAGTTTCGTAATCCGGAAGGTCAATTGCCACGGTGGATAGAGCGACTGCAAAGTTATGACTTTTCCATAGAGCATCGCAAAGGTGCATTCACGTAAATGTTGATGCAATGTCGCGACGACCATGCAACTTGGAAGCAAGTATTGTTCAAAAGCTGAGGCCAAGGAAGATATTGTGGCGATTATTCTCAAGCATGTACCATCCCTAAGTCAATAACACTTCCACCACTAGTTAACACAACCGAGATAACGATGGCTACGCTTAGGCATGCAAGCGTATAACTAGGAAGAGGAAGAGAGATGGCGCGAGTGTTTGCGAATACGATGCAATGAGAAGATGCCAATAAATAACACCGACCCTTCCAGAACACGAAAAGCGAACAACCAAGAAAGTTCTCGGTGCGTAGGCAAGCACCCTGTTGGACTATATAAGGCGGTGACCAAGCAAGGCAGGTTGATCAGTTTATTTTCAAGCGTTCAATTGTGAACTACTGTAAAGTTACCAAACTCTTAAAATTGTTTTGCGTTTATTACTAGTTAATAAAACTAGCTATTACTTACATTATCTGTGCGTGTGTTTATTCGACTTTATAGTGATCGAACCCAGGACTGATAATCAAGGAATCATCGAGTTCGTCACAATTGGTGCCAGAAGCGGTATTGTTAAATAAATACCAGTGGTTGCAAGGATAGCAAGGACATGGCTAAGTTGAATGAATTAAAGATTCAGCAACTCAAAACTGAGTTGGAACAACGCGGACTAAACACCACAGGCAATAAATACGAGCTACAATCACGACTACGGGAGGCAATGGAAGCGGAAGGAATCAACGTTGATGATTATGTTTTCCATCTTGTGGAGGAGGCATCGACGAAAATGGAAGAGAAAAAGGAGCCTCCGAATCCAGTGGCAAGTGTGGACACTAACGCGTTGCTGACTGTATTGACTCAGATGTCATCTAGCATTTCAACACAGTTGGAAGAACAAAAGACACACATGGCATCTCAGCTGGAAGAACAAAAGACACACATGGCGAGAATTGCATTGCAGCAGGAAGCACAGGAAGAACGAATGGCATCACAGCTAAGAATGCAGGACGCAAAAATAACTGAAGTGCAGGAGGTATTCAGAGAACGGCAGGACAAGATTGAGGCCGAAGTAGATGCTTTGAAGGGGCGTATCCAGGAGCTGCAACTGAACCGTCCATCTGCTTCAGCGAATACTCCCAAGGTAAAATCGCCGTCATTTGATGGTTCTGTTCCTTTCCAGGTATTCAAGCTACAGTTTGAGAAGACGGCAGTGAATAATTGGGGCACTGAAGACAAAGTTGCTGCACTGTTCGTGGCATTGAAGGGTCCTGCAGCCGAAATCTTACAAACGATTTCCGACGGTGAACGCAATAATTATGAAGCATTGATGGGTGCAGTTGAGAGGCGCTATGGTAGCGAACATCGAAAACAGATATACCAAATAGAGCTACAGAATCGCTTCCATAAACCCAATGAGACTTTGCAGGAATTTGCATCGGATATCGAGAGGTTGGCCCATCTAGCAAACGCAGACGCACCCGTAGAATATACAGAAAGGGTAAAAATCCAAAGCTTTATAAATGGAATACGTGACGTGGAGACGAAGCGAGCCACATATGCAAATCCCAAGAGATCATTTGCTGAGACGGTATCTCATGCTCTAACGCAGGAAACAGCCTCGCTACTAAGGAAGCCGCCGTACAAAGCTCACCGCGTGGAGGTAGAACGGCCAGACTGGGTAGACACAATTCTGGAAGCGTTGAACGGAGTACAGAAAAAAAGTAATGGTGCCATTAAATGCTTTAAGTGCGGAAAACTAGGTCACATAGCACGTTATTGCGGCACTGGCTTCAGTAACCCCAACAATTCAAGTGGACGAAAACGCAAAGCTGAAGGAGATGACCAAACCTCCCAACCAAATCAGTCGTTAAACTAATTCGAGCCAGCCGAAAGGGGCGTGGACTGGCTCCCGCAACTGAATGCCCCATAATCTCTGTCTCACAGATCGGAAGGAAAGCTAGTAATGTTACTGTTGTTGCATATTTGGATGGAAAAGAGCACTTACTAACCGTGGATACAGGCGCATCGCATTCCATAATTAGATCTGATTTAGTCAAGAAGGAGGTGAGACCATTGCATGGAGCAAAGTTACGTACGGCTACTGGTGAGGACACCCATGTCCTAGGAGAAGTAACATGTGAAATCGTAATTGGGAACGTGACCGTTCTACACAGTTTTATATTAGCAGATATTGTTGACGAAATCATAGTTGGTGTGGACTTCTTAAGCGAGCAAGGCATCAAGATTGACATGCAAAACAGGATTATGAATTACCAGAACATGGATGTCCCATTAAATTTTGGTTACGAAAACAAATACGTTATTAAGCGAGTGCTTGTGGAGGAGAGCCAACAAATTCCACCGAAGTCGGAAGCAATCATATGGGCAAAGATTGATGGAGATTATGGGACAAACAAATTGTGGGTTGTCGAGGCAGCAAACAAATCAAGGACGAACATATTAGTAGGAAAAACCCTGGCCATGACAAAACAAGATGGACGTGTACCGGTAAGAGTACTTAATGAGTTCAAATCGCCGATTAAACTTTCTAAAGGAGCAATATTGGGACAATGCCCAGAGGTCGAGGTAGTTATCAATTGTGAACAGCTTCAGGAAAATGATTCTACCATCAAGCTTAATCTTTCAGATGATATCACGTCGTGGACGGCAGGCCTCGAAAAAGATCATCAGAAAAAGGCAAAGGAACTTCTATCAAAGTACTCGAGCATATTTGACAAGGATGGTTCTAAACCAGGTCGGACCAAAGTTGTGAATCATTAAATTGATACTGGTGATGCAAGGCCCATCCGCCAAGCTCCTCGTTGTATTCCATTGGCCAAACACCAAGTAGTAAGAGAAATTATACAGGAAATGAGTGACAGCGGCGTGATCCCACAACAGCCGGTTCTACGTACCGGAATGAGTCGGATTTTTACATCCGACCAAGGGCTGTTATTTCGACTCTACCCTGTCTGACCTGTCATCTTTTCCACTAATATTGTCATCCTCCGAGCAGCTCCTTGCAGCAGGGCTGCTCAAAACTCTCCTGCTCCGGGCTGGGGTCGAATCCAACCCGGGTCCAGGAGAATGGATCTGCTGCGTATGCTGGAAGAAGATTTACGTTAAGCGTTCACAGTCCGTCCAATGCAATTCTTGCAAAAGATGGTTGCACAAAACCAGGTGCTCCGGGCTAAATCCCTCCACACATAGGCCTCCTAGTTTCTACAAAACTTTCGTGGCCCCTTGCTGTTCACGCCCTAGGACGTCCCGTGGCCGTGACGATCGAGTATCGCACCGTCACAAGCTTCTGAAATAGTCTCCACGCCTAATAGCACTAACAACGCCCAGCAAGTAGTGTGCAACACCCGCTGCCGCTCACGCCCACAGGCGCCAACACCTCACACAGCCGCTCACAGCTACTTCTTACGTAGCACCTCTGTCTCAGATGTGAGCAATGCCGAGCGACAGCCCACCCCCCTCCCACTTTCAACTTCCCCCTCTTCTTCCAGCACTAGCACAAATGTAAGTCAAAGCCACCAGCTCCTGGTCCGTTACACCTTGTGCTCTGTTTGTCGGCTGAGACTATATACAAATGCGACATCAGTCAAATGCAATACTTGCCTTGGCCTGTGTCACTTGATTATATGTTCTCAACTTGGAAACAGGAACCTATGGACTGATACGTACGTTGCACCATGTTGCCGAGCTACGTAACCTACAACGTCGACCGATTCGCCCCCTTCTGGTGCCTCGGATCCCTCGTCTTCTAGAGTGCGACGCAGTGTGCGACCCAGCCTGCTTCCACCAAGGCATACGCACCAGTCCCTGACTCCCAGCGTGAACACTTCTCCCCCTTCGCACTTTCGCGTCCTACAGCTAAACTGCAACGGCCTAACCGGGAAAGTGTGTGAAATAGTGAACTTCATGAAGCGACAGAACATCAAGATCGCTGCCATTCAGGAGACGAAGTTAAACGCCCCATCAAATCTTCGGACTTGTGACGGCTATAACATCCACCGACGTGATCGAGAGAGAGGTCTTGGGGGCGGACTCGCCTTCATCACACGCCAATCCGTGCGATATCGTCCATTTGAGCCCGACGTCGACCCGAGCAACAACCTCCTGGAACGTCAAGGAATGGTTGTCCGGACGGGCGACGTCGACCTCGAAATCATTAACATCTATATACCTCCTGCCACATGCTGTCTGAGAGATTACCACCCTGACATCAGTGCGTTACTCAGAGGCGATAATCGTGTAATCCTCGGAGACTTCAACGCACACCACGATCTGTGGCACTCAAGCCTACAGGCCGATGGCAGGGGACAGGAATTGGCTGAACAAATAGACGATTCGACGTTTTGCACTGTGAACGGGGACGCCCCCACGAGAGTTGCGGTAAATTGTTCCAGTTCGCCAGACCTCACAATTGTCAGCGCAGGTCTCATAAACTGCGTTGAATGGCGACCAATGATTACTCTTGCATCTGACCATTTGCCGATAGTCCTCTCAATCGATCGCCCCAATGACTTCGTTACTTCTGAGAAGCGCAAGTTCACTAACTTCAGTAAAGCTGACTGGGTTGGTTTTCTTAATTTCACTGAGAGCACCTTCGCTGCTCTTCCCATCCCGTCTGACGTACGAGAAGGGGAAAAAGCGTTTCGCTTGGTCATAGCTTCAGCCTCCAATCAATATATTCCGTCAGGTAGAATTAAGGAGATACGTCCGTACCTCCCCGCAGAGGCAGCGGCCCTGGCTAATGAACGTGACCACGTGCGACGCTTGAACCCTACGGATCCTCAAATTCAAGATCTCAATGCGGAAATCAGACGGCTAGTTGATCAACACAAACGCGCCAAATGGGAGGAGCACCTAAGGTCCTGTAACCTCTCTGCTGGTGTTGGCAAATTATGGTCCACTGTTAAATCCTTGTCTAATCCGACCAAACCAATTTGTACTGCATATCTCCGGTTGACAAGGAAATCAGGCGCGCCATCAGGGAAGCGCACAAACGCAAAAACTAGCCAAGCACCCATTGCCATCACCACCACAGAGGTTCGGGAGGCCATACGGGGGTTCAAAAACTCCAAATCTATTGGCCCAGACGGTATATCCATGCTGATGCTAAAACATCTCGGTGATGAGGGAGTAAGGTACCTAACAATCGTCTTCAATCTGTCCATGACCACATTTGTCATTCCAGAAAGATGGAAACAGGCCAAGGTGGTGCCACTACTAAAGCCCGGCAATCCGGCTAACGTGGGGGAGTCATATCGACGGATATCACTCCTCTCGCCAGTAGTGAAGACCCTGGAGTCGGTCTTGCTCCCTTACTACACCGCTAACCTACGATTAGCCGAACATCAGCATGGATTCCGCAAAATGCATAGCACTACCACCGCGCTAAACGCCATCGCCACACAGATTGGTGTCGGTCTCAACCAATCTCGCCCAAACGACAGGACCGTGCTAGTTGCGCTTGACTTGTCGAAAGCTTTTGACACTGTTAATCACGCACAACTCATTAACGACTTGAAGGATTCAAACCTTCCCCCCTGTCTAAAGCGTTGGACCGCCAACTATCTGAGTGGCCGGCAGTCATCGGTAGAATTTAGAGGCGAAAGATCAAAACCACGTATAATTAAGCAAGGGGTGCCACAGGGTGGTGTCCTATCCCCGCTTCTGTTTAATTATTACATATCGAGGCTCCCTTCCCCACCAGAAGGCGTCTCGATCGTCTCCTACGCCGATGACTGCACGATCCTGGCGACTGGACCCTCCGTCGATGAGCTCTGCTCGAGAATTAATTCTTACCTGCCAACCCTTTCCAGTTTCTTCGCTGCACGGACCCTGACATTGTCACCGACGAAATCCTCGGCCACCTTATTTACGACGTGGACAGCATAGGCGAACATGGAATTAGACGTCTACGTCGACGGCATTAAGCTTCCGACTGTCACACACCCCAAAATCTTAGGGATCACGTTTGATAACATGTTCAAATACGGTGCTCATGTAGCCGCGATTGCCACCAAAGTACAAAGCCGTAACAAAATCCTCAAGTCACTAGCTAGCAGTACTTGGGGTAAAGACAAAGAAGCGTTACTGGCAACGTACAAGGCAATCGGCCAGCCGGTTCTGAGCTACGCGACGCCAATATGGTCGCCGGGGTTAGCTGACACACATTGGAGGAGGTTGCAGGCCTGCCAAAACACCGCACTCAGAACTGCCACGGGGTGCCTCCTTATGTCTCCTGAACACCATCTTCATAATCAGGCAAAAATGCTCGATGTCAAAGAGCATTGCGAGATGTTGACCAGACAATTCCTGTTCAACTGCCATAAACCGCAGCACCCGAACAGGAACCTGCTCAACGAAAATCGGCCTCCCAGGAGAATAAGGAGTCACCTCCGTAAGCACTATGACGAGATCCGGCACCACATTTTCTCGGCGTTTGATCCAAAGGTGCACCGGCGGGCCCTCAACCTCATCCACACGGAGTCGGTAAACTCCTTTGTCAGGTCTCGTCCAGTGAATGCAGTCCTACAGGCACAAGCCCCACCTGTTGCCGACGAGGAACGCGAACTGCCCAGGGAGACAAGAGTCACGCTGGCCCAACTTCGTTCTGGATACTGTAACAGACTAAACTCTTACCTATCCAGACTGAACCCTGACATGCCAAATGTCTGCCCGGCATGCGGCGTGTCTCCCCACGATACTAACCATCTGTTCATCTGCTCAACTGAGCCCACTCTTCTAACACCAATTTCACTCTGGTCCACCCCTGTTGAAGCCGCGAGGTTTCTTGGACTTCCGTTAGAAGAGCCTGATGACAGTGTTGGATGGGGGGTGACATCCTAGGCAGGTTAAGTAGTCGCTACAACAACAACAACCATCAGCTAGTCCATGGAGCTCACCGGTAGTACTAGTGAAAAAGAAAGATGGACAAATGAGGTTCTGTGTGCATTACCGGAAATTGAACGACGTAACGAGGAAGGACAGTTATCCATTGCCAAGAATCGACGATACTCTGGACTCGTTATCTGGCAGGAAATGGTTTTCCATACTGGACTTGAAAAGCGGCTACTGGCAAGTGGAGGTAAAGGATGAAGATAAAGAGAAGACGGCTTTCAGCGTTGGAGAAGGGCTTTGGCAATTTACGGTAATGCCCTTCGGGCTATGCAATGCTCCAGCTACTTTTCAGAGATTCATGGACCAGATACTAAAAGGATTGCACTGGCAAACATGTTTGGTGTACCTCGACGACATCATCGTGCTGGGAAAAAGCTTTGAGGAACACCTAAAGAACTTGGAGGAAGTTTTCCAAAGAATAGCTGGTGCTGGTCTGAAACTAAATCCCAAGAAGTGTTCCTTGTTTAAAAAGGAAGTAAGTTATTTGGGTCACAAGGTAACTACGGAGGGAATCTGCACTGCTAAGGAAAAGATCGAAGCCGTAAAAGATTGGCCAAGACCGAGAAATTTGCATGAGTTACGGAGCTTCCTGGGGCTGTGCACGTATTATCGCCGATTTGTACCAAATTTTGCCAGCGTAGCTAGTAGTCTCCACGACCTTACAAGGAAGAATATGAGTTTTGAATGGAAGAAGGAACAGTAGGTGGCTTTTCAAACATTGAAGGAACGACTATGCACTGCCCGGATGTTAGCATATCCAATTCCAGGTTCAAAGTTTATTCTGGATACAGATGCGAGTGGTTATGCTATAGGAGGTGTTTTATCCCAGACTGTTGATGGACAGGAGAAGGTAGTTGCATACTATAGCCGAACAATTGGGAAGCCTGAAAGGAACTATTATGTAACCCGGAGAGAACTGTTGGCATTGGTAGAGTGCGTTAAGCATTTCCACAAGTATCTATGGGCAGCGATTCCACGTCAGGGCAGACCATGCAGCGTTGAAATGGCTCTTACAGTTCCGTAATCCGGAAGGTCAATTGGCACGGTGGATAGAGCGACTGCAAAATTATGACTTTTCCATAGAGCATCGCAAAGGTAGTACCCACGGAAATGCTGATGCAATGTCACGAAGACCATGTAACTTGGAATGCAAGCATTGTTCCAAAGCTGAGACCAAGGAAGACATTATAGATGTGCGGCTCATGACTATAACATCTTCGGACGAATGGGACATGGATCAATTAAGGAGGTTTCAGCACGAAGATTCAGATCTTACACGTGTAATGCAAGGAATCGAATCAAACGAGCTACCATCAAGAGAGGAGATGTCAGCAGAAAGTCCTGTTGCCAAGTCATATTGGGAACAGTGGAATAGTTTGCAATTAGAATCCGGTTGGTTGCATCGAATATGGGAGAGTGAGGATGGTTAATGTGTTCGAAAGCTGATAGTCGTCCCAAGGAAGAAAATCCCTGATGTACTCAATGAATTACATAACGGTCCAAGCGGAGGTCATCTTGGAGTCACCAAGACCTTGGAGAAAGTCGCGCAAAGATTCTATTGGGTTGGTTGCCGTCAATGAAGTATGCATCAAAGCTAAAGGACCGAAATCAGGGAGCCATGGCCAAATGAAACAGTATAACTCAGGTGCGCCATTTGAGAGGATAGCCATGCATGTAGCTGGTCCGTTTCCTACTAGCAAACTCGGAAACAAATATGTACTGGTGGTTATGGACTATTTCAGCAAATGGCCAGAAGTGTTCCCTATTCCAAATCAAGAGGCAGAAACAATAGCAGAGGTGTTTACTAACAATTAGGTAGCTCGGTTTGGTGCACCGATGGAGATACATTCTGACCAAGGCAGAAATTTCGAATCAGCTGTGTTCCAGGAAATGTGCAAGACATTGGGCATTCGGAAAACTCGAACAACTGCACTACATCCTCAGTCAGATGGCATGGTGGAACGATTCAATAGAACCTTGGAAGAGCACCTGGGGAAAGTAGTTGATAGGTTCCAGAAGGATTGGAATACTCACATCTCCTTATTCCTAGTGGCATATCGCTCTGCAGTACATGAAACAACTGGTCAGACTCCTGCAAAGGTAATTTTCGGGAATGATCTTCGATTACCAGCTGACTTGAAGTTTGCGATAAACGCTGATGCAGGAGTAAATGCTCGGAAATCTACTACCGTATTGGAAGAAGAAATGAGAGAATTTTCGACCTTGTGAGACAACGGACTAAGATCATGAGCGATAAGATGAAGGCCAGGTACGACAAAGCAATAAATTCGGAAGGTTTTATAGAAGGAGATTTAGTGCTGCTATACAACCCACAGCGTAGGAAAGGTTTGTCCCAAAAACTACAATGTAACTGGGAAGGCCCATACAAAGTCATAAAACGGATCAATGATGTGGTATATCGCATACAAGCTATGGGAAGCCCAAGGAATAAGATGAAGGTGGTCCATTTGGAAAGGCTAGCTGCGTTTGGTTCCGGCAATGTGTCTGATCGGGACGATCAGACTTAGGTGGAGGGCAGTGTGGCGATTATTCTCAAGCATGTACCATCCCTAACTCAATAACACTCCCACCACTAGTTAACACAACCGAGATAACGATGGCTACGCTTATGCATGCAAGCGTATAAATAGGAAGAGGACGAGAGATGGCGCGAGTGTTTGCCAATACGATGCAAAGAGGAGATGCCAATAAATAACACCGACCCTTCCAGAACACGAAAAGCGAACAACCAAGAAAGTTCTCGGTGCGTAGGCAAGCACCCTGTTGGACTATATAAGGCGGTGACCAAGCAAGGCAGGTTGATCAGTTTATTTTCAAGCGTTCAATAGTGAACTACTGTAAACCAAACTCTTAAAATTGTTTTGCGTTTATTACTAGTAAATAAAACTAGCTATTACTTACATTATCTGTGCGTGTGTTTATTCGACTTTATAGTGATCGAACCCAGGACTGATAATCAAGGAATCATCGAATTCGTCACAATATTAAAGTTGATTTGATTTTGTGTTTTTCCGACAGGGTGGATATTAGATGTACATTGGAACGATTTTTCGTCATCCCTTGTCAATTTTGGTTTTGTTACAAACCGGTTTCGGCGATCCGCCATCTTCAGTGTATGTTTTCGTTTCGAGAAGGGATGACGAGAAGTCGTTCCAATATACATCGAAGACATTATAGATGTTTACGGAGGAATGGGACATGGGTAAATTAAGGAAGTGTAAGCACGAAGATCCAGATCTGGTTCGTGTGATGCAAGAGCTTGAGCGAAACGAATGACCAAAAAGAGAGGAGATGTCAGCAGAGAGTCTTGTTGCCAAGTCATATTGGGCACAGTGGAACAGTTTACAATTGTTATCCAGCTGTTTTCATCGAATATGGGAAAGTGAGGATGGTCAATGTATTCGCAAGCTGATAGTTGTCCCAAGGAAGAATATCCCTGATGTTCTGAATGAATTACATAACGGTCCAAGTGGAGGTCATATTGGTGTCACCTAAACCTGAGTGAAAATCAAACAGAGATTCTATTGGGTTGGATGCCGTAGCCTATAGTATGACACGGAGTGCAGCTGCAAGGAGCGCAACAGTGGATAGACGGTTACTTAGGGACATAGATGACCCCTTTGCGCTAGCTCCATCGCAGTTCAGAAAGTTGTACCGGGTGGGTCCCGAAATTGCGGCAGACGTTGCGGAGCGGCTGCAGGACCAATTGCAGGACCAATTGCAGGGACGGAGGATCACTGAAATATCGGCAGAGAAGCAAGTAACCTTTATTAATTCTAAATAACATTATTAAATTTGATTGAACACCTCTCCTTTGTAGGTATTATGTGCATTACGTTTTTATGCTACAGGATGCTACCAACGGCCTGTGAGGGAGCAGTGGGGCATCTCAATGAGACAAACCTCAATAAGCCGGTGCATCCACCGCGTTAGCCATGCCATACACTACTCAATGCTTTTCGAGGAGATTAAGGGCCGGTTTCACTTTTTCAGTTTCACCATCTAACTTAACTAAGTCACAACTTAGTCAGCCTGCCAGCTGACTTATTCTCGACTAAGTCAGTGTTGCTGTCGTTCAAAACCTAAATGTCAGCAATGCTCCTAATTTGTTTTGTACAATGTCCCAGCCGGAAAATTCGCCAAGCATAACTTTGACGGCGTATGCGTAGATGCATGTGAACTCTTGTTTTCTAGCATGCAACCATTACGAAACTATCGTTTTTAATTAAGCGCTAAATTTAGTACCTTCCAACTAAAGAGAAATGGGTGCAAGATCAATACATTCCTTCGTGTATGGCCATACATGCCCATTTCGGACTCGGCTATTGGGATGCGCAGAGTTGTCTGGTATGAAAAAATACTACTATGCATACCCAAAAGTAAGTTAGTCTCGAATCTGTGCTAACTTAAGTCACGACTTAGTTTCAGTCTTAGTCGCGTTGGTGAAATCGGCCCTAGTTCCCTATGTCACAGGCGGAACGTCAAGCAGCAAAGGAAGTTTTCAGTGCGGCACCTGCCCCATTGGTGAGGGTACGATAGGCGCAATTGATTGTACGAACATATCAATATTGGCTCCGAAAGTGCACTAAGAAGCGTACGTAAACCATCATTCGTACCACTCCTTAAATGTTCAAATGGTAAAGTATAGCTTTAACTAAAATTATAGCTCGATATAATTTGTTCAAGTTTGAATTTCGGATTTGTGAACCCCAATTAAAAAATTTTAAATGTGAATGCCAAGTTTCCGGGAGCCCGCCACGACGCTTATATATGAAGTTCATGGGCGGTGCGGCTAGTCCTGCAAAGGGAGCATGAAAATGGAAACCGCAACATGTTTTTGATTGGTAATATCTATACATAAGATTAAAATTTTAACTTGCTGGTGATTCTGGATACCCCTTGAAACCGTGGCTTATGACACCCCTGCGAGTTAGGGGTTTAAAATATGCCCGAGGTAGGCATACCGTTCATAAGAGGCGACTAATATGCACAAAGGTAATGACGTGCAACTCGATGGTTGATCTACGGAAATGATGCCTCTCACCTCTTATTACCCATCATGGGGTGACATGACCTAGAAGGTTTCACTGGTCATAAATCGCTACCACGATAGTCGGCCAGTACCGCAAGGAAGTACCGGAGCGTACCGGGTTCAAATCCGGCCGAGGACTGTTAATTCGACAACACTCCCCAAAACCTTCGGGGAGTGTTTTTCTCGTTACCACAACAACAACGCCATTACCAAACGAACCAGACGGTACTGCCATATTCCAATACAATGACGTGCTATGCAAAGCCCGAAATCCAATCGAACGGCTATTTGATGTCCTTAAAGGAACTTGGCGCTGTCTGTCGAGACAGCGGGCTCTCTTGTATGAGACCGGGTTCGCGTTCGCTTAGCCGAGCGATCGGACGAACTTTACAATATCGGCATAGTCTTGGACATACATGATAATTCTGGCAATTCAAGTTCAGTATCTTCCTCTGAAAAACGTATCCAAGAGAGACTGATTTCGAATTTTTTTACGTAAATTTTTGTTAAAATAAGAACTAAAATCTTCAAACATAAAAAACAGCAAAAAGAAAACACGAAAAAAAACTGAAAACAATTTAACATTTTTAACGAAAAATATAAAAATTACTAGAAAACTTAAACTAAAATTTTATTTAAGGCACAAAAGAAAAAAATTAATTCATTAAAAAAAGTTAAAAAGTGTAAGAAGTTAGTGCTAACTCCACATACGCTAAACACACCTCGATTGGTGCATCCGTAAATGCGTATTAAACACGGCTTACCCATTGGTAGCGCTGGGCTTTAGGGTATGTGTGAAGAAGGAGAACAGAAAAGAGGACGACCGGCAACTCGGCCATTTTGACGTCGACCGCACAGCGATCAAGGCCCAAAAAAGTAAAAGAAATATAAATCTAAATAAACGACTGGAATCCATCGAAATTCACAACGTCAGGTGTGTAAAAACCCACGTAATTGAACAAAGCATTGGAAAATTTGAAATATTTATTCGCTAACCGTCCCCAATCCCAAACTATACGAAAATGTCCGAACACCCACAAGTTTCAACAAAAAAACTTTACGCCATGGTGGCAAATGAAAGCGATTGGGTGGCGTCACCAAACACCGAGGATTTTGAGGGTTTCGGTAACACTATCGCCGAAACCAGTATACGCACAATGCCGAATGACGCCAACACAACTGCCGCCACAATAACTGACAAAAATTAAAAGAAGATTCGAGAGAAATTAGCGGTAGGCTAGATGAACGACTTTGATTTACAAGACGGTTTAGTGTGTATAATAAAACAAGATGGAACCATACGTAGCAAGTGAATTGGAAGGAAACATTATAAGGCTAGCCCATGAGAAAGTAGGCCATCAATCAGTTGACAAGACATGCAACAAAATTACCAGACTTTTTTGAATGCCTCATCTCCGAAAGAAAGTTGTTGATTTCATAGGGAACTGCTTAAATTGCATTATGTATGTAGCCCCCCCCCCGACTGCCAAAGAAAGGATTTTATACAACATACCGAAAGTACCACATCCCTTCGATACACTACATATCGATCATTTTGGCCCCTTACCGGGACTAAGTTCGAAAAGAAAATATTTAATGGTAGTAATAGACGCTTTTACTAAATTCGTGAAGCTATGCCCGACTAATTCCACTAGCACGCGGGAGGTTAAATACTTATCTAAGGTATTTCAGCTACCATAGCCGACCAAGACGAGGTAGGCATACCGGTCGTAAGAGGCTACTAATATGCACAAAGGTGCAACTTGATGGTTGATCTACTGATATGATGCCTCTCACCTCTCATTACCTAGTTGACATGACCTAGAAGGTTTCACTGGTCCTAAATCGCTATCACGAAAGTCGGGTAGTATCGCAAGGGAGTGCCGGAGCGTACCGGGTTCAAATCCGGCCAAGGCCTGTTAATTCGACAACACTCCCCAAAACCTTCGAGGAGTGGTTTTGTCGTTACCACAACAACAACAACTAAGACGTGTCATTTCCGACCGCGGAACTTGTTTCACCTCACTAGAGTTCAGTGAGTTCCTCCTAAAATGCAATATAAGTCATATTAAGGTAGCAGTGGCTACAGCACAAGCAAATGGACAGGAGGAGAAAGTAGATAGGGTATTTAGGGCTATGCTAAGAAAACTCTCCGGCCCCATGAACCATGCCGACTACTACAATCGAAGTACGCCATAAACAACTCGAGCCACAGTACAACAAAGAATTCTGCCAGCATGCTGCTTTTTGGTGTACAGCAGCTGGGTGAACCTGCCGACGAATTCTCAGAGTACTTTATAGGAAAGCTTAAAAATGTTGAGACAAGAGATTTAGGTAAAATTAGGGCTGAGGCTAGTAAGGCTATTCGTACCACCCAAGAGTGTCACAAAAACTATTTTTCAAAGCATAGTAAAGATCCCAAAAGGTATGAGGTAGGCGAATTTGTAGCCATTAGAAACGTAGACACTGCTGTTGTGACCGACAAAAAGTTCGACCCGAAGTACAAAGGGCCCTACATAGTCTTCAAAGCTCTCGGAAACGATTGGTACGTAATACGGGACATAGAAAACTGCAGTTTACGTATGACGGGGTCGTAGAAGCAAGCAGAATGCGAAAGTGGCTATCAAATACCGAACCCGAACCCAGTGACGAAGAGAGCAGTACTAGTAAATAGATTAAGAGATTCAT
This sequence comes from Merzomyia westermanni, assembly GCA_949987695.1. Classification (NCBI taxonomy): domain Eukaryota; kingdom Metazoa; phylum Arthropoda; class Insecta; order Diptera; family Tephritidae; genus Merzomyia; species Merzomyia westermanni. The sequence continues at coordinate 121,525,957 of OX465290.1, forward strand.
ATCAAGTAAAAGTGATAAATTTATTAGTTCATATAATCAAGTGAAGTTAATGCTAATGTTAAACTTATTGTAAAAATGATCGAGGGCGATCTGAAAGTCCGATTGGCCGAGTTGTAAGAAGTTAGTGGTAACTTCACATATGCTAAACACACCTTGGTTGGTGCATCCGTGTATGTGTAATAAACACGGCTAAGCCGTTGGTATCGCTGGGTTTTAAGGTAGGTGTGATAATAATAGAAAAGGGGACGACCGGCAACTCGGCCATTTTGACGTCGACCGCACAACGATCAAGCCGCAAAAAGTAAAAGAAATATAAATCCAAATAAATGACTGGAAAACCTCGGTGCATACTTTAACTGCTCCCCAAGAAAATCATTGCTTTCGAATGATTGCCGTTCGCCCTACCAACACTGTCGATTGACTTAGAAAAAAAATAGTTTATTGCATCGGCCATGGCAAGTGTCGCCTCAATCTTCCTCTCATCATTCTCAACTAGCTTTCTTTGGGTTTCGGCCATCATCTAGAGGATAAGAAATAATATAACTAAATAAAAAAGAACAGTGAAATATACCCCTTCTCGCATTTATAAAGACACTCATATTTTCATTTTTTAACAATTTATATCAATTACATAAGTTGATATAGTTGGTTAAAAGGCGCAAATATCAGTGCCTTTGTAATATAATATTTGATGTATTATTATTCTAAGTATATGCTACAGAGTGCAAATTGCATTTTCCTGAAAGCATGTGAGCTGTACAAAGTTCCATTTCAAAAATCAACCTTCGCTTTTCCTAAAACCATTTATACTTTACATTATTTCTTACCCTGTTGTTGTTGTTGTTAACAGTGCTTCGCCCTGCCCAATGGGCTCGATCACTCTAAGTTGTCATCAGGCTCTTCTAACGGAAGTCCGAGGGAACGCGCAGTTTCCACAGGGTTGGACCAGAGTGATGTAGGTGTTAGAAGAGTATGTTCAACTGAACAGGAGAAGAGATGTATGGTATCATGAGGGGACTTACCACATGCAGGCATGTGTTTGGTATGTTGGGGTTCAGTCTGGATAAGTAAGAGTTTAACCTATTACAATATCCAGAGCGAAGTTGTGCTAGTATGACTCTAGTCTCCCTCGGAAGTACACGCTCCTCTTCAGCCAATTCAGGTGGCTGAGTATTAATAACGGGATTCATAGGCCGAGATCTGAGAGATCTGTCTACCGACTCGGTGTGGAGGTCATTTAGAGCCCGTCTATGGTTCCGCAGATTGCAAACGGCAAAGAGATATGATGCCGGATCTCATCGTAATGCTTACGGAGATGTCTCCTTATGTCTCTGGGGGGCGGTTCTACATCCAAAAGATGCCGGTTTGGATGACTAGGTTTATGACAGTTCAGAAGGAACTGTCTACTCAAGAGTTCCGCGTGCTCTTCAACATTGAGCAATTTTGCCTCTTGATGGAGGTGAGACTCAGATGACATAAGTAGGCATCCCGTAGCAGTTCTGATGGCGGTGTTTTGGCAGACTTGCAATTTCCTCCAGTTGGTGTTAGAAAGATTGGGCGACCATATAGGCGCAGCATAGTCAATAACCGGCCGGCCATAGCCTTATATGTAGCAAGCAATGTTCCTTTGTCTTTTCCCCAAGTACTGCCGGCCAGTGACTTGAGGATCTTATTGCGGCTCTGTACCTTTGAGGCTATTGCGGTGGCATGACCAGCGAAGGTGAGGCCGTTGTCAAATGTTACACCCAAGATTTTTGGGTGGTTGACAGTAGGTAGAGGTACTCCGTCTACGTTATTTAACTCTTGCCTCATCTGCGCATTCCATGTAGTAAACAGGGTCGCCTTCGATTTAGTCGGAGATAGGGTCAGATTACGCTCGGTGAAGAAGCTTGAAAGGTCATGGAGGTAACTGTTGATTCTAATACAGAGTTCGTCAATGGAGGGAGTATCGTGCGGTCGTCAGCGTAGGAAACAATGGAGACTCCCTCTGGTGAGGAGAGGGGGGGGGGGGAAGTCTCGAAATATAGAAATTAAACAAAAGGGAGAGAGAACACCACCTTGCGGCACCCCTTGTTTTATTCTTCGTGGTCCAGATTTCTTGTTCCTGAATTTGACTGTTGCCTGTCGACCATTGAGGTAATTAGCGGTCCACCTCTTAAGGCCGCCAAGGAGCGGTGTCTCATCCAGATCTCGGAGGAGTGTGGCGTGACTGACCGTGTCAAATGCATTTGACAGGTCAAGTGCCACGAGAACCGTCCTATGGTTTGGTGGGTGTTGATTCAAACCGTTATTAATCTGCGTTGTAATGGCGTTCAAAGCGGATGTCGTGGTGTGATTTTTGCGGAAACCATGTTGATGATCGTCCAATTTTAGATTTGTAATGAAGGAAGGAAGCAGAATGGACTCTAGTGATTTCACTACCGGCGAAAGGAGGGATATCGGGCGATAAGACTCTCCTAGGTTCGCCGGATTCCCTGGTTTTAGTAGGGGAACTACAATCGCTTGTTTCCATATCTCAGGTATAACGAAGGTAGTTAGAGAGAAATTGAAGAGAGCCGCTAAATAACTCTGTCCCTCGTGGCCAAGGTGTTTCATCATGTTCATGGCGGTTCCGTCGGGTCCGATGGATTTTGAGGGTTTGGCCTTCATTGTGGTTTCCTTAACCTCTACGACTGAGACGACAATGGGCGCAGTAGAGCGTTTGTGTTTGCGCGCACGTCGGAAGGCTCTTCTCTTAGTCCTATCCGCAGGTGGATGCATTATAAACAGCCGGCAAAAGGAGCTCGCGCATTTCCTGGCGTCCGATTTGACGCTGTCGCCGAAAGCAATGGCGACCTTGTCTTTGTGTTTGGTCGGATTGGACAGGGCCTTGACATTCCACCATAATTTGCCGACTCCGCCGGAGAGGTTGCATGTGTCTAGGTGTTGTTTCCACTTGGTCAGCTTGTGTTCGTTGTCTGCGGGATTGATGAGTCTCACTTGGTCACGTTCTCTTGCCATCGCCGCAGCTTCTGCCGGGAAATTCGGACGAATTTCTGGTATTCTGCCAGCAGGAATAAAGCGGCATGAGGCTGAATCAATGATCTTGCGAAACTCTCTTTCGCCTTTGCGTACGTCCGTAGGAGTGGGTAAGGCAGCAAAGGAGCGCTCTGTATATTCAGTAAAGCGGTCCCAGTCCGTAAGATGGGTAGGTGGTCTGAAGCTAATGTAAGCATCGGTCGCCAGATGACAAAGTTAATAAGGCCCGCGCTCGTTATGGAGATGTCTGGCGAACTGTGGCAGTTACCTGCCACCCTGGTGGGGGATCTCCATTGACTGTACAGAATGCTGAGTTATCTATTTGGTCTGCAATTGCGTGTCCTCTGCTGTCTGCTGGCAAGTTGGAGTGCCAGAGATCGTGATGCGCGTTGAAGTCGCCTAGGATTAGACGGCGGTTATCGCCCCTTAGCAACGCACTAATGTCGGGATGATAATCTCCAGGACAACATGTGACAGGAGGAATATAGATATTTATGATTTGCAGGTCGGCGTCTCCTGACCGGACTGTTATGTCTTGGCATTCTAAGGTAGATTCCCTGGGGTCGACGTCAGGGGAAAATAGATTATATTGTACAGAGGGATGTGTAATGAACGCAAGGCCATCCCCAAGACCGCTGGGACGGTCTTTTCCATCACAAGTTCGTAAGTCCGATCTCGTGTTCAATTTTGTCTCTTGTATCTCGGTGATTTTGATGTTGTGCGTCTTCATAAAGTCAGTTATCTCCGCGATAATCCGTTACAGTTCAGCTGCAAAATTTTGAAGTGAGTAGGAGGGGAGACGGGGGACATACGAGGCGTGAGGGACGGATGCGTGTGCCTAGGTGGAGGTAGGCTAAGGACTAAACTATGCCGCAATCTAGAGTTGACAGGGCCATGGCCGATGTTGTCTGGCGTGGAAAGCGGCTGTGTACTGCAACAGGGGGCTATGAACGAATCGCACAATCGTTAACGAAAGCAATATACGTTTACGGTAAAAATCTCGATTGCCGAATCGAGAATCGCGCTGCAGGTCAGACTCCTGCAAGGGGAAATTTTGGAAATGATTTTCGGTTGCCTGCTGACTTGAAGCTTGTTTTAGCAGTTGTCTCCTAAAGGAAAAAATTACCTTTAAATACTGCAATATTGAACATGAGGACTTGAAACTCCCAAATTATTGAATATAAAGCAGTTATAACACCTTATCAGTTACCGCAGAATGTAAATTTCAGTTTAAATTTAAGTTTTTAGTTGTAGGTTTTACTTTAAAACAACTCTGAATGCGATTTCCTTCATTCCACTCTCTCGGAGTACATTCATCCACTGCCTTCCACTCCGATTCGCAAAAGAAGGTGCCAAACTAGTAGGGGTAAACAATGGTTTAATTTTAAGCTTTGAACAGTGAACATAGTATATGTCTACTAGTAGCGCAACTTACTCCGAATCTGCACACACACACAAACCACACAGGGTGCGTTGTATGCACTAATAAAACAATCAAATTTAAATACTGCAATATTGAATGTGAAGACTTATAACACCCAAATTATTGAATAAACAGCAGTTATAACATTTTATCAGTTCCTGCAGAATGTAAATTTCAGTTTAAATTGAAGTTTTTAGTTGTAGGTTTTACTTTAAAACAACTCTGAACGCGATTTCCTTCATTACACTCTCTCGGAGTACATTCATCCACTGCCTTCCACTCCGATTCGCAAAAGAAGATGCCAAACTAGTACGGGTAAACAATGACAGTGAACTACTGTGAAGTTACCAAATTCTAAAATTCGTGCGTTTATACTAGTAAATAAAACTAGCTATTTGTTACATTGACTAATTGAAATAGTTATGAATTCGATGATTACTCGATTAATAATCCTGAGTTCGATCACTATAAAGTTAACTTAACACACGCACAAGTCATTTTGTTAGTCAAATGATGGTAACTTTTAGGGTCATTTGCCAATAGTTTTGAAATAGGTCTTACGTCATAATGACCGGCGTTTACCACTGAAAGACCGTCGTTTTACTTAACTTTAACTGAAAATTAGCTGTACCTTTTCACTGCAACCGCCACATATGTAAATAAAACATGATAAATAAATAAAATTCATTTCTTATTTTATAATTTTTATATATATATATTATAATTATTGGCAGATTGCAACCATGATTCTTGCTTTTCAATGTCATTCTCATGTAAAACCTTTTCTAAAAACAATTGGAAACATTTTATGTCGAAAAGAAAAAATTTGTTTTTCTGAATTTTTGTAAACATTTGCATTTTACTTTTGAAGTGAAATGATTTTTGACAGTTTTTCTTGAATTTCATAAAAAGTTTACTTTAAGCTTTCAAATAAACTAAACTTGAAAAAAGCTTACTTATCGCTTGTTGTAGCAAATTTACTTTAAATTATTTTTAAAAACCTTTACAGAAATGATTGTTGGGATATGCATATTTTTATGTACATATTTATATTTGAAGATTGGGTTTTTCGAAAACGCATAATTGCACAGTAGCAGGTAAGTAAATTGGTGTTAAAACAAAAGCCATTAGTAGTGCAGACTTAATGCTATTTTATAAGCAATAAGTGTTAAAATTATTATAGACTATTACTTTGCAATGATGCGTTTTAGAGAATATATATTAAAACTAAACTATTTGGAATCGTGTTTTAAAAAATAAGTTAGTTAAGTAATTACGTTAAGGTTAAGTTAATTAAAGTTTTAGAAAATACGTTTTAAATATAATAAAACGTTTTAATTAGAGTACATTTATCGCTTATTGTAGCAAGTTTACTTTAAATTATTTCTGAAATTATTTACAGAAGTGGTTGTTGAGATGTACATATATATATATTTTTTTTGTATGTACGTATTAATAAATATTTAAATATTGGGTTTTTCTGAAACGCATAATCGCACAGCAACAGCTGATTAAACTTGTTTGAAACTAAAACCATTAGTAGAGCAGACTTAATGCTCTTTTATAAGCATTACATGTTAAAATTATCAAATACTATTACCTTGCTTCAATAAAGAAACGCATTTATTGCATAAACGTTTTTTAACGTGACAGACTCAAAGTAATGGAGGATGGGGCCGTGTGCAGAAGTCCACGCAAGTGGGGAAAGTTTCTGATCGCCATTCACCTGGGAATGGCCAGAGCGATTCTTTTGCATGCGGTTCAAGCATCTTACTACTTCCGGGCTTTGCGCCCAAGTATCTGGGTAACCACCGAACACCCGTTTGGTGGGGAGCTAAACGTAAGAAGTCGAAAACCTGGTAAGGCCGCTCCGACATAATCAGTGTAAGGGCTTGCTGGGGGATTCAAATAGCAGCGTCTGATCACCATGTGGTGCGGCTGCAAGCGGGCGTCTGTCTTGGATCAAGCGGCTATAGCAAACATGTAATAGAATTCAACCTTCCGTGAAACGGGTTGTGCGTTGGGTTTAGGACCCACCACATAAAACAACGTTCCAATGAAATCCAACAACAAAGCCTCTGATATGATAACCCCTTTTTTAGATGACAACACCCGCAAACGAAATAAGGATTACGAGATAAGGGCATCTACCTGGAATGTCCGGTCCTTTAATGGGGAAGGTGCCGCTGCCCGGCTGGTTGAGGTCCTGAGGAAAGCAAAAGCTGACATCACCGCCATACAAGAGATGCGATGGACGGGGCGGGAAACACGATCAAAACACCTTGCAACATCTACTGGTGTGGGCATGAAGATAAGCGCAGATGCGGCATGGGATTTGTCGTGGGAGAGAGACTCCGTCACCGAGTACTGTCGTTCACACCCGTGAACGAGCGTCTCGCCGCAATCCGCATAAAAGTACGATTTTTCACCATATCGTTTATCTGCGCTCATGCACCGACGGAAGAGAAGGACGACGTGGAAAAGATGCATTCTACGAGCGCCATGATATCAAAGTCGAGCTTGGCGACTTTAACGCCGGGGTGGGTAAGGAGGGTGTATTCGGTCCCACTTTCGGGAAGTTCAGTCTCCACGATCAGACTTCTCCAAATGGATTTAGGCTGATCGAATTCGCCGGTGCCTGAAACATGGTCATATCCAGCACTAGGTTTATGCACAAGAAGATCCATCAGGCTACATGGCTGTCTCCCTATCGAAAAACACGCAACCAGATCGACCACGTTCTGATAGACGGGCGGCATGCTTCCAGCGTTTTAGATGTTCGCACAATACGAGGACTTAACATCGACTCTGATCACTACCTAGTAGCAGCCAAGATTCGTACCCGCCTCTGTACTACAAAACAGACTCAACAAAAAACGCAGGGAAAGCTGGACGTCGAAAAGCTGCAATCGCAACAGACCGCAAATTATTTCGCAGATCGCCTCTTACACCTGCTCTCCGAGAGCACAATTCAACCTAGTGGAATGTATGAGCAGTGGGATCATATCTTAAGAGCACTCCGTACCGCAGCCGAAGAAGTAATTGGATTCCGGTGAACGCGAAGAAAGTGGTATGATGATGAAGAGTGCCGCGCTGCAACGAAAAGAAAGGACGAAGCCTACAAGGCAACGCTGAGATCGAATGCAACGAGGAGTGTGTGTGAACACTACCGCGAGTTGAAGAGGGAAGCGAGGCGGCTTTTCCGGGCGAAAAAAAGAGAGGCAGAAAAGCGTGAAATAAAGGAGCTTGAGATGCTGGCCAACGGGAATAATGCCCGAAAATTCTATCAAAAAATTCGGAGAATGACAGAAGGTTTTAAACCCGGGGCAAACTCCTGTAAGAATGAGAACGGCGACCTGGTGGCCGATGTTCAGAGAGCACTCAGAATGTGGAGGGATCACTTCTCTGCCCTTTTAAATGCAGAAACTGAGCAAGAAACCAGAGAAGATGCCGAACCCGAGCCCACAATCGAAGATGATGAAATTGACGTTCCACAACCCAACTATAATTAGGTGCGAATAGCAATATCCCGATTGAAAAACAATAAAGCAGCTGGCGCTGATGGTTTGCCTGCTGAGCTATTCAAACACGGAGGCGAGGAGCTGGTAAGGCGCATGCACCAGCTTCTATGGAGAATATGGTTGGATGAATGCATGCCTGAAGATTGGAATCTAAGTGTTCTCTGCCCAATTCACAAGAAGGGCGCTCCTGCACACTGCGCCAACTATCGCGGAATCAGCTTTTTGAATATCACATATAAGGTCCTATCAAGCGTATTGTGCGAAAGACTGAAGCCTGATGTGAACAGACTAATTGGACCTTATCAGTGTGGCTTCAGACCTGGTAAATCTACCATCGACTAGATTTTTACAATGCGCCAAATCTTGGGAAAAACCCGTGAGAAAAGAATCGACACACATTATCTCTTTGTTGATTTTAAAGCCGCTTTCGATAGCACGAAAAGGAGCTGCCTATATGCCGTTAATCTGAATTTGGTTTCCCCGCAAAACTTATACGGCTATGCAAAATGACCTTGAGCAACACCGCCAGCTCGGTCAGAATTGGGAAGCACCTCTCCGAGCCGTTCGAAACTAAACGAGGTTTCAGACAGGGTGACCCCCTATCGTGCGATTTCTTTAATTTAATGCTGGAGAAAATAATACAAGCTGCAAAATTAAACCGCGCTGGAACAATATTTTATAAAAGCGTGCAACTGTTGGCATATGCTGACGATATTGATATCATTGGCCTTAACTTCTGCTTACTCCAAATTAGAAAAAGAAGCGAAGAAAATGGGATTGGTGGTGAACGAGGGCAAAACGAAGTACCTTCTGTCATCATGCAAAGAGTCAGCGCATTCGCGCCTTGGCAACCAAGCCACTGTTGGCAGCAATAATTTCGAAATAGTAAAGGACTTCGTTTACCTGGGAACCAGTATTAACAACAACAATAATGTTAGCCTAGAAATCCGACGAAGAATTACTCTTGCAAACAAATGCTACTTCGGACTGAGTAGGCAATTGAAAAGTAAAGTCCTCTCTCGACGAACGAAAATAACACTCTACAAGTCACTCATCGCACCCGTCCTGCTATATGGTGCAGAAGCGTGGACAGTAACAACATCTGATGAGGCGGCTCTGGGAGTATTCGAGAGAAAGGTTCTTCGAAAGATTTATGGACCTCTACGCGTTGGCGTCGGCGAGTGCCGAAGAAGATTTAATGATGAGCTGTATAAACTTTACGCAGACGCCGACATAGTTCAGCGAATTAAAACACAGCGGCTTCGTTGGCTAGGCCACCTAGTGCGAATGAGCGAAGATGCTCCAGGCCAGAAGGTATTCTTATTGGCACCCGCCGGTGGAAGCAGAGGAAGAGGGAAACCACTACTCCGATGGAAGGACCAGGTGGAGACCGATTTGCGATCCCGCGGTGTTTCCAATTGGCGCCAGTTGGCGCAACGAAGAAACGACTGGCGAGCTTTGTTGGACGGTCAAAATCGCCCAGGCGGTTAGATGACCATTTAAAGAATTAGAATGTATGCTTACTTAAACTTACTTGTAGACACCCAGAACTACCTGAACTGGTATATGAAACACCTTATTGGTCAAAACTGTAATTACTTCTAAGCTTTTACTGTTTAGATTAAAATTGATTCAATCACCTATATCCGCCAGAGTAAGACTTACTATATTCGAAATGGGAACACTTCCAATTAAATACTTTGAAGTTTTACGAAGCTCGCATACATAATGAAAGTTTATTGGCAAAAACATTAAAAGACATAGGTGATTAAATTACATTATTAAACTAATTATTTCACATACCAATGTATGCTTCCTTAAACTTACTTGCAGACACCCAGGACTGCCTTATTTCGATATTGTTGATTTCACTACTATAAACGTTTCAAAAATCACGATTGCCGATGCCCAGGAGAGTTTCATATTGCGTCTAGAATCAATAAATGATTACCGCAGAAGAGTTGACGAAATCATTTGCAAGTATTATTTTACCAAAATAACAGTTCAGCCAGTTTTAATAGTAGTAGGGTCTGAAGTAGAGCTTACTGAATTTTTTTTTATATATTTTGACAATACGTTATACAAATTCAACTCATTTATTTAGGATTGAGACTTGTGTTTTAAAATATTTCATGTATTTTCCTTAAAGTATCCTCAAGGATGTGAGTTAGTATGGACTTTTATACTCAATTCGATTCCAAATCATCGAATACTCATATAGTTTCACTTATAAGTTTGTTAAGATCTACGTAATTTTGAACTTGTCAATTGTTCAAACTTATGACAAAGCATTCATGTATGATTTAGTTTAACCTTTAACATTTCAATATTTTTGTTTGTTTTAAGTGTCCTAAAAAATTTTCTGAATCTGCAGCTTTGATACATTACTTTAAAATTGATCAATAATTCACAACAAATATTCTAATGCTAAAATTGGCTGCAATCAAGTTTTTACTAATTTTACTTCTTTTAGAAATCACTCAAACAAACAACATACCACGAATAGCGTAATACTTGTATCCGAAGTTCCTGTTAGTAGTATGTCAGTATCCACATTGACTTATAGTGGTACAATGAAGGCAAAAACTGTAATACAACAAAACAATTTAACAGGAACAAACAATGTATTTGATAAAGTCGATAATTTAAAAAGAAAGGCATTGTATTTGTCTTTAAGTTGGCATCAGAATAGCTACATGCTCAAAAAAATGGTAATAGATATTCAAAATATGGTAACAGATTTACTGCAATCAGTATCCGCAACGCTTGAAGGAGTAGTTAATGTTCATAACAAAGCTCATGAAAATAAGAAATGTATATTGGAATTTTGCAAAACCCCATTTGATGACATAAAAACATAACATAGGATGTTTAAAATACTTAAAAATTTAAACCGTTATTTCGATTTAAAATGCATTACACTTACTAAAACGAGTTAATGAACATTCTAACCCAACTCTGGGTTCGAAAACTTCTAACATACACATTTTCCCGTTATTATTCAGATTTATTTCTATTTTTGAGATTCCAGGACTTTTGAATATTTCTGTAGATAATAACACACACAGTGGAAGAGATAATGTTATTAACAACTTTGTCAGTGGGGAAATTTTTAAAGAAAAATGTCAAATGTACAAGTCTGATATAGTCTTACCTTATATTCTTTATTTTGATGACTTTCAAATAAATAACTCTTTGGGAAGTCACACCTTTTCTAATTGCGGGTGCTATATATCTTTTCCCTTCATATCTCAATGGTTGCAATTAAAATTGGAATATATATTTCATGCTGCATTTATAAATACTTCAGAGCTTAAAGCCCATGGAAATGAAAAAGCATTTTATCCTCTTTTTCAAGATCTTCTATTACTAGAAAATGGTCTCAACATACAAACCGGAAGTGACACATATATAGCCCGTTTTCTTTTAGGCTTAGTAGTTGGAGATAATCTAGCAGTTAATAGTATTCTTGGCTTTGTTCAGTCTTTTAACGCCAAAAGGTATTGCAGAGTTTCCTCAAGAATGAAAGAGCAAATGAAATGTGATACTTCATACATATGGATTGGCTTAGGAATGAACATAATTATAAGTTTCAAATTAACTCTCCATACCCTCTAACCAAGGCGAATCTATATAAGGTGATATTTTGCCATCAGCTGATTGCTTCTTCTTCCCTCGACCTAAATGGTGAAACTGTAAAATTTTTTCTTATTTGGTTTACATCCCTTATTTCTATTTACCTTTATAGTTAAAAATTATATTTGAAGTTGTCATCTAACAAATTTAATAAAATACGTTAGATTTGAAAATTTAATAAATATGAACGTAATTCGGGCAAAATATACAAAAAATGTATGGGAAAGTATGCATTGTGCCAAAAACAGGTGAAACGGGGTACAGGACCGTTTTTTGCAGTTCCAAGTGCAAATACATTATTATTATCTATATTGAGTTATCTTTGAATTTAGTCATTAACATGTGAATAAAAATGGGTATACTAAATTGATTTAAACATATCTTAGGTTCTTTTTATTATACAATAAACTGAATTCTAATAAATAAACGATCGAGAACTTTCAATCAAAGAATCGCTGTGAATTTTGTTGGTGGTTGTGGACTTAGCTTCAATTAATTTGTTTTTGATACGTCGGTAAACATGTCCATTCCCCTTTCCCGTAAGTGCTATTTTCCTTTACCGTGCGATGGAGGGTGATCGTCGACCTTGTTGAATCATAAGACTATATGTATTTATAATGCCTTTGGCATTTGCAAAAAGAAGTAGATTTATTAACTTAAGTAGAGGCTTTGTTAAATTAATATAAGACCTCCAACTAATTGAACATAGGCATGTGTTTACAGGTGAATCGGTCAAGGCAGCTGATTATAATGCATGGTTTGATATGCGTACTATTAGAAAGAAGAAAAATATGAATCAGACGAATTATTCTGTACCAAGGATTCAATGATGAATCCATTAAATTCAATTATTACTTTACATATTGGTGCTATGCAACATTTAAAGCAAATTAAATACCAATTATTACAACTCTTTAATACGCCTGCGATTCAGTGTCACCTTTTCCTCGTTTTTCATTGAGGAAACCTTATTAAGCCCAAAATTTGTGAAAATCGCATAGAACGACTGTATGTACACTTATGTCCGCCACTGTATGTGTTAAATAAAAGAATTTGACTGTTTACCAAAACAAATGATCTTCCTTTTTAATACAACATGGGATTTTATTTCAAATAAATGCTTCAATGTCCAATATGAAAATGTAATGTTGTTGAAATAACAATACAAACGCTTTTACTTGACATTCAAGTAAACGCGTTTGTAATTGACATAATTTCAATTTTGATTTAAAGCGCCTTCAACATGAAATCTACCTCTAAACAATGTATAATTGAAAAGGGTGTAAGGTTAAAATATGAAAATGGCAGAACGCCGAAACCGGTTTGTCACAAAACCAAACTTGACAAGGGATGACGGAAAATCGTTCCAACAAAAATCAGCTTAAAATAACCATTATGTGTTGTTGCTTCACTGTGAAATATGCTTGAAACAAATATCGCAAAGTTTTTGCATTAACAATGTTCTGATGTCTAAACTACTCAGAGAAAATGTTAAATTGTCAAAGGTCAACGTCATATACCATAAAATAACTTCAACATTTTTATAACTGATGCCACAATTTTAAAGGTAGGCTGACTATCATTAACGTTCTTTGTCGAGTTGACTTCATTTTTGTGGAATATGCACTGTTTTTTCCCTCAGTGTAGTAGAAACTATCAGCAACACAATCTTTCAAAATAAATAATTCCGAGTATAATAGAAACTGTCTATATTCTCAATTTTTAATATCATCAGACGGCACCAAAGCAAAAACTAAATCAAACTTATTCATAATATTAATGTTAGTTTTATTTAAAAAAAGATTGAGCAATTTTTCAACTACACCTAAATAAACGAGGTGCATCGGATCTATAGGAAATTGCGAAACCAATCCAAAATCAGCTGCTTCTAAATTATTTTCTTCTTCTCGAAAGTTTAAACTATGATGTGCCCGGATCGTTCATGTGCTTGAATGAAAAATTGGCTTTTAACACGATAGACTCTTTGCAAAAGCATACCCTTTTTTCCATATAGTTACCTACTTGACAACACTTAGGGCAGCCATTTTTCGAATAATGGGTTTGAACCTCTGTCACGAAAGCTCGCGTGGGCAAGTCACATATAAATAAGCGAACATCAAATCATTTTAAAACTGGATGCCTTGAACCAACTTTTAAGCCATGTTTTCCTAAAAGGACTACTTCATTACAAAATTCTTCTATAAAATCATTTACGTCAATGGGCTTTCGTTTCCCTGAGAAGCAGGCAATAGTAAAAGGGAGTTATTTTGGGAAACCTACAACTGACCCAAGAATCGGCCACTAAACTCTAGCTGAACTCTTAAACAACTTTAACCCATCTTTTCCAACATCTATTAAAATCTCGTCTTTTTCATTCAAACATAAGAACGGTTTAGATTTAAAATACGTTTGAATACCAATATAACAGAACTCTCCACCCGAAATACTTTTTACTATCATATTATTTTTCTTTGTCTTAAACAAAGTTTCTGCACACAAAGGAAAATCATTGTAGCCCATTTTATTTAATGCAAAAAGTCATTTACTTATATGTAATTGGCAAATGTTGCATTCCACTGCCTAATATTTTAATATTTCGAGTTTATCTACACTTGGAATAAATTCATTTTCACTTTCTAAGCTGTATTCGGAATCAGAAATTGAAAAGGAGTTTTCTGAGCTTAGATTCGGCGTAGCTGAGTAAGCTTCACAGTTTTTATTATCTGCCTCAGCAAATGTAGATAACCGCTTATAATTTTCCGCACTTTGTTCACACGCTTTCTTTTGTAAGGACAAGGAATTATACTTTGTTCTTTTCATATTGATTTTTAGTTTTATTGGCTACATTTGATCGACTAAAAAGAAAAAGATCAGGAAACAGTCATTAAAAATCTTTTGGAGAAAGAAAATAATAAATTTTCGGCCGCGCTTCAAAGAAATACCCTTTAGCCGAGGTCAAAACGCATCGTTTGATACCGTTCCCTATATTTTTGGATGTGTTTTAACAGTTGAATTTGATTAAAAAGTATTACCAACAATATCATAGCGATTCTGAACAGAAATTATTTGGGAGATTTCTCCCATTTCCCATTCCCGCAATCATAACCACACTTTTTTTTTGAAGTGTTTCTCTTTTTTCCCATCTCCCCGTATCACAAACAAACTTCGAAAAATCGAAGATGTATTTGCGAGGAAAAGTAGGTATTCTGAACGGTGAAAAACTTGGAAAAATACTGGGGACCGCGTAGTTGGACCGGCTAGGGGTTATTTTTTTGAAGGTGTTCTGACCATAAATACCATGGATCACGGCCGCCATTTAGGATCGGACCTGGGTAATCTTTCGGTTTTTTTGGCTACAACTTTTTATTGAAACAAAATATTCATTTTCCGCTTCTTTTGATACTTTCCCTATATTTTTGGACATGTTTTAGCAGTTATATACGGTCGTATAGAATTACCCTAACATTTATTAAGGTTATTCCGGTTAATTTGATAGTTGATCTACGGATATGATGCCTCTCATTAACAATCTTCTCCTTCCTTACGTAAGGAGGGGCGACATGACCTAGAAGGTTGCACTGGTCATACCAAATCGCTCCCGCTAAATTCCGGCATGTACCGCAAGGGAATACTCATAGCACTCTTGCGCTGCATATGAACCCTAGACGGGATCTGGCTTAAAGAAGGCTGTATCACCTCCACCACTATGCTCTGCACTCCTACGCCACTACTTTCGCTGACCCCTCTATCAGGGAGACGATTACATTCGCCGCTACGAACGCCGACACCACCATTGTGTAATAGTTGCGTTGGCAAACCTGTGTTGAGTTGGAACGCCAATAACCAATAACACCTTCGCCAGTCAAACGATCATGACAATCTAGCAAACACCTAATTTTATTTAAAAGACAATTTAATTTACATTAAGCTGCATTATTTTTACTAAATAGTTAACTTTCACATTTTTATACTTACGAGAAATGTCAAATTGGTTCGAACCAGCGGATTCATGCTTCGAATTCGTTTTTCCAAAATTTTTGGGAAAAGTGACACAAATTTTTGGGAGATGAACTCCCATGGAAATATTTAGAATTGGGCTGTATAAATGTAAAATACTGGTAATCCTGCTAGTTTTTGGAAATTGGTTATGCCTTCTATTTTTCTAATGGGTACATTTTGTTATTGCTAATTTTTTTATCTTGTCTTTATTTGTGTGCACAGATGAATTTTTGAAACGCTAAGTGTTCATGTTTTTTAATGCAATCAATTTACGGTTTCGTGGAAGATTCAACTTGTTAAATATAATGAATATTGACATTGATGGCAACTTAAATTATGGAGCATTGTTAGTGGGGGTGGTGGCTCAAGACCAAAAGCATCTCCTTTAAAATCTGTAGATATCAAGCGAACAAAAACTAATAGGTGAATTCTGTAAGCAGTATCTAGTCACTAATAGAGACATTTTGTGGTCAATTTAAATTTTGATACAATTTGGTATTCAGTAAGATGTCTCACATTTTTGGTCTCAAAAAAAAAGCGTAACTAATTTGTCAGCTGGTGCCAGGCAAGTTACAAACAGTAAAATATTGGGTTGAAAATTAAAGAAATTACACAAATAATAAGTTTTAAGTGTATAAACATTTATATTATTTTAAAAAATTATATTTAATTAACAAGAAATTAAATAAAAAATAACAACTTGTCCGCGAACCCAGGTTCGAACCGCGCCTCACACTTTGTACTCGAGACGCTTACTACCCAGCTAGAACGGACTTAGGGATTCACAAATGCAGCAAGCAATTTACACATACAATCCCATAAATATGCTGATGGACTGTGAATGTGAATGATTGACATACTAGCGGCGTTTCCTTGCAAGAAGTGCGTAATATATGCATGTCATTGGCAAGTGTCAAATATTTCCCCAAAAGTGAAAAGTTATCAACAACAGCGAGCAGAAAAATAAAACATTAATAAAATTAATAAAAGGCAAGTAAAGAATTAATATAATATGTATTCGAGAAGTGTACGAAATGCCTTGAGTGTAGAAAAATCGCGCTTTGCGGAAACTGTGCAAAAATATTGAAATATAGACAGTTTTGCGCGCAGTGAAAGTGAAGTGGACAAAAGTGTTGCAAATATTGAAAGTATTTAAGATGGCAATGATGATATTGAGTTTCATCAAACAATTCAATTAGATTTGGAGGATGTGGTGCAAGTGGACACAATTTCTGATAAAGTTTGCGAAATAAAAGCATTAGCCATTCGCAATAACATGCCAATGGCGATGGTTAATGATAAGTTGCAAACTTTAAAAAGGAATTGGTGTTGATGGCTTACCTCTGTGTGCGAAAAACCTTCTGGGTACCCAAAAAAAAAAGGTAAATGTACAGTCTCTTCCAAATAGAGAATTTTTATATTATGGAATTCAGATGCATTTCTTATCACAACCGGTTGGGTTCCTTGAAGACAGCACCGAAGTCCACATCGATGTTGGAATTGATGGGCTTAAGTTCTTTAAAAGCTCAAATAAAACTTTATGGGCAATATTACGCTCAATTGTAGGACACTTTCAACAGATTCCTTTTATTATTGCTTGTTTTTGGGGATATCAAAAACCGTCTATTATTAACGATTGTATGAAACAGTTCTGTGAAGAAGTGTCAACTTTAAAAACAATCGGACTAAAAGTCGGAACTTTCGAATGTAATAAAAAATTTGATATTTTTGTAAGTTTAACGAGCTTAAGACCAGTTGATAATAATTCTTAGTTAATTATTATTATTTTTTAATTCGAGGGCAAATTGAAAGCAACAAACATATACAGGTTATAGTTATAGTACTATTTCGAAAACAGCCACGATTAGAGGAAAACTTGAGTTAAGCAGCTTGCAAAACTACACGCAGCATAGCCTATGGGTTAAGCAGCTGCACTTGCAATCAGAGTAAGTGGGTTCGAATCTCCACAAGATCCTCTGAAATAGCAAAACTAACCGAATTAGTCTGACGATAAGTAATTTCAAATTGACATAATTTCAATTTTGATTTAAGGCGCCTTCAGCATTAAATCTACCTCTAAACAATGTCTAATTGAAAAGGGTTAAAGGTTAAAATAACCATTATGTGTTGTTGCTTCACTGCGAAATATGCTTGAAACAAATATCGTAAAGTTTTGCATTAACAATGTCTAACCTACTCAGAGGAAATGTTACGTTGTCAAATATCAACGTCATATACCATAAAATAACTTCAAGATTTTAACAATTGATGCAGCCATTTTAAAGGTAGGCTGACTATCATTAACGTTTTTTGTCGATTTGACTTCGTTTTTGTTCAATATGCACTGTTTTTCCCCTCAGTGTAGTAGAAACCATCATCAACACAATCTTTCAAAATAAATATTCCCGAGTATAATAGAAACTGTCTATATTCTGTAGACTTCCAATTTTTAATATAATCAGACGGTACCCAAGAAAAAACTAAATCAAACTTGTTATTTATAATATTAATGTTAGTTTTATTTAATAAAAGATTGAGCATTTTTTAACTACACCTAACTAAACGAGGTGCATCGGATCTATAGGAAATTGCGAAACCATTCAAAAATCAGCTGCTTCTAAATTATTTTCTTCTTCTCGAAAGTTTAAACTATGATGTGCCGGATCGTTCATGTGCTTGAATGAAAAATTGGCTTTTAAAACGTGTTATAGTATCGCGTCAAAATGGAGCAGTAAGGAAGGCGGTCGGCATGATATCAATGGTGCGCTGTGGCTAGTCATTGTCGGCTGGGGTAAGCTCTTGCCAACCTTACCGTCCTGCGTCATAAACAGAAAAAGGTCAAATCATGCCTTTTAACCCCGGGGAAATGCACGACACCGCGCAAAACGGCTTTAAAAACAATATCCGGTTAAACCCGGATGCCACGGACAGACCGTTGGCATTTAAATTTCAAAAAAAAAAACTCTAAGCAAAGAAAAATTGAAAATAAAACGGGCGGAGAAAAATGTTCAGAAGGAAACTTAAAATTCAAAATTACTGAAAATGTAAACGAAATTAAAACTGAAATAACAAACGGAAAAGGAAAAAAACCCGATAAATTTAAATTAACGGAAAAAAAACCCTGAAAATTGAAAAACGAACCGGAATTGACCGGTTACAAAAGCTGAAAAACAAAAGGAAATAAACATGAAGAGGCCGCACAATATAAGGGGGCGCCGCGGGTGTTGTTGCGACCTTCTAAATAATGACGGAAGTCAGCATTCCCATTTTTATAACAAATTTATTGATTATTCATTTAAAGGTAAGTCTTAAGGTTAACTATGGTTGGTTGATACTTTATAACTAAGAAACGAACTAATTTAAAACTAATACAAACTCATTCGAATTACTGGTCTGAAATTACGCATTTTATATCAGTGTGGTAGGAAAGAAATACAGCAAAACTAATCCAAAGGAAATTTTTTTTTTTTTTTTTATATTTAGCTGTTGTTAGTTATTGATTTATATATTATTAAGTGGTTTATTTCATTATTATTAGGTTTATTAAGTTACGTTATTAGAATTTTATGCCTATTTTGGTTTTAATTTATATGTAATTATTATTTTGACTTATTTTAATAATAAAATTTTTCTTTGGTTCTCCCTCTTTTTTTTCTTCTACAGTTATAAAATTCGTAGTTATAATTTCTTTTATACTATATAGTATGTGTTTAAATATGTATATAAATCTTAATTTATTGAAGTACCTTTAGAAATAATTTTGTTATCATTGACGCATGCAGTAAAGCTGTTAATATTCATTTTTAATGGATTAGCTTTAAAAAACAGACAAAATGGAGTTTTAAATTAAGGTCTCAAATTTTTGCTCATTCGAAGGAGATTATGCAGCACAAAATTTTTTCTTCATAATTTATTTGTTTATAGTTTCTCACAAATTAGAAAATTTGCTTAAACGTAGATTTTATCTGCCCATTGTGGCTAGAATTGGGTGCAGTTTAGCATTTTAGAAATTTCGAATTTTTCATATTTGAGTGCACACTCAGGAAATTCGTAGTTTGCACTTTATTTATACGTTAAGTTGTTAATTGCACATTTTGAGTCTGCGAAAACCATGCTCGAAAATCCGAAGTTAAGTTCGAAATTTAAAAAAAATTTGACTGTCATATCAAATGCTGAAAACTCCAAGGCGAAATTGCATAAAAATTATATGGAAGATCAATTTTCATTAGCAGTATTAAAAATTTCGCTTACAATTTTCCTTCATTTGTTGTAGCGCTACCTTCGATACGAGCTACTCTGTTTGATACATAATTTCTATCCATGGTGTCATCGTAAAAAAAAAGTGGTTAGAAATTTTATTCATTAGCTTCATAAAATTTATAATTTAGTTACACACTATTACTTTCAGGTGTTTTTCAAACACATAACTAATTATTTAAGTATTTATATATGCGTACATGTATATAGCAATTAAGTACAAATAGTTTTGACTTTCTTCGATTTTACTTTAATCAATTTATCATTTATCTAAAGAAACTATGATTTTTTTATTAGGCTTAATTCTATATTATTTACATTAAAAAAACTAACTACGTCAGGTTGATCTCACCTATTGTTGCAGTAGGTTATGCAGGTTATGTTGTTGCTGCTGATGGTTAGTGCGGCGGGCCTATAATACGGCGGCCCTCGCTGTTGTCACTGCTGTGTTGTTGTTGTCCTTGATGGGGATAGTGTGGCGGGCCTATATTACGGCGGCCCTCGCTGTTACAACTGCTGGTTGTGTTGTTACCGGTTTTGTTACTGCTGTTAATGCAGTGGGCCTAAAAGAAGCGGCCCCTGCTGTTGTCTTTGCTGGTGCGGCGGGCCTATGTAAGGGCGGCCCCGCTAAGGTCACTGCTGGTTGTGTTGTTACCGGGTTTGTTGTTAGTGGTGGTTGTTGTTGCCGGTCTTGTTACCGGTATTGTTATTACCGGTCTAGCTGTGGCCGGCTTGTTACCGGTTTAGTTGTTAGTGGTGGTTGTTGTTGCCGGTATTGTTACCTGTATTGTTGTTACCGGTTTACTTGTGGCCGGATAGTTGTTGCCGGTCTTGTTATTACCGGTCTAGTTGTGGCCGGCTTGTTGTTACCGGTTCAGTTGTTGCCGCATAGGTGTGTTGCTTTAACTTAATTTTTAGGCGTTAAGCAAGTAACGTCAAGTTTCTCGAGTTTTATTTTACAAAAAACTTTTTTTTTTTTTGTTGTTGGTTTTACGGTCTGTTCATTTTACATATTTTTGTAAGTATAACGAGCTCAAGACCAGTTGATAATAATTCTTAGTTAATTATTATTATTTTTGATTAGAGGAAAAATTGAAAGCAAGAAACATATACAGACTATAGTTATAGTACTATTTCGAAAACAGCCACGATTTCTCGTCAGACTAATTCGTATAGTTTTGCTATTTCAGAGGATCGTGTGGAGAATCGAACCCACTCACTCTGATTGCCAGCGCAGCTGCCTAACCCATAGGCTATGCTGCGTGTAGTTTTGCAAGCTGCTTAATTCACGAAAATAAAAGCTTTGTATTTGTAATCGTTGTAGCTTGCTGCATTTCTTTTTTTTGTTTATTTATTTTGTTTTCTATGTTTATGCTTTACTAGCAAGTCTTTTACAGCACCGCACGCTATGCACTTTTAATCATAAATTTGATTAAGGTGGCACGAAATATACCATTACTTTTTTTTTGTTTTTCTAAGCTTTTTGTAGTTCGCTAAGCAAGACAATTTTTGAATGAGCAGAATCACTTTGCTCTTAATTAAACATCTTGAGTAGGCATACTGACTTTAAAAATGTATCATAACTTTAGATTTATATTAATTTCTCAAAGGTTGTTATTTACGGTTTGAAGACAAGTCAGTTCATAGTTTACAGATTTTTTTTAAAGTATGTTTTAGGCCGAATACTAAAACTATTCAGATTCAATGGCAATTCTATACGACAGCATGCAACCGCCAATATACGTCCAAAAATCTCGGGAAAGGCATCAATCGACGCCTTCCGATCTCTCCACCAACAATCCGAAGGCGGAAATTAAATAATTTGTCTCAGTGAAAAGCCATTAGCATAAAAACCAAAAAAAGCCCTAGGTCCGATCCCAAATAGGGGGCTTGATCCACAGTGCACAACACCTTTCCGCGTAGGCGGCCTTCGGCCGCGCTCCAAAAGAATAACCCTTAGCCGGTCCAACCCCGCTACGCGGTCCACAATATTTCTGCGCAGAACACACTTTTTGCACTTTTCGGTACACTCTAATCTGTGATTACAACAACCACAGGAAAATGACAGACAATTTTCAATTTTGCTTGCAAATATCTCTGAACAGACACAAAAAATCGAAATTCCGCCCTCGGACCATCGACACGGAGGCCAAACCCTGTCGCCCGATACACCCCCCGAGACTCCCGGACGCCCACCAGCAGCTACGTGCTATCGTACAGAACTACCGATTCAATAGCTCAATTTAAACTTGATTTAGAATGCTTTCATTAAAGTGAGCTGCATATTTAATTCGAAAAGAAGTCATTTTCTAAACGCGTTACAGTATCAAAAAAAAACTGTTCAAAATGGATAACATTTTTGTGAAATTATTGTTGAAAGTACCCCCTTCCTAAGTTCTTAAATGCCAACATAGCAAGGCCAAATCCATTTAATCAAAAGATTTCACTTTATATAATAATTTTATAAGTCAGTGTGCCACTACAAACACTTTTCTTACAGAATTTTCTCCAACAAGTTTAATAAACCATTTAATTAATTTGTAAACTATCGTTTGTTATGCTTACGACCGGTTGCGTCGAAATCAAGTATACTATGAATGCCGACGACGCCGCAATGCCCGAAAATCGTCAAGCAACGGCGACTGCACAAGGGAAAAGTTCCGTTATCCAGTCTGACGTGGCGTGATTGTTGCCACTCGGGTTGGTGGTTGGCATCAGGGCCCGGACTTTTACCACTTCTTTATTACAGCCAAATCTAGTAAAGGTGTAGTATGAAAATATAATATAAATTTATTAAATATAAATTTAGTAATGTTTACAAAAGTAAAAACTACTATTTTGTCAACAGCTACTTTTACCAAATATCGTTTCCCTCGTTTGGAACAAAATAAACAAAACAGGAGTATTAATGGTAGTTAATGACTCTATAGGAGAGTTTATAGTTAAGAAAAAGCACTACTTATCAAAATAAATCAGAGTAAAGCGTAGTAGATTCGGGTAAGTGCAGTAGGTATTAAAATTACTGCTGTGGTTTTGACATTTTGTTGGTTTTTGTTTACGAGATCGTGCATAAAAAAGTATTGAATTTATTGTACGTTCATATTCCGCACGTACGTTTTTGTTCGTGCTCCTTTTACCAACTTTAATACTTTAAAATCAATCATTCAAGGGAAACACCTTTTGGATGCCCATTTCCCTTTTGTCTGACACTTTCGGGCACCCTGGGTAACCCGAAATTTAACTCTGGGCACACCAAGAACACACCAAACACTTGTTTGTCTGGAAATTAAAAGTTTCGTTATTGGTGCGTTTTTCATCCTATAGGAATATTTGGTGATGCCACCAAATATCGAATAATGGTTTTGAACCTCTGTCACGAAAGCTCGCGTGGGCAAGTCACATACAAATAAGCGAACATCAAATCATTTTAAAACAGGATGCCTTGAACCAACTTTTAAGCCATTTTTCCTTAAAAGGACTACTTCACTACAAAATTTTTCTATAAAATCATTTACGTCAAGGGGCTTTCGTTTCCCTGAGAACCAGGCAATAGTAAAAGGAGGTTATTTTGGGAAACCTACTGTAGTATTACATTAAATACGTCGCGTACGTTTACCGAAGTCGATAAATGGAAACGAATATGCAGTTACCATTATATATTGTGGTGATTATTCTCAGGCATGTACCATCCCTGACTCAATAACACTCCCACCACTAGTTAACACACAACTGAGATAACGATGGCTACGCTTATGCATGCAAGCGTGTAACTAGGAAGAGGAAAAGAGATGGCGCGAGGGTTTGCGAATACGGTGCAAAGAGGAGATGCCAATAAACAACACCGACCCTTCCAGAACACGAAAAGCGAACAACCAAGAAAGTTCTCGGTGCATAGGCGAGCACCCTGTCGGACTATATAAGGCAGTGACCAAGCAAGGCAGACTGATCAGTTTATTTTCAAGCGTTCAATAGTGAACTACTGCGAAGTTACCAACCTCTTAAAATTGTTTTGCGTTTATTACTAGTAAATAAAACTAGCTATTACTTACATTATCTGTGCGTGTGTTTATTCGACTTTATAGTGATCGAACCCAGGACTGATAATCAAGGAATCATCGAATTCGTCACAATTGGTGTCAGAAGCGGTATTGTTGAATAAATACCAGTGAATTTAAGGATAACAAGAACATGGCGAAGCTGAATGAATTAAAGATTGAGCAACTCAAAAATGAGTTGGAACAACGGGGACTAAACACTACAGGCAATAAATCAGAGTTACAGTCACGATTGCGAGAGGCTATGGAAGCAGAAGGAATCAACGTTGATGATCATGTTTTTCATCTTGTCGAGGAGGCACCGACAAAAATGGAAGAAAGAAAGGAGTCTTCGAATCCAATAGCAACCGTCGACACAAACATGATATTGGCTGTATTAACTCAGATGTCGACTAAAATGGAAGAACAAGAGACGCGTATTACATCTCGACTGGAAGAGCAGGAGTCACGAATGTCATCAAAAATTTAAGGCCAAGAGACTCGTTTTTTGGAAATGTTGACGAAAATTTCTACCCAGGTTTCATCACAAATCTCTGCTCAACTAGAAGAACAAAGGACTTATATGTCATCGCGGCTGGAAGCACAAGATGCAAAAATAACAGAAGTGCAAGAGATATTCAGAGAACGGCAGGACAAAATTGAGGCCGAAGTGGATGCTTGAAGGGCCGTATCCAGGAATTGCAACTAAATCGTCCATCTGCTTTAGCGAATACTCCCAAGGTAAAATCACCTTCCTTTGATGGTTCTGTTCCATTCCAGGTATTTAAGCTGCAATTTGAGATGACGGCTGCGGTGAATAATTGGTGCACTGAAGATAAAGTTGCAGCACTATTCGTGGTATTGAAGGGACCTGCAGCAGAAATCTTACAGACTATTCCCCAGTCCGAAAGGAACAGTTATGATGCATTGATGGGTGCAGTTGAGAGACGCTATGGTAGCGAACATCGAAAGCAGATATACCAAATAGAGCTACAGAATCGCTGTCAGAAGGCTAATGAGACATTGCAGGAATTTGCATCGGATATCGAGAGGTTGGCCCATCTAGCAAATGCAGACGCACCTGTAGAGTATACGGAGAGGGTGAAAATCCAGTGTTTCATAAATGGAATACGCGATGTGGAGACGAAGCGGGCCACATATGCAAATCCCAAAAGGACATTCGCTGAAACGGTATCGCATGCTCTAACACAGGAAACAGCCTCACTATTAAGTAAGCCGGCGTACAAAGCTCACCGCGTGGAGGTAGAACGGCCAGACTGGGTGGGGACAATTCTGGAAGCGTTGAACGGAGTACAGAAAAAAAGTGATGGTGCCATTAAATGCACGTTATTGCGGCACTGGCTCCAGTAACCCCAGCAATTCAGGTGGACGTAAACGCAAAGCTGGGGAAGATGAGCAAGATGAATGCCCCATAATCTCTGTGTCACAACTCGAACGGAAAGCGAGTAATGTTACTGTTGAAGGCTACGTGGACGGGAAAGAGCGCTTGCTGACTGTGGATACTGGTGCATCACATTCCATCATTCGGAGTGACTTGGTCAGCGGGAAGGTGACACGATTGCAGAAAGCTAAGTTGAGGACAGTAACTGGTGATAGCAAGCCAGTCCTTGGAAAGGTGACATGCAAGGTTGTAGTTGGAAATGTGGCTACACATCACAACTTCTTGGTAGCGAATATTGTCGACGAAGTCATCATTGGCATCGACTTCTTGGCTGAGAGAGACATTCACATCAACATAAGCAACAGGGTTATGACTTACAATGGGCAAGAGGTTCCTCTGATCTTTGAACACCATAGTGGCTTTAGCGCCAAGGGAGTGATCTTCGAGATGGAGCAACAGAAGCCTCCTAAGGCAGGGGTAGCTCCTGGACCATTGGCTTTCATGGACAGGTGCCTCCTGAAGAAGATTCGGCAAGGCTAGGAGGAAGATCCAGATTTGGCACGTGTATTTAAAGGAAAGAAAACAATCAGCCAAGACGAGAAGAGATGGTCGCAGAGAGTCGCATTGCAAAAGCATACTGGGCACAATGGAGTAGTTTGAAGCTAATAACTGGTTGTTTGCATCGGATATGGGAAAGTGAAGATGGCCGGAATCATCCAGCACTTATTGTTGTTCCCAAGGCAAGAGTTCCAGATGTTATCAAAGCGTCACGTAGTTGCCCAGATGGAAGGCACATGGGAATAAAGAAAACATTGCAAGAGGTAAAGCGGCGGTTCTGTTGGATTGGTTGCAGACAATTTGTAAGGGAATGGATTAATAAGTGTACAAAGTGTGCTGAGGATAAAAGACGAACATCTGGTGGTGATGTTCCCAGGAAGCAACGCAACTTAGTGGATAAGGTGAAACAGCGCACTGGGCATGAAAGAACGGAACGGAATCCTGAAGAAACGAGTTGCAGGAATGTTTGCCGGGTACCACTGCGAACGAAAATGAAGGCAAAAATCCATTCGGGATCAAGAACGGACAAAATGGTTGGAATATGTGACACCGCAGTGCATTGTGGGAATTTCTGCATGATAGGATTGATGTCGGAGTTTCAATCCCTGGAGGAAATGAGGTTTAATAAAGCAGTGCCAACCATTGAGTGTCTAGCAGCGGTTGGTTCGGGAAATCGGGACGATCAGACTTAGGTGGAGGGCAGTGTGGCGATTATTCTCAAGCATGTACCATCCCTAACTCAATAACACTCCCACCACTAGTTAACACACAACTGAGATAACGATGGCTACGCTTATGCATGCAAGCGTGTAACTAGGAAGAGGAAGAGAGATGGCGCGAGTGTTTGCGAATACGGTGCAAAGAGGAGATGCCAATAAATAACACCGACCCTTCCAGAACACGAAAAGCGAACAACCAAGAAAGTTCTCGGTGCGTAGGCAAGCACCCTGTCGGACTATATAAGGCAGTGACCAAGCAAGGCAGACTGATCAGTTTATTTTCAAGCGTTCAATAGTGAACTACTGCGAAGTTACCAACCTCTTAAAATTGTTTTGCGTTTATTACTAGTAAATAAAACTAGCTATTACTTACATTATCTGTGCGTGTGTTTATTCGACTTTATAGTGATCGAACCCAGGACTGATAATCAAGGAATCATCGAAATCGTCACAATATGATCAAACCAAATACTTGGTAGCGTTCCCACTCCCAAGCAAACACGCAACAACCGTAGCTAAAGCCGTGTTCGAGCATTTCATTTTGATTTATCGACACATGAAAACAATCATGACGGACATGGGCACAGAATACAAAACTAACTTATTCAAAGAACTGTGTAAACTGTTAAAAATTTAACATAAAACTTCAACACCGTATCATCATCAAACTTTGGGTACGGTAGAACGCAGTCACAGGACATTCAATGAATATATATGTTCATACATATCCAGTGACAAAGATGATTAGGATGAATATCTCAGGTATTTCGCGTATTGTTACAATACGACGCCATCAAATACACATAAGTATTGTCGCTTTGAACTAATATATGCAAAAAATCCACCGAATTACAAATTCCTAAAAGAAAATAAAATCAGCCCATTGTACAATCACGAAGCTTACGACAAAGAAGTAAAATATAGACTTCAAATAGCACAGCAAAGAGCTAGGAAATTAGTCCAAGAGGCTAAAGAAAAACAAAAAACAAATTATGATAAAAGTAGCTATAGTAAAGAAATAAACATAAAAGATTTAGTGTTAGTTAGAGAAGTGGCCTGGTACAGGTAACATCAAAAGTGATTTGAAAAAAGTTTTTCAAAACGGGGTCGCCCCTCGGCAGTGGTTTGGCAAACTCTCCGAGTGTATTTCTGCCATGACAGGCTTCTCAGCAAAAATTCGTCTCCTTTGTAGATGCCTTTCGGAGTCGGCAAAAAACAGTAGATCCCACCAATTTGTAGGGAAAATTCAAATCGGCACACCACAAATTGGAAGAGAAGCTTGGCGCAAAAATCTCTTAGGAGGTTTATGATGATATACATGTTGTATATCGCGCCATAGAGAGAGAGAGAAGTGGCCTCCCATAAGTTAGAAAATAGATATAACGGACACTATAAAGTTAAAAGTATTCATAAGACTAATAATTTTACTTCAATACCACATAGCATAGGAAATAGCAATAAAAACAACAAAAATAAAGAAATTAAAATTCATAAGAATATACTTCTAGTTTCTACTATAGTTCAATCATGAGGGTATAGAAATTCTGTTTCGACCCATTGTATAAATTCCTGTTGTTTAGTATAACTGAAGGATTAGCTTTACCTATATTAAATTTTATTGTAACCAGTCTAGTTTCGACTATTTTATTTGTACCTAAAAAATATGAATTTTATGAAAATTTATCTTAGTATTATGCGCCCCACAAGCATTTATAATTCTACTCAAAGAAATAACATTTCCACTGCTTTTAAAATTAGCATTTAGTGTCATTAACTATTTTCTTATTTGAATTGTTATTATTATATTGTTATTATATTTTTATTTATATATTGTTAGTACTTGAAAAAATTGTTCATAAGAAAATAAAGAATACATACATACGTACATACTTAAAACAGTATAACACCACTAGTAATAACAAAAAAAAAACAACCAAACAATAAGCACTCCAGTTTACTCATTTTTATAAACAGGCACACGAGCCAAAGAAAACAAAATACAACATATCATGTTCCAAATACAAGAAGAAAAAAAAGTCAGCACAATAAAGACACATCTGAAACAAATGTAAACAGATAAAAAACACCAAAACAAACTCTTTATGCAATAATTGCAATAGGAGCCGAAAACGTTAAGTGTGCCATTAAGTCTTTCTAATGTGGGTCACAATAATGTGGGTCACAATAGCTTGGCTTTGTGTGCGGTCGATATTTGTATGTGCATAAGAACGCGGCATATTTAATGTAATACTACACCTTCCTCCTTAAAAATAGATATATATAATTGCAGCTAATTATATTTATCTATTCTAACTCAGATCTGGTTACATTTGTCAATTGCATTACTCAAGCCGCCGCATTGACCAACTGACGTGTCGATCAGCATAACTGTAGTTTGTAAGTATTAGTGTAAATTAGTGTAAGAAATTTTGTATAAAAAGAAAAGAATTTCCAATAAGGAATGAATTCTTGTCACACGCTTAACTTGAGCGTTATCACTTCACTACAACTGACCCAAGAATTGGCCACAAAACTCTAGCTGAACTCTTAAACAACTTTAACCCATCTTTTCCAACATAAATTAAAATCTCGTCTTTTTCATTCAAACATAAGAACGATTTAGATTTAAAATACGTTTGAATACCAATATATCCGAACTTTCCACCCGAAATACTTTTTACTATCATATTATTTTTCTTTGTCTTAAACAAAGTTTCTGCACACAAAGGAAAATCATTGTAGCCCATTTTGTTTAATGCAAAAAGTCATTTACTTATATGTAATTGGCAAATGTTGCGTTCCCCTGCCCACTATTTTAATATTTCGAGTTTATCTACACTTGGAACAAACTCATTTTCACTTCTAACCTGCATTCGGAATCAGAAATTGAAAAGGAGTTTTATGAGCTTAGATTCGGCGTAACCGAGTAAGCTTCACAGTTTTTATTATCTGCCTCAGCAAATGTAGATAAGCGCTTATAATTTTCCGCACTTTGTTCACACGCTTTCTTTTGTAAGGACAAGGAGTTATACTTAACCATCTTCTCCTTCTTCACGTAAGGACTGGCGACATAACCTAGAAGGTTGCACTGGTCATACCAAATCGCTCCCGCTAAATTCGGGCATGAACCGCAAGAGAGTACTCATAGCACTCTTGCGCTGTATATGAACCCTAGACGAGATCAGGCTTAAAGAAGGCTGTATCACCTCCACCATTATGTTCTGCGCTCCTTCGCCACTACTTTCGCCGACCCCTCTATCAGGGAGACGATTACATTCGCCGCTACGACCGCCGACACCACCATTGTGTAACAGTTGCGTTGGCTAACCTGTGTTGAGTTGGAACGCCACTACCAATAACACCTTCGCCAGTCAAACGATCATGACAATCTAGGAAACACCTAATTTTATTTAAAACACAATTTAATTTACATTAAACTGCATTAT
This sequence comes from Merzomyia westermanni, assembly GCA_949987695.1. NCBI lineage: Eukaryota > Metazoa > Arthropoda > Insecta > Diptera > Tephritidae > Merzomyia > Merzomyia westermanni. Next base: position 121,555,970 of record OX465290.1, read on the forward strand.
TTTTACTAAATAGTTAACTTTTAATAATGTAAACAAAAGTTGTCCCAACATTTGATCACATTTTTATGCTTACGAGAAATGTCAAATTGGTTCGAAACAGCGGATTCATGCTTCGAATTCGTTTTTCCAAAATTTTTGGGAAAAGTGATACAAATTTTTGGGAGATGAGCTCCCATGGAAATATTTAGAATTGGGCTGTATAAATGTGAAGTGCTGGTAATCCTGCTAGTTTACCACTATAAGTTTTTCGTAATTGGTTACGCGTTCCCTTTTTCTAATGGGTACATTTTGTTATTGCTAATTTTTTTATCTTGTCTTTATTTGTTGTGGACAGATGAATGTTTGAAACGCTAAGTGTTCATGTTTTTTAATGCAATCAATTTACGGTTTCGTGGAAGATTCATCTTGTTAATATAATGGATATTGATATTGATGGCAACTTAAATTACGGAGCATTGTTAGTGGGGGTGGTGGCTCAAGACCAAAAGCATCTCCTTTAAAATCTGTAGATATCAAGCGAACAAAAACTAATAGGTGAATTCTGTAAGCAGTATCTAGTCACTAATAGAGACATTTTGTGGTCAATTTAAATTTTGATACAATTTGGTATTCAGTAAAATGTCTCACATCTCTGGTCGTAAAAAAAATCACTAATTTGTCAGCTGGTGCCAGGCAAGTTACAAAAAGTAAAATATTGGGTTGAAAATTAAAGAAATTACACAAATAATAAATTTTAAGTGTATAAACATTTATATTATTTTAAAAAATTATATTTAATTAACAAGCAATTAAATAAAAATAACAACTTGTTCGCGAACCCGGATTCGAACCGCGTCTCACACTTTGTACTCGAGACGTTTACTACCCAGCTAGAACGGAATAAGGGATTCACAAATACAAAAAGCAATTTACACATACAATCCCATAAATATGCTGATTGACTGTGAATGTGAATGATTGACATACTAGCGGTGTTTCCTTCCAAGAAGTGCGTAATAAAGGGTGTTTTTTTTAGGGGTATAGAACTTCGAATTGAAATAAAACACAAGAAAATCGTTTAAAGGTCCATCAATTTGGCTTTATTGGAAGGATAATTCTATGCCATTAATGTTTAAATATGATTTTGGGCATGTGGCCGCCGCGGCTGGCTCGAATAAAGCCAATTCTACAGGTCTAATTTTCAACCACTTTTTCGAGCATATGGGGCCGTATGTCGGCAATAACGCCACGAATGTTGGCTTCCAATTCCCCTAACGTTTCTGGTTTGTTGGTGTAGACGAGCGACTTCACATATCCCCAAAGAAAATAATCCAATGGTGTCAAATCACACGACCTTGGTGGCCAATTGACAGGTCCATTCCGCGAAATTATGCGCTCATCGAATGTTTCCTTCAATAAATCGATTGTGACGTGCGCTGTGTGGCATGTAGCGCCGTCTTGTTGGAACCACAACTCATCCACATTCATGCCATCCAATTCGGGAACAAAATAGTCGGTTATCATGGCTCTATACCGGTCTCCATTAACGGTAGCTGCCTCTCCAGCATTATTGCGGAAGAAGTATGGCCCAATGACTCCACCAGCCCATAGAGCACACCAAACAGTCAGTTTTTGTGGATGTAATGGCGTTTCAAGGGTCTCATGTGGATTCTCTTCACTCCAAATGCGGCAATTTTGCTTGTTGACGTAGCCATTCAACCAAAAATGAGCCTCATCACTGAACAAAATTTTGCGATGAAAATCAGCATCGAAATCAATCTCATTTTCGGCCCATACACCAAAATCACGACGCATTGCATGGTCTCGCGGCTTTAATTCTTGCACAAGCTGGATCTTGTAAGGTCGCAAGCCAAGATCTTTGCGCAAAATCTTCCATAAAGTTGATGGACAAAGCTCCAATTGCTGTGCACGGTGGCGAATCGATTCATTCGGGTCCTCTTCAACACTTTGCTCTACAGCGGCAATTGTTTCTTCGGTGCGCACTGTTCGACGTCTCTGCGGATGCGTATTATCACATAGAGTAAACGTAGTGCGAAAACGATCCATGGTTAACCAAATTAATTGCTCTGATGGACGATTATGTCGACCATAAAATGGACGGAGCTCACGGTAAACTTCGCGACCTGAACCATTATTTTCGAAATAAATTTGCACGATTTGCAAGCGTTGTTCTTTTGTCAACCTGTTCATGATGAAATGGCAAACCAAACTGAACATAAATGACATTAGAGTTGCCAGATCTGACCACAAAATGCCAGTTTTATCTCTATTCGAAAAACAAACCTGTAAAAAAAACACCCTGTATATGCATGTCATTGGCAAGTGTCAAATATTTCCCCAAAAGTGAAAAGTCATTAGCAGAAAAATAAAACATTAATAAAAGGGGCATTCTAACAGAAGCGAGTGTGAAAAGAAAACTCGCTTATTTATCGAATTACCTTCAAAGCAACAACAAAACTCGACTATTTTAAGCACTCGTTACTAAAGCCGGCTGTTCAATACGCGACTTCAACGGTCCAACACCGGCTAAGGGCTCCCCAGAATACACTTTTAGTTACGGAAACACCCTATATCTGTGCCTACAACAACCACATTAAAATTACAGAAAATTTTCAACTTTAATTGCCAATGTCTCTCGACAGAAAAATATAGTCGAATTTCCGTTTTCGGGTTATTGTTAGCGAGGTCAAAACACGTCTTTTGATACCGCTTTCGAAATTTTCGGACGTGTTTTAACAGCTGTCTCCTAAAGGAAACAATTTCCGTCGTATGCATACAACAGGAAGACTGTATTTCACAATGCCGACCCTGAAGTGGCCCCCAGAATTGCATACTGTGCAAAAATGCTTGGGTAACGTGGTCGGTGTTGGATCGCATGTGGGTTATTTTTCATTCTTAACTTAAAAAATTTTTTTGAGTAGTGTACTGGACAAAAGTTTTGTGGACAGAGTAGCTGATGTTGGGTCTGCCAAGGGTTTTTATTTTAAAGCTTGTACAAAACCCGCCCACCCCGAAAGGTGTACTGTCCAAAATTTCTATGGATGGATATTTTTAATAGAATCTTTAGCCGCTGTGGTGGTCATGGTAATAAGCGAATCTTTATTTTCATCCTGCGTTACACACGTCGTGTGGCCTCATCAATCGGCGGTGAAATATAAATTCTACCTGTAGTGGGGCGTTCCCATTCAATGTGCTGTTGTTGCAACATCCTGATCATCACGCCTGGCCCAGAATCGTTATCCATAAAGAATTTGCTGTTAAATGAGTCTGTTCAGTTAAGCAGTTGAAAAGATGGGATATCAATAATCCGAAAGCAATTAATGTTGAAAAGATATAGGATGGTCCAAATGTGTAAACGTATGTTCTGCGCAGAAATACTGGGTATCACGTAGCCGGTGTTGGACCGGCTAAGGGTAATTTGTTTGAAGCGCGGCTGAAAGCACATAAATACCATGGATCACGCCCCCATTTGGTTTTTTTACTTTGAGATTATTGATATAGAGGTCAAAACGTGTATACATCTCCCGAGATTTTTGGACGCGTTTTAGCAGTTTTCTCCTAAAGTTCCCAATGCCTAAGACGGTTCTTCTGGAAAAGATACTAATGGTAGTCCTGGGAGCCTGGCCGTTTCAAGAGGGTTGGACCAGAGTGGAGTTGGAGTTAGCAGCGTATGCCCGTCGAGCAGGTACCAGCATTCTCACGGCAGCCGGTTCTATGTTATGTTAACGATCGTATTTTTTTCATTTCGTCTTGCGTAAGAGATGGCTACACAAATCCGGATGGGTAGGGCTTAACCTTGCCATCCACAGACCCCGTACTTTCTTTAGCACATTTGTGGTCCCCTGTTGTTCGCCCCCAGTGGCACCTTGCTACAAGAGTAGCACAGTCTTCACGACCAGCACCGTTGCTCCATTGACACGGCCGTTCAATAGGAGTCTATTCCCTTCGTAACAGGTCAGATACGAGCAATGACCCCCTCTTCCAGCCACCACCTTAGGACCACCAGCTCCTCGTTTATTTCACTATGTGTCTTTTTCATCGGTTAAACGCAAATATTGCTTTAGCTGTGTCACGTTCTTATGTGCTTTGGGCTCGCAAATAGAAACCTGTCGGATTAGTGGCGCGAGGTGCTGTTACTGGATCATACCGTGTCAATATCCGGTAAAGGACAGTCAATATAGACGACACTCCCAAACAAACAAAGGTGAACCGTCCAAATGCTTCGGCCTTGACGATGTTGCAATGAAAATACTGAAACCACCTGGCCACGAGGTCGACATAGCTACTTAGTAGCTCTTAGCAATCCCCTCTGCGGGTTAGGAGATTAGAATATGCCCGAGGTATGCATACCGGTCGTAAGTGGCGACTAATATGCACAAAGGTAATGACGTGCAACTCGATGGTTGATTAACGGATATGATGCCTCTCACCTATCATTAGCCATCTTCCCCTTCCTTACGGAACGAGGGGTGACATTATCTAGAGAGTTCCACTGGTCATACCAAATCGCTACAACGACATTCGGGCAGTACCATAAGGGAGTACCGGAGCGTACCGGGCTGATATCCGGCAAAGGACTGTCACTTCCAACGACAATCTCCAAATCCTCGGGGAGTGTTTTTGTCGCTATTAACAACAAAAAATCTTTTATCAATATCTCGCTCACCACTTGCACGTGGACAACCATCAATATGGCTTCCGAAGATTACATAGCGACACCACCGCTTCGATCGCCATACACGAAACTTAATAGTTGCTTGAATCAAAACACCACAAACCAACGGACCGTGCTAGTGGCGCCTGTCTTATAAAAAGATTTTGATATAGTCAACCATGCTACGCTCCTCCAACACCTAGAGGCATAAACGCTCCCAGCCGGACATAAAAGATGGACCGCTAACTATGTAAATGGCCGGCAAGAGTCGGTAGTTTTTTGGAATATAACATCGAAACCGAAAAGAGTTAGACAAGGTGCTATTCACCGGATCGTAAAAGTTTTTAAACACCAGAATAGGCCTGTTTTGTCGATCACGTCCCATTTTCTGAATGGATGCGTCGAGTAGGCAGCACGAAGTACTGCTCCACTAACTCACTAACAAGACAAGTAGGTGCAAAACCACCCGAGTCATTGCGGTACGATAGAACCACCTGCTGCCGAAGAGGAACGCGAACTGCCTAGGGAGACAAGGGTTATGCTGGCCCAACTTCGTTCTGGATACTGTAACAGGTTAAACTCTTACCGATACAAACTGAACCCTGACCTGCCAAATGTCTACGCGGCATGCGGGTTTCTCCCCATGACACTAACCATCTGTTCATCTGCTCAACTGAGCCTACTTTCCAACAGCAATATCACTTTCCTCCAACCCTTTTGAAGCCGCGAGGTTTCTGGGACTCCCGTTAGAAGAACTTGATGACAATGTTGGGCAATGGAGGTGATATTTAGGCAGGTCCCTACAACAGTAACAACAACAAGTGGCTGCACTTCCACGTAATGCAGCTTAACTGCACCGCCCTTAGAAATAGATAACTTAATGAAACGGCATACCAAAATAGCAGCAATACAGTGACGGCGACAATATCCGTCGTCGCGATCGTGCGAGAGGACTTGAGGGTAGACTAGCATTCATTACCCATTATTTTGTGCAGTATCGTCTTTTTGAGCCTGATGTCGACCCGAGGGACAACACCTTAGAACGTCAGGTTATGGCTGTCCGGTCAGCCGATGTCGATCTTAGGATCATTAATATTTCCACATATCCGGCCACCTGTTGTGCGAGACATTATCGCCCCGACATTGTTGTTATTTAAACAGGGGTGTGCTATTCCTGCTACTGTTTAATTATTCCATATAGAGGCTCCCCTTTCTACCAGAGCGTGTCTGTATTGTGTATTAGCTGAAGGCTACACGATTTCTGCAACTGGCTCTTCCATGTTCAAGAATTATTTCTCCTTGCTCGGTTTCTTCGCTTGGCCAAATCTGGCACTGTCACAGACTAAGTCCTCGGTTGCTTTCTTTACCACTGGGACGGCGCAAGGGATCGTCTACGTCGGCGGCATTAAGCTTCTGACTGTCTCACACCCCAAAATCTTGGGGTGGCTTTTGGCAGCAGTTTGGGAAAAGGTAAAGAGACATTGTTGGCAACGTACAAGGCAATTGGCCAGCCGGTTCTGAGCTGCCAGTATGATCACCCTGACTATCGAACACAAATTGGAGGAATTTACAGGTCTGTCAGAAAACCGCACTAGAAATTGGCGCAGAATGTCTCCTTATGTCACCGGAACTCCATCTCCACAGTGTCGCAAAAGTGGTTGGCGTTAAAGAGCATAATGAAATGCTAACCAGGCAATTATTGTCACAAGCCGCAGAATAAAAGAGGCACTTGCTCGAACATTTTGTGGTCAATTTAAATTTTGATACAATTTGGTATTCAGTAAAATGTCTCACATTTTTGGTTTAAATAAAAAAAGAGTCACTAATTTGTCAGCTGGTGCCAGGCAAGTTACAAGCAGTAAAATATTGGGTTGAAAATTAAAGAAATTACACAAATAATAAATTTTAAGTGTATAAACATTTATATTATTTAAAAAATTATATTTAATTAACAAGAAATTAAATAAAAAATAACAACTTGTCCGCGAACCCAGGTTCGAACCGCGCCTCACACTTTGTACTCGAGACGCTTACTACCCAGCTAGAACGGACTTAGGGATTCGCAAATACAAAAAGCAATTTACACATACAATCCCATAAATATGCTGATTGACTGTGAATGTGAATGATTGACATACTAGCGGCGTTTCCTTGCAAGAAGTGCGTAATAAAGGAATGTCATTTGCAAGTGTCAAATATTTCCCCAAAAGTGAAAAGTTATCAACAACAGCGAGCAGAAAAATAAAACATTAATAAAATTAATAAAAGGCAAGTAAAGAATTAATATAATATGTATTCGAGAAGTGTACGAAATGCCTTGAGTGTAGAAAAATCGCGCTTTGCGGAAACTGTGCAAAAATATTGAAATATAGACAGTTTTGCGCGCAGTGAAAGTGAAGTGGACAAAAGTGTTGCAAATATTGAAAGTACTCAAGATGGCAATGATGATATTGGTTTTCATCAAACAATCCAATTAGATTTAGAGGACGTGGTGCAAGTGGGCCCAATGTCTGATAAAGTTTTCGAAATAAAAGCATTAGCCATTCGCAATAACATGCCAATGGCGATGGTTAATGATATGTTGCAAACTTTAAAAAGAATCGGTGTTAATGGCTTACCTCTGTGTGCGAAAATCCTTCTAGGCACCCAAAAAGAAAAGGTGAAGGTGCAGTCTCTTCCAAATGGAGATTTTTTATATCATGGAATTCAGAAGCATTTCTTATCACAACCGTTTGGGTTCCTTGAAGACAGCACCGAAGTCCAAATCGATGTTGGAATTAAGTTCTTTAAAAGCTCAAATAAAATTTTATGACCAATATTAGGCTCAATTGTAGGACACTTTCAACAGAGTCCTTTTATTATTGCTTGTTTTTCGGGATATCCAAAACCGTGTAATATTAACGATTTCATGAAACAGTTCTGTGCAGAAGTGTCAACTTTAAAAACAATCGGACTAAAAGTCGGAACTTTCGAATGTAATAAAAAATTAGATTTTCGATTGTTTATTTGTGATTCACCAGCTCGTGCATTTAAAATGGTCTCACAATTTCCTTTGACCCTATGCACCTTGTTGATTTGGGCGATACAAAAAAATTACGTCATTTAATATCAAAAAAAAGGAAACGTAGTTGAAATTAATAAAAAAATTTTGTTTAAATAAAGTTTAGTTCGACAGAGGTCCACAGAATTCAGGCAGTTTTTGTTATACTCTGGTATATTTGTTTTAAAAAAGTGTATCGATGATAATTTATATATTTTTGTAAGTATAACGAGCTCAAGACCAGTTGATAATAATTCTTAGTTAATTATTATTATTTTTGATTAGAGGAAAAATTGAAAAATCAAAGATAATAATAATTAACTAAGAATTATTATCAACTGGTCTTGAGATCGTTATACTTACAAAAATATGTAAAATGAACAGACCGTAAAACCAACAACAAGATGATAATTTATATTACCTATTTATTTTATTACACGCCCGCATAACATTACTTTCATGTGAAGGAACATATTTGTCCGAATCAAATACTGCTCAAGCTATTTTAGGAGAATTTGTGGATTTAGTATTTACGGGACCACTTAGTTGGCTTTAATGTACATGGTTTACTTCATTAGCCTAGTATTTCAAGGCAATTTGGTCAGTTAGATAATTTTTCTGCTTATAAATTCGAAAACTATATGCAGTACTTGAAAAAATTAATTTATATTTGCCTATTCAAGAAAGATCAGGTTCAGATTTATCGTATTATACTTATTCGAAAATGGGTGCTTTTAATATTGATGTTAAAAAAATTAAAGATTCTTATTGCTTTTGTTCAGAAGCTTAAAACTTGATACTAAAAATTAGTGAGGACAGGAAGGGGTGTTTGGCCATAATTTTAAAAATACTGAAAGCTACTTTGAAGAGCCTTAAAATCTTTTCCTTGCTTGGGCATTTTTGTAGCAACCCAATTAAATGACAAAACAATCGTCAGAACATAAAACTTGAATACTTCTGTATACCTGATGGAAATGAGTTCATTTTGAATCCATTGCTTAAAAATATTTTTCACGACTTTTCGCATTAAATCATTTCGACCAATATGTATTTGAGTTTGATAATTTGTATAAAGTAACACAACAAATTTAAAACTATTTTTCTATGATAAGATGGAGCAAAACTTCGACAAATAAATAGAGGTAACACTTTACGTATATTTGCATGCACAAAGTACGTTTTACTTATTTATATTTTTATTATTCATATTTATATTAACATTTTTTTTGGAAATTCTTTCCTTTAGGAGACAAATGCTAAAACATGTCCAACAATGTCGGGCGAGGTAACGAACGACGCGCTTTGACCTCGGTAAAAATAATCCGAAAGCGAAAATCCGATTTTATATTTCTGTCAAGAGATATTTGCAATTAAATTTGAAAATTTTCTGTCTATTTCATGTGGTTATTGTAGACACAGATATAGGGTGTACCGAAAAGAGCAGAAGTGTGTTCTACGCAGAAATACTGGGGATCGCGTAACCTAAGGCTACGTAGCCTAGGCTAAGGGTTATCTGTTTGAAGGTGTTCTGCACATAAATACCTTGTATCACGCCCCCGATTTGTGATCGGACCCGGGTAATTTTTTGCGAATAACTTTTCACAGGATTGATGTATATTGCTGCTAAGCTTCTTCATCAGAGAAATTTTGGCACGCATTGCTAACCATTAAGCTAACAATACGCTGGTTTTGATGTCATCCCTACTAGACAGGTACCAGTTAAATGGTTGGTCAGATAACCCCTCGGCCTGACTTGCGTTTGCGTTATTTTTGTTTATTTTTCTCAATTAGTTTCTGAAGAGCAGTGTGCCAAATCTAACCATGTGTTTGCTGTCCGTGTGCACACGTACAGTATACGGCATCCCTTTCTTGCGCATGTAAAACCACATCTGTCTGCACTCTTCACTCTTATTATCCGTAATGAAAAGTTGGGTTAGCGCTAACAGTCAGGTATAATGCAAACGCACGCAATCGCTAATGGTTATGAGTACGGCAAACATGCGCCAGGCCTAATGGTTATAAATAATGGAAACTTCATATACAGCTAACAATGAAAATACAGTTGGGTTTATTATTAGATTTGGTTTTTAATGTTTAATATAATTTAAAATTACACAATTTTCACGTTCACAACAGTCAATTAGATCTATAAATACATATTTATACCACTAAACATTTACAAAATATAATTTCACTCCATTTGCCGCAAGTTGAAAATTCCTTTGCTCGTCCACCTGAAAATATGAAAATTTTTGTGCATAAAAATATAAACCAGGACTTTCCTTGTTTAATAACAATAATAAGCACTATATACTTGCCTTATCTAGGCGTATTAGTTGCAATTTCTTTGCAAAACTCCTTATTAAATATTTTATAAATTTTTTTACGACGCACTAACATTTCGCTCACAATACCAAAGAAGAAGATACACAAAGAAAAAAAAAACTTCACAGAAGGCTTTGTGTGTGTTAGTAATTTACAATTTTCGCTTGCATGCATTAGTGAGTGTGGTTAGGTCCGTCTAGTAGGGATCTTAACTCCTAGTTATACTCTTTTTTACCATATACATATAATAGGCAGTAATTATGGCACAAAATAAAACTATGCGAAAATGCAAGGTGCTGGTGAACAAAGTTTTGCGTTCGGTGGGTCGCTTGACAGGCGAAATTGAGGGTGATATACAAATTGAGATAGCTGCAACGTTACCATTGATGCCGCACAACAAGTTGAGGAAAAGCTGGAGAAGCCAGAATATTTGGAGTCAGTGGTAAAGGAGATTATGGAACATTCAGAAAAACATTTTCTTCTTAATTTAAATATTTATTGCATATAGTAATATATACTTGTCTCCTTTTTTAGAGGTGTTCGCAACATAGTTGAAAAGGCGTTAAAGAAGAGCGTGGATTTAAACCACAATCGCTTCCGCCAAAAGAAATTTTTACTCTCTAAAAAGTAAACATTTATTATATTCAATAAAGTATAGAATTCGCTATTATATATATATTAATATTATTATTACATATTATTATTATTACTATTAGACGTGTTTTTTTTATCCGCATCTGCGTTTGCGCTTAATATTTGTATGGACTGCTAAGCGCACAACTTTATCTGCAACTATGAAATACTTCAAATATTAAGCGCAAACGCAGATGCGGATAAAAAAAAACACTGCTATTGCGCATAATATTTTTATGGACTGCTAAGCGCACAACTTTATCTGCAACTATGAAATAGTACAAATATTAAGCGCAAACGCAGATGCGAATAAAAATAACACGGCTATTATTACTATTACATATTGCTTATTATAGCAAGATTTATTTTTAAAAACATTTAGAGAAATGCTTGTCGAGTATTTATTTAACAATTGTATTTATAACATGCACATTATATATAATACTACATATATCAATAAGTATGCACGTAAAAGGAAGTGTAATAATCATTAAACCAAAAGTGGAATGTAGCACATTCAGAATTTACATGTTTAATCATTCATATAATAAAATTTGAATTGCCTAGATAAATAGTTCATAAGAATCATCAAATGTTACTTAATTTGTATTTTTTCATAACAATCATCGACTGTTACTTAAAGAGAACTTATTTGTATTTTTATATAATGTTACCTAAAATTAACTAATTTGTATTTTCTCTTTTGTACATAAGAAATAGTTTATCAGTATAGATGAAGCTTTTAAGTATTTAAATAAATACATATTTATAAAATACCGTTTTATTTACGACGAGGATGCAAAACCGGGTAATGTATAATTCCTTAAATAAACCCTTATTTTATTCCTTTATTCCCTTATTTAATAGATTATATAATATATTACTGAATTGCTTATATTTTCCCTTATATAATGGCTATACCTTAAACATCTCTTATATATGAGGTGTTCGAATGAGAGCGATATAGCATGAATAAATACGTGAAGCTTATTAAAGAGAGAGAGAGAGAAAATCTCCCACGCACATGAATTTATACCTTACATTTATCCTTTTGCCCTGTACAATATAATGGAAAGTTTTCAAATTTTTGAGGGATACTTCCGTGATGTGGCATAAATAAGCGTTCATTTAAGGCATAGTGTTCTAGTTGGGTACCTGGGCTATCGCGATATGTATACAGGTGCTGTCAAATGCTGTACTTGAGATTTGTGCAAGTGTGTTTTCACCACATATCATTGGTGAACCTTTTGTGATTTTCTCTTACAGGAAACCGAAATCCTCTGAAGTCACAAAAATTGTCTCTAATGAAAAATCTTAAATTTTGTGACTTGAGATGAGACAGACAGAATACAGCTATAAATGAAGCAATGTCTTAAGCATTTGCTGCCGAGTTAAAAGTATCCAGACGTGAGGCAACTGATAAATAGAATGGAAATGCTGACTAAACGCGCATTACAAAATTATGAAACAATTGAAGAATTTGAAAGGATTTGCTGGATGTCTGTTCAGATGTAGTTATGGTAGAACTTTGCCCATCACGAGTACATATTTTGAAAGTCGAGGCAAAAATCTTTAATTTTGCTCAGGTAATAATCCGATGTTGCTGTTCGTTTAGTTTGCAAAAAAAAAACTACTTAACGATTTGCCGCTGACTTTGATATGACGGACACAGATGCTCTTCCATCGAAAAATATATACATACTTAAAATGACATAATATAGTTAAACGCTTACTGCTTATTCGGATTATTGCTTAGTCGGAACGTCCACTCGTGGATAAGGATTAGGCAGAGTTATATTGAAACCACAGCCCTTCCTCGCAATGGCTGTCATGGGAATGTGGTGAATTTGGTTGTGTTGCCGTAACAGGTCACCCATTATGGAAACTACAAACTCTTTTCAGCAACGACAGAAATATCAACGGATATAAGGCATAGCGAATACCACAGGGACGTGAAATTTAACAAAATTTCAACCACTTTTACCATTATTACTGTTACTGTAGCTGTACTTTGTGGTTTAGTACAACCAGCAGGAATAAACCCCTGGGGGGTTGGGGGTTGGAATATGCCCGACGTAGGTATTTCCGTCGTAAGAGGTGACTAAAATCCACAAACTGTAACTATATGAGGTTTTACTGGTCGCACCAAATTGCTCCCACGACAGTCGGACATGTACCCAAGAGAGTACCGGAGCGTACAGGGTTCATGCTAACGGAAATGTATTCAAACTTTCCGGGGTGGCGGATCTTCAACTAATTGTTTGTCAGGATGTTGCTACAAAATATTGTACACCATTGAGATCGGGAGAAGGCGGACCCTGCCCTGTACTTAGTTTTTCCTGGGGCTAGGAGTCCGTGTACTGCACTAGACTGAATTTTCCTTAGCAAATATAGCAGAAATACTTAATGGTGCCATAGGTTAGTTAAAAACTAGTAATTTATGTTACTATTCTACAAGAAGGTTCAATGACTATTTTTCATACTCGATATACTGTCATGAGATATCGTATATTCTTCCGATCGATTTTGTAAGACTATTATTCGTATTTTATGCTTTTTCGAAATAATGGGGTATAGTACAAATAAAAAACTTCACTTCACCTTACAGCCCGACGTTTCGCCAATTTTCCTTGGCTTCTTCTAGGGCGATTCTGTTTTTATTATACAAAATTATAAAAAAGCACAAAAAACAACATTACTTAACTGGCATTAACAAAAGAAACATAATCACAAGAAAGTAAACATAAAAACTATAAACATTTTCCTTACATTGAAAGGTGTGTTAGGTCATTTAAATAAAACAATAATAAAAATTATTAAAACCTATTGTAATAAAAGTTGATACCATCTCATATGGTATACTTGTCAAACTGAAGATAAATAATAAATCATAGACATAAAATATATGCAGCAGCAATATCATCTGTGTCTTCTTTCTTGTTTACTGTTTTGTCCCTGTTTTGCATGATTCGCAAGCTTCATAGCGTATACCTAGTTCCTTCTTTTCTCTCTTTGTCTATGATTGTTGTGTTTGCAAAATCAGCCGTGTGTTTGTTTGTAATTGCATGTTGTGAGAGTGCTTTTGCTCTTTGATGTCAGCCTCGTGCTCAGCTAGTCGCTTACTTAGCATGCGCTTCGTGGTACCGATGTAAATCTTATCACATGTTTCTTCGGTGTTACCTTTGCATTGTATTTGATATACCACATTGATTTGTTGTTGTAGACTTATTGGGGGTTTTGTTTTTATGAATTTATAGGCTAGAGTTATATTGGGTGATTTCGTGTGCGAATTTTTCTGTTAGCCTGGGAATATGTGTGATACTGTGACATTGCTTTGTCTCATTGTTTGTTGTTGTTTGTGTTATGTATGCGCGAGTCCAAGAAAGGAATGCTGTTATTATCTTCCATTTTAATCGTGAATTGCAACCGATTGTGGTATTGGTTAAGCGTGTCTAATATAATTTTTGTGTCATTTCTTTTCACAATAGCGAATATATCGCCCACATACTTCACTAAGAATTTCACGCTGCGCTGTCCTTTGCTGAGCTCCAAGTATGTGGTGCCTAATAGGGATTCCAAAGGTTTGGGTGAATATTTTGTTATTGAACATAAAATAATTATTATCTTTTAGGCAAAACTCTAAAATATTTGATATTTATTTTTTGGGATATTTGTGCATGTTTTGATTTTTTCCCAGTTCTTCATAATTATTTTTATAGCTAGAGTGGTAGGTATGTTTGTGCAGAGGGATACCGCATCAAAGGATACTAAAATGTCATCATCGCATAATATGACATTTTTCAATCCATCCTTTATCTCAAAAGCACTTTTAATGTTGTGTTTTTCTGACACTAGTGTTGATAGAATTTTCCCTACGTGTTTGGAGATTGCAAGGAATTTGCAATCAAAGTTGATCAATTAAATGTTGAAATCACACATATAGGGGGTCCGAAAAGTGCAGAAGTGTGTTCTGCGCAGAAATACTGGGGATCGCGTAGCCGGTGTTGGACAAGCTAAGGGTTATTTTTTTTAAATGGCTGTCAAAGGCCGCCAATTCAGAAAAACATTCTGCAATAAATACAATGGATCTTTTGATAACTTTCCCGATAATTTCGGACGAGTTTTAGCAGTTGTTTCCTAATGAAAACAAATACCGAAGAATGGCGAAGTGGACCACATAGAGTACATATCTTGATCCGTTAATGCCGTTACGTACTGCCGTTACGCGACTAAAGTTAATATACTTTGTGTGCGTAGCACTACTAGGTATAAAAAGGGTGTCTTTTATAGGCGCCAAAGAACTCAACCGATCTTTATGAAATTTTCACAATATATACTTGGGTTCACTGGGTACAGCATAGACAATATATAGTATTGGAAAAGCAGGCGGAGCCACGCCCCCAGGCTATATAAAGTTTCAATTCGTCATAATTCCGAAGTTTTTTGGTCTAAATTAATAAAATTTGGATATATGTGTCACTTAGTCAATATCTACATCATTTTTCAAAAGTGGGCGGTGCCACGCCCACATATTTTATGTTTTGTTTTGCTCTTGAACTTTCACGATAAGTTCAGGAGTTCGCTGGGCACGACACAGTCTGTATATAGCTTTTGGAAAATCCCCCAGGTCATATAAAGCTGCAGTTCGGTATATTTAGGAGTTTATTTGGTTCAAGTGAATGAAATTTTATATACAGATGTGTTTTATGTATCAAAACGTCAAAACAACGTATACCGGGTTTGCTATTATAATATAAAATGGAGAAAGCAAACAACGAATTTCAGCATTCTTTTGTAAAACTGAGAGACTAGTTTGCGTTCAAATACACATACGGACAGACAGACAGACGGACGGAGGGACGGGTATGGCTAAATCGACTCCGCTCATCGTACTGATCATTTTAGTGAACTTTTCTGTTCTTCTTCTCATACTTACATACATTTAATGTTTATGAAAGGTATGAAAATCAAAAAAGATATCTAACTTCGCTATTGCAGTGGGCTATTAACTACGTGCCCGAATATTTTGCTTGTGTGTTTCCCGATTTGGGAAATTTTTGACATGAGTATAATACACCACTGTAGGTCCCAATAATTTGTAGGGAAAACTCAAATCGGCACACCACAAATTGGAAGAGAAGCTTGGCGCAAAAATCTCTTAGGAGGTTTATGATGATATACCTGTTGTATATCGCGCCATAGAGATAGAGGGTATAATACATACTACTAAGAAGCAGCTGACCAATTTTCATTGAAATATCAAAATGGAATTATAAGCGATTGCCTTTGAAAATAGCAGAAATTTTGTGCTGAAAAGTGGGCGGCGCCACGCCTACTTATTCAAAAATTACAAAATTTTTCTGCGGCCGAGTTTTTCTTGAAAAGCTTATTATGTGTGCAAAATCTGATTGATATAACTTGCTTGGTTGTAGAAATATCGCTTTTTAAATTTTCCAAAAAAATTTTTCAGAACTATGTTTAAAAACTGGGCGTGGACTTTAACCGGTTTCACCCATTTTTACAGCAAACAGTTACCTTTATATATAGAACATTATCACCAAATTTCGTTTCCACAAATCAATTTTTGGCTGAGTTATGGCGTAAAAAGTTTTGTGGAATAGTCCACGCCCATTTTCGAAAATTTTAAGTTTTTGCATTTCTTTGTTTACGGAAACTTTAAAACTGAAATATAAATGATGTAAAGCTATTTTACGCAAAGTTATTGCCTATTTAATATATCTACGATCCTTTTCAAAATCTTTCATATAAAAGTGGGCGTAGACTTTAACCGATCCCGCCCATTTTTTCCTGGAATATTCCTTGCATACCTGCAAACCTGCGTGCTGAATTTCGTTTCGATATCTTGAACGGTTTCTGATTTATGATTAATATTATTTCTAAATTTGACTTAATCAAAAGTGGGCGGTGCCACGCCCATTTTCAAAAATTTTTTAAAAATTTTATTTTATGCCTCAATCTCAATTTATTCACCAAATTTTATCCTTATAGGTGTATTATGTACTGAGTAATCACCTTTTTTGTGTTTTCGAAAATATTATATATATAAAAAGTGGGCGTGGATATAATCCGATTTCGCCCATTTTAAATAGCGCTTGGAGATCAGTGCCAAGGAACCCGCATACCAAATTTCATTACGATGTCTCAAAATTTACTCAAGTTATCGTGTTCACAGACGGACGGACGGACATGGCTTAATCAATTTTTCTTTTCGTCCTGAACATTTTGATATATATAAGTCAATATCTACACTCCACGAAATAATGATAAGGACAAAATAAAAAATGCTGATGTTGACCCTGTACCGGACACTACCGGAAACGACTTCATTTGGCGATGGGGAAACTTAACTGTTACTTTAGTTTTGGTGTTGATTGTTTTTTGCCAACATTACAGTGCGAAATATTGACAGAGCCAAATGTACAAAAGTAGCTTTGACATAAACGTAAAAATATTAAATATACAAAACAACAGCCCGTTTTTAACGACACTTTTTGGTAAGCTTCAAATGATTTAATTGTGTTTAAACAACCAAATTTTATAGACTAATTCCATAGAATTTGTCCATAATGCCACGTGGAAAGCCGCTAACTGAAAAAAAACAGGGACAGGTTGCAGTGTACAGAAACAAGGACTGTCAACAAGGAAAATTGCAGCTATTTTGCAAAAAAGCAAAACAGTGATATCAAATTTCATAAAACTTGGGGACAATTTTGGCGTAAAGCGAAGTACAGGCGGGAAACCGAAGCTGACACCGAGGGACCTTCGTGAAATTAGACGCCTTGCTGTGAATAAAACAAACAGCCCATCTTCCATAGTTAGCACTTTAAATTTGAAGGTATCAACGAGGCGAGTGCAACAAAATTTAAAAGCAGATAGAACCCTTGAGTATGTTAAACGTATCCCGAAACCTAGATTTACAGCAAGGCATAGAGCAAACAGGTTAAGCTTCGCAGAAAAATTCCAATTTTGGGACGAAGAGTGGCAGAAGGTGGTATTTTCTGATGAGAAAAAATTCAATTTAGACGGTCTAGACGGTTGTCAAAAATATTGACACGACAAGAGGACTGAGAGACAACTGCGACTATCCCGCAATTTCGGAGGAGGCACACTCATGGTTTGGGGCGCTATTACTTACTCTGCAAAGTCTCCTATTTGCTTTATTTCCACAAAAATGAATAGTCAAAAGTATACGGAACTCCTAGAAGATGTCTTAGTGGACCTTGGTGAAGATATATTCGGAGATAGTTTCATATTCCAGCAAGATAACTCTGCAATACCCGTGTAAAATTTCGTAATATGAAATATTGGATTTATCATTATTTCGTTTAGAAAATTTGAAATAAAAAAACTCTTAATGCGTTATACTTTTCAAATACTTTTTCTCTAAACTTCAAATTGCACTTGTGAGTAGCTGTACTTAACACGCAATATATCGTGTTAATAAAATATATTAAAAACATAAACCTTAATATGAAATTAATACGGTATTATTTTGTCCTTATCATTATTTCGTGGAGTGTATATTAAAAGCAATCGAGTTTTTGATTCAATTGCGTTATAGATGGTTTAATATCACTACAGGATTAAAGGCATAAAATATTTTGTGAATCCACACGGCATCGCAATTGAAGAGTTGTAGAACCAAAAGTAGGCGTCTGTTCTAACCAGCAAAGATGCGGTATATGCAATGGGTAATTGTTTGTCACCGCCAGGAATCATAATCCGGATGCGGAGAACAATTATTTTCAGTTGTTTGTAATATATTTGCAAACAAAGTTAAACATTTTCTATCATTTCCAAGTGGTTCTTGTAGGCACAGATAAAGGTTATTTTACTTGTCACATTAATTAACTTGAAGTTTTTGCAGGTGGAAGTTATTTTAACTCACCTATTTTACCAATTTGGCAGCAATTTTTTGTTTCATTCTATCTTACATGTACAATGGATGTATTTGTACCTGTCAAGAAATCATGTGAACTGATTTTTGTTGGAACGATTTTCCGTCATCCCTTGTCAAGTTTGGTTTTGTGACAAGGGATGGCGGAAAATCGTTCCAACAAAAATCAGCTTACTACCCTGTCGGAAGATCAACACAACAAAATAAATCAATCATGTGAATGTATGTGTGTTTTGGCATTCGATTTTTGCAGGGATACTATGATACAAACTGATCATCATGTCTTGCTTTGTTACTGCCTTTTACAGTCCGACAGGGTGCTACCCTTCGCACCCAGAAGTTTCTTGGTTGGGGTTATGTATTGATATTTATTCTTTGCCTCGTATTTGCAAAGACTTGCGCAATTTCCCTTGCTTGCATGCATAAGCGTAGCCATCGTTATCTCTGTTGTATTAAACTAGTGCTGGGAGTGTTATTGAGTGAGGGTTGGTACATGCTTGCGAATATTCGCCACAATAACTCAATAACAGTTCCCACAACTAACGTAACATGAGTGTTTCCGAATACGAGGCAAAGGGTAAATGCCGATAAACAACAAGTGTTCTAGAATGCAAGCACAAGAGCCCCGAGACCATACCAGCTTCTTCACCGAGTGAAATCTGACCCTGTTTTCGACTAAATCGAAGGCGAATGTTTTTACGACGTGGAATGCGCAGATGGGGCAAGAGTTAAACGTCCACGTATATGGAGAAGATCTACCTACAGTCAACTACCCGAAAATCCTGGGCGTGATGTTTGACAACAGCCTCACCTTCGCTGCTCATGCTACCGAAATAGCCTCAAAGGTGTAGAGCCGCAACGATATCCTCAAATCACTGGCCGGCAGTACTTGGGGGAAACGATAAAGAAACGTTGCTATCTACATATAAGGCTATTGACCGACCGGTTATCGATACGATGTTACCGAGCATGCAGAACTGTTGAGCAGACAGTTTTTACTGAACTGCCACAAACCTAGTCATCCAAAGTGTCATCTATTGAATGAAGCTCCGCCACCTAGAGATATAAGGAAACATCTACGTAAGCACTATTATGATATCCGGTACCACATTACCTTGCCGTTTAATCTGTGTAACCATAGACGGCTTTAAACCACCTCCATACCGATTCGGTAGACAGATCCCTCAGACCTCGGCCTGTGGACGTCCTAATTGATATCCAACAACCTGTAGTGGAATTCACTAACTTCAATAGCGACATTCGCAATCGACATTTTGTTGTAACGATATTTATAACAATATTAGATTAGATTAGATTTATTACTTTTTCTTACAGAGGACTTATATGTACATATAACAATAGTTGCTTAAGAATAATACTAAAATTATAATGCAAGAAAAAGTAAGACACCCTTTAAAACAGAACGTTTTAGTATTGGGTGCCTCCTCAAAATAAAAATGTATGGAATCGTGTGTGTGCATGTAATATATTAACAGTGATTCACGAACATTATGTTTTGAGCTTTAAGAAAAACAATTAAGTTAACAATTCCTAGGTAATAGGGTTCAGAAAATGTTTGATATCGATGTGCGATAGCCCTAAAAGAAACGATTTAATGCTTGATAAAAATATACGCAAATTCCTAATTCCACGTATGGGGCAGGTAATGCATTAAAAGCTTTGCTAGACTATTGTATAAAAGTTATTGTAATGAGTGGTACGAGATATGGGAACAGATACCAGTCCTTGTAGGTTTCTTCTCAAATTGTAGTTATCCGAGATAACGCTACCCACTTCGAATGAAAAATATCCTTAAACATTTGTAGTAGTACATGTGCTTTACAGGAAGAATTCTCAGATCCCCAAACAACTGCATGGTGTGATACAATCGACCAGCACTACATATTTTTCTTATACAACATTTTTGAATAGTTAAAAGCTGCTGCATTTTATAGAAAGAAGCAACAACTTATGCCGTATTGGAGCTTAGAGTGGACCAACGCGTAGTAGAGTGTCTTAATAATAATAATAATAATAATAATAATAATAATAATAATTCCCAACGGATTACCCACCATATCCCGCCCGACCGGCGCGAGGGGCGCATCCGCATAACGCGCGGATTATTCGTTCGTGCCGTGTCGTTGAAAGGCTTTGGTTTGTTAATCGTCGAGATCTAAAACTGCTCAGCTACAGAGAAAACCTCATCAGCTAAGTAAAGTAGATATAGGATAGATTATACGTTAAGAAATAACTAGTTAACAGAATAAAATTATTGTTAAAAGTTAAAATAGAAGTCAAAGAATAAAAAACAATTAGTAGCTATGAATTTAGGACAGAAAGAATTGATTTTTTTATGCTGAAAAGCGAGTCTGAAATATCAAATCTACCAGAAAGAGAGTTATAATCTTGACACAAACAGCGAAAAGGCTCATTTAACTGAAAATTGGTTCGGCACTGTTTTAAGACTAGAGGTTTAAAATGCCTTGAAGGACGAGACGGTACATTGAAGTTCACTTCACTTAGAAGAAATGGGCTGGATAGTGAACCATTTAGCAATTTAATCATAAAAATAATTCCAAGCATTTCCCGACTAGAAAGTGTGTGTAGATTAATGAGTTTTAAACGATTCGTATAGGGTGGCAGATTGTACGAGGGATCCCAATGAAAATCTCTTAAGGCAAATAGTAAAAATTGTTTTTGAACTGATTCAAGGCGATCTACATGAACCTGGTAACGCGGGTTCCAAATTATAGAACCATATTCAAGTATCGGTCTGACTAATGTAGTGAAGAGGGCTTTAGTTACATAAGGGTCGCTAAATTCTTTAGACCATCGTTTAACGAATGCTAGGACACCTCTAGCCTTATTGACTGTTGTATTAATATGGCGGTTGAAACTGAGTTTATAGTCCATAGTAACCCCCAGGTCAACAAAATCATACACTTGCTCAAGACTATAATTTTTAATTGTATAGGAAGCCGGCTGAGAAATTCCACGCGAAAAACCCATGTGTTTACATTTTTTAAGGTTAAGTGGCATATAATTTAAATCGCACCAAGTAACTAGTGCATCTAGATCTGATTGTAGCTTATTTCTATCTTCAAATGACGCGAATGACATGAAAAGCTTTACGTCGTCGGCATACATTAACATTTTTGAAAATTTTATTATTGTAGAAATATCATTTATAAACAACAAGAACAGAATCGGGCCAAGATGGCTTCCTTGAGGAACCCCCGAAGAGACATAAATGACATCGGATACTAAATTTTTGAACATTACTCTTTGTGTCCTGTCACTAAGGTAAGAAGAGATCCAGCGATTGAGACCCGGCTGGAAGCCCAACTGATCGAGTTTATGAATAAGTAATGAGTGACACACTTTGTCAAAAGCTTTGCTGAAATCCGTATAAATAACGTCGGTTTGCAGATTTTTTCTAAAGCCATTTGAGACATGACTGGTAAACTCAAGTAAAGTTTGAACAGATGTTTCTGAGACTATAAAAATGTCGGACGGTAGATCGCATGTAGGACTTCAAACGCGAGATGTGTGTGAACCAACTTAGATTATGATCAATAGAAACACTAAGACATTGAAATTCACATACTTTTCCAATTGTAAAACACTTCTCGCAACAGTTTTTGGATGTAGATTGAAGTACATCAATTTCGTTTTTTTGCTGACAACAAGCTTATGTGCAGTAAACCACATTCTCAACAAATGCACGTCGTTATTGACTTCTGCTATAAAGTTCGAAGAACCAGAGGCAATAGCAAGGTCGCCCGCAAATTCAGTAACTTTTCCATAACAGGGTAGCGAGAGTATTGAATTAAAGTAAATCAAAGTATCGGACCTAAAACAGATCCTTGTGGTACTCCTAAGCTGATTGTAGCAGGACTACTTAGACTACTACCAATCTTTACTTTCTGTACCCTTCCTGATAAGTAACATTTAAACCAACTAAAAATGAAGCCGCGAAAGCCCTCCCGATACAATTTGTGTAATAAAATTTGGTGATCTACCATATCAAATGCTTTCGAGATATCAACGAATAGACCAGCACTGGTTTTTTTTTATCGTCTACCTCCCTATAAATATGTGAACAAAAGTGCAACAGTGTATCTTCTGCACCTCGCTTACATCTAAACCCGAATTGCATTGCACTGAAAAAAATGCTTGTCTTCAAGAAAAGATATAATTCTAGATTTAACAAGTTTTTCAAAAACATTTATTCTCGTTAAGTTGGTTTTACCATTCCTTTTATTAGAGTTTTTTCCTCATACCGTCTTAGTCATTATACCAGTCATAGTATGATCTGTAATTTTTAGGTCAAGATTTAGGCTTTTACACTTACCGAGAGTACCGCACCTACTACGACATAATACATGATCCAGGCAGCTCCCAGAGATACCGCGAGTTGGTTCATTTAAATATGATACAAGGCCATGATTGGCTTAGGTCTTGATAACTATCCACAAAAAGTTCTGAACACTCTTCCAAAAAAGACTGTATAGGAACTGCATGTAATCTATAGGCACATAGAGAAATTTAACGACACCTTAAGAATATCTGCGCTCGTTAAATTGAATTCAACAAAATCGCAGTCGTACATACTCCGCACAAAAATATATCAACATTTTGCTGAAGGCTGCGTATGTTCTAGTGAACAACAACAATTGAGTCGTTATACGCATTTAACAAATTTACATCTTTAATAGGACCTATAAAAGCGTGGTTGTTTGTATCTAAAAAATTACAAAAAATCGGAGCAAAATAAATATTAATTAGTTAGTTAAATATGTAACTTCGCAGAGTAATAACCTCGCCATTATCATAAAAATTTTACCATGCTTCACTCGTATATACTTATAATTTTTAGTTTTCATAGTTTTAGCTCTGTTATTCGAAGTTAGGCTGTCGTTTATGTAAATATTTGCTTTGTTTTTATCACCAAAAATATCAGTTGCCAATTTTGCCTTTACCTTTGATTTGCAAGACTTTATTTTTCTCTTGAGCTCTACCGTAGCAAAATGTATGCGGAGCACTTTTTTTCCCGGAAAAGTGCCATTATTCTGCTTGAGTGAACTTACGTAGCTTTTACTAATTTTTTCTGAAGAGACAGAGAAGCCAAAAGCAGTGTTTAAAATTTTTTGAGTGCACTCATTTGCATTGTCGCTTGTTACCTGTGTTATACCAACGATATCAATAGCGCTGTTTAGCAATTGCTTGTCTCTCCAGTTTAGCGCACTCTCAATCGCTATTCACTTTTCGTTTATTCGCGATCAGCTGTGTCGTTAAGTAAACAACATACAATTTGGGGTTGTTATCTGTGTCGTTAAATAAACAACACTTAACTTGAAGTTTTTGGCGAAAGTTAAAATAATATTACTATTATATCAATATTATTATTGTCAAAAAAAATGGCATTGGAGTACTTAGCGTACATTTTTTAGCGGGATGAGGAATCTTCCAGCCCTGCGCTAGTGGACAGACGATTTCTGGATGACACTTTCCACTTGAGTGCAACGGAATTCAGGAAACTCTATCGTCTAACGCCATACTTAGCACAAGACCTCATATATGAACTTGATGGTCATTTAACGGGCTTAAGAATAGCAGCGATATCGACAGAGAAACAGGTAAATCATGCAATTTCAAGAAATTTTTAGTTCTAAACACTTATAATTATTTTACCTTTTAACTGATCTACGATTTTTCGCCGCTAGATGATATCAGCGGCTCGTAGACGAACAATGGGGCATATCCATGAGTCAGACATCTGTAAGTCGCTGTATACATCGCGTGACTGACGCAATAAACCATTACATGTTCTTCGCAAAAGTGGCATTTCCTATGATTCAAATAGAACGGCAAGCTGCGAAAGAAATTTTCTCTTCCGCACCTTCACCATTTGTGGGAGGTACTAATGGAGCTGTAGAATGATTGAAACGCGGAAGTGTAGCGTGTGATTAGAATTGATTCTTTATTGAAAATCACTTTCTTTTTATAGGAAATTTCTTACCATAATTTACATTAATACTTACAAACTACTTATGTATATAAACTACAATACTTATAAACTATTTACTTACACACGATATGCTGTGTCAGCATATGTGTTTCATAACTATGGAATGGTTTGTCAGTCGCCCTGACGTAGTGACTTGACTCATCATAATTGTAACAAGATATGCGGTACGCTCGTTAGAAGTCAAGCGCCCGCTGTGCAGTTTAATGGCATTTAAATGGGTCACAATATTTTGGCATTGTGTGTGGTCACTGAACATGTGCATACCAAATGTTTGTAAATGCAATGTGTTCAACAGTGATACTACACCTTCCCCCTTAAAAAAAAAATAGACATATATATTGATGCTTGTAGCTACATATATGTATGTTTATTTTTCTAGACATGCCTTATTGTTTGTGTTTACAAAAATTTAATTGTCTTTTGGCTCTTATTACCATTATTGCATAAAGCGTTTTTCATTCTTTTCTTTTCATTTGTTTACATTTGTTGGGTTCATTTTTTTTTGTATTGCACATGATATGTGATATTTTTCTTTTGGCTTGTGCCGTTATTAAAATGAGTAAACTGGAGTGCTTATTGTTGTCGTTGTAATTCTTTTTTTTCTCTTGTTACTATTGCCGTTAAACTGTTTTAAGTCTATTCTTATGAATTATGATTTCTTTTTTGTTTTTATTACTATTTCCTATGCTATGTGGGATTAAAGTGAAATTGTCATTCTTATCTATACTTTTAACTTTGTAAGGTTCACTATATCTATTTTCTAACTTATGGGAGGCCTCTTCTTTAACTAATACTAAATCTCCTATTTTAATTTATTTACTATAGCTAGTTTTGTCATAGTTGGTTTTTTGCTTTTCTTTAGCCTCTTGGACTAATTTCCTAGCTCTTTGTTGTGCGGTTTGAAGTCTATATTTTACTTCTTTGTCATATGCCTCATGGTTGTATACCGGGCTAATTTTATCTTCCTTTAAAAATTCATAATTTGGTGGTTGTTTTGCGGATATTAATTCAAATGGACAATATTTGTGTGTGGTAGATGGCGTAGTATTGTAACAATATGCGAAATACTTTAGGTATTCATCCCAATAGTCTTTGTCACTGGATATGTATGCGCGTATATATTCATTTAATGTCCGGTGACTGCGTTCTACAGTACCCAAAGTTTGATGATGGTACGGTGTTGAAGAGTTATGTTCAATTTTCAACAATTTACACAGTTCTTTGAATAAGCTATTTTTATATTCCGTGCCCATGTCTGTCAAGATTGTTTTCATTTGTCCATAAATCAATATGAAATGCTCGAACACGGCTTTAGCGACTGTTATTGCGTGTTTGCCTGGGACTGGGATAGCTACCAAATATTTAGTTAGATCGCATATAATGGTAACTGCATATTCGTTTCCAGTATCGACTTCGGTAAAGGGCCTACTGTATCGATTTGTACAATATCGAATGCCTTCGGAGGTGTCTCCGTTATTGTCATTGGTTCTTTGATATGTTTATTAATTTTATTTTTCTTGCAGTGGATGCAGTTTTTTACATATTTTCGTATGTCGTTTTTCATATTCCGTCAGCTATATTTCTGCTTGATTTTATCTGTCATGCGATTTATTCCTGGGTGGCCACCACTAATAGGATCGTCATGATATTTATGCAGAATTTCCTTTATTTTCCGGGGATTTGTCACGTATATAACCTCTGGGGTTAGAGCTTTTGTTAACTTTTTGAGAACTTTATTACCCATTTCTATAAATTTGCCTACTGCAGTATAATTCTTTTTAAACAATTTGTCCCCTAAGGACAACTGTAATTGTACAAGTCCTAAATTGCCGGCTTCTCTTTCGAGCCTGGTAAAGAATTGTCCTAAGTCAATCTTATCCTCAACAATTAGGTTGCTTGTATCAAAATTGCTACAAATTTTCTTTCCTTTTTTGAAATAAAATTTCGGAGGATTGAAAACGAGCTCGACATGTCTTTTTACTTCAAATTTATTTAGCGCTTCGTATATTTTGGGGTTCTCTTTGTGACTTTCTTTATTTTCAATATTATTGCTGTTCCTGTTTGCTGCTGATCTGGTAGTTATTTTTAATATTTTGCTTGCTTCCACTGACATATCTTTTAAATTTGTAATAGTTATGCGGGATAATGCATCCGCGATATGATTTTCTTTACCAGCTATATACTCCACTTCAAAATCGTACTCTTCTAAATCGAGTCTTACTCGTGTCAGCTTTGATGATGGACTTGTCATTGAAAATAGGTATGTTAAAGGACGATGGTCGGTTTTAACTTAAAATTTTCTGGCATATACGTATGGTCTGTAGAAGGTTATGGCCCAATGAATTGCGGCCAATTATTTTTCTATTGTAGCTGTGTTGGTTTCGCCTTTTGTAAAGGACCTTGAAGCGTAAGCAATTGGTAATTGTTTGCCATCGTGTTCTTGGCTAAGGACTGCTCCACAAGCGTATCCACTAGCGTCTGTTGTTATGCAGAATTCTTTATCGAAATCTGGGTATTGCAAGACTTTGGACTAATTAATGCTTCCTTTAAGTCGACAAAAGCTTTTTGACATTCTTCTGTCCATTCGAAGGCAACATTCTTTTTGCATAGCCTAGTTAACTTTCTTGAATGTTCTGCAAAATTTGGTACAAATCTTCTGTAATAATTGCAGAAGGCTACAAATCTTTTAACTTCGTCGGCTGTTTTTGGTGTTGGGTAATTGTGAACTGTTTCAAATTTGCTTGGGTCCGGTAATATTCCCTTGTTTGTGCATTTATGTCCTAAATATGTTACCTCTTGGCTGAAAAATAAGCATTTATCTGGATGTAATTTTAAGTTGTATTTTCTGCAGGTAGAGAACATGTCTCTTAAATTTTTTAGCATATGGTTTTCTGAACAACCTAATACAACTAAATCATCCATGTAGAGAAATGCTTGAGATGGTTTAAGGCCAGCGAATGCGAATGTCATCATTCGTTGGAATGAATTTGGGGCTACTTTTAAACCATATGGTAATCTTTTGAATCTATATGTGCCATTTTCGGCAGTGAATGAAGTAATGTCCCTAGAGTCTGGGTGTAATTCTATTTGATGAAAACCTGACATAAGGTCTAGGCATGAAAAATATTTTGCTCTTCCAAGTTGATCTAAAATGTCATCAATTCTTGGGAGTGGGAATTTATCTGCTGCTAGCTTTTTATTTACCTGTCTGTAATCAACCACTAGTCTCCATCTTTTTTCTATTTTTCCTGGGAGTGATTTTTTAGGGACTAGTAGGATTGGGCTATTATATTCCGATATGGAGGGTTCTATTATGTCATCTTCTATTAGTTTATTTACTTGTTTGCTGATTTCTCCCTTCTGGGTTTGAGGCAATCTGTAATTTTTTATGTAAACGGGGGTGTCATCCTTCATGTATATAGAAATTATTAGAGGAGATTGGTTCGGTTTCTAGTGCAAATATGTCTATGAATTCTGTGCATAGTGTTGTTAATTGAGAATTGACAAATTTTGGAAAATTTTTTGTTAATCTTTTTAATTTTTCTCTATCTGTGCAGCTTTCACTGTGTGTGGTTGCTTTAATTAGTGTATAGTCGCCTAAATTTTCAGTATTAATCTTATAATTTGGAATAATTGCGTTGTTTTGTGTCGTGTTAATAATTCTAACGAAAGTTTATTCGTTATTTGTAATAGAATTTGCAATATAAATACCTTCGGATAGTTGTTTGTGTGGTATGAAAATGTTTTTATTATTTGTATTTATTTGAATTTGTCTAATAATTTCCGATCTAGCCGGAATTGTGATTGTGTTGACGGACAGACAGTTTGTTAGGTTCATTGTTATTGTTTGAGGGAAATCATATGGTCTTAGGATTAGTTTATCCTCTGTTTTTCCATAATCTAGAATACAATTGTATTTCTTTATGAAATCTAGACCTATTATTCCATCACATGGAATTGGAAAGTTGTCTTCCACAACATGAAATTTATGATAAATTAGAAGGTCATCGCCTTTTAGATCTGTTTTTATTGTCCCTAAAGTGCTAGTTATTCCCCGACCAATGCCTTTCAAATCTGTGATTTGTTCAGTATTTATTTTTTCTTTATTATTTATTTGCTGTTTTTTAATTATGGAGATATCGGCTCCAGTATCAATTAAAAAATCTGAATATGAATTGTTTAATGAAGTCCTTGTAGATATATAGCTGTTTAAATTTAGATTAAGTACGCATATTTTTCTTTTTGTTAATTTTGAGGTGGAGTTTCCTGGTTTTCCGTTTCGGTTATGGCGCGCACATTACGGTTCTGGTTGTAGGATCTATTGCCGTTTTGGGCTTGTGATCCTCTCCGGTTATTATTGTTGTTGTACGACCTCGAGTTATTGTTATATCTCGGTTGTGGTCTGAATCTCCGTTTTTGGTAATAGTTGTTACTACGGTAACCTCCACGGAAACTACTCCTGTACTGACCTTGCTGTCGTACATTTAAAATCGTGTTTGAGCTGCCTGTAATTTCGGTGCAGCTGTTTGTAAATTTAGAGATTGCGTCGTTCATCGTTGTGAACGTTCCTGCTTGCATGATCATTTTGACCTTGTCATTAGAGCAGTTTTTACACATGGCTTTAACTGCTGCCTGTGTTGAATATCTCGTGGCTAAGTCTGGGTTTAATCCATCAGAGATATATGCTCCTTCTAATGACTTTGTGATTTTTTCAATTTCCGCTGTGTATTGGTTAGCAGTTTTGCTACGCTGTTGGATGTTTAGTAGTTTAGCGGTTAGAACTTTATTGCGGTTTTTAATTTGTTTTTTATTTGTTCGACCGTGGACTCATTACTAATAAAATTCCTTGCTGTACCTTTCAGCTTTGTTTTTATCATGTTAATGGCCAATGCCTCGTGTGTATCCTTGATTTGCTCAAGTATATCGAGTGCATCTAGGAAACTATGCAGATTTTTTGGTTTACCATCAAACTCTGGTAATACTGACGAAGCAGTTTTAATAAATTCAACTACTGTTTGTGGCATTGTGACGTTTATGATTGGTATATCTATTGGTTGAAGGTTTGGTCTATTTTCTTCTACCAATGGGCTCTGAGCGCGTTCTGCCAAAAGTAAATTGAAATCTATTTGAAGGTCTTCCTCTACTGGTACATTGAATTCTATATTGTATCTTGCTAAAGAAGATACTAATTTGTCCCTTACGGCAGAGAAAAATTGGTAAGACTCTACTTGGTGTTCCTTGGTAAGTATGTTATTTACCGCTTTAATCACCTGTCCTATGCTATTTAGAGCTTCTTAAATTATCTTAAGATGCTTTTTATATTAATATTTTTATTTATGCATTTGTATGATTTATCAGCTTTTATTTTGTCTTCAGATAAGGTATCATATATTTCTTGCCATTTATTCATTTATAAACTTTGCGTTTAGACGCGTTGTTGTACATTGTTCAACCGTCTTAATTTATTTTTTATATAATTTTTGATTAAAACTGCAATTGCGACAATTAAACATGTAGCTAAACATGCTAAGATTGTCAACCATTTATCGGAGATCTCTTCTTTCTGTTCAATAATAGGATGTGGTTCTTATTTGACTAATCTATCTTCAGATTTTTGATCTGCTGAACTTTCTTTGCCTACCTCATATCCTGCTATACCTACTAAAATGCTGTTTACGGCAATTTTCCACCATGATGCCATTATTAAAAAATTCACTAGTAAAATTTTCTAATTTGAATTTTTATTTTTATTTATTCATAAATTTGTTTTTTTTTTTTCAATTTTTTAATTTTCTTCCGGGTTTAATTTCCTTATTAATCTATTTATTTCTTCTTCTAATGTGGAAGGATATAATAAGTCTTTCATTGTGGGTTCTCTACCCATTCCTATATAGGACCAAACGTGTTTTAAATATTTTAAATTATGCCTGTTGCCTCCCTTGTTAGGAGGTCTTGACCTTTGTATTTCTATTTCTTCGTTTTCATGCTCTAGCTTATCAACAATATCATTGATTAATTCATAATCAAGATCAGGTGGTAGTGCATTATCCATAAGAAATAGGTATTTTCACATTCCAATTTACTCAATTTTTTATTTATTAAGAATTTGCTCCGTAGCTTTTTTAATAGTGTCTACACACTGTTGAAAGATTTTGTCAAATTCTTGTTGAGTCGTTATCTCTTTCATTATGTTATACCTATTAATACTAATAATTGTCCCTAAGCAAATTTAATTGCTACTTCTTTAGCGGCCTAAAGGCGTGCTCAAATTATTCTAATATACTTATATTTTCAAATTAATAGCTGCTATTCTTGCTGCCAGTCACCATATTTTGCGCTGCCAGTCTTGTTGAGTGTTGGGGTTTATTGTCATCAAATTATTCCACCCTTTTTTTTTTTTTTGCACTATACCGCCAGTCGGGTTGCTTCTATTATTCCACCCTTTTTATGCCTTTATTTGTGAAGCCCATTAGGTACTCGACGGACTTGCCACCAGGTAAGTCCAATTGTTTACCCGCCGTATATAGCGGTTTCATGAAAAGCAGGTAGGTATCCGCATAAAATGGTGTAGTGTCCCCACCAGTTGTAGCATCTAAATTTTCCTCCTGTTTAGTGTTCAGTGTAGGCAGCTTATTTATTCAATTCTGGCTCTTCATCTTTAAATAATTGCAATAGAATGATTGAATTATATTTCGTCTACTCTGTTTGGTTCTCGTAGCGTTTTGCTAGTTAAGCAAATTTTCGCTTACTTATAACCAAAACTGGCGCAGGATCGCCATGTAGAATGATTGAAACGCGGAAGTGTAGCGTGTGATTAGAATTGATTCTTTATTGAAAATCACTTTCTTTTTATAGGAAATTTCTTACCATAATTTACATTAATACTTACAAACTACTTATGTATATAAACTACAATACTTATAAACTATTTACTTACACACGATATGATGTGTCAGCATATGTGTTTCATAACTATGGAATGGTTTGTCAGTCGCCCTGACGTAGTGACTTGACTCATCATAATTGTAACAAGATATGCGGTACGCTCGTTAGAAGTCAAGCGCCCGCTGTGCAGTTTAATGGCATTTAAATGGGTCACAATATTTTGGCATTGTGTGTGGTCACTGAAGATGTGCATACCAAATGTTTGTAAATGCAATGTGTTCAACAGTGATACTACAGAGCCATCGACTGCACTCATGTCTCAATCATGAGCCCGAATAGTCATGAAGAGGCATATCTGAACCACCATGGATACCATTCTACAAACGTGCAGACGGTGAAGTGAATCTCACTCAAAAATAAAGCCACAGTTTAATAATAATAATAATTCCCAACGGATAACCCACCATCCCGCCCAACCGATACGCGGGGCGCATCCGCATAACTCACGGTTTTATATATATATATATATATATATATATATATATTGCCAAGTCGTTGAAAGGCAGGGGTTTGTTAAGTGTCGAGATCTAAACCTGCTCAGCTACAGAGGGAAATTCATCGGCTAAATAACACAAGAAATTAAAACTTATAAATAATGTATTAAGAGAAGAAAGAATCAGTTAGATTGTAAAGAGTAAATTCATAAAGTTGCTATGGGTTAAGCGAGGATAGTCTTTTTTAATGCTAAAAAGCGAGTCAGAAATATCAAATGTACTGTAGTGAGTGTTATAATTATGACACAAACATCGGAAAGGCTCATGTAATTCAAAATTAGTCCTGCACTGTTTAAAAAAAATTGGTTTAAAATGTCTTGATGGCCGAAAAGGAAATGTTAAAGGTTACTTCTCCCAACAAAAATGGGCTAGAGACCAACCCGTTTAATAATTTAATCATAAATATTGTTCCGAGCTTTTCTCTACAACTAGCAAGGGTAGGAAGATTAATAAGTTTCAAACGATTAGTATAGGGAGGCAAATTATACAGGAAATCCCATGAAAGGTCTCTTTAAGCGAAAAGTAAAAATTGTTTTTGAACCGATTTTAATATATATTTCAATTTTTTAAGATTGAGTGGCAAGTTTAAATCGCACCAAGCACCCAGTCTATCAAGATCTGAAAGAAGTAAAGCTCTATTTTCGCTCACCGAGTAATACATAAAAATCTTAACGTCGTCAGCGTACATCAAAATTTTGGAAAACTTTATAGTACTGGATATAGCATTAGGTTAGGTTAGGTTAGGTTGCAAGGGCAGGACAGAGTACCTGGACTCTGCCCGACACTTAGGCCACTAAATAGGCCCATTGTGATACCCTATACGGTCTCTACCCACCTCTATGCCCCAGAGATGCGAGCAAGTCATCCCCGACGCCGACAGCAGCTCAGCCGCTTAACAGTTAGCCGATCCAACAACCCTAGAGTATCCGAGTTCAAAGGTCTCCCGCGAGCTGAGAAGGACCAGTCGACTCACACGGTTGCGCTGCCGTCGACGCCAGGGAAAACCAACTCACACCCTGTTCAAGGCAGGGGATCGAACCACTTCGTGGAGTCAATAAATTTTGATAACGCTTTTAATTCCATTTGTGATACCTCAGCGAGGTTATTGAGAAACGGTTGGCCCAAGATAGCTAACCGTCGCCTGCTGAGTGCAGGGCATTGACACATCAGATGCTGAACACTTTCCTCCTCCTCAATACATCTGCAGCTGCGACAGTAATCATTAGACATTGCGCCCATTCTGGCGCCGTGAGTGCCTATTAAACAGTGCCCTGTTAGAACCCTTACCAGGGATGAAATGTCCGATTTATTGAGGGACAGCAGGGAGTTTGTACGTCTTTTGTTGTAGGAAGGCCAGGTTAGCCTGGATATCTCACACGTCGAGAGCCCTGACCAGAGCATATTTGCTATTTCCATTGTTTTTGTGCTAACACTAAATTTAAAGGAGGCCATGGGTATGCCTACCGAGCTATTTCCTGGAAGGAGATGGGTGGTGGTACCCCGTCTAGCCAGCTCATCCGCTCTGCAGTTGCCTTCAATATCCCTGTGCCCAGGTACCCAAATAAGGCTAATACTGAAGTGCTGAGCCATCTCGTTGAGAGATCTGCGACATTCAGTTAACGACTTTGCATTGTCGACATATGAGTTCAAGGCTTTAAGTGCGGCCTGACTGTCTGAGAAGATATAGATCTGTTTACCATTTTGGGGCATGGATACCAAGCTTTTCACCGCGCCGTGTATTGCCAGCATTTCCGCTTGGTACACGCTGCAGTGGTCGGGAAGACGGAAGGAGATCTCTAGTCCCAGGTCCGGTGAAAAGATTCCTCCCCCCACCTTCCCCTCAAGCTTGGAGCCATCAGTAAAGATGTTGATGGCGCCCCGAACCGTATGTGGTCTGCTGTCCCATTCTTGTCTTGTCGGTATTATAACCTCGTAGTTCCTGACAAACACGTTATTTGACGCGCAGTAGTCCGTGTGTGGTGGAATGTTAACAGGCGCGTGGTTGCCCAAGATTGTGGCGTGCCCACTTTGTCCATTTATCCAGACGCCAGTCTCCCTTATTCGCAAAGCTGTGATCGTGGCTACTTCCTTCGCCACCAAATCAAGCGGTGGTAGATGCAGCATAGTGTTGAGTGCTTCTGTCGGGGTGGACCCAAGGGCCCCGGTTATGCAGAGTTCTGAACTCCTTTGGACTTTTTGTATCTGTTTGAGGTACGTATTCTTAGTAAGTGCAGGCCACCAGACTAGCACTCCGTAGAGTAGGATCGGGCGAACAATGGCTGTGTAGATCCAGTGCACTACCCTGGGAGAAAACCCCCACGAAACGCCAATTGCTCTCTTGCAAGTAAACAACGCGCACGTTGCCTTTTTAACCCGTTCTGTTATATTGTCACCCCAGAGTAGTTTCCTGTCTAGAGTAACTCCTAAATATTTGACTTTGTCACTGAATGCCAAAGTCGTGTTACCAATTTTTGGTGGTATAAGGTTCGGTATTTTGTACCTTCTAGTAAAGAGGACTAGCTCGGTTTTCTCGGGGTTAACCCCCAGACCTGTTGACTTTGCCCAGTCACAAATTTTAGATAAGGCTGATTCCATTAAGTTGCATAGAGTTTGAGGGAATTTTCCCCGCATCATAACGCAGATGTCATCGGCGTACGCAATCACTTGGTGGCCTTCCGCTTCCATGAGGCGTAGAAGCTGGTTTACAGTAACCACCCAAAGTAGCGGTGAGAGAACACCTCCCTGTGGGGTACCTCTGTTAACGAGTCTGTGAATCGAGTTCCCACCTAGCTCGGTTGTGATCCGTCTGCTAGTAAGCAGTTTACGAATGAACTCCACCAGACAGGTATCGACCCGCAGACCCGTCAGCGCAGAGGTGATAGCTTCCGGAAGGACGTTATTGAAAGCGCCTTCAATGTCGAGGAAAGCCACCAATGTATATTCCTTTAGGTGAAGTGACTTGTCTATAACAGATACAAGAGAGTGCAAGGCAGTATCTGTTGACCTACCCTTACTGTAGGCATGCTGAGTTGGGTCAATCGATCTTCTGACATAGTCCTCCAGAAGTCTTTCTAGGGTTTTAAGAAGAAATGAGGATAGGCTTATAGGCCTAAAGTCATTAGGTTTAGTATGAGATGGCTTCCCGGCTTTGGGGATGAAGACTACCTTAACCTCCCTCCATGAAGTGGGTACGTAGTTGAGCCTTAGGCAGCCTATAAACATAGTTTTCAACCAGGGCATGATAAGCCCGGATGTATGTTGTAGCTGGGCCGGGAATATTCCGTCTGGTCCAGGCGACTTATGGGGCTTGAAGGTAGATAAAGCCCAATCTAGCTTCTTCTCATCGGTGATCTCCCTTATCATTTGATCGGAAGGCACCTTTCCGCCGGTAGTAGTAGACACGTCTGTGCATGTCGGGAAATGTGTATCCAGGAGCAGATTCATGGTATCCGTAGTCGAATCCGTCCACTGCCCATCTGGCATTTGGACGTGGCTCAGTGTTGCTGGCGCTTTTGAGAGCACCCTCCTCAAGCGCGAGGCAGCAGATGTGGATTCAATTTCACTGCAGAATTCCACCCAGGAGGTTCGTTTGGCCTTGCGGATTTCTTTTTTATATGTACTTAGCTTAGTTTTGTAAACAGCCCAGGATAGCTCGCGGCCGTCCTGTTTGGCTTTATTAAAGGCAACCCTACAAGCCTTCCTGAGTCTATCTAGATCAGACGACCACCAAGGTGGCTTATGGGTTTCCGTTACCTTTTTGATCGGGCAGGCCTTATCTAAAGCAAGCTTGCATTGTTGATTAAAAGTGTTAACTAGCTCGTCTAGTTCCTTATCATTTCTAGGTGTGACCATTTGTTTTGATAGATTTCTATCAATGAGCTTCCTGTAGTAGCCCCAGTTTGTTCTTTTTATATTTTGTATGAATTTTGGACATGTGTGCGTATCTGCTATTGAGAAACTAATATATCTATGGTCTGAGAAGGAGTGTTCTGTTAGAACCCTCCATGATTCTATGAGGTCGCTGAAGGAGTCGCTGACCAGTGTAATATCAAGGACTTCCTCGCGGTTCCTTGTTATGAATGTGGGGTCACTTCCCCTGTTGCATAAACTTAGATTAGTGCCTAATAAGTAGTTATATAGTGACTCACCTCGGTCGTTTGTGTCGGTGCTGCCCCATTGAGTGTGATGGGCATTCGCATCGCCTCCAAGCACAATTAGATTATTACGTGGCCTAGTGGAACTCCCGAGCTCTCTGAAGTTATGTGGCGGTAGTGAACCTTCGTGATCGTGGGCCAGATAGAAGGAGACAAATCTACAACTTCTACCCAACCCCTCGACGCTAATCGCTGTCAGATCTCCGTCACTAAATTGGGGTAGAAGAAAAGCGTTAATATTTGACTTAGCTAAAATACACGTACGAGGCTTACCCTTATCTTGAGCGCTGTAGAGCTTGTAAGTGGGAGTCCTCAAACCACAGATCCTATTTCCAGTGATCCACGGTTCTTGAACTAAAACGATATCTACTCCCCCTGCCGAAAGTTGGAGTAGAAGCGCAGCTGACGCTGCTCTACTGTGATGAAGGTTGATTTGGAGGACCCTCATCATCTTGCTTTTTAGCACTCTCCTCCGTGAGCGTCGCGTCGGCGTCGTCCTCGCTCAGAAGCTGACTCTCGGAGTAAAGCCTCCTGAGAGTCCCGCTACCGTCCAAGCTGGACGAGGCATAGCCGCTCCGCACATCCGACCCACTGTCATCAACCTCCATCTCGTTATCGCTGGGGGGAGGCTCCACCTCCGCCAGAGATGAAAAATTAGCCAGGGCTTCGGCGTCCGCCTTGTACACCTTCAGGCTTATATTTTTGAAACCATAGCTTACGCGGTAGTTGCACCGGTCCAGGGCCTCGATGCTTACCTGGTCTAGCAGCAGAACTATCTGCATCGTCGCTTGTCCGGCTGCTTTGTCCACGCTGACCACCTTCCAGTTTTGGGTCGGTAGACCCGGGTTAAACTCCTGCAATTGTTCCAGGATTTCATCTGGCTCCGTTGGCGTCACTGGAACCCAGGCTCTAGCTCTTGGCCGCTGCGGGATGTCGCACGCATCCACTGCTTTGAGGCGCGCGCCAGGGTACACTTCCCCTATTCGCTGCACGCCAATCTTGTATAGGTCCACGGACCTAGCGTCTCCACAGGCGATCAGCCTGACATTGCCTTGGTACCATCCTGCATCGGTATAGGATGGTGGCGGTCCAGGGTTCTCCCTCTTCACCTGGATGGCAACTTTAGCGAGCGCGGCTTCGATCCACTTCCATTGTTGTTTCGGGATCCTGCCATCTACGCTGCCCTCATCGATAACGCCAATGATCTTGCGATCCTTGGCTACCGCCGCGAAAGACCGTGTATAGCCTCCCTGCGTTTTGGCCCTTTTCGGTGCCGTTGGGGTAGTCACCTCCACTGAGCGATTGCGCTTAGAGGCTTCCCCTTTGTTAGCGCCATACAACTCCAGTTTAAAATCCGGCACTACCCGCCGAGCCCACGCCAGGTCTCGCTGGAGCTTCGCCCAAACCTCCGCAGAAACATCTTCCTCCCTTGTCGGTGAGGTCGCGTTTCTGTACAGAATCCGGGCTGCAGACCGCTTATCCTGGTGGCTGGCCTTTGTGGGTTGCCTAGGCATCGAGTCCTTGGCCCTATCGCTAGCACCCCCCTCACCCTTGGCGCCCCCAGCTACGGACTCGCCAGACGCTTTGCGCTGAATGGCAAGGCCACTGGTGGAAGCTACAGGATTGGTGGTAGCTGCGTTGCTGGCCTCCCGATCGGCACCCCTGGTAGAGGCACCGGTCATCGGACTACTCGGACCGGTTTTGCACTCAGCCCTATCCCGTCTAGCTGCCGCTGCAGCACTGAAACGCCGGGGTGTCCTCTCGGCTTTCGTATCTTTGTTTTGGTCCGGTTTCCCCGTGACCATCTTAGCGGAGCGAGCTCCTGCTGACTTTTTATTAGGAGAGTCAGACTCCTTGCTTTTATTTACATTTTTATTAATATATTTTTCCATAATTAGGACCCACAAGTGGCGGAGAAGGGGACGGTCCGCATTACCCGGGTAAGGCTAAATAGAATCGGAGGTCGCCCGGTGTCCGAAGCACTCCGTTCGCGACTGGGCTATTTAAGGGCCCCCAGCCAGGTTGATCATCGGCACGGGTCGTATGACACCTTGATCCAGCCCTTACAAGGAAGGAAAAAGGGGGGGGGGGGGGGGGGGAAGGGGGGGGTTTGGGGTTGAAAAGGTCGCCGCTCGAATTAGCCGCCGTAGCGTTACCAGGTATCACCACGAGGAGGCTCCTCCCCCGCTTGGAGGAGGAGGGTGTAAGCACCTACGAGTCGACGGTTTGGGGTGGCGCTGGTGTGTGCAAGGCGCGAACACCCCCATTAAGATACCCCACCCTTTATAGCATTAATGAACAGCAAAATCTGAATCGGGCCTAGAAGATACATCGATGACATTAGATAGCGCATTCTTAAAAACTACTCTTTGTGTTCTAAAAAGAAAATATCCAGCGGCTGAGACTGGGTTGAAAGTCTAGTAGAAAAAGTTTATGAATAAGTTACAAATGGCAAACTTTTTCAAACGCTTTACTGAAAGCTGTATATATAACATCTGTGTGCATTTTTTCTCTAAACGCGTTTGAAACATGGGTTGTGAATTCTAGTAGGTTTGTACTTGTTAATTTTTTTTTACAAAAACCGTGCAGAAGTTGTAAGCTGATTTGTAACAATGCCTTCAAATAATTTGGGAATAGCGGAAAGCTTTGCGATTCCGCGGTAGTTATCTACAGATGATCTACTTCCACTCTTACAAAGTGGTATAAGGAAAGATTGTTTCCAAGCAGTTGGAAAGCCGCCGATTTTTAAAGACAGATTAAATAGGTAGGTTAGAGGCTGGTAAATGTAGTTAGCACAATTTTTGAGAAAACAGGCCAGGATCATATAAGGGCCACATTTAAATGATCCCTTTAAGGTTTTCAGATAGAATAAAACAATTGCAGAGAAATTATAGGACTATTAATGGTGTTGTTTGCATTTAACTGATATGGATATTTGTTTCATCGAGAAAAGGTAGCAGTAGAATAATTAGATTTAAAAAAATTGGGCAAAGAAATTTGAAATATCTTGATTATCGCTGGATATACAGTCTATATTATATTTAATTACGTTTATATATATATTACGTTTAGAGGTTATGAAATCATAAAATGACTTTGGGTTACATATAAGGTTCTTTTTAAGTTTACAGATATAAGCACTGTAACATTTTTTATTCAGTTCAAAGTATTTCTGTCGTAGGATGGAGCATTTTAAGTAATCTTGGCTTAAACCGGAAATCTTGTATAGCTTGAATGTTGTAATTTGTTTATGCACAGATTTGTGATCCAAACCTGAAGATTTTGAATGTCAACCGTAAATTTGCAGGAGTAAGACGCGACTCATTATGAAAATGGAAATCACATGTTTTTGATAGGTAAGTGTGTTTGTTACTAAAAACAGTTTATGTGACAATACATATATTACAAAATATCCACAGGTGACTCTGGATATCGTTTAGAGCCATGGTTAATGACCCGCTACCAAACCAACCCGAATGAAGTTCCAAACTTCGCTAAAATGAGGCATTGTGTAAAGCTAGAAACCCAGTGGAGAGACTTTACGGTGTTCTCAAAGGGACTTAGCGATGTCTATCCTGATAGGATAGTTAATTCATGCGCCGTGTTGCATAACATCGGACTTGGTGATCAGATTTACGAGCCACAGAGCCAATAGCAAAGTAACAGCAATGCTAATCAAGACATGCCATCTGCAACATCGAGACGTGTCCAACATAGACTAATGGCAAATTATTTTACATGACCTACAACCTTTGTACATAAATAAAAACTCTACAAAATGTATAAAAATATTGTGGTATTTTATTGAAAGTTTTTATTATGGTACATAGCGTTTTGTTAGCCGAGCGTATTCGATTGTCGACTTTAAACAAAGCAATAATAAAAATTATAACAACTTTGGCTGCTTATACTTCAGTCTTAAGCATATTAACGAAAAAACTAACTTCATGTCCTATCACATTACAAATTAACTTTAACATGCATAAAAGGAGAACTTCATATTAAATATAATATATAAAATAAAAAATATACTTTTTTTCTATAAAATAAGACCGTAAACTTAAAAAATAAAAAACGGAACTTCATGTTCTAAATAATATCAACTTAAATCTAACATAAACAAAAAGGTACTTTAAATTAAAAAAAAACCATCAAATTAAAAAGCTGTTTCATTAAAAAAAAACCAGCTTCAAAGTGGTCTAACAATCATATTGTAGTGACATAAAATCATTGAATCATTTATTTGCGATGAGCCCATGTCAATATGACTGTTAGACCACTTTGAAGCGGGTGGGCCAAATATATGTAATTTTGCAGTGGGTAGACAATACCTGTGCAATTCAACAGTCAACATGTTATCCATCACATATCGACACCGTAATCGTCTAACAGATGAGGGTGTATAGAACGCATCTTTTATACTTACTGGTGGTAGATGACACCATTTAAATCGCGGAAAGCCTCCGAGCATGATTTCAAGCCCTCCCCCATTTTGGTGATAGCCTGCCCAACTGTGGTGGTAGCCTCCGCCAACCCTTTATTGCCCTGGACATTCTCCGCACTCCATTCAGCTAGCAAATTTTAAAAATTGAACACAATTAATAATATATATTTTTCAGAATATTACAAAACTACCTGTAAAGCATCTGCTTGTTTGCTTGAACATTCCACGGTGGCCGCATTTGAGTCAGCTAACACCTGCTAAACAAAAAAAATCATCAAAGTAATGTGAAATCCATTTCCCTATACTAAAATTATTCAAATTACTTTTAATGCTGATGCATGAGTTTGAGCTATTTCCAAAAACTTGGTTTTCAGCTCATTCTCTGCTTTTGTGCGCCTCTGCTTTTGTGCGCCTCCGTTTTGGTGTTTTCCTCGCCAGAGTGATCGGCGTCGATGACCGCACAGGTATGCCCAAACTTTCCTCGACCGATCACAGTTTCTGTTGCAGTGTGGTCTTTTTTTCGACGCTGATGATCTCATCGCCTCCTTCCATACGAAGTAGCAGCACGTAATAAGAAAATAAGTTCGTTACTTCTATGCCTTATTTAATTTAATAATTAAAAAGTATTTATTCATTACCTCCATCTCTGGCACGTTTTCCATCACGGTGTCATCGCCTTGTGTATAGTCTTTGCTTATTAAAGCAATAACACGCCTTTCCAGTTCAGTGAGTCGCTCTTCCTAAATGGGATTGTTGGTCTTTCTAGCCAGCTGCCTATTTCTTTCCGAACTTTAATGCTGGTTCGGCGTTTTAGATCCCTCCATACCTTGTCGTAAAACAAAATACTATTACATATACGATAAAATTTATAAATACAATGTTACGCCACTCTCAACGCTTTTTGCAGCACCGCCAAGGCTATTGAATATTGTGGACAGCTCATTCCACTTTTTACGGCACTCAGTTCTTTCCCTAAAGATTTTAAATCGATCAACTTCCCTTGAACGGCATTTTAAAGAAGACCAACGTAGGTCCTTGCCATCATTCACCAGCTCCACGACCCTCCCGGTCACCCCAGTACACTTGATATGGGCAAGCCCATCACAGAGCCAACACGCCACATAGAGTTCTTACTCGCTTTTAATTTGACAATTTTGATAAAGACAAGACAACATTAATTATCAAATCAGGAAAATAATAAAAAAGATTTTAAGGAAAATCAGTTAGAGTAGGCAACACTGAAAAACAATGGTAGCGATAAGTTTCAGATACCTTGT
Source organism: Merzomyia westermanni (assembly GCA_949987695.1). Lineage (NCBI taxonomy): Eukaryota > Metazoa > Arthropoda > Insecta > Diptera > Tephritidae > Merzomyia > Merzomyia westermanni. The sequence continues at coordinate 121,597,888 of OX465290.1, forward strand.
ATTGTGCATTTCAAACTCAATGTACAATACGAAGTAGGGAGATACGAAGTCAATCTCAAGCGAAAGCTGAAAATGCACTAACAAGACCATCGGCACCTATGTCAGTAGAGTCTGATGAAACTGATTTAAATGGAACCATCCCTACGCCTACAGAACTGGGAAAGTCTGTCCGGCGTGATTCCCCCTGGGCCCGGAGTTTTCGAAGGGGTCCGTATTTTTCAAGAAATTGAGTGAATGGTTAAATTATAATGCTTTTGAAAGTCGATTAATTCAAACATTTGGATTTCTAGATTGTTATCGACGGATTCGCTCCCGCCAAATCTCGAAACGCTCACTTCTAAGTTCGAAATAATTGAAGATTGGAGGATTTCAGACTGCATGTTCAAAAATTTGATCATGATAGTCAACAAACTTCGGAAGAACTGTTTTTTAATTAATCAAATCGATAAATAAATGTTTGACCAAGATGTTTCTGCCTTCTTATTAACTGTCAAGTCCTGCTATCCCCATATTCGTATATTCCGATATAATCTGAATAAATATTTCTGACCAAAAGTCTATGGCCCGGTTTCACCAACTCGACTTAACTTAGTTAAGTAGCGATTTTCACTTTTTCAGTTTCACCACCTAACTTAGCTAAGTCACAACTTAGTCAACTTGCCTGTTGACTTATTCTCGACTAAGCAGTGTTGCTGTGGTTCAAAACCTAAATGTCAGTAATGTTGCTAATTTGTTTTGTGCAACGCCCCAGTCGGAAACTTCACCATGCTTGACTTTAACAGGGTAAGCGTAGATGCATGTGATCGCTTGTTTTCTAGCATGCAACCATTACGAAACTATCGTTTTCAATTAAGCGCCTTCCAACTAAAGAGAAATGGGTGTAAGATCAATACATTCCTTCTTGTATGGCCATACATGCCCTTTTCGCACTGGGGTATTGGATGCGCATAGTTGTCTGGTATGAAAAAATACTACTATGCATAAAACAGCTGATCGGGTTGTTGTGCTCAAAATTATTTAAGTCGCTCAGTTGGTGAAACCCAAAATTAAGTTAGTCTCGAATCTGTGCTAACTTAAGTCACGACTTAGTTTTAGTCTTAGTCGCGTTGGTGAAACCGGCCCTATATATATGAACTGATAATACATTCTACTGATTTTCGAAATCGTATAAAAAAAATTAGTTTCACCCAATATCAACTATAAAGCAAATTCAATACATATGTGATGAACTGATGAGAGCATTTGACTTATTCTTTAAAAACATTGAAATATTACCTATTCCAAAAATCGTACGGAGAGGATGGTATCCTTCGCATCTAGTATAAAAAAATCCATCAGTATTTCTTAAGTAAGCCAATGCCGAGCAGCATAAACATAATCCAACATTGTTGGAAGAGTTGATTGTAAAAATGCCTATGACCAAAAGAGTTGACTGGACATCTTACTCCATGCAGATCCGTCCGTACGCCACATTAGAACATTTTGAGCAATGGGTGATCCAATTCGCCAGGATTATCACTAAAGCCACGATGTACTCACTGTCGTCCACTCCACGTTTGCCATCAAAGCCAGTACTTAGCGTAAACGAATCACCAAATAGCAACGAAGAGATGAAGCAGTGTTGTTTGTATTTGGATAAAGATGTTAAACAAAGTCGCGAAGTTGTCAAAGCTCACAAATTGTGTCACTCTTGTCTAGTAAAGGGCCACAGCATGTACCAATGTAAGAAGAAACATCCATGTATAGTGGATGGTTCCAGAAAGCCGCACCACTCCACACTAAATGAAGCCAATATACATTTAGCTCCAACCAATATGCCACAAATTAGGCCTGAGAATGATGCGCAACAAATAAACACTGTTAAAACGGGTAAGTTCAATCACAATACTACCAGAGTTTTGTATAAAATTTCTGATAGCGCAAACTGTTCCTAGCCTGGATTTGTCAATGCAAACTGTAACATTTTCGGAACTACAGCTTAAGAACTTCCCAATAGCAGACTACTCTAATGCAGAGCCAACAATCTTTAAAGGATTAAATAATTGTCACCTAACAACCAGTTTGAGTAGTATCCAATTCGAAAATTCAATTGTTGCAGTAAAAATGGCAATAGGATTTCTTGTTTATTGCAAACAAACTAACGAATGTAAACAAAGGCGAGTATCAAGAATTTTACATACGTCAATTAGGGATGATTGCCGATAAATGATTTAATTGTCGATTACTTTACAAGCGAAAATTTTGGAGTTGCCACGACGAAGAAAATGGTTGAGTCTAAGGACATCGTGGAAACAAATAGTAGGATTGGTAAAAAAAATATGAATGCGGCTTATTGTGGAAATAAGACGAAGTGCATTTGCCAGACAGTCGTGGCATGGCACTCAACCGATTCCATTAAATTGAGAGAAAATGATGAATGACTTAGAACTCGCTAATATATATATATACCGCATTTTGCAGTTTTTAATGTAAATAAAAAGGGTAAGCTTGTAATAATTTTCGATGCAACAGCATCAAGGGACCAGGTGAGATTCAACCATTGGTAAAAATATTGTTACAATTTAGGGAGGGCATTATTGCATATGTTTTTACAAGTGAGTATAAGGTAAAAGGATCAAAACGCACAACTATTTCTTTTTCTTCAATTGAAAGATATGTGATGAAGTCCATGATATTTGGAGCCACATGTTCCCCATGCAGAGCACAACATGTTAAGAACAGAAATGCTGAGGAAATCGCAAGGAATCGACCCGCAGTGATAAAGGCCATAACTGAAAATCATTATGTGGATGACTTTTTTTGCAGCTTTGGAAGTGAAAACGAGGCATTGGATATTGGACAAGCCGCACTAGAGACTCATTGCAAAGCCGGATTCGTTTTAAGAAATTTTACTTCGAACTCCCAAAGCGTTCAAAATCACCTTAACAATAACATCAAACAATTGCACCCTGTAGTCAGGTAGACAAGGTGTTAGGAATGTGTTGGGATAGCGAATCTGATGCATTTCTGTTCCAATTGAAACTCCATCGAGTAGATCCTTTAATACTCACAGTTATTAAGCTTGGTGATGTCCATATACGATCAATTTGGAATGCTAGCCGATATAATGGTGTATGGGAATGTTTGGTTGCAATCCCTTTGGCGAAAGGGTATTGAGTGGGATGACGTAGTACCTCCTGACATATTCTGTAAATTTCCGTTGTGGGTAGAAAAGTTACAAGTGGTAGAACAGCTCAGAGTAAGCAGATGTTATGCCCCACAGTTTTCATCGCTCAATACTACACTTGAGCTGCATGTGTTCGTTGACGCCAGCGAGCAAGAATTTACCGGAGTTCCTTATTGGCGAATCGTTGATTCCGAGGGTGTTAAAATAAGATTTGTTTTGGGGAAAACGAGATATGCACCTCTGAAATTGCTATCAGTACCCCGTTTAGAGATGCAAGCTACAATCTTGGGTTATTGAAAGTCATACTGTTAAGCCTTGCAAAACCATTTTGTGGACGGATTCCAGAACGGTCTTGATGTGGATCAAGCCCGATCATCGTCATTACAAACCATTTCTTGCACACCGAGTGAGTGAGATACTAGGCGAAACACATGGGAACGAATGGCGTTGGTGCCCATCGCATTTGAATGTGGCCGACGTGGCAACAAGGGCAGTCTATCCATTACGGGATGATACGAACTCACGACGGATTCGAGGTCCAGAGTTTCTGGTCGAGCAAGAAGAGTTTTGGGCAGTTTTTCAACACGCAAGTGTTGATGAAAATAATGTTGTTGAGAAAAGGAAATGCTTATTTGTAATGCCTGTGAAAATAGTATCTATCTGAGACGGTTTTCAGACTATTTACGTCTGAAACGAGCGTTTGCTTGGGTGTTACGATTCATCACCTATGTGAAAAGGAGACTTCTTCGAACAAAAGGACACACAGGCTGAGCTCAGGTTATGTCAAATCGTTCAACAAGAAGCATTGTCGCGGGCTGATTGTGACAAAAGTTTTCTTGTTGGGCATTTCTTTTTTTATGCGCCCCACGCACTGGTAGAGCAAATTTTCTTTGTATTGTTTCATTCTCCTGTACCTATTCACCTATGCTCCCCGCGGAGAGTGAACCCTAAAGGCAGCTAATCGTTTTTCTATTGTGCCGGTAAGAGGGCAGCATTGACGTGAGTGTTTTTGTGGGCTTCAGTCCACTGGTTTTGTTCCCCACCCCACCACCAGTAAAAGGAATATAGAGAAAACTGAAGCGAAAGTACACCGATCGTGATGTCATCGTCTTCTCGAAGTGTCCGCTAAGTAATGACAATATATATGTGTGGTTGTGTATCATTGGACGGATCGACCGAGAGTACCGCGGATGGCGCCTCGGCGCGACCGGGTGATCACCCACACACACGCCTGTTATGTATGTTGGCATGAATATGTGCTGGCGCAGCCTTCAGCCTGGCTTGCAGGTGCGCGTCAGATTTATTCTATCTGTGAAGGCGAGAGCATCGCTCTTGTGTGAATAAAGGCAAAGTCGTGCACCTTTTGAAAAATTATTTATATCCGTAAAGTGAAGCAAATATTTAAAAGAAATCTGTTCCGAGTTAGTGGTTATAGTGCGGGAGTATGTAGGAAAAAAATTATTTAGCTTTTGTCGTAGTAGGAAAACGGTGATATTAATTTTCGGTGGTGGTGTCGTGGTGGACACCGCAGGAGCTCTGAGCCGGAACACACTCCGGCTGGTTAAGTATCGTGTTTATCTCTTTTGTTGTAGTAATTTATGTCGCTGCCTTTTTGTTTCTCTCCCCGTGTCATCCCATCCTTTTAGCGTCCCGCACCCAGAGCCCAGTCCCTTGGCGGGTTAAAGTTGTCCCTGGCAGCTCAGGGACTGTGCGAGTGCGTTCGTAACCTTTTGGGTGGACCTCACCTCGGGTGGACCTCACCTCGGGAAATGAAAATAATATTGTCACCAATTAGCGTTGTCAGTGTGTTTAGTGTGTTTAGCTGCGGGATTGGGGTTTCGGGATTAGCGATCGCTAAGTGTTTATTAAGTTGGTGACCGCATTTCCCAATGAAATTCTGCTATTAAAGAATGACAAGGCCATTTCGAAAAATAGAAACCTTTATAAACTTACGCCTCAACATAGCTAAGATGGTGTCTTATGCGTCCAAGGCAGACTCGGTTACGCATCTGTACTCCATGAGAGCACAAGAAGGCCCATAATATTATCGTACCGATTTCACCGAATTAGTCGTTCAGTGGTACCACAAAAGACTGTATCATTAAAACAACGAGATTGTCATAAACGAAGTGCGGCATAACTTTTGGGTTCCACATTTGCGCGCAGCGGTTAAGCGCGCTCAGTCCAATTGTCAGAAATATAAGAATGTTAGAGCTGTTCCAAAGGCTCGCATGATGGGACAACTACCAGCTTGTCGTGTAACGCCATATGTAAGGCTGTTGAAGACATGAGTCATAATCTCATCGAGTTCGATGATTAGATTCGTTTTAGACCAAAAAATCGTAAAAGAGAAACGAATATACTGTGAAATGAATTAATATGAAGTTTTAATACTTACCTTTTAATACCTTTTTATACTTACCCTTTTAATACTTAAGTACTATCTATACTTACCTATGATCATAATTACCTTTATATGCATATGAATTACTTACCTTAAAATACTTACCTTGCTTACCCTTTGAATTACCGTGTATACTTACCTGTTTTGAAGTACCCTGTAAATAAGGAAAAAATAATTACTGTTTACTGTTTACCTACAACTTATACATATATATATATATGCTCTCTCTAAAAGAAGTGAACTGTCGAGTGGATTGTGCTGGACCGTTTTAAGTTTTTTAGTTTTTCGCTTACCACCGTACTTACCGCATTTAAACTAATTCGCTGCTTGTGAAAATTAAATTTAATAAAGTTCAGTTTATATTTTGTACCAAAATTTTATCGCGTCCGTTTATTTCTTCCGGAGTGAGTAGTGGCCGAAATCCCCCGATAAGTAGTGAACTTTAAACATGGTCCTTTGGTACCAACAGTGAAAAAAAAAATAGAGTAGAGAGAAAAAGAAAATAAGTAAAAAAAAAAAAAACACATAAAATTTAAACAATTACACAAAACCAATATACGCGACGCGCAAAAATTAAATTCTGTGCAAAGTGCTAGAAAGAACAAAAACACAATTATAAACATTACAAAAAAAAATAAAAATATTCCTAAATTATATTCAAAACTATAAAATATAAATTGTATGTGAAAAATATAAAAATACATACATACATATATGTATACACAAAATACATAAAGTGAGTGCGGTGAAGTAAACAAATCAAACGGGATACCCAAGGCAAATTAACGAAGGCAAAGGTACAGTGGCTAAGTGCTGAAAAGAAACGGTGGAAAATAAAAGAATAAAAGAAAGTTGCAAAATATTAAAAATACATGCGAAAGTGCAGTGGAAAGAAAAGAACGGTAGAAAACAAAGTACAGTGGCGCTCAAAAAAAGAGAAACAAATATAAATAAAAGATAATTATAGTGGTAAAAAGATGCCGAAAAATTAAAGTGGGTTGGAAGGCGCAGCCACAAAGTTTTATATATTTTAACCACGAGCAGTAGACCTGCAAAAGTGGTACCCGGCAACACAACAACAACAAAGAAGAGAAGAAAAGTAGCAGCAGCAAACCAACGCATCAAAGGGCACCGGGCAGCAACAATAACAATTCCAGTACAAAACAGGTGGTAGGAAAAAGATGCCAAAGTAAGTACACCTTGCACAAAAATACACGCATATATAAGTGCAGAGGAATTCCTCAAACCCAATAATTAGATGAACTCATCCAAGCTACGGTAAAATTGACAGGTTCTTGGAAAGAATCCGCACGAAACACCGTTCTCGCAAATCTCTCTCCCTTAATAAAATTCCGCTAAGCTCTGCTTATATATACATATATTGCTAATATTCTCAATTTGTGTATTTTATATAATATATCCTACATATGCACCACCGGAATTGTCCCCTTAACATAAAGTTACTACATAAAACCACAAAGGAAAGTCCACAATCTACATACGTACATATGTTAATGCATTCGCCCCAAATTCCAAGTCAATAACCGCATTATTGACTCAGCCTTTGTTAACTCTACTTATTATAGCTCCATTTAATTTGCGAATTTAACTCCACCCACCGCTACTTATTTCTCCTTACGCAAACAAAGCCACTAGCTCAAAAATTGTTGCCCATATTTATTGCTGCACTTTATAATTACTGTACTCTTATGCGCTGAGACAGTACAGTGCAGGGCAAAGAAATAACACTATCCCCAAATACAGTGTGCGAAAGAAAATTAGCTACGAAATTTTAAATTCACAATTCTCATAAAAAATCAAATCAAGGTAAACTTGTACCCACAATGGCTAAAGATAAGCAAGAGAAGATCCAATCCCTTCAAACCCAGCAAGGCCCAAGGACAAGGTCGAAATCCCAAGCCGAGGAAGAAGAGAGTACATATATGCAAAAAAAATTTATGTACGAAATCTCAAGGTTCGACAAATTCTGTGAGAAATGGTGGGGTATACCCGACACGGACCACACTGAAGCCGGACTCAAAACGTATATGGAACAACTGTCAAAGCACATATCTCTTATAGATGCAGCAAATGAAGCAGTGCAAATGAACGCCGACGAAAGAACGAAAGCAGCATGCAGCACAACCTATGAAGATGCCAGTGACAACGGGCTCAACACCAAACTTCGAATCAGCGAGCTCCTCAGCAACCTCCAGCTAAGCTCGGAAGCCGCCAACAGTCACTCTTCCAGTATGAGGGTAACCGCAATCCATCCCGAATCAAATAACTATCTCAAGGTACCTGCTTGTGACACAGAGGTCTTCTATGGAGGATATGAAGACTGGCCATCATTTAGAGACATGTTCACAGCAGTGTACATCAGTCATCCCAAACTCTCCCCTGCCCAAAAACTTTACCATTTGAGGCAAAAAACCCGAGGAAAGGCAGCCCTTCTTATTAAAAATTACCCACTTAATGACCAAAGTTTTGAGCTCGCGTGGAATGCACTAAAGTGTCGATATGAAAATCGAAGAATTCTCGTCGATAACCAACTAAAGTCCCTTTTCAACATTCAACCCGTTACTAGTGAAAATGGTGAACGCATACAATATGTGCAAACCACGATAAATAATTGCCTCTCAACCCTTAAAGCTAACGGTGTTTCCACGGATAATTGGGACCCGATGCTAGTATACCTCTGCTCCTCCAAACTCCCAGACGAAACTCTAGCGTTATGGGAGCAATCACTCAACTCCCGCAAGGAACTTTCTCTGTGGTCCGAATTGGACCAGTTCCTGACTACTCGGTATGAGGTAGTTGAACGCCTTACCACATATAGGCCGAACAAACCCAAGCCTAATCAACCAAATTTCACCCCACGTTCTTCTACTCCTATTAATAGCTCATTCCACTCAAGGAACAAGACACACTCATTGCACACTGACCCAAAAAGGCAGGCCTCGTGCAAATTATGCAACAGCAATCACTCGCTGATGAATTGCGTCAAATTTAAAGAGCTCTCAGTACAAGATAGAAATAAATTTGTAAGGGACAATAAATATTGCCAGAACTGTTTGGCATACTCCCACTCAGAAAGACAATGCGGCAGCAGCTTTACTTGCGTTTACTGCCAAAAGCGACACCACTCCCTCCTACATTACTCAGCCAACAACCAAACGCAAAATAATTCGAAACCCAAAAAAAAATTCGCCTCATCTCACGTGACCATCGATGAAGAAAATCCCTGTACCTCACAACAGGCTGCATTGATGAGCTCGGAGAAAACAACTCAAGATAGCACGGAGAATGTACTCTCACACTTCTCTAGTAGCAGAGAGCGAACCTTGCTCCCAACAGCAAACATTCCCGTGTTACACAAAGGAGAAACCTTTAATATTCGTGCTCTTCTAGACCAAGGATCCCAAAAAACTTTTGTAACCTCTAGAATACAAAAGCTACTTGGTCTACCCGTTCAAAATGTATGTATGTATGTATGTATTTATTTGAATTTTTCCTAGCACAACAATTTAGAAAAATTATTTTATAGTGCTAGTCGGTACATCGTAAATTTACAAGATGACTTAAATAAGGTAATAAAGTAATAAATTAATAAATAAATTGATAAATTAAATTAAATAATAGTTATTAATTATTATTATTATTATTATTAATGTTAGTGATAAATAACGAGAGTGAACAAAATAACTTACGTGGACTATGATAGTAATAATAACAAAACAGAAATAGAAATGGAAATAGAAATGGAAATAGAAATGGAAATAGAAATAGAAATAGCCCAGCTAGACAGTATTATGGCACTCAGTCAGCTCTGCAATGCTGCCCCCGAAAACGTGATAGAAAATCCTGTAGTAAATATAAAACAGCTGATATTTACTTCAGGATCCTCCATCACGCCCTCTAAGGCAACACCACTACTAAGCCAACCGGGCGTCATAATACTGTCTAGCAGGGAGTTTTTATAGGCAGAAGAATGTAAAGAGTAGGAAAACAGAAAACATAGGAAAGGAATAGAGTTTTGAATAGCATAATTATCAGTAGGTAATCATAATTTTGATTTTAATTTAGTCGTTATAGAAACTAGTTAACTCATTTTTGAAGTGCAGAGCATTGCATATCAGCCTTAGTCTGGGAGGGAGGGAGGGAGTTCCAAAGACGTATCGAAGTAATGAAGAATTGACGATCAGAGATCATCATACGATGTCGGACATGCGCAAGCAGGACAGACCTTGATGAGTGTAGGAAAATAAGCCTTCGGTATAGATAATCAGGCTCCTTCGTGTATATCAATTTGTGTAATGTAATAAGCGTTCTGACTTTTAACAGATTGTCGAAGGAGATGTTTAGCAGCTTCTTTGCATGATAGGAAACGTGATCGAGTCTCGACAGCCCAAATACGTATCTAGCAATGTTGTTATACACAACATTTAGCTTCTTTTTGCATACGTAGTCACAATTGGAGTAGATCTCACAGCCGAGGAGAAGCATTGGTATTAAGTAAGCTTTGGCTATTAGTAGCCGGATATTTAATGGAGTATAGTACTGAGTTAACCACAGTGTACGTAGCATACCATACACCTTTCCAACCGTGCTAAGGATGTGATCCTTCCATGTTAATGTTTTGTTAAAAATAATACCTAGATTTTTAGCAGTGTCTACGTATTCTATAATGGAGTTGTTAAATATTATTTGATCCATGCCATTGGTTGCAAGCGCCTTTCTATGAATGACTAGGCATTTCGATTTGTTGGGGTTTAAACACAATCCGTTTCTAGAAGCCCACGCACCTATTTGGTCTAAGTCGTGATTCAAATTATTAATGCAGGAGCTTGTACGATCGCTTGGGCAGCACACATACAATTGTACATCATCTGCATAAATATGCACATTACAATACCTAAGGACACCGGGTAAGTCATTTATATACAGAACAAATAACAGTGGTCCTAGGATTGAGCCTTGAGGGACACCCCTAACAACATTTAAGAAATCAGACTTTCTGCAACCTACGCTTACTGCCTGGGATCTGTCGCCAAGATAAGACCTGATGAGGGCCGTGGCATGGTAGGAGAAATTGAACAAGTTTTCCAGCTTTTTGCAAAGTAAAGTATGGTCGACAGAGTCAAAGGCTTTAGAATGGTCTAAAAGGGTAAGAAAGGCAGTTTGGTTATTATCAATTCGTTCTCGAATATCCTCTATCACAGATAGGAGAGCAGTTGTACAACTTCTTTTTGACCTAAACCCAGACTGATGATCCGACAGAAAGTTGTGTTCGTGCACATAGGATGATATCTGATCATGCAAGATTCTTTCAACTACCTTCGATAAGAAAGGCAGTATAGCAATGGGCCTATACTCCTTGTTTTGTTTTATAACCGGTACTACCTTTGCAGCTTTCCAGCATTTCGGGAAGACACAGGTTGTCAGAATCGAGTTGGCCAAATAAGTTATGTATGGAAGAACTTTGGGAAGAATGATTTTTAAGAACTTGGCACATATGCCATCAAACCCGGTAGCATTGGACTTCACAGAAAGTATGGCTTGCACTACATCACAGTCATCGACACAGACAAACTCGAGAGGACGGGCGTCAACATCAACACGATCACAGTAGTTGTCAACACAAATATTATCCACTGGGATAGGCAGGCTTACGAACTTATTGTTTATATCATTGATCTCAATATCGGACAAAACAGAGAGGTCTCCTTTAGGTTTACCAATCCCAATACTTTTGATGGAGTTCCAAGTATCCCTAGAGTTAAGAGCAGAACTAAACTTATCTTTATAATAATTAACTTTGGCTGTCCTAATAGCTTTGTTAACGGCAATCCGTGCCGTTTTGAAACTGTTATGCGTGTCCGTTGTACGGTATCTTTTCCACCTTGCATAAGCAAGGTTCCGCAGGCGAATTAAGTTCTCCAATCTAGCATTAAACCAAGCGTGGTTAGAATGTCGGATTACCTTAGATTTAACTGGAACATAGTTGTCAAATAACCAGTTTATATTATTCTGTAAAAATAGCGCCTGATCGTCGACCGATGTTGAGGTTCGAATCACACTCCATTCTACCGACTCCACGGCTGCGGCAAGAGAACAGTAGTCTATGCTTCTAAAATCACGATATGTATAAGAACAAGGACGGCTTGAAGTTTGAAAGTCGTAACAGAGAAATATAAGGTCATGCTTTGAAAAGCAGGATGCAGATAATTGAGTATAGTGCAACGATTTTTGAAGAGAGTTTACGAAGAATATATCGAGCAGAGAAGAGCTAGAGTTAGTGAAGTGTGTTGGCACCGAAGAATTGGTGGCAAGCAGTCCAAGGGATGCCATGCTTAACTTAAGGGTGGAATCCACCAGCAGGTTGCTGTTGAAGTCGCCAGCGATGATGATATTTTCGTAGTTTATAAGTAGCGGTTCAAGAAACTCAATGAAGCTCAAAAAGTTAACTTGCCGATTAGGTCTATATACACATCCTATCAAGAGCTTATTGTTGTTGTCGGAAAATATATTAACGAATACATATTCAACACTATCACCTGGACTGGATCGACAAGTTAGTTTACAAGACAAAGTACTCCTAACATAAATTGCAACACCACCGCCATGACCACTTCTGTCCGCCCTAAAAAGTTGATATCCGCTTAATTTTACCAGGTCATTATTATGGCGTGAAGAAAACCAGGTTTCGGAAATGCAAATGACATCGATATCGGAACCTTCGCATATAAATCTCAATTCGTCAAGCTTATTGTAAAGACTTTGCGCATTGAGATGAATAATGTTCAGTCCTTTAGCTCGTTTACTGACAATGCGCAGCATAGTACGTAGGCCTTCTTTGGAACTGGACAGACTATGATCTGAGACAATCGTTAAAAAGGGAAAGAGATGAAGGCTTTGCACCGCAATTAAATGATATAAACATAAATGACAGGATACTGATATTTAGAGTATAGTTAGATATTATAAAGAGACTATGAAGGGGTAAACTAAATATATTAAACATAGTAAACAGATTATTCTTCCAGCTGCTCCGGGAGAACAGTCGTTGCCTCTGCGTCGCCGTTTCGAAAGCTATCCTGGTGTTCGGGATCGGAATTCTCGAAGCTCTCGAGACAGTTTAGGCTCATAATAGCCTCAGGGCTGTCGCCTTCTTTGCGCTTAACATGAACCACGCCCTTTATCGAAAATACCGAAGCCAGTCTTTTTCTTTTTTTAAGAAGTGTAGCTGCCTTGAATATATCATAATTAGCTTTTGTTAATGATGCATTAATAAATATCGGCGCATCAGAATTCATGCCCACGTGAACAAGACGCAGTCCTCTTTTGTTTTTGTCGGTATTATTTTTTACGAAATATTGGGAATGGGCGGACGAACAGTCCAGAAGGCAGATAAGGTGTGCTCAATCACCATATGTTCTCCAGATCTCAACATTAAAATCGCAACTAATGCGATCATACTCCCTCAACTGACGCAATTCTTGCCAACGTTTAAGGTAGCTTATATAGACCTCAAAGAGTACTCAACACTCTGTCTAGCAGACCCCAACTGCTTCGCACCTGCCAAAATATATATGGTAATAGGTAGCGACATACTCGCTCAAATCCTGATTCCGGGCCTAAAAACCAATGTAGCAGGAAGTTTAATAGCCCAGAACACAATCTTCGGGTGGATATTAAGCGAGCCACTTAAGGAACAGATCTCAACATTCTCAACTCAAGTAGTTGAAATTCAAAACGATTCCCTTGAAGAACTACTCAAAAGGTTTTGGGAACAAGAAGAAGTGCCATCGGCTTCCTCTCTCAAAGACGATGATCTAATATGCGAAGAGCTCTACAAAATTACCACATTCCGAAGGAATGATGGCCGCTTCGTAGTAAAACTCCCATTTAAAGACTCTTCCCAACTCAATAGCTTTAGGGCACTCTAGACCCTCTGCTCAGCAACAATATCTCAGCATAGAACGAAGCATTGAGAAAAAACCAGAGCTCCGAACGACCTACTTTAACGTCTTAGCGGAATACTTAACCCTAGACCATATGGAGCCCACAACCCCTCGGGAAATTATACGTGATGGAAAGTATTTCTCGTTTTACTTACCACATCACGCCGTTCTCAAACCCGATAGTAAAACTACTAAAGTCCGAGTAGTTTTCAACGCATCAAAACGATCTCACTCCGGCATCTCACTCAACGACGTGCTTCATACAGGTCCCGTTTTACAAAATGATTTAATGGTCGTTATACTCAACTGGCGACTCTACAAATATGTATTTAACGGCGACATTGAAAAAATGTATCGGCAAATATACGTCCACAAGGAAGATCAAGACTTCCAACGAATACTCTTTCGTCAATCTCCTCACGGCCAAGTAGAAGATTTTAAATTAAAAACAGTAACCTTCGGTGTTAACTGTGCACCCTACTTGGCAATTCGCACCCTGCAGCAGCTCGCAGACGACTGCAAAGCTGAACTCCCCCTCGCTACCAACGTTCTCCTGCGAGAAACCTACGTGGATGACATTCTCTCAGGCGGACATAACCTACAGCCCATTCGCGAAACCATGACTCAGCTGATCGAAGCACTAAAGTCAGCAGGCTTCCCACTCAAAAAAATCACAGCGAACCACTCAGAAATATTGGAATCAATCCCCAAGTCTGATCTTCTCTATGCTGACTTTTTAAAATTCCACGACTCAAGCTCCACAAAAACTCTTGGAGTACGCTGGAACGCAATCGAAGACTCCTTCTCCTATTCTTATGACCCCATACCAGACGCAAACTCGGCAACCAAGCGACATATTCTCTCGTCCGTCGCGAAACTTTTCGACCCGGCAGGATGGCTATCGCCTATAATGATAGTAGCAAAAACTCTCCTGCAACAGCTCTGGATGGAAGGAACAGATTGGGATGAGCACGTCAAACCCTGTTCACTTCTCAAATGGAAATCCTTTACGGAAAATCTCTCAACAATAGGAGACATAAAAATCCCGCGTTGGGTTCAATTCACCCCCAACGAGCCCACTCAGATACATGGTTTCTCCGACGCCTCTGAAAAGGCATATTGTGCATGTGTCTATTTAAGAGTTCAACACAGCTATAACTCTGTTTCCTCGCACTTAGTAGTAGCAAAGAGCAAAGTCGCACCCCTACAAACAGTAAGCCTTCCCCGATTAGAGCTCTGCGGAGCATTACTCCTCTCAAAATTAATAAAGCACATTCGAACTTCGCTTAAACTCACAGAGAGCAACTTGACTCTGTGGACAGACTCCTCCATAGTGCTGGCTTGGCTCGAAAAGCCACCACATACATGGAAAACATATGTAGCAAACCGCATATCCCAGATACTCGACAATGTCAGTAACGCAACGTGGCGACATGTACCCAGTGGCGAAAATCCAGCTGATATGGGCACTCGCGGATGTCGGCCACAAGACTTAGTTGACTGCCCTCTTTGGTGGAATGGCCCAAAGTGGCTCTCAAACTCTCCCAACGATTGGCCCAAAACCACCCCTCACAACAACTCACCTCCAGAACAAAGGCGTATCGAAGCCCTTCACATTCTCGAGAGCGAAGATGTCTTGGATCGTTTCGCTTCATTGTCGAAAGCACTTAGAGTTCTCTCTTATGTTCGCCGGTTCACCTCGAACTCAAGAAAACTCCCAATTCCCTCCACGCTTACCCTTACACACGAAGAGATACATCAAGCAAAGCTACAACTAATTGGAAAGGCTCAACAAAAATATTATGGAGAAGACATCGCGTCCCTCCAAGCGTCGAAACCACTCGATAAAAGAAGTCCGTTACTCCCACTCAACCCTTTCTTGGACGAAACGGGGATATTACGAGTAAATGGACGCCTCGGATACGCAGACCTGAGTTACAACGAGCGTTACCCTATCATCATATCCGACAATTCACGATATTGCACTCTCTATTTGGACTTCCTCCATTCGACATTGCTTCATGCCGAGAAACAATTAATGATCCGCATGGTACAACAAGAGTATTATATTCCCCGGCTGAAACAAAAGGTGAAAAAATGCATATTTAAGTGCAAGAAATGCACTATATACAAGCAACAAATGAGATCGCAAATGATGGCAGCTCTACCCCCCGAACGTGTAACGTACTCACTTCCATTTCACACCACCGGAGTAGATTTTGCAGGGCCTTTCCTCGTAAAGACATCCACGCTCCGACGAGCATCCTATGCCAAAGCATATGTGTGCGTCTTCGTTTGCTTTTCCACCAAAGCCGTACACTTAGAAGTCTGCTCAGATCTCACCACAAAATCTTTCAAAGCAGCATTTGCTCGTTTCGCTGGCCGCCGAGGCATACCCTCTAAAATTATGTCCGACAACGGCAAAACGTTCGTAGGAGCCCAACGAAGCCTACAAAGAGAATTCTCCATATTTCTCAAGGAAACCGCAGAAGACATCGGAAATAAATATGCAGTCCACGGTCTCTCATGGCAGTTCATCCCTCCATACGCCCCTCATATGGGAGGTCTCTGGGAAGCAGCAGTGAAGAGTTTCAAAATTCACTTCACCAAAGTTGCCGGAACGCAAAAATTCACCTTTGAGGAGTTCAACACCCTCCTCATTCGCATTGAGGCAGTCCTTAATTCCAGACCACTCTCCCCACTGTCTCAAGACCCGGATGATCTGCAAGCCCTAACACCAGGTCATTTTCTACGCGGTGCCCCTCTACTGTCAATTCCTGAAACAAAAGCCGATAATCTCTCACTAGCAAATAAATGGCAACGCTTAAGGGTACTCCATCAACAATTCAGTAAACGATGGAAAACTGAATACCTGAAGGAACTCCATAAACGATGCAAATGGAAAACCCAAGAATCCAATCTACGTGAAGGAATCTAGTCGTCATCAAAGACGATCTACTGCCTCCAAATGAATGGCGACTTGGACGCATCGTAGCCCTGCATCCATCTCCGGACGACAATGTTCCCGTGGTGGCCATCCGCACTCAAGCCGGGACCATTACACGTAACATAACAAAACTCTGCTTGCTACCACCTCAATAGGCCACCCCCACTTACAGTCCAATCTCTGCTCCTGACTCCATCTTGCATATCCATCACAACTCATAGCTAATAACGTTTTTCGTTTCGTTTCTTTCTCTTTCTTCTCTCTCTTTCATTCCAGCAATCACGGAAACCGAGCTTACAGCACGTGTCGTTTGTGCCGTCAGAGGCATTCGCTACGATACTGCAGAGCATTTTTGGCGATGACACCGGACGAAAGGTACGAGTCAGCGCGGGCTCATCGCTACTGCATTAATTGCCTTGCCACGTCTCACAACACTGGTGATTGCGAAGTAAACGCTCGGAAGTAATAGCTCCTCTTCAGCCAATTCAGGTGGTTGAGTATTAATAACGGGATTCACAGGCCGAGATCTGAGAGATCTGTCTACCGACTCGGTGTGGAGGTCATTTAGAGCCCGTCTATGGTTCCGCAGATCAACCGGCAAAGAGATATGATGCCGGATTTCATCGTAATGCTTACGGAGATGTCCTTTATGTCTCTGGGGGGCGATGCTACATCCAAAAGATGTCGGTTTGGATGACTAGGTTTATGACAGTTCAGAAGGAACTGTCTACTCAAGAGTTCCGCGTGCTCTTGAACATTGAACAATTTTGCCTCTTGATGGAGGTGAGACTCAGATGACATAAGTAGGGATCCCGTAGCAGTTCTGATGGCGGTGTTTTAGCAGACTTGCAATTTCCTCCAGTTGGTGTCAGAAAGATTGGGCGACCATATAGGCGCAGCATAGTCAATAACCGGCCGGCCAATAGCCTTATATGTAGCAAGCAATGTTTCTTTGTCTTTTCCCCAAGTACTGCCGGCCAGTGACTTGAGGATCTTATTGCGGCTCTGTACCTTTGAGGCTATTGCGGTGGCATGACCAGCGAAGGTGAGGCCGTTGTCAAATGTTACACCCAAGATTTTTGGGTGGTTGACAGTAGGTAGAGGTACTCCGTCTACGTTATTTAACTCTTGCCTCATCTGCGCATTCCATGTAGTAAACAGGGTCGCCGTCGATTTAGTCGGAGATAGGGTCAGATTACGCTCGGTGAAGAAGCTGGAAAGGTCATGGAGGTAACTGTTGATTCTAATACAGAGTTCGTCAATGGAGGGACCCTTGCCCGAGGCCATTATCGTGCGGTCGTCAGCGTAGGAAACAATGGAGATTCCCTCTGGTGAGGAGAGGGGGGGGGGGGGGGGGGGGAAGTCTCGAAATATAGAAATTAAACAAAAGGGGAGAGAGAACACCACCTTGCGGCACCCCTTGTGTTATTCTTCGTGGTCCAGATTTCTTGTTCCTGAATTTGACTGTTGCCTGTCGACCATTGAGGTAATTAGCGGTCCACCTCTTAAGGCCGCCAAGGAGCGGTGTCTCATCCAGATCTCGGAGGAGTGTGGCGTGATTGACCGTGTCAAATGCATTTGACAGGTCAAGTGCCACGAGAACCGTCCTATGGTTTGGTGGGTGTTGATTCAAACCGTTATTAATCTGCGTTGTAATGGCGTTCAAAGCGGATGTCGTGCTGTGATTTTTGCGTAAACCATGTTGATGATCGGCCAATTTTAGATTTGTGATGAAGTAAGGAAGCAGAATGGACTCTAGTAATTTTACATCCGCCGATAGGAGGGATATCGGGCGATAAGACTCTCCTTAGTTCGCCGGCTTCCCTGGTTTTAGTAGGGGAACTACAATCGCTTGTTTCCATATCTCAGGTATAACGAAGGTAGTTAGAGAGAAATTGAAGAGAGCCGCTAAATAACTCTGTCCCTCGTGGCCAAGGTGTTTCATCATGTTCATGGCGATTCCGTCGGGTCCGATGGATTTTGAGGGGTTGGCTTTCATTATGGCTTCCTTAACCTCTGCGACTGAGACGGCAATGGGCGCAGTAGAGTGTTTGTGTTTGCGCGCACGTCGGAAGGCTCTTCTCTTAGTCCTATCCGCAGGTGGATTCATTATAAACAGCCGGCAAAAGGAGCTCGCGCATTTCCTGGCGTCCGATTTGACGCTGTCGCCGAAGGCAATGGCGACCTTGTCTTTGTGTTTGGTCGGATTGGATAGGGCCTTGACAGTCGACCATAATTTGCCGACTCCGCCGGAGAGGTTGCATGTCTCAAGGTGTTGTTTCCACTTGGTCAGGTTGTGTTCGTTGGCAATCCTACGAATTTCCGCATTGAGATCTTTTATTTTGGGATCTGCGGGATTGATGAGTCTCACTTGGTCACGTTCTCTTGCCATCGCCGCAGCTTCTTCCGGGAAATTCGGACGAATTTCTGGTATTCTGCCAGCAGGAATAAAGCGGCATGAGGCTGAATCAATGATCTTGCGAAACTCTCTTTCGCTTTTGCGTACGTCCGTAGGAGTGGGTAAGGCAGCGAAGGAGCGCTCTGTTTATTCAGTAAAGCGGTCCCAGTCCGCTTTGGTGAAGTTGATGTATGTTATTTTATCAGTCGTTATGAAGTCGGTCGGTCGTTCAACAGAGAGTAAGATGGGTGGGTGCTCTGAAGCTAATGTAAGCATCGGTCGCCAGATGACAAAGTTAATAAGGCCCGCGCTCGTTATGGAGATGTCTGGCGAACTGTGGCAGTTACCTGCCACCCTGGTGGGGGCATCTCCATTGACTGTACAGAATGCTGAGTTATCTATTTGGTCTGCAATTGCGTGCCCTCTGTTGTCTGCTGGCAAGTTGGAGTGCCAGAGATCGTGATGCGCGTTGAAGTCTCCTAGGATTAGACGGTTATCGCCCCTTACCAACGCACTAATGTCGGGATGATAATCTCTAGGACAACACGTGACAGGAGGAATATAGATGTTTATGATTTGTAGGTCGGCGTCTCCTGACCGGACTGCTATGCATTGGCATTCTAAGGTAGAGTCCCTGGGGTCGACGTCAGGGGAAAATAGATTATATTGTACAGAGTGATGTGTAATGAACGCAAGGCCACCCCCAAGACCGCTGGGACGGTCTTTTCGATGTACATTATACCCATCACAAGTTCGTAAGTCCGATCTCGTGTTCAATTTTGTCTCTTGTATCGCGGCGATCTTAATGTTGTGCGTCTTCATAAAGTCAGGTATCTCCGCGATCTTTCCAGCTAATCCGTTACAGTTCAGCCGCAAAATTTTGAAGTGCGTAGGAGGGGAGACGGGGGACATACTAGGCGTGAGGGACGGATGCGTTTGCCTAGGTGGAGGTAGGCTAAGGCCTAAACTATGTCGCAGTCTAGAGGTGACAGCGCCATGGCCGATGTTGTCTGGCGTGGAAGGCGGCTGTGTACTGCAACAGGGGGCTATGAACGAATCCTTCCAAAGGTTACCGTTTGCGAGCCCAGAGCACATAAGGGTGTGACACAGGCCAAGGCAATTGTTGCACTTGACCGATGTCGCAGGCGTATGTAATCTTTGCCGACAAACGGTGCACGTAGTGAAAGGTACTAGGAGGTGGTGTTCCTGACCCACGTGCAGGCTGGAAGCAGGGTGGGGGCATTAGGGGCAGAGAAAGAGGGGACTGACGCTAGCCGATGCTCATATCTGACCTATTCCGGAGGGGATAGGAGTGTTGAGCGGCCGTGTGAGATGGAGACGATGGTGTGCGTGAGCGACAGTCGGGAGTGGGTGAGGCGGGGATGGCAGCGGTGCTGACAGTCGTATAGACTGAGCCACTATTGTGGCTATTGGAAGTAGGTAGAAGCGGTAAGGGAGTGCCAGAGCGGCGACTACCGCGGGACGTCCTTGGACGTGTACAGCAAGGTGCCTCAAAAGTACTAAAGAAAGTACGGGGTCTGTGGATGGCAGGGTTAAGCCCTGAACATCCAGATTTATGTAACCATCTCTTACACTTGGCGCATTGTACCGAATACGACCGTTTAATATAACTTTTCTTCCAGAATGGCGGATACAATTTCTTGCGCACGATCTGGAGAACAAAATAAGATTTTGCGTAGACAAATCCATTTTGCACTCAATATCCGGAAAGTATTCTCAATACACCTTCGAACTCGGCTCAAACGATAATTAAATATCCGCTCTTCTCTTGTGAGCGAGTTTTGGGAATATGGCTTGAATATCCTCTTGCTCAACGAAAATGCGTCATCTGCTACGATGAAATGTGACACTTTCTTTCCATCAATATAGGTGTCAGCAGGAAATGGCAATTGGTCGTTTAATATTTTCGACACAAACGCCGAATTTTTAGAGACGCTCGAATCTCCTTCACTGCCGTAAGCGCCCACACCTATGTGAGTAAACTTTTACGACGCATCGCATGAAGCCAAAAGAATAATTGAATGAAATCCCTGTTTGAATAATAAAACCAGAGGTATTTATTTATTTATTTATTTGTTACAGCAAAAAAAAAACAGCCTAGTTTTAAATATATTTTAGTATAATTGTACTATTAAATACTACTGTAAACAATGTAATCTATCTTATAGCTAGAGTTTCACAGTGTTCATAGAGCTTATTTTTAAATACTTTCATTTCTTCGCAAATTTTTATTTCATTGGGTAATTCATTAAAGTATTTAAAACCTTTATAAAAAAGATTTTGTTTATCTATCTCTGTTCTATAAAATGGTAACTTAAAATCATTTTTTCTTCTTGTATTTAAATTATGTGTTTCACTTATATACACAACATTATTTGTTAAATATTCAGGTACATTTCCCCTTCTTATAGTGAAAATCAATTTCATAGTGTGGTAAAAAAATTATTTGCTTTACACTTAGCCAGTTTAGTTTTATGAGCATTCCTTTTATCGACGCATCTATCTTTTCATTTAGAATAAATCTCATGCATCTATTTTGTAACATCTGGAGCCTATCTATTTTTGTATCGGGTATTTGAAATAAAATGGAAGGACAATATTTAAAGTGCTAGCGATTTATAAATTTACATGCTCTTTTCATAAAGCCTACTTTTTTACCAGTATTTCCCACAATATATTGCATATGTTCTTCAAATTTAAGTTTATTATCGATTACAATACCGAGGTACTTTATAGATTCTACTTCTTCTATTATTATTTTATTTTTTACATTTAGCTGGTGTCCAGCTTCACCTGCATTTTTTCGGTTTATTATCATATATTTAATTTATTTTGTTGTGTTGATCTTCCGACAGGGTAGTAAGCTGATTTTTGTTGGAACGATTTTCCGTCATCCCTTGTCAAGTTTAATTTTGTGACAAACCGGTTTCGGCGTTCTGCCATTTTCAATGCCTAGTTTCGTTCTGGTCTGTGTCTATCCGCTGCGTTGTTTTTATAGTCCGTGGGTGCTGTGGCAGGTAATGTCAATCTATGTGTTCGTGGTAGGTAACGTTAATATGCGTGTGTGTGTGCGCGGCATTGATACGTCCGAATTGTTATCTGTCCCAAGGGTTGTTTTTGTAGGTATGTAGACATAGCGCTTGTTAGCTAAGCGGTAGGTTGAGGGAGGTAGAAATCGGTGATTTTTGCAGTTTGGTTCATGTATTTCGTTTTTGCTTGTTCATTGTTACGTGTTTGGTTGCTGTACCTGCTGGCCTGTGCTGTTTTTTGTAAACTAGTTTTAAGGGTTCAAATATTTCGTCAGAGATAGTGTTGGTTTGTTCGTTTATGATCCTGCCGTCAAATGTGTTTAACTTGTATATCTCCATGTTCTCAAGTACATTGAGCCGCCGGCCTTTTCCGTGTACGTGAAGTATTCGAGCCGTTGTTTTTATGTTAGCTGGGGTGCAGTTGTTCTCGAACATGTGGTTCGCGAAATTAGATTCTATTATTATGGTGGGTTTTCGTGTTTTTTTGTTGTAGTCCCTGATATGCTCTCGGAATCTTGTGCTTATTTTTCTTCCTGTTTGTCCTATGTAGCAAAAAAACACGAAAACCCACCATAATACCAGAATCTAATTTCGCGAACCACATGTTCGAGAACAACTGCACCCCAGCTAACATAAAAACAACGGCTCGAATACTTCACGTACAAGGAAAAGGCCGACGGCTTAATGTACTTGAGAACATGGAGATATACAAGTTAAAAACATTTGACGGCAGGATCATAAACGAACAAACCAACACTATCTCTGACGAAATATTCGAACCCTTAAAACTAGTTTACAAAAAACAGCGCAAGCCAGCAGGTACAGCAACCAAACACGTAACAATGAACAAGCAAAAACGAAATATGAACCAAACTGCAAAAATCACCGATTTCCACCTACCTCAACCTACCGCTTAGCTAACAAGCGGTATGTCTACATACCTACAAAAACAACCCTTGGGACAGATAACAATTCGCACGTATCAATACCGCGCACACACACACGCATATTAACGTTACCTACCACGAACACATAGATTGACATTACCTGCCATAGCACCCACGGACTATAAAAACAACGCAGCGGATAGACACAGACCAAAACGAAACTAGGCATTGAAAATGGCAGAACGCCGAAACCGGTTTGTCACAAAACCAAACTTGACAAGGGATGACGGAAAATCGTTCCAACAAAAATCATCATATATTTAGTTTTTTTAACATTTAATTAAGTCTATTTCCACATAGCCAGTTATACAAACTATCTAGATCGCTCTGCATTCTTGTTATTGCAGCTGTAATGCTCGTATCACTTATACTAAGTAAAGCATAATCCGCAAACAATTTTATTTTACAATGCTTTACTGCATTAACTATATCATTTATGTATATAAGATATAATAAAGGTGCTAATACTGATCCTTGAGGTGAACCCAATGGGACTAAAACTTCATTTGATGTATGGGAATCTATTAAAGTCTTTTGTTTTCTGTCAGTCAGATAATTTTGAAACCATTTTAGCTCGTTCTCTTGTATTCCCCTTTTTTCATTTTTTGTAGCAAAATATTACGATCCACTGTTTCGAATGCACGTTTTAAATCCAAGAAAACGCAGACAATTTCTTTTTTATCATTTAGCTCTTTTTTCCAATCAGCAATGACGATATTGAGCGCTGTTTCACACGAGTGCTGTTTTCTAATCCCCGATTGTTCATTTATTATTAGTTTGTTTTCTTATAAATATTTTTCCAACATGTTTTTTATGACTGTTTCTATAATTTTCTCATCGGGAGTGTGTTTATCGGGCGAATTTCATCTGGTTTATACGTATTTTTCACTTTTTTTACAGGTATAATTGTCGCTGTTTTCCACATTTGTGGTACAACAGCCGTTTCCAAGCTTTCGTTTATAATTTTAGCATAAAAATACGAGTATGCTGTATACTCAATTGTGTCTTTCAAAACAAAGTCTGATAGAAGATTTTTACCACCTCCTTTGTTTTTGAAGAATCGCACTATTTTGACTATTTTATTTTGTTTTGTTGTTTTTCCGACAGGGTGAATGATTGATGTATATTGGAACGATTTTTCGTCATCCCTTGTCAAATTTGGTTTTGAGACAAACCGGTTTCGGCGTTGTGCCATCATCAGTGTCGATTTTCGTTCTGATCTGTTGTGGTCGTTTGTCTTGTATTTATAGTAGGTAGCGGGTAACGTCAGCATGGGTGTCTGCTTGTGTACGTGTGTGCATGTGTTGTGCGTGTACATTCAGAAACGGGGGTGGTTTGCATCGATCGGTTTTTTTGTGGTTGACTGAGGCAGGTAAAAGTTGGTGATTTTTGTTGTTTGACCTTTTTTTCTTTTGTTTGTTGTTTTTGATCTTTTGCTGTTTTGTGCTTATTTGTCGGTGCGTGTGTGTCTGTTGTACCTGAGTGGTTGCTTTGTTTTTTGTAAACCAATTTTAAAGGTTCGAATATTGTGTCGGAAACAGTGTTTGTCTGTTCGTTTATTATTCTACCGTCGAATGTTTTTTGTTTGTAGATTTCCATGTTTTCGAGTACGTTCAGACGTCTGCCTTTTGCTTGTACATGTAGGACCTTGACTGTTTTTTTGATGTTTCCGGGGGGCATTTATTCTCCGCCATGTGATTCGCAAAGTTGGACTCTGGTATGATGGTTGGATTCCGTATCTTTTTGTTGTAATCTCTAATGTGTTCTCTGAACCTCGTTCTTACTTGTCGTCCGGTTTGTCCTATGTAACTGTGCTGGCATTCACAAGTGAGCTTGTATACACCATGGCTGCTAAATGGATCTTCTGAGTTAGTTTTGGTTCTTAGCTTCCGTCCTAAATTGTTCGATGTTTTGAACGCTGTGTTGATGTTGTATTTTCTAAGGAAATTTGCTAATTTATATGTTGCCCTTCCAGTATATGTCATTGTCGTCCAGGTTTGTGTACTTTCTTCTCCATTGTTTCTTTTTTGTTCTCTAAGGTCTCTCCTGAGTTTATCTACTAGTGATTTTTTATATCCGTTGTTTGTAGCGATGTTATATATTATTCCAAGCTCTCTTCTATATGCTTCTTGTGTAAGAGGTGTTCTTTCCAATCTTTGTACTAAGTGCCTTAGCGCTGCATTTTTATGTTGTTGTGGGTGGTTCGAGGTATTATGTATTATTGTGTCGGTGGCCGTTGGTTTCCTATATATGTCGTAGTTGAATTTATTGCTAGCTTTATCAATACTTATTGTGAGGTCCAGATAATTGATTCCTCCGTCTTTTTCGGTTTCCATTGTGAATTTTATGTTCCCGTGCTGCTTGTTGAGGTACTCCAGTACTTGCTCTTCGTTGTTGGTAGTTAAAACGCATATGATATCATCCACATACCTTGCGTAAAATAACACTCCTAATTTGGAATTTAATTCCTGTATATACTCTTTTTCCAGGTTTTGCATAAACGCTTCCATAAGAATAGCCGATGTTGGGTTTCCCATCGCAAGTCCGTTTGTTTGTCTGTATATTTTATTGTTGAATTGAAAATAGTTTTGACGTAGTGTGGTTCTTACCGTGTTCGTGATTTGCGTACTTTTTACTTTATCTCTTGTTTTACGTAGTATTATAGAGTTTACTATGTTCAATGTCTCTGCTAGTGGTATTGATGTGTATAGATCTTTTATGTCGAAAGATACCAATTTGCTGTCCTTTGTCACTTCAACGGTCCTAAGTTTGTTTATTAGTTCAGATGTATTAGTTATGGTGTGTTCGTTGCTAAGTTCCAGTGTGTCCTTCAATACTGTTTTTAAATATTTAGATAGCTTATAGCATGGTGCCGATTTAAAATTAATGATTGGTCTCATTGGATTGCCTGGCTTGTGGATTTTTGGTAGCGCAATCAGTGGTGGAGTTGACGGGTTCATTTGGACTAATGTATATGCCGAGTTTTTATCTATTATATTTGTTGCAGTTTTTATAGCCACTTTGATTTCTTTCTGGTATTCATCCGTGGGGTTCACTCTTATTCTACGACATTCCATATCCTCGATGAGTTTTTCGGTTTTTGTTATATACTCATCTTTTGCAATTAGCACAGTTGTGTTGCCTTTGTCCGCCTTCGTTGCGACAATGTTGTTTAATGTATATAATAATGTTGGACTAATGTATATGCCGAGTTTTTATCTATTATATTTGTTGCAGTTTTTATAGCCACTTTGATTTCTTTCTGGTATTCATCCGTGGGGTTCACTCTTATTCTACGACATTCCATATCCTCGATGAGTTTTTCGGTTTTTGTTATATACTCATCTTTTGCAATTAGCACAGTTGTGTTGCCTTTGTCCGCCTTCGTTGCGACAATGTTGTTTATCGCAACGAAGGCGGACAAAGGCAACACAACTGTGCTAATTGCAAAAGATGAGTATATAACAAAAACCGAAAAACTCATCGAGGATATGGAATGTCGTAGAATAAGAGTGAACCCCACGGATGAATACCAGAAAGAAATCAAAGTGGCTATAAAAACTGCAACAAATATAATAGATAAAAACTCGGCATATACATTAGTCCAAATGAACCCGTCAACTCCACCACTGATTGCGCTACCAAAAATCCACAAGCCAGGCAATCCAATGAGACCAATCATTAATTTTAAATCGGCACCATGCTATAAGCTATCTAAATATTTAAAAACAGTATTGAAGGACACACTGGAACTTAGCAACGAACACACCATAACTAATACATCTGAACTAATAAACAAACTTAGGACCGTTGAAGTGACAAAGGACAGCAAATTGGTATCTTTCGACATAAAAGATCTATACACATCAATACCACTAGCAGAGACATTGAACATAGTAAACTCTATAATACTACGTAAAACAAGAGATAAAGTAAAAAGTACGCAAATCACGAACACGGTAAGAACCACACTACGTCAAAACTATTTTCAATTCAACAATAAAATATACAGACAAACAAACGGACTTGCGATGGGAAACCCAACATCGGCTATTCTTATGGAAGCGTTTATGCAAAACCTGGAAAAAGAGTATATACAGGAATTAAATTCCAAATTAGGAGTGTTATTTTACGCAAGGTATGTGGATGATATCATATGCGTTTTAACTACCAACAACGAAGAGCAAGTACTGGAGTACCTCAACAAGCAGCACGGGAACATAAAATTCACAATGGAAACCGAAAAAGACGGAGGAATCAATTATCTGGACCTCACAATAAGTATTGATAAAGCTAGCAATAAATTCAACTACGACATATATAGGAAACCAACGGCCACCGACACAATAATACATAATACCTCGAACCACCCACAACAACATAAAAATGCAGCGCTAAGGCACTTAGTACAAAGATTGGAAAGAACACCTCTTACACAAGAAGCATATAGAAGAGAGCTTGGAATAATATATAACATCGCTACAAACAACGGATATAAAAAATCACTAGTAGATAAACTCAGGAGAGACCTTAGAGAACAAAAAAGAAACAATGGAGAAGAAAGTACACAAACCTGGACGACAATGACATATACTAGAAGGGCAACATATAAATTAGCAAATTTCCTTAGAAAATACAACATCAACACAGCGTTCAAAACATCGAACAATTTAGGACGGAAGCTAAGAACCAAAACTAACTCAGAAGATCCATTTAGCAGCCATGGTGTATACAAGCTCACTTGTGAATGCCAGCACAGTTACATAGGACAAACCGGACGACAAGTAAGAACGAGGTTCAGAGAACACATTAGAGATTACAACAAAAAGATACGGAATCCAACCATCATACCAGAGTCCAACTTTGCGAATCACATGGCGGAGAATAAATGCCCCCCGGAAACATCAAAAAAACAGTCAAGGTCCTACATGTACAAGCAAAAGGCAGACGTCTGAACGTACTCGAAAACATGGAAATCTACAAACAAAAAACATTCGACGGTAGAATAATAAACGAACAGACAAACACTGTTTCCGACACAATATTCGAACCTTTAAAATTGGTTTACAAAAAACAAAGCAACCACTCAGGTACAACAGACACACACGCACCGACAAATAAGCACAAAACAGCAAAAGATCAAAAACAACAAACAAAAGAAAAAAAGGTCAAACAACAAAAATCACCAACTTTTACCTGCCTCAGTCAACCACAAAAAAACCGATCGATGCAAACCACCCCCGTTTCTGAATGTACACGCACAACACATGCACACACGTACACAAGCAGACACCCATGCTGACGTTACCCGCTACCTACTATAAATACAAGACAAACGACCACAACAGATCAGAACGAAAATCGACACTGATGATGGCACAACGCCGAAACCGGTTTGTCTCAAAACCAAATTTGACAAGGGATGACGAAAAATCGTTCCAATATATTTTGACTATATCACCAGATGTTACTTTAATGAATTTGAATGTATTTCGACACTCAGATATGTTTAAGTTTAGGTCGATGTGTTCTATATTTCTGTTTATTTCTATTATGCTATTTACGAAGAAGTTGTTGAGCTCATTTGCAATTTCGGCCTTTTCTTCTATTATATTTATATCGTTAGGATATATATATTTAATTAATAAATATTTTTATTTTTTAATACAAAGAATATATTTATTTTTGAAAGAACAAAAATTGAATATTAATTTTCATTGTGATAATTCACATTTAACAACAGTGAACCACAAACAATTTTAAAAAATTAATAAAGTAATATATAACGCAAGTATATAACCCTACATATACCTAATTAAGACATCGGTTTGCTCAATGATACACATACGAGTATATTGGTTAGCTTTAGTTTGAATGTGTTAACTGCTCTTCCACTCCTGGCAGGATCGCCAAATATATCGTTAGGATTAATATATATATTATTCGTTTTCGCGACCTTTTTGTTTTCTAATTCCTTCTTCTTGCTGGCTTGAGGTCTGTGGTACAAAATTGAAACCAGAAATATTGATTTAACCAATATATTTCGACTACCTACGGTAATCGTCTTCAGGGTCAACTATATATAACAATAAAACATAAAAATATAATCACAATTAACATAAAAACAAATTGGTAAAAATTAAAAACATACATTATTACACGTGTGTCCTGTTTAACGTGGAGTTGTTTACTGTCCGTCTGTTTGTCAACAAATGCCTATATAAGTGAGCGCAGTTATCAGTGTCCGTTTTGTAATTCATTCTTATGCTGGCCGGTGTGTTAATTATATGAAGCATTTCCAATGTAAATCTCTTGCTGTAATGTTGTTCTTGTGGTAATATCGTTGTTTCGTCAAAGTTCGGTGAGTGGATTTTAGTTGTACAGTGGGTCATAAGTGCTGTTTTTTGATTATTTGTTTCGCGGCAATATTTAAAATCTGATTTATGTTGCGCGAGTCGAGATTTTAATTTGGCTTTTGTTGTTCCGATATATATGTTATTACATGATTCGTTTTCGTTTCCATTGCAAGGGATTTTATAGATAACATTGCTTTTTTCCGTATTGAGTATTCTAGATTTAGTGTTGTTAAATAAATTTTTTAATGTATTAATTGGTTTGTGCGCTATTTTCACTTCTTCCCTATTGTAACAATCTGATTTCGTGAGGCGTTCTGACAGTTTGGGTACGTAAGTTACTGACTTAAATATTTTTTGTTTCGGCTTTATTGACGTATTTTGCTTAGTTCCTTTTAAATATTTTTTAATTAGTGTTTTTATTAAATTTTCGGGAAAATCATTACTTTTTAATAGTTCTTTTATTTCTTCTTTGACTTCGGCGTGGTAAGTGTCATCTGTTATTGTTAGCATTCTTCTTATACAGCCCATTGCTGTATTAATTATCATCGTCTTAGGGTGATTTGAGTAAAAGTTGATGATTCGTCCTGTAGATGTAGGTTTCTTATACCACTTTAACTTCAATTGATTTCCTCGTCGAACAATAATTGAGTCAAGATATGGTAATTTTCCGTCGTCCTCTAGTTCTGTTGTAAATTTAATGTTGTTGTCAAAAGAATTTAGGGCGTCAAGTGTGTTTTGTACCTCGTTTTCATTTATAATCGCGAATAGATCGTCGACGTATTTTGTAAATAATCTTGGTGTTCGTGTTAATTTTTTAATGGTGTTCTCCAACAGGTCCGCCATGACAATATCTGCTATCACTGGTGATGTAGGTGATCCCATCGGTAGTCCTTTCAGCTGCGTATATATCTCATCATTAAACTTAAAATATCTGTTTTATTCGATACAAAACCTTAATATTTCTATAAAAATTTTCTTTGGTATTTTGGTATGCTCTTCTATTGTCGTCCATTTTTTCTTTATAATGTCAAGTGCTAGTTGTGTTGGTATACTCGGAAATAGGGAAATTACGTCAAAAGATATTAATTTTTCTTCTTCTTCTTTGTTTAAACTCTATTGTATTTTTAATATTGTAAGTCGAGCTGGCTGTAACATTTTTTAAAATATCCGCAATGTATTTACATAGATTATGTGCCGGTGATCCTATGGCTGAGCAAATTGGCCCTTTGGAAGTCCATAAATCCGTGGGGGTAATGCTGTGGTTGTAATGAACTTATTTCTCTCAGTCTTCGAGATTACATCCATTTTGAAGAGCTTATCGACTAAAATATTATTTTTGTTTTGTAATTTAGAGGTTGGATCTTGTCGTTGAATTCTATACATTGTCAAGTCATTTAATATATCTTTCATTTTGTCATTATATTCCTTTATTTCCATTGCAACAGTTTTATTTCCTTTATCTGATGATAAAATACGTATATTGTCATTTTTGCTAAGAAATTTTCGTGTTCGTTCCACTGTATCTATTATTGCACGGTCTATTGCACTTTGACGGTTTGTTTTTGTGTGATCTTTTAAAAGCAATGAAAATTTGGTTCGTGCTTCTTCTTGTGTTTCTTTTTTTTTATTGTTTCTTCAACGACAAGATCCAACCTCTAAATTGCAAAATAAAAATAATATTTTAGTCGATAAGCTCTTCAAAATGGATGTAATCTCGAAGACTGAGAGAAATAAGTTCATTACAACCACGGCATTACCCCCACGGATTTATGGACTTCCAAAGGTCCACAAAAAAGACACACCACTTAGGCCAATTTGCTCAGCCATAGGATCACCGGCACATAATCTATATAAATACATTGCGGATATTTTAAAAAATGTTACAGCCAGCTCGACTTACAATATTAAAAATACAATAGAGTTTAAACAAAGGATAAATAATACTTACATTTGTGACGATGAAAAATTAATATCTTTTGACGTAATTTCCCTATTGAGTATACCAACACAACTAGCACTTGACATTATAAAGAAAAAATGGACGACAATAGAAGAGCATACCAAAATACCAAAGAAAATTTTTATAGAAATATTAAGGTTTTGTATCGAAGAAAACAGATATTTTAAGTTTAATGATGAGATATATACGCAGCTGAAAGGACTACCGATGGGATCACCTACATCACCAGTGATAGCAGATATTGTCATGGAGGACCTGTTGGAGAACACCATTAAAAAATTAACACGAACGCCAAGATTATTTACAAAATACGTCGACGATCTATTCGCGATTATAAATGAAAACGAGGTACAAAACACACTTGACGCCCTAAATTCTTTTGACAACAACATTAAATTTACAACAGAACTAGAGGACGACGGAAAATTACCATATCTTGACTCAATTATTGTTCGACGAGGAAATCAATTGAAGTTAAAGTGGTATAAGAAACCTACATCTACAGGACGAATCATCAACTTTTACTCAAATCACCCTAAGACGATGATAATTAATACAGCAATGGGCTGTATAAGAAGAATGCTAACAATAACAGATGACACTTACCACGCCGAAGTCAAAGAGGAAATAAAAGAACTATTAAAAAGTAATGATTTTCCCGAAAATTTAATAAAAACACTAATTAAAAAAATATTTAAAAGGAACTAAGCAAAATACGTCAATAAAGCCGAAACAAAAAATATTTAAGTCAGTAACTTACGTACCCAAACTGTCAGAACGCCTCACGAAATCAGATTGTTACAATAGGGAAGAAGTGAAAATAGCGCACAAACCAATTAATACATTAAAAAATTTATTTAACAACACTAAATCTAAAATACTCAATACGGAAAAAAGCAATGTTATCTATAAAATCCCTTGCAATGGAAACGAAAACGAATCATGTAATAACATATATATCGGAACAACAAAAGCCAAATTAAAATCTCGACTCGCGCAACATAAATCAGATTTTAAATATTGCCGCGAAACAAATAATCAAAAAACAGCACTTATGACCCACTGTACAACTAAAAACCACTCACCGAACTTTGACGAAACAACGATATTACAACAAGAACAACAATACAGCAAGAGATTTACATTGGAAATGCTTCATATAATTAACACACCGGCCAGCATAAGAATGAATTACAAAACGGACACTGATAACTGCGCTCACTTATATAGGCATTTGTTGACAAACAGACGGACAGTAAACAACTCCACGTTAAACAGGACAGACGTGTAATAATGTATGTTTTTAATTTTTATCAATTTGTTTTTATGTTAATTGTGATTATATTTTTATATTTTATTGTTATATATAGTTGACCCTGAAGACGATTACCGTAGGTAGTCGAAATATATTGGTTAAATCAATATTTCTGGTTTCAATTTTGGACCACAGACCTCAAGCCAGCAAGAAGAAGGAATTAATATATATATTTAGTTAATAAATATTTTTATTTTTTAATACAAAGAATATATTTATTTTTTAATACAAAGAATATATTTATTTTTGAAACAACAAAAATTGAATAAGAATTTTCATTTTGATAATTCACATTTAACAACAGTGAACCAAAAACAATTTTAAAAAATTAATAAAGTAATATATAACGCAAGTATATAACCCTACAATATTATCTCTTATTTGAATTTTGATCTGTTCATGCTCTTTTGTAAGCTTTATGGTTTGCTTTAAGTTTCTCCACATTTCTTTACGATTTTTTTTACTGTTTAAAGTTTTGTTTTCCATGTACTTTGCTTTTTTTTCTTTTGTTTCAGTAGATTTAATAAATAGATTATATTTAAGTTTATTTAATTGGGCGAGCTCATGATCATACCACTTATTCATGAGTTTTATTTTCACTACTTTTTCAAATGTTAGTTTTGACATACTGCTTAAGATTTGATTATTAACTGATTCTATTTTGCACTCTAAGCTCGCTTCATGATTAAGCACAAAATTACATGCTCTTAATAGGTTAATTAGAACATCTTTACTATAGAGCTCCCACGAAATAATTGTTTTTGCTGTTCTTATTTTATATTGTTTTGATGTTTTAATTTTTATTCCAATAGTCTCATGGTCGGATATTTTATATTCATCCATTTTTTCACAAATCACATCATTAGAGTTTGAGTAAAGAAGATCAATTTTTTGCCTCATAGCTATTTCTGCGAACACATCATTTAATTTTTTACTGTATGTATTATTTTTATTAACATTTATATTAAAGTCTCCAACCATAAAGCTGTTTGCACTTATTTCAAGTTTTTCCATTTTTATATCGTTCAAATAGCATAGAAAGTCTGCATCACTTGTGTTAGGTGAGTGATATAACACTCCTATTTGCCATTTATTATCACATTCTTTGAGTTTTATTATGATACACCAAACATTATTATTTACGCTGTTATTATAAATAACATTATGTTTCACTGATTCATGGACATATATAATAACACCTCCAGTGTGCCTGCTGTGTGAATCACATCTAATTATGTTATAGGTCTCAATTTTGGTAGAATAGCAAGAGATTATGCACATATTTTTATACTACTAAAAAAAGCACCGACGGCTAAAAGAGGGATGATATGTACATACATATGTATGTACTTTAAGTTAAGTCTTTATAATTGCGGGTTTTTGAAATTGTTTAAATTTATCATGTTTTTCTCCCTTAGTTACTTTTTTAATTATTTTGTAAAGTTTGTAACGATTTTTTTTTGTATCTTTAAAGTTTTTAATTTTTTTGTTGTATGCTTTTAGATTTTTAAACATATTGAAGAAAACTTATGATGCAAGATTCAACTCCCACACTACACCTATGGCACTGCTCTAATGCGCACCTGGCAAATATTATTTATTCGATAGGCTTTGCCCGCTATTGCTAGGCTTCGGCGCACGGTCGCCACTTGATACTCCCATTGGATCACGCCGGACTTGAATTGCCCCCACCCATCTATACTCACACGTCTGCATCAAAAACACTGGTCGACTCACTTTCTTAACAAGTTTATTTTATTTCGACTATTTATTTATTCTATGGTTTTTAGATAAACGATAGCTATTATTATTGCTAATTAAAAACGGTTTTACTTGTATTGCGAGTGAAGTACCGAGATGACGTCCGTTGCGTGCCAATGGCATTGTACAACTCTACAAGCAAGTTATATCTGTTCATTTCTCTTTCTAACACACAAGTTTTGACACTGCCGAATACGTCAAACCAGGGTTTGACACTGACGAAAGTGTCAAAAAAAAAGCATAGTGCAGAAACCCCAATCGTAGCAGGGATGTTATTTTCAATAAAAAATTGAGCAAAATTGCAGTGTAGAACTGCTGTTTTTTAACCACATATAGTATGAAATATGAGCCGAAGTGTATTAAGGGATAAGTTTGCAACGTTATATTGTGGAAAATAATTATATATCGCAATTATATGAATAAAATGTTGTTTTAGATGCTAAAAAAGTGATGAAGATAAAGTTGATGAATAAGAACATATCGACAACAGGCCCTTTTTTCTCAATTTACGTTTTGTGGAAAACGTTTTTTATTGAAGCAAAAATCAACATTTGTGTAAAAAATGTTGCTGTATTTTTTATGATTCTCATAGTTGTTGTTTGTGCCGCATAATAATAATTTCAGTATTTCTAATAGGATTGTTATTTTTTTTTTTTCGTTGAGGCCGCCGTGGTGTAGCGGTAGTGTTGCTGGCCGACCACACAGAAGGTCCTAGGTTCAAGTGACGGGACAAGTAATATCAAAAGTTTGGAAAACGTTTTTATAAAAATGTATATGCCGTTCGTGGTCGGTGGGGCCTGCCAATGTGTAGGAAAAGCTACATGCAGCACACCACATATTGATAGAGAAGCTTGGCCTTAATCTCTTTGGTGGTATTTCGCGCCAAACATATATTTGTTTATTTCGTAAATTACAGAGCTAGTCCTTAGGCACCCCTTCCCTAACACAATTATATTCCTTTTATCGTAATTTTTAGAATATTTATCCTTTGAGTGTGGTATCTATATATCGCGCGGCTTGGAATTTGTAAAGTCTGTTAAAGGTGAGAGGTGAATTTAGATCAATATATTTTTTTGGGGAAATGGTTCTACGTTTTCACCTTTTTGTATAAAAAAAATTACATTCAATTTTGTCTCTTTTGTACTAGGTGTATGATTGTGGATTTTTCCTTTATCTAATGACTTTCGACATTTGAGTAAGTTTAATAAATATCGCAAATTGTAGTTTAAATCTCGAACAAAAGGGTCGTTTTTGTTCCTTTTTCAGTAATCCAAATAAAATGGTACTTTGGACATGTTAAATGATTCTATATGGGTGTTTAAGGTACAATTCACCAAGAACGAGAAGGACTAAATGAATAAAACAGAAATTTGCCTACTTGAGATCAGTATTGAAGCGGCCTTCGAAAAAAGTGTATCAGTTTCTGAACAAAAAGTATATCGTAAGAATAAATATCAACTATTGATTGAAAATACCCTTTTTAATCGGTTCCCACGTTTATTTATATAAGTAAAATTTATTGAAAATTTATGGAAACATCTGACAATTTTTTAAATCGTTTCTTTTGAATATATACATTTGAACTAAAAATTTCTATGAATACATATGTATGTTTTACATTACTTCAAACGATTCATGAAATTCATATTTTTATGTGCTCCATAAACTTGAGATTATTGCTCAATTTGAACTTAGTCTTACTCCTATTCATTTTTAGTTTGCTTCGCAACCATGATAGCTTCAGCCGTTTCTATATTATACTTATTTTCTAGCTTTGATTTTATCGTATTAAATTGTGAACAAATACGTTCAGCCGCCGCAGAGCTATTAGCAGGAATAGGATTTTAAGGACCTAAAAACCTGTAAAAAAGGCAATTAAAAGGCAGCACAAAAAATACAATACGCAAGCAAGAAAGCACTTGTGGATAAACTCAGAAGTAGCCATGGAACACGAAAAAGAGTTAACGTAGAGGAAAATCCAAAGGTTTGGACGGCAATGACATACACTGGAAAAGCGACGTACAAATTAGCAAACTTCTTTAAAAGATATAACATTAACACAGCATTCAGAACATCTAACAACGTAGGACAAAAACTAAGAACCGACACTAATTGTGATGACCCATTCAACAGATACGGAGTATATAGGCTTACTTGTGAATGTCAATACAGCTACATAGGGCAAACAGGAAGAAAAATAAGCACAAGATTCCGAGAGCATATCAGGGACTACAACAAAAAAAAAACACGAAAACCCACCATAATACCGGAATCTAACTTCGCGAACCACATGTTCGAGAACAACTGCACCCCAGCTAACATCAAAACAACGGCTCGAATACTTCACGTACACGGAAAAGGTCGGCGGCTCAATGTACTTGAGAACATATATACAAGTTAAAACCATTTGAGGGCAGGATCATAAACGAACAAACCAACACTATCTCTGACGAAATATTTGAACCCTTAAAACTAATTTACAAAAAACAGCAGAGGCCAGCAGGTACAGCAACCAAACACGTAACAATGAACAAGCAAAAACTAAATATGAACCAAACGGCAAAAATCACCGATTTCCACCTACCTCAACCTACCGCTTAGCTAACAAGCAGTATGTCTACATACCTAGAAAAACAACCCTTGGGACAGATAACAATTCGGGCGTATCAATACCGCGCTCACACACACGCATATTAACGTTACCTACCACGGACACATAGATTGACATTACCTGCCACAGCACCCATGGACTATAAAAACAACGAAACGGATAGACACAGACCAGAACGAAACTAGGCATTGAAAATGGCAGAACGCCGAAACCGGTTTGTCACAAAACCAAACTTGACAAGGGATGAGGGAAAATCGTTCCAACAAAAATCAAAAAATTATAAGTTGAAAAATAAATTTTTTTCATAAAGGCACTTATTTGTGAGCTTATGACGAAAACGATAAAAAACAAATGATAGACGAGTTTCATTGTACTTTTGGTTTTAACCTTGATTTCAATCG
The DNA here is from genome assembly GCA_949987695.1 of Merzomyia westermanni. Taxonomy (NCBI): domain Eukaryota; kingdom Metazoa; phylum Arthropoda; class Insecta; order Diptera; family Tephritidae; genus Merzomyia; species Merzomyia westermanni. The sequence continues at coordinate 121,635,168 of OX465290.1, forward strand.
AACTTTTAAAAGAGCCTTACTCTATATAGTTCTGGTAACATTGTACTACAAGATGAATCTCAAAATTTTGGGGTAGCATTTTCATTCGATTATCGCAAGGAAGGCTTCAAATGTACTAAAATAGCGTTCGACTTGCATTGATACAATTAAAGTATGAAATATTGGAAGTTTTGAAATTATCAGGGATTAGGGCATTCTCCTCCCCATTTAATATTTTATCAACATCTCTTATTGTATGTGGTGTTCGCATAAAAACTAATCAACTGTCTGGAAAATTATTTCGAATAAAACTGGAGTGCAAACTAAGTTTTTAGGTCATAAAACCAATACACCAACAAAAACAGATATGACTCGTTGACAGTTAGTGTTACGAAAATCAAAAACAAAAATACATACAATAAAATACAGATCAACATAATCAAAACTAATATTTCGGAAGGCCTGCCAATATTCTTCAAAACAAAAAATCTTCTAAATTCGCAGACAACAAAAATATAGAAAAATGGAGCACTATTTTTAACACATGAAGTTTAAATACGGGGAAGACATACATACAATAATAAAACAATACAACAAACAAGCATATAAACTAGCCAAGCTACAAGCGCAACTTAAATTTCTCCAAGAATGTAGAAAATGCGGTCTTTCACCGAACCATCTGGCCAATACAGTGAATAAAACCAACACAAACACGACATCGCAAAGAATTAAACAGCAAATAGAAACAACAAAGCGGAATTTTCTGAAAAAGCTAGTGAATATAGAAATAACACAAACGCATATAGAAATAAAATCGGCAAAAGACAGTCAAAAGCAATATGAAAGAAAATTGAGAATAAACCTCAACGAATTGGAAATTCAACTCGTTGATATCCCACCAACACAGCATCATATATAGAATCATCAAAGAACGAGAAACAACACAAATATCAAAGTTGGAGCGCCTAAAGAATAAACGATTACAAAGCTAAGGTATATATGTTAACAAGGAATGGTTTGTCAATAAAACAATCATAGAATTTCCAGAGGAAGTAAAATGGTTACTCTCCCTCGGAAGCAAATTTGCGTTCCCTACAACAAAAAAAAAAAAACCTATGGATCGAACTTTTCGTTACGTGCCCACTGTTTAGTATGCACTGTACTAACATTGACATTATCACTAGCTACATACACATGTACATAATCATGTAATTATATACTTCAGTCATTAACAACCCTACTAGACAGGTACCAGTTAAATGGTTGGTCAGATAACCTCTCGGCCTGACTTGCGTTTGCGTTATTTTTGCTTATTTTTCTCAATTAGTTTCTGAAGAGCAGTGTGCCAAATCTAACCATGTGTTTGCTGTCGGTATGCACACGTACAGTATACGGCATCCCTTTCTAGCGCATGTAAAACCACATATATGTGCACTCCTCACTCTCATTATCCATAATGAAAAGTTTGGTTAGCGCTAACAGTCAGGTATAATGCAAACGCACGCCACCGCTAATGGTTATGAGTAGGGCAAACATGCGCCAGGCCTAATGGTTATGAAAGGCAGAAACTTCATGTTTAGCTAACAATGAAAAGACAATTGTTTGTGTTATTAGAGTTGGTTTTTAATGTTTAATACCATTTAAAATTACACAATTTTCACGTTAGCAGTAGTCAATAAGATCTATAAATACATACATATTCATATCACTAAACATTTACAAAATATAATTTCACTCCATTTGCCGCAAGTTGAAAATTCCTTTTCTCGTCCACCTGAAAATATGAAATTTTTGGTGCATAAATATATAAACCAGGCCTTGACTTGTTTGATAACAATAATTAGCACTTTATACTTGCCTTATCTAGGCGTATTAGTTGCAATTTCTCTGCAAAACTTCTTATTAAATATTTTATACATTTTTTAACGACGCACTAACATTTCGTTCACAATACCAAAGAAGAAGATACACAAAGAAAAAGAAAAACTTGACAGAAGGCTTTGTGTGTGTTAGTAATTTACAATTTTCGCTTGAATGTATTAGTGAGTGTGGTTAGGTCCGTCTAGTAGGGAAGGCAATGCCAATGCATATGCACCTTTCCTTCGCTCTTAGTTGTCAAAATTTGTATATTAGAATCGGTAGTGAGCGCAACAATAACATCGAATTTCGATCCCGGAACCCACAACAAAGTATTCAAACATCAGTCCACCCAACTAGGTCACATAGGCAAATCCGTAAAATCAACGTCAACGTATCAGCTCGAAACACAACTTGAACTGATTGAACATCAATTCTCCGTCTTCAAAATGTGCAGCCGGAATTAGAATCTTTAGACGAATCTCAAATTGACCAGGATCATCGCTCAGTATTTGAGGATTCTTACTGCGATGTAAGTGTGGAAGGAGGGGTGACATGACCTAGAAGGTTTTACTGGTCATAAATCGCTACCACGACAGTGGGGCAGTACCGCAAGGGACGAACGAATTGCCGCAATGAACAAAGTGGATACATTGAGCAGCACCATACGGCTTCGCGTTCGCTTTAAACAAAAAATCGTTATCGTTAAAATCGCGGTATCGTTACGCGAAATCATAATTTCATTGTGCTATACAAGGTCATCGATCAATATGAATGAGGATACTAACACCGCATCGTCGGTGACACCCTCAAAAACGCTGTGGCTTGTTCGGCATAAAATGCTTCAACTAACACGTACTTAAATTGACCTCGAAATAATCGGCATTGGGGCCTTAACAACCAAGTTATCTCAAGTGGGGTTGTGAGTCTTAAATCGTTACATAACGGATTTTCGATTGTACTAGAGACAGTCCTCCTACCGTCGATTTCTTCTCATCAGCCCCAAAAATTTATCGATGTAATGGGGAATACCAAAAAATATTTAATTAGCTGACCACAGATTCAACTGCCATGGGCGTATTGATATGCTCATCGGGGCTCGACTCTTTTTGAATATACTATCGGCGTGTCAGATTAACTAAGATAAACAACTGCCAGCACTACAAAAAACCCAACTAGGCTGGATTGTTACTGGCGCTGTAAAATCACGACCGTTGGTGTCAACATCGGCTCTAATTAGTCTGTCACCACCCCTCAGACCCTCAGCACACTTACCGCAAGTGCACAACTGCCATTAGACACTTTATTATAGAAGTTTTGGAACATAGAAGAGGGCTATCACTCCCGAAAGGCTGAGGAAAGACAACATCTCGCTGCCCTATTACAAACAAATTTATTGCTCGTTTACCCCTTTCGACAAGTCCAAACAAGCTGGGCCAGTCCTACGAAATTGCTCGTCGTAGGTTCTGGTCGCTAGAGAGAAGATTAGTTACAGACACTGCGATACAGGAATATATCGAGTTAAAGCATGTGGTATTGTTGGAACCCAGTGAGCTGTCATCGAAAGCGAGAACGTACATACCCCACCATTGTGTGGTAAAATTGGATAGTTCATCGACCAAACTGCGGGTGGTATTTGATGCCTCCTGTCGTACATCAAATGGAGTAGCGCTTAACGATGTTCTTCGAAGTGGGCCTACATTGCCAGACTATTCACTATATATTTAAATACAAATAGGTTGCTGCAAAAAAAATCCCACATACCTGCTACCTACTGCATTTCCAACTAAACATAGTGTCAGTTCAGGAGAGACAGACGTACGAGAAAAACGAATTTAGGCCCGTCCAGTCGAATGCACGTTAAATGAGTCAGTTGGCCCAATATAAGTAAGTCAAGACGATAATATTGCTGAGGAACCAGAAACCATTCATGCACCAGTCATTGCTGAGAACGATGAACAAATTAAACGATTGGAAATGGAAATGTAAGTAATTAAAACCGTTCGTAAATTAAAGTTTATTTTATTTTGCAAGTAAGTGTGTAGAATACAATATGCAAGAATGTGTATAGCAAAGTATTGGATATCGAGCCCTAACAGCCATTTTAGTGCAACCAACAAAAATTAAATTTTACAGGAGAAGGTTTTTTAGCTTAAAATTATAGAAATTAGAGCAAAATATTACTTACATCATACAATTATGCTTTAGTTTTTTAATGGTACATATTAGAGTTGTAATATTTTGTGAGTTGGTTTAAAATAAAAAAAAAAGAATTATCGATATCTGTCAAAATACGGGTTTTCAAAATTTTGTTGGTTACGCCAAAATTGCGGTTAGGTACGCATAACACAATTTATTTGTAAAATATCTTATGCTCAAGCTCAGAATTCTGCATAATGTTAATTATCGTTAATATTGTAAATGTTTCAAATAGAACCTGAGGAAACTACTATTAAACAACAAAGAAAGTTGTTCAAAACAGTTGGCGATAGTAAAACGGCCAAGACTCTGCGTAAAAATGTCCTAGTGCCACCGAAATAACTTGGAGGAGAAACTGCTAACCATCTTTACCAAATTTCAGGTAGTGTAATGTGATTGAATCGCTGATGTGTAGCGTATGATCAGAATTGATTGTTCTTTATTCAAAAGCTTTCTCTTTTATACATTTCTAGCTTAACTTACGTATACAAACTTACACTAATACTTAGACACTAAAAGTATTTGCACTGTGTGCAATGTCAGCACATAATTTGGTAGTTCACGTTGACCAACCGATAGTGTCGATCAGTCGTGCTGATCGATACGTGTGTTGGTCAAAGCGACGCATTGAGTAATGGGTTGACAATTTGATAGGTGTCAGTTGGTATATGCTGTTGAACTCCCGTGGGTTCAACATAATTTAAGTGGGTCAATATTTGAAGTGCATTGACAGTGAAAAGCATTCTGAGTAATGCTACACCATCCGCCTTATGAATAGTCGTATACACTTGAAGGCAATTGTATACGACTATTAAAGCGACTTATTGACCTACTTAGGGTTTGTTTGCGTTTACAAAATTTTAATTGTTTTTCCGCTCTTAGTGCCATTATTGCATAAGAATTTTTTTTTTTCACTTGTTTACATTTGTTTCTCGTTTGTCATTATTGCATTTATATATATATTTTTTTTCTTTTTATTTTCAGTCGTTTACATTTACTTATTTAGTGTATAGTTGTATTTTGAACATAATATGTGGTTTTTATTTTCTTTGGCTTGTGCCTGTTTATTAAAGTGAGTAAACTGGATTGCTGGTGGTGGGTGGTGTTATACTGTTTTAAGTCTATTCTTATGAATTATGATTTCTTTTTTGTTTTTATTGCTATTTCCTATGCTATGTGGGATTAAAGTGAAATTGTTATTCTTATCTATACTTTTAACTTTGTAATGTTCACTATATCTATTTTCTAACTTATGGGAGGCCTCTTCTCTAACTAATACTAAATCTCCTATTTTAATTTCTTTACTATAGCTAGTTTTGTCATAGTTGGTTTTTTGCTTTTCTTTAGCCTCTTGGACTAATTTTCTTGCTCTTTGTTGTGCTATTTGAAGTTTGTATTTTACTTCTTTGTCATATGCCTCATGGTTGTATACCGGGCTAATTTTATCTTCTTTCAAAAATTCATAATTTGGTGGTTGTTTTGCGAATATTAGTTCGAAAGGACAATAATTATGTGTTGTTGATGGTGTTGTATTGTAGCAATAAGCGAAATACCTGAGGTATTCATCCCAATCGTCTTTGTCACTGGATATGTATGCACGTATATATTCATTGAATGTTCGGTGACTGCGTTCTACAGTACCCAAAGTTTGATGATGGTACGGTGTTGAAGTTTTATGTTCAATTTTCAACAATTTACACAGTTCTTTGAATAAGCTATTTTTATATTCCGTGCCCATGTCTGTCAAGATTGTTTTCATTTGTCCATAAATCAATATGAAATGCTCGAACACGGCTTTAGCGACTGTTATTGAGTGTTTGCTTGGGATTGGGATAGCTACCAAATATTTAGTTAGATCGCATATAATGGTAACTGCATATTCGTTTCCATTTATCGACTTCGGTAAAGGGCCTACTGTATCGATTTGTACAATATCGAATGCCTTCGGAGGTGTCTCCGTTATTGTCATTGGTTCTTTGATATGTTTACTAATTTTATTTTTCTTGCAGTGGATGCAGTTTTTTATATATTTTCTTATATCATTTTTCATGTTCAGCCAGCTATACTTCTGCTTGATCTTATCTGTCATGCGATTTATTCCTGGGTGGCCACCACTAATAGGATCGTCATGATATTTATGCAGAATTTCCTTTATTTTCCCGGGATTTGTCACGTATATAACCTCTGGGGTTAGAGCTATTGTTAACTTTTTGAGAACTTTATTACCCATTTCTATAAATTTGCCTACTGCAGTATAATTCTTTTTAAACAATTTGTCCCCTAAGGACAACTGTACTTGTACAAGTCCTAAATTGCCGGCTTCTCTTTCGAGCCTGGTAAAGAATTGTCCTAAGTCAATCTTATCCTCAACAATTAGGTTGCTTGTATCAAAATTGCTACAACTTTTCTTTCCTTTTTTGAAATAAAATTTCGGAGGATTGAAAACGAGCTCGACATGTCTTTTTACTTCAAATTTATTTAGCGCTTCGTATATTTTGGGGTTCTCTTTGTGACTTTCTTTAATTTCAGTTTTATTACTGATCTTTTTAGCTGCTGATCTTGTTGTTATTTTAAATATTTTATTTGCTTCTACTGACATATCTTTTAAATTTGTAATTGTTATGCGGGATAATGCATCCGCGATATGATTTTCTTTACCAGCTATATACTCCACTTCAAAATCGTACTCTTCTAAATCTAGTCTTACTCGTGTCAGCTTTGAGGAAGGACTTTTCATTGAAAATAGGTATGTTAGTGGGCGATGGTCGGTTTTAACTAGGAATTTTCTGCCATATACGTATGGTCTGAAGAAAGTTACGGCCCAATGGATTGCGGCTAATTCTTTTTCTATTGTAGACTTGTTGGTTTCGCCTTTTGTAAAGGACCTTGAAGCGTAAGCAATTGGTAACTGTTTGCCATCGTGTTCTTGGCTAAGGACTGCACCACAAGCGTATCCACTAGCGTCTGTTGTTATGCAAAATTCTTTTCCGAAATCTGGGTATTGCAAGAGTTTTGGACTAATTAATGCTTCCTTTAAGTAGACAAAAGCTTTTTGACATTCTTCTGTCCATTCGAAGGCAACATTCTTTTTGCATAGCCCAGTTAACTTTCTAGAATGTTCTGCAAAATTCGGTACAAATCTTCTGTAATAATTGCAGAAAGCTACGAATCTTTTAACTTCATCGGCTGTTTTCGGTATTGGATAGTTTTGAACGGTTTCAAATTTGCTTGGATCTGGTAATATTCCTTTGTTTGTGCATTTATGTCCTAAATAAGTTACTTCCTGACTGAAAAATAGGCATTTATCTGGATGTAATTTTAGGTTGTATTTTCGGCAAGTGGAGAATACGTCTCTTAGATTTTTTAGCATGTGATTTTCGGAACAGCCTAATACAACTAAGTCATCCATGTAGAGAAATGCTTGGGATGGTGTGAGACCTGCGAATGCTAGGGTCATCATTCTTTGAAATGAATTTGGTGCTACTTTTAAACCGTAGGGTAGTCTTTTGAACCTATATGTGCCATTTTGGGCTGTAAATGAAGTTATATCCCTCGAATCTGGGTGTAGTTCGATTTGATGAAAACCTGACATAAGGTCTAGGCATGAAAAATATTTTGCTCTTCCAAGTTGGTCTAAAATGTCATCAATTATTGGAAGTGGGAATTTGTCCGCTGACATCTTTTTATTTACTTGTCTGTAATCGACCACTAGTCTCCATCTTTTTTCTGTTTTTCCTGGAAGTGATTTTTTAGGGACTAGTAGGATTGGGCTATTATATTCCGATATGGAAGGTTCTATTATATCATCTTCTATTAGCTTATTTATTTGTTTGCTGATTTCTCCCTTCTGGGTTTGAGGCAATCTGTAATTTTTTATGTAGACTGGGGTGTCATCCTTCATGTGTAATTTCTGTTTGCAGAAATTATTATAGGTGATTGGTTCGGTTTCTAATGCGAATATGTCTATAAATTCTGTGCAAAGTGTTGTTAATTGAGGGTTGACGAATTTTGGAAAATTTTTTGTTAATCTTTTTAATTTTTCTGTATCGGTGCAATTTTTACTGTGTGTTTGTGTTTTAATTAGTGTGTAATCATCTAAGTTTTCGGTATTGATTTTGTAATTTTGGATAGTTGTGTTTTTATGTGTAGTGTTAATGATTCTAACGAAAGTTTGATCCTTATTTGTTATTGTGTTTGCTATGAAAATGCCTTCAGATAATTCTTGGTGTGGGATAAAAATGTTTTTGTTATCGGTATTTACTTTAATTTGTCTAATAACTTCCGATCTAGCCGAAATTGTGATTGTGTTGACGGACAGACAATTTGTAAGATGCATTGTTATTGTTTGGGGAAAATCATATGGTCTTAGGATTAATTTATCCTCTGTTTTTCCATAGTCTAGAATGCAATTGTACTTTTTTATGAAATCCAGCCCTATTATTCCATCGCATGGAATTGGGAAATCGTCGTCTACGACATGAAATTTATGGTAAATAAGAAGGTCATCGCCTTTTAAGTCTGCTTTAATTGTGCCTAGAGTGCTGGTTATTCCCTGACCAATGCCTTTTAGATCTGTAATTTGTTCCGTATTTATTTTATGACTTTGATTAATTTGATTCTTTTTTATAATGGAGATGTCTGCTCCTGTATCGATTAAAAAGTTTGAAATTACATTATTTAGAGATGTCCTTGTTGCTATATAGCTGTTTAGATGTAAGTTTAGTACGCATATTTTTCTTTCTTTTACTCTTGAAGTGGAGCTTCTTGGTTTTCCGTCTGCGTGCAGCTGCGCACGTTACGGGTCTGGTTGTAGGGTCTGTTGCTATTTCGGGATTGTGATCCTCTTTGGTTATTGTTATAACTATTATTGTTGGTACTACTTGGTCTAGAATTGTTGTTGTACCTTGGTTGCGGTCTAAATCTCCTGTTTTGGTAATTCCCATAGTTGTTACTTCGGTAACCTCCACGGAAATTACTCCGATACTGACCTTGTTGTCGTACATTTAAAATTGTATTAGAGCTGCCTGTAATTTCGGTGCAGCTGTTTGTAAATTTAGAGATTGCGTCGTTCATCGTTGTGAACGTTCCTGCTTGCATGATCATTTTGACCTTGTCATTAGAGCAGTTTTTGCACATGGCTTTGACTGCTGCCTGTGTTGCATATCTCGTGGCTAGGTCTGGGTTTAATCCATCCGAGATATATGCTCCTTCTAGCGACCTTGTTATTTTCTCTACTTCCGCTGTGTACTGATTTGCAGTTTTGCTACGCTGCTGGATGTTCAGGAGTTTAGCGGTTAACACTTCTACTGATTCACCCTTAATCGCGGTTTTTAATTTTAATTTTATTTGTTCTATCGTGCTTTCGTTGCTTATAAAATTCCTTGCCGTACCCTTCAGTTTTGTTTTTATCATGGTAATGGCCAATGCCTCGTGTGTATCCTTGATTTGCTCAAGTATATCGAGTGCATCTAGGAAACTATGTAGATTTCCTGGTTTACCATCAAACTCTGGTAATACTGACGAAGCAGTTTTGATAAATTCAACTACTGTTTGTGGCATTGTGACGTTTATTATTGGGACGTGTATTGGTTGAAAATTTTAAAATTTAATATTAAAATTTATCAGACAGTTCTTTTTTATTTCCAACAGGTATAGGGTGTGGTTCGTACTTAACTATTCTATTTTCAGAGTTTTTCTCTGCTGAACTTTCTTTACCAACTTCATATCCTGCTATACCTACTAAAATGCTGTTTAGGGCAATTTTCCACCGTGCTGCCATTTTAAAACAGTAAAAAATTTTCTTCTTACATTTTTATTTTTATTTACTCAGTTTCCTTATTAATCTATTTATTTCTTCTTCTAATGTGGAAGGGTATACTAAGTCTTTCATTGTGGGTTCTCTACCCATTCCTATATAGGACCAAACGTGTTTTAAATATTCTAAATTTTTCCTGTTGCCTCCCTTGTTACGAGGTCTTGACCTTTGTATTCCTATTTCTTCGTTTTCATGCTCTAGCTTATCAACAATATCATTGATTAGTTCATAATCAAGATCAGGTGGTAGTGCATTATCCATAAGAAATAGGTATTTTTACATTCCAATTTACTCAATTTATTAACATTGATGAAAAATTTTGTCAAATTCTTTTTGAGTCTCAATCTCTTTCATTATTGATACTGACATGTAATTAAACTATTTATAATCCCTAAGCAAATTTAATTGCTACTGGTTTAGCGGCCATAAGTCGTGCTCAAATTATTCTAATATACTTATATTTTAATAGCTGCTATTCTTGCTGCCAGTCACCATATTTTGCGCTGCCAGTCTTGTTGAGTGTTGAGGTTTATTGCCATCAAATTATTCCACTCTTTTTTTTTTTTTTTTTGCACTATACCGCCAGTTGGGTTGCTTCTATTATTCCACCCTTTTTATGCCTTTATTTGTGAAGCCCATTCGACGGATTTGCCACCAGGTAAGTCCAATTGTTTACCCGCCGTATATAGCGGTTTCATGAAAAGCAGGTAGGTATCCGCATAAAATGGTGTGGTGTCCTCACCAGTTGTAGCATCTAAATTTTCCTCCTGTTTCGTGTTCAGTGTAGGCAGCTTATTAAATTCAAATTTACATGCTGAGAGCCAAAAACTGTATCTTCATCTTTAAATAATTGCAATAGAACGACCAAAACTGGCAGGATCGCCATGTAATGTGATTGAATCGCTGATGTGTAGCGTATGATCAGAATTGATTGTTCTTTATTCAAAAGCTTTCTCTTTTATACATTTCTAGCTTAACTTACGTATACAAACTTACACTAATACTTAGACACTAAAAGTATTTGCATTGTGTGCAATGTCAGCACATAATTTGGTAGTTCACGTTGACCAACCGATAGTGTCGATCAGTCGTGCTGATCGATACGTGTGTTGGTCAAAGCGACGCATTGAGTAATGGGTTGACAATTTGATAGGTGTCAGTTGGTATATGCTGTTGAACTCCCGTGGGTTCAACATAATTTAAGTGGGTCAATATTTGAAGTGCATTGACAGTGAAAAGCATTCTGAGTAATGCTACAGTAGCCATCGTACTTATTAGAAGTAATTAAAAGCCTTTGACTTTGGCAGATAAGAGTGTACTATGTGTATTAAGAATGTCCCAACATTGTACTTGAAGTAATAAGAATGCACATAAACCATTTTTTGAACTTATCTGTCAAAGTCAAGAACTGGGCAAATCAATCGAGTCTAATATTCTCTTCTTACAAGCAGGTCGAAAATTTAAAAATTCGGAGTCGAAGAAAAAAAAATGGTCGAAAGAGGACGTTGCGAAGTCCATAACTTTATATTCGGAAAGCCAAGAGCATATAAACTTTTAAGGTGCAATGCTAGTCAAAAAAAAAATCTACATATCGACAGTAATCAGAGAGCCTGTAGTAACGCTTTTGAATGCAGCAACTGAGTTGACAGAAGCGCAAAAAACGTATGTCCTCAGGTTTGATGAAATGTAGGTCCGGAAGGCTTTCTGTTATGACTGGTCATTCGACTCAACATTGCTTCCAGTGAATTATGATCAAGTGGCAGTTTTTACTGAGCAAAATTTAACTGCTAATACAAATAACACCCACTATCGGGTATTTTCATCTTTTATAAACCCAATGCCTGAATGAATTCCACAATAGTTGTGTTGATGGTTTACTATTCTTGAAGATCTTGATGAGAATATACGAGAATATAAGTTAACACCTGCTAAGCACCCATAGCAGATTCATGGGAAAAATTACATTCCCACTTGAATAAGAAATCGAACATGAAACCCTTGACAGTGAACATTCCGTTCACACCAAAAAAGCTGACACTATGTCTGTGATGTGCGCGTGACAAAATATAAAAATATCAAAAAGGCAACAACAACATCGAATGCGCTCGCTTTAGCCAAATGAAGTGAAATAAAAACCATAAGGCAACAACAACATCGACTGCGACCACTAAGGCAACAACAACATTGACTGCAACCGCTACTGCATTCGCTGCCGCCTTAGGTTTGGTGTTTAATGAATGTAAAGATAGTCTTCAGTCTTTTGCCAGGCTTTCATAGCTACAAACTGATATTGTAAATCAAACCGTTTCCTGAATAAACTTATAACAAGCATTGCAAGTTATTGGTTTTATTTAATACAATAAAGACGGTGATAAGTAATTGGCGTCCAACGTGGGGCCGCGCGCGTATTTAATTAAATCCTATTCATTGGACGAACGGCGTGGTCGTGAGCTCGGACTCATTGGAAAACATCAGGAAGCAGATTTCAAGCAGCTAAGCAGATTTAAAGCTACACCAGAAGGAATTCAACAAAAAAGAAATGATTGTAAGGAAATAGATTTAAGAAATTGAATTTGAATTAAGTAAATTAAAATAAGTCATAATAGACTTGATTGAATTGTGCACTGAATATTTAGAGAGAAAAAGTAAGCTGTTAGCCAGTGAATTTTAACAAAAAATTAAAACATTATAGGCTCAATTGAATTGTGAATTGAAAATTTACAAAGCTGTAAGCCAGTGAATCTAAGAGCAACAGTGAAGAGTTAAATTAATAAATAAAGGCTAAAATTGCATCGCTGAAAAATTTTGTGAATTAAATTGTAAATTAAAGTAAAAAAATGGATGAAGCGCAACTTCGTACAATCATTAGTGCTGCTGTAAGAGTGGCCACTGACCAGACTAAACGTGACTTCCAGAGTAGAATTAACGAACTGACTCAAAAACTCACTAGAATAGAAACACCCACCCAAGTAGAAGAATATCAGGAAACAACATTTGACCATGATATTGAGTGCAACTTGTCATTGGATGTAGTGAAATCATTTCCAGAGTTTTCTGGTGACCAGACTCGTTACGTGTCATGGCGGCAGGCAGATCATGCCGCCTACAAAATTTTTGAATCATACGCTGGTAGTTGTAAGCCCTACCAGGCCTCGTTCAACACCGTCTTAAATTTTAAAGCTATCATAGCAACACTTGATTTTTCGTATGCTGATAAGAAACCCATACATGTTATTGTCCACCCTCCGCCAGGGAGGCCTTACAATTAATGACTTCTACGACAGGGTCAAAAGAAAACTGACGGCCATAACTAATAAAACTCTTATGACCTATGGAAGCGACCGAGACTAAATAGGCCATTATGTGACATACTATTTTCATCTAGACCAAAGGACATGCCATCAGCCCTTGGCTGATTTAACCAAGCTAGATCGTTGTTCGCCTCAAGGTTTGCTGAAAGTAGAACCCCAGACAATCGTTTGACAAAACCAACAAATGTTAAGTCTTATCCCATTGCCAATAGCCCCCATTTCAAAAGAGTAACAAATGATCAAGTTGAACAAAAAGTCACTCCAATGGAGGTTGATCCCAGTCTTTCCAAACGTAGGTATCCTACTCAACAAATGCCTTCCTCTTCTCGTAATCACCCCAATTATCCTTCGGGCAGGACTCCATTTGGGAATCCTGTCTATACTACGAATGCAAAAAGACCACATGGTAGTGACCAATTTAATTGCAATAAATTGCAACGAATCAATGCACTTAATCAGTATGATGATGACGAAGGAGCCTACGCAGATTCCGACGCCTACGACGAAGGCGATGAGAAAGTTTGTAATAATGACGATGAAATAGCAGAAGTACCAAGTGATGAAATAAATTTTGTAGAGTAGCGTCCCTGCTACCGTTTGTTAGCAGGAAGTTTAAAGGTAAACCAGTAAAATTTCTGATCGACACCGGCGCTTCTAAAAACTATGTAAAAGATTGTGGATGGCGGGGTGTGAAAGCAGTGGAATCACCATTCCTTGTAAAATCCATTCATGGTACAAATCGCGTAACGAGAAAGTGTACTATCAATATTTTTGACACTAATTCTGAATTTTTCCTTTTACCCACTCTTGAAACGTTCGACGGTATTATAGGATATGACCTTTTGCGTGAAATCAATGCTAATCTTGACCTCAATAAACTCATCCTTAAATATAAAACCGGTTCAGAAAATTTACAACATCTTCACTGTAAAGATGTTAACAATATTGTACTGACGCCGTTAATCGAAGAACTTAAAATAAAGCATGCTGCAGTCTTTTCTAACCCAGAAGAATCCCTTCCTTACAATACAAATATTGTAGCAACCATTAGAACCACAGACAACGAGGCAGTTTATTCGAAATCATATCCTTACCCGATGGCAGCATCAGAATTTGTAAATAGCGAAATCCACAACCTCCTACGCGATGGAATAATTAGACCCTCCAGGTCTCCCTATAACAGCCCTATATGGGTGGTCCCTAAAAAGGGATTAACCGAATCTGGCGAAAGGAAGATGCGAATGGTGGTGGACTTCAAGAAACTCAATGAAAAGACTATCAATGACAGATATCCTATACCTGATTTGGGTAAGTCCTCAATTTTCACAACGATAGACCTTAAATCTGGTTTCCACCAGATAATACTGGCTGACCGAGATAGGGAGAAACCCGCATTTTCCGTAAATAACGGAAAATACGAGTTCTGTAGACTGCCGTTCGGGCTAAAAAATGCCCCGAGTATTTTCCAACGTGCCATCGACGATGTGCTTAGGGAAGAGATAGGAAAAGCATGCCCCGTCTACATTGACGATATAATCGTATTTTCCAAAGATTACTCAAGTCACTTCCACGACGTCAGCAGTATCCTTCAGAAATTATATCTGGCAAATACTATGAGAGTTTCTCTAGAGAAGACTCAGTTTTTCAAAACAGAGGTCGAATTTCTCGGTTTTGTGGTTTCCCAGAGTGGTATCAAAACTTCAAAGGATAAGGTGCAGGATATTGTTAATTATGAGGTCCCGAGAACACTTCGAGCTTTGCGTTCCTTCCTCGGGCTATCAGGTTACTATCGGCGTTTCATAAAGGACTATGCGTCAATAGCTAAACCCCTCACCAAGTACGATATTTCTTATGGTTGCTTAAGAAATTTTAGTAATTTTTAAAATTTCACAATTGATGAGACGTTATCATTTCTTGAGGTAAATGAAAAGTGTAGTATTTTTACTTATGAACTGCGTATTACGAGGTGAAAATGGAACAGTAAGTACCAACGCTTCAAAGAAAACCAATATCGAATTCGACGAAGAAGCCCACAATGCCTTTAGGAAAATTAAGGATATTTTGTCATCCGAGGATGTGCTTCTTCTTTACCCCGATTTTCAAAAACCCCATTGCTATGTGAACTTCCTGTATTGGGGAAGATTCAAAACCAAATACTTGTAAGATTTCCAGCAGTCAAATCTGTTTACACGAATCTTCAAGTGATCGACATATTTAACAGGGACGATCAACTGGAGATTTTGCAGTCTGAGCACAACAGAGCTCACCGCTCACTGAAGGAAAACATTAATCAGGTTCTTAGGGAATACTACTTTCCCAATATTTCAAAAACTTTGCAGGGTATCATTTCTTCATGTAAAACATGCAAAGAAGCCAAGTATCAACGACACCCACCCAACCCAGGAATAGGCGAAACCCCCATTTCAAGCAGGCCCGGCGAAATTTTGCTCATAGATATTTATTCAACCGACAAACATTTTTTTTAACGTGCATCGATAAATTTTCAAAGTTCGCTGTGGTCCAATCAATTCCGACAAGATCAATAATAGATTTAAAGGAACCCGTAATCAAAATTATGAACTTTTTCAAGGACACAAAATATCTCATCTGTGACAATGAAAAATATTTGAACTCAAATACAACAAAAGCCCTATTGCAGGACCACTTCAATGTTTCCATTTACACAACTCCACCACACCACAGTACTACAAATGGTCAGGTGGAAAGATTTCATAGCACGCTTACAGAAATAGGCCGCTGCATTAGGTTGACCCAGGGCTTAAATGACACAAATGACCTTATTCTCCTCTCCGCTTACAAGTACAATAGAACTATTCATTCGGTAACAAAACAAAGACCAATTGACATTATTCATCACAGTGTGCAAGCATTTCATGATGAAATAAGAAATAGATTAATAACCAAACAGCATAACGATCTCAAGAGCCGAGATCAGAATTGTCTGACTAGGTCTTACCATCCAGGTGACAAAGTCTTTGTCAAGATCAACAAGAGGATAGGCAATAAATTTACTAAACTATACATGGAAGGAACAGTTACCAATGACTTAGGCACAAAGGTTGTAGTCGACGGCAAAAGAATTCACACAGCAAACCTTAGATTACCTTTTTCTCCTTATTTCAGCGCCCACTGGTAATCTGTCTGATTGCGGCGGTCATTGGCTCGGAAGGTAAGATATTAAACTACACGAGCGCTGCATACATCGAGATTGCGAACGGAGAGGTTGCAACCTTTTCTAAGTATGATTACCTCATTCATCATCAAAATTTGACTTGTTACGAAGTTATGGCCAGAGACACACAAAACCTACTAGATTACTTTCCACAGTCACACATAAAGAAATTATTGCAACTGGACGCAGACCAAACTATGCGGTTGCTGGATTCAATAAGAATTCATCATCGCCATACCAGAAGCATCAGTTTCCTGGGAACTGCGTTGAAGTATATTGCAGGTACCCCAGACTTTGACGATTTCAACCGGGTATCTACCCGGGAGGAAGCCTTAATTGAATCGAATAACAGACAGATCTTCATTAATACCGAAACACAGCTAAGAATAAATAAACTAACCGATACCGTCAACAGGCTAATTAATGCAACAAAAAAACATGAAATTTATACTGAACATCTTTTTGAAGTCGCCTCATCCAGAAATAGGCACATCATAAATGAGCTTGAGACAATTATTTACTCAATAAGTTTGGGTAAACTACAAATAATAAATCCTATTTTGTTAAATAATAAAGAAACTAATAAGCTTATTGATAAAGCATATTCTAAAAACGTTTCTGTAAGCGAAATGTTTACGGCTTCAACACTTAAAATCTTGCAAAATGAGGAAAATATTTATTTTATAATCAAATATCCCATTATAAGTCAAATATGCAACAAACTTGGACTCAGGCCAGTTATTCATAATAATAAAACAATAATGTTAGAAGCAGGTATAGTGGCGGAGTGTAGTAGCGAGTATAATCAACTTAGTGATTGTAAAGAAAGAACAGCAGAAGTAATCTGTCGAATCACAAACACAAGCAACACTTGCCTGCTAAATATGTTGAGTCGTCAACCAACTACATGCAAATCGATACCAGCTGACCATATTGCTCCTCTAGAAGAAATTGACGATGGACTGGTGGTCATCAACGATCAAACAGTTGAAGGACGCGAAGACAGTTTCCCACAAATAAAAATTAAAGGTACCTTCCTTGTATCCTTTAAGGATAGTGCCAATATTAACAACATCAGGTACACAAACTGGATGAAAGCTGTTCGCTCCTACCCGAGAGCCGCACCAGCTCAAATATTGAATATAACCGAGCTCGTTCCCCTGTTATCTCTACCCTACCTCCATCGTGCGAGCTTGAAGAGTCTAGAGCAGCCTTACAAGAAATAACACACATACAGTCAAAACAATTTTCAACTGCATTGTTAATTTTAATATTCATCGCTGTCGTCTCCATTGTTATGGTCACAA
This sequence comes from Merzomyia westermanni, assembly GCA_949987695.1. Classification (NCBI taxonomy): domain Eukaryota; kingdom Metazoa; phylum Arthropoda; class Insecta; order Diptera; family Tephritidae; genus Merzomyia; species Merzomyia westermanni. Next base: position 121,652,829 of record OX465290.1, read on the forward strand.
TTTACAAATGTCATCAACATCGCAAAAATGCAGATCTAGTAAAAAGAGTCGTAAAAGAAGCCGAGGACAGCTCCATTTCTAAGGGGGGAGTAGTTAACACCTGCTAAGCACCCATAGCAGATTCATGGGAAAAATTCATTCCCACTTGAATAAGAAACCGAACATGAAACCCTTGACAGTGAACATTCCGTTCACACCAAAAAAGCTGACACTATGTCTGTGATGTGCGCGTGACAAAATATAAAAATATCAAAAAGGCAACAACATCGAATGCGCTCGCTTTAGCTGAAGTGAAATAAAAACCATAAGGCAACAACAACATCGACTGCGACCACTAAGGCAACAACAACATTGACTGCAACCGCTACTGCATTCGCTGCCGCCTTAGGTTTGGTGTTTAGTGAATGTAAAGTTAGTCTTCAGTCTTTTGCCAGGCTCTCATAGCTACAAACTGATATTGTAAATCAAACGGTTTCCTGAATAAACTTATAACAAGCATTGAAAGTTATTGGTTTTATTTAATACAATAAAGACGGTGATAAGTAATTTATATTCATTCTCTACAAATGGTTCAATCTCTTTGATAACATCAAAAAAGGGCCTGTTAGTAAATGCAGTATGCGCAGTGTTGCAGAAAAAACTAAGCCCCTTCTTCCCAATTTATAATTTGTGTGAGTGTCTGGTTTGCGTAAATAAACACAACTATACAAATGGGATTTAGTTGTCTTACTTATTTCAGGAATAGGAGAGGCTTCTTTTTCTGCATTTACGAACAGGCCCAAAGTAAATGGTATTATAAATTGACATGCTTATGCAATAATGTTACGTAATAAATTTTTCCATTTGTGATTTCTCTGGAAATCTGGATGCATAAATTGAAAATATGTGCCTTCCCTGTATATCGGTACCAAAAAATCACACTTGGTTTTAACGCCAAAACAATACTTTTAGCTTGCTCCTAAAACTGCGTTAATAAGAATATAAAATATGAGCCATTCCCTCTCAAAAGTTTTTAAGATTCTGGTTTTGAATATATGTGTTGCATTTATAACAATTTAAAAAAGTTATTTATTTATTTATTTAAATAAAAAATAGTCTAGAATACAACGTGCTTACAGACTACGTAGATATGTACTTAAAAATACCGTATCAAAAATTTACATCACTCAATGAAGATTTAAAGACAGTCTTAGACGAAGAAATATCAATGTCTATAGAAGTTGAAATAATATTGAACTCCTTCACTGCTCGAAAAATAGGAGGATTAGATGCATAGAGGATCCGGGCACAATCGGCATAAAACATATCTCTATTTCGAAGTGATCTTGGAGGGATATGAAAACAAAGGTTCTCAAGGAGACATGACGAATCAATCACACCGTTAATAATGTCGAAAAGAAAAGTCAGCGAAAGAATGATTTGAAGTGGTTGAAGGTTTATGAGTGCACATCTGGCTTTATATGAGAGAACCAGTTCAGAGAAATTCAATGACCTCAGGCCAAAACGTAAAAAGATTTTCTGCACTCGTTCAAGCCTCTTAATATGACAGATATGATAAGGCCTCCAAGTAAAGCAAGCATATTCGAGCTTAGAGCGTACAAGAGATGTAAATATGTAGTAGCTTTGTAGTATAAGGATCTGTAAAGTCAGAGCCAAACTTCCGAATAAAGGCCAAAACCGAGTAGGACTTAGGGATGGTTGATGTTATATGAGTATTAAACGAAAAATTAGAGTCAAAAACTATACCTAGGTCAGCAAGCGAGTGGAAAGGCGAGAACTGAATGAAATAAGTAGTGGGAATGGTGCATCGCATTTATCCAAGTAGCGAATGCAAATTGAATTTTTGTTCTACTTCAGCAACGTCTGGCGTGTCATCTCTGAGAAAAGAAAAGCCCTTCGATTTGTTCACTCGATCGATGTTGTAACTCATGATGCGGTGGTGACAAATGTTGATTATTTCATTCTGGACACGGTTGCTTATGTACATAGCATTCTTTGGTGAATCACTCAAGTGTTTTTTCAACTGCTCATCAGTTTTGGCTCGATATCTTAAGAGAGCTCGAAAGTTTCCATCATTCGTCAACGGCTTGTCTTCAGAAGTTCTTCCCGTATCATTGGAACCTCTGAGAGCAAGTCTTTGTCGGCCACACAGGATAACTGTTTCAATAATTGTAATCATGCCTAGTTTTCTTTCATTCAGAAAGTCTAATTTTTGTTTCGACAGTTGCAAGACAATGGGTAAAGCATTTTCTTCTTCGATTCCCATTCTCAAAGACCATTGCAACAGATACTTTTTGTGGTATTCTAATGAACTGTGCATTTCGAAAGTTTCCAGTGCTTTTTTCCAGTTTCTAAATGGGGTGATAACTAACTGGGCCCGGGTTTGATTACCGACTCCTCTCAATGTAGCACCAAATTAGACACAGTATTTGCAATATGCACCGTCTTCTATTGCCGAATACGGTAGTCATTGATGTTTTTGGAGTCAAGGGCGTTAAAACTTCAAACTTCTAGGGCCCGATGCAGGAAAACTGTAGCCGTCAGGGGGACTCCAAATCTTCTTTTGCAATCCAGGAATTGAGTTTATTCCATCAGTTGCTGATTTTTGAACAAACAATCGAATATCATAGGATCTGAGATCATTTTTCAAAGAACAAACTGGCCAAATTAAATTCCACTTCTGTAGCAGACAGTGCTAATCCCGTTTGTGGCTTACATGCGTCATTTTCAGCAATATTTGTCTGAGTTTGAAGCTCAGTGCGACTACATTCGCCAACGTCCTAGCTTGTACCAAATAATATTTTGCACATAGTACAAATCTGAATTTATGCTGTATTTAATATTATGTTAAACTTACATCTTCGTTCTCGATTCGCCGAATATCCATGGTAAAAAATATTAGGATAGGACTTATACAAACTATTTAATAATAATGCAAATAATTTAATAATAATATAAATAATTTAATAATATTCAGCTTATCGTAGTGTGTGCCTCACCAGTTTTCTCTGGTCAACGAATGATGATGAAGTGTGCGGCAAAGAATTGTCAAACATTCTAATAACATGACAGAATACGCGCAACAACGAACCGGTTAAATACGCATTGATTGCAGGAACAACAAACAGAAGGAGTATTTACATATGTAATAAATAAGTATAGCTATTATGTAGTAATTACAAGCTTTTAATTCGTTTTTTATGTGTGCGAAAGGGAGAAAATGCCTCATTGCGGACCAGTTATAAGTAATAAGGCAAATTCAAATCGCTTTGCACATACAACCCAGCTTACCAAATTCGGAGCACTCCGAAATAATGATCCAAAAAGGGTCCGTAATTTGAGCTTTTTTGCAGTGTTATTTAGTAAGCTTCAAAAAAGCCACTTTTTTATGGAGATTCGCGGAGCCTTGGGAGAAGAAATAAATATTGTAGAGCGGATAAACTGCAAGGCTCAGTTATATGAAAGATTTGGAGCATTTTCTGATCCTTTTTCTTGTACGCGTAAAGATAACTGTGAGAAAATAAACGTTGTAGAGCGAATGACCCAGCAACGTTAAATTTTATGAATGTTTTAAAGCATTTTCTGAAGTTTTTTATTCTCAATGTCTATCAATAGCTGAAAGTCAAGGGAACTGTAGTTAAAAAACAAACGAAATAATATATTTATTGATATTTATACTTTCAGATGCACGTGTACTAATATCTTTAATTAAACTTTTTTCTTCTTCAAAGTGTAGTAAAAAATTTTGTCTAAAAAGAGTCACAAAAGACTCAAACTAAGTATCAGTAAAGCATCAATAAAAGGCTCCAAAAAGAGTGCAAAAAGGCTCCAAAACCCATCAGAAGGGAGGAAAAAATGTGCCTAAAAACTGTCAAAAAAGGCTCCATACAACCTTCAGAAAAGCATCAATAAAGAGCTCTGAAAAGAGTCCAAAAAGGATCCGAAGTTCATTAGAAAAGAGTCAAAAAACGCTCCAAATTCATTGGGTTCGGACTCATTTCCGACTCTTTTTTATGATTCCTTTGGGTGTGCCCACGTGGAACGATTTTTAGCTCCATTTGGGCTCCGAAAAGAGCTCATTTCGGACGGTAAAGCTCCGAGAAATGTGCGTTTTATAGCTCCGACATAACCCGTATTTTAAGTTGACTATGACAGACATGAAATGATGTTTATTATAGAATCATGTTTAAGTTGATAAAACTCTATTTTAAGGTGACTATGATTATGGGCCTATGAGTGTGAAAATTGTGGCAATATATACAATGATATAAAAATGTTTAAAGAGCATCCTTATAAACAGTTGCCGATTGCCCGCTTTCAAATTCAGATACAAACTGACGTCAAAGAATTGCTTCTTTGCTTTTTGTAGGAGAGAGGGCGACGATGGAAGGGGACGGGTACCGAGTTACCTGTGCTCGCGTAACATGCTTTGTGCTGCCGTTCTTATCAATTACGTTAAGTTGGCCGCAGATTAATTTTGACATTTTTATTCATATTTTTTTTTACATTCGCATACATTTACATTAATAAATGACAAAAAGCCGTTTTTCAGGGCCCTAAGTAAACAGATTTTTATTAAGTAAATAAGTTAATTTTTATCAACGAAATGGCTGCAAACAACAAATTGACTAGGACGGTATCGAAAAGCTACTAACTTTATAGTGTGAAATTGGCAGCATATTTAGACAGCACCACAAAAGTTAAAGATTATAATGAAATTAGCGAGGAGCTTAAAAAGCTTGATATCAACGTAACTCGGAAGATATTAAAAAAATGGAAAATCTAAGGACACAGTTTTAAAAGAACACAGACATCGGAGTGGCGTAGGTCTGGATGACATTTACGTGTCAAAGTTGTGGTGCTAACCGCAGCTGCAGTTTTAAGAAGCCCTTACCAATATGGGGAAGGGCGTAGTAATTTGGGTGTAAGCTTTTTTGTTTAGATCCTCTTGCATCATATTTTTAAACATGTCCTATTTATTTTCTCTTAGGGATGAATGCTCTATAGGAATCCCAAAAGCAGTTTGCCAAAGTAGAGAATCGGCACAGGAGACCCATCAAGAGGAAGACCCATCACATCAACAGGAAGTTCCTATACAACAACCTCAGGAGGCGCTACCACACGATCCACACCAAGAACAACATAGCTTCTTACAACAACAGCAGGAATCATCGAGCAAAATATTAAAATACCCCTATTGCAAGTTTCGACTTACAGTTTAACTTTTTTCGATTAAATCGATTCTATTTGATTTTGGTATTGTGCAACTTGATCGTAAAAAAACTCCAGCTTAAATCATCGGTTTTCTTATTTTTTTAAATATTTTTTACTGTGTTAAGTATATATTATTTACTTTTTATCCATTTTATTTGTACTATGCAAATAACAGAATCATAGTTTTAGAAGTGTACTGCATTGACTGGGTTACTGAAAAAAATAGTAAACTGTTTGCGTGGATAAGTAACCTGGTAGCATAGCGCATGGAAGAAATAAGAGCTGAACACCAGGATAAAGGTGCGTGGGAGGTATTGTGCCTTATGCGGCGATTGGAGGATAGGTCAAAGACCAAAACACATTAGGCCAATTGACCTCAAACGATATGTTGCAAAATGCAATGAGTGCAGTATTTGGTGAAATTGATTTTGAGTGCGGGTTAGGAATAACGATACAATGCGAATATGTGGCACAAAGTTAAATTCTTTCATTGCTTTTTTTGCAGGTTTTCAAATGGGATCCGTACGATTAGTCGAAAAAAAAAATGTCGAATCTTAAAAGACCGAATTGAAAAAAGCCTTACTACACCGAATACATTTTTGATCGAATTAAAAAATGTGGAAAAAAGGAAAATGACCGAAAAAGGCCGAAATTTGTATACTTACGATAAAAATACGAAAATTTAACCCCCTTATTCATAAAAAATAAAATAGGTTTTTTCTCTCTCTCTTTATGGCGCGATATACAACAGGTATATCATCATAAACCTCCCAAGAGATTTTTGCGCCAAGCTTCTCTTCCAATTTGTGGTGTGCCGATTTGAATTTTCCCTACAAATTGGTGGGACTACAGTTTTTTGCCGACTCCGAACGGCATCTAAAAAGGAGACGAATTTTTGCTGAGAAGCCTGTCATGGCAGAAATACACTCGGAGAGTTTGCCAAACCACTGCCGAGGGGCGACCCCGTTTTGAAAAACTTTTTTTCAAATCACTTTTGATGTTACCTGTAACAGGGCTCCAACCATGGACCTTCGGTGTGGTAGGCCGGCAACACTACCTCCACACCACGGCGGCCGCTGATATAGGTTTTTTACGCTCTTATAATTGGAAATTTGTTTGGAAATGTCATTTTAAAATTCTTTATAAGCCTTTAATATTTTTTATGAATTAGGGGGTAAGTCTATAGACGTGTTTTATAATATTTTTTTTTTGTTTTTGCCAAGATTTTTCCATGTAAATCCTATTTAATTTCACAATAACAAAAACAATTATTTATTCATAATCATAAAAAAGAACAAATTAAATATTCATATTCCAGGATTTAGAGTCACATATCAATAACAAACATAAGTATATAAACACATTTACATTAGGGTGAGGCAAAAAAAAAATTCTCTAATTTTCTGAGTACGTTCACGTTGTAATGGTTCAATATGAATTAACTCGAAAAATGCCCCATAAACACGAGTTTATGACTCAACGTGAACGCAATCTTACCCTCTTAATAATTGATAAAAAAAAATACCCCTCACAAAAAATGAGAAAGAAATAAATGTTTTTTTCAAAGTGATTTTTCTCATAACTTTTGAAACTTTTTTGAAAAAACCTTCATAAACACACCGATATATCGATACATCGACCATTTATATGTCTAAAAAAGTTTTCTAAAATCGGTACTTTTTTCACATCTATAACCGCATATTATGTACGGAGGGTTTTTTTTATTGAGAAGAGCAGTGAGATTTGTTGAAAATGTTATAAGTTTACCGTAAGGCCTTATATTTGCTTAGAAGACGTACTCGAAACAGAAAGACAAATAATTTCCAGCATCAATGTATAACATGTAGGAGGGGTGTAATTATTGATGTGTAAAATTCGGGCTTCCATAAGTTGGGCGATACTGTTTTAGCTATTTTTTAATGCTATATTAGAAATTTTTCCAAATTTTTACATGATTAAAATTAGACAAAATATCGAATTAATGTAATTAATGATGTGTAAAATTTACGCGCGCGAATTTTACACATCATTAATTACATTAATTCGATATTTTTCCCTTCGACATTTTATCATTCGAAGTAAGTAAATTTCGTTGTTTAAGCCACGATGCTAATAACTCTGTTTTGTCTTTTGATAGATTTAAGTCTCTTATTAAGTCATTGAGATCTTCAGATTTGATGAGATGTGGTATTCCTGGTTCAAATTGAGGAACAAATTCGGAATGTACGGATGCAGATGAGCTCGGTGTTTGAAAGCTGCCTTGAGGGAATAGTTGCTTTTCCAACACAGGTGGATCAGGTACAGGATTTTGTTCCGAATGTGGTACTGGAGCGGATGTCGATGCTAGTTCCGGATATATTGTTTTCCCTCAACGTTTCCCTTTCAGTGGTTTCACTACACAAAAATAGCAATCAGTGTCATGATTACTCGGTTCCCTCCAAATCCTCGGCACTGCGAACTTCATGGCTCTTTTCTCACCCTGGTACCAAACTATAATAAAACGTGAAGCATTTCATAACAATTTCAGTTATTATGCAATTATATATAGATATATATAACATACTAATAAACAGTTAGTACAATAAAAAAGAGAAAATAAACTTACGCTCCAGAATGCTTCTGCAAGAGTTACATGAAACATGTGGAGCCCATTTTTTGTCCTGGTTTTTAACAGGTAGACCGAAGTAGGCTAGGTAGGTCTCGCAAATCCTTGTGTTTTTAGTTAAATCAAAATTTTTTTGTCTTCTTTTAATACATTCGCCACATATATAGCAAAACGAATTAGCCGCTCGTTTACAACTTCTCGAAGACATCAGTCCTCTGTGATATGCAAAAACATAGTGTCGCCCACAACGAGTGACCCAAGAAACTACAGCTTCTAAAAAAAAATTTTACTTACAAAAACGCTATCAGGTAGCTGGCATGCTCTATTGCTAGGCCTGCCAATCCGCCAGTAAAAGTTTCGATGAGTTTCTTAATATGTACTTAACGAATTTGCGTGCGCGAATTTTACACATCATTAATTACATTAATTCGATATTTTTTCTTTCGACATTTTTTTTTGACATTTTCGGTTTCGACATTTTTTTTCGATATTTTTTTTTCGGCATATTTAGATTCGACATTTAAATTTTCGACATATGGTACCAGACCCTTTTCAAATATCTAATATGTGCAGTAATTTGTTTTTATTTTTAATATGCGACTGATAGTTTTTACTTCACCATTTCGAGGGATTAGCAGAAGATCACCCTATTTCATTTTTATTTATTTATTTTTTAATAGAGAATAAAGTTTAGCAAATACATTTAGCATTTTTGAATAAAAAAAATTAAATGAGAAAACAAAAACCTCTTTAAATGAACTTAATCTGTAACTTAAAAAAAAATCTGTGATAGCCTTCACCATTTCTGCCTCCCACATCCTTCCTTTCTTCCAGCTTGCACGTGAGTCGTTGCTTCGATAATGTGCACTGCAAATATTCTATACGCCCGATGCCTGTGTGGCGTTACATGCTCTGGGCTCGCAAACAGAAACTTTGGGCAGCTGTGTTCATAGCGCCCTGCTGTAATACGCTGCAGCCTTTCAAGCCAGATAGTCTGGTAACACCATCTAGGTAACAAGCACACAGCCCCCCAGGCTGCGACACAGATTCGGCCTTAGTCTGACACAGCTCACCAGACATCTCCCTCCCTGAAGCGGTGTATTGGTTTACGCCGAACGCATTCAATACAGATCAACTTGCATGGTTTCTGCCACCTCAACCCAATTTATAGTGCATCCTCTGGCTGATAGTAGCGAAGTACGGCTACAATAATAATAATAATAATTGAACCCATCGGTATTGCCAAGAAGATGTTGAAACACCTTGACCACGAGAGACATAGTTATTTAGTAGCTTTTTCAATATCTCGCTTACCATCTTCGTCATTCCAGAGATGTGGAAAGAGGCTAGAGTGGTTTTGATGAATGTCAATATTTATGAAGTATTTGGTAACTAATCTAGTATGTTAAAATATGCCATAATTTATTGACGGATACCCTCTGCCCCACCTATTCGAGGATTATATGTACTATCCGAAGCAGCAATATCTCTCTGGGTAGTTGAGCGATTCAATACACGTTGTAGCGGTGTTATTTTGTGCTATGCAGAACAAAGTAAGCGAAAGTAATATTTTCCACTGTTTCCACTTTCAAATTTATTGGTGCAAAAAAGATTCGGAATCTATTTGCAAAAATTCCAAAAGAATGTTCAGCCACATGTCTGGTACGAGAGTGACGAGTGTTATACACTTGCTTCTCACGACTGTTCGAATGATATGGGTATGGTTTCATAAGATGTGTCTGCATTGGAAATGCATCATTTCCAACAACAATAAAAGAAAGACATCGATTATTTCTAATAGTTGCATTTGTGGAGGTCCTATCTCTTCCCGTAACACGTTAGAGAGCTTGCTTCGAAGAAACACTCCAGCATCATTATTTCGCCCATTGCAGCCAACGTCTGCAAAAATAAATTTACAGTTCGCATCTACAAGCGCCCTCAATACAATACTGTAAGTTCTTTTGTAGTTATAAATAGTAGAATGCACTATCACTGAGACTCGACCGGAATGTTGCATGTTTTCCATCAATGGGCAAGTACATTTGGGAAATTGCCATCTGACAGCGAACTCATTTTCAATTTACTCCCATTCCGAAGGACTGGTTGGAAACTTATACACAGCAAAATAAAACGAAAAACATCAGCATAACAAAGATGGTACATGGTTCAATCGATTTACATTTCATTTATAGTCTGTTTATTCGTTCAAAAATAGCATCGCAAACTTCAGGAATAATACTGCTAATAGATGCCTTCATAATTTTGAATCAAAGTTCACACTATGGGATGTCATTGTACTCGTATATGTATTTACAGCGTGCAAACAACTCTGCATCGTAACAGCTAATATTTCAGCAGGTGTGATTGCATCACGCATTTGCGTATCATTCCTTACTATATCGTGATTGATGTACAAAAGTTCAATGTTAAATTGCTGTTCGTCCATGCGTAAATAGTTCCTGCAACTTCATTTTTATCGTTAAGCAGCGGTTCTTTTGTTAAAAATGCGAATGACCCTTTATTTGACTTTTTCTTCCTCCATAACTTTACAAACTGAATTTGTCGATTTCTTAACGTTATCATGGTTGCCTTTGCACACATATCGAGTAACCCTGTATTTTTAATTCAAGGTGCCGTTATTATAAGCCCGACGACTGTTCAACCGTGGACATTTCAACCAGACTGTGCGTGGATAGTGTAGCTGGTGTTAGATGAACCCAGGGTTATTTTTTCAAATATCCACTGTTGGACTGTCTGCCAGTTGAAATAACTAGTGTTGAACTGCCGTTGGGCTAATTGTTACAGAACCAAATTTCAATCCTTACTGATTAGAATACCCCCTTTTTCATCGTCAGATTCAAGTTCTTCTTGCTTCAATGCTTCTTCATTAATTAATTGCACTTTATCCGTCTTATCCACAATTAATTTATTTACAAAAGTAAGTAAAGATACACCTGAAATAATATTTATGAAATGTATATCACCTTATAACTATAATATGCTATAATACTCGCTGCGATATTACTTACCTCAAAGTACAACAAAGCGAGTAATATCTTGTATATAATTGTTCAGCCGGAAGCGTAAGTTCACCTGCAACACCAGGGGGAAGAATATTTATGAAGTGCTTTTGTTTTTAAATATCACTTTTAAATTATAAAATCTCAGTACTCTCTGAGGTATTACTTACCTCAAAGTACAACAGAGCGAGTAAAATTTTGTATTTTGCAATACCAAGGGGTTACCTGAAAGAATATTTATGAAGTTCTTTTGTTTTTAAATATTACTTTTAAACTTTAAAATCTCAATACTCTCTGAGGATTACTTACCGTTAAGTGCAACAAAATGCCGTAAATTTCATATAGATTTTGTTATCCGAGTGCTAAAGTAATTGTAGCGGCAGATTTTCGAAACTTATTTCCAAAAAAAAGACACAATTATATTAATTTGAGCTTAAACACAATTTCTCAAAATATTTGTTTTATGCTCTACCATCGTGTATCAGTACAAGTGTGATATGTTATCTGTCAAACGTTAGACAAGTACATCAACATGGAGGCATTGTTTACATTTAAGGCACTTCAATATGGCTGCCATTGCCAAACATTGCCGAATGTTAGAAAAACATGCGCCGAATGGATGCCGTCGGAGAATTTTTTCAGAGTTGCAATTTTTGTTTTCGTTGACCTCGGCAAATTATGGTTTTTTCGCAGTACCGTGAAAAGATGAAACAGGTTTGATGTTTGCACAAAAGTATTGCTGTGTTGCACCTTTTCATTTTAATTTGGTTTGAAAATATTTTATTATGGAACTTTTAGCTTATAATTTAAATATATTTCACATAAAATAGGATAAAAGAAACAAAATAAAAAACATAAAACTAAGAATTTTTATTTTAAGTAAGTATCTTCGAAACGAGAAATTAGACAGAAACGACAATGCTTAATTTGTAAATATAATAAAGTCTTGTTTTGTACGCCGGTTTTTTTTTTACTTTTCTCAATGTCCGGTTAACGCGTATCGGCAGTGTAATTGACGGTTATCTGTCGAACAAAGTGGCGGTTAGCGTTGCAATTGATAGTGATCCACATACGGAACAGCAATGATCCGGATGTAATATCCTTGTTGCTGCATTTTCATGGAAAAATTTTTTTGGGTTTTCTGGATCATTGTAAATTGGAACACACTAATTGAGAAAACGGCCCCGAGGAAATGACGTTATAAGTTAATTCTCTAATTGAACAATGTCAACAACTTTTAGTTGAACCTTCTAATATTGTATGCAAATGTTAAAAGTGACTAGGTTAAAATTGGGTTATCTTTCTGTTTTTATTACTTATATATCAAGGCTCTTTTTGGTTAGATTTACCGTTGAAAATGGAATTTGCAGTTTCCTTGAGCATACATTTTGCAATTTAAGTCAAATATATGGTTTCTCAACAACAATAAACTTTTGGCTTGATCTCGCAACAGGGAGACCACATGTTTATAATATCATGGGGCATAATCATAGTGAAATTTTAATTCAGTTGAATCTATTTGGTACAATGTTATATGGGATATCCGTGAAAAAAAAAATTTCTAAATTTAATATATTTTGTTTTTTGCAACGAGGTTATAACTATGTGATAGTGCACATGCACAGAAAATGCTTCAATTCACAACGTTTTTTCACAAAGTTGTCCCTTGTTTTTAGAAATGTAAGTATATGTTTCCTTCGGGAGACAACTGCTGAAACGCTTCCAAAAATGTCGGGAGGGATATGAAAATACGCTTTTTGGCCTCGGTATCAATAACACAGGTACATGGGTTTTGCTCTATATATTCGGATTCTATGTTCAAATCTATAAAAAAAAATGCAATTACGAATCAAAAATATTTGGTTTTGTAAAAGTTATAGCGATTTGAAAATTTTGCATTTTTGCACCAGGCTAATGTAGGTCCTTTCGCGCTGATGCAGCGATGCATCGAAAAAAGATCTACTTAAAGCACAACATACTCATTTTAACAAAAAAGAAAAAAGTGTGACTGAGAAACAGTAAAAAGGAGATAAAATATCCCAGATACACATGATTTTAGGTAGATTTGGCAATTCGTTAAGTACATATTAAGAAACTCATCGAAACTTTTACTGACGGATTGGCAGGCCTAGCAATAGAGCATGCCATCTACCTGATAGCGTTTTTGTAAGTAAAATTTTTTTTTTAGAAGCTGTAGTTTCTTGGGTCATTCGTTGTGGGCGACACTATGTTTTTGCATATCACAGAGGAATGATGTCTTCGAGAAGTTGTAAACGAGCGGCTAATTCGTTTTGCTATATATGTGGCGAATGTATTAAAAGAAGACAAAAAAATTTTGATTTAACTAAAAACACAAGGATTTGCGAGACCTACCTAGCCTACTTCGGTCTACCTGTTAAAAACCAGGACAAAAAATGGGCTCCACATATTTCATCTAACTCTTGCAGAAGCATTCTGGAGCGTAAGTTTATTTTCTCTTTTTTATTGTACTAACTGGAGGATGGGGCCGTGTGTAGAAGTCCACGCAAGTGGGGAAAGTTTCTGATCGCCATTCACCTGGGAATGGCCAGAGCGATTCTTTTGCATGCGGTTCAAGCAGCTCACTACTTCCGGGCTTTGCGCCCAAGTATCCTCTGGGTAACCACCGAACACCCGTTTGGTGGTGAGCTAAACGTCGGCGACAACCTGGTAAGGCCACTCCGACATAATCGGTTTAAGGGCTTGCTGGGGGGCTCAAACAGCAGCGTCTGATCACCATGTGGTGCGGCTGCAAGCGGGCGTCTGTCTTGGATCAAGCGGCTCGCTATACAAACGTGTAATAGAATTCAACCTCCCGTGAAACGGGTTGTGCGTTGGGTTTGGGACCCACCACATAAAACAACGTTCCAGTGAAATTCAACAACAAAGCCTCGGATATGAGAACCCCTTTTTTAGATGACAACACCGGAAAACGAAATAAGGATTATGAGATAAGGGCATGTACCTGGAATGTCCGGTCCCTTAATTGGGAAGGTGCCGCTGCCCGGCTGGTTGAGGTCCTGAGGAAAGCAAAAGCTGACATCACCGCCATACAAGAGATGCGATGGACGGGGCGAGGAAACACGATCAGAACACCTTGCAACATCTACTGGTGTGGGCATGAAGATAAGTGCAGATGCGGCATGGGATTTGTCGTGGGAGAGAGACTCCGTCACCGAGTACTGTCGTTCACACCCGTGAACGAGCGTCTCGCTGCAATCCGCATAAAAGTACGATTTTTCACCATATCATTTATCTGCGCTCATGCACCGACGGAAGAGAAGGACGACGTGGAAAAGGATGCATTCTACGAGCGCCTGGAAGAAGCATACGAGCGCTGCCCCCGTCATGATATCAAAGTCGTGCGTGGCGACTTTAACGCCAGGATGGGTAAGGAGGGTGCATTTGGCCCCACTGTAGGGAAGTTCAGTCTCCACGATCAGACTTCGCCAAATTGATTCAGGCTGATCGACTTCGCCGGTGCCCGAAACATGGTCATATCCAGCACTAGGTTCATGCACAAGAAGATCCATCAAGCTACATGGCTGTCCCCCGATCGAAAAACACGCAACCAGATCGACCACGTTGTGATAGACGGACGGCACGCTTCCAGCGTTTTAGATGTTCGCACAATACGAGGACCTAACATCGACTCTGATCACTACCTAGTAGCAGCCAAGATTCGTACCCGCCTCTGTACGACAAAACAGGTGCAACAAAAAACGCAGGGAAAGCTGGACGTCGAAAAGCTGCAATCGCAACAGACCGCCAATTATTTCGCAGATCGCCTCTCACACCTGCTCTCCGAGAGCACAATTCATCCTAGTGGAATGCATGAGCAGTGGGATCATATCTCAGGAGCACTCCGTACCACAGGCGAAGAAGTAATTGGATTCCGGCGAACGCGAAGAAACAACTGGTATGATGATGAAGAGTGCCGCGCTGCAACGAAAAGAAAGGACGAAGCCTACAAGGCAACGCTGAGATCGAATGCAACGAGGAGTGTGTGTGAACACTACCGCGAGTTGAAGAGGGAAGCGAGGCGGCTTTTCCGGGCGAAAAAAAGAGAGGCAGAAAAGCGTGAAATAAAGGAGCTTGAGATGCTGGCCAACGGGAATAATGCCCTAAAATTCTACCAAAAAATTCGGCGAATGACAGAAGGTTTTAAACCCGGGGCAAACTCCTGTAAGAATGAGAACGGCGACCTGGTGGCCGATGTTCAGAGGGATCACTTCTCTGCCCCTTTAAATGGAGAAACTGAGCAAGAAACCAGAGAAGATGCCGAACCCGAGCCCACAATCGAATATGATGGAATTGACGTTCCACAACCCGACTATAATGAGGTGCGAATAGCAATATCCCGATTGAAAAACAATAAAGCAGCTGGCGCTGACGGTTTGCCTGCTGAGCTATTCAAACACGGAGGCGAGGAGCTGGTAAGGCGCATGCATCAACTTCTATGCAGAATATGGTCGGATGAATGCATGCCTGAAGATTGGAATCTAAGTGTTCTCTGCCCAATCCACAAGAAGGGCGATCCTGCAAACTGCGCCAACTATCGCGGAATCAGCCTTTTGAATATCGCATATAAGGTCCTATCAAGCGTATTGTGCGAAAGACTGAAGCCTGATGTAAACAGACTGATTGGACCTTACCAGTGTGGTTTCAGACCTGGTAAATCTACCATCGACCAGATTTTTACAATACGCCAAATCTTGGAAAAAACCCGTGAAAAGAGAATCGACACACATCATCTCTTTGTTGATTTTAAAGCCGCTTTCGATAGCACGAAAAGGAGCTGCCTATATGCCGCTATGTCTGGATTTGGTTTCCCCGCAAAACTTATACGGCTATGCAAAATGACCTTGAGCAACACCGCCAGCTCGGTCAGAATTGGAAAGCACCTCTCCGAGCCGTTCGAAACTAAACAAGGTTTCAGACAGGGTGACCCCCTATCATGCGATTTCTTTAATTTAATGCTGGAGAAAATAATACATGCTGCAGAACTTAACCGCGCTGGAACAATATTTTATAAAAGCGTGCAACTGTTGGCATATGCTGACGATATTGATATCATTGGCCTTAACAACCGCGCCGTAACTTTTGCTTACTCCAAATTAGAAAAAGAAGCAGAGAAAATGGGATTGGTGGTGAACGAGGGCAAAACGAAGTACCTTCTCTCATCATGCAAAGAGTCAGCGCATTCGCGCCTTGGCAACCAAGCCACTGTTGGCAGCAATAATTTCGAAATAGTAAAGGACTTCGTTTACCTGGGAACCAGCATTAATACCAACAATAATGTTAGCCTAGAAATCCGACGAAGAATTCCTCTTGCAACCAAATGCTACTTCGGACTGGGTAGGCAATTGAAAAGTAAAGTCCTCTCCCGACTAACGAAAATAACACTCTACAAGTCACTCATCGCACCCGTCCTGCTATATGGTGCAGAAGCGTGGACACTAACAACATCTGATGAGGCGGCTCTGGGAGTATTCGAGAGAAAGGTTCTTCGAAAGATTTGTGGACCTCTACGCGTTGGCGACGGCGAGTACCGAAGAAGATTTAATGATGAGCTGTATGAACTTTACGCAGACGCCGACATAGTTCAGCGAATTAAAACACAGCGGCTTCGCTGGCTAGACCACGTAGTGCGAATGAGCGAAGATGCTCCAGCCCAGAAGGTATTCTTATCGGCACCCGCCGGTGGAAGCAGAGGAAGAGGGAGACCACCACTCCCATGGAAGGACCAAGTGGAGACCGATTTGCGATCCCGCGGTGTTTCCAATTGGCGCCAGTTGGCGCAAAGAAGAAACGACTGGCGAGCTATGTTGGACGGTCAAAATCGCCCAGGCGGTTAGATGACCATTTAAAGAAAAAGAAGAACTGTTTCATATATATATACATATATCTATATATAATTGCATAATAACTGAAATTGTTATGAAATGCTTCACGTTTTATTATAGTTTGGTACCAGGGTGGGAAAAGAGCCATGAAGTTCGCAGTGCCGAGGAATTGGAGGGAACCGAGTAATCATGACACTGATTGTTATTTTTGTGTAGTGAAACCACTGAAAGGGAAACGTTGAGGGAAAACAATATATCCGGAACTGCCATCGACATCCGCTCCAGTACCACATTCGGAACAAAATCCTGTACCTGATCCACCTGTGTTGGAAAAGCAACTATTCCCTCAAGGCAGCTTTCAAGCACCGAGTTCATCTGCATCCGTACATTCCAAATTTGTTCCTCAATTTGAACCAGGAATACCACATCTGATCAAATCTGAAGATCTCAATGACTTAATAAGAGGCTTAAATCTATCAAAAGACAATGCAGAGTTATTAGCATCGCGGCTTAAACAACGAAATTACTTACTTCTGATGTCCGAATATCTCGGCAAAGAAAGCGCCATGAAGAATTTTCTTGTTCCTACAGCAAGGAAGATGGATTCTGTTTTTGCTATGACGTGAAAGATTTATTTGAAGCAATTGGTATTCCTTGTAATACAAATGAATGGCGCCTCTTTATCGACAGCTCAACAAAAAGTCTAAAAGCAGTTCTACTACACAATGGGAACAAATTTCCATCTATTTTCCGCCCACTATCGCCAAAAACATTGGCCTGAACGTACTGAGTACGGAGTGGGAAGATTAATATTAAACATGAAGCAATTGTCGATCCTAAAAACCTATTGATGCCGCCATTGCATATTAAATTGGGCCTTATTAAACAATTTGTGAAGGCTCTTAATATTGAGTCTAAAGCTTTGAAATATTTGTTTCCAAAGCTCTTAGAGGCGAAAATTAAAGCTGGAGTCTTTGTTGGCCCTCAAATAAAAAAAATTATGAACTGCGTAATTTTCCCGGACCTACTTAGCAATGAGGAGAAACTAGTATGGAACAGTTTTAAGGCAGTGGTTCATGGCTTTCTTGGGAATCATAGGGATGAAATTATGAAGAGCTGATAACTGGCATGATTACGAATTTTTCCGCCATCGGATGTAGAATGTCGCTAAAGATGCACATTAGAGCGTATCACCAAAAAAAAGTCGGCCGTACCTCCCCTCATATGAAGTGTTTTTGAAAAACATTTAAAAAAATATTTTTTTTTTTGTTTGGCAACCCTAGATGTCGCCCAATAACATTTTTCTTCATATCATTGGCATTTGTTGTCGGATTTTAAAGTGTGACACATAAATTTTTTTGTCTCAAAGAGGAGGTTTTTCTCAAGAAAGTTCATTGAGCTCATGAGTTTCGTTGTGGTACTTACCCACCATATCTCAGTTTCTACCACCCTAATGTAACAACCTAATGTCAGTTAATTGAAGACCGTAAAAAATCATAATTTTTTTAAGAAAAAAGTATTTCGATTCAATCAGTAGAACCAGAAATATAACACAATTTATTTTTAGTCTAAGGCCATACAAGAAAAAGTAAATTTTATTTATTTTCCTCGCTCGCGAAACAGTTAGTGAATTGTTTGTTTTGTAACGGAAATTTTAGTCCATAAAATTTTGTCGGGATTCAAGCTGCTGTAATTCTGCCGGCTCTCGAGCTAAGATAAAATGTGGCCCATGCGTTGTTCATCGGTGACCGCCATTGCAGATTCATGAACTGTATGAACAAATCGCTCGGTATTTTGGGAATGACAAGGATATGCTGTGGAAAAGATCAGTGAAAATGCCGATAAAAGAGAAGCAAAGAAAAATTAATGGGTTTCGTTGTGCATACCTGGTAATTCAATTATTTCATTGGAATATTTTAATGCTTCGAGGTGATCTTTCGCGAAGAAATGCAAGCATGGTGGTTCAGATAAACAATAGTCCAGTTAATTTATAAAAAAACGGCCTTCATAAAGAAAAATGTATAAAGAAAATAAGGCATCTAATGTATGGCTTTCAAAATTTGTTTTATTTCGAGTTCTACTGAATGAAAAATTTTACTTGAGGGATCTTTGAAACTAAACGGAAATCCAAATCTTCCATACAATCTTAATAACTATGGCAAACTCATATGGAAGAAAATAATAAGCACCAAGTATAAAAAAATTGCCAAAATTCAACGAAATTTGAAATTTGCCTCAAATTTGAAAATTCCAAGAATTTTTGTAGTTTTTTCATATGCTTGGAAACATTGATTCAATTAAGCGAACTATTATTAGTACCCCGATCGCTAACCCTAATATGTAGAAATAACGATTTTTACATATGCGCACACATGAGCACGTGACATCGCACAAATAATCAAAAACTCGAAAATTCATATAAAAGAAAACTTTTTTGGTCTCTTCGAGAATGATTTGTTGTACGTGTTTCTTGTATTCGTCTACATATGGTAAAGAATATTGCCAAAAGCAAACATATCCATATCCTTTATTTGTATAATTAACATACCTTTCAAGTAAAAGCAAAAAAGAAATTTCAAATTTTTAAGGGTTGTTTTAAGAACTTTTTTAGTGCTAATCACTCGCCTACATTTGCGTATCCTTTGTTTGCTTTAAAAGTAGGTTATCGATCTTTTAGCTCCAGAAAGTATATAACAACAGTTGTGTGAGGCTTTGTATTGTCCTGCACAGGAAATTAAAATTTTGTGTCTTTCTTAACACAGCTAAGATGCTAAGAAGATTTTCGTAAAGTGATACGTTTTCAAATGCATAAAAGCTTTTGATTAAAGCGCGTAGTCTCGATTTTCTTGCATTTAAATTTTCAATTCACAACCGGTCTGTGAAGAATATTTTCAAAAAAATTCTATAAATAAAAGTTCTTCAATTTTAGTGCATAATTGCGAAATCTGGCGAAAGATTTTTAAGTAGCTTTCGGGCGAGATAGGAACTTGACACTTGAAACATAGTTTAAGGTATGATGGCAATCAATATAACAAAAAGTCCGCTAGATGGCACACCGAGCAACTTCTGGTACTAGCTGTACCCTCGGGGGAACATTATTTTTGACCACTAGAAACTTGGAGAGGATAATTTTAGTTGCCACTTAAGGCTGGCATACTTTACTTCTAGGCCCCTAAACCTTTGGACGGGTAGTCGTCGTTGGCCCATCTAACATCCTTGGCGACACGTAACAAGGCTGGAGGCACTGGCCGCCTTTAGCAAAGGTAGAAGAAAGCAGCTGTTGACATTATGTAAAAAAATCGACAAATTTCGAAATACAAACCACCCACATGGTGCCCATAAACTAAAGAACAAGGCATGCGAAACTGATGCGAGAATCCAGCCACTAGATATTGGAAATCGGCTGTGTACTCTACATGTTAGAAATAATATCTAAATTAGCTAATAACTTCTGATAATATGGAAAATACGTTACCAAATATTGCATACTTTTAGGGAGGATATTTCTTTGCAGCCTTTTGATATAATTTTATTTACGAACTCTAGACCAATAATCGAAAGAAATAACTAAATTTTTTTTTTCCTTTTGATATTTTTATTTTTATTTTATTTGAGTTGATCCGATATTTCGATTTCAATCTGAAATCATCATCAGGGACTTATGGCTGAGCCTGATCAACTAATTTGCTATCGACCTTTACAAGGCAAAAGCAAATTAAATCCTGCGATGGCGAAAAGAATGAGCTTAATTGAAAATTAGATCTAGCTAGAAGAATAAACCTGAAAATCAGTTGATGATTTCTGACACTTTGGCGGGTATGTGGTTAAATATTGCATACTTTTAGGCGCGTGTGGCAATTTTTTGATGCTTTTAGAAATCGAGTTCTAAATATAACGACTATTGAAATCCGGGAACTATGTAGATATAGTTATAAATTCACTCCCACTTAGAAAAGCTTTTTTCACAAAAGCCACTACCGCTTGTGTCCGGTTTCGGCTTTGCTCTTATGTCTATTCCTCGATCTTTTATCACACAGAAACTTTAGAAAAAGTCTCCCCATAAACTTTTTGCAAATACGTACATATACATTTTTGGTTTATTTGCAAATAAAAGCGCCTAATAGACTTTTGTTTTTAAAATTAACATTTATTAACTTTTTACAGAAAACAACAACACACACACACAATTACATATACATACCTACTTAAAATATACTTACTTTTCCAAAGTAGTTTAAAAACATTAAAATTTCCAACCACTTGTGCAAAAAAGTTACAAAAAACAACCTCAATGTGGTTTCATTTAATGAAATCGTAAGCACTCTTCAGCTGCAGCCCAAAAGGAGGATCCTTGAAAGAGTCAAGCTTGCAGTTGAACGCAATCAACTCTCCAACCACTTAGCTTGATTAAGCGGTGCACTGTTAAGGAAATCCTTTGCGGAATTAAAAAACTTTACCGACCACATTAACAGCGCCGATGGAGGGATATACGCACACGTAAGAACGGAAGAAGTGGCCAATAGGGGGCGCAAAACATGCTACACACTGCAATGAAGAGGGTACGAAGCGAAGGAGCATGAGCGACAAACTGTTACGAAGAAGAGTTAAATGTACACAAACTTAAAAATAATAAATAATGTGAAAATAACAAAAAAAAATAAAAATAAAAAAATAAATAATATGTGAAAATAGATATGTATTGTATAATATACGCCCGAAAGTATGCCTTAAACTACAATTAATTACGCAAGGTACAAGTTCTCGTGATTTGGTTCTGCATTGGTTTGAGTAATTTGAAGATGTTTGTATGTATGCATGTGCGTTCTAGTGTTTTACAAGTTAATCGTTGTAATAAACGCATTCTGCGCTATTCATCCAAACTTTTTCCAGCGCTTGTGCGCCTACACATATGCAACACTTAATTTTATGTTGTCAGCAACAAATGTGCTTTGCTACTTGCCAAGAATTATTTTCAAGCGTAAGAGATGAAGACAACTAAAGTAAATATTATTGTTTTGTTAAATGTTGTTGCGTTTTTTTTTGTTGTCGTTTGTAAATGGTACGTGAGTCTTGAGCATTTTAGCAAAAAGTTTTGCTGAAAATGAAAAGTTTACATTTTTCATGAATGCGAGTTTTGCCAATGGCAATCGCAACAACAATGCGTACGTAGATAATGCATAATTTTAGTGGGAACTTTTTAAATATTTTGTTGTTGTAAAACGCAGTTGTGAGTGCAAGCGTAACAATTGTAAAACGGGTTTGGAGCAGCAGTTGGGTAAATTAGGTTCACTAAAATATTATGTGAGATAAAGAGGTTAATGGATTAAACATAGTGTAGCATACCTTTAGGCGTAAGAGAAGAAGTATATTTGGAAGATCGGTACATTAGGGTGGTAGCAACCGAGATATGGTGGGTAGGTAACACAACGGAGCGCCTGAGATCAATGAGCTTTTTTTACGAAAATCCCACTCCTTGAGACAAAAAAATTGGTGTATCACACTTTCATATCCGACAATAAATGCCGAAGATATGAAGAAAAATGCAATTGGGCAACATCTAGGGTTGCCAGAAAAAAAAAAAATTTTTTTTAATGTTTTTCAAAACCACTTCATATGAGGGGAGGTACGGCCGACTTTTTTTTTTTGCCTGTAACGCGAGACGCTCTAATGCACATGTTACATTCAAATCTGGATAAATTCAAAGATAATGTGGGAGTTTATTCAGAAGAACACGGGGAGCGATTCCATCAAGATATAATGGAGTTTGAGGAACGCTACCAAGGCCAGTATACGGAAAGCATGATGGGGGACTATATTTGGACGTTAATAAGAGAAAATGTTACCGAATATGGCAGGAAAAGCAGGAAAAAGCATTTTTAAACATTTAAACTGTATTCTAAAACTAAATTCATAAGAGTAAATCTTAAATTGATTTTTACTATACTAGAATAAATCAAATCTGTCAAATTTTGATGAATTTTCATGTTTTTCGTTTTTCTCATTTTTTTCGAACAAACCCAAATCAAAAACTTTTTTATGTTCATATTCTCATTTCTGGGTGCAAAAGCAATAAAAAAAATATACGCACGACCCATGTACAAAAATGTTTTGATTTTGTATATCTGTGATGAGATATTTGCAATATAAGTTGAAACTTTTCTGTCATTTTGTGTTCTGCACATAAACACCATGGATCACGCCCCCCATTCGGGATTGGACCTTTAAACTTATTTTCGATGTTTGCCAATAACTTTTCTTCAAGAGAGGAAATATTTTATTTTTATAAATGCTTACATAAAGTAAAAATTATTATTTCCATTAAAAATCCTGATTCCTTATATTCACTTGTTTTGCAGTTATATGCGACCATCTGATATATACTCGTATGTGCATGCTGAAATTCAAGGCGCATCGAGTGTTGTTATACGGAATCCATCTGGAGAAAAGGTGAAAACAAAAACATGGTTAGAGGCGGGCACAATGGCTATATCATACAGCGTAGCATGGGATGCCAAAGTTGTTAACAACGCATATGTGGTTGGTAGCTATCAGTCACGGGTAGTTTTATGATACGTGGAAAGAAGAGCTTCTTACCATGTTGCCATTTAATAATGTGTCTTAGCCCACTATTTAAATTGGAAGATAGTTTTGTGGAACGCCATCGTGGATATGGAAGGGCAAAAGCAGCGCATGAAAAAATTATGCTTAGTCCGGTTTCACCAGCTCGACTAAGACTAAAACTAAAACGTGACTTAGGTTAGCACAGATTCCAGACTAACTTAATTTTGGGCTTCACCAACTTAGCGACTTAAACAATTTTGAGCACAACAACCCGATCAGCTGTTTTGTACATACTAGCATTTTTTACTACGTTTTAACTCCGTCATTTGACAGTTGCAAATTTAAATTTATATAATAAACAGGAAAATAAACAAGAACAGTTAGAATGTCGCGAAAATCAACTTTTAATGCGTCCGAGACCAAAAAATTGCTCGAGATATGTGGCAAGTTCGGTGGTGTAATAGAATGAAAAAAAACTGATTGCATCAGTGTAAATAGAAGGATGATGCTTGAGAGAAGATTGCCCAGGACTTCAATGGTGCAAACGAAATTTACCGGGAGTCGAGAAAGCTTAAGAAAAAATACGGCAACATAAAATATGCCACAAAATACAAGGCAGTATTGGCGGTGTTCCTGCAGCATCTGTATCTTTGGCCGGTGTAGAGTAGAGGATGCTGTCCATTTCAAACGAAAAGGAAATGGAGGGCGTTTCCAATACTGCCGACTTAGATGTGATGGAGAATAAAAATGGTAATTTGGTTCAAAATTCGTATTCCATCCTTTATGAAATTATTTCTTTACACTTTCAGCAGCTGACCCAGAAATATCCTTTGAAACGCCTTTACCCGGTCCGTCCACTTTGCGGAGGAAGATGAACACTCCGTTATTTAAGTCTCGGAAGCGGAGAGAAGTACCAAAGCTACGTCGTGTTAGGCTTTGGCTTCTGTCAAAAGCAAGTGGACGGAAAAAAAATGCAGGCGGAAGTTTTTCTTGCAAATAAGGAGCTGCAAATGAAGCTCATGGTGAAAGGCAGGAGCGGGATGTGTTGCAGTGTAGGAAACGCCATACAATGGAGATTCTCAGCAAAGGCTGCAGGCTTAAGAAAATTATATAGCGCTACACCATAGTGCCTGGAATTTTATGGCATACTTTATGTTGTCGTATTTTTTTTTAAGTTCTCTCGACTCGCGGTAAATTTCGTTTATAACATTGAACTCCTGGGCAATCTTCTCCCAAGAGTCATCCTTCTCTTTAGCACTGATGCAATCAGTTTTTTTACATTATATTATACCACGGTACTTATCATAAATATTTCCAAATAAAAAACTTTATTTATTATTATTGTTATTCAATACCTCATTTTTACTTCGTATTCATAGTAAAATGAAATAAATAGAAATACAAAATACAAATAGTAAGAAGTAGAAAAACTCAGATCTTTTTCATAGGGGAAGATTTGTTTGGATTGGTGATTGAAGATCTTTAATGTTTACTATGTACAAACATATTATTACTTTTTTGTACCAACAATTTTTGTTGATTTTACGGCCTGAACATTTTCAAGTATTCACGAAACGAGCTCAAGGCCAAGAATACTAATTTTTGACCTTTTAATTTTTTATGAAAATTATTAATGTTTTTTATTTTTTAATAATAATTTTTGAATTCATAATTAAAAGTTGTTTAACTGAATAGAGTAGGAAAATTTTTTTAGAGACAACTGCCATAGCTTTTCTCATAGATCCATTTCGTCATCAGAGAAATTTTGGCACGCATTGCTAACCACTAAGCTAACAATACGCAGGTTTTTGATGTCATCTAAACTTCTACAGGGTGTTTTTTTTACAGGTTTGTTTTTCGAATAGAGATAAAACTGGCATTTTGTGGTCAAATCTGGCAACTCTAATGTCATTTATGTTCAGTTTGGTTTGCCATTTCATCATGAACAGGTTGACAAAAGAACAACGCTTGCAAATCGTGCAAATTTATTTCGAAAATAATGGTTCAGTTCGCGAAGTTTACCGTGAGCTCCGTCCATTTTATGGTCGACATAATCGTCCATCAGAGCAATTAATTCGGTTAACCATGGATCGTTTTCGCACTACGTTTACTCTATGTGATAATACGCATCCGCAGAGACGTCGAACAGTGCGCACCGAAGAAACAATTGCCGCTGTAGAGCAAAGTGTTGAAGAGGACCCGAATGAATCGATTCGCCACCGTGCACAGCAATTGGAGCTTTGTCCATCAACTTTATGGAAGATTTTGCGCAAAGATCTTGGCTTGCGACCTTACAAGATCCAGCTTGTGCAAGAATTAAAGCCGCGAGACCATGCAATGCGTCGTGATTTTGGTGTATGGGCCGAAAATGAGATTGATTTCGATGCTGATTTTCATCGCAAAATTTTGTTCAGTGATGAGGCTCATTTTTGGTTGAATGGCTACGTCAACAAGCAAAATTGCCGCATTTGGAGTGAAGACCATCCACATGAGACCCTTGAAACGCCATTACAACCACAAAAACTGACTGTTTGGTGTGCTCTATGGGCTGGTGGAGTCATTGGGCCATACTTCTTCCGCAATAATGCTGGAGAGGCAGCTACCGTTAATGGAGACCGGTATAGAGCCATGATAACCGACTATTTTGTTCCCGAATTGGATGGCATGAATGTGGATGAGTTGTGGTTCCAACAAGACGGCGCTACATGCCACACAGCGCACGTCACAATCGATTTATTGAAGGAAACATTTGATGAGCGCATAATTTCGCGGAATGGACCTGTCAATTGGCCACCAAGGTCGTGTGATTTGACACCATTGGATTATTTTCTTTGGGGATATGTGAAGTCGCTCGTCTACACCAACAAACCAGAAACGTTAGGGGAATTGGAAGCCAACATTCGTGGCGTTATTGCCGACATACGGCCCCATATGCTCGAAAAAGTGGTTGAAAATTGGACCTGTAGAATTGGCTTTATTCGAGCCAGCCGCGCCGGCCACATGCCCGAAATCATATTTAAACATTAATGGCATAAAATTATCCTTCCAATAAAGCCAAATTGATGGACCTTAAAACGATTTTCTTGTGTTTTATTTCAATTCGAAGTTCTATACCCCTAAAAAAACACCCTTTAGTTCTATTCTTCTTTACCATATGCATGAATCACTTCCGCCATTTGACAGTAGTGTGATTATGATGGATTTTTTGGCAGATCTGTTTTATCATCATCAGCAGAACCGCCTTACCCGCGTGCTCCCGGTTTTGTTATTGCTTTTTTGAACCAACAGTTTTTGTTGATTTTACGGCCTGTACATTTTCAAGTATTCATGAAACGAGCTCAAGGCCAAGAATAATAAGTTTTCACTTTTAAATTTTTTATGAAAATTATTCTTGTTTTTTATTTTTTAATAATCATTTTTTAATTAATTATAAAAAGTTGTTTAATTGAATAGAGTATTATTATTTATTCATTTAAAGTCCACAATCAAATACGGTCGAATAACAAATCGTATAAAGTAATGCAACTTAGAAATAACTATAAAATAAAATTAACATGTGTATCTAACATTCAGCATCGTCGTAATCATCGTAATGTGTGCGATTTGGCTAATAACGATCTCTACGTAGTGGCGGTAAATGCCCACTACCGCCACTACCACCGCCAAGTTATGGTGACATTAGACGTCCCAATGGTGGTGGATGCATACCGATAAATGGTGGTGGTGGTAAACGACCCAATAAAGATGAACTTGGCGGTTCCATGTGTATGGGAGGGCGCATTATTTAATTCACCACACAGTTTGTTTCGCCTGTAACGCTAGCCCCTACAACTGCCAACAATGTGAGTTTACTACGCAACACCTGTAGTTTCATCTTGGTCTCAAAGAAATGATTTCAAACAAACGAAATAAATAATTTTTGTTGAGCATACACAAAGAAATATTCCTGATCTTGGTCTCTCACAATAAATTGTAACCGTGCAGCAAACAGAAAGCTTTGCACTATTCGGTATTTGTTTACGCGTTTTGAACTCGGTATCAATAATCCGAAATCGGAAAATAAATATTTTGTTGCAATGAAAAGTTATTGGCAAAAAACCAAAAAATTATGCTGGTCCGATCCCAAATGCGGGTCGTGATCCATGCTATTTATGTACAGAACACTGGTACAACGTCAACTACGCAATTTCCAGTATTTCTGCAAAAAACTGACTTCTGTACATTTCGGAACACCCAATATGTGCAAATATCTCTTGACAGAAATATATAATAATATTTCCGACTTCGGATTATTGCTATAGAGGTCAGAGCGGGTCCTTTGGTACTTTTCCCGATAATTTTAGTCGTGTTTTAGCAGTTGTCTCCTAAGGGAACAAATACCCACTCCTCAACTGCATTGCGTTGGTGCTTGATTTTTTAAATGTTCCTTTTTATGATTACTGTTACGGTGCACTTTACTGTGCGCTTTTTCGTAGCTTGCAAATCTGTATATGTTGATTGAGAGCAACCGGATTCTGAGCGATATCAGGCTCAACAACTGCACCACTGCTGCCATGCATTTGCTCGCAAAATGTTTTCAGAATTATTGAAATTGTGCACGCTGATTGGCAACCATACAATGCTGCTATCCGAATGCCAATTACATTGTGTGTTTATCTAAAAGGGAAATTATAATTTCAGTGATTAAATGAAAATAGGCTAATTTATGTGGTAAGTAAAAAGTTAATTAACTTACGATAACAATTTGCTTTGACTCTTTGGTAGATTGCTGTACCAGATCGTGTAAACAAATTCTACGATCAATCGATCCCAAAAAGTTTCTCTTGATCTGGACTGAAGGCGTGACAACAAATTTGTTACGGATGTTATTTATTATGATTATGTAGATAATTCACTGGTAGTGGCGGATGCAATTGCTGAAGATGTGGTGGTGGGTTTTAGGCCCGGGTTTTCATTACAAGTTCAACTCAATTTGTCAGTTAAACTAAGCTTAACATGTTACGCAGTTTTTCAGTCAACTTTAAACGAAGTTCAAACGTAGTTTAAGCGGCTTATCTGGTAGGGTTAAACTCTAGTTAACCTGTCAGCTGTTTGCATATTTGATGGTTTTGATTGTGAAACAATAAACTGAGCGCAATTAAAAAAGGACGATATTTTTATATTTAATTAAATAATGGATATATCATCTGACGAAAGGGATTATACTGAGGAGAAGGAATGGCGTTGAATATGTAAACAAATGGCATCTGTTGCCATATCTAGATAAAAGCCCTATAAAAAGCAAATCTTAAAAGTGGCCTTAAACTCTCAATGAAAAACCGCTCTCCAGTTAACTTAGTTTAAACTTAACTTAGGCTTAACCGAGGACTGCGAAACCGGGCCTAATTCCTGAAAAGATAACACAGGCCGACAAGAAATTTGACCATAAACCAGACCATACTTTCCTAAAGGTTTTCGATGCGCTGAATTCAAATCTGGACGCAGAATTGCTCTATCACGTCAGGATTTTGAGATATCCTAAATATAAAATAAAATATTAAAATAGACTTATCGTAAGAGGTATGTGTTCTACAGCATCATACCTACGTTAATTCAGTGGTTTTTCAGCTATAGGAAAATTAGCAAATTTATAAACTTTAAATTGCTCTATCTTAGCGAAAAGAAATCTGTCATTTATATATAACCTCAAAAATAGGCAAAAACGGTGTTTTTTGCACATTTAGGTTAGGATATCTCAAAATCCTGACGTGATAAAGCAATTCCGCGTCCAGATTTGAATTCAGCGCATTGAAAACCTTTAGGAAAGTATGGTCTGGTTTATGGTCAAAAAAATCGGTCTCATTTTGTCGGCCTGTGTAATTTAAGTTATTAAAAAATGTATTATTGTTCTTCTCTTGTGCTCATTTCGAGAACGCCCTTCTTTTGAGCAGTTTGGTGGGACAGTTAAAACATTAGTTTCAGCATCATCAACTTCAGACGCTAGTTGTGGTGCAGATTTGCCATTAAATCTAATATAAACATGGTTCAAAAGTGAAGTTGCAACGATAATGTAAGGAACTGTAGTGACTTTCATTCGAATCCCCATCGATAGCACAGGCAATCTGCGTTTCCACACCATATGAACGCTCAACGCAATTGCGTGTTCTGATGTGCAGCTCATTATAGAGACTTTCTGCTTTATTTCTGCAATTCAAAACCGGGGTCAACACCACGTTCGTATTTTCATAACCACTGTCAGCAACAATGACGGCATTATGAAACTCCCCCTCTTCCACCCGATAGCAAATACGGGAATTACGGAAAGTTCATGAGTCATGCACAGATCCTGGCCATCGAGCAACAATGTCTAGAATGTTTAAAGTAATGTCACAAACCGTTTGAACGTTGAAAGAAAAAAACCCCTTCCGGTTACGGAAGACTTCGCCATCATCTTCTCCTGTTTGGAATTATGTTATTGTTATTGATTTTGAATTGCACATTTACATACTGCCGCCGACAAGATTTTTACATGGGTGTAGTCCATTGCGCCAATAACGCGCCCAAAATTTGCCTTTTCTTTGAAAGCAGTCTGTGCTTCCAAGCGCCCCTGTGCTGTTTCAGGAAATTTTATAAAATCTAGTCGCAAGGATGCTATATGGTGCGGTACAATTGTTGTGGCACGGGAAGCACTTGTTGAAAAGATCCTGATGCATAGAACCGGAAAGCTATAAAACACACTTCATGTGGCTGCATGGCGTTATTGCTGCCAATGGAAAATTTATTTAGGGAAAACATACATGTTACATGTTAAATAAAGTTACATTACCACGTCCAAGCATAAACCTTTTCTTTTAATAACCATAGTACCAACCAAGCAGCATCTTTTCACATCCGAAAACGTTCGCGAAAGTCGACATCGTCGTAACTATGAAAAAAATCAGGACGGTTTTTTATTTTCCTTTCCGTCGGAGGCCGATCACTTCTAGAGCATGAAAATCACTATCACTCTCGTCCGAATGAGTTATATTCATTATAATAAATATTTTTCTATGTTTTACGCCAGTTTTTAATTTGTTTTGTGCCACTTCAGACAAATGTCAATTTTATATTAGCTATTGGCGGGGTTGCTGTAGTTGCACAACGCAAAATAGTAACATTTTTGACTTATTAGTATTGAGCGACAGCAACACTGACTTTTAGTCGAGAACACCCAGACAGATAACTGAACTCTGCACCAAGCTTAATGGTGACTTGCCATCTATTTCATCTTGGGCTTTAAAAAATTTATTTTCCCTTAACAGTGAAAAGTCACACTTGGGTCTTCCTTCGGTACACATCAACAATAAGTGTCTAAAATATGTCTCTAGGTAACGAATCTTGGGTTTGTCATTAACTCTAGTCTCTCAAGTGATGACCGCATAAACGCCGTCGTCAGTAAAGTCTACTATATTCTACGGAACTTAAAAATGTCTGTTCTTTGCCTTGTATTCCTGTCATGGACCTCATAGTTGAATTTAATACCTGATCTTAGATAATCAGGCAAGTTTCCGTTTTTTATGTTGTAAATAAATTTCATTGTATAAAAACAAATTTGTTGCTTTACACTCATCCAATTTAAACTACGTAGCATGTCTTTTATGGGAGTATCATAACGTTTGCATAATATAAAACGCATGGCTTTATTCTGCATTTTTTGCAGTTTTTCAATTTGAGAATCTTTTATTATAAAGAGGATTGTAGCACAATAGATAAAGTAAGGCTCAATTATAGACCTGTTTGCTTTCACTTTATACTAATTACTTAAGTTCTTACAAGTTCTTTGAATAAACCATATTTTTGTTGCTATTTTGCTTACTACGTAATCAATATGAGCATCTAATTTTAATTTGCAATCTATTAATATACCCAAATGCTTAATTGTATGAACTTTTTAAATTTCCGCATTATTTATTTTGATAGTATAGGTACATATGTAAGCAAGTAAACCCAAAATACCCAGTTGGAAACTTATGCATGCGGCATCAATACTTCAGGTATGAATTGGAGCTCTGTATGCATGCCAGTATAAATTCTCGTTCATTTCCATTTTACACCCGAGTTGAAATCAGTTGTAAGGCAACGTTTTTTAAAATTTTCTTAAATTGGTTTATTTTCTTATTGAAATTGTTTTATATTTTTTCATTTCCCATTTGATTAGTTATGTTATATTCATTTGAAATATATATATTAGATGATTTAACTACCACATCAAGGGTGTCGCATGATCTGTTTTACATTTTGACATTTTAATATGGCCCAAAAATTCCAATTCGGCTACAGCGCGAATAAAACGAGCTCTACGAAAAGAAAGAAAGGCAGACAAATCAACTTTCAAACACAACACTTTAATTAGATTCAACACTTATCAAACACCAACTTACGGAATTTGTGGATGCACTCGCTCTTGCTCATTATCTTTATTATTGGATTTTGGTAATAAGTGATCTTTGAGATCTTGACCGTAGCAAAAATTTTATTTTTTCACATCCCTTGTTGATGGTGTAGCAGTTGAGTTGGATGACGATGGCTGTAATTTTTCTTCCATTCCTGCCGTGACCACTTCTGTTAGAAATTCTTTTATTCCTTGCAATTGTGCACCTACCCTTAAGAGTGCTGCGGCAGTCACAATTTCTCCATATCATATGTATCCATGCTGCTATTGCTGCATTCATTGTGTACATATGTGACTACATCTTGAGTTTTGGCATAACTTTGCGACTGAAGATTTTCGATGTGTGTTTAAAGTTGTTGCCAAGTGTCCCCATAGGCGGCACAAAAAGGCTCGGTTGTTATTTGTTTTCGCATGACAGTTGCATTATCGCCCGCATGTTTGCGTTTAACACCACCGCTACCTTTTCCAACAGCCCCTTTGAAGACAAAGCAGCCCTAAAAATATAAATACGTTAGTACATGCATTCTTCCGGATTGGATTCTACAAAACTGTTCAATGGCTAATTTTCATCGAAAATCGTCGATAGGGGTATCAAAAGACTCGTCTTGACGCCAGGATGAATAATCCGACGGCAAAAATTAAATTTTTTTATTTATATTGATATTTGCAAACAAAGTTGCAAATGTTCATGTGGTTGTTTTAATATCAAATTAAGGGCGCTCCGACCAGTGCAGAATGCATTCTGTTCAGAAATACTGGGGATTCCGTAGCCGGTGTTGGACCGGCTAAGGGTTATTTTATTGAAGCGCATATTTTATTGTGCACATAAATACCATGGATCAGGCCGCCGGTTTTTGACCGATTTAGGGCAATTTTTTTAATTTTTTGCCGATAACTTTTCACAGAAATAACATTTTGATGCGTCTTTTGACACCCCTATCGACAGTTTTTGATGAAAATTAGTCATTGAACCGTCTTGTAGAATGGTACCCCGGATTGTACCATATTCATATCTGCCAAATAATAATAATGAGGAAACTACCACAAACCTTGGACACTGAGATAGTTCGATCTATTACGTTGCGCTTAACAGGAGCTTTTGTGTTGGGTTTTATTGTTGAAATATTGTTATTGCAATTTTTAGCTTACGTTGGCTTTGTTCTAGAAATAGTTTTTTAACTTTTTTAAGTAAAAACTCGAAGAAAATGCAAGCCACAATCAGGGTTGCCACTATTTTTTTAAATGATATCGCCAGATTCTCCCCTAAAAGTCGCCAAAATTGTCAAATTTTATTTACATGTCGCCAAAAAATCTCCAAAAAAATGCCCGTCAATACGAAACCTAAAGAACTTACCGACGAAAAAATCTGAATTTCCTTTAAATTTTTCAAACTTGTTGGCAACCGTTTATCAATTTTTTTGCAAGGTTTTAATATATTCAAAGCTTTCATCTCAAGGACAATTTCATCACTTTAGGAATTCTTAAACGATGAACTTTTCTCTTTTGCTTCCTCATGAACACTGTACGCTAAGTCATTGTCAATATACTTAAAAATTTACTCAAGCTTCATAATATTTGGATAGTCGCCAATTTTCATAATTTAGTCGCCAAATTTTGAAAAATGTCGCCAATACTGGCAAGCCTGGCCACAATGATTTTCGCTCACAAAAAACGATCTGAACTAGCTAACGAAGTTGCCGGCCAAAACACATTGTTGCATTTTGCAGTACATTCTTAAAAAAGTCTTAGAGGTATTAGCAACGACTTTGTAAAAAGTGATAACGACATGTTCAAAATTTAAAACAAGCTTCATAAATTAAAGGTGGACTTTGTATATTGTAATTTTTTGTAGTTTACAATTTTCATTTTTGACATTTTTCAAAATACACGCAACCATTTCACCTTTATGTACTACTAACTTGTTTTAGGTAATCGAATGCAGCTCAGCCCAAAACACATGGGTCCTACGCCAAAAAAAAAAAACAATCCTCTAATTTTTTTTTTAAGTGTATGCCTTAGACATCACACTTGATATGGTGGCAGTAGCAAAATGCAAATTTTCTTAGTCAGAGAATGTAGGTACAAAACATAACCAACCAAAGGAACTCCTTCCATGTTTGAAAAACACCAAAAAAGAATTGCCGATAAAAGCAACTCTGAGTTTCTCTGTTTGGACACGGACATTGAAGAATATCCATTTAATTGTGATGAATGTGGCAAAAAATTTTGTTTCAAACGTAGGCTTCAAGAACATAAGTGGAGACATACTGCCATTAAAATTAAAATTTTTGTCCACATTGTGGCATGAAGAAAGCAACAAAAAACGAACGCACACATATAAATTATCATACAAAAAATCGGTAATGGCTATGTGTGTACAAGCGAATCTTGGTATGCATGATCGTGTTGTACACAAAGGCATACGTCGAATTGCTTGTAAATACCCTGCAGTTTTAGTCAAATACTAGTTTGCCAGACCGGTTCAACTAGTTCGAGTTTTGTAATTTTTCCATATTAGCAACTGGTATTTTTAACACGGCGGCCGGCGGAAGGTAGTGTTGCCGGCCTACCACAACGAAGGTCCATGGTTCGAGCCCTGGTACAGGTAATATCAAAAGTGATTTGAAAAAAAAGTTTTTCAAAACGGGGTCGCCCCTCGGCAGTGGTTTGGCAAACTCTCCGAGTGTATTTCTGCCATGACAGGCTTCTCAGCAAAAATTCGTCTCCTTTGTAGATGCCGTTCGGAGTCGGCAAAAAAACTGTAGGTCCCACCAATTTGTAGGGAAAATTCAAATCGGCACACCACAAATTGGAAGAGAAGCTTGGCGCAAAAATCTCTTAGGAGGTTTATGATGATATACCTGTTGTATATCGCGCCATAGAGATAGATAGAGAGATTTTTAACACGGCGATGTCCTACGAGATGGTGTGATGGCTAAAAGTTGTCTTGTCTAAATGTTTCTAATCACTGTCTTGATTCTTATGAAATTCAGCACTGACTGCGTTTGCAAAGTTTACAGAATTTTAATTTTTTCAAGTTTATTTTATTCTCAAATCAGGAAATATATGTGAAATCCCGTCTAATATTTGAGTCCAAATTACGATGCACAAATTGCACCACGCATAGATAGCTGACGGATTGCATTTGCTGTACAAACTTGCAAAGTGCAATAATTTTTATAAATCCTGCAGACCGAAACACAAACCTTTGGTTAACGAAGTTGAAATCACGTCATGTGTCCACTACCAAAAACCACATCACGCTTGAATTCTAAGATCGGATACACTAATATTCAATTAAACTTTTCATTCAATTATTTTATCAACTTTCTTTCTTTTTCGAATAATGTGAATTCGGATGCATTAAATAATGTGAAGTACTTTTAAAATTGAATGCATATCAGAACAAACACTAATAACAAAAAAAAAAATATTTATACATACATACATATATAAAAATTGAAATGTAATGAAATTTAATAATTACCACTATCATACTTCTAATTGAAACCAACACGGAACCAAAATATTTAACTTTATAAAATAATTATTTTTAAGCGTTCAATATTTGCAAATTAACACCGGCATTTCCCGCTTTTTGCGCAAGCATCGTTGGAGCACCCTGTATAAAAATAATGTGAGTAATTTTCTTGGACGGTCAAAATCGCCCAGGCGGTTAGATGACCATTTAAAGAAAGAAGAATTTTCTTATATACAATTTCTTAATTGCCTGAATAAACATATATATTAGTTTAAGTTTATTATATTAAGTAAGATATGAATGATTAATTT
Organism: Merzomyia westermanni; assembly: GCA_949987695.1. NCBI lineage: Eukaryota > Metazoa > Arthropoda > Insecta > Diptera > Tephritidae > Merzomyia > Merzomyia westermanni. The sequence goes on from OX465290.1 coordinate 121,688,295, forward strand.
TTGGTGCTGAGAGTTGCTTTTGTTTTTTTTCTTTGGGATATGGAATATGGGAGTACGATGATTCTATGGAATGTCGACCTGTTTTGTTGTGTAAGCACTAGCAAAATTATTCATTCATAAATAAAGGCCGCTCAAAAGTAAATGATAAAATAATGATCTATCATATTTGAATGTTACGTAAAAAAAAATTAATAAAGTGTAAATTAGTATATACTTGTAAGGAAATTTAGCGATGGGTTCATTTTGGTAGGGTATGGGAGAGCTTTAAATAAGACTCTCAAGGAAGGGAGCGAGAGCTGGTAGGGAGGAAGAACATCTTTGATCTCCGCTCTTAAGTGGCTTAGGCGATAGTTCATTTACGCTTATGCATATATATGTATAACCTCCCGCAACGTTAATTGTTCGTGATATTAATGAATATACGAACATCTGATTCTTTTTTTCCCTTTATATATTAATAACAAATCCATTTGTCCGTCTGAGCAGGTATATAAGAGTAAGAATAGTGTTAACGCGATTTTCGTTTTGTTAAGGAAAAACAGCTCCGGTTTCGGTTTCGTTCCGGTTTTCTTTTCAGTATTAGTGCATGAACTTAATTTTATGTTAATGTACCATAGCTCGGGTGCAAGCAGCAAGAACCACATTCCCGACGGGCATAGCCTGGATAACGCTAGCATGCACGCCCGTTTCGAGTTCCCCAGCGTGTGGTTTGGTCCATTACATAAATATGGCGCGAAATGTGGGGCCAATATTGTTGGTGAGCCTCTAAATATTTATATTTCTATTGCTTTACACGCTTATTTATATGCGACGGAATTAGTTTGGATGTGTTTGGTCGTCCAACTTACCCGCAGAAGTAGATTATTCGTGCGTTCTCATAAATTTGTTCATACAGTTGGTTAGCTTGGAATAGACTTTATTAAACGGTTGATAATATCTAACAGTAACCTAACGTGAAGTATTTATAAGAAGAATGCTTTACCCTTTTCGTGATCTTCAGTCGTTTCGTGTTAATGCATAGATATGAAATAGTAAGACATACCTATTTACATACAGCGTTTACACTAGTCTCATCTAGTCCGTTCATGAAGCGTAAATAACTCAACTATATTGCTCTTAGACATTAACCTATCACTACCATAAACTTACAAGATTTAATAAATATAGAATTTTTTTTACCTTTCACATTTTTTTTATATGAACAAGACTGTCTATTCGCCATAGATCTAACCCTGATGAGACGCCAATTCTCGTCTCCAGCCAATTCTCGTCGCGGTCGAAATCATAGGCAAATTAGGAATGGAAACTCGAGTACTGACTTCCAATGTGTTCAACGGATGATTGAAGAGACGACGTTAAATCATCGAGTCACTATGACACGTGAGATAACCGATGTTATAAGTAAATTAGTACCGCAGTCGATAGAAAGTTATTTCCAAAGTCTTAGCATTCATGGAAGAAATAGGCCAGATTTGACAGGGCAACCAAATATACACTATTTACACAGTCAAACTGATAGCATACATGCTGGTAATCAGCAAACACCTATTTTGAACGATAGCAGAAACCCCAACGCATCAAACGTTAACAACAATCGCAGTGGGAGTAGAGATGGCAAAACCTTTCACCGGAAGCCATTTGTAAAATAATAATTAACTGGAAACTAACGTTTGATGGGTCATTAGAAAACGTGTCGGTGGACGAATTTATATATAGAATAAACGCCTTAACGATGACGTCCTTGCGAGGTAATTTTAATGCACTCTGTAGAAACGGTCACGTACTTTTCGAAGGGAAAGCCAAGAATTGGTACTGGAGATACCATCATTGAGTGCATTCTATTGATTGGTTCGACTTATGTGATGCATTAAAAAGCAATTTCAAAGATGTTCGCACTGACTACGACATCAAAGAAAGAATAAGAAATAGAAAGCAAAAGCAGGGAGAGACGTTCGAACAGTTTTTAGAATCGGTGAGTGATAGCTTGAGGGGTTCGATGCCAGAACAAGAACAAGTTGAGACCTTAGTTCGCAATATTCTTCCGGATATCCGTTTAGAGCTGCCGCATTTAGATATTACATCGATTTCGGCCTTGAAACGCGCATGCCAACGACGCGAAATTTTGTTTGAAACCGTAAAAAAACAGTTTTGCCAGACCACAATTGCCACAAAAACGACAGGTGGCTGAGGTTGCGCTGGGTGATCTAGTTGAGAGTTCGGATGGTGCCCGAGCGGTCGAAGCTTCAAATGTCGACGCACTAGAAAAGAAATGCTGGAACTGTGATGCACCTGGTCATAGTTATAAGTTATGCGTCAAACCTCATCGAGTCTTTTGTTACGGGTGTGCCCTTCTAGCATATTTTTTACCTACTTGTCCCAGTTGCAATAGCCAGGAAAACAGGCACAGGGATGCCTACAACTCCACCAGCAGACATCCCAAACCAACTAAAAACTAAAACAACGTCCAACTGTACTTTGAACTACCAATAAGGAAGCTGCAGCGTATTTCCAAGTTCACCCTATCCGTTTTCTACAACGTACATGCAAGAATATAATTACAAGCGGGAAGAAATTTTCGGTAGATCCCGATCGGCCGTTAGAGCAAAAACCTTTTGGGAAAAAGTTAAGTTCCAGCGCGAGCACTTAGCAGCTATAGTGCTTTGTAAGCCCGGCGACTTTCGACCATATGCTGCAGTAGAGATCTTGGGAGAGAAAGTTTTAGGTTTATTAGATTCAGGTGCCTCGATTTGTTGTTTAGGAGCCAACTGCTATTGATCAAAACAGTCCGTTCTAGGTATAGTCACATTGGATGTAGTTTATCAAAACAAAACTTCTCCAATAGAATTTTGTATAGTGCCAACTCTGAGCCAAGACATATATTTGGGTGTAAATTTTTGGAAGGCCTTTGAAATCGCACCTAATATTGTTGGCAAGATAAACTTATCTCAGACGGATGTAAATGTTCATTTATTATCCAACAAAGAAAAAGATAAACTTGCTGCTGCGATTCTTTCTTTCCCATCATTCGAAGAAAAGGGACTTGGTAGGACATCGCTTGTAGAACATGTCATTGACGTTGGTGAAGCAAACCCCATAAAACAACGTTATCCGATATCCCCTGCAATCGAACAGTTAATGGGACAAGAAATTGATAGGATGGTGGCGTTAGTGTTATTGAAGAATCGAATAGCCCCTGGTATTCTGCAGTTGTTTTGGTGCGAAAGTCGAGCAAAGTACGTCTTTGCTTAGACAGCCGTAAAGCCGAGTTTGGATTTGAAAGATGCCTTTTGGCAAATCCCACTAGAAATGACCTCTCGCAAGAAGACCGCCTTTACAATACCGAATAGGCCGCTTTACCAATTTAAAGTTATGCCTTTTGGTTTATGTAATGCGCCGCAGAGTATGTGCAGATTGATGGATAAGATCATCCCTTACCATCTTAAAGAACGTGTTTTTGTATACCTCGACGATCTTCTGTTAGTCTCTGAAAACTTTGAGTCACATATTCAATTGTTACCAAAAGTACCTCTACATATTGCAAAGGCGGGGCTTACTATTAACATTTCTAAAAGTAAACTTTGCCTTAAGCAAGTACGTTACCTCGGCTATGTTGCAGGATATGGTAACTTAAAAACAGACCCTGACCAAGTTTCCGCTATCAACGGATTTCCTCCTCCCAAATCAGTGAATCAGCTTCGCTTTCTGGGAATGGCTGGATGGTATAGACGTTTCATTGCAAACTTTGTCAGCGTTACCCACCCTTTTACTGAATTTTTGAAGAAAGGCCGTAGATTTGAGTGGAATGATGAAGCTCAAGAAGCTTTTGAATTGCTCAAGAATCGCTTAACCTCAGCACCCTTTTTGGCTAATCCCGATTTCACAAGACCTTTTATAATAGAGTGCGATGCCAGTCAATGTGGAGTAGGGGCTGTTCTCGCTCAAACTGATGAGAGTGGTGAAGAAGTTCCTGTGGCTTATATGGGTCAGAAGCTTAACAAAGCCCAACGGAACTACTCTGTCACGGAACAAGAGTGCCTCCCAGCTGTCCTTGCGGTGAAGAAATTTAGGCCATATATCGAAGGACAAGCTTTTGCAGTTGTTACAGACCACGCCAGCGTTCGTTGGTTGATGAAACAAAACGATCTTAGTGGTCGTTTGGCACGGTGAGCCCTAAAGTTACAAGCATTCGTTTTCACAACAGAATATCGAAAAGGATCGGCCAATGTAGTGCCAGATGCTTTGTCCCGAGCCTCAACCGAAAACAGTTTTGCCTTGTGAAAACTTTCCAGATATAGATTTACGATCATCAGAATTCGATAGCGAGGAGTATAATGAGCTTCGAGAAAAATTAGAACTTGGAGAGGAGCGTTTTCCTGACGTCAAGGTCTTAGATAAATATATTTATCATCGTACTGGTTTCTACAGTGGTGAAGTGGATCAACAGGATTCAGCATGGAAACTCGTGGTACCAAAAGCGGTTCGAATTCAAGTCATGACAAATGCTCATAATGTTGACACGGCTGGTCATGGCGGAGTTGCAAAAAAAAGTTAAAAGGTTAAGAATGTATCTTTATTGGCCTGGTCTCTGTCGAGACGTTAGAGATTTTGTATCTAGTTGTGAAACGTGCAAAAAAACTAAACACCCCACCAAGGTGTTAAGAACTGCTATGGGCACGTTTACACCAACTGAAAGAATTTTTCAGAGGATTTGTATAGACCTCATTGGACCGTTTCTACGATCCAGAGGAGGTAATATAGGCCTTTGAAGAAATTTACTACCTCTCCAATAGTTACCTTCCTAAAGCAGCAAGTTTTTGATGTATTTGGCGTTCCTGAATTTATTGTCAGTGACAATGGTAGTCAGTTTCTAAAGAATTTGAAAGTTTTCTTAACAGCCAATCTTTTTAACATCGGCCAAGTCGTTTTTAGAAGGAACTTCACCTTAAGTTAAGACTTCCAAGAAGTCCAGTAGCAAGTTAGCTAAAACTTTTGTAAAATCAAGGGTTCGTGATAAGGTTGGAAAGTCTTGCTATGTACTCAAAGATATGACTGGAAAGTTATTACGAACATTCCATGCAAAGGACATACAGGCAGGAAAGTAACTAACGAACACCTCTATCTATTTAATTTCTTCAGATTTTAAAAGTGAGCGTGTCAACGCATTCCTTTTTAAAACCTGTTGTGTGATGGCTAAAAGTTGTCATGTCTAAATGTTTCTAATCACTACCTGGATTCTTATGAAATTCAGCACTGACTGCGTTTGCAAAGTTTACAGAATTTTCATTTTTTTGTGCTACCCAACACTGTTACAATGACGTGAAAACCCAGTATTAATTTTTCTCTGCCATTTCGTTTTGGGGCCGAGAGTGAGTAACAAGTGGAGTTTTTGTAAAGCATATACATATATGCCTAAATACGGCGTATATATCATACAAGTTTATTTTATTCTCAAATCAGGAAATATACGAGTATGTGAAATCCCGTCTAATATTTGACACCAATTTTGGGTTCCCCAAGCGACTTAAATTTTTTCTGGTGGGTTGCAATTATTAAAAGTTTGTAGCACAGCACCAGTAAGTAGAACCATCAAAAATACGTGAGAATTTATATGCTGCAATCAACCCGCTTTCTCGGTTTCAGGCTTTTTGCGTTTTGTTTTAGGTTGAGGGAACAATAGGGAATACCTATCCTGTATCCTCCTAGCACCCTATAAAAATTCGACACCAAAATCTTCATCCACTCCTTTTTAGCGCTTTTATACCTAGTAGTGCTACGCACACAAGATATATTAACTTTAGTCGCGTAACGGCAGTACGTAACGGCATCAACGGATCAAGATAGATATTGACTTATATATATCAAAATGTTCAGGACGAAAAGAGAAATTGATTAAGCCATGTCCGTCCGTCCGTCCGTCTGTGAACACGATAACTTGAGTAAATTTTGAGATATCTTAATGAAATTTGGTATGCGGGTTCCTTGGCACTCATCTCCGAGCGCTATTCAAAATGGGCGAAATCGGATGATAGCCACGCCCACTTTTTATATATATAATATTTTCGAAAACACAAAAAAAGTGATTACTCAGTACATAATACACCTATAAGGATAAAATTTGGTGAATACATTGAGATTGAGGCATAAAATAAATTTTTCAAGAAATTTTTGAAAATGGGGGTGATTAATTCAAATTTAGAAATAATATTGATCATAAATCCGAAACTGTACAAGATATCGAAACGAAATTCAGTACGCAGGTTTGCAGGTATGCAAGGAATGTTCCCGGAAAAAATGGGCGGGATCGGTTAAAGTCTACGCCCACTTTTATATGAAAGATTTTGAAAAGGATCGTAGATATATTAAATAGGCAATAACTTTGCGTAAAATAGCTTTACATCACTTATATTTCAGTTTTAAAGTTTCCGTAAACAAAGAAATCCAAAAACTTAAAATTTTCGAAAATGGGCGTGGACTATTCCACAAAATTTTTTACGCCATAACTCAGCCAAAAATTGATTTGTGGAAACGAAATTTGGTGATAATGTTCTATATATAAAGGTAACTGTTTGCTGTAAAAATGGGTGAAACCGGTTAAAGTCCACGCCCAGTTTTTGAACATAGTTCTGAAAAATTTTTTTGTAAAATTTAAAAAGCGATATTTCTACAACTAAGCAAGTTATATCAATCAGATTTTGCACACATAATAAGCTTTTCAAGAAAAACTCGGCCGCAAAAAAATTTTGTAATTTTTGAAGAAGTAGGCGTGGCGCCGGCCACTTTTCAGCATTAAATTTCTGCTATTTTCAAAGGCAATCGCTTATAATTCCATTTTGATATTTCAATGAAAATTGGTCAGTAGTGCTACGCACACAAGGTATATTAACTTTAGTCGCGTAACGGCAGTACGTAACGGCATTAACGGATCAAGATAGATATTGACTTATATATATCAAAATGTTCAGGACGAAAAGAGAAATTGATTAAGCCATGTCCGTCCGTCCGTCCGCCCGTCCGTCTGTGAACACGATAACTTGAGTAAATTTTGAGATATCTTAATGAAATTTGGTATACGGGTTCCTTGGCACTCATCTCCGAGCGCTATTTAAAATGGGCGAAATCGGATGATAGCCACGCCCACTTTTTATATACAGGGTGGCTAATGAATTTTGCTACATTAAGAAACTCAAATAATTTTTTTTTTCAGTGTATGGAATTCATTTTATTAAATATAGCTTAATTAGTTTTAAAAATAATGGAATTTAAATGCCCCCCCTGCTCGTCGATGCATGTGCGGCATCTTACCAAAAAGTTGTTCATTACTGCTTGGAGAGTTGAGACAGGAATAGCCGCAATTGTTTCTCGAATGGATTGCCTTAGTTCATTCAAATTTGTTGGTTTTGCTTTGAAGACTTCCTGTTTGCAATAACCCCACAAGAAAAAGTCAGGTGCAGTAAGGTCAGGCGACGTGGGTGGCCAACGGAATGTGGAGTGTCTGGATATCAGCTTATTGGGAAATTTTCGTCGTAATTCTGTCATAACAGGTTGGGCTATATGAGGAGCTGCACCATCTTGCTGAAACCACACAGAGTTGAAAGAAATTCTCATTCGGCGTAATTCTGGATAGAAAAACTCTCTCAACATGCTCAAGTAACGGTCTCCAGTAACCGTAACGGTGTGACCGTTTTCTTCGAAGAAGTAGGGCCTGACAATGCAGCGTGATGAAACTGCACACCACACTGTGACACGAAGTGGATGCAATTCCGTCTCATGGAGTATCTGTGGGTTGGAAGCACTCCATATTCGACAATTTTGTTTGTTTATGTTGCCGTTTAAATCGAAATGGGCCTCGTCAGACATGAAAAGACAGTTCAACATGTTTCCATCCTCTTCCACCATGTGAAGCATCTTCTGGCAAAATTCCAAGCGAATCGGCAAGTCTGCAGCGTTCAGTTTGTTGGCCATTTGAATTTTATATGGGAATAAGTCCAAATCTTTGTGCATAATTGACTGTAATGACTGTCTGCTTACACCCATTTGAGCAGATAAGCTTCTTGTCGAAACACGTGGATTGTTTTGTATGGCAGCAGCTACAGCAGCGATTGTTTCCTCCGTTCGAACTGAAGGGTTTCGATGGTAAGGTCTTCTGTTGACTGTCCCATGCTCGGCAAAATTGTTTACAAGTCTTATTATGGTCCATCTGCTCGGAGGATTGCCGCCAAACGTGCGCCTATACTCTCTTTGAACCGAAACTACGGACTCCAGTGCGTGATAGCGGCGGACAATCCAAATTCTTGTTTCAGTGTCCCAGTTATCCATTTTTGTTAAACGTAAAAGTCAATCTGCAAAATAAAAAAAAATCAACCAGAATCATTAAATAGAAAAAAAGTTATTTAATTTTTTTTTGGTAGCGGCTTTCATCAGCCACCCTGTATATAATATTTTCGAAAACACAAAAAAAGTGATTACTCAGTACATAATAACCCTATAAGGATAAAATTTGGTGAATGCATAGAGATTGAGGCATAAAACAAATTTTTCAAGAAAGTTTTGAAAATGGGGTGGCACCGCCCACTTTTGATTAATTCAAATTTAGAAATAATATTGATCATAAATCAGAAACCGTTCAAGATATCGAAACGACATTCAGTACGCAGGTTTGCAGGTATGCAAGGAATGTTCCCGGAAAAAATGGGCGGGATCGGTTAAAGTCTACGCCCACTTTTATATGAAAGATTTTGAAAAGGATCGTAGATATATTAAATAGGCAATAACTTTGCGTAAAATAGCTTTACATCAATTATATTTCAGTTTTAAAGTTTCCGTAAACAAAGAAATCCAAAACCTTAGCATTTTTTAAAATGGGCGTTGCCCCGCCCTTTTTATAGTGGACTATTCCACAAAACTTTTTATGCAATAACTCCGCCAAAAATTGATTTGTGGAAACGAAATTTGGTGATTCTGTTCTATATATAAAGGTAACTGTTTGCTGTAAAAATGGGTGAAATCGGTTAAAGTCCACGCCCAGTTTCTGAACATAGTTCTGAAAAATTTTTTTGTAAAATTTAAAAAGCGATATTTCTACAACTAAGCAAGTTATATCAATCAGATTTTGCACACATAATAAACTTTTCAAGAAAAACTCGGCCACAGAAAAATTTTGTCATTTTTGGAGAAGTAGGCGTGGCGCCGCCCACTTTTCAGCATAAAATTTCTGCTATTTTCAAAGGCAATCGCTTATAATTCCATTTTGATATTTCAATGAAAATTGGTCAGCTGCTTCTTAGTAGTATGTATTATATTCCCGTCAAAAATTAGCCAAATCGGGAAACACACAAGCAAAATATTCGGGCACGTAGTTAATAGCCCACTGCAATAGCGAAGTTAGATATCTTTTTTGATTTTCATACCTTTCATAAACATTAAATGTATGTAAGTATGAGAAGAAGAACAGAAAAGTTCACTAAAATGATCAGTACGATGAGCGGAGTCGATTTAGCCATGCCCGTCCCTCCGTCCGTCTGTCTGTCTGTCCGTCTGTCTATTTGAACGCAAACTAGTCTCTCAGTTTTACAAAAGAATGCTGAAATTCGTTGTTTGCTTTATCCATTTTATATTATACTAGCAAACCCGGTATACGTTGTTTGGACGTTTTGATACATAGAACACATCTATATACAGGGTGGGGCAAAAGTAATCCTCCTATCAGAAAATGCTATAAATTTTGCGATTGGCCCCTAAAGTCAGTTCTGTTTTGACATTTGTGTAGTAAACACATGCGAAATACACGTTAACAAACAATGTTACGCTAAACTGCTCCAGAACGCGGAATATTGCTTACTATTTATTTGACCAATAATCGGTCGGTGAAAAACGGTTACTGCGCAAAAGTAATCCTCCTATCAGAAAATGCTATAAATTTTGCGATTGGCCCCTAAAGCCAGTTCTGTTTCGACATTTGTGTAGTAAACACATGCGAAATATACGTTAATGAACAAGGTTACGCTACACTGCTCCAGAACACGGAATATTGCTGACTATTTATTTGACCAATAATCGGTCGGGGCCAAACGGTTACTGTGAATGGTGAGCGCTACAGAGCAATTATCAACGAGTTCTTTTTGCCGCAACTTGATGAATTGGGATTGAAAAACATGTGGTTCCAGCAAGACGGTGCAACAGCACACACTGCACGTGCCACAACCGATATGCTGAACATCGGAAGCTTACTTTTGCGCCACCTTGTATAAAATTTCATTCACTTGAACCAAATAAACTCCTAAATATACCGAACTGCAGCTTTATATGACCTGAGGGATTTTCCAAAAGCTATATACAGACTGTGTCGTGCCCAGCCAACTCCTGAACTTATCGTAAAAGTTCAAGAGCAAAACAAAACGCACAACATGTGGGCGTGGCACGGCCCACTTTTGAAAGATGATGTAGATATTGACTAAGTGACACTTATATCCAAATTTCATTAATTTAGACCAAAAAACTTCGGAATTATGACGAATTGAAACTTTATATAGCCTGGGGGCGTGGCTCCGCCTACTTTTCCAATACTATATACTGTCTATGCTGTACCCAGTGAACCCAAGTATATATTGTGAAAATTTCATAAAGATCGGTTGAGTTCTTTGGCGCCTATAAAAGACACCCTTTTTATACCTAGTAGTGCTACGCACACAAGGTATATTAACTTTAGTCGCGTAACGGCAGTACGTAACGGCATTAACGGATCAAGATAGATATTGACTTATATATATCAAAATGTTCAGGACGAAAAGAGAAATTGATTAAGCCATGTCCGTCCGTCCGTCTGTGAACACGATAACTTGAGTAAATTTTGAGATATCTTAATGAAATTTGGTATGCGGGTTCCTTGGCACTCATCTCCGAGCGCTATTCAAAATGGGCGAAATCGGATGATAGCCACGCCCACTTTTTATATATATAATATTTTCGAAAACACAAAAAAAGTGATTACTCAGTACATAACACACCTATAAGGATAAAATTTTGTGAATACATTGAGATTGGGGCATAAAATAAATTTTTCAAGAAATTTTTGAAAATGGGCGTGGCACCGCCCACATTTGATTAATTCAAATTTAGAAATAATATTGATCACAAATCAGAAACCGTTCAAGATATCGAAACGAAATTCGGTACGCAGGGATGTTCCAGGAAAAATTGGGCGGGATCGGTTAAAGTCTACGCCCACTTTTATATGAAAGATTTCGAAAAGGATCGTAGATATATTAAATAGGCAATAACTTTGCGTAAAATAGCTTTACATCAATTATATTTCAGTTTTAAAGTTTCCGTAAACAAAGAAATCCAAAACCTTAGCATTTTTTAAAATGGGCGTTGCCCCGCCCTTTTTATAGTGGACTATTCCACAAAACTTTTTATGCAATAACTCCGCCAAAAATTGATTTGTGGAAACGAAATTTGGTGATTCTGTTCTATATATAAAGGTAACTGTTTGCTGTAAAAATGGGTGAAATCGGTTAAAGTCCACGCCCAGTTTCTGAACATAGTTCTGAAAAATTTTTTTGTAAAATTTAAAAAGCGATATTTCTACAACTAAGCAAGTTATATCAATCAGATTTTGCACACATAATAAACTTTTCAAGAAAAACTCGGCCACAGAAAAATTTTGTCATTTTTGGAGAAGTAGGCGTGGCGCCGCCCACTTTTCAGCATAAAATTTCTGCTATTTTCAAAGGCAATCGCTTATAATTCCATTTTGATATTTCAATGAAAATTGGTCAGCTGCTTCTTAGTAGTATGTATTATATTCCCGTCAAAAATTAGCCAAATCGGGAAACACACAAGCAAAATATTCGGGCACGTAGTTAATAGCCCACTGCAATAGCGAAGTTAGATATCTTTTTTGATTTTCATACCTTTCATAAACATTAAATGTATGTAAGTATGAGAAGAAGAACAGAAAAGTTCACTAAAATGATCAGTACGATGAGCGGAGTCGATTTAGCCATGCCCGTCCCTCCGTCCGTCTGTCTGTCTGTCCGTCTGTCTATTTGAACGCAAACTAGTCTCTCAGTTTTACAAAAGAATGCTGAAATTCGTTGTTTGCTTTATCCATTTTATATTATACTAGCAAACCCGGTATACGTTGTTTGGACGTTTTGATACATAGAACACATCTATATACAGGGTGGGGCAAAAGTAATCCTCCTATCAGAAAATGCTATAAATTTTGCGATTGGCCCCTAAAGTCAGTTCTGTTTTGACATTTGTGTAGTAAACACATGCGAAATACACGTTAACAAACAATGTTACGCTAAACTGCTCCAGAACGCGGAATATTGCTTACTATTTATTTGACCAATAATCGGTCGGTGAAAAACGGTTACTGCGCAAAAGTAATCCTCCTATCAGAAAATGCTATAAATTTTGCGATTGGCCCCTAAAGCCAGTTCTGTTTCGACATTTGTGTAGTAAACACATGCGAAATATACGTTAATGAACAAGGTTACGCTACACTGCTCCAGAACACGGAATATTGCTGACTATTTATTTGACCAATAATCGGTCGGGGCCAAACGGTTACTGTGAATGGTGAGCGCTACAGAGCAATTATCAACGAGTTCTTTTTGCCGCAACTTGATGAATTGGGATTGAAAAACATGTGGTTCCAGCAAGACGGTGCAACAGCACACACTGCACGTGCCACAACCGATATGCTGAACATCGGAAGCTTACTTTTGCGCCACCTTGTATAAAATTTCATTCACTTGAACCAAATAAACTCCTAAATATACCGAACTGCAGCTTTATATGACCTGAGGGATTTTCCAAAAGCTATATACAGACTGTGTCGTGCCCAGCCAACTCCTGAACTTATCGTGAAAGTTCAAGAGCAAAACAAAACGCACAACATGTGGGCGTGGCACGGCCCACTTTTGAAAGATGATGTAGATATTGACTAAGTGACACTTATATCCAAATTTCATTAATTTAGACCAAAAAACTTCGGAATTATGACGAATTGAAACTTTATATAGCCTGGGGGCGTGGCTCCGCCTACTTTTCCAATACTATATACTGTCTATGCTGTACCCAGTGAACCCAAGTATATATTGTGAAAATTTCATAAAGATCGGTTGAGTTCTTTGGCGCCTATAAAAGACACCCTTTTTATACCTAGTAGTGCTACGCACACAAGGTATATTAACTTTAGTCGCGTAACGGCAGTACGTAACGGCATTAACGGATCAAGATAGATATTGACTTATATATATCAAAATGTTCAGGACGAAAAGAGAAATTGATTAAGCCATGTCCGTCCGTCCGTCTGTGAACACGATAACTTGAGTAAATTTTGAGATATCTTAATGAAATTTGGTATGCGGGTTCCTTGGCACTCATCTCCGAGCGCTATTCAAAATGGGCGAAATCGGATGATAGCCACGCCCACTTTTTATATATATAATATTTTCGAAAACACAAAAAAAGTGATTACTCAGTACATAACACACCTATAAGGATAAAATTTTGTGAATACATTGAGATTGGGGCATAAAATAAATTTTTCAAGAAATTTTTGAAAATGGGCGTGGCACCGCCCACATTTGATTAATTCAAATTTAGAAATAATATTGATCACAAATCAGAAACCGTTCAAGATATCGAAACGAAATTCGGTACGCAGGGATGTTCCAGGAAAAATTGGGCGGGATCGGTTAAAGTCTACGCCCACTTTTATATGAAAGATTTCGAAAAGGATCGTAGATATATTAAATAGGCAATAACTTTGCGTAAAATAGCTTTACATCAATTATATTTCAGTTTTAAAGTTTCCGTAAACAAAGAAATCCAAAACCTTAGCATTTTTTAAAATGGGCGTTGCCCCGCCCTTTTTATAGTGGACTATTCCACAAAACTTTTTATGCAATAACTCCGCCAAAAATTGATTTGTGGAAACGAAATTTGGTGATTCTGTTCTATATATAAAGGTAACTGTTTGCTGTAAAAATGGGTGAAATCGGTTAAAGTCCACGCCCAGTTTCTGAACATAGTTCTGAAAAATTTTTTTGTAAAATTTAAAAAGCGATATTTCTACAACTAAGCAAGTTATATCAATCAGATTTTGCACACATAATAAACTTTTCAAGAAAAACTCGGCCACAAAAAAATTTTGTCATTTTTGGAGAAGTAGGCGTGGCGCCGCCCACTTTTCAGCATAAAATTTCTGCTATTTTCAAAGGCAATCGCTTATAATTCCATTTTGATATTTCAATGAAAATTGGTCAGCTGCTTCTTAGTAGTATGTATTATATTCCCGTCAAAAATTAGCCAAATCGGGAAACACACAAGCAAAATATTCGGGCACGTAGTTAATAGCCCACTGCAATAGCGAAGTTATATATCTTTTTTGATTTTCATACCTTTTATAAACATTAAATGTATGTAAGTATGATAAGAAGAAGAGAAAAGTTCACTAAAATGATCAGTACGATGAGCGGAGTCGATTTAGCCATGCCGGCCTCTCCGTCCGTCTGTCTGTCTGTCCGTCTGTCTATTTGAACGCAAACTAGTCTCTCAGTTCTACAAAAGAATGCTGAAATTCCTTGTTTGCTTTCTCCATTTTATATTATAGTAGAAAACCCGGCATATGTTGTTTTGACTTTTTGATACATAGAACACATCTATATATAAAATTTCATTCACTTGAACCAAATAAACTCCTAATTATACCGAACTGCAGCTTTATATGACCTGAGGGATTTTCCAAAAGCTATATACAGACTGTGTCGTGCCCAGCGAACTCCTGAACTTATCGTGAAAGTTCAAAGCAAAACAAAACACAAAACATGTGGGCGTGGCACCGCCCACTTTTGAAAAATGATGTAGATATTGACTAAGTGACACATATATCCAAATTTCATTAATTTAGACCAAAAAACTTCGGAATTATGACGAATTCAAACTTTATACAGCCTGGGGGTGTGGCTCCGCCTACTTTTCCAATACTATATATTGTCTATGCTGTACCCAGTGAACCCAAGTATATATTGTGAAAATTTCATAAAGATCGGTTGAGTTCTTTGGCGCCTATAAAAGACACCCTTTTTTATATCTATTTTTGTTACGCACATAAGGTATATTACTTCATTCGGCATAACCGAATCGAGATATATATTTATTAATGTATATCAAAACCTTCAGGATGAAAAGTAAAATATCCGTGCAAGTAGTTAATATTCCACTGCAAAACGAAGTTGTATATCTTTTGTGATATTCATTCCTTTCATGAACATGAAATGTTTGTACGTATACTGAAATGATCAGGAGGATGAACTGAGTCGGTGTAGCCATCCGTCTTTCGAACGCAAATACGAACTGAAAGTATTAAAATAGACCTGCGTAAATTGGGATGACATAATAGATCACTACTAGGCATATAATGTTCGGTTCCACCCGAACTTAGACTTTCTTACTTGTTCTTTTTTTGCCGTTGGGAGCCCGATCTTTTTTGTTCCGACGCTTTCTACATATCCTCTTCTAAATTTGAAAACGCTTGCGTTTGTTTTGGAACGCCACCTGTGCTGTTGCTCACTTTTACATTCGGTGATGCTTTTTGGCAGACATATTTTTTTTGGTCGATCCACCCCCAAGAAAGAAATTAAAAATATTTATTCAATAAGTTTGTTAACAATTTCTACATATTAAGCTTTTTCCAATCTGCAACGATCTTCATTGGTGGACCTGCCACATTCAATTCCAATCCTGCTGTGTTCCAGAGTAAGCGCCTCTTTGGTTCCTTTATGGGAGTTCCGAGCTACATTAGGACTCTCCTCCATTATTGCCATTAGCAATCGCAATTGCTGCTTATTTGTATTTATAGCCCTGAAATCACAAAAAAATTTATATAAAACAAGTATAAGCATAATCCTTTGAGTCATACGCTTTACCAGTACACAGTGCAGGATGTGCGAGGAAGCAGAACCAAATAATTCTTTAAAAACTACTCTGGAGTCGAATTCTTATTCTTGGGACCGATACGCGGTTTTTGGTAACGATAACATTTTTTAGGAATCGGTAGCTGAAGTAAAGAATCGCCAATCTTCATTTAACACTTCACACTTAACACTGACATCGATAAAAAAAAAAAAATTTTAATAACTTTTACCGCTTTTAACTATTTAAAATAAATTACTTTTTTCTAGTAATCCCCTTGCACGTGTTTGAGAAAATATCTCCCAAAATAATTTTTCAGTTCTCCCAATTTTTCAAAATTCAGAATACCTTCTCGTCCCAAATGCATATTAGATTTTTCGAAGTTCGTGTGTGATACGGGGAGATGGGAAAAAACTTTTAAAAAATGTGCGTTGATGATTGTGGGAATGGGAGAAATCTCCCAAGAAATTTATATTCAGAACCGCTATGATAGTCTAACCAATAGTAAAACTGAGCACCACTCAGCTGATTATATTCACCTCCACGATGGGATTGGGGTTGCAGTCAACGCTTTTCGGGTATTTCAAGGTGTTGTGTTGCAAATTTAATAAGGTGAATACATTTTTTTAGGAAAAGGGAACGTTAAAAATTCCTAGAGAAATTTTTTTGTTATAAGTAAAAGTATGCTTTTATTAATTGGTTCAAAATAATAACGCTTTATTTTTATGTCAAAGGTGTTCCAAAAATATTTTTGGGTTAGTACTTACTTAATTACAATTTGCCCCTTGTGCAAAAAGATTGTTGAAAAACGATAGTATTGTGATTTTTCATTTGAACTTGTCACATTTGAACATTTTCCACAGAACCATTTGTTAATTTCTTTGTAATTTTAGCTTAAAAAAAGCTTTCACCGAAACCTTTGAAACAAGCTTAAATTAGAAACGCATGCGCTAGTAGTTCAAGTATTTACTAATTGAATTAAAGGTATTCCTGAATCCCATTTAGTCTTTCGCTTGTATACTTGTTTTTTTCTAATATGTACTCAAGAACTTGCAGCTCAACCATATATAAACGCAAAAGCGGTTGCTGATGCACAGAAACCTACACGCAAATCTATGAACACCTGAAATTAAAGTCTGTGTGTTGCTTTTTTTTCTAAGTCGAAAAATCAATGGTTTTCTAGTTAGTATGTATTAGTTTATTTTTATAAAATAATTCATTCGAATAATGAAAATAACCAAAAAATATTCATCACAATAACAACGTCAATAAACAATGTCACGCAAAACAAATTTCAGATTTTGAGTTAGCTTTTAATGCATGAAAATGAATGTCGGTTGCGGACATACAAGAATCCGAAAACAGATCCTAACGGCATATTGGTAAGTATTGTTAGTTTACGGTGGGAAACCAGTAATTTAATAGGGTATTCCTCCATAGACGCTGTCTTAGTCACTAGCATAAGGGGGCACCGCTGGATTTACAGCACCAAATACGCGCTATCACAGTTGCGCAATCTAACCCCACTGCCATCACCATTAATTGTGCGCTACGATCCCCCGATCACAAGGGGAGTATTCCCGAGGTCAACCTACACCACCGCCATCCTTTTGCTACCAAGGTAAGAGTCGGCCTCAATTATAGGCAACAACAGTTCACCATCACCACCTTTGCCACCGACATCGTCACTGGAGCACACCATTTTTACACCTCCGATCTAAGAGGCGCCACTATACGGATCGCCGCACGGATCGGTATTTAAAACCTAGTCTATAGTACCACCAATTGCAGGAGACCAACGAATATATAAACAACGTTCAACACCACGACCACCTCGACGGCGCCAGCTGATAGCACCAACATTGACACCATCACCATCCGGATGTCGAAGTGACCGGAGTGCAGAGCAGGCCAGGTTTTCTAGGATAAAATATGTAGTGTAGCGTAGAAAGTGTAATAGTTATAAGTAAATTTTGCATCCAGTATGGTAAACCCTTAGGGAGTGTTGGCATGGCGTAATAATTAAAGTTGTCAATTTGTTAAAGTGCAACAGACGGGATTCATTTTTGTAACCACGTAGTGCTCAATGCCTCAATGTTCTCTTAGAGTTTACCCTGTGATATATATATATATATATATATACGTCGGCAAACGTCCGCAACGACGACTTTAGGAATTGGGTTACACCGGTAGGTATACGAGGCCCGCTCGATAAGGCCATGTACATAGGAGCATGTACTAGGATGATATATCCTAAGTAGGAAACTTAATCATTTTGGTTTTATTATTGAACCCACTCTACCAACCCTTAACCCAAGACGTCTTGTAGGCCGGGGCGGGAGTAGGAATTATAAATTTTGTTTGGTATAGACCACTTCCAACTCTTACGTACCTGCTCTTATCCCTCTTGTGTACCCATAAAGCTTAATTGGAGATAATTTTTCAGTTTTAATCTATTTTGGAAATTTACTTGTAAGGAGGGAGTACGTGTGTGTGTAAGTGTGCCGACTCGAACGACACCCATGGGGTATCGCTTCAGTCGAACATAGGCGTAGTCAGTTGACGTTCGATTCGGCTCTCGCATGCATGTAGATTCTTCTTATTAATTAAGATTGACTTACCGAAGGGTATGTAATTGTATAGTACCCTCACAACATATACTTATAATGTATAGAGTTATAACCACTTGACCTAGATAGGGAATTCGAAATATATGTAAAAGACTAGGTCCAGGTTAACACGTATTTAGGTTGATTCATACAGTCGATAAATTTAAGGAAACTCATGAAGAGTATTAACAAAATTAGCCGTAACGCCCTAACACCGCATAGGCATCATTGACCATGGGTGTATGTATACTCATACCTTTTTTAATAATTAGGCAATAAATAATATGTTCCATTAATTTTGAAAAGCAGTGAATTCTTTATTTCAGATGCGATGTAAACAGACGGACGGGACGATGACCGGGAGTGGGAAGTTATAAGGGCGATTAAGAAGGGGGATTAATACTGGGGTCGGCAACAACCAGTAGCCACAGCCGACCATGGAAGGGAGGGCGTAGAGGCACGGCCATTTGCCATCTAGGCCGTGGGGCGTATAACATAGAGTGTGAACCGACCCTGATGGGAAGTGATAGCCAGGTATGATATTTTTTTTTTGTATGCTGCGGCTGACATGCCTTCGGATCAAAGATCCACCCCACAGTCCGGCAAGCTAGTTCGCGCAATACGCAAGCATACCTGCGAGGCTTCCGGGGCATGCCACATGAAGGTGAGGGAGCGCTATAGGAGTTGGCAGTCCCAACCGAAAGAGCTGCACGTAACAGAAAATGGCGCCCAACGTGGGGCTCACAACCTAGCGGAGCCTTATTAAGTAAATTTTCGGACAACCATTGGGGTAGGTTCGCACCTGGGATGTTGTACATGTTACCAGCTTTGGGGGGGAAACTTTGGGGATGTTGTCAATTCTTAAACTTAATGACATTGTTACGTCAACAGCTTGATTCGACTGCATATAGTCGGTCAATAGTGTTGATGCGCGGGGGTATAGTGAATGGGGAATAGATGTCTGCTAGGTTGTTTTGGCGGAGGTCAAGCTGGACAATAGTAGCAGTGGTCTGACCTCGTTCGCGGTGAATCGGGTCCACGAGTAGCTCGTTTTGCCAAAGTTAGAGCGGACGATAGTATTCGTGGAAGGATTCAGATCGGGGGGATCAAGTTGTCTAGGTAGTTTAGTTGGCTAGGTAGACGCCAGCTAATAGTATCGACAACTAGTGGGGAATCGAGTTAATTGCGGGGGGACGGAAAACGGACGACGTTAGGGCGGACGGGCATCGCATCTGTTGAAAGTACACACTATTCTATTTTCAGTTTATTTTTGAAATTCCAATCTTCATCCTAATTTGGTTTAAACTTTTAGTTTTGATTTATTTATTTTTTCTACGAATTTAGCTACACGTATATTTCATTTGTTTAGCTTTATTATAAGTCGGAAGTTCCGAGATAGGACAGGCATTTTGATATTCGATTTTTTTTTTTTGTTGGTTTTACATTCTTTTGTTTGCGAATCATCGGTACACTTTGCGTTTACACTTACCTTATCATTGGCGTTGTCTTTGGTGGGGTTATTCTTCTGCGATCCGAGGATAAGATACCGGTCCGATAGGAAATTTTCAACGCAACAACTTCGGAACGATATCGCTGTAAATGGCGGATCGAGCAAAGCGACAGGGACTTAGGAGCGAGGCGAAAATCCCGCACCACGCAGAGGTCATGGATAACGGGAAATTTAATGACAACGAGTTACCGGACGCGGCAGAGGGACGCGAGTTCTATGGCAAGGCGGGCTATGGCGAACGCGGTCACCAAAGCGACGAGGAGCGAGGCCAAGGACACGAGAGGGGCGCGACAAAATCGATACGCGATTGGTATCTAAAATTCGACGGGGGGTTGAAGGCGATCCCTATTGAACGGTTCCTGTTTCGAGTCGATACCTTGCGGAAGAAACACGACATATCGTCACAGGACTTATATGCAAACTTCCACTTACTGCTCGAGGGTGAAGCGCAGGAGTGGTTTTGGTTGTATACCGAGGAGCATCCGGAGCATGGCGCCATAGATTACAAGGTATTTCGAGCGGCTATGGTGGAGCACTTTTGCAAGGCAGATTGCGACGAAGAGATCCATCAAGCCATGAACGAGCGGAAACAAGGATACAACGAAAAGTTCGAGGAGTTCTACGCGGAAGTTCGAGGTCTAGAGCTCACGATGAGGACACGGTTGCCGGAGCTAAGTCTGGTGAACTTGATGCGTCGGAATCTAAGACCAAGAATAAAGAATTTGATCTCCGGCTGAGAGGCATTCCATCCACCAGCCAGAGACAGATCCGGGTGGCACGAATAGACAGGCGATATGATAGCCAGGCGGGAAGGACAGACGCCGAGGAAGAACAGTAGCGGTTGTGATGAGCGATTACATAGCATGATCTGCTATAAATGTAACCAACCCAGTAGGCAGTTATGCGACGAGGGTCAACCGGAAAACCTAGAGGGTGGCGAGAAACCCGGGGAGTATCGCCAACGCCATGTAACCCCGGAGAAGTAACAAACACCATTGCTGACAGGTCAGGTCGGGAAGATCTAGACAAAGCCACTTTAACCGGACAGAACAATAGAGGTTTTGGTATTCACCCAACCAACCTTTTAACCAATCAGCGAGCTGAGACAGCGCGCGAACTGATTCCAAAACTAACCCTACAGGAGAGGCAAGCGCGATACGAAGCAGCACGTGTAAGAGTTTTCGGTACATCGGAGGAACTCGGCGCAAGCGTTACAGAAATCAGAAAAGCGATCACGTAAAATTGCGCAAGTGCGCCTGGGAGAGGCGAAGCGAGGCGCGGACGATCGAAGAAACGGTTATCCGGGATGCGATCGACAAAGGACCGTATACGCAGGTAGAGATCGAGGGAGTTCGGGTACAGGGTTCGCTGGATAGCGGGGCATCGATTAGTTGTTTGGGGCCAGTGGCGCGTGCTTGGGAGGAGAAAATGAAGGGAAACCTGCGAAAGCTAAATAAACGATTGAAAACAGCGGATGGGAAAGCCCAAGCCGTGACAGGCAAGCTGGAGGTGGCCATGACCTGGAGAGGCAAAACAAAACCCATGACACTGTACCTAGTCCCCAGCCTGAAGCAGGAGCTGTACCTGGGTATCGATTTTTGGGATGCATTTGGAGTGGCACCGTCGCCTATCGTATTGGTGGAGAAGCCGGGGAAAAAGCGCCTATGCGTAGACATGAGGAAGCTGAATGAACGGACGAAGAAAGACGCCTACACGACGCCACACATCGAGGGAATCCTAACGCGGTTGCGAGAGACCCACTTTATATCGGGGATCGATCTCAAGGACGCCTTCTGGCAGATCCCACTGGAAAAATTATCTAGAGAAAAGACGGCGTTTACCGTTCCAGGGCGACCGTTATATCAATTTAAAGTAATGCCATTCGGATTGTGTAACGCGCCCCAGCGCTTATGCAGATTAATGGATAAAGTCATTCCGTCACGCCTAAGGGAGAATGTGTTTATCTATATTGACGACCTGTTGATCTGTTCTCCAGATTTCCAAACCCATTTAGTACATCTTGGAGAAGTGGCGGAATGCCTGGCCAATGCGGGCCTTACAATAAACCTGAAAAAGTCCAAGTTCTGCCAGAAGGAGTTGAAATACCTAGGGTTTATAGTAGGACAGGGAGAGCTCAAGACCGATCCCGAGAAAGTACAGTCCATCGTCGACTTCCAAGTTCCAACCACAATCAGACAACTGCGCCGATTCCTCGGCATGTGTGGGTGGTATAGGATGTTCATTCCAAAATTTGCCACCGTGGCAGCCCCCATGACGGAGTGCTTTCGCAAGGCGAAGGCGTTTGCAAAGACGGAGGAGGCGGTGAAGGCCTTTAGTGAGTTGAAAGCAGCGCTCACATCTACCGACGTATTGGTTAACCCAAATTTTACAAAGCCGTTTGACATTCAATGCGACGCGCCGACTCAAGGGGTAGGGAGTGTTTTGTTCCAAAAGAATGACGAGGGCAACGAGAGACCAATTGCGTTCATGTCGCAGAAGCTCAACTCGGCGCAGCGCAACTATACGATAACGGAGTTAGAGTGTCTAGCCGCGGTCGTTAGCGTCAAAAAGTTTCGGCCGTACCTGGAAGGCCTCCCCTTCACAGTCATCACCGACCATATGAGTCTCAAATGGCTTATGGGACAAAAGGATCTCTCCGGACGCTTAGCCAGGTGGAGCCTGAAGCTACAAGCTTTTAATTTCACGGTGGAAAATCGGAAGGGATCCCAGAACACAGTCCCGGACGCGTTAAGTAGGATGCATATGGACGGCATAAGCAGCTTAGAATACGTAGACGAGATTGATTTCGCATCACCGGAGTTTTCAAGCGCTGAATATGTGGCACTCAAGAGCCATGGCGAACAGAACACCGCGCGGTTACCCGACCTTCGTGTACGAGACGGGGTAGTTTACAAGAGGGTGCGCCCTAGGCACGTGGAGGAGACAGAAGAGTCGGCGTGGAGAGTATGGATCCCGGACGGATTCCGGCAAGGCCTGCTGGAGCAAGCGCACGGGAACCAATCATCTGGCCATGGCGGTACGGCGAAAACGTTGTTTAGGTTAAGGACCAAGTTTTTCTGGCCAGGTATGGTAGGAGCAGTACGCGATTTTGGCGCGAGGTGTGACATATGCAAGTGCTCAAAAGCCCCGAACGTATCATCACGACCGCCAATGACAGATCGCTTCCGAACCGAACGACCGTTTCAACGCCTCTACGTCTCCGCGCTCGCGATCAGAGAATACCGTCATATTTGTTGTACTAGACCACTTAACGAAATTCATTTTTTTAAGCCGATGAAGCAGGCCAGCGCTCAAGAGGTGATTAAGTATCTCGGAAGCGAGATATTCCACGTTTTTGGCGTCCCGGAGACAATACATTCCGACAATGGGAGACAGTGATTAAGTATCTCAAGAGGTGATTAAGTATCTCGAAAGCGAGATATTCCACGTTTTTGGCGTCCCGGAGACAATACATTCCGACAATGGGAGACGCAGACTCATTCGCAGGGTTCCTGAGAACTTACGGGGTGGAGCATATCAAATCCGCACACTACGCACCACAGGCGAACGCATCCGAGAGGGTCAATCGGTCGCTGCTGGCCATGCTGCGGACATATATTGATAGCTTCGACCAGAGCTGTTGGGATCAGCATGTATCGCTGGCGGGATTTGCGTTACGGAGTGCGGTACATGAGGCCATTAAGATCGAGCCATACAGAGCGGTGTTCGGTCAGTCGATGGCACAACACGGGAGTACATATAATCTCTGGAAGCGACTCGAGGTGTTGAGAGAAAGTGACCTAGACGTGTTGCATAAGGGAGACCGCGCGTGGCTGATACGACAAAAGCTGATCAAAAATCTGGAGGAAGCATATGAAAAGCGACAACAGACATACAATACCCGAGCTCGTCCCGTAAGGTACAGGGAAGGCGAGATCGTGTATCGGCGTAACTTTAAACTGAGCAATGTGGCGGAGGGTTTAAATGCCAAGCTCGCTCCGAAATATCTTCGCTCCATGGTTTTGGCCGCCAACGGAAACGCGCTCTACGAGATAGGGGACTCGGCGGGACGCTCGGTAGGGATCTATCACGCCAAGGACCTACGTCGGTAATGGACGACGAGCACCGTGGATGGCCAGCCTTTCAAACGCTTAGCCAATCGGGGTCTGGCTGCAGCGCTCGCCCTGTGGCGGTCACCCTGTAGTGCTCAAACCAATACGCGATCTGGCAACTCGGCTTTCCGAACATCTCCGTGCCACGTCAGCAAAACGTCATCCCAACCGCAGCTACCCATGGAAATTTCCGCCTCCGGTCTTTCTTTCTATCACCGGCAGCCGAGGCGAGTAGCAGCGTTTACATCCAGTTATACTAGAAACAGCCAGAAGTGGAGGAAAGTTGATGCAAAGTGCACTTTATACTCAAACGGAAAGGAATAAGTGGAAGGAACCTCCCGAAAGCATTTCGGCACGGGAGTCTACAATTCACCCTCCGAAAACAGTACCCTAACAGCATATTGGTAAGTATTGTTAGTTTACGGTGGGAAACCAGTAATTTAATAGGATATTCCTCCATAGACGCTGTCTTAGTCGCTAGCATAAGGGGGCATCGCTGAATTTACAGCGCCAAATACGCGCTATCACAGTTGCGCAATCTAACCCCACTGCCATCACCATTAATTGTGCGGTTCGGTCCCCCGATCACAAGGGGAGTATTCCCGAGGTCAACCTACACCACCGCCATCCTTTTGCTACCAAGTAAGAGTCGGCCTCAATTAGACGCACCAACAGTTCACCATCACCACCTTTGCCACCGACATCGTCACAGGAGCACGCCTTTTTTACACCTCCGGTCTAAGAGGCGCCACTATACGGATCGCCGCACGGATCGGTATTTAAAACCTAGTCTCTAGTACCACCAATTGCAGGAGACCAACGCACATATAAACAACGTTCAACACCACGACCACCTCGACGGCGCCAGCTGATAGCAACAACATTGACACCATCACCATCCGGATGTCGAAGTGACCAGAGTGCAGAGCAGGCCAGGTTTTCTAGGATAAAATATGTAGTGTAGCGTAGAAAGTGTAATAGTTATAAGTAAATTTTGCATCCAGTAGGGTAAACCCTTAGGGAGTGTTGGCATGGCGTAATAATTAAAGTTGTAAATTTGTTAAAGTGCAACAGACGGGATTCATTTTTGTAACCACGTAGTGCTCAATGCCTCAATGTTCTCTTAGAGTCTACCCTGTGATATATATGTAAGAAACGGACTTAAGGTCCGTTGATACAAAAAAATTAAAAGGGCCAACTTGCCCTGGGAAGGAAACACAAAATTAAGTTTTACAATAAGCACTTTATTAAACACTACTTTATTTAACACTACTTTAGTTATCACTAATCTAACCGAACGCAACCGTTCCTTGTCCCGGACTCCACTAACTGGTTCCGTGGCCGCTTCTTCCCTTTATAGCCAATGTCCAGCAGCGGCGTGCGTGTTGCGCAACTGTTGACGGCTCGTTGCTTGTGAATATGTTCCGCCGTTTGTTCCCACAGGTGCGTTATGCATTGATTCTATTTCATAAGCATGTGAAATAGAATTATGCTGACGGTGCATCTGGAGTAATGCAGTAGCATACGTATTAACTGCTGGTATTGACCATGGCCTTGAATTTGGGTGTTACGTTACCGTGCGAAGTGGGAACGTACTTATGCTGACACTGCGGCACGTGTGATGGGTGAGTATGGGACCGTTGTATGTTGTGAAATACAATTGTGATGAGTGGGCAGAATGTGTTGCGATGAAACGTGGGAGCGTTGCAAGGGGTGAGACTGGCGTGTGTTAACTCTTCCCCGCTTAAGGATCTGCGTCCCGCGGATTAGGCAGATGAGGCTTACCCTCGTGTTGCCGTCCTCGAAAGCTAATGTTTAGTAGTGATATCTTTAGCTCAGGGATCTTTACACCGGTCGTTATCTTCTTCCAAATTGCCCAGATGAGTAACGTGACCAGAATAAAAATTATGATTTCAGAGGTAATCAATACGTTGGTCTTCCTTCCGATAAATTTAAGGAGCTTAATGTTGCCTGTGGTCATTTCATGAACAAGGTTTATGTTGACTGCCAGAGTTTTGTTCCTGACGTTAGTAAGAATGGGCGGTAGTAGCTGTACCTCGGATTTGCTTGTACTCCAAAAGGTTTGGTTGTTAATTGTAACGGATTCGTTGTTCATCTGTAATATGAAAGAACCAGTTAAGTACTCAGAGGTTTTACCTGATCCTATGCTGCCATTGAAATTGTTGAGGAAAATAGTGTCTTCTTTTATAACTTCAATTGTGGACTCGTTGTAGGTTAGGTAACGACAATTGGCATCTCCCCCTTTGATGAGCCGAGGGAAACAATCTTCTTCTGCAAGTAGGTCGAGCGTCTTTTGCTCACAAATCATAGCTGCTGTAAGATATAAGCAGTTTCCCTTGATGCCATATGTTCCCTGTTGGTTTACCAGGATTGTTGAGTAGTTCAATTCAACTTGATGTCCGTGTTGTGTGATAGCTCGGGCGATTAGATGATTGTACCTTGTTTCTGTGACCTTTGGCATCGACACAACGTAGATTAGGAGGGTGCCGTTCGTGAAGATTGAGGGTTTGCTATATTCTATGGCCTCGATCACGTTGCTGTAAGAAAGGACCTCGACCTCGCTTATGAGCCTGTTAATTTCCTCTTTGGTTAATAGGTTAGTATTAACTACGCCGGCCTTGGCCATTTGACAAGCACGGACAAGCTCGTAGATGTCTTCTTTGAGGATCATTATTTTCCCATGGATATCCTGCATGATTTTTCCCATCCTGGTACGTTCATGGGCATCATTCGTAACAGAGACGGCTGCGTTGATCACCTGCAACAACTCGTGAGTCGTTTGAAATATTTCAGAGTTTTCCTGATATTGTTGTTCATTGTTGCTCAAAAGGATGTCTTGCCTTTGGAGTACTTGGTCCCAGTCAGTTGCATCGGGCGAGCCGGCGATCCATTTCCATGCCGAGCCAATCCAGTTGATTGATCGTTTTCTTCGGGTCAGCTCAGGACCTCTTAAATCTTGCAGATACGTCTTTATTTTTGATAGGTGATAATTTAGCACATCGGTCATTGGATCGGTTTCATTGAGGTTGGCGATAGCATATTTTAATTTGTCAAAAATTCTGCCGCATTTCTCCAGGTCTATGCTGTGGATGAGTTTAAAATGCCCGTCTATATCCATCGCGGATCGTTACAATCGGTGAATCGATGCTGAATAAGCTATATGCTTCGGCGGTTGCTCCGAGGACAAGGAATACGAAAATGTTTAGTTTAATATTATTCTTATTTTCGATATGCTTTGGATTGAACATTATTAAAATTCGGTTATCAAATTCTTACTGTAAAATTAGATAGAAATCAACGTTAGTATACAAAATAATGAACAATAGCAAAAAAATATTAGTATAAAAGAAACTACGTGTTCTACATGTTTGAGTTACTAGCGGGAATTACTTGACATATAAATTTTTGTGTACATGCTTCTTATTTAGCGATGGAGAAATTCTTTAATTTTTAATACCATTTTTTCAAATTTAACATGTTTAGCGATTTGCAATTAATGAAAATTTCTTAAGTTCTAATATTATTGCTAATGAGTGGAGTCCGGGAAGTTAAGGGCTGTGAAGGGTTTATACGGGACCAGGAAGTGATGTTGGGAGTGGAAGTTTCTGACAATTAGTTTTTCAGTTACTGTTAGTTTATTAGAAAGCATTAGTAAGTTAATTTCAGTTACTGTTAGTTTATTAGAAAGCATTAGTAAGTTAATAGTGTTTTGTTAGATTAGTATTGGTTTTTTGTTTTTTTCTGTTGCGGATTAGTAAGTTAGCTTTTTAGTTTAGTTTGTTAGTATTAGTAAGTTTTCTCTTTTTTCGAGGAATGTTTCCCCGGCGGCCGCCGTGGTGTGAAGGTAGTGTTGCCGGCCTACCACACCGAAGGTCCATGGTTCGAGCCCTGGTACAGGTAACATCAAAAGTGATTTGAAAAAAAGTTTTTCAAAACGGGGTCGCCCCTCGGCAGTGGTTTGGCAAACTCTCCGAGTGTATTTCTGCCATGACAGGCTTCTCAGCAAAAATTCGTCTCCTTTGTAGATGCCGTTCGGAGTCGGCAAAAAACTGTAGGTCCCACCAATTTGTAGGGAAAATTCAAATCGGCACACCACAAATTGGAAGAGAAGCTTGGCGCAAAAATCTCTTAGGAGGTTTATGATGATATACCTGTTGTATATCGCGCCATAGAGAGAGAGAGAGAGAGTTTCCCCTTTTTTTTTTTTCCTTTATTCATTTTCTTTCTTTTTTCCTTTTTCTTTTTTTTCCTTCCCCTTTTTTTATTTATATTTTCTTTTTCATTATTTTTTTTATTTAGTTTTTTTATTATTATTTTTTTATTTTTAGCAGTGCGTACACCATATAATAAGTAAAATGTTTAATTTTGCATCGGAATATAGGCGATTTCCCAGCTGGCGGAAGGGTCGCAGTGATCCCTTTTAGCCATAAGCGTTAATGATTGCAAATAGCGTCAATTAAATCAAAGATCTTGTGGTGGAGTTGAACCACACCGATCGTCGTCATTCGGACCACCGAGCTATTTGGAATTGAACCAACATCTGACTTGGATCGGCTGCAAAAGGATTTGCACCCAAGCCCTGGGACCAAAGGATCTAAGCATAGGATTTGCCTTATGACCAATGTTATCTCAGACGTTTTTAACGTCAATTTTATGGAATTTCTTTCCACTTTCGGTTATAATGGTTGCATTTCTATTATTTGCAACATTTTCTCGTTTGTAAATTGGCTTATGTTTGCCTTTAAATTGTTTATTGGCTATGAATACGCCATCCCCAGTTTCAAAGTTTCTGGGCTCTGTGCGACGAGCATTAAGCCTGGCATTCCTTGTCAAGATTTATATTTACCTTTTTAGATGCGTTGGCTCTTACTTGCGCGTGTTCGCCGCGTGTGAGATTAGTTAATGGTTTCGCTATTTTAGCGTAGTCACGAATAAATTTCCTATAGTACGACGTCATCCCTAGGAAACTCTTGAGATCCTTCAAGTTCTCAGGCGGCAGAATAGAGTTCAATGCCGCAACCTTCTTTGGGTCAGGACGCACACCACCGGGTGTAATAACGTAGCCTAGGAACTCGACTTCTGTCTGAAGGAAACACGTTTTTTCTTAATTTACCTTTAGATTAGCCTCTAGCAATCTCGCAAATACTTTTTCCACATTTTGCAAATGATCGTCGATGTCCTTCCCAAATACAATTATATCGTCGATGTACACGTAGCAAATTTTACCAATATATTGCTTCAATACATCGTCGATCATCCGCTGAAATATTGCAGGGGCATTCTTTAAACCAAAAGGAAGTCGCAAGAATTCATACTTCCCGTTCATTGTCGAGAAGGCAGTTTTGGGGATATCGGATTCCTTCATTGGTATCTGGTGGAAGCCAGACTTCAAATCTATGGTGGTGTAATATTCGGACTGACCAAGACTACATAAGGTTGCATTTATATCTGGGATAGGATATGTATCGGAAATAGTCACCGTATTTAATCTTTTGTAGTCTACCACCATTCTATACTGTTTTTCACCGTTCGCCTTTGGCTTTTCGGCACTACCCAAATTGGGGAGTTGTAGGGACTTTTTGAAGGCCGGATGACACCTTCATCGAGCAGTTCATTTATCTGTCTTTCTACTTCGTCCCTCATACACGCTGGGTATGGGTAGCTTTTGCTGTAAATGGGTTCCGAGGTGGATGTTTTTATTTCGGCAAGGATATTAGTATCTACGAGCTCATTCCCGTTTAGGGGTTTAAATAATTCAACATATTTCCTAAGTATAGTATCGACCTTCCCGTGAATTTCAGGAGACAAATCCTTACCTAAAGTAAAATTAGCACTGCTAGACAATCGTGCCCTGAGTGGAATTTTATAGCTATCTATTTTAAGGAAGTTATTCCTTCTGTCTATCAAAGTGCCTAATTCTCTTAAAGTGTCATCTCCAATTATTTCGGAGAATCCACTTAATGTGGGAAGCACGAAGAACTCAAAGTCACTAGGATTGTCGATACTTTTAAATAATTTTAATCGTACCTTTTCTTTTATAGGTACAACACCGCCTACTGAAGTTACGTTAAAGGGTTTATCTACTGGAGTTGTTTTTGTGGTAATGTCCTGCTTAATAAAGTTTTTGTTAGCGCCAGTGTCCACTAAAAATCCAGTACGCGGCCATCTGGCAACGTATATTCTAGGTATGGAACGCTAGGTGACCTGAGGATAGAAAATCCTCGGGTCTCTCCTCATCTACTATCTCCCTTTCACTAGTCTGCTCCTCCTTCCCCTCGTCTACTTCCTGTACTGTATGGAAAAGCCTTTGTTGCTTTCTTGGGAGATTATCGGATCCTGCCCCACGTTTGTAGGGGTTGGGGCGATTCATGTAATTTACTTTGCGTGTTTGGACTGAAGGATCCACCTCCATCTTCTCTACTGGTGGGCGTGACGAGGAACTTTGATTGTCACTTTTTTCGAACGGACGATCGTTTCTGGGATATACCGGACGATGGTCTTGAGAGCGCCAAGTAGGCTTTGGTGGCAATTGCGGAGGTTTATTTGAAGAGTAAGGTGTGCTTGGTAAGTTATTGATAGGTACCACCACCCGATTACTGCTGGTGGGGGTGCGAATGGAGAAATTCCTGAAATCGACGTTTTGTATCTCCAGGCACGCTGTATAGGCCTCCGGCAAGGTCTTAGGGCGCTGTATAAGCAACATCCTTGACAAATCTCCATTTAGGCCGCGGATGAACACATCCAATGCGCGGTTGCGGTACGTCACTATCAGTACTTTTACCGTTTCGTCCGTGTAGGACTCGGTTTTTATTTTGTTAATGATTAGAGAGAACTGATGGTTCACCTGAGCGTAGAACTCATCAATTCTCTTTCCGTTCTGCCGGAGTTGGTGCAGTTGGTATTCGAGGGTGCGGACATCCCTCTTGTCTGCATAATGCAGAGAAAGGCACTCTTTAATTTTCCCCCAATTGCTATCGAAAATATTATACGAAATTGAAGCGGAATCGGCAGCACCCCTCACTTTTTGCCTAATGTGCTGTAGAATTGCCCGGTATAGGGGCTTGCCCTTAACAATATCGAAGTCTGAGAGAATTACCTCTACGGAATGTACCCACGATACATATTGCACAGGGTTTCCGTCGAAGACCTGCAACTCCTTGACGCAGTCAGGAAGTCGACTGATGTCCCTTATTTCGGCTTCAGTTGTGGGACCGTGTGCAATTACCTCCTCAGTTGGTTCTGGATGGCTGGAGTTTGATGACGTGGCCATCCTTGAGCTTATTGTATCCAGGTGCGTGACCCGTCTTTCAAGGGTGTTCATTTTCTCAAGCAGGGCATTAACAGCGCCGGTTAGATTAGGAACTGTGGCCCTGAGGTCATCCATTCTGAAAGAAAATAAGAAAGGCACAGGCAGTTTCAAGTTCACTCACACTACTAGTTGTTTGGTCTTTCGTTTTTCACTTTAGCTGTGGCCCTAGAGCCTTTTCCTTTTTTCAATGATTTGCCTTTTAGCCTTGATGGCTTCTTTATTTCTTCCTTCCTCGCTTTTTCCTAAAGCTCTTATACACACACTAGCTGGATAGCTTGAGCTTTTTATTTTTCACTTAATCCTTATATTGCCTTTTGGCAGCTTTTTGCTTTCTGGCTTTTTCCTAAAGCTCTTATACACACACTAGCTGGATAGCTTGAGCTATTTATTTTTCACGTGATTCTTATATTGCCTTTTGGCAGCTTTTTGCTTTCACTCTTTCTCTTTCACTTCCTGGTCCCTGCTCGGGCGCCAGAAACGGACTTAAGGTCCGTTGATACAAAAAAATTAAAAGGGCCAACTTGCCCTGGGAAGGAAACACAAAATTAAGTTTTACAATAAGCACTTTATTAAACACTAGTTTATTTAACACTACTTTAGTTATCACTAATCTAACCGATCGCAACCGTTCCTTGTCCCGGACTTCACTAACTGGTTCCGTGGCCGCTGCTTCCCTTTATAGCCAATGTCCAGCAGCGGCGTGCGTGTTGCGCAATTGTTGACGGCTCGGTGCTTGTGAATATGTTCCGCCGTTTGTTCCCACAGGTGCGTTATGCATTGATTCTATTTCATAAGCATGTGAAATAGAATTATGCTGACGGTGCGTCTGGAGTAATGCAGTAGCATACGTATTAACTGCTGGTATTGACCATGGCCTTGAATTTGGGTGTTACGTTACCGTGCGACGTGGGAACGTACTTATGCTGACACTGCGGCACGTGTGATGGGTGAGTATGGGACCGTTGTATGTTGTGAAATACAATTGTGATGAGTAGGCAGAATGTGTTGCGATCAATCGTGGGAGCGTTGCAACACTTGGCGTGTGTTAACTTGTATATATATATACGTCGGCAAACGTCCGCAACGACGACTTTAGGAATTGGGTTACACCGATAGGTATACGAGGCCGGCTCGATAGGGCCATGTACATAGGAGCATGTACTAGGATGATATATCCTAAGTAGGAAACTTAATCATTTTGGTTTTATTATTGAACCCACTCTACCAACCCTTAACCCAAGACGTCTTGTAGGCCGGGGCGGGAGTAGGAATTATAAATTTTGTTTGGTATAGACCACTTCCAACTCTTAAGTACCTGCTCTTATCCCTCTTGTGTACCTATAAAGCTTAATTGGAGATAATTTTTCAGTTTTAATCTATTTTGGAAATTTACTTGTAAGGAGGGAGTACGTGTGTGTGTAAGTGTGCCGACTCGAACGACAGCCATGGGGTATCGCTTCAGTCGACCATAGGCGTAGTCAGTTGATTCGTCACTCGCATGCATGTAGATTCTTCTTATTAATTAAGATTGACTTACCGGAGGGTATGTAATTGTATAGTACCCTCACAACATACTAGTATACTTATAATATATAGAGTTATAACAACTTGACCTAGATAGGGAATTCGAAATATATGTAAAAGACTAGGTCCAGGTTAACACGTATTTAGGTTGATTCACACAGTCGATAAATTTAAGGAAACTCATGAAGAGTATTAACAAAATTAGCCGTAACGCCCTAACACCGCATAGGCATCATTGACCATGAGTGTATGTATACTCATACCTTTTTTAACAATTAGGCAATAAATAATATGTTCCATTAATTTTGAAAAGCAGTGAATTCTTTATTTCAGATGCGATGTAGACAGACGGACGGGACGATGACCGGGAGTGGGAAGTTATAAGTGGGAAGTCATACTGGGGTCGGCAACAACCAGTAGCCACAGCCGACCATGGAAGGGAGGGCGTAGAGGCACGGCCATTTGCCATCTAGGCCGTAGGGGGTATAACAAAGAGTGTGAACCGACCCTGACGGAAAGTGATAGCCAGGTATGATATTTTTTTTCGTATGGTGCGGCTGACATGCCTCGGGGTCTAAGATCCACCCCACAGTGCGGCGAGCTAGTTCGCGCAATACGCAAGCATACCTGCGAGGCTTCCGGGGCATGCCACATGAAGGTGAGGGAGCGCTATAGGAGTTGGCAGTCCCAACCGAAAGAGCTGCACGTAACAGAAAATGGCGCCCAACGTGGGGCTCACAACCTAGCGGAGCCTTATTAAGTAAATTTTCGGACAACCATTGGGGTAGGTTCACACCTGGGATGTTGTACATGTTACCAGCTTTGGGCGGGAAACTTTGGGGATGTTTTCAATTCTTAAACTTAATTTCCAATTTGACATTGTTACGTCAACAGCTTGATTTGACTGCATATAGTCGGTCAATAGTGTTGATGTGCGGGGGTATAGTAAATGGGGAATAGATGTCTGCTAGCTTGTTTTGGCGGAGGTCAAGCTGGACAATAGTAGCAGTGGTCTGACCTCGTTCGCGGTGAATCGGGTCCACGAGTAGCTCGTTTTGCCAAAGTTAGAGCGGACGATAGTATTCGTGGAAGGATTCAGATCGGGGGGATTAAGGTGTCTAGGTAGCTTAGTTGGCTAGGTAGACGCCAGCTAATAGTATCGACAACTAGTGGGGAATCGAGTTAATTGCGGGGGGACGGAAATCGGACGACGTTAGGGCCGACGGGCATCGCATCTGTTGAAAGTAGACCCTATTCTATTTTCAGTTTATTTTTGAAATTCCAATCTTTACCCTAATTTTGGTTTAAACTTTTAGTTTTGACTCATTTATTTTTTCTACGAATTTAGCTACACGTATATGGATCACGTATATTTCATTTATTTAGCTTTATTATAAGTCGGAAGTTCCGAGATAGGACAGGCATTTTGATGTTCGATATTTTTTTTTTTGTTAGTTTCACATTCTTTTGTTTGCGAATCATCGGTACACTTTGCGTTTACACTTACCTTATCATTGGCGTTGTCT
This sequence comes from Merzomyia westermanni, assembly GCA_949987695.1. Lineage (NCBI taxonomy): Eukaryota > Metazoa > Arthropoda > Insecta > Diptera > Tephritidae > Merzomyia > Merzomyia westermanni. The sequence goes on from OX465290.1 coordinate 121,722,836, forward strand.
TTGGTGGGGTTATTCTTCTGCGATCCGACGATACGATACCGGTCCGATAGGAAATTTTCAACGCAACAACTTCGGAACGATATCGCTGTAAATGGCGGATCGAGCAAAGCGACAGGGGCTTAGGAGCGAGGCGAAGATCCCGCACCACGCAGAGGACATGGATAACGGGAAATTTAATGACAACAAGTTACAGGACGCGGCAGAGGGACGCGAGTTCTATGGCAAGGCGGGCTATGGCGAACGCGGTCACCAAAGCGACGAGGAGCGAGGCCAAGGACACGAGAGGGGCGCGACAAAAGCGATACGCGATTGGCATCTAAAATTCGACGGGGGGTTGAAGGCGATCCCTATTGAACGGTTCCTGTTTCGAGTCGATACCTTGCGGAAGAAACACGACATATCGTCACAGGACTTATATGCAAACTTCCACTTACTGCTCGAAGGTGAAGCGCAGGAGTGGTTTTGGTTGTATACCGAGGAGCATCCGGAGCATGGCGCCATAGATTACAAGGTATTTCGAGCGGCTATGGTGGAGCACTTTCGCAAGGCAGATTGCGACAAAGAGATCCGTCAAGCCATGAACGAGCGGAAACAAGGATACAACGAAAAGTTCGAGGAGTTCTACGCGGAAGTTCGAGGTCTAGAGCTCACGATGATAAAGAATTTGATCTTCGGCTGTCAGATAGCATCACTAGAAGAGTTGCGGAAGGAGTGTCGGCGTGCAGAAAAACACTTAGCAGAATTTGAAACAAAGCCACAACGCAGGAAGACGGTAGACGAACTGGAGGATCAAGGAGAGGAACCGTTGGATACATTGGAGGCATTCCATCGACCAGCCAGAGACAGATCCGGGTGGCACGAATAGATAGGCGATATGAGAGCCAGGCGGGAAGGACAGACGCCGAGGAAGAACAGTGTGATGGGCGATTACATAGCATGATCTGCTATAAATGTAACCAACCCAGTAGGCAGTTATGCGACGAGGGTCAACCGGAAAACCTAGAGGGTGGCGAGAAACCCGGGGAGTCTCGCCAACGCCATGTAACCCCGGAGAAGTAACAAACACCCGTGCTGACAGGTCAGGTCGGGGAGATCTAGACAAAGCCACTTTAACCGGACAGAACAATAGAGGTTTTGGTATTCACCCAACCAACCTTTTAACCAATCAGCGAGCGGAGACAGCGCGCGGACTGATTCCAAAACTAACCCTACAGGAGAGGCAAGCTCGATACGAAGCAGCACGTGTAAGAATTTTCGGTACATCGGAGGAACTCGGAGCAAGCGTTACAGAAATCAGAAAAGCGACCACGATATGGGAGCCAAGCCGGAAGTGGCAAAGGATCGTAAAATTGCGCAAGTGCGCCTGGGAGAGGCGAAGCGAGGCGCGGACGATCGAAGAAACGGTTATCCGGAATGCGATCGACAAACGACCGTATACGCAGGTAGAGATCGAGGGAGTTCGGGTACAGGGTTTGCTGGATAGCGGGGCATCGATTAGTTGTTTGGGGCCAGTGGCGCGTGCTTGGGAGGAGAAAATGAAGGGAAACCTGCGAAAGCTAAACGAACGATTGAAAAGAGCGGATGGAAAAGCCCAAGCCGTGACAGGCAAGCTGGAGGTGACCATGACCTGGAGATGCAAAACAAAACCCATGACACTGTACCTGGTCCCCAGCCTGAAGCAGGAGCTGTACCTGGGTATCGATTTTTGGGATGCATTTGGAGTGGCACCGATGGTAGTCTCCGAATTGGATACACAGGGACAGCTGGAGCTGTCAGCCACCCAATGCCAAGACATAGAACGGGTGAAGAAACTTTTCCCATCGTCAGCTGATCTGGGACTTGGGAGAACCCATCTCATTGAGCACGTCATAGAGGTAGCCGACGAAACAATATCGATCAAGCAGCGTCAATACCCCATGTCACCGGTAAAGCAAAAGTACGTGTATGAAGAAATCGACCGCATGCTGGAACTCGATGTTATCGAAGAAAGCAAGAACCCGGGGAAAAAGCGCCTATGCGTAGACATGAGGTAGCTATATGAACGGACGAAGAAAGACGCCTACCCGACGCCACACATCGAGAGAATCCTAACGCGGTTGCGAGAGACCCACTTTATATCGGGGATCGATCTCAAGGACGCCTTCTGGCAGATCCCACTGGAAAAATTATCTAGAGAAAAGACGGCGTTTACCGTTCCAGGGCGCCCGTTATATCAATTTAAAGTAATGCCATTTGGATTGTGTAACGCGCCCCAGCGCTTATGCAGATTAATTGATAAAGTCATTCCGTCACGCCTAAGGGAGAATGTGTTTATCTATATTGACGACCTGTTGATCTGTTCTCCAGATTTCCAAACCCATTTAGTACATCTTGGAGAAGTGGCGGAATGCCTGGCCAATGCGGGCCTTACAATAAACCTGAAATAGTCCAAGTTCTGCCAAAAGGAGTTGAAATACCTAGGGCTTATAGTAGGACAGGGAGAGCTCAAGACCGATCCCGAGAAAGTACAGTCCATCGTCGACTTCCCAGTTCCAACCACAATCAGACAACTGCGCCGATTCCTCGGCATGTGTGGGTGGTATAGGATGTTCATTCCAAAATTTGCCACCGTGGCAGCCCCCATGACGGAGTGCTTGCGCAAGGCGAAGGCGTTTGCAATGACGGAGGAGGCGGTGAAGGCCTTTAGTGAGCTGAAAGCGGCGCTCACTTCAACCGACGTATTGGTTAACCCAAATTTTACAAAGCCGTTTGACATTCAATGCGACGCGCCGACTCAAGGGGTAGGGAGTGTTTTGTTCCAAAAGAATGACGAGGGCAACGAGAGACCAATTGCGTTCATGTCGCAGAAGCTCAACTCGGCGCAGCGCAACTATACGATAACGGAGTTAGAGTGTCTAGCCGCGGTCGTTAGCGTCAAAAAGTTTCGGCCGTACCTGGAAGGCCTCCCCTTCACAGTCATCACCGACCATATGAGTCTCAAATGGCTTATGGGACAAAAGGATCTCTCCGGACGCTTAGCCAGGTGGAGCCTGAAGCTACAAGCTTTTAATTTCACGGTGGAAAATCGGAAGGGATCCCAGAACACAGTCCCGGACGCGTTAAGTAGGATGCATATGGACGGCATAAGCAGCTTAGAATACGTAGACGAGATTGATTTCGCATCACCGGAGTTTTCAAGCGCTGAATATGTGGCACTCAAGAGCCATGGCGAACAGAACACCGCGCGGTTACCCGACCTTCGTGTACGAGACGGGGTAGTTTACAAGAGGGTGCGCCCTAGGCACGTGGAGGAGACAGAAGAGTCGGCGTGGAGAGTATGGATCCCGGACGGATTCCGGCAAGGCCTGCTGGAGCAAGCGCACGGGAACCAATCATCTGGCCATGGCGGTACGGCGAAAACGTTGTTTAGGTTAAGGACCAAGTTTTTCTGGCCAGGTATGGTAGGAGCAGTACGCGATTTTGGCGCGAGGTGTGACATATGCAAGTGCTCAAAAGCCCCGAACGTATCATCACGACCGCCAATGACAGATCGCTTCCGAACCGAACGACCGTTTCAACGCCTCTACGTCTCCGCGCTCGCGATCAGAGAATACCGTCATATTTGTTGTACTAGACCACTTAACGAAATTCATTTTTTTAAGCCGATGAAGCAGGCCAGCGCTCAAGAGGTGATTAAGTATCTCGGAAGCGAGATATTCCACGTTTTTGGCGTCCCGGAGACAATACATTCCGACAATGGGAGACAGTGATTAAGTATCTCAAGAGGTGATTAAGTATCTCGAAAGCGAGATATTCCACGTTTTTGGCGTCCCGGAGACAATACATTCCGACAATGGGAGACGCAGACTCATTCGCAGGGTTCCTGAGAACTTACGGGGTGGAGCATATCAAATCCGCACACTACGCACCACAGGCGAACGCATCCGAGAGGGTCAATCGGTCGCTGCTGGCCATGCTGCGGACATATATTGATAGCTTCGACCAGAGCTGTTGGGATCAGCATGTGTCGCTGGCGGGATTTGCGTTACGGAGTGCGGTACATGAGGCCATTAAGATCGAGCCATACAGAGCGGTGTTCGGTCAGTCGATGGCACAACACGGGAGTACATATAATCTCTGGAAGCGACTCGAGGTGTTGAGAGAAAGTGACCTAGACGTGTTGCATAAGGGAGACCGCGCGTGGCTGATACGACAAAAGCTGATCAAAAATCTGGAGGAAGCATATGAAAAGCGACAACAGACATACAATACCCGAGCTCGTCCCGTAAGGTACAGGGAAGGCGAGATCGTGTATCGGCGTAACTTTAAACTGAGCAATGTGGCGGAGGGTTTAAATGCCAACCTCGCTCCGAAATATCTTCGCTCCATGGTTTTGGCCGCCAACGGAAACGCGCTCTACGAGATAGGGGACTCGGCGGGACGCTCGGTAGGGATCTATCACGCCAAGGACCTACGTCGGTAATGGACGACGAGCACCGTGGATGGCCAGCCTTTCAAACGCTTAGCCAATCGGGGTCTGGCTGCAGCGCTCGCCCTGTTGCGGTCACCCTGTAGTGCTCAAACCAATACGCGATCTGGCAACTCGGCTTTCCGAACATCTCCGTGCCACGTCAGCAAAACGTCATCCCAACCGCAGCTACCCATGGAAATTTCCGCCTCCGGTCTTTCTTTCTATCACCGGCAGCCGAGGCGAGTAGCAGCGTTTACATCCAGTTATACTAGAAACAGCCAGAAGTGGAGGAAAGTTGATGCAAAGTGCACTTTATACTCAAACGGAAAGGAATAAGTGGAAGGAACCTCCCGAAAGCATTTCGGCACGGGAGTCTACAATTCACCCTCCGAAAACAGTACCCTAACAGCATATTGGTAAGTATTGTTAGTTTACGGTGGGAAACCAGTAATTTAATAGGATATTCCTCCATAGACGCTGTCTTAGTCGCTAGCATAAGGGGGCATCGCTGAATTTACAGCGCCAAATACGCGCTATCACAGTTGCGCAATCTAACCCCACTGCCATCACCATTAATTGTGCGCTTCGGTCCCCCGATCACAAGGGGAGTATTCCCGAGGTCAACCTACACCACCGCCATCCTTTTGCTACCAAGTAAGAGTCGGCCTCAATTAGACGCACCAACAGTTCACCATCACCACCTTTGCCACCGACATCGTCACAGGAGCACGCCTTTTTTACACCTCCGGTCTAAGAGGCGCCACTATACGGATCGCCGCACGGATCGGTATTTAAAACCTAGTCTCTAGTACCACCAATTGCAGGAGACCAACGCACATATAAACAACGTTCAACACCACGACCACCTCGACGGCGCCAGCTGATAGCAACAACATTGACACCATCACCATCCGGATGTCGAAGTGACCAGAGTGCAGAGCAGGCCAGGTTTTCTAGGATAAAATATGTAGTGTAGCGTAGAAAGTGTAATAGTTATAAGTAAATTTTGCATCCAGTAGGGTAAACCCTTAGGGAGTGTTGGCATGGCGTAATAATTAAAGTTGTAAATTTGTTAAAGTGCAACAGACGGGATTCATTTTTGTAACCACGCAGTGCTCAATGCCTCAATGTTCTCTTAGAGTCTACCCTGTGATATATATGTAAGAAACGGACTTAAGGTCCGTTGATACAAAAAAATTAAAAGGGCCAACTTGCCCTGGGAAGGAAACACAAAATTAAGTTTTACAATAAGCACTTTATTAAACACTACTTTATTTAACACTACTTTAGTTATCACTAATCTAACCGAACGCAACCGTTCCTTGTCCCGGACTCCACTAACTGGTTCCGTGGCCGCTTCTTCCCTTTATAGCCAATGTCCAGCAGCGGCGTGCGTGTTGCGCAACTGTTGACGGCTCGTTGCTTGTGAATATGTTCCGCCGTTTGTTCCCACAGGTGCGTTATGCATTGATTCTATTTCATAAGCATGTGAAATAGAATTATGCTGACGGTGCATCTGGAGTAATGCAGTAGCATACGTATTAACTGCTGGTATTGACCATGGCCTTGAATTTGGGTGTTACGTTACCGTGCGAAGTGGGAACGTACTTATGCTGACACTGCGGCACGTGTGATGGGTGAGTATGGGACCGTTGTATGTTGTGAAATACAATTGTGATGAGTGGGCAGAATGTGTTGCGATGAAACGTGGGAGCGTTGCAAGGGGTGAGACTGGCGTGTGTTAACTCTTCCCCGCTTAAGGATCTGCGTCCCGCGGATTAGGCAGATGAGGCTTACCCTCGTGTTGCCGTCCTCGAAAGCTAATGTTTAGTAGTGATATCTTTAGCTCAGGGATCTTTACACCGGTCGTTATCTTCTTCCAAATTGCCCAGATGAGTAACGTGACCAGAATAAAAATTATGATTTCAGAGGTAATCAATACGTTGGTCTTCCTTCCGATAAATTTAAGGAGCTTAATGTTGCCTGTGGTCATTTCATGAACAAGGTTTATGTTGACTGCCAGAGTTTTGTTCCTGACGTTAGTAAGAATGGGCGGTAGTAGCTGTACCTCGGATTTGCTTGTACTCCAAAAGGTTTGGTTGTTAATTGTAACGGATTCGTTGTTCATCTGTAATATGAAAGAACCAGTTAAGTACTCAGAGGTTTTACCTGATCCTATGCTGCCATTGAAATTGTTGAGGAAAATAGTGTCTTCTTTTATAACTTCAATTGTGGACTCGTTGTAGGTTAGGTAACGACAATTGGCATCTCCCCCTTTGATGAGCCGAGGGAAACAATCTTCTTCTGCAAGTAGGTCGAGCGTCTTTTGCTCACAAATCATAGCTGCTGTAAGATATAAGCAGTTTCCCTTGATGCCATATGTTCCCTGTTGGTTTACCAGGATTGTTGAGTAGTTCAATTCAACTTGATGTCCGTGTTGTGTGATAGCTCGGGCGATTAGATGATTGTACCTTGTTTCTGTGACCTTTGGCATCGACACAACGTAGATTAGGAGGGTGCCGTTCGTGAAGATTGAGGGTTTGCTATATTCTATGGCCTCGATCACGTTGCTGTAAGAAAGGACCTCGACCTCGCTTATGAGCCTGTTAATTTCCTCTTTGGTTAATAGGTTAGTATTAACTACGCCGGCCTTGGCCATTTGACAAGCACGGACAAGCTCGTAGATGTCTTCTTTGAGGATCATTATTTTCCCATGGATATCCTGCATGATTTTTCCCATCCTGGTACGTTCATGGGCATCATTCGTAACAGAGACGGCTGCGTTGATCACCTGCAACAACTCGTGAGTCGTTTGAAATATTTCAGAGTTTTCCTGATATTGTTGTTCATTGTTGCTCAAAAGGATGTCTTGCCTTTGGAGTACTTGGTCCCAGTCAGTTGCATCGGGCGAGCCGGCGATCCATTTCCATGCCGAGCCAATCCAGTTGATTGATCGTTTTCTTCGGGTCAGCTCAGGACCTCTTAAATCTTGCAGATACGTCTTTATTTTTGATAGGTGATAATTTAGCACATCGGTCATTGGATCGGTTTCATTGAGGTTGGCGATAGCATATTTTAATTTGTCAAAAATTCTGCCGCATTTCTCCAGGTCTATGCTGTGGATGAGTTTAAAATGCCCGTCTATATCCATCGCGGATCGTTACAATCGGTGAATCGATGCTGAATAAGCTATATGCTTCGGCGGTTGCTCCGAGGACAAGGAATACGAAAATGTTTAGTTTAATATTATTCTTATTTTCGATATGCTTTGGATTGAACATTATTAAAATTCGGTTATCAAATTCTTACTGTAAAATTAGATAGAAATCAACGTTAGTATACAAAATAATGAACAATAGCAAAAAAATATTAGTATAAAAGAAACTACGTGTTCTACATGTTTGAGTTACTAGCGGGAATTACTTGACATATAAATTTTTGTGTACATGCTTCTTATTTAGCGATGGAGAAATTCTTTAATTTTTAATACCATTTTTTCAAATTTAACATGTTTAGCGATTTGCAATTAATGAAAATTTCTTAAGTTCTAATATTATTGCTAATGAGTGGAGTCCGGGAAGTTAAGGGCTGTGAAGGGTTTATACGGGACCAGGAAGTGATGTTGGGAGTGGAAGTTTCTGACAATTAGTTTTTCAGTTACTGTTAGTTTATTAGAAAGCATTAGTAAGTTAATTTCAGTTACTGTTAGTTTATTAGAAAGCATTAGTAAGTTAATAGTGTTTTGTTAGATTAGTATTGGTTTTTTGTTTTTTTCTGTTGCGGATTAGTAAGTTAGCTTTTTAGTTTAGTTTGTTAGTATTAGTAAGTTTTCTCTTTTCTCGAGGAATGTTTCCCCGGCGGCCGCCGTGGTGTGAAGGTAGTGTTGCCGGCCTACCACACCGAAGGTCCATGGTTCGAGCCCTGGTACAGGTAACATCAAAAGTGATTTGAAAAAAAGTTTTTCAAAACGGGGTCGCCCCTCGGCAGTGGTTTGGCAAACTCTCCGAGTGTATTTCTGCCATGACAGGCTTCTCAGCAAAAATTCGTCTCCTTTGTAGATGCCGTTCGGAGTCGGCAAAAAACTGTAGGTCCCACCAATTTGTAGGGAAAATTCAAATCGGCACACCACAAATTGGAAGAGAAGCTTGGCGCAAAAATCTCTTAGGAGGTTTATGATGATATACCTGTTGTATATCGCGCCATAGAGAGAGAGAGAGAGAGTTTCCCCTTTTTTTTTTTCCTTTATTCATTTTCTTTCTTTTTTCCTTTTTCTTTTTTTTCCTTCCCCTTTTTTTATTTATATTTTCTTTTTCATTATTTTTTTTATTTAGTTTTTTTATTATTATTTTTTTATTTTTAGCAGTGCGTACACCATATAATAAGTAAAATGTTTAATTTTGCATCGGAATATAGGCGATTTCCCAGCTGGCGGAAGGGTCGCAGTGATCCCTTTTAGCCATAAGCGTTAATGATTGCAAATAGCGTCAATTAAATCAAAGATCTTGTGGTGGAGTTGAACCACACCGATCGTCGTCATTCGGACCACCGAGCTATTTGGAATTGAACCAACATCTGACTTGGATCGGCTGCAAAAGGATTTGCACCCAAGCCCTGGGACCAAAGGATCTAAGCATAGGATTTGCCTTATGACCAATGTTATCTCAGACGTTTTTAACGTCAATTTTATGGAATTTCTTTCCACTTTCGGTTATAATGGTTGCATTTCTATTATTTGCAACATTTTCTCGTTTGTAAATTGGCTTATGTTTGCCTTTAAATTGTTTATTGGCTATGAATACGCCATCCCCAGTTTCAAAGTTTCTGGGCTCTGTGCGACGAGCATTAAGCCTGGCATTCCTTGTCAAGATTTATATTTACCTTTTTAGATGCGTTGGCTCTTACTTGCGCGTGTTCGCCGCGTGTGAGATTAGTTAATGGTTTCGCTATTTTAGCGTAGTCACGAATAAATTTCCTATAGTACGACGTCATCCCTAGGAAACTCTTGAGATCCTTCAAGTTCTCAGGCGGCAGAATAGAGTTCAATGCCGCAACCTTCTTTGGGTCAGGACGCACACCACCGGGTGTAATAACGTAGCCTAGGAACTCGACTTCTGTCTGAAGGAAACACGTTTTTTCTTAATTTACCTTTAGATTAGCCTCTAGCAATCTCGCAAATACTTTTTCCACATTTTGCAAATGATCGTCGATGTCCTTCCCAAATACAATTATATCGTCGATGTACACGTAGCAAATTTTACCAATATATTGCTTCAATACATCGTCGATCATCCGCTGAAATATTGCAGGGGCATTCTTTAAACCAAAAGGAAGTCGCAAGAATTCATACTTCCCGTTCATTGTCGAGAAGGCAGTTTTGGGGATATCGGATTCCTTCATTGGTATCTGGTGGAAGCCAGACTTCAAATCTATGGTGGTGTAATATTCGGACTGACCAAGACTACATAAGGTTGCATTTATATCTGGGATAGGATATGTATCGGAAATAGTCACCGTATTTAATCTTTTGTAGTCTACCACCATTCTATACTGTTTTTCACCGTTCGCCTTTGGCTTTTCGGCACTACCCAAATTGGGGAGTTGTAGGGACTTTTTGAAGGCCGGATGACACCTTCATCGAGCAGTTCATTTATCTGTCTTTCTACTTCGTCCCTCATACACGCTGGGTATGGGTAGCTTTTGCTGTAAATGGGTTCCGAGGTGGATGTTTTTATTTCGGCAAGGATATTAGTATCTACGAGCTCATTCCCGTTTAGGGGTTTAAATAATTCAACATATTTCCTAAGTATAGTATCGACCTTCCCGTGAATTTCAGGAGACAAATCCTTACCTAAAGTAAAATTAGCACTGCTAGACAATCGTGCCCTGAGTGGAATTTTATAGCTATCTATTTTAAGGAAGTTATTCCTTCTGTCTATCAAAGTGCCTAATTCTCTTAAAGTGTCATCTCCAATTATTTCGGAGAATCCACTTAATGTGGGAAGCACGAAGAACTCAAAGTCACTAGCATTGTCGATACTTTTAAATAATTTTAATCGTACCTTTTCTTTTATAGGTACAACACCGCCTACTGAAGTTACGTTAAAGGGTTTATCTACTGGAGTTGTTTTTGTGGTAATGTCCTGCTTAATAAAGTTTTTGTTAGCGCCAGTGTCCACTAAAAATCCAGTACGCGGCCATCTGGCAACGTATATTCTAGGTATGGAACGCTAGGTGACCTGAGGATAGAAAATCCTCGGGTCTCTCCTCATCTACTATCTCCCTTTCACTAGTCTGCTCCTCCTTCCCCTCGTCTACTTCCTGTACTGTATGGAAAAGCCTTTGTTGCTTTCTTGGGAGATTATCGGATCCTGCCCCACGTTTGTAGGGGTTGGGGCGATTCATGTAATTTACTTTGCGTGTTTGGACTGAAGGATCCACCTCCATCTTCTCTACTGGTGGGCGTGACGAGGAACTTTGATTGTCACTTTTTTCGAACGGACGATCGTTTCTGGGATATACCGGACGATGGTCTTGAGAGCGCCAAGTAGGCTTTGGTGGCAATTGCGGAGGTTTATTTGAAGAGTAAGGTGTGCTTGGTAAGTTATTGATAGGTACCACCACCCGATTACTGCTGGTGGGGGTGCGAATGGAGAAATTCCTGAAATCGACGTTTTGTATCTCCAGGCACGCTGTATAGGCCTCCGGCAAGGTCTTAGGGCGCTGTATAAGCAACATCCTTGACAAATCTCCATTTAGGCCGCGGATGAACACATCCAATGCGCGGTTGCGGTACGTCACTATCAGTACTTTTACCGTTTCGTCCGTGTAGGACTCGGTTTTTATTTTGTTAATGATTAGAGAGAACTGATGGTTCACCTGAGCGTAGAACTCATCAATTCTCTTTCCGTTCTGCCGGAGTTGGTGCAGTTGGTATTCGAGGGTGCGGACATCCCTCTTGTCTGCATAATGCAGAGAAAGGCACTCTTTAATTTTCCCCCAATTGCTATCGAAAATATTATACGAAATTGAAGCGGAATCGGCAGCACCCCTCACTTTTTGCCTAATGTGCTGTAGAATTGCCCGGTACAGGGGCTTGCCCTTAACAATATCGAAGTCTGAGAGAATTACCTCTACGGAATGTACCCACGATACATATTGCACAGGGTTTCCGTCGAAGACCTGCAACTCCTTGACGCAGTCAGGAAGTCGACTGATGTCCCTTATTTCGGCTTCAGTTGTGGGACCGTGTGCAATTACCTCCTCAGTTGGTTCTGGATGGCTGGAGTTTGATGACGTGGCCATCCTTGAGCTTATTGTATCCAGGTGCGTGACCCGTCTTTCAAGGGTGTTCATTTTCTCAAGCAGGGCATTAACAGCGCCGGTTAGATTAGGAACTGTGGCCCTGAGGTCATCCATTCTGAAAGAAAATAAGAAAGGCACAGGCAGTTTCAAGTTCACTCACACTACTAGTTGTTTGGTCTTTCGTTTTTCACTTTAGCTGTGGCCCTAGAGCCTTTTCCTTTTTTCACTGATTTGCCTTTTAGCCTTGATGGCTTCTTTATTTCTTCCTTCCTCGCTTTTTCCTAAAGCTCTTATACACACACTAGCTGGATAGCTTGAGCTATTTATTTTTCACTTAATCCTTATATTGCCTTTTGGCAGCTTTTTGCTTTCTGGCTTTTTCCTAAAGCTCTTATACACACACTAGCTGGATAGCTTGAGCTATTTATTTTTCACGTGATCCTTATATTGCCTTTTGGCAGCTTTTTGCTTTCACTCTTTCTCTTTCACTTCCTGGTCCCTGCTCGGGCGCCAGAAACGGACTTAAGGTCCGTTGATACAAAAAAATTAAAAGGGCCAACTTGCCCTGGGAAGGAAACACAAAATTAAGTTTTACAATAAGCACTTTATTAAACACTAGTTTATTTAACACTACTTTAGTTATCACTAATCTAACCGATCGCAACCGTTCCTTGTCCCGGACTTCACTAACTGGTTCCGTGGCCGCTGCTTCCCTTTATAGCCAATGTCCAGCAGCGGCGTGCGTGTTGCGCAATTGTTGACGGCTCGGTGCTTGTGAATATGTTCCGCCGTTTGTTCCCACAGGTGCGTTATGCATTGATTCTATTTCATAAGCATGTGAAATAGAATTATGCTGACGGTGCGTCTGGAGTAATGCAGTAGCATACGTATTAACTGCTGGTATTGACCATGGCCTTGAATTTGGGTGTTACGTTACCGTGCGACGTGGGAACGTACTTATGCTGACACTGCGGCACGTGTGATGGGTGAGTATGGGACCGTTGTATGTTGTGAAATACAATTGTGATGAGTAGGCAGAATGTGTTGCGATCAATCGTGGGAGCGTTGCAACACTTGGCGTGTGTTAACTTGTATATATATATACGTCGGCAAACGTCCGCAACGACGACTTTAGGAATTGGGTTACACCGATAGGTATACGAGGCCGGCTCGATAGGGCCATGTACATAGGAGCATGTACTAGGATGATATATCCTAAGTAGGAAACTTAATCATTTTGGTTTTATTATTGAACCCACTCTACCAACCCTTAACCCAAGACGTCTTGTAGGCCGGGGCGGGAGTAGGAATTATAAATTTTGTTTGGTATAGACCACTTCCAACTCTTAAGTACCTGCTCTTATCCCTCTTGTGTACCTATAAAGCTTAATTGGAGATAATTTTTCAGTTTTAATCTATTTTGGAAATTTACTTGTAAGGAGGGAGTACGTGTGTGTGTAAGTGTGCCGACTCGAACGACAGCCATGGGGTATCGCTTCAGTCGACCATAGGCGTAGTCAGTTGATTCGTCACTCGCATGCATGTAGATTCTTCTTATTAATTAAGATTGACTTACCGGAGGGTATGTAATTGTATAGTACCCTCACAACATACTCGTATACTTATAATATATAGAGTTATAACAACTTGACCTAGATAGGGAATTCGAAATATATGTAAAAGACTAGGTCCAGGTTAACACGTATTTAGGTTGATTCACACAGTCGATAAATTTAAGGAAACTCATGAAGAGTATTAACAAAATTAGCCGTAACGCCCTAACACCGCATAGGCATCATTGACCATGAGTGTATGTATACTCATACCTTTTTTAACAATTAGGCAATAAATAATATGTTCCATTAATTTTGAAAAGCAGTGAATTCTTTATTTCAGATGCGATGTAGACAGACGGACGGGACGATGACCGGGAGTGGGAAGTTATAAGTGGGAAGTCATACTGGGGTCGGCAACAACCAGTAGCCACAGCCGACCATGGAAGGGAGGGCGTAGAGGCACGGCCATTTGCCATCTAGGCCGTAGGGGGTATAACAAAGAGTGTGAACCGACCCTGACGGAAAGTGATAGCCAGGTATGATATTTTTTTTCGTATGGTGCGGCTGACATGCCTCGGGGTCTAAGATCCACCCCACAGTGCGGCGAGCTAGTTCGCGCAATACGCAAGCATACCTGCGAGGCTTCCGGGGCATGCCACATGAAGGTGAGGGAGCGCTATAGGAGTTGGCAGTCCCAACCGAAAGAGCTGCACGTAACAGAAAATGGCGCCCAACGTGGGGCTCACAACCTAGCGGAGCCTTATTAAGTAAATTTTCGGACAACCATTGGGGTAGGTTCACACCTGGGATGTTGTACATGTTACCAGCTTTGGGCGGGAAACTTTGGGGATGTTTTCAATTCTTAAACTTAATTTCCAATTTGACATTGTTACGTCAACAGCTTGATTTGACTGCATATAGTCGGTCAATAGTGTTGATGTGCGGGGGTATAGTAAATGGGGAATAGATGTCTGCTAGCTTGTTTTGGCGGAGGTCAAGCTGGACAATAGTAGCAGTGGTCTGACCTCGTTCGCGGTGAATCGGGTCCACGAGTAGCTCGTTTTGCCAAAGTTAGAGCGGACGATAGTATTCGTGGAAGGATTCAGATCGGGGGGATTAAGGTGTCTAGGTAGCTTAGTTGGCTAGGTAGACGCCAGCTAATAGTATCGACAACTAGTGGGGAATCGAGTTAATTGCGGGGGGACGGAAAACGGACGACGTTAGGGCCGACGGGCATCGCATCTGTTGAAAGTAGACCCTATTCTATTTTCAGTTTATTTTTGAAATTCCAATCTTTACCCTAATTTTGGTTTAAACTTTTAGTTTTGACTTATTTATTTTTTCTACGAATTTAGCTACACGTATATGGATCACGTATATTTCATTTATTTAGCTTTATTATAAGTCGGAAGTTCCGAGATAGGACAGGCATTTTGATGTTCGATATTTTTTTTTTTGTTAGTTTCACATTCTTTTGTTTGCGAATCATCGGTACACTTTGCGTTTACACTTACCTTATCATTGGCGTTGTCTTTGGTGGGGTTATTCTTCTGCGATCCGACGATACGATACCGGTCCGATAGGAAATTTTCAACGCAACAACTTCGGAACGATATCGCTGTAAATGGCGGATCGAGCAAAGCGACAGGGGCTTAGGAGCGAGGCGAAGATCCCGCACCACGCAGAGGACATGGATAACGGGAAATTTAATGACAACAAGTTACAGGACGCGGCAGAGGGACGCGAGTTCTATGGCAAGGCGGGCTATGGCGAACGCGGTCACCAAAGCGACGAGGAGCGAGGCCAAGGACACGAGAGGGGCGCGACAAAAGCGATACGCGATTGGCATCTAAAATTCGACGGGGGGTTGAAGGCGATCCCTATTGAACGGTTCCTGTTTCGAGTCGATACCTTGCGGAAGAAACACGACATATCGTCACAGGACTTATATGCAAACTTCCACTTACTGCTCGAAGGTGAAGCGCAGGAGTGGTTTTGGTTGTATACCGAGGAGCATCCGGAGCATGGCGCCATAGATTACAAGGTATTTCGAGCGGCTATGGTGGAGCACTTTCGCAAGGCAGATTGCGACAAAGAGATCCGTCAAGCCATGAACGAGCGGAAACAAGGATACAACGAAAAGTTCGAGGAGTTCTACGCGGAAGTTCGAGGTCTAGAGCTCACGATGATAAAGAATTTGATCTTCGGCTGTCAGATAGCATCACTAGAAGAGTTGCGGAAGGAGTGTCGGCGTGCAGAAAAACACTTAGCAGAATTTGAAACAAAGCCGCAACGCAGGAAGACGGTAGACGAACTGGAGGATCAAGGAGAGGAACCGTTGGATACATTGGAGGCATTCCATCGACCAGCCAGAGACAGATCCGGGTGGCACGAATAGATAGGCGATATGAGAGCCAGGCGGGAAGGACAGACGCCGAGGAAGAACAGTGTGATGGGCGATTACATAGCATGATCTGCTATAAATGTAACCAACCCAGTAGGCAGTTATGCGACGAGGGTCAACCGGAAAACCTAGAGGGTGGCGAGAAACCCGGGGAGTCTCGCCAACGCCATGTAACCCCGGAGAAGTAACAAACACCCGTGCTGACAGGTCAGGTCGGGGAGATCTAGACAAAGCCACTTTAACCGGACAGAACAATAGAGGTTTTGGTATTCACCCAACCAACCTTTTAACCAATCAGCGAGCGGAGACAGCGCGCGGACTGATTCCAAAACTAACCCTACAGGAGAGGCAAGCTCGATACGAAGCAGCACGTGTAAGAATTTTCGGTACATCGGAGGAACTCGGAGCAAGCGTTACAGAAATCAGAAAAGCGACCACGATATGGGAGCCAAGCCGGAAGTGGCAAAGGATCGTAAAATTGCGCAAGTGCGCCTGGGAGAGGCGAAGCGAGGCGCGGACGATCGAAGAAACGGTTATCCGGAATGCGATCGACAAACGACCGTATACGCAGGTAGAGATCGAGGGAGTTCGGGTACAGGGTTTGCTGGATAGCGGGGCATCGATTAGTTGTTTGGGGCCAGTGGCGCGTGCTTGGGAGGAGAAAATGAAGGGAAACCTGCGAAAGCTAAACGAACGATTGAAAAGAGCGGATGGAAAAGCCCAAGCCGTGACAGGCAAGCTGGAGGTGACCATGACCTGGAGATGCAAAACAAAACCCATGACACTGTACCTGGTCCCCAGCCTGAAGCAGGA
This sequence comes from Merzomyia westermanni, assembly GCA_949987695.1. Lineage (NCBI taxonomy): Eukaryota > Metazoa > Arthropoda > Insecta > Diptera > Tephritidae > Merzomyia > Merzomyia westermanni. Next base: position 121,739,361 of record OX465290.1, read on the forward strand.
GCTGTACCTGGGTATCGATTTTTGGGATGCATTTGGAGTGGCACCGATGGTAGTCTCCGAATTGGATACACAGGGACAGCTGGAGCTGTCAGCCACCCAATGCCAAGACATAGAACGGGTGAAGAAACTTTTCCCATCGTCAGCTGATCTGGGACTTGGGAGAACCCATCTCATTGAGCACGTCATAGAGGTAGCCGACGAAACAATATCGATCAAGCAGCGTCAATACCCCATGTCACCGGTAAAGCAAAAGTACGCGTATGAAGAAATCGACCGCATGCTGGAACTCGATGTTATCGAAGAAAGCAAGAACCCGGGGAAAAAGCGCCTATGCGTAGACATGAGGAAGCTATATGAACGGACGAAGAAAGACGCCTACCCGACGCCACACATCGAGAGAATCCTAACGCGGTTGCGAGAGACCCACTTTATATCGGGGATCGATCTCAAGGACGCCTTCTGGCAGATCCCACTGGAAAAATTATCTAGAGAAAAGACGGCGTTTACCGTTCCAGGGCGCCCGTTATATCAATTTAAAGTAATGCCATTTGGATTGTGTAACGCGCCCCAGCGCTTATGCAGATTAATGGATAAAGTCATTCCGTCACGCCTAAGGGAGAATGTGTTTATCTATATTGACGACCTGTTGATCTGTTCTCCAGATTTCCAAACCCATTTAGTACATCTTGGAGAAGTGGCGGAATGCCTGGCCAATAAATAGAAACAATAAACCAGAAATAGTCCAAGTTCTGCCAAAAGGAGTTGAAATACCTAGGGCTTATAGTAGGACAGGGAGAGCTCAAGACCGATCCCGAGAAAGTACAGTCCATCGTCGACTTCCCAGTTCCAACCACAATCAGACAACTGCGCCGATTCCTCGGCATGTGTGGGTGGTATAGGATGTTCATTCCAAAATTTGCCACCGTGGCAGCCCCCATGACGGAGTGCTTTCGCAAGGCGAAGGCGTTTGCAATGACGGAGGAGGCGGTGAAGGCCTTTAGTGAGCTGAAAGCGGCGCTCACTTCAACCGACGTATTGGTTAACCCAAATTTTACAAAGCCGTTTGACATTCAATGCGACGCGCCGACTCAAGGGGTAGGGAGTGTTTTGTTCCAAAAGAATGACGAGGGCAACGAGAGACCAATTGCGTTCATGTCGCAGAAGCTCAACTCGGCGCAGCGCAACTATACGATAACGGAGTTAGAGTGTCTAGCCGCGGTCGTTAGCGTCAAAAAGTTTCGGCCGTACCTCGAAGGCCTCCCCTTCACAGTCATCACCGACCATATGAGTCTCAAATGGCTTATGGGACAAAAGGATCTCTCCGGACGCTTAGCCAGGTGGAGCCTGAAGCTACAAGCTTTTAATTTCACGGTGGAAAATCGGAAGGGATCCCAGAACACAGTCCCGGACGCGTTAAGTAGGATGCATATGGACGGCATAAGCAGCTTAGAATACGTAGACGAGATTGATTTCGCATCACCGGAGTTTTCAAGCGCTGAATATGTGGCACTCAAGAGCCATGTCGAACAGAACACCGCACGGTTACCCGACCTTCGTGTACGAGACGGGGTAGTTTACAAGAGGGTGCGCCCTAGGCAAGTGGAGGAGACAGAAGAGTCGGCGTGGAGAGTATGGGTCCCGGACGGACTACGGCAAGGCCTGCTGGAGCAAGCGCACAGGAACCAATCATCTGGCCATGGCGGTACGGCGAAAACGTTGTATAGGTTAAGGACCAAGTTTTTCTGGCCAGGTATGGTAGGAGCAGTACGCGATTTTGTCGCGAGGTGTGACATATGCAAGTGCTCAAAAGCCCCGAACGTATCATAACGACCGCCAATGACAGATCGCTTCCGAACCGAACGACCGTTTCAACGTCTCTACGTGGACTTCTGTGGACCGTATCCGCGCTCGCGATCAGGGAATACCGCCATATTTGTTGTACTAGACCACTTAACGAAATTCATTTTTTTAAGCCGATGAAGCAGGCCACCACTCAAGAGGTGACTAAGTATCTCGAAAGCGAGATATTCCACGTTTTTGGCGTCCCGGAGACAATACATTCCGACAATGGGAGACAGTTTGTCGCAAACTCATTCGCAGGGTTCCTGAGAACTTACGGGGTGGAGCATATCAAAAAAGCACACTACGCACCACAGGCGAACGCATCCGAGAGGGTCAATCGGTCGCTGCTGGCCATGCTGCGGACATATATTGATAGCTCCGACCAGAGCTGTTGGGATCAGCATGTGTCGCTGGCGGGGTTTGCGTTACGGAGTGCGGTACATGAGGCCATTAAGATCGAGCCATACAGAGCGGTGTTCGGTCAGTCGATGGCACAACACGGGAGTACATATAATCTCTGGAAGCGACTCGAGGTGTTGCGAGAAAGTGACCTAGACGTGTTGCATAAGGGAGACCGCGCGTGGCTGATACGACAAAAGCTGATCAAAAATCTGGAGGAAGCATATGAAAAGGGACAACAGACATACAATACCCGAGCTCGTCCCGTACGGCACAGGGAAGGCGAGATCGTGTATCGGCGTAACTTTAAACTGAGCAATGTGGCGGAGAGTTTAAATGCCAAGCTCGCTCCGAAATATCTTCGCTCCATGGTTTTGGCCGCCAACGGAAACGCGCTCTATGAGATAGGGGTCTGGGCGGGACGCTCAGTAGGCATCTATCACGCCAAGGACCTACGTCGGTAATGGACGACGAGCACCGTGGATGGCCAGCCTTTCGAACGCTTAGCCAATCGGGGTCTGGCTACAGCGCTCTCCCTGTTGCCGTCACCCTGTAGTGCTCCAACCAATACGCGATCTGGCAACTCGGCTTTCCGAACATCTCCGTGCCACGTCAGCAAAACGTCATCCCAACCGCAGCTACCCATGGAAATTTCCGCCTCCGGTCTTTCTTTCTATCACCGGCAGCCGAGGCGAGTAGCAGCGTTTACATCCAGTTATACTAGAAACATCCAGAAGTGGACGAAAGTTGATGCAAAGTGCACTTTATACTCAAACGGAAAGGAATAAGTGGAAGGAACCTCCCGAAAGCATTTCGGCACGGGAGTCTACAATTCACCCTCCGAAAACAGTACCCTAACAGCATATTGGTAAGTATTGTTAGTTTACGGTGGGAAACCAGTAATTTAATAGGATATTTCTCCATAGCCGCTGTCTTAGTCGCTAGCATAAGGGGGCATCGCTGAATTTACAGCACCAAATACGCGCTGTCACAGTTGCGCAATCTAACCCCACTGCCATCACCATTAATTGTGCGCTTCGGTCCCCCGATCACAAGGGGAGTATTCCCGAGGTCAACCTACACCACCGCCATCCTTTTGCTAGCAAGGTAAGAGTCGGCCTCAATTAGAGGCACCAACAGTTCACCATCACCACCTTTGCCACCGACATCGTCACAGGAGCACGCCTTTTTTACACCTCCGGTCTAAGAAGCGCCACTATACGGATCGCCGCACGGATCGGTATTTAAAACCTAGTCTCTATTACCACCAATTGCAGGAGACCAACGAACATATAAACAACGTCCAACACCACGACCACCTCGACGGCGCCAGCTGATAGCAACAACATTGACACCATCACCATCCGGATGTCGAAGTGACCAGAGTGCAGAGCAGGCCAGGTTTTCTAGGATAAAATATGTAGTGTAACGCAGAAAGTGTAATAGTTATAAGTAAATTTTGCATCCAGTAGGGTAAACCCTTAGGGAGTGTTGGCTTGGCGTAATAATTAAAGTTGTCAATTTGTTAAAGTGCAACAGCCGGGTTCATTTTTGTAACCACGTGGTGCTCAATGCCTCAATGTTCTCTTAGAGTTTACCCTGTGATATATATATATATATATATATACGTCGGCAAACTTCCGCAACGACGACTTTAGGAATTGGGTTACACCGCTAGGTATACGAGGCCGGCTCGATAGGGCCATGTACATAGGAGCATGTACTAGGATGATATATCCTAAGTAGGAAACTTAATCATTTTGGTTTTATTATTGAACCCACTCTACCAACCTTAACCCAAGACGTCTTGTAGGCCGGGGCGGGAGTAGGAATTATAAATTTTGTTTGGTATAGACCACTTCCAACTCTTACGTACCTGCTCTTATCCCTCTTGTGTACCTATAAAGCTTAATTGGAGATAATTTTTCAGTTTTATTCTATTTTGGAAATTTACTTGTAAGGAGGGAGTACGTCTGTGTGTAAGTGTGCCGACTCGAACGACAGCCATGGGGTATCGCTTCAGTCGACCATAGGCGTAGTCAGTTGACGTTCGATTCGGCACTCGCATGCATGTAGATTCTTCTTATTAATTAAGATTGACTTACCGGAGGGTATGTAATTGTATAGTACCCTCACAACATACTCGTATACTTATAATATATAGAGTTATAACAACTTGACCTAGACAGGGAATTCGAAATATATGTAAAAGACTAGGTCCAGGTTAACACGTATTTAGGTTGATTCATACAGTCGATAAATTTAAGGAAACTCATGAAGAGTATTAATAAAATTAGCCGTGACGCCCTAACACCGCATAGGCATCATTGACCATGCGTATATGTATATTCATACCTTTTTTAATAATTAGGCAATAAATAATATGTTCCATTAATTTTGAAAATCAGTGAATTCTTTATTTCAGATGCGATGTAGACAGACGGACGGGACGATTACCGGGAATGGGAAGTTATAAGGGGGATTAAGAAGGGGGATTCATACTGGGGTCGGCAACAATCAGAAGCCACGGCCGACCATGGAAGGGAGGACGTAGAGGCACGGCCATTTGCCATCTAGGCCGTAGGGGGTATAACAAAGAGTGTGAACCGACCCTGATGGAAAGTGATAGCGAGGTATGATATTTTTTTTTGTATGGTGCGGCTGACATGCCTCGGGGTCTAAGATCCACCCCACAGTGCGGCGAGCTAGTTCGCGCAATACGCAAGCATACCTGCGAGGCTTCCGGGGCATGCCACATGAAGGTGAGGGAGCGCTATACGAGTTGACAGTTCCAACCGAAAGAGCTGCACGTAACAACATCAATCCTCTGTTGGAGATGCTCCTGTTTCACCTTGTCACGACTTTCCACGGCGAATGATGCTCGCCCTGCAAGTAGTCACTTTCCTTTCGTAGCATTGCCATCAAAATCTTCGAGCGGCAGTCCCAGGAACCTAGGAGGTTCAATAGGGTTGGAAAACCATTCTAATGTTCGGCGAGCCGCAAGTTAGCGGTATAGTAAGGGAGCAAGAATGTCTCCAGGGTCTACACTACCGGCAAGAGGAGCGATATCGGCCGATATGATGCCCCAACGTTAGCTGGTTTCCCAGACTTTAGAGGGATTGCCTGTTTCTATTTTTCTGGAATTTCGAAGGTAGTCATAGACAGGATGACAATTGTTAGATATCTTATTTCCTTATCGCCGAAATGTTTTAACATCAGCATGGATATTTCGTGTGGGCATATAGATTTAGAGCCTTCAAACATGCAAATGACCTCTTGCGGTGATGGCAATGGGCGCTTGACTATCATTCTGTATGATTTCAGCATTGATATCCTTAATTTGAGGATAGGTAGGGTCCAAGCGTCGTACATGATCACGTTAGTTTGCCAGAGCCGATGCCTCTCTGGGGAAGTACAGACGAACCTACTTTATTCTCCCGGATAGAATGTTTTGGTTGAGGTTGAATCTATGACCATGCGAAACGCTCTTTCCACTTCTCGTACGTCAGGCGGGGTAGGAAGAGCAACGAAGGAGCGCTCAGTGAAGTTATGAAAACCGACCCAGGCAGCTTTGTTGAAGTTTATGTAGATTCGGTTTTCCGAGGAAATAAAGTCGGTAGGGATATCAGTAAATTACCCGATGCAGGTCCACATCGGTCGCCACTCAACGCCGTTTATGAGGCCTTCGCTGCCGCTGGTAAGTTCTGGCGAACTTGAACAATTTAATGTGACCTTTGTAGGGCATCCCCGTTCAACGTGAAAAACGTCGAATCGTCTATTTGCTCATCCAACTCCTGCCGCTACGATCGACCTGTAGGCTTGACTGCCAGAGGTCATTTTGTCCGTGTTGATGAATGTGATGTCGTGCAAGCCATACTTTCTGTGAAGTCTAATGCTGCAGCCGCCGTGGTGCGAAGGTAGTGTTGCCGGCCTACCACACCGAAGGTCCATGGTTCGAGCCCTGGTACAGGTAACATCAAAAGTGATTTGAAAAAAGTTTTTCAAAACGGGGTCGCCCCTCGGCAGTGGTTTGGCAAACTCTCCGAGTGTATTTCTGCCATGACAGGCTTCTCAGCAAAAATTCGTCTCCTTTGTAGATGCCGTTCGGAGTCGGCAAAAAACTGTAGGTCCCACCAATTTGTAGGGAAAATTCAAATCGGCACACCACAAATTGGAAGAGAAGCTTGGCGCAAAAATCTCTTAGGAGGTTTATGATGATATACCTGTTGTATATCGCGCCATAGATAGATAGATAGATAATGCTGCAGTTTTGACGGGTATATGCTGAACTTTTGAAGATTGTCCTCCCTACATTACTTCCTCATATTACCTATTTAATCAACTCAGTTTTGACGACGTGTATTTTCCCGAAATGCCGGAAAGCTGCCAAGGTCATCCCAATCCAGAAGTCGAACAGTATAGTATAGGCAAAAGCCTTACTGCCATTTCTATCTGAGGTAGTTGAACTAATCGTAAACGGGCAGATTGCTACGTATGTGCGAGATAACAAGCTTCTAACAGAATGTCAGTCAAGCTTCAGATCTAAGAGAAATTGTACAACAGAACCATATCTTTAATAGAAGACATCTGTGACCGAGTTGATGAAAATTTGACCGCTTTCTCAACACTTCCTGATAACTCGAAGGCCATTGACTCTGTCGACCATTCCATACTCTGTAAGACGCTTCAAAACTCATTTAATTCTTCGAACCATGCAACCGCTCTCATCAGATCTTACCTTGGTGACAGAACTCAGGCAGTAAGTATTGGTAGTAGAAGGTCTGCTCTTTTAAACGTCTCAGAAGGTGTGCCATAAGGTTTTATCCTCGATCCTCTGTTATTTGTTTTATATATAAACGACTTGCCTGATGTCCTTAGGTATTTAATGTTCACATTAATGCTGACGATGTACAACTATATACGTGCTGTCCTTGTGATCGTATCAGTTCGTGTATTAAGAACTTTTAAAATTATGATTTGAAACAAATAGGCTCGTGGGCCACTATTAATGGTTTTTGTCTAAACCCCAATAAGTCTAAATGCATTGTTATTCATAGAAAGTCATTGGATGCAGTTGGCTTGGACTAAGTTACCTTTCACAATTCTGTTATTGAATACGTTTATACAGCAAAAAACCTAAATGTAGTATTTAACAAAACATTGACATGGAAAGATCAAATTTTTAGCACGGGAGCCAAAGTATATGGTATGCTCCGCACACTATGGTAAATACAATAATTGATGTATATTGGAACGATTTTTCGTCATCCCTTGTCAAATTTGGTTTTGAGACAAACGGGTTTCGGCGTTGTCCCATCATCAGTGTCGATTTTCGTGCTGATCTGTTGTTGTCGTTTGTCTTGTATTTATAGTGGGCAGCAGGTAATATCAGCATGTGTGCCTGTTTGTGTTGTGTGTGTACATTCAGAAACGGGGGTGGTTTGCACCGATCGGTTTTTGTGTGGTTGACTGAGGCAGGTAAAAGTTGGTGATTTTTGTTCGTTCGTTGTTTTGCTCGTTCGTTGTTTTTGATAGTTTGCTGTTTTGTGTTTATTTGTCGGTACGTGTGTGTTTGTTGTACCTCAGTGGTTGCTTTGTTTTTTGTAAACCAATTTTAAAGGTTCGAATATTGTGTCGGAAACAGTGTTTGTCTGTTCGTTTATTATTCTACCGTAGAATGTTTTTTGTTTGTAGATTTCCATGTTTTCGAACACGTTCAGACGTCGGCCTTTTACTTGTACATGTAGCACCTTGACTGTTTTTTTATGTTTCCGGGGGGCATTTATTCTCCACCATGTGATTCGCAAAGTTGGACTCTGGTATGATGGTTGGATTCCGTGTCTTTTTGTTGTAATCTCTAATGTGTTGTCCTATGTAACTGTGCTGGCAATCACAAGTGAGCTTGTATACACCATGGCTGCTAAACGGATCTTCTGAGTTAGTTTTGTTTCTTAGCTTCCGTCCTAAATTGTCTGATGTCTTGAACGCTGTGTTGATGTTGTATATTCTAAGGAACTTTGCTAATTTATGGATAGCCCTTCCAGTATATGTCATTGTCGGGCAGGTGTGTGTACTTTCTTCTCCATTGTTTCTTTTTTGTTCTCTAAGATTTCTCCTGAGTTTATCTACTAGTGCTTTTTTATATCCGTTGTTTGTAGCGATGTTATATATTATTCCAAGCTCTCTTCTATATGCTTCTTGTGTAAGAGGTGTTCTTTCCCATCTATGTACTAAATGCCTTAGCGCTTAGTAGCTTTATCAATACTTATTGTGAGGTCCAGATAATTGATTCCTCCGTCTTTTTCGGTTTAAATTGTGAATTTTATGTTCCCGTGCTGCTTCTTGAGGTACTCCAGTACTTGCTCTTCGTTGTTGGTAGTTAAAACGCATATGATATCACCCACGTACCTAGCGTAAAATCACATTCCTAATTTGGAATTCAATTCCTGTATATACTCTTTTTCCAGGTTTTGCATAAACGCTTCCATAGAAATAGCCGATGTTGGGTTTCCCATCGCAAGTCCGTTTGTTTGTCTGTATCATTTATTGTTGAATTGAAAATAGTTTTGACGTAGAGTGGTTCTTACCGTGTTCATGATTTGCGTTAAATTAATGATTGGTCTCATTGGATTGCCTGGCTTGTGGATTTTTGGTAGCGCAATCAGTGGTGGAGTTGACGGGTTCATTTGGACTAATGTATATGCCGAGTTTGTATCTATCGAGATACAACTCCACCACTGATTGCCCTACCAAAAATCCACAAGCCAGACAATCCAATGAGACCAATCATAAATTTTAAATCGGCACCATGCTATAAGCTATCCAAATATTTAAAAACAATATTGAAGGATACACTGGAACTTAGCAACGAACACACCATAACTAATACATCTGAACTAATAGACAAACTTAGGACCGTTGAAGTGACAAAGGACAGCAAATTGGTATCTTTCGACATAAAAGATCTATACACATCAATACCACTAGCAGAGACATTGAACATAGTAAACTTTATTATACTACGTAAAACAAAAGATAAAGCAAAAAGTACGCAAATCACGAACACGGTAAGAACCACTCTACGTCAAAACTATTTTCAATTCAACAATAAAATATACAGACAAACAAACGGACTTGCGATGGGAAACCCAACATCGGCTATTCTTATGGAAACGTTTATGCAAAACCTGGAAAAAAAGTATATACAGGAATTGAATTCCAAATTAGGAGTGTTATTTTACGCTTGGTATTTGGATGATATCATATGCGTTTTAACTACCAACAACGAAGAGCAAGTACTGGAGTACCTCAAGAAGCAACACGGGAACATAAAATTCACAATGGAAACCGAAAAAGACGGAGGAATCAATTATCTGGACCTCACAATAAGTAATAAATTCAGCTACGACATACTCGTATATAGGAAACCAACGGCCACCGACACAATAATACATAATACCTCGAACCACCCGCAACAACATATAAATGCAGCGCTAAGGCACTTAGTACATAGATTGAAAAGAACACCTCTTACAGAAGAAGCATATAGAAGAGAGCTTGGAATAATATATAACATCACTACAAACAACGGATATAAAAAAGCACTAGTAGATAAACTCAGGAGAAATCTTAGAGAACAAAAAAGAAACAATGGAGAAGAAAGTACACAAACCTGGACGACAATGACATATACTGGAAGGCTATCCATAAATGACCAAATTTCCTTAGAAAATACAACATCAACACAGCGTTCAAAACATCAAACAAACGGAAGCTAAGAACCAAAACTAACTCAGAAGATCCGTTTAGCAGCCATGGTGTTTACAAGCTCACTTGTGAATGCCAGCACAGTTACATAGGACAAACAGGCCGACAAGTAAGAACGAGGTTCAGAGAACGCATTAGAGATTACAACAAAAAGACACGGAATCCAACGAACATACCAGAGTCCAACTTTGCGAATCACATGGTGGAGAATAAATGCCTCTCCGGAAACATCAAAAAAACAGTCAAGGTCCTACATGTACAAGCAAAAGGCCGACTTCTGAACGTACTCGAAAACATGGAAATCTACAAACAAAAAACATTCGACGGTAGAATAATAAATGAACAGACAAACACTGTTTCCTACACAATATTCGAACCTTTAAAATTGGTTTACAAAAAACAAAGCAACCACTCAAGTACAACAAACACCCACGCACCTACAAATAAACACAAAATAGCAAACGATCAAAAACAACGACCGAGCAAAAAAGGTGAAACAACAAAAATCACCAACTTTTACCTGCCTCAGTCAACCACACAAAAACCGATTGGCCTTTATTATGGCTTCCTTGACCTCGACGGTGGTGATGGCAATAGGCGCTGTGGTTTGTATCTTTGTTTCTTCGACTCATGGCCCTGGATGCATTATAAACTTTCGGCAACACGAGTTCGCGTTGCGCTTGGGCAGTTCAGACTTCCTCCATATGGTGTCAGCAATAACCGGTCGGCCAGTAGCCTTATATGTAGCAAGCAACGTTTCTTTATCTCTTCCACATGTTCTGCCTGCAAGTGATTTGAGGATCTTGTTGTCGGCTATGTACTTTTAAGGTTATTGCGGTGGCATGACTAGCGAGGGTAAGCCGGTGTCGAGGCTACCAATATGCCCAAAGGTTATGACTTGCAACTCGGTGGTTGATCAACGGATATCATTCCTCTCATTACGGATCTTCTACATCCTTACCTAGAAGGTTACACTGGTCATACCAAATCGCTACCACGACAGTCGGGCAGTACCGGAGCGTACCAGGTTCATATCCGACTCCCACTTTCGACAACACTCCTCAAACCTTACAACAACAACAACATTAAGGCTCCTTCTGGTGGAGGAGGAAGGCTCGAAATATTGGGGGATAGGATACTAAACTTGGTTTGTTCATCGCGGTCTAGATTTCATTTAAAATACTTTACTGCAGCCTGCCGACCGTTGAGGTAGTCAGCGGTCCGCTTTTTAAGGCCCGTCGGTAGCGGTGTTCGGTCCAGGCGTTTTAGGAGTGTGGCGTGGATGACCATGTTGAAAGATTTGGATAGATCAAGTGCCATGAGCACCGTCCTAGTGTTTGGCGGGTGTTACTTTTCTCGTTTTTTTACCTTTTTTCTTCAAGAAATATATTGCACTCTATATATTTTTGGCGCAAATCTGTTTCCGTACTCAAATTTCACGAAAAAAAGAGTAGTAAAGTTTCGTATTATGGTTTGGCTGTGTGACTCCCGGAAGCCATGTTGGTGTCCGGCTGTGTGCAGGTTTGTAGTGTAGTATGGAAATAGATTGGCCTCCAATAACTTTGCAACCGGCGATAGAAGAAACATCGTCCGATATGATTCTCCCTCTTCCCACGTTTTTGTAGGGGAACCACAATCGCCTGTTTCCATATCTCTTAGCGAGAGGTTAAAAACATCCGGTAAATAACTCTGTCCCTCGTGACCAAGGTGTTACAACATCTTCATGACAATACCATCGAGTTTGGTTGATTGATTAAATTTTCTTCCAGCAAAAGCAGCAGATTTAGTCTCTTGGTCCGAAGTTGGATTCGATACCTACCCGTAACAAGAGAGCAAATTTCAGGGTGCGACGTGACAAATTGGTGTCGTAAGCAGACAGTTTTTACTGAACTTCCGCAAGCCTAGTCATCCAAACCGAAGCTTCGCCTCATATAGACATGAGAAAACATCACAGTAAGCACTACGAAGAGATCCGGCACTCTATTATCGTGCCGTTTGATCCGCGTAAAAATTGGGGGGCTCTAAACGACCGCCACACCGAGTAGTAGACAGATCACTCAGATCTCGCCCTGTGATTTCCATAATTAATAGCCAACCACCTGAATTAGCGAAAGTGGATCACGTCCTTTCGAGTCATGCTAGCACAACTTAGTTCTGGATATTGTAATCTTACTTATCCGGAACCAGTTGACAAAATTTAAATTTTCATCTTTCGTTCTTTATTGTATTAATAAATATTACAAAAATTCAAGGTACATTCATTTCTTTAAATATGTATGCATATGTTTGCATGCTTTTCATCTTTTGTTTTTGCGGTACTCTTCAGCTTGTAAGTTTTACTCAATCTCCAGAACTGCATACTTTTTCTCACACACATATCCTTATCAGCCATTGGGGCATTGCTTGAAAAAATAAGGTTTTTGGTGATGTGATGTTTTATGACGATTTCGGAATTGTTTCAGGGATTATATTAGGACTTTTTGGGAACATTTTGAAATTGTTTTAGGGATCATTCTAGTTTGGTTTGTGGGCTTTGTTTATAAAATACCGAAATTACTACCGCAAAATTATTCGTTTAAAATTGTAAACAAAATCAGCTTGCACTTTTTATGCTTTCACAATGCAACTTTTGTAAATTTTCTCCAAAAACATCCACAATGACCAAATTATCCTGATAACTTAATCAGACCTTTGTGTAAGTGAAATTGTCTTTCTGAGTCAACCCATGAACACTGACCTAAAAAAAAAATTGTTTTCATTGTAACTGTAGTCAGTAGTAAAATAGTATGTAATATATTCCAGCTAGTAAGATTTCAGCTAATAGCTCTGGTTTATAAGAAAGGGGTCAACAACCCCCTTTCCATAGGTTAAGGCACGTATTGTCCTACAACTTTTTTTCTGTTTACCCTATCAGTACGATTTTTATGTCATTGAAAATATATTATTTCGTTGTTGTTGTTGTTGTATTAGGACTGGAGCGTCATTCAGGTCGGGGACGCTGCTGGACCAAGAGGGGAAGTGGTTCTGGCCCTGAATAGGGAGGCTCTAGAGCCTTTAAAGCAAAGGAAGGGGCGTGTACAATACAGCATCGGCGAGGTCGTAATACACGTATACCGTGGCGACGCGCATGTTGTTGTTGTTGTTGTAACGACAAAAACACTCCCGGAAGGTTTTGGGGAGTGCTGTCTGACAGTCCTTTGCCGGATATGAATCCGGTACGCTCCGGTAGTCCCTTGCGGTACTGCCCGACTGTCGTGGTAGCGATTTGGTATGACCAGCGGAACCTTCTAGGCCATGTCACCCCTTCTTCCGTAAGGAAGGAGAGATGAGTAATGAGAGGTGAGAGGCATCATATCCGTAGATCAACCATCGAGTTGCACGTCATTACCTTTGTGCATATTAGTCGCCTCTTACGACCGGTATGCCTACCTCGAGCATATTCTAACCCCTAACCCGCATCCTTTTCGGGTGCTGCGGTGGACACGGACATCGAAGCATCGGAAATCGGAAGTGGGAGCGGAGCTCTCCGACGTGCAAATCATGGTGTCGGTGGTGGTAGGGGAGTCTAAGCATACTCATGTTGCGGGCGCTGCAGATAAAACTACACAAATCTAAGGCGGCCTCGGCTGCTTTCAAAATGCGACGTCGATGTCGTCCTCATCCAAGAACCCTGGGTGAACAACTCACGGATCTGCGGACTGGGGACTAAGGATTTCAAGCTCATCCGAGCTGGTATAGAGGGTAATGTTAGAACCTGTATTTTGATGAGGTGTGAACTAGTTACGTTCCTTCTATCTAACTATAGCAACGGCGACGTCACAGCGGCCATACTTTCAGTTGGGGATCTGCTGCTGACAGTAGCCTCAGTACAAATGCCCTATGATGCGGAGGAACCTCCACCGCAAGATAAGGTAAAAGAGAGAGACCAGAGTGATATTGGTGTTAGAAGAGTAGGTTCAGTCGAACAGGAAAAGAGATGTTTGGTATCATGAGGGGACATACCACATGCGCATGGTGGGGTTCAGTCTGGATAAGTAAGAGTTTAACCTATTACAATATCCAGAACCAAGTTGTGCTAGCATGACTCTAGTATCCTCTCTAGTCTGAGGGATCTGTCTACCGACTCAGTGTGGAGGTTATTTAGAGCCCGCCTATGGTGACGACGATCAAACGGCAAGGAATATGGTGCCGGATCTCATCATAGTGCTTGCGAAGATGCTTCATTATGTCTTTAGGGGGTGGGGCTTTATCCAGTAGATGTCGATTTGGATAACTAGGTTTAGGGCAGTTCAGTAGAAACTGTCTACTTAATATCACAGGACACTATCGGCAAGGAAATCTTTACTTTATGGCTATCGCCGCCATTAAATCCCTCGGCTCTAACTCATTAAATTCTGAACTAACGCTAAACTGCTAAAAGAATATACCTATCGATTAGCCAACGAAAGGTGGCAACAAGCCCCAGGGTGTCGGCCATCTAAGCAAACCACAGGTAATTTAACTCCATGTTAACTAATTCACCCGAATAAACGCATATATTTATAACGATAACTCGTTTTCTACTTTTATTTCTTCTTCCTACAAACCTGTCCGAGATCGACCTCGGTGCGCCCACCACTGCCGGTTCCCGACGCACCCCGTCCTAACATGGTCCTTCGTCACCAAAACTGAATCAGCATTATAATTACAGTCCACAAAACACTCATCTACATATTCGTGGGGAACTTTTGCCCCTCTGCAACAACATACTTTCCTAGACTCATCAGGAAAATTCGTGATATTGCCACTGGAACAAATCAGCCACCGACCAGAAAGCACCAGCTGCAACCACATCAACACAACAATCAAACACCGTGCCACATACCAAAGCTGCCGCAAATCAATACTTCCGTGTTTCATAATTTCTTGCCATTTTTTTGTGCTATCACATATTTTGCCACGCGCGTAGTGAAAGTACCGCGGGAAGTGTTAATTTTCCTGAAATGCTATAAATTAGTGAAAACAGTGCAATTGTCCATATTAGTGTTGAGATTGCAGTACACAACACAAGAAAGGGTGGACATAACCCTACTTTCATACAATACTTACAATGTATTTTCGATTGCGTTTTCTTGGTGTTGTTTTTTCATCACTTTGTATAGACCTTTCATTTTTTTGATTTTCTAACATAAAACTGCGACCCTTTTTTCATAATTTTGTTCATAAAACACTAAGTTTCCGGAAAATTTACACTTTTCGTAGAATGACATAGCGCGCGCACATGGCTTAAGCAAATCCAACAAAAATAAAACACTAATTTATACGTGCGGGTGGCGAGTGGTCGTTATTGTTGTTGTTTTTTAAACATTAGCAAAAGCAGCAATCAACACATTGAATAAACATTTTTATTACTTTAATATTTTTTTTGGTTATTTTTGTGGGTCGAGAATCAGAGTTCCGTAATAGTTGTACCCACCATATTAAGAACCTTAGCCTAATTTTTCCCCAATTTCTCTCGGTAATAAAATTATTAAATTACCAAAAATGAATACGTACATCAGAGTCGCACAATAAATATTAGAGTTTCAATAAATTGTCAGCCTTAGTCGTGAGGAGGACCGTACAAAGCATACTCCTGCGATTGATCAAGAAGAATTACGGTCCTTATGGACGAAGGTAAAGTCTGCTCTTGACTCTCTGATGGACTCCGAAGACGTATCGACCGATGAAATTTTGGCCATACGTAAAAAACACGGGTCAACTTACGCTATATACATGCGGTGCCTATCAAAAATTATATCTGAGGCAGAAAATTATAAGAAAGGGGAAACGAACCCCACCACAAACCAGCCTCTAGGGCATAATATTCGCCTTCCTCCCTGCGATACGGAAATATTCAAGGGCGATTACTTGTCTTGACCAACGTTTCGTGACATGTTTCACGGCCATCTATATACACAACACCCGTTTAAGTCAGGTTGAGGAACTTTTCCATCTCAACCAAAAAACCCAGGGGGAGGCGAAGGCCATAGTTAAAAAATGTCCCCTCACAAACGAAGGCTTCGAAAAAGCCTGGAAGAACCTTTGTGAAAGATACGAGAATAAACGTATCCTTGTCAACTCACAGTTGCAAATATTCTTTACTTTAAAAAAGGTAGAGAGTGAGTGCGGAAATTCGATTAAAACCTTACAGCGTGAGATCAATAATTGTCTATCATCCCTGAAAAGTCATAAGATTGACGTGTCGAATTGGGATGCAATCATCACATATTTATGCTCGACTAAGCTGCCCAAGAGCACGCTGGCTCTATGGGAACAGAGCATAGACTATAAAATGGACATATCCAAATAGGAGGATATGGACAAGTTCCTTTCAAATCGGTTTCAGGCACTTGAAACAGTATCAGGGTTTATAAGTAATACTAATTCGAGAGGGCAAAAACCGAATTCTGCGCGACAGACGATAGAGGTCCCCACAAAAAGACTTGGCGCTTTTCAAACAAAGGTGTTGCGGCAAGCCAAAGCAGTGTGTAATATGTGCAAATCCAAAGAGCACAGATTACGCAACTGTCCCCGCTTCTGTGAGTTATCCCCAGGGGGCAGAATAAAATGCATAAAGTCCATGAACGGGTGCCTAAACTGCTTATCCCCAGGACACACAGTGACGCGATGCACCAGTTCGTACAACTGCAATACGTGCCACTCTCGTCACCATACGCTCCTGCATGCGGATACGATTCAGCAGACTGCCAGGCGCAACCCGTTTAAAAATCCGTCTGATAATGGTGCTTCTACATCAAAGCAGGCACTAGCAGTACGAGACGCGGAAAAGGCAGGCTCGACCGGGAGCCAGAATTTTACATCCTGCCACGTCAATACGGATACAGGCATGTTTTTAGGAACAGTTCTCCGCGCGGGCATTAATTGATTCGGGATGGGAAAGGTCTTTCATGACTGAAAGACTCAAATGAAGAATCGATATACCGGCCAGGAAAATGCATGCCCAAGTGTCGGGCATCGCAGACGCAGTAACTGCTCACGTCAAGGAGGCTTCAGACATTGAACTACGTTCACTTGTCGATCCTTGCTTCCGCCTGACAGCGACGGTGCTCGTTTTAGCGAAACTAACTGGGAACTTACCGTCCTGTCATATCGGCTCAATGGCTATGCAGGCATTTCCAGATCTAGGTCTCGCAGATAAGAGGCTCTACGTCAACGAAGACATAGACCTTATACTTGGCGAAGACATATATTCCCAAATCATACTAAGTGGCCTTCGAAAGAATGTACTAAACACACTTCTGGCCCAGGAAACAGTGTTCGGCTGGATACTGACCGGTCGCGCACAAACACCGAGTCCACCCAACAACCTTGTCTCATTTTATAGCGAAGTTGCGCTAGACCAACAGCTCACAGCATTCTGGGAGGTCGAAAATGTACCTAGAAATAAACTAAAACACGCAGATGAGAAATACTGTGAGAAGCTATACAAAGAAAGAACAAGGAGAAATGAAGAGACAAGAGTACCCAGAGAATATTCATTTAGGAGGGTCTCTTAAACGAGCATGTTCTCAATTCTTTAGGAATGAGGGGCGACTAATCCGGGCCCAGTACTACAATCCGATCTTCCTATTCTTATCTTACGTTAGCGGTTATACTGGTTTGTCTTCAACAGTGACATCGAAAAGATGTACCGACAAATTTGCATAAACGAAAATCACGCGAAATTTCAGAGAATTTTCTATCGAACTTCCCCGAACGAACCTATAAGCCTGTATGAGCTAAAAACGGTAACTTTCGGAGTTAACTGCGCACCATATCTCGCTATCCGAACGCTCCTAAAATTGGCCGATGATGTAGAAAACTCCCACCCAACAGCGTCTACCATACTGCGAGAGTGCATGTACGTAGATGACGTATTAGCCGGAGAGCATACAATCACATTAACCATTAAAGCCAGAGATGAAATTCGAAAGGTGTACGTTCAGCGGGGTGTCCACTACACAAATGGACTTCAAACTCGGAGGAAATTCTTAAGAATATCCCTAAAGCGGATCTACTCAGCGAGGACTTCCTGGCCTTTGAGGATACTAGTTCGGTCAAGGCATTGGGCATACGGTAGAATGCGCATTCCGACCTTTTTCATTTCAAAGCAGGCGCGTTGGAACATAGTGACAACATCACAAAAGAGAGATTCTATCCGCCATAGCAAAACTGTTTGACCCTTTAGGATGGCTCGCACCTATGGTTATCAGGGCAAAAATACTCATGCAGAGTATTTGGTTAGAAGGTACCGATTGGGATGAACCATTATCCCACAATACGTTGGACAAATGAAAGACATCCACCCAACACTATCATGATATAGACAACATTAGGATACCAGGATGGGTACACTTTTCACCAGAATACATGGATTTTGTGACGCATCCGAAAAACCATATGCTGCAGCAGTTTACATGCGCGTCAAAAGGGATGACTACATCTACGTCAACCTCCTTCTAGCCAAAACCCGCGTAGCCCCGGTGAAGACTTTATCGCTTCCAAGCTTAGAACTGTGTGGAGCTGTCCTACTTGCAGAAATTATGGAAGCAATCTTTAGAAGCATCAAATTGGGATCATCGTACTATCGTGGATACGGAAGCCGCCGTTTCTGGCCCACCTTCGTGGCACATCGGATCACAAAGATCGTCGACATGGTCGGTAATAAGGACTGGTTTCACGTGAATTCGGAATCGAATCCAGCGGATTTGGGTAGTAGAGGAATAACTGCTTCGGAATTAGTCAGCAGTTCGCTGTGGTGGCAGGGACCTTCTTCGCTGCAAGAAGAGAAATCCCAATGGCCAATACAACAAACTGATTACAATACCTCCACTGAAGAAAAAAGAACGCAAACATACGCGACGACAAAAGTTGATAATACCGATATTCTGGACCGTTTTTCTGATTTACCTAGGGCTTTAAGAGTGTTATCCTTTGTCATGCGATTCTACCGAATAGCTCACCCAAAAACAAAAGCAACAACTGAAATTTTAATCAGGATAAATCAGAACCGACATTACAGCTCAGAATATCGGGATTTGAACGGGAGAGCCATTGAAGGGAAGAGTGGAATAATTTCACTTAATCCATTCGTTGACAAAGACAACATCATAAGAGAAGGAGAACGTCTCGGGGTGTCCCAGGACTTGGCATATAATGAGCGGCATCCCATTATCCTTCCTTACAACTGAAGGCTATCTCGTCTGACTGTCCCGAAGATTCATCAGATAACCCTGCATGGAGAAAACCAGCTCATGCTACGCCTGATTCGTACCCGATATTGGATCCCCAAAGTAAAAAACATGATAAGGGCCATCATACACCAATGCAAAGTTTGCACCATTCACCGAAAACGGACTCAGACCCAACTTATGGGCAACCCCCCCGTGAACGCACTACGTTTACCCGTGCGTTCACGAATACCGGAGTCGACTTTCCCGGACCTTTCGATATCAAGAGCTATCGCGGTAGGGGTTGCCGATTATCAAAAGGCTACGTTTGCCTTTTTGTGTGTTTTACCACAAAAGCGATCCATCTAGAAGCGACGAGTGATCTGACTATCCTATCCTTTTTAGCCGCCTTTTCCCGATTTATCGCTAGAAGAGGATGTCCCCAAAACATCTACTCCGACAATGGCTGGAACTTGGTAGGAGCTTCCCGATCTTTACGATCAGAATTTAAGACCTTTCTCGCGAAAGCCCGAGATACAACGGTATCTAAGTATAGCCACCAAGCTGTAACGTGGCATTTCATTCCCGCCGCCGCCCCACACATGGGAGGGCTGGGGGAAGCTGGGGTGAAAAGCTTCAAGAGCCATTTCCAAAAGGTGGCATCAGCCCACGAATTCACCTTTGAAGAGTTCTACACCCTTCTGTGCAGGATTGAGGCGTGCCTGAGTTCGCGCCCACTCAGTCCAGCTTCTAACGAACCCACTGACCTGGAACCCTCACTCCAGGTCATTTATTCACCGGAGGCTATCTCATGGCTCCACCAGAACCGAATGTGAGTGAGAGTCCGGCCTCCATGATCAACCGATGGCAGAAACTCAAGGCGTTGCACCATACCTTCTGCCATCGTTGAAAGGTGGAATATCTTTCCGAAATTCAAAAAAGAGTGAAGTGGAAGCATTCCAAACAAAACATAAAAGTGGGAGATCTGGTCATCCTCAAAGATAATTTATCCCCGAATGAATGGAGATTGGGTAGAGTAGATGACCGAGTACGTGTGGTTGACCTCATTACTGAAAAGGGGCAGGTCAGAAGACCGCTGGTCAAACTGATCCCACTACCCGCAGAGGGGACAGATTGTGAGAGCCCAGCAGCCTCGTATTAACCCTCTCTCTCCAATCATTTCTACCTCCCCCCTTTTAATTTTTAGGAATACCCCGAACCAAACTCCGAAGTATCTGCAAGACACCGAACGAGCCTGTAGTCCCGCCCCTGGCTTCTTGGGACCCGCATCTCTCACAGCATGTTTTCCCTCCGAGCTTCAAAACTTACCAAAAAAAACCCGGGCTCACTGCGTGAGTCTCTCATTGAGGGCATACACTGCATATTTGCATTTAATTTATTCCATCTTTTTAATCACCGTAGATCCCGGGCTCACCGTGAGTCTCCCTGTGAGGATCTGACTTACTACTAACACTTTTTCATCTCTCCAGTCCTCGGGCTAATCGTGAGTCTCCCTGTGAGGATCTGACTTACAACTAACACTTCTTAAAAACTACATCTCGCAGGGCTCACCAAGTGAGTCTCCCAGTGGGAACGTGACCTAACTGAAGCTCAGAGATAAAATCATGAGTGGGAGAGGTGGGGGCGTGAGGAATGCAGTGCTTAAACCCGGCCAAGTCGGGATCTACTCCCAAGAAAAACATACTACCCAGTGCAAAAATCTACCCGTCCACTCATAACGAGGACTATGAGAGAAGAAAAAAAAATCACTCGTTAACACAGAACCCGATCGCGGCTTGGCTCACCAAGCGGCGCCAGACAAAATTAATGAATTCAATAATCTTAAGTTGTGCCAAAGATTGGACAACCAGCTTGGATGTTTCACAGTACACAAAAAAAAACCTAAGTGTATCAAACCACATTTTGTATATTATTTCGCTATTGCAATAAAATAAAGAAATAAGTTCTAATCATACATTGAATGCTGCAACTTAAACCAACTATTACCAGATTGCGGAAGTGTTTAAGATGCAGCCATGATTTTTGCTTTTTCGCCGTCATTCTCATATAAAATCTTGTTTGAAAAGAATTGGAAATAATTTAAGTTGAGGAGAAAAAAAAGACTGAAATAGTTTTCTCTGAAATTTTTGTAAATATTTGTAATTCACTTTAAAGGTGAAATGATTTATAACAGTTTGTTCTTGAAGTATATAAAAAGTTTGCTTTAAACTTTGAAATAAATTAAAACTGAAAAAGCTTACATATCGCTTATTGTATCAAGTTTACTTTAATTTACTTTTAAGAACATTTATAAAAATGAGTGTTGGGTAAAGGTAAAGTAGCAAATGAAAAATGTTTTCTTTATAGCGCCATATCTCTCTCTATGGCGCGATATACAACAGGTATATCATCATAAACCTCCTAAGAGATTTTTGCGCCAAGCTTCTCTTCCAATTTGTGGTGTGCCGATTTGAATTTTCCCTACAAATTGGTGGGACCTACAGTTTTTTGCCGACTCCGAACGGCATCTACAAAGGAGACGAATTTTTGCTGAGAAGCCTGTCATGGCAGAAATACACTCGGAGAGTTTGCCAAACCACTGCCGAGGGGCGACCCCGTTTTGAAAAACTTTTTTCAAATCACTTTTGATGTTACCTCTACCAGGGCTCGAACCATGGACCTTCGGTGTGGTAGGCCGGCAACACTACCTTCACACCACGGCGGCCGCCAACATATGCCGCATCAGGTGTAACATATGAACATAGGACAGCATGTGTAAGTCTGTATTAAACCCACATGCCTTCTGCCAGCCATGAATTTAAAACTACACTTTTGAAGTTTAGTAGTCGTAGTTACAGTACAACGAAAAAAAAAAACATAAATTATTACTGAAATGTGTCTACCTTTCATGCTGTCTTGTAGGCTGGTTACCTTATTATGCCCTTATATGTTCTGATTTAAATCCACGCAAACAATAGTCCATTCGATGTATTCAGTAGGCACACCAGCTCGCGTAAACGCAGTGCCGGTAGGCGTAGGAGTGGTTATTTGAAGTTCGTACCCGAAGCAGTATCAAATTGTAGTCTCCCGGATCTGCGAATAATGTACGATGGTTGATATGACAAGGTATATAATGCAAATCACTTACCCACCATACCATCGTAGGGGCGCTCTTACCGACTCAACAGTCAACTTCCCCATGGGAGGGCAGTTAGGCACTGTAGAACATGTACACCATCGCTAGATTTAGTTGCACGGAACAGACCAGGATGGATACCAGTGCCAATGACCCATTAGGGACAGACGATTTGTCACCTAAACACATGCCCTTATACAAGGTGGCGCAAAAGTAAGCTTCCGATGTTCAGCATATCGGTTGTGGCACGTGCAGTGTGTGCTGTTGCACCGTCTTGTTGGAACCACATGTTTTCCAATGCCAATTCATCAAGTTGCGGCAAAAAGAACTCGTTGATCATTGCTCTGTAGCGCTCACCATTCACAGTAACCGTTTGGCCCCGACCGATTATTGGTCAAATAAATAGTCAGCAATATTCCGCGTTCTGGAGCAGTGTAGCGTAACATTGTTTATTAACGTGTATTTCGCATGTGTTTACTACTCAAATGTCAAAACAGAACTGACTTTAGGGGCCAATCGCAAAATTTATAGCATTTTCTGATAGGAGGATTACTTTTGCGCCACCTTGTATATGGAAGGGTTCGTGGCACCCTTTGTTGGATTTTTGTTCACTGTCTGCCGCTCGCTGCCGTAATACGATTTTTAATTTTCCTGTGTTTATGCCAAATATTTAACTTTGGCGCATTTATCTCATGAAAAAATATACGTGCACCCCATTGCAAACTTAACCCTTTTAGGAGAATTAACGTTTGCGAGAAATCTCGGCAGAAAAGAACAATTTTTCTCATTCCCACAACAGCCGGTTCTATCGCACCGGAATGACTAGGATTTTAATATCCGACCAAGGGCTGTTATTTCGACACTACCCTGTCTAACCTGTCACCTTTTCCCCTAACATTGTCATCCTCCGAGTAGCTCCTTGCAGCAGGGCTGCTCAAAACTCTCCTGCTCCGGGCTGGGGTCGAATCCAACCCGGGTCCAGAAGAATGGATCTGCTGCGTCTGATGGCAGAAGATTTACGTTAAACGTACACACTCCATCCAATGTAATTCTTGTAAAATATGGTTGCACAAAACTAGGTGCTCCGGTCTAAATCCCTCCACAAACAGGCCCCCTAGATTCTTCAAAACTTTTGTGGCCCTTTGCTGTTCACGCCCTAGGGCGTCTCGTGGCCAACGACGATCCAGTGTCGTACCGCCACAATCTCCAGAAACAGTCTCAACGGCTAACAGCACTAATAATGCCCAGCAAGTAATGTGTAACTCCCGTTGCCGCTCACGCCCACAGACGCCAACACCTCACACAGCCGCTCACAGCTACTTTCTACGTAGCACCTCTTTTTTAGATGTGAGCAATGCTGAGGGACCGCCGACCCCCCACTTTCAACCTCCCCTTCTTCTTCCAGCACTAGCACTAATGTAAAACAAAGCCACGAGCTCCTGGTTCCTTACACCATGTGCTCTGTTTGTCGGTTGAGACTATATACACCTGCGACATCAGTCAAATGCAACTCCTGCCTTGGCCTATGGCACCTGCTTATATGTTCTCAACTTGGTAACAGGAACTTATGGACTGATACCTACGTTGCGCCATGTTGTCGTGCTACGCAACCTACAACGTCGACCGATTCGCCACCTTCCGGTGCTTCGGATCCCTCGTCTTCTAGAGTGCGACGCAGTGTACGACCCAGCCTGCTTCCACCGAGGCATACGCACCAGTCCTTGACTCCCAGCGTGAATATTTCTCCCCCTTCGCACTTTCGTGTCCTACAGCTGAACTGCAACGGTCTAACCTGCAAAGTAAGTGAAATAGTGAGTTTCATGAAGCGGCAGAACATCAAGATCGCTGCCATTCAGGAAACAAAGTTAAACGCCCGATCAGATCTTCGGACTTGTGACGGCTACAACATCCACCGGCGTGACCGGGAAGACTTGGGGGCGGACTCGCCTTCATTACTCACCAATCTGTGCAATACCGTCTATTTGAGCCTGACGTCGACCCGAGGGACAACCTCCTGGAACGTCAAGGTATGGTTGTCCGGACAGGACGTCGACATAGAAATCATTAATATTTATATACCTCCTGCCACTTGCTGTCCGAGGGATTACGTTACTCAGAGGCGATAATCGTGTAATCCTCGAAGACTTCAACGCACACCACGATCTGTGGCACTCAGGCCTACAGGTTGATGGTAGGGGACAGGAACTGGCTGAACAAATAGACGATTCGACGTTTTGCACTGCAAACGGGGATGCCCCCACGAGAGTTGCCGTAATTTGTTCTAGTTCGCCAGACCTCATAATTGTTAGCGCGGGTCTCATAAACTGCGTTGAATGGCGACCAACGCTCACTCTTGCATCGGATCATTTACCGATAGTCCGCTCAATCGATCGCCCCAATGACTCTGTTACTTCTGAGAATCGCACTTTCACTAATTTCAGTAAAGCTGATTGGGTTGGTTTTCTTAACTTCACTGAGAGCACCCTCGCTGCTCTTCCCATCCCGTCCGATGTACGAGAAGGGGAAAAAGCGTTTCGCATGGTCATAGCTTCAGCCTCCAATCAATACATTCCGTCAGGTAGAATTAAGGAGATACGTCCGTATTTCCCCGCAGAGGCAGCGGCCCTGGCTAATGAACGTGACCAAGTGCGACGCTTGGACCCTACGGATCCTCAAATTCAAGATCTCAATGCGGAAATCAGACGGCTGGTTGATCAACACAAACGCGCCAAATAGGAGGAGCACCTAAGGTCCTGTAACCTCTCTGCTGGTGTTGGAAAATTATGCTCCACTGTTAAATCCTTGTCAAATCCGACCAAACCTAACGACAAAATATCATCACCTTCGGTGATAAGGTACAGTCGAAACCAAAGAGATGCGCGAGCGCTTTCTGCCGGCAATTTGTACTGCATCCTCCGGTTGACAAGGAAATCAGGCGTGCCATTAGAGAAGCGCACAAACGTAAAAACAGCCAAGCGCCCATTGCCATCACCACTGCAGTGGTTCGGGAGGCCATACGGGGGTCCAGAGGCTCCAAATCGATCGCCCTAGACGGTATATCCATTCTGTCGCTAAACCATCTCGGAGAAGAGGGAGTAAGGAACCTAACAACTGTCTTCAATCTGTCTATGACCTTTGTCATTCCAGAAAGATGGAAACAGGCAAAGGTGGTGCCTCTACTGAAGCCCGGCAAGCCGGCTAACGAGGGGGAGTCTTATCGACCGATATCACTCCTTTCGCCAGTAGTGAAGACCTTGGAGACGGTCTTGCTCCCTTATTATACCGCTAACTTGCGATTAGCAGAACATCAGCATGGATTCCGTAAAATGCATAGCACTACCACCGCGCTAAACGCCATCACCACACAGATAGGTGTCGGTCTCAACCAATCTCGTCCAAATGACAGGACCGTGTTGGTTGCGCTTGATCTGTCGATAGCTTTCGACACTGCGCAGCTCATTAACGATTCAAATCTTCCCCCCTGTCTAAAGCGTTGGACCGCTAACTATCTGAGTGGTCGGCAGTCATCGGTTGAATTAAGGGGCGAAAGATCAAAACCACGTATAATTAAGCAAGGGGTGCCACAGGGTGGTGTCCTATCCCCGCTTTTGTTTAATTATTACATATCGAGGCTCCCTTCCCTACCAGAAGGTGTCTCGATCGTCTCCTACGCCGATGATTGCACGATCCTGGCGACTGGCCCCTCCGTTGATGAGCTCTGCTCAAGAATTAATTCCTACCTTCAATCCCTATCCGGTTTTTTCGCTGCACGAAATCTGACATTGTCACCGACCAAATCCTCCGCCACTTTATTCACGACGTGGACAGCGCAGGCGAACATGGAATTAGACGTCTACATCGACGGCATTAAGCTTCCGACTGTCACACACCCCAAAATCTTAGGGGTCACGTTTGATAACATGTTCAAATACGGTGCTCATGTAACCGCGCTTGCCACCAAAGTACAAAGCCGTAACAAAATCCTCAAGTCACTAGCTGGCAGTACTTGGGGAAAAGACAAAGAAACGTTACTGGCAACGTACAAGGCAATCGGCCAGCCGGTTCTGAGCTACGCGACGCCTATATGGTCGCCGGGGTTAGCAGACACACATTGGAGGAGGTTGCAGGCCTGCCAAAACACCGCAGTCAGAACTGCCACGGGGTGCCTCCGTATGTCTCCTGAGCACCATCTTCATAGTGAGGCAAAAATGCTTGATGTTAAAGAGCATTGCGAGATGTTGACCAGGCAATTCCTGTTCAACTGCTATAAACCGCAGCATCCGAGCAGGAGCCTGCTCAACGAAAATCTGCCTCCCAGGAGAATAAGGAGTCACCTCCGTAAGCACTATGACGAGATCCGGCACCATATTTCCACGCCGTTTGATCCAATGGTGCACCGGCGGGCCCTCAACCTCATCCACACGGAGTCGGTAAACTCCTTTGTCAGGTCTAGTCCAGTGAATGCAGTCCTATAGGCACAAGCTCCACCTGTTGCCGACGAGGAACGCGAACTGCCTAGGGAAACAAGAGTCACGCTGGCTCAAATTCGTTCTGGATATTGTATCAGACTAAATTCTTACCTATCCAGACTGAACCCTGACATGACAAATGTCTGCCCGGCATGCAACAACAACAGAACAATTTTCTATCATGAAAACGCCCGTACCTGAAATAGCCTGAAAAATTTAAGAAATAAATTGTAATTTATGAAATAACAAAATATGAAAGAATTAAAATATACTTACAAATTTATGAGCGCCGCGTGTTCTGCATAGTGGAAAAAATGGCGAATGAATTGTTCTATTTTCTTCCCCACTTGTTCCACTACGCGCAATCAATGGACATTACTAGGCCAAGAAAATTATGCGGTCGTCACAAGACTCATATGTGGCCCGATTGATGAAAAATCAAACGAATGCTACCCGTTCAATATTTCTTGTGGCAGTATATGTCCCGTGCCAATCGGCCGAAAAATTTTAATATTTGAAAGAGCGAAGCAAAACTCTGGCCATTTGGTGATGACATAATGATGACGCAACAAATACGCAAAATAATATTATGAAAAATATGTATCGTCAGCATTAGGTTTGTTCATTTACTTTTCCAGTAAATACTTTAAATAAGAGTTTTACTATGAAATAAAGAGCAATTTCATTCGAAGAGAAAAATGTTTGCATAAAAGTAAATGAACAACAATTGGTAAGTAAAAAGACGATTGACATATTTCAAAAATTAATTAAAAATATAACCACTTTTTATTTTTTGATTAGGGCAACAAATTGTCCTTCTGGCACTGCGCTACGTTTTCTAGGTGCTATAGCGTCTTTCTGCCAGCAAGCATGTAAAGATTTTAAAAATAAACTGAATTGTATCACATAATTTAGTACTTACGCATTGAAGGTGTTCTATTTTCCCCTTTTCTATCCATCAATATTAAAATTTATTTTATTTTTTTAAATATAAAAAAAAAATATTTATTAATTTTGTTTGCTAATTGATATTAGAGGAAAAATTACCACGTTATGCACAGCGATGGTATGGGATGACATGTTTCGAAGTGCCCAACTTCTCATCAGACCCCTTCTCGGACACTGAGATATGAACCCAAGTGTCTGCACCAAAGCCGCTGTTAGAGTACTCTAACAACTAAGCTATGATGCCCTGTAGCGTCACGATGCATTTTTCCTCTAATGTGCCATTTGCTTATTCCTTTTATACATTCTTTGGTACATATATTTATATGTCAACTCAAGGAAAGTGGAAATATTTTTAGGCGCGTTCATAGAACAGTTTTAGATACAGAAGGGCTTTTATGCATATCAATACTTCCGTGTTTTTTGTTATGCACCCGCACTGTACCTGTAACAATTATAGTTATGGTGATTGTTGTTGGAGCAAAGCTCGAATTTTTATGTTTGTTTGCTAATTGATATTAGAGGAAAAATTACAACGTTATGCACAGCGATGGTATGGGATGACATGTTTCGAAGTGCCCAACTTCTCATCAGACCCCTTGGGTTCATATCTCAGTGTCCGAGAAGGGGTCTGATGAGAAGTTGGGCACTTCGAAACATGTCATCCCATACCATCGCTGTGCATAACGTTGTAATTTTTCCTCTAATATCAATTAGCAAACAAACATAAAAATTCGAGCTTTGCTCCAACAACAATCACCATAACTATAATTGTTACAGGTACAGTGCGGGTGCATAACAAAAAACACGGAAGTGTTGATATGCATAAAAGCCCTTCTGTATCTAAAACTGTTCTATGAACGCGCCTAAAAATATTTCCACTTTCCTTGAGTTGACATATAAAATATATGTACCAAAGAATGTATAAAAGGAATAAGCAAATGGCACATTAGAGGAAAAATGCATCGTGACGCTACAGGGCATCATAGCTTAGTTGTTAGAGTACTCTAACAGCGGCTTTGGTGCAGACACTTGGGTTCATATCTCAGTGTCCGAGAAGGGGTCTGATGAGAAGTTGGGCACTTCGAAACATGTCATCCCATACCATCGCTGTGCATAACGTTGTAATTTTTCCTCTAATATCAATTAGCAAACAAACATAAAAATTCGAGCTTTGTTCCAACAACAATCACCACAACTATAATTGTTACAGGTACAGTGCGGGTGCATAACAAAAAACACGGAAGTGTTGATATGCATAAAAGCCCTTCTGTATCTAAAACTGTTCTATGAACGCGCCTAAAAATATTTCCACTTTCCTTGAGTTGACATATAAAATATATGTACCAAAGAATGTATAAAAGGAATAAGCAAATGGCACATTAGAGGACAAATGCATCGTGACGCTACAGGGCATCATAGCTTAGTTGTTAGAGTACTCTAACAGCGGCTTTGGTGCAGACACTTAGGTTCATATCTCAGTGTCCGAGAAGGGGTCTGATGAGAAGTTGGGCACTTCGAAACATGTCATCCCATACCATCGCTGTGCATAACGTTGTAATTTTTCCTCTAATATCAATTAGCAAACAAACATAAAAATTCGAGCTTTGCTCCAACAACAATCACCATAACTATAATTGTTACAGGTACAGTGCGGGTGCATAACAAAAAACACGGAAGTGTTGATATGCATAAAAGCCCTTCTGTATCTAAAACTGTTCTATGAACGCGCCTAAAAATATTTCCACTTTCCTTGAGTTGACATATAAAATATATGTACCAAAGAATGTATAAAAGGAATAAGCAAATGGCACATTAGAGGAAAAATGCATCGTGACGCTACAGGGCATCATAGCTTAGTTGTTAGAGTACTCTAACAGCGGCTTTGGTGCAGACACTTGGGTTCATATCTCAGTGTCCGAGAAGGGGTCTGATGAGCAGTTGGGCACTTCGAAACATGTCATCCCATACCATCGCTGTGCATAACGTTGTAATTTTTCCTCTAATATCAATTAGCAAACAAACATAAAAATTCGAGCTTTGCTCCAACAACAATCACCATAACTATAATTGTTACAGGTACAGTGCGGGTGCATAACAAAAAACACGGAAGTGTTGATATGCATAAAAGCCCTTCTGTATCTAAAACTGTTCTATGAACGCGCCTAAAAATATTTCCACTTTCCTTGAGTTGACATATAAAATATATGTACCAAACAGTCACCGTCGAGCATTAGCAGCGTACAGTCGCATTTCGGTTCATTCGTTGACTTCTCTTTTGTGATTATAAACAGTTTTCTCATTTGCAAACCGTTACTCAATACCGTTTGTTTTTCCTAATTTTTTCACTTTAAAACCGTGATTGCAAATTAGTGATTTAATTGGTGTTGTTTACAATGGCCCAGGGGGCCACTAAATTTGGGAACAATAGGTTTTCCCCGTTTTTTGGTTATATCATCATGTGACGAGAAAAAACCGCTGACAATGTTTTCTTGTTTTGCCATTTATAAGGGAATTCAAGCAATTAGCAAAGAAATCAACAACATTACTGAACTTCGTGATGGTAGCTTTTTGCTACTTGTTAAAAATCAGAACATTGCCGACCGATTCCTGGCTTCCACGTTTCTTCCTGGTGTCACTAAAATCACTGTTAAACTTCACGAAACCCTCAATTGTGTTAAAGGTACTATCTATGCCCCTTATCTCAGCCACCTTCCTGAAGATGAAATCGTCGATGGGCTCAAGGAAAGTGGGGTGATTGCAGCATATAAGTTCTCACGTATGATTGATGGTTCCCGTAAATTTACTGGTGCTATTCTACTTACATTTAATAAATACAATCTACCAGAAAAAATTGAAGTCGCTTGGAGAATCCTTTCAGTCCGTCCCTATTTCCCCAACCCCATGCGTTGTAAGCAATGCCAGATTCTTGGGCACACTACCAAGTACTGCCGCAATTCTCCCGTCTGTGCTACCTGTAATTCACCTCCCCACCCAGGTTCTGACTGTGATAAAGTTTTGTGTGCCAATTGCCTTTTGAAACACCCCTCTTATTCTAACTTATGTCCTAAATATCAACAAAGCAAAGAAATCTTAAAAATTAAAACCATAAACAAATGCAGTATGCGGGAAGCCGTACAGAAATACAAAGATACACTACCTTCTACTCCTAACCCTAATTCTTTTGCTAGCATTGCAAAAGCTTCAACCAATAATAACATAAATGGTACTACATCAAAAACTGAACCCACAACCACTACCCCACCTCCACATTCTAACACCCAATGCCCATCCCCAATGGACACCCCTCCCACTCCCCTCTACTCACCACTGTCCGTTACTGGACTACCCTCCCCTGCCTCTCCATCTATGATGGAAATCTCTCCACTTCCCCCACTTCCCCTTGATCCTGATTTTGATTCCAATTCATCTAAATCCCCAGCTCCCACCTCTTAAAGTTTTTTTTTTCTTTTTTTGTTAATGATGATGTCTCTTATTCAATGGAATATGAACGGATATCTGAATAATTATGTTAATCTTGAAATATTAATTAAATCTCATAATCCTACCATTATTCTTCTAAATGAAACTCACATTGGTTATAATTTGACCCCTCCCACACCTGCTGCATACGTCGGTTACTTTTACAATCATTCTGACATTACCTCAAGTAAACAAGGTGTTGCTATCCTTGTCAAGAGAAATCTGCCTCATTCGTCCTATCTTCCCCAATCAGTTATTTCTTCTATCGCAGTTGAGATTCAAACCCCCATGAAATTCACAATTGTTTGTGCTTACTCTCCCCCCAATCAATTCATTAACTCTACAGATTTTAACAACCTTATACCTTCCTCTCCCCACCCATTCGTTATTGCTGGGGACTTTAATGCTTGGAGCCACCTTTGGGGGTCGGTCTCTGATAATATCAAAGGTCGTAATATTGAAGACGGTTTACTTGCTTCCAACTGCTTTGTCCTAAACAACGGATCTCCTACCCACTTTTCCACTCATTCCACCTTTACTCATATTGACATTACCATTTGTTCCTCATCCCTTTCTTCTAAAGCGTCCTGGTGCGTTTTTGACGACCTTCATGGTAGTGACCATTTTCCCATCCTTACCCAAATCCAAACCCAACGACCAGTATCCCTTTTCAAACCTCGATCTGTCTTTAAAACTGACCTTGCTGATTGGGTGAAATTTAGCGAATCTTGCGAATTTCTCTCCTCCTCCTTCTCCATTTCATCCAACACAAATCAAGAAACTTCCAACTTGCATAAAATTATCCGTTCCTCAGCTAATCTATCCATTCCCCTTGCAACTTCCAAACCCGTCAGGGCAGCACCTGTTTGGTGGAACAGTGAAATATCGTCGTTTAGGGATAAAAAACAGCTTGCATGGCATACATTTAAAAGGAGTCCTACCTCTTTTAATCTTAACCATTACAAAAAACTTAATGCTCTTTTTCGACGTCAGGCAAAATCTGCTAAACTTTACTGCTTTCAAGATTTTACCAGAAGCATTTCTGCCTCATCAGACACAAAAAGAATATGGTCTGACATAAAAAGACTAACCGGTTTTCCCTCCCGTTCGCATATAACTTCTCTCAATTCCTCTCGTGGCAATCTACTATATCCTCACGATATAGCCCTAGAACTTGTCAATCATTTTTCTGGAGTTTCTTCGGACACTAGTTTCCCACCCCAGTTTTCCTCTGCCAAACTTTCTTTCCTTAACTCCAATCTATCCTTTCCTTCTTCCCTTTCCCCCTCTGCCAGACATTTAGATGCTATTCTTTCACTATCAGAGCTTCAAGCAGCTATTTCTGCAGTCAAAGGCAGGACACCTGGCTTCGACAAAATATCATATCCTATGATTAAACAGCTTCCCTTATCACTCCTTAACCGTCTCCTGAAACATTACAACAATATTTTCATAACTGGCATCTTCCCTCATCTTTGGAAAACTAGTTTAGTTATACCCATCCTTAAACCCGGAAAACCACCACTTGAAGCAAGCAGCTATCGTCCAATTTCTTTACTTCCTTGCTTAGGTAAGTTAATGGAGAAAATTATTGCTAGTAGACTGGCTTGGTACGTTCATACCAACAAACTTATTCATCCCAACCAAGTTGCTTTTAAACAAGGGCATGGTACAATGGATGCAATCCTTCATCTCGATCATCTTATATCTGAAGCTTTATCTAGCAAAAATCATGTTACGTTACTTTCCCTTGACTTTGAAAAAGCTTTTGATAGAATCATACCATTATTCTTCTAAATGAAACTCACATTGGTTATAATTTGACCCCTCCCACACCTGCTGCATACGTCGGTTACTTTTACAATCATTCTGACATTACCTCAAGTAAACAAGGTGTTGCTATCCTTGTCAAGAGAAATCTGCCTCATTCGTCCTATCTTCCCCAATCAGTTATTTCTTCTATCGCAGTTGAGATTCAAACCCCCATGAAATTCACAATTGTTTGTGCTTACTCTCCCCCCAATCAATTCATTAACTCTACAGATTTTAACAACCTTATACCTTCCTCTCCCCACCCATTCGTTATTGCTGGGGACTTTAATGCTTGGAGCCACCTTTGGGGGTCGGTCTCTGATAATATCAAAGGTCGTAATATTGAAGACGGTTTACTTGCTTCCAACTGCTTTGTCCTAAACAACGGATCTCCTACCCACTTTTCCACTCATTCCACCTTTACTCATATTGACATTACCATTTGTTCCTCATCCCTTTCTTCTAAAGCGTCCTGGTGCGTTTTTGACGACCTTCATGGTAGTGACCATTTTCCCATCCTTACCCAAATCCAAACCCAACGACCAGTATCCCTTTTCAAACCTCGATCTGTCTTTAAAACTGACCTTGCTGATTGGGTGAAATTTAGCGAATCTTGCGAATTTCTCTCCTCCTCCTTCTCCATTTCATCCAACACAAATCAAGAAACTTCCAACTTGCATAAAATTATCCGTTCCTCAGCTAATCTATGCATTCCCCTTGCAACTTCCAAACCCGTCAGGGCAGCACCTGTTTGGTGGAACAGTGAAATATCGTCGTTAAGGGATAAAAAACAGCTTGCATGGCATACATTTAAAAGGAGTCCTACCTCTTTTAATCTTAACCATTACAAAAAACTTAATGCTCTTTTTCGACGTCAGGCAAAATCTGCTAAACTTTACTGCTTTCAAGATTTTACCAGAAGCATTTCTGCCTCATCAGACACAAAAAGAATATGGTCTGACATAAAAAGACTAACCGGTTTTCCCTCCCGTTCGCATATAACTTCTCTCAATTCCTCTCGTGGCAATCTACTATATCCTCACGATATAGCCCTAGAACTTGTCAATCATTTTTCTGGAGTTTCTTCGGACACTAGTTTCCCACCCCAGTTTTCCTCTGCCAAACTTTCTTTCCTTAACTCCAATCTATCCTTTCCTTCTTCCCTTTCCCCCTCTGCCAGACATTTAGATGCTATTCTTTCACTATCAGAGCTTCAAGCAGCTATTTCTGCAGTCAAAGGCAGGACACCTGGCTTCGACAAAATATCATATCCTATGATTAAACAGCTTCCCTTATCACTCCTTAACCGTCTCCTGAAACATTACAACAATATTTTCATAACTGGCATCTTCCCTCATCTTTGGAAAACTAGTTTAGTTATACCCATCCTTAAACCCGGAAAACCACCACTTGAAGCAAGCAGCTATCGTCCAATTTCTTTACTTCCTTGCTTAGGTAAGTTAATGGAGAAAATTATTGCTAGTAGACTGGCTTGGTACGTTCATACCAACAAACTTATTCATCCCAACCAAGTTGCTTTTAAACAAGGGCATGGTACAATGGATGCAATCCTTCATCTCGATCATCTTATATCTGAAGCTTTATCTAGCAAAAATCATGTTACGTTACTTTCCCTTGACTTTGAAAAAGCTTTTGATAGAATCGGTATTCAGGTGGTCCTCAGACAACTTAATAAGTGGAATGTTGGGCCTAGAATCTTCAACTTCATTAAATCCTTCCTATCCTCTCGCAAGATCAGTGTTCTTATCTCTAACCATAGATCTCCCATCCTCCCCCTTGACAATGGCACCCCCCAAGGCTCTCCCCTTTCCGTAATCCTTTTCATCATTGCCTTTGATGAGCTCAGTTCAATTTTCTCTTTTTTCCCAAAAGTTTCTCATCTTATTTACGCTGATGATATCCTATTATTTTCTAAATCCCTTAACCTTGATTCCGTTATGTCCACTTTTTCCGATATCCTTACCCGTATCTCCTCCTGGTCCCTTTCTTCCGGGGCTTCAATTTCTCCTACTAAAACTAGGTTACTCCATATCTGTAAGAAACGTAATTGTTTTGTTCCCTCTCTTTTCTTTAATAACATTGAGATTACTTGTACTGATAGTTATAAGTTTCTAGGTGTAATATTTGATTCTAAGTACACTTTCAAACAACACTGTAAATATGTAAGAAATAGGTTATTTACTAAGTTAAACATAGTAAAATATCTTTCTTCGAAACGCTCGCTAATCACCCCCGAATTGCTTATCAATGTCACTGTGGCGCTTATTTTATCAGTCATCAACTACGGAATTGAAGTTTATGGTCATCATGGTAAAAAGAACCTCAATATGCTGGCTGCTCCCTATCATACCGCAATTCGGCGATCTTTGCGTGCATTTCCTACTTCGCCTATTAAAAACATCCTTGCCGAATCTGGACTTCCATCATTGAAAAATGTTATGACGGATAGTATAAAAAAACTTTATCCGAAGCTAATTATGACTTCCAACATCTTTCTTCATAATGACTTTCGGCAAGCCGCTGCTCGCTCGCGTCCACCTAAAGTTCCCTCATCAGTATACCAATGCGTTTGCTTCGCCAAAGACAATTCCTTACCGACTAAAATACCCAAGCAACGCATCAGTCCACATCCACCCTGGACTTTCAAAGATTCATCCATACTGAAGAAATTATCTTATCTTCGTAAATCTAATACTACTTTGGCCGAATATAAAAACTGTTTCCTGGAAATTGCAGACCTCCTCAAGTCTAATAATTGGCAATTAATTTTTACAGATGGCTCCAAAGCTGAATACACTTCCTATGCTGTTGTTAACGAAAATGGTGATCCAATCTCTTACGGTCTCTTATTTTCTTTTTGTTCTATTTTCACGGCCGAAGCTACTGCTATTCTTCATGCAGCTCAATATGCCTCCAAATCCAATGGGAAATTTATTATATGCTCCGATAGTATGTCTTGCATTGAAGCAATTAGCAACATCAATAACGTAAACCATATAATTAATGGAATCCGCAATATAATCATTGCCCACCCTAATAAGATACGGATAATGTGGGTTCCAGGGCATGTTGGCATAACTGGTAACATCTTTGCTGACACCACTGCTAAAAGTATCAAAACTACACCTACGACCACATCATTATTATTTTGCCATAGTGATATCATTAGGCTCATCAAGGAGCAAAGACTTGCTAAAGATCAATTTGATTGGATTACCTATGATCATCATTACTCCAAGGTTAATCCTATTCGCAGTAAGCCTTATTACTCGTCATCTTTACCTGCTAATTACATAACACCTTACACTCGCCTACGTATTGGTCATACTATAATAACTAATGGTCATCTTCTGCAAGGTACACAGCCCAGTCAGTGCCCTTTTTGTGACGGGCCAGTCAGCGTATTACACCTAATATCCTCCTGTCCGAGTTTAAGCCGAATAATACATCATCATTTCCAAAATAACGATCCTCTACTAATGCTTACTAAACCCTCTGATTGTAACTTAGTTGAAATCTATAACTTCTTAAAGGAATCTGATCTTTTACGTCATATTTAAAGCCTCTTCATCTGCCAGCCGAAAGCCTCTGTTGCTAGTGCTGAATTAGATATAGTTTATAAAGGGTGTTTTTTTAGGGGTATAGAACTTCGAATTGAAATAAAACCCAAGAAAATCGTTTTAAGGTCCATCAATTTGGCTTTATTGGAAGGATAATTTTATGCCATTAATGTTTAAATATGATTTCGGGCATGTGGCCGCCGCGGCTGGCTCGAATAAAGCCAATTCTACAGGTCCAATTTTCAACCACTTTTTCGAGCATATGGGGCCGTATGTCGGCAATAACGCCACGAATGTTGGCTTCCAATTCCCCTAACGTTTCTGGTTTGTTGGTGTAGACGAGCGACTTCACATATCCCCAAAGAAAATAATCCAATGGTGTCAAATCACACGACCTTGGTGGCCAATTGACAGGTCCATTCCGCGAAATTATGCGCTCATCGAATGTTTCCTTCAATAAATCGATTGTGACGTGCGCTGTGTGGCATGTAGCGCCGTCTTGTTGGAACCACAACTCATCCACATTCATGCCATCCAATTCGGGAACAAAATAGTCGGTTATCATGGCTCTATACCGGTCTCCATTAACGGTAGCTGCCTCTCCAGCATTATTGCGGAAGAAGTATGGCCCAATGACTCCACCAGCCCATAGAGCACACCAAACAGTCAGTTTTTGTGGATGTAATGGCGTTTCAAGGGTCTCATGTGGATTCTCTTCACTCCAAATGCGGCAATTTTGCTTGTTGACGTAGCCATTCAACCAAAAATGAGCCTCATCACTGAACAAAATTTTGCGATGAAAATCAGCATCGAAATCAATCTCATTTTCGGCCCATACACCAAAATCACGACGCATTGCATGGTCTCGCGGCTTTAATTCTTACACAAGCTGGATCTTGTAAGGTCGCAAGCCAAGAT
Source organism: Merzomyia westermanni (assembly GCA_949987695.1). NCBI lineage: Eukaryota > Metazoa > Arthropoda > Insecta > Diptera > Tephritidae > Merzomyia > Merzomyia westermanni. The sequence continues at coordinate 121,776,904 of OX465290.1, forward strand.
CTTTGCGCAAAATCTTCCATAAAGTTGATGGACAAAGCTCCAATTGCTGTGCACGGTGGCGAATCGATTCATTCGGGTCCTCTTCAACACTTTGCTCTACAGCGGCAATTGTTTCTTCGGTGCGCACTGTTCGACGTCTCTGCGGATGCGTATTAGCACATAGAGTAAACGTAGTGCGAAAACGATCCATGGTTAACCGAATTAATTGCTCTGATGGACGATTATGTCGACCATAAAATGGACGGAGCTCACGGTAAACTTCGCGAACTGAACCATTATTTTCGAAATAAATTTGCACGATTTGCAAGCGTTGTTCTTTTGTCAACCTGTTCATGATGAAATGGCAAACCAAATTGAACATAAATGACATTAGAGTTGCCAGATTTGACCACAAAATGCTAGTTTTATCTCTATTCGAAAAACAAACCTGTAAAAAAAACACCCTGTATATTAATTTTATTTTTATATAAGCTTTCATAAAATAAAAAAAAAAAAATAAAATAAAATATGTACCAAAGAATGTATAAAAGGAATAAGCAAATGGCACATTAGAGGAAAAATTCATCGTGACGCTACAGGGCATCATAGCTTAGTTGTTAGAGTACTCTAACAGCGGCTTTGGTGCAGACACTTGGGTTCATATCTCAGTGTCCGAGAAGGGGTCTGATGAGAAGTTGGGCACTTCGAAACATGTCATCCCATACCATCGCTGTGCATAACGTTGTAATTTTTCCTCTAATATCAATTAGCAAACAAACATAAAAATTCGAGCTTTGCTCCAACAACAATCACCATAACTATAATTGTTACAGGTACAGTGCGGGTGCATAACAAAAAACACGGAAGTGTTGATATGCATAAAAGCCCTTCTGTATCTAAAACTGTTCTATGAACGCGCCTAAAAATATTTCCACTTTCCTTGAGTTGACATATAAAATATATGTACCAAAGAATGTATAAAAGGAATAAGCAAATGGCACATTAGAGGAAAAATGCATCGTGACGCTACAGGGCATCATAGCTTAGTTGTTAGAGTACTCTAACAGCGGCTTTGGTGCAGACACTTGGGTTCATATCTCAGTGTCCGAGAAGGGGTCTGATGAGAAGTTGGGCACTTCGAAACATGTCATCCCATACCATCGCTGTGCATAACGTTGTAATTTTTCCTCTAATATCAATTAGCAAACAAACATAAAAATTCGAGCTCTGCTCCAACAACAATCACCATTTATTAATTTTATTTCAGTTCGAGTTTGACAGCGAATTCTTTGAGTTTACAAATTTTTACTAGCAAGAAATTTACCAGTAAAGATTAGTAAGTCTCTCAAACTCTTACGCTCTCGATTTGTTTTTCTCTTACAAATTTTTCGAGTTAATGAACACTTGACAGAAGAAGTTAGTAAGAATTCGTTACTTCCAGTAATAATTTTTTGTTATTGAACTGACCTATTTAGTCACAGGACATTTGCTTTCGCACGTACTTTATTCCGATGTAAACATTTACAACTGTCAAATATTTACATTTTCATTTTGACACAGAAAAATTACAAATATTTTTAAACCAATACCAAATTTATGTCGTAAACCTTTTTGGGTCGTTTCCATAATGTTTTTTGGGGGGCAGGATATTTGTTGGCGAAAACAACAAAATCCACTCATATCAAAATCACTTACTCAACTCTCTACCCGATATGCGCCAACCAAAACGTGAGGCAGCCTTAAGAAAAATTAAACTTCAGCGCCCTCTAGTGGCGCATAGCAATCAACTAATTTGTTTATTCTCATGAGTGGCAACGGCATCCAAGTCCCAAGACACGATCCAATTAATGTCAACTCATGCGAAACCCACCTGACCAAAAATTACGAGCTCCATCTCGCCGCCCCACTTGCACAACGACATAAACTCCACCCCATTCAAGCACATGTCCCCTATTTTTTAGGCAAATATGGGTCCTTTCGCCGCCATGCAACAGACTGCCACCACAAATGGACAACGGTACGCACTTGAATGTCATCTGTGTTCCAAGAAGCACCCGATTCGACTATGCCTGGTTTATCGTGCCAAAACTTCAGAGCAACGCCTCTATGAAGCGCTACGAGGACGGTTCTGCGGTAATTGTTTGGCGATGGGCCATCCCACAGAAAGATGCACCAGCACTGGTAGATGCCGACGTTGTAGCGAAAAGCACCATACAACGCTCCATATCACAGAGGTCGAAGACGAGGAACAACTGCTCCGTGAAGCGCGCAGTAAACCATGGAGCCAGCAGGTCCAGGAGGAGGAAGAGGGACTACAAGACGACCACGACGCTATTTCGCTCTACGCCTCCGACGCTGGAACGGATACTAGGTCTCTTCGTAAGGCCAGGCACGAACAAAAAGGACAGGACTCCGGAGCGGAGACACGGCCTCTTCGCCCGGCTAGCATACGACACACGGACATTCAGACGTTCCGACCGCGACTCCGACATGAAAGAGAGCGACTTCAACGGACCGAAGGCAACCGATCACCGCGACGACCGGACGAGCGCAGAGCGGAGACAAGGCCTCTTCGCCTGCCACGACGCCAACCCCGGTACATTCCCGCTGAACGCAGAGCGGAGACAAGGTCTCTTCTCCAGCATCCGGGGAAAGCATGGACAAACTAAAACCATATCGACCCATGCCACCGTGGCGCCCCACATTGGTCGATTGTCACCCAGCAATAGCGTCGACCCTATTATCGCCGTGCCCTACGCACACATCCGTTTGGCGGACCCCAAATTTTACACGGCGGCTCTTACTCGCCTCATACTCGGGGCCGATGTCTATGCGGACATTCTATTGCCCGGAACACTACCAAGCACCTTCGGCCCCCTGTTGGCTCAAAGTACCATCTTTGGTTGGGTACTGTCGGGCACAACTAGGGCCTAGAAAAAGGCGTTTGATACCACCCGACCCACACAATGAATTACTGAAGTTAATGCTTTTTTCCACCTTTTATACACAATAATAATAAATGGCAAGAAATATGAACACTTCTGTTTACTTATTTTCTTCTACTCCCTCTCTTAGCTAGGTGTCAGCCAAAACGAGAAGTCTCCGACGACCTACCCACCGGTTATGCAGCCGAGCTATCAGCACCCATAAGTTTAAGTTTCGTTTAAGTTCATTTCTACTTTCGGTCGGTGCCCTTTGGCTGTAGGTTCCAAGGGGGGCCGGCATGTTTAGGCCCAAGGCCTAACTTCACGAAATTTCGGGTCACCCTAATAAGACGGCCCGTTTTTATTCCAGTCGCCCATACCCCACATGTACATGCATACGTGCATATGTGCACTTTCCCCTCGAAACCGGAGGACTTTTCCCGGGTGAACTGTCGTCAACTTTGACAGAGCTATCTATCTTGTCAACCAGCCGTCTGCCTGCCAACATCAGCCATCGATCACCGCCGCAAGGATTTTCGTCATCAAAGGTAATTTAACTCCATGTTAACTAATTCACCCGAATAAACGCATATATTTATAACGATAGCTCGTTTTCTCCTTTTATTTCTTCTTCCTACAAACCTGTCCTAGATCGACCTCGGTGCGCCCACCCACTGCCGGTTCCCGACGCACCCGGGCCGAACAGTGGTGTTGGCGCTGGTGGGCGTGAGCGGCAGCGGGAGTTGCACACTACTTGCTGGGCAGTATTAGTGCTGTTGGTCGTGGAGCCTGTATCTAGAACTTGTGGCGGTGCGAAACTGGATCGACGTTAGCCACGGGACGATCTAGGGCGTGAACAGCAAGGGGCCTATGCGTGGAGGGATTTAGCTCGGAACACCTAGTTTTGTGCAATCATCTTTTACAAGTATTACGTAAATCTTCTTCCAGCAGACGCAGCAGATCCATTCTCTTGGTCCCGGGTTGGATTCAACACCAGCCCGGAGCAGGAGAGTTTTGAGCAGCCCTGCTGCAAGAAGCTGCTCGGAGGATGACAATGTTAGGGGAAAGGTGACAATTTAGACAGGGTAATGTCGAAATAACAGCCCTTGGTCGGATATAAAAATCCGAGTCATTCCGGTACGATAGAATATGCCCGAGGTAGGCATACCGGTCGTAAGAGGCGACTAATATGCACAAAATGACGTGAAACTCGATGGTTGATCTACGGATATGATGCCTCTCACTTATCATTACCCATCTTATCCTTTCTTACGGAAGGAGGGGTGACATGACCTAGAAGGTTTCACTGGTCATAAATCGCTACCACGACAGTCGGTCAGTAACGCAAGCGAGTACCGTAGCGTACTGGGTTGAAATCCGGACAAGGACTGTTAATTCGACAACACTCCCTAAAACCTTCGGGGAGTGTTTTTGTCGTTACCACAACAACAACAACATAGAACGGATTGTTGTGAGAATGCGGCCAACGCAATTGTTGCACTTATAATCTTTGCCGACAAACAGTGCAAGTACTGAAAGGTACGAGGAGGTGGTGGTCCTGGCCCACGTGCAAGCTGGAAGCAGGGGGTGGCATTGGGGGAAGAGAGAGAGGGGACTGATGCTCGACGATGCTCATATCGGGCCTATTCCGGAGTGTTGAGCAGCCGTGCGAGATGGAGACGAGGGTGAGCGTGAGCGACAGTAGGGAGTGGGTGCGGCGGGAATTGCAGCAGTGATGCTGGTCGTGTAGACAGAGCCACCATTGTGGCAGCTTGAAGTTGGAAGAGGCGGTGGGGGTGCGCTAGAGCGACGTGTACCACGAGACGCCTTAAGTCGTGTACAGCACGGTGCCTCGGAAGTACTAAAGAAAGTACGGGGTCTGTGGATGGCAGGGTTAAGCCCTGAGCATCCAGATCTATGTATCCATCTCTTACACTTGGCGCATTGAATAAATGGTCTTCCAGCAAACGCAGCAGCTCCAATCTCTTAGTCCAGGGTTGGGTTCGACCCCAGCCCGTAACAAGAGACAATGGAGAAACCCAGCTGCCAGGGTTTGCTCCGAGGATGACAATTTAAGGGTGGGACAGGACAGATTGAACAGGGGTAAAAAAAACCCGGGTCATTGCGGTACGATAGAACCGGCTGTTGTGGGAATGGACATAATCACATCGATCAGTTTAAACATAATTTGAGAGATCTTGGCGAAGAACAGGCAGAACGCTTCCATCAAGACATAAAAAGAATGTAAAACAGATACCAAGATGATCGTTATTAAAAATAAAAATTTTTTTCAAAAACTTTAATTTTCGACTTTATTTTTAAAGCGTGTCTAACATTTATCAATCTTTGCAATGTATTGATAGGATAAACTGAAAAAAGTTATGAAGAAATACATGACTTAACCTACGAAAAGGGGTTTTTGATCCTTATCTTATAAACTAGAGGTGATGGGAAAAAAGTGGCTGGTTTTTTCGTATTCGCGCACAAAATGTAACCAAAATCAGATCTAAAATTGCCTGCAGCAAAATGAGTGTTGGCCAGTGTAATTTTATAAAATATATTACAATCAGTTTCTTGGTGAAATTACAATTTACGAAGATAAGGCAAGTATTTAGCGCAAATTATGGTATTGAGGGTACAACGAAATGCAAAGTTGTGTATTTTCAGGAGGACGAACAAACGCAGTTTAAACCGTACCAAGACTGAAATACAATAAGTTTTGTAATTGTGTGGTCTGTTTAATTATGTTTCTGTGTATGTTAGTTATCAGTTGAATTGGGAAAATTCTGTTATTTTTAATTATATTCGAAATTAAAGACCAAATCTAAAACAATTGCCTTTTTTTACTTAGCAATATCTGAAGTTTGCGTCATTCATAACCACTAGGCCGGACGCATGTTTGTCGTACTCATAACCATTGCGTACCATGTCAAGTGTGATATCTAAGACATAAACGTCAAAATTCCCAGGACACTTGGTCATCTGTTTTCTATACTCTATATTGCTCTCCTCTGTCGCTAGAAGACAGGAGTTCACTTTGTACCGGATGCGCCGCCATATTAAGTACCGTAGATGTAAACAATGACTCCATGTTGATGTGCCTTTGACAGATAACATATTACACTTGTTTTGATACACAATGCTTTTAACCATTAGTTTCATTATACCTGACTGCTAGCGCTAACCAAACTTGTCATTATGGATGATCAGAGTAAAGAGTGCAGATATATCTTTCATACCATGTGGTTTTACATGAGCTGGAAAAGGATGTCATATATTGTAAGTGTGCACAGGGACAGCAAACACATGGTTAGGTTTGGCACACCGGTTCCCGACGCACCCGGGCCGAACAGTGGTGTTGGCGCTGGTGGGCGTGAGCGGCAGCGGGAGTTGCACACTACTTGCTGGGCAGTATTAGTGCTGTTGGTCGTGGAGCCTGTATCTAGAACTTGTGGCGGTGCGAAACTGGATCGACGTTAGCCACGGGACGATCTAGGGCGTGAACAGCAAGGGGCCTATGCGTGGAGGGATTTAGCTCGGAACACCTAGTTTTGTGCAATCATCTTTTACAAGTATTACGTAAATCTTCTTCCAGCAGACGCAGCAGATCCATTCTCTTGGTCCCGGGTTGGATTCAACACCAGCCCGGAGCAGGAGAGTTTTGAGCAGCCCTGCTGCAAGAAGCTGCTCGGAGGATGACAATGTTAGGGGAAAGGTGACAATTTAGACAGGGTAATGTCGAAATAACAGCCCTTGGTCGGATATAAAAATCCGAGTCATTCCGGTACGATAGAATATGCCCGAGGTAGGCATACCGGTCGTAAGAGGCGACTAATATGCACAAAATGACGTGAAACTCGATGGTTGATCTACGGATATGATGCCTCTCACTTATCATTACCCATCTTATCCTTTCTTACGGAAGGAGGGGTGACATGACCTAGAAGGTTTCACTGGTCATAAATCGCTACCACGACAGTCGGTCAGTAACGCAAGCGAGTACCGGAGCGTACTGGGTTGAAATCCGGACAAGGACTGTTAATTCGACAACACTCCCTAAAACCTTCGGGGAGTGTTTTTGTCGTTACCACAACAACAACAACATAGAACGGATTGTTGTGAGAATGCGGCCAACGCAATTGTTGCACTTATAATCTTTGCCGACAAACAGTGCAAGTACTGAAAGGTACGAGGAGGTGGTGGTCCTGGCCCACGTGCAAGCTGGAAGCAGGGGGTGGCATTGGGGGAAGAGAGAGAGGGGACTGATGCTCGACGATGCTCATATCGGGCCTATTCCGGAGTGTTGAGCAGCCGTGCGAGATGGAGACGAGGGTGAGCGTGAGCGACAGTAGGGAGTGGGTGCGGCGGGAATTGCAGCAGTGATGCTGGTCGTGTAGACAGAGCCACCATTGTGGCAGCTTGAAGTTGGAAGAGGCGGTGGGGGTGCGCTAGAGCGACGTGTACCACGAGACGCCTTAAGTCGTGTACAGCACGGTGCCTCGGAAGTACTAAAGAAAGTACGGGGTCTGTGGATGGCAGGGTTAAGCCCTGAGCATCCAGATCTATGTATCCATCTCTTACACTTGGCGCATTGAATAAATGGTCTTCCAGCAAACGCAGCAGCTCCAATCTCTTAGTCCAGGGTTGGGTTCGACCCCAGCCCGTAACAAGAGACAATGGAGAAACCCAGCTGCCAGGGTTTGCTCCGAGGATGACAATTTAAGGGTGGGACAGGACAGATTGAACAGGGGTAAAAAAAACCCGGGTCATTGCGGTACGATAGAACCGGCTGTTGTGGGAATGGACATAATCACATCGATCAGTTTAAACATAATTTGAGAGATCTTGGCGAAGAACAGGCAGAACGCTTCCATCAAGACATAAAAAGAATGTAAAACAGATACCAAGATGATCGTTATTAAAAATAAAAATTTTTTTCAAAAACTTTAATTTTCGACTTTATTTTTAAAGCGTGTCTAACATTTATCAATCTTTGCAATGTATTGATAGGATAAACTGAAAAAAGTTATGAAGAAATACATGACTTAACCTACGAAAAGGGGTTTTTGATCCTTATCTTATAAACTAGAGGTGATGGGAAAAAAGTGGCTGGTTTTTTCGTATTCGCGCACAAAATGTAACCAAAATCAGATCTAAAATTGCCTGCAGCAAAATGAGTGTTGGCCAGTGTAATTTTATAAAATATATTACAATCAGTTTCTTGGTGAAATTACAATTTACGAAGATAAGGCAAGTATTTAGCGCAAATTATGGTATTGAGGGTACAACGAAATGCAAAGTTGTGTATTTTCAGGAGGACGAACAAACGCAGTTTAAACCGTACCAAGACTGAAATACAATAAGTTTTGTAATTGTGTGGTCTGTTTAATTATGTTTCTGTGTATGTTAGTTATCAGTTGAATTGGGAAAATTCTGTTATTTTTAATTATATTCGAAATTAAAGACCAAATCTAAAACAATTGCCTTTTTTTACTTAGCAATATCTGAAGTTTGCGTCATTCATAACCACTAGGCCGGACGCATGTTTGTCGTACTCATAACCATTGCGTACCATGTCAAGTGTGATATCTAAGACATAAACGTCAAAATTCCCAGGACACTTGGTCATCTGTTTTCTATACTCTATATTGCTCTCCTCTGTCGCTAGAAGACAGGAGTTCACTTTGTACCGGATGCGCCGCCATATTAAGTACCGTAGATGTAAACAATGACTCCATGTTGATGTGCCTTTGACAGATAACATATTACACTTGTTTTGATACACAATGCTTTTAACCATTAGTTTCATTATACCTGACTGCTAGCGCTAACCAAACTTGTCATTATGGATGATCAGAGTAAAGAGTGCAGATATATCTTTCATACCATGTGGTTTTACATGAGCTGGAAAAGGATGTCATATATTGTAAGTGTGCACAGGGACAGCAAACACATGGTTAGGTTTGGCACACCGGTTCCCGACGCACCCGGGCCGAACAGTGGTGTTGGCGCTGGTGGGCGTGAGCGGCAGCGGGAGTTGCACACTACTTGCTGGGCAGTATTAGTGCTGTTGGTCGTGGAGCCTGTATCTAGAACTTGTGGCGGTGCGAAACTGGATCGACGTTAGCCACGGGACGATCTAGGGCGTGAACAGCAAGGGGCCTATGCGTGGAGGGATTTAGCTCGGAACACCTAGTTTTGTGCAATCATCTTTTACAAGTATTACGTAAATCTTCTTCCAGCAGACGCAGCAGATCCATTCTCTTGGTCCCGGGTTGGATTCAACACCAGCCCGGAGCAGGAGAGTTTTGAGCAGCCCTGCTGCAAGAAGCTGCTCGGAGGATGACAATGTTAGGGGAAAGGTGACAATTTAGACAGGGTAATGTCGAAATAACAGCCCTTGGTCGGATATAAAAATCCGAGTCATTCCGGTACGATAGAATATGCCCGAGGTAGGCATACCGGTCGTAAGAGGCGACTAATATGCACAAAATGACGTGAAACTCGATGGTTGATCTACGGATATGATGCCTCTCACTTATCATTACCCATCTTATCCTTTCTTACGGAAGGAGGGGTGACATGACCTAGAAGGTTTCACTGGTCATAAATCGCTACCACGACAGTCGGTCAGTAACGCAAGCGAGTACCGGAGCGTACTGGGTTGAAATCCGGACAAGGACTGTTAATTCGACAACACTCCCTAAAACCTTCGGGGAGTGTTTTTGTCGTTACCACAACAACAACAACATAGAACGGATTGTTGTGAGAATGCGGCCAACGCAATTGTTGCACTTATAATCTTTGCCGACAAACAGTGCAAGTACTGAAAGGTACGAGGAGGTGGTGGTCCTGGCCCACGTGCAAGCTGGAAGCAGGGGGTGGCATTGGGGGAAGAGAGAGAGGGGACTGATGCTCGACGATGCTCATATCGGGCCTATTCCGGAGTGTTGAGCAGCCGTGCGAGATGGAGACGAGGGTGAGCGTGAGCGACAGTAGGGAGTGGGTGCGGCGGGAATTGCAGCAGTGATGCTGGTCGTGTAGACAGAGCCACCATTGTGGCAGCTTGAAGTTGGAAGAGGCGGTGGGGGTGCGCTAGAGCGACGTGTACCACGAGACGCCTTAAGTCGTGTACAGCACGGTGCCTCGGAAGTACTAAAGAAAGTACGGGGTCTGTGGATGGCAGGGTTAAGCCCTGAGCATCCAGATCTATGTATCCATCTCTTACACTTGGCGCATTGAATAAATGGTCTTCCAGCAAACGCAGCAGCTCCAATCTCTTAGTCCAGGGTTGGGTTCGACCCCAGCCCGTAACAAGAGACAATGGAGAAACCCAGCTGCCAGGGTTTGCTCCGAGGATGACAATTTAAGGGTGGGACAGGACAGATTGAACAGGGGTAAAAAAAACCCGGGTCATTGCGGTACGATAGAACCGGCTGTTGTGGGAATGGACATAATCACATCGATCAGTTTAAACATAATTTGAGAGATCTTGGCGAAGAACAGGCAGAACGCTTCCATCAAGACATAAAAAGAATGTAAAACAGATACCAAGATGATCGTTATTAAAAATAAAAATTTTTTTCAAAAACTTTAATTTTCGACTTTATTTTTAAAGCGTGTCTAACATTTATCAATCTTTGCAATGTATTGATAGGATAAACTGAAAAAAGTTATGAAGAAATACATGACTTAACCTACGAAAAGGGGTTTTTGATCCTTATCTTATAAACTAGAGGTGATGGGAAAAAAGTGGCTGGTTTTTTCGTATTCGCGCACAAAATGTAACCAAAATCAGATCTAAAATTGCCTGCAGCAAAATGAGTGTTGGCCAGTGTAATTTTATAAAATATATTACAATCAGTTTCTTGGTGAAATTACAATTTACGAAGATAAGGCAAGTATTTAGCGCAAATTATGGTATTGAGGGTACAACGAAATGCAAAGTTGTGTATTTTCAGGAGGACGAACAAACGCAGTTTAAACCGTACCAAGACTGAAATACAATAAGTTTTGTAATTGTGTGGTCTGTTTAATTATGTTTCTGTGTATGTTAGTTATCAGTTGAATTGGGAAAATTCTGTTATTTTTAATTATATTCGAAATTAAAGACCAAATCTAAAACAATTGCCTTTTTTTACTTAGCAATATCTGAAGTTTGCGTCATTCATAACCACTAGGCCGGACGCATGTTTGTCGTACTCATAACCATTGCGTACCATGTCAAGTGTGATATCTAAGACATAAACGTCAAAATTCCCAGGACACTTGGTCATCTGTTTTCTATACTCTATATTGCTCTCCTCTGTCGCTAGAAGACAGGAGTTCACTTTGTACCGGATGCGCCGCCATATTAAGTACCGTAGATGTAAACAATGACTCCATGTTGATGTGCCTTTGACAGATAACATATTACACTTGTTTTGATACACAATGCTTTTAACCATTAGTTTCATTATACCTGACTGCTAGCGCTAACCAAACTTGTCATTATGGATGATCAGAGTAAAGAGTGCAGATATATCTTTCATACCATGTGGTTTTACATGAGCTGGAAAAGGATGTCATATATTGTAAGTGTGCACAGGGACAGCAAACACATGGTTAGGTTTGGCACACCGGTTCCCGACGCACCCGGGCCGAACAGTGGTGTTGGCGCTGGTGGGCGTGAGCGGCAGCGGGAGTTGCACACTACTTGCTGGGCAGTATTAGTGCTGTTGGTCGTGGAGCCTGTATCTAGAACTTGTGGCGGTGCGAAACTGGATCGACGTTAGCCACGGGACGATCTAGGGCGTGAACAGCAAGGGGCCTATGCGTGGAGGGATTTAGCTCGGAACACCTAGTTTTGTGCAATCATCTTTTACAAGTATTACGTAAATCTTCTTCCAGCAGACGCAGCAGATCCATTCTCTTGGTCCCGGGTTGGATTCAACACCAGCCCGGAGCAGGAGAGTTTTGAGCAGCCCTGCTGCAAGAAGCTGCTCGGAGGATGACAATGTTAGGGGAAAGGTGACAATTTAGACAGGGTAATGTCGAAATAACAGCCCTTGGTCGGATATAAAAATCCGAGTCATTCCGGTACGATAGAATATGCCCGAGGTAGGCATACCGGTCGTAAGAGGCGACTAATATGCACAAAATGACGTGAAACTCGACGGTTGATCTACGGATATGATGCCTCTCACTTATCATTACCCATCTTATCCTTTCTTACGGAAGGAGGGGTGACATGACCTAGAAGGTTTCACTGGTCATAAATCGCTACCACGACAGTCGGTCAGTAACGCAAGCGAGTACCGGAGCGTACTGGGTTGAAATCCGGACAAGGACTGTTAATTCGACAACACTCCCTAAAACCTTCGGGGAGTGTTTTTGTCGTTACCACAACAACAACAACATAGAACGAATTGTTGTGAGAATGCGGCCAACGCAATTGTTGCACTTATAATCTTTGCCGACAAACAGTGCAAGTACTGAAAGGTACGAGGAGGTGGTGGTCCTGGCCCACGTGCAAGCTGGAAGCAGGGGGTGGCATTGGGGGAAGAGAGAGAGGGGACTGATGCTCGACGATGCTCATATCGGGCCTATTCCGGAGTGTTGAGCAGCCGTGCGAGATGGAGACGAGGGTGAGCGTGAGCGACAGTAGGGAGTGGGTGCGGCGGGAATTGCAGCAGTGATGCTGGTCGTGTAGACAGAGCCACCATTGTGGCAGCTTGAAGTTGGAAGAGGCGGTGGGGGTGCGCTAGAGCGACGTGTACCACGAGACGCCTTAAGTCGTGTACAGCACGGTGCCTCGGAAGTACTAAAGAAAGTACGGGGTCTGTGGATGGCAGGGTTAAGCCCTGAGCATCCAGATCTATGTATCCATCTCTTACACTTGGCGCATTGAATAAATGGTCTTCCAGCAAACGCAGCAGCTCCAATCTCTTAGTCCAGGGTTGGGTTCGACCCCAGCCCGTAACAAGAGACAATGGAGAAACCCAGCTGCCAGGGTTTGCTCCGAGGATGACAATTTAAGGGTGGGACAGGACAGATTGAACAGGGGTAAAAAAAACCCGGGTCATTGCGGTACGATAGAACCGGCTGTTGTGGGAATGGACATAATCACATCGATCAGTTTAAACATAATTTGAGAGATCTTGGCGAAGAACAGGCAGAACGCTTCCATCAAGACATAAAAAGAATGTAAAACAGATACCAAGATGATCGTTATTAAAAATAAAAATTTTTTTCAAAAACTTTAATTTTCGACTTTATTTTTAAAGCGTGTCTAACATTTATCAATCTTTGCAATGTGTTGATAGGATAAACTGAAAAAAGTTATGAAGAAATACATGACTTAACCTACGAAAAGGGGTTTTTGATCCTTATCTTATAAACTAGAGGTGATGGGAAAAAAGTGGCTGGTTTTTTCGTATTCGCGCACAAAATGTAACCAAAATCAGATCTAAAATTGCCTGCAGCAAAATGAGTGTTGGCCAGTGTAATTTTATAAAATATATTACAATCAGTTTCTTGGTGAAATTACAATTTACGAAGATAAGGCAAGTATTTAGCGCAAATTATGGTATTGAGGGTACAACGAAATGCAAAGTTGTGTATTTTCAGGAGGACGAACAAACGCAGTTTAAACCGTACCAAGACTGAAATACAATAAGTTTTGTAATTGTGTGGTCTGTTTAATTATGTTTCTGTGTATGTTAGTTATCAGTTGAATTGGGAAAATTCTGTTATTTTTAATTATATTCGAAATTAAAGACCAAATCTAAAACAATTGCCTTTTTTTACTTAGCAATATCTGAAGTTTGCGTCATTCATAACCACTAGGCCGGACGCATGTTTGTCGTACTCATAACCATTGCGTACCATGTCAAGTGTGATATCTAAGACATAAACGTCAAAATTCCCAGGACACTTGGTCATCTGTTTTCTATACTCTATATTGCTCTCCTCTGTCGCTAGAAGACAGGAGTTCACTTTGTACCGGATGCGCCGCCATATTAAGTACCGTAGATGTAAACAATGACTCCATGTTGATGTGCCTTTGACAGATAACATATTACACTTGTTTTGATACACAATGCTTTTAACCATTAGTTTCATTATACCTGACTGCTAGCGCTAACCAAACTTGTCATTATGGATGATCAGAGTAAAGAGTGCAGATATATCTTTCATACCATGTGGTTTTACATGAGCTGGAAAAGGATGTCATATATTGTAAGTGTGCACAGGGACAGCAAACACATGGTTAGGTTTGGCACACCGCTCTTCAGAAACTAATTGAGGAAAATGGAGGTTATATGACTTACCATTTACGTGGTACCTGCCTAGTAGCTGAGCTACCAGCAAAATATACAGCAGGGTAGCGTTAATATTTCTAGTTTCACCTGTTCATTGTGCCATGCACGGTATATTGGAAAACATCCCCGTTAAGAAAACATTTATTAAATAAAATTGTTTCATATAATTTTTTTTAAAAATCGCTGTATCTGAACTTTAAAAGACAATTTTAATAGCTCAAAGTTTTTTAAGTACCATATGTAGTTATAACGCAAATGATTTTGTTTGTTCTTATCCAAAAATGATTTGTAAAATTCACTCATTTTATCTGCAGGCACATCCATGTGATTTTTAGGCGAACAGGAATGCAAGAACTTCTTTCGCTCCTAAAAAGAAATAAAATTTGCTTAAATTAAGTTTTAAAGCATATACAAGGTGGCGCAAAAGTAATCCTCCTATCAGAAAATGCAATAAATTTTGCGATTGGTCCCTAAAGTCAGTTCTGTTTTGACATTTGTGTAGTAAACACATGCGAAATACACGTTAATAAACAATGTTACGCTACACTGCTCCAGAACGCGGAATATTGCTGACTATTTATTTGACCAATAATCGGTCGGGGCCAAATGGTTACTGTGAATGGTGAGCGCTACAGAGCAATGATCAACGAGTTCTTTTTGCTGAAACTTGATAAATTGGGATTGGAAAACATGTGGTTCCAACAAGACGGTGCAACAGCACACACTGCACGTGCCACAACCGATATGATGAACATCGGAAGCTTACTTTTGCGCCACCTTGTACAAAAATATAACGGTCGTGGTATAGTGGGTATATGTTGATTTCCCTACCGAGATTCCAGTTCCCGCACAAGTCCTATGAAAAGTAGTTTCAGAAAAGTGTATTCTAAAAACGGAGTCGCCCTTCAAGTACATTTCTGGAATGTGAACTTTAGAAGTAAAAATACATCTGCCTATATGTATATATGTGTAGGATATACCCTGAACCTACATTTGACGACCGGTGTGGCAAAAACAGAAAACACCTCAAACATAACAAACTGCAACTCCGTTTTCATAATTGAATTCAACCGACATAATTTATCTTCTTCATTCGATCAACAATTGACAAGCTATCTTCTTCACTATTACCATATTTGCATTTAATAAAGAGTTTTACAATTTATTTAATGTTCAAATAAAGATTAATGGGTATTCTATACCCGACAGTGAAACATTACAGCTACGAGTAACCCCTAACAATATGCCCGAGGTAGGCATACCGATCGTAAGGGGGGACTAATATGCACTATTACCTTTGCAACTATTACGCGCAACATGACGATACCTCTCATTACTTATCTTTTCTTTCCTTACGGAAGGAGGGGTGACATGGCCTAGAAGGTAATATTCCCACAACAGCCGGTTCGTACCAGAATGACTCAGGTTTTGCCCGACCAAGTGTTGTTATTTCGATGTAACCCTGTCTAGCTCGTAATTTTTCCCCATTAAATTGTCATCCTCCGAGCAGCTCCTTGCAGCAGGATTGCTCAAAACTCTCTAGCTCCGGGCGGGTGCTGAACCCAACCAGGGACCAAGAGATGGGATGTGCTGCGTTTGCCGGAAGACGCTTTATGTCAAACGTTCACACTCCGTCCAATGTAATATATGTAAAAGATGGCTGAACAAAACAAGTTGCTCTGGTCTAAATCTCTCCACACGCAGACCCGCTAGTTTCTTCAAAACTTTTGTGGCCCCTTGCTGTTCAAGCCCTAAGGCACGGGGCCATCGTCGATGTGTTCCAGATAAAGTCTCCACAACTAGCAGCACTAACACTGCCCAGCAAGTAGTGTGCAACTCCCGGTGCCGCTCACACCCCCGGCGCCAACACCTTACAACTACTTTCTGCGTAGCACCTCTCTCTTAGATGTGAGCAACTCTGAGCGACAGCCTACCCACTCCCAACCGCGTTTCTTCTTCCAACACTAGCACAATGTAAGTCAAAGCCACCAGCTTCTCTTCCCTTACACCACGTGCACTGTTTGTCGGTTGAGATTATATTCACCGGCGGCATAAGTCAAATGCAACTCTTGCCTTGGCTTATGCCACCTGCTTATATGCTCTGAAATCGGAAACAGGAATTTATGGAATGACAGGTTCGTTGCGCCATGTTGTCGAGTTGCGCAACCTACAACGCCTGCTTCCATCTAGGCATACGCACCAGTCCTTGACGCCCAGCGTGACTTTCTTCGCTATCCCCCTTCACACTTTTGTGTCCTGCAGTTGAATTTCAACGGCCTAAACGGCAAGGTTAGTAAAATAGGGAACGTAATGCAGCGGCAAAATATCAAGATTGCTGCATTACAGGAGACAAAGCTCGATGTAGAACGTCAAGATTCAAATCCGGCCAGGGACTGTTAATTCGACAACACTCCCAAAAACCTGCGGAGAGTGTTTTTGTCGTTACCACAACACCAACAACAACAGCCCCCCTATGGCTCCGCAGATCAAACGGCAAAGAGATGTGGTGCCGGATCTCATCGTACTGCTCACGAATATGTCTCCTTATGTCTCTTGGGGGCGGGGCTACATCCAATAGATGTCGATTATCGTGCAGTCGTCAGCGTAGGAATAAATGGAGACTCCCTCTGGTGGGAGGGGGGTCTCGAAATATAGAAATTAAACAAAAGGGCAGAGAGAACAACCTTGCGGCACCCCTTGTCTTATTCTTCGTGGATTTCTTGTTCCTGAATTTGACTGATGCCTGTCGACCGTTGAGGTAATTAGCGGTCCACCTTTTAAGGCCGGCAGGGAGCGGTGTCTCTTCCAGGTCTCGAAGGCGTGTGGCGTGGTTGACCGTATCAAATGCATTTGATAGGTCAAGTGCCACGAGAACGGTCCTATGGTTTGGTGGGTGTTGATTCAAACCATAATTTATCTGTGTTGTAATGGCATTCAAAGCGGATGTAGTGCTGTGAGATTTGCGGAATCCATGTTGGTGATCGGCCAATTTTAGATTTACAATAAAGTAAAGAAGCAGAATGGGCTCTAGTAATTTCGCAACCGGCGAAAGGAGAGATATCGGGCGATAAGAATCTCCTTGGTTCGCCGGCTTCCCTGGTTTTAGTAGGGGAACTACAATCGCCTGTTTCCATATCTCAGGTATAACGAAGGTAGTTAGAGAGAGATTAAAGGGAGCCGCTAAATAACTCTGTCCCTCATGGCCTAGGTGTTTAATCATCTTCATGGCGATTCCGTAAGGTCCGACGAATTTTGAGGGTTTGGCCTTCATTATGCCTTCCTTGACCTCTGCGACTGAGACGGCAATACAGTGGAGTGTTTGTGCGCACGTCGGAAGGCTCTTCTGTTAGTCCTATCCGCAGGTGGATGCATTATAAACAGCCGGCAAAAGGAGCTCGCGCATTTCCTGGCGTTCGATTTGACGCTGTCGCCGAAAGCAATGGCGACCTTGTCTTTGTGTTTGGTCGGATTGGATAGGGCCTTGACAGTCGACCATAATTTGCCGACTCCGCCGGAGAGGTTGCATGTCTCGAGGTGTTGTTTCCACTTGGTCAGCTTGTGTTCGTTGACGATCCTACGAATTTCCGCATTGAGATCTTTTATTCTGGGATCTGCGGGATTGATGAGTCTCACTTGGTCACGTTCTCGTGCCATCGCCGCAGCTTCTGACGGGAAATTCGGACGAATTTCTGGTATTCTGCCAGCAGGAATAAAGCGGCATGAGGCTGAATCAATGATCTTGCGAAACTCTCTTTCGCCTTTGCGTACGTTCGTAGGAGTGGGTAAGGCAGCGAAGGAGCGCTCGGTATAGTCAGTAAAGCGGTCCCAGTCCGCTTTGGTGAAGTTGATGTATGTTAATTTATCAGTCGTTATGAAGTCGGTCGGTCGTTCAACAGAGAGTAAGATGGGTAGGTGGTCTGAAGCTAATGTAAGCATCGGTCGCCAGATGACAAAGTTGATAAGGCCCGCGCTCGTTATGGAGATGTCTGGCGAACTGTGACAGTTACCTGCCACCCTGGTGGGGGCATCTCCATTGACTGGACAGAATGCTGAGTTGTCCATTTGGTCTGCAATAGCGTGTCCTCTGCTGTCTGCTGGCAGGTTAGAGTGCCAGAGTTCGTGATGTGCGTTGAAGTCGCCTAGGATTAGACGGTTATCGCCCCTTAGCAACGCACTAATGCCAGGATGATAATCTCTAGGACAACACGTGGCAGGGGGAATATAGATGTTTATGATTTGCAGGTTGGCGTCTCCTGACCGGACTGCTATGCCTTGGCATTCTAAGGTAGAGTCCCTGGGGTCGACGTCAGGGGAAAATAGATTATATTGTACAGAGTGATGTGTAATGAACGCAAGGCCACCTCCAAGACCGCTGGGACGGTCTTTTCGATGTACCTTATACCCATCACAAGTTCGTAAGTCCGATCTCGTGTTCAGTTTTGTCTCTTGTATCGCGGCGATTTTGATGTTGTGCGTCTTCATAAAGTCAGTTATCTCCGCGATCTTTCCAGCTAATCCGTTACAGTTCAGCTGCAGAATTTTGAAGTGTGTAGGGGGGGAGACGGGGAACATACTAGCCGTGAGGGACGGCTGCGTTGGCCTAGGTGGAGGTAGGCTAAGGCCTAAACTATGTCGCAGTCTAGAGTTGACAGCGCCATGGCCGATGTTGTCTGGCGTGGAGGCGGCTGTGTACTGCAACAGGGGGCTATGAACGAATCCGTCCAAAGGCAATTGTTGCACTTGACCGATGTCGCAGGCGTATATAATCTTTGCCGACAAACGGTGCACGCAGTGAAAGGTACTAGGAGGTGGTGTTCCTGACCCACGTGCAGGCTGGAAGCAGGGGGGGGGGGCATTAGGGGCAGAGACAGAGGGGACTGACGCTCGGCGATGCTCATATCTGACCTATTCCGGAGGGGATAGGAGTGTTGAGCGGCCGTGCGAGATGGAGACGCTGGTGAGCGTGAGCGACAGTCGGGAGTGGGTGACGCGGGAATGGCAGCAGTGCTGCCAGTCGTGTAGACTGAGCCACCATTGTGGCTACTTGAAGTTGGTAGGAGCGGTAGGGGAGTGCCAGCGCGACGACTAGCGCGGGAGCCCCAGATGCCAGGGTTTGTTCCGAGGATGACAATTTAAGGGTGGGACGGGACAGATTGGACAGGGTTACACTAAAATAAGTCCTTGGCTAGGTAAAAAAAAACCAGGGTCATTCTGGTGGAAATGATCGTGTAGTCCTCGGAGACTTTAACGCACACCATGACCTCTTACAGGGTGAACAAACAGCTGGTACGACGTTCTGCACGGTGGAAGAGGATGCCAGACGACAGTCGCGGTAAATTGTTTAAGCTAGCCAGACCTTACCATCGCCAGCGCTGGTCTAATTTTTTTTTGTTGTTTTTAGCGGCAAAAACACTCCCCGAAGGTTTTGGAGAGTGTTGTCGGAAGTGACATACCTTTGGCGGATATGAACCCGGTACCATCCCGCTGCGTTGATTGGCGACCGATGGTGACTCTTGCATGAGACCATTTGCCGATTGTCCTCTCTCGATCGCACCACCGACTTTGTCACTAGTTTCAGCAAAGCTGACGGGGTTGGTTTTCTCAACTTCACCGAGAGCACCTTCGCTGCTCTTCCCACCCTGTCTGACGTACGAGAAAGGAAAAGGGCCTTTCGGATGGTCATAGCTTCAGCCTGAAATCAATACATTCCGTCAGCAAGAATAAAGGTGGTGCTTCTGCATTTCCCCGCAGAGGCAGCGGCCCTGACAGATGGGCGGTTCAAACGGTCGTGTTTTTTTAGTGCGGAAAAGAAAAGTTTGAATTACTTGCGCCGGAGGCTTTAATATCTTCTATAAAAAAACTTAAGTGGATAGAAGCAGCAAGCAGGTGGAGCGCTTCGGTTAAATAAGTTAAGTGTGCCTTAAAAATATACAAAATTAAAAGCTTATATATTATGTTATTATAACGACAAAATATCCATCACCTTTGGTGATAAGGTACAGTCGAAACCGAAGAGATGCGCAAGCGCTTTTTGCCGGAAATTTGTACTGCGTCCTCCGTTCGCCAAGGAAATCAGACGAGCCACCACGAAAGTGCATAAACCAGAAAATAGTCAATCGCCCATTGCCATCACCACCGCAGTGGTTCGGGAGGCCATACGGGGGTCCAGAGGCTCCAAATCGATCGGCCTAGACGGTATATCCATGCTGATGCTAAAGCATTTCGGAGAAGAGGGAGTAAGGCGCCTAACAACTGTCTTCAATCTATGACCACCTCTGCCATTCCAGAAATATGGAAACAGGCAAAGGTGGTGCCACTACTAAAGCCCGGCAAACCGGCCAACGAGGAGGAGCCTTATCGACCGATATCACTCCTCTCGCCATTAGTAAAGACCTAGGAGACGATCTTGCTCCCTTACTACACCGCAAGCTGGCGACTAGCCGAACATCAGGATGGATTCCGTAAAATGCATAGCACTATCACCGCGCTGACCGCAATCACCACTCAGATAGGTGTCGGTCTCAACCAACATCGTCCAAATGACAGGACCGTGCTAGTTGCGCTTGACCTGTCGAAAGCCTTCGACAAGGTCAACCATGCGCAGCTCATTAACGACCTGGAGGATTCAACTCTTCCCCCCTCTGTCTAAAGCGTTGGACCGCCAAATATCTGAATGGTCGGCAGTCATCGGTGCAATTCAGAGGCGAACGATCAAAGCCACGTATTATCAAACAAGGTGTGTCACAGGGTGGTGTTTATCCCCGCTTTTGTTCAACTACTACATATCCAGGCTCCCTTCCCCACCAAAGGGTTTCTCGATCGTTTCTTACGCCGATGAATGAGCTGTGTTCGAAAATAAACTCTTACCTCCCATCCTTGTTCGTTTTCCTCAGTGGACGAAATCTGACACTGCCACGGCCACCTTATTTACGACGTGGACAGCGCAGGGAACATGGAATTAGACGTCTACGTCGACGGCATTAAGCTTCCGACTGTCACACATCCCAAAATCTTAGGGGTCACGTTTGATAAAATTTTCAAATACGGTGTTCATGTAGCCGCGATTGCCACCAAAGTACAAAGCCGCAACAAAATCCTCAAGTGACTAGCTGGCAGTACTTGGGGGAAAGATAAAGAAAAGTTACTGGCAACGTACAAGGCAATTGGCCAGCCGGTTCTGAGCTACGCCCATATGGTCGCCGGGGCTAGCAGATACGGAGGTTGCAGACTTGCCAAAACACCGCACTCAGAACTGCCACGGGGTGCCTCCTTAGGTCTCCTGAGCATCACCTTCACAGTGAGGCTTAAATGCTCGGTGTAAAAGAGCATAGCGAGATGTTGACCAGGCAATTTCTGTTCGGCTGCTATAAACCACAGCATCCGAACAAGAACCTGCTCAATGAAAATCCGCCTCTCAAGAGAATGAGGAGTCATCTCCGTAAGTACTGTGATGAGCTCCGGCATCATGTTTTTTCGCCGTTCGATCCAAAGGTGCATCGGCGGGCCCTCAATCTCATCCACACGGAGTCGGTAAACTCCTTTGTCAGCTCTCGTCCGGTGAATGCAGTCCTACAGGCACAAGCTGCACCTGTTGCCGATGAGGAACGCGAAATGCCTAGGGAGACAAGGGTCATGCTGGCCCAACTTCGTTCTGGATACTGTAACAGACTAAACTCTTTCCTATCCAGACTGAACCCTGACATGCCAAATGTCTGCCCGGCATGCGGCGTGTCCCCCATCATGCTAACCATCTATTCATCTGGTCAACCTAGCCAACGCTTCTAACAGCAATTTCACTCTGGCCCACCCCTATTGCGAGGTTTCTGGGAATTCCGTTAGAGCAGCCTGATGACAATGTTGGATAAAAGAGGTGATACTTTAGGCAGGTTAAATAGTCGCTACCACAACAACAGATCTTTCCAGCTTCTTCACCGAGGGAAATCTGACTCTATCTCCGAATAAATCGACGGGGACCCTGTTTACTACATGGAATGCGCAGATGAGGCAAGAGTTAAATGTCCACGTAGATGGAGTACCTCTACCTACTGTCAACCACCCGAAAATCTTGGGTGCGACGTTTGACAACGGCCTCACTTTCGCTAGTCATGCTACCGCAATAGCTTCAAATATACAGAGCCGCAGTAAGATCCTCAAGTCAGTGACCGGCAGTACTTGCGGGAAAGATAAAGAAACATTACTTGCTACATATCGATGGCTGAGTGGAAGATCACCCTATTTCAAAATATTTTTCAAAAACGCCCTATCTCAGAATTTCTTTGAAGAACGCCCTACCTGAAATTTTTTTTCAATAACGCCCTATTTCAAAATTTGAACGCCCTATCTAAGAATGAGTTTCAAAAACGCCCTATCTGAACGAAAATTCAATACATTTTTGGCTGAGATAGTGCGTTTTTGAATTAAATTCTCAGATAGGGCGTTGTTGAAAAAAATTCTGATAGGGCGTTTTTGAATCAAATTCTGAAATAGAGTGTTATTCAAACACATTTTGATATAGAGCGTTTTTGAAAAATATTTTGGAATAGGGCGATCTTCCACTCAGCAGTCGATATAGGGCTGTTGATTATGCTGTGCCCATATGGTCGCCCAACCTTACTGACACCAACTGGAGGAAATTGCAAGTCTGCCAAAGCACCGCGATCAGAACTGCCACGGG
Source organism: Merzomyia westermanni (assembly GCA_949987695.1). Classification (NCBI taxonomy): domain Eukaryota; kingdom Metazoa; phylum Arthropoda; class Insecta; order Diptera; family Tephritidae; genus Merzomyia; species Merzomyia westermanni. The sequence goes on from OX465290.1 coordinate 121,799,784, forward strand.
ATGTCTGCTTATGTCATCTAAGTCTCACCTCCATCAAGAGGCTAAATTGCTCAATGTTCAAGAACACGCGGAACTATTGAAGCCCTAGCTAGCACATCTTCGTTCTGGATATTGTAATAGGTTAAACTCTTACTTATCCAGACTGAACCCCACCATCCCAAACACTTGCCCCACATGTGGTACCAAACATCACTTTTCCTGTTCAACTGAACCTACGCTTCTAACACCAATATCACTCTGGTCCAACCCTGTTGAAACTGCGCGTTTCCTCGGACTTCCGTTAGAAGAGATTGATGACAATTTAGTGATCTTGCTCATTAGGCAGGGCGAAGCACTGTTAACAACAACAACAACAACAAGTACAACATTGCAGAGCCTAAAATCTATTGCCCAAAAATGTTTGCGAATATTAGTGCTGAGCATAATGAAGATGAAATAGTTAACAAAGTAGCTGACCAAAATGAGATAATAAGAGATGCAAAAATGAAATGTTTAAAAATTATCCATGCCAAGAAAGATAATAGATCCTCACATTTCAATGCGGCGATTTAAATAGAACAGAAATATTATGAAGACATATTGAAATGTAGAAAAATTAATGTTGGTTGGGACCGCTGCCCTGTTTATGATGGTCAAACAGTAAGAAGATGCTATAAGTGTTTCCGATTCAACCATATAGCAATTAATTGCACTCAAAAAGAAAGATGTAGCAAATGTTTAGGGGAACATAAACTTGAAGATTGTAGTGAAAATGCGCAAGTAAATAAATGTGGGAATTGTATGGACGCCAATAAGCAATTAGGGTTTAAGTTGAATACTGACCACAATATCATAAGTCATGAAAGCGGGTTAGGGGTTTAGAATATGCCCGCGGTAGGCATGCATGTTGCTGTTGTTGTTGTGGTAACGACAAACACTCCCGGAAGGTTTTAGGGAGTGTTGTCGAATTAACAGTCCTTGGCCGGATTTGAACCCGGTACGCTCCGGTACTCCCTTGCGGTACTGCCCGACTGTCGTGGTAGCGATTTATGACCAGTGAAACCCGGTATGCCTGCGGGTTAGGGATTTAGAATATGCCCGAGGTAGGCATACCGGTCGTAAGAGGCGACTAATATGGACAAAGGTAATGACGTGCAACTCGATGGTTGATCTACGGATATTATGCCTCTCACCTCTCATTACCTATCTTATCCTTCCTTACGGAAGGAGGGGTGACATGACCTAGAATGTTTTTGTCGTTACCACAACAACTATGCCCAGTTTATCTAAGCAAATGTAAACTGGAAAAGCAAAGAATTGGTTTTTAGTAACCAGACCATAGGCGGTGAATTAAATATTTCATGCTATACAGCAATTCGATGCGACTCTCATAGCAGACATACAGGCGGTGTATTTATACTACTAAAAAAGGAATTGAGTTTAAGGTCAGGTATAACAGAGCAGTAGGAAATAACGTCTGGTGTGCAATAATCAAATTAAAGAACTGCGATGTTAAGTGGCAAATGGGTGTTCTGTACCATTCTCCGAGTTCTAGCAACAGTGAATTTTTAGATTACTTAGATACGATACTTGCACAAGTATGTGAAACAGGAACAAACTCCCTATTAATTGGAGATTTAAATATTAACTTAATATGTTAACACGTACCAGTAAATTTAACGAAATTTTTGCACGGGCGCAAAAATTGAGCAATCGCGATGAAATTTTTTTTAAAAGTTTATCAGGAGCTTGTGCATCCGTGGAACTAGCAGTTTATTAGTAACAAAAAAAGAGCCAAAAATCGATTTTTTTTTCAAAAGCTCATAATTTTTGCATTTTTCATGTTTTCTTTTTCGTTCTAGTTCCACGGATGCGGAAAAGTGTACAGATTAATAAAATATTTTTTGATTTATTTTGTTGTGTTGATCTTCCGACAGGGTAGTAAGTTGATTTTTGTTGGAACGATTTTCCGTCATCCCTTGTCAAGTTTGGTTTTGTGACAAACCGGTTTCGGCGTTCTGCCATTTTCAATGCCTAGTTTCGTTCTGGTCTGTGTCTATCCGCTGCGTTGTTTTTATAGTCCGTGGGTGCTGTGGCAGGTAATGTCAATCTATGTGTTCGTGGTAGGTAACGTTAATATGCGTGTGTGTGTGCGCGGTATTGATACGTCCGAATTGTTATCTGTCCCAAGGGTTGTTTTTGTAGGTATGTAGACATACCGCTTGTTAGCTAAGCGGTGGGTTGATGTAGGTAGAAATCGGTGATTTTTGCAGTTTGGTTCATATTTCGTTTTTGCTTGTTCATTGTTACGTGTTTGGTTGCTGTACCTGCTGGCTTGTGCTGTTTTTTGTAAACTAGTTTTAAGGGTTCAAATATTTCGTCAGAGATAGTGTTGGTTTGTTCGTTTATGATCCTGCCGTCAAATGTTTTTAACTTGTATATCTCCATGTTCTCAAGTACATTAAGCCGCCGGCCTTTTCCTTGTACGTGAAGTATTCGAGCCGTTGTTTTTATGTTAGCTGGGGTGCAGTTGTTCTCAAACATGTGGTTCGCGAAATTAGATTCTGGTATTATGGTGGGTTTTCGTGTTTTTTTGTTGTAGTCCCTGATATGCTCTCGGAATCTTGTGCTTATTTTTCTTCCTGTTTGTCCTATGTAGCTGTATTGACATTCACAAGTAAGCCTCTACACTCCGTGTCTGTTGAATGGGTCATCAGAATTAGTGTCGGTTCTTAGTTTTTGTCCGACGTTGTTAGATGTTCTGAATGCTGTGTTGACGTTATATCTTTTAAAGAACTTTGCTAATTTGTACGTCGCTTTTCCAGTGTATGTCATTGCCGTCCAAACCATTGGATTTTCCTCTACGTTTACTCTTTTTTGTGTTCCATGGCTACTTCTGAGTTTATCCACAAGTGCTTTCTTGTATCCATTATTTGCCGCTATGTTATATATTGTTTTAAGCTCTCTCCAGTATGCTTCCTGTGTGAGCGGCGTTCTCTGAAGCCTATCCACTAAGTGCCTCAATGCTGCATTTTTGTGCTGTTGGGGATGGTTTGATGTAGAGTGTATAATGGTGTCCGTGGCAGTCGGTTTTCTATAAATGCCGTAGTTGAACCTATTTGTTATTTTGTCAATCCCTATAGTAAGGTCCAGGTAGTTCATTATTCCATCTTTTTCTACTTCCATTGTGAACTCTATGTTGCTATGTTGCCTGTTGAGGAACTCTAGTATTTGCTCTTCGTTATCGTCATTTAGGATGCAGATGATGTCATCCACGTATCTAGCGTAGAATGCCACGCCTAACTTGGTTTTTAACTCCTGTATATATTTTCCTTCCAAGTTTTGCATGAATGTTTCCATGAGAATGGCCGATGTTGGGTTACCCATTCCTAGTCCGTTTGTCTGTCTATATATTTTGTTGTTGAACCGGAAATAGTTTTGCCGCAGCGTTGTTCTTAGCGCGTGGGTAATTTGCGCAGTTTTTACCTTATCTTCAGTTTTGTCCAGTAGTGTTTTGTTGACTATATCCATTGTATCTGTTAGTGGTATTGACGGGTATAAGTCCTTTATGTCAAAGGATACGAGTTTACTGCTCCTTGTGAGTTTAACGGTCTCAAGTCTTTGTAGTAGTTCTATCGTATTGCTTATTGTGTATTCGTGCCCTAGTTTCAGAGTGTCCTTTAAAATCGTTTTTAGATGTTTCGACAGTTTATAACCCGGCGCGGACTTAAAATTAATTATAGGTCTCATCGGCGTATCCTGCTTGTGGATTTTAGGTAACGCAATGAGTGGAGGAGCAGATGGATTCATTTGTGTTAGGGTATATGCCATTCTCTCGTCTATTATTTTGGTAGCATTTTTTATAACCTCTTTAACTTCGGTCTGGTATTTATCCGTGGGGTTATCCCTAATAATGCGGCATTTCATTTCCTCGATGAGCTTCTCTGTCTTTGCTATATATTCATCCTTACTGGCAGACAAAGGAAACACAACGGTGCTAATCAGTAAGGATGAATATATAGCAAAGACAGAGAAGCTCATCGAGGAAATGAAATGCCGCATTATTAGGGATAACCCCACGGATAAATACCAGACCGAAGTTAAAGAGGTTATAAAAAATGCTACCAAAATAATAGACGAGAGAATGGCATATACCCTAACACAAATGAATCCATCTGCTCCTCCACTCATTGCGTTACCTAAAATCCACAAGCAGGATACGCCGATGAGACCTATAATTAATTTTAAGTCCGCGCCGGGTTATAAACTGTCGAAACATCTAAAAACGATTTTAAAGGACACTCTGAAACTAGGGCACGAATACACAATAAGCAATACGATAGAACTACTACAAAGACTTGAGACCGTTAAACTCACAAGGAGCAGTAAACTCGTATCCTTTGACATAAAGGACTTATACCCGTCAATACCACTAACAGATACAATGGATATAGTCAACAAAACACTACTGGACAAAACTGAAGATAAGGTAAAAACTGCGCAAATTACCCACGCGCTAAGAACAACGCTGCGGCAAAACTATTTCCGGTTCAACAACAAAATATATAGACAGACAAACGGACTAGGAATGGGTAACCCAACATCGGCCATTCTCATGGAAACATTCATGCAAAACTTGGAAGGAAAATATATACAGGAGTTAAAAACCAAGTTAGGCGTGGCATTCTACGCTAGATACGTGGATGACATCATCTGCATCCTAAATGACGATAACGAAGAGCAAATACTAGAGTTCCTCAACAGGCAACATAGCAACATAGAGTTCACAATGGAAGTAGAAAAAGATGGAATAATGAACTACCTGGACCTTACTATAGGGATTGACAAAATAACAAATAGGTTCAACTACGGCATTTATAGAAAACCGACTGCCACGGACACCATTATACACTCTACATCAAACCATCCCCAACAGCACAAAAATGCAGCATTGAGGCACTTAGTGGATAGGCTTCAGAGAACGCCGCTCACACAGGAAGCATACTGGAGAGAGCTTAAAACAATATATAACATAGCGGCAAATAATGGATACAAGAAAGCACTTGTGGATAAACTCAGAAGTAGCCATGGAACACAAAAAAGAGTAAACGTAGAGGAAAATCCAATGGTTTGGACGGCAATGACATACACTGGAAAAGCGACGTACAAATTAGCAAAGTTCTTTAAAAGATATAACGTCAACACAGCATTCAGAACATCTAACAACGTCGGACAAAAACTAAGAACCGACACTAATTCTGATGACCCAACCGACACTAATTCTGATTACCCCTGCGGGTTAGGGGCTTAGAATATGCCCGAGGTAGGCATACCGGTCGTAAGAGGCGACTAATATGCACAAAGGTAATGACGTGCAACTCGATGGTTGATCTACGGATATGATGCCTCTCACCTCTCATTACCCATCTCTCTTTCCTTACGGAAGGAGGGGTGACATGACCTAGAAGGTTCCACTGGTCATAAATCGCTACCACGACAGTCGGGCAGTACCGCAAGGGAGTACCGGAGCGTACCGGATTCATATCCGGCCAAGGACTGTCAGTTCGACAGCACTCCCCAAAACCTTCGGGGAGTGTTTTTGTCGTTACAACAACAACAACAACAACAACCCATTCAACAGACACGGAGTGTATAGGCTTACTTGTGAATGTCAATACAGCTACATAGGACAAACAGGAAGAAAAATAAGCACAAGATTCCGAGAGCATATCAGGGACTACAACAAAAAAACACGAAAACCCACCATAATACCAGAATCTAATTTCGCGAACCACATGTTTGAGAACAACTGCACCCCAGCTAACATAAAAACAACGGCTCGAATACTTCACGTACAAGGAAAAGGCCGGCGGCTTAATGTACTTGAGAACATGGAGATATACAAGTTAAAAACATTTGACGGCAGGATCATAAACGAACAAACCAACACTATCTCTGACGAAATATTTGAACCCTTAAAACTAGTTTACAAAAAACAGCACAAGCCAGCAGGTACAGCAACCAAACACGTAACAATGAACAAGCAAAAACGAAATATGAACCAAACTGCAAAAATCACCGATTTCTACCTACATCAACCCACCGCTTAGCTAACAAGCGGTATGTCTACATACCTACAAAAACAACCCTTGGGACAGATAACAATTCGGACGTATCAATACCGCGCACACACACACGCATATTAACGTTACCTACCACGAACACATAGATTGACATTACCTGCCACAGCACCCACGGACTATAAAAACAACGCAGCGGATAGACACAGACCAGAACGAAACTAGGCATTGAAAATGGCAGAACGCCGAAACCGGTTTGTCACAAAACCAAACTTGACAAGGGATGACGGAAAATCGTTCCAACAAAAAATCAAAATATTTTTTGTTTGCGTTTCAGATTTTATTTATGGACGCTAGGACTTCCACCATGAAGACGAGTCGTTGCCGACCTGCCGCTATTGTTCGGTATTGTATATAATTTTGAACTTTAAAGGCAAAAACAATGTCTTTTTAGGGGAATAGTAGTTGAAAAGTACGTAATAAACATTTCAAAATGCCAATGTTAATTAAAAAAAACTTGGCTTTTTACAACATATAGTTTATGAAATTATAAGAAATATGAACTACCTTTTACCTTAAGAAGTATTTATAAGCTGCAAATGTAGTCTTTGCACCTTCTGATGAGCATAACTCATTTAAACCCCGCCTCTGAAGTACAGTTTTCTATCAGTATTTGTATTTATTTATTGAAGTTCCTAGCACAACAATTTTACAAAATTAGAGTTTTCTGGCGCTCATTCCAGTTGTTATCCCCAGTGTATTTACGCTCTTATTCTGTTAAATAAAATATTTATGTCGGATTTGCAACGATTTGTGGGGGTAGATTTTTTGTTGTTTCTTGTTTCTTGTTATGTTGCTTTATCAACTTAAGGCAACAACGATGGCTGTTGTATAAAAACCCGGACGCGGTAGATGAAATAGAAAGCATATGGAAGTAAAAGTTGTTGCTCAAGAAAGCTTTAACAAATACTAAAGCTATAGACACGAAAACTGTTTTAAATAATTTATATTGTGACATTATACAAAGAGCATTTAATCTGACGAAGGGATTGTGTACCAGTGTTGGGCTTAATATAACCCCCACTAAAAAGGCTATCAGAAAAAGAACTCTATCGAAATCTAGTGAAATCGTCGTTGCGTGCAGACGTGTTTACTTCTAATTTGTTTTTATTCTTGTTTTATAATGGATACTTTTTGTGGTAAATGTGACAAGCAGTTTTCAAGATCTCGTGACACCGAGTTAGTGGCATGTCCGGGTTTCTGCAAAAAAATATTACACAAAGCCTGCTGCAAAGACATTTGTAAATATCATATTGACTTAATTAAAACTACTCCTCATCTACGCTATTTCTGTGATGAGTGCGTGAATGTGCCAGAGAATCTCTGTAAAGCTTTGGACGGGGTTCTCGCCGGTCAAAAGCATGGGTTCGAGCTCTTAGTGGGTATTTTTGATAACAAATTCAAGGATTTGACAAAAAAAATCGACGACTTAAGTAATCAAGTGGCCTCTCTGCAATCATCCAACAACAATTCTGTGAGCAAAAACAATGCGCATGATAAGTCGCATTCAAAGAATACAAGCAGCGGCAAAAGGGACAATGTTACAAATATTGGTGCTTTGTCTGCCGAAATTAGTGCACTAAAAACTGCGGTTGCTAATGCTTGTGTCAATAACCCGAACAACAACAATAATGATAATAATTGTCGTTCTACTGGCGAAACGGGTTTTTCATTTTCGCCTTTGCCTAATGTCAATGTTACAAACATTGGTGCCTTGTCTGCTGAAATTAGTACACTAAAAACTGCAGTTGCTAATGCTTGTTTCGATAACCCGAACAACAACAATAACAATAATGATAAAAATTGTCGTTCTACTGGCGAAATGGGTTTTTAATTTTTGCCTTTGCCTAATGATTCTTGCTTACGTTCTGCTGTTCCCCTCACTGGTTCTCCTTCTACTGTCGGTAATGCTGCTACAAATGATCAAAGAGATGCTCATATTTCGCCTGTCATCGTCAATGCGCTAATGCTCTTATCAACACTACTACATCCACCACTGCTACAAGTGATTGTGCTGTTGTAGCCATTGTTGCTGCTAATGGGATAAATAATAACACCGCGCGTCAAAGTAATGGTGTTGGTCGGAGAAGTATTGTTTACGGCCGGAACGAAAATACAGAGCTTGAAGCTGTAGTTAAGAAGAAATGGGTACATATTTCTTCATTTAAGCCTTCGGTGACTGAGAAAAATATTATTGAATATGTTGCCAAATATACTGGTATTGATCCAATTGACCTTTCTTGTCGTAAGTTGGTACGAACTGGTGTCCCGCTTGATAGTTTGGAGAGTGTCAATTTCAAGCTTGGAGTTACGCCTGCCCTGCTTGAAAAAATTATGAACCCTTACGTCTGAGGTTAATGTGCGGCCCTTTCGATTTCACCTAGTCGGAAATAATGTCGCATAGCCCGCTTTCAATATCAAGCGAAACTGAATCTGGAAATCATCTTAATGTCAATACATCTGGAGCTCTAAAAATATATTTCCATAACATGGGTGGTATGTACACAAAATCTAAAGAAATTTTTGTAGCTACATCACGCTTAGATTACTATGCCTTCGTGCTTGTGGAAACTTGGCTCAATGAGGACTTTTTCGATGAGGAATACTTCGATCCAAATGTATTTCATACCTTTAGGAAAGATAGAGATCCCGTGAAGACTGGTCTCCGTAAGGGAGGTGGGGTTTTAATAGCTCTGAAGAAAAGTTTGCGTTTTACGGCACATCAATTGCTGCATGAGGATTCTCTGATTGATCAACTGTGTGTTCGCATTTTTGGACCGTCTGGCTCTATTTTTGTCTGTTTCGTATATACCACCGAACAGTTGTGAAAGTTTATATAATCTACATATCGAAAACATCTCTAAAATTTATGAGAGTAATACTCAGGCTCATTTTTGTATTCTCGGGGATTTTAACCTACCTGATATAGTGTGGTTAGACCTTCAGAATAACGGTATTCTAACACCTACCAATGTTTCGCGATCAACGGAAATAAATCTTATAGATAGTATTTTAAGTTGCAATCTTATACAAATCAATAACATTTTTAACTCACTTTCTAGATTGCTTGATCTAGTTTTTGTTGATGAGAATTTAATAGTGGGTCTCTTCGAGAGCACTTTTCCATTATATGCGTCTGATAGACATCATGTTCCTCTTGCTATCTATTTACAAAATTTTGATGCTATTCCTACCTCAGATGTGATGGGGAATACTTCCTTTAACTTTCGGAGTGCTAATTTTGATGAGCTGAACAATACATTAATTGAATTGGACTGGGAAAATATATTTTCTTCCGGTGAAGTCAGTGTCTGTTTTGATATTCTTTTATCGAGGTTGACTGAGGTTTTCAACGCTCAGGTCCCTCTTTTTGGGCCTAGGGTGCATAAACTCCCCTGGTATAACAAAACGCTTAAGAAATTAAAAAATAAACGTAACAAATTTCATAAATTATATAAAGCTGATGCATCTAATACCTTTCTTAGAGAACAATACACTCTCAGCGTGAAACAATTTAATATTCTTGATAAATTCCTTTACAATCAATATGTGAGAAATGACTTAAAAGAAAATCCAAAAGCTTTTTGGAATTTTATTCGCTCCAAGCGTGGGTCTTCAAATATTCCAATTTGCATGAATTACAATGGCAAATGCTCCCAGTCTCTTAATTTTTTAAATCTAATTTTGATGATGACACTGCCTTTCCGACTTGCAGCCAAACGCCTACAGCTGTCCATGAATCTGTAGATTTCGGCTCTCTTATAATTTCTGACGAAGACGTTAGCAATGCATTGTGCACACTTAAGCCATCGTTAAAATGTGACAGTGATGGCCTTTGTGCTTTTGTTTTGAAACATTGTAGTTTATCGTTAATTTTCCCTCTTTGCCATATTTTCAATCTGTCTCTGACTTCGGGTACATTTATTACTAGATGGAAGAAGACCTCAATATCTCCTATTTTCAAATCCGGTTCCTATAATAATGTGTATATTTACAGACCCATAGCTAAACTCACAGTATGTTCTAAGCTATTCGAGATAATTTGTGACCAAGAGCATTGTTGAGTCACGCCAACATGGCTTTGTATGTAGCTGGCCGCTCTACAGTCACTAACCTGGTTTCTTTCTCTGATTTCTGCATCTCTGCATTTAGAGATGGTTATCAGGTAGATACCATCTACACAGATTTTTCGAAAGCCTTCGATAAAGTCTCCCACAAAATATTATTAAACAAACTTGAGTGCATTGGATTTCACTCTGTCTTTTTGAATTGGGTGAAATCTTATTTGTCAAATAGGTCACTGTGTGTTGAAATTGAGAACTGTAGCTCTCTCCCTTTTGTCGCAACGTCAGGGGTACCTCAAGGTAGTATTGTTGGCCCTCTTATGTTTGTTCTCTTCATTAATGATATCGGGTCCTGCTTTACTTCGTCTAAGTTCCTTTTATACGCCGACGATCTTAAGGTATTTCGTAGAATTAATGATCCCTCGGATGGCTTGCTTCTACAACATGACCTAAATAATCTTGTCGACTGGTGTATTGCCAACAAACTCTATCTTAACGTTAAGAAATGCTTTCATATGTCGTTCACTAAGGCTTCTAGAGTCTTTTCTACTTTCTATGATATCTCAGGTGACCCGTTGGCCTCTGTCAAAGAATTTGTTGACCTAGGTGTTGTTTTTAACACTTCTTTTTCATTTGTTAATCATATTTGCTTTGTGTTTCCAAAGGCATACCGAAACCTTGCTTGCCTTCGTCGATATGCAAAGGACTTTCAAGATCCATATACTAGGAAGTCACTTTAAGCGTTCAAAGTTAGAGTACGCCTCGATTGTGTGGAATCCAATATACAGCTGTCACTCAGCTAGAATCGAAAGGGTACAAAGGAAATTTATCCGGTTCTGTCTTATATCGTTAAATTTTGATGACCCGATTCCCTCCTACACTTCGCGCTGTAAGCTTATTAATTTGCAACCCCTTGAATCCAGGCGGGTAATGCAATTACTTATGTTCGTCTATGACCTCATTACTGGCTCTTTGAATTGTTCAGCTCTTCTTGAGAAGGTATCATTTAATGTGCCAAACAGGTGCTTAAGATCATTCTTGCCTTTTTATTTGTATGCTACCAGGGCCAATTATTACTATTTCGACCCTATTTTTCGCGCCCTCAAGGAATTTAATAAACTCTCAAGGACTCTTTCTATTGATTTTTCTCTCTCGAGAACTACTTTTAAGTCAACTCTTGACATTTATTTCTAATGATAAAGAAAATAATTTAACTTTTGCTTAATACTTTATCGTACTTGCTGTTACTTTACTGTTATATGTCATTGTACTAGTGTGTAAGATTTTTTATCATAGACGAAATAAATAAATAAACATAGTCTCCTACTTCGTACGTTTTGGTATCAGTCTTGTTTTGAGAGGATCGATTAATCTCATATTCTTGTTTGGCTAATATTCGATTTGATGCATCTTCGCGTATATGATCTAAATTTCTGTTTCGGTCCAGACAAAGTTTGTCTTGGAAATATTCAGTGAATTCGTCCCCCTCTGCTTCACCGCAAACAGCAACCGACTTGGGGTTTCTTTGCAAGTACTGTGTACAGAATTATTCATCGCATAAATGATAAATTTTTCTACTTGCTTCGCATTCCCGGAAACTAATAATATGAACTTACTGAAAGTTTTATCTATAAGATGACCCATCTTTTCATGTATCAGTTGTATAACGTCATTTTCCATTTCGTGTGGTACATAAAGCACATTTTTACCATCTTCCTTGGATCTATATAATAAGTTCCTCATTTTCTAACTTTTCCCGCACTCTTTGAGTATCTAGGTCTCCTTCTTGGGCAACCTGTATGAGAGATTCCACCCCATCTGAGTTTATAATTGACGCGATCTGTCTTCGACTTAGAGCATCCACAAGGCCCATGGAAATGCCCTTCCTGTGCTGTATCTTATAGTCATAGTTTTCCATTTCGAGAGCCCATCTAGCAAATCCTAGGATTAAGCTGTTTCTTATCTAGCGTCACGGTTAAGGAATTGCAATCAGTAACTAACGTGAACCGGATTCCCCTAGGTAATGTCGAAAGCTTCTTAATGGCTATATTATGGACAATGTTTCTAATTCAAAACTATGATACTTCTGAGCCTGAAGCGGTTTTCGAAGAACACGATATTGGGTGGAACTGTAGCAAAACTGCACTGAATCCTATACTACTGGCATCACAATGAAGTTCGGTTTCTTTAGTAGGACTGTAAATGGCTAAAACTGGGCTCTTAACCAAACCTCGATTTTAGTTCCGTAAAGGCCTCGAAGCATTTGTCGTCAAAATCAAATTGTGAATTTCTTTTAAGTAGGTTCTGAAGAGGTTTGGCTATTTCGGAAAATGCCAGTACAAATCTACAGAAATAAGAAAACATACCTAAACATGATTGTAGCTGCTTTGGATTTGTAGGTGGTGGAAAATTTTGTATACTTTTTATGTGGGAATTATTCGGTGATATTCCTTTACAGGTGACTCTGTGTGCCCCTAGAAAAATAAGCCAAAGGTTCCAGTCTATTATTTTTAAATTGTTGTAAAACAGCCCCAATTGCAATATTTGAAGCATCAACAGATAAAGATAATTTAGAATTTCCATCAAAATGATTTAAAAGTGTTTCCTGAGCAAAAAGTTGTTTAACATTTTCAAATGCTGTTAAAGATTTATTAGTCCAGCTAATAGTTTTACTCTTACTTTTGTTTGCAGCTGTTACAATTTGATGTAAAGGGATAAGCTCTTTTGCAATCATTGGAATATAGCGATGGTAATAATTAACCATTCCAATGAATTTCTGAAGTTTGGTTATAGAATTCGGTTTATAAAAACTTGTTATTATATTTACTCTATCTTGTGCGGGTTTAATTTCTTTCGCCGAAATTTCATAACTCAAGAAATTTATAACAGGTGAACCAAAAAATACATTTTGTTAGTTTTATATTTAGACCATATTGCTCTAAACGTTCAAAAACAATCTTTAAATGTTCAAAGTGTTGTTCCTCATTTTCACTTGCTATTAATATGTCGTCTACATAAGCAAACACGAAATCTAAACCAAAAAATGTTTCATTAATAAATCTTTGGAAGGGTTGAGCGCTATTTCTTAAACGAAAAGGCATACGGAGAAATTCAAATAAGCCAAAAGGTGTTGTAATGGCTGTTTTATGTACATCTTCAGGTACTACTGGAATTTGATGATAAGCACGAACTAAATTTAACTTGGAAAATATGTTTTTATTTTTGTAATCTATGCTCAAATCGTGGATATGTGGAAGAGGATAACGATCTGGAACAGTAATACATTTAAGTCTCCTGTAATCTCCACAAGGTCGCCAATCATTGGCTTCTTTCTTGGGAACCAAATGTAATGATGAAGCAATAGACATTCCCACAACAGCCGGTTCTACGTACCGGAATGACTCGGATTTTTACATCCGACCAAGGGCTGTTATTTCGACTCTACCCTGTCTGACCTGTCACCTTTTCCACTAATACTGCCATCCTCCGAGCAGCTCCTTGCAGCAGGGCTGCTCAAAACTCTCCTGCTCCGGGCTGGGGTTGAATCCAACCCGGGTCCAGGACAATGGATCTGCTGGAAGATTTACGTTAAGCGTTCACATTCCGTCCAATGTAATTCTTGTAAAAGATGGCTGCGCAAAACCAGGTGCTCCGGGCTAAATCCCTCCACACATAGGCCTCCTAGTTTCTACAAAACTTTCGTGGCCCCTTGCTGCTCACGCCCTAGGACGTCCCGTGGCCAACGACGATCTAGTATCGCACCGTCACAAGCTTCTGAAATAGTCTCCACGACTAATAGCACCAATAACGCCCAGCAAGAAATGTGTAACACCCGCTGCCGCTCACGCCCACAGGCGCCAACACCTCTACTTCTTACGTAGCACCTCTGTCTCAGATGTGAGCAATGCCGAGCGCCAGCCCACCCCCCTCCCACTTTCAACTTCCCCTTCTTCTTCCAGCACTAGCACAAATGTAAGTCGAAGCCACCAGCTCCTGGTCCCTTACACCTTGTGCTCTGTTTGTCGGCTGAGACTATATACACCTGCGACATCAGTCAAATGCAATTCCTGCCATGGCCTGTGTCACTTGCTTATATGTTCTCAACTTGGAAACAGGAACCTATGGACTGATACGTACGTTGCACCATGTTGTCGAGCTACGCAACCTACAACGTCGACCGATTCGCCACCTTCAGGTGCCCCGGATCCCTCGTCTTCTAGAGTTCGACCCAGCCTGCTTCCACCAAGGCATACGCACCAGTCCCTGACCCCCAGCGTGAACACTTCTCCCCCTTCGCACTTTCGCGTCCTACAGTTAAACTGCAACGGCCTAAACGGGAAAGTGAGTGAAATAGTGAACTTCATGAAGCGACAGAACATCAAGATCGCTGCCATTCAGGAGACGAAGTTAAACGCCCGATCAAATCTTCGGACTTGTGACGGCTATAACATCCACCGACGTGATCGAGAAAGGTCTTGGGGGCGGTCTCGCCTTCATCACACACCAATCCGTGCAATATCGTCCATTTGAGCCCGACGTCGACCCGAGGGACAACCTCCTGGAACGTCAAGGAATGGTAGTCCGGACGGGCGACGTCGACCTCGAAATCATTAACATCTATATACCTCCTGCCACCTGCTGTCCGAGAGATTACCACCCTGACATCAGTGCGTTACTCAGAGGCGATAATCGTGTAATCCTCGGAGACTTCAACGCACACCACGATCTGTGGCACTCAAGCCTACAGGCCGATGGCAGGGGACAGGAATTGGCGGAACAAATAGACGATTCGACGTTTTGCACTGTGAACGGGGACGCCCCCACGAGAGTTGCGGTAAATTGTTCCAGTTCGCCAGACCTCACAATTGTCAGCGCAGGTCTCATAAACTGCGTTGAATGGCGACCAATGCTTACTCTTGCATCTGACCATTTGCCGATAATCCTCTCAATCGATCGCCCCAATGACTTCGTTACCTCTGAGAAGCGCACCTTCACTAACTTTAGTAAAGCTGACTGGGTTGGTTTTCTTAATTTCACTGAGAGCACCTTCGCTGCTCTTCCCATCCCGTCTGACGTACGAGAAGGGGAAAAAGCGTTTCGCTTGGTCATAGCTTCAGCCTCCAATCAATATATTCCGTCAGGTAGAATTAAGGAGATACGTCCGTACTTCCCTGCAGAGGCAGCGGCCCTGGCTAATGAACGTGACCACGTGCGACGCTTGAACCCTACGGATCCTCAAATTCAAGATCTCAATGCGGAAATCAGACGACTAGTTGATCAACACAAACGCGCCAAGTGGGAGGAGCACCTAAGGACCTGTAACCTCTCTGCTGGTGTTGGCAAACTATGGTCCACTGTAAAATCCTTGTCCAATCCGACCAAACCGAACGACAAAATAACCATCACCTTTGGGGATAAGGTACAGTCGAAACCAAAGAGATGCGCGAGCGCTTTCTGCCAGCAATTTGTACTGCATCCTCCGGTTGACAAGGAAATCAGGCGCGCCATCAGGGAAGCGCACAAACGCAAAAACAACCAAGCGCCCATTGCCGTCACCACCACAGAGGTTCGGGAGGCCATACGGGGGTCCAAAAACTCCAAATCTATTGGCCCAGACGGTATATCCATGCTGATGCTAAAACATCTCGGTGACGAGGGAATAAGGTACCTAACAACCGTCTTCAATCTGTCCATGACCACCTTTGTCATTCCAGAAAGATGGAAACAGGCCAAGGTGGTGCCACTACTAAGGCCCGGCAAGCCGGCTAATGTGGGGGAGTCATATCGACCGATATCACTCCTCTCGCCAGTAGTGAAGACCCTGGAGTCGGTCTTGCTACCTTACTACACCGCTAACCTACGTTTAGCCAACCATCAACATGGCTTCCGCAAAATGCATAGCACTACCACCGCGCTAAACGCCATCACCACACAGATAGGTGTCGGTCTCAACCAATCTCGCCCAAATGACAGGACCGTGCTAGTTGCGCTTGACTTGTCGAAAGCTTTTGACACTGTTAATCACGCGCAACTCATTAACGACCTGGAAGATTCAAACCTTCCCCCCTGTCTAAAACGTTGGACCGCCAACTACCTGAGTGGTCGGCAGTCATCGGTGGAATTTAGAGGCGAAAGATCAAAACCACGCACCAAGGGGTGCCACAGGGTGGTGTCCTATCCCCGCTTCTGTTTAATTATTACCCTTCCCCACCAGAAGGCGTCTCGATCGTCTCCTACGCCGATGACTGCACGATCCTGGCGACTGGGCCCTCCGTCGATGAGCTCTGCTCGAGAATTAATTCTTACCTGCCAACCCTTTCCAGTTTCTTCGCTGCACGGAACCTGACATTGTCACCGACCAAATCCTCGGCCACCTTATTTACGACGTGGACAGCGCAGGCGAACATGGAATTAGACGTCTACGTCGACGGCATTAAGCTTCCGACTGTCACACACCCCAAAATCTTAGGGGTCACGTTTGATAACATGTTCAAATACGGTGCTCATGTAGCCGCGATTGCCACCAAAGTACAAAGCCGTAACAAAATCCTCAAGTCACTAGCTGGCAGTACTTGGGGTAAAGACAAAGAAACGTTACTGGCAACGTACAAGGCAATCGGCCAGCCGGTTCTGAGCTACGCGACGCCAATATGGTCGCCGGGGTTAGCTGACACACATTGGAGGAGGTTGCAGGCCTGCCAAAACACCGCACTCAGAACTGCCACGGGGTGCCTCCTTATGTCTCCTGAACACCATCTTCATAATCAGGCAAAAATGCTCGATGTCAAAGAGCATTGCGAGATGTTGACCAGACAATTCCTGTTCAACTGCTATAAACCGCAGCACCCGAACAGGAACCTGCTCAACGAAAATCCGCCTCCCAGGAGAATAAGGAGTCACCTCCGTAAGCACTATGACGAGATCCGGCACCACATCTTCTCGCCGTTTGATCCAAAGGTGCACCGACGGGCCCTCAACCTCATCCACACGGAGTCGGTAAACTCCTTTGTCAGGTCACGCCCAGTGAATGCAGTCATACAGGCACAAGCTCCACCTGTTGCCGACGAGGAACGCGAACTGCCCAGGGAGACAAGAGTCACGCTGGCCCAACTTCGTTCTGGATACTGTAACAGACTAAACTCTTACCTATCCAGACTGAACCCTGACATGCCAAATGTCTGCCCGGCATGCGGCGTGTCTCCCCACGATACTAACCATCTGTTCATCTGCTCAACTGAGCCCACTCTTCTAACACCAATCTCACTCTGGTCCACCCCTGTTGAAGCCGCGAGGTTTCTTGGACTTCCGTTAGAAGAGCCTGATGACAATGTTGGATGGGGGGTGACATCCTAGGCAGGTTAAGTAGTCGCTACAACAACAACAACAACAACATGAAGCAATAGAGGAAAATGAAGGCCTACAAACACCAATTTTAACTAAATACTCAAATTCTGTTTTAGCTATTTTAAGTTTTAGTGAATCTAAGCGATTTGGTCTTGAAAATGGTAAATTTCCTTTAGTTTCAATTCTATGAATTGTATTATGTTTAATTATTTTATTATAATTAGGCTCCACAATAACCTCAGGAAACTGTTTAATTAATTCAGAAAATTTGTTAGTTTCCATTGGTAATTTTAACTCGAAAATTTCAGAAAACCCAAAAGAGCCAACAGCTTTTAATTTTGTTTCTGAATCTATTATTGATTTATTTTTAACATCTACTAAAATTCCAAAATTTTTGAGAAAATTTGCACCAATAATTGGAGTCTCTAAATTTGTCAAAATAAAAGGAAAATTGAATTCCCTTCGTAAACCTAAATCCACTTTGAGTAATTTTGTACCAAAAGTTTCAATAACTGATCCATTGGCTGGTGATAAATTAAGCTCAGATCTTCTCTTAAATGTTTTAAATTTTGCAGCAGGAGCTACTGAAACTACTGCTCCTGTATCTATTAAAAAATTTAAGTGGTTCTGTTTATCGAAAACAAAAAGGCGGCTAGCAGTTTTAGCACATCTATCATCAGCCACCGATATGATAGAACGATTTAATTTAAATTGTTTTTAACATTATTTTGTTTTCCATTAGAAAAATTACAAGGTTTAATACATTTGAAAGCATTGTTTCCAAATTTTAAATGATACCAGCATATGTTATTTGGAGAATAAGACCTTCCCCTAAATGTCCTATTATTAAAATTTGACGGCTCATTAGTTTTCATTTATATCAAAAGTTAATTTATTTAAATTTTCACAAAGTTTTGAAGTCAAATGAGTAAGATTTCGAACACTATTTTCTAAAGATGAATTTTGTGAAATTGCAGAAATTTGAGATTTATTACAAAGGTTATATTTTGTCAGCAATAATAATTTTATTATTAATAGTATCTTTATCACAAGATGCCAAATGAGCTTGAACTTGTTGTGGCATTTTACGTACCCAAAGTTTATAAAGTAACTCTTGACTTACAATTGAATTTGAACCAATCAAGCATTTCATATCACGATATAACTCAGAAGGTTTCCTATCACCCAACTGAGTATTAGAAAGCAATTCCTCAAGGCGATTATCTTCACTTTGACTGAACCTTTCACATAAAATACTCTTAATTTTGCTATATTTATTGATTGAAGAGGAGGATTTAAAATGTCTGATATTTTGGTAACAACTTCTTGAGGAAGTGAAACTAATACATTATGGAATTTTAAAACATCATCATGTATATTATTTATCAAAAATTGTGCTTCCGCATGGATAAACCATACTTCAGGGTTTTCAGACCAAAATTGTGGTAATTTCAAAAATCTGCTAATTGGTTGGTTATTTGAAGTAGATGGTATTGAAACTGGTTGAATATTTGAAAGAGTTGGTGTTGTAAGAGTATTTTGTATCATTGTTGTAATTGTTGGATTATTCGAAAGAGAATTTTGTGCTAAAAGGGACGATGTAATTGTTGGACTATTAATTAAGGGAATGGTTGAAGGAGATAATGTAAAAATATTGCTTTGTATTGTTCGTGACAAGGTCGTAGGACTATGTGCAAGTGGCATATTTTCAATTAAAGAAGGTAAATTTGTTTCCATTGACCTTGTTAAGACCATAATATTAAAAAAAAATTATATATATATAGTATATTTAAAAAGTATATATATATACTGGAGGCAGAGCTAACAAATCAATATATATATATATATTTAATAGATTATTTTGATAATAAGTATTGAGTATGAAAATTTATCGGTTAATATGTATGTATATATCGTACAAAATAAAAATAACAAATATCAGCTAATTGAGAATTTAGAATGATTGATTGTAGCAAAAATTGAAATAGTTAGACTGTAGATTTTTGTTTAAAACAAAATAATAATATACTGAATAGCCCGTAAATGTTGATAGTGCTTTGTTGTTCTTCTTTGATAGAGACACATGAACGTTCACTGAATATCATGGAATGTGAGTTGTTGTATTACATTTTTGATAACGCTAAATCTTCTAATACATATATTCGTGATAGTAATAAGTGCGAATAGGTAGATATTAAGGTCTTATTTAATTGTAATCGTTGTCGCCGTTTATAATCTTACTCCACCGTTATAATCGTACTCCAACAAATTTCGGTAGATACAATGAAATTCAATATTGAAATTAATTAACGATGTTTGCAGGTCAGTAAATTGTATGCGCCGTTTATATGTACCAGGTTCGCAGAATCTAGGATCGCCAATTTAGTTGTTTATCCATCATTTAAATTAACTAATTTGTTCTTTTAAATATGATAAAATATAATATATACAAAGAAATTCTATTTAAATTTTCAGACAAAAATTGAAAGAATAATTTTAAACATTTTGTTGAAATATAAATCAAAAACCAAAATCACAAAACTTGATTATTTAAACAAATACAAAAGTACAAAATAAACAAGTTAACCAAAATTCCACCACACTATCCTCCTCTGTTTTTTCTCTGGCACACTGACCTTTAAGTCTTCTATCTCCCGCATTAACTTGAGCATTTCCATACGCTTCCTTAAATTAATCAGCTCTATATTCATCGGTTTTATGGATTTGGATATAGCTCCGGTAATAGCTGTGCAGCTGGAGAGAGATTTAGCAGCGGCGGTAGTGCCAGCGGCAGTGCAGGCAGCAGTGGTGTCAACGGCAGAGGCAATGGCAGTGGTCTGTGTAACATTGACACTAGAGTAAACGACAGTGGTAGTATCCTGAACGGCAGCAGTATCCTTATCGGCGGAAATTTCGGCATCAATGTTTTTATCGGCAGTGGTAGTATGGTCATGGACGGCGGCGGCAGCGTTGGGAACCTCAGTGTCAGCAGTTTCTGTAGAACCGGAGGTGGCGGCGGTGCTAGCATTTGTGCAGGATTTGTGCAACGGCGAAGTTGCATGGTTGAAGCAGTAGGGGGAAACTCAATTCCATTTGCTACCAACACGCTAACTATTTTATTCCTTGGATCGGACATTGTTTGATAAAATAATATAAAATTTTTGTAGACGATGGTTCAATTTTCACACCTGAGATGTAATTTATAATTAATCCCCAGTTTGAAGAATCATCACTGTCGTTTACTCTAGTGTCAATGTTACACAGACCACTGCCATTGCCTCTGCCGTTGACACCACTGTTGCCGCCTCTGCCGTTGACACCACTGCTGCCTGCACTGCCGCTGGCACTACCGCCGCTGCTAAATCTCTCTCCAGCTGCACAGCTATTACCGGAGCTATATCCAAATCCATAAAACCGATGAATATAGAGCTGATTAATTTAAGGAAGCGTATGGAAATGCTCAAGTTAATGCGGGAGATAGAAGACTTAAAGGTCAGTGTGCCAGAGAAAAAACAGAGGAGGATAGTGTGGTGGAATTTTGGTTAACTTGTTTATTTTGTACTTTTGTATTTGTTTAAATAATCAAGTTTTGTGATTTTGGTTTTTGATTTATATTTCAACAAAATGTTTAAAATTATTCTTTCAATTTTTGTCTGAAAATTTAAATAGAATTTCTTTGTATATATTATATTTTATCATATTTAAAAGAACAAATTAGTTAATTTAAATGATGGATAAACAACTAAATTGGCGATCCTAGATTCTGCGAACCTGGTACATATAAACGGCGCATACAATTTACTGACCTGCAAACATCGTTAATTAATTTCAATATTGAATTTCATTGTATCTACCGAAATTTGTTGGAGTACGATTATAACGGTGGAGTAAGATTATAAACGGCGACAACGATTACAATTAAATAAGACCTTAATATCTACCTATTCGCACTTATTACTATCACGAATATATGTATTAGAAGATTTAGCGTTATCAAAAATGTAATACAACAACTCACATTCCATGATATTCAGTGAACGTTCATGTGTCTCTATCAAAGAAGAACAACAAAGCACTATCAACATTTACGGGCTATTCAGTATATTATTATTTTGTTTTAAACAAAAATCTACAGTCTAACTATTTCAATTTTTGCTACAATCAATCATTCTAAATTCTCAATTAGCTGATATTTGTTATTTTTATTTTGTACGATATATACATACATATTAACCGATAAATTTTCATACTCAATACTTATTATCAAAATAATCTATTAAATATATATATATATATTGATTTGTTAGCTCTGCCTCCAGTATATATATATACTTTTTAAATATACTATATATATATAATTTTTTTTTAATATTATGGTCTTAACAAGGTCAATGGAAACAAATTTACCTTCTTTAATTGAAAATATGCCACTTGCACATAGTCCTACGACCTTGTCACGAACAATACAAAGCAATATTTTTACATTATCTCCTTCAACCATTCCCTTAATTAATAGTCCAACAATTACATCGTCCCTTTTAGCACAAAATTCTCTTTCGAATAATCCAACAATTACAACAATGATACAAAATACTCTTACAACACCAACTCTTTCAAATATTCAACCAGTTTCAATACCATCTACTTCAAATAACCAACCAATTAGCAGATTTTTGAAATTACCACAATTTTGGTCTGAAAACCCTGAAGTATGGTTTATCCATGCGGAAGCACAATTTTTGATAAATAATATACATGATGATGTTTTAAAATTCCATAATGTATTAGTTTCACTTCCTCAAGAAGTTGTTACCAAAATATCAGACATTTTAAATCCTCCTCTTCAATCAATAAATATAGCAAAATTAAGAGTATTTTATGTGAAAGGTTCAGTCAAAGTGAAGATAATCGCCTTGAGGAATTGCTTTCTAATACTCAGTTGGGTGATAGGAAACCTTCTGAGTTATATCGTGATATGAAATGCTTGATTGGTTCAAATTCAATTGTAAGTCAAGAGTTACTTTATAAACTTTGGGTACGTAAAATGCCACAACAAGTTCAAGCTCATTTGGCATCTTGTGATAAAGATACTATTAATAATAAAATTATTATTGCTGACAAAATTTATAACCTTTGTAATAAATCTCAAATTTCTGCAATTTCACAAAATTCATCTTTAGAAAATAGTGTTCGAAATCTTACTCATTTAACTTCAAAACTTTGTGAAAATTTAAATAAATTAACTTTTGATATAAATGAAAACTAATGAGCCGTCAAATTTTAATAATAGGACATTTAGGGGAAGGTCTTATTCTCCAAATAACATATGCTGGTATCATTTAAAATTTGGAAACAATGCTTTCAAATGTATTAAACCTTGTAATTTTTCTAATGGAAAACAAAATAATGTTAAAAACAATTTAAATTAAATCGTTCTATCATATCGGTGGCTGATGATAGATGTGCTAAAACTGCTAGCCGCCTTTTTGTTTTCGATAAACAGAACCACTTAAATTTTTTAATAGATACAGGAGCAGTAGTTTCAGTAGCTCCTGCTGCAAAATTTAAAACATTTAAGAGAAGATCTGAGCTTAATTTATCACCAGCCAATGGATCAGTTATTGAAACTTTTGGTACAAAATTACTCAAAGTGGATTTAGGTTTACGAAGGGAATTCAATTTTCCTTTTATTTTGACAAATTTAGAGACTCCAATTATTGGTGCAAATTTTCTCAAAAATTTTGGAATTTTAGTAGATGTTAAAAATAAATCAATAATAGATTCAGAAACAAAATTAAAAGCTGTTGGCTCTTTTGGGTTTTCTGAAATTTTCGAGTTAAAATTACCAATGGAAACTAACAAATTTTCTGAATTAATTAAACAGTTTCCTGAGGTTATTGTGGAGCCTAATTATAATAAAATAATTAAACATAATACAATTCATAGAATTGAAACTAAAGGAAATTTACCATTTTCAAGACCAAATCGCTTAGATTCACTAAAACTTAAAATAGCTAAAACAGAATTTGAGTATTTAGTTAAAATTGGTGTTTGTAGGCCTTCATTTTCCTCTATTGCTTCATGTTGTTGTTGTTGTTGTTGTAGCGACTACTTAACCTGCCTAGGATGTCACCCGCAGCAGTATCCTTATCGGCGGAAATTTCGGCATCAATGTTTTTATCGGCAGTGGTAGTATGGTCATGGACGGCGGCGGCAGCGTTGGGAACCTCAGTGTCAGCAGTTTCTGTAGAACCGGAGGTGGCGGCGGTGCTAGCATTTGTGCAGGATTTGTGCAACGGCGAAGTTGCATGGTTGAAGCAGTAGGGGGAAACTCAATTCCATTTGCTACCAACACGCTAACTATTTTATTCCTTGGATCGGACATTGTTTGATAAAATAATATAAAATTTTTGTAGACGATGGTTCGATTTTCACACCTGAGATGTAATTTATAATTAATTCCACTAGATGATTCTTCAAACTGGGGATTAAATAAAACACGATCTCTGGTTGTCAATCTCCAAATCGTAATCCTTTGACATGCCGGAAATCCCTTTCGGCTGCCCTTTTATTATTCACCTCTTTTCTTCTTTCTACCTAGTTTTTCCTTAATCTATTACGCAACCGCGTAGGGTTGCTACTTTACTCTTTTAGCGATTGGCCATTTTACACTCCATTACAATTATTCGATGAAGAAAAAAAATTATTTTTCAAATAAGAGTTACGCGTCAACGTTTATTTTCTTTTTTGGGGATAAGAGTTATTTGTCAACGTTTATTTTAATTTTTGGAGATAAGAGTTATTTGTCAACGTTTAATTTTTACGTTGCTGGATAACTGTTATGGATAGAAATTTTTTTTTTCGTTGCCAAAAAAAATTTGAATTTAAAATAAATTTTGATATTTCCTTCATAATAGTTTCTGGATGATAAATATTAGTATTCACACAAACTCTTCGTTGCACATACTCTTACCTTAGCCCATACATTTCTTGCTCCACCTGTTTCGTCGTTTGACACTGGCTGCCGCCCATTTATCACAACGTGGTATAAGATCTGGATGCGTGATTTTCGATCGGAGGACAGCTATGTTGCCTGGTGGAGCTTTGTGTATAAACCTGCTGGTGGATATGATCATGTTTCGGGCACAGGCGAAGTCGATCATACGAGGAAGTCCCATCGTAGAAGCTGAACTTTACGAGTCTAGGGCCGAACACACCCTCTTTACTATCCATGTTGTTCAGTTTAGACGCATTAAAATTTGTATAGCCTTTGAGCATGGCACCGCTTCCTTTTCCAAAACTATATACAGCTTATGCTGTACTCAGGAAACCCACGAATCTGATGTAAAAATTGCAGGCTGCATGTATATCCCTCTATCGTAAAACACACAGCCATATCTACCACGTTGTCATAGATGCGTCAAAGTTTTAGTTGTTCGAATGCAAGATTAGTACCCTTCTCTGTACGAAAAAATAAGTGCAGTAAAATATGAATGAGCAGTGGGAGCATATAGCAACGGCTGGCGTGGTGTGGCGGTAGTGTTGCCGTTTGAATTTTTTTTTTTCAAGAACGTGGTCGCCCCACGGCAGTGGTTTGGCAAACTCTCCGAGTGTATTTCTGCCAATTTGTAGTAAAAATTAGAAGCAGCCACAAATTGATAGCGGAGTTCATCCGGAAAATCTTTACTTACACGATAATGAAGAGTGCCGCGTTGCAACGCAAAAGGATGCTGCCTACAGAGCCACGCGAAACTATTTTAAGGAAAAAATTTTATTTTCAAACTCAAATTTTTTTTGCCAACGAAAAAAAAATGTTCTCTCATTGGTTTCCTCGCAAAGCGGTGCCGCAATATAACGTTCGCTATATAGCGGCCGCTATGCCTGCCGTCATTAACGGCACCGCTTTCTTGTAAAGTTCGATGAGCACTGTGGTCAATTTGACCGATTTTGTTTACACTATTTTGCTTCCTGTTCTTGATTTTTTTATTTTTATTGATTTCTAATATCTTTCTCAAAACGACAGGAATGTCACAACTGTTGTTTTGTGTGAAAATATTTGAAATATTTTATTGAATTATTTTTTGTCTCTGCTTTCAAGCAAATGGTAGTTAAAAGGAGAGCATGAAGCAGAGAACTGTCAAAAACGTCTCGGACTGCTGAACCTTGTATAATTCAACAATGTTTCTACCTATTATGATTTCCGAGAAAAAATTCCAGAAAAAACATCAGGTTTTCGGGCCAACAAGGTAGAAAATCCTGCCTTAATACAAGGATTGCTGAGACGTCCCAAACTAAAGTTGACCTATTATATGCAAATGCAGACATAGTGGAAATCTCGTGAACAACAGAATTTCAGATCATAAAACCATTTCATTCTCCGTTAAAGTTAATAATTCAAATCCTTTGCGAAAAGTGTTTACATCAACACCTTGTGAAAATTACTCTGCGGAGAACCTGATACATTTGTTACAATGTGACTTCAGTACATTGAATACTATGAATATCGATGATATGGTCGAATACATAAATGCTTGTTTAATGTTGTATGGGCTCATTAACCTCCGAGAAAATTCGAACGTTAAAACTTAGAAATAAATGGTACGACCATGAACTGACCGAAATTAATAAACATAGATATTTCTTGCAGCTGCAAGCCAGGTTTACGGGTGACTATACGGAATACAA
The DNA here is from genome assembly GCA_949987695.1 of Merzomyia westermanni. Classification (NCBI taxonomy): domain Eukaryota; kingdom Metazoa; phylum Arthropoda; class Insecta; order Diptera; family Tephritidae; genus Merzomyia; species Merzomyia westermanni. The sequence continues at coordinate 121,825,996 of OX465290.1, forward strand.
CGCCATTGAAAAGCACTATAAAAAACTCATAAAAATAAAGAAAGTTAAGTACATGGAAAATAAAATTGATCTAAATAGTGCTGACAGTAAATTAATGTGGAAACACTGAAACAAGCAGTCAACTTAACTGAGGAGAAAGACAGTATCTTGACGGTTATTGTTAAAGGGGTAACATATGAGACACCCAAAGACAGCGCTGAAGCTCTAGACAAATTTTTTATTGATAGCATTGTTAATATAAATAGGGAAATTGAAGAAGTGGCTAGTAGCAACAACATTATGTGCACTAACAGGACATGTATGAAATACGAAGAAATAAACGTTGATCATATGATTAAAATTGTCAACAGATTTAAAAATGAAATTGGCGGCAAAAACCTACTTGCGGAAGGAGTAATAAAATATTCGATTTCATAAATGGGACATTTTTTTGCTGAAATTATAAATAAGTCCATTAAAACTGGAATAGTGCCTACCCCATGGAAAATATCAACAATAGTACCAATAAGAAAAGTAAAAAATTTAGTTTTAGGTGAGGAGTTTAGACCGATTAACACTTTACCAAATATTGAAAAAATTCTTGATAGTAGTAAAAAACCAACTTGTTAATTATATCGAATATCAGGTTTCAGAGAAGGGAATTCTTGCAAAACGGCATTGAGTTACGTTATCTCGAGTCGGAAAGAGGAACAAAATATAGTTTCAGTTTTCATAGATCTGAAGAGAGCATTTGAAACAATAGACCGAGATCTAATGCTCGCGAAACTACAGAAACTTTTTAACAAACCGCAAACAAAAAACAGCTATAGAGTCGGTGGTCTCCGAAGAGGCCATGGTGAAAATAGGATTGCCAGAAGGATCGGTGTTAGCGCTTGTCCTATTTAATACATATATAAATGATTCAACCTCGGCCTTGAAATATAGCAAAATACGGCTGTTTGCGGACGATGATTTGTTAGAAGTAAGTGAATTAGTAATTAGGGTAGCAAGGAGCAAAATGCAGGAACACCTCAACTCCCTATATATGTAGGTGGCTTTGTAGCAACAAAATAAAACTTAATGTTAGTAAAACAAATTTCACGGTCATATCCAGAACACTGAATAAAGATTCCCATAAAATTGAGCTAGAAATTATGAATACAAAGATTGAGGAAGTGAAAATATTCAAGTATTTAGGGTTTCAGACTGAGAATAGGTTGAAGTTTAATGATCATACTGATTATATAGTGGCAAAAATTGGCAAGAAGATTTGATTCTGTAAAAGAACATGTAAATATATAAGTAAAAAATATAAGTTGAAAGTCTACAGGTCCATAATAGAGCCACACTTCATTTATGGCGCAACAATATTTTTTATTGCCAGTGACGCACAAGTTGATAAACTACAGGTTATACATATCAAAGCTATGAGATTTATCTTAAACCAGCGATATGACGCTCCAATACAAAGCATGCTCGAAACACTAAATTGGGCCAGTGTAAACAGAATATTTTATCATAGTGTGATTAATATGAAGCGTGGTATATTGCCTGTGTATTTGAGCGATAAACTTATGTATGTCAATGAACCCCACTCATATGCAGTTACAGAAAATAATCATTTTAGATTACCTATCTTTAAAACGGAACTGAACAAGGAAAATATATTTTATAAAGGCTTAAAATCTTTTAAGGAACTTGCAAGTCATATAAAAGATATTAAAGATGTAAGCAAAAAAAAGTTTAATGTTATATTGTAAAACCCACCCAATACGATAAAAATCTTTTTTTTTATTATTTATTTATTGAATGTTTTCCTAGCACAACAATTTAACAACATTATTTTTTAGTGCTAGTCGGTACAGCAAAAGTTACATAGTAAAAATAAGGTTTTTAGTTATAGTAATAATAGTAATAACTGTATGTATTAAAGCATAGTAGGAAAGGAACTAGTACAAAGAAATAAGGAAGAAAGGATAGGAGGATAGATATTAGGAAAGAATAATAATTTAGCATAATAAATCCGACAGCCATGCCATTCGTATATTCGAGGTATATATACACGGGCGTTCGGAAGGCGTCAGCAGGTGTGAGAAAAGAATTTTTGTCAATTAAAGAAAAATTTCAGCTCCCTTTTGAAATGCAGTGCATTGCCTATCACCCTCAGTCTGGGAGGGAGGGAGTTCCAAAGACGAATCGAAGTAACGAAAAATTGTCGTTCTGAAATTAGCATACGATGTTTAACATGCTTTAGAAGAAGCACGGACCTTGAGGACTGAAGAAATTTAAGTCTACGGAAAAGATAGTGAGGCTCCTGCGTGTAAATGATCTTGTGCAGAAAGGTCAACGTTCTCACATTTACCAGATCATCTAGAGAAATATCAAGCAACCCCTGTGCGTAAGCAGTAATAGAAACGGAAACGTGATCGAAACTTTTCAACGCAAAGACATACCTGGCAATATTGTTGTAAGCGACATTTAGATTCTTTTTGCTCTCGTAGTCAGTTTGAGTACACTTCACAACCATGGAGGACAGTGGGTATTAAGTACGTTTTGGCCAAAAGCCATCTAATGTGCTGAGGGGTGAAATACTGTGTTAACCATAGAGAGCGAAGCATTCCGTATACTTTCCCTACCGTTCTGAGAATATGATTTTTCCATGTCAATGTTTTGTTAAAGATTATACCAAGGTTTTTCGCTGTGTCGACGTATTCAATAACGGAGCTATCAAGAAAGATGCTGTCTAACCCGTTCGTAGCAATTCGCTTTCTATATATGACGATACATTTGGACTTTATAGGGTTTATACACAAGCCATTCTGAGAAGCCCATGTGCCTATTCGTGTTAAATCATTATTTAAATTGCTTATGCATGAAGTGCTACGATCAATAGGACAAAACGTATATAATTGGACATCGTCAGCGTAGATGTGGACATTGCAGTACTTTAGGACCTTTGGTAAGTCATTTATATACAGCACAAATAGTAGGGGGCCCAGAATTGAGCCTTGTGGTACTCCTCTTGAAACGTCTAAGAAGTCTGACGTTTTGCTGCCAATGCATAGTGCCTGTGCTCTGCCACAAAGGTAAGATCTAATGAGGGCGATTGCATGGCTGGAGAAGTTAAAAAGAGTTTTTTCAGCTTCTTACATAGTAAGGAATGGTCGACAGAGTCAAATGCTTTTCAATGGTCGAGAAGGGTAAGGAAGGCCATGAAGTTGTCATCAATTCGCTCTCTAATATCTTCAATCCCGTCAAGGAGAGCGGTGGTACATCCTCTTTTAGGTCTGAAACCGGATTGACGGTCCGTTAAGAGCTTATTTGCATGGACATAACAAGCGATCTGGCGGTGTAAGATTCGTTAGGTGCCTTTCGATAGGAAAGGTAAAATAGCAATCGGCCTGTACTCGGTGTTTTTCTTACGAAGAGGTACAAGTTTAGCGACTTCCCAGCATTTAGGAAATACACAGGTTGTTAATACAGAGTTCACCAGATGGGTTATGTAGGGAAGGATAACTTTCAAAAATTTAGGGCATATGCCATCGAACCCCATGGCAGTAGACTTCACTGAGAGTATGGCTTGCACGACATCGCAATCATCGACACAATCAAACTGAAGAGAGCTGGCATCAACATTGACATGACCACTGTAGCTATCATCGCATATGGTGCCAGAAACATTTGACAGGCTTGCAAATTTGCGGTTAATGTCAATAGCGTCGACTTCGTTGAGGTTAGCTTTATCAGGTTTGGATTTTCCGATGCCAATTGCCTTGTTTTCCAGGTTTCCTTTGTGTTTAAAGCTGAACTGAACTTTTCGCTGTAATAATTGCTTTAGCCAATCTTATGGCTTTGTTGGCACATAGCCGAGCCTGTTTAAAGCGCGCGTTCGTTTCTCCCGTTCTAAATCGTTTCCACCGCGAGTAAGCAACATTGCGCAAGTTAATAAGATAATTTATTCTGCCATTAAACCAAGGGTTGTCATTTGGTTTAGCAACTTTTTGTTTTATTGGGACGTGGTCATCAAATAGACGGATGAAACGATCTTGAAAGAACTTGGCCTGCTCACCGACCGATGGTAGCGTACGAATCAAACCCCAGTCTACAGACTCTACTGCTTCGGCAAGAGAGCTATAACTTATGCTTTTGAAGTTACGATAAGTATAAGAACATGGCCTGCGTGAAGTTTGAAAGTTGTACGTAAGGAATATGAGGTCGTGTTTTGAGAAGACAGACGCTGATAGCTGGTTGTAGTAAAGCAAGTTATGAAGACCATTTAGAAAGAATAAGTCTAGTAGCGAGGAACCCGTGTTAGTAAAATGTGTTGGTGTAGTAGAGTTTACGGGTATGAGTCCTAGAGATTCCATGCTTAGTTTTAAACTGGGATCCACGAGCAGGTTACTATTGAAATCGCCTGAGATGATAATGTCTTCGTAATTTAAAAGTAGCGGTTGCAGAAAATCGATAAAACCGGTGTAGTTTGTTTGACGGTTGGGATTATATGCACAGCCAACCAAGAGCCTTTGTCTGTTCCCGGAATGGGTTTCAATGAACGCATATTCGATAGAATCACTGGGGCATGACTTACAACACAATTTACATGACAGACCAACTTTGACATACATAGCAACACCACCACCATGGCCACCCCTATCGGCTCTGAAAAGTTGGTAGCCATCCAATTTCACAAGGCCGGCGGAAAACCAGGTCTATTCTTCTTCTTTTCTTTCATGGTCGGAAAATTAGCGGAGTACCTAAATCCATACTTCACATACATTAATGGAGGAGTCGAAGCCATGGATTTCCAACTTCCCTGTCAGTGTAGATATCAAAAGGAGAGATGCTGTGTTGTTCGGAATTACGTACATTCAGACAACATTCATAAAACAGTTCTCTATACAAATAGACAACTTTCTTCTAGGAGCTGGAGTATGGGTGGATTGGAAGCACGTCCATTTTTGTTAATAGGTAATAAATTTGTTATACTAAGTTTTAAGGGCTGAAAAGCCGTAATAATAAATAAATACAGCGGGTGCCACCTACTAAAACCTAACGAGGGGGAATCCTATTGACCGATATCGCTTCTCTCGCCAGTAGTAAAGACTAACTAACTTGCGGCTCGCCGAACATCAGCATGGTTTCCGTAAAATGCATTTCAAGACCACCGCGCTTAACGCCAATACCACTCAGATAAGTGTCAGGACTGTACTGGTTGCACGCGCGACTTATTAATGACCTTGAAGACCCAACTCTTCCCCCCTGTCTAAAGTGTTCGACAGCCCATTATCTGAGTGCTCGGCAGTCTTCGTTTCAATTCAGAGGCGAACGATCAAAGCCACGTATTATCAAACAAGGGGTGCCACAGGGTGGTGTCAACAACAACAACCATATGGGTGTAATCAATAACCCATCAGCCAATAGCCTTATATGTAGCTAGCAACGTTTCTTTATATTTTCCCCAAGTACAGCCGGTCAGCAACTGTTGTGAGTAAGTTAAGTAATAAATTTAAGCTAAGATGCCAACTGTCAGTAGGGGTTACACACATATACATACACATATATTGTAGTATATAACATATATAACATAGTAAGTAGCCAGAAGTCATTTCATGAATATAAAGCATACAAAACCAAATGCACCTGTTTTATTACTTCTAACACGACGCTGCGGCAGAGGTGAACGAGTATCGTTTAAAAATAAAAATAAAAAAAGAAGCAGTAATCGCACATTGTAATTCGCGAAAAAATAAAATTTATAAGTTATAGCCAAAAATATGACGACCACGGCAGGAAATTCGGCAATCACAACGACATCTACTTCTTTAACAGGATTAAAACCCCCAGGTAACTTACAGAAGTTGAATTCAGAAGGTTGGACGATATGGAAACAGCTTTTTGAAATATACAGAATTGCATCAGGCACGAACAAAATGGCAGACGAAGTACAGGTGGAGATATTGCACTTTCACTGTTAACAACAACAACATATTGTACTTTGTGCCTATTAAGAATGGAAGCGTCTACTCCCATCTGTTTTTACGAGAAATCAAGAATCTGGTGAGTCATTCGACGCCTATTTAACAGAATTAAGAAAACTGAGTACAGACTGTAATTTTGGTACACTGAAACACCGATTAAAAAGGGATCGTATAGTTGCCGGTATACAAGATAATCGAGTCAAACACAGATTATTACGAGAAATTGACCTAACGTTGGAAAAAACCATTAAAATTAATCGTAAAATCGCAGAATTATCAGAAAAGCAGGTAAAACAATTTGAAGCGACAAGAGAAATTGCCAGCATAAGCAAGCACGACAGCAGTACTTACAAAAACAGAGGTGGCAAAAACACAAAAGTTCAACGAACACCCACATCAGCTTCAGCATCACAACCAAACGGCGCGAAACACGAGGAAGCATGTCAACGATGCGGTTATAGTCACCGTTACAAGAATTGTCCAGGGTTTGACAAAGAATGCAGACAATGTGAAAAGCAACGGTAAAGGCGTTCGGTAAAGGCTGTTGAGATGAGTGACAAGCAGGAAGATGAGGACTTAGATGACTTTTTTTGTGATTGGATTAGTGTAGATTTGGTAAATGCACATAATGAATGGGTACAAAATATATACATTTTGTATGCAAATAAAAAAGTACCATTTAAAATTGACACGGGAGCACAATGTAATATAATACCTGTTGAGTTATGCAAAAAGCTGAAAAGCAAAAAGTATGTAAAATCGAATGTAATTAAAAAATATATATAGGTAAAATAAAAGATTACCAATATAAAATAGAGTTAAAAGAAGGAACTGAGGGAACCAGTTGTTGTGGTAGCGACTATTTAACCTGCCTAAAGTATCAACTTTTATCCAACATTGTCATCAGGCTCTTCTAACAGAAGTCCCAGAAACCTCGCGGCTTCAACAGGGGTGGACCCTCCAGTAGGGGTTATACAAGGTGGCGCAAAAGTAATCCTCCTATCAGAAAATGCTATAAATTTTGCGATTGGCCCCTAAAGTCAGTTCTGTTTTGACATTTGTGTAGTAAACACATGCGAAATACACGTTAATAAACAATGTTACGCTACACTGCTCCAGAACGCGGAATATTGCTGACTATTTATTTCGGTCGGTGAAAAACGGTTACTGCGCAAAAGTAATCCTCCTATCAGAAAATGCTATAAATTTTGCGATTGGCCCCTAAAGTCAGTTCTGTTTTGACATTTGTGTAGTAAACACATGCGAAATACACGGTAATAAACAATGTTACGCTACACTGCTCCAGAACGCGGAATATTGCTGACTATTTATTTGACCAATAATCGGTCGGGGCCAAACGGTTACTGTGAATGGTGAGCGCTACACAGCAATGATCAACGAGTTCTTTTTGCCGCAACTTGATGAATTGGGATTGGAAAACATGTGGTGCAACAGCACACACTGCACGTGCCACAACCGATATGCTGAACATCGGAAGCTTACTTTTGCGCCACCTTGTATATGTATGCATACACATATATTGTAGTATATATACATATCATGATGAGAACTGACACTTGGTATTGTACGACACGAGCAATCAGTCGCTCAGTAACATTGTAAGTAGCCAGAAGTCATTTCATGAATATAGAGCATACAAAACCAAATACACCTGTTTTATTACTTCTAACAGAAACTTGAGGATCTTGTTGCGGCTCTGTGTGAAGCTGTTGTCGAACGTCACACCCAGGATTTTAGGGTGGTTGACAGTAGGTAGAGGCACTCCATCTACGCGGACGTTTAACTCTTGTACCATCTGCACATTCCACGTCGTAAAAAGAGTCGCCGTCGATTTATTCGGAGACAGGGTCAGATTCGCTGGAAAGGTCTCGCAGGTACCATTGATTCCCCCTACAGAGTTCGTCAATGGACCCGAAGCCATAATCGTGCAGTCGTCAGCATAGGATACAAGGGAGACTCCGTCTGGTTGGGGAGGAAGTCTTGAAATATATAAATTACGGATATGATGCCTCTCATTACCCATATTTTGTTTCCTTACTGCAGGAGGGGTGACATGACCTAGGTCATACCAAATCGCTACCGCTACAATCGGGCAGTACCGCAAGCAAGTATCGGAGCGTACCGGGTTCATATCCGGCAAAGGACTGTCACTTTCGACAACACTCCCCAAAACCATCGGGGATTAATTTTGTCGTTACAACCAACGCAGAACACATTTATAACTATTAAAGGATTTATAATATTAATTCTGCTGGTGGTCGTAAAAAAATACCAAATATTGCAGACGATAACATTTTTGATACCCTATATTAACTTTGGGGGTACATGGTATTTATGTGCAGAACAACTTTCTATTTCTGCAAAAAACTAGCTTCTGCACATTTCGGAACACTCAATATGTGTAGTTACAACAACCAAATGAAAATGACAGTATATTTTCAAGTTTGATTGCAAATATCTCTAGACAGAAATATATAAGCTGTGTTCGGTGACTAAACTTGCAAAGAACTGCCAGTAAAGTGAGAGTGACGTAAACCTCTCTCGAAACGCCAAAAGTAAAAAGTTTTCGCCGAACAGCTGTTGCTTTTGATTGTTTAATAGCTCAAATTTTTACATTTTTGTTTTTGCTTTCCTGTTACGATCAGCTGTTTTTCACTTGCAAGTTTTACTGAGTAAAATTTATTTATTTATTTGCAACTCTCTCTCGCTCTCAATGAAATGTTAAAATGCGCTCTTTCGCTGGAAATGTTTTGTGTCACCGAACACTTTCCAGTAAAAACTTTATAAAATTTAAAAAAATCTAATTTAAGAATTCTTACCTTTATTCTTACAGGGTATTGCAGACTCAACAGCCCATGCACAAATTCGGTTTAAGGGTAGACGACAAATGCCGGTTTTGTCACACGACATCGGAGACTGCAGAGCACATCCTTCTGGTATGCGAGGCAGAGCACAATTCTTGGGAGCACCATTATCAGAGCATACTCAAATACAAACCCTCAAGCCTACTGAAATAATCACCGTCCTGAGGGAGGTTGGCTTGGATGAGTTGTTGTGAACAAATGAGGGCACAATATATCTCCTGGTAGCAGAGCTATCCTCGACAAATCTATCTATCTATCTAATGTCTAAATCACCCCTTTAACGTGTTGCCCAAGGGACTATCACCCCGACATAAATGCGTTGCTAAGAGGTGATAACGGTTTAATCCTCGGCGATTTTAACGCACACCATGATCTCTGGCACTCCAATCTGCCCGTAGACAACATACCCTACTAGACAGGCACCAGTTAAATGGTAAGTCAGATAACCTCTCGGCCTGACTTGAGTTTGCGTTATTTTTCTCAATTAGTTTCTGAAGAGCAGTGTGCCAAATCTAGCCACGTGTTTGCTGTCCGTGTGTACACGCACAGTATACGGCATCCCTTTCTATCGCATGTAAAACCACATATATCTGCGCTCTTCACTTTCATTATCTATAATGCAAAGTTTGATTAGCACTAACAGTTAGGTATAGTGCAAACCCATGGTTATGAGTATGGTTAACATGCGCCAGGCCGAATGGTTATGAATGGCGGAAACTTCATATATAGCTAACAATGAAAAGAAAATTATTTGTATTATAGTATTGTATCTCTTACTAAACTCTAAAGGAGGGATGACATGACCTAGAAGGTTTCGCTGGTCATACCAAATCGCTACCATGACAGTCGGGCAGTACCGGCGCGTTCATATCCGGCCAAGGACTGTTAATTCGACAGCACTCCCCAAAACCTTCGGGTGTTTTTGTCGTTATCACAACAACAACCAAATAAAGAGAATTCGAGAAAAAGCAAGTTCTAGAGGTACAGGGCAGACCACATGCGAGGTGTCCAGGCAAACGTGGCCCGCATCTATAGGAAACGGACCGAGTCCATACTCAACCCCAAACGACCCTCCCAGGCCCCTTGATTGGGATACTCTCGAGACATTGCCTAATGCGAATACATGGTGAACGTAGGCGGTCCCTTCAATTGACTTCTGTCGTAGCTGTAGGAACGAGGAGGAAATAGAAAGTATTGATAACTACCTCTGCAGCTGCCCCGCACTGGCTAGAACTCGATTGAATGCCTAAACAGGTACTTATTCACTAGTTTAGAGGAGCTAGGCTCCGCCGAGAGGAGACAGGATGGTTCAACTTCCTAAATGTTTAAAGGAGGATGGGACTGAGCCCTTATTTAGCGGTAACACAACGGGTCATTCGGCCTAAGTGTGCCTCTCGGCGGTACCTTAACCTAACCAAGTTTCTCAACATTTATTGATAACATAAAATTAAAAGTCTTGGAACAAATATATTTAAATACGGAAACCATGGTCCTGCTATTAGTTTGGGAATTAGTTGGACCATGACGGAAACGATTTGTTATTTCTTCCTACTCTTGATAAAAATAACAAATATTTGAACCCGGTTTTTTTTTGTTTGTGTGTTGGCCACAGACTTTATCTCCACACGCCAGGTATTTCCTCTTGTTTAGATGGTATTCGTTTTGGTTTCTACACTTGAGTGTGTACGTGATCGATTACCCTGATATGGTTAAAAATTGTTTGGGTTTTAAAAACTTTGTTTCAGTTGCTACACGAGCGTGTAGATTTTTTCAAAATGTTATTAATCCAAATGTTCAATGTATACCGTGGTGACAGAAACAGTGATGCCATGTTAACGTTAGGTTGTTTCTTAGTCTGTATAAAGCATTATTGATGATTGCTTTGACTAATGTTTAGAACGTTATTTTTGCTTTCGTAAAGAATTCTTCAAGTTGTGTGATCTTGTTTGTTTCAAAACCATGGAAAATTTGTTCAAAGGTGGTGTAGTCTTTGAATATATTCAGGCCTGTGCGAGCGTGTTCGAGAAGCTTGCACCCAAAGATTTTGTGGATGTGGCTCTCAGTTTCTCCACAAGCACATGTTTGTTTCTAGTATCTTGATTTTATGCAGGTATGCCCCTTTATAGGTGTATCCAACGAGCACTCTGTTGAGTGTTTTTATTTGTTTTGCGCTTAGCATTTGGCATTTACGAAACCATGGTTTGTTTGGTCTACTTGGAAGAAATAAACTGATGAGGAGAGTTTGTCTGTCTCTGGCGTAGTTGAGTGTTTCTTCCTACCATGTGTCCAATATTTTGTTTTTAATGAGCCTAAGGGCTTGTTGTTTGGAAGGTTTGACTAGAATTATGTTATCACAGTTTAGTGCGCATTTAGCAAGTATGTCCTCTTTCTCGTTTCCAGTAATAGCTTTGAGACTGAGTATCGCAACTTCGTGCAGTAGGTAGTTTATGCATACTGTTGCTGACTTCCTTGTCCTAGAGGCAAATTAGTGTTTGCGAAGTATTTGATTTTCTTCTATGTGACTGGAGATTCTGTCTTTAAGGCATAGGTCTATGCATTTAATCAAGACAGGTATAAGGGTCTAAAGTTATTCTTCTTCTTTAAATGGTCATCTAACCGCCTGGGCGATTTTGACCGTCCAACATAGCTCGCCAGTCGTTTCTTCGTTGCGCCAATTGGAAACACCGCGGGATCGCAAATCGGTCTCCACTTGGTCCTTCCATCGGAGTGGTGGTCTCCCTCTTCCTCTGCTTCCACCGGGTGCCGATAAGAATACCTTCTGGGCTGGAGCATCTTCGCTCATTCGCACTACGTGGCCTAGCCAGCGAAGCCGCTGTGTTTTAATTCGCTGAACTATGTCGGCGTCTGCGTAAAGTTCATACAGCTCATCATTAAATCTTCTTCGGTACTCGCCGTCGCCAACGCGTAGAGGTCCACAAATCTAAAGTTATTAAGGCCACTTAAATCCTTTCCCTTCTTTGGAATGGGGACTACCTTAGTGGTGCGCCATCTATCAGGAATTTGATTTGTTAAAAAGGCATTGTTTAATCCGGTTCTAATGTTGTTCAGAGCCGACTTCTTCTTTTCGATGTTTAGAATAGATTTTAGTTCATCGAAGCTGATTTTTAGTGAATTTGTTGGGGTTGACTCAATGCTAATTGGGAGGATTTCTGAAAAGGGGACTTGATTTTTTAAGATTTGGAGGTAAACTTTGTCATTGTCCGGGGACCACTCAAACTTGTTTGAGTTTTTAAAATCTCTTCTCATTGCTTTAACGAATTTCCAGGATTCTTTTGTAGATGGGTCTTCATTGAGTTCATTAATTTTAGATTAAAGCTTGCAGCTTAGGCTTTTTTATTTCGTTTCTCCATTCTTTTTTGGTGTCTTGAAGGGCTTGGAGGTTTTCCAGCGAGGGGTGGAGTTTGCACTTCTGAAATGCGATTCTAAGGAATCGATAACTTTTGGCTATTGTGTCGTTCCACCATGCTTTGGGGGAATGGTTACCTTCAATAACATGGCTCGCAACTTTTATTTCGTAGTTGAACTTTAGGTGGATATCCTCTCATTACCCATCTCTCCTTCCGTAAGGGGTGACATGACCTAGAAGGTTCCACTGGTCATACCAAATCGCTACCACGACAGTCGGGCAGTACCGCAAGGGAGTACCGGAGCGTACCGGATTAATATCCCGCCAAGGACTTTCAGTTCGACAGCAACCCCAAAAAACCTTCGGGGAGTGTTTTTGTCGTTACAACAACAACAACAACATCCTCAATGTCAGGCTCTATGTCAATGTGTTTGAGGTTCTCCATTAGTTTTTTGTTGGAGCGAAATTTTAAGCCTGCCATTGTGATTGAGGTTGTTTCAATGATGATTGGGAAGTGGTGACTTCCGCCAAGTCTAATGCTGTCTACTTTCCACTTGAAATGAAGGTTGCAGTTAGAGAAGGATAGATCTAGAACTGATCCCGTGTTAGACATAAGGTCCGTTTTAAAGGTGATGGAGCCGTCATTTAGACATGAAAAGTTATGTTCGTCAATTATGTTGTGGAGGTTATTGCCCCTGCACGGTCCCTACTTGTATAGCTGCTAAATCTTCATTTAGTGCATTAGCATACAATTTTCCTTTTAGTGTATTCATTTATTCTTAGGCGCCACCTAGGTGCTCCCTAGCTCCCTCTTTTTGTAAAATTTGGAGAATATCGTTAAAGTCTTTTTTGTTGCTTTCCCTAGGTTTCCTGGGCGGTCTGCTGCGATTTGATTCCGCGAATGCTTTTTAAACTACTGTGTTGTACTTTGTTCTTGTGAGTTTTCCGCTTATTGTTAGGTTCCTGTTCTTCGTGCTATCATTTGTTTCCGGAAGCTTGGGGAAATCTGTGTCATCGGTTAGTATGTCAAATTGGTTACTTCTGTTTCGCAGGTGTAATTTTCGCAATGAGGTAGACCGCATTTGATGCGACTCTTTTTAGATTTGCATGATGTTTGAACATGGCCAAGCCTCCTGCAGTTGAGGGATTGACCCCGGGGGGGGGGAATAAAAAATTCTACTAAAATTCTTACATTTGGAATGTCTTTGCCGATGAAACCTAGTTTTACCGTTGTTGTAGGTACAAATGCGTTGTCTTCATGAATTTTGCGCGAAAACCGCCGAACCGAGTTGATCTGCACAGACGATTGTGCATTTGCTTTTATTTCTTCGTAGTCATATGTTGGCAGAATGTCCCTGATGACACCATATGTTTCAAAGGCTGACCTCGGAACAAAGGCTTTTTTTATTTTGTCATTTAGAAGAAAGTTGTTGGCTGCTGCCGCGTTTTTAAAAATGACTTTATATAATGATTTGCCTATGGCATAGATGAGATCAATGTCTTTTAGTTTTAAGTGTTTTATAGCGTTGAAAGGATTTAGTCCATTAGTTTGTCATTTGTCATGTCCTCGCAGGCTGACGACTCCACAAGTACAAAGTATGTACCACTATATTCGGGTGGATAGAATACCGTTACCGTACCTGTATTTTCTGGTTGTGTCAAGATATATGTGTGTGTGTTCTTGTCTTGTTCCTCTTGTCCGTTGTTCGTATTGTCCGTGTGTGTGTCTAATACATCTGAGTGTATGTTTTTAGGAACGTTAATATTGGCTGGAAAAATTGCGTCAGTTTTCCTATCAACTCTCCTAACCTCTTTTTTTTCTCGTTGGATGCTAAAGAGGGTTTTACCTTGGCTGTTGTTCTAGCTCCCTTTTTGTCCTACTACTTTTTGCATTGTAGACTGCAGAATTATCGTTAATTGGTGACACCATCGATGTAGATGTCGAGGGTGCCATTTCAGGTTTGGCCTTTCTGCCAGCTGTGGTGGTCATTGAAGAATTGGAACACGAGTGAGGGTGAAAAATTTGGGTTCTATCTACACTAACAATGATTCCCTCAGTTCTGTAGGGATTTGAAAACAAGATCACTTACCTGGTTTACTTTTAATCTGGTGCACCTTAAGTGGTTGTACAGCATTAAGCGATTGTTTAGGTTTTTGTATGAGGAACTTTGACTTTTGATTTAGTATTTTGTTTTTGCTTTTTTTCAGGCAATAAGCTACAGCACAGATTTGTGCGCGCGGAATTGCAAATATAATGATGTTAAAATTACATGTGTTTGTCAGTTTATGGTTATGTTCGAAACTTTTTAAGCTTAAAAGAGTTTTGTCCAGGACACGTCCACACACATTTGAAAGCAAGGGTCTTGGTTATGGTTTTAAATATTTTTAATGATAATTTATTGTATTATTTCTGACACAGGCACTCGTGTTCAGGCTTTGCAAACAAATGTTTTCGTGTCTGAGCTTCTTTGATATATGTACTCGATGATATTCAATAAATTTTGGCGGGAATATAAACTCTTTTGGCGCGGCACTTATCACACTTTTTATGCAACGTCCGTTCTACTTAGTAGTCAAGAAGAGAATGCATAATGGGTATATAGCTTTTTATTTGACGCAAGCATTCGTACAGAAAAAAAAACAGTCAAGTTCAACGGTAATACTTTCCATCCAACGTCAACTGCTGAAACACTTCCAAAAATGCCGGCAGGGGTATCAAAAGACGCGTTTTGACCCCGGTAACAATAATCGCGCTGGAACAATATTTTATAAAAGCGTCCAACTGTTGGCATATGCTGACGATATTGATATCATTGGCCTTAACAACCGCGCCGTAACTTCTGCTTACTCCAAATTAGAAAAAGAAGCGGAGAAAATGGGATTGGTGGTGAACGAGGGCAAAACGAAGTACCTTCTGTCATCATGCAAAGAGTCAGCGCATTCGCGCCTTGGCAACCAAGCCACTGTTGGCAGCAATAATTTCGAAATAGTAAAGGACTTCGTTTACCCGGGAACCAGCATTAACACCAACAATAATGTTAGCCTAGAAATCCGACGAAGAATTACTCTTTCACACAAATGCTACTTCGGACTGAGTAGGTAAGTAAAGTCCTCTCTCGACGAACGAAAATAACACTCTACAAGTCACTCATCGCACCCGTCCTGCTATATGGTGCAGAAGCGTGGACACTAACATCTGATGAGGCGGCTCTGGGAGTATTCGAGAGAAAGGTTCTTCGAAAGATTTGTGGACCTCTACGCGTTGGCGACGGCGAGTACCGAAGAAGATTTAATGATGAGCTGTATGAACTTAATGCGAGCTCCAACTTAGAGATACCGTCTTCAAGTCTAAGGTATTATGCGGCAAAATGCCGATTGCTCTAATGTTCAGCCAGAAGGCTCACAACACCGACGGTATTATAGGGTGCCTCGTAATTATCCGGTTACCTTAGGGAGTAACAATTGCCTTACCGCGTCATAGGGCTCAGCCAGGCGGACGGGGAAGGTTCCCGTTTTTTACCTTTTGACCACTGAGCTCGCCATGTCGAGCGGGTGGGAATGCTAATCAGATAATTAAACTACGCAAAGAACCAGTGGACACATCAGCAAACGGCAGCGAACTTCAGAACATTTCTAAATGTTTCATACTTTTTGTTTTTGATTTTTCTGACTGAAGTTAAATACTTTTTTACATAGTCTGCTTCTGTTACCAAGCCATAAAACAAAGTGGAAAAAATAATAAGGAATAAAAAAATGTAGTACTACAAATAAAATAAAGCGACACATTACTCTTTCGATAGCTTTTCGATTGATCTTTTCTTACAACAATTTTCGTACATCTTTTCATGCATGAAAAAGGCAATGCATTCCCCATTTTCTCACTAGGTTGGTATGATTTCAGACAGGACTGTTGAAAGTAGGTTTGTTTTTTTTTTGGTGTTGTATGTTTTGGCGAAGGCATTGACTTTCATAAGCCAAGAATTTCTTGTTGCTGTTGTTGTTAACAGTGCTTCGCCCTTCCCAATGGGTTCGATCACTCTAAATTGTCATCAGGCTCTTCTAACGGAAGTCCGAGGAAACGCGCAGTTTCCACAGGGTTGGACCAGAGTGATGTAGGTGTTAGAAGAGTGGGTTCGACTGAACAGGAGAAGAGATGTTTGGTAACATGAGGGGACATACCACATGCAGGGCATGTGTTTGGTATGTATGTTGGGGTTCAGTCTGGATAAGTAAGAGTTTAACCTATTACAATATCCAGAGCGAAGTTGTGCTAGCATAACTCTAGTCTCCCTGGGAAGTACACGCTCGCCTTCAGCCAATTCAGGTGGCTGAGTATCTATGACGGGATTCACAGGCCGATATCTGAGGGATCTGTCTACTGACTCAATGTGGAGGTTATTTAGAGCCCGTCTGTGGTTCCGCAGATAAACCGGCAAAGAGATGTGGTGCCGGATCTCATCGTAGTGCTTACGAAGATGTCTCCTTATGTCTCTCGGGGGCGGGGCTACATCCAATAGATGTCGATTTGGATGACTGGGTTTATGACAGTTCAGAAGGAACTGTATACTCAAAAGTTCCTGCTCTGGAACATTCAGCAATTTTGCCTCTTGATGGAGGTGAGACTCAGATGTCATAAGTCTCGAAATATAGAAATTAGATTTCTTGTTCCTGAATTTGACTGATGCCTGTCGACCATTGAGGTAATTAGCGGTCCACCTTTTAAGGCCTGCGGGGAGCGGTGTCTCTTCCATGTCTCGAAAGAGTGTGGCGTGGATGACCGTATCAATTGCATTTGATAGGTCAAGTGCCACGGGAACCGTCCTATGGTTTGGTGGGTGTTGATTCAAACCATAGTTTATCTGCGTTGTAATGGCATTCAAAGCAGATGTAGTGCTGTGAGATTTGCGGAAACCGTGCTGGTGATTGGCCAATTTCAGATTTGCAATAAAGTAAGGGAGCAGAATGGTCTCTAGTAGTTTCGCAACCGGCGAAAGGCGGGATATCGGTTCGCCGACTTCCCTGGTTTTAGTAGGGGAACTACAATCGCTTTTTTCCATATCTCAGGTATGACGAAAATAGTTAGAGAGAGGTTGAAAAGAGCCGCTAAATAACTGTCCCTCGTGGCCTAGGTGTTTCAACATCTTCATGGCGATTCCGTCGGGTCCGATGGATTGGCCTTCATTATGGCTTCCTTGACCTCTGCGACTGAGACGGCAATAGGCGCAGTGGAGTGTTTGTGTTTGTGCGCACGTCGGAAGACTCTTCTCTTAGTCCTATCCGCAGGTGGATGCATTATAAACTGCCGGCAAAATAAGCTCGCGCTTGTGGGATTGATGAGTCTCACTTGGTCACGTTCTTTTGCCATCGCCGCAGCTTCTGCAGGAATAAAGCGGCCTGAGGCAGAACCAATGACCTTGCGAAACTCTCTTTCACCTTTGCGTACGTCTGTAGGAGTGGGTAAAGCAGCGAAGGAGCGCTCTGTATAGTCCGTAAAGCGGTCCCAGTCCGCTTTGGTGAAGTTGATGTATGTTAGTTTATCAGTCGTTTTGAAGTCGGTCGTTCGTTCAACGGAGAGTATGATGGGTAGATGGTCTGAAGCTAATGTAAGCATCGGTCGCCAGTTGACAAAGTTAATAAGGCCCGCGCTCGTTATGGAGATATCTGGCGAATTGTGGCAGTTACCTGCCACCCTGGTGGGGGCATCTCCATTGGCTGTACAGAATGCAAAGTTGTCTATTTGGTCTGCAACTGCATGTGCTCTGCTGTCTGCTAGCAAGTTGGAGTGCCAGAGATCGTTATCGCCCCTTAGCAAAGCAGTGTCGGGATGATAATCTCTAAGACAACACGTGGCAGGGGGAATGTAGATGTTTATGATTTGCAGGTCGACGTCGCCTGACCTTGGCATTCTAAGGTAGAGTCCCTGGGGTCGACGTCAGGGGAAAATAGATTATATTGTACAGAGTGATGTGCAATGAACGCAAGGCCACCCCCATGACCGCTGGGACGGTCTTTTCGATGTACATTATACCCATCACAAGTTCGTAAGTCCGATCTTGTTTCCAGTTTTGTCTCTTGTATCGCGGCAATTTTGATGTTGTGCGACTAGGCATTGAAAATGGCAGAACGCCGAAACCGGTTTGTCACAAAACCAAACTTGACAAGGGATGACGGAAAATCGTTCCAACAAAAATCAGCTTACTACCCTGTCGGAAGATCAACACAACAAAATAAATCACTTACCGCCTGTCAGGCTTTTAATTTAAACACGGATGGACTACTAACGAAATACGAACGGAAACTGCGAAAAATGCATACGACTAAGGCAAATATTTGGTTCAACAAGCAATGTTTAGAATGGAATGTTACACCGAAATTTGCGCGAATAAAAATAAAAACCAACACCCAAGCAAGTAGGAGAACGACCAGGAAGGCGGAAAAGGACTTTTTAAAGTTCGAATTACAAAGCCTATACGCTAAGAAAGACAAGATGAACACCGAACTACTGAGGATACATCTGCAATTGTCCGGATTCTTGCCCACGACTGCATTGATGGACTGCTTCGACCACATAGAGACAGGAATCAAACGCGAACTGCAACGCAAATATGAAAAACTGAACCGAAAATTGGACCAGTTAACGGGCCGACGCGATCACAGTAACAGTCAACAAACACACGAATTTAACAAAAGGTTCGTAAACCTAACAACAGTGGCCATTAGCAACGAAGAAGCGCAACTTCTGGGGAAGGGCCTGAAGCACAACATCGCGGATAGCAATGAAGCAAAAAGAACTGAGCAAGCGATAGTAGACGCAGAGGTTGCAATATCGCTTCTTCCATATGAGGAACAGGAGCACGCAAGGCACATGTGCAGAGAAATCATAAGCAAGGAAGTAAGAGCCCAGGAAGCACAAAAAGGAAATAAGGAGCTGAAAATATTGAAAAGGCTACAACGAAAGCTAAAAAATAACAACATCGTCACAACGAAGGCAGACAAAGGAAACACAACGGTGCTAATCAGTAAGGATGAATATATAGCAAAGACAGAGAAGCTCATCGAGGAAATGAAATGCCGCATTATTAGGGATAACCCCACGGATAAATACCAGACCGAAGTTAAAGAGGTTATAAAAAATGCTACCAAAATAATAGACGAGAGGATGGCATATACCCTAACACAAATGAATCCATCTGCTCCTCCACTCATTGCGTTACCTAAAATCCACAAGCAGGATACGCCGATGAGACCTATAATTAATTTTAAGTCCGCGCCGGGTTATAAACTGTCGAAACATCTAAAAACGATTTTAAAGGACACTCTGAAACTAGGGCACGAATACACAATAAGCAATACGATAGAACTACTACAAAGACTTGAGACCGTTAAACTCACAAGGAGCAGTAAACTCGTATCCTTTGACATAAAGGAGTTATACCCGTCAATACCACTAACAGATACAATGGATATAGTCAACAAAACACTACTGGACAAAACTGAAGATAAGGTAAAAACTGCGCAAATTACCAACGCGCTAAGAACAACGCTGCGGCAAAACTATTTCCAGTTCAACAACAAAATATATAGACAGACAAACGGACTAGGAATGGGTAACCCAACATCGGCCATTCTCATGGAAACATTCATGCAAAACTTGGAAGGAAAATATATACAGGAGTTAAAAACCAAGTTAGGCGTGGCATTCTACGCTAGATACGTGGATGACATCATCTGCATCCTAAATGACGATAACGAAGGGCAAATACTAGAGTTCCTCAACAGGCAACATAGCAACATAGAGTTCACAATGGAAGTAGAAAAAGATGGAATAATGAACTACCTGGACCTAACTATAGGGATTGACAAAATAACAAATAGGTTCAACTACGGCATTTATAGAAAACCGACTGCCACGGACACCAAAATACACTCTACATCAAACCATCCGCAACAGCACAAAAATGCAGCATTGAGGCACTTAGTGGATAGGCTTCAGAGAACGCCGCTCACACAGGAAGCATACTGGAGAGAGCTTAATACAATATATAACATAGCGGCAAATAATGGATACAAGAAAGCACTTGTGGATAAACTCAGAAGTAGCCATGGAACACAAAAAAGAGTAAACGTGGAGGAAAATCCAAAGGTTTGGACGGCAATGACATACACTGGAAAAACGACGTACAAATTAGCAAACTTCTTTAAAAGATATAACATCAACACAGCATTCAGAACATCTAACAACGTCGGACAAAAACTAAGAACCGACACTAATTCTGATGACCCATTCAACAGACACGGAGTGTATAGGCTTACTTGTGAATGTCAATACAGCTACATAGGACAAACAGGAAGAAAAATAAGCACACGATTCCGAGAGCATATCAGGGACTACAACAAAAAAACACGAAAACCCACCATAATACCAGAATCTAATTTCGCGAACCACATGTTCGAGAACAACTGCACCCCAGCTAACATAAAAACAACGGCTCGAATACTTCACGTACAAGGAAAAGGCCGGCGGCTTAATGTACTTGAGAACATGGAGATATACAGGTTAAAAACATTTGACGGCAGGATCATAAACGAACAAACCAACACTATCTCTGACGAAATATTTGAACCCTTAAAATTAGTTTACAAAAAACAGCACAAGCCAGCAGGTACAGCAACGAAACACGTAACAATGAACAAGCAAAAACGAAATATGAACCAAACTGCAAAAATCACCGATTTCTATCTACCTCAACCTACCGCTTAGCTAACAAGCGGTATGTCTACATACCTACAAAAACAACCCTTGGGACAGATAACAATTCGGACGTATCAATACCGCGCACACACACACGCATATTAACGTTACCTACCACGAACACATAGATTGACATTACCTGCCACAGCACCCACGGACTATAAAAACAACGCAGCGGATAGACACAGACCAGAACGAAACTAGGCATTGAAAATGGCAGAACGCCGAAACCGGTTTGTCACAAAACCAAACTTGACAAGGGATGACGGAAAATCGTTCCAACAAAAATCAGCTTACTACCCTGTCGGAAGATCAACACAACAAAATAAATCACTTACCGCCTGTCAGGCTTTTAATTTAAACACGGATGGACTACTAACGAAATACGAACGGAAACTGCGAAAAATGCATACGACTAAGGCAAATATTTGGTTCAACAAGCAATGTTTAGAATGGAATGTTACACCGAAATTTGCGCGAATAAAAATAAAAACCAACACCCAAGCAAGTAGGAGAACGACCAGGAAGGCGGAAAAGGACTTTTTAAAGTTCGAATTACAAAGCCTATACGCTAAGAAAGACAAGATGAACACCGAACTACTGAGGATACATCTGCAATTGTCCGGATTCTTGCCCACGACTGCATTGATGGACTGCTTCGACCACATAGAGACAGGAATCAAACGCGAACTGCAACGCAAATATGAAAAACTGAACCGAAAATTGGACCAGTTAACGGGCCGACGCGATCACAGTAACAGTCAACAAACACACGAATTTAACAAAAGGTTCGTAAACCTAACAACAGTGGCCATTAGCAACGAAGAAGCGCAACTTCTGGGGAAGGGCCTGAAGCACAACATCGCGGATAGCAATGAAGCAAAAAGAACTGAGCAAGCGATAGTAGACGCAGAGGTTGCAATATCGCTTCTTCCATATGAGGAACAGGAGCACGCAAGGCACATGTGCAGAGAAATCATAAGCAAGGAAGTAAGAGCCCAGGAAGCACAAAAAGGAAATAAGGAGCTGAAAATATTGAAAAGGCTACAACGAAAGCTAAAAAATAACAACATCGTCACAACGAAGGCAGACAAAGGAAACACAACGGTGCTAATCAGTAAGGATGAATATATAGCAAAGACAGAGAAGCTCATCGAGGAAATGAAATGCCGCATTATTAGGGATAACCCCACGGATAAATACCAGACCGAAGTTAAAGAGGTTATAAAAAATGCTACCAAAATAATAGACGAGAGGATGGCATATACCCTAACACAAATGAATCCATCTGCTCCTCCACTCATTGCGTTACCTAAAATCCACAAGCAGGATACGCCGATGAGACCTATAATTAATTTTAAGTCCGCGCCGGGTTATAAACTGTCGAAACATCTAAAAACGATTTTAAAGGACACTCTGAAACTAGGGCACGAATACACAATAAGCAATACGATAGAACTACTACAAAGACTTGAGACCGTTAAACTCACAAGGAGCAGTAAACTCGTATCCTTTGACATAAAGGAGTTATACCCGTCAATACCACTAACAGATACAATGGATATAGTCAACAAAACACTACTGGACAAAACTGAAGATAAGGTAAAAACTGCGCAAATTACCAACGCGCTAAGAACAACGCTGCGGCAAAACTATTTCCGGTTCAACAACAAAATATATAGACAGACAAACGGACTAGGAATGGGTAACCCAACATCGGCCATTCTCATGGAAACATTCATGCAAAACTTGGAAGGAAAATATATACAGGAGTTAAAAACCAAGTTAGGCGTGGCATTCTACGCTAGATACGTGGATGACATCATCTGCATCCTAAATGACGATAACGAAGGGCAAATACTAGAGTTCCTCAACAGGCAACATAGCAACATAGAGTTCACAATGGAAGTAGAAAAAGATGGAATAATGAACTACCTGGACCTAACTATAGGGATTGACAAAATAACAAATAGGTTCAACTACGGCATTTATAGAAAACCGACTGCCACGGACACCAAAATACACTCTACATCAAACCATCCGCAACAGCACAAAAATGCAGCATTGAGGCACTTAGTGGATAGGCTTCAGAGAACGCCGCTCACACAGGAAGCATACTGGAGAGAGCTTAATACAATATATAACATAGCGGCAAATAATGGATACAAGAAAGCACTTGTGGATAAACTCAGAAGTAGCCATGGAACACAAAAAAGAGTAAACGTGGAGGAAAATCCAAAGGTTTGGACGGCAATGACATACACTGGAAAAACGACGTACAAATTAGCAAACTTCTTTAAAAGATATAACATCAACACAGCATTCAGAACATCTAACAACGTCGGACAAAAACTAAGAACCGACACTAATTCTGATGACCCATTCAACAGACACGGAGTGTATAGGCTTACTTGTGAATGTCAATACAGCTACATAGGACAAACAGGAAGAAAAATAAGCACACGATTCCGAGAGCATATCAGGGACTACAACAAAAAAACACGAAAACCCACCATAATACCAGAATCTAATTTCGCGAACCACATGTTCGAGAACAACTGCACCCCAGCTAACATAAAAACAACGGCTCGAATACTTCACGTACAAGGAAAAGGCCGGCGGCTTAATGTACTTGAGAACATGGAGATATACAGGTTAAAAACATTTGACGGCAGGATCATAAACGAACAAACCAACACTATCTCTGACGAAATATTTGAACCCTTAAAATTAGTTTACAAAAAACAGCACAAGCCAGCAGGTACAGCAACGAAACACGTAACAATGAACAAGCAAAAACGAAATATGAACCAAACTGCAAAAATCACCGATTTCTATCTACCTCAACCTACCGCTTAGCTAACAAGCGGTATGTCTACATACCTACAAAAACAACCCTTGGGACAGATAACAATTCGGACGTATCAATACCGCGCACACACACACGCATATTAACGTTACCTACCACGAACACATAGATTGACATTACCTGCCACAGCACCCACGGACTATAAAAACAACGCAGCGGATAGACACAGACCAGAACGAAACTAGGCATTGAAAATGGCAGAACGCCGAAACCGGTTTGTCACAAAACCAAACTTGACAAGGGATGACGGAAAATCGTTCCAACAAAAATCAGCTTACTACCCTGTCGGAAGATCAACACAACAAGATATTGAGTCCACTGATTTTAACAATTACTCTTCCGCAAACTCGTTGCTAGCTAACTTGCTCTCGCAACTTACTTCTTCGAACCCCCCACTCCGCCACTCTCCCGCTATCGAGCGGAGAGTCTGATGTTTAATGTTAATGATTAACATACTACAATGGAATATTAATGGTCTACTAAATAATTACGTAGACCTTAATATTCTAATAAGCGATTCTAACGCTTCAGTAATCGCCTTACAAAAAACACAAGTCGCGTGCAATAAAACTTTATACCCACCCAATAAATTTACTGCTTATTTTCACAATCATCCACAAAATACTGGTAGCAAACAGGGAATAGCCTTCTTTATAAAAAGTCCGTCAACCACAAACATATTCCCATAACTTCAAATATATCTTGTATTGCAATAGAACAATAACATTAATTAACTGCTACATTCCTCCTAATCAACACTTTACATACCAAAATATGGCAGATATTATAAATTCATTTTCCACCCCCGTCATTATTTTAGGAGATTTCAACGCCTGGAGTCCATTGTGGGGATCCCCATTCCCAAACAGACGAGGTCAAACCATTGAAGATCTTGTTTTATCTCATAACCTCATAGTAATGAATGATGGCTCACCCACTCATTTTTCCACCCACAAAACCTTCACCCATCCCGATATCATTCTCTCATCAACATCGATCGCTCCAAAATTATCATCACGCACACTTAACGACCTCAACAATAGTGATCATTCCCCTATTTTAACATCCATTTCTGTTTCCAACTGGTATCAAATCAAACCCCGACCTAAATTGCTCACTGACAAAGCTGATTGGGGCACATTCCGCAGCACTGCAGTTAAACTCTCTAATGAAAAGCCATCATCAAAAAATATAAACGCCGAAGCCTCAAAAATAAAAGAAATAATTCGTTCAGCCGCTCATGTAGCAATTCCACAGTCAAGCACGAAGAAGTTCTCTGCCAAAGTACCGTACTGGTCCAATTTACTCACTTCCTTAAGGAATACTAAACAAGTGCTTTGGACCAAATATAAGCAAAATTTGAGTAACACGAATCTGGTTAAATATAAAAAAGCCAATGCCCTGTTCAGAAAGGAACTAAAAACAGCCAAACGGCAATCACTAGAAAAATTAACTAAAAAAATTAACCCCAGCTCTTGTCCTAAACAGGTTTGGTCCGATATAAAAATACTGACAGGCTCTTCTCCTCGGTCATCTATAACATTCGTCCATAGCGAGCATGGACCGCTTTATGATCCAGGAGACATCGCGGAAGAATTTTCCAAATCATGGTCTAACTGCTCTAATGACTCCAGCTTTCCCACTGAATTCAAAACCCAAAAAAGTATTATCAGCTCAGAAATGTATGCCAATGCATCCCCCTCATCCCAAGCGATCCTCACAGATTCCCCAATAACTCTTTTCGAATTTGACTCCACACTTGCCAAGTTGTTAGGTAAAACACCTGGCGCGGATAGAATATCATACCCTCTAATAAGAAACCTTCCAACCATTGTTAAACTGAGATTGGTAAAGCTCTACAATGATACCCTCAACACCGGTATCTATCCCCAAGAATGGAAAACCGCTATTATAGTCCCAATACCAAAACCCAACAAACCTGCAACCCAGGTGTCCAACTTCCGACCCATATCCCTGCTCCCATGTACGTCAAAAATCCTCGAAAAAATTATTTCTGCCCGAATCATGTGGTATGCCAAAATAAACGGAGCCAATCAATTTGGCTTTCAAAAAAACATAGGAGTTATCGAACCTTTACTGTACTTTGAACATTTCGCAACCACAGCTTTAGCATCCAGTCAACACGTCTCAGTACTTAACCTTGACTTCGAAAAAGCCTTCGACAAAATTGGGCCTCATATAGTATTAAGGCAGCTTAAGCGATGGAAAATTGGAGCAAAAATTTACAATTTTGTTAAATCGTTTTTGAGTAATAGAAAATTTTCTGTAAGCGTAAAAAACACGAATTCATGTGTTCACAACCTTTATAATGGCATACCACAAGTGTCTCCGTTATCAGTTACACTTTTTACAATAGCATTTAACGAAATCAGCTCAATCATTGTCGCTCATAAAACAGTAGAGCATTTCGCTTACGCGGACGATATTTTAATATTTTCAAAAGCCAACGATCTAAACCAAGTTCAAAATACCTTTTCAACCATTCTAAATGAAATTAGCAAGTGGTCAGAGGGATCTGGAGCTAATATCTCAACAAGCAAATGCTCTACTTTTCACATCTGTAGAAAACGCAAATGTTCCTTCCCCTTATCCTTTTCTAACACTCAAATCCCTCACACTACCACACTAAAAATACTTGGCTTAATTTTTGACAAAAGACTAACATACAAAGAGCACTGTAAAGCTATTAGAATAAGTATTATAAACAGATTAAATATCATTAAGTTTCTTTCCTTAAAATGCTGTCACACTCATCCCATGACACTTGTGAATATCACGAAAGCCTTAATATTATCAAAAATTGACTTTGGACTTTGTATATACGGAAACTGCGCAAAGACAACTCTAAAACTCATAAAAGCACCGTACCACACAGCAGCCCGTAGAAGCATTCGAGCATTTCCAACATCACCTACAAAGGCAACACTTGCAGAAGCTGGGTTACCGGAGATTGAACATAGAGTTAAGCGCAACACGATGATGCTAGCACCGAAGCTTCTCCAGTGCAGAAATGAAATTATTCTCTCAATTGTAAAACCTGAATTTACAAAACCAGAGATCAACAGAAAGCCATCCGCTATTCAACGCTGTATACACCTTTCACGGAAACTTTGTTTAGTATCAACACCGACATTGGCGCCAATTCCAAACTTCCCTCCAAATGTGAGCATCAAGCCGCTCTTCATCGACAATTTGATCAAGTACCCAAAAAGCAACACCTCTTCAAGTGAATATGTACAATATTTCCACGAAACCATAGCTCCAATGGCTAATGAATGGGAATTTATCTACACAGATGGATCTAAACATGACTCAAGCGTCACATTCGCAGTCACAAACACTCATGGTACTACATTTGCAGTAGGATTACTGCCAGCGTACTGCTGGGTGTTCACAGCCGAAGCAGTTGCCCTACTCGAAGCGGTACTCTTTGCCTCTTAAACTGAGAGTAAAATTGTTATATGTAGCGACAGCAAATCAATCATTAAAGTACTGCAAAATTATACCAATGATACCCCGGTAATTACACAGATTCGTAATATTTTATATGCAAACAAAAGTAGAATTAAAATAATGTGGGTACCTGGACACGCCAGTATTAATGGAAATGATGTCGCGGACAGTAGAGAAAAAGAAGCTCATCGAGAACCGCACCATCTGAGCTACTTTTTCGTCAAACAAGATATATCAAAACTAATAAAAAAGTATCTACAAGATGAATTCGAAAACGACTGGAGCACTTACCAACACCACTACCAACATAACAACCCCTTCGGAAGCAAAAGCACTATATTCCACCACTTCCTCCTGTCATAACCTAAGAGCCTTTATCCGCCTCAGGATCAGGGCCGCAGAGAGCTGATCCGAGCCCCGAGGATTTCGCGTTTCTTTCTCTTTGAAATCCTGATTAGAGTACTGTCAATACTGCTTTGCCTTGCCGGGCCCTCAAAAACCTTCCGGGCCCCAGGGAAATGGCCCTGACTGCCCCGCCCCCCCTCTCCGCGGCCCTGCTCAGGATAGGACTCACACTGCCTGCGCACAGACATCTGCTATACGGTTCTGACCAACCTGCATGCCCTTTCTGCAACTCAAATGACTATTCCGTTATACACCTTCTTGATACCTGCATAGAATTGGAACAATTTCGAACTTCCGTATCTACAAATTCCAAACTCTCTTATCTCCTAAAAAGCACAGTAGATGATAATATTCAAAAAATATGTAAATTCATAGCATTAACTAAATTAAAAATTTGACTTTATTTACCTAAACTTATATAATAATTCGCTCATATTCACATACAAAATTTAAACTATTTAAGTAAACTTTAAGCCGAAGGCCCTGGCAGCCAGTGCTTTAGTTTGTAAGTGTTTCAATTACATATAATTGTTGCTCTTTTTAATAAATAAATAAAAATAAAGCTCATTTAGTCGCGATGGGTTGTAGTCAAATTCATGGAATAGACTACAACGAAACGTATTCACCAGTAGTACGGTACTCACCTATTAGATTTTTAATTGCACTAGCTGTTAAAATTGAGTTTAAAATATACATAATGGATGCAGTTACTACCTAGTAGCAGCCAAGATTCGTACCCGCCTCTGTACGACAAAACAGGCGCAACAAAAAACGCAGGGAAAGCTGGAAGTCGAAAAGCTGCAATCGCAACAGACCGCCAATTATTTCGCAGATCGCCTCTCACACCTGCTCTCTGAGAGCACTATTCAACCTAGTGGAATGCATGAGCAGTGGGATCATATCTCAGGAGCACTCCGTACCGCAGCCGAAGAAGTAATTGGATTCCGGCGAACGCAAGAAACAACTGGTATGATGATGAAGAGTGCCACGCTGCAACGAAAAGGACGAAGCCTACAAGGCAACGCTGAGATCGAATGCAACGAGGAGTGTGTGTGAACACTACCGCGAGTTGAAGAGGGAAGCGAGGCGGCTTTTCCGGGCGAAAAAAGGAGAGGCAGAAAAGCGTGAAATAAAGGAGCTTGAGATGCTGGCCCACGGGAATAATGCCCGAAAATTCTATCAAAAAATTCGGCGAATGACATGTTTTAAACCCGGGGCAAACTCCTGTAAGAATGAGAACGGCGACCTGGTGGCCGATGTTCAGAGGGCACTCAGAATATGGAGGGATCACTTCTCAGCCCTTTTAAATGGAGAAACTGGGCAAGAAACCAGAGAAGATGCCGAACCCGAGCCCACAATCAAAGATGATGGAATTGACGTTCCACAACCCCACTATAATGAGGTGCGAATAGCAATATCCCGATTGAAAAACAATAAAGCAGCTGGCGCTGATGGTTTGCCTGATGAGCTATTTAAACACGGAGGCGAGGAGCTGGTAAGGCGCATGCATCAGCTTCTATGCAGAATACGGTTGGATGAAAGCATGCCTGAAGATTGGGATCTAAGTGTTCTCTGCCCAATCCATAAGAAGGTGATCCTGGAAACTGCACCAACTATCGCGGAATCAGCCTTTTGAATATCGCCTATAAGGTCCTATCAAGCGTATTGTGCGAAAGACTGAAGCCTGATGTGAACAGACTGATTGGACCTTATCAGTGTGGCTTCAAACCTGGTAAATCTACCATCGACCAGATTTTTACAATACGCCAAATCTTGGAAAAAACCCGTGAGAAAAGAATCGACACAAATCATCTCTTTGTTGATTTTAAAGCCGCTTTCGATAGCACGAAAAGGAGCTGCCTATATGATGTCTGAATTTGGTTTCCCCGCAAAACTTATACGGCTATGCAAAATGACCTTGAGCAACACGCCAGCTCGGTCAGAATTGGAAAGCACCTCTCCGAGCCGTTCGAAACTAAACGAGGTTTCAGAGAGGGTGACCCCCTATCGTGCGATTTCTTTCATTTAATGCTGGAGAAAATAATACAAGCTGCAGAACTTAACCGCGCTGGAACAATATTTTATAAAAGCGTGCAACTGTTGGCATATGCTGACGATATTGATATCATTGGCGTTAACAACCCCGCCGTAACTTCTGCTTACTCCAAATTAGAAAAAGAAGCGGAGAAAATGGGATTGGTGGTGAACGAGGGCAAAACGAAGTACCTTCTGTCATCATGCAAAGAGTCAGCGCATTCGCGCCTTGGCAACCAAGCCACTGTTGGCAGCAATAATTTCGAAATAGTAAAGGACTTCGTTTACCTGGGAACCAGCATTAATACCAACAATAATGTTAGCCTAGAAATCCGACGAAGAATCACTCTTGCAAACAAATGCTACTTCGGACTGAGTAGGCAATTGAAAAGTAAAGTCCTCTCTCGACGAACGAAAATAACACTCTACAAGTCACTCATCGCACCCGTCCTGCTATATGGTGCAGAAGCGTGGACACTAACAACATCTGATGAGGCGGCTCTGGGAGTATTCGAGAGAAAGGTTCTTCGAAAGATTTGTGGACCTCTACGCGTTGGCGACGGCGAGTACCGAAGAAGATTTAATGATGAGCTGTATGAACTTTACGCAGACGCCGACATAGTTCAGCGAATTAAAACACAGCGGCTTCGCTGGCTAGGCCACGTAGTGCGAATGAGCGAAGATGCTCCAGCCCAGAAGGTATTCTTATCGGCACCCGCCGGTGGAAGCAGAGGAAGAGGGAGACCACCACTCCGATGGAAGGACCAAGTGGAGACCGATTTGCGATCCCGCGGTGTTTCCAATTGGCGCCAGTTGGCGCAACGAAGAAACGACTGGCGAGCTATGTTGGACGGTCAAAATCGCCCAGGCGGTTAGATGACCATTTAAAGAAGAAAGAACAATAATCTAAATCGGAAATTTCGATTTTCTCCGTCTATCAAGATATATTAACAATAAAAGTTGAAAACTTTCTGTCATTTTTATGTGGAGATCGCGTAGCCGGTGTTGGACCGGATAAGGATTGTTTTTTTGAAACGGCCGAAGGCCGCCTACGCTGAAAAGTGTTCTGCTGGGTAAATTTAATTTCATTACAATTACATTCCTCAGTAATTGGGAAAAGGAATCATTTCCTTTGCCTCACACAAAAGGAATTGATAACATTTCAATTCCTCAGAAAAATGTATCAAAAGTATTTTCCTCTTTTTGAGGCTCGATTACAAAAAAAATTTTTTTTTAAGGAAAAAAAAAAAATATAAATACTTGCGCAAATGTTATTTCTTCCCCAATTCTTTGAAAAGGAATTGAAATTGTAATTGAAATTTTTCCAATTACAAGGAATCCCAAAAGCACTCTTAAATTTCCCATTACATTCCTCAAAGGAATTGTGAAAGTAATTGAAAAGCGAAGAGTTAATTTGTCGATAAAAACGTATTTCAATGGATGTTGATGGACTTTTCGGGCAATATATTTCATTATTTCAAAAGAGATTCCTTTTAAACCGATAATTACCCAAATTCGAACACACCAAGAAGCATAAAGTCGTCCTGATTTTTCTAGCCAAGTAGAGAATTTAGCATATGAGTAAATTTTCTTTGAATTCATTACTTAAACAACCAAAACTATGAGAACCTTTATCTCTAACACTACAAGGCTCATATGCTACTATAATCGTCGACGATTTCTTGCAAATATATCATGGCGGGATTGAGGAACGACTATAGAACGTGAACCTTAATTAATCGAGATAGAGGTTGACTTGTCAATTTCCGCTAATTACCGTTAAGGTAGGTTCTCAAGAAGTCGAACTCCTTGACCCTATCTGCCACAAATAATCACAAACTTGAGGTTCTTCAGTATACTTTAATTGTACTGTCTAGTTTGTAAGTTTAGCCTACATGACATAACAAATTTTAACGGGCCAATCATGGTCGTCTGCGATACTAAGCTGCAGCATAAAAAGATCCACAAAGCTACAACTATAATTTGATAACGTTGGGATCAACTGCAAACATAGCTCCAATGTCTTCGTTGAACGTAAGTCGGTAGTGTGCTCTCACAGCACTTGGAGCATCTTTTGACATAATCACTTATACAAGGTGGCGCAAAAGTAAGCTTCCGATGTTCAGCATATCGGTTGTGGCACGTGCAGTGTGTGCTGTTGCACCGTCTTGTTGGAACCACATGTTTTCCAATCCCAATTCATCAAGTTGCGGCAAAAAGAACTCGTTGATCATTGCTCTGTAGCGCTCACCATTCACAGTAAACGTTTGGCCCCGACCGATTATTGGTCAAATAAATAGTCAGCAATATTCCGCGTTCTGGAGCAGTGTAGCGTAACATTGTTTATTAACGTGTATTTCGCATGTGTTTACTACACAAATGTCAAAACGGAACTGGCTTTAGGGGCCAATCGCAAAATTTATAGCATTTTCTGATAGGAGGATTACTTTTGCGCAGTAACCGTTTTTCACCGACCGATTATTGGTCAAATAAATAGTCAGCAATATTCCGCGTTCTGGAGCAGTGTAGCGTAACATTGTTTATTAACGTGTATTTCGCATGTGTTTACTACACAACTGTCAAAACAGAACTGACTTTAGAGGCCAATCGCAAAATTTATAGCATTTTCTGATAGGAGGATTACTTTTGCGCAGTAACCGTTTTTCACCGACCGATTATTGGTCAAATAAATAGTCAGCAATATTCCGCGTTCTGGAGCAGTGTAGCGTAACATTGTTTATTAACGTGTATTTCGAATGTGTTTACTACACAAATGTCAAAACAGAACTGACTTTAGGGGCCAATCGCAAAATTTATAGCATTTTCTGATAGGAGGATTACTTTTGCACCACCTTGTACATGTAGCCACGCCCCTGTGGGTAAGGGGTTTAGAGTAGAGTAGAGTTCGCATCGAGTGTGACATACACTGATATTGTATCATATGTTACAAAGCATGCTAAAATTGACTCAAAGAATTTGAGGTGTTTTTCGTTAACTAAGCAAGGTGCCAATGCGAAACATCTATCGAGAATTAGTTTCAAGCTTGGAGTAACTGATGAATGTTATGATAAGGTTTTAAATGCTAACATCTGGCCCAAAAATGTCAAAGTAAGGCCCTTCGAAAGGTTGTAACCGAACAAAAAACCCCGTAGTGGAACAACTTTGTGGAAACGGCTCTATCACATCAAATGTTACGCTGTACACTAGTTCGTCGTCTGTTTGTGGTAGTGGTCTGAAAATATATTATCAGAATATCTCCGGGCTCCGACTAAATCCGAAATTATACTTCATTTTAGCACCGAAGAGGCCTTTGACGTTGTCGTCTTGGTAGAAACATGGTTAAATTCTGATTTCTATGATAGTGAGTTTTTTGATCCGAGTCTATATGATGTCTTTCGCAAGGATCGTGATGCTGTCAAAACAGGCTGTTTGAGAGGAGGTGGCGTTCTTATTGCTGTCAAAAGAAAGTATCGTGCATTTTCTTTCACGCTTAGTAATGATGACTTTATTTAAAAGTTGTTCAGCATTAGTTAGTCCGCTCGTGATCATTTTTAATAAATCCCTATCCGCAGGTATATTCCTAAATGATTGGAAACTGACTTCCATAACGCCGTTTTTCAAAAATGGAAGTAAAAGTGATGTTCGCAATTATAGGCCGATAGCGAAGCTTTCATGTATCTCAAAACTTTTTGAATACATTGTCAAAGAAAAAATCTACTTTGCTGTTAAGACTCTGATTAACCCAAATCAACATGGATTTGTGTCAGGTAGCTCAACAGTGTCTAATTTAGCTGTATTCACTGAATTCTGCACTTCTTCATTTTCTTCTGGACTCCAAGTGGACTGTATTTATACAGATTTTTCTAAGGCTTTCGATAAAGTCTCCCACAAAATTCTACTTAGTAAATTGGCCTGCATAGGATTTCACTCATCTTTCTTATTGTGGGTCAGTTCGTATTTAATGAATAGATGCTGCGTAGTTACGATTGATGGTGTGTCTTCTAACCAATTTGTTGCCTCTTCAGGGGTCCCCCAAGGTAGTATCTTAGGACCACTTCTATTTTTACTATTTATTAATGACATAAGTGATTGTTTCTTACATGCAGAGTTTTTGCTTTATGCCGACGATTTAAAAATTTTCTGTAATGTTAGAAACTTAGTTGACGCGTTGAACCTACAGAAGGATCTCGACAATCTTTATAGATGGTGTGTGAAATCGCGCCTCTCTTTAAATATTAAAAAATGTTTCCATTTATCTTTTTCCAAGCGTCAGTCCAATCTGAGTACGTCGTATACTATTGGTACTGATGTAATGCAATACGTTACAGAATTTAAGGATTTAGGTGTTGTGTTTGATACAAAGTTTAATTTTAGCAGTCATTTGAATGTTATAATTTCGAAATCATATTCTCTTTTGGGTTTCATTCGTCGCAACTCGTCTGAATTTACCGACCCTTACACTCATAAACAACTATTTACGACGCTTGTCCGGCCACACTTGGAGTATGCAGTCTTTATTTGGCGACCATATGATCAGCTTTCGATCAATAGGATCGAGCGGGTGCAAAAAGTTTTTCTGAAACATGCATTACGCTCTCTTCGATTTGAGGATCCAGCTCCCTCGTATGATGCTCGACGCATGCTAATCAATCTGGATTCTTTGGAAAAGCGACGGAAAGTTCTTTCACTTGGGGTCGTGTTTAACGTTATTATTGGCGTAATTGATTGTCCATTTTTACTTGAGCGTATTAGTTTTAATGTTCCGCGAAGAAATCTGCGTACAATGTTCCCCTTTTATTTAGAAAATTTTAAAACAAAATATGCGAGTATGGCGCCTATTGCTCGGGCATTGCGTGAAATGAATGCTTTATTTTCAATCACAAATCATGTTGACTTTGCTTCCTCAAAATCACAATTTGTAAAAACACTTAATGTATTTTGTTAGTAAAAAAAATCGTGTGCTTGTATTATTCTATATATTATTTACTTCCGTGTCAGGGATTTATCAAAATATATTGTTCTAGTCTGTAAGGTATTTTGTACTGTAGACTCAAAATTAATAAATAAATAAATATTGCACAGTCAAACATGTAAGTATGCCCGAGGTAGGCATACCGGTCGTAAGAGGCGACTAGTATGCATCGAGGCAATGGCGTGCAACGCGATGGTTGATCTACGGATATGATGCCTCTCACCTGTCATTACATATCTCTCCTTCCTTACGGAAGGAGGGGTGACATAACATAGAAGGTTCCACTGGTCATACCAAATCGCTACCAAGACAGTCGGGCAGTACCGCAAGGGAGTGCCGGAGCGTACCGGATTCATATCCGGAAAATCGATTATAAATTTCTGTCAAAAGATATTTGCAAAGTTGAAAATTTTCTGTCATTTTCATGTGGTTGCTGTATACACACATACAGGGTGGTCCGAAAAGGGCAAAAGTGTATTCTGCGCTGAAATACTAGGGACCGCGTAGCCGGTGTTGGACCGGCAATGAGTTATTTTTTTGAAGCGCGGTATAAAGGTGGGTAATTGTTTACGACACCCACCGAGTGCAAAAGCACGTCCAATAATGTCGGGAGAGGCATCAAAAGACCTGTATCGGTCCCAGGAACCATAATTCGGATCCGGACCAGTTATTTGTAATAGTTTGCAAGTTTTTTGCAATCAAAGTTAACAAATTTCTGTAATTTCTATGTGACGCAGATGTAGGGTGTGCCGAAAATTGCAGAAGTGTGTTCTGCGCAGAAATACTGGGGATCGCGTAGCCGGTGTTGGATCAGCGGTAATACTATACATCCAACGTCAACTGTGAAAACTGCACTAAAAACGTCGATATTGGTACCCAGAGACGTGTATCGGTTCCAGGAACCATACTCCGGATCCGGACCAGTTATCTTTAATAGTTTTCAAGATATTTGCAAGCAAAGTTAACAATTTTCTGTCATTTCTATGTGGTTGTTGTAGACGCAGATATAGGGTGTGCCGAAAATTGCAGCAGTGTGTTCTGTGCAGAAATACTGGCGATCGCGTAGCCGTTGTTGGACCAGCTAAGGGTTATTTTTTTGAAGCGCGACCGAAGGCCGGCTACGCATGTACCATCCGTAACTCAATAACACTCCCACCACTAGTTAAACACAACAGAGATAACGATGACTACGCTTATGCATGCAAGCATGTACCAAGCAAGAGGAAGAGAGATCGCGCGAGTGTTTGCGAATACGATGCAAAGAAGAGATGCCAATAAATAACACCGATCCTTCGAGAACACGAAGAGCGAATAACCAAGAAAGTTCTCGTTGCGTAGGCAAGCATCCTGTCGGACTATATAAGGCAGTGACCAAGCAAGGCGGGGTGATCAATTTGTATTCAAGTATTGTACAGTGAACTACTTTGGAGTAACCAAACTCGGGAATTTGTATTGCGTTTATTACTAGTAAATAAAACTAGCTATTAGTTACAATATCTGTGCGTGTGTTTATTTGACTTTATAGTGATCGAACCCAGGATTGATAATCATCGAATTCGTCGCAATTGGTGTCAGAAGCGGTATTGTTAAATAAATACCAGTGATTTAAAGGATTACAAGGACATGGCGAAGCTGAATGAATTAAAGATTCAGCAACTCAAAAATGAGTTGTAACAACGTGGACTAAACACTACAGGCAATAAATCAGAGTTACAGTCACGATTGCGAGAGGCTATGGAAGCAGAAGGAATCAACGTTGATGATCATGTCATATTATATGTACTAACTCAGGATGCTGTATTAACTCAGATGTCGACTAAAATGGAAGAACAAGAGACGCGTATTACATCTCGAATGGCATCTCAGCTGGAAGAACAAGATACACGTATTACATCCAAGTTGGAGGCACGTATTTCCGAAATATCATCACAAAGTTCAGCACAGGTGTTATCGCAGATCTCTGCAAAGCTGGAAGAGCAGGAAGCTAGGATCATTGAAGCTAGAGGCACGCATGGACGAGAAAATAATGCAGTTTGAGGAGAAAATCGAGGCCGAGGTAGATGGGTTAAGGGGCCGTATCCAGGAGTTGCAACTGAACCGTCCATCAGCTTCAGCGAATACTCCCAAGGTAAAATCCCCGTCATTTGATGGTTCTGTTCCTTTCCAGGTATTTAAGCTACAGTTTGAGAAGACGGCGGCGGTGAATAATTGGGGCATTGAAGACAAATTTGCTGCACTGTTTGTGCCATTGAAGGGTCCTGCAGCCGAAATCTTACAGACGATTCCCGACGGTGAACGCAATAATTATGAAGCATTGATGGGTGTAGTTGAGAGGTGCTATGGTAGCGAACATCGAAAACAGTTCTACCAAATAGAGCTACAGAATCGCTTTCAGAAGGCTAATGAGACATTGCAGGAATTTGCATCGGATATCGAGAGGTTGGCCCATCTAGCAAACGCAGACGCACCCGTAGAATACACAGAAAGGGTAAAAATCCAAAGCTTTTTTAAATGGAATACGTGATGTAGAGACGAAGCGGGCCACATATGCAAACCCCAAACAGACATTCTCTGAAACGGTATCGCATGCTCTGACGCAGGAAACAGCCTCGCTTTTGAGTAAACCTGCATACAAGGCTCATCGCGTAGAAGTCGACACTCCGGCTTGGGTAGACAAAATTTTGCAAGCGTTGAACGGAGTACACAAAAAAGGGATGGTGCCATTAAATGCTTTCAGTGCGGAGAACCAGCTCACATAGCACGTTATTGCGGCACTGGCTCCAGTAACCCCAACAATTCAGGTGGACGACAACGCAAAGCTAGAGAAGATAAGCAAGATGAATGCCCCATAATCTCTGTGTCACAGCTCGGACGGAAAGCGAGTAATGTTACTGTTGAAGGGTACGAGGGCGGGAAAGAGCGCTTGATGACTGTGGATACTGGTGCATCACATTCCATCATTCGGAGTGACTTGGTGAGCGAAAAGGTGACACCATTGCGGAAAGCTAAGTTGAGGACAGTAACTGGTGATAGCAAGACAGTCCTTGGAAAAGTGACATGCAAGGTTGTAAGTGGAAATGTGGCTACACATCACAGCACTTGGTAGCGAATATTGTCGACAAAGTCATCATTGACATCACCGACTTCTTGGCTTAGAGAGACATTCACATACACGTAAGCAACAGGGTTATGACTTACAATGGCCAAGAGGTTCCTCTGATCTTTGAGCACCATAGTGGCTTTAGCACCAAGGGAGTGATCTTCAAGATGGAGCAGCAGGAGCCTCGTAAGGTAGAGGTATCTCCTCGACTATTGGCTTTCATGGACAGGTGCCTCCTGAAGAAGATTCGGCAACGCCAGGACTGAAGGAAAACAATCTGCCAAGACGAGAAGAGATGGGCGCAGAGAGTCGCATTGCAAAAGCATACTGGGCACAACGGAGTAGTTTGAAGCTAATATCTAGTTGTTTGCATCGGATATGGGAAAGTGAAGATGGCCGGAATCATCGAGCGCTTATCGTTGTTCCCAAGGCAAGAATTCCTGATGTTATTAAAGCGTTGTTGTTGTTAACAGTGCTTCGCCCTGCCCAATGGGCCCGATCACTCTAAATTGTCATCATCTAACGGAAGTCCGAGGAAACGCGCAGTTTCCACAGGGTTGGACCAGAGTGATGTGGGTGTTAGAAGAGTGGGTTCAACTGAACAGGAAAAGAGATGTATGGTATCATGAGGGGTCATACCACATGCAGGGCATGTATTTGGTGTGTTGGGGTTCAGTCTGCATAAGTAAGAGTTTAACCTATTACAATATCCAGAGCGAAGTTGTGCTAGTATGACTCTAGTCTCCCTCGGAAGTACACGCTCCTCTTCATCCAATTCAGGTGGTTGAGTATTAATAACGGGATTCACAGGCCGAGATCTGAGGGATCTGTCTACCGACTCAGTGTGGAGGTCATTTAGAGCCCGTCTATGGTTCCGCAGATCAAACGGCAAAGAGATATGATGCCGGATCTCATCGTAATGCTTACGGAGATGTCTCCTTATGTCTCTGGGGGGCGGTGCTACATCCAAAAGATGTCGGTTTGGATGACTAGGTTTGTGACAGTTCAGAAGGAACTGTCTACTCAAGAGTTCCGCGTGCTCTTGAACATTGAGCAATTTTGCCTCTTGATGGAGGTGAGACTCAGATGACATAAGCAGGCATCCAGTAGCAGTTCTGATGGCGGTGTTTTGGCAGACTTGCAAATTTCCTCCAGTTGGTGTCAGAAAGGTTGGACGACCATATAGGCGCAGCATAGTCAAAAACCGGCCGGCCAATAGCCTTATATGTAGCAAGCAATGTTTCTTTGTCTTTTCCCCAAGTACTGCCGGCCAGTGACTTGAGGATCTTATTGCGGCTCTGTACCTTTGAGGCTATTGCGGTGGCATGACCAGCGAAGGTGAGGCCGTTGTCAAATGTCACACCCAAGATTTTTCGGTGGTTGACAGTAGGTAGAGGTACTCCGTCTACGTGGACATTAAACTCTTGCCCCATCTGCGCATTCCATGTAGTAAACAGGGTCGCCGTAGATTTAGTCGGAGACAGGGTCAGATTACGCTCGGTGAAGAAGCTGGAAAGGTCATGGAGGTAACTGTTGATTCTAATACCGAGCTCATCAATGGAGGGACCCTTGCCCGAGGCCATTATCGTGCAGTCGTCAGTGTAGGAAACAATGGAGACTCCCTCTGGTGGGGGGGGAAGTCTCGAAATATAGAAATTAAACAAAAGGGGAGAGAGAACACCACCTTGTTTTATTCTTCGTGGTCTAGTCTTCTTGTTCCTAAATTTGACTGTTGGCTGTCGACCATTGAGGTAATTAGCGGTCCACCGGCCGGCAGGGAGCGGTGTCTCATCCAGATCTCGGAGGAGTGTGGCGTGACTGACCGTGTCAAATGCATTTGAAAAGTCAAGTGCCACGAGAACCGTTCTATGGTTTGGTGGATGTTGATTCAAACCGTTGTTAATCTGCGTTGTAATGGCGTTCAAAGCGGATGTCGTGCTATGATTTTTGCGGAAACCATGTTGATGATCGGCCAATTTTAGATTTGTAACGAAGTAAGGAAGCAGAATGGACTCTAATAATTTGCCGACTCCGCCGGAGAGGTTGCATGCCTCGAGGTGTTGTTTCCACTTGGTCTTTTATTCTGGGATCTGCGGGATTGATGAGTCTCACTTGGTCACGTTCTCTTGCCATCGCCGCAGCTTCTGCCGGGAATTTCGGACGAATTTCTGGTATTCTGCCAGCAGGAATAAAGCGGCATGAGACTGAATCAATGATCTTGCGAAACTCTCTTTCGCCTTTGCGTACGTCCGTCGGACTGGGTAAGGCAGCGAAGGAGCGCTCTGTATATTCAGTAAAGCGGTCCCAGTCCGCTTTGGTGAAGTTGATGTATGCTATTTTATCAGTCGTTATGAAGTCGGTCGGTCGTTCAACAGAGAGTAAGATGGGTAGGTGGTCTGAAGCTAATGTAAGCATCGGTCGCCAGATGACAAAGTTGATAAGGCCCGCGCTCGTTATGGAGATGTCTGGCGAACTGTGA
The DNA here is from genome assembly GCA_949987695.1 of Merzomyia westermanni. Taxonomy (NCBI): domain Eukaryota; kingdom Metazoa; phylum Arthropoda; class Insecta; order Diptera; family Tephritidae; genus Merzomyia; species Merzomyia westermanni. The sequence goes on from OX465290.1 coordinate 121,866,290, forward strand.
CAGTTACCTGCCACCCTGGTGGGGGCATCTTCATTGACTGTACAGAATGCTGAGTTATCTATTTGGTCTGCAATTGCGTGTCCTCCGCTGTCTGCTGGCAAGTTGGAGTGCCAGAGAGCGTGATGCGCGTTGAAGTCGCTTAGGATTAGACGGTTATCGCCCCTTAGCAACGCACTAATGTCGGGATGATAATCTCTAGGACAACACGTGACAGGAGGAATATAGATGTTTATGATTTGCAGGTCGGCGTCTCCTGACCGGACTGCTATGCCTTGGCATTCTAAGGTAGAGTCCCTGGGGTCGACGTCAGGTGAAAATAGATAATATTGTACAGGGTGATGTGTAATGAACGCAAGGCCACCCCCAAGACCGCTGGGACGGTCTTTACGATGTACATTATACCCATCACAAGTTCGTAAGTCCGATCTCGTGTTCAGTTTTGTCTCTTGTATCGCGGCTATTTTGATGTTGTGCGTCTTCATAAAGTCAGTTATCTCCAGTTATCTTTCCAGCTAATCCGTTACAGTTCAGCTACAGAATTTTGAAGTGTGTAGGGGGGGAGACGGGGAACATACTAGGCGTGAGGGACGGATGCGTTTGCCTAGGTGGAGGTAGGCTAAGGCCTAAACTATGTCGCAGTCTAGAGTTGACAGCGCCATGGCCGATGTTGTCTGGCGTGGAGAGCGGCTGTGTACTGCAACAGGGGGCTATGAACGAATCCGTCCAAAGGTTACCGTTTGCGAGCCCAGAGCACATAAGGGTGTGACACAGGCCAAGGCAATTGTTGCACTTGACCGATGTCGCAGGCGTATATAATCTTTGCCGACAAACGGTGCACGTAGTGAAATGTACTAAGAGGTGGTGTTCCTGACCCACGTGCAGGCTGGAAGCAGGGGGGGGGGGGGGGGGCATTAGGGGCAGAGACAGAGGGGAATGACGCTCGGCGATGCTCATATCTGACCTATTCCGGAGGGGATAGGAGTGTTGAGAGGCCGTGTGAGATGGAGACGCTGGTGTGCGTGAGCGACAGTCGGGAGTGGGTGAGGCAGGGATGGCAGCGGTGCTGCCAGTCGTATAGACTGAGCCACTATTGTGACTATTGGAAGTAGGTAGAAGCGGTAAGGGAGTGCCAGAGCGGCGACGGCCTTGGACGTGTACAGCAAGGTGCCTCAAAAGGACTAAAGAAAGTACGGGGTCTGTGGATGGCAGAGTTAAGCCCTGAACATCCAGATTTATGTAAACATCTCTTACTTGGCGCATTGTACCGAATACGACCGTTTAATATAGATTTTCTTCCAGCAAACGCAGCAGATCTAGTCTCTTGGTCCAGGATTGGGTTCGACCCCAGCCCGTAACAAGAGACACTGGAGCAACCCAGCTGCAAGGGTTTGCTCCGAGGATGACAATTTAAGGGTGGGACGGGACAGATTGGACAGGGTTACACTGAAATAACAGCCCTTGGCCGGGTAAAAAAACCCGGGTCATTCCGGTGCGATAGAACCGGCTGTTGTGGGAATATTATAAAAGCGTCACATAGTTGCCCAGATGGAAGGCACATGGGTATAAAGAAAACAATGCCAAGAGGTCGAAGTAGTTATCAATTGTGACCAGCTTCAGGAAAATGATTCTACCATCAAGATTAATCTTTCAGGTGATATTACGTTGTTGTTGTTGTTGTTGTTGTAACGACAAAAACATTCCCCGAAGGTTTTGGGGAGTGCTGTCGAACTGACAGTCCTTGGCCGGATATGAATCCGGTACGCTCCGGTACTCCCTTGCGGTACTGCCCGACTGTCGTGGTAGCGATTTATGACCAGTGGAACCTTCTAGGTCATGCCACCCCTCCTTCCGTAAGGAAAGAGAGATGGGTAATGAGAGGTGAGAGGCATCATATCCGTAGATCAACCATCGAGTTGTACGTCATTACCTTTGTGCATATTAGTCGCCTCTTACGACCGGTATGCCTACCTCGGGCATATTCTAAGCCCCTAACCCGCAGGGGTCGTGATATTACGTCGTGGACGACAGGCCTCGAAAAAGATCATCAGAAAAAGGCAAAGGAACTTCTATCAAAGTACTCGAGCGTATTTGACAAGGATGGTTCCAAACCAGGTCGGACCAAAGTTGTGAAGCATCAAATTGATACTGGTGATGCAAGGCTAATCCGCCAAGCTCCTCCTAGTATACCATTGGCCAAACGCCAAGTAGTAACAGAAATTATACAGGAAATGAGTGACAGCGGCGCGATCGAACCATCAGCTAGTCCATGGAGCTCACCGGTAGTACTAGTGAAAAAGACGGATGCAAAAATGAGGTTCTGTGTCGATTACCGCAAATTGAACGACGTAACGAAGGACAGTTATCCATTGCCAAGAATCGACGATACTCTGGACTCGTTATCTGGCACGAAATGGACTTGAAAGCGGCTACTGGCAAGTGGAGGTAAAGGATCAAGATAAAGAGAAGACGGCCTTCAGCGTTGGAGAAGGGCTTTGGCAATTTACGGTAATGCCCTTCGGGCTATGCAATTCTCCAGCTACTTTTGAGAGACTCATGGACCAGATACTAAAAGGATTGCACTGACAAACATGTTTGGTGTACCTGGACGACATCATCATGCTCGGAAAAAGCTTTGAGGAACACCTAAAGATATTGGAGGAAGTTTTCCAAAGAATAGCTGGTGCTGCTCTGAAACTCAGTCCCATGAAGTGTTCCTTTTTTAAAAAGGAAGTAAGTTATTTGGGTCACAAGGTGACTACGGAGGGAATCTGCACTGCTAAGGAAAAGATCGAAGCCGTAAAGGATTGGCCAAGACCGAGAAATTTGCATGAGTTACGGAGCTTCCTTGGGCTGTGCACGTATTATCGCCGATTTGTACCGAATTTCGCCAGCGTAGCTAGCAGTCTCCATGACCTTACCAGGAAGAATATGAGATTTGAATGGAAGAAGGAACAGGAGGTGGCTTTTCAAACAGTGAAGGAACAACTATGAACTGCCCCGATGTTAGCATATCCAGTTCCAGGTTCAAAGTTTATTCTGGATACAGATGCGAGTGGTTATGCTATAGGAGGTGTTTTGTCCCAGATTGTTGATGGACAGGAGAAGGTAGTTGCATACTATAGCTGAACGATTGGGAAGCCTGAAAGGAACTATTGTGTAACCTGGAGAGAACTGTTGGCATTGGTAGAGTGCGTTAAGCATTTCCACAAGTATCTCTATGGGAAGCGAATCCACGTCAGGACAGACCATGCAGCGTTGAAATGGCTCTTATAGTTCCGTAATCCGGAAGGTCAATTGGCACGGTGGATAGAGCGACTGCAAAGTTATGACTTTTCCATAGAGCATCGCAAAGGTAGCACCCACGGAAACGCTGATGCAATGTCACGAAGACCATGTAACTTGGAATGCAAGCATTGTTCGAAAGCTGAGGCCAAGGAGGACATTATAGAGGTGAGAGGCATCATATCCGTACATCAACCATCGAGTTGCACGTCATTATCTTTGTACATATTAGTCGCCTCTTACGACCGGTATGCCTACCTCGGGCATATTTTAAACCCCTAAATCGCAGGGGCATTACTTCATTACCCACCTTATCCTTCCTTACGGAAGGAGGGGTGACATGGCCTAGAAGGTTTCACTGGTCATAAATCGCTACCACGGGCAGTACCGCAAGGGTTGAAATCCGGCCAAGGACTGTTAATTCGACAACACTCCCCAAAACTTTCGGGGAGTGTTTTTGTCGTTACCAAAACAACAACAACAAGACATTATAGATGTGCGGCTCATGACTATAACATCTACGGACAAATGGAACATGGATCAATTAAGGAGATTTCAGCACGAAGATCAAGATCTGGATTAAATTAAAGGAATCGAACGAAACGAGCGACTATCAAGAGAGGAGATGTCAGCAAAAAGTCCTGTTGCCAAGTCATATTGGGCACAGTGGAATATTTTGCAATTAGAATCCGGTTGTTTGCATCGAATATGGGAGAGTGAGGATGGTCAATGCGTTCGAAAGCTGACAGTCGTCTCAAGGAAGAAAATCCCTGATGTACTCAATGAATTACATAACGGTCCAAGCGGAGGTCATCTTGGAGTCGCCAAGACCTTGGAAAAAGTCGAGCAAAGATTCTATTAGGTTGGGTGCCGTCAATCGGGCGCGGAGTTGATTGCCAACTGTGAAGTATGCATCAAAGCTAAAGGACCGAAATCAAGGAGCCATGGCCAAATGAAACAGTATAACCCAGGTGCGCCATTTGAGAGGATAGCCATGGATGTAGCTGGTCCATTTCCTACTAGCAAACTCGGAAACAAATATGTACTGGTAGTTATGGACTATTTCAGCAAATAGCCAGAAGTGTACCCTATTCCAAATCAAGAGGCAGAAACCATAGCAGAAGTGTTTACTAACAATTGGGTAGCTCGGTTTCGCGCACCGATGGAGATACATTCTGACCAAGACAGAAATTTCGAATCAGCTGTGTTCCAGGAAATGTGGAAGACATTGGGCATTCGGAAAACTCGAACAACTGCACTACATCCTCAGTCAGATGGCATGGTGGAACGATTCAATAGAACCTTGGAAGAGCACCTGAGGAAAGTAGTGGATAAGTTCCAGAAGGATTGGGATACTCAAATGAAACAACTGGTCAGACGTTTGGGATAAACGCTAATGCAGGAGTGAATGCTCGGAAATCTACTAGCGTATTGGAAGAAGAAATGAGAGAAATTCACGACCTTGTGAGACAACGGACTAAGATCATGAGCAATAAGATGAAGGCCAGGTACGACATAGCAATAATTTCGGAAGGTTTTATAGAAGGAGATTTAGTGCTCTATACAACAAACAGCGCAGGAAAGGTTTGTCCCCAAAACTACAATGTAACTGGGAAGGCCCATACAAAATCATAAAACGGATCAACGATGTGGTATATCGCATACAAACTATGGGAAGGCCAAGGAATAAGATGAAGGTGGTCCATTTGGAAAGGCTAGCTGCGTGTGGTTCCGGCAATGTGTCTGATCGGGACGATCAGACTTAGGTGGAGGACAGTGTTCTCAAGCATGTACCATCCCTAACTTAATAACACTCCCACCACTAGTTAAACACAACAGAGATAACGATGGCTACGCTTATGCATGCAAGCATGTACCAAGCAAGAGGAAGAGAGATCGCGCGAGTGTTTGCGAATACGATGCAAAGAAGAGATGCCAAAAAATAACACCGATCCTTCGAGAACACGAAGAGCGAATAACCAAGAAAGTTCTCCTGTCGGGCTATATAAGGCAGTGACCAAGCAAGGCAGGTTGATCAATTTGTATTCAAGTATTGTAGAGTGAACTACTGTGGAGTAACCAAACCCGGGAATTTGTATTGCGTTTATTACTAGGAAATAGAACTAGCTATTAGTTACAATATCTGTGCGTGTGTTTATTTGACTTAATAGTGATCGAACCCAGGAATGATAATCAAGGAATCATCGAATTCGTCACAACACTATTGGGAGTCAAAAAATATCGGTGTCAAACAACGCGTTTTGACTTCGGTATCAACAATCCGAAAGCGGATTTTCAATTTTTCGTTTCAGTGAAAAGTTATTCGCAAAAAACCCAAAAATTACTCAGTTCCGATCCCAAATAGGGGTCTGGATCGAAGGTATTTATGTGCAGAACACCGGCTACGCGGTCCACAGTATTTCTGCGCAGAACACACTTTTGCACTTTTCGGTACACTCTAATACGTGATTACACCAACCACATAAAAATGACAGAAAATTTTCAACTTTGATTGCAAATATCTCTTCACTGAAATATCTCTTCTGACACAGGCGACCGGTGTTCAGGCTTTGCTTCTTTGATATACTATGTACTCGATGATATTCAATAAATTTTGGCGGGAATATAAACTCTTTTGGCGCGGCACTTATCACACTTTTTATGCAACGTCCGTTCTACTTAGTAGTCAAGAAGAGAATGCATAATGGGTCTCTAGCTTTTTATTTGACGCAAGCATTCGTACAGAAAAAAAACAGTCAAGTTCACGGTAATACTTTCCATCCAACGTCAACTGCTGAAACACTTCCAAAAATGCCGGCAGGGGTATCAAATTTTCACCCCGGTAACAATAATCTAAAATCGGAAATTCGGAATTCACGGTCTATCAAGATATATTAACAATAAAAATTAAAAACTTTCTGTCATTTTCATGTGGTTGTTGTAGACGCAGACATAGGGTGTTCCGAAATGTGCAGAAGTGTGTTCTGCGCAGAAATACTGGAGGTCGCGTAGCCGGTGTTGGACCGGATAAGGATTATTTTTTTGAAAGGTGTTCTGCTGGGTTAATTCAATTTTAATTCAATTTCAATTCCATTCCTCAGTAATTGTGAAAAGTAATCAATTCCTTTGCCTCACACAAAAGGAATTGATAACATTTCAATTCCTCAAAAAAATTTATCAGAAGTATTTTCCTCTTTTTGAGGCTCGATTACAAAAAAAAAAAATTTTTTTAATGAAAAAAAAAATTAATACTTGCGCAAATATAATTTCTTCCCCAATTCTTTGAAAAGGAATTGAAATTGTAATTGAAATTTTTCCAATTACATTACAAGGAATCCCAAAAGCACTCTTAAATTTCCCGTTACTTTCCTCAAAGGAATTGTGAAAGTAATTGAAAAGCGAAAAGTTAATTCGCCTATAAAAACGTATTTCAATGGATGTTGATGGACTTTTCGGGCAATATTTTTCATTATTTCAAAAGAGATTCCTTTAAACCGATAACTACCCATCAGTGACCTGCAATTATTCATATTTATAAGTACTTAGTTCTCTCTCCATGGCGCGATATACAACAGGTATAACATCATAAACCTCCTAAGAGATTTTTGCGCCAAGCTTCTCTTCCAATTTGTGGTGTGCCGATTTTGAATTTTCCCTACAAATTGGTGGCACCTACAGTTTTTTGCCGACTCCGAACGGCATCTACAAAGGAGACGAATTTTTGCTGAGAAGCCTGTCATGGCAGAAATACACTCGGAGAGTTTGCCAAACCACTGCCGAGGGGCGACCCCGTTTTGAAAAACTTTTTTCAAATCACTTTTGATGTTACCTGTACCAGGGCTCGAACCATGGACCTTCGGTGTGGTAGGCCGGCAACACTACCTTCACACCACGGCGGCCGCCCGTACTTAGTTAACTAACCAAAAAATAGTCTTAGGCCCGGTTTCACCAACTCGACTTAACTTAGTTAAGTAGCGATTTTCACTTTTTCAGTTTCACCACCTAACTTAGCAAAGTCACAACTTAGTCAACTTGCCTGCTGACTTATTCTCGACTAAGCAGTGTTGCTGTGGTTCAAAACCTAAATGTCAGTAATGTTGCTAATTTGTTTTGTGCAACGCCCCAGTCGGAAACTTCACCATGCTTGACTTTAACAGGGTAAGCGTAGATGCATGTGATCGCTTGTTTTCTAGCATGCAACCATTACGAAACTATCGTTTTCAATTAAGCGCTAATTTTAGTACCTTCCAACTAAAGAGAAATGGGTGTAAGATCAATACATTCCTTCTTGTATGGCCATACATGCCCTTTTCGCACTGGGGTATTGGATGCGCATAGTTGTCTGGTATGAAAAAATACTACTATGCATAAAACAGCTGATCGGGTTGTTGTGCTCAAAATTATTTAAGTCGCTCAGTTGGTGAAACCCAAAATTAAGTTAGTCTCGAATCTGTGCTAACTTAAGTCACGACTTAGTTTTAGTCTTAGTCGCGTTGGTGAAACCGGCCCTTAGTGTGTATGCAGTACACGAACGCAACGCACTAAGATCCACTAATACACATTTACGTAGTCATGCTTCGTACAGTAACTAATTAGTCAAGCGACACGAAGCACTAAGTACACAAACTACTTGTTGAGTAAGTTAGTGGAACTGTGCTATAGCGAAACACTATGGGCCGGTTTCACCAACGCGACTAAGACTAAAACTAAGTCGTGACTTAAGTTAGCACAGATTCGAGACTAACTTAATTTTGGGTTTCACCAACTGAGCGACTTAAATAATTTTGAACACAACAACCCGATCAGCTGTTTTATGCATAGTAGTATTTTTTCATACCAGACAACTCTACGCATCCCAATACCCCAGTGCGAAATGGGCATGTATGGCCATACAAGAAGGAATGTATTGATCTTACACCCATTTCTCTTTAGTTGGAAGGTTCTAAAATTAGCGCTTAATTGAAAACGATAGTTTCGTAATGGTTGCATGCTAGAAAACAAGCGTTCACATGCATCTACGCTTACCCTGTTAAAGTCAAGCATGGTGAAGTTTCCGACTGGGGCGTTGCACAAAACAAATTAGCAACATTACTGACATTTAGGTTTTGAACCACAGCAACACTGCTTAGTCGAGAATAAGTCAGCTGGCAAGTTGACTAAGTTGCGACTTAGCTAAGTTACGTGGTGAAACTGAAAAAGTGAAAATCGCTACTTAACTAAGTTAAGTCGAGTTGGTGAAACCGGGCCTATGTGTTAAGTGGAATGACTATAGTCATTTAAGTATTTCGAGTGTGTAAGTATTTTTTGTGTGTATGCATTGTTAGAAAAAGGGTTGATAGTGTTATGCTATGGTTTTTAGTCGTGCCTTAGCAGCATATGTGAAAAGTTGATTATTGCGTGTTTTATGTTTGTTTCCAATAGCTATTAAATTTCTTCATATTATTTATAACATTTTATAAACCTGTGAAGCTACTATGCAGTCTAGCAAGGAAGTGGAAGAAAAATTTCCACAGGACTTTTTACACTTAGTGATAAACGAAAGGGCAGAAGTGCGGTTTGGGAAATGTTTTCCGAGATAGTTAAAGACGATGGCAATATTGTCTCTGACTTGGTCTGTTGCCGCAGTTGCAAAAAGGTTTTCGTGGTGCGTGGAATAAACACTTCTAATCTGAACAGACACACATGCTACAAAAAAAAAATAGAACTGAAGGTCCTGAGAAGAAAGTGAGTGAAGATGACAAAAAACTAGCTATAGAAGCTTGCGCTGATTAGATGGTGGAAGACTGTCGCCCTTTTTCAGCCGTAGAAGGTTAAGGATTCAGGAAGCTAGTGAGGTTTTTGTTGAATAATGGTGCGAAATATGGAAAGAATATATATATATATATTATTTAGTCCCAGACCCAACAACCATTTCGAGAAAGGTAGGGTAAAAAGCGCAAGCAAAAAGAAATCAGATATCACCTGCAGTGAAAAAAATTGTAGATTCAGGTCAAGCTTCTGCTACCATTGATATGTGGAAAGATGATTTTGTTAAGAGATACTTTTCATGTGCCACAATTCGCTTCGTGAAAGATTTTGAATTGTGTGACTTCGTGCTTGGATTGAAATCCATGGCCTACAAACAATCAACCGGCGACAATATTAAAAGGAAGTTGGATACTATGTTCGCAGAGTTCGGAATCACTAGTTTAGACGGCATCACTTTTATAACAGACCGCGGAAGTAATGTTAAAAAGGCATTAGAAAATAACGAGCGGTTCAATTGCTCAAGTCATCTTTTCTCAAACGTCTTAGAAGCTAGTGTTGAGTCTACAGTCTGTGAAATATTTTTAAAAATCTGGGATGCAACATATGCTGCAAACATCGCTAAAATCTCAGTGCCCAACCCGATGGAATTCGCATCATTCCCACAACAGCCGGTTCTATGCACCGGAATGACCCGGGTTATCTCACCCGGCCAAGGGCTGTTATTTCAGTGTAACCCTGCCCAATCTGTCCCGTCCCACCCTTAAATTGTCATCCTCGGAGCAAACCCTTGCAGCTGGGTTGCTCCATTGTCTCTTGTTACGGGCTGGGGTCCAACCCAACCCTGGACCAAGAGACTGGATCTGCTGCGCTTGCTGGAAGAAAATTTATATTAAACGGTCGTATTCGGTACAATGCGCCAAGTGTAAGAGATGGTTACATAAATCTGGATGTTCAGGGCTTAACCCTGCCATCCACAGACCCCGTACTTTCTTTAGTACTTTTGAGGCACCTTGCTGTACACGTCCTAAGACGTCCCGCGGTAGTCGCCGCTCCGGCACTCCCGTACCGCCTCTAACTACTTCCAATAGTCACAATAGTGGCTCAGTCTATACGACTGGTAGCACCGCTGCCATCCCTGCCTCACACACTCCCGACTGTCGCTCACGCACACCAGCGTCTCCATCTCACACGGCCGCTCAACTCTCCTATCCCCCCCCGGAATAGGTCAGATATGAGCATCGCCGAGCGTCAGTCCCCTCTGCCTCTGCCCTAATGCCTCAGCCTGCACGTGGGCCAGGTACACCACCTCCTGGCACCTTTCACTACGTGCACCGTTTGTCGGCAAAGATTATATACGCCTGCGACATCGGTCAAGTGCAACAATTGCCTTGGCCTGTGTCATATCCTTATGTGCTCTGGGCTCGCAAACGGCAACCTTTGGACGGATTCGTTCATAGCCCCCTGTTGCAGTACACAGCCGCTTCCCACGCCAGACAACATCGGCCATGGCGCTGTCAACTCTAGACTGCGACATAGTTTAGGCCTTAGCCCACCTCCACCTAGGCAAACGCATCCGTCCCTCACGCCTAGTATGTCCCCCGTCTCCCCTCCTACACACTTCAAAATTCTGCAGCTGAACTGTAACGGATTAGCTGGAAAGATCGCGGAGATAACTAACTTTATGAAGACGCACAACATCAAAATCGCCGCGATACAAGAGACAAAACTGAACACGAGATCGGACTTACGAACTTGTGATGGGTATAATGTACATCGTAAAGACCGTCCCAGCGGTCTTGGGGGTGGCCTTGCGTTCATTACACATCACTCTGTACAATATTATCTATTTTCCCCTGACGTCGACCCCAGGGACTCTACCTTAGAATGCCAAGGCATAGCAGTCCGGTCAGGAGACGCCGACCTGCAAATCATAAACATCTATATTCCTCCTGCCACGTGTTGTCCTAGAGATTATCATCCCGACAATAGTGCGTTGCTAAGGGGCGATAACCGTCTAATCCTAAGCGACTTCAACGCACATCACGATCTCTGGCACTCCAACTTGCCAGCAGGCAGCAGAGGACACGCAATTGCAGACCAAATAGATAACTCAGCATTCTGTACAGTCAATGGAGATGCCCCCACCAGGGTGGCAGGTAACTGTCACAGTTCGCCAGACATCTCCATAACGAGCGCGGGCCTCATTAACTTTGTCATCTGGCGACCGATGCTTACATTAGCTTCAGACCACCTACCCATCTTACTCTCTGTTGAACGACCGACCGACTTCATAACGACTGATAAAATAACATACATCAACTTCACCAAAGCGGACTGGGACCGCTTTACTGAATATACAGAGCGCTCCTTCGCTGCCTTACCCACTCCTACGGACGTACGCAAAGGCGAAAGAGAGTTTCGCAAGATCATCGATTCAGCCTCTTGCCGCTTTATTCCTGCTGGCAGAATACCAGAAATTCGTCCGAATTTCCCGGCAGAAGCTGCGGCGATGGCAAGAGAACGTGACCAAGTGAGACTTATCAATCCCGCAGATCCCAGAATAAAAGATCTCAATGCGGAAATCCATAGGATTGTCAACGAACACAAGCTGACCAAGTGGAAACAACACCTTGAGACTGTCAAGGCCCTATCCAATCCGACCAAACACAAAGACAAGGTCGCCATTGCCTTCGGCGACAGTGTCAAATCGGACGCCAGGAAATGCGCGAGCTCCTTTTGCCGGCTGTTTATAATGCATCCACCTGCGGATAGGACTAAGAGAAGAGCCTTCCGACGTGCGCGCAAACACAAACACTCTACTGCGCCCATTGCCGTCTCAGTCGCAGAGGTTAAGGAAGCCATAATGAAGGCCAAACCCTCAAAATCCATCGGACCCGACGGAATTGCCATGAAGATGATCAAACACCTTGGCCATGAAGGACAGAATTATTTAGCGGCTCTCTTCAATCTCTCTCTAACTACCTTCGTTATACCTGAGATATGGAAACAAGCGATTGTAGTTCCCCTATTAAAACCAGGGAAGCCGGCGAACCTAGGAGAGTCTTATCGTCCGATATCCCTCCTTTCGCCGGTAGCGAAATTGCTAGAGTCCATTCTGCTTCCTTACTTCATCACAAATCTAAAATTGGCCGATCATCAACATGGTTTTCGCAAAAATCCCAGCACGACATCCGCTTTGAACGCCATTACAACGCCGATTAATAACGGTTTGAATCAAAATCCACCAAACCATAGGACGGTTCTCATGGCACTTGATCTGTCAAATGGATTTGACACGGTCAATCACGCCACTCTCCTCCGAGATCTGGATGAGACACCGCTCCCTGCCGGCCTTAAGAGGTGAACCGCTAATTACCTCAATGGTCGACAGGCAACAGTCAAATTTAGGAACAAGAAATCTAGACCACGAAGAATAAAACAAGGGGTGCCGCAAGGTGGTGTTCTCTCTCCCCTCTTGTTTAATTTCTATATTTCGAGACTTCCCCCTCCACCAGAGGGAGTCTCCATTGTTTCCTACGCTGACGACTGCACGATAATGGCCTCGGGCAAGGGTCCCTCCATTGATGAACTCTGTATTAGAATCAACAGTTACCTCCATGACCTTTCCAGCTTCTTCACCGAGCGTAATCTGACCCTGTCTCCGACTAAATCTACGGCGACCCTGTTTACTACATGGAATGCGCAGATGGGGCAAGAGTTTAATGTCCACGTAGACGGAGTACCTCTACCTACTGTCAACCACCGAAAAATCTTGGGTGTGACATTTGACAACGGCCTCACCTTCGCTGGTCATGCCACCGCAATAGCCTCAAAGGTACAGAGCCGCAATAAGATCCTCAAGTCACTGGCCGGCAGTACTTGGGGAAAAGACAAAGAAACATTGCTTGCTACATATAAGGCTATTGGCCGGCCGGTTTTTGACTATGCTGCGCCTATATGGTCGTCCAACCTTTCTGACACCAACTGGAGGAAATTTGCAAGTCTGCCAAAACACCGCCATCAGAACTGCTACTGGATGCCTGCTTATGTCATCTGAGTCTCACCTCCATCAAGAGGCAAAATTGCTCAATGTTCAAGAGCACGCGGAACTCTTGAGTAGACAGTTCCTTCTGAACTGTCATAAACCTAGTCATCCAAACCGACATCTTTTGGATGTAGCACCGCCCCCCAGAGACATAAGGAGACATCTCCGTAAGCATTATGATGAGATCCGGCATCATATCTCTTTGCCGTTTGATCTGCGGAACCATAGACGGGCTCTAAATGACCTCCACAGTGAGTCGGTAGACAGATCCCTCAGATCTCGGCCTGTGAATCCCGTTATTAATACTCAACCACCTGAATTGGCTGAAGAGGAACGTGTACTTCCGAGGGAGACTAGAGTCATACTAGCACAACTTCGCTCTGGATATTGTAATAGGTTAAACTCTTACTTATCCAGACTGAACCCCAACATACCAAATACATGCCCTGCATGTGGTATGACCCCTCATGATACCATACATCTCTTTTCCTGTTCAGTTGAACCCACTCTTCTAACACCCATATCACTCTGGTCCAACCCTGTGGAAACTGCGCGTTTCCTCGGACTTCCGTTAGAAGAGCCTGATGACAATTTTGAGTGATCGAGCCCATTGGGCAGGGCGAAGCACTGTTAACAACAACACAACAACATGGAATTCGCATTTTTACATGCTGAGGTCAATTGAAAATAACTGGTTGAAAATTAATGAACTTTTGACGAATAATGGCAAAATCAGCAAGCTTTCAAATTTGAATATTTCAACTATCCAAAGGTAACTAAAACTTTGTGATTTTGAAAAAGTTTTTAAGAAGCTTCAAGGATGCTCCACGCCCTCAATGTGCTATGGCATCCCTTCAGTTTATCGTATATAGGAGTTATGTAAATTCGATGAAAATGATGTTCTCACTATTTCCGCCTTAAAGTTAAATATTTTAAAAAATATTGAAGATAAATGGCTCTCAAATTTGAGCGAGTGGCACATATTTTTAATTAAATAGTTCTAAGATTACAAAAATGAATTTTCTTTGATTAAAAACTCTTAAAACCATGCTTTCGATGCATATTTTAATTTATTTAAAACTTACGTTAATACAAATAAGCAAAAATACCATCATTTTGGGAACATTTTGCGATTATTTTGGGATGATCGCAAAATTATCCCAAAATGATCTAAAAATGATCCCAAAATCACTCCAGAAAGATCCCAAAGTGATAAAAAATGGCCCAAAATCATCCCGAAATTATCTCAAAATGATCCCAAAGGGTTCCCAAAATGCCCCCGAATGATCACTAAATGATCCCAAAATGACCGCAAAATAGTCCCTAAATGATCGCAAAATTTTAACAAAAGGATCCCAAAATGATCTTAAAATGATTGCAAAGTGATCCCTTAAGGATCGCAAAATCATCCCAAAATGATTGCAAAATGATCTAAAAGTCATCCCAAAATTACCGGAAAATGGTCCTAAAATGATCGTAAAATGATCCCAAAATGATATCAAAATTATCCTAAAATGATCTCAAGATTATCCCAAAATTATCTCAAAATGATTGCAAAATTATCCCAGAAGAGTTCCAAAATAATCCCACTTAAGGATAACTGAACTAACCAGTTTTCTACACACACAAAGTATACAAAGTACGCATACCCTGTAAAAAACGTTTGAGCATCAGAGTACTCCAACACTTATCCTCATTCATATAAAAAAGGTGGTCCAATTTACATAGCGATGTCCGGTGATTGGATCACCTAATCCTATTCGGAGTACCATTTACATGTGTTGGAGTACTCTGATAGGAGTATTCTATGGAGTATGAAACGGAGTATTTCCGTTTTTTGCAGGGTAGTACACACAAAAAACATAGCACTTACACAAAACTTAGTGCACTAAGCACACATAGTGAATTTGGTTATTAGTTCACGCTGAACATACCCTACTAGACGGACCTAACCACACTCACTAATACATGCAAGCGAAAATTGTAAATTACTAACACACACAAATCCTTCTGTTAAGTTTTTCTTTTTCTTTGTGTATCTTCTTCTTTGGTATTGTGAGCGAAATGTTAGTGCGTCGTTAAAAAATGTATAAAATATTTAATAAGAAGTTTTGCAGAGAAATTGCAACCAATACGCCTAGATAAGGCAAGTATATAGTGCTATTTATTGTTATTAAACAACTCAAGTCCTGGTTTATATATTTATGCACCAAAAATTTAATATTTTCAGATGGGCGAGCAAAGGAGTTTTCAACTTGCGGCAAATGGAGTGAAATTATATTTTGTAAATGTTTAGTGATATGAATATGTATGTATTTATAGATCTTATTGGCTATTGTTAACGTGAAAGTTGTGTAATTTTAAATAATATTAAACATTAAAAACCAAATCTAATAATACAAACAATTGTCTTTTCATTGTTAGCTATATATGAACTTTCCGTCATTCATAACCATTAGGCCTGGCGCATGTTTGCCGTACTCATAACCATTAGTGGTGGCGTGCGTTTGCATTATAGCTGACTGTTAGCGCTAATCCAACTTTTCTTTATGGATAATGAGAGTGAAGAGTGTAGACAGATGTGGTTGTACATGCGCAAGAAAGGGATGCCGTATACTGTATGTGTGCACACGGACAGCAAACACATGGTTAGATCTGGCACACTGCTCTTCAGAAACTAATTGAGAAAAATAAGCAAAAATAACGCAAACGCAAGTCAGGCCGAGAGGTTATCTGACCAACCAATTAACTGGTACCTGTCTTGTAGGGTAGTTATATGTGTGGGGCACAGGTACGTATCAAGTGCTCGTTTGTTTTCGGTATTTGTGTGTTAGTTAGTCCTGCTTACTAGCAGACGGATCACAACCGAGCTAGGTGGGAACTCGATTCACAGACTCGTTAACAGAGGTACCCCACAGGGAGGTGTTCTCTCACCGCTACTTTGGGTGGTTACTGTAAACCAGCTTCTACGCCTCATGGAAGCGGAAGGCCACCAAGTGATTGCGTACTCCGATGACATCTGCGTTATGATGCGGGGAAAATTCCCTCAAACTCTATGCAACTTAATGGAATCAGCCTTATCTAAAATTTGTGACTGGGCAAAGTCAACAGGTCTGGGGGTTAACCCCGAGAAAACCGAGCTAGTCCTCTTTACTAGAAGGTACAAAATACCGAACCTTATACCACCAAAAATTGGTAACACGACTTTGGCATTCAGTGACAAAGTCAAATATTTAGGAGTTACTCTAGACAGGAAACTACTCTGGGGTGACAATATAACAGAACGGGTTAAAAAGGCAACGTGCGCGTTGTTTACTTGCAAGAGAGCAATTGGCGTTTCGTGGGGGTTTTCTCCCAGGGTAGTGCACTGGATCTACACAGCCATTGTTCGCCCGATCCTACTCTACGGAGTGCTAGTCTGGTGGCCTGCACTTACTAAGAATACGTACCTCAAACAGATACAAAAAGTCCAAAGGAGTTCAGAACTCTGCATAACCGGGGCCCTTGGGTCCACCCCGACAGAAGCACTCAACACTATGCTGCATCTACCACCGCTTGATTTGGTGGCGAAGGAAGTAGCCACGATCACAGCTTTGCGAATAAGGGAGACTGGCGTCTGGATAAATGGACAAAGTGGGGACGCCACAATCTTGGGCAACCACGCGCCTGTTAACATTCCACCACACACGGACTACTGCGCGTCAAATAACGTGTTTGTCAGGAACTACGAGGTTATAATACCGACAAGACAAGAATGGGACAGCAGACCACATACGGTTCGGGGCACCATCAACATCTTTACTGATGGCTCCAAGCTTGAGGGGAAGGTGGGGGGAGGAATCTTTTCACCGGACCTGGGACTAGAGATCTCCTTCCGTCTTCCCGACCACTGCAGCGTGTACCAAGCGGAAATGCTGGCAATACACGGCGCGGTGAAAAGCTTGGTATCCATGCCCCAAAATGGTAAACAGATCTATATCTTCTCAGACAGTCAGGCCGCACTTAAAGCCTTGAACTCATATGTCGACAATGCAAAGTCGTTAACTGAATGTCGCAGATCTCTCAACGAGATGGCTCAGCACTTCAGTATTAGCCTTATTTGGGTACCTGGGCACAGGGATATTGAAGGCAACTGCAGAGCGGATGAGCTGGCTAGACGGGGTACCACCACCCATCTCCTTCCAGGAAATAGCTCGGTAGGCATACCCATGGCCTCCTTTAAATTTAGTGTTAGCACAAAAACAATGGAAATAGCAAATATGCTCTGGTCAGGGCTCTCGACGTGTGAGATATCCAGGCTAACCTGGCCTTCCTACAACAAAAGACGTACAAACTCCCTGCTGTCCCTCAATAAATCGGACATTTCATCCCTGGTAAGGGTTCTAACAGGGCACTGTTTAATAGGCACTCACGGCGCCAGAATGGGCGCAATGTCTAATGATTACTGTCGCAGCTGCAGATGTATTGAGGAGGAGGAAAGTGTTCAGCATCTGATGTGTCAATGCCCTGCACTCAGCAGGCGACGGTTAGCTATCTTGGGCCAACCGTTTCTCAATAACCTCGCTGAGGTATCACAAATGGAATTAAAAGCGTTATCTAAATTTATTGACTCCACGAAGTGGTTCGATCCCCTGCCTTGAACAGGGTGTGAGTTGGTTTTCCCTGGCGTCGACGGCAGCGCAACCGTGTGAGTCGACTGGTCCTTCTCAGCTCTCGGGAGACCTTTGAACTCGGATACTCTAGGGTTGTTGGATCGGCTAACTGTTAAGCGGCTGAGCTGCTGTCGGCGTCGGGGATGACTTGCTCGCATCTCTGGGGCATAGAGGTGGGTAGAGACCGTATAGGGTATCACAATGGGCCTATTTAGTGGCCTAAGTGTCGGGCAGAGTCTAGATACTCTGTCCTGCCCTTGCAACCTAACCTAACCTAACCTAGTCCTAGTTATTAGTCTGTGCTTGACTAAGTACACATTTGCACTAATTGTTATGGCTCATGACTAAGTGCTCACATATTATTAATACTAAGATCTCGTCACTGTTACCCACATTCAAACACACCAAGGAGCATAAAGTCATCCTGATTTTTCTAGCCAAGTAGAGAATTTAGCAGATGAGTAAATTTTCTTTGAATTCATTACTTAAACAACTGAAACTATGAGAACCTTTATCTCTAACACTACAAGGCTCATATGCTACTAAAAGCGTCGACGACTTCTTACAAATATATCATGGCGGGATTGAGGAACGACTATAGAACGTTAATCGAGATAGAGGTTGACTTGTCAATTTCCGCTAAATACCGTTAAGGTAGGTTCTCAAGAAGTCGAACTCCTTGACCCTATCCGCCACAAATAATCACAAACTCGAGGTTTTTTAGTATACTTTAATTGTACTGTCTAGTTTGTAATATTTGAGCAAGGGAGTCTTTCGTTCTATAGTCGACAAGTTTAGCCTACATGACATAACAAATTTTAACGGGCCAAACATGGTCGTCTGCGATACTAAGCTGCAGCATAAAAAGATCCACAAAGCTAAAACTATAATTTGATAACGTTGGGATCAACTGCAACATAACTCCAATGTCTTCTTTGAACGTAATTTTAGTGTAGTAGGTAGTTAGTTAGGTAGTGTGCTCTCACAGCTCTTGGAGCATCTTTTGACATAATCACTTATACATGTAGCCCTGTGGGTAAGGGGTTTAGAATATGCCCGAGGTAGGCATACTGGTCGTAAGAGGCGACTAGTATGCACCAAGGTAATGACGTGTAAAGCGATGGTTGATCTTCGGACATGATGCCTCCCAACTGTCATTACCTATCGCTCGTTCCTTAAGGAAGGAGGGGTGACATGACCGGAAGGTTTCACTGGTTATACCAAATCGCTACCACGACAGTGGGGCAGTACCGCAAGGGGGTGCCGGAGCGTACCGGATTCATATCGGGAAAATCGATTATAAGTTTCTGTCAAGAGATATTTGCAATCAAAGTTGAAAATTTTCTGTCATTTTCATGTGGTTGCTGTATACAAAAGGGCAAAAGTGTATTCTGCGAGGAAGTACTGGGGACCGCGTAGCCGGTTTTGGACCGGCAATGAGTTATTTTTTTAACCGCGGCCAAAGGCCGCCTACGTAGAAGGGTGGGTAATTGTTTACGACACCCACCGAGTGCAAAAGCACGCCCAATAATGTCGGGAGAGGTATCAAAAGACCCGTATCGGTCCCAGGAACCATAATCCAGATCCGGACTAGTTATTTGCAATAGTTTGCAAGATATTTGCAAGCAAAGTTAACAATTTTTGTCATTTCTATGTGACGCAGATATAGGGTGTGCCGAAAATTGCAGAAGTGTGTTCTGCGCAGAAATACTGGGGATCGCGTAGCCGGTGTTGGACCGGCGGTAATACTATACATCCAACGTCAACTGTAAAAACTGCACTAAAAATGTCGATATTGGCACCCAGAGATCCGTATCGGTTCCAGGAACCATACTCCGGATCCGGACCAGTTATTTTTCGTAGTTTGCAAGATATTTGCAAGCAAAGTTAAAATTTTCTCTCATTTCTATCTGGTTGTTGTAGACGCAGATGTAGGGTGTGCCGAAAATTGCAGAAGTGCGTTTTGCAGAAATACTAGCCGGTGTTGGAATAGCTAAGGGTTATTTTTTTTGAAGCGCGACCGAAGGTTACCTAAGCAGAAAGGTGTTGACTTTTTGGGCAATATTTTTCATTATTTCAAAAGAGATAATTACCCACATTCGTACACACCAAGGAGCGTAAAGTCGTCCTGATTTTTCTAGCCAAGTAGAGAATTTAGCATATATAACCAAAACTATGAGAACCTTTATCTCTAACACTACAAGGCTCATATACGATTTCTTACAAATATATCATGGCGGGATTGAGGAACGACTACAGACGTGATCCTTAATTCATTGAGATAGAGGTTGACTTGTCAATTTCCGCTAATTACCGTTAAGGCAGGTTCTCAAGAAGTCAAACTCCTTGACACTATCTGCGACAAATAATCACAAACTCGAGGTTCTTCAGTATACTTTAATTGCACTGTCTAGTTTGTAAGTTTAGCCTACATGACATAACAAATTTTAACGGGCCAATCATGGTCGTCTGCGATACTAAGCTGCAGCATAAAAGGATCCACAAAGCTAAAACTATAATTTGATAACGTTGGGATGAACTGCAACATAGCTCCAATGTCTTCTTTGAACGTAATTTTAGAGTTCCAAAGAACGATCGATAGTCTTTCCAGTCGGTAGTCTGCTCTCACAGCACTTGGAGCATCTTTTGACATAATCACTTATACATGTAGCCCTGTGGGTAAGGGGTTTAGAATATGCCCGAGGTAGGCATACTGGTCGTAAGAGGCGACTAGTATGCACCAAGGTAATGACGTGTAAAGCGATGGTTGATCTACGGACATGATGCCTCCCAACTGTCATTTCCTATCGTTCGTTCCTTAAGGAAGGAGGGGTGACATGACCAGAAGGTTTCACTGGTCATACCAAATCGCTACCACGACAGTGGGGCAGTTCCGCAAGGGGGTGCCAGAGCGTACCGGGTTCAAATCCGGCCAAGGACTGTTAATTCGACAACACTCTCCAAAACCTTCGGGGAGTGTTTTTGTCGTTACTACAACAACAACAACAACCGCGTAGCCGGTGTTGGACCGGCAATGAGTTCTAGTTTGTAAGTTTAGCCTACATGACATAACAAATTTTAACGGGCCAATCATGGTCGTCTGCGATACTAAGCTGCAGCATAAAAGGATCCACAAAGCTAAAACTATAATTTGATAACGTTGGGATGAACTGCAACATAGCTCCAATGTCTTCTTTGAACGTAATTTTAGAGTTCCAAAGAACGATCGATAGTCTTTCCAGTCGGTAGTCTGCTCTCACAGCACTTGGAGCATCTTTTGACATAATCACTTATACATGTAGCCCCCTGCGGGTTAGGGGTTTAGAATATGCCCGAGGTAGGCATACCGGTCGTAAGAGGCGACTAATATGCACAAAGGTAATGACGTGCAACTCGATGGCTGATCTACGGATATGATGACTCTCACCTCTCATTACCCATCTCTCCTTCCTTACGGAAGGAGGGGTGACATGACCTAGAAGGTTCCACTGGTCACAAATCGCTACCACGACAGTCGGGCAGTACCGCAAGGGAGTACCGGAGCGTACCGGGTTCAAATCCGGCCAAGGACTGTTAATTCGACAACACTCTCCAAAACCTTCGGGGAGTGTTTTTGTCGTTACTACAACAACAACAACAACCGCGTAGCCGGTGTTGGACCGGCAATGAGTTATTTTTTTGAAGCGCGGCCAAAGGCCGCCTACGTGGAAGGGTGCGTAATTGTTTACGACACCCACCGAGTGCAAAAGCACGTCCAATAATGTCGGGAGAAGTATCAAAAGACCCGTATCGGTCCCAGGAACCACAATCCAGATCCGGACCAGTTATTTGTAATAGTTTGCAAGATATTTGCAAGCAAAGTTACCAATTTTCTGTCATTTCTATGTGACGCAGATGTAGGGTGTGCCGAAAATTGCAGAAGTGTGTTCTGCGCATAAATACAGGGGATCGCGTAGCCGGTGTTGGACCAGCCAAGGGTTATTTTTTTGAAGAGCGACCGAAGGCCGCCTACGCAGAAAGAGTAATTGTTTCCTTTAGGAGACAACTACTAAAACACGTCCGAAATTATCGGGAAAGGTATCAAAAGACGCGTTTTGAACTCGGTAACAATAATCCGTAAGCGGACTTTCGAGTTTTTGAAGATTGAAGAGATATTTGAGGTAATTCTTCGCGACAGCACGTAACTGCTAATATACGTCCAAAAATCCCGGGGAAGGTATCAAATGACGCGTTTTGATCTCTGTATCCATAATCCGAAAACGGAAATTAAATAATTTGTTTCAGTGAAAAGTTATTAGCAAAAACCCCTAAAAATGGCCTAGGTTAGCAGTTACGTGCTGTCGTATAGAATTACCAAAAAATTTAAAATCCGCTTCCGGATTGTTGATACCGAAGTGAAAACGCGTTGTTTGATACCTCTCTCGATATTTTTGGACGTGTTTTAGCAGTTGTCTCCTAAAGGAAACAATTACCCTGATTTGTAGCAGCAATATCAGGGCTGATACTTACTTCGTAAAAGCTTTTATTGTGTTGCGTCCAAAATTCGTGATTCCATCTTTCGACTTCCATTTGCATTTGTCTTAACTGGAATTCTGAAGATGTTTCATCTTTAGGTACATGTCTGACAAACGGGCGTATATTAGATAACGGATCGGGAGGCCCAATGTAATCAGTTGAAATGGAATGCGGATCAGGTTTTTCTTTTAGTTCTGGAAGTTTACTTTTCAATATACACAAGTCTGTGCCTTTTCCTTTCTTTATATGAAACTTCAACCAATGCATAACAGATATGTAAGCTGCAATTCCAACGTAATTTTCTTACTAAAGCTGTGTAACGCTGCGCAGGTTCTCCAAATTGCGCTGATACGTTTATTTGTAATACTATAACGCAATTACGCCAGCAGCTGATAGTATCGATATATCGATGGTTTTCCCCCATCGATACTAATATCGATGGTTTGTGACTATCGATACTATCGGCTAACTTTTGAAACCCCATTCCTAGCTTCATTTTCAATTTTGCGAGAACCAACCCTATTGTGAAAAGTAAAAAGTGTGTGTAAAAATTGTTTAAAATGGCGCAGGTGCAAAATAAAAAAGTTACAATTTCTGGAGTATGGTCCCATTTTTGTAAAACGGCTGATAATAAGTCAGTGTGTTGTTATTGCAAAAAAGGGTTTAAATCCAGTGGTAACACGAGCAACTTATGGGACCACTTTAAGCGTTGCTGAAGCTATAAGCAAACTGAAACGTGTGCATCCGCGCCTTCCACTGCTTCCAGACCGGCACAAAGGTATGAAATAATTTTGATTAGCTAAACCGCTTCCGGATTCATATTCCTGAGACCAAGACGCGTCTTTTGGTACCACTTTTATAATTTTAGCAAATTTTTAGCAGTTGTATGCTAAAGGCAACTATAATCAAAATACATTTTTTGTTATTTTAGAAAAATAGAAACTTTTGTGAGCAACGTAAGTCAGTACGATACCGAAAGTCGGCGAAAAAAGGACATAGACGAAGCGGTGGTTTCAATGGTAATAAAAGACCTTCAGCCGTTTAGCATTGTTAATGATGAAGGCTTTATTAATCTAATAAAAACTATGGACCCAAGATACCGCCTCGCGTGCAAAACAACTTTAAAAAACGTCCTAATTGAAAACAAATATAAAGCACTAAAATTGAAGATGTGCAATGAGATGTCAGCAGTGGAATACATCTCCGTAACTTGTGATCTACGGACCTCCAAGGCAATGGAGTCATTTCTAACAGTTACGTGTCATTTCATCGACAATGAACTAAATTTACAAACTAAAGTTTTATCAACCAAACCTCTGCTATCCCTGACCAATCATTGCTCGCAAAACATAGCCGAATCCCTAAGGGGAATCTTTGAGGAATGGAAAATTAGTCAAAAAGTTATTTGTGTTGTAACTGACAATGCAACATCCATGATAAAAGCGTGTGAGATTTTAGATAAACCACATTTATCATGTGTATGCCACTCAATAAATCTTGCAGTTCAAGACTGCTTGAAAATAGAAAATGTTGCTATACTTTTAAAGAAATTCAAAGAAATAGTTAAGTATTTCAAGTCAAGCACCATTGCTATGGCAAAATTACTGGCAGAGCAACGTAGTAAGAACCCTCTGAAAGTGATTCAGGAAGTTCCAACACGCTGGAATAGTTGCTACGCTATGATATCGAGGATTATAAAAATTAAAGATCCCGTTAATACAGCTCTTTTGAACTGCAGCAAAAACGCCCCAAAAGCGTTTGCAAGTGAAGAAATTGAAGCCCTGATAGAATTGGAAAAGATTTTAAAAGTTTTTGACGATATCACACGCCAACTATCCAGTTCAGCGAACGTTACATCGTCACTGATAATTCCACTTATATGTGGATTAAACATTGAGCTACTGAATATTGGGAAACAAATAGAAACTTGCCAAGGAAAAGATTTTCTTGCCTCTATCTACTGCGCAATACAAAAAAAGCTTGATAGCTACGAAGGCAAAACTATGCTTCAGATTGCAACAATTTTAGATCCAAGATTTAAAAAGGAGGGCTTCAGACAGAGGGACAATGCCTGGAACGCTTCAAAAAAGTTAGAAGCTGAAATGCTTTCATTAGCGAAAGAAGCCGCAAATGACACCGATGTTGAACAAACATTAGATCCGCAGCCTTCAACAGCACCCAATCTATTCTCCTTTTTAAAACAACAAGTAAATTACAAAACCAGCAAGGCGCCGGAAGTTGCTGCGTTGACCTCAAAACAGAGGTACCTCGAAGTAGTCAATTGTCATCCTGCAAGTAATCCTCTTTTGTTTTGGAAGGTACGTTTTCTTCAGATGTAATATGTATTTAGTTATACTAACTTTTAAATATCTTCTCCAGGAACCCAACAGCAGGCAATTCGATCCACTGGCATTGTTGGCGCAGAAGTACCTCTGTATACCAGCATCATCTGTGGAATCAGAGAGGGTTTTCAGCAAGGCAGGATTAATTGTAAGCGATCGCAGAACAAAACTGAAGGCAAGCACGGTAGATAAACTTCTTTTTTTACAAAAAAAATTTGGAATGATTTTGACATGTAACTAAGTTGATTTAGGCATTTTAAACCCCAATCTCCTTTTTTTTCAACGTCGGTGTCCTTTGCATTTTCTTTGGATAATATGTAATAACAAAAAACCAATCAATTGCTTTTTACAAGAACAAATGTATTTCTATTCTTTAACTTTTTATAAATGTATGCAACATATGTACAACATACATAAAACCAAATGTAAAAATTTAAAAATGATTTAGTTTTTAAGGAAGCTATGGATATATGTATACAAAAAGTATAAATACATAAAAATTCTTTCAAATTAATATGTATGTGAATTTATTTAATGCAGTTGGATTTTGTAAATGACACAAAAGAAATATCATTGCATAAGTTTCATCTTCGTGATTGTTGATCATTGGTTCCCTCTATTGGATCTCAAAAAAGTATACATAACATTTTTTATTGAAGTATATTAGTTGAAAAACCTTCCAATTATTTATGCATTTCATATTTGTGTGGTAACTGAACATTGGTAGTACTTTGTGATTAGCTCAGTTCTGGTTTAACCATCTCTTTTTGTAGTTGAAGTGCTGGTACTTTTGAGATTAAAAAAAAATCCGATAGTATCGATATATCGATAGTACCCCTTGATACTATCGTCGACTATCGATGGTCCGGAATATCGATAGTTTTCCACCTCTAGTCACCACCCGTTTTTTGTTGCTTAGAATATGCCCGAAGTACGCATACCGGTCGTGAGAGATGTCTAATATGTTCCAAGGCAATGACGTGCTACTCGAAGGTACCGCAATGGAGTCCCGGAGCGTACCGTTTCCATATTAGGCCAAGAACTGTTTTTTCGACAACAAATCCCAAAACCTTCGGAAAGTGTTTTTGTCGTTCCAAACAACAACAATAATGGACTGCTGCGATTTACACAATTCACGGTAATAATTTACATAAAACTTCAACTGTAAAAACTGCACTAAAAATGTCGATATTGGTACCCAGAGACGCGTTTCGGTCTCAGGAACCCTACTCTGGTGGGGAAAACCCATTATTTTAAAAACCAAAAAATTGCCTAGTTTCGAAAACATAAAAGAGAACGCAAACAGAATTGAATTCTACAATTTCTTTGTGTAAAACAGCTCAATGGCGCCGACTGCCCCAGAAACGATTGGGTATTGTTAAATTTGAGAAGTCACACCCGTAAAGATTTAGAGTAGATGAGAGACTGGCTTAAGTGCAGAATACATTCATTTCGCAAATTAAAAAAATTTACACAAGAATCGATAGCAGTACTTATGCTGGTTTAATGGTGTATTTTTTTTTTTTTTTGATGCAAATAAAAACTTTTATGGTTATTCGATGTCAAAAGGTGAATTAAAATTTTTTTTAAAACCGAAATATTTTCAAAGCTAGAGGAATTAAAAATCGTTGATGCTGAAAAGTGGGTAATGAAAATAGCTTTCATGTGATTTGCATATCTTGTATCTTTATGTGAAATATTTATAAGAAAACTATGTTTTTATGGAAAAAATTTTTATCAAAATAAATAAAATTGTTTATAAATCAAAAAAAATCATTAAATATTAAAATATTTTAGACGATGCAATTACCTTTAATTTGATACCCATATTTCTCTATAGAAAATGGGCAATTCCAAAATTAAAGTTTAAGTAAAATTTTTTTCCCGGAATTATGTGTACTGTCAATGGCGTAGCCGATGTTGGATCGGCCAAGGGTTATTTTTTGTAGGGCGGCCGAAAGCCGCCAACGCATAATGGTATTCTGTGCAGAAGTGCTGTGGATGGCGTAGCCGGTTTTGGATCAACCCAGGATTATTTTTTGAAGAAAAATTAATATTTCATAGAATTTTAGAAAATATGGTTTTTGTGCATTTTCAGTACATATGAAACAAAAGGGTTAATAAATTGCACATTAAATGCAAGGTATATTTAAAAGCTATTAATAGGCCTTTAATTTTCAAAAATCCGTTAACAAGTTTGGAAGATATTTTGAATTAAAAAACTCATAGCTTGATTTTAACCTTGAATATACTTTTAACCCTTTCGTTCCTCCAAAAAGGAAAGATACCGTTAGAATTGGTATAAATTTCTCTATAATGTCCAGTTTTTCACTTTAAAATTTGACAAATGTATCTATTCTGCACTTGTTCCCAGTAGTATATGAATGTATTAGAAGTGAAGCTTTATTTGTGTATATACATATAAGAAACATTGATCTATATGTTTTTGAGTAAAAAAGAATTTTACATATATAACACATATCCACCTTTTATTTGATACTATGGCCCTGTGCCAATCGGTTGAAAATTGTAAATTTTGACAGAGCGAAAGAAAATTCTGACATTTATCGCGTTGAGTATGAACGTTAGAATTTACCCTAGCCCATAGGGCTAGGTAAAATTTTGATAACTACGAATGTGTACACATATATGCATTCGGTATTGCCAATCATATTATTTAGAATGAATTTATATGCCAACACGTTATTAAACGATAAAATATAATTTAACGCAAAAATACGAAATATAATGGCAGAAAAAATACGTACATTTCAAATTTATTCACAGACTATTTGCTTTCGCACGTGATATTTTCAGATGTCAAAATTTACAACTGTCAAAATTTACCATTTCATTTGGCACAGCGAAATAGAAAATATTTTACACCATAGAAAATTTTTTCACCTCATTTTTCCTCTGAGTAAAATGTTTCCGATTAGCACACGGCCTTTATTAAATTATTTCTTCTTGGTTTTCTGATGTTTGGCGGTGAATACCGATTAACACCTCGACCCGATTACCTCGGCGTAAGGGTGTATCTGATTCGTAATAGACGATTGGCCTGGGAGTTCGCACTTGACTCACTGGGGCCTTCGAAGGTAGCTCGGAATTTTGTGGAACAATTTCCACTGAAGGTGGTGATGTTTCTGACTCTTTGGGCACTACCTCGGTGTTTGTGTTGATAGCCTTGTGAAGTTTGTACCAGGTACATCAAGTTGCCAATTTTCCTATTAATAACGGATCCGACCCATTTTTCCATTTAGAGTAATTTCGAGCGTAAACCTTTTAATTTTTTTCGTACGTTGCTTTATGCTTATGGTTTTTTGTTGTTTTCCTCGGATGTTCAAAAAGTTGGCTCAAAAGAGTGCGGCCATGGAGTAATTTGGCTGTAGTTTTTAAATGCAGATTCGGTGTAAAGCGAGGTACCTTAAAACTGCAGTAGCCCGATTCTGTAACTTTTAACCACTCACCGAGCGTTAAGCTTATCGCCAAATTTCGGCGTTTGTTCTGACCGAAAGTGCGATTCTGTAACTCTCCTTTAACGCCGCTAAACAGCTGACTCTTGATGGTGATAAAATATGGCAATACTTCTCTTTTCGCCGTATTTTGCACTAAATTACATGCAAAAAACTCAAAACTAATTTTTTTTAATTTTTCCAAACGCTAAAACACTTGCAAATATATTAACGCTATTGTTAATACCTCGAAAATAATTCGCGACAGCTAACCACACAAAAAGGATTAGCTAACACTTTTCGTGCGGTTAAAAGTTAGTGAATAGGGAAAAGCGTTAAAAATGGTGTTAAGCGAAGTTAACGCTAACACCTGGCGTTAAAATAGTTACAGAATCGACCTACAGATTTAGTTGGCAGCCCGCCTTCAATATTTTTGTTTGCTGATGTCTTAAATGATCGTAAGAATAAATTTGAAGCTGGATGAAATGGTACTGTTGTTATATGAACTATTCCATGTAGCTGACAAAATTGCTGGAAAGCATCTGAAGTCAATTGAGGTCCGTTATCGCTATGGTTTTAGGATATCCCTCAATCGCGAAAATGGCTAACAATGCTGTGATTGTGTTTTCGGTTGTGGTCGATGGCATTTATGTGACGAATGGACCGGCAAAATTGATATGTATTCTCTCGCACGCATTTGTAGCTTTTGGCCAGTTCTGGGGCTCAATTCCCGTTCTGTGTAAACGTGAAATGAAAAGTTTTTTCTTGTTTTCATTACACTTCCGATTCGCGTTCGTTGAAAAAATGAAAGAAACGTCAAACGGTTTTCATATGAAAAGAAATATAGCGGAATGAAACGGAATCTTTTCACGGTTACATTTTTAACCGAATTCTCGTTCAGTGCAAACGTGAAAAGAAACTTCAAAAAGTTTTCATATGATAATTTAAGTTTCACTGTAAAAAAATTCGTGAAAAATGGCAAAAGATGTTCGAGGAAACCGCGCAAGCCCCAACCAAAAGGAGTATTTGATAAATTGGTTGGAGGAAAACATAGACATTGAAAATGATAAGTAAGAATTAATTGTGATGTTTACTTATGTATATATATATCATATTTATTGTTTATTTTTTTTTATTTTTAAGATTTGTGGGTCCAGACGGTGCCAGATTAAGGGACACAAAATGGAAGGAGTTGGCCACGAATTTAAATGCCCTTGGTGGCACACAGAAAGATGGACCGAAATGGCGAAAATATTGGAGCGATTTGAGGTAATTTGTAGATGCTATTTAAAATATGTCTCTATTAAAATACGTTTTGTTATATTTTCACGTTTAGATTAAATACTCGTGCGAAATATAGTACCATAAAAGAGGCGGAACAAAGAAGTGGAGTTAATGGAATGGGACCAGCAAAAGCCTTAACGCCATTGGAGGAGCGTATCATAAAGGTGACTACAATTGAAGCTGTCGATGGAGATGGGACCCCTGAAGTAGGTTTTGTGGAATTTGTTGACAATGCAGACAATGCATTGACGTCAACAGCAATTGAAATATGCGAAAGTCCAATCATGCAAGTTGAATGTGCTTTGGCTCCAACTGAATCGGCTTGCCCAGAATCTGCCCCAGCAGGCACAAATACGATGCGCGGTACTAGGATTTCGACATCAAGTGGCCGAAAAAGAAAGACGCAGTCAGATGCTGCAGAAAAGCTGCTGAAAATCGAAGAAAAAAAGTTGAAGCAGAGGGAGCTGGCGAATTCTTTGAAACAAGAAGAAATTGCGGCCATAAGGGAGCAGACTGAGGCGATAAGGGCTGGAAATGAAATAAAGGCCGGCATTTTATCAGCCCTTAACGACTTAGTCAAAATTTATACGCCTGAATGCCTTATTTAAAAATTTCGTGTAAATATTTTGATAGTGGATAGTTTTATTATTTATTTTTCGTGCAAATAATATTTTATTTTAATTTATCTACACTTTCTCACTTTATATTCAGAAAGTTGCAATTGGTATTTATAAAATTGTAATTGTTAATCAGAAAATTGTAATTGTTATTCAGAATGAATAACAATTACAGTTTTGAGAATATAAATTACAATTTTCTGATTAACAATTAAAATTTTCTGATTAACAATTACAATTTTCAGATTAACAATTACAATTTTCTGATTAACAATTACAATTTTATGAATACCAATTGCAACTTTCTGATTAACAATTAAAATTTTCTGAATAACATTTACAATTTTGTGAATATAAAGTGAAAAATGTAAAGTCTTGACTGAGAAAACAATAATAAAAAGTTATCATATGAATTGTTAAATAAGTTTTGTTTTTTTTTTGTTTACGGCGTACTTTTGTATGTTGAAATATTCCAAAACTCTCTCATATACTGTTGTTCTGCTGAATGTTGTTCGTAAAAGCATCTTCCACTATTTGCAAACGCTGTCTCTTTGCAATGTTTAAAATATCGCGATATGAAATAGCGGCAGGGGCACAAACATGTACTTCATCTTCGTCGAAGTCCTCTAAATATTCAACATCGAATGGTACTCTCGCCCGAATTAGAAAGTTGTGTAGAACCAAACAGGCATTGATTATAAGTCCTGCCTTCTTTGGAGTGTAAAAAAGAGCCCTTTCTTTCGACAAACACCGAAATCTTGATTTAATGAGACCGATACATCTTTCCACCAGAGATCTAGTTAACTTGTGCGCCACGTTATACCGTTCTTCAGGAATTGTTGATGTTACACTGATTGGTGTCATTAGCCAAGACTGTTGAAAAGAATTAACAATTGCCATATATTTTATTTAACAATAAAAAGATAAAAAAATTCTAAGGACTACCCTTATATAAATGGACCAAAAAACATAAGGAAATTTTTAGAAGATCTTAAAGCTTAGTAGTGAAGAATGCTACGTTCAAAGTTTCAGACCTCTAAGTTATCTGAAAGTTCCGTAAAACACGAAAGAAGAGTTTAAAAATTCGAATTCTTTTTTTTGGATTTTTTACGGTCCCTGTACCGGGTTCTGAAGAGCTGTCCAAGTGTCAAAAATCAACCTCTAGGCGAAGTTACTCAAAATTCGTTCGCAAGATTTGATAGGCCTAAAATTGATTTTTTAAATATCGTTTAATTTCTCGATCCCTTCCCCTTCCACAAATACTTTAAATGGTTAATATTATAACTAAGTAGCGCCCAATACTACGTTAAAAATTCCAGATCTCTAGGTTATTTGCAAGTTCCGTAAAACACGAAAGCACGTTTTTCAAGTTCGAAACTTTTTTGGATTTTTCACGCTCCCTGGAGCACCTGTCTAAACATTTTTCCCTCATATTACATTGTCACAGGGTGCTGAGGTGTGGTCCAACTTTCAAGAATGTAGCTCTGCGGGAAGATGCTCAAAAGCCTTGTGAAAGGTTCCCCATTTTTGTATGGAAATTTACACAAAAGCATGAAACGAAACTAATATAAAGAAATTAAAAATGCGACATAGCTGCAATGGATACCCACTGTCACCCAGAATCCAAAAATTCCGCTCTCCTGCATCATAAAGTTCTTGCATTTCTCTATAAGCTCTGGAACGACGCCATACGTACGAATCATGCGCAATACCACCAAATTGTGCATTGGCGGCTAGAACAAGGTAGTCGGCGTCGCATATTATCATCACATTTTTGGAATGTCCACCCTTTCTGCAGTAGTAAACATGCTCTATTTCTTTATTCGGAGCTGAAATTTTGATATGGGTTCCATCTATGAGTCCGATCACCCCTGGGAATTGATATTTCTCCATAAATTTTATTTTGTTTGCTGCAAACTTCTCTCGCTTTGGAAACTTAACGTATCTATGTGCTATATTGTTCAATGCAGTAGCAACCAATTGTACGCATCTGCTTACAGACGTTTGTGACAAAGCTGACAAACTATCTTGTCCCACACTTCTGCTGCCTGTAGCGAAAAAACGGAGGGCACACAGTACACTTACATGAGTTTGTATAGCATGCCTACGCCGTGAACTTGGAAGAAATGGAGTTATTTCACTAATGAGCTCTAGGCACAATGCTTTAGGGAATCTATATAATTCCCGGAAGTGTTCATCGGTCGTTACTTCGAAAGGATTTTGTCCATCGCGAAGTCTGCGCCTCAACAATCTCATAACATCCCTACAAATAAGAAATTTATATCAAATTTGGTTTAAATACATTGAAAAACATGATTTACCTTTCCTCGCTATGCTCCAAATCTAACACAATAATTAATCGCGACATAATTCATACAAATATCAAATATTAAAAGTTTTTTGCAATGTTTATCTTCTTTTCTTGTTGACATTTGCTATGAAATTAGAATAACAAACTTGCAAACTTTTCATCACTACGGTGGGAAAGGAACACTGTTATCACGGTACAAACAAGAATCGCAAAATATGAAATTGTGAAAAGATAGGGTGAAAAGTATCTGTGAAAACGAAAATGAAAACTTTTTTTCATTTCACGTTTACACAGAACGGGAATTGACCCCCTGGTATTCAAGAACTGGGGCCGGGTTATTCCGCTTGCATATGTTGCATCTAGCTGCTCGCTGTGTTATGTCTACGTCTAGGCCTGTCCACCCCACATATCGACGTGCTAATTGCTTCGTACTATTCCCCGTGTCCTTCATGTAGAATTTGGAGAACATTTTGTTGCAAGGAGCGAGGAATTACTATTCGAATGACATCTGTGTGTAAGCAAAGCATATTGTCTATTATGGTCAAGGCAAGTTTCCGATTGAAGTACGGCAAAATATCTTGATGACCTTGTGGCAATTTTTCTGGCCAGCCCTTGGACGTTGTCTGCTTAGCTTCGTTCTTGGATGATTACTGCGTTGATCGGTGGTTATATGCTGCTTATCTTGTAGCAGTTTTCTGGCATGTCGAAATTTCATCTGTGGGCATTGGTAGGCGTGAAAGTGTGTCTGCATTTCCATGCGCAGTTCTCGAATGATATTTGATATCAAAATGGTAGGCCGTTAGCATGACAGCCCAACGTTGTAACCTGTTTGTTGTCGTTAACTGCAGATGTTTGCTAGAGTTCAAAATAGAAACCAACGGTGTATGGTCTGTAATGAGAGTAAATTTTCTCCCGTGGAGATACTGATTAAAACGCTTACCCCGAAGATAATAGCTAAACCCTCCTTTTCGATTTGGCTGTACTTAGCTTGGTGCTTATTAAGGGCCGCTTTCATAAAAGCAGGTTAACGCTAACCTGGGTTTAATTGACGTATTTTGTACGGTTCTTCTTTAAATGGTCATCTAACCGCACGGGCGGATATTAAGCGAGGACTATTGACAAGTTTTCGTTAAATGGGTTAGTTGAGTAGCATTTAAAATATGCTTTTTCAAATCTGTGATAGCTCGTTCCTGTTATGCACCCCAATTAAATGGTGCACCCTTTCTTTGAAGTTGGTTGATTGGTGCTGCTAATTGTTAGTAATTCGGAATGAAATTAGGGCTGAACACATTGAATTGGTTGCAAACCACAACTAACAGGTGGCGCAAAAGTAAGCTTCCGATGTTCAGCATATCGGTTGTGGCACGTGCAGTGTGTGCTGTTGCACCGTCTTGTTGGAACCACATGTTTTCCAATCCCAATTCATAAAGTTGCGGCAAAAAGAACTCGTTGATCATTGCTCTGTAGCGCTCACCATTCACAGTAACCGTTTGGCCCCGACCGATTATTGGTCAAATAAATAATCAGCAATATTCCGCATTCTGGAGCAGTGTAGCGTAACATTGTTTATTAACGTGTATTTCGCATGTGTTTACTACACAAATGTCAAAACAGAACTGACTTTAGGGGCCAATCGCAAAATTTATAGCATTTTCTGATAGGAGGATTACTTTTGCGCCACCCTGTACAATAAAACAAATCTATTCGACAACTGTAGTCAAGCATTGGCTACTTGATTACAGTGAAAGCAGCCGCGACAGGTGTGAATTATCTTAAAAAGTAGCAAAGAATTATGGAAAAAGTACAAATTGTGTGAAAGATACATATACCTTAATAAATAAAACTTATATTACAAGTTATTCACTCTTCCTTTCGTTTGTATTGACAAGAAGAAAACAACGCCACGATCTGTCGCTTGTACAAATAGAAATAGATTTAATCTGGCGACAGCGGCATTCGTGGTTTGTATCCATGTAGCTATGAAGAGCTTAAAATAATGCGTTACATACGAACGTGTGTAAAAATAATATGACAGATGGCGCTTTGCAAGCGCTATTGTGATAATAATTCACTTTGCCCAGAAATGCTTCAAGTTCTCGAAGATTAGCGGAAGGCTTGAGTTCCTTAGTTTCGAAGAAAGAACATTTTTCCCTCTTGCGGCTTATTCCGTTGTCTTTTAATATTTACTCAACTCGGCTGATATGCTGGGGCGCCTGCTATTCCGTGAGGCAAACTTTGATATTTAAATAAACCTAGAGGCGTGTTTACAACCAACATTTGTTTGAAGGGTCGTCTAGCATCATTTGTAAATATGACTCTTTTAAGTAAATTTTCGAAAAATGCTTACCTTAACGTATCGTATGTAATAGGAATTCTCGTGTTGGTAGCGGATATTGCTTCAGCTTTGAACTTCGCTATTTGTGCAAATGGTATTTGCTTAGATTTAAAAAACTTTGGTGTAGCGTTTGGCTTAAGTACGACGCTAGCTATAAAGTCTTGAATCGCACCGAGAGCAGGTTCACCCACCTCTTTATATTGATTAATTAGTTCTGCTAAATTTTTCAATGCTGATCACGATCAAGGTAACTTGTTTTGATTTGCTTCCACATTTTGCGACAGTGTGCAACTCGCCCATAATTGGAATCGGTTGTGGCCCGAATGCGTGTAATATACGATTGGACTTGTATAGTTTTGGACTTTTCAGCTGATTATAAGTTGTATAGTTAATAACTGAAACTGTTGCTCCGGAGTACATTTGAAATTCGAATTAGTCTACGGTATTAGCGCTCTTGACTTTGTGTCTTTGCATACTCGTTGGTTTGTTTTTGTTATGGGAACTTTTCACTTCATCGTGAGTGTTTTTATTTTTGCTTTTCATACACACAGCGACTATGTGTCCTTTTTTACCACAGTTGTGACAAATGGCATTACGAAATTTTGTCTCGCGAATGAAACTGTCCGCAGCCGGACTAAGATTTTAATTGGGTTTATTTACCAATTCGCAATTTTTTGGTTTACTTTGCTGTTTTCTTGTACAAAGTTAACTGCTTTTTCGCAATTTTCTTTTATTGTCGCGACCGTCTTCGTTGTTGTTTCAAACGCCTCGGCAATTTCTAGAACATCTTCAAGTTTTGGTTGTAATTTATGAGGAGCAGCGAATCGTGAGGTGTGTGAACAATCATTTGATAGCGGATCATATCATTGACAGAATTTGACAAACATCCTGCTGTAGAACAAACAAAATGGCATTCGCGCGCGATTCCCCTAAGGTCGGCAACCCAATCTCTATAGGCGTGTTCCAATCGGGAGTGATCCAGATCCATATAGAAAATTTGTATGTAAATGCAACCACAACGTGATCTTGATATTTATCTGGATTCATTTCGGATCCGTATAGTAGCTCTGTTCGTTTAATTTTCTTGTAGTAGATTTTTTGACAGCGAACCCTTATTTGCTTGGTAGCACAGTTATACATATATAAACACACATATATACACAAACAACTCTCATACAACTGATCCGTATTGTTCCCGCTGATTGGAACGCAACTTATGTGTTTTTCATCGTTCTCTTAAAGAAGTCATGCCGTGGGGCTGCAATTTGTCTTTCGATTTGGAAATGCTCCGTTAACTTGTCGATTAACCAATCCACGATAAAAAATAGGCTTTTTTCTTTTCCTCACTCCCAACCGAATATATATATATATAAAACAAGAAAAAAGCCGTGCGTTATGCGGATGCGCCTCTCGTGTCGGTTGGGCGGGATGGTGGGTTATCCGTTGGGAATTATTATTATTATTATGCCAGAAAATGTTATACATAACTTTTGCATATATGATTCCCAATTCTGCAAGTCCTTGTTGAAATTGTGAAATGGTGGGCAAATGACCGATTCACATGCACCCTGTCTTGAACCTGTAGTCCTCTCCATGAACGACGGCATACACTTTTGTTGTTCTTCTATCAGACTTTTTGTAAACTGCTGCTGTTGTCCAAGCAAAATTATAAAATTGTCTTTCTCGGTGGCCATCTTACTTCTTAATTTTTTTTAACTCGTCGCCACTTGTTAAATTTGAGAACTCACACGGGTTAAGATTGAGAGTAGATGAGAGACTGACTTTATTTAGAATATGAGACTTAAAACTAGGTATACAATATGAGAATAGGCAGGTGGTTTATTTACAGGAGTGTATGAATGTATTAGAAGTGAATCTTTATATATGTGTATACATATAAGCAATATTGATCTAGATGTTTTTGAGTGAAAAAGAATTTTACATATGTAACAGGTATGACAACAAATAAGTTTAGAGTTGAGAAGTGATGATCTTTATTAGAAATCAATTTTTTGGTTGTATTTGATTTTTTGTAGACATCGTAATCGCAATTGTAGAGGTTTCATTCCCGCAACAGCCGGTTCTATCGCACCGGAATGACTCGGATTTTTATAGCCGACCAAGGGCTGTTATTTCGACATTACCCTGTCTAACCTGTCACCGTTTCCCCTAACATTGTCATCCTCCGAGCAGCTTCTTGCAGCAGGGCTGCTCAAAACTCTCCTGCTCCGGGCTGGGGTCGAATCCAACCCGGGTCCAAGATAATGGATCTGCTGGAAGAAGATTTACGTTAAACGTTCACACTCCATCCAATGTAATTCTTGTAAAAGATGGTTGCACAAAACTAGGTGCTCCGGGCTAAATCCCTAAACACACAGGCCCCTAATTTCTTCAAAACTTTTGTGGCCCCTTGCTGTTCACGCCCTAGGGCGTCTCGGGGCCAACGACGATCAAGTGTCGCACCGGCGCAATCTTCAGAAACAGTCTCAACGGCTAACAGCACTAATAATGCCCAGCAAGTAGTGTGTAACTCCCGCTGCCGCTCAAGCCCACAGGCGCCAAAACCTCACACAGCCGTTCACAGCTACTTTCTACGTATCACCTCTGTTTCAGATGTGAGCAATGCTGAGCTACAGCCGACCCCCATCCTACTTTCAACTTCCCCTTCTTCTTCCAGCCCTAGCACAAATGTAAGCCAAAGCCACCAGCTCCTGGTCCCTTACACCATGTGCTCTGTTTGTCGGTTGAGACTATATACACCTGCGACATCAGTCAAATGCAACTCCTGCCTTGGCCTTTGTCACCTGCTTATATGTTCTCAACTTGGTAACAGGAACTTATGGACTAATACGTACGTTGCGCCATGTTGTCGAGCTACGCAACCTACAACGTCGACCGATTGGCCACCTTCCGGTGCTTCGGATCCCTCATCTTCTAGAGTGCGACGCAGTGCGCGACCCAGCCTGCTTCCACCGAGGCATACGCAGCAGTCCTTGACTCCCAGTGTGAATATTTCTCCCCCTTCGCACTTTCGTGTCCTACAGTTGAACTGCAATGGTTTAACCGGCAAGGTTAGTGAAATAGTGAATTTTATGAAGCGGCAGAACATCAAGATCGCCGCCATTCAGGAAACAAAGTTAAACGTCCGATCAGATCTTCGGACTTGTGACGGCTACAACAACCACCGGCGTGACCGAGAGAGAGGACTTGGGGGCGGACTCACCTTCATCACTCATCAATCTGTGCAATATCGACTATTTGAGCCTGACTCCGACCAGAAGGACAACCTCCTAGAACGTCAAGGTATGGTTGTCCAGACAGGCGATGTCGATCTAGAAATCATTAACATTTATATACCTCCTGCCACCTGCTGTCCGAGGGATTACCACCCTGACATCAGTGCGTTACTTAGAGGCGATAATCGTGTAATCCTCGGAGACTTCAACGCACACCACGATCTGTGGCACTCAAGCCTACAGGTTGATGGTAGGGGACAGGAATTGGCTGAACAAATAGGCGATTCGACTTTTTGCACTGTAAACGGGGATGCCCCCACGAGAGTTGCGGTAAATTGTTCTAGTTCGCCAGACCTCACAATTGTCAGCGCGGGTCTCATAAACTGCGTTGAATGGCGACCAATGCTCAGTCTTGCATCGGATCATTTACCGATAGTCATCTCAATCGATCGCCCCAATGACTTTGTTACTTCTGAGAATCGCACCTTCAGTAATTTCAGTAAAGCTGATTGGGTTGGTTTTCTTAACTTCACTGAGAGCACCTTTGCTGCTCTTCCCATTCCGTCTGATGTACGATAATGGGGAAAAACCGTGTCGCATGGTTATAGCTTCAGCCTCCAATCAATACATTCCGTCAGGTAGAATTCAGGAGATACGTCCGTATTTCTTCGCAGAGGCAGCGGCGTGACCAAGTGCGACGCTTGAACCCTACGGATCCTCAAATTCAAGATCTCAATGCGGATATCAGACGACTAGTTGATCAACACAAACGCGCCAAGTGGGAGGAGCACCTAAGGTCCTGTAACCTCTCTGCTGGTGTTGGCAAATTATGGTGCACTGTTAAATCCTTGTCAAATCCGACCAAACCTAACGACAAAATATCCATCACCTTTGGTGATAAGGTACAGTCGAAACCAAAGAGATGCGCTAGCGCTTGCTGCCGGCAATTTGCACTGCATCCTCCGGTTGACAAGGAAATCAGGCGTGCCATCAGGGAAGCGCACAAACGTAAAAACAGCCAAGCGCCCATTGCCATCACCACCACGGAGGTTCGGGAGGCCATACGGGGGTCCAAAAACTCCAAATCTATTGGCCCAGACGGTATATTCATGCTGATGCTAAAACATCTCGGATAAGAGGGAGTAAGGTACCTAACAACTGTCTTCAAACTGTCTATAACCACCTTTGTCATTCCAGAAAGATGGAAACAGGCAAAGGTGGTGCCACTACTAAAGCCCGGCAAGCCGGCCAAGGAGGGGGGAGACTTCTCGACCGATATCACTCCTCTCGGCTGTAGTGAAGACCCTGAAGACGGTCTTGCTCCCTTATTATGCCGCTAACTTGCGACTAACCGAACACCAGCCTGTATTCCGTAAAATGCATAGCACTACCACCGCGCTAAACGCCATCACCACACAGATAGGTGTCGGTCTCAACCAACCTCGTCCAAATGACAGGACCGTTCTAGTTGCGCTTGATCTGTCGAAAGCTTTCGACACTGTCAATCATGCGCAACTCATTAACGACCTGGAGGTTTCAAATCGTCCCCCCTGTCTAAAGCGTTGGACCGCCAACTATCTAAGTGGTAGGCAGTCATCGGTTGAATTTAGAGGCGAAAGATCAGAACCACGTATAATTAAGCAAGGGGTGCCACAGGGTGGTGTCCTAAACCCTCTTTTGTTTAATTATTACATATCGAAGCTCCCTTCCCCACCAGAAGGTGTCTCGATCGTCACTTCCGTAAGCACTATGACGAGATCCGGCACCACATTTTCTCGCCGTTTGATCCAATAGTACACCGGCGGGCCCTCAGCCTCATCCACACGGAGTCGGAAAACTCCTTTGTCAGGTCTCGTCCAGTGAATGCAGTCCTACAGGCACAAGCTCCACCTGTTGCCGACGAGGAACGCGGGTTAGGGGCTTAAAATATACCCGAGGTAGGCATACTGGTCGTAAGATTCGACTAATATGCACGAAGGTAATGACGTGCAACTCGATGGTTGATCTACGGATATGATGCCTCTCACCTCTCATTATCCATCTCTCCTTCCGTAGGGGTGACATGACCTAGAAGGTTCCACTGGTCATACCAAATCGCTACCATGACAGTCGGGAAGTACCGCAAGGGAGTACCGGAGCGTACCGGATTCATATCCGGCCAAGGACTGTCAGTTCGACAGCACCCCCCAAAACCTTCGGGGAGTGTTTTTGTCGTTACAACAACAACAACAGGAAGGCGAACTGCCTAGGGAGACAAGAGTCAGGCTGGCTCAACTTCGTTCTGGATATTGTAACAGACTAAACTCTTACCTATCCAGACTGAACCCTGACATGCCAAATGTCTACCCGGCATGCGGCGTGTCTCCCCACGATACTCACCATCTGTTTATGTTCTCAACTGAGCCTACTCTTCTAACACCAATTTCACTCTGGTCCACCCCTATTTTCGCCGCGAGGTTTCTTGGACTTCCGTTAGAAGAGCCTGATGACAGTGTTGGATGAGGGGTAACACTTTAGGCAGGTTAAGTAGTCGCTACAATAACAACAACAACAACAATAACAACAACAAATAAGTAATTGCCCAGTAAAAAATGGGAACAAGTAGCGATTACCGAAATTGAGGCCAATGTAGCTATCTGAAGCTAGATATCTTCATTACTTACACAATGATGGCTAAATTTTGAAATAAGGGAAAAATAGTTTTCGAAAAAAAAAAAGTTTGCAAATTTCGAATTTTCAACTTTAAGACCCTCTTTTCCCCTTCACTGGTCATTCGCACCACAAAAAAAGAATATCGTTCATATCAGTGAAAGGTCTGTATACTTTACTTTACAAAAAAAAAATGGGCTGGCTTAAGTTCACAACCGCACTCTTTGTTTTAGGGAAATCTAGAAGAATTAACTAATGAAACTTGGTGAAAGTGTTCTCTTATGTATTTTCTCATGAATTAATAAACAAAAAAGTATTAAAATGCAGTAATTTGTTAATAATTTTTTGGGTAATTGTTTCCTTTAGGAGACAACTGCTAAAACACGTCCGAAATTATCGGGAAAGGTATCAAAAGACGCGTTTCGACCGCGGTAACAATAATCCGGAAGCGGATTTTCGAGTTTTTTTTCAGTGAAGAAATATTTGCAATCAAAGTTGAAGATTTTCTGTCATTTTCATGTGGTTGTTGTAATCACAGATTAGGGTGTACCGAAAAGTGCAAAAAGTGTGTTCTGCGCAGAAGTACTGTGGACCGCGTAGTCGGTGTTGGACCGGCTAAGGGTTATTTTTTTGAAGCGCGAGCGAAGGTCACCTAAGCAGAAAGGTGTTCTGCACATAAATACCTTGGATCAAGCCCCTTATTAGGGATCGGAACTGGGTAATTTTTGGGTTTTTTGCGAATAACTTTTCACTGAAACAAAAAATTGAAAATCGGCTTTCGGATTGTTGATACTGAAGTCAAAACGCGTGTTTTAGCCGTTGTCTCCTAAAGGAAACAATTACCATTTTTTGTTAAAGTCGATGAAGTTGTTCTCTTAGATTTCACTATCAAACAATGCATTTGTTTGGATTATATATTTTATATATATTAAGTAAAAGACTTCTAGACGTTTCGTTCTCGTTCTTTTTAATTAGCACATGAAGAGTAAAAATTAGAGGTGGTACAAAAAGAATAAAATAGGAGTAGTAACAAACTATTGTTATCGATAATATGATGTGATACTAAATCACCTTCCGGTCGGTAAAGTATAAATGTAATATAATAACTTCAACACGCCTCTTTACTTTTTTACTTTTCTAACCTCTATTACTTATTCTAGTTTTTTGTTTTTAACAAGAATATTCATTTCAATTTTAATTGTTGTCTTAGTTTAACAAATTTTGATTTATAAAGCGACCTGGTCAACATGTCAGCAATATTATCGTCGGTGTCTATTTTTACAATGTCAATATAGCCATTTTTATATATATCATGATACTGTACTTCAATATATTTAAATTTCTTTGAGAAGTTGCCACTTTTTGCAATAGCGACTGCTCCCGAATTGTCTTAATAAATTTTTGTTGGTGTCATGAATGTAACTTTAAATACTTCGTTTAAGAGTCCTTTTATAAATTTTACCTCGCTCAATGCTTCCGACAATGCTACGTATTCTGCCTCTGTTGACGATTTAGTAACTGATTTCTGTTTGCGAGACTTCCAATATATAACATTATCGAACAACCTTATTATATATCCCGTAGTAGATTTTCTATCTGTGATATCACCAGCCCAATCTGAATCTACCAAGCAATCTAGTACTTCGTTTCTATTTCATTTCGTATACGTTAGTTTTAAATTTCTTGTTTGATACAGATACTTCAATACCCTCAGCGCATATTTGAAATGTGTTTCGTTATACGCACTTTGGAATCTGCTCAGATAGTTAACACTAAAAGCAACGTCTGGTCTCGTTCCAGTACTGATATATAATAATTCTCCAATCAAGTTTCGATATTTAACTTGCTCATTTACGTCATTAGCTAGCTCTAGTCTCAAATTAGTTTCCATGGGTGTTTTGTATAACTTAGCATTTTCCAAATTGTATTTCTTAGCAAGCGAATTTATGTAGTTTTCTTGACTTAGGCTCATTTCGTTTTCTTCGAGATCATATATAATATCAATGCCAATGTAGTTCTTAACTTTTCCCATATCTTTCATTTTGAACCGATTTGAGAGCTTTAGTTTTATTTCTTGTATCTTTGAAGTGTTTTTACAACAAATAAGTAAGTCGTCAACGAAAATAATTAAGTACACAGGCTCCTTTTCTTTATTTCTCACGTAAAGACAATAATCATGTCTACTTCTTTCGAAATTCAGCTTAATCATAAATTCGTGAAAACATTCGTACCAGGACCTTGGACTCTCTCTCAATCCATAAAGAGATTTGTACAATTTATATACTCTGTTTGTGCCATCTTCATACCCTAAGGGCTGATTAACATACACTTCTGATTTGATGTTGCCGTTTAAAAAGGCTGTTTCCACATCCATTTGTTCAATTTTCAATTCTTTTTGACAG
This sequence comes from Merzomyia westermanni, assembly GCA_949987695.1. Classification (NCBI taxonomy): domain Eukaryota; kingdom Metazoa; phylum Arthropoda; class Insecta; order Diptera; family Tephritidae; genus Merzomyia; species Merzomyia westermanni. The sequence continues at coordinate 121,909,163 of OX465290.1, forward strand.
CAGTAAGACAATAATATCTTTAATGTTTCCATTTTAGCTACTGGAGAGTATGTACATTCAATTTGTTCTTTTTGTTGAAAACCTCTCACCACGAGTCTGGCTTTATACATATCTTTAGACTTAAGTTTGTAAATCCATTTAACGTCAATTGCTTTTTTATCTTTGGGCTTCTCTACTAGCAGCCATGTTTTATTTTTCTCTATACAGCTGATTTCTCTGTCCATAGCCCGTTTCCACTCCATAGCTTCATCGCACTGAATCGTCTCTTCAAATGTGTTAGGGGTATTAACGTTGCAACAATTTACATAGACACAATAGTTCACATAGTTATTATATTTAGGGTTTGGTCTTCGATCTCTAGTTGACTTTCTTACAGACGGATTCATATTTAATGCATTTTGTACTTCATCAGGTTCTACTTCATCACACGCATCATCAAAAGCATCATCTGATTCATTTTCACTTATACTCTCAATGTTATCGTTTTTGATCTCTTCATCTAGCTCATCATGTCCATAGAAAAACTTGTTTTCTGTTTTTTTAGGAGTTTCGTCGAGTACATTGCTAATTGCTTTCTTCTGTTCACCATTACTACTGAGCCCAATATATTTGATACCGTTTTCTACTACATCGACATGCCGTGCAACGATTATCCTGTTGTCGATTAGTACTCTGTAACCGACATCTGTGTAGCCTAACAATACACCTAACTTAGCCTTGTCATCCCATTTTGATTTCCTTTGTGATTCTGGGATTCTAACGAAAACTCGACTACCGTATAGACGTAAATACTTAACATTTGTTCTTACATTGAAAAATATTTCGTATGGAGTTTTAAGCTCAATCGTATTTGCAAGCGTTCGATTTTTGAGATATGTTGCTGTTTTAATAACTTCTGGCCAAAACCTTTCATGTACTTTTGCCTCTTTCAGCAGACATCTAGCAGAATCCATTACAGATCTATTAAATCTTTCTGCTACTCCCTTTAATTCGTGCACGTATGGTGGACATGGGGTGATATTAAGTCCCTTTTCTTTAGCAAATTTAAAAATTTCTTTGTTAATATACTCTTTCCCGTTATCACACCTATCATTTTTTACTCTTTTACCTGTCATATTTTCGACTTGATTTACATATTCAACGAAACAGTTATAAACGTCATTTTTTGATTTAATGCAATAAACTTTAGCTAATTTGCTGTAATCATCCACAAATGATAAGAAATATTTTTCGCCACAGTTTCCAGTAGTTGGATGTGGCCCATTTAGGTCAGTATGGATAGTCTCTAGTATCTCCTGTGCCTTTCTTCGGTTATTCTCGAAAGGTAAATTATGTATCTTTGACTCAATACACATAGAACACTTCATTTCCTCATTTTCTAACTGCCTAGGTATGCCTATCAATAACTCGTTTTTACATATAGTACTTAAGTATTAAAAGTTCACATGACCCAACGTACGATGCCATTTCTCTTTTTCAGTCATTTTGCTAACTGCTAGTTGGCTACTGTTTACTTCTCTCAATTTATTTGTTTTAAAACTTGTTATGCGATATATATTGTTGACCTTTTGAGCTTTCGCTATTAATATACCTAAAGGATTATATATCTCAGAAATGTCATCATGTGAAATAATTGTATTTTTTATAGTAACTTTAGCGTAGCTCATTAGATTTTGCTTCATACCTTTGACATAGTATACACTGTTTAAAGTTATCAAATTTTCATTTTTCTCTACTTTAAAAGTAGCTTTTACATGACCTATTTTTGTGGCTTTCATTGTTCGCCCGTCACCTAACTTTACATCGACAGCGTTTTTTAAAGATATACATTGTTCAAAAATAGTATCATCATTGATAATGTGATCTGTACACCCACTATCTAATATCCAAATTATTTTATTATCATCTACGAAATTGCTACTGTTAAACTCTGTTTTGTTTACCTCTGTTATAAACACGTTCGAATATGTTTGCTCTTCTTGATGATGATCTTGACGGTTCGATGATGGGTTGCCAGTTCCACGATAGTTTTCCCTTTGTTGCCCTTTGTAGTTTCCTCTACCTGGTGCATACTCTTGTCCTCTGTAGTGACTTCCTCTGCCTCTTACTCTTGACTGTCCACGACTCTGTGCCCTGCCTCCTCTCTCTGTGCAATTTCGTTGTATGTGGTTTGGCTTACCGCAATTGTAGCACAGACGTCTTTTTATCATCTGTGTGTTAAACGCATTCGACATATCTTGTTCACCGCCTTTGTTATCAGGTTTTTCCTGCATGGACTTCAGTTTGATTTTGCTTTTCAAATATTCTGTGGTTCTTTCTTCTACTGGTAAAACATCCATTAGATCGCCAATATGACTGTAAGTTGAAGGAAGAGCCTTCAACATATAATTTAAAATTTCTTGATCTGAAACCGCAGCCCCGGCTGCCTTTAACTCATTTACGGCTTTTTCAAATTCATCGAAAAACTTTTCAGTTGTGGAAAAATCTGGTAATTTTATTCGTTCTAGATTGTTTCTCTTTATTATTTGTAGTGCGGTAGACTCTTTAAGATACATCTGGTCAAATTTTTTTATCATATCATATGCGCAATCTAGATTTTTTACATATTCTAATTGCTTATTAGAAATGGAACTGCAGATGTAGTTCATTGCTTTTACGTCTTTTTTTTCCCACGCGGCTGTATTATCTCCATCTTCCACTTTTCGTTCTACCACAGTTTTACACTCCTTCATTCGTAAATATAAAATGATTCGTGCTTTCCAGCTGGAATAGTCAGCTCCATCAAACACTGGTATACGCACGTCGTCCTTGTCAGCCATCTTTATTTTTCAGGTTTACAAAACTTTATTCCTTTTACTACTCCGAGCTTCGTTTTTTGTTCTTGCACCGTAAAACTTTTATTCGCATTAAAAACCTTGCTCTGCTACCATGTTTGGATTATATATTTTATATATATTAAGTAAAAGACTTCTAGACGTTTCGTTCTCGTTCTTTTTAATTAGCACATGAAGAGTAAAAATTAGAGGTGGTACAAAAAGAATAAAATAGGATTAGTAACAAACTATTGTTATCGATAATATGATGTGATACTAAATCACCTTCCGGTCGGTAAAGTATAAATGTAATATAATAACTTCAACAGCATTATTAACATTTTTATATCTTAACACCATGCACACACAACTTTGAATTGCCGCATGCAAGGAAGAGAAAGAGAGATCGCACGAGTGTTTGCGAATACAAGGCAAAGACGACAGGTCAATAAATAACAACGACCCTTCAAGAACACGAAGAGGAAAAAACCAATAAACTTTTGGGTGCGTAGGGTAGCACCCGGTCGGATTATAAAAGGTAGTAACCAAGCAAGGCAGGGTGATCAGTTTATTTTCAAGTATTGTTCAGTGAACTACTGTTACCAAACTCTCAAAATTTGTATTGCATTTATTACAAGTAAATAAAACTAGCTATAAAGAGATTTCTCCTTGGCAGCCATATTGTAAACAAAACACAGTTGGCGATTTTGTTTACCTTGTGTTATTTAGATTGTGTTTTGGAAAAAAAATTTTTCGAGGTATAAAAGTGCTTTATATAGACCTTTTGTTTGAAAATGAAGTGCACGGTGTTAAATTGCATGAATTCGCACTATACCAAAAATAAGAAAGTGGGGTTTTTTACGTTTTCGACGAATGAAAACACACGGCAGCAGCGGGTGCATTTTTGCCACAGCAAAGTAATTGGAGCGCAATGTGCAAAAGTGTGTTTGTGCAGATGTACTGGGGATCGCGTAGCCGGTGTTAGACCGAAAAGTGTTCTGCACATAGATACCATGGATGACGGCCAGCTTGGGATTGGACTTGGGTAATTTTTTGGTTTTTTGCCAATAACTTTTCACTGAAATAAAAACTCGAAAATCCGCTTTTGGATTATTGTCGCCGAGGTTAAAACGCGTTATACCTTTCCCGGTAATTTTTTCCGTGTTTTAGCAGTTGTATCCTAAAGGAAACAAATACCGAATTAACTTCACCGCAACAGAACTGTGTGCACCATAATAATGAATACACAAATACGGCGAAACTTTATCTATTATTACATATGCATATGAATGCAATATTGAATATATACTTATATATTTATGATGTATTCATATTTTTGGACTTAAACTCAATAATTTTCACTTTTTGTTTGCTTAGGTCAATGTTTGCTTACAAAATGTATGAAAAAAGTTTAAACAACCTCATATGACGTTAGCACGAAAGAAACTTTTTTCTCGCAAACATAAAGACATAAGCTATCTGTCAAAAAAGCTTCATCTAAATTTAAGTCATACCTATCTTTGACTATGACTATGGGCCATAACCTAAAACTAATTCAACCATGACTTGTGAGTGATCGAACGCAGTATTAATAACACTACTTCCTATGTAGAATTTTCTGCTGATCCCAAATATGTAATCAGATAGTTTAAAAGTAGAACTGTTTTCGAGATATTTTGAAATTTCAGTTTTTGAGCTAAGAAAAAAAAGTAGGATTACTAATCTGTCATCTGCTCCGCCATCACTGCCTCGATTTGTATGTTATTTCATTTCGTTTTGAGATGATGAAACAACATTTTCACCAAAGCAAAACTAATTAAAATCGACGTTCAAGTGACGGAATTATGGCGAACAAAAATCTTGTTTCATGCAAATTGTAATTTTTTTTTCGACATTGTATAATTTTTTCCTAGTAAACGTTTTAGCACTTTCCGGATTATAATCAGTAAAAAAAAGGACAATGTTATAAGAGATTAAGTGAACAAACCTACATTTATTTTTTCATTGAACTTCCAGATTTATTTGCTTAGTCTATGAACATCAGAAATATTCTTACAGTCTATGGGAAAATGTAAAGTAACTAACTTAAGTGTTATAAAATTATGGAACCATATTTAAAATATGTACAAAATTTGATTTAGAAATAGAAAAATCAAGATCGACAGAATTAAAGATTATGTTGTATTCACTAAGAGTTCGTAACATTGGAGCGGTACGCGCATAATTTTTCTTAAAGTTAGCGGTATAAAAAATATATGAATACCGTAATGATGGGGCATTAAAATAAATTCGTCCCAAAGGGTAAGGGCAGTCTACAGTACCTTGGATAGTGCCAAGAACAAAAGTTAAGGAGGACAGACCTTCTCTTTTCTAAACTGTTAAGATTTATGAGCAATAATCTAGAACTGTAGGAAGAAACTGGGTCCGAGAAGCGAAGACAGTGCGTTTTTAAGAAAAAATGTTTAAACACGCTCTATCCTGTCAATAATAAATTGATGGAATGGATGCCAAATAAAGGCTGCATACTCTAGATAGGGACGAACAAAAAGAGTGTAAAGCAATTTTAGAGTATAAGGATTGGAGAACTCTCAACTATGTCGCCTTAGGAATCGAAGCATAGCATACGACTTCGAAATTATAAAGACAATGTGCCTGTTGAAAGGAAGTTCGGCATCAAAAATAACCCCGAGATGCTTGATTTCATTAGTTGTTTTCAGTGTAAGTCACGAGATGTTGTGAGATGTTGTTAAAAAATTAACAGACTTGGTAAAAAGAGATATTGTAGCATTTACTTACGTTCAGCGGAAGGTACGATTTTAGGCACCATGAGTATAAACTATCAAGGTCCATTTGAATTTTTTGCCACTTCAGCAAGATGGCTTACTTTCAGGAATATCTTTAAGCATGGCTGAAAGCACAAATAAATATCATTGATGAATCGTACAAAAAGCAAAGGACCAAGTATGCTACCTTGTGGGACCCCAGATGTCGCAACATAAACATCGGAAGAAACATTATCTACAGTTACCGAGCACCCCCTATGACAAAAGTATGTCTTAACCCCCATTAAAAAAATGGAATGGAAGCCAAGACGCTCAAGCTTTTCAATTAAGATCTTATAAGACACTTTGTCAAACGCTTTGGAAAAGTCTATCTGAGATCCGTTTGAAAAAGACGATGTGCAATACTCGGAAAAAACTGCCAGGTTCGAGACAGTCGAGCGTCCAGTAAAAAAAATTAAACCATGCTGATTTGCGATGATCAAACTATTGACTGAAAAGTACATTTTGTCCTTGACAATATTTTCAAAAAGCTCAGAGACAGTAGATAGTTAAGACAGTTAAACTTGTAAAAATCGCATGTAAGTGTTGTAATGATTTTGAATAGGTAGCTTTATACTTCTTAAAAAATGTATTACGAAGGTTCTTTAACTTTTTCTGCGATTATACCAAGGTCATTTATATGGCTTACTTCTTACCGTGGGAATATTCGCAATAAACATTCCTGACAAGATTTTTTTGAATATATTAAAACTACTGGAAACTTCCAAGCCTTCGAGCGATACACACCAGTTCACCTCTGAACAACGGGCATAATTGAAAGATATAATATTATTTGGGGGAATTTTTGCGAAATGATAAAATTCAACTTTGGGGACAAGAGGAACATGATGTAGACCTGGAACTGATATTGGAGCAAGACATTCAGATAGGATATAGTTTACCCATCACGGACAAAGAGTAAATCTAAAATTCTATCGAGCTTGTTATAATAATGAGTAAATTGGCATACATCTAAGCTAAGCAAGTTATCAACACTGTCCGATTCATGCGAAAAAGAAAGATTATGTGTAAGACCACCAGAAGAGTAACTGCTCGACCAATTAATTTCGCCAAAGTTGAAGTCTCCGAGTACACAAAAATGATTATTATCCAATTTATTGTGAACCAATGATGAAATATTATCAGCATGTGCCACAATATATAATGATCTTGAAGAGGGTAATCCACCAATACACACACAAAGCTGATCCAGTAGGGAATCCATGTTCTCTCAATGAACTAACACCGAACGGTATTTACGTTGGGCCACAATCAAAACACAACCACTCTCGACCAGTTTTGTCAGCGTCCCTGTCTTTACGAAAAACTGCAAAAAGGCTGTGGTTGAAAAATTCAGCATCATAAAAGTCGGCGGTGAGCCACGATTTCACGATAACAAAAATGTCAGAGTCCAACTGCGAGCTAAGTGCCATAACAGCATCAGACTTTGTTCTTAACCCAGAGACGTTTTGAACAAAGATGTTGAGATCTTTGGGATAGATTATCCTACGGCCACAGAAAGCATTTTGTTCGCTAGCAGCTTTTGGTTTTATTTCGTTTTCGAAATATAAATTTTGAACCACTATACTAATATCTAAATGTTTTTCACTGTTTTTAGGAATAAATTGGCACGCTTTGCTTATACTATCAATATTTTGTTCGACTATTCAAGTATTCATGAAACGAGCAATTGAAGGGATTCGTGTGTTATTTCTGCAAAAAAAAAACAAGCAATGAGTAATAACGTGCTTACATATAAGTGCAAAAGCCCACCAAATAAGTTCTGTTATATGTGTGGGAGGTATATTTTCACATCGGAAATTTTACTGAAAGTTTGCAAACTGCTTTTCGCTTGTATTTTAATATTGTTCAGCAAAACACTTGCAAACCGTGGACACCGAATGTTTTGTGTAATACTTGCAGAACCTGCTTAAGTACCTGAAAGTTATTATTGACTTGATTCACCATATTCAACATTTACGATTTCCTGTTCCGGCAATATGGTGTCGACCAATGTGTCACGAAGTTGATTGCTATTTTTGCTTAACCAAAGTAAATCAAATCCGACGTCATCGCAGAGTTGAGTATGCCGACGTGCACTGTTTTACTAAACCAATCCCGCATTCCCTAGATGTTTCTTATTTTGCTTGTCCAAATCAACAAGGGGAGCATGAATCAAGTGAACGAATGATGTAAACATGTTGTTCAAAAAGTCTACTGAATGGCGGCTATTTATCGACAGCAGTAACCTGAGTTTAAAGGTTGTTTTGTTGCACCAGTGTAACAAAAAACCATCAATTCCAGTGGCACACGCAGTTGGTATGAAAGAATCATATCAATCCAGGTCGAAAATCCTTGACCTTATCAAATATAAACAACATGGCTGGAAGATTTGTCTAGATCTTAAAGTCGTTGCGCTACTAACTGGTTTGCAGCAGGGCTATAAGAAGTACGGATGACTTCCTAAACATCAGTTTGCAATGCAACACTGCAATACGAAAACCGTAGTTATGCTTTTGGGATACATTGCATAGATCCTGATTTTCTTTAGGAACGCAACTTGTCACTTTTATTTATTTTTCCTAACACAAAATAAAAAGTAATAAATTTATTACTTTAAATGAATAATTTACATGGAAATATGCGTACTTACGCTTCAGCTTATCAATTGCAATAATTATGTGAATACGAAAATCATAAACAAAGTTTCTTCTTCTTTAAATGGTCATCTAACCGCCTGGGCGATTTTGGCCTCCACTTGGTCCTTTCATCGGAGTAGTGGTATACGTCTTCCTCTGCTTCCACCGGCGGGTGCCGATAAGAATGCCTTCTGGGCTGGAGCATCTTCGCTCATTCGCACTACGTGGCCTAGCCGGCGAAGCCACGTCGGCGTCTGCGTAAAGTTCATACAGCTCATCATTAAATATTTTTCGGTACCCGCCGTCGACAACGCGTAGAGGTCCACAAATCTTTCGAAGAACCTTTCTCTCGAATACTCACCGCCTCATGTTGTTGTCCACGCTTCTGCGTTGTTAGTGTCCACGCTTCTGCACCATATAGCAGGGCGGGTGCGATGAGTGACTTATAGAGTGTTATTTTCGTTCCCCGAGAGCGGACTTTACTTTTCAATTGTCTACTCAGTCCGAAGTAGCATTTGTTTGCAAGAGTAATTCTTCGTCGGATTTCTAGGCTAACATTATTGTTGGTGTTAATGCTGCTTCTCAGGTAAACGAAGTCCTTTACTATTTCGAAATTATTGATGCCAACAGTGGCTTGGTTGCCAAGGCGCGAATGCGCTGACTCTTTGCATGATGACAGAAGGTACTTCGTTTTGCCCTCGTTCACCACCAATCCCATTTCCTCCGCTTCCTTTTTTAATTTGGAGTAAGCAGAAGTTACGGCGCAGTTGTTCAGAAAAATGATATCAATATCGTTAGCATACGCCAACAGTTGCACGCTTTTATAAAATATTGTGCCAGCGCGGTTAAGTTCTGCAGCTTGCGTCATTTTCTCCAGCATTAAATAAAAGAAATCGCACGATAGGGGGTCACCCTGTCTGAAACCTCGTTTAGTCTCTAACGGCTCGGAGGGGTCCCTTCCCAATTCTGACCGAGCTGGCGGTGTTGCTCAAGGTTCTTTTGCATAGCCGTATAAGTTTTGCGGGGAAACCAAATTCAGACATAGCGGCATATAGGCAGCTCCTTTTCGTGCTATCGAAAGCGGCTTTAAAATCAACAAAGAGATGATGTGTGTCGATTCTTTTCTCACGGGGTTTTTCCAAGATTTGGCGTATTGTAAAAATCTTGTCGATGGTAGATTTACCAGGTCTGAAGGCACACTGATAGGGCCAATCAGTCTGTTCACATCAGGCTTCAGTCTTTCGCACAATACTGATTCCGCGATAGTTGGCGCAGTTTGCAGGATCGACCTTCTTGTGGATTGGGCAAAAAACACTTGGATTCCAATCTTCAGGCATGCATTCTTCCGACCATTTTCTGCATAGAAGCTGATGCATGCGCCTTACCAGCTCCTTGCCTCCGTGTTTGAATAGCTCAGCAGGCAAACCATCAGCGCTAGCTGCTTTTTTGTTTTTCAATCGTGATATTGCTATTCGCACCTTATTATATTCGGGCTGTGGAACGTCAATTCCATCATCTTCGATTGGAGGTAAAAATCCCTACTCAGCCCTACGTTCGGCGGAGGTGAAAACCACTACTTACTATAACTTAAGTTGCTCCTGGCTAAATTAAAGGCGGCAGAGGTGAAAACCCCTACTTAGCCCTACCGTCCACTGAGGTGAAAACCCCTGCAGAATATAAAAATAGTACTCGTGAGATGAAAACTCCCAGGTGTACGTTCATCGGAGGTGAAAAACGCTGACTACTATGCCTAGCTAGTAGCTAACTACTCAATTTTCTTAAGGAATGTATCGCCCCTTTATACTAATTGTACAACAATAAATACTTATATACTTATAATACATAATCTTATAAGTTAACCTTTTCCTTATTATTATACTATTTTCCTTATAACTACTAACGTATATACACCTGCCTTTATGCCTATTTTCTTCTTCATATGCCGGCTTCTCGTATCGTAGCGAACATATGTACACACGCCTGTACGCTTTTCTTCCCTCATATGCCAGTTTCTTGCATTGCAGCGAACATATGTACACACGCCTCTACGTTTGCGTTGGTCACTTCCAGTGTTCCTCGTGTGTAGATTTGTATTGCTCTGCATTGCTGTGCGTTTAAATGTTCGCATTTTCTAATGCTTATTCTTTGCCGTCTCCTTTGCATAGGCAGGTTTCTAACCTCTTGCCAAATCTAATGTATGGTAAAGCTCATATGTATATATGTATATTAGAGTGTTCCTATTTGTAAGAAATTGATATTCGAATGGTATGTTCTTTTAAAAATATGTAAAATATATATATAATCGTATATATATTAGCTAAGTGGGGTTTCGTGCAAAAATGCGTATGTGGTTCATTTATAGAACGGCATATGTGCAAAAATATAAAAATTCAGTATATTTCATAAAAAATAGTGTGTAACTCAAATTAACTTCATTCATAAAAGATATACACAAAAGAAATGAATTTATTTTATTTAACATTAAAAATGTGATAAATATAGGAAAAAGAAATAGATAATAAGATAATTTTAGATCTTATGTATGATATTGAGCGAAACAATCTCTGATTATGCAAAGGGTTTTTCTGCACATGGCACATGACCAAATACTGCGTTGATGACATACGACGCAACGCAACTGTGAGAAATTTTTTTGTGGAATATAGCCATTGGTATTTCTTTCAACAGATGAATCAATTGGACGCTGTTTTCTAGAGAATCGTGCTTTCCGATCTATCAAATATTTCCGAACGATTTCACTCCTGAACTGCAGTTGTGTATTGAATTTATCCTTACGATTTGGCTGTTCAACGTTAATTTTGCGTTGACTCTCGCAAGACCGGCGCTTTACATAATGCACAGGTGTTATTTTATCAAAGTTGCTGAGAATCGAACAAACGCTGTTGTCTACCCACTTAACTGCAAGGATATCGTTGCGAGTATCGTAACGATAACCGTAACTACCGCGGCATCGCTTTTTGAAAACCTTATTATTATCAAGATTGCAATTTGAAATTCTATTATCGCGAACGGTGCCAGTTGCTTTGAACTTTGCTGCTAGCTGTATCATCAGTGAATGGGTAGTAAAATAGTTGTCGAAAAAAATTGTATGTCTCTGGGGATTGGAAATCTTGTCGACAAAGCTCAACACAACGCTCGCGCCTAGCGGAATATTTCCAGCTTCAACGGTATTTTTTCAACAATAAACATCCAAACAATAGCCGGAAGAACTAGCTGGCATTCATGCCTTGTAACCAAAACGTATTGGTTTACCTCTTATAAATTGTTTCGCAGAATGCCTGCCGAAGTACTTTTTCATAGATTCATCAATTGTTAAATTCGAATGGTAATAACCAAATTTCTGGAAACGTGCAATCACCATCGTCATTAGTGGCCTTACTTTAAACATTTTGTCTGTAGAATTATTTATTTCTGGAGATATTTTTTTATTTCGAGGAAACGATCTCTTGTCATGGCTTCTGAAACTAAATGTCCAAGGTCCTCGTCGAGTGACCAGTATGCGCGTTCAGTTGGTAACTTATGGTAACCAGTTAAAAACAAGATAGCTATAAAGATTCTCATTTCTTCTACATCAATTGTAAAGTTGTGATTGTTTTTATCGCAGTGTGCATATAAAATGGTTTGGTCACACATATATTGAACTTTTTCGTCGGTTAAAAATTCTTTGAAAATCATGTTTGGTGTATACTCATCAAAACTGTCCTTAGTTGTATCAAATGTTTCAATATAAATACTCTCATTGTATTCGAAGCTATGCCTCGGATCTTTTTTGAGCCATCTACGATTTCGGGTGTCGGTAAAAGATAAAAATAATGTACATGGTTTATACTGTATAAAGAGTATAGGTTTGCCAAGAGATAGTTATTTTTCTGAAATGGAATTCAGTCGCGATGCTGCTGAAGAAGTTGGTGGTTGATCCACCTCTTCTAATGTTGAAGTTGGGGCAGAGGGCTTTGAGTTATTGAAATCAATTATATCCTCTTCAATATCCAGTTCAATACGTACAGGCAAATTTGCCGGCAGCATATTATCGTCCAAGTTATCTTCATCAAATTCTTCGGTGTCAGTTAGTGGGTCTAGCTCCGGAGGAATGATTATCAAATCCGTATTTGTAACATCATTAGTTCCATCATCATCACACAATAGATCATTAACTGCTTCTTCGAGACCTCTAAAGCTATTTTCCCCACGGAAATTGTTTTTTCCCTGGCTTGCAGACATTTCTAAATTCGATGGAAAAAAATAAAAACGTACACCGTATATGCCGGCTGTACTTTCTAAAGTACACCACATTGTTGAGTGTAAAGAAATGTATAAAATTCAACTTACCAAAAACATCCTGAATGTAGTGTAGTTACTGACGCCTTCTTAAACACGTTTTTGTCAAAAAACTTTATTTAATTCGACACAATACACTTTGTTTTACAGACGTACACCTCTTAAAAGATGAAAACTTTTTACAACTGATTGACTTTGACACTTCATAAATGACACAATACCAGTCCAATAACGGTAAAAAAATTCTATGTGCTAGATTGAACTGTCAACTATACACAGGGTTGCGAATTTAATAGAAATCGTTTAAAGTGTGTCCTTACAAATTTTCGGAAAGAAGCCAAATTTCCTGTACCTTATAAAGTACAACCGGCGGGAATGGGTTAAATTTTGTGAGGACCCAAAACCACCGGTTTTGGAGCCCACACACAAAACACATATAACCACTGAAATACATTATACCTGAATTACTTATAATATGAATTCCCAAGATATGAATTTTTATTAAAAATATATTTTGAAATCATGAGTTTCTAAATTTTTGGAACACCCTATTGTACATAGTTACATGCTTATTTATATATGTTTGAATATTTATTATATTATACCAAATTGAATTCCGTGATATAAATTGGTACAAATACACAAATTTTTCTGGATGCTCTAATATACATTTTTCCCGAACCCCCTAATACACATTTTAATAATTAGCAAAAAATATGAGCCGCTAACCAAGCCATAGTTCTAGTTTGCAATAAACAAATATTGCACAAACAAAGTAATCGGCATTCCAGCAAGCAAAAGGGTCAGCCAACTCAAGCAGCGGTGCTTTGTTTACATTCACGCGCACGCCTATATATTTGGGCAACCCAATGCAAGCGGACATAGCATAAAGAAGAGAAGGAAAAAGCATTGTTAACACACGATGGGAATGCAGAAAATTTAGCAGCATCACGCATAGTAAGGAATATATGGTCTAAGCAGCGCTAGTACCAATATGCGCGAACATATGATAGCGGGCGAAAGGGGGCATTCCAGGTGGTAAGGGCGCACACATAAAAGGTATGGAACTATTATAATAAAGTAAATCATATTGCGGCCGCCGTGGTGTGAAGTTAGTGTTGCCGGCCTACCACACCGAAGGTCCATGGTTCGAGCCCTGGTACAGGTAACATCAAAAGTGATTTGAAAAAAGTTTTTCAAAAACGGGGTCGCCCCTCGGCAGTGGTTTGGCAAACTCTCCGAGTGTATTTCTGCCATGACAGGCTTCTCAGCAAAAGTTCGTCTCCTTTGTAGATGCCGTTCGGAAAAACTGTAGGTCCCACCAATTTGTAGGGAAAATTCAAATCGGCACACCACAAATTGGAAGAGAAGCTTGGCGCAAAAAAAAAAAATCTCTTAGGAGGTTTATGATGATATACCTGTTGTATATCGCGCCATAGAGATAGAGATATTGTATATATATATATCGAGCTACGGTAAGTAATGTAATAACCTAGGATTAGGATTTTTTATTGTAAAATAACTGTCCGCCTGTGCGCGGACAAGTATAAAAGGGCGACAATTTCACTAAGTCAGAGAGAAGCTAGATAGGCATATTAGCCTGCTGACGCAATGCTCAGCTGTGAAAGAAGTTCCTGGGATTTCCCAACTCATGGACTTTATATTTAATATACAGTAGGGGTTTTCTAACTTTACTGTTTGGAAGGCTAGTGATGGTTTCTTGATGGGGTTTTTTCTAACTCCGCTATCGGGAAGGTTAGTGGTGGTTTAGTAGAGCAGGGTATCCTTAAGGCACACGCGGTGGGGTTTTCTAGCCTCGCCGTATCAGAAGTAGTTTTGAATAAAGTGACACTGAATTACCTAAACGAACATACATTTGGATACAACTTATTCAAAAGGGGTTTCCTCTTTAAAAGGAGGCGGTAGGAGATTTTCTCTACTCCACAGGAATCCTGGAAGGACTGAGCTTAACCCCGGCTTGAAAGGAAAAGTCTGTCACAAATGGTGCCCCAGCAGGGACATGAAAATAGGGTCACATGGTAGATAATTAAAAACACGAGGATAATTACCGATGATACAACGGAGAACAAACGAAGTCACATGGCAGATAGCTAAAACACGAGCATAATCACAAAGGACACCGCGAAGAATACACAGAGGAAACCAAGAATTACGCGAAGAAACCAGTTTACAGAAATCAGCAAGAAACACATAAAGACATAATGGCGAGAGTAACGTGGGTATATTACCTTAACCGCGAGAAGCTGGTAAAATATGCTGCAGAATTTGAACTAGAGGCTAGTAGAACAGTGGAGGAGCTACGAAAGTGCTTGGCGAGCTTCATCCAGTCACAAGGTAGCGAGTCAAGCCTCGAGGCTCGAGGCATTTGGATGACGAAATCCGCCAGCAAGTCCAACGACCAGGTGAGGCGTTTAAAGGTTACAGGGGTTAATGCGACACGCCGATTACATCAACCACCAGAAGTTGGACAGGATATATAGGAACTCGCGGCGAGAGTACCAGCTGTACGTAAAAAGAAGTGAGTTTATTAGCCCGGAGGGATTGGTCAGCCTGGTCAAGTATAATGAAAACATCACGCCAGAGAATGAAACACTAAAACAAACAGCGAGATCATTCGTACCACGAAGACCAGAGGAGAAGTACCAGCAGATGCAAGCAGGCGAGAGAGAGAAGGAACACCCGAGACAGGAGGCCGCAGTAGCACAGAGTAATGCGACCAGAAAGCAGCAAGAGACTAAATACCCACGAAGCGCGTGCAGACGATGCGGGGAGAGCGGGCATTTCGCCTATGGGTGCCACAAGAAGCGACGCGACTTGACGTGTTGACGCGTGACTGCTGCCGAAGACAGCCGAGAAATGGCCAGAGAGCCCATTGATAGCGAGGGGTGGTGGCTCCAACAACGAATCCTCGTGCACGACAAAAACACTTAGGCAGACCCAAGGGCTAATCTTTGCTGCAATCACACTGGAGGGACAAGAAATGATGGCATCGATCGATACGGGAGTGACGAGGAGCTTTGCTAACGATAAGGTAGCCGCGAAGTTGGACACGCGCAAATCCAAGCAGGTGGAGACAAGAGTGATAATGAGTGATGGCAGAGCACATAGGGTAGCTTAAGCGGTAGAGGCGGAGATCACGTTGGGCAAACAAAGGCATGCGAGTGAGTTGCTAGTTTTAGCTGGGCTAGTCGACAGCGTCGTGATCGGGACAGACTATCTGGCAAAGGCTAAGCTGAAGTTGAAGTGTGGCAATGAGACGTTAGTATTGGAAGTGGATGATCAGAATCAGCCAGCGGCAACATGTAGGACCATGGTAGACCAAGGAGAGAGCAAAGGTGCCAAGGAGACCGCGAGGCGTGAACACGAGGTCATACTAGACGAGGTCATACAGACGATGCGGTGAGTAACTTTCTCAAACATGAGTTACAGATTTTTGAACAGATGTCCGGCGTGTCGAACATAACCACCCACAAGATAGTAATGCGAAGGTATTTTCCAAAGAACCCAAAGATGCAAGAGATAATAAACAAAGAAATAGACGAGCTAATAGAGAAAGGTTGTATCGAGCCATCCCATAGCCCACACAGCGCGCCGATAGTTCTGGCCCGGAAGAAGAACGGAAAATGGAGACTCTGCGTCGACTATCGGCAACTCAACGCGCGTTCGGTACCAGACTACGTAGCGCGCGTTTTATAAGCAGCCTGGATCTTAAAAATGGTTATTGGCAAATCCCGATGTAAGAAAGTAGTAAGCAATTCACAGCATTTACGGTACCCGGACGAGGATTGTACCAGTGAAAAGTGATGCCGTTTGGATTACACTCTGCCCCTGCCACATCTCAGAGAGCACTCGATCGAGTCATCGGTGCAGAGCTGGAACCACACGCGTTCGCTTTTTAAAAAAAGTTTAAAATAGCTAGGTCACGTGTTCAGTGAAGAGGGTATCCATACGAACCCTGACAAAATCGCCGCCATCAAGGAGCTGACGCCACCTCAGAACATACGAGAGTTAAGGCGATTTCTAGGAGTAGTTTCGTAGTACCGAAGGTTCGTACCTGATTTTTCACGAGTTGCACAGGAGGTGGAAAAGGTTCGAGGAACAGCAGGTGGCATTTGAAGCGTTGAAGAACGCGCTCATATAAGCACCAGCATTAGCGTGCCTAGATTTTTCGAACAGGTTCGGGTTACAAACTGATGCGAGCGATTACGACTTTGGTGCAGTTCTTACCCAGGGGTTGGACGACGAGAAACGAAAAATAGCATATGCGAGCCGTCGGCTGAATAAGGCCGAAACAAACTACTCGGCAACGGAGGAGTGTCTCGCCATCGTTTGAGCTACCAGAAAGAGCAGGCCATATTTGGAGGGGTACAATTTTACGGTAATCACTGATCACTTGGCTTTGAAATGGTTGAATGCCATTGAGAGTCCGTCGGGTACGGATCGCTAGATGGGCGGTTGAATTGCAGCAGTACCCGTTCGACGTACAATACCGGAAAGGCAAAATGAATGTGGTCGCAGACGCACTCTCGAGGCAGCCGCTGGAAGAACAATTGGGAAGTATGCAGGAGTATGGTATTACGTGCAAATGGTACACACCGAAAATGGCCGAAGTAGCGAGGGAGCCGGAGAAATTCCCCGATTACGTGATGGAGGGAGGACGATTGTATCGACGAATAGGGAGTCAAATGGATGGCGAGGATGCGGTACCGTGGAAGTTATGCGTTCCGAAATCGGAGAGGAAAAGAGTGCTCAACGAAATACACGACACACCGACCGCAGGACACATGGGTATACGAAAATCGGTCGAGCGTGCAGTGATGAGGTACTACTGGCCTGGAATGTTTGCTGAATGCCACGCATGCCAAGTCTACAAGCCCAGCCAACAACAAGCTGCAGGTAAGATGCTCACGCAGATTTCTGATGAATTTTTTGCTACTGTTTGTGCAGATTTCGTTGGACCACTCCTCCGCTCGAAGCATGGAAATACGATGGCATTAGTTTTTGTGGATAATTTCTCAAAATGGGAAGAAATCATGGCAATACGGAAGGCGACGACAGAGCATCTGATCAGAGGGAGAGGATTTTGGCCCGATTTGGCGCTCCAAAAATTATAATCACAGACAATGGAGCCCAATTAACGAGCCGACATTTTAAAGAAGTTTCTACAAGAAGAAGTTTCGACGGAGAGAGCGAATCGTAATATTAAGAGGATGATAGCACAGTTCACTGGGAAGGAGCATAAGATATGGGTTGAGTTGTTGCCAGAGATGACACTTGCACTGAATACGAGCGTAGGCGTAGTCCAGCGTTCATAGTACAGGGTAGGGAACCGAGGATCCCCAACGCCCTCTACGATGAGCAAACTTTTGGCACAGGTGAGGAAAAGGTGACTCTGAGTGAAAAGATAGCGAAAATTAAGGTGAATAAGATCGTACGACGTAGACAACAACAAACATCAGTAGAGACAGGCATTACAATTTACGTGGGAGCCAGTGGCAACCGGCTATGGGCGAACTGGTATTAGTAAAAGAGCACCAGCTGTCGAAGGCAGTGGACAACTTCGCAGCAAAGTTGGCACCAAGATATGGTGGGCCTCATCGTGTCACGAACTTCGTATCCCCGGTGATCGTCGAGCTAGACAAGGTGTATAACGGCAAAAGGAGAACGGCACATGTAAGCGAGGTAAAAGCGTACCATCAGGCGACAGTCGAAGGAGAAGCAAGTCTGGCAGCAGAAAGACAAGTACGTTCATCTCGGAGCGTGGTAAGTCGAAGGCGTCTCGCCAAGCCCCGAATGGGGCTTCAACGAAGTTCCCAGCGGAGAACAAACCAGACGGCCGACGACGATAGCAACAACACAACACGCGCCATCATCAGCATCGCGTAGTAGAACCCCGAACGGACAGTTCAAGGAGGTCTCCATCGGGGAGCACACAGAGCAACTGGCCGTAGTGAGGGCAAAACCACGCGCGTCAACATCTCAAGCAGCCCAAGTCACCGAGCAAGGTCAAGCCGATTGTAGCACGATGGCGATATGTGGGTCACTAGCATTAGCAAATTCATGTCCAAATGCCTTAAGAACCGAACAGGCAAGGGTAAGAAACGGCCAACAGGTGGTAGACGGTGAACGGAGTGGGTGGCACGCAGCACAAGTACAAGGACAAGCCCCAACCATAGATAACGGGATACAGATGGCGATGAACTACAGCCAACAACATGCCAGCCAATGCTATAACCTAATGACCCAATTTTGTATAACATTTTATTTTAGAACAAGGCCCAGATCGCGAGAGATTATCCCATAGAGAAAAAAACATCGAATCGAACGTCAAGCGCAAACCCCTTCAGCGGACATTCATCAGGCACTATAATACAACTACCATGTCAATCCACCAAGAGGACGAAGAAGTTCCAGGCCGTGGGTACATGGCGCACACGAGGAGCATAAGAATGAGGATACGGGTATACAACAAGAATGCCCGTCCGGGGAGTCAGACACCCCACCGACCAAGCGATATATATGCGAGGCTATCGAGGACCCGACCCGACCCAGAGGAGCGATGTCTTGAGCCTAGCGGCAAGCGACGACATACAGGGCACGCGGAGCGAGAACGGCGACAAGACCAACAACGACGCATGGGTATCGCAGGGGGTAGTCGGTGAAATTGAGCGATGGCTCCAAGGGTTAACGACAACCACCTTTGCTAACAAGACAGAAGTCGACCCGCTCCCAAGTACTTTGGTGGCCAACATAGAGGAGCACGTTGAAGAGGCACGAGCGAGGCGAAGGAAGATGACGTTCCACCGGAACGTAGATGCCAAGAGCTGCAGGGTGAGCATAGCGAGGACGGGCCTTGTAACGGTAACCCTCACTGTGGCAGGTGAGGGGAGGGTGTGAGGGCCCAAAACCACCGGTTTTGGGGCCCACGCATTACACACAACACATATAACCATTTAAATACATTATACCCGAATTACTTACTATTTTGTGGCGATTATTCTCAAGCATGTACCGTCCCTAACTCAATAACACTCCCACCACTAGTTAAACACAACAGAAATAACGATGGCTACGCTTATGCATGCGAGCATGTACCTTCGAGAACACGAAGAGCGAATAACCAAGAAAGTTCTGGGTGCGTAGGCAAGCACCCTGTCGGACAATATAAGGCAGTAACCCAGCAAGGCAGGTTGATCAGTTTATTTTCAAGCGTTGAATAGTGAACTACTGTGAAGTTACCAAACTCATAAATTTGTATTGCGTTTATTACTCGTAAATAAAACTTGCTATTAGTTACAATATCTGTGCGTGTGTTTATTTGACTTTATAGTGATCGAACCCAGGGTTGATAATCAAGGAATCATCGAATTCGTCACAATATGAATTCCCAAGATATGAATTTTCATTAAAAATATATTTCGTAATCATGAGTTTCTAAATTTTTGGAACACCCTATTGTACATAGTTACATGCTTATTTATATATATTTGAATATTTATTATATCATACCAAATTGAATTCCACGATATAAATTGGTACAAATACACATATTTTTCTGGATGCCACACACATTTAATAATTAGGTAAAAAATATGAGCCGCTAACCAAGCCACAATTCTAGTTTGCAATAAACAAATATTGCACAAACAAAGTAATAGGCATTCCAGCAAGCAAAAGGGTCAGCCAACTCAAGCAGCGGTGCTTTGTTTACATTCACGCGCACGCCTATATATTTGGGCAACCCAATGCAAGCGGGCATAGCATAAAGAAGAGAAGGAAAAAGCATTGTTAACACACGATGGGAATGCAGCAAATTTAGTAGCATCACGCATAGTGAGGAATATATGGTCAGCTGATCTAAGCAGTGCTAGTACCAATATGCGCGAACATATGATAGCGGGCGAAAGTTGGCATTCCAGGTGGAAAGGGCGCACACATAAAAAGGTATGGAACTATTAATATAAAGTAAATCATATTATATATATATATCGAGCTACCGTAAATAATGTAATAACCTAGGATTAGGATTTTTTATTGTAAAATAACTGTCCGTCTGTGGGCGACAATTACACTAAGTCAGAGAAGCTAGATAGGCATAGTAGCCTGCTGACGCAATGATCAGCGGTGAAAGAAGTTCCTAGGATTTCCTAACTCACGAACTTTACATTTTATATACAGTAGGGGTTTTTCTAACTCTACTGTTTAGAAGGCTAGTGGGGGTTTCCTTCCTCCGCAGCCTTTAGAAGATTTTTACACAGTGGGGGAGAGAACACCACCTTGCTGCACCCCTTGTTTTGTTCTTCGTGGCCTAGATTTCTTGTTCCTGAATTTGACTGATACCTGCCGACCATTGAGGTAAGCGGTCCACCTTTTAAGGCCGCTAGGGAGCGGTGTCTCTCCCAGGTCTCGGAGGAGTGTGGCATGGTTGACCGTATCGAATGCTTTAAATAGGTCAAGTGCCACGAGAACCGTTGTTGTTGTGGTAACGACAAAAACACTCCCCGACGATAACCGTCCTATGGTTTGGTGGGTGTTGATTCAAACCATGATTTATTTGCGTTGGCGTTCAAAGCGGATGTAGTGCTGTGAGATTTGCGGAAATCATGCTGGTGATCGGCCAATTGCAGATTTGCAGTCAAGTATGGGAGAAGAATAGTCTCTGGTAACATCGCGACCGGCGAAAGGATGGATATCGGACGATAAGAATCTCCTTGGTTCGCCGGCTTCCCTGGTTTTAGTAGGGGAACTACAATCGCCTGTTTCCATATCTCAGGTATGACGAAAGTAGTTAGAGAGTCCCTCGTGGCCTAGGTGCTTAATCATCTTCATGACGATTTCGTCGGTTGCGATGGATTTTGAGGGTTTGGCCTTCATTGTGGCTTCCTTGGCCTCTGCGACTGAGACGGCAATGGGCACAGTGGAGTGTTTGTCTTCTCTAAGTCCTATCAGCAGGTGGATGCGCATTTCCTTGCGTCCGATTTGACGCTGCCGCCGAATGCAATGGCGACCTTGTCATTGTATTTTATTGGGTCGGATTAGATAAAGTATTCTTATTGGCACCCGCCGGTGGAAGCAGAGGAAGAGGGAGACCACCACTCCGATGGAAGGACCAAGTGGAGACCGATTTGCGATCCCGCGGTGTTTCCAATTGGCGCCAGGTGGCGCAAAAAAGAAACGACTGGCGAGCTATGTTGGACGGTCAAAATCGCCCAGGCGGTTAGATGACCATTTAAAGAAGAAGAAGAAAGGATTAGATAGGGCCTTGACAGTCGACCATAATTTGCATACTCCGCCGGAAAGATTGCATGCCTCAAGGTGGTCAGTTTGTGTTAATTGACTGTCCTACGAATTTCCGCGTTGAGATCTTTGATTCTGGGATCAGCGGGATTGATGAGTCTCACTTGGTCACGTTCTGTTGCCATTGTCGCAGCTTCTGCAGGGAAATTCAGACGAATTTCTGGTGTTCTACCAGCAGGAATGAAGCGTCCTGAGGCTGATTCGATGACCTTGCGAACCTCTCTTTCACCTTTGCGCACGTCTGTCGGTTTGGGTAAGGCAGCGAAGGAGCGCTCGGTACAGTCAGTAAAGCGGGCCCAGTCCGCTTTGATGAAGATAATGTATGTCAGTTTATCGGTCGTTATGAAGTCGGTCGTTTAACGGAGAGTAAGATGGGTAGGTGGTCTGAAGCTAATGTAAGCATCGGTCGCCAGTTGGCGAAGTTAATTAGACCTTTGCTTGTAATGGAGATGTCTGGCGAACTGTGGCAGTTACCTGCACCCTGGTGGAGCATCGACATTGACTGTACAGAATGCTGATGCACGTCCTCTGCAATTTCACGTCCTCTGCTGTCTGCTGAGAAGTTGGAGTGCCAGAGATCTTGATGTGCATTGAAGTGGCCTAGGATTAGACGGTTATCACCTCTTAGCAACGCACTAATGTCGGGATGATAATCTCTAGGACAACACGTGGCAGGGGGAATGTAGATGTTTATAATTTGCAGGTCGACGTCGCCTGACCGGACTGCTATCTCTTGGCATTCTAAGGTAGAGTCCCTGGGGTCGATGTCAGGGGAAAATAGATTATATTGTACAGAGTGATGTGTAATGAACGCAAGGCCACCTCCAAGACCGCTGGGACGGTCTTTTCGATGTACATTATACCCATCACAAGTTCGTAAGTCCGACACCACAACAACAACAAAGAATACTCAAAAAAAGAGCAGCGAGAGACCAAAAATGTACTCCAGAAACTTTCTGGAGAGCCTCACCGCAGAAGAGGCAATGCTATTCTTGGAGCATATAATGGGTGACATTCCAGCCCTAGAACTTGCAAACCGCAGCGGTCTCTCGACGACTGCTGAGCATCGCGGTAATTATCAGCAGTCGGATTTAGCTGCAATTAAAAAACTCGCGAACCCTGGTGAGTCCAACACCCCTAGAGAGAATCTCGAGCCGAAGGAGTCTGCCGAGAGGAAACTCGTGAACCACGGTGCGCCCAATAGTACCAATGTGAATCGCGAGCACAATCACACCGCAACAAAAAAACCAGCGGCCCAGAAGGAAACCTGTACCAGCAGTACAAATCGCGAGCCCAGGGCAACAATACATCTCGCGAACAATGGTGAGTCTAAGACCACCAAAGCGACTCGCGAGCCCACTGAACACACACAAAGTGTTGACAGGGTTCACAGTAGCGGGACCGGAGGGACCCAGAGGAAGACATGCCATACAGGCGGTAGTGGCACCAGAGGGGTGTCCCCGGACAGAACCATGCCCACACGCGAAACATCACCTAAGAGCCCGGAAAGGAGACATTACAAATCTCCAAGGGAGGTCAAACGCGTAAGTAACGCAGAACGGGGGAGGGAACGAACCCCCGAGAGAACAAAGAGGCCTGCAAGAAGGCCATACAGAGGGAAAGCTCCTAAGATACCACCGCCAAGAAGACCGGGCGCTCTAGACGACAGACGGAGGATAGGGGTCAGCGGATCAGGCTTTAAATGGTACCTCCGGAACCTTGAGAAAGGGATGTCAACCAAAGTGGCCCGAGCAAGGGCATTTGACAGCCAGGAAGACCCTTCATGAGATAGCAGGGGCAGCCCCCGCGAAAGATCGGAGCACAGGATACCCGCGAAGACAGCCGAAGGCAGGAGCGGGCCGTTATCGGTCAGAAAAGACCACAAGCAACAGCTACCCGCGCACGCTGAGAAGCGAAGACGCGGGCAATTCACCCCGGAGGAAAGCCACAGCTCTAAGAGGCAAAGAGCGCAATATCCTGGGAACACTTCGTCAGCGGCAAAGGAGAATAGCTCCACCAAACCCGAAGAGCGCAGACGGGTGGCCCCCGGACGGCAGAGCTACTCGAACGCTCTCAGGGGAATCCGAGTGGCTGTGCTGCCCGAGAACTACCCGGCGGATGCGCTCAGCCAGGATGACCTGACACGACTGCAGGACGTCCGAGCAAGACTTCTCCTTGTAGATTGCAAGGATGACAGAACGGCAACCTGGCCGTTCCAAGGCTAGGGGACTGGAATGGACCAGCCCTGAGCACCAGAAGAGGGGACGACATACCGCCAACGCACAATGTGTCTATATACTTCCCTAGAAGCGCCGACCGGTCGTATGAATACGTCACCTCTTTGCTGAACGTCCAAAACGAGGGTCTGAACCCAAAACGATGGCGACCGATACACATATATGCGGAAGATAGGGTACTGCGTCTGAACGTCGGCATAGACGAGGAATCCCACAACCGCATCAGGCAGGAGGACTTCAAGCTCAACTACCGGTATGGCGCCGTCCAGATAAAGCCATGGCGGCAGAAAGCAGCTAGCGCTGCAGAAACCGCGCATGAAACCGGAAAAGGGAATGAAGACCCAAAGGCAAAGAAGGCAGAGGAAAACGGGGAAGATAACAGCTCATCTGACAGTCACGCCTCCGGCAGCAGCAACAGCACCGTCAAATCGGCGGCAAACCCTCCATCAATAGGAGGCAGCAGCGCTCACAGCCTAGGCGAGAAGGGCGACGAGGAGAAGAAGGGTGAAGTTCCTACGAGCCAGGAATTTCTAGGCGATATCGACCTGCAGAGGCTCAACCTAGCGGAAAATAGCGAGAGTGACTATCGGCTGTCGGACATAGATGAGCCGATAAGCCATGCAGGACCATGATGACCGCCCTAAACATTAAAGTAGCCCATGTCAACCTCCATCATGCAGTGGCGGCTTCGGCCATTATTGCGAGGGGGTTTGCCTCGGAAGATCTGGGCATAGCGCTGGTCCAATAGCCGTGGGTGTTTAAGGGTCAGGTGAGGGGAGGGACAGAAATAAATAATAAGGTAATATGGGACCTCTCCCAGGAGAGACCTAGAGCATGTGTAGTGCTTAAAGACAATATTAAATACTTTTGCATTACAGAGTTTTCAAATCAGGATTTGGTGGCGGTTCAAGTAACGGTGGAGGTGGACGCTATACCCACGAATATCGTGCTCGCTTCAGCCTACCTCCCGGGCACAGGAACACGGTCCCTCCAGACAGCGTGCACTAATTAGTGGCTCACTGCAGGGAAAAGCACCTACCACTAATAATAGGGTGTGACGCAAACTCCCACAACACAGAGTGGGGCAGTTCGAACACTAACGCTAAAGGTGAGTGCCTTTTAGAGTACATAGCTAGCAATGATCTAGAAGTATATAATGTCGGAAACAAACCGATGTTTGTCACAACAGTCAGGGAGGAGGTCCTGAACATCAATCTAGGCAACAACCGGGCTGCAAATCTGTTATCGAAATGGCTGCATGCCTGTGTGTGCATGCATGCATATTAGTGTTTTGTCAGCACACATATACATGCGTGTGGGTGTGCATGTGTGGGTTCACCTCCCCTTAAAACCGGAGGATAATTTTTCGGGTCAAGGGTTGCCTTCGACTTGACAATGTTCTACTTTTTCAGCGACAGTCGCCACAACCACATCACGGCCACCCCAAGATTTCCCAGCTCATGAAAATATTTAAAGGTAAAATAATTTGTAATTATAGTTTTTCCACAAAATAAAACGGCCTTATTTATAACGAGAACTCTGGTTTTCTCATTTATTTCCTTTGCCTAATCACAATTTTTGGTGATTTCGAGCCACGGCCGCTCCAGCGAAGCACCATTGTCGCATTTGTTCACTGGCAATGGTACGGACATACGTTTCAGGTGAGGATCAACGAAATTGGGATCAGCACGTAGCGGATACGGCATTCGCGGTTCTTGAGGCGATAGGCGTGGAGCCCTACTAGGCTGTCTTCGCCTAATCCATGATTCAGCATGGATCGGCGTATGAGGTGTTACGTAGATTGGAATCGCTTCGAGAAGGAGATGCGGGAGGACTGTCCACGTCGATGGTCTCAGTCTACTCAGGGAGCGTCTAGTTCGCAGTCTCGCAGAAGCGTATGAGAAAGGTCGGAAAGAATATAACACCAGATCCCACTGCGTAGTGTACCGGGAAGGGCAAACGGTTTACCGAAGGAACTTCAGTGTATCACGCCAAGGATCTCAGCAGCTAACACAAAAAGTCTGACCAGATATTCGAACGCTTCAGCGGCGCAGTCTGGCTGATTTGCTCGCCCTGTTACGCCCAGATAGTTTGTAGCACGCATAATCTGTGGTCCGCATAAGGTTTGGTATGACCAAAAACCCTGCCACTATCTGGCTGAACACACCCGCTTCGATCAGCTGACGTTGACAACCAAATTCATTGTAGAGCACGCGGAAAGATTATTGTTCTCGAAGACAATTTCTTTTCGATTGTACCAATAATAATTTAAAACGCAGCGCGCAGCACTAGGCGCCGAGGCGAGTCTTCAAGGCACATCAAAATCCGGCGTAAGGCGCTGGATAAAGTATCGCGCCAAGTGCCGTCGAAAAGCTGCTTACAACGCCCGAGCTAAAGTGTCGGGTGAGTGCGTTTCGTGATATATTACGCCTCAGTGCGTAATGAAGCCAAACACCTGAGTGCCGCGGGAGGGCTGTTATACGGTGCGAATCATCAGGGCAATCAACGTCCGACATAAACGCCAAACACAGCAAGCGCCGAGTGGTGGTTAGTCGTGATCTAGGTCGCTGCTTATAGCGCCAGAAACACGCTCAAAGAGAGGGTGTCAAGTAAGTACCTCATGATATACATTTGATAAACGCGTTGCACGATGCTTCGATAAACGCTGCGGAGCAGTCATCGGTGGAATTCAGAGACGAACGATGGAAACCACGCACATTCAAAAAAGGGGTGCAACAGGGTGGTGTCCTATCCTCGCTTCTGTTTAATTTGTATGTATCGCAGCTATCCTCTCCAGGATGTCTCGATCTTCTCCTCCGATGAACGCTTCTGGCGACAGGTCCTCCGTAGATGAGCTGTGCCCAAGAATAAACTCTTACCTCCCATCCTTGTCCGGTTTCTTCACTGGACGAAATCTGACATTATCAGCGACCAAATCCTCGACTACCTTATTTCCGACATGGACAGCGCAGGTGAATATAGAATTAGACGTCTACGTCGACGGCATTAAGCTTCCGAATGTCACACACCCTAAAATCTTAGGGGTCACGTTTTATAACATATTCAACTACGGCGCTCATGTAGCCGCGATTGCCACTAAAGTACAAAGCCGCAACAAAATCCTCATGTCACTAGCTGGAAGCCCTTGAGGAAAAGCCAAAGAAACGTTGCACGTCATTACCTGCAATTCGATGGTTGATCTATGGATATGATGCCTATCACCTCTTATTACCAATCTTTCCTTACTGAAGGAGGGGTGTCATGACCTAGCAGATTCCACTGGTCATACCAAATCGCTACCACGACAGTCGGGCAGTACTGGGAACGTAAGCCGGTTCTGAGCTACGCGACGCCTATATGATCGCCAGAGCTAGCAGACACCGCACTCAGACGCCGCGGGATGCCTCCTTCTGTCACCTGAACACCATCGTCATAGCGAGCGAAAAATGCTCGGTGTTAAAGAGCACAGTGAGATGTTGACCAGGCAATTCCTGTTCAACTGCTGCAAATCGCAACACCCGAACAGGCGCCTGATCAAATGAAAGTTCGCCTACCAGGAGAATAAGGAGCCATCTCCGTAAGCACTATGATGAGATCCGGCATAACATCTTTTTACCATTTGATGCAAAGGTGAATCGACAGGCCCTCAAACTCATCCACATAGAGTCGGTAAACTCTTTTGTCAGCTCTCGTCCAGTGAACGCCATTGTTCAGGCACAAGATCCACCTGTTGCTGAAGAGGAACGCAAACTGCCTAGGGAGACAAAAATCGTGTTGGCCCAGACTGAACCCCGACATGCCAAAACTCTGCCCGGAATGCGGCGTGTCTCCCCATGATACTAACGATCTTTTTACCTGCTCAACTGAGCCTACTCCGCTAACAGAAATTTCACTATGGTCTAACCCCGCTGAAGCCGCGAAGTTTCTTGGACCTCCGTTAGAAGAGCACGATGATAATGTTAAGTAAGGGAGGTGGCGACTTAGCAGGCAAACTATCGCTACAACAACTACTACTTATCCCTGCTAGACTATTGTTCATCAACGCTATACGTTTATGGAACTCGATTCCTGCCACAATTCGCAGTACTCTAAACAAAAGCAGCATTAAAACTTTATATTTCCGTAAACTTGTAACTTAATAGCTATGGTTTGGCTCTGAGATGTGCTCTCGAATATATTATATGTTTCAAATTTTTATCTCTATTCTATTCTTTAATTATTTATTTATTTCTAATTTGTAACTTTTTCTATTACTTTTTATGTAATCTTTTATTTCGAAATTTTTATATTTGTACCTATACTTAATTCAATAGCGTTGTATTAAAAGCGAACTAAGTTTCTTATTGTACTAATGCATTACTTAATAATAATGATATAATATATCAATTCTAATTTGAATTCTAAATCCTTATAGAAATTCCTTGCAAGGTGTGTGACTTTTATTTAAAAATATTGGACTGTAATGCACCAGTATGTAGAGCGAGCGCACTGAAAGTTCTGCTTGACAATAAATAGTCAAGCGGTAAAAGAAATGTTTGGCTTTAAGGTAAATAAAATGTAATGTTACTACCCACTTCCGCCCTAACATCATTTTTGTACGTACCAGAAATTGTGTAGATCGCCACTTTGGTGTACTTAAAATCAGATTTCGTTGACTTTCAGCACAGTGAGTATTGATGTAGTATTGTAGCACGAAAAATAACGAATTCGTTTATTTTTTACACAATATTATTTTAACAAATAATGGTAATTGTTTCCTTTAGGAGACAACTGCTAAAACACGTCCCAAATTATCGGGAAAGGTATCAAAAGACGCGTTTTGACCTCGGTAACAACAATCCGAAAGCGAATTTTAGAGTATTTGTTTCAGTGAAGAGATATTTGCAATCAAAGTTGAAACTTTTTAGTTATTGTCATGTGGTTGTTGTAATCACAGATTAGGGTGGTCCGAAAAGTGCAAAAAGTGTGTTCTGTGCAGAAATACTGTGGACCGCGTAGCCGGTGTTGGACCGGCTAAGCTATATTTTTTTGAAGCGCGACCGAAGGTCACCTAAGCAGAAAGGTGTTCTGCACATAAATACCTTGGATCAAGCCCCTTATTAGGGATCGGACCTGGGTAATTTTTGGGTTTTTTGCGAATAACTTTTCACTGAAAAAAAAAAATTTTAAATCCGCTTCCGGATTGTTGATACCGAAGTCAAAACGCGTTGTTTGATACATCTCCCGATTTTTTTGGACGCGTTTTAGCAGTTGTCTCCTAAAGGAAACAATTACCCAAATAATAACGGGGATGGAGTTGAAAGCGTTGTTTGTGTAAGGATTTCAATAAACGCTAACCGGGGTTTAATTGACGTAAAGCTAAATCGCCAATAATATTTGTGAAGTGATGATCGGAATCGTCTATATTACGACAGCAACATGATTTAATGATTTATATGGTTGACGCGAACGGCCAACAACACGAAATTACCGTTTGACGTCGGTGAATTCTTATGTCAAAATGCACATGTGAGAGGGAACGCGCAAAAACGATTCGCCTATTTTCTAAGCTTTTGACATAAGGTGTGGATGAGGAAGAAGAAGACGCTATGTCATTTGAAGCGACCATATAAATTATTTGAGCATGGACAGCAATACTGTGACGAATTCGATGATTCCTTAATAATCAATCCTGGGTTCGATCACTATAAAGTCAAATAAACACAAGCACAGATATTGTAACTAATAGCAAGTTTTATTTACTAGTAATAAACGCAATACAAATTTAAGAGTTTGGTAACTTCACAGTAGTTCACTATTCAACGCTTGAAAATAAACTGATCAACCTGCCTTGCTTGGTTACTGCCTTATATAGTCCGACAGGGTGCTTTCCTACGCACCCAGAACTTTCTTGGTTATTCGCTCTTCGTGTTTTCGAAGGATCGGTGTTATTTATTGGCATCTCCTCTTTGCATCGTATTCGCAAACACTCGCGCGATCTCTCTTCCTCTTGCTTGGTACATGCTTGCATGCATAAGCGTAGCCATCGTTATCTCTGTTGTGTTTAACTAGTGGTGGAAGTTTTATTTTGTTTTGTTGTTTTTCCGACAGGGTGAATGATTGATGTATATTGGAACGATTTTTCGTCATCCCTTGTCAAATTTGGTTTTGAGACAAACCGGTTTCGGCGTTGTGCCATCATCAGTGTCGATTTTCGTTCTGATCTGTTGTGGTCGTTTGTCTTTTATTTATAGTAGGTAGCAGGTAACGTCAGCATGGGTGTCTGTTTGTGTACGTGTGTGCATTGGTGTGTTTTTTTGTGGTTGACTGAGACAGGTAAAAGTTGGTGATTTTTGTTGTTTGACCTTTTTTGCTTGTTTGTTGTTTTTGATCTTTTGCTGTTTTGTGCTTATTTGTCGGTGCGTGTGTGTTTGTTGTACCTGAGTGGTTGCTTTGTTTTTTGTAAACCAATTTTAAAGGTTCGAATATTGTGTCGGAAACAGTGTTTGTCTGTTCGTTTATTATTCTACCGTCGAATGTTTTTTGTTTGTAGATTTCCATGTTTTCGAGTACGTTCAGACGTCTGCCTTTTGCTTGTACATGTAGGACCTTGACTGTTTTTTTGATGTTTCCGGGGGGGCATTTATTCTCCGCCATGTGATTCGCAAAGTTGGACTCTGGTATGATGGTTGGATTCCGTATCTTTTTGTCGTAATCTCTAATGTGTTCTCTGAACCTCGTTCTTACTTGTCGTCCGGTTTGTCCTATGTAACTGTGCTGGCATTCACAAGTGAGCTTGTATACACCATGGCTGCTAAATGGATCTTCTGAGTTTGAGTTAGTTTTTGGTTCTTAGCTTCCGTCCTAAATTGTTCGATGTTTTGAACGCTGTGTTGATTTTGTATTTGCTAAGGAAATTTGCTAATTTATATGTTGCCCTTCCAGTATATGTCATTGTCGTCCAGGTTTGTGTACTTTCTTCTCCATTGTTTCTTTTTTGTTCTCTAAGGTCTCTCCTGAGATTATCTACTAGTGCTTTCTTATATCCGTTGTTTGTAGCGATGTTATATATTATTCCAAGCTCTCTTCTTTATGCTTCTTGTGTAAGAGGTGTTCTTTCCAATCTTTGTACTAAGTGCCTTAGCGCTGCATTTTTATGTTGTTGTGGGTGGTTCGAGGTATTATGTATTATTGTGTCGGTGGCCGTTGGTTTCCTATATATGTCGTAGTTGAATTTATTGCTAGCTTTATCAATACTTATTGTGAGGTCCACATAATTGATTCCTCCGTCTTTTTCGGCTTCCATTGTGAATTTTATGTTCCCGTGCTGCTTGTTGAGGTACTCCAGTACTTGCTCTTCGTTGTTGGTAGTTAAAACGCATATGATATCATCCACGTACCTTGCGTAAAATAACACTCCTAATTTGGAACTTAATTCCTGTATATACTGTTTTTCCAGGTTTTGCATAAACGCTTCCATAAGAATAGCCGATGTTGGGTTTCCCATCGCAAGTCCGTTTGTTTGTCTGTATATTTTATTGTTGAATTGAAAATAGTTTTGACGTAGTGTGGTTCTTACCGTGTTCGTGATTTTGCGTACTTTTTACTTTATCTTTTGTTTTACGTAGTATTATAGAGTTTACTATGTTCAATGTCTCTGCTAGTGGTATTGATGTGTATAGATCTTTTATGTCGAAAGATACCAATTTGCTGTCCTTTGTCACTTCAACGGTCCTAAGTTTGTTTATTAGTTCCGATGTATTAGTTATGGTGTGTTCGTTGCTAAGTTCCAGTGTGTCCTTCAATACTGTATTTAGATAGCTTATAGCATGGTGCCGATTTAAAATTAATGATTGGTCTCATTGGATTGCCTGGCTTGTGGATTTTTGGTAGCGCAATCAGTGGTGGAGTTGACGGGTTCATTTGGACTAATGTATATGCCGAGTTGGTATCTATTATATTTGTTGCAGTTTTTATAGCCACTTTGATTTCTTTCTGGTATTCATCCGTGGGGTTCACTCTTATTCTACGACATTCCATATCCTCGATGAGTTTTTCGGTTTTTGTTATATACTCATCTTTTTCACACACAAAACATGCACACACGTACACAAACAGACACCCATGCTGACGTTACCTGCTACCTACTATAAATACAAGACAAACGACCACAACAGATCAGAACGAAAATCGACACTGATGATGGCACAACGCCGAAACCGGTTTGTCTCAAAACCAAATTAGACAAGGGATGACGAAAAATCGTTCCAATATACATCAGTGGTGGAAGTGTTATTGAGTTAGGGATGGTATATGATTGAGAATAATCGCCACATTATCCTCCACCTAAGTCTGATCGTCTCGAACAGACACATTGCCGGAACCAAACGCAGCTAGCCTTTCCAGATGGATCACCCTTATCTTATTCCTCGGCCTTCCCATAGTTTGTATGCGATAGACAACATCATTTATCCGTTTTATGACTTTGTATGGGCTTTCCCAGTTACAGTGCAGTTTTGGGGACAAACCCTTTCTACGCTGTGGGTTGTATAGCGGCACCAAATCTCCTTCTATAAAACCTTCCAAATTTATTGCTTTGTCGTACCTTGCCTTCATCTTATCGCTCATGATCTTAGTCCCTTGCCTCAAAGGTCGTGAATTTCTCTCATTTCTTCCTCCAATACGCTAGTAGATTTCCGAGCATTTACTCCTGCATCAGCGTTTATCCCAAACTTTAAGTCAGCTGGCAACCGAAGATCATTCCCGAACATTACCTTTGCAGGAGTCTGATCAGTTGTTTGATGTACTGCAGAGCGAAATGCCATTAGGAATAAGGTGTGAGTATCCCAATCTGGAACTTATCCACTACTTTCCTCAGGTGTCTTCCAAAGTTCTATTTAATCGTTCCACCATTCCATCTGACTGAAGATGCAGTGCAGTTGTTCGAGTTTTCCGAATGCCCAATGTCTTGCACATTTCCTGGAACACAGCTGATTCGAAATTCCTGCCTTGGTCAGAACGCATCTCCATCGGTGCACCAAACCTAGCTACCCTATTGTTACTAAACACTTCTGCTATGGTTTCTGCCTCTTGATTTGGAATAGGGTACATTTCTTCCCATTTGCTGAAATAGTCCATAACAACGAGTACATACATATTTGTTAACGAGTTTGCTAGTAGGAAATGGACCAGCTACATCCTCTCAAATGGCGCACCTGAGCTATACTGTTTCATTTGGCCATGGCTCCTTGATTTCGGTCCTTTACAATACTTCACAGTTGGCAATCCACTCCACGACCCATTGACGCCAATCAACCCAATAGAATCTATGCTTGACTTTCTCCAAGGTCTTGGTGACTCCAAGATGACCTCAGCTTGGACCGTTATATAATTCATTAAGCACATCAGGGATTATCTTCCTTGGGATGACTATCAGCTTTTGTACACATTGGCCATCCTCACTCTCCCATATCCGATGCAAACAACCGGATTCTTATTGCAAACTATTCCACTGTGCCCAATATGACTTGGGAACAGGACTTTCTGCTGACATCTCTCTTACTGGTAGCTCGTTTCGTTCGATTCCTTGCATCACACGTGTAAGATCCGGATCTTCGTGCTGACACCTCCTTAATTGATCCATGTTCCATTGATCCGTAGATGTTATAGTCATGAGCCGCACATCTATAATGTCTTCCTTGGCCTCAGCTTTCGAACAATGCTTGCATTCCAAGTTACATGGTCTTCGTGACATTGCATCAGCATTTCCGTGGGTGCTACCTTTGCGATGCTCTATGGAAAAGTCATAACTTTGCAGTCGCTCTATCTACTTGTGGAAATGCTTAACGCACTCTACCAATGCCAACAATTCTCTCCGGGTTACAATAGTTCAGGCTTCCCAATTATTCGGCTACAGTATGCAACTACCTTCTCCTGTCCATCAACAATCTGGGACAAAACACCCCCTAAAGCATAACCACTCGCATCTGTATCCAGAATAAACTTTGAACCTGGAATTGGATATTCTAACATCGGGGCAGTGCATAGTCGTTGCTTCAATGTTTGAAAAGCCACCTCCTGTTCCTTCTTCCATTCAAATCTCATATTCTTCCTGGTAAGGTCATGGAGACTGCTAGCTACGCTGGCGAAATTCGGTACAAATCGGCGATAATACGTGCACAGCCCAAGGAAGCTCCGTAACTCATGCAAATTTCTCGGTCTTGGCCAATCTTTTGCGGCTTCGATCTTTTCCTTAGCAGTGCAGATTCCCTCCGTAGTCACCTTGTGACCCAAATAACTTGCTTCCTTTTTAAACAAGCAACACTTCTTGGGACTTAGTTTCAGACCAGCACCAGCTATTCTTTGGAAAACTCCCTCCAAGGTGTTGTTGTTGTTGTTGTGGTAACGACAAAAACACTCCCCGAAGGTTGTGGGGAGTGTTGTGGAATTAACAGTCCTTGGCCGGGTTTGAACCCGGTACGCTCCGGTTCTCCCTTGCGGTACCGTCCGACTGTCGTGGTAGCGATTTATGACGAGTGAAACCTTCTAGGGCATGTGAGAGGCATCATATCCGTAGATCAACCATCTAGTTGCACGTCATTACCTTTGTGCATATTAGTCGCCTTTTACGACCGCTATGCCTACCTCGGGCATTTTCTAAACCCCTAACCCGTAGGGGTTCTCCCTCCAAGCTCTTTAGGTGTTCCTCAAAGCTTTTTCCCAGCACGATGATGTCGTCGGTCCATGAGTCTCTCAAAAGTAGCTGGAGCACTGCAGAGCCCGAAGGCCTTCTCCAATGCTGAAGACCGTTTTCACTTTATCTTCGTCTTTTACTTCCACTTGCCAGTAGCCGCTTTTCAAGTCCAGTGCGGAAAACCATTTCGTACCAGATAACGAGTCCAGAGTGTCATCGATTCTTGGCAATAGATAACTGTCTTTTTTTAATTACGTCGTTCAACTTCCGGTAATCTACACAGAACATAATTTTTCCGTCCTTCTTTTTCACTAGTACTACCGGTGAGCTGATAGTTCGATCACGCCGCTATCACCCATTTCCTGTATTCTTTCTCTTACCATTTGTCGTTTGGCCAATGGAATACTACGAGGATCTTGGCGGATTGGTTTTGCATCACCAGTATCAATTTGATGCTTCACAACCTTGGTCCAACCTGGTTTGGAACCATGCTTGTCAAATATGCTCGAGTAACTTCATACAAGTTTCTTTACCTTTTCCTGATGATCTTTTTCGTGGCCTGCCGTATACGGCGTGATATCATCTGAAAGATCAATCTCGCTAGTAGAATCATTTTCCTGAAGCTGTTCACAATTGATAACTACCTCGACCTCTTGGCATTGTCCCAATATTGCTCCTTTGGAAAGTTTAATGGGCGATTTGAACTTATTAAGT
Source organism: Merzomyia westermanni (assembly GCA_949987695.1). Taxonomy (NCBI): domain Eukaryota; kingdom Metazoa; phylum Arthropoda; class Insecta; order Diptera; family Tephritidae; genus Merzomyia; species Merzomyia westermanni. The sequence goes on from OX465290.1 coordinate 121,944,677, forward strand.
ACTCTTACCGGTACACGTCCATCTTGTTTTGTCATGGCCAGGGTTTTTCCTACTAACACGTTCGTCCTTGATTTGGTTGCTGCCTCGTCAACCCACAATTTGTTTGTCCCTTAATCTCCATCAATCTTTGCCCATATGATTGCTTCCGACTTCGGTGGAATTTGTTGGCTCTCCTCCACAAGCACTCGCTTACTAACGTATTTGTTTTCGTAACCAAAATTTAGTGGCACATCCATGTTCTGGTAATTCATAATCCTGTTTTGCATGGCGATCTTGAAGCCTTGCTCGCTTAAGAAGTCCACACCAACTATGATTTCGTCAACAATATCTGCTACTATAAAGCTTTGTAGAAGGGCCACGTTCCCAATTGCGATTTCACATGTTGTTTCTGACTAGGACATGGGTGTCCTCACCAGTGGCCGTACGTAACTATGCTCCATGCAATGCCTCGCCTCCTTCTTGACTAAATCAGATCGAATTATGGAATGCGATGCGCCTGTGTCCACAGTTAGTAAGTGCTCTCTTCCATCCACATATGCAACAACAGTAACATTACTAGCTTTCCTTTCGATCTGTGAGACAGAGATTATGGGGCATTCAGTTGCAGGAGCCAGTCCACGCCCCTTTCGGCTGGCTGGATTTAGTTTAGCGATTGATTTGGTTGGGAGATTTGCTCATCTCCTTCAGCTTTACGTTTTCGTCCACCTAAATTTCTGGGGTTACTTGAGCCAGTGCCGCAATAAAGTGCTATGTGAACTGGTTTTCCGCACTTAAAACATTTAATGGCACCATCATTTTTCAGTTGCTTTCCACTCAATGCTTCCAGAATTGTGTCTACCCAGTCTGGCCGTTCTACCTCCTTAATAGAGAGGCTCTTTCCTGCGTTAGAGCATGTGATACCGCCTTAGCAAATGATCTCTTTGGATTTGCATATGTGGCTCGCTTCGTTTCGACATCACGTATTCCATTTATAAAGCTTTGGATGTTTACCCTTTCTGTGTATTCTACGGGTGCGTCTGCGTTTGCTAGATGAGCCAACCTCTCGATGTCCGATGCGAATTCTTGCAATGTCTCATTAGGTTTCTGGAAGCGATTCTGTAGTTCTATTTGCTATATCTGTTTTCGATGTTCGCTACCATAGCGTCTCTCAACTGCACCCATCAATGCCTCATAATTGTTTCGTTCGCCTTCAGGAAATGTCTGGAAGATTTCGGCTGCAGGTCCCTTTAATGCCACGAATAATGCATCAACTTTGTCTTCCATGCCCCAATTATTCACAGATGTCGTCTTCTCAAACTGTAGCTTAAATACCTTAAAAGGAACAGAATCGTCAAAGGATGGGGTTCTTACCTTCGGGACACTCGTTAAAGGAGTTGGATGGTTCAGTTGTAACTCCTGGAGGTCGTACTTAGTGCATCTACTTCAGCATCGATTTTATTCTGTAGCTGTGCAATTTTCGCATTCTGCAATTCTAGCTGCGAAGACATTCTTGCCACCTGCATGGATATACGCTCCTCTTGTGCTTCCAATTTTGATGTTATACGTGTCTCCTGTTGTTCCATCTGAGATCTCATGTATGCCTTCTGTTCGCCTAGTTGAACTGAAATCTGAGATGCCATGCTAGTATTCTGTTCTTCCAACTGAGATGCCATGTGTGCCTTTTGTTCTTCCAACTGAGATGCCATGTGTGTCTTTTGTTCTTTCAACTGAGATACCATGTGTGTCTTTCGTTCTTCCAACTGAGATGCCATGTGTATCTTTTGTTCTTCCAGCTGTGTTGAAATGCTAGATGACATCCGATTTAATAGTGTTCACACTTGCGGCTGGAATTGTACACTCCTTCTCTTCCATTTTTGTCGATGCTTCTTCCACAAGATGAAACACATGATCGTTAACGTTAATTCATTCAGCTTCCATAGCCTCTCGCAATCGTGACTGTAGTTCTGATTTATTGCCTGTTTTATTCAATCCACGCTGTTACAGCTCATTTGCTGGGTCTTCAGCTCATTCAACTTTGCCATGCCTTTGTTATCCTTGAAAGCTCTCGGTATTTATTTAACAATATCACTTCTGACACCAATTGTGATGAATTCGATGATTCCTTAATTATCAGTCCCGGGTTCGATCACTATAAGGTCAAATAAACACACGCACAGGTAATATAACTAATAGCTAGTTTTATTTACTAATAATAAACGCAAAGCAATTTTAAGAGTTTGGTAACTTTACAGTAAGGCAGAGTGCACACGAGGCGGATCGTCATAGACGCGTTTTAGACGCTACATTCGATATTTGTACGCTTTGATGCTGAACACATATATTTAAATTGAGATCTGCACACGAATCGTCAGCTGCACGAAAGCGGCAAAGCGTGAAAGCTTCAAGTCGCCCACCGTATAACAATGCTGGTCGCTAGGCGTACGTACGCTTAAAAAAGATGCTGTTTACATTTGTCATTTGTGATTTGTGTGTGTCGTACCTTTGCTTTCTTTCTTAAAATATAATTAATTATTGCTTTCAAAAGAAAAAATGGTTGATTCGACCAAATTTGTACAATTTTTGGAAAGCTTTCCTTGTTTACACAACAATATTTTAGCTGAGTATTCCAAGAAAGATGTTACGGAAAGAGCCTGGGCGTCAATTGGCGCAGAAATGAATTTTTCAGGTTTGTACATGTATTTTATTATAAATATGAATTAAGAATATAAATATAGCGAATTTGTTATACATATTTCCTTGCAGTGGCTGATTGCAAAGAAAAGTGGAAGAACTTGAGAAACGGCTTTGTTAGAAGTCTTAAACCATCTCTGAGTGGCTCTTCTGCTAAAGCAAAGAAACCTTATTATTTGCACGACGTTATGGAATTCGTTTTACCATATGTACGGCCAGTACATCATTCGGAAAATACAAGCAACATTAAGTTGCCAAAAAGGGCAGAAGACAATTCGGAGGAAGTAGAAACTTCATCGAATGCTGATGATGACAACAGCGGAGATGTTCCCTGGCCATCCGGGTCTAAGCACAACAACGACTTGGAATCACATCCAGTCAACGAAAAGCATTCTGGAGCAGTGTGTAAGCGACCGCAAAGCACAACATTGAGTGCAAAGAAGAGAAAGAAGATAACTCAAGAACGAGATGAAGTTGACGTGGCGGTACTGGATTACATCAAATCAAAAAAAGAAAGTATACCTTCGGAAGATGCCAGAACAATGTTTCTTATGAGCTTACTTCCCGACATAAGGAGTCTTTCTGGCGAAAATTTGCGCCGTTTTAAGATCCGGGCTATGCTACTCCTAGAGGAGATTTTAAATGAACAAAGGCAGCAATCTGCCAGTCGAGAGCTGTTTTAGCCAGCCCCATTATATTGCCAAAATATTGAAGTCTGCACTCCTGCTCCTTCGCCCGATGATGCGCCAACGTATACTTCAGCATTATACGAGACAATTGATGACGATTAAGATCAAGGAGCCTTCTACACAAACCAGTGAAACTGTTTGTTTTAGTCAGAAGCCGAAGTTAGAATGAGCAATTTTGTTTCAGTTGTTGGATCTAAGAAGTACTTATTCTTGGTAATCTTGATACCAATTATTATTTAACGATTTTTTTTTTAAATGTTTGAAATACTCATTGCATTATATGAATTTTTGTGAAATAAATGCAAACAATTTTTTCGTAATCTTATCTTTAAAATAAAATATATGCATAGTTTGTATTTCATAAGTGTGGTGAAACCTGCCAGCTTAATCGGCGTACAAAAAATGGGATTAGTCCAGGATGAACCCGGTATGAGTCGCAAACGAACATGTCTGTTTTCATCTCTTTATATGGCTTGAACTGACCCCTCTTGCTTGAGTATGTCCTATGAATAACTAATTGTACCAGTTCCAAGGAGTGTTGTAAATAACAATTAAAATGTGTGTGTTCAGTTCAGATTGCTCACATTGACAGGAATACGTAAGCTGCTAGAAAAACAAAAACTCTTCAAGTTATTTCTGACGAAAATATATTTATATTTATTTTTATTTATTTGGATATTTGTTTACATATTTTTAGCATATTAAAAAACGATACCATTCCGAGATATGATAATGAATACGAGGTGGTGCGCTGATGTTCTTGCCTTATGCGCTTGCCTGTGCTAGAACAAGCGGGGGAAGGGCTTCCGGCCGGCATTACTTATATTCATTTTGTTGTTTATAAACAATAATTCCATTGCCAGGGTAAAGAAACGCTGGGTAACAAAAAATAATTGCTTAAATAGTGTCGTAAATTTTGTGGGGAAGAATTTTCTACTAAGTTTACGTTATTGAACTCTGGTAAAGTACTCGGGTTTCGCTGACTTCCTTGCTGGCTCTCGATATCGGGTAGGAAGGTCGTGTAAGATCGGCCATCTTGTTTTCGTATAAAGTTATGTAGGATGCAAATTATTGTTTCATATTTTTGACATCGTATAGGTGTTGAGAAAACTCCAAATTTCTTCACCATCATCCCGAAAGTGCACTCTATGGTTTTCCTACCACGACTCAATCTATAATAAAATATGCGCATCTTGTTGTCGATGTTTCTTTCTGGATAAGGACGCATGATATTTTTCCTTAGGGGAAACGCCCTATCTGCTACGAAGTAATACGGACATTTATTGGCACTCTCGTCATTCGGTAATTCCTTTGGGGGTGGTAAATTATCGTGACTTTCTAACCAACGCCCAAACGTCGATATTCGAAAAACTCCTCCATCACTATTTCGTCCCGCAAATCCACATTCTATTGATGTAAAGAGACCATCAGCATCGCAACAGCCAAGTAGGATTACTGAATGGTAGTTTTTGTTTTGTTTTTCGCTGAACCAGAATTTGGATACTTTTCAATTCGCACATGCTTTCCGTCGATGGCTCCCAAGCAATTTGGCAATTGCCATAAATCACAGAACCTTTTCGCAATACTTTCCCATCGATCCTCATTAGGCAACGTCATGTATGACTCGCTTAATGAGCTCCAGATAGCCTTTTTGGTATGGTGGGTTGAGTCTGAATAAGTATGCTATGGTATTTTCGGGAGCATTGTTGATGGTTGGTCAGGTGCAGATTTGCAATGTAGCATGGGATGGCGGCCGCCGTGGTGTGAAGGTAGTGTTGCCGGCCTACCACACCGAAGGTCCATGGTTCGAGCCCTGGTACAGGTAACATCAAAAGTGATTTGAAAAAAAAGTTTTTCAAAACGGGGTCGCCCATCGGCAGTGGTTTGGCAAACTCTCCGAGTGTATTTCTGCCATGACAGGCTTCTCAGCAAAAATTCGTCTCCTTTGTAGATGCCGTTCGGAGTCGGCAAAAAATTGTAGGTCCCACCAATTTGTAGGGAAAATTCAAATCGGCAAACCACAAATTGGAAGAGAAGCTTGGCGCAAAAATCTCTTAGGAGGTTTATGATGATATACCTGTTGTATATCGCGCCATAGAGATAGAGAGAGATGGGATTAGTATTGTCTCTAGTAACTTCGCAACCGAAGTCCACCGGACCCGAGTCTTGAGCCTTAAACAAAAATAGAAGGATTTAGCCTGTAACGCAAAAGGTTTAGTACAAATATACAGACATTTTCTTCTTAAATCCACATATGTTATATACAAACCTCAATGTTATCATAATCCGTTCTTCTGGAGGAATACTTTCACGCATGTTTGTATTTTGTTTTTGTATGGAAGGACTAACGACCAAATCGTTAAAAGTATCTTTCGACATTCGATAAAATGCTTGGAACTTTGTATCGTCCTCCGTCAACTCTTTTGCACAAATAAACAATCTTTTATGGGAATTTTTGCTAATATATGGATGTATCCAGCATTTTATTTTTATTTTCTTTTTCTTTCGGCGCCGAAGAAAATTTAACAAAATTAATTCTTCGTCACTGGACATTTTTTCCATTCAAATGTATTAATTAAATTATATATCAATTTTGACATTTGTTTGTTTGCCTTCTGCAGCGAAGCTTGATGTCGCTACGTGTGCAGATCTTGAGGCGTAGGGAAATTTCCGCTAAGTGAAATGCCTTGTACGCGTCTATGACGATCCGCCTCGTATGCACTCTGCCTAATTCACTGAACAACACTTCAAAATAAACTGATCAACCTGCCTTGCTTGATCACTGCCTTATATAGTCCGACAGGGCGAGAACTTTCTTGGTTATTCGCTCCTCGTGTTCTTGAAGGATCGGTGTTACTTATTGGCATCTCCTCTTTGCATCGTATTGGCAAACACTCGCGCGATCTCTCTTCCTCTTGCTTGGTACAAGCTTCCATCATTGTAAAGGTCTACAAGTAAGATATGTATCAGCTGTTCATCCACAGCTGTGCCCACCATGTAAAGAGCTTGTCATTCCGAGCCCATTAAACGCAGAGTCGTACTCATTGGCAGCAGACAAAAAGTAGGCGATGCTATAGAAACATATGCAATAAATAAGTAAATAGGAGAACTTACATGCAGAAAATTATTGTTTAAAGCGCATACTTTCAAGTAGAACTATTTTTGCAATAGTTTTAATTATTTAAGTACCAGTTTGTGATATCTTTGAAATCATTATAAAAATGTCTGTGCTACCTATAAAAAACAACCATGTAGTTGATGTTGCCATGGCAATTCGCTTGTTCTTCTTTGTTTAAAATAAAACTGCACGTGCTAATTTGATAATTATCTTCAAATATTTCAACTTAAGAAGCATTTTTCTTATTTATATCGTATCTTAATAAAGTTCCCTACCATTTAAAGTGTGTCTCCTAAAATGGGCATGATCATTTCTTGTTTTTCTTTTGTGTGTGCATGGTGTGTACCAAGCGTACATATAAGGGTGCGCTTATGTGAACTTGCACGTCGCTTGAGCCCTGTAGTTATTGTAGCTTTGCCTTATTTTTTATAAAAGATTATAAAAGTTATATTTTAATTGATATTAGAGAAAAATTAGAACGATTTGCACGCACGCACCGACAAATAAGCACAAAACAGCAAAAGATCGAAAACAACAAACAAGCAAAAAAGGTCAAACAACAAAAATCACCAACTTTTACCTGCCTCAGTCAACCACAAAAAAAAAACCGATCGATGCAAACCACCGTGTACACACACAACACATGCACACACGTACACAAACAGACACCCATGCTGACGTTACCTGCTACCTACTATAAATACAAGACAAACGACCACAACAGATCAGAACGAAAATCGACACTGATGATGGCACAACGCCGAAACCGGTTTGTCTCAAAACCAAATTTGACAAGGGATGACGAAAAATCGTTCCAATATACATCAATGATTCACCCTGTCGGAAAAACAATAAAACAGATAAAATGTAATTTAACGCAAAAAATTCGAAACATAATGGCAAAAAAAGAAGTACATTTAAAATTTATTCACAGACTATTTGCTTTCGCACGTGATTTTTTTGGATGTCAAAATTTACCACTGTCAAAATTTACCATTTCATTTGGCACAGCGAAATGAAAAATATTTTTACACCATGGAAAATAAGTTCACCTCATTTTTCCTTTGAGTAAAATGTTTCCGATTAGCACACGGCCTCAGTAATATTACCATAAGAAAAGTTATTGCAAATAATCCAGATATTTCTAATTAGTTAATCATATAATTAGATGGAAATAACTTCATTAACAACGAAAACAACGGTAATTCTGGAAAACACGCCCAAAAATATGGGGAAAGGTATCAAAAGACGCGTCTTGATTTCGGTATCAACAATCCAAAAGCGGATTTTAAATTTTTTGTTTCAGTAAAAATTTATTCGCAAAAAACCAAAAAATGGCCTAGGTCCTGTCGCAAACGGGGGGTCTGATCGATGGTATTTATATGCAGAACACCTTTCTGCGTAGGCCGCGCGTCAAAAAAATAACCCTTAGCCGGTCCAACACCGGCTACGCGATCCCCAGTATCTCTTGACATACATGAAAATGACAGAAAATGTTCAACTTTGATTGCAAATATCTCTTGATAGAAATATATAATCGAGTTTCCGCTTTCGGATTATTATTGATTCAAGGTTGATTGAGGTCAAAGCGCGTCTTCTGATAATTTTGGACGTGTTTTAGCAGTTACGTACGGTCGTATAAAATCACCCTTTATTTTTATTCAGTTAGGGCTTATTATTAGTTATTTTCCAAATTTATAAACACGTTTTCATACTAAATTCAGTTAAAGAAATTAACTAACACAGCAGCCCAGCTGGAAAATTGAGTCCATTTTTGTACTAAGCCTTTGCATCCCTTCATTGTTAGCTGACCAGCAACCCAGCCAGGAGTGAGTGTCAAACGCTTGTTTGACATGTGAGTGAGTGTCAAACGCCTATGAGTTAGAGAGAGAAGGAAGAGAAAGGTATGCCGATATAACTTACTTGTAGAGTTGTACAATGGCTTCCATGCATAAGCGTAGCCATCGTTATCTCTGTTGTGTTTAACTAGTGGTGTGAGTGTTATTGAGTTAGAAATGGTACACGCTTGAGAATAATCGCTACAATACTAATTCTTTATATCGCACATACATATGTGTTTCGACATCAACAATATATCGTTTATACTCGTATACAGCTGTGGTCGCAACAATAATAGTAGCAAGTTTTAATGGACGTTTCTTAAACTTTGATTAACTTTCCTGAACTTTGTGAAAACTTTTATTTATGTGGTTTCTGTTATACATTTTGCTATATTAAAATGAAAATTGTTTCTTATTTCGTCGAACCCAAATCTTTATTTTGTTATTGGTTTTTACGGTCTGTTTATTTTTACATATTTTTGTAAGTTTTACGAGCTAAAGGCCATTTGATAATAATTCTTATTATTTTCGTCTTGCGGCGAATCGAGCTCGCGCACTTTCGATTTTGCACTTTCAGTATGATTGCATGTAAGTTAGCTCGAACTAAATTCTTGCACATACTATATGTCTACATAGATTTATGATCACAAATAAATACCATTGCTGCTCTACTTGGTTTAAGTAACTGTTATGTCTATTATGTTATGTTTATTAGGAGGAGTTTGACCCATTGTTTCATGTACTGCAGAGCGATATGCCATCAGGAACATTTGCCCATTTCTCCATGATTTCCTTGTGTCTTTTTGCTTTGATGCACACCTCACAGTTGGCAAGCCATTCCGCGACCGACTGACGGCATCAAACACAATAGAATCTGTGCTTGATTTTCTATAAGCTTTTGGTGACTCCGAGATGACCTCCGCTTGGACCGTTATGCAATTCATTGAGAACATTGGGGATTTTGTTCCTTGGGACGACTATCAACTTGCGAACACATTGACCATCCTCACTTTCCTTTATTCGATACAAACAACCGGATGCCAATTGTAAACTGTTCCACTGCTCCCAATATGACTTGGCAACAGGACTCAGTGCTGACATCGCCTTTCTTGTTGGTTGCTGGTTTCGCTCAAGCCCTTGCATCACACGAGCCAGATCTGGATGTTCATGCTGACACTTTCTTAATTGACCCATGTCCCGTTCGTCCGTAGATGTTATAGTCATCAACCGCACATCTATAATGCCTTAATTGGCCTCAGCCTTGGAACAATGCTTGCATTCGAAGCTACATGGTCGTCGTGACATTGCATCAGCATTTCTGTGCGTGCTACCTTTGCGAAGTTATAACTTTGCAGGCGCTCTATCCACCGTGTCAGTCGACCTTCCGGATTACGTAAGTGCAAGAGCCATTTCAACGCTGCATGATTCGTCCTGACGTGGAGTCGCTACCCATAAAAATACCTGTAGAAATGTTTACCGCACTCTACAAAGCCATCAGTTCTCTCCGTTTTACCCAATAGTTCATTTCAGGCTTCCCGATTGTTCAGCTATTGTACCCAACTTATTTCTCATGTCCATCGACAATAATAAAAATTTGATTGGATAAGCTAACATTGGGGCAGTGCACAGTCGCTCTTTCATGTTTTCAAGTTCCTTCTTCCATTCAAAGCACTTATTTTTCCTGGTGAGCTCATGGAGACTACTAGCTATGCTAACAAAATTCGGTACAAGTTTGCGATAATATGTGCACAGCTCAAGGAAACTTCGTTACTCCTGCAAATATCCCGAAATTTACCAATTCTTTACGGCTTCGACCTTTTCTTAGCTGTGCAGATGCCCTCTGTCGTTACTTCGTAACACAAAAAATTTTATTTCCTTCTTACACAAGGAACACTTTTTTGGACTAAATTACAGACCGGCACCAGTTATCCGTTGGTAAACTTGCTCCAAGTTCTTAAGGTGTTCCTCAAAGCTTTTGCCCAGCACAATTATGTCCAAATACTACAAACATGTTTTCCAGCGCAATCCTTTTAGTACCTGAACCGTGAACCACTCAAAGTAGCTGGAGCATTGCATAGTCCGAAGGGCATTACCGTAAATGCCCAAAGCCCTTCTCCAACGCTGAAGGCTGTCTTTTCTTTATCTTCATCCTTTAGCTCCACTTGCCAGTAGACGATTTTCAAGTCCAGTGTGGAAAACCATTTCGTGCCAGATAACGAGTCCAGAGTATCGTCTATTCTTGGCAAAGGATAGCTGTATTCTTTAGTTACGTCGTTCAACTTCCGGTATTCCACACAGAACCTAATTTTTCCATCTTTCTTTCTAGGTGATGGTTCGATCACGCCGCTGTCACTCATTTCCTGTATAATTTCTCTTACCACTTGGCGTTTGGCCAATAGAATACTACGAGGAGCTTGGCGGTTTTGCCTTGCATCACCAGTATCAATTTGATGCTTCAAAACTTTTTTCCGACTTGATTTGGAACCAACCTTGTCAAATATAGTCGAGTACTTTGTTAGAAGTTGTTTTGCCTTCTTCCGATGGTCTTTTTCTAGCCCTTCCGTCCACGAAGTGATATCATCTGAAAGATCAATCTTGCTGGTAAAAACATTTGCCTGAAGCTGTTCACAATTAATAATTATCTCGACCTCTTGACATTGTCCCAATATAGCTCATTTGGAGATTTTGTCAAAAGCGAGGCTGTTTCTTGCGTCTTCTTGATACCGTCTTTGGATTTGCATATGTGGCCCCCTTCGTCTCCATATCTACCACAGCGTGTCTCAACTGCACCCATCAATCCTTCATAATTGTTCCGTTCTCCGTCAGGAATAGTCTGTAAGATTTCAGCTGCAGGTCCCCTCAATGCCACAGATAGTGCATCAACTTTGTTTGCAGCGCCGCAGATGTTAATCGCCGCTATTTTCTCAAACTGTAGCTTCAATAGCTGGTAAGGAAAAGAACCATCAGATGAACGGTTCAGTTCCAACTCATGGATACGGCGTTTAAAAGCATCTACTTCGCCTCATATTTGCCCTGCCGCACTTGTGTTATCTTTGCGTCTTTCACTTCTAGTTGCGATCACACAATCGCCTCCTGTTCTTCTAACTGCGAAGAGATATATGCCTTTTTTTCTTCTATTTCAGATCTCATCCATGCCTCCTGTATATCTAGTAGCGCTGAAATTTTAGATGGCATGCAAGTTTTCGTTCTTCCAGCCAAGATGTAATACGTGTATCTTGTTCTTCAAGCTCCAGCTGTGTTGAAATGCTTGGCATATCTGAGTCAATACAGCCAACAACGCGTTTGTGTCCACGTTTCGGACTGGAATCGTAGACTCCTTTTTCTCTTCTATTTTGTTCGATGTCTCGATGTCTTCTAGATGAAAAACACGATCATCAACGTGTCAAGATGGCTAGCTATCATTGTTCACTCACCGTTCTAATTGCGCGACTAAGGATGACTGACTGCTCGAATTTTTTAATTTCTTTTTTTGCGTTGATGGTTAGTTGTTCTCTTCTTCCGCGACATTGTCGCGCGCCTATGACATGTCTGCCGTATCTGCCATGTCCCGTGACAGTTCGGCCTTTCCTGCTGCGAAATCGACCTCGATTTGGTCAAGATCGTCTTCGATGATCAATATGGAGGACCCGAAATGGCATGGGTGCTACTTCGGTGAAGTGTAACTGTCCCTCCGCCATCCCTTGGTGAGCCTTATTATAACAACAATTTGGGCACGCCGATATATACTCCTTAACGTATTTACGTACTCGTATTTTGGGGAGCCAAAAATGTGTTTGTATTCGTTGGATAGTTTTTTCCAGAGCAAAATGACCCATTTCGTCGTGACATGAATGAATTACTCTCCATCGTTCGGATTTTGGTACCACAAATCGTAACCCTTTCTCGATGCGACGATATAATCTATGATCTTTTAGCTAGTAAACTTCTTGAATTTGTTGCTCTTGATCGGAAACTATCTCTTTTTTCAATATACCTACCAATGACGCTAACAATGGATCTTGTAACTGCATGGTTAACAACCAATCGTTTGCTATAGCGGAGCAATCTGTTATGAGCGTAAACTTTTTTCCTAAAACGTACATTCGGAACCGTTCGAGGGTCCCTGCAACGGCAAACACCTCTATTTCGTAAGCTTTTGCTTTCCGCAGGATTACGGTGCCTACTAAAATATCTTGTTCTCGTTTGACTGAAGTAACACGCTAACCCAATGCTACATGCATCGGTGTGTACTTCATGCGCGGCCATCCTATCGTATAACACGAGTACCGGAGCGTTACTTAGCAGTTTGGTTAAATTCTCAAAAGCTCATTGTTGGTTTGGACGCCATATGAAAGATTCGTGGTTTTTCGCAAGTAATGTTGTCAACGGTTTCGAGATGAGCGCGTATTCCGGTACGAATTTTCGGAAATATCCGGTTAAACCCAAAAACCGCGTGTTAAGGGTAATACCACCCATAGTACACCTTTAGCACAAACAGTCACAACAGATGTAACTGTATCTGAGGGTACCAAACATAGTACCCGGGGACCAACTCTTCCTTCCATCGCAGGAAAGGTCGGCAGCGCCAACCACAGTGCACCGAGCGGAACTGGGGAAAAGAAAAAGAAGAAAAAGACTCTGTATCAGATACGGAAAGCTAAATACCAGAGGGCCCTGTACATGCTCGAAGAAATCCAGAGTGGAGACGCTTCAAGGACATCGCGCAGTACAGAAGGGTAATCGGGGAGTACGAAGCCTTTAACAGGGAGTTTAGAGCCACCCGCGGAGACCCCTTGCCCTCAAACAGCAAGAGAGGAGAGAAACCGGTTCAAAAACGACAATGCCGCCGAGGCGGAACCGAAGAAGCCCAAACAGGCTGAAGCGGTAGCCGCAAATCATAGGCACTTTAATGATGTCGACAGGGGCCACTTGCAAGTGGCCATAGTGGATGCCAACAGCAGATCACCGACGTCGATGCAACAGAACTGGGTGCAACAAATCCGGCCTGACCTCATACGGTTTTTGACTCCTCTGAGACCCTCCGGGGTACGGTGGATCAGATGCGCCAACCAGGACTATCTGGTATTCCTCACTGAGTTTGTGGCTAAAATTAATGACGGGTTCAACAACCTGGCACTTAAGGTCATACCAGCGGCAGAGATTCCGAAGGGTCCTCGTGCGCGCATCTGTTCACCCCCTCTGGATGACCCGGGGGAGGAACTGCAGAAGTGTATCAAGCTGTACAACGGAAACATTCCGGCCATAGAGGACTGCCAACTAATCAAAGACGAAGCGCCCACGAGAATCTTGCAACCCGATACTGGTCGCGATATGCGAGGAGTCACTCGAGGCTCTGGCGAAGGCCGACCACAAGGTTGTCTTCGTCTTCCGCATGGCCAAGGTGGAGGTTTTCCTGGGCGATAAAGCCCCAGATGAGGATGAGCCTGAAGAGGTAGATGGCGCCATCAAGGCCTCGTAAGGGAGTTCAGATTATTCTACAGCACTCAAAAAGTGCTACAGACAATCTGAACGTCATCCTGTTCGAGGAGGACATCGACATCAGTCTCATCCAGAATCCCTGGGTCAAAAATTGGATGATCATGGGGTTAAACAGCAGCACACATAATCTGTTCTACAAGGCGGATAAAGGTAACCCACGAGCATGCATTGTAATCAAAAAAGTTTTAATGCATTCTTATGTTCCAATTACAGCACACCAGATTTTACCGTCGTAAAACTTGAGGAAGATGGCAATCGGGTGTCGGTATACATGGCACATGACAGCGACGCCCCGTCCCCCGAGGTCGCTCGATTTGTCAACCTCACGCGAGGTTCACATATTATCATATGTTGTGATGCTAAGTCCATACACACTATTTGGGGGAGCAGCACACCGAACGAGACAGGTGAGTCCCTTTTTACCTACATTCTACACTCGAGTTTACGTATATGCAATAGGACACCCACTTTTATTTTCCCGAGCTCGGAGAGGTACCAAGACTGGGAGGAGATGCTGGATCTCACTTTGGTCTCGAACGATTGCCCGGCAATGGTAGACAACTGGAGGGTGTCAGACCAACCTTTATTCTCTGATCATCGCTGGATTCTCTTCGACGTGAAGTGCGAATCAGGCCTCTCTCCGTTACAGGAACCCGAACAAATCCACCCAGGTAAGCATCCAAAAGAAGAAATCCCCTCCATGGTGGAGTGGAGAGCTCAGGAGACTTAGATCGGAAGTCAGAACATTATTCAATGAGTGCTTCAAAAGCAAGATGTGGCAACCACATAAAGTGGCATACACCACAAAAACGCTATTTGGAAGGCCAAGACAGAGTCGTGGCAGAATTTCTGCTCGTCAATAGAAAATAGCTGAGAGTCCGCAAGGCCCAGTAAGATTTTGTGAAAAGAACACCATAGTGATCTCGCTGTTACAAGGGAAGACGGTGTTTGGACGGGATCTGCGAAAGAATCACTAGATGCTCTGCTAAGCACACACTTTCCTCGCACTAATGGCAATGACTAGCCAACCGCTTCTCAGCGACGGAGTGCCGGAGTCTCTCATCAACAGGGAAAATATAAGATTCGCAATTAACAGCTTTGCCCCCTTCAAGTCACCAGGCCCTGACGGTGTTACTCCGGTAATGCTTTAAAAGCCCGACGAGCTAATAATCCTGAGGCTGGAATCAGTGTTTAGAGCCAGCATCGCTCTCTCACACATTCCAAAAAGCTGGAGGAAGGAGGGTGAAGGTCATCTTTCTACCAAAGGCGGGAAGAACTCATAAGAACGCTAAATATTACGGACCAATAAGCTTAACTTCCTTCATGCTGAAGGTCCTAGAGAGGCTTGTAGACATCCACATAAGGTCGGTTATAGCAGGATCGAAGCTTTTTCTGGCACAGCATGCGTACATGAAGAGTCGGTCAACCGAAACCGCCCTGCACGAAATCATCGCAGCATTTCAAGACATATGGGTTCGGTGTCAACAACTCACCAAGTGGGCAGGGGGACACCCGAGGGCGGTTTTATCTCCCCACTTCTATGGGTCGTTGCACTGGACGAGATATTACTGGAGCTCAACAAGGATGGAGTAAAAGTAGTCGCATACGCAGACGAAAACGTCATTGCAGTATCTGGTCCATTCCCCTCAACCCTGCTGGACTTGCTAGAGGGAGCGCTCCGCAAGCTAAATGCACGGGCAGTTGAGAGCGGGCTCAGTGTTAACTCTAGTAAGGCGGACCTGATGTTGTTCACCAACAAAACCAAGATACCACATTTCAGAATGCCCACGCTAAAAGATACTGTATTATCCCTTTCCACGAGTGGTAAATATCTGGGCGTGGAAATGGACAGTAAGTTAAGTTGGAAAAACAATATAAAAAGACGGATTGAAAAGGCCTTCATAGTCAGCAGACACTGTGGTTTGAAGCCCAACCTCATGATGTGGCTCTACACGGCCGTGGTTAGACCCATACTTACCTATGGGGCGGTAGTATGGTGGCCTGCCTTAGACAAGCAATGCAATACCAAAAAGCTAAATAAACTACAGCGGACGGCCCTCAGCGGGGTGACTGGATCGCTACGGTCGTGTCCAACAGACGCACTGAACATTATCCTCAACTAGTTACCACTGGACCTTCATATACGTGAAACTGCAGCTTGTGCGGCGGTTAGACTCCGCAAGTCTGCCTGCTGGAACTCGAGGCAGTATGGTCATGGTGGTATCCTCCGAGGGTTACCCGGTACAGTTGCATCAACGACAGACTATCACGCGCCTTTATTGAATTTCGGCAGGAAATTCAAGGGGATGTTTCGCTCAAGAAAGGACTAGCAGAGAACAGAGTATGCGATGACGAGACAATTTCGCTTTACACCGACGGGTCCAAAATGGTTTGTGGGGTTGGGGCTGGTGTGTTTTTAGAGCAACTGAGTGTTTCGCTTTCAGTCCGTCTTCCTGATTCAGCCAGTATCTTCCAAGGAGAAGTGCTGGAGATCGAGAAGGCCTGTACCTTCCAGTCGGTAGACACAGTAGGAGGACGTGACATACATATCTACACTGACATCCAAGCAGCGATTAGGGCGCTTTAATCCCACATCACATCCTGTATGACCGTCAGCAGCTGTAGAAAGACGCTAGGTGCGGCTGCAGACTTCTCATGCATCACGCTCGTCTGGGTTCCCGGCCACAGGAATATTACGGGTAATGATAAGGCAAACGAATTGGCTAAAGCGGGAGCTGAGGCAGAGGTCTCCGATGCGGTGATGATACACCCACCAATCACACCCATTAAAAGGCTACATTTATAGCAGGTACAGATAATTGGCAGTCCGTAATTGGCTCTACACAGATGCCTGAAAAATCTCTAAACTAACGTAGCCCAACTTCCACCAACAGAACAGAAGACCTGCTCAAGACGTCAAGAAAGGAATGATTCAGAATCACAGCCACACTGACGGGGCACTGGCCCCGTTTAACAACAGATGTAGGAGCTGCAACGAAGAGGGGTGCAAAGAAACAGTTGAGCACTTCCTATGTGAGTGTCCAGCTCTAACGCACATCCGGTTTGCAACTCTGGGCAGTTACATAATACCAGACATTCATGGCATCGCGAATTGTTCTATAAGGGATATTAGCAACTATATAGATAGAACTGGATGGTTTGTTCGTGACTAAAATTAACGCTCAAACCCAACACAACTTAGAGCAGCATCCAATTATGTGGACGGTTCCAGGATGAAGTGCATCAAAATGGCGCCCAGAGCGCTACTTGAGCTCGGGAGTACCTACTTCATCTCCCGAGCATTACAGCAACCAACCAACCAACACTAGTGGGCACTTTAAAGTTAGCTTAATGGTTAGCAATGCGTGCCAAAATTTCTCTGATGAAGAAGCTTAGCAGCTCCGAAATGGATGTTGTTGTTGTTGTGGTAACGACAAAAACACTCCCCGAAGGTTTTAGAGAGTGTTGTCGAATTAACAGTCCTTGGCCCGATTTGAACCAGGTACGGTCCGGTACTCCTTTGCGGTACTGCCCGACTGTCGTGGTAGCGATTTATGACCAGTGTAACCTTCTAAGTCATGTCAGCCCTCCTTCCGTAAGGAAGGATAAGATGGGTAATGAGAGGTGAGAGGTATCATATCCGTAGATCAACCATCGAGTTGCACATCATTACCTTTGTGCATATTAGTCGCTTCTTACGATCGGTATGCCTACCCCGGGCATATTCTAAACCCCTAACCCGCAGGGGTCCTCCGAAATGGATCTATATGAAAAGCTATGGAGGTTGTCTCTAAACATTTGTCCTACTCTATTCAATTAAAAACCTTTTAATAATTAATTAAAAATTAATATAATTTTCATAAAAATTCAAAAAGTGAAAATTATTATTCTTGGCCTTGACCTCGTTTAAGGAGTACTTGTTTTTAATCGCTGCTATTTTTTTTTCTCTCGGTTTAATACCGCTTTCATTTACTACGTGGCCTAAATACAGGGTGGCTGATGAATTTTGCTACATTAAGAAACTCAAATAATTTTTTTTTCAGTGTATGGAATTCATTTTTCTTTTATTCATGTTAAAGCTCATTAAATTTTATTAAATATACCTTAATTAGTTTTAAAAATAATGGAATTTAAATGCCCCCCCTGCTCGTCGATGCATGTGCGGCATCTTACCAAAAAGTTGTTCATTACTGCTTGGAGAGTTGAGACAGGAATAGCCGCAATTGTTTCTCGAATGGATTGCCTTAGTTCATTCAAATTTGTTGGTTTTGCTTTGAAGACTTCCTGTTTGCAATAACCCCACAAGAAAAAGTCAGGTGCAGTAAGGTCAGGCGACCTTGGTGGCCAACGGAATGTGGAGTTTCTGGATATCAGCTTATTGGGAAATTTTCGTCGCAATTCTGTCATAACAGGTTGGGCTATATGAGGAGCTGCACCATCTTGCTGAAACCACACAGAGTTGAAAGAAATTCTCATTCGGCGTAATTCTGGATAGAAAAACTCTCTCAACATGCTCAAGTAACGGTCTCCAGTAACCGTAACGGTGTGACCGTTTTCTTCGAAGAAGTAGGGCCCGACAATGCAGCGTGATGAAACTGCACACCACACTGTGACACGAAGTGGATGCAATTCCGTCTCATGGAGTATCTGTGGGTTGGAAGCACTCCATATTCGACAATTTTGTTTGTTTATGTTGCCGTTTAAATCGAAATGGGCCTCGTCAGACATGAAAAGACAGTTCAACATGTTTCCATCCTCTTCCACCATTTGAAGCATCTTCTGGCAAAATTCCAAGCGAATCGGCAAGTCTGCAGCGTTCAGTTTGTTGGCCATTTGAATTTTATATGGGAATAAGTCCAAATCTTTGTGCATAATTGACTGTAATGACTGCCTGCTTACACCCATTTGAGCAGATAAGCTTCTTGTCGAAACACGTGGATTGTTTTGTATGGCAGCAGCTACAGCAGCGATTGTTTCCTCCGTTCGAACTGAAGGGTTTCGATGGTAAGGTCTTCTGTTGACTGTCCCATGCTGAATTGTTTACAAGTCTTATTATGGTCCATCTGCTCGGAGGATTGCCGCCAAACGTGCGCCTATACTCTCTTTGAACCGAAACTACGGACTCCAGTGCGTGATAGCGGCGGACAATCCAAATTCTTGTTTCAGTGTCCCAGTTATCCATTTTTGTTAAATGTAAAAGTCAATCTGCAAAATAAAAAAAAAATTAACCAGATTCATTAAATAGAAAAAAAGTTATTTAATTTTTTTTTGGTAGCGGCTTTCATTAGCCACCCTGTAGTTTATGTCTTCCGATAGAAAATGACATTTTGAACAACGCAGCGTTAATCCGCTTTCTCTCAAAAGTGTTAATGGCTTCGTTAATCGCGTTAAACCTTCATTTACGGGTTTACTTGAAATTATTACGTCGTCTAGATAAACTAGAGTAATGACCATCCGTTGTTACAAACGCTGTATATTGTTTCGACGCTTCATCTACTTCTATTTGATGATAGCCCATTTTCAAGTCTAGGATTGTAAAATGTTTATTTCTCGCTACCTGCGGTAATTGTTCGTCAACTACTGGCATTGGATACGGGTTTTTACAGTAATGCTATTAAAACACCTATAGTCTACACACAGTCTCGATTCACCGTTTGATTTTTCGACTAGCACCCCCGACGACGCGTATGCTGAGTCAGAATATCGAATAATTTCATTTTCTAGCAATTGGGATACGATATCAGACACTAACTTTCGTTTAGGAAATGGTACCCTATATGGTTTCATATCGTTCGCATATTATTATATATTATTATATATAGTAATATATATACGAGGTGTGTTCAAAAAGTATCGCGAATTTGGTGTTTTTTCAAAAATGATTTATTTATTCATGAATATCTATTTTGTCCCCTTCAAAGTAATCCCCATGAGATATTATACACTTGTGCCAACGGGTTTTCCAATCTTCGAAGCACTTCAAAAAATCATTTTTTTGTATCTTGTTCAGCTCCTCCTTCGATGCCGTCTTTATCTCGTCAAGAGAAGCGTAACGTCGTCCATTAATGGGCCTCTTCAGTTTAGGGAACAAGAAAAAGTCACAGGGGGCCAGATCTGGGGAATACGGTGGCTGCGGCATCATTAGTGTGTTGTTTTTGGCCAAAAAGTTTGTGCGCGATGCGTGAGCAGGGGCGTTATCGTGGTGCAAAAGCCAATTTTTGTTCTTCCACAAATCCGGGCGTTTCTGGCGGATTGCTTCGCGCAAATTGCGAATGCTTGCAGGTAATATTCCTTATTGATCGTTCTTCCCTGTGGCAAGAACTCATGATGCACCACGCCCCTGCAATCGAAGAAAACTGTCAGCAAAACTTTCACATTCGACCGAACTTGGCGCGCTTTTTTCGGTCTTGGTTCGTGCGGCAGCTTCCATTGAGATGATTGAGCTTTGGTTTCCACGTCATAACCATAAACCCACGATTCGTCGCCAGTTATGACCCTCTGGAGCAAATTTGGGTCGTCGCGGACAGAGTTTAACATCTCATTAGCAATGTTCATGCGATGCTGTTTTTGGTCACAATTGAGCAATTTTGGTACGAATTTCGCGTAAAAATCGAAGACGATCCAAAACACGTGCAAGCAAAGCAGCTGTCAACAATTAACTGAACATTCAAAATGGCCGAGCTTGTCGGCATAAGTGAGAGACATAAGTACCAACATAACGCCACAAAAAATTCGAAATTCGAATATACGTAACCAGCGAAAATTCAAAATTCGCGATACTTTTTGAACACACCTCGTATGCTGACGACGTAAAGCCTTTCATGTCATTCGCGTCATTTGAAGATAGAAATAAGCTACAATCAGATTTAGATACACTAGTTACTTGGTGCGATTTAAATTATACGCCACTTAACCTTAAAAAATGTAAATACGAGGTGTGTTCAAAAAGTATCGCGAATTTTGTGTTTTTTCAAAAATTATTTATTTATTCATGAATATCTATTTTGTCCCCTTCAAAGTAATCCCCATGAGATATTATACACTTGTGCCAACGGTTTTTCCAATCTTCGAAGCACTTCAAAAAATAATTTTTTTGTATCTTGTCCAGCTCCTCCTTCGATGCCGTGTTTATCTCGTCAAGAGAAGCGTAACGTCGTCCTTTCATGGGCCTCTTCAGTTTAGGGAACAAGAAAAAGCCACAGGGGGCCAGATCTGTGGAATACGGTGGCTGCGGCATCATTAGTGTGTTGTTTTTAGCCAAAAAGTCGCGCACAAGCAACGATGCGTGAGCAGGGGCGTTATCGTGGTGCAAAAGCCAATTTTTGTTCTTCCACAAATCCGGGCGTTTCTGGCGGATTGCTTCGCGCAAATTGCGCATAACTTGCAGGTAATATTCCTTATTGACCGTTCTTCCCTGTGGCAAGAACTCATGATGCACCACGCCCCTGCAATCGAAGAAAACTGTCAGCAAAACTTTCACATTCGACCGAAATTGGCGCGCTTTTTTCGGTCTTGGTTCGTGCGGCAGTTTCCATTGAGATGATTGAGCTTTGGTTTCCACGTCATAACCATAAACCCACGATTCGTCACCAGTTATGACCCTCTGGAGCAAATTTGGGTCGTCGCGGACAGAGTTTAACATCTCATTAGCAATGTTCATGCGATGCTGTTTTTGGTCACAATTGAGCAATTTTGGTACGAATTTCGCGTAAAAATCGAAGACGATCCAAAACACGTGCAAGCAAAGCAGCTGTCAACAATTAACTGAACATTCAAAATGGCCGAGCTTGTCGGCATAAGTGAGAGACATGAGTACCAACATAACGCCACAAAAAATTCGAAATTCGAATATACGTAACCAGCGAAAATTCAAAATTCGCGATACTTTTTGAACACACCTCGTATGATCGTTCGTGAGTTTAATACACATTTTTGCTATTGTGCAATTACCCAATTCAAACATCGTTTCAGCAAAATATTGCGGTTTGCTTGTATAATTGCCTGTAATTTCATTTCATTTCTATCTACTATTTTGTTTACTTTCGCGTTTGCACTAGTTTTAGTTGTTGTTTGTTTACAATCTGTTGGTTTATGTCCGGTAAGGTTACATGGTTACCGAAATATGCCCTTGTTTTGAACAATTATAGCATTTGACCGGCTTTGGTCTATCACCCATTATGGCATTTGTTGACATTGTACGTTCATCAACATTTTCTTTATTTCTACACTCAAACGTATGAACAGTTTTCGGTAATTCTATACGACAGCACGTAACTGCTAATATACGTCCAAAAATCTCGGGAAATGTATCAAACGACGGGTTTTAACCTCCGTATCAATAATCCGAAAGCGGAAGTTCGATGTTTCGTAATTGTTTCCTTTAGGAGACAACTGCTAAAACACGTCAAAAAATGTCGGGAGAGGCATCAAACAACGCGTTTTGACTTCGGTATCAACAATCCGAAAGCGGATTTTCAATTTTTTGTTTCAGTGAAAAGTTATTGGCAAAAAACCCAAAAATGACACAGGTCCGATCCCAAATAGGGGGCTTGATCCAAGGTATTTATGTGCAGAACACCTTTATGGGTAGGCGGCCTTCGGCTACGCTTAAAAAAAATAACTCTTAGCCGGTCCAACACCGGCTACGCGGTCCACAGTATTTCTGCGCAGAACACACTTTTTGCACTTTTCGGTACACCCTCATCTGTGATTACAACAACCACATGAAAATGACAGAAAATTTTCAACTTTGATGGCAAATATCTCTTCACTGAAACAAAAACTCGAAAATCCGCTTCCGGATTATTGTTACTGAGGTCAAAACGCGTTGTTCGATACCTCTCCCGATATTTTTGGACGTGTTTTAGCAGTTACTTGCTGTCGTATAGAATTACCCAGTTTTCTTCTTATAGCTAAACGGCTCGAATAACGCGTAATAACGCGTCACAGTTTTCGTATTTATTTGAAATCTTTTTTCCCATCTCTGGATCATAGATCTCATTTACTATGTAGCGCGCGATCGCGGATTCTGGAATTTCTCCTTTTTTCCCAATTGCAACCATTTAAAACTAATATTCTTGCGGTGTTTCGTTACGTTTTCTACGCGTTTGCCCCATTTTTATATGTATATCCGGGTAATTGTTTCCTTTAGGAGACAACTGCTAAAACACGTCCGAAATTATCGGGAAAGGTATCAAAAGACGCGCTTTGACCTCGGTAACAATAATCCGGAAGCGAATTTTCGAGTTTTGGTTTCAGTGAAGAGATATTTGCAATCAAAGTTGACACTTTTTTGTCATTTTCATGTGGTTGTTGTAATCACAGATTAGGGTGGACCGAAAAGTGCAAAAAGTGTGTTCTGCGCAGAAATACTGTGACCGTGTAACCGGTATTGGACCGGCTAAGGGTCATTTTTGGGTTTTTTGGGAATAACTTTTCACTGAAACAAAAAATTTAAAATCCGCTTCCGGATCGTTGATAACGAAGCTAAAACGCGTTGTTTGATACCTCTCCCGATATTTTTGGACGTGTTTTAACAGTTGTCTCCTAAAGGAAATAATTACCTATATCCGCGACATTTTTAATTTATTTAAAAGCAACATCTTAATATCGTAATTTCAGGTTATTTCAACATTATTACGAAAATTTAAAAGGTATTTTGAGTTATTTTTGTAAAGCAACTGCAAACGATCCATAACCAGCATACACACATATGAATAGGCAACACTGTCATATGAGAGAGCAATCCGCTGACACGTTCTTACGGAAAAAATCAAAATGTCTTTGATTTCTACGGAACGTTCTACGTACACGGGAAAATTGAACGTCGGTGAGTGTTCGTTTACATAGCACTCTCATAAGACAGGTCGTGTCAGCTGACACGTACTACGTACGTGCGTCGGTGGGTAATTGGACTCTTATAAGCTCTACGTAACATTTCAATTCTTTGTATAAACTTATTCGAGTTTAGTGACATGTCATTTGACGGATCAAATTCGGGTAGTAAACTAACCACTTCACTCACAGTATTATATCGAGCCCTATGCGCAAAAAAGACGTAAGAGCCATGATTTTCGATTTTAGCTTTTTGAAGAAAATCGATCACCTTTTAGCACACACATAACCTCCCAAAGTTTCGTAGCTGTGAAACGTACCGTTATGAACTTAGAGCAAAAGCAATTTAGACGTAAGTACATGTGTTTTTTTTATTCACATTTTTAGTGAGCGCAGTGGCTGTTACGTTTTTTTTTTTCCTTTTCAAATTAATGATAAAATATGATATTTCATTGTCAAAATCAGTTAAAATGGTAAGATTCCATATATATACTAACTTTATCATTCTATTAAGGACTTAAAAAAAAATTTGGAATATAGGCGTGGCACCGCCCACATAAGAATGAGCAAATTTTCAAATTTCGAGTATTAATAAATTTAAAACCATTTACGCTAGAATAATGATTGTTGGCAAAAGTACACCCACTGAATATAATCGCTTTTCGACCATGATCACATAAAAGTTCATAAAAGTTTACTAGAAATTAGGTAGCAATACAGAGCCATGCTGTATCTCATTGACTTATGCAGGTAGAAAGCTAAAATTTAGGAAATACATTGGCCTTTTCGTCCTATTATTGCTTTCTGCAAATTTTTGAAAATGGGCTTGAGACTCACATATTAATGAACAAATAATAACTTCACGATCAATTGAATAATGGAGCTTGTTACTAAACATATCACTGTTACGGAGAGTATACCCAATATCTGTGTCAACTCAAGGAAAGTCGAATATTTTTATAGGTGTGTTCGTAGAACCGTTTAGATATTCACTGCTCCAACAAAAATTACCTGAATTATAATTGAAGCAGAGTGTTAATATGCTCTAAAATGTTTTCTGAACACGCCTAAAAATATTCCAGTTAGAAAACATATGTATCAAAGAATGTAAAGTAATAATGCAAAAATGGCACTTTAGAGGAAAATTGCATCGTGACGCTACAGGGCATCATAGCTGAGTTCTTACAGTATTAGTTCTAACAGCGGCTTTGGGTGCGCATCCCAGTGTCCGAGAACGGGTATCATGAGAATTTGGGGACTTCGAAACACATCATCCCATACCATCGCTGAGCATATCGTTGTAATTTTTCTCTATTGATATATTATTTCCAAATTGATATTGTTAAAATAAGCAAGAAAATATATTGATTTGTGAAATTCGTGTACCAATATTATATAAATATGTGACAGTACTTTAATTTGTTGAACTATGTCGATGTTGGCATACCCCTCATCATTAAATCTTTTTGGACATTGTCAACGCGTAGAGGGCCATAAATCTTTCGAAGACCATTTCTCTCGAATACTCCCAGAACCGTATCAACAGATGTTGTCAGCGTCCAGCCTTCCGCACTATACAGCAAGCAAAGAGCACTTATAATGGTTCAGCCATGTATTCATTCTTCCATATTCTGTATTCATTTTATCAGCTTCTCGCCCCCGTGATTGAATAGCTCGTCAGTCAATCCACCAGTACCCGCTACTTTTTAAAAATGAGGACAAATAATTTTAAATAACAAAAGAAAAGTGCAGAAAACCAACCTTCGTTAAAGAAAATTTGTGACGTAACAGCCAAATTATCAAAAAGTAGACTGATTTGGTGAGGGGAAAAAATACGTATGCGCCAAAAATTATGCTTATATTACATATATAAAAATAAAATTGATTGCACTATATAGGTTGGGATAAAGAAAAGCTATGTACCTAATTTCATGGCAATACATAAAATGAATGTGAAATAAATTAAAAAAAACCTCCTGTAAAATTTTCTTTTTGGCTCTTACGTCTTTTTTGCGCACAGGACTCGATATGGGTTTCGCATGTTAACGCCTGCATAAGGGCAATTTTCATCAAATACCGGGTTCACGTTATTGGTATGCATATCGTCACACATACGAGGTGTGCTCAAAAAGTATCGCGAATTTTGTGTTTTTTCAAAAATTATTTATTTATTCATGAATATCCATCATTGTTCCAAATGATTTGGAGGTCGGCCACAGCACTATACCGCAGTCCATAGATTTAAACTCTCTCTCTCTATGGCGCGATATACAACCGGTATATCATCATAAACCTCCTAAGAGATTTTTGCGCCAAGCTTCTCTTCCAATTTGTGGTGTGCCGATTTGAATTTTCCCTACAAATTGGTGGGACCTACAGTTTTTTGCCGACTCCGAACGGCATCTACAAAGGAGACGAATTTTTGCTGAGAAGCCTGTCATGGCAGAAATACACTCGGAGAGTTTGCCAAACCACTGCCGAGGGGCGACCCCGTTTTGAAAGACTTTTTTCAAATCACTTTTGATGTTACCTGTACCAGGGCTCGAACCATGGACCTTCGGTGTGGTAGGCCGGCAACACTACCTTCACACCACGGCGGCCGTCAATAGATAATAGATTTAAACTAGGTTAGAATTTATAGTCTAGTCTAGATAATTATATATTGTAAATAGGTATAAACTAAGCTAAAATTTAGCTGTAAGAAATAAATAAATAAATATCTATTTTGTCCCCTTCAAAGTAATCCCCATGAGATATTATACACTTGTGCCAACGGTTTTTCCAATCTTCGAAGCACTTCAAAAAATCATTTTTTTGTATCTTGTCCAGCTCCTCCTTCGATGCCGTGTTTATCTCGTCAAGAGAAGCGTAACGTCGTCCTTTCATGGGCCTCTTCAGTTTAGGGAACAAGAAAAAGCCACAGGGGGCCAGATCTGTGGAATACGGTGGCTGCGGCATCATTAGTGTGTTGTTTTTGGCAAAAAAGTCGCGCACAAGCAACGATGCGTAAGCAGGGGCGTTATCGTGGTGCAAAAGCCAATTTTTGTTCTTCCACAAACCCGGGCGTTTCTGGCGGATTGCTTCGCGCAAATTGCGCATAACTTGCAGGTAATATTCCTTATTGACCGTTCTTCCCTGTGGCAAGAACTCATGATGCACCACGCCCCTGCAATCGAAGAAAACTGTCAGCAAAACTTTCACATTCGACCGAACTTGGCGCGCTTTTTTCGATCTTGGTTCGTGCGGCAGCTTCCATTGAGATGATTGAGCTTTGGTTTCCACGTCATAACCATAAACCCACGATTCGTCACCAGTTATGACCCTCTGGAGCAAATTTGGGTCGTCGCGGACAGAGTTTAACATCTCATTAGCAATGTTCATGCGATGCTGTTTTTGGTCACAATTGAGCAATTTTGGTACGAATTTCGCGTAAAAATCGAAGACGATCCAAAACACGTGCAAGCAAAGCAGCTGTCAACAATTAACTGAACATTCAAAATGGCCGAGCTTGTCGGCATAAGTGAGAGACATAAGTACCAACATAACGCCACAAAAAATTCGAAATTCGAATATACGTAACCAGCGAAAATTCAAAATTCGCGATACTTTTTGAACACACCTCGTATGCTGACGACGTAAAGCCTTTCATGTCATTCGCGTCATTTGAAGATAGAAATAAGCTACAATCAGATTTAGATACACTAGTTACTTGGTGCGATTTAAATTATACGCCACTTAACCTTAAAAAATGTAAATACGAGGTGTGTTCAAAAAGTATCGCGAATTTTGTGTTTTTTCAAAAATTATTTATTTATTCATGAATATCTATTTTGTCCCCTTCAAAGTAATCCCCATGAGATATTATACACTTGTGCCAACGGTTTTTCCAATCTTCGAAGCACTTCAAAAAATCATTTTTTTGTATCTTGTCCAGCTCCTCCTTCGATGCCGTGTTTATCTCGTCAAGAGAAGCGTAACGTCGTCCTTTCATGGGCCTCTTCAGTTTAGGGAACAAGAAAAAGCCACAGGGGGCCAGATCTGTGGAATACGGTGGCTGCGGCATCATTAGTGTGTTGTTTTTAGCCAAAAAGTCGCGCACAAGCAACGATGCGGGAGCAGGGGCGTTATCGTGGTGCAAAAGCCAATTTTTGTTCTTCCACAAATCCGGGCGTTTCTGGCGGATTGCTTCGCGCAAATTGCGCATAACTTGCAGGTAATATTCCTTATTGACCGTTCTTCCCTGTGGCAAGAACTCATGATGCACCACGCCCCTGCAATCGAAGAAAACTGTCAGCAAAACTTTCACATTCGACCGAAATTGGCGCGCTTTTTTCGGTCTTGGTTCGTGCGGCAGTTTCCATTGAGATGATTGAGCTTTGGTTTCCACGTCATAACCATAAACCCACGATTCGTCACCAGTTATGACCCTCTGGAGCAAATTTGGGTCGTCGCGGACAGAGTTTAACATCTCATTAGCAATGTTCATGCGATGCTGTTTTTGGTCACAATTGAGCAATTTTGGTACGAATTTCGCGCAAAAATCGAAGACGATCCAAAACACGTGCAAGCAAAGCAGCTGTCAACAATTAACTGAACATTCAAAATGGCCGAGCTTGTCGGCATAAGTGAGAGACATGAGTACCAACATAACGCCACAAAAAATTCGAAATTCGAATATACGTAACCAGCGAAAATTCAAAATTCGCGATACTTTTTGAACACACCTCGTATGATCGTTCGTGAGTTTAATACACATTTTTGCTATTGTGCAATTACCCAATTCAAACATCGTTTCAGCAAAATATTGCGGTTTGCTTGTATAATTGCGTGTAATTTCATTTCATTTCTATCTACTATTTTGTTTACTTTCGCGTTTGCACTAGTTTTAGTTGTTGTTTGTTTACAATCTGTTGGTTTATGTCCGGTAAGGTTACATGGTTACCGAAATATGCCCTTGTTTTGAACAATTATAGCATTTGACCGGCTTTGGTCTATCACCCATTATGGCATTTGTTGACATTGTACGTTCATCAACATTTTCTTTATTTCTACACTCAAACGTATGAACAGTTTTCGGTAATTCTATACGACAGCACGTAACTGCTAATATACGTCCAAAAATCTCGGGAAATGTATCAAACGACGGGTTTTAACCTCCGTATCAATAATCCGAAAGCGGAAGTTCGATGTTTCGTAATTGTTTCCTTTAGGAGACAACTGCTAAACCACGTCAAAAAATGTCGGGAGAGGCATCAAACAACGCGTTTTGACTTCGGTATCAACAATCCGAAAGCGGATTTTCAATTTTTTGTTTCAGTGAAAAGTTATTGGCAAAAAACCCAAAAATGACACAGGTCCGATCCCAAATAGGGGGCTTGATCCAAGGTATTTATGTGCAGAACACCTTTATGGGTAGGCGGCCTTCGGCTACGCTTAAAAAAAATAACTCTTAGCCGGTCCAACACCGGCTACGCGGTCCACAGTATTTCTGCGCAGAACACACTTTTTGCACTTTTCGGTCCACCCTTATCTGTGATTACAACAACCACATGAAAATGACAAAAAAGTTTCAACTTTGATGGCAAATATCTCTTCACTGAAACAAAAAGTCGAAAATCCGCTTCCGGATTATTGTTACTGAGGTCAAAACGCGTTGTTCGATACCTCTCCCGATATTTTTGGACGTGTTTTAGCAGTTACTTGCTGTCGTATAGAATTACCCAGTTTTCTTCTTATAGCTAAACGGCTCGAATAACGCGTCACAGTTTTCGTATTTATTTGAAATCTTTTTTCCCATCTCTGGATCATAGATCTCATTTACTATGTAGCGCGCGATCGCGGATTCTGGAATTTCTCCTTTTTTCCCAATTGCAACCATTTAAAACTAATATTCTTGCGGTGTTTCGTTACGTTTTCTACGCGTTTGCCCCATTTTTATATGTATATCCGGGTAATTGTTTCCTTTAGGAGACAACTGCTAAAACACGTCCGAAATTATCGGGAAAGGTATCAAAAGACGCGCTTTGACCTCGGTAACAATAATCCGGAAGCGAATTTTCGAGTTTTGGTTTCAGTGAAGAGATATTTGCAATCAAAGTTGACACTTTTTTGTCATTTTCATGTGGTTGTTGTAATCACAGATTAGGGTGGACCGAAAAGTGCAAAAAGTGTGTTCTGCGCAGAAATACTGTGACCGTGTAACCGGTATTGGACCGGCTAAGGGTCATTTTTGGGTTTTTTGGGAATAACTTTTCACTGAAACAAAAAATTTAAAATCCGCTTCCGGATCGTTGATAACGAAGCTAAAACGCGTTGTTTGATACCTCTCCCGATATTTTTGGACGTGTTTTAACAGTTGTCTCCTAAAGGAAATAATTACCTATATCCGCGACATTTTTAATTTATTTAAAAGCAACATCTTAATATCGTAATTTCAGGTTATTTCAACATTATTACGAAAATTTAAAAGGTATTTTGAGTTATTTTTGTAAAGCAACTGCAAACGATCCATAACCAGCATACACACATATGAATAGGCAACACTGTCATATGAGAGAGCAATCCGCTGACACGTTCTTACGGAAAAAATCAAAATTTCTTTGATTTCTACGGAACGTTCTACGTACACGGGAAAATTGAACGTCGGTGAGTGTTCGTTTACATAGCACTCTCATAAGACAGGTCGTGTCAGCTGACACGTACTACGTACGTGCGTCGGTGGGTAATTGGACTCTTATAAGCTCTACGTAACATTTCAATTCTTTGTATAAACTTATTCGAGTTTAGTGACATGTCATTTGACGGATCAAATTCGGGTAGTAAACTAACCACTTCACTCACAGTATTATATCGAGCCCTATGCGCAAAAAAGACGTAAGAGCCATGATTTTCGATTTTAGCTTTTTGAAGAAAATCGATCACCTTTTAGCACACACATAACCTCCCAAAGTTTCGTAGCTGTGAAACGTACCGTTATGAACTTAGAGCAAAAGCAATTTAGACGTAAGTACATGTGTTTTTTTTATTCACATTTTTAGTGAGCGCAGTGGCTGTTACGTTTTTTTTTTCCTTTTCAAATTAATGATAAAATATGATATTTCATTGTCAAAATCAGTTAAAATGGTAAGATTCGGTATATATACTAACTTTATCATTCTATTAAGGACTTAAAAAAAAATTTGGAATATAGGCGTGGCACCGCCCACATAAGAATGAGCAAATTTTCAAATTTCGAGTATTAATAAATTTAAAACCATTTACGCTAGAATAATGATTGTTGGCAAAAGTACACCCACTGAATATAATCGCTTTTCGACCATGATCACATAAAAGTTCATAAAAGTTTACTAGAAATTAGGTAGCAATACAGAGCCATGCTGTATCTCATTGACTTATGCAGGTAGAAAGCTAAAATTTAGGAAATACATTGGCCTTTTCGTCCTATTATTGCTTTCTGCAAATTTTTGAAAATGGGCTTGAGACTCACATATTAATGAACAAATAATAACTTCACGATCAATTGAATAATGGAGCTTGTTACTAAACATATCACTGTTACGGAGAGTATACCCAATATCTGTGTCAACTCAAGGAAAGTCGAATATTTTTATAGGTGTGTTCGTAGAACCGTTTAGATATTCACTGCTCCAACAAAAATTACCTGAATTATAATTGAAGCAGAGTGTTAATATGCTCTAAAATGTTTTCTGAACACGCCTAAAAATATTCCAGTTAGAAAACATATGTATCAAAGAATGTAAAGCAATAATGCAAAAATGGCACTTTAGAGGAAAATTGCATCGTGACGCTACAGGGCATCATAGCTGAGTTCTTACAGTATTAGTTCTAACAGCGGCTTTGGGTGCGCATCCCAGTGTCCGAGAACGGGTATCATGAGAATTTGGGGACTTCGAAACACATCATCCCATACCATCGCTGAGCATATCGTTGTAATTTTTCTCTATTGATATATTATTTCCAAATTGATATTGTTAAAATAAGCAAGAAAATATATTGATTTGTGAAATTCGTGTACCAATATTATATAAATATGTCACAGTACTTTAATTTGTTGAACTATGTCGATGTTGGCATACCCCTCATCATTAAATCTTTTTGGACATTGTCAACGCGTAGAGGGCCATAAATCTTTCGAAGACCATTTCTCTCGAATACTCCCAGAACCGTATCAACAGATGTTGTCAGCGTCCAGCCTTCCGCACTATACAGCAAGCAAAGAGCACTTATAATGGTTCAGCCATGTATTCATTCTTCCATATTCTGTATTCATTTTATCAGCTTCTCGCCCCCGTGATTGAATAGCTCGTCAGTCAATCCACCAGTACCCGCTACTTTTTAAAAATGAGGACAAATAATTTTAAATAACAAAAGAAAAGTGCAGAAAACCAACCTTCGTTAAAGAAAATTTGTGACGTAACAGCCAAATTATCAAAAAGTAGACTGATTTGGTGAGGGGAAAAAATACGTATGCGCCAAAAATTATGCTTATATTACATATATAAAAATAAAATTGATTGCACTATATAGGTTGGGATAAAGAAAAGCTATGTACCTAATTTCATGGCAATACATAAAATGAATGTGAAATAAATTAAAAAAAAAACCTCCTGTAAAATTTTCTTTTTGGCTCTTACATCTTTTTTGCGCACAGGACTCGATATGGGTTTCGCATGTTAACGCCTGCATAAGGGCAATTTTCATCAAATACCGGGTTCACGTTATTGGTATGCATATCGTCACACATACGAGGTGTGCTCAAAAAGTATCGCGAATTTTGTGTTTTTTCAAAAATTATTTATTTATTCATGAATATCCATCATTGTTCCAAATGATTTGGAGGTCGGCCACAGCACTATACCGCAGTCCATAGATTTAAACTCTCTCTCTCTATGGCGCGATATACAACCGGTATATCATCATAAACCTCCTAAGAGATTTTTGCGCCAAGCTTCTCTTCCAATTTGTGGTGTGCCGATTTGAATTTTCCCTACAAATTGGTGGGACCTACAGTTTTTTGCCGACTCCGAACGGCATCTACAAAGGAGACGAATTTTTGCTGAGAAGCCTGTCATGGCAGAAATACACTCGGAGAGTTTGCCAAACCACTGCCGAGGGGCGACCCCGTTTTGAAAGACTTTTTTCAAATCACTTTTGATGTTACCTGTACCAGGGCTCGAACCATGGACCTTCGGTGTGGTAGGCCGGCAACACTACCTTCACACCACGGCGGCCGCCAATAGATAATAGATTTAAACTAGGTTAGAATTTATAGTCTAGTCTAGATAATTATATATTGTAAATAGGTATAAACTAAGCTAAAATTTAGCTGTAAGAAATAAATAAATAAATATCTATTTTGTCCCCTTCAAAGTAATCCCCATGAGATATTATACACTTGTGCCAACGGTTTTTCCAATCTTCGAAGCACTTCAAAAAATCATTTTTTTGTATCTTGTCCAGCTCCTCCTTCGATGCCGTGTTTATCTCGTCAAGAGAAGCGTAACGTCGTCCTTTCATGGGCCTCTTCAGTTTAGGGAACAAGAAAAAGCCACAGGGGGCCAGATCTGTGGAATACGGTGGCTGCGGCATCATTAGTGTGTTGTTTTTGGCAAAAAAGTCGCGCACAAGCAACGATGCGTAAGCAGGGGCGTTATCGTGGTGCAAAAGCCAATTTTTGTTCTTCCACACACCCGGGCGTTTCTGGCGGATTGCTTCGCGCAAATTGCGCATAACTTGCAGGTAATATTCCTTATTGACCGTTCTTCCCTGTGGCAAGAACTCATGATGCACCATGCCCCTGCAATCGAAGAAAACTGTCAGCAAAACTTTCACATTCGACCGAACTTGGCGCGCTTTTTTCGATCTTGGTTCGTGCGGCAGCTTCCATTGAGATGATTGAGCTTTGGTTTCCACGTCATAACCATAAACCCACGATTCGTCACCAGTTATGACCCTCTGGAGCAAATTTGGGTCGTCGCGGACAGAGTTTAACATCTCATTAGCAATGTTCATGCGATGCTGTTTTTGGTCACAATTGAGCAATTTTGGTACGAATTTCGCGGCGACCCGTCTCATGCCCAAATCATTGATAAAAATCGAATGGCACGAGCCAATCGATATGTTAAGGTCCTCAGCAACTTCTCTAACGGTGATTCGACGATTGGCCAATACCATTTTCTCCACTTCATTAATTTTTTCGTCTGTTGTTGAAGTGCTCGGGCGTCCGGCACGCTCTTCGTCGTTCACATCTTCTCGGCCTTCTGAGAACATTTTGTACCACCGATAAACGTTGCTTCGGTCCAAGTTAGCTTCTCCGTATGCCACAGTCAACATTCGGAATGCATCCGCGCACTTGATTTCGTTTTTCACACAAAATTTGATACAGGGTCTTTGATCCATTTTTTTGAATAGGTAAAAATCGAAGACGATCCAAAACACGTGCAAGCAAAGCAGCTGTCAACAATTAACTGAACATTCAAAATGGCCGAGCTTGTCGGCATAAGTGAGAGACATGAGTACCAACATAACGCCACAAAATATTCGAAATTCGAATATACGTAACCAGCGAAAATTCAAAATTCGCGATACTTTTTGAACACACCTCGTATTTCGAATTAATTGGCACGTTCCTAAAATTATTTTCACTATACTCTTGCGTTTGCGCTGCACTAAAATGCACATGAGGATTTCCACCCCTATTTTGAACATTTTCTGTATTCCAATTAGAGTTCTCTTGAAATTGCCTTTGCTGGTTCATATTCTCAGCCGTTGATACGAATGGTGCATGGATGAAAGAGATAAGGTTTAGCCGTCACATGTGTGAGAAAAAAGTAATTTTTTGGCGTGACGTATGCGTTGTGCTGTCGCCCTGACAGAGCTGTCAAATACCATACATTTCAAGAAAGAAAGTATAAACAAACTACCAAAAGTTGATAAATGATTATTTTTAGTCAAAATTTTTGTCAAAAATAACTTCAATATGGACGTAATTAGTTTTTATAAATCGTATTAAAAGTATAGAAAGGTATTTACTTATTTAGGAATTTCTTAAGGAAATTTAAATGGAAAGTTTCGGTCCTCATATTTGTGCACCAGTGTGATTGCTTATGCAAACAAATATTTCGCGTATAAAATTAGGCAATTTTTTGTAGTGGTTTTGAAAAAAAAGGTTAAAAGTAGATTATTTCATGTTTATTTTATGGTAATAAATGCATTAAATAAGTTCCGGCAGTGTATTTTTGGAAATATTTACTCATTTTAATTGAGGTCCTCATAGCCGTGTACCAGTGCAAATTTGTGTGTAAATATTGGTACAAAATACTTATTATATCAAATGTGAATGTATTTCTTTCGAAAAAATTGTTAAATAGCTATGATTGAATGTCGTATCACGATAATAATTGTATTAAATAAGTTCCGGCAGTGTATTTTTGGAAATATTTACTCATTTTAATTGAGGTCCCCATAGCCGTGTACCAGTGCAAATTTTATATGGAAACGTTGGTACAAAATACTTTTTATATCAAATGTGAATGTATTTCTTTCGAGAAAATTGTTAAATATCTATGACTTAATGTCGTATCACGATAATAATTGTATTAAATAAGTGTATATTTGGAAATATTCACTAATTTTCATTGAGGTCCTCCTAGCCATGTACCAGTGCATATTTGTATGTAAACATTGGTACAAAATACTTATTTTTTATTTGCTATGATGTTTTACTTAAGTATATACATACTTACGTACGTAAAAATACCATATCGTTAATAAAAATATTTTGTTTAATTTTAAGTGGCTTTATTTTATATATTGTTTACACATACAATGCAAATGACATTCTGTAAAGGAAAATATATGATGTTAGTAAAATTTTAAGAAGTCTGTTATCTTCAAATATAAGTACCCAAAATATCAATTTAAAACGTGGCAACAGCACTCGTATTCCACTGCTAATGTAATATATTAATTATTCCATGGGTTTACGTAAATGTTTTTGTAAATTTTCGTTTTTGGGTTTTTACATGCATTGCCGACAATTAGTAGACACAATAATTTCTTTATTTTTACATCGCATTTTACGTGCTGGAAGATTTTTATGTGATTTTCCAAAAAATTGCTACGAATCAATATTGATTCCTTGTTAATATCATTGAAAACGATTTGCAACGCCTTTAAATGGTACATTAATTTCTGCGTAGGCTTAGATAACCCACCTTCTGATAAATGGTTTACCCATGAACAATTTTCTTTGTTGCCTTCTTCTACTGCGATGTTTGCGATTTCAGAACGGATCCGTTTACAAATGTAGCCAGCTACGTTCTCCAAACCATCGTACTCTAGAGCTTCTAGTTCTGGATCAAACTGTTGCTCGCTATGTTCGTCGTTGTCCCTAGGTTTTGAAGTATCGTGCTTGTGAATAAATATT
Organism: Merzomyia westermanni; assembly: GCA_949987695.1. Lineage (NCBI taxonomy): Eukaryota > Metazoa > Arthropoda > Insecta > Diptera > Tephritidae > Merzomyia > Merzomyia westermanni. Next base: position 121,980,776 of record OX465290.1, read on the forward strand.
ATTATTATATAAACATATGCGTACTATTTACATAACAATGGTATAAACCCTGCTTAACGAATGTTAGTCTATTATAGCACTCATTTTAACATATGAGACATGTCATTAGTTAAGCAGAGTTAAATTGCCTGTAAGTGATTTATATGATTTTTCAATATCTGGGATATCATCGATAGAAGTATTGGCGTTTTCGGAAATCACGCCGTCGTTATATCCCAGTAAGTACGCTCGCAGACGATATTTAAACTCCTCTTCCTTTGCTACGAATAACACCGAAAAAGTTTTCCAACACATCCTGATTCAAACTATACGTTAACGCTTAAGAAATGCCGAATTTGGTCTTCAAGTCTTTCAACAATAGCTGCAAAGCATTATTCGACTGGATTACACCTAAAAAATTGTTGACGTTTTAATCTAAAGAATTTTTATTTATAGTATTTGAAATTAATACCTTTTTGGAATGGCCACAAACTGCTTTTACCAATAACTCGTATGCTCTCCATCAATGTGGTCATATCTTTGATTATCCGATTTTGAACCTCAGAAGCCAATCCATATGCATGAGTCCGAGGGCGTGTGTCGGGATATGGAAATCTAACGTTCATCACGGCAAACCAGCCGTTTGTCTATAAGTATAAAAGTGCAGAAACCGACTATGCTTTAAATTAAATAACTAAGGTCATTACCGTTTTGAATAGCTTGTGACACTCCAGCCAGTTTTTATCAGCTAAATATCCAAGACTAGCAGCTCGCGTTATCCCCTGAGCTACTGTATGTGAAAAAAAGCTTTGTTGACCAATTTCACTTTTTGCCATTGGGCCTTGACAACGCTTAGGTGGGTACTATTAATCTTGTGAGTAATTGACAAATCAGAACAGTTGTGTGATAATAGTTCCACTATTATATCCTTTTCAACATGTTTGTCATTTATAAAGAAACAATGGTCCAGGTAGTGGTTCCCCAGAAGTTTAATAAGATGAGGTGCATCCGCGAATACATAAATTTTCGTTTCATCGCATATTAACCTTAGGAAGAAAATTTAAGATATGTTTAAAATATATTTTAACAGCATAATGGCAGGTTGCCTGGAAACCATTTCAAATCACATTCCCAATGTTCGGAATAGAAAATGTGCATCTGGCGTAGGTTTAGTGTAATTGGCTAGTACTTACCATAGCTTATTAGCGTCGACGAGAAGATCTGTAAACATGCCTCGATTCGCTCCTCCCAAATCACTAACGACTGCTACGACGTTGTATCCGTGGGATTTCACTACTTTAATAATACTTAATAGAATTTCGGCAGTCATTCGACAATCGAAGTCGTAAAATAAATACTGTTTCCACTTAGCTACTGAGCCTGCAGAAAAAAATGCACTGTTAAGTTACAGCAAATTATATAAATAAAACTATTTGACTTACCTCGTACCATAGCTACTTACACATAGTCAACAGGAGCGAGTGTTGTGTCTGATGACTTGTCATAGCAGTAGCACTTCTTCACTTTTATTTCATCGAAGCTTAGCACGCATAGTTTTTGTTTCTCGTCCATTGCAGTTGCAGACAAAAGTTTAACCACTGGTTCGATTATACCAGGGCTGATGTTAACCTTTTGAGCCCACCTTGACAGCGTGCGTACAGAGAGAAGTGGAAATCCTTTCTACATAGGCAGACGATATGCTTTTGCGCTTGTTGAATAAAGAGTACGCCTCTTTAATCCGCTCTGTAAATTTTTTATTGTCCCCAATTTCTCCACTATATTGTTATGTTCAAATTCGACCCTTTGTAAACGCTGCTGCTACTCAGACATTTCCTTTTTATGCTTTATTTGCATTTGACTTAAGCAAAAGTTTTCCCTTTTCAACGTTTCACTAAAAATCATAAATAGCAAGAATAACTAAATAATTAACTTACATATTTGCTTCAAGCTGCTCAATTTTATCAACAAATAACTGCTCTGAGTCACACATAGTTACAGGATCATTTTCTTCCTCACCATCTACATTTGATAGTACAACAGAACTTTCCAGTTCGTTGCAAGTCACGTTCATGGTGTCAACTACTTCTGTGCCTACCTTCAGGAGCTCTGCAACAATTTGTTTATTTGTTCGTTGTGTGATTCGGTTACTCCGAGCTATAGATTCGGTCACAGACGGTACAGCACCTGGCTTAAGTTCTCTGCATTTCGCGAATCCTATGGATATTACCTCCGTAAAATCTTTATTTATTATTATTAATTAAAATGAAGGTAATTGTTTCCTTTAGGAGACAACTGCTAAAACATGTCCGAAATTATCGGGAAACGTATCAAAAGACGCGTTTTGACCTCGGTAACAATAATCCGGAAGCGAATTTTCGCGTTTTGGTTTCAGTGAAGAGATATTTGCAATCAAAGTAGAAACTTTTTTGTCATTTTCATGTGGTTGTTGTAATCACAGATAAGGGTGGACCGAAAAGTGCAAAAAGTGTGTTCTGCGCAGAAATACTGTGGACCGCGTAGCCGGTGTTGGACCGGTTAAGGGTTATTTTTTTGAAGCGCGGCCGAAGGCCGCTTACGCAAAAAGTGGTTCTGCACTTAAATACCTTGGATTAAGCCCCCTGTTTGGGATCGGACCTGGGTAATTTTTGGGTTTTTTGGAAATAACTTTTCACTGAAACAAAAAATTTAAAATCCGCTTTCGGATTGTTGATACCGAAGTCAAAACACGTTGTTTGATACCTCTTCCAATATTTTTTGACGTGTTTTAGCAGTTGTCTCCTAAACGAAACAATTACCAAAATTAATCTTTGCCCATTTCAAATTTCGAAGTCTGTTGGAAGTAAGTGCTCACTGCAAATTCGGTCATTTTTAACATTTGCAGCACGCCGGCAAAAATGGACCCACTTTTGTTGCAGTTTTTCATTAGTTGGAAAGTTGAAAAAATCAACTTTTTTATCTTTGGTTTTATGGGAATTTGTACAGTTTAACACTGCGCACTTCATTTTTATTAAGTAAACGCACATATAATATTATTTTTGAACAATTTGAACAAGCAAACGTGTATTCACATAGAATAAACAAAAATTGATTGGGCCTCATGTACGTACCCTGCATACGTCACAAAAAGTTAGCTGTTTTATTCACATTATGGCGGCAAAATTGATGGCTTCGTATTGTATAATTGGTTCATGCAAATGGCGTATGTGTAGTTGTAAACATACTTGGCGTGTGTATGTTCGTTGCTACTAGCGAAGCATTCGTGTAGGCATTTGCTACACAACCATTTATACTCGGTGCTACCTGATTCAGCAGTGGTGAAGACACAACCTATGGGCGAAAAAATGACTGTGAGAAACGGATTCTCTTTACGGATATGTGCTTTGATTTTGCACCTCATGTTCATTTCGCGTTTGCCTTTGAAGCTCGAAAATTGTCTTTTCTAATGTGTTAATTCTGTCTAACATCGTTTCGTTTGCACTCACAAAGTTGTCGTTTGCGTGCGTTTTTGTATTTGCTTCCAGTCTTTCGAACAACGTATTTTTGTTGCCTTGTGTTTGCAAGCCCATATCGCGACATTTATAGCGCAGTTCGTTAACTTTCATGCTACGAAAATTCATGTTGTAACACGACATTTTTAAAATTTAACCGATCACTTTCTTTCTCCGTTTATCGTATGTATATGTGTATATACTTCGTATACGCCAACAAATGTACGTATATTAACGCGGTACAACAACGAATGTATGTACGCAAATTTAACTCCTTATACACCAACTATTGTACATATGTATATTGACGAGGTACACCAACAAATGTATGTATATATATGCCTATACCATATACATATGTATCTACTTATGCGTGGTGACTGCTTCACAATTTTAAAATCACCGTTTATTTCAAAGCAAGGGTGCATTCGAGATGGTAATCACAACCGCAGTGTTGGAAATTTGGCAAAGTATCACGTTCTGCGCAAATTTCTGGCAACACTGGCAACAGCATGACGTTCGTTTGTCACTTTTTGCGCGCAATTTATGCAAACAACCGGCAACAAAAAAATTTGGTGTGCACAACGTAATGGACGAAGAAAGGTTTGTATAATTGTGCTTCATTAAACATTATTTCAGTTTATACTAAACATTTTTTTCTTTTTTTACTTTTTTTAGTGAAAGATCGGGTAACGCAGCTACCAAGCTCCTTGTGAGATGTCGGCTTGATATGGAGGCTGAATTTGCTGCCGGCAAAAAGAAAAAATCGTTTCTTTGGGGTAGAGTGCTTGATGATATGAAAGCCGTGAGTCCCGAGGACACAGACACTAGGGATACAATCCAAAGAAAGTTTCTGAACGTGCTGTCCTCGTATAAACGCATAAAAAAGCGAAATAATGCAACCGGAAGAGACGCCACAAACTGGGAGTACTTTGACGAGTTTGACGCGGTTTATGGGACCCTGCACTCAATTCAGCCTCCACCGGAAAATTTACAGTGCTCCTTGGGAAATCCCATATGCGAGGAAAGTGAAGGTGACTCAGACAGTTGCGTTGCAAGCGCAAGAAAACGTCCTAGGAAGCCGACAAACGAAACATTGTCATTTTTTAAAGAGGAGGCTGATCAGGAGCAAAAACGCCATGAAGAGATACTGAAACTAGAAAAGGAAAAGCTCGAGATAGAGAGGGGAAAAATTGGCGTTCTAAACTCGTTGCGTGAAGACAACATAAGTGCTACATCTGAAGGGCCTAGTAAACACTATTTATTTATTAACTAGCTTATAGCAAATGAAATAAAGCCAATATTAATAATAATATTAATAAATAATCATTTATGAACAAAATAACATTTTTAATTCATTTCTTATTGTGATACCTTCATTAACTTCGCTTATATTTTCGGCAACAGTAATTGTATCGGTCATGTTGATGTTTTGGTGGCTGTAAATATCCATATCCGCTGAGGCTGGATCCTCACCATGGCGTAAAATAAAATTATGTAATATGGCGCAGGCTATAACAATTTTAGAAGCACCCTTTATAGTTGAAACATCGATGTGGTTGAGTATTTTGAATTTTTGCCTGAAAAGGCCGAACGACTGTTCTATTAATACTCGTGTGGAACTGAGGTAGTAATTAAACTTTTTGTCTTCTGGTGAGAGATGGCCATTATCCCTATACGGTACCATCAAATATTTTGACAGCGGATAAGCCAAATCTGCTAGTATTATGGCCCCGGTCGCAAGCTGAATTTCTCCCGAGGTAATTTTTTGATAAATTGGGCTATTTTTCCAGACGTTAGCATCATGGCAACTTCCAGGATAGCCGATGAAGACGTCTAGAAATCGTAGATTGCTATCGCATATAGCCTAGGTAGAAAAATAAGTTTAAAATTTTATAAATTAGCACGGTATGCTTATGCGTTATTTTACCTGAATAGTTATTGAAAAATTTGCTTTACGATCGTAATAGCTGATTGCGTCCTTTTTGGGGGTGTTTATTTTAAAAAGAATTCCATCCATGCATCCAACAACAAAGGGAAACGGATTTGTTCTTTTTGATTGGAAGTCTTTCATGACTCTTTGTTGCTCAACAACCGTGGGCCAAATAATTTCATTTTTTAGATGGCACACTGTTTTGATGGTCATGTGAAAAAGTTTGTGCGCTGTGCCCTTTCCAACGCTGAATCTATCAGAGAGTTCTCGGTACGTAACGCGGCTGTTACTTAGCTTCCATAAAGTAAGATACAGCGATTGTTTTAGGGAGTAGCGAGTGTCCAACGTTGACCAATGCGGCTGCAGAGCATCCGTAAGTTTCTAAACAAATCAAGAACGCTGGTTATATTATAAACAATAAGTTTTTAATTATAATACTTACTGCAAATGTGTCTCGAGTCAGTGGGAAAGTGGGAAAAGAATACATCGCCATCGTACTACTCAATGGTGTTGAAAAAGTTTTTTACTTTTGTTACTCGCCTTCTCCTCACAATTTCCCCCAATAGAAGGTTCCGCTTTTTTTTGGCAATTCTTCGCTGTTTTCCAATATTTATAAACAAATTTTTCTGGCTTGCCTCGATTTCATCGAGAATTAAATTAATTTCCATATTTCTTCAAATAATCATATTATGTTTTGGCAAAACAAGCAACACCAAAGCAACACATCAGCTGAGTATCAGCAAAGCAGTAGCAAACGTGCAACAGGGTTGCAATACTGCAGCAGTTATTACGTAACTCGAATGCACCCCAAGTCTCAACTTGTGTACGTTCTTAAACACTTTCAACACATGTACCCATATACTCGTATGTAGAATTTAAACACGATATTGTTATGTTGTACCTTATGTACTATCTTTAATTGTATTTTAAATTTATTGAATTTATCCGAGCTACTTTTACACCAGAAAAATCACTTTTAATTTTCGCGGCGGGGATTTTCTTTTCGGCACACTTCTGAAGCTGTCAAGATGGCTAGCTATCAGTGTTCACTTACCGTTCTAATTGCGTGGCCGAGGATGACTAACTGTTCGTCTTTTTTTATTTTCTTTTTTTGCGTTGATGGTTGGTTGTTCTCTTCTTCCGGGAAATTGAAAGGGTTGGTGGGATAGATTTAATGAGATAGTAGTCAATGAACTAGGGATGTAGAAAAAAACGTAAGTATCGATACTTTTACTTGGAAGTATTTTTCTGAAAAGGTATCGATACCAAGCCGATACCAACCAAAGAGTATCGAATACCAAGCCGATACCAACCAAAGAGTACTGAATATACAGAGCGCTCCTTCGCTGCCTTACCCACTCCAACGGACGTACGCAAAGGTGAACGAGAGTTTCGCAAGATCATTGATTCAGCCTCATGCCGCTTTATTCCTGCTGGCAGAATACCAGAAATTCGTCCGAATTTCCCGGCAGAAGCTGCGGCGATGGCAAGAGAACGTGACCAAGTGAGACTTATCAATCCCGCAGATCCCAGAATAAAAGATCTCAATGCTGAAATCCGTAGGACTGTCAACGAACACAAGCTGACCAAGTGGAAACAACACCTTGAGACATGCAACCTCTCCGGCGGAGTCGGCAAACTATGGTCGACTGTCAAGGCCCTATCCAATCCGACCAAACACAAAGACAAGGTCGCCATTGCTTTCGGCGACAGTGTCAAATCGGACGCCAGGAAATGCGCGAGCTCCTTTTGCCGGCTGTTTATAATGCATCCACCTGCGGATAGGGCTAAGAGAAGAGCCTTCCGACGTGCGCGCAAACACAAACACTCTACTGCGCCCATTGCCGTCTCAGCCGCAGAGGTTAAGGAAGCCATAATGAAGGCCAAACCCTCAAAATCCATCGGACCCGACGGAATTGCCATGAAGATGATCAAACACCTTGGCCAAGAAGGACAGAATTATTTAGCGGCTCTCTTCAATCTCTCTCTAACTACCTTCGTTATTCCTGAGATATGGAAACAAGCGATTGTAGTTCCCCTACTAAAACCAGGGAAGCCGGCGAACCTAGGAGAGTCCTATCGTCCGATATCCCTCCTTTCGCCGGATGCGAAATTGCTAGAGTACATTCTGCTTCCTTACTTCGTTACAAATCTAAAATTGGCCGATCATCAACATGGTTTTCGCAAAAATCACAGCACGACATCCGCTTTGAACGCCATTACAACGCAGATTAACAACGGTTTGAACCAAAATCCACCAAACCATAGGACGGTTCTCGTGGCACTTGATCTGTCAAATGCATTCGACACGGTCAATCACGCCACTCTCCTCCGAGACCTGGATGAGACACCGCTCCCTGCCGGCCTTAAGAGGTGGACCGCTAATTACCTCAATGGTCGACAGGCAACAGTCAAATTTAGGAACAAGAAATCTAGACCACGAAGAATAAAACAAGGGGTGCCGCAAGGTGGTGTTCTCTCTCCCCTCTTGTTTAATTTCTATATTTCGAGACTTCCCCCCCCACCAGAGGGAGTCTCCATTGTTTCCTACGCTGACGACTGCACGATAATGGCCTCGGGCAAGGGTCCCTCCATTGATGAACTCTGTATAAGAATCAACAGTTACCTCCATGACCTTTCCAGCTTCTTCACCGAGCGTGATCTGACCCTGTCTCCGACTAAATCTACGGCGACCCTGTTTACCACATGGAATGCGCAGATGGGGCAAGAGTTAAATGTCCACGTAGATGGAGTACCTCTACCTACTGTCAACCACCCAAAAATCTTGGGCGTGACATTTGACAACGGCCTCACCTTCGCTGGTCATGCCACCGCAATAGCCTCAAAGGTACAGAGCCGCAATAAGATCCTCAAGTCACTGGCCGGCAGTACTTGGGGAAAAGACAAAGAAACATTGCTTGCTACATATAAGGCTATTGGCCGGCCGGTTATTGACTATGCTGCGCCTATATGGTCGCCCAACCTCTCTGACACCAATTGGAGGAAATTGCAAGTCTGCCAAAACACCGCCATCAGAACTGCCACGGGATGCCTGCTTATGTCATCTGAGTCTCACCTCCATCAAGAGGCGAAATTGCTCTATGTTCAAGAGCACGCGGAACTCTTGAGTAGACAGTTCCTTCTGAACTGTCACAAACCTAGTCATCCAAACCGACATCTTTTGGATGTAGCACCGCCCCCCAGAGACATAAGGAGACATCTCCGTAAGCATTACGATGAGATCCGGCATCATATCTCTTTGCCGTTTGATCTGCGGAACCATAGACGGGCTCTAAATGACCTCCACACTGAGTCGGTAGACAGATTCCTCAGATCTCGGCCTGTGAATCCCGTTATTAATACTCAACCACCTGAATTGGCTGAAGAGGAGCGTGTACTTCCGAGGGAGACTAGAGTCATACTAGCACAACTTCGCTCTGGATATTGTAATAGGTTAAACTCTTACTTATGCAGACTGAACCCCAACATACCAAATACATGCCCTGCATGTGGTATGACCCCTCATGATACCATACATCTCTTTTCCTGTTCAGTTGAACCCACTCTTCTAACACCCATATCACTCTGGTCCAACCCTGTCGAAACTGCGCATTTCCTCGGACTTCCGTTAGAAGAGCCTGATGACAATTTAGAGTGATCGAGCCCATTGGGCAGGGCGAAGCACTGTTAACAACAACAACAACAACAAAGAGTATCGATATGTACTTTTATTTACTCATATACCGCCAGCTAGTTTTGCAGTGAGGCAAATGCAAAAAAGCACCGAATTCCATAACCGGAAAGCAAATAAATAAAAAGAAGGGGAATATATTCGTTTCGAAGATTGGTTTACTAGAACTTTCTAGCATTTTAAATTTAAAAAAAGAACACATTTTTGAAAATCTATTTCAATAAAATATATTATTAATACTCTCATTTAATTTCAATCCTTTTTGTAATAATACATGTTAGATATGTTAAGGAAGATAATCAAAAAATTGAAAAATTCATGTTCTGGAATATTGTCGAGAAATAGAAGTTTTTCCAAATGCTTCCCCAAAGTGTGTAAATTGGATGTATTTCCACAAAATCGGACCTTCTTCAAGCACAATTTAAAGGACGCTTCTGACGAGTTACACTTATTGAAATATTTGCACACTTTAGAGGACGGCGCCATTTTATATATACAAATATGAAAAATTTAAATTTGTAGGTAAAGGCGTAAAACAAATGCATTTCTTCAACAAATTGTTGGTCACTTTTAATTTTCGCGGCGGGGATTTTCTTTTCGGCACACTTCTGAAGCTGTCAAGATGGCTAGCTATCAGTGTTCACTTACCGTTCTAATTGCGTGGCCGAGGATGACTAACTGTTCGTCTTTTTTTATTTTCTTTTTTTGCGTTGATGGTTGGTTGTTCTCTTCTTCCGGGAAATTGAAAGGGTTGGTGGGATAGATTTAATGAGATAGTAGTCAATGAACTAGGGATGTAGAAAAAAACGTAAGTATCGATGCTTTTACTTGGAAGTATTTTTCTGAAAAGGTATCGATACCAAGCCGATACCAACCAAAGAGTATCGATATGTACTTTTATTTACTCATATACCGCCAGCTAGTTTTGCAGTGAGGCAAATGCAAAAAAGCACCGAATTCCATAACCGGAAAGCAAATAAATAAAAAGAAGGGGAATATATTCGTTTCGAAGATTGGTTTACTAGAACTTTCTAGCATTTTAAATTTAAAAAAAGAACACATTTTTGAAAATCTATTTCAATAAAATATATTATTAATACTCTCATTTAATTTCAATCCTTTTTGTAATAATACATGTTAGATATGTTAAGGAAGATAATCAAAAAATTGAAAAATTCATGTTCTGGAATATTGTCGAGAAATAGAAGTTTTTCCAAATGCTTCCCCAAAGTGTGTAAATTGGATGTATTTCCACAAAATCGGACCTTCTTCAAGCACAATTTAAAGGACGCTTCTGACGAGTTACACTTATTGAAATATTTGCACACTTTAGAGGACGGCGCCATTTTATATATACAAATATGAAAAATTTAAATTTGTAGGTAAAGGCGTAAAACAAATGCATTTCTTCAACAAATTGTTGGTCACTTTTAATTTTCGCGGCGGGGATTTTCTTTTCGGCACACTTCTGAAGCTGTCAAGATGGCTAGCTATCAGTGTTCACTTACCGTTCTAATTGCGTGGCCGAGGATGACTAACTGTTCGTCTTTTTTTATTTTCTTTTTTTGCGTTGATGGTTGGTTGTTCTCTTCTTCCGGGAAATTGAAAGGGTTGGTGGGATAGATTTAATGAGATAGTAGTCAATGAACTAGGGATGTAGAAAAAAACGTAAGTATCGATACTTTTACTTGGAAGTATTTTTCTGAAAAGGTATCGATACCAAGCCGATACCAACCAAAGAGTATCGATATGTACTTTTATTTACTCATATACCGCCAGCTAGTTTTGCAGTGAGGCAAATGCAAAAAAGCACCGAATTCCATAACCGGAAAGCAAATAAATAAAAAGAAGGGGAATATATTCGTTTCGAAGATTGGTTTACTAGAACTTTCTAGCATTTTAAATTTAAAAAAAGAACACATTTTTGAAAATCTATTTCAATAAAATATATTATTAATACTCTCATTTAATTTCAATCCTTTTTGTAATAATACATGTTAGATATGTTAAGGAAGATAATCAAAAAATTGAAAAATTCATGTTCTGGAATATTGTCGAGAAATAGAAGTTTTTCCAAATGCTTCCCCAAAGTGTGTAAATTGGATGTATTTCCACAAAATCGGACCTTCTTCAAGCACAATTTAAAGGACGCTTCTGACGAGTTACACTTATTGAAATATTTGCACACTTTAGAGGACGGCGCCATTTTATATATACAAATATGAAAAATTTAAATTTGTAGGTAAAGGCGTAAAACAAATGCATTTCTTCAACAAATTGTTGGTCACTTTTAATTTTCGCGGCGGGGATTTTCTTTTCGGCACACTTCTGAAGCTGTCAAGATGGCTAGCTATCAGTGTTCACTTACCGTTCTAATTGCGTGGCCGAGGATGACTAACTGTTCGTCTTTTTTTATTTTCTTTTTTTGCGTTGATGGTTGGTTGTTCTCTTCTTCCGGGAAATTGAAAGGGTTGGTGGGATAGATTTAATGAGATAGTAGTCAATGAACTAGGGATGTAGAAAAAAACGTAAGTATCGATGCTTTTACTTGGAAGTATTTTTCTGAAAAGGTATCGATACCAAGCCGATACCAACCAAAGAGTATCGATATGTACTTTTATTTACTCATATACCGCCAGCTAGTTTTGCAGTGAGGCAAATGCAAAAAAGCACCGAATTCCATAACCGGAAAGCAAATAAATAAAAAGAAGGGGAATATATTCGTTTCGAAGATTGGTTTACTAGAACTTTCTAGCATTTTAAATTTAAAAAAAGAACACATTTTTGAAAATCTATTTCAATAAAATATATTATTAATACTCTCATTTAATTTCAATCCTTTTTGTAATAATACATGTTAGATATGTTAAGGAAGATAATCAAAAAATTGAAAAATTCATGTTCTGGAATATTGTCGAGAAATAGAAGTTTTTCCAAATGCTTCCCCAAAGTGTGTAAATTGGATGTATTTCCACAAAATCGGACCTTCTTCAAGCACAATTTAAAGGACGCTTCTGACGAGTTACACTTATTGAAATATTTGCACACTTTAGAGGACGGCGCCATTTTATATATACAAATATGAAAAATTTAAATTTGTAGGTAAAGGCGTAAAACAAATGCATTTCTTCAACAAATTGTTGGTCACTTTTAATTTTCGCGGCGGGGATTTTCTTTTCGGCACACTTCTGAAGCTGTCAAGATGGCTAGCTATCAGTGTTCACTTACCGTTCTAATTGCGTGGCCGAGGATGACTAACTGTTCGTCTTTTTTTATTTTCTTTTTTTGCGTTGATGGTTGGTTGTTCTCTTCTTCCGGGAAATTGAAAGGGTTGGTGGGATAGATTTAATGAGATAGTAGTCAATGAACTAGGGATGTAGAAAAAAACGTAAGTATCGATACTTTTACTTGGAAGTATTTTTCTGAAAAGGTATCGATACCAAGCCGATACCAACCAAAGAGTATCGATATGTACTTTTATTTACTCATATACCGCCAGCTAGTTTTGCAGTGAGGCAAATGCAAAAAAGCACCGAATTCCATAACCGGAAAGCAAATAAATAAAAAGAAGGGGAATATATTCGTTTCGAAGATTGGTTTACTAGAACTTTCTAGCATTTTAAATTTAAAAAAAGAACACATTTTTGAAAATCTATTTCAATAAAATATATTATTAATACTCTCATTTAATTTCAATCCTTTTTGTAATAATACATGTTAGATATGTTAAGGAAGATAATCAAAAAATTGAAAAATTCATGTTCTGGAATATTGTCGAGAAATAGAAGTTTTTCCAAATGCTTCCCCAAAGTGTGTAAATTGGATGTATTTCCACAAAATCGGACCTTCTTCAAGCACAATTTAAAGGACGCTTCTGACGAGTTACACTTATTGAAATATTTGCACACTTTAGAGGACGGCGCCATTTTATATATACAAATATGAAAAATTTAAATTTGTAGGTAAAGGCGTAAAACAAATGCATTTCTTCAACAAATTGTTGGTCACTTTTAATTTTCGCGGCGGGGATTTTCTTTTCGGCACACTTCTGAAGCTGTCAAGATGGCTAGCTATCAGTGTTCACTTACCGTTCTAATTGCGTGGCCGAGGATGACTAACTGTTCGTCTTTTTTTATTTTCTTTTTTTGCGTTGATGGTTGGTTGTTCTCTTCTTCCGGGAAATTGAAAGGGTTGGTGGGATAGATTTAATGAGATAGTAGTCAATGAACTAGGGATGTAGAAAAAAACGTAAGTATCGATGCTTTTACTTGGAAGTATTTTTCTGAAAAGGTATCGATACCAAGCCGATACCAACCAAAGAGTATCGATATGTACTTTTATTTACTCATATACCGCCAGCTAGTTTTGCAGTGAGGCAAATGCAAAAAAGCACCGAATTCCATAACCGGAAAGCAAATAAATAAAAAGAAGGGGAATATATTCGTTTCGAAGATTGGTTTACTAGAACTTTCTAGCATTTTAAATTTAAAAAAAGAACACATTTTTGAAAATCTATTTCAATAAAATATATTATTAATACTCTCATTTAATTTCAATCCTTTTTGTAATAATACATGTTAGATATGTTAAGGAAGATAATCAAAAAATTGAAAAATTCATGTTCTGGAATATTGTCGAGAAATAGAAGTTTTTCCAAATGCTTCCCCAAAGTGTGTAAATTGGATGTATTTCCACAAAATCGGACCTTCTTCAAGCACAATTTAAAGGACGCTTCTGACGAGTTACACTTATTGAAATATTTGCACACTTTAGAGGACGGCGCCATTTTATATATACAAATATGAAAAATTTAAATTTGTAGGTAAAGGCGTAAAACAAATGCATTTCTTCAACAAATTGTTGGTCACTTTTAATTTTCGCGGCGGGGATTTTCTTTTCGGCACACTTCTGAAGCTGTCAAGATGGCTAGCTATCAGTGTTCACTTACCGTTCTAATTGCGTGGCCGAGGATGACTAACTGTTCGTCTTTTTTTATTTTCTTTTTTTGCGTTGATGGTTGGTTGTTCTCTTCTTCCGGGAAATTGAAAGGGTTGGTGGGATAGATTTAATGAGATAGTAGTCAATGAACTAGGGATGTAGAAAAAAACGTAAGTATCGATACTTTTACTTGGAAGTATTTTTCTGAAAAGGTATCGATACCAAGCCGATACCAACCAAAGAGTATCGATATGTACTTTTATTTACTCATATACCGCCAGCTAGTTTTGCAGTGAGGCAAATGCAAAAAAGCACCGAATTCCATAACCGGAAAGCAAATAAATAAAAAGAAGGGGAATATATTCGTTTCGAAGATTGGTTTACTAGAACTTTCTAGCATTTTAAATTTAAAAAAAGAACACATTTTTGAAAATCTATTTCAATAAAATATATTATTAATACTCTCATTTAATTTCAATCCTTTTTGTAATAATACATGTTAGATATGTTAAGGAAGATAATCAAAAAATTGAAAAATTCATGTTCTGGAATATTGTCGAGAAATAGAAGTTTTTCCAAATGCTTCCCCAAAGTGTGTAAATTGGATGTATTTCCACAAAATCGGACCTTCTTCAAGCACAATTTAAAGGACGCTTCTGACGAGTTACACTTATTGAAATATTTGCACACTTTAGAGGACGGCGCCATTTTATATATACAAATATGAAAAATTTAAATTTGTAGGTAAAGGCGTAAAACAAATGCATTTCTTCAACAAATTGTTGGTCACTTTTAATTTTCGCGGCGGGGATTTTCTTTTCGGCACACTTCTGAAGCTGTCAAGATGGCTAGCTATCAGTGTTCACTTACCGTTCTAATTGCGTGGCCGAGGATGACTAACTGTTCGTCTTTTTTTATTTTCTTTTTTTGCGTTGATGGTTGGTTGTTCTCTTCTTCCGGGAAATTGAAAGGGTTGGTGGGATAGATTTAATGAGATAGTAGTCAATGAACTAGGGATGTAGAAAAAAACGTAAGTATCGATACTTTTACTTGGAAGTATTTTTCTGAAAAGGTATCGATACCAAGCCGATACCAACCAAAGAGTATCGATATGTACTTTTATTTACTCATATACCGCCAGCTAGTTTTGCAGTGAGGCAAATGCAAAAAAGCACCGAATTCCATAACCGGAAAGCAAATAAATAAAAAGAAGGGGAATATATTCGTTTCGAAGATTGGTTTACTAGAACTTTCTAGCATTTTAAATTTAAAAAAAGAACACATTTTTGAAAATCTATTTCAATAAAATATATTATTAATACTCTCATTTAATTTCAATCCTTTTTGTAATAATACATGTTAGATATGTTAAGGAAGATAATCAAAAAATTGAAAAATTCATGTTCTGGAATATTGTCGAGAAATAGAAGTTTTTCCAAATGCTTCCCCAAAGTGTGTAAATTGGATGTATTTCCACAAAATCGGACCTTCTTCAAGCACAATTTAAAGGACGCTTCTGACGAGTTACACTTATTGAAATATTTGCACACTTTAGAGGACGGCGCCATTTTATATATACAAATATGAAAAATTTAAATTTGTAGGTAAAGGCGTAAAACAAATGCATTTCTTCAACAAATTGTTGGTCACTTTTAATTTTCGCGGCGGGGATTTTCTTTTCGGCACACTTCTGAAGCTGTCAAGATGGCTAGCTATCAGTGTTCACTTACCGTTCTAATTGCGTGGGCCGAGGATGACTAACTGTTCGTCTTTTTTTATTTTCTTTTTTTGCGTTGATGGTTGGTTGTTCTCTTCTTCCGGGAAATTGAAAGGGTTGGTGGGATAGATTTAATGAGATAGTAGTCAATGAACTAGGGATGTAGAAAAAAACGTAAGTATCGATACTTTTACTTGGAAGTATTTTTCTGAAAAGGTATCGATACCAAGCCGATACCAACCAAAGAGTATCGATATGTACTTTTATTTACTCATATACCGCCAGCTAGTTTTGCAGTGAGGCAAATGCAAAAAAGCACCGAATTCCATAACCGGAAAGCAAATAAATAAAAAGAAGGGGATATATTCGTTTCGAAGATTGGTTTACTAGAACTTTCTAGCATTTTAAATTTAAAAAAAGAACACATTTTTGAAAATCTATTTCAATAAAATATATTATTAATACTCTCATTTAATTTCAATCCTTTTTGTAATAATACATGTTAGATATGTTAAGGAAGATAATCAAAAAATTGAAAAATTCATGTTCTGGAATATTGTCGAGAAATAGAAGTTTTTCCAAATGCTTCCCCAAAGTGTGTAAATTGGATGTATTTCCACAAAATCGGACCTTCTTCAAGCACAATTTAAAGGACGCTTCTGACGAGTTACACTTATTGAAATATTTGCACACTTTAGAGGACGGCGCCATTTTATATATACAAATATGAAAAATTTAAATTTGTAGGTAAAGGCGTAAAACAAATGCATTTCTTCAACAAATTGTTGGTCACTTTTAATTTTCGCGGCGGGGATTTTCTTTTCGGCACACTTCTGAAGCTGTCAAGATGGCTAGCTATCAGTGTTCACTTACCGTTCTAATTGCGTGGCCGAGGATGACTAACTGTTCGTCTTTTTTTATTTTCTTTTTTTGCGTTGATGGTTGGTTGTTCTCTTTCTTCCGGGAAATTGAAAGGGTTGGTGGGATAGATTTAATGAGATAGTAGTCAATGAACTAGGGATGTAGAAAAAAACGTAAGTATCGATGCTTTTACTTGGAAGTATTTTTCTGGAAAGGTATCGATACCAAGCCGATACAACCAAAGAGTATCGATATGTACTTTTATTTACTCATATACCGCCAGCTAGTTTTGCAGTGAGGCAAATGCAAAAAAGCACCGAATTCCATAACCGGAAAGCAAATAAATAAAAAGAAGGGGAATATATTCGTTTCGAAGATTGGTTTACTAGAACTTTCTAGCATTTTAAATTTAAAAAAAGAACACATTTTTGAAAATCTATTTCAATAAAAATATATATTAATACTCTCATTTAATTTCAATCCTTTTTGTAATAATACATGTTAGATATGTTAAGGAAGATAATCAAAAAATTGAAAAAATTCATGTTCTGGAATATTGTCGAGAAATAGAAGTTTTTCCAAATGCTTCCCCAAAGTGTGTAAATTGGATGTATTTCCACAAAATCGGACCTTCTTCAAGCACAATTTAAAGGACGCTTCTGACGAGTTACACTTATTGAAATATTTGCACACTTTAGAGGACGGCGCCATTTTATATATACAAATATGAAAAATTTAAATTTGTAGGTAAAGGCGTAAAAACAAATGCATTTCTTCAACAAATTGTTGGTCACTTTTAATTTTCGCGGCGGGGATTTTCTTTTCGGCACACTTCTGAAGCTGTCAAGATGGCTAGCTATCAGTGTTCACTTACCGTTCTAATTGCGTGGCCGAGGATGACTAACTGTTCGTCTTTTTTTATTTTCTTTTTTTTGCGTTGATGGTTGGTTGTTCTCTTCTTCCGGGAAATTGAAAGGGTTGGTGGGATAGATTTAATGAGATAGTAGTCAATGAACTAGGGATGTAGAAAAAAAACGTAAGTATCGATACTTTTACTTGGAAGTATTTTTCTGAAAAGGTATCGATACCAAGCCGATACCAACCAAAGAGTATCGATATGTACTTTTATTTACTCATATACCGCCAGCTAGTTTTGCAGTGAGGCAAATGCAAAAAAGCACCGAATTCCATAACCGGAAAGCAAATAAATAAAAAGAAGGGGAATATATTCGTTTCGAAGATTGGTTTACTAGAACTTTCTAGCATTTTAAATTTAAAAAAAGAACACATTTTTGAAAATCTATTTCAATAAAATATATTATTAATACTCTCATTTAATTTCAATCCTTTTTGTAATAATACATGTTAGATATGTTAAGGAAGATAATCAAAAAATTGAAAAATTCATGTTCTGGAATATTGTCGAGAAATAGAAGTTTTTCCAAATGCTTCCCCAAAGTGTGTAAATTGGATGTATTTCCACAAAATCGGACCTTCTTCAAGCACAATTTAAAGGACGCTTCTGACGAGTTACACTTATTGAAATATTTGCACACTTTAGAGGACGGCGCCATTTTATATATACAAATATGAAAAATTTAAATTTGTAGGTAAAGGCGTAAAACAAATGCATTTCTTCAACAAATTGTTGGTCACTTTTAATTTTCGCGGCGGGGATTTTCTTTTCGGCACACTTCTGAAGCTGTCAAGATGGCTAGCTATCAGTGTTCACTTACCGTTCTAATTGCGTGGCCGAGGATGACTAACTGTTCGTCTTTTTTTATTTTCTTTTTTTGCGTTGATGGTTGGTTGTTCTCTTCTTCCGGGAAATTGAAAGGGTTGGTGGGATAGATTTAATGAGATAGTAGTCAATGAACTAGGGATGTAGAAAAAAAACGTAAGTATCGATGCTTTTACTTGGAAGTATTTTTTCTGAAAAGGTATCGATACCAAGCCGATACCAACCAAAGAGTATCGATATGTACTTTTATTTACTCATATACCGCCAGCTAGTTTTGCAGTGAGGCAAATGCAAAAAAGCACCGAATTCCATAACCGGAAAGCAAATAAATAAAAAGAAGGGGAATATATTCGTTTCGAAGATTGGTTTACTAGAACTTTCTAGCATTTTAAATTTAAAAAAAGAACACATTTTTGAAAATCTATTTCAATAAAATATATTATTAATACTCTCATTTAATTTCAATCCTTTTTGTAATAATACATGTTAGATATGTTAAGGAAGATAATCAAAAAATTGAAAAATTCATGTTCTGGAATATTGTCGAGAAATAGAAGTTTTTCCAAATGCTTCCCCAAAGTGTGTAAATTGGATGTATTTCCACAAAATCGGACCTTCTTCAAGCACAATTTAAAGGACGCTTCTGACGAGTTACACTTATTGAAATATTTGCACACTTTAGAGGACGGCGCCATTTTATATATACAAATATGAAAAATTTAAATTTGTAGGTAAAGGCGTAAAACAAATGCATTTCCTCAACAAATTGTTGGTCACTTTTAATTTTCGCGGCGGGGATTTTCTTTTCGGCACACTTCTGAAGCTGTCAAGATGGCTAGCTATCAGTGTTCACTTACCGTTCTAATTGCGTGGCCGAGGATGACTAACTGTTCGTCTTTTTTTATTTTCTTTTTTTTGCGTTGATGGTTGGTTGTTCTCTTCTTCCGGGAAATTGAAAGGGTTGGTGGGATAGATTTAATGAGATAGTAGTCAATGAACTAGGGATGTAGAAAAAAACGTAAGTATCGATACTTTTACTTGGAAGTATTTTTCTGAAAAGGTATCGATACCAAGCCGATACCAACCAAAGAGTATCGATATGTACTTTTATTTACTCATATACCGCCAGCTAGTTTTGCAGTGAGGCAAATGCAAAAAAGCACCGAATTCCATAACCGGAAAGCAAATAAATAAAAAGAAGGGGAATATATTCGTTTCGAAGATTGGTTTACTAGAACTTTCTAGCATTTTAAATTTAAAAAAAGAACACATTTTTGAAAATCTATTTCAATAAAATATATTATTAATACTCTCATTTAATTTCAATCCTTTTTGTAATAATACATGTTAGATATGTTAAGGAAGATAATCAAAAAATTGAAAAATTCATGTTCTGGAATATTGTCGAGAAATAGAAGTTTTTCCAAATGCTTCCCCAAAGTGTGTAAATTGGATGTATTTCCACAAAATCGGACCTTCTTCAAGCACAATTTAAAGGACGCTTCTGACGAGTTACACTTATTGAAATATTTGCACACTTTAGAGGACGGCGCCATTTTATATATACAAATATGAAAAATTTAAATTTGTAGGTAAAGGCGTAAAACAAATGCATTTCTTCAACAAATTGTTGGTCACTTTTAATTTTCGCGGCGGGGATTTTCTTTTCGGCACACTTCTGAAGCTGTCAAGATGGCTAGCTATCAGTGTTCACTTACCGTTCTAATTGCGTGGCCGAGGATGACTAACTGTTCGTCTTTTTTTATTTTCTTTTTTTGCGTTGATGGTTGGTTGTTCTCTTCTTCCGGGAAATTGAAAGGGTTGGTGGGATAGATTTAATGAGATAGTAGTCAATGAACTAGGGATGTAGAAAAAAACGTAAGTATCGATGCTTTTACTTGGAAGTATTTTTCTGAAAAGGTATCGATACCAAGCCGATACCAACCAAAGAGTATCGATATGTACTTTTATTTACTCATATACCGCCAGCTAGTTTTGCAGTGAGGCAAATGCAAAAAAGCACCGAATTCCATAACCGGAAAGCAAATAAATAAAAAGAAGGGGAATATATTCGTTTCGAAGATTGGTTTACTAGAACTTTCTAGCATTTTAAATTTAAAAAAAGAACACATTTTTGAAAATCTATTTCAATAAAATATATTATTAATACTCTCATTTAATTTCAATCCTTTTTGTAATAATACATGTTAGATATGTTAAGGAAGATAATCAAAAAATTGAAAAATTCATGTTCTGGAATATTGTCGAGAAATAGAAGTTTTTCCAAATGCTTCCCCAAAGTGTGTAAATTGGATGTATTTCCACAAAATCGGACCTTCTTCAAGCACAATTTAAAGGACGCTTCTGACGAGTTACACTTATTGAAATATTTGCACACTTTAGAGGACGGCGCCATTTTATATATACAAATATGAAAAATTTAAATTTGTAGGTAAAGGCGTAAAACAAATGCATTTCTTCAACAAATTGTTGGTCACTTTTAATTTTCGCGGCGGGGATTTTCTTTTCGGCACACTTCTGAAGCTGTCAAGATGGCTAGCTATCAGTGTTCACTTACCGTTCTAATTGCGTGGCCGAGGATGACTAACTGTTCGTCTTTTTTTATTTTCTTTTTTTGCGTTGATGGTTGGTTGTTCTCTTCTTCCGGGAAATTGAAAGGGTTGGTGGGATAGATTTAATGAGATAGTAGTCAATGAACTAGGGATGTAGAAAAAAACGTAAGTATCGATACTTTTACTTGGAAGTATTTTTCTGAAAAGGTATCGATACCAAGCCGATACCAACCAAAGAGTATCGATATGTACTTTTATTTACTCATATACCGCCAGCTAGTTTTGCAGTGAGGCAAATGCAAAAAAGCACCGAATTCCATAACCGGAAAGCAAATAAATAAAAAGAAGGGGAATATATTCGTTTCGAAGATTGGTTTACTAGAACTTTCTAGCATTTTAAATTTAAAAAAAGAACACATTTTTGAAAATCTATTTCAATAAAATATATTATTAATACTCTCATTTAATTTCAATCCTTTTTGTAATAATACATGTTAGATATGTTAAGGAAGATAATCAAAAAATTGAAAAATTCATGTTCTGGAATATTGTCGAGAAATAGAAGTTTTTCCAAATGCTTCCCCAAAGTGTGTAAATTGGATGTATTTCCACAAAATCGGACCTTCTTCAAGCACAATTTAAAGGACGCTTCTGACGAGTTACACTTATTGAAATATTTGCACACTTTAGAGGACGGCGCCATTTTATATATACAAATATGAAAAATTTAAATTTGTAGGTAAAGGCGTAAAACAAATGCATTTCTTCAACAAATTGTTGGTCACTTTTAATTTTCGCGGCGGGGATTTTCTTTTCGGCACACTTCTGAAGCTGTCAAGATGGCTAGCTATCAGTGTTCACTTACCGTTCTAATTGCGTGGCCGAGGATGACTAACTGTTCGTCTTTTTTTATTTTCTTTTTTTGCGTTGATGGTTGGTTGTTCTCTTCTTCCGGGAAATTGAAAGGGTTGGTGGGATAGATTTAATGAGATAGTAGTCAATGAACTAGGGATGTAGAAAAAAACGTAAGTATCGATGCTTTTACTTGGAAGTATTTTTCTGAAAAGGTATCGATACCAAGCCGATACCAACCAAAGAGTATCGATATGTACTTTTATTTACTCATATACCGCCAGCTAGTTTTGCAGTGAGGCAAATGCAAAAAAGCACCGAATTCCATAACCGGAAAGCAAATAAATAAAAAGAAGGGGAATATATTCGTTTCGAAGATTGGTTTACTAGAACTTTCTAGCATTTTAAATTTAAAAAAAGAACACATTTTTGAAAATCTATTTCAATAAAATATATTATTAATACTCTCATTTAAATTCAATCCTTTTTGTAATAATACATGTTAGATATGTTAAGGAAGATAATCAAAAAATGGAAAAATTCATGTTCTGGAATATTGTCGAGAAATAGAAGTTTTTCCAAATGCTTTCCCAAAGTGTGTAAATTGGATGTATTTCCACAAAATCGGACCTTCTTCAAGCACAATTTAAAGGACGCTTCTGACGAGTTACACTTATTGAAATATTTGCACACTTTAGAGGACGGCGCCATTTTATATATACAAATATGAAAAATTTAAATTTGTAGGTAAAGGCGTAAAACAAATGCATTTCTTCAACAAATTGTTGGTCACTTTTAATTTTCGCGGCGGGGATTTTCTTTTCGGCACACTTCTGAAGCTGTCAAGATGGCTAGCTATCAGTGTTCACTTACCGTTCTAATTGCGTGGCCGAGGATGACTAACTGTTCGTCTTTTTTTATTTTCTTTTTTTGCGTTGATGGTTGGTTGTTCTCTTCTTCCGGGAAATTGAAAGGGTTGGTGGGATAGATTTAATGAGATAGTAGTCAATGAACTAGGGATGTAGAAAAAAACGTAAGTATCGATGCTTTTACTTGGAAGTATTTTTCTGAAAAGGTATCGATACCAAGCCGATACCAACCAAAGAGTATCGATATCTACTTTTATTTACTCATATACCGCCAGCTAGTTTTGCAGTGAGGCAAATGCAAAAAAGCACCGAATTCCATAACCGGAAAGCAAATAAATAAAAAGAAGGGGAATATATTCGTTTCGAAGATTGGTTTACTAGAACTTTCTAGCATTTTAAATTTAAAAAAAGAACACATTTTTGAAAATCTATTTCAATAAAATATATTATTAATACTCTCATTTAAATTCAATCCTTTTTGTAATAATACATGTTAGATATGTTAAGGAAGATAATCAAAAAATGGAAAAATTCATGTTCTGGAATATTGTCGAGAAATAGAAGTTTTTCCAAATGCTTCCCCAAAGTGTGTAAATTGGATGTATTTCCACAAAATCGGACCTTCTTCAAGCACAATTTAAAGGACGCTTCTGACGAGTTACACTTATTGAAATATTTGCACACTTTAAAGGACGGCGCCATTTTATATATACAAATATGAAAAATTTAAATTTGTAGGTAAAGGCGTAAAACAAATGCATTTCTTCAACAAATTGTTGGTCACTTTTAATTTTCGCGGCGGGGATTTTCTTTTCGGCACACTTCTGAAGCTGTCAAGATGGCTAGCTATCAGTGTTCACTTACCGTTCTAATTGCGTGGCCGAGGATGACTAACTGTTCGTCTTTTTTTATTTTCTTTTTTTGCGTTGATGGTTGGTTGTTCTCTTCTTCCGGGAAATTGAAAGGGTTGGTGGGATAGATTTAATGAGATAGTAGTCAATGAACTAGGGATGTAGAAAAAAACGTAAGTATCGATGCTTTTACTTGGAAGTATTTTTCTGAAAAGGTATCGATACCAAGCCGATACCAACCAAAGAGTATCGATATGTACTTTTATTTACTCATATCCCGCCAGCTAGTTTTGCAGTGACGCAAATGCAAAAAAGCACCGAATTCCATAACCAGAAAGCAAATAAATAAAAAGAAGGGGAATATATTCGTTTCGAAGATTGGTTTACTAGAACTTTCTAGCATTTTAAATTTAAAAAAAGAACACATTTTTGAAAATCTATTTCAATAAAATATATTATTAATACTCTCATTTAAATTCAATCCTTTTTGTAATAATAAATGTTAGATATGTTAAGGAAGATAATCAAAAAATGGAAAAATTCATGTTCTGGAATATTGTCGAGAAATAGAAGTTTTTCCAAATGCTTCCCCAAAGTGTGTAAATTGGATGTATTTCCACAAAATCGGACCTTCTTCAAGCACAATTTAAAGGACGCTTCTGACGAGTTACACTTATTGAAATATTTGCACACTTTAGAGGACGGCGCCATTTTATATATACAAATATGAAAAATTTAAATTTGGAGGTAAAGGCGTAAAACAAATGCATTTCTTCAACAAATTGTTGTTCCCCAGAATCTAAACTTTTAATTGAAATAACGCTACCACGAAAATGAAATTCGAATTCAAATGACTGAGTTGAGCGAACATTGCACCAAATTGCCCTCTCACTACTTTCGTTTTGACATTCGTACATTTGCTTCAGAAGTGATGGTATTTTTTGTGAGTTACTTTTGCCGATACCAAATATTTTCAACTGATACTTACTCATTTTATTTGGTCAAAGTATTAATGCCAAAAGTACTTGGTTTCCAGATGAAAGTATCGAGTAGCTACTTGTATTTACTTGTATCGCAACATCTTTACAATGAACTACTATTTTTTTACTTCCGATTGAATAACACCATAAAATATTGTGTTATTCAATCGGAAGTAAAAAAATAGTAGTTCATTGTAGAGATGTTGCGATACAAGTAAATACAAGTAGCTACTCGATACTTTCATCTGGAAACCAAGTACTTTTGGCATTAATACTTTGACCAAATAAAATGAGTAAGTATCAGTTGAAAATATTTGGTATCGGCAAAATTAACTCACA
Source organism: Merzomyia westermanni (assembly GCA_949987695.1). Taxonomy (NCBI): domain Eukaryota; kingdom Metazoa; phylum Arthropoda; class Insecta; order Diptera; family Tephritidae; genus Merzomyia; species Merzomyia westermanni. The sequence continues at coordinate 122,005,588 of OX465290.1, forward strand.
AAAAATACCATCACCATAAAATATTGTGTTATTCAATCGGAAGTAAAAAAATAGTAGTTCATTGTAAAGATGTTGCGATACAAGTAAATACAAGTAGCTACTCGATACTTTCATCTGGAAACCAAGTACTTTTGGCATTAATACTTTGACCAAATAAAATGAGTAAGTATCAGTTGAAAATATTTGGTATCGGCAAAATTAACCCACAAAAAATACCATCACTTCTGAAGCAAATGTACGAATGTCAAAACGAAAGTAGTGAGAGGGCAATTTGGTGCAATGTTCGCTCAACTCAGTCATTTGAATTCGAATTTCATTTTCGTGGTAGCGTTATTTCAATTAAAAGTTTAGATTCTGGGGAACAACAATTTGTTGAAGAAATGCATTTGTTTTACGCCTTTACCTACAAATTTAAATTTTTCATATTTGTATATATAAAATGGCGCCGTCCTCTAAAGTGTGCAAATATTTCAATAAGTGTAACTCGTCAGAAGCGTCCTTTAAATTGTGCTTGAAGAAGGTCCGATTTTGTGGAAATACATCCAATTTACACACTTTGGGGAAGCATTTGGAAAAACTTCTATTTCTCGACAATATTCCAGAACATGAATTTTTCAATTTTTTGATTATCTTCCTTAACATATCTAACATGTATTATTACAAAAAGGATTGAATTTAAATGAGAGTATTAATAATATATTTTATTGAAATAGATTTTCAAAAATGTGTTCTTTTTTTAAATTTAAAATGCTAGAAAGTTCTAGTAAACCAATCTTCGAAACGAATATATTCCCCTTCTTTTTATTTATTTGCTTTCTGGTTATGGAATTCGGTGCTTTTTTGCATTTGCGTCACTGCAAAACTAGCTGGCGGGATATGAGTAAATAAAAGTACATATCGATACTCTTTGGTTGGTATCGGCTTGGTATCGATACCTTTTCAGAAAAATACTTCCAAGTAAAAGTATCGATACTTACGTTTTTTTCTACATCCCTAGTTCATTGACTACTATCTCATTAAATCTATCCCACCAACCCTTTCAATTTCCCGGAAGAAGAGAACAACCAACCATCAACGCAAAAAAAGAAAATAAAAAAAGACGAACAGTTAGTCATCCTCGGCCACGCAATTAGAACGGTAAGTGAACACTGATAGCTAGCCATCTTGACAGCTTCAGAAGTGTGCCGAAAAGAAAATCCCCGCCGCGAAAATTAAAAGTGATTTTTCTGGTGTAAAAGTAGCTCGGATAAATTCAATAAATTTAAAATACAATTAAAGATAGTACATAAGGTACAACATAACAATATCGTGTTTAAATTCTACATACGAGTATATGGGTACATGTGTTGAAAGTGTTTAAGAACGTACACAAGTTGAGACTTGGGGTGCATTCGAGTTACGTAATAACTGCTGCAGTATTGCAACCCTGTTGCACGTTTGCTACTGCTTTGCTGATACTCAGCTGATGTGTTGCTTTGGTGTTGCTTGTTTTGCCAAAACATAATATGATTATTTGAAGAAATATGGAAATTAATTTAATTCTCGATGAAATCGAGGCAAGCCAGAAAAATTTGTTTATAAATATTGGAAAACAGCGAAGAATTGCCAAAAAAAAAGCGGAACCTTCTATTGGGGGAAATTGTGAGGAGAAGGCGAGTAACAAAAGTAAAAAACTTTTTCAACACCATTGAGTAGTACGATGGCGATGTATTCTTTTCCCACTTTCCCACTGACTCGAGACACATTTGCAGTAAGTATTATAATTAAAAACTTATTGTTTATAATATAACCAGCGTTCTTGATTTGTTTAGAAACTTACGGATGCTCTGCAGCCGCATTGGTCAACGTTGGACACTCGCTACTCCCTAAAACAATCGCTGTATCTTACTTTATGGAAGCTAAGTAACAGCCGCGTTACGTACCGAGAACTCTCTGATAGATTCAGCGTTGGAAAGGGCACAGCGCACAAACTTTTTCACATGACCATCAAAACAGTGTGCCATCTAAAAAATGAAATTATTTGGCCCACGGTTGTTGAGCAACAAAGAGTCATGAAAGACTTCCAATCAAAAAGAACAAATCCGTTTCCCTTTGTTGTTGGATGCATGGATGGAATTCTTTTTAAAATAAACACCCCCAAAAAGGACGCAAGCAGCTATTACGATCGTAAAGCAAATTTTTCAATAACTATTCAGGTAAAATAACGCATAAGCATACCGTGCTAATTTATAAAATTTTAAACTTATTTTTCTACCTAGGCTATATGCGATAGCAATCTACGATTTCTAGACGTCTTCATCGGCTATCCTGGAAGTTGCCATGATGCTAACGTCTGGAAAAATAGCCCAATTTATCAAAAAATTACCTCGGGAGAAATTCAGCTTGCGACCGGGGCCATAATACTAGCAGATTTGGCTTATCCGCTGTCAAAATATTTGATGGTACCGTATAGGGATAATGGCCATCTCTCACCAGAAGACAAAAAGTTTAATTACTACCTCAGTTCCACACGAGTATTAATAGAACAGTCGTTCGGCCTTTTCAGGCAAAAATTCAAAATACTCAACCACATCGATGTTTCAACTATAAAGGGTGCTTCTAAAATTGTTATAGCCTGCGCCATATTACATAATTTTATTTTACGCCATGGTGAGGATCCAGCCTCAGCGGATATGGATATTTACAGCCACCAAAACATCAACATGACCGATACAATTACTGTTGCCGAAAATATAAGCGAAGTTAATGAAGGTATCACAATAAGAAATGAATTAAAAATGTTATTTTGTTCATAAATGATTATTTATTAATATTATTATTAATATTGGCTTTATTTCATTTGCTATAAGCTAGTTAATAAATAAATAGTGTTTACTAGGCCCTTCAGATGTAGCACTTATGTTGTCTTCACGCAACGAGTTTAGAACGCCAATTTTTCCCCTCTCTATCTCGAGCTTTTCCTTTTCTAGTTTCAGTATCTCTTCATGGCGTTTTTGCTCCTGATCAGCCTCCTCTTTAAAAAATGACAATGTTTCGTTTGTCGGCTTCCTAGGACGTTTTCTTGCGCTTGCAACGCAACTGTCTGAGTCACCTTCACTTTCCTCGCATATGGGATTTCCCAAGGAGCACTGTAAATTTTCCGGTGGAGGCTGAATTGAGTGCAGGGTCCCATAAACCGCGTCAAACTCGTCAAAGTACTCCCAGTTTGTGGCGTCTCTTCCGGTTGCATTATTTCGCTTTTTTATGCGTTTATACGAGGACAGCACGTTCAGAAACTTTCTTTGGATTGTATCCCTAGTGTCTGTGTCCTCGGGACTCACGGCTTTCATATCATCAAGCACTCTACCCCAAAGAAACGATTTTTTCTTTTTGCCGGCAGCAAATTCAGCCTCCATATCAAGCCGACATCTCACAAGGAGCTTGGTAGCTGCGTTACCCGATCTTTCACTAAAAAAAGTAAAAAAAGAAAAAAATGTTTAGTATAAACTGAAATAATGTTTAATGAAGCACAATTATACAAACCTTTCTTCGTCCATTACGTTGTGCACACCAAATTTTTTTGTTGCCGGTTGTTTGCATAAATTGCGCGCAAAAAGTGACAAACGAACGTCATGCTGTTGCCAGTGTTGCCAGAAATTTGCGCAGAACGTGATACTTTGCCAAATTTCCAACACTGCGGTTGTGATTACCATCTCGAATGCACCCTTGCTTTGAAATAAACGGTGATTTTAAAATTGTGAAGCAGTCACCACGCATAAGTAGATACATATGTATATGGTATAGGCATATATATACATACATTTGTTGGTGTACCTCGTCAATATACATATGTACAATAGTTGGTGTATAAGGAGTTAAATTTGCGTACATACATTCGTTGTTGTACCGCGTTAATATACGTACATTTGTTGGCGTATACGAAGTATATACACATATACATACGATAAACGGAGAAAGAAAGTGATCGGTTAAATTTTAAAAATGTCGTGTTACAACATGAATTTTCGTAGCATGAAAGTTAACGAACTGCGCTATAAATGTCGCGATATGGGCTTGCAAACACAAGGCAACAAAAATACGTTGTTCGAAAGACTGGAAGCAAATACAAAAACGCACGCAAACGACAACTTTGTGAGTGCAAACGAAACGATGTTAGACAGAATTAACACATTAGAAAAGACAATTTTTGAGCTTCAAAGGCAAACGCGAAATGAACATGAGGTGCAAAATCAAAGCACATATCCGTAAAGAGAATCCGTTTCTCACAGTCATTTTTTCGCCCATAGGTTGTGTCTTCACCACTGCTGAATCAGGTAGCACCGAGTATAAATGGTTGTGTAGCAAATGCCTACACGAATGCTTCGCTAGTAGCAACGAACATACACACGCCAAGTATGTTTACAACTACACATACGCCATTTGCATGAACCAATTATACCCCTACCAACCATACGCAGATAAAAAAATGGATAAAACATAGGTCGCGCTATCCACAAATGAAGATAAAAAAGTGGATAGTTTTGTATGGGCGGCGTGCAGATATTATCCACTTTCCCCTTGCATATGGCGTGTACATGTGATTACGCATCGCACTCGCACTCATTCTGAAACGCCATTAAAAAATAACATAGCTGCACTCCTCTAACTAAAAAATTTCCCAAAACAAACCGGATAGCACAGCAAAGATTGCATTCTTTTAGGCACTGCATGGGTTGCCATCCTGTTAAATTCTATACCCATAAATCTATAAAAAAATTTCCAATCAATTTTCAAAAAAGGTTTTTTTTTTTGATATTTTTATTTATTTATAAAAAAATGTATTTCACATAGTAAATATTTACATATATAATACATAGACACCTAACTAAACCAAAGTTGAATAAATAAAGTAAAATTAAATGAAATGAATGTAATCAAATGAAATAAAATAAAATGAAGTAAAACTAAATGAAATTAAATGATATTAAATGAAATGAAATAAAATAAAATAAAATGAAATTAAATTAAATGAAACGAAATCAAATGAAATAAATAAAATGAGGTGGAATCAAATGAAATGAAATGTAAAAAAATTAAATGAAATAAACAAAAATGAAATGAAATTACATTAAGTGAAATGAAATTGGATCAAACGAAAACAGGTGGAATGAAATGAAATCAAACGAAATAAAATAAAGTGAAGTGAAATCAAATAAAATGAAATGAAATGTAAAAAATGAAATGAAATGGAATGAAATGAAATGAAATGAAATCTAAAAAATTAAAACAAACAAAATGAAAATAAACTAAATTACAAGAGCGCCCGCTATGGAGGAGAGGGTGACCAGGGAAGGCTAAACCAAAGGGGTCATTGGTTCCATTACGTCACTTCTCTATACGGAGAGAAAGAGAAGAAAAATTAGTTAGGATCCAATTAAATATAGAAACTAAATAAAAATACTTGTGTAAGAAAACAAAACCCCTAATAAGGCCCCTTTGGACTCCAACGAGCCTTGAAGATCAATTCGTACGATGCCTAGTGTCGCTCCTCCTACGCAACAGGTACGCTGTGTGCAGGACACCACAAAGTTTAGGTGGCGTTGTGTATATGGGCACTGCTATTCCAAGGCCATTATTCCATAATTAGAAATAGATTTCCATAATTAGAAATAGATTTCCATAATTATAAATAGATGTTTAATGACAATGGCGTCTTAAACAGAAGATGGTACTACAGATGCGACCGGTGCTGACATATGGCTCTATGGTATGGGAGAAAGCCTATGGAACGAACCAATATCTTAACAGCCTACAAAATGTCCAGCGCAGTGCGTATATACGTAAACTCGTTATAACGTCAAAGGGTTCGACTAGCTCTTACCAATTGCGAAGATAGACGCACTTCACGGACGACTGCTAACCGCCTCTACATCTTGGCTGTTGAATTTAGGGCGTTATCGGTTATCTTCGACTGCCCCCTTTAAAATCATAGAATTTATTAGCAATATTACTATTATTATTAATAATGGCTTCAAATTATAGTACTTACTTGATTGTTTTTATTGAATAACAAATTTTGAACAAACATTTTAAAATATATTTCTTATTTTGACAGAAGCTTTAATTCATGGAAATAGCTGTTTAATTTCCCTTTGTTATGGCTTTGTGTTTAGTTACTAAAATCTTACTATTTCATTCACACTAATAGAAATAGCAATAGTGAAAAATCATAATGATTTTTGTTTAAGAAAAATATCCCAGAAATATGCGTTGGTGTTGGTATGGAGGAGGAAAAAATAGAGATGGTCTTGGAATTCGATAAGAAAATTACAAAAAGTGGATAGCCATGGTTGGTAGGGACAATACGAAGCCATCAATTTTGCCGCCATAATGTGAATAAAACAGCTAACTTTTTGTGACGTATGCAGGGTTCATGTACGGCCCAATCAATTTTTGTTTATTCTGTGTGAATACACGTTTGCTTGTTCAAATTGTTCAAAAATAATATTATATGTGCGTTTAATTAATAAAAATGAAGTGCGCAGTGTTAAACTGTACAAATTCCCATAAAACCAAAGATAAAAAAGTTGATTTTTTCAACTTTCCAACTAATGAAAAACTCCAACAAAAGTGGGTCCATTTTTGCCGGCGTGCTGCAAATGTTAAAAATGACCGAATTTGCAGTGAGCACTTCCTTCCAACAGACTTCGAAATTTGAAATGGGCAAAGATTAATTTTGGTAATTGTTTCGTTTAGGAGACAACTGCTAAAACACGTCAAAAAATATTGGAAGAGGTATCAAACAACGTGTTTTGACTTCGGTATCAACAATCCGAAAGCGGATTTTAAATTTTTTGTTTCAGTGAAAAGTTATTTCCAAAAAACCCAAAAATTACCCAGGTCCGATCCCAAACAGGGGGCTTAATCCAAGGTATTTAAGTGCAGAACCACTTTTTGCGTAAGCGGCCTTCGGCCGCGCTTCAAAAAAATAACCCTTAACCGGTCCAACACCGGCTACGCGGTCCACAGTATTTCTCCGCAGAACACACTTTTTGCACTTTTCGGTCCACCCTTATCTGTGATTACAACAACCACATGAAAATGACAAAAAAGTTTCAACTTTGATTGCAAATATCTCTTCACTGAAACCAAAACGCGAAAATTCGCTTCCGGATTATTGTTACCGAGGTCAAAACGCGTCTTTTGATACCTTTCCCGATAATTTCGGACATGTTTTAGCAGTTGTCTCCTAAAGGAAACAATTACCTTCATTTTAATTAATAATAATAAATAAAGATTTTACGGAGGTAATATCCATAGGATTCGCGAAATGCAGAGAACTTAAGCCAGGTGCTGTACCGTCTGTGACCGAATCTATAGCTCGGAGTAACCGAATCACACAACGAACAAATAAACAAATTGTTGCAGAGCTCCTGAAGGTAGGCACAGAAGTAGTTGACACCATGAACGTGACTTGCAACGAACTAGAAAGTTCTGTTGTACTATCAAATGTATAGGGTGTTTTTTTCACAGGTTTGTTTTTCGAATAGAGATAAAACTGGCATTTTGTGGTCAAATCTGGCAACTCTAATGTCATTTATGTTCAGTTTGGTTTGCCATTTCATCATGAACAGGTTGACAAAAGAACAACGCTTGCAAATCGTGCAAATTTATTTCGAAAATAATGGTTCAGTTCGCGAAGTTTACCGTGAGCTCCGTCCATTTTATGGTCGACATAATCGTCCATCAGAGCAATTAATTCGGTTAACCATGGATCGTTTTCGCACTACGTTTACTCTATGTGATAATACGCATCCGCAGAGACGTCGAACAGTGCGCACCGAAGAAACAATTACCGCTGTAGAGCAAAGTGTTGAAGAGGACCCGAATGAATCGATTCGCCACCGTGCACAGCAATTGGAGCTTTGTCCATCAACTTTATGGAAGATTTTGCGCAAAGATCTTGGCTTGCGACCTTACAAGATCCAGCTTGTGCAAGAATTAAAGCCGCGAGACCATGCAATGCGTCGTGATTTTGGTGTATGGGCCGAAAATGAGATTGATTTCGATGCTGATTTTCATCGCAAAATTTTGTTCAGTGATGAGGCTCATTTTTGGTTGAATGGCTACGTCAACAAGCAAAATTGCCGCATTTTGAGTGAAGAGAATCCACATGAGACCCTTGAAGCGCCATTACATCCACAAAAACTGACTGTTTGGTGTGCTTTATGGGCTGGTGGAGTCATTGGGCCATACTTCTTCCGCAATAATGCTGGAGAGGCAGCTACCGTTAATGGAGACCGGTATAGAGCCATGATAACCGACTATTTTGTTCCCGAATTGGATGGCATGAATGTGGATGAGTTGTGGTTCCAACAAGACGGCGCTACATGCCACACAGCGCACGTCACAATCGATTTATTGAAGGAAACATTCGATGAGCGCATAATTTCGCGGAATGGACCTGTCAATTGGCCACCAAGGTCGTGTGATTTGACACCATTGGATTATTTTCTTTGGGGATATGTGAAGTCGCTCGTCTACACCAACAAACCAGAAACGTTAGGGGAATTGGAAGCCAACATTCGTGGCGTTATTGCCGACATACGGCCCCATATGCTCGAAAAAGTGGTTGAAAATTGGACCTGTAGAATTGGCTTTATTCGAGCCAGCCGCGGCGGCCACATGCCCGAAATCATATTTAAACATTAATGGCATAAAATTATCCTTCCAACAAAGCCAAATTGATGGACCTTAAAACGATTTTCTTGTGCTTTATTTCAATTCGAAATTCTATACCCCTAAAAAAACACCCTTTATATGTAATCCTATCTGCGCAATGTGTTTGAATTCCGTCAAACATTATAAGTGCAAATGTAATTCCTGGGCATGCACAGGTATTTTTTGTGTTAGTATATATGAATATATGTAAACACACAATTATACAATGAAAAGAAATCATTATTTTGAGACTTTTATGAATATTTCTTACATTAGTTGTGTCTCTGATATATATACATATATTTTCATGTTCGCTCTGTTTAATGTGGAGTATGCTCATATATGTAAATCCTATCTGCGCAATGTGTTTGAATTCCGTCAAACATTATGAGTGCAAAATGTAATTCCTGGACCTGCGCAGGTATTTTTTGTGTTAGTATATATGAATATATGTAAACACACAATTATACAATGAAATGAAATAATTATTTTGAAACTTTTATGAATATTTCTTATAATAGTTGTGTCTCTGATATATATACATATATTTTCATGTTCGCTCTGTTTAGTGTGGAGTATGCTCATATATGTAATCCTATCTGCGCAATGTGTTTGAATTCCGTCAAACATTATGAGTGCAAAATGTAATTCCAAATCGTTTTCAATGATATTAACAAGGAATCAATATTGAAGAACTCATGATGCACCACGCCCCTGCAATTGAAGAAAACTGTCAGCAAAACTTTCACATTCGACCGAACTTGGCGCGCTTTTTTCGGTCTTGGTTCGTGCGGCAGCTTCCATTGAGATGATTGAGCTTTGGTTTCCACGTCATAACCATAAACCCACGATTCGTCACCAGCTTTGACCCTCTGGAGCAAATTTGGGTCGTCGCAGACAGAGTTTAACATCTCATTAGCAATGTTCATGCGATGCTGTTTTTGGTCACAATTGAGCAATTTTGGTACGAATTTCGCGTAAAAATCGAAGACGATCCAAAACACGTGCAAGCAAAGCAGCTGTCAACAATTAACTGAACATTCAAAATGGCCGAGCTTGTCGGCATAAGTGAGAGACATGAGTACCAACATAACGCCACAAAAAATTCGAAATTCGAATATACGTAACCAGCGAAAATTCAAAATTCGCGATACTTTTTGAACACACCTCGTATTGTATAACATTAGTAAACTGTGTAATATATTCAAGGTGGCGTAATTGAAGAGGAGAGCTGTCTACTTTAGAATTTAGAACATGGGTTAAAGGGTTATGATCGGTATAAATGATAAACATTCTACCTTCACGAGCATGTTTGAAATGTTTAACTGAATTGTAAATAGCTAAAAGCTCCCTATCAAAAGTAGAATAATTACTTTCTGTTGGAGTTAGTTTTCCTGAAAAATTGTTAGTCTTTTGTTGTAAGACAGCTCTTATTGTAACGTTTGATGCATCTACAGCTAAAGATAATAATATGCCATTTTTGTCAAAGTAAGTAAGTAAAGTAAAGTATATTTAGCAAACAGTTTTTTAATGTTTTCGAAAGCAACAGTGGTTTCATTTGTCCAATTCAGTTGTTTCAGTTTATTTTTTACAGAAAATGTTAACATTTTATACAGAGGACTGAGTGCTGCTGCTAACATTTTAGCGTAGCGATGGTAATAATTAACCATGCCTAAAAATTTTTGTTATTTATAAATGGAAGTTGGTTTCTCAAAATTTGTTATAGTTTCTAATCTTTCTAAAGAGGGTTTAATACCTTCACAGGAAATTTCATAACTTTAAAAATTTAATTTGTCTACACCAAACATGCATTGGAAGGTTTGATATTTAAATTGTATTCTTCAAGTCTTTTAAATATTAATTTTAAATGTTGGATTTCATTGTCACTAGCAATTAAAAAATCGTCAATAGAAGTAAATACAAAATCAAAATCAGAAAACACTGAAGCATTTGAGCAATATTTCGTAAACCAAAGGCATACGAACGAGCTCAAACGTTTCAAATGGAGTAGTAATTGCAGTTTTGTGGATGACTTTGTAAGGTTTATTTTTTTGATTGTTTATTCAACTTTGTTTTAAATATACTTTGCAGTTTTATTAACTTTACTTTTTTAAATTATGTTACCCATTTTGCAATGAAAATTTTTTGATTATCTGTACGCACTATATAGGCCGTTATATAGCTACTCGTCCAAGGTTCTAAATGAGCTTAGTACTTATGGCTTTAGAATTTACTGAAAATTATGTGTTCGAATTTTCAAAAACGTAATAAGAAGAACTCGTAACCCAGAATTTGTGAAGAAGGCCTCGGGCAAGGGTCCCTCCATTGACGAACTCTGCACTAGAATCAACAGTTACCTCCGTGACCTTTCCAGCTTCTTCACCGAGCGAAATCTGACCCTATCTAAGACTAAATCGACGGCGACCTTGTTTACGACATGGCATGCGCAGATGGGGCAAGAGTTCAATTTCCACGTAGACGGAGTACCTCTACCCACTGTCAACCACCCGAAGATCTTGGGTGTGACATTTGACAACGGCCTCACCTTCGCTGGTCATGCCACCGCAATAGCCTCAAAGGTACAGAGCCGTAATAAGATCCTCAATTCACTGGCCGGCAGTACTTGAGGAAAAGACAAAGAAACAGTGCTTGCTACATATAAGGCTATTGGCCGACCGGTTATTGACTACGCTGCGCCCATATGGTCGCCCAACCTTGCTGACACCAATTGGAGGAAATTGCAAGTCTGCCAAAACACCGCCATGAAGAGGCAAAATTGCTCAATATTAAAGAGCACGCGGAACGCTTGAGTAGACAGTTCCTTCTGTACTGTCATGAACCCAGTCATCCAAATCGACATCTATTGGATGTAGCACCGCCCGCCAGAGACATAAGCATACATCTTCGTGAGCACAACGATGAGATCCGGCACCACATCTCTTTGCCGTATGATCTGCGGAACCATAGCTCCAAATGACCTCCACACTGAGTCGGTAGACAGATCCCTCAGATCTCTTCCTGTGAATACCGTTATCAGTACTCAGCCGGCTGAATTGGCTGAAGAGGAGCGTTTACTTCCGAGGGAGAATAGAGTCATGCTAGCACAACTTTGCTCTGGATATTGTAATAGGTTAAACTCTTACTTATCCAGACTGAACCCCAACATACCAAACACATGTCCTGCATGTGGTATGCCCCCTCAGGATACCAAACATCTCTTCTCCTGTTCAGTCGAACCTACTCTTCTAACACCTACATCGCTTCCAGCAAACGCAGAAGATCCAATCTTTTGGTCCAGTGTAGGGTTCGAACCCAGCCCGTAACAAGAGACAATGGAGCAACCCAGCTGCCAGGGTTTGCTCCTAGGATGACAATTTAAGGGTGGGACGGGACAGATTGGACAGGGTTAACAACAACAATATACTTACCTCAAAAAAAAATAACCCAGAATTGTCAGACAATAATCGAGCGGTAGTGTTTATTTTGTTATTGTTTATTCAACTTTGTTTTAAATATACTTTGCAATTTTATTCTCTCTCTATGGCGCGATATACAACAGGTATATCATCATAAACCTCCTAAGAGATTTTTGCGCCAAGCTTCTCTTCCAATTTGTGGTGTGCCGATTTGAATTTTTCCCTACAAATTGGTGGGACCTACAGTTTTTTGCCGACTCCGAACGGCATCTACAAAGGAGACGAATTTTTTTTGCTGAGAAGCCTGTCATGGCCGAAATACACTCGGAGAGTTTGCCAAACCACTGCCGAGGGGCGACCCCGTTTTGAAAAACTTTTTTCAAATCACTTTTGATGTTACCTGTACCAGGGCTCGAACCATGGACCTTCCGTGTGGTAGGCCGGCAACACTACCTTCACACCACGGCGGCCGCAATTTTATTAACTTTACTTTTTTAAACATATTTAAATTATGTTATTCATTTCACAATGAAAATTTTTTGATTATTATAATTTTTAAATTGATTTAAAAAGAACGAATTTGCAATAAATCGAAATTGGTCAATTATTAAATATTTAATTTTAAATAATTAATGGATATTAAATGTCCGCATTGGTGATCCTAAGAATCTTCAATCCACAAACTTCCGATAAAGCATCGTTCACTCTAAATCTGTACGCACTATTTAGGTCGTTATATAGCTACTCGTCCAAGGTTCTAAATGAGCTTAGTACCCAGGGAAAATTATGTGTTCGAGTTTTCAGTTTGACTGATCATCAATTAGAGTTTTAATGGGCGATGGAATACGAAAAACCCAAATTAATTCTGAACAAATTTGTATCGAATTCTACTTGGTCGGGTTCAAAAATCGCGAAAAAATTTAAATTGTTAAAAACCACTGTATGTAGTGTAATAAATAGATATAAAAAAACGTTGAGCATAGAAAAAACTAAAATTAGAAAAGTAATAAGAAGAACTCGTAACCCAGAATTAGTGAAGAAGATACTTACCTCAATAAAAAGTAACCAAGAATTGTCAGACAATGATGGAACGAAAAACTTTTGTACCAGTATAAGTAAAGCTAGACGTATACGATTAGATGCGGGCCTCAAGACCTACCGCGCAATAAAATACCCAAATAGGTAAGATAAGTCGAACACTTTAGCGAAAAGACGTATGCGATTGCTATATGATAAAGTTTTTACAAAGTTTAAAGGCTGTATTATTATGATTGAATAAACTTATGTCAAACTTGACGGCACTCAACTACCTGGTCAAAAGTTTTACGTGGCAAGTAAGCGGGAAATGTCGTGTCAAAATACAAGTATAAAAAGGAAGATAAATTTGCGAAAAAGGTTATGATTTTGCAAGCAATATGTTCCTGTGGACTTAAAAGTCGTGCATTTGTAACACCGTCCACAATGACCTCGCATATTTATATAAAAGAATGCCTTGAGAAAAGATTATATCCTTCCATTAGACATCGCAACTCTCCTACTATATTCTGGCTAAATTAAGTCAGCATTCACTACTCTTCCGTTGCCATGAATTGGTATCAAAGCAAGGGAGTGAATGTTATACCAAAAATCATTAATCCACCTAATTGCCCCCAGCTCTGCCTAATAGAAAAGTTCAGGGCGATGGTCAAATAAAGTTTGAGGAGAAGTGGCAAGGATATAGAAAAATATGAATTAATATTGCCTCTTTGCAATCAACATGCGGCTAAAGTGACAAGAAAGACTGTTCAAAAAATGATGTCTTCTAATAAAAAGAATGCTCGTAGGTTCTTACATAGCAAACATTTTTAATATTTTTATAAATAAAATTAAGAGCTTAATAAATGGTCTTTAGTAACACATTTAAATGTTTAGCGTTCAATAGGTTCTTACGGAATTGCGGTATACTCTCTGCGTACAGAGTGAACGATGCTTTAGTGCGTGCCACTTCCCTACATTAAACAATCTTTATATCCTGAAAACCTATTAAACAAAGCCAAAAACTTCTGATAACTCTATAATTTTCAAACCTATGAACGAATATAACATCTACAATCTGCAATTTAAACTTCCGATCCTGTGGAATGAATTTAACCATAAGCCCAACTACATTTTTAATAAAAATTCATGGATGTTTTACAACCAAAAAACAACAGCTGTCGACGACACGAGGTATTGAAACTGAAACAACCCCGTCACTTCAGCATATCAACAACCATAAAAACAAACCCAATGTCAAGCTCGAATTCAACTTCGAATTTCTTCAATCTCAATAACAATCAGAGTAGTAATTCTATTCAATTCAATAAACGCCCACTCCAAATGTAATCTGCTACCAATATTACATTGACGGTTTCACTGGAGGTGGAGTAAATGTAGGGAATTCCACTTTGTCCTTAATTACTTTGTATTTTCGTAAAATATGAAAGTAACAATATATGTGTGTCATAAGTTTCAAATGAAAATTTATGTGATTAAACATTCGGTATTACATCTAAAAATGTTTTTTGATAAATAAAATCAAAATGTAATTATTTAAATTATGTTACCCATTTGATAGTATGATAGTAGTCAAATCGATAGTTAAGTCGTGAATATTGGTAATGGATATCGATCCGGTATAGCAATAAAATTTAATCTTGTTGTTGTTGTTGTTAACAGTGCTTCGCCCTGCCCAATGGGCTCGATCACTCTAAATTGTCATCAGGCTCTTCTAGAGGAAGTCCGAGGAAACGCACAGTTTCCACAGGGTTGGACCAGAGGGATGTAGGTGTTAGAAGAGTGGGTTCGACTGAACAGGAGAAGAGATGTTTGGTCTCATGAAGGGACATACCACATGCAGGGCATGTGTTTGGTATGTTGGGGTTCAGTCTAGGTAAGTAAGAGTTTAACCTATTACAATATCCAGAGCGAAGTTGCGCTAGTATGACTCTAGTCTCCCTCGGAAGTACACGCTCCTCTTCAGCCAATTCAGGTGGTTGAGTATTAATAATGGGATTCACAGGCCGAGATCTGAGAAATCTGTCTACCGACTCGGTGTGGAAGTCATTTAGAGCCCGTCTATGGTTCCGCAGAGCAAACGGCAAAGAGATATGGTGCCGGATCTCGTCGTAGTGCTTACGAAGATGTCTCCTTATGAATTTTGAGTTTAATTGGAACAAGACGTCGAGGTTTAGAAAAAGGAAAAACACCTTTTGCTTCAATCCTATGAAACGTACTCGCATGGTGTTTTACTTTTTTGATGTAGTCTGGTTCAAATGTAATTAAAGGAAATTCATTTATCGATGAGGTACATCTCAACGGTACTATTAACATTTTTCGGAATAAGAGTTGCACTATCGTCGAGATATGCCCATTCAACATTAGGTAGATTAAAGTCACCTACGATGCAGAAGTTATTACCATCCTGATTGCGTACTACATCAATAACATTATCTACATGCGATTTGTAAAGAGACTCACTACTAGATGGAGGTATATACGAAGCACAGATAAAAATCTTAGATTTACCAGCTATAGACACACAAAGTTGGTCCAATAAAGAATCGCTATCACTCAGATCCACAAGCGTTGAATGTAAATGCCGGCGTACGGCGATTAAGACCCCACCGCCTCTGGATAGGCCAGTTTTCAAATAATCGCGATCTTTGCGGTAGACGTTAAATAAGTTGCAATCGAAAAATTCGCCGTCATGAAAAGAAGAGTTGAGCCAGGTCTCCACGAGCACGAATACATCATACTCAGAATGCGAACTCAAATTAAATAGAGTATTCGATTTAGTACGCAGGCCAGATACATTATGAAAGTATATATTAAGATGCGACGATCTTATACCGGCTGAATGACCTATGGACTTGGTCCTACTTTTCCGACTTTCCGAAAAAAACGGAAAGGTCGAAGACTTACATTTTTTGGCCAGATTTCCGCATCTAGTACCTTATCGTAAAACCGATCCGGGATTCCCAACTTGAAGCTCACTCTACTCAGTGCGTCCAGCTGGGTATCAAGTCTTAATAATGGGAAGCACTTAATGAACTTAACCGCTATGTCGGCATGTTTGGACACATAGCTTTTGACATCATCCGCGGATACTTCGGGCGAGAAAGAGGCCACATGGAGCCATTTTAGTTTTGAGGAGACGGATAGTTCGTTGTTGTCGTTTGCACCAACAATAAGAGGCTTACCCAGAGTGCGACGATTGCTTATAGCTGCAGTTCTCAGATTAACGGAGGTAGGTGACCCAATATGCTGAATTGAATTAATACTCCCAGCATCAGTAGTAGTCGCGGTTTTCATAGTTGCGCCATTAGCAGCACCAGAGTCAGCTGCAGAATTCTTGGAAGTTGGCGTATATTGCTTTCGCGTCTTACTAGTAACCCTTTTTACGGCAGGGGCACCAGACGATGCATTAGAAATTGAATTAGGACTGAGACTTGGGGCAATAGCGGCAGCACTTGACGTCACATTTTCCACAACTCCAGTAGCAACAATAGTACTATATAATTGCGATGGTTGACTTTTCGTATGCACCAAAGGAAATGAACACGTCATCGTAGAAATAGTGTCAGTCGAAAGATAACTACTGGCCACTGTACTTTGGTCAACTGCAGTGAGAGAAGTTATGTTGTTGTTATCGGCAACAGTAGGAGGCGAAAAGTTACTTGAGGTACCACCAACTGCATCTCGAAGAGTTTTAATTACCGAAGTTAGGTCGATTATGTAGGCATCTTTCTCACTAACAGCAGATTTCAGTGAACAAATTTCAGCACTCAGTTGCCCACACTTTACCTCCATTAGATTCTTTAAATCATTAAGAGAGTTCAGAATGCGCTCATTATCTGCCTTGATTTCAGCAATTACTTTCAAAAGAGAAAAACGAGGCACTTGCGGCGTACCATTGTTATTAGTAATGCTATTGCTAGCGTCTAAGCTATTAGCAGTTAAAGTTGTCAAACCACTTTTCGCTCTAATGCACACTTTACAAACATATGTTTTTTCAACATCAACTGGACCAAGACCAATGCACTCCAAGTGAAAGAACTCTTTGCAGTTGTTGCATTGAGCTTTCGGTTGGGCGCGATCAACTTTTTGTGCACACACACACGGCATAATAGCCAAGATATATGTATAATTAGGAAATTGCACACAAATTTTTAATATAAATGTCACTATTTAAAAAGTTCACGGGCTTCATTTGGTGGTTTTACCACATTATAAATAGTTAAATAAGCAGAATAACAAGAGTCACACTATCTTTTAAAATCAAAACAATTCACGGAGCGAAAATAAAACACGTCCACTCACAACAAGAGCAGGTATTTGAATTATCTGATGATGTTAAATGAATTTGAATTTGTTGTGGCAACTTTCTAATCCACAATTTAAAAGGTAGGCTAGGTTAGGTTGGGTTGCAAGGGCTGAGCTGAAACATTAAGGTACAGCTCGACACTTAGGCTACCAATGGGCCCGTTGTGATACTCTATACGGTCTCAAGAGACCCGTTCCATGCCTAAATGGGGGGTTGAACCACCTCGTGGAATTAATAACTTAACTTCACATCTTGAATTCTCCGAAAGTTTATATAGAAACGGTTCACCTAGAATGGCCAACCGCCGTCTGCTAGGTGCTGGAAACTGACAAGGGAGGTGCTGGACGCTCTCCTCCTCTTCGGTACATCTGTAGCTGCGACAATAATTGAATTCTGTCTCTTATCAAGGAAGCTAAAACCGATTTGTGTAGAGTCAGAAGCGGCCGGGCCTGAAGGCCAGGTTAGCCGGGATGTCTCACATGTTGAGATGGCTGACCATCTTCCATTTGCATTTCTTATAGTGCTTGTGTTCACACGAAGCCTGAAGTGGGCCATGGGTATACCTATCGAATCATTTCCCGGAAGGATATGGTCAGTGGTACCTCTCCTGGCCAGTTCGTCTGCTCTGAAGTTGCCTACAATATCCCTGCCCTATATAAGGCTGATACTGAAGTGGTGTGCCATCTCGTTAAGAGGTCTGCGGCATTCAGTGACCGACTTTGTGTTGTCGACGAATGAGTCCAATCCTTTAGTGCGGCCTGGCTATCTGAGATAATAAAGACCCGTTTGCCATCATTAGGTATAGACACCAGATGGTTCACAGCTCTGTGTATCGCCAGCATTTCCGCTTGGTACACACTACAGTGATCAGGAAGGCGGAAAGAGACCTCTAGACCTCTAGACCCCAACCCGGTGAAAAGATTCCCGCTCCCACCTTCTCACAAGCTTAGAGCCATCGGTGAATATATTGAGGGCACCCGGGACCGTATGCTGCCTAAAAATCCAGCCTTGTCGTAATGGTATGTCCACTACATAGTTCTTAATGAACACGTTTTTTGACGTACAATAGTCAGTGCATGCAGGTATTGGGACTGGGGCGTTAGTGGCCATGATTCTGGCATGCCCACTAGTTCCATTTGTTCAGAGACCTGTTTCCCTTATGCGCAGTGCAGCGATGACAGCCGCTTCCTTCGCCACCAGGTCAAGAGGTGGTAGGTAAAATATTGTGTTGAGTGCTGCGGTTGGAGTAGAATAAAGGGCCCCGGTTATACAGAGCTCTGAACTTCTTTGCCTTTTTTTAGCATTTTAAGGTAGGTATTTTTAGCTAGTGCAGGCCAACAGACCAATACACCATATAGAAGAATCGGGCACACAATGGCTGTATATATCCAGTATACCACCTTAGGAGAGAACCCCCAGGAGATACCAATTACCCTCTTGCAGGTAAATAGTGCTGTTGCCGCCTTCTTGGCTCGCTCCATTACGTTGTAACTCCAGAGCAGCCTCCTATCTAGAATGACTCTTAAATACTTGACTAAATGCTAAAGACGTACCACCAATTCTTGGCGGTGTTTGACTTGGTATTTTGTACCTTCTTGTGAGGAGAAGAAGCTCAGTCTTATCCGGGTTAACTTCATACCTGAGGCTTTCGCCCAGTGTGAGATTAGATAATGCCCCTTCCATTAAATTGCAAAGAGTTTACGGGAATTTTCCCCGCATAATAACACCGATGTCATCAGCATACGCGATCATTTGGTGACCTTCTGTTCCATGAGTCGTAGTAGTTGGTTGACGGTAACCACCCATAATAGTGGAGAGAGAGCTCCTCCCTCCGGGCTACCTCTGTAAACGAGTCTGTGAATCAAGCTACCACCTAGCTCTGTTTTAATCCGCCTATCTGTAAGCAGATTGTGAATAAACTCTACCAGGCACGCGTCAACCCGCAGACCCGTCAGCGCCGAGATGATGGCTTCTGAAAGAACGTTGTTGAAGGCGCCGGCTATGTCTAGAAAAGCCACCTATAACGGATTCCAGTGAGTGCAAGGCAGTGTGAGTTGACCTGCCCTTGGTATAGGCGTGTTGAGCTTGCGATATACATAATGGGTCAATCAGCCTCTGGATGTAGTCTTCCAGGAGCCTTTCAAGAGTTTTAAGAAGGAAAAAAGATAGACTTATAGGCATATAATCATTTGGTTTTGAGTGGGAGGATTTTCCTGCTTCAAGGATAAAGACCACACTGACTTCCCTCCATGTTTCTGCTACGTAGTTTAGCCTCAAACAGATTATAAACATCTCCTTTAGCCAGGGTTTTATAAGATCGGCAGTATGTTGAATTTGAGCCGGGAATATTATTGACTTAAAGGTGGATAGAGCCCAGTCTAGCTTTTTATCATCTATGATTTCGTTTATTAGCTGATCCGAAGGTAACGCTCCACCAATAATATTTGCAGACACGCTCGCGCATGTCGGGAAGTGTGTATCCATAAGCAAGTTTATGGTTTCCGTGCTTGAATCCGTCCAGTTACCATCCGGCTACTGGACGTGGCTTAGCTGAGTTGGAGATTTCGATCGCACCTTCCTTAAGCGAGAGGCGGCGGATGTAAATTCAATCTTACCGAAGAAATCCACCCAGGAGGATCGCTTTTCCTTTCGGATTGCTTTCTTATACATGTTGAGTTTTGTCTTGTAGTTCGCCCATGATGATTCATGTCCGCCATGCTTTGCTTTGGTAAAGGCCTTCCTACTAGACTTCCTAAGCTTATCAAGATTAGACGACCACCATGGTGGTTTGTGGGCTACCTTCCTAGTCGGGCAAGCCTTATCTAAAGAGGTCTTGCATTGCTGACGGAAGTTGTTTACTAGCACGTCCAGCTCATTTTGTTCGTTGCAGCTCGCACCCCTTTTGATAGATGTTTACTTACAAGCTTCTTGTAGTAGCCTCAGTTTGTTCTTCTAACATTTTTAATATACTTAGGGTTTGTGTATGCCTCCGATACAGAGAAACTTATATACAGGGTGGCTAATGAAAGCCGCTACCAAAAAAAAATTAAATAACTTTTTTTCTATTTAATGAATCTGGTTAATTTTTTTTTTATTTTGCAGACTGACTTCTACATTTAACAAAAATGGATAACTGGGACACTGCAACAAGAATTTGGATTGTCCGCCGCTATCACGCACTGGAGTCCGTAGTTTCGGTTCAAAGAGAGTATAGGCGCACGTTTGGCGGCAATCCTCCGAGCAGATGGACCATAATAAGACTTGTAAACAATTTTGCCGAGCATGGGACAGTCAACAGAAGACCTTACCATCGAAACCCTTCAGTTCGAACGGAGGAAACAATCGCTGCTGTAGCTGCTGCCATACAAAACAATCCACGTGTTTCGACAAGAAGCTTATCTGCTCAAATGGGTGTATGCAGACAGTCATTACAGTCAATTATGCACAAAGATTTGGACTTATTCCCATATAAAATTCAAATGGCCAACAAACTGAACGCTGCAGACTTGCCGATTCGCTTGGAATTTTGCCAGAAGATGCTTCAAATGGTGGAAGAGGATGGAAACATGTTGAACTGTCTTTTCATGTCTGACGAGGCCCATTTCGATTTAAACGGCAACATAAACAAACAAAATTGTCGAATATGGAGTGCTTCCAACCCACAGATGAGACGGAATTGCATCCACTTCGTGTCACTGTGTGGTGTGCAGTTTCATCACGCTGCATTGTCAGGCCCGACTTCTTCGAAGAAAACGGTCACACCGTTACGGTGACTGGAGACCGTTACTTGAGCATGTTGAGAGAGTTTTTCTATCCAGAATTACGCCGAATGAGAATTTCTTTCAACTCTGTGTGGTTCAGCTCCTCATATAGCCCAACCTGTTATGACAGAATTGCGACGAAAATTTCCCAATAAGCTGATATCCAGGAACTCCACATTCCTTTGGCCACCCAGGTCGCCTGACCTTACTGCACCTGACTTTTTCTTGTGGGGTTATTGCAAACAGGAAGTCTTCAAAGCAAAACCAACAAATTTGAATGAACTAAGGAAATCCATTCGAGAAACAATTGCGGCTATTCCTGTCTCAACTCTCCAAGCAGTAATGAACAACTTTTTGGTAAGATGCCGCACATCCATCGACGAGCAGGGGGGGCATTTAAATTCCATTATTTTTAAAACTAATTAAGCTATATTTAATAAAATTTAATGAGCTTTAACATGAATAAAAGAAAAATGAATTCCATACACTGAAAAAAAAATTATTTGAGTTTCTTAATGTAGCAAAATTCATCAGCCACCCTGTACCTGTGGTCTGAAAAGGAGTGTTCCCTTAAAGCCCTACAAGGTACAATAAGGTCACTGAAGGAGTCCAACCCCAGAGTTATGTCAAGGACCTCTTCCCGATACCTTGTGAGTTGGGGTCATTTCCCCTATTACATATGCTTAGGTTAGTACCCAGAAGATAATTATATACAGACGCACCTCGATCATTTGTGTCAGTGCTGCCATATTGGGCATGATGAGCATTTGCGTTAGCTCCGAGAATTGTCAAAACTCCTCGCGGGTTCAATTCCCTCACGAATTTCTTGAAGTTATCCGGTGGTAATGAGCCCTGGTGATCATGGGCCAGATAGAAGGAAGCAAACTTGCACCTCCTACCCAGCCCCTCGACACTAATCGCTGTCAGATCTCCGTCACTACATTGGGGAAGAAGAAAAACATTAAGAGTAGACTTAGCTAGCAATAGATCTTATATGCTGGTGTCCCCAGCCCACAGATCCTATTGCCAGTGATCCACGGCTCTTGGACTGATGACAGGTGTAGCAGAAGCGCAGCGGTGCTGCTTTGCTATGATGAAGGCTTATTTGGAGGACCCTCATCATAATTGCTTCGCTCTCTCCTCCGTGAGGAGTAAAGCCTCCTCAGAGCCAAACTACCGTCTGAGCTTGAGCAGGCGTACCCACTTTGTTCAGCCGCCTTGTCCTCGACCACTCCCATCTCGTGATCTCTGGGGGGGTTCGTCCACCCCCACACGAGACTCTAGGTTGACCAGGGATTCAACATCGGCCTTTTATACTTGAAGGTTTACGTTCTGGAAGCTGTAGCTGACCTTATTATTTTTATTTTTAAATAATTTATTCTCCATTCTAAAAATTCACACCAGTGCCGGAGAAAGGGGGTAGGTTCACCCGGACAAGAGATCCGCATTGGCCGAGTAAGGCGGATTAGCATCGAAGGTCGCCCGGTATTCGATGCAGTCCGTTAAATACGGGGCTATTTAAGGGCCCCCAGCCAGGCTGATCTTCGGCACGGGTCGTATAACACCTTGATCCAGGCCTTGCAAAAGGAAAAGGGGTAGGGGGGGGGGGGGGGACCTCGCCGCTCGAATTTGCAGCCGAAGCGTTACCAGGTGTCACCACGAGCGGCTCCGCCCCTGCATGAGGCAGGAAGGGTGCAAAAACACCTTCGAATCGAGGCTTTGGGGTGACGATGGTGAGTGCAAGGCGCAAACACCCCATGAAAGACACCCGTTTAAAAGGTAACTCTCGACTAACTATTGAATTGGAGCCTAAAAGAGAGTTCATAAAACAAAATAATTCTGATGGTGAACGATCACCAAGTTCCATGTTAGCAAATAATTGTTCAAGTCTATTTTCTTCAGTGAGAGAAAATCTTTCATAAAGGGATTTTTTAACTATTTAAAATTTATTAACTAAAGGTGGTGGATTAATAACATCTATAATTTTAATAATGGTTTCTCGCTGAAGAGCATAAAGAACATTTTGCAATTTAATATTATCATCCCTTATATTATTAATTCGAAATTGTCCTTCAACAAGAACAAACCATGCTTCTGGACATTCTTCCCAAAATTGAGGTAATTGAATAGTTTTAATTTAATTTGTCTAAAGTTATCTCCATTTATGTTTGAATTAATGGTCTGTGTCATGTTTGTATCAGTGTCATTATGTGTATTGGTATCATTGCCAAAATGTGTATTTGTGTTATATGTTTGATTTAGCGGTATTGTATTATTTATGTTATTATTATTTATATTTTCTAAAAAAGTGGTAGAACGAGTGCATATTGGAGAACGTAAAAGCATTTAAAATTTAAATATTTAATAGTTCTCTGCAGTGAGAGTTCACAATTATTTGAGAAATTAATAACTAAATTGTTGTAAAATTAAATATGTGAAAAGTTAATAATATAAAATTATTAAAAATAATTTTGACAATTGTTAAATTATCATAAAAAACTTGCGTGAACTCCAATAATTTATGATAAATGTAAGCTGATTGTTGTTATTGTAATAGCTTCTTTGAAAAATTAAAGTTTCCTTGAAAGTATATGTGTAAGTTTATGGTACACATTGTATTGTTCCCACGACTAATCGCAATTACACTTATAGCTTGCGTTCTCGCTGACGGTGCTATAATTTTATCATATGTTTTTATTATACACTAGATTTGAAGGATTGATGATGCTTTTAATTTATAATATACAATTTGCTTTACTCAAAAGTTAGTTTAAACGTTGAACGAAGTTTTTATTTCCAGCTATCGATATTTAGTAGTTTTTAATTTAGTAACTGTTTCTTTCACATTACACATAAATTACACAATTTATTTCACATATGTTTATTGAATTAGTTCCTTTTTATTCAATAACCTTTAGAATGAGAAGCAGAAAAATAGCCGAATATACTCCTAAAGTTCGATTTGATACAAGACTTGAATGTTGCGGTATTAAATCACGTTACATCATTCATTTGTGAGGAGGTTTCCGTGCGTCAGAAAACGCTGTGCGTTTATATATGGCTGGATTGTTAGTTCGCAGGATCGCCAATTAAAGTTGTATAAAAACTATATTTATATTTTTCTATTTTAAAATAAAAAAATTTATTTTTTTAAGTTAAAATTTCAACAACCATAACTATCACAAAAATATTGTCTTTGAAAAATTTTATCTTTGAAATAAGCAATAAAATTATTTAACAAATACACAAAAAGAAAGTAAAAATAAACAAAGTATAAACAATTAATAATAATAAACCTTATAATGACTGCACTTCGATCGACAATAGCTAGAAGCTATCGTGTTGCTTATAGTTGGCTGGGTTTACCTAGTTATGACACTTTTGAAAACAAACCTACATAAGCACATACATATGCTCCACCGTATATTTTGTTTTCCTATAAGAGTAGACATTTGTGAAGTGTTTCAGGTTTTTCGACTTTCTCCTTTTTTTTGCTTTTCTGGTTGGCTTGCTGACATAAAGAAAAAAAGCACTGTATACAGTAGACCAGATTAGCGAAGCAAATAAATGTAAATATGCTTATTTGACAAACTTATTTCATTTCTGTATATTTGAGAACCGATCGGTTAAGAAATTGGCTAAATGTTTTTCTTGTTTTTTAGACTAGTCCGATCTAATAATTTTTTAATGCAAACGTTATTATTTCATAATTTTACCCGACGTTTCGCTAAAACTTTTTTAGCTTCTTCAGGGGCATTTTATTTTATTTTCTGCAGAAAACCCATAAATATAAACATAAATATAAATTAGTGTTTTGTAAAAACATACATATACACATATGTGGACACATAAATCACATCAAAAACGACTTACAATATTTATAATTACATTGAACGAATTAAAATTAACTAATGAGTTTTTGTAGTACCATTACACATGGTAGCTTGGTCAATACTGATAACACTGGATCACAAATTCCAACTTTTTTTCTGCACCAGAGACGCCATAGTGAAATTCCTATGTAAAATCACCTCCTAATTCCGAAAATCAAGGTTATTTTTACTTGGATGGTACCGTTTTTGAGATATTTACGATTTACCGTTATTTCAAAAAACAAAAAAGATGGCTCCACTTAATCGTGTATATCTCAAGAACAAACTGCGCTCTTCCAAGACGGTTTGAAAGCTTATAAAATTTACTATAATCAGTACATACAACACTTTTTGCTAGGTCCTGCAGATTCAAACATATTGAACAATCATTACGGATTTTTTAAATTTTTTTTTTTAAAAATAAAAAAAAATTTGTACTTTGCGAGGAAGCATCTCGAAAACTTTTTGTTTTTTTGCAGATATTTTTTCCCCCCTCTAAGCTCTCTTTTATTACAAAAAAAATAAGCTATCAGTGAACAAAATCGATGAACTAATACAAAAGTTATAAGCATTCAAGTAAATATCTGCAAAAAACAAAAAGTTTTCGAGATGCTTCCTCGCAAAGTACAAATTTTTTTATATTTTTACAAAAAAAATTTAAAAAATCCGTAATGATTGTTCAATATGTTTGAATCTGCAGGACCTAGCAAAAAGTGTTGTATGTACTGATTATAGTAAATTTTATAAGCTTTCAAATTTTTCAAACCGTTTTGGAAGAGCTCAGTTTGTTCTTGAGATATACACGATTAAGTGGAGCCATCTTTTTTGTTTTTTGAAATAACGGTAAATCGTAAATATCTCAAAAACGGTACCATTCAAGTAAAAATAACCTTGGTTTTCGGAATTAGGAGGTGATTTTACATAGGAATTTCACTATGGCGTCTCTGGTGCATTTTGGCTGTAAACCAGTGT
Organism: Merzomyia westermanni; assembly: GCA_949987695.1. Classification (NCBI taxonomy): domain Eukaryota; kingdom Metazoa; phylum Arthropoda; class Insecta; order Diptera; family Tephritidae; genus Merzomyia; species Merzomyia westermanni. The sequence continues at coordinate 122,031,653 of OX465290.1, forward strand.
AATTTATTACTTTGTAACGTACTCGTACACGTATGTAGATGTGGTCCGCCCTCTTTTCGCTATCAATGTGGATTGCCCCAGCTAGCTCAGTTGTATGGGTGTGGTTCTCAACCCTTGTCCACATTGACGCAGGGCGGATGTTACAATCATTATCGATCCTCCTCATACATCTCACACAAAGCCCACCCAACCTTGGACCGCTCGCTTATTTTGCTTAATTTCGCAGGTCCCCTTCTCCTTTGTTGGTCTGATTCCAGCTTACCTACCCTTTTGTCATCCTCCCCCTCCCCATCCAATCAAATTAGCAAACCATAATCACCGTGTTTTTAATTTCAAACATATTTAATATAATTAACAAAAATCATGATTTCGACAAAATGTATCTTAAAGGAAATTATCTACATACATACATATAACAATTGAATTGAGTTGTCTCTCAAATTTTCTTTCTAAAATTTTCTAATAAAAATAAGACTCGCAATTCCAACAAAAAAAAAGGTGCTTGTATCAATATTTTTACCACCTGTGTTACAACTTCAAATATTATAATATTCGGGACTTTCATCCAATGCCAACAAAACCAAACCTATTAGACTCGATATGAGCCAAAAATAACGAAAATATGTACTACCCAAAATCCTACAGCCTACCTAAAAGAGCTCTCTTCGGTGGTAACGGGGATTACTGGGAGCCGAATTTCCAGCTAATCAAAAAAAAATTTGAAAGATTATATCAAGTTTTAGCTTTGGTTTGGGGCGTTGTGTGAATATATTGAACCCTCTTTAGATCAAAAACTATCATACATACGGATACATCAATAGGATTATGAAAGTTATAACCATACATAAACTACATATATATTTATACATATTAAATTATTCCTTATTTGCTTGTTGGATTTCCGGTTGCCTATGGTTTTAGAGGCACTGTTGCTCGCATAAATCACCAATGTGGATTTGGACTTGATTATTCGTGGTGTGTAGAATGTGGATTATACCAATTATTTCCCTGGCACTTTTCGCCAAAAGCTTTTGTTTATGGGTAGGGGTTTTCCGCTAGTAGGACAAAAGTCATATTTTATATGGGTAAAATTAAAAAGATGCATCCACGCCAATTCGGCGTTCACGCACCTCGCATCGAACACTGGCTCAGGAATACCAAGATTTATTAACAAAAAAAACCAGCAAACAATTTCATCATACATATATGATTATTCAAATTTACAAAAAAAAAATACATATAAGCCGAGTAAGAGCTAACAGAAGAGAAAAAAAGGAGTGAAACCCTGTACCCGCATACGCATTATGCTGGGGCAGAGTTCCCGGGAGATTTTTGTGACCGAAGTCGAAACTTGAGATTACCTGAACCCCAAAAAGGCGCGGAGCAAAAAAAAGGGGAGAAATTCTAAACCAGAAAAAAAACTGCGTTTTTATGACTTACTGTTGATGCGGAACCACTGTGATCCCACACTTAGCTGCTGCTGGACAGGGTATTATCACCGTCTCTGGTCCGGAAGCAAAATCAAAAAAAAATCGCTCTATGTTTATGGGCTTTTTGCCCGATGTCACTCCAGTTAACTTTTGACGAGTTGTCCTAACTGGACTTTACGCGCACAGGGAAAACTTTCACTTTATTCTACTTAAAAAAAATTAACTTGGGTAGTCACCGCGCACACTCGACGTACTTATCCTTTGACTGGTAGGCAACTGTTATATCTTTTCGCCCACAGTCACCCCCTATATATGTAGCGACACGTGTGTGTTCCAATAAAAGCAATTGCGTCGCTTACCAATCAATACATTTATTAATTCATAACTTCAACTTAGAAAAACACGATTAAGAATACTAAATACGAATTTAAGTGAGGAGCGAGCATCCGTACAGGTAGACGAGCCAAATGAAAAAGGAACGAATAAGATCAAAGCGCGTTTGGCGAAGTGCCTTTCGTTTTCCATGCTGTACGCTGGAATTTTAATATGTTGAGCGCCGCTCTCAGCTGTCTACGAGTATTCTGCTCTCAGTATGTGGAGGGGTTACCACATGCCTCCCCTTGTTAAAAAATTTAAATGCCAAGAATATTATGATAGAATTCAAAGTATAAACATTGTATAGCGTTAATTAATTAGATGTTATTCGCAAAGTGAACATGTCTTGCAACTTGCGTAGGCCTTGTTGCTACCTGTTGATCTTCGGTTGACGCTTCTTCACGGAGCTCATAAACAGGCTTAAGTCGGTCAATGGAGACTGGCGTGCGTTGCCCTTGGATCTCGACGTAAAAATATTTGTCAGTGCGTGATATTACTCGGTACGGGCCTTGATAAGGTGCTGAAAATGAAGGTCCAATTTGGCCTTGTCGGACTAAAACATGTGTACAGGTATCAAGTTCTCTGAAACGAAAGATAGAAAGTTTCCCGTGCCTCGACATTTCGCTAGGAGTTAGCTTGTGAAAATGATTTCTTAGGCTTACTAACAGGCCATGAAGAGGTAACGCTTTGCTTGCTGGATTAATAAACTCACCAGGAAGTCGAATAGGCTCACCATAGACCAATTCAGCTGGGGTTGTTGATATGTCGTTTTTCCACGATGCTCGTAGGCCCATTAGTACGATTGGTAGTGCGTCAAACCATGTCTCGTCATGACAAAGTAACGCCGACTTCAACTGCCGATGCAAGCGTTCAACAAGTCCGTTGGCTTGAGGGTGGTAGGGTGTAGTTTTCAAATGGCTGATTCCAAAAAGTTGCGAAAGTTGGCGAAATAATGTGGATTCAAATTGACCTCCGCGGTCTGACGTTATTCGTAGGGGAACACCGTACCTTGCGATCCAATGATAAAATATCGAGCGTGCTATTGTTTCCGTATTCCCATTTTCCAACGGAACTGCTTCAGGAAAACGTGTAAAGCGGTCAATTATTGTCAAGCATTGACGGAATCCCTTTGACGATGGAAGTGCGATCAGGTCAATGTGTATGTGCTCAAAGCGTTGAGTTGGCAACTGAAATTGACCCGGAGCTGAAACCACATGTCGCTGGATTTTGTTCCGCTGGCAGTCGATGCACGCTTTTGCCCAACCGCGAACATCTTTATTTATGCTGGGCCACACGTATCGACCTGTTATAAGCTTCTGCGAGCAACGTACACCAGGGTGGGCAAGAGAGTGCAAGGAATCAAAGACTGCTCTTCTCAATTGAGTGGAAACAAATGGCCGGACTGTACCTGAAGATATATCACAGTACAAATTAACGTTGTGCTCTGGAAATTTTAGTTTTTGTAGTTGCAGCGTCGCGTGGGGATTGGCGACGAGTTGATGAAGCTCGGTGTCGATGTCTTGAGCAGCAGCTAGTTGTTGAGGTGAGACGGTATCCGAGACTGCTTCGATGCGCGACAGAGTGTCAGCAACTATGTTGTTTTTTCCGCTTACATGTTTGATTTCAGTCGTGAATTGGCCAATGAGGTCAATTCGACGGAATTGCCATGGAGAAGCGCGTTCCGTTTTCTGTTTAAACACATGTTGTAACGGCTTGTGGTCCGTATAAATTACAATGTGGCGCCCCTCAAACATATGCCTGAAATGTTTGACCGCTTCATAAACTGCATGGAGCTCGCGGTCATAGGTGGATAGTTTGCGAATTGACTCTGGTAGTGTTCGACTAAAAAACGCGAGTGGCTGCCAGGCGCGGCGTACGAACTGCTGTAATACACCACCGACCGCTGAGTTGGATGCGTCAGTGAAGATAGCCAGCTCGGCGTTCATATTGGGATGGGCAAGTTCAGCGCATGATGCTAAGGCTTGTTTGGAGCGGTCGAATGCGTTTTGAAGTGTATCTGTCCAAGGTACTGGGTGTGAACCTTTGATTTTCGACCCTGTAAGAACTTCGTTTAGAGGCGCAAGAAGTTCTGCCGCGTTCTTGATGAACTTGCGATAGAAATTTATCATGCCTATGTAGGCACGTAGCTTCTTTACAGTCGCTGGTGGCGAAAGGTCTCGAATGGCACTGACTTTCTCTGGCAGTGGTTTAATCCCGCTGCTCGTAATGTGGTGGCCAAGAAAGTTAACTTCACGCTGACCAAACCTTGATTTAGCAGTGTTGATGACGAGACTATAGTCCTTTAAGCGCTGGAAAACAGTTCTAAGATGATCGAGGTGTTGCTGCTCATTTTCTGAGGCGACTAAAAGGTCGTCGATGTATGGAAATACGAATGGAAGGTCACGCGTAACCTCGTCTATAAATCGCTGAAAAGTTTGCGCAGCATTTCTGAGACCAAACGTCATAAATGGGAATTCAAACAACCCGAAAGGGGTGATAATCGCCGTTTTTTGTATATCGCTTTCAGCAACAGGGATTTGATTGAATGCCCTGACGAGGTCTATGGTAGAAAATATCGATTTTCCATATAAGTTTGATCCGAAATCTTCCAAATAGCGAACAGCGTATCGGTCCGGCACGGTGCGGTCATTAAGACGCCGATAATCTCCACATGGCCGCGGTTCACCAGACTTTTTTGATGCAAGGTGTAGAGGGGAAGACCACGGGCTATCTGACGGTCGGGCGATTCCCAATTTTAACATTTTGTCAAACTCCCCTTTTGCGATATTAAGCTTGTGTGGCGCAAGACGACGTGCTTTACTTGATACGGGGGGCCTTCGGTTGTTTTAATGTTATGTACCGTGGCGTGTTTCACTTGTTTGAATGCCCCGTCTGGTCGGGTAATAGACGAGAATTCTTGCAGTAAAAAAATGTAAGGAGACTGTCCGAGGATAGACCTTATTGCTGAAACTTGGGGTGTATTACGAACGAGCCCATGCGTGCTTATTCCTGAAATTTCGTCACTAATACGGTGGTGCTTAAGATCGACTAATAACCCGAAGTGACTTAAAAAATCGGCCCCAACGATAGGCTTCGTAACATCTGCTATGATAAAACGCCATGTGAAGTCGCGTCGTAATCCAAAGTCGAGGGTAAGAGTGTGATACCCGTAGGTTTCAATTGGTAAATCTGTTGCAGAATATAGCTGGTAACCTACTGGCACTAGATGCATTTTGATTCGAGCGCGAGGGAATACCGATACATCAGCACCCGTGTTAACAAGAAACTGTGCTCCTGTGGTGCGATCTGATATAAACAGGCGGCGCGAAGTTGTTGATGAGGAGACAGTGACCGCCTCTACTGTCCCTCTTTCGAGTTTCCCGTGAACTTACAGCCGGGAATGCAACGCTGAGCGTCTTTACCGAATTTTTTATGGTATCGGCAAATGCCTTCTGCTGGGAGACGTGTTCGACTATGTGAGGAAGCACGCCTGTTGCGGTACGACGTGTTTTCCCTGCCACGACTTCGTTCTGTTTTAAGATTTAGGGAATCTAAACGCCTTCGCAGATCCGCTATTTCTGCGCGCAAGGATTGCTCCTCAGAAACCATAGCTACAGATGGCGAAACATTTGGCATCACTTCGTGTATTTTGTCTGCTAACCTGCTAAGGTCATCTAAAGAAGCGTTGGGCTGTGCCGCCAGACAGGCACGTGTTTGTGGTGGAAGTTGTGACTGCCATCTTGCCTTAAGTACATTTTCAGGCACATCTGGGCATAAACTACGTAAATGGCGAAAAAATTGTGAGGGGGTACGGTCCCCAATTTGCTCGCCATCTAAAAGTTGGAGCAATTTAGCATCTTTCGACTTAGTAAGTCGTTCAATAAGACATTGCTTGAGAGTTGTGTAGGGCGTAGCTCCGGTTGGGGATAAAATTACGTCTTCAACCTCCGCGGCAGATTGAGTGTCAATAAGTGAGACTGCATGGTGAAATTGGTCGCGCTCGTTTAAAATAAAGCGGATTCTGAATTGCGCCTCTAATTGGGCAAACCACAACGCTGGCCGTTCTGAGGAAAAAGGAGGCGCACGTACCGAAATATTAACAGGAATGTTTGTTGGCGACGAGACAGTATTCGCTTGTGTGGTCGATGCGTGGTTGTTTTCTATGCTGTTATTCATTTCGGCTGAATGGGAGCAAGTAGCAAAAACTGCTTCAGATTCCCAGCGGTGAACAGAAGAACCTTTTTGTTTGTACTTTACCAGAATATGGTGCTGTGAAATCCTCTTCTTGGTACGGATGCTCGCCGATGAAAAAAGTTTTACTTACAAAATGGCAAAATTATTCTGTTTTTTCTCGCGTTCACAATATCGGGGTCACCAATGTAGCGACACGTGTGTGTTCCAATAAAAGCAATTGCGTCGCTTACCAATCAATACATTTATTAATTCATAACTTCAACTTAGAAAAACACGATTAAGAATACTAAATACGAATTTAAGTGAGGAGCGAGCATCCGTACAGGTAGACGAGCCAAATGAAAAAGGAACGAATAAGATCAAAGCGCGTTTGGCGAAGTGCCTTTCGTTTTCCATGCTGTACGCTGGAATTTTAATATGTTGAGCGCCGCTCTCAGCTGTCTACGAGTATTCTGCTCTCAGTATGTGGAGGGGTTACCACATATATAGGCCAAAATCTACAGCACCACCGTTCAGTTTTTTTTCCCGTTCGCTATTGTCCTGTACTCAGCCAACAACTATTTTCTTCACCCTATATCTGTCCTTTTTTTCCTAGCCGTTCACTTTGCGTAGCATATGGCAACCTTCTTAAAGAGCTTTCAAAACATCCCATTGGTGGGAAATTTTCGTGGTCATTCTTTTTGACATTTTGCCGGTTTGTTTACATCGACATACAAATGGGCAAACATTGAAGTGGATGTGCGTTTAAGCAAAACAAAAAAAAAGAATATATAAAATTTAATTTTAGCATAACTAATAAAACTGATACTATTCAAGAACATCATGATCGCCACCTCCATACCTAGTTCATCCGTTGCGAGCGGAGTTCATCCGTTGAAGATGATCGATCCCAGCCCAAACATGGGGAACACCCCCCCTGACAATTTGTTTTGTAAACATAAAGCATATGTTGACGGAATTTTGCCTGTGTCTTCCTTTTTGTTTATTGTGGTTGTTGTGCAAGGGACTACTTAACCTGCCTCAAGTATCACCTCTCATCCAACTCTGTCATCAAGCTCTTCTACAGGAAGTCCTAGAAACCGCGCGGCTTCAACAGGGTTGGACCAGAGTGAAATTGCTGTTAGAAGAGTAGGCTCGGTTGAGCAGATGAACGGATGATTAGTATTATGGGGAGACACGCCGTATGCCGGGCAGACATTTGGCATGTCGGGGTTCAGTCTGGATAGGTAAGAGTTTAGTCTGTTACAGTTTCCAGAACGAAGTTGAGCCAGCATGACTCTTGCCTCCCTAGGCAGTTTGCGTCCTTTATCGGCAACAGGTGGAGCTTGTGCCTATAGGACTGCATTCGCCGGACGAGTAAACATCTCGCTATGCTCTTTCACACCGAAAATTTTAGCCTCACTATGAAGGTGATGCTCAGGAGACATAAGGAGGCACACGGTGGCAGTTCTGAGTGCGGTGTTTTGGCAGGCCTCCTCCTCCAGTGTGTGGCTGCTAGCCCCGGCGACCATATAGGCGTCACGTAGCTCATAACCGGCTGGCCGATTCCCTTGTACGTTGCCAGTAACGTTTCTTTATCTTTACCCCAAGTGATGCCAGCTAGTAACTTGAGGATGTTGTTACGGCTTTGTACTTTAGTGGCAATCGCGGCTACATGAGCACAGTAGTTGAATATGTTATAAAACGTGATCCCTAAGATTTTGGGGTGTGTGACAGTCGGAAGCTTAATGCCGTCGACGTAGACGTCTAATTCCATGTTCGCCTGCGCTGTCCACGTCGTAAATAAGGTGGCCGAGGATTTGGTCGGTGACAGTGTCAGATTTCGTGCAGCGAAAAAACCTGATAGGGATGGGAGGTAAGAGTTAATTCTTGAGCAGAGCTCGTCCACGGAGAAGCCAGTCGCCAGGATCGTGCAGTCATCGGCGTAGGAGACGATCGAGACACCTTCTGGTGGGGAAGGGATCCTCGGTATGTAATAATTAAACAAAAGCAGGGATAGGACACCACCCTGTGGCCCCCCTTACTTAATTATACGTGGTTTTGATCTTTTGCCTCTAAATTCAACCGATGACTGCCCAGCACTCATATAGTTGGCGTTCCAACGCTTTAGACAGGGCGGAAGAGTTGAAACCTCCAGGTCGTTAATGAGTTGCGCATGATTAACAGTGTCAAAAGCTTTCGACAGATCAAGCGCAACTAGCACGGTCCTGTCATTTGGACGAGGTTGGTTGAGACCGACACCTATCTGTGTGGTGATGGCGTTTAGCGCGGCGGTAGTGCTATGCATTTTACGGAATCCATGCTGATGTTCGACTAGTTGCAAGTTAGCGGTGTAGCAAGGGAGCAAGACCATCTCCAAGGTCTTCACTACTGGCGAGAGGAGTGATATCGGTCAATAAGATTCTCCGTCGTTGGCCGGCTTGCCGGGCTTTACTAGTGGCACCACCTTTGCCTGTTTCCATTTTTCTTGAATGACAATGTTTATTGTCTTATTTCTTTGTTGCAGTATCCTAAGGCTTTCCAGTGTGTGCCTAGTTTTTTCTCTTTTCTCCTTGTCCTGTATTCATGTGCTAGTCAAATCTGCCTGATGCCCACTGTCTATTATGTGCTGTGCTTATTTGTTGTTTTTTGATGTCAGCTTTATGCTCTCCTAGCCGAGTACCCAAGGCGCGCTACGTTGTTCCAATATACACTTGGTCGCAGCTTTCGTCATCATTGTCCTTGCACGTTATCTGTTAAACATTACTTTGTTGTTGTACATCGATGGGACTTTTTGCTTTTGTGGAAACTGATGACAAAGTGTTGTTGGACTTATATGCCATTACTATTTTTTGTAGTCAATGTTTTCGCTTAACTTAGGTATGTATGTGGAGCTGTAGTATTAACTGTGTTAACTGGCAACAGAAAAGGTATCCTTGCATGGTTTTCCATTTACAATGTGAATTGTAGTTTGTTGAGGCATTTGTTAAGTGTCTCTAGAATAACCTTCACGTCGTTTCGTTTTACCATAGCAAAGATGTCGTCCACATATTTGGTTATAAATTTAATGTCAATATTTAGTTTGGTTTTCAGCTCTGAGATGGTACTGTGCATTAGATCGTCCATCATGCAGTCAGCTATAGTTGGGGAAATGGGATTTCCCATGGGCATGCCGAAGGTCTGAGTTTGTTGTCAAACATAAAATAGTTATGTATTCATGAAACGAGCTCAAAGCCAAGAATAATAATTTTTCACTTTTTTGAATTTTTATTAAAATTATTGTTGTTTTTATTTTTTAATAATCATTTTTAATTAATAATTATTTTTTTTTTAATTGAATAGAGTAGGAAAAATGTTTAGAGACAACCGCCATAGCTTTTCTTATAGATCCATTTCGGAAGCTGCTAGGTTTCTTCATCAGAGAAATTTTGGCACGCATTGCTCACCATTAAGCTTACAATACGCTGGTTTTGATGTCATCTAAACTCCTAGTTCTATTCTTCTTTACCATATGCCAACAATTTTTGTTAATACCAACAATTTTTGTTGATTTACGGCCTGAACATTTTCAAGTATTCATGAAACAAGCTCAAGGCCAAGAATAATAATTTTTAACTTTTTTGAATTTTTATGAAAATTGTTATTGTTTTTGTTTTTTTAATAATCATTTTTAATTAATTATTAAAAGTTTTTTTAATTGAATAGAGTAGGAAAAAATTCGTCGCATGAGGAGCATCATTACCACCAGCATCACATATTTGCGAAAAAAATGTTAGTACACACTAGTTTCTTCTTCAAGCATAAACTGTAAACGCCTATGGCACAACTCTGGCGATTAGTAGGTGAAACAACTGTCATTAAAATTTAGCGGGTTTCCTAAAAATAGATGTACGTAGGGACAAAAGGTCGTGACCAAGTTTCAGGTGACAAGAAAGTATACTCGTTGAAGTGAAGATTCTGTGGTTGTTTTGGTCCTGGTTCGTTTCCCACATTCAAAAAATACATTCAGGACAGGACTCAGAAAGCAACGCTCAAACAAAGATGAGAAGCATCATCCAATAACTACCTAGAAACTGTGCATTAATACAGCCTTTTGCTTTAAAATTCATATGAAAAATTATCTGTGTGCTTTCGTAGCGGTCGGTTCAAATGGGTTAATGACTTAAAACACCAATACATACACATTTTTCATGTATTAACCCAACAAACACCGCACGCAAAAACCTCAAACGTTTGAGAAAACCTTGCTTCTCAGTTTGATTTTCAACATTATTTATCGTTTGAAAGTAAATATATTGTCAAATTTTTCTCAAACGTTGTTTTTCAATTAGAGTATGCGTTGAGATATACTTGAAAATTTTTTGAAGCATTTCGTTCCATTCCATAAAGATATCGAAATCTAGCGAAAGTCTGCTACATTGATCACGTGTTCGGACGTGTTTTAGCATTTGTCTCCTAAAAGAGGCAATTACCATAATAATAAAACCATGTTTAAATTCAATAATTAAAAATTAATCAACACATAAGTTGTTAAAGAGGGTATTGGAAGAAGTAAAATCGGCAGCAAATTTTTGAACGGCGAAAAGCAAAAAGATTTTACATCAAAAGCCTTTTCCAGAAGCGAATGAATTCTCCGAATTTGAAGCAAAGATTCACAGCTCTGAAAACAAATATAATGATTTGGTGAATATCTTAATTCCTAATCTTCTATTCAATCGAAATGCAGCTATTTAATACGTATGTATATTTTTTACAGGTGGCCGAATTGCAAACCATCATCTGTGCAAGTACAACAAACTTCGTAAAAATGGTTTGGCAAAAAATTATAACGAGAAAGGAAAATACCACCTTGTAATAGACGTATTTTTTATTTATGTATATATTATTTTTTGGTAATTGTTTCCTTTAGGAGACAACTGCTAAAACGATTCCAAAATATCGCGAGAGGTATCAAAAGACGTGTTTTGACCTCGGTAACAATAATCCGGAAGCAGATTTTCGAGTTTTTGTTTCAGTAAAGAAATATTTGCAATCAAAGTTGAAAATTTTCTGTCATTTTCATGTGGTTGTTGTAATCACAGATTAGGGTATGCCAAAAAGTGCAAAAGTGTGTTCTGCGCAGAAATACTGTGGACCGCGTAGCCGGTGTTGGACCATTTAAGGGTTATTTTTTTGAAGCGCGGCCGAAGGCCGCCTACGCAGAAAGGTGTTCTGCACATAAATACCTTGGATCAAGCCCCTATTTGGGATCGGACCTGGGTCATTTTTGGAGTTTTTTGCGAATAACTTTTCAATGGAACAAAAAAAAATTAAAATCCGCTTTCGGATTGTTGATACCGAAGTCAAAACGCGTTGTTTGATACCCCTCCCGATATTTTTGGACGTGTTTTAGCAGTTGTCTCCTAAAGGAAACAATTACCTTATTTTTAATTTAACATTTCCATTATCCTAAAAGCCGAACAACTCTGTTGGATTTTTGAACTACAACCATGTAATTAAAAATTTTTGTACTTGCTGTTTACGCTCCTGTTACTAAAGTCAAATAATATTTGTATGTACACATGTATGCACTTAAAGGCTTTGTAGGTGCGTTCTTTGTAGCCTTAATTTTCTTGTGCCCAATTTTTTTTAACAGATCGTCGCCCTCTCGCCAAGAGTATGAAAATGTCGGAAAATCAGTACATTTTGACTCATTTAAGTAACTTAGATTGCAAAATATTGTCGTTTCAGACTAAACCTTCATAATATGTAGATACATTTCTACCTATCGAAATGGAAAAGACTTAACTCAGAATTTAGGTTTAAAAGCACATAACTCGGTTCTTTGAAAAGGTCGTAACTCGGCGATTTCAGTAATAAGGCCATATCTTAGGAACTTTTTTAGAATGCTGTATAATATAAACGCTTGATTCCTGTTTACAACTGGTAAAATACTTAAATGAGTAAACTTTGTTAATTTTGCATGCATTCATTTATTATATTGTAATGTTTTAAGTTTAACTATCTAGTTTTTGGTAAACCGGAAAGAAGCACAGCCTAACAATTATAACATTCGCCACATCTCAGCATGCGGTTATTACTAATTTAGATCAGGGGGAGCGAGGTCTCTCGGGGCCCCTCTTTGCGGCTATCAAGCAGTGGTTGGGGGATTCGCGACCTCTTCCTTAAGATCTCGATCATTACATGGTTATTACAGAGCCCCTATTTTATTTTAGAAATCACAAAAATATTTTATACCCGTGATTACGGAAAGGGAAAAGACCTAATGAAAAGTTGGATGGTATGATGGATTGTAACTGATTTATATACGAATACGGAAACTAGCTATGTTGTACACTGTGAGCGGCTAAGGTGTACTCGCGCTCGCGCTTCCATGCCCTCCCTGCCTCGGCCTTTTATGCGCATTAGAAAATAGGTTGATAAGGCCCCCTTAGGTACCTCTTACCTCCTCACATAATCACCCGGAAAACTCTTGTTACGAAATTAGAACTGCATCATTTTAGGATTTCATATACTCGTATATAATATTTCATTTTTTATATAATACATCTTAACATATATAGTACACTATATTAGCTTATGCATTAGGATTCCTACGTGTATCCTAGCTGAGGTCACTAAGGTTACTGTTTGCTCTTAAAACTATATGTCATTACCTTGTTACTTTTTAATCATACAACGAGAAATGAGACTAACTCTTATTTGGGAATTCATAAGTACGAACATTAATTGTTGGGGCTACCCACTACTGACCTGCATCAACATTTCCATCTATACCTATGTAGTCATTGAACCTCATCTAGATACTACAATAATTAAAAGCGAAGAGACTTACATATGTACATAAATATATGCATATGGGCGACCAAAAAAACACGTAACCAAAGTGAGAAAAAAGCTATGCAAAAAAAGTCGCTAGCAGGTAGCTATGCACATATGTATGTATTTATGTACAAGAGTATGTGCGCGATCGCTTACGAGAGTCACATAATCGAAAACTTATTATCAGCTGACTTTTCCTTTACTCTAAAATAGGTACAGTGGACTAGTGATATTAATACCCTTCTAAGCTATAAATATTTTAAGATATGAAAAGTTTTTAGTTCACTTGAATATAATGAAATATAACTTTAAAAAAATCTAAAAATAGAAACATTATTGTTTAAACTAGAGCTTGAATGAAAATGAATGTTTTGAAACCATGAAAAATTCTAAGCTGTTACGCTATTGTTCCCAATTTTAAAAGCGTATACATTTTTGGAAAAGTTAAATACGATATATATAAATGAAATAATTTGAGTACTAACATTTGATTTCGACGATGCGTAGAAGGCCTTCCATGCTCGTGGTTGATGTTATGCCAAGTTATAATGTCTAAATAATAAATTGATTTAATTTTTCCTTTTTAACTAATAATTCACTTTCATACAAAACTCTATTCTGGCGTTTTCCTCTAATTTAAGTTCATAGCGGGAAACCCCTAAAACTAAATTATTAAAGCTGTGTTTTTAATTCTTTGAATACAGGCTGTTTAGCGCTGCTGCCAAAAATGTTTATGAGTGTGTGGGCAGAAACAGCTAAAAATCAAAGCTAATGCAAATTTACTTATATATATAATTTTTTTTTTTTTGGTTTTTTTATGACATCTTATTTCTCTCAAGTTTATCTTTACTCACTTTAATATTAATATGCAAGATTTTCTTTTTTTTTTTTTTTTGTGTGTTTGATAAACAAAACCAAAAATCAATAATAAAGGGAATTATTTGGACACATGTGGATAGCCATGTGTTTCCGAAGTTATGTATGCCTGTGTCAACTTTTGATTTAGATATGCCTATGTACAAACGTACGAGTATATATTCTAGGTTTAACACAATAAATGCATGCGTACAGGCAAAAAAATATTTATGCTTAATTAGTTAATTTTAAAGCAGATGTAAAGTAAAAAAAAATTTCCAATTTCCTTTATTATCCTATGCTCGGTTGGTTTCACCAAAATGAACTTTTGCCTTTGGCAAGTTTTAACCAGCTCAACTCGTGGCTCTGCTACAGTTTAAGTAGGATTTTTTTTATTTCCACTTGACTTTTTTCCATCAGGACTTGGACGATATAGAATCCGATGTATATGCGGGCGGTGGTTGACTTGCTTGGACGGAATCGGTCTTAAGGCACACTTGTCTCTTCCGGACTAATAGATGCCCCGTAGATATTAATGATGTTGCGATCCTATATATCGCTCTTAGAGGCGTTGGTGTGATTTATAAGGATGATTAATAATTCCCAATTTGTAACGCACTCGTGTTTTATTCTAACAACACTTTACTAGTGCTTTCAAAAAAGAGACTTCAATAATTATTTCAAAGTTTCACTGCACCATAGAAAACACATTCGCTCTGCCCGCTGGTCCATTGGAAAAAGAATGATTATAGAGCAGCGGATATTGTTCGATCACTTGACGTCGAGTAAAGTATTATATCCGCCATATGATAATGACGTTTACGCATTGGTATAAGCGATCAACCAGTGTTGTCTCTGTTTATTTTATATGGCCGTATTTTAATTTGTAGTACATTTGACTTGCATGCATTTTTTCAGTAAATTGCCTTTGATTCCTCAATAGCTTAACCCGAGAGAGTGGCTGATGCAAAAATAAAAAGGAAAAGAGGAATTTTTCCCTATGTAAGTTTTCTTTACATCAAGTGCATCATTGCTTTTTACAAAGCCCATTACAATATTTGTAATACTTTTAATTATAAAGCTTTTTTGTGACATACTTTTATGTGAAAGTTATTCAGGTACATTTAAGGTAATGCTTGGTACAGCTCTTTGCTGGGTCACGAAAAAATATGCCGCTGGGATCAAATTCTTCTAACAAAGATTCAGAAGATCCTGGCACTCTTCTGCTGTAATGTGAATTCGTTCGCTGTAAGCTGTTTCCAATAGGAAGGTACGTAGATTCACCTATGTCCAGCTCTTACCGTTTTAAGCATGAAAAATCTGATCCAAAATCGCTTTATACGCAAGTATATAGAATTAAAATATATCACAAATATAATGAATGAATGCATGAAAATTAATAAAGTTTACTCAATTAAGTATTTTACGAACTTTAAACGAGAATCGAATGTTCATATCTAAGAAAATTCATATTTATGCATTCTAAAAAAAGTTCCTGAGATATGTCCTTATTAATGGAATCGCTGAGATACGACTTTTTAACGCAATCGCTGAGTTACGTTCTTTTCAACGACATTTCTTAGTTACGACCTTTCTATTTGGATAGGTAGATTTGTATTCTTTTATTACATTACAAAATTTTTTTTATATCAGAATGTTGTCAAATGTGAACTCTATGAGACTAATTTTGTGCATTATTATAATCTTTTTGTTGAACTATGTGAATAAAGAGAATATTGAATAAAATTTTGCGGCATTTGTTTTACATCATTAGCAACACTGAGTAAATATTTCAATGAGAGAAGTTGGATTCCATTTCGTTCCTCTCAACTCACGTTTGAGAAAATGTTGATAATTGCAAATTTTTCAAGTTGAAAATAAAGGAAAATTCCATATTAGAAATGTGCCTTTTAGCTTGAAAACGCTATCAACGGTTATTTGAGATGCATTTGAGAACTAACGTTTGAAATTTGAGATTAGGATTGCTTCTCAAATGCATCTCAAATTGAGATTTGATAAAAATGTTTGTTGGGAATTTTCAAATAAGCATAGACGTCAGTATCTGGTCTACTGTATACTGTGGAAAAAAGTTCCAACTTTATTTATTGCGAGAGACTATGTGGACCGATTTTGGCATACTTGTTAGTTAAATCATTTGTGAAAGCTATGAATAAATATGGAAATATTTGAAACTTCATGGATTTTTTGCTGATAATTACTAATGTTAGTGAAAATGTCGTTGAAAGATTCTCCATAATCTGGGTGTCCCATTGATGGGCGAAAATTCCAGAATTACGTTGCAGAAACCCCTTCAGTTTGCGTCAGATTAAATAATGATAATAAGCCCAACAGATTACGCAGCATCCCGCACAAACGACACAAGGGGCGCACCCGCATAACGCGCGGATTAGATTTTCCGAGTGTTTGAAAGGTGGAGGTTTGTTAAGCGTCGAGATCTCAAACTGCTCTGCTACAGAAAAAGTTCAGCAGCTGAGAACGATACATACATAAATTAAAATACATAAATACTACAGTATAAGTCATTTCTTAAGAGAGTTTTTTTTATTGCAAAAATCGAGTCCGAAATATCAAAAGTGCCTGAATTAGAATTAAAATCTTCGCATAGCCACAGAAATGGATCGTGTAATTGAAAATTTCTTCTACATTGCTTCAGAAGAATAGGTTTAAAATGTATTCAAGCTCGGTAGGGAATATTAAAGTCAACTTCGTTCAGAAGAAATGGGCTAGAAATTGATCCATTTAAAAGTTCAGACATAAACATTACAGCAAGCATTTCCCTTGGGAGGTTTATAAGTTTCAAACGATTTGTATAAGGTTGAAGGCTATGCTATGAATCCCATTTAAGATTTCTCAAGGCAAAATGAATCGTTCTATATACCTGTAAGTGTTCATAAGATTTTAGGTAACACTACTTCAATAATAGAGAACTTAGGTTCGATTCCATTGGAAAGTTTTTTGAAGAACCTGCAGAATCTCTAACTAAATACAAGGTGGCGCAAAAGTAAGCTTCCGATGTTCAGCATATCGGTTGTGGCACGTGCAGTGTGTGCTCTTACACCGTCTTGTTGGAACCACATGTTTTCCAATCCCAATTCATCAAGTTGCGGCAAAAAGAACTCGTTGATCATTGCTCTGTAGCGCTCACCATTCACAGTAACCGTTTGGCCCCGACCGATTATTGGTCAAATAAATAGTCAGCAATATTCCGCGTTCTGGAGCAGTGTAGCGTAACATTGTTTATTAACGTGTATTTCGCATGTGTTTACTACACAAATGTCAAAACAGAACTGACTTTAGGGGCCAATCGCAAAATTTATAGCATTTTCTGATAGGAGGATTACTTTTACGCCACCCTGTATTTTAGATCATAGATTGGACCATTCTATGTTTAATTTTTTGATTTTTCTGATGTTTTAAATACTTTATATCTATTGAAATTCAGATTTTTAGGTTTAAATATGGCTTTGGTTTTGAGTTTTAAAAACATTCTGTTACCTAATAATACTTCTATCACATTTTCGCTCATAAAAGTTGTTAAGATCAATTTCGGTTAACTAACAACATAATAATCTCACCGCCGTGGTGTGACGGTAGTGTTGCTGGCCTACCACACCGAAGGTCCAAGGTTCGAGCCCTGGGACAGGTAACATCAGAAGCAGTTTGAAAAAAATTCTTAAAAAACGGGGTCGCCCCTCGGCAGTGGTCCGTAAACATAGTCGTTACCTAAAACGCATTTTAATTAAAACCTTTACTTAAAAAAGCGTTTAAAATTCAATTCAGTCATAAACATTTTAAACATAGGTTTTAGCTAAAATGAAGACGAACAGAGGTAATTTAAGACGAACGAAATAAAAAAAATTACTTAGCGCTTTGTTGAAATTTGAGTTTTAAAAGGTTACCCTGTACCTAATAAAGACCGATTATTTGGCTCTACATATGCAACACCCGTCAACATATTTTTCGGATCGTTTAAAGGTTTTTGAAGCGCATCGATATTCGGTAAATAATTGTTTGATAAGAAAAGTTAACACTCCTTTTTCAGCTTTGCATTAAATGCAGAAATAAATACTGCCAACATAATAGTGTTTGTTGCCAGCTGAGTTTTAGCTGTATTCTGTAAGTCTGTCCAATCTCAAGTCACTAAATTTGATATTTTTCATTAAAGACAATTCTTGTGACTTTGTATGATTTCGGTATTCTGTAAGAGAAAATCACAAAAAGTTCATCAATTATATTTGGCGAAAACGCACTTACATACATCTTAAGTACAGCATTTGACAGCGGCTGTATACATATCGCGATAGCCCAATTAGTAAGTGTCTCGAGTACAACTTGTGAGACGCAATTTCGAACCCAGGATCGCGGTCAATTTATTAGTTTTCTTTTATTTTTTTGTTAATAAAACAGTAATTAGTTTTTTTAATTTTTAGCCCAATATTTTTCTGTTTGTTACCTGTCTAGAACCAGTTGACAAATTATTGACTCTTTTTTTGAGACTAGAGGTGTGAGACAGCTTACTGAATACCAAATTGCATCAAAATTTAAATTGACCACAAAATGTTTCTATTAGTGGCTAGATACTGCTTACAGATTTCACATTTTATTCTCGACTATGTCAGTGTTGCTGTAGCTCAACAATGTAAGTAATGTTACTAATTGATGTATATTGGAACGATTTTTCGTCATCCCTTGTCAAATTTGGGTTTGAGACAAACCGGTTTCGACGTTGTGCCATCATCAGTGTCGATTTTCGTTCTGCAGAACGATTCATCATTCACCCTGTCGGAAAAACAACAAAACAAAATAAAATAATGTTACTAATTTCTTTTGGGCAGCGTCCCAGTCGGAAAATTCGTCATGCATGACTTTAACAGTATAAGCGGATATGCATGTGAACGCTTGTTTTCAAACATGCAACCACTACGAAACTATCATTTTCAATTAAGCGCAATTTGCGGTACTTCCAACCAAAGAGAAACGGGGGTCTAGGATCAATACATTCTTGGTGTATGGCTTTACGTAACCATTTCGCACTGTGGTGCTGGGATGTGCAGAGATGTAATGTATGAAAAAATACTACTATGTATAAAACAGCTAATTTATTTGTTGTGTTCAAATTTATTTAAGTCGTTCAGTTGGTGGAACCCAAATTAATTTAGTCCCGAATCTTTTAACTTAAGTCACGATTTGGTCTTAGTCACGTTGGTAAACCGGCACCGAGTGTTTAAGGATTAGTTGAATTTATAAAAGTTGTATATCTTGCAAATAATAAATTTTAGAGTTAAATCATAAAAAACTTAATGATTTGGTGCTTCAACCCGTACATTTGGGTTGCAGAACGTATATGCACGTCAGAAAATCACCCTTATTTTTGCGACGCCACTAATGTAACGGCGGCGCAGCAGCGACACAACAACGAGTAAGCAGAACTCAAACGATGCAAGGAGAAAGCAAAGCAATCAGACATCATGTGTTGAGTAAGTTGAGTAAGTTAATGGAATTTATTTTAAGAATAATAAAAGTTAACTTTTCAGAAAAAGATGTTTTCGAGGAATGTATAAAAGAAATATTGAAAAATAACAATTTCAGTTTTGCATAATTGTGATGGGAAATGCTGTTTTAATAAATAACTTTAATTTTTTTTGCTGTTTTTATATGATACGAAATGGCAAAGAGCAGTGAACTCAAACGCAGTGAGCATCAAACGAAATCGATCAGAAGTTGCGACAACGAAAAAGGGCGAGCAGAATCACATACGAGTATGTACGACAAAAGATTGTAAATTATTCATTCTATGTACGAGCTAAATGCATAATCGTTTGCAAAGAGCTCCGAAAGTTTCCTTAATTTTATAATTTTTCAAACAAAAGCATACGTGCCTTTTTAGGGATAATAAAGATATTCTTAACCCTAGACGGTCATCCTTCGTCAAAATGACTACGAACTATTTTATTTTTACTGTAAATAAGTTTTTTATTGTTCGTGTTGATCTCCGCTTTCGTACAGCGATAGTCGGTTGTTTACTCTCTTTGAATTTGTATTTATTAATAATGAAATAAATAATTAAAAAAAAAAATAAAACGCGTTTATTATTTTGACTCACACCCTTCTGAAAATGGATTTGAAATAAGTCGTCGTCATATTGACGAAGGGTGACGTTAATGTACAAAAAAAAGGATGACCGTCCAGGGTTAAAAGTGTACGTTTTCCAAATGCTTCTAAATGGTAAAATTTCGCTGAATAGCTGATATGTTTTTATTGAAATTTGTTCCAACTTTTAGTATAGTGAAGATATATATATTTTCTTAGTTTGAGCTCAAGGTCATATATATTGTGTCGATTATTCCCAAGCATGTACCATCCCTAACTCAATAACACTCCCCCCACTAGTTAAACACAACGGAGATAGCGATGGCTGCTCTTAAGCATGCAAGCGTGTACCAAGGAAGAGGAAGAGAGATGGCGCGAGTGTTTCCGAATACCATGCAAAGAGGAGATGTCAATAAATAACACCGACCCTTCCAGAACACGAAGAGCGAACAACCAAGAAACTTCTAGGTGCGTGGGGTAGCACCATGTCAGACTATATAAGGCAGTGACCAAGCAAGGCAGGTTGATCAGTTTATTTTCAAGTGTTGTTCAGTGAACTACTGCGAAGTTACCAAACTCTTAAATTTGTATCGCGTTTATTACTAGTAAATAAAACTAGCTATAAGTTACAATATCTGTGCATGTGTTTATTTGACTTTATAGTGATCGAACCCAGGATTGATAATCAAGGAATCATCGAATTCGTCACAATTGGTGTCAGAAGCGGTATTGTTAAATAAATACCAGTGATTTAAAGGATAACAAGGACATGGCGAAGCTGAATGAATTAAAGATTCAGCAACTCAAAAATGAGTTGGAACAACGCGGACTAAACACTACAGGCAATAAATCAGAGTTACAGTCACGATTGCGAGAGGCTATGGAAGCAGAAGGAATCAACGTTGATGATCATGTTTTTCATCTTGTGGAGGAGGCATCGACAAAAATGAAAAAAAAGGAGTCTCCGAATACAGCAGCGACCGTGGACACAAACATGATATTGGCTGTATTAACTCAGATGTCGACTAAAATGGAAGAACAAGAGACGCGTATTACATCTCGAATGGCATCTCAGCTGGAAGAACAGAAAACTTGCATGGTATCTCAACTTGAATACCAGGAGACACGCATTACATCTCGACTGGAAGAGCAGGAGTCACGAATGTCATCAAAAATTGAAGCCAAGAGACTCGTATTTTGGAAATGTCGGAGGAAATTTCTGCCCAGGTTTCATCTTAAATCACTGCTCAACTAGAAGAACAAAGGACTTATATGTCATCGCAGCTGGAAGCACAAGTTGCAAAAATAACAGAAGAGGAAGAGGTATTCAGAGAACGGCAGGACAAAATTGAGGCCGAAGTGGATGCTTTGAAGGGCCGTATCCAGGAATTGCAACTAAATCGTCCATCTGCTTTAGCGAATACTCCCAAGGTAAAATCACCTTCCTTTGATGGTTCTGTTCCGTTCCAGGTATTTAAGCTGCAATTCGAGAAGACGGCTGCGGTGAATAATTGGTGCACTAAAGATAAAGTTGCAGCACTATTCGTGGCATTGAAGGGGCCTTCAGCAGAAATCTTACAGACTATTCTCGAGTCCGAAAGGAATAGTTATGATGCATTGATGGGTGCGGTTGAGAGGTGCTATGGTAGCGAACATCGAAAGCAGATATACCAAATAGAGGTACAGAATCGATCCCTGAAACCTAACGAGACTTTGCAGGAATTTGCATAGGACATCGAGAGGTTGGCCCATCTAGCAAATGCGGACGCACCCATGGAGTATATTGAGAGGGTAAAAATCCAAAGTTTTATAAATGGAATACGCGATGTAGAGACGAAGCGGGCCACATATGCAAACCCCAAACGGGCATTCTCTAAAACGGTATCGCATGCTCTGACGCAAGAAACAGCCTCGCTTTTGAGTAAACCTGCATACAAGGATCATGGCGTAGAAGTCGAAACTCCGGCTTGGGTAGACAACATTTTGGAAGCGTTGAACGGAGTACAGAAAAAAAGTAATGGTGCCATTAAATGCTTTAAGTGCGGAAAGCCAGGTCCCATAGCACGTTATTGCGGCGCTGGCTCCAGTAATTCTGGCAATTTAAGTGGCCCTAAACGCAAAGCTGGAGAAGATGAGCAAGATGAATGCCCCATAATCTCTGTGTCACAGCTCGGACGGAAAGCGAGTAATGTTACTGTTGAAGGCTACGTGGACGGGAAAGAGCGCTTGCTGACTGTGGAGACTGGTGCATCACATTCCATTCCACATTCGGAGTGACTTGGTCAGCGGGAAGGTGAGACGATTGCAGACAGCTAAGTTGTGCACAGTAACTGGTGAAAGCAAGCAAGTCCTGGGAGAAGTGACATGAAAGGTTGTGATTGGGAATGTGGCGACGTATCACAACTTCTTGGTAGCGAATATCGTCGACGAAGTCATCATTGGCATCGATTTCTTGGCTGAGAGAGACATTCACATCAACGTAAGGAACAGGGTTATGACTTACACCAGCCATGAAGTTTCTCTGGTCTTTGGACACTATAGTGGCTATACCACTAAGGGAGTGATCTTGAAGATGAAGCAACAGGAGCCTCGGAAAGCAGAGGTAGCTCATCGACCAAAAGCTTTCATGGGCAGGTGCCTCCTGAAGAAGATTCGGCAAGGCCAGGAGGAAGATCCAGATTTGGCACGTGTATTGAAAGACTGAAGGAAAACAATCAGCCAAGACGAGAAGAGATGGTCGCAGAGAGTCGCATGGCAAAAGCATACTGGGCACAATGGAGTAGTTTGAAGCTAATGTCTGGTTGTTTGCATCGGATATGGGAAAGTGAAGATGGCCGGAATCATCGAGCACTTATTGTTGTTCCCAAGGCAAGAATTCCAGATGTTATCAAAGCGTCGCATAGTTTCCCAGATGGAAGGCACATGGGAATAAAGAAAACATTGCAAGAGGTAAAGCGGCGGTTGTATTGGACCGGTTACAGACAAACTGTGAGGAAATGGATTACTAAGTGTGCTGAGGATAAATTACGAACATCTGGTGGTCATGTTCCGAGGAAGCAACGCAACTTAGTGGATAAGGTGAAACAGTGCACTGGGCATGAGAGAACGGAACGGACTCCTGAAGAAACGAGTTGCAGGAATGTTTGCCGGGTACCACTGGGAACGAAAGTGAAGGCACAAATCCATTCGGGATTAAGAACGGACAAAATAGTTGGAATATGTGACACTGCAATGCATTGTGGGAATCTCTGCAGGAGAGGATTGATGTCGGAGTTTCAATCCCTGAAGGAAATGAGATTTAATAAAGCAGTGGAAACCATTGAGTGTCTAGCAGCGGTTAGGTCGGGAAATGTGTCTGATCGGGACGATCAGACTTAGGTGGAGGGCAGTGTGACGATTACTCTCAAGCATGTACCATCCCTAACTCAATAACACTCCCACCACTAGTTAAACACAACAGAGATAACGATGACTACTCTTAAGCGTGCAAGCGTGTACCAAGGAAGAGGAAGAGAGATGGCGCGAGTGTTTGCGAATACGATGCAAAGAGGAGATGTCAATAAATAACACCGACCCTTCCAGAACACGAAGAGCAACCAAGCAAGAAACTTCTAGGTGTGTGGGGTAGTACCATGTCGGACTATATAAGGCAGTGACCAAGCAAGGCAGGTTGATCAGTTTATTTTCAAGTGTTGTTGAGTGAACTACTGCGAAGTTCCCAAACTCTTAAATTTGTATTGCGTTTATTACTAGTAAATAAAACTAGCTATAAGTTACAATAACTGTGAATGTGTTTATTTGACTTTATAGTGATTGAACCCAGGATTGATAATCAAGGAATCATCGAATTCGTCACAATATTAAAAAAGAAGGAGAATTTTTTCCAGTTTCTTTTCTATATATATATATTTAAATGTGTCGATATTTCGACTTCAATTTGAAGTCATCTTCAGGACCGAAATATTAAATACAAGTACATTAACAAACATTCTATTTTGCAAACATAGAAAGCAACTTACACCTTTGGATGTGCCTGGTCGACTGATTAGAAAAATTAATATACAGAAAGACCATAGTTAAACAGAAGCAAAAAATAAAACAACCGTAATTGTTACCAAATTATTATAAAAACAACAATACATAAAGCCGATCCATCGTGAGTGCGCTCACACATATCTGCTGCAGGTGAACAGGTGTTGTCGCTCACATATTTATTTTCTTCCTCGCGATAAAATGTCTGTAGGCATGTGCACATTTTTCTGGATCCATTTTAAAGTTTATCCGTCTGTCTGTGGGTGCATTAATTATGTGTAACATCTACAGAATGTATCGTTTATTGTAATGTTTTTCTTGTCGCAATATTGATACATTTTCCAAATCTGGAGAGTGTCCTGTAGCCCTACAATATTGTGTTATGGTAGTTCTGTTTCTGAATGTATCGTTTAATGTAATGTTTTTCTTGTCGCAATATTGATACATTTTCCAAATCTGGAGAGTGTCCTGTAGCCCTACAATGTTGTGTTATGGTAGTTCTGTTTTCGTTTAAGTTGTTGCATCCTTGTCCTTAATTTTGCATTTAGTTGTCCCGACACATACCTTGTTGCATAAGTGGGGCCCGTTGCATCTGATTTCATTAATAACATCCGACTTCTCGTTTTTTCTATTTTGCTTTTGGTGTTGCTGTATATTTGGTGTTAAGTATTTTCGTATGTGAAGGCCATTGAAATCTTTCCTTGTCATATATGTTGGAATATTTAATTCTATTACAGAGTCCTGGAACATATGTGCATGTTTTGAATATCTTTGTAATATCATTCTTTCTCCAGCTTATATTCGCCTGTAAAACTATATATCAGGTATACAGGAAACTCGTTGTCTTCTAATGTGCCCTTGATAATCTTTAAATTTTAACCATGGTAGCACGAGTCACTAATTGATAGCACTCTTCTAATAAAATTTGTTGCTGTATTGACTATCGTGCTTTTCGCATGCTTGGAATTGAAGTTTATCAACCTTTCAGAGGCAGTCGGTTTTTTGTACCAGTCAAACCTTAGAAAATCTCTTATAACTACCGAGTCTAGTTCCGAAGTAAATTTTATGGACTTCACGTAGTTGTTTTATGTCGCTAAGCCTGCCTTAACTGTATCTGTTTTGACAATAGCGAATAAATCATCCACATATTTTGTGAGCAAACGTGGAAAGAAGAGCACATAAACTAAAGAAAAGTAGCTAAAATAAAGAATGGTAATTGTTTTCCTTAGGATACCACTGCTAAAACACTTCCAAAAATGTCGGGAGATGTATCAAAGGCGCGTTTTGACCTCGGTATCAATAATTCGAATGCGGGTTTCAGATTTTTCGTTTCCCATTCGAATTGTTGATACATTTTTGGACAAGTTTTCAGCTAAAGGGATAAATACCAAAATAATAGTAATTTATTGACTAAATATTAAAAAAAACATGCGTTTCCTTACTTTTTTCGTTTTGTTTATTTGTCCTCAAATTTCAAGAAAAAATAGTAGTAAAGTTTCGTATTAAATTTCTTGAGAAGTGCGTTTTTTTATATGGAGTTTTTGCTTTTCTTTTGATCTTAAATGTATGTGTATAAATATTGGATATGTATGTTTATAAAACAGAAGCATATGTTATTAAAGTGCACAATATTGTGGGTGAGAGTTAAATATATTTTATAGAATGTAATTCAATACTCCATTAATTTAGATGAAATTCGTATGTTTTGTGTGTACTCCAAAACCTCTACATTGGGCTCCTCACACTCTCATTTCACTTAACACAGCGAGGCTTAATGGTACGAGCAATTGCCGTTCTTTGTGCCATATCGTCCTCGTCTTCGGGCCGGTCGAAAATTGCGATACCGCGGTACATTCGAACCCCCATATTAACTTATCGGGTGTAGTCCATAAACCCTCGGCCCCGTATCTCCTCATCTTCCTGCCACATCGAAAGCTTGCCTTGTCTTCGGCCATCCTCGCCGTCGATTGCCTCACTTTCGGATGACATCGAGATTGGATTCGTTTCTTGTACCATCGCTCTGTCACTGTATTCTTCCCTCAAGCTGAAGGTCGGACTTCGTATCCGGCTGCTCATATTGCTGCTGATATGCCCAAATGCCTCTGTGCATATGCTGAAATATTCCCTTACTGAGCCTTCGCACGAGGTTGTGCACTTTGTTTAATCTTACGATGACTGGTGACAGGAAGCTCATAACTCGATTCGGACCACTTAGTGCTTACTTGGCCGGGAAGGTGTCTACTGTCTTGGATAATTGATGCTTCTTCACCAATAGTAGGTTCATGATGACTGCACTCCGATGCCCGTAATTAAGAGATTAAAATTTTCTGGGAAATATGCAGAAATATAGGGAGATGTGAAATCCTAATTACTCTTACCCAAAAGACTCAACAGTGATACAGAAAACTTAATATTTTATTTTATCGGTTATATTTCTTTTAATGTGAATAATTTAAACCTTTTCTGAATAGCTGTTATGAATAAGGTTATTATTATATTATACTAACAGACCCGGGAGACGTTGTCCTGCCTGAAAATTGGCTTTCCCTCATTTGGATATTGTTTCACCCTCCCACTCATTATTCGTTTCCTACGTCCCATCCGTAGCCTCTTTGACGTCCTAATAGTATTCACCTTTATCATAGAGTTCATCCTAATGAATCGAGGAAAGAACATATAAATCCAAAACCTATATGATGACCTATATGCGGCCGCCGTGGTGTGAAGGTAGTGTTGCCGGCCTACCACACCGAAGGTCCATGGTTCGAGCCCTGGTACAGGTAACATCAAAAGTGATTTGAAAAAAGTTTTTCAAACCGGGGTCGCCCCTCGGCAGTGGTTTGGCAAACTCTCCGAGTGTATTTCTGCCATGACAGGCTTCTCAGCAAAAATTCGTCTCCTTTGTAGATGCCGTTCGGAGTCGGCAAAAAACTGTAGGTCCCACCAATTTGTAGGGAAAATTCAAATCGGCACACCACAAATTGGAAGAGAAGCTTGGCGCAAAAATCTCTTAGGAGGTTTATGATGATATACCTGTTGTATATCGCGCCATAGAGATAGAGATATGATGACGCCAAACTTAGAAGCCTTTAAAAACGGCCTACCATAGCGCATTTTTGTTATCAGCGGGTAAAGGTAGGCATACCAAATAAAAAACTGTTGGAAAACTAACAGGGTATCGAGAACCGGTCAAAGTTGTAACGAAAAAATAAAAAAGCCTTAGAAAGGGCAATTATTAAGATATGTAACATTGTTCGGATATTGGTAAGGTTTCTTTACTCTATCTTAGCGAAAAAAAAGATATTTGAGCAAACTCAACGCCATTCGTATGAGAAAGACTTCTTTAAGATGCTATGTGTGCTTTTTTTTTTTTTAAAAAATCTGTCGTTTATATATAACCTCAAAAATAGGCAAAAACGGTGTTTTTTGCACATTTAGGTTAGGATATCTCAAAATCCTGACGTGATAGAGCAATTCTGCGTCCAGATTTGAATTCAGCGCATCGAAAACCTTTAGGAAAGTATGGTCTGGTTTATGGTCAAATTTCTTGGCGGCCTGTGTTATTGAATAAAACTCGCTTTAAATTATCAAGCATGAATAGTACGATTGGTTCTCGTTTATTTCTCAGCCGGAAGTGTTCGACCATCTTCTTTCTTAGAGTTATCAACATTTACATGATTAGAGTTAATATTATTTAGGGTTACCGTACAACTGGTCTTATACTAAGGCTACATCAAAGTTCGACCATAATCTAAGTTCATGGCAATTGATCGACCTCGATCATCCATACAAATAGGCTTAGACTAATCGTTTTCCAAAGGGTCTTGCTCCGGGCTGTCTCGCCTTATGTCCTCATTATCCTCTGTAGTCAACCAACTTCTCATTCGATGGGCCTCGAGTACGCTGTCATAAGGTAATTGCGTAAACGTAAGGTCCCTTGTACTAAGGCACACATTTTTTATTTGTTCCTACGGTTGTATCTACGTTCCTAATTACAACATAGTCTCCCACATCGTATCTCTTAGCCCCGGAGCCTCTTGTAGCTTGCCGCCTTAAGTCATAATATTGTCTGGCTTTCAAGGCGCCAAAAGCGTGTTTGCGTAAGGATGGTAAATTTCTTTCGGAATCGGGACATAGCGCATCTTGGAGATATTCAGTAATTTCATCTACGACTACACCCCGTTGCTCTACACCAAACAAGAGCCTACTCGGAGTATCTTGACAGGAACTGTGAACCGAGTTATTTATTACGTGTTCGATTTCCAATGGTTTCTTACACCAATCAGAAAGCTGTATGGGATCTATTCACGCGCTCCACAGCGGTTACTTCTTTAGTGCTGGTCGAGTTAGTTGGATAAAGCTTCACGAATTTTGTGAAGGCATCGACTAAAGCTAATATGTGTTTACGTTTCGAATTGCTAGACGGCAGTGGACCAAAGTGATCAATATGAAGTGTATCATATGTAAGTTTCTTTCACTAGTTCGTGGAGACCCCGCATGCATTAGACACTATAAAAAGTTTCTTATAAATGCTTCTACTTTTTTCCTCATATTAGGGAACCAATAATAAAGAGCTAATTTGCCTATAGTCTTATCAACTGATTGATGCCTCATCTTCTCATGTATATATCTTATAACATTGGGTACGTAGAACATTTGTTTTCCATTGGGCTGAGATCTGCAAACTATATCATCTACTAAATCAAAGTCCTTAACTAATTTATCCTCAAGACGTTTCCGAAGGTCTTTGATAACTTCATCACGCTACTCGCATCCGAAATTCAATTTCGTCTGCATTGATTATGCGTGCAATTTGTGTCCTACTCAAGGCTTCAACGTGCCCCATAGATAATCCTTTCCTATGCTGTATCTTATAGTTATAATTCTCAAGCTCGAGGGCCCATCTAGCTATCCGCGGATTTAATTGCGTTCTTTCTAGGGTCATAGCCAACGAATTGCAATCAATGATAATCCTAAATTGTATGCCTTCTAGGTAGGTTCTAAATCGCCTTAATGCGTAAATTATAGCTAAAGTTTCGAGCTCGAAACTATGGTGTCTCGACTCGGCAGCAGACGCGGTTTTTGAAAAGTATGAAATAAGATGCATCCTCTTATCATCCTGTCGTTGCAGCAGGACGGCTCCAAATTCGATTGAGCTAGCATCACAATGGAGCTCTGTTTTTCTTACCGGATTGTATATTTGCAGGAATAGGACCATTTGTAAGTCGGGACTTTAGTTCGTTGAAAGCATCAAGGCACTTATCGTCAAAATCGAACTTAGAGTTTCATCCCAATAATATTTGTAGTGGCTTAGCAATCTGGGAGAATGACGGAACAAAACTGCGAAAATAGGAAAACAACAACCCAATACCAGATTCTAGCTGCTTTTGGTTGCTCGGCACTGGAAAATTGATAATACTCCGAATATGCGAGCCATTCGGCCGGATTCCCGTCCGTGATACCTCGTATCCGAGGTATTCAATTCCTTGAAACGCGAATTTAGTCTTATCTAAATTGAGTTTCAGCCCTCTTAAAGACAATCGTTTCAAGACGGTTCGCAACAGAGTTTTGTGTTCCTCAAAGTCATGAGTGGCAACAACAATGTCATCCATATATATTATAATTTTTTTATTGTCAATGAAATCACGGAATATATTGTTAATAAATCGCTGAAATACAGCTGGAGCGTTCTTTAGTTCAAATGACATTTTCAAATATTCGTACTGACCATTTGGAGTCACAAAAGCAGTATATGGAATGGACTCAGGTGACATCTGTACCTGGTGGAAACCAGTCTTCACGTCCAACATGGAGAAGAGTTTTTTATTTTCCAAAAACTCAATACAATCATCGATCAATGGCAACGGGTAATTGTCCCTAACAGTTACTTTATTAAGGGCATGGTAATCAACACACAGACGAACCTTCCCGTTCCTTTTTCGCACCAATACGATGTCGGAAACTACGGTGAGTTACTAGGCCTTATTACTCCTTCCTTCTGTAACTCGTTTACTATTGACTGAACCTCAGCTCGTTCAGAATAAGAAAGTCTGCGTGGGGCACAGTGAAAGGGTACGCCCGTCGTGAGATGTATTTTCATTTCGTATTTTAGTGGGTATGTCATCCCATCAGTCTTCAAATAACTATCTTCAATTATCCGTCTCAAGTTATCGTAATGTTCTTTCGGCAATTCGGGATTTATGTTAAGCACATCTTTGTACATTTGTATGTCAATAGAGAAAATGTCCGGCACATCAGTGCTACAGCACTTTTGAGCATACCCATCGTCAACAATTAGGGTTTTTAACTTTAAGGTATTTACCGATTAACCGCTATGGTTCAACTTCGATGGTGTTTTATATAAATTATTCTTCTTAATCTTAACTAATTTAGTATGAAACGATTGCAAAATGTCATGTCACAAAAAAACTGGTAAGCTCATATAATCATCAGGTAATACTTTCAATTCAACAACATTTATTTTTCGAGAAAATTAAATTTCACATTTTTAAAGTTCAATATGTTTAATATTTCTTCCGCCGATCGCTCTATACTTGGAAACAATTTCCTTGCCTTAACTGATCAGCTCCTTTGGGACTGCAGACTTTTTAATAAATCTAACCGGACTACCGGTGTCAAAAAGACAACAAATTTAATTAGTAATTTTATCATTTTAAGCCTAAAATCTATTCTTACGTAATTATTAACGCCAACTGCGGTCATCTCTTCATCAGCGATGTCTACAGTGGCCACATCATCCTTGCGCTTTAGGGTCTTCTTGGGGATGGGACAATTGCGATGGTCATGTGCCATTTTATAGCATCTGAAGCATGATCCATCTGACCTCAAGGGAAACGGGAAGTTCGGCTTAATGTGGCCATGCTGCGAACAATTGCAGCAGAGCAATTTTTTGTCGAATTTTTGTTTACCGCCTGATTTCTTAGTGTCGGCACTGACTGCAACACACCTTGTGCGAAATATTTGTTTTTGTACCGACTTATTATTTCCTTTACTTCTTCCAACGTTCGTGCTGTCAGTAGCAGGTGCGCGTTAGGAATCATGTTCCCAATATCATCGATTATAAATTCGATTACTTCAACCTCATCAATGTTCGCCCTCTTTGCTATAGCTTGCATATTTAGCACATAGCAATGCAATGTTTCTTCTTTTCTCTTCCATCTTCTTTGGGCTAGCATTTTGTAAATTTCTGGCCTGGCCACAGAAAAATTCAACTCTTTTTTCTTGTTTGAACGTTTTTTATATAGAGTTTTTGCTTTTCTTTTGATCTGCTTAGCACGCTTTAGTCTAAAATTTTTTACCAATATCCGATATAAAAGTATTTGGAAGAACCACATTTTGGCCGATAACTCACTTATCGATAAATATATCGAAATAAAGCAAATTCGAAATGAAATTTGTGGCCTTGCCCTTTCGTTTGATAGCCATGTTGTACATAATCTTATAGGTTTTATGGCATTCACATTGTACTGAAAATTCAAAAAAATTGCGAAACCGTCACGTCTCAGCTCTAATCATTTTTCGGCAGCAACAACAAAATGTTTTTAATATGTTTTTATCGGAAAAACGTCCACAGGGAAGGATGAAGAAAGTATTTTTTACAGAATAGAAATCCGTTTAGCAGTTTAGATATATTTCACCGTCATACGAAATACATTTCATTTTTATATACACAGATTACGATTTGTTTCTTGTTAATTCAACATAGACATTTTAAATACAGGTTTTAGCTAAAATTAAGACGAACAGAGATGCCCACACGATTCAATATTCGGTAAATAATTGTTTGATAGGAAAATTTAGCACTCCTTTTTCAGCTTTGCATTAAACGTAGAAATAAATATTGTCAACATAATATTGTTTGTCTCCAATATGTGAGTAGTAGCATGAAAAAATTAAAAGGTGGTTTCAACCAGTTGCCCAGGCTTCCCAAACCGGTGGTTTTCATTTCGGTACGTAGCATTCAGAGTGACATAAAACAGAAATAATACCCCACAAACATTCTCGGAGCCTCCCACTAGGACCTTATGTTTGGTCCTCCGAATGTTATTCATGCCAGCATATATGACTTTGTTTGATTGATGCAAACCTTGAGTATTAAATTCCAACATACTACAGCAGTTTTAAAGTAGGTGGAGACGAAGTTATCAGATAACAAAGGAGAGCTGTAAGAAGCTGCGAATGGAGCATCTTAATGGTAAGTGTGAGAAACGAAGGCAAAAGTTATGATCGTATAAGGTACCGGTACAAAAACCGTAGGCATTTTTGTGTTTTGATTTTAGGGCGAAAAAATGTTTTCAGTTTACTTCTGTTTTCTGTAGAAATATCTTTAATTGACCTATTCTCACCGACAAACTATAAAAAAATAATAAACTAAATGATAGATTACTTCCTTATAACTCCATTTTTTGTTTAAAAAAATTGTTTGTCGCCCAGACTTAAGAGTTTATGCTAGTTTTGAATTCATAAATATTACTTTGAGATCTTTTCGCACTACATCTTTTTAGTTTAAACTATGTATTATACGAGTACTTAAGGTTGTTTATACATCTGCTTTAAGTGGCGAATAAAAAATTTGAAGTTAAAGAAATCTATATAAACAAATATAAATATTCTATTTTTAAATCAAAGAATACCGAAGCTGTTAACGAAGACGTGAAACTGCTAGTTATGGAATGAGATGTCACGAATTTTTCATATAAAGAGCTGGTTTATGAACGCCCAATTATACCTTATTTCTACCTAACCTTTCTATCATAAGGACCAGATGAAAATAGCAGCTATGCAAGCATGTACCCACTATCGTTTACGAACGATTTTCCTTCATTGCTATTTTTTCTAACGAAAGTCATTCATGCGAAGGCGGCCATCGCCGTGTGTTAGTCATGGGAAATAGTTATGAAACTTGTTATGCTCCGCACATGAGAAGTAGGTTTCAAAGTATTAATGATTGACAGCTTCGGCGTCTTCAGAAATATGATCATATAAGAGACTGACTGCTCTGTGAAAAAGGTGAGCAAACCAAATTATGTGAACTTTAAACGAATAACTTTAGAACGGGAAGTTAGAATTTAGAGTTTAGTTGTGGTCTCCTGCGAGTCAGAAAAAGGCAGAAGCAGTCAGAAATCCACCGCGTACTCGGTTCTCTAACCACTGAGAGCACAAATGAGGTCTTTCAGTCAGAATTTACAAGTTTTGGGGCCGTTTACTCAATGTCTGGTTATGATAAACTTTATCACATGACAACCTAATCATGGCTTGCCTCAGAATTTCATTTTCGTTTACACGAAAATCTGATTAAGTTATCATGATAAAGTTGGTCATTGTGAACGTTTTTGAGGAAAATTTCACAAAAGTTGCATTGTGAACGGATAAAAAGGACCACTGCTCTTGTTTACAATTTTAAATGAACCATTTTGGATTACAAATTTCGATTGTGATATTTCTTTATATGGATATTATCACATTTCTAAATTCTATTACTAGTAGAGTTTGTTATCAAAACAATTTATCACAAAATCAGATTTTTACTTTTCAGCCGTCACTTTTTGTTTTGCGAAGCACATAATCAGCGGTCCATCCTTTGATAACTTTTATCGGAAGATAATCAGAAATTGAGTAAACGATAATCAGACATTGAGTAAACGGATTTTGGGCAAACCTCTGATAACGTACTGAATAAGCAGTTAATCAGACATTGATAACGGTCCTTAGTTATAAGAATTTTTGCAACTACTTCTGGTAAAACTATTGCCCAACTGTCGTGGTAGCTATTTGGTAAGGAAGGAAAAGATAAATAATGAGAAGTGAGAGGCATCATATCCGTAGATCAACCATCGAGTTGCACGACATTACGACTATCAAACGATCAGCTGTTTTTCGTTTGACGAAATAATTCCCACTGCCAGAAAATAAAATTTTAAATTTACATATTATTCGAACCATGGTTTTTTTGTCTTTATTTATTTATTTATGTACTTAAGTTTATATTTTACTTTATACTTCGTAGAAAAGAGAACCTGGTGATACCTACTCTCATTCTAGCAATCAGGATGCATTCTCTTCTTGAGAAGTTGCCCTGGTAGTTTGGACGGTGACGTGTTCCGTCTTCAAGAAACATTTCCCTGTTTCCCATGATTTTTCTATTAGGTATTTCAGATCAGTTATTGTGAAGCTCGTTATGGTGGAAGTCAAACAAGGAGGCTGAGCTACAAGTGACACTCTAAAAGCTTGTTTAGCAGCTTTGCCAGCTAGTTCATTGCCTGCTACCCCCACATGACCTGGTATCCAAAGCAGTTTGATATCACTCCGGGTATCAATACCGCTTAGTATGAATCTCCGCGCCTCACTATGTTCGTTTGCCAAAACTTTCAGCACACTTAGGGCCGGTTTCACCAGCTCGACTTAACTTGAGTTAGTTTTTCACTCTTTCAGTTTCACCATCTAACTTAACTAAGTCACAACTTAGTCATACTGCCAGCTGACTTATTCTCGACTAATGGAGTGTTGCTGTCGTTCAAAACCTAAATGTCAGTAATGCTCTGAATTTGTTTTGTGCAATGTCCCAGCCGGAAAATTCGTCAAGCATGACTTTACGGCCTATGCGTAGATGCATGTGAACGCTTGTTTTCTAGCATGCAACCATTACGAAACTATCGTTTTCAATTAAGCGCTAATTTTAGTACCTTCTATCTAAAGAGAAATGGGTGTAAGATCAATACATTCCTTTGTGTATGGCCATACATGCCCATTTCTCATTGGGGTATTGGGATGCGCAGAGTTGTCTGGTATGAAAAAATACTACTATGCATAAAACAGCTGATCGGGTTGTTGCGTTTAAAATTATTTAAGTCGCTCAGTTGGTGAAACCCAAAATTAAGTTAGTCTCGAATCGGTGCTAATTTAAGTCACGACTTAGTTTTAGTCTTAGTCGCGTTGGTGAAACCGGCCCTTAGACTGTCCAAGGCTTGTTTGTTGTTTCTTGCTGCATCGTGTATAGCAAATTTTACTACTGATAATTCAGCGTCGAAAATGACAGCTAGTGGTGATACAAGGGCTGGATGAATAGTGGGGTATCTTCCGTCCATAAGCTGTTCTATTACGTCGTAAAAAGGTGTTTCTTCAATTATGTCGCCCTTAGCGAATTTCCAGTCCGTGACAATTTTAGTCAGAAATGTATGGCTTGAACCCTTTAATTCAATTATTTCAATATGGCAGGATATTAACCGTGCGAATAATTCAACGAAATAAAACTGTTACCATCACTTTGAAACTTTTCAAACGCAGGAACCGGTTTTTACTTGTTCTCTCTAAACCAAGTTTCCCCTACAGTTTCCTATCTATTTAAACCAAAACTTTGGAGAAGCGTACTCGTACAACCTCGTCGATACTAAAAATTTAAGTTTATGAACTTTCAACAAAAAAGGGGCCCTTACGCGGTGTACATTTAGCCTGTCAACGTTTCACAAGGCAGAAAATATGTCTTTTTTACATTTTTAAAATGCTCCCCTTTATGAAAGGATATGTATGTCAATACAGGGTGTGGTGTGCTGCCCTAGATGAAAATAGATTTTTTTTTTTAAAAACAGTTTCAAACGAATACATTTTTAATGTAAGATTTTGTGTGTAGGATATTAATAGTGATGTTAGGGGAAGAGGCATAATATCAGTAGAGGAACTGTGGTAATTGTGGTATAGGGGGCTAATGTGGTACACCCTTATATCTCAGTTTCCAAATAGTTTATGAAGATGACAGTTTTGAAATTTCGTGTGAAATTCAAAAAAAAAGGAATGTGCTGTATTTGAACACACGCAGGCTTCCAATTGAGCAAAACAACTGATTGTGTGTGGATGACTTTTTTTATTGGTATATTATTTTGTTTCGTTTCTCGCAAATAAAGTTTCATTTTCTGTTCTGTCAAATCAATTTGTAATAAAGTAGGTGCGAAATTTTATGAAATAAGTGTTACTATCACCAAATTATGAGTGTGTAAGATAAAAATTGTTCATTACTTGAAGCGCGCCGAATGGTCCATTGTGGTACATCAGAAGACGGCTAATGTGGTATTATACCACTCATTAAAGTTTAATGATCAAACCATTAAATGTAGTGAGGTAATAAAAATGCCTTTTTTGCTATAAATTTTTTTTCGATATCGAAGATGCGCAAAGGCTATTACGGGATATTGCCGGTGTGCAAACTATTTAGCTATCCAAACCATCTACAGAAAATGGTTGGTAGTAACATGCCCCTACCTGAGCATACAGTATACCAAATTTAAATACTCGTCTATGCCATATTTCCCTCAAATTTTTGAGCAAGCGGCTTTTCGGGTTAATCCAAATTTCGTCTTAAATAATATGAACCATCAGCAGTATACAACTTTTGCCTAAGTATTTCATACGTAATATTTCAGCAACTACATGGATTTGCGCTTCTTATGTTTAAGTAATTTGGTTGCGGGCATGCTTTCATTGAAGATTCCTATTTTAGTCCGTATTTTTGTTGGCTACTTCTATTGCGTGTGATAATTCTGACAAGTTCTTCAGTCGTGGTCAGCGCATCCTATTTTGTTACTATTGTTAACTTTTCCTAGTAAGTAATTTTGAAAATAAGGATTTGTTAGTTTTCGAGTTTTTCTCAAGAACTGCATCAATTATATACTAACATGCTTGTCCATATTTTTTAAAAATTAAAGTACTATATAATCGGAAAGGCAGAAGGCCGTGTAATAGCGCTGTGGACCCCAATAACTGCCAAAAATATAAGAAGAACTGGCCGTAAGCGTTAACTTTGCTTGCGGCTAAATCAAACTTTTACATGCCATGAGAACAAGATAAACACAAACCCCAGCAATGATATTGTCATAAAACTCCAAATGCCAAAAATACACGGACTAGATTTGAATTTAAATTGATATAGAATAGTAAAAAAAAAAATTTTTTTTTAGAAAATCAGAGATTCGTATGCAATTCAATTCATCGATATACGGTTGAGTGGTAGATACTCCACTTTAAAAAATTCTTGAGGAAAGCCCAATCTCAGATTGTTTTTCAAAAAACGGTGAGAATTCTATCAAATATTTCAAATATTTTTAAACCAAACAACAATTCTGACATTTGTTGTTATGTAAAAAATATTAGAAATAAATAAAAATACTAAACACAGAAACAAGCAGCAAAATAGTTGAAACAAATTTGGTTAAATTGAACTTTCCTTGCTTACATAAATTTCTAAGAATATATGTTACTTCATTTCGCTGAATTTCTGTTGTCATAGAGAAATAGATATAAAGGTCTACTTTTTGTTGTTAAAACAGTTTTTTTAAGGGAGTTATAATCACAACATCTATATATATAAAATTCAAACTATGTTTGTATGTATCCATAGACCGACTTGTGTCCTAAACGTATAAACCGATCGTAACCAAATTTGAAACACGCACTGGATATCTTCCGGGGATGGTTATGGGCTAAAAAATATTTTAATATATATAGGGGGCGTGGCACCTCCCATACAAATGGAATTTTTCATAGTTCGTATCTCTGGAAGTATTTGGGCTCGACCACTGAAATTTGGTAAGGGGTTATATGAGATTAATCCCTTCCACCTCCAAAAAACTGGAGATAATGAAAAAGGTGGCGTGACACCTCCCATACAACTGGAATTTTTCATAGTCCATAACGCTGGAAGTATTTGGGTTAGACAACTGAAATTTGGTAAGGGGTTACCTGCATAAAAACTGGTGATAACCAAAAATGGGGCGTGACACCTCCTATACAAATGGGATTTTTTATACAAAACTTTAAGTTGTTTTCTTTACATTGCATATTTTTTATAGAAATGTGGGGTGAAACCCACGGGTATAAGGCAGTATATTCTATTTCAAAATTGGGTTATATCGTGTTCACGTGATTTTTTGTAATCTTAAGAGAACTATGCTAAATAATCATATGTGTGGGAATAATGCTTTTTAACTCTCTCTGTTTAGGGAAATGTTTTATATCAGGATGATACTTAAAATGCGACTAACAGAAAGTGTATGCTACATAAATTTATGAACAATCTTCTGTTACATTACTATGGGTATTGCATATAATTAAGGGAGAATAAGTTTTTGGTATATGAGGAAAGTTTTTACAAGAAATTGGGGAATGGTTTTTAAAAGTGTCGGCATCTCTGCTGAGTATTTACTCGCTCTCCAATCAAAAAAAAAAATGCGATTGCAAGCTTATAAAATGTGCACAGTAAAACAAAGTACATACAAAATAATTCTAATTTCACTATAATATTTTTTTTTCGAAACGAAAGTTTTTTTTAAATTCATATTTAAAATAAACAGTAAGTATGAGTAAGAAATAGAAGTTGAATCAATGAATATATAAATAAAACGACAAATTGTTGTAAAATTTGCTATTGTTTTTCTGTTTATTCCTCAATATTGGGAGATATTTCCTGTGCTGCAACTAAACGCAGGATATTTCGTAAATTGGTATCCGAGTTTCGATTTCTCAGCCAGCACTTATTTAGTTTCATCAACGAAAAGAACTGTTCACATGAATATGTTGAGCCAAACATTGCTATTACTGCTGAAGCAAACTCTCGTAAATTAGGAAATTTTTGACTACAAATACCTTGATAAAACTGAACAAGGCATGTGAATTCTCTATAATCAGCTCTAGTTCGGGTATCAATTTGGAGATCGATCAATTTCATTTGCAGGATTTTTGGTCTTTCAAAATCAAGTTTGGATTCTATTGTACATAGCGCAACAAATCGTTCCGCGTACTTTGATACACCTATATCTGGGATTTCAGTTGGTGTTTGTAAGCACGGAAAGTGGTCGAAATTTGTTACAGTTGTCTGGCGGTTCCACAAACATATTTTTTCATGTATGCTTCAATTTCGTCTCGCATATGAAAAATAAATTTCTTTGAGTTACATATGTCATAGAGGCTAAGTCGTACGTCCAATCCGAGTCAACGAGCTCAGTAAAACGTTTTCCTTTCTCTTCCTTTACAATCCAATGACATGTTCAGTAATGGTATCGATTTACAAACTTAATTATGTAACAGGGTTGGGTCACTTTGAATAAGAAAATACTAAAATAAAAAACCAGAAATAGTTCTGTAAAAATCCCAAAGTAATCCCTAAAACTATTCTGAAATTACCACGCAAAGAACCAAGTAGTCCTGCCAAAACCCTTATTTTATCCAGTAATGATCCCGAACTTGAATCAGTGAATCTCAATTTAGACAGAAATAACCAAAAAAATCTTTATAAATACACATTATGTCTATTTGCACGTATGGGTTTAATTTTGCTGTATTTCGATGTGCCAATTCTTCATTTTCAAAAGCTTGAGTAAAAATTGAAACTTTATTCTTTATTCAAAATTTTTGAATAACCAATATCATTTCACTCATCACTAAATTTGTTTTGAATAATAAATAAAATGTTATTTGTTACTAGTTAAGCCCAC
The DNA here is from genome assembly GCA_949987695.1 of Merzomyia westermanni. NCBI lineage: Eukaryota > Metazoa > Arthropoda > Insecta > Diptera > Tephritidae > Merzomyia > Merzomyia westermanni. The sequence continues at coordinate 122,070,951 of OX465290.1, forward strand.
TCGGTTCGCTGCGTCTCAGAACTAATAATAGACTAAGTCCGATTAGAATCATTATGGGATATAATACTAGATAATATATGGAACTTAATTATATCGCTTATTGCAACACTCGGTTTTTCCTTTCGTTTGATACCCATATTGTACTAAACACATTTTTGGTCACCTTGGTCCACATATCGGTCGAGATCTCTTAAACCCCTCCAGCAAATGGTATCTTAAATTTTAAGTTAACTCTAGTAATACAACGGTTGTGATGGCAGGTAATGGGTTAACACGTACACAATGACCTATCGCCTAGTTTGTTTAGTTTTTAGAATCTGCCATTATATCGGTATTGACACCTGTAATGCTATAAGGGTCGCATACAACATTGATGATCTAGACCAGTCATACAAAAAAAAAAGGTATCTTACAATATGTGTACGTTAGCCAACACTGGCCAAAACCTGTCAGATCAACTGAGAAAACTGAATGGCGAAGGTGTCAAGTACCTAGCGGATCATTTCCTCTCCCATTTCCTTTACGCATGCATAGCAGACCACACGGAACTGCGTAGTAGAAAGTTAAATCGGAAGTTTTTTGAGCAATCGCGACTTACTTTGAATAATTAGTGCCTTAAACAAGTGTTTAAAAACTTTAACACCGTGATAGAGTGACGCGTCCATAAAACATTTCTTTTGAAAACCATTAAAGCAGGTGAGGGGGAAAAATATATATACAAACAATCTACCCCACTTTAAAGTGAAGAAGTACCAGAGAAAGTATTTCTAAAAGAATTTTCAACATCTTGCCGGAGTTATTCGAGATTCAGAGGCATAATTCATCTAAGGTACGTAGCTATCCTGGCCATAATACATAGATAAGGGTTTCCTGTAAAACCATGGTTTTACTATATTCATAGGCGATCAAACTCCTTCCACGTGGGAGTCATAGGTGGAAAGGATACCTCGAATTTCGTCTAGCGATCATTGGAACTTTCATTAGTCGTAACCAAGTCATACTCTGCAACCGAAGAAGGTAAATTTGTCATAAGGTTATTTTTCCCATTTAAGACTACCTAGCTTCAAGAAAAAAAAACCCACGCTTGAAGCGTGAAAGTATAAAGCACATAAAATTAAAACAAAGCAACTTATTAATCACCGATTATCAAAAAAAAACCAAAAAGGGGGAAAAAGAATAAAACAATCAGAGAAAAGCTTCCCCGATGAAACCTTTTTTTTACCTTTTTATTCAATTCTTCTCTCCAAATTTCTTTTCTATCATTGTTTTTTAAATTTGCCCAAGGCGTACTTATTATACTCCTCTTTTGGAGATTTAACTAATAAAGAGTCTTAATAAGGAAAGGCAGAATTATTGATTAAGATTTTGCATAAAAGGATTTTATGTATTCAAAAAAAGTCTGGATCAGAAGAGAAAAAAATTAAAAACAAAACCCTTTAGTATGTAACTAAAGTAGTTAGGTTAAAAACTTAAAAATAACTAAATAATTATATTTGTAAATATGCATACTTACTGGGGGGAGGGAAAATACCCCATAGTCAACTTTTAATCGAACAAGTCATCATACAAATTCAAGTACAACCTGATTTATGTTGGAACGATTTTCCGTCATCCCTTGTCAAGTTTGGTTTTGTGACAAACCGGTTTCGGCGTTCTGCCATTTTCAATGCCTAGTTTCGTTCTGGTCTGTGTCTATCCGCTGCGTTGTTTTTATAGTCCGTGGGTGCTGTGGCAGGTAATGTCAATCTATGTGGTCGTGGTAGGTAACGTTAATATGCGTGTGTGTGTGCGCGGTATTGATACGTCCGAATTGTTATCTGTCCCAAGGGTTGTTTTTGTAGGTATGTAGACATACCGCTTGTTAGCTAAGCGGTAGGTTGAGGTAGGTAGAAATCGGTGATTTTTGCAGTTTGGTTCATATTTCGTTTTTGCTTGTTCATTGTTACGTGTTTGATTGCTGTACCTGCTGGCTTGTGCTGTTTTTTGTAAACTAGTTTTAAGGGTTCAAATATTTCGTCAGAGATAGTGTTGGTTTGTTCGTTTATGATCCTGCCGTCAAATGTTTTTAACTTGTATATCTCCATGTTCTCAAGTACATTAAGCCGCCGGCCTTTTCCTTGTACGTGAAGTATTCGAGCCGTTGTTTTTATGTTAGCTGGGGTGCAGTTGTTCTCAAACATGTGGTTCGCGAAATTAGATTCTGGTATTATGGTGGGTTTTCGTGTTTTTTTGTTGTAGTCCCTGATATGCTCTCGGAATCTTGTGCTTATTTTCTTCCTGTTTGTCCTATGTAGCTGTATTGACATTCACAAGTAAGCCTATACACTCCGTGTCTGTTGAATGGGTCATCAGAATTAGTGTCGGTTCTTAGTTTTTGTCCGACGTTGTTAGATGTTCTGAATGCTGTGTTGATGTTATATCTTTTAAAGAACTTTGCTAATTTGTACGTCGCTTTTCCAGTGTATGTCATTGCCGTCCAAACCATTGGATTTTCCTCTACGTTTACTCTTTTTTGTGTTCCAAGGCTACTTCTGAGTTTATCCACAAGTGCTTTCTTGTATCCATTATTTGCCGCTATGTTATATATTGTATTAAGCTCTCTCCAGTATGCTTCCTGTGTGAGAAATGGCAGAACGCCGAAACCGGTTTGTCACAAAACCAAACTTGACAAGGGATGACGGAAAATCGTTCCAACATAAATCAGCTTACTACCCTGTCGGAAGATCAACACAACAAAATAAATCAAGTACAACCTGTTTGCGCAAACATCGTTGGAGCACCCTAATACAATGTAAGTAAAAACCAGCAACCATTCATACTTAAGTAGGCATATATTTTTATAACTAGTAGTAAATTTGACATTAAAATACTATGAGTTGTACTAATAACAAAGTTATTGCTAGTTTATATTTTTTTTTTTCATTGATTACTCTTCTCGCCTATATACATATATACCTAAGTATTATTTTTTTTTGCAAACATACCTAAACACATACCGATGAAAGAGTAGAGTAAACATATATAGGTATATACTATGTAACATAGAACGTTGGAGCACCCTAATACAATGTAAGTAAAAACCAGCAACCATTCATACTTAAGTAGGCATATATTTTTATAACTAGTAGTAAATTTGACATTAAAATACTATGAGTTGTACTAATAACAAAGTTATTGCTAGTTTATATATTTTTTTTCATTGATTACTCTTCTCGCCTATATACATATATACCTAAGTATTATTTTTTTTTGCAAACATACCTAAACACATACCGATGAAAGAGTAGAGTAAACATATATAGGTATATACTATGTAACATAGAAATAAGAAAAATGAAAAGAAATCTCTTTTTTTTTTGGTAATGATCATTTGTTATGAATAACGAGTAGAGAATTATCTTAAAGTCTTGTGAGTTGATTACGTAGTCGAGGAGGGGTTTGCATTGGATGGGTATGGGAGATGTTGCTGGCAACTCTCAATGCGTGGTAGGGCAGGGAGTGAGAGTAAATAAGGGGGTGAACAATACCATCAACCTCCTCTCACAGGTACATGTTTTTTTTATTCACGCATTAACCACTCCCGCATAGTAAATGCGTTCTGTGTTGTGGTCATTCATAGATGACTTAGTTGAGCAGAGACAGTTCCTTTTTTCTGAACTCCGATTCTTTTCTGTCCGTCTGTTTATTTATTGCTATGCAAGTTACGAAGATCCGTCCGTATAATTTTAGTTTTGAGCTGGATGCACCTTTTTGTTGTGATGAATATTTCTGTTCGGGTTTTCTGGTTTAGTGCATGAAATAATTATTATATATATACTCATACTAGGGTGATTTATAAGGAGCAAAAACCCCGACCTCCCGAGTGACTAAAGCCTGGCTAACGTGACGGTAAAAGTTCCAATCAATTCCATTCAGAAGTTTTTGAGTGATGCGCGCCCGAATTCTGGCAAAAAGGCCAGACTTGGATCCGGCCATGGATTTTGCGCCATCTGTGGCAACGCAAACTACTTTTCGCCATGATATACCCATACGCCCAGCGAATACATTGACACATTGAAATATATCTTCACCTCTAGTTGTCCCTGCCATTGGAATAATATCTAAAAGTGCGTCAACTCGTCGACTATGTCCGTACTCTGGTCAATTGCCAATGAAATGGCTGTGAATGATTTTGTAAGGTCGTTTAGCTAAGCTCACATCTTCTTAATTGGGCAATTCTGAAGGAGATAAAACTCCCACTGGTTTTAATATGCAAAATTTTACCATATCTCCATCCGAGAACGGACGATGCTCATTAACTACCCTGCAGTCAACTGCCAAACTGGTTAGTAAACATTCTAGTTCATTAAGTAGCATTTCGTGGGCTTATTCATCAGTCTGAGCGACTGCAACGTTTCAGCTACCTTTAGGAGCAACAACCCTCAATAACTGTCTATAGCTATAGCTATACATACATCAATGATGGCCAGAGCGGCACGAACTCGTCGCGGGAGTAAAATCGGGTGTATGCATACCAAGGCGGAGAGCATGATTTGAGCGAGAAATGCATGAGTGATACAGTGGCCAAACATTACTGTATATGTAAAATATTTTATTATATTTCCAATTGTCTGGGAATCCAAATATTTTTCACTTTAAATAGCGCTGAAAAGCAAGATATGCTCGAAGGTATTAAATATTTTAATGAAATAGTTCAAACGTTTTACTTTTAGGCGACGTATATTCGTTTGGATATATTTATTCTGATATAAATATTTCTAACAAATGTTTCTCAACGTAAACCCTAACGGATAGTTGAACATTTTAAATAATATAGCGAAGAAAAATCTCTCGAAATTGTGATTTGTCCCACTGTGAAATCACAAGCACACTCATACAGGGTGGCGCAAAAGTAATCCTCCTATCAGAAAATGCTATACATTTTGCGATTGGCCCCTAAGGTCAGTTCTGTTTTGACATTTGTGTAGTAAGCACATGCGATATACACGTTAATAAACAATGTTACGCTACACTGCTCCAGAACTCGGAATATTGCTGACTATTTATTTGACCAATAATCGGTCGGGGCCAAACGGTTACTGTGAATGGTGAGCGCTACAGAGCAATGATCAACGAGTTCTTTTTGCCGCAACTTGATGAATTGGGATTGGAAAACATGTGGTTCCAACAAGACGGTGCAACAGCACACACTGCACGTGCCACAGCCGATATGCTGAACATCGGAAGCTTACTTTTGCGCCACCTGTTACATATAAATACAAGTTGTGCTGATCTCTGCTTGTGGTGGTGCCCATATCTGTAAATACATACACGAACGAGGAAGATTCGAACAGCAATCGTTCAGTTAACATCGCCGTCCTAAGTTTTAATTTTCTGTTCAATTGATATTCTTAGTTTCCAAATATTCATTTATTTAAATTAAATATAAAACTTTCTTGTAAATAATAGTTTTTATAGTGATAACCTAATCCTTTTGAGAATTTCGCGCTTCAAATAGTACAATTGGATTGAAGATCATGTACGTACGTGCATGTCAACAAAATCACCTTTTAAGTATATAAGTATGTAGTTTTATTTAAGAATTATGTATTTGTGGTACAGAGTTAATGTAACACGTCTATTCACGTCCAAGCTCAGAAGCAAAAAGGGGTGAACGATTATATGACAATATGCAAATGCTCGCTGATTATCCGAAAATAAAGTTGTTGGAGAAGTTTGTTCATGACCGCAATCAAGCATTAATTGTCTTAACCATTTGACACATTTTGCTGCACTACACGCTTCTGTTGTAGAAGTCGCAGTCACTGTTTGTTTTCGTGAGCTCCAAGTAATTGGCCCACTATTTAGAAATGCTGCCCAACCTGTAATGCTACGTCTTGTATCTGGGTCTCCTCCCCAATCAGCGTCAGAGTACATCTTTAGCTGTAACGATATAGAGTGCAAATTAAAATGAATACCATAACCCAAAGTACCTTTCAAATATTTTAGGATTCTCTTCACGCCTTGCCAATGCGACAGTGCTGGTTTTTCTAAATATCTACTCAGTACTCCAACGATATAAGCGATATCAGGCCTGGTGCAGACCATTAAATAAATAAGTGACCCTATCGCTTCTCGGTATGGGAAAATTTTATTGTCAGAGCCAACTGCGTCATCTTTGGAAAAATGTCTACCAACCTCAGCTTGACTTCTTAGATGAAATTTCCGATCTTTGCCTTAATCAAATAAATGTTAACGCTAACAAGTTTGGGAAAGTCTTAGGTTTATTGTATGTTGATAATATAAAAAAATTTTCTGTAAATCGTTGTCTACGAAATAGTCTACGAAACCATAAGTAATGGCCAAGGTACTCAATGCTACTCATGTAGTAGCTTTGATTTTAACTTTTCCACAGCCAACTACAAGAAATTAAATAAAGAACTGTCTAAATTAACTTGGCCTGAATTTGGTAGTGATATCGATCTAAACGTCTCACATTTCAATCAAACTATTTACTGCCTATTTGAGAAGTTTATTAATAAACGTAAATTAACTTATGATCATCCTACGCAAGCTTGGTTTATTAAAGAGCTTAAGGCTCTGAAAAATAGGAAAACGCGATCATTTAATTTATATAAGAAATCCGGATTAAATAAACATTACTTACTGTATTCCATTCTACGTCAGAAGTACATAGATTTAAATAAAAAGTGCTATAAAGCTTATATCTCTAAAACCAAAAGAGACATTATTCTCAATCTAAAGTCATTTTATGGTTTCGTAAATTCTAAACGTAAAGTATCAGGGTTTCCCTCAGCCATGAAATATCAAGACATTATATCTAGCGATTATCAATATATCGCAAATTTCTTTGCTCAATTTTTCACTTCTAACTATTCTGCTGTCACCAATTCAAACTTTCAAAATTATCCCTATAAGCTACACGGGACAAATTCAATTAATTCACCAATTATATGCGCCAAAGATGTTCTCTCTCTCTCTCTATGGCGCGATATACAACAGGTATATCATCATAAACCTCCTAAGAGATTTTTGCGCCAAGCTTCTCTTCCAATTTGTGGTGTGCCGATTTGAATTTTCCCTACAAATTGGTGGGACCTACAGTTTTTTGCCGACTCCGAACGGCATCTACAAAGGAGACGAATTTTTGCTGAGAAGCCTGTCATGGCAGAAATACACTCGGAGAGTTTGCCAAACCACTGCCGAGGGGCGACCCCCTTTTTGAAAAACTTTTTTCAAATCACTTTTGATGTTACCTGTACCAGGGCTCGAACCATGGACCTTTGGTGTGGTAGGCCGGCAACACTACCTTCACACCACGGCGGCCGCCAAAGATGTTCTAATTTACCTTAAAACCTTAGAAGAATCTTTTTAATATGGTCTTGATAGGATTCCTACATGTTTGTTGAAAAAGTGTGCGAACCATATTTACCAACCCCTTACCAATTTGTTCAATCTATCACTAAAGTGTGGTGTTTTTCCAACTGCGTGGAAAGAATCGTTTCTTCTATCGCTGCATAAAAGCGGGAGTAGGTCTTCTATAGAGAGCTATCCTGGCATAGCAAAGGTTTCTGCCATCCCAAATTGTTTGAAGCTATTGTTACAAATCAACTTACGGGTCCGATCTCTACTTTGGTAGCTGACTGTCAACACGGGTTCAGTAAGGAAAAGTCCACAGTTACGAATTTGCTTGAGTTTACCAGTCTTGTCTCAAATGGCTTTAGAAAAAATCTGCACACCGACGTCTTTATACGGATTTCAGCAAAGCTTTTGACAAAGTGTGCCACTCATTACTTATTCATAAACTCGATCAGTTGGGCTTCCAGCCGGGTCTCAATCGCTGGATCTCTCCTTTCCTTAGTGAAAGGACGCAAAGAGTAGTGTTTAAAAATTTAGTATCCGATGTCCTTTATGTCTCTTCGAGGGTTCCCGATTCTGTTCTTGTTGTTTGTATATGATATTTCTGCAATAATAAAATTTTCAAAAATGTTAATGTACGAGGTGTTTTCAAAAAGTATCGCGAATTTTGTGTTTTTTCAAAAATTATTTATTTATTCATGAATATCTATTTTGTCCCCTTCAAAGTAATCCCCATGAGATATTATACACTTGTGCCAACGGTTTTTCAAATCTTCGAAGCACTTCAAAAAATCATTTTTTTGTATCTTGTTCAGCTCCTCCTTCGATGCCGTCTTTCTCTCGTCAAGAGAAGCGTTACGTCGTCCTTTCATGGGCCTCTTCAGTTTAGGGAACAAGAAAAAGTCACAGGGGGCCAGATCTGGGGAATACGGTGGCTGCGGCATCATTAGTGTGTTGTTTTTGGCCCAAAAGTCGCGCACAAGCAACGATGCGTGAGCAGGGGCGTTATCGTGGTGCAAAAGCCAATTTTTGTTCTTCCACAAATCCGGGCGTTTCTGGCGGATTGCTTCGCGCAAATTGCGCATAACTTGCAGGTAACATCTCATTAGCAATGTTCATGCGATGCTGTTTTTGGTCACAATTGAGCAATTTTGGTACAAATTTCGCGTAAAAATCGAAGACCATCCAAAACACGTGCACGCAAAGCAGCTGTCAACAATTAACTGAACATTCAAAATGGCCGAGCTTGTCGGCATAAGTGAGAGACATAAGTACCAACATAACGCCACAAAAAATTCGAAATTCGAATATACGTAACCAGCGAAAATTCAAAATTCGCGATACTTTTTGAACACACCTCGTATGCTGACGACGTAAAGCCTTTCATGTCATTCGCGTCATTTGAAGATAGAAATAAGCTACAATCAGATTTAGATACACTAGTTACTTGGTGCGATTTAAACCTTAAAAAATGTAAATACGAGGTGTGTTCAAAAAGTATCGCGAATTTTGTGTTTTTTCAAAAATTATTTATTTATTCATGAATATCTATTTTGTCCCCTTCAAAGTAATCCCCATGAGATATTATACACTTGTGCCAACGGTTTTTCAAATCTTCGAAGCACTTCAAAAAATCATTTTTTTGTATCTTGTTCAGCTCCTCCTTCGATGCCGTCTTTCTCTCGTCAAGAGAAGCGTAACGTCGTCCTTTCATGGGCCTCTTCAGTTTAGGGAACCAGAAAAAGTCACAGGGGGCCAGATCTGGGGAATACGGTGGCTGCGGCATCATTAGTGTGTTGTTTTTAGCCAAAAAGTCGCGCACAAGCAACGATGCGTGAGCAGGGGCGTTATCGTGGTGCAAAAGCCAATTTTTGTTCTTCCACAAATCCGGGTGTTTCTGGCGGATTGCTTCGCGCAAATTGCGCATAACTTGCAGGTAATATTCCTTATTGACCGTTCTTCCCTGTGGCAAGAACTCATGATGCACCACGCCCCTGCAATCGAAGAAAACTGTCAGCAAAACTTTCACATTCGACCGAACTTGGCGCGCTTTTTTCGGTCTTGGTTCGTGCGGCAGCTTCCATTGAGATGATTGAGCTTTGGTTTCCACGTCATAACCATAAACCCACGATTCGTCACCAGTTATGACCCTCTGGAGCAAATTTGGGTCGTCGCGGACAGAGTTTAACATCTCATTAGCAATGTTCATGCGATGCTGTTTTTGGTCACAATTGAGCAATTTTGGTACGAATTTCGCGTAAAAATCGAAGACGATCCAAAACACGTGCAAGCAAAGCAGCTGTCAACAATTAACTGAACATTCAAAATGGCCGAGCTTGTCGGCATAAGTGAGAGACATGAGTACCAACATAACGCCACAAAAAATTCGAAATTCGAATATACGTAACCAGCATTCAAAATTCGCGATACTTTTTGAACACACCTCGTACATGGGTTTTTCGCGTGGAATTTCTCAGCCGGCTTCCTATACAATTAAAAATTATAGTCTTGAGCAAGTGTATTACTTTGTTGACCTGGGGGTTAGTATGGACTAAAAACTCAGTTTCAGCCGCCATATTAACACAACAGTCATTAAGGCTAGAGGTGTCCTAGCATTCGTTAAACGATGGTCAAAAGGATTTAGGAACCCGCGCTACCAGGTTCATGTAGATCGCCTGGAATCAGTTCAAATACAATTTTTACTATTCGCCTTAAGAGATTTTCATTGGGATCCCTTGTATAATCTGCCACCCTATTCGAATCGTTTAAAACTCATTAAGCTGCACGCACTTTCTAGTCGGAGGGAAATGCTTGGAATTGTTTTTATGATTAAATTGCTAAATGGTTCACTCTCCAGCCCACTTCTTCTAAGTGAAGTGAACTTCAATGTACCGTCTTGTCCTTCAAGGCATTTTAAACCTCTAGTCTTAAAACAGTGCCAATTTTCAGTTAAATGAGCCTTTTCGCTGTTTGTGTCAAGATTATAACTCTCTTTCTGGTAGATTTGATATTTCAGACTCGCTTTTCAGCATAAAAAAATCAATTCTTTATATCCTAAATACATAGCTACCAATTGTTTCTTATTCTTTGACTTCTATATTAACTTCTAACAATAATTTTATTCTGTTAACAGAAGCCACATATGGCATCTCAGCTTGAAGAACAGGATACACGTATCGCATCTCACCTAGAATAACAGAAAACTTCCATGGCATAACAGATTTCAGCTCGACTAGACGAACAGAACTCATACATGAGATCTCAAATCGAAGACCAGAAGGCATATATCTCTTCACAGTTGGAAGCACAAGGGGCGAGGGTGTCATCTAAACCAGAAGTCCAAGATGCGAAAATTGCACAGCTGCGAATACTCCCAAGGTAAAATCACCATCCTTTGATGATTCTGTTCCAGGAAACAGCCTCGCCTTTCAGTGAACCAGCGTGCAAAGCTCACCGCGTGGAGGTAAACCGGGTAGAGGCAATTCTGAAAGCATAGAACGGAAAACAACATAAAAATGAAGGTGTTATGATTTGCTTCAAGTGTGGAAAGTCAGGTCACATAGCACGTTATTCCGGCTCTGACTCCAATAATTCCGGCAATTCAAATAGACGAAAACGCAAAGCTGAAGTAGATTATCAAATCTCCCAAACAAACTAAACTAAATCGAGTCTGCCGAAAGGGGCGTGGACTGGTTCCCGCAATTGAATGCCTCATAATCTCTGTCTCAAAAATCGAATGGAAAGTTAATAATCTTACTATCAGAGGATATGTGGATGGAAAAGAGAATTTACTGACTGCGGACACGGGCGCATCTCATTTCATCATTCGATCCGATCTAGTCAACAAGAAGGTGAGACCATTGCATGGAGCAAAGTTGCGTACGGCCACTGGTGACGACACTCAAGTCACAGGGGAAGTAACATGTCAAATCACAATTGGGAACTTGGCCGTTCTACATAGTTTTATAGTGACAGATATTGTTGAGGAAATCATAATTGGTGTGGACTTCTTAAGCGAGCAAGGCATCAAGATCGACATGCAGAACAAGATCTTGAACTATAAGAACATGGACGTGCTATTTAATTTTGGTTACGAAAAGAACTACGTCAGTAAGCGAGTAGCGGTGGAGGAAAGCCGACAAATTCCACCGAAGTCAGAAGCGGTTATATGGGCAAAGATTGATGGAAATTCTGGGACAAAGAAATTATGGGTTTTGGAGGCAGGAAATCAAAGATGGATATACGTACAGTTGGAAAAACTCTGGCTATGACAAAACAAGATACAAAACAGACAAAACCGGTAAGAGTACTTAATGAGTACAAATCGCCAATTAAACTTTCCAAAGGAGCTATATTGGGACAATGCCAAGAGGTAGAAGTGGTTACCAATGGTGGACAGCTCCAGGAAAATGGTTCTACCAGCAAGATTAATCTTTCAGGTTATATCACGGCGTGCACGGAAGGGCTCGAAAAAAATCATCAGAGTAAGGCAAAGCAACTTCTAACAAAGTACTCGAATATATTTGACAAGGATGGTTCCAATTCGTATAACTGTTGTTCGGGCAACGTCCAAGAATGCCCCCCAAACACATCCACTAGGAAAACCCCGGAACCTCCAACTATTGCGAAGGTGTGGAATTTCTCTGTGTGGACCTGTCTGGTCGTTTGAGCAAAGTTCTTTTAGCGTGTGTATATAACCCTAATAAGTCGGTTTCTGTAAGCCCGTTCTTTGAAAAGTTGTCTTCGTTGCTTGTTGACTATGATAACATAATTATTTGCGGCGACTTTAATGTTGATATGAGGAAATCAAAGATGGATATACGTACAGTTGGAAAAACTCTGGCTATGACAAAACAAGATACAAAACAGACAAAACCGGTAAGAGTACTTAATGAGTTCGAATCGCCAATTAAGCTTTCCAAAGGAGCTATATTGGGACAATGCCAAGAGCTCGAGGTAGTTATCAATTGTGAACAGCTTCAGGAAAATGTTTCTACTAGCGAGATTGATCTTTCAGGTTATATCACGGCTTGCACGGAAGGGCTCGAAAAAAATCATCAGAGTAAGGCAAAGCAACTTCTAACAAAGTACTCGAATATATTTGACAAGGATGGTTCCAATTCGTATAACTGTTGTTCGGGCAACGTCCAAGAATGCCCCCCAAACACATCCACTAGGAAAAACCCGGAACCTCCAACTATTGCGAAGGTGTGGAATTTCTCTGTGTGGAACTGTCTGGTCGTTTGAGCAAAGTTCTTTTAGCGTGTGTATATAACCCTAATAAGTCGGTTTCTGTAAGCCCGTTCTTTGAAAAGTTGTCTTCGTTGCTTGTTGACTATGATAACATAATTATTTGCGGCGACTTTAATATTAACCTTCTTGTGCATGATTCAGTATGTGGTATGTTTCTTGATGAAGTGGCTAGCTCTGGTCTTTCTATAGTTAACACCGTAGAACCAACTTGGCACGGTAACAATTGTGTTTCTAGCCTTCTTGATTATTTTATTGTTTCTGATCCCTCCCTCGTTTTACTGTTCGACCAAATATCTTTCATTTTAGATCACGATCTAATTTTCTGCACGCTAGATATGCACTTTAATGACCCTAACGTAGAAAGTTGCTTTATGTACAGGGACTATCGCTCGCTTGACTTAAATGCATTGTACCTTGAAATGGAAAATACAGACTGGCGTAATTGTTGGTATTACCAGGATGTTAATGATAAGCTAGCATTTTTGAATGGCACACTTTTATCAGCTTATGAAAAGCACGTCCCAATCCGCTGTAAGAAGGTAAACCCATGTCCATGGTTTAACTCCAGACTCAAGGAAACCATGAAGGCTCGTACAAAAGCTTATAAAACTTGGAAGAGGTATCGTACTCAACCTAATTGGGACTTATTTCGTGCAGCGAGAAACCTATCCACTCTAATTGTTAGGAAAGAAAAACAGCGTTATTTTGAGAGTAAACTTGATCCCTCCCTTCCTTCAGGCTTACTGTGGCGCAATATTAAGAGTCTTCGAATAAGATGTAAGGATACAAAAGAATGTACGTTAAATGCTGATAGTTTGAATGAGGTGTTTTTATCTAGTGCTTCGAATAATAGTTCCACAACACAGTTTGTTCCATATCTCTCTATGTCTATGGCGCGATATACAACAGGTATATCATCATAAACCTCCTAAGAGATTTTTGCGCCAAGCTTCTCTTCCAATTTGTGGTGTGCCGATTTGAATTTTCCCTACAAATTGATGGGACCTACAGTTTTTTGCCGACCCCGAACGGCATCTACAAAGGAGACGAATTTTTGCTGAGAAGCCTGTCATGGCAGAAATACACTCGGAGAGTTTGCCAAACCACTGCCGAGGGGCGACCCCGTTTTGAAAAACTTTTTCAAATCACTTTTGATGTTACCTGTACCAGGGCTCGAACCATGGACCTTCGGTGTGGTAGGCCGGCAACACTACCTTCACACCACGGCGGCCGCCGTTTGTTCCATATCCTTCTATCAAATACTCTGACGTACCTTTCGAATTTTCAACTGTTTCGGAGCTCCATGTCGCTAAATGCCTCAATAATATAAAATCTAACGCTGTTGGTGAGGATGGCTTACCTATTCGATTTTTGAAGTTGATTATGCCCTATATCGTCAGTACGATGACGCACATTATTAATCATTGTATTACGACATCTTGCTTCCCTAATTCGTGGAAAATTGCCTACGTACGTCCCATTGCAAAAAATAAGCGCGCCTGTTCTCCAGGTGACTTTCGTCCAATTAGTGTTCTTCCAGCCTTGTCGAAAGTTTTTGAGTCAATAATGGCTGAACAAATTACGGCTCACATTACAGCAAAAAGTCTACTTTCCCCTTATCAATCTGGGTTTAGGGCGGGTCATGGATGTTCAACAGTTATGGCTAAAATTATGGACGACTTGCGTATGGCTTATGACAAAGGTGAAATATCCCTTCTATGTTTACTTGACTTCTCTAAAGCGTTCGACTCTGTTGATCATTTATTACTTTGCTCTAAGCTTACGTATTATTATGGATTTGGTAAGGCTGCTATTTGTCTTACGAGGAGTTACTTAACGGATAGGTGTCAAAGAGTCAAGATTGGCGAAGTGTCATCAACGGTCAAAACCATAACTTGTGGCGTCCCTCAAGGGTCCATTCTAGGTCCACTGCTCTTTAGTGTATTTATAAACGATATATTTTTAGCCTGTCGGTATGTAAGTATGCATGCATATGCTGATGACGTTCAGCTGTACTTATCTGGTCGTTTTGATAATATTAATGCAGAAACGGTAAAGCTGAATCAGGATTTACTAGCTATATCACGATGGTCTACACGAAATGGCCTTCAACTTAACCCAAATAAGTCGTATGTCTTACCAGTTTTCAAAAATAAAATAAATCTTACTAGTATTCCTAATATTAATTTAAACAACAACTCTCTTGAAATAGTTGAAAAAATCGCCAACTTGGGCTTCGTTATTAACACAAATTTAAGTTGTGTAAACCACATAAGTTCAGCTGTAGGCAAAGTGTATGGTACTTTACGTAACCTGAGGCAGTCAGCACCATTTACTCCAATTCATATTCGAAAGAAGCTTGCCCGTCAAATTATTTTGCCTACCCTAACCTACTCGGAACTAGTACAAGGTGGCGCAAAAGTAAGCTTCCGATGCTCAGCATATCGGTTGTGGTACGTGCAGTGTGTGCTGTTGCACCGTCTTGTTGGAACCACATGTTTTCCAATCCCAATTCATCAAGTTGCGGCAAAAAGAACTCGTTGATCATTGCTCTGTAGCGCTCACCATTCACAGTATTCGTTTGGCCCCGACCGATTATTGGTCAAATAAATAGTCAGCAATATTCCGCGTTCTGGAGCAGTGTAGCGTAACATTGTTTATTAACGTGTATTTCGCATATGTTTACTACACAAATGTCAAAACAGAACTGACTTTAGGGGCCAATCGCAAAATTTATAGCATTTTCTGATAGGAGGATTACTTTTGCGCCACCTTGTATATAGCAAGCTTGACTCGCAGTCGGCGCATAAAGTTAATGTTGCATTTAATGAAATTACGCGTTATGTATATGGAATACGTAGGTTTGACCACATATCTGCATGGAGAACATCGCTACTGGGATGTGACATCGCTGCTTATTTAAAAGCCAGAAACTGTATATTTCTATTTCGTTTAATGTATACGAAGACTCCAAATTATCTGTATGAAAAACTTATCTTTCCACAATTGGAGCGCTGTCTTAACCTCATGTTGCCATATTTCAACCTTAAGAACTCTACTAGAATGTTCTTCATCAATGCTGTTAGAATTTGGAACTCAATACCCGCTGGCATAAAAAGCAAATTGAACAGAAGTAACTTCAAGGATGTCTTATATAAATACTTTTTCACAAATGGAACCACTTACATAATGTACTTTTTTTTTTTTTTTTTTTTTTTTACGTGTTTTAATATACTTATTGATTGATTCAATCTAATTTAATTTATCGTAATTTATCGTTAAATATCGTTTAACTATTTTTAACTATTTTGTTTGGATCTGAGTGTTATTTTTCTGTTGTGCAAAAAGAGATGTACATCTTACTGTACTAATATTTTAGAAATAAAATTGAATTGAATTGCAATGTAGTCTAAACTATTTGGTAGGAAGCTGGTTGTGGTCCCTTGCAAAAAATCTATTTTTGGGTCCATCCAGGCACTACCGAGGCTGGTTTGTGCCATATTTCTTCTAAAGTCAACGATCACAGCTTAACTGTTACAAAATTTTATTACACATATCAGAGAAGTATGTCTTCGTTTAGAATTGATGTCTCTGAAAAAGATTTCGATTCTATTTTGGACAGCTCTTTTGGAAGTCAGACCAAATAGGAATATTCAAATATTAGCAACCATTTTTCGTATTAACGTTGAATCAAGAAACTGAGTACTAAGTCCGTAAATATCTTTCATCAAAATGTCAGGGGCTTTAATGCAAAAGTAACTGATCTCTATTTGAAATCTTTTCATTGTAACTATAACGTAATTGCTCTTCCGAAACTTGGCTAAAACCTCATGTTTTCAATTATGAGTTTTAATGTAACGAATATCAAGTATATATAAATGATCGCTTGAACAGAGTCGGAGGTGCCGTTCATTCCCCCTTACCTTCAGAGGAGGTTAATGTATTAATGTATCAGCAATCAGCTAGAGGACGTCTATATGTACTTATATGTCACCTACATCCCTCCAGCATCAGCTTTTTTCGTATACATGCAACATGTCTCTCTGATGTTGTTGTTGTTAACAGTGCTTCGCCCTGCCCAATAGGATCGATCACTCTAAATTGTCATCAGGCTCTTCTAACGGAAGTCCGAGGAAACGCGCAGTTTCTACAGGGTTGGACCAGAGAGTGATGTAGGTGTTGAGTGGGTTCAACTGAACAGGAGAAGAGATGTATGGTATCATGAGGGGACCACATGCAGGGCATGTGTTTGGTATGTTGGGGTTCAGTCTGGATAAGTAAGAGTTTAACCTATAACAATATCCAGAGCGAAGTTGTGCTAGTATGACTCTAGTCTCCCTCGGAAGTACACGCTCCTCTTCAGCCAATTCAGGTGGTTGAGTATTAATAACGGGATTCACAGGCCGAGATCTGAGAGATCTGTCTACCGACTCGGTGTGGTGGTCATTTAGAGCCCGTCTATGGTTCCGCAGAGATATGATGCCGAATCTCATCGTAATGCTTACGGAGATGTCTCCTTATGTCTCTGGGGGGCGGTGCTACATCCAAACGATGTCGGTTTGGATGACTAGGTTTATGACCGTTCAGAAGGAACTGTCTACTCAAGAGTTCCGCGTACTCTTGAACATTTAGCAATCTTGCCTCTGATTGGAGGTGAGACTCAGATGACATAAGCAGGCATCCCGTAGCAGTTCTGATGGCGGTGTTTTGGCAGACTTGCAATTTCCTCGAGTTGGTGTCAGGAAGATTGGGCGACTATATAGGCGCAGCATAGTCAATAACCGGCCGGCCAATAGCCTTATATGTAGCAAGCAATGTTTGTTTGTATTGTCCCCAAGTACTGCCGGCCAGTGACTTGAGGATCTTATTGCGGCTCTGTACCTTTGAGGCTATTGCGGTGGCATGACCAGCGAAGGTGAGGGCGTTGTCAAATGTCACACCCACGATTTTTGGGTGGTTGACAGTAGGTAGAGGTACTCCATCTACGTGGACATTTAACTCTTGCCATCTGCGCATTCCATGTAGTAAACAGGGTCGCCGTAGATTTAGTCGGACACAGGGTCAGATTACGCTCGGTGAAGAAGCTGGAAAGATCATGGAGGTAACTGTTGATTCTAATACAGAGTTCATCAATGGAGGGACCCTTGCCTGAGGCCATTATCGTGCAGTCGTCAGCGTAGGAAACAATGGAGACTCCCTCTGGTGGGGGGGGGGGGGGGGTAAGTCTCGAGATATAGAAATTAAACAAAAGGGGAGAGAGAACACCACCTTGCGGAACCCCTTGTTTTATTCTTCGTGTTCCTAAATTTGACTGTTACCTGTCGACCATTGAGGTAATTAGCGGTCCACCTCTTAAGGCCGGCAGGGAGCGGTGTCTCATCCAGATCTCGGAGGAGTGTGGCGTGATTGACCGTGTCAAATGCATTTGACAAGTCAAGTGACACGAGAACCGTTCTATGGTTTGGTGGATGTTGATTCAAACCGTTGTTAATCTGCGTTGTAATGGCGTTCAAAGCGGATGTCGTGCTATGATTTTTGCGGAAACCATGTTGATCATCGGCCAATTTTAGATTTGTAACGAAGTAAGGAAGCAGAATGGACTCTAGTAATTTCACTACCGGCGAAAGGAGGGATATCGGACGATAAGACTCTCCTAACGCAAACGTCAAGCTGTGTAGTTGTTTATATTTTTCTCTGTGATTATATTTAATAAATTAATAATATCTTTTATATTCTAAAGTTAAAATTAAAGTTAATAGAGATAAATATCTAATTGTGCTTCACTACTTGGTGTGAATAGTGTTAAAAAGTTTTGATAGTGATTCATTATTATAAATTCATTTTGTTGAATTTGTGTGTGCCGAGTTCTTTGCATATTTTATTTGTTGCTATTGAAAGGCTTTATTTCATATTGCAATTGTTGTTGTGCTCTGACTTGCTTTTCTTATTTCTTTTTCGTTACAGCTGTTTTGCGTGGTTTGTTGAACGTCAGATACAGTGTGTTTAAAACTGTTCGCTCAGTACTGTGTCATTTAAACTGTCAGGGTTGCTTTTCTTTAATCCGCTAAATTTTTTTTCTTAACTTATAATTTTTATTATAAATTTATATAAGTATTTATATGAAAATGTCGTGCATGATAGCAAACTGCCAGTTAAAAAGCGAGTCCGAACGCTTTGTAGCTTGCTGGCTGTGTGATGGACTTGTCCACGCCAAGTGCACTGGGTTAACCGGTAGAATAGCTGACCTGCTTAACGAAGGAAAAGGCCTGCGCTGGTCTTGTTCCAAATGCCGGTCGACGGAAGTTGATCTGTGTAAAATCTTTAGGCATATCAGAAACGGTTTTTCTGAAATAAGCAAAGATTTTTCATTGCTGACTGAAAAGTTCCAAAAATATGAAAATATTTTCAAAACCTTGGAAACTTTGGAGAATTCGCCTCATTTGGAATGCCCTGATCATCGCGAAAACAAGCGCAGGCGTACGGATGATCGGCTTACTACCTCAACAGTCCCGAACTTGCCTCAACCCCTTGAACTTATAGATTTGGCTTCTCCAGTTCCTAGTACGGTTGTCCGAGCAACGTCGAAGAACGCCCCTTCAAAAATGTCCACTAGGAAAAACCAGGAAATTCCAACTATTGCAATGGAGTCTGAACCAATCGTTGGTAAGCTGGTTGTGGTTCCTCGCAAAAAATCTATTTTTGTGTCTAGGTTCCATCCAGACACTACCGAGGATGATTTGTTGTACCATATTTCTTCTAGAGTTAAAGATCAAAACGTAACTGTTAGAAAATTTAATTTCACATATCAAAGAAGTATGTCTTCGTTTAAGATTGATGTATCTGGGAAAGATTTCGATACTCTTTTGGACAGCTCTTTTTGGCCTCCCGGGGCTCTTGTGCGGGAGTTTGAATACAGACCGAATAGGAATGTTCAAAATGTAGCGAAAATTTCTCGTAATAACGTTAAGTCAAAAAACTGAGCACTAAGTCCGTGAATATCTTTTATCAAAATGTCAGAGGTCTAAATACCAAATTAACTGATCTCTTTTTGAAATCTTTTTATTGTAATTATAACGTAATTGCTTTTACCGAAACTTGGCTAAAACCTCATGTTTTCAATTCAGAGTTTTTATGTAATGAATATCAAGTATATAGAAATGATCGCTTGAACAGAGTCGGGGGTGGTGTTCTACTTGCCGTTCATTCCTCCATCCCTTCTTCTTCTTTAAATGGTCATCTAACCGCCTGGGCGATTTCCATCCCTTCAGAAGAGGTTAATATTCCTAACATCGATTTCATTGAGTTCAAATGCATCCGCCTTCAACTAGACAACGTCTCTATGTACTTATATGTTTGCTACATCCCTCCAGCATCAGATTTTTCAGTCTACATGCAACATGTCTCTCTGCTCAAAACTGTTAACCTTATGACTAAAGCTTCAGATTCAATTATTGTTTTGGGTGATTTTAACTTACCTCATATATCGTGGAACATATCTGATGGTAACATTATTCCAAATCCGTCCAAACTGGGGTTCAATGACTTTTTAGATGGAATTTCCGATCTTTGCCTTAATCAAATAAATGTTACCGCTAACAAGTTTGGGAAAGTCTTAGATTTAGTGTATGTTAATGATATAAACCAATTTTCTGTAAATCGTTGTGATCCGTTGGTTTTACCAGAAGACCTTTACCACCCTTCTATGGAAATAGTCTACGAAACCATAAGTAATGGCCAAGGCACTCAATGCTACTCATGTAGTAGCTTTGATTATAACTTTTCCAAAGCAAACTACAAGAAATTAAATAAAGAACTGTCTAAATTAACTTGGCCTGAATTTGGTTGTGATATCGATCTAAACGTCTCACATTTCAATCACACTATTTACTGCCTATTTGAGAAGTTTATTCCTAAACGTAAAGTAACTTATGATCATCCTACGCAAGCTTGGTTTACTAAAGAGCTTAAGGCTCTTAAAAATAGGAAAACGCGATCATTTAATTTATATAAGAAATCTGGATTAAATAAACATTACCTACTGTATTCCATTCTACGTCAGAAGTACATAGATTTAAATAAGAAGTGCTATAAAGCTTATATCTCTAAAACGAAAAGAGACATTATTCTCAATCCTAAGTCATTTTATGGTTTCGTAAATTCTAAACGTAAAGTATCAGGGTTTCCCTCAGCCATGAAATATCAAGACATTATATCTAGCGATAATCAATGTATCGCAAATTTTTTTGCTCAATTTTTCACTTCTAACTATTCTGCTGTCACCAATTCAAACTTTCAAAACTATCCCTATAAGCTACACGGGACAAATTCAATTAATTCACCAATTATATGCGCCAAAGATGTTCTAATTTACCTTAAAACCTTAAAAGAATCTTTTAAATATGGTCCTGATAGGATTCCTACATGTTTCTTGAAAAAGTGTGCGAACCATATTTACCAACCCCTTACCAATTTGTTCAATCTATCACTAAAGTGTGGTGTTTTTCCAACTGCGTGGAAAGAATCGTTTCTTCTACCGCTGCATAAAAGCGGGAGTAGGTCTTCTATAGAGAACTATCGTGGCATCGCAAAGCTTTCTGCCATCCCAAAATTGTTTGAAGCTATTGTTGCAAATCAACTTACGGGTCCGATCTCTACTTTGATAGCTGACTGCCAACACGGTTTCAGTAAGGGAAAGTCCACAGTTACGAATTTACTTGAGTTTACCAGTCATGTCTCAAATGGCTTTAGAAAAAATCTGCAAACCGACGTTATTTATACGGATTTCAGCAAAGCTTTTGACAAAGTGTGTCACTCATTACTTATTCATAAACTCGATCAGTTGGGCTTCCAGCCGGGTCTCAATCGCTGGATCTCTTCTTACCTTAGTGACAGGACACAAAGAGTAATGTTCAAAAATTTAGTATCCGATGTCATTTATGTCTCTTCGGGGGTTCCTCAAGGAAGCCATCTTGGCCCGATTCTGTTCTTGTTGTTTATAAATGATATTTCTACAATAATCAAATTTTCAAAAATGTTAATGTATGTCGACGACGTAAAGCTTTTCATGTCATTCGCGTCATTTGAAGATAGAAATAAGCTACAATCAGATCTAGATGCACTAGTTACTTGGTGCGATTTAAATTATATGCCACTTAACCTTAAAAAATGTAAACACATGGGTTTTTCGCGTGGAATTTCTCAGCCGGCTTCCTATACAATTAAAAATTATAGTCTTGAGCAAGTGTATGATTTTGTTGACCTGGGGGTTACTATGGACTATAAACTCAGTTTCAACCGCCATATTAATACAACAGTCAATAAGGCTAGAGGTGTCCTAGCATTCGTTAAACGATGGTCTAAAGAATTTAGCGACCCTTATGTAACTAAGGCCCTCTTCACTACATTAGTCAGACCGATACTTGAATATGGTTCTATAATTTGGAACCCGCGTTACCAGGTTCATGTAGATCGCCTTGAATCAGTTCAAAAACAATTTTTACTATTTGCCTTAAGAGATTTTAATTGGGATCCCTCGTACAATCTGCCACCCTATACGAATCGTTTAAAACTCATTAATCTACACACACTTTCTAGTCGGAGGGAAATGCTTGGAATTATTTTTATGATTAAATTGCTAAATGGTTCACTATCCAGCCCATTTCTTCTAAGTGAAGTGAACTTCAATGTACCGTCTCGTCCTTCAAGGCATTTTAAACCTCTAGTCTTAAAACAGTGCCGAACCAATTTTCAGTTAAATGAGCCTTTTCGCTGTTTGTGTCAAGATTATAACTCTCTTTCTGGTAGATTTGATATTTCAGACTCGCTTTTCAGCATAAAAAAATCAATCCTTTCTGTCCTAAATTCATAGCTACTAATTGTTTTTTATTCTTTGACTTCTATTTTAACTTTTAACAATAATTTTATTCTGTTAACTAGTTATTTCTTAATGTATAATCTATCCTATATCTACTTTACTTAGCTGATGAGGTTTTCTCTGTAGCTGAGCAGTTTTAGATCTCGACGATTAACAAACCAAAGCCTTTCAACGACTCGGCACGAACGAATAATCCGCGCGTTATGCGGATGCGCCCCTCGCGCCGGTCGGGCGGGATATGGTGGGTAATCCGTTGGGAATTATTATTATTATTAGGTTCGCCGGCTTCCCTGGTTTTAATAGGGGAACTACAATCGCTTGTTTCCATATCTCAGGTATAAAGAAGGTAGTTAAAGAGAGATTAAAGAGAGCCGCTAAATAACTCTGTCCCTCTTGGCCAAGGTGGTGGATCATCTTCATGGCTATTCCGTCGGGTCCGATAGATTTTGAGGGTTTGGCCTTCATTATGGCTTCCTTGACCTCTGCGACTGAGACGGCAATGGGCTCAGTAGAGTGTTTGTGTTTGCGCGCACGTCGCAAGGCTCTTCTCTCGGTCCTATCCGCAGGTGGATGCATTATAAACAGCCGGCAAAAGGAGCTCGCGCATTTCCTGGCGTCCGATTCTCTCTGATCAAAACTGTTAACTTATTCACTAAAGCTTCTGACTCAATGATTGTTTCGGGTGGTTTTAACTTACCTCATATATTGTGGAACATATCTGAGGAAGACGTTATTCCAAATTCATCCAAACTGGGCTACAATGAATTTTTAGATGGAATTTCCGATCTCTGCCTTGATCAAATAAATGTTACCGCTAACAAGTTCCGGAGAGTCTTAGATTTAGTGTATGTTGATGATATAAAAAAATTTTCTATAAATCGTTGTGACCCGTTGGTTTTACCAGAAGACCTTTACCACCCTTCTATGGAAATAGTCTACGAAACCATAAGTAATGGCCAAGGCACTCAATGCTACTCAAAATCTTTGATTTTAACTTTTCCAAAGCCAACTAAAAGAAATTAAATAAGGAACTGACTAAATAAACTTGGCCTGAATTTAGTAGTGATATCAATTTAAACGTCTCACATCTCAATCACACTATTTACTGCCTATTTGAGAAATTTATTCCTAAACGTAAATTAACTTGTGATCATTCCCATTATTTTCTGACTAAAGCTAGAAAAATTCTTAAAAATTTAAGTGTACTGAGACCGATAAGTAACGCCAAGAAGTATGCGGCGGAATATTTATGAAGCCTATGAATTTTTTTTTTTAGAGGGGTAGAAATTAGCGGCGGGTTTGCATTTAAAGTTGGAAATTTACATAAACCATACAACATTTACCCGATTTGCTTATAATTACACACTGCTTATTTTATAAATTTTACACGTTTAAAATATATAAAACACAAACAAAAATCTTGAAATAAACTGCCATCCATTTTGGCCGAATCACTTGTAACCAACAATGGCGGTTTGCTACTAGTTGAATCATCAGCGAGTAAAAGGTAGTGCCAGACATGCGTAAATAAAGATACATATGTTTCAATAACTAAAGTTGAGGACTGAGAAAGGTTTTAAAAGCTATCCGAAGATATGCATGACCAGAGGTATTTTCGGTGGAAAAGCGCCACAAGCGAAAATTTGGAATGAATATTTTTGATATTAATACAACATATTAGCAGCTTTTTTCTGATTTAATGTACAGTCATTGGAAAAGGAGAGGCAGACAGCGTCTATTTTTATTCCAAATGTTGTTTTTTTTTAATAATAAGACAATTTGTTGGCATATGTTTTTGTTCTGTAGCCCGATTCTGTAACTTTTAACCACTTGCCGAGCGTTAAGCTTATCGCCAAATTTCGGCGTTTGTTCTTAACGAAAGTGCGATTCTGTAACTCTCCTTTAACGCCGCTAAACAGCTGACTCTTGATAGTGATAAGACATGGCAATGCTGGTATTCAGAGTGTCGAAAACACGAAAAACACAAAAAGGAATAAGAAAAAAACATTAAAATTATTTGACGGCAACAAGTTGAGTGCACAAATTTCCCTAAAAGGGAAGTATTTGAATAATTTTATTGAAATTACAGATTTTCTGCTTATAATTTTGTAAATTTTCAGAATGGCGACTACCAGTGCAGCAGCAAAGAGACAGCGGACTTCAGTCAACGGATGCACGGGAAGGTGGAGTTCCAGACCAAGTGGCGCGGAATGATACAAAAATTGAATGCCATGGGAGGAGCGATCAAAGCAGTGGATCAATGGCAAACGGTAAGTACTTAGTGTGATGCAAGCGCTTACAGTTCAAGAGCATGATTCTACCAGTTTGCGTTGGAGAATCCGTCTGAGGCATGTAACTCGTCCGCAATTTCAACCTTTAATATTCTATGGAGTGAGTGGAACTGAATTGTGGAAATGCATGTATAAGCGTTTTTAAATTTTTATCACTTTTTGTTATTTATTATGTATATGATTACTAACACTATTATTTTCTAAACAGGTTTGGAAAGATTTAAAAAGCCGCACCAGCGTTCGCTGCCGTGACCGCAAAAGGCAGCAGCCGCTAACTGGAAACCGCCCAAAAGACCAGGCTCCACTGTCTGAACTGGAGATGCGCGTCCTCACTCTGATTGGCGTGCAGTATGTTGAGGGCAGTCAAAACGTCCCCGATACCATGCCATTGGAAGAGGTGAGTTTCTCCTAAAATTATGTGTAAAAGCATATTTATGAAATTAAATTGAAATAGTGCTGCAATAATAATTTAAAAAATGTTTTTCTTTTTAATGGTGCCCAAAGTTTTATTCCAGCCAGCACACCCAGAACTCCTGCCGAAACACCACGTCGAGCTCCAAAGAGAAAGCGTGCCGGAAACGATATCGCAGAGGAATTTTTGAAGGTCGTCAAAGCTCAGGCGGATCCCTTAACTCTGCTTGCTGAAAATAGCAACAAGGTGGCTGAAAAGCAAGCAGATGCCTTGAAGGTGAGAACTTGTTATAGCTAACATTTGTTATAGTTCAAGTTATATTATACTTATTTATATTATTTTTTGCTTTCTATTCAACAGGAGCTTGCTGCGAATAGTAATAAGGTGGCGGAAAGGCAAATCGATGCATTGAAGGTGAGAACCTATAATATTTACAGCCCTTTTCCTTTAGTAATAGTTCCACCATTTTGGTTTTTAAGTTACTTTACTTATTTATATTACTATATGTATTTATATTATTGTACTCGTACATGTATATTGATACTACTATACCTATTTGAAATATTTTTCTTTCTACTCAACAGGAGCTTGTTGTCAACAGTAACAAGGTGGCGGAAACCCAAACCGATGCCTTGAAGCTGAGAACCTATCATTATATTAACAGCCTTATTCCTATAATAAAAGTTGTTATTAACAGTGCTTCAAGCATTTTGCTTGTTTATATATATCTATTTATTTATATAACATTACATATACTTTTACATGACTATACTTATTTCAATACATTTTTTTTTTCTGTTCAACAGGAGCTGGTCGAAAGCCATAAAGTATTGACGTAAACAATGGTGAGTTGGTCGAAGGACTTAGAGACCACTCCAATGCCATCTACCTTTTGGCGGGCACACTTGCTGAAACGAGGGATTAGCTTTAAGTTATAATTTAGTAGTACCAGCTTTATTTATTTATTTTTAGCTTTTATTTCTTATAAGACTGTAGAACTTTTTTTTCTTTTTAGTGTTAAGTACCTGTAAGATGTCTGAAGTGCCTTGTTTTGGTTCTTGTTTTTTAACTATTTTATTATATTTAAATTAATGTACCTGAAATTTTTTTACATGTTTTGTTTTCGACTTTTGTAGCTTTAAGTTTTTTTAATAATAAATAGTTTTTTTGATGTTATCTATTAAATGAAATTCTGAGTTTTATTAAATTAATTTTTAAAATACAAAATAAAGTACCTGAATTGTGTTTAGGTCTATAATAATCTTTATTTGTGTTAATGTAGTTGGCAAGTATAAAAATTTAATACATTAAAAACTAAAATTAATATTAAATCAAAATATTGCCTTTTCATTGAAATATCTTCAGGTAATTGTTCTTGGAGCAGTGCTCGAATTTTAATTGCAATTTCGTTCATGTGTTTTATTCAAGGAAATTCTCTAAATTTTCAAATTTGGCTCTATCATGGCACATCAGTGTATATACACTAGGCGGAATAAGTCTGCGTTCAGTTATATTTTGGTAATTTTCGCCCATTTATTACATTAAAATGAACGTAAAATTGCAATTCCTTTTATTGACCCCAAATCTTTTTAAATATGTGTTTCTAAACACGAGCGCATTAAAATTGTTAACATCAATGCTTTTGAATTGAATGTGTGTATAATTATGTTTATTAAATGTATTTTCCCTTAAAGTCTTTTATGTCTACGATTCAAAGTGACTATTGACCATACCATTGACCTAGTTAAAATAAAAATAAATTAGTTGGAGCAAAAGTGTATATGTGTATGCTTCTGAACCTTCAAAAGTACGCCCTTTTCTTGCGGTATAAAGCTGAAAGGACAGGCCTGCAACGGTTGCCTGGTAAAGTTCCTCACTCAAACGAAACTTAACTAGCTTTCCGTAAAGCGCACAGAATAAAAAAACAAAGAACAACACGTATTTGTTCCAAAGGTCACGCCATTTCTGGGGCATTTTAATAGTTGTATATTCTGTACCGAACCATTTTTCCTTTTTGTCATATGTTACACCTTAATACTTGTGTTGCGACGTAATCATTATGTTGAATTTAAAGTCATTTAAATGCTTTACAACCTCTTTGATGTGTTCCTCATTATATTCATAGTACAACTCTGTGCCAGTTAGTAAATCCTTTGCGGGATAATATTTCATTTTAACAGCTAGCTTTTCGACATTATCAAAGGCTGGTCGCTGTGACTAGAGTTCAAAAGTTATAAATGTCAGGAAATTGTTAACTTTGCTTACAAATATCTTGCAAACTATCAAAAACATTGGGTTTCCCCAACGGATTAGGGTTCCTGGGACCGAAACGCGTCTCTGGGTACCAATATCGACATTTTTAGTGCAGTTTTCACAGTTGACGTTGGATGTATAGTAGAGCGTATCACCAAAAAAAAGTCGGCCGTACGTCCCCTCATATGAAGTGTTTTTGAAAAACATTTAAAAAAATTTTTTTTTTCTGGCAACCCTAGATGTCGCCCAATTACATTTTTCTTCATATCTTTGGCATTTGTTGTCGGATTTTAAAGTGTGACACATAAATTTTTTTGTCTCAAAGAGGAGGTTTTTCTCAAGAAAGTTCATTGAGCTCATGCGTTTCGTTGTGGTACTAACCCACCATATCTCAGTTTCTACCACCCTAATGTAACAACCTAATGTCAGTTAATTGAAGACCGTAAAAAATCTTAAATCTTTTGCGAAAGAAGTAATTCGATTCAATCAGTAGAACCAGAAATATAACACAATTTATTTTTAGTCTAAAGCCATACAAGAAAAAGTAAATTTTATTTATTTTCCTCGCTCACGAAACAGTTAGTGAATTGTTTGTTTTGTAACGGAAATTTTAGCCCATAAAATTTTGTCGGGATTCAAGCTTGCTGTATTTCTGCCGGCTCTCGAGCTTAGATAAAATGTGGCCTATGCGTTGTTCATCGGTGACCGCCATTGCAGATTCATGAACTGTATGAACAAATCGCTCGATATTTTGGGAATGACAAGGATATGCTGTGAAAAAGATCGATGACGATAAAAGAGAAGCAAAGAAAAATTAATGGTTTTCGTTGTGCATACCTGGTAATTCAATTATTTCATTGGAATATTGTAATGCTTCGAGATGATCTTTCGCGAAGAACTGCAAGCATGGTGGTTCAGCCGGTTCTAATCTATCCCAAGCTATTACATTAAAATATTTGTCACTCTCGAAATTTATAAAATTATCCTCTTTCGGACCAAACATTTGACGAACACATCCACTAGATTCTCTGCGGGCTGCTAAGATCCTCGTGTATCCATCTGAACGTACGAATGGATCTGTATCGGTTATCATCGATATCAAAATATTTTCTGGGTGCAGAAAGTACGAGTTATTTTTTATGACCAGACGGACAATATTTTGAATGTCTTGTGGGAATTGGCGAATCCTTGTGATGTATTTGAAAACGTGGCGACATCCGTGAATTACAAGTGGTTGGTTTTTAACCAGAAACCAGAAAGGAGCATAAACTTTTGCAATAAAGTCAGCAAGCGTTTTTAGTGTTAGGTTGCTCGCACGTTATATAATAGCGAAGATTTCGAGACGCTGTTGTCAACCAAGTAGATAAACAATAGTCCAGTTAATTTATAAAAAAACATTCTTCATAAAGAAAAATGTATAAAGAAAATAAGGCATCTAATGTATGGCTTTCAACTAAAAACAAAATTTGTTTTATTTCGAGTTCTACTGAATTAATTAAAGTACTTTTTTCGCAAAACATTAACGATTTTTTACGGTCTTTAATTTGCTGTTATTAGATCGGTACATTAGGGTGGTAGCACCTGAGATATGGTGGGTAGGTACCACAACGGAGCGCCTGAGATCAATGAGCTTTTTTTAGGAAAACCCCACTCCTTGAGACAAAAAAATTGGTGTATCACACTTTTAAAATCCGACAATAAATGCCGAAGATATGAAAAAAAATTCAATTGGGCGACATCTAGGGTTGCCAGAAAAAAAAAAAAATTTTTTTTTAATGTTTTTCAAAAACACTTCATATGAGGGGAGGTACGGCCGACTTTTTTTTTTTTGCCTGTAAGGCGAGACTTTCTAATGTATAGTATTACCACGAAATTAAGTCGCCTCAATGTATTGCAATTCCGTGTATGCTTCTTTAAACGGACCACTTTTTGCAAATAATTTTGTGAAGGCAAAGCATGCGTAAAAACATAAATTAGGAAAGGTCACATAGCACACTTCATAGTTTTACCTTGTTTGATTCGAAACCACTTTCATCAATGCCGGCAGTAAGCTATAATCCCCATAAAAGTTTTCTTAAATACCTTTCCCTACTAGACAGGTACCAGTTAAATGGTTGGTCAGATAACCTCTCGGGCTGACTTGCGTTTGCGGTATTTTTGCTTATTTTTCTCAATTAGTTTCTGAACAGCAGTGTGCCACATCTAACCTTGTGTTTGCTGTCCGTATGCACACATACAGTATATGGCATCCCTTTCTTGCGCATGTAAAACCACATCTATCTGCACTCTTCACTCTCATTATCCCTAATGAAAAGTTCGGTTAGCGCTAACAGTCAGGTATAATGCAGACGCACGCAATCGCTAATGGTTACGAGTACGGCAAACATGCCCCAGCCCTAATGGTTATGAATGATGGAAACTTCATATATAGCTAACAATGAAAATACAATTGGGTTTATTATTAGATTTGGTTTTTAAAGTTTAATATAATTTAAAATTACACAATTTTCACGTTCACAACAGTCAATTAGATCTCTAAATACATATTTATACCACTAAACATTTTTTTATTCTTCTTTAAATGGTCATCTAACCGCCTGGGCGATTTTGACCGTCCAACATAGCTCGCCAGTCGTTTCTTCGTTGCGCCAACTGGCGCCAATTGGAAACACCGCGGGATCGCAAATCGGTCTCCACTTGGTCCTTCCATCTGAGTGGTGGTCTCCCTCTTCCTCTGCATCCACCGGCGGGTGCCGATAAGAATACCTTCTGGGCTGGAGCATCTTCGCTCATTCGCACTACATGGCCTAGCCAGCGAAGCCGCTGTGTTTCAATACGCTGAACTATGTCGGCGTCAGCGTAAAGTTCATACAGCTCATCATTAAATCTTCTTCGGTACTTGCCGTCGCCAACTCGTAGAAATCCGAAAATCTTTCGAAGAACCTTTCTCTCGAATGTCCACGCTTCTGCACCATATAGCAGGACGGGTGCGATGAGTGACTTGTAGAGTGCTATTTTCGTTCGTCGAGAGAGGACTTTACTTTTCAATTGCCTACTCAGTCCGAAGTAGCATTTGTTTGCAAGAGTTATTCTTCGTCTAGGCTAACACTATTGTTGGTGTTAATGCAGGTTCCCAGGTAAACGAAGTCCTTTACTATTTCGAAACTATTGCTGCCAACAGTGGCTTGGTTACCAAGGCGCGAATGCGCTGACTATTTGCATGATGACAGAAAGTACTTCGTTTTGTCCTCGTTCACCACCAATCCCATTTTCTCCGCTTCTTTTTCTAATTTGGAGTAAGCAGAAGTTAGGGCAATTGCAAGTAACTTTTAGTTCTAAACGCCATTGTAACTTTTTAAGGTTTTAACTGCTCTGCGATTTTTTGCAACTGGATGTTACTAGCGGCCCGTAGGAGAACAATGGGGCATATCTATGTCACAGACATATGTCAGTCGCTGCATCCATAGTGTGACGGATGCAATAAACCATTACATGTTTTTTGAAAAAGTGAAATTTCCAATGACGTAAATAGAACGGCAAGCTGCGAAAGAAATTTTCTCTTCCGCACCTTCACCATTTGTGGGAGGTACCATTGGAGCCATTGACTGTACTCATGTGTCAATAATGAGCCCGAATAGTCATGAAGAGGCGTATGTGAACCACCATGGATACCATTCTATAAATGTGCAAATGGTAAAGTGAATCCCTCTCAATAATTAAGCCCCGGTTTTTAATTATATTTTGTTTATACACATATTTGTGATCTAAACCTGAAGATTTTAAATGTAAACGCAAAATTTCCCGGAGCAAGACATGACTCATAGATGTGGAGCTCATCTGCCGTACGAAGAGTCATGCAGCGGAGTTATGAAAATGGAAATCACAACATGTTTTTGATAGGTAAGTGTGTTTGGACTGCAAACAGCTTATGTGACAATACATACTTTACAAAATATTCGCAGGTGATTCTAGATACCCTTTAGAGCCGTGGTTGATGACTCCCCTACCAAACGAACCCCAAGGAAGTCCCAAATTTCGTGGCATTGTGTAAAGCCAGAAACCCAGTCGAGAGGCTTTTTGGTGTTCTCAAGTGGACGTGGCGATGTTTATCCAAGCAAAGAACTCTTTTGTATGATCCTGGATTTACTGGTAGGATAGTTAATGCATGTGCAGTGTTGCATAACGACTTCGTGATCGAATGTACGAGCCTGAGATTGAGTACATAGAGCCTATGACAAATAACAGCAATAATAATCCAGACACGCCATCTGCAACATCGAGACGTGTCCAAGACAGAATAATTGCAAATTATTTTACATGACAAATGTAGCATCTTTGTATATAAATAAAAACTCTACCAAATGTTATGAAAATATTGTGGTATTTTATTGAAAGTTTTTTGTAATGATACATAGCGTCTTGTTCGCCGACCGTATTTGATTGTCGACTTTAAATAAAGCAAAAATAATAATTAAATAATAATTATAACAGGTTTGGTTGCTTATACTTCAGTCTTATTAAGCATATTACGAACTTCATGTCCTATCACATTAAAACTTAGCTCTATACATGCGTAATTATACTAATAAAAAAGGAGCTTCATACTAAATATAAGATATGACATAAAAATTAAATATAATACATGAAATAAAAAAGATACTTCTTTTTCCTATAAAATAAGAGCGTAAATTTAAAAAAATAAAAAAAGGAACCCATGTTCTAAATAATATCAACTAAAATCTAACAAATAAAAAGGTACTTTAAATTAAAAACAAAACATCAAATTAAAAAGCTACTTCATTAAAAAAAAAAACATAAACGTAAAAATTAAAAAAGGGAGTTCAAAGTTTCCTAAACACCCTCATCTGTTAGAGAATTGCGTTGACGTGTGTGATAGAGAACATGTTGTATATCGAACTGCACAGGGATTGTCTATCCACTGCAAAATGATAGACAATACCTGTGCAGTTCGACATACAACATGCGATCTATCTGTAAAGCAGCTGCTTGCTTTATGGAAGATTCCACGGCAGTCGCATTTGAGTCAGCTAACACCTGTTAAACAAAGAAAATCAACAAAGTAATACATAATCCATTTCCCTGTACTAAAATTATTCCACATACCTTTAATTGTTGTTGCTTGTGTTTAAGCTATCTCAACAAATTTATTTTGCAGATCATTCTCTGCTTCTGTGCGTTTCCTCTTAGGCGTTTTTCTCGCCGGAGTCATCGGAGTTGATGACCGCACAGGTACGTCCAAATTAGGTCCAGCCGATCTAAAATCATTATAAGGTGGGGCCGTTCTTTCCACGCTTTTTGTCTCCTCGCCTTCTTCCATCCGAAGTTGCAGCACCTACCAAGAAAGAAGTTTGTAACTTCTATGCTTTATTTAGTTAAACTATCATAAAGTATTTATTCATTACCTCCAGCTCTGGCACGTTTTCCATGACGGTGTCATCGCCTTGGGCATAGTAATTGCCTATTAGAGCAATAACGCGTCTCTCCAATTCCGTAAGTTGCTCCTCCTGAATGGGATTGTTGCCCGTCCTAGCCAGCTGCCTATTTCTGTCGCGAATCTTAATGCTGTTGCGGCTTTTTAAATCCCTCCATACCTGTGTGTAAAACAATATGCTATGATATACACGATTAAATATGCAAATACAATGTTTACATACCGTGCGCCACTGCTCAACGCTTTTTACAGCACCGCCAAGACTATTAAGGATTGTGGATAGTTCATCCCACTTTTTATCGCACTCCGCTTTTCCGTGCAATTTTAAAAACCTAGAACCTGCTCATCCTGGGGTTTCTGACAACAAGTCCACCATCTTATTCAGCTGCTCTACTGTTGTACGGGCTCTTCTTACACTGCTACTGGTTGACGCCATGCTATATAAATGTGCAAAACTGTTATTGTCAAATAATAATAAAAAAAATACATTATTTACTTACTTTTTGTTGAAATTTTAAGGAATCTTTTCCACGCTATTGAACTTCTGTATACAGATTTTATTTGTTTTTGTCATTGTTTTTGTACTTTTCGCCTATTTTTGTATTTCGTTAAGTCGTGATGCCACCCTTCTTTAATTTAAATTTCAATTATAACGAATCGTTATTGGTAAGTTAGTGAATCGCATATTTGATAGTGCAGGCGACAGAATCGTTATGAAAAATCTCGAAAAATCGCACCGAATCGCATCGTTATAAGTTAGTGAATTCCACTACAGGTCTGAAGCCACACTGATAAGGTCCAATCAGTCTGTTCACATCAGGCTTCAGTCTTTCGCACAATACGCTTGATAGGACCTTATATGCTATATTCAAAAAGCTGATTCCGCGATAGTTGGCGCAGTTTTTAGGATCGCCCTTCTTGTGGATTGGGCAGAGAACACTTAGATTCCAATCTTCAGGCATGCATTCATCCGGCCATATTCTGCATAGAAGCTGATGCATGCGCCTTACAAACTCCTCGCCTTGAATAGCTCAGCAGGCAAACCATCAGCGCCAGCTGCTTTATTGTTTTTCAATCGGGATTTTGTTTTTCGTACCTCATTATAGTCGGGTTGGGGAACGTCAATTCCACGATCTTCGATTGTGGGATCGGGTTCGACATCTTCTCTGGTTTCTTGCTCAGTTTCTCCATTTGAAAGGGCAGAGAAGTGATCCCTCCATATTCTGAGTGCTCTCCGAACATCGGCCACCAGGTCGCCGTTCTCATTCTTACAGGAGTTTGCCCCGGGTTTAAAACCTTCTGTCATTCGCCGAATTTTTTGATAGAATTTTCGGGCATTATTGCCGTTGGCCAGCATCTCAAGCTCCTTTATTTTAGGCTTTTCTGCCTCTCCTTTTTTCGCCCGGAAAAGCCGCCTCGCTTCCCTCGATCTCAGCGTTGCCTTGTAGGCTTCGTCCTTTCTTTTCGTTGCAGCTAAACATTTACAAAATATAATTTCACTCCATTTGCCGCAAGTTGAAAATTCCTTTGCTCGTCCACCTGAAAATATGAAATGTTTGGTGCATAAATATATAAACCAGGACTTGAATTGGTAAATAAAAATATTTTTCACTATATACTTGCCTCTTCTTGGCGTATTTGTTGCAATTTCACTGCAAAACTCCTAGCTAAACATTTCATAAATTTTTTAACGACGCACTTACACTTTGCTCACAATATCAAAGAAAATACACAAAGAAAAGTAAAAACTTGACAAACGGCTTTGTGTGTGTTAATAATTTACAATTTTCGCTCAAATGTATTGGTGAGTGTGGTTCGGCCCGTCTAGTAGGGTTGCCTTCGTATCCCACTAAATTGATATAAGCTGATCTGGTTGAGTTTTGTAGTACTATCGCAGAAAGGAGAAATTTATAAGCTGGCATTCATTACTATTAAAATTTGCTTCAAACCTGTAACATTGATGGCAGTACCCATGTAAGTTCTAACTTACAGATATTTTCGGCGGGTTTTACAACAAAAGACTTCTTCAAAAAACTCTTTACGGAAAGCATATGTTGGCTTAGGCCTTGATGATTAATTTCCACTGTATAAGGTGGAGGTGGTGGTGGTTGTGTAACTGTTACCACTGAATGTCGTTGCGATTGTAGTATTTCAGTTAGCTTATTTCAGTTTGGTCATTAAAAATTGCAGTCAATTGCGTTGAGAGCATGATGAGCGTAAATATTGCAAACAATAATGCTTCAAATAATAGTAAAAATATTGTTGTTGAGAATGTGGTAAGCATTGCCTCCATTAGGATTGCACACATTGCGCAAATTCTGTAAATAGTACAAAGTACTTTTGATTGTTTTCTTCCCCACAATTGTTCACCCATGAACAATGATGATTAATTTTTCGTATAAAACGCTGACAAACATAAGAAGGATGTGCCCGTTCCGATAGCCCATGTGTTCGATCATTTCTTTGGTTGCATTTCCACGGGATACTGCGCCTGGATCTGATAACATAGTGCGTATGTGTGATGCAAAAGCGAGAAAGGCTAACTGCTATAGATGGGTTATGGACTCGGCCATAATATAACCCGTATCACAACAAATTCTGGAAATAGTACAAGCAACCACGTGAATACTGCGCAGACCATGCCACAAGTGTCCTAAAATACCGGTACATGAAATCTTTAAATCTGATATGATCATTATTCTTACCTTCACACACCAATCCGGTCCGCCCCACCAACGATTGTGCATATCCCTGCTAGCGCCATGTATTGCAACATCTTGAGAATGCATTGTTGATGATGTTGTGATTGTTGTTTTGCTGCAGCTGCTGACGCTGATATTGGAAATGTTTGACCTGTGTAAATACAAAAAGGGCACTTATTAAAATTTATACAAAAAAGTAATTTGATTTCTTTTTTACTTATAAGGCAAGATTGAAAGGTATGCGAGTTGCGAATTGACGTATAATATATATAGTTTTCGTAATATATTAGAGGTGCCAATTGATTTGACTTAAGCAAAATAGTTAGCTATAAGCCTATCTTGGATACGCCTTGGAATGGAAGGGGAGGAGTTCAAATTATCCTGGTTTTCTGTTTCTGTTGGTTGTGTTGCCGTTGGTTGTATTTCTGCTGGTAGCGGATCAACTGCAAGTGGTTGTTCACTCAAACTTATGTTATGCAAAGCTGAACATGCGTTCACAACCTTACCAGCGAACCCGTGGTCGTACATTAGAACCAGCTGTCGTGACAAACACCGCCAAGTTCCTTTAAGCACACCAAAAAGACGCTCAACAGGATTTCGGGCTTTACAAATTGCCTCGTTATACCTATATTTTGCCGTGCCCACTGGTTGATTTGGCAAAGGTGTCATCAGCCACGGTTCCAACGGTATCCAGAATCTCCTGCAATGATTTTTTTTTTAATAGTGTATATTTTACAATAAATTAAAAAAGAACATACCAATCAGAAACATATTGCGGGTTCCATTTTCATACGCTCTCTCCATTACACGACGCACAGAGCAAGAACTCCAAATATACCAATCATGCCGTGCTTCCGGAAATTTAGCTTTCACGTTTAAAATTTTTAAATTTGGGTCACAGATCTATAAGAGCACACAAATTTTGCGCTACACCATTATATAAAATACACAGCTTACAATTTGTACAATTATGGAAAGATACAAGTGATGGTTCACATAGGCCTCCTCGTGAATTTTAGGAGCTAAAATGGCAACATGTGTACAATCTATAGCCCCTATAGTACCTCCACAAAAGGTGCCGGTGCCGATGAAAAAACCCCCTTAGCAAGTTGTCGCTCCATCTGCGTCATAGGGAACTTTATTTCTTCGAAAAGAATTCTGCTATTAATAGCATCAGTCACCCTATGTATGCAGCGGCTTATCGAAGTCTGGCTCATCGATATGCCCCACTGCTCACTAACAGGCCTTTGATAGCATCCTGTTGCATAAAACCTCAGCGTACATAAAACATGCAAACGACAGCCATGTAATTAATATGTGCATATACGCATATTGAATTTAATATTTAGTCTTACCTGTTTTTTAGGTGATATGCATGTTATTCTCTGGCCCTTTAACCCTGAGACGGTCTCGGGGCCCACGCGATATAATTTTCGGAACTGGGAGGACGGCAGATCAAATGGGTCATCCACTCCTCTATTCACAATCGGCACTTCTCTTGTCGCCGTATTTTGCACTAAATTACATGCAAAAAACTCAAAACTAATTTTTTCACTTTTTCCACACGCTAAAACACTTGCAAATATATTAACGCTATTGTTAGCACCTCAAAAATAATTCGCAACAGCTAACCACACACAAGTGTTAGCGTGTGGTTAAAAGTTAGTGAATAGGGATTCTGTAACTATTTTAACGCCAGGTGTTAGCGTTAACTTCGCTTAACACCATTTTTAACGCTTTTCCCTATTCACTAACTTTTAACCACACGAAAAGTGTTAGCTAACACTTTTTGTGTGGTTAGCTGTCGCGAATTATTTTCGAGGTGTTAACAATAGCGTTAATATATTTGCAAGTGTTTTAGCGTTTGGAAAAAGTAAAAAAATTAGTTTTGAGTTTTTTGAATGTAATTTAGTGCAAAATACGGCGACAAGAGAAGTATTGCCATATTTTATCACCATCAAGAGTCAGCTGTTTAGCGGCGTTAAAGGAGAGTTACAGAATCCCACTTTCGTTAAGAACAAACGCCGAAATTTGGCGATAAGCTTAACGCTCGGCGAGTGGCTAAAAGTTACAGAATCGGGCTACTGGCGTTAAAATAGTTACAGAATCGGGCTACTGATAGACATTAAATAAATTATTAATGTAATTTATTGGCAAATGTTTCTGATCTGATACACATTAAATAAATTATTAATGTAACTTATTGGCAAATGTTTCTGATCTGTTAGACATTAAATAAATTAATAATGAAACAACAAGTTTTTCTTATTGCATGGCAATTTTTCATAAAATATAGGGAAAGTTATCAAGAGACGTGCATCGGTTCCAGTAATTATAATCCGGATCCTAAGATCAATTATTTTGAATAATTTGGAAGATATTTGCAAGCAAAATTAACAGTTTGCTATCGTTTCTATGTGGTTGGTGTCGACGTAGATCTAGGGTGTGCCGAAAAGTGTTCTGCGCAGAAATACTGGAGATGACGTAGCCGGATTGGACCGGATAAGGGTTATTTTTTTAAAAGCGGCCAAAGGCCCCATTTCAGAAACGTGTTCTACACACAGAACTATAGATCACGCCCCAGATTTAGGATCAGCCTGGGGTTAGTTTTAGGTTTTTTTTTGCAAATATTTGTTCTCCGGAAGCAGATTCTCATTCTTGGATGAATATTAGCACGCGGTAGCGGGTGTAAACAATTACCTTAGTCGCGTGCCTACCTCGGCCATATTCTAAACCCCTAACTCGCAGTGGGGCTTCATATCTTGTGCCGACTTCGAACGGCATTTGCAAGGCTGAGGAGTTGTTAAGAAGTTTAGAAAGGATTTTTTATGTTACCTGCCCGGTACTCGAGCCGAGGACTTTCGGTGTGGTAGACCAGCAATTCTACAACCCTTACCACAGCAGTCACCGTCAGCACTGCCTTAGCCAGGCAAATATAGGTTGAACCTATTCAGTTTCGTTGCGGTGGTTTCTGGGTATTGGACAGATAGACCGCGTACGCCGTGGATGTACCTGCAACACAGTACCTCGTGCAGCAGCTGCATCCTTCCGGCGGCAGAAGATACGGTCGAGCAAATTACTATGCGATTGTTGTGGCAGCATAAAATTTTCAGGGTAGCCTTTCTTCAGCCTCTTGGAGCTTGATGTTAGTAAGTCTGGCGAACTTCTAAAATTTTTGATTGAAGATATGGATATAGTGGCACCATGGCCCTTGAGACTGTGTCAGTTTTCTAATATCTTTCATCGGCTAATTCACGAGATGTGGTATCACAACGCCGCATAAGCGTTAATTGGAGTCGTAGAAGACTCGCGACTCTTAGCAACCAACTCAAAAATATTTCTTCTCCAGAGGCAGACGCTGATTCTTGCGACCGATACGCGTCTTTTGGTACCCATATCGAAATTGTTTAAAAATATGTAGTTAAAGTAAAAAATTGCACATTTCCTACTAAACTATAGCCTAGTACTGTCATTGATAAGCAAAAAATTTTGAAACTTTTCACCATTTCTAATGATTTAAAATAAGTTGTTTACATTTTTCTCCCATTTAAACGTCCAGAACACCTACTTTTCCTCCCAGATACACCTTCGATTTTTCGAAGTTTGTTTAAGATAAGGGGAGATGGGAAAAGAAAACCAATTCCCAAAAAATATGCGTTCATGATTGCGGGAATGGGAAATGGGAGAAATCTCTTCAAAATCGCTATGATAGAAAAATTTTGCGAGTATTCGTTTTTGTGGAACAGAGTTACTTTTTGAAGGTCTGGTAGGAGCTTTTTTTATTGTACCCGATAAACACATGAGCAAATACGAACTAGTTCGAAGTTTTTCGTATTAAATATGTGAATAAACGTAAAAAGTGTTAACCTTTGTTGTACTATTAATTATATATTATAAATTTATATATATACAAATTCAAATATATTAAAAATGAAAATTGTGCAACAAAAAAGGCTTAAGTGCAGAATACATACATTTCGCAAATTAAAAAAATTTACACAGACATCGATAGCAGTACTTATGCTGGTTTGAATTGTGTGTTTTTTTGGTGCAAATAAAAACTTTTGGGGTTATTCCATGTCAAAAGGTAAATTTTGCATTTTTTGAAATTAAAATATTTTGAAAACTAATATAAGGATTTGAAAATCTTTGACGCCGATAAGTAGGTAATGAAAATAGCTTTCCTTTGATGTCCACATCTTGTAT
Source organism: Merzomyia westermanni (assembly GCA_949987695.1). NCBI lineage: Eukaryota > Metazoa > Arthropoda > Insecta > Diptera > Tephritidae > Merzomyia > Merzomyia westermanni. Next base: position 122,110,753 of record OX465290.1, read on the forward strand.
CTGTATGTGCAATATTTATAAGAAAATTATGTTTTTATAGAAAAAGTTTAACAAAAATAAATAAAGCTATTTATAAATCAAAAAACTTCCTTATTGACGGTATTATTAAATATTAAAAAATTGTGGCGATAATTCTCAAGCATGTACCATCGATAACTCAATAACACTCCCACCACTAGTTAAACACAACAGAGATAACGATGGCTACTCTTATGCATGTACGAAGGAAGAGGAAGAGAGATCGCGCGAGTGTCTCGAAGAGCGAATAACCAAGAAAGTTCTCGGTGCGTAGACAAGCACCCTGTCGTACTATATAAGGCAGTGACCAAGCAGGGCAGGTGGATCAGTTTATTTTCAAGCGTTAACAGTGAAGTACTGTGAAGTTACCAAACTCTTAAATTTGTATTGTGTTTATTTGACTTTATAGTGATCGAACCCAGGATTGATAATTAAGGAATCATCGAACTCGTCACGATATTGTGAACGATGCAACTGCATTTAATTTGATACCCTTATTTCTCTATAGAAATTGGGCAATTCCACAATTAAAGGGTAAGTAAAGTTGTTTTCCGGAATATTGTGTACTGTGGATGGCGTACCCGGTTTTGGATCGGCCCAGGGTTATTTTTTTGAAGCGCGGCCCAAGGCGGCCAATGCAGACGGGTGTTCTGGCCAGAAGTACTGTGAAAGAAGTAGCCGGTGTCGGATCGACCCAGGGTTATTTTTTGAAGCGCGGCCGAAGGCCCTCAATGCAGGAGTACTGTGGATGGCGTAGCCGGTGTTTGATCGGCCCAGGGTTATTTTTTGTAGGGCGACCAAAGGCCGCCAATGCCGAAGAACTGTGGATGGCGTAGCCGGTGTTGGATCGGCCCAGGGTTATTTTTTGATGGTATAGCCGGTATTCATATCAGTGATGTCGCGAATATTCGCATTCGCATTTGCGAATATTCGAATTTTTGTGGACATTCCTATATTAATATCAAAAAAAGAGTAATTTGAAGATAATACCAGGATAATAAAACTTAAGTCAATTTACTTCCAATGTTTCTTAATGCATGACAAAGTTACTCAACTAATAATATATGATACAAAACATATTCTTCAGCGATAAACTATAAATCTATGTAATCTAAACAAACAAACAAAAAATTGTAGACCCAAAAGTACTTCTCTCTTAGAAAATAATCGATTCGCGAACAAAATTAAAATGAAACGCACGTCGATCGAACGAGACTGCATAGCTATACACAATTAGAGACAAATTTGAGCAAAAATTAATATTCGCATTCGCGAATATCATTAGCGGATATTCGCGAATATTCAAAAAGTGGCATTCGTTACATCAGTGGTACATCTAGACCAAAAGTGTTCATAAGTTGCACATTAAATGAAAGTCATTTTTACAAGTTATTTACAGATTTTTAATTTTTAAAAATCCGTTCACTAGTTTGAAAGATATTTTTAATTAAAAAATCATAGTTTGACCTTTGACCTTGAATATCTCTTTAACCCTTTCGTTGCACCAAAAAAAAAGATACCTTTAGAATCAGTATAAAGTTCTCTATTATGTCCAATTTTTCACTTTAAAATTTGACAAATGTATGTACTCAGCACTTGTGTCGCAATTCCTCCTCCGGCTTATAACAACCCTGTTGCAGAGCGAGACAAAAGCAAATCAAATAATTCTACCGTGACCTGTCAAAACAGAAGGAAGCAATTAATTATTCCGAGAACTGATTTTTAGCCACACGTTTGGCACTTTTTATATATCTGTTAATTAATAAAAGTCACATATTATATACGCAATAAATAGTAATTTAAATACAAGCGCCGGTCTCTTTATTTTACAAGGAATCAATTGAATACTTAATAATTGGTGGCCCCGACGTGATTCCTTGAGATTTTTATGAAAAAAATTTCTAACCCTACTTTTCAGTACATCAATTAAGTTGCAAGGATGCCTCTCAATCGTTTACCAGTTCGTGGCTTCTTGAACAACAAACAGGCCAGCAGTAGCAAGCACCGCATCAAGCGCAGAGAAATTTAGTGCCACCTGTTGACGCACTAAACTATTCGCAACAATCAGTCAGCAATATGAAGGCAGGCAACTACCACGGTTTTCCACCGGGTTACTCATACATCAATACCCAACTTAACAATGATGCACCCATCATGGCAATAACGCAGCTTAGGTTACCTGATTTTTGGACAAACGACCCTGAAATATGGTTTATACACATAGAAGTACAGTTTGCCACACGCAATATCAAGAATTACAACATTATGTATCAGGTCGTACTGGGTGATCTGAAGCCTGAAGTTCTAAAGGAAGTTTCCGACACCTCAGGGCACCTCCCATTCAAGATAAGTATAGTAATTTGAAGGAAAATCTTATAAAACGTTTTACCGACTCAGCTGATCGCCAGTTGTATAAATTATTAACAGAGCTCGAGCTTGGAAATCGGAAGCCCAGCGAACTTCTCAGAGAGATGCGTACACTTGCAAGCAGGGGAACTTCTTCGTAGCAGATGGTTGGCCCTACTGCCTGATATCGTGTGCAATATCTTTAAAGCCGTCCAGAATAACAGCAGACTCGACGAACTAGCTGAAGCTGCACACGCAACCTCTTGCGTCATGTCAACATGCCATTCCATGGCAGTGACCAGGCAGGCCCATATGGATTTTAAGAGTTCAGTAGAGCGCAGGCTCAGTAACCTGGAAAAGGCTATTGAAACCATGACACTTTCGTTAGCTGAACTTTCTAGCAAGCTCAACAAGAGCAGCAAGAGACAATCGCGATCTAGACCCGAAATCCGGGTCCGTCAGGTCACTGCTTTTATCACAGCCGGTTTGGTGACAGAGCAAATCGATGCTTGCAGCCCTGCAGTTACAAGCCACCAGCTAGTCAGGGAAACTAAGTGAGCTGTCGTCAATAGCTAAAAAGGTTGGCGACAGCAAGGACACCCATATACCACCTATTAAAGAGTTTCGCCTTCATATTTATGACAAATCGTCTCACCTGAAGTTCCTTATTGAGTCCGGCTCTGCAGTCTCAGGGCTTCACACTCTACGCAGCAAATTCTACAGCCATTAATACATATGGTCATCAACCACTCACAGTTAATCGCGGTCTCCGCCGAGAATTTGCATGGCCCTTTTTTATAGCCGACGTCAAAACAGCGATAATAGGTGATGACTTTATTGCAAATTTTGGTCTGCTCATAGATCTCAAAAAACATCGACCAATCGAATCGCACACATCATTACAGTATAGTATATCCGCAATGGATCAACAAAGCCTCTCCAGTACACTTGCTGACCATAGGTGCATCGAGCTTCTCCAAACATTTAGCGACATCGCCAAGCCCAGTGTTACTGCAGACATAAGTGTGGGGCATCACATTGTTACAACGGGACCACCCGTGGTTGAACGAGTACTACGAATAGCCGGCGAAAAGCTGAAGGCAGCTAAAGAGGATGTCAACCTATTGCTTGAGCTTGGTGTCATACGGCCAGCCCAATACACATGGCCCCCAAAAAACATAGAGCGTGTTGAAGCGATGCTTGCATATTCCAAACCAGATACCATTATGGAACTTCGCCGGCTTTTGGGAATGATCAACTATTACCGAAAATGTGTTCCAAATGCTTCAGAGCTTCAAGCACCTCTAAATGCATTTTTGAAAAAACAAATAAGAAAGACAAAAGCAAATTACCTTGGACGAAAGAGTCGGAGGAAGCTTTCGAATCTTGCAAGCAGGGCGTAGCAGTAGCTACTCGTACAGCATTCCTTTTGTCAGTTGCACCACTCTCTCTCACAACTGACGCATCCGATTCGGCCGTAGGCGCATCGCAGGGAACTGTTGGCAATTTTTGCAGCCATTAAGTTCTTTCGTCAAATTTTGAAATGCCGTCAGTTCATAGTCAAGACAGATCACAAGCCACTCGTCTACGCTTTTGCTCAGAAAGTCAGCAAAGCATCAATCAACTTGATTTTATATGCCAATTTACCACGGAGATCGTGTACCTCAAGGGAGAGGAGAATGTAGTTGCCGACGCCATGTCGAGAATTAATGCTGTCAACATGCCTACGGTTTTGAGTGCGGAAAGGAATTAGCAGGAGCAGCATGACGACGAAGAGCTCCAACAGCTTATTAACAGCAACAATACTTCGTTAAAGCTTCAACGGTTATCAATCGATGGAAATTTCGCCATATATTGCGACATATCATCGGGTATGGTGAAACCTTTTATTATCAAAAATTTTCGCCGCATAGCTTTTGATACTATCCACGGACTGTCGCATCCGAGCGGTCGAACGACAGCACGTACACTCAAGCAGAAATACATATGGCCTGGCTTCAAGAATGCGGCACTGAACTGGTCTCGCAAATGTATACCTTGCCACCGTTCTGAAATTCAGCGTCACAATCGTATAGCGTCCAACATCATTGACGTTCCAGATACCAGATTTACTGCCCTATTCTGGGGCAGCTTGTCATCGTGACCGTTGACAATTGTTATAGCCCAGTTCCACTTGTTCCTATAATATTCAATAGCCATTGCAACTGTCACCACCTCATTTGTAGACGACAAGCAAGCTGAGGATATTACCATTAGCCATGTGCATCTTGATCTTATTGAGCTTCCAGTGGTTAAACAATTCAGGTATTACCTCACTATAATTGACAGATTTGCTAGGTGACCAGTTCCGATTTCCTTCATGGACATGACAGCTTGTTGAGTTGATATTGACTTTACTTGTTTGAAACACCTACATACATTGTATACTACATTTGTAATCAATTAAAACGCTGATGTGTAGCGTATGATCAGAATTGATTCTTTATTGAAAATCACTTTCTTTTTATAGGAAATTTCTTACCATAATTTACACTAATACTTACAAACTACTTATGTGTATAAACTACAATACTTACAAACTATTTACTTACACATGATATGCTGTGTCAGCATATGTGTTTTATAACTATGTCGTCAGTCACTCTGACGTAGTGACTTGACTCATCATACTTGTAACAAGATATGCGGTACGCTCGCTAGAAGTCAAGCGCCCGCTGTGCAGTTTAATGGCATTTAAATGGGTCACAATATTTTGGCTTTCTGTGTGGTCACTGTACATGTGCATACCAAATGTTTGTAAATGCAATGTGTTCAACAGTGATACTACACCTTCCCCCTTAAAAAAAAATAGACATATATATGAATGCTTGTAGCTGCATATATATGTTTATTTTTCTAAAATGCCTTATTGTTTGTGTTTACAAAATTTTGATTGTCTTTTGGCTCTTATTGCCATTATTGCATAATTTTTTTTTTGTATTGCACATGATATGTGATATTTTTTTTTGCTTGTGCCATTATTAAAATGAGTAAACTGGAGTGCTTATTGTTTTCGTTTTATTTTTTTTCTTTTATTACTAGTGGCGTTATACTGTTTTAAGTCTATTCTTATGAATTATAATTTCTTTTAAGTTTTTATTGCTATTTCCTATACTATGTGGGATTAGAGTGAAATTGTTATTCTTATCTATACTTTTAACTTTGTAATATTCACTATATCTATTTTCTAACTTATGGGAGGCCTCTTCTCTAACTAATACTAAATCTCCTATGTTAATTTCTTGGTTCTATCTTGCGTTATTTGTACCTATATTTAATTTCCTTATCTTAAACTTCATAATTGTATTAATTTAAATTTTCGTTTTATATATTAAACTTCATATATGTATTATGGGTTATTTTGTTTCGTTGTTTTTCCGACAGGGTGAATGATTGATGTATAGTGGAACGATTTTTCGTCATCCCTTGTCAAATTTGGTTTTGAGACAAACCGGTTTCGGCGTTGTGCCATCATCAGTGTCGATTTTCGTTCTGATCTGTTGTGGCCGTTTGTCTTGTATTTATAGTAGGTAACAGGTAACGTCAGCATGGGTGTCTGTTTGTGTACGTGTGTGCATGTGTTGTGTGTGTACATTCAGAAACGGGGGTGGTTTGCATCGATCGGTTTTTTGTGGTTGACTGAGGCAGGTAAAAGTTGGTGATTTTTGTTGTTTGACCTTTTTTGCTTGTTTGTTGTTTTTGATCTTTTGCTGTTTTGTGCTTATTTGTCGGTGGGTGTGTGTTTGTTGTACCTGAGTGGTTGCTTTGTTTTTTGTAAACCAATTTTAAAGGTTCGAATATTGTGTCGGAAACAGTGTTTGTCTGTTCGTTTATTATTCTACCGTCGAATGTTTTTTGTTTGTAGATTTCCATGTTTTCGAGTACGTTCAGACGTCTGCCTTTTGCTTGTACATGTAGGACCTTAACTGTTTCTTTGATGTTTCCGGGGGGGCATTTATTCTCCGCCATGTGATTCGCAAAGTTGGACTCTGGTATGATGGTTGGATTCCGTATCTTTTTGTTGTAATCTCTAATGTGTTCTCTGAACCTCGTTCTTACTTGTCGTCCGGTTTGTCCTATGTAACTGTGCTGGCATTCACAAGTGAGCTTGTATACACCATGGCTGCTAAATGGATCTTCTGAGTTTGAGTTAGTTTTTGGTTCTTAGCTTCCGTCCTAAATTGTTCGATGTTTTGAACGCTGTGTTGATTTTGTATTTTCTAAGGAAATTTGCTAATTTATATGTTGCCCTTCCAGTATATGTCATTGTCGTCCAGGTTTGTGTACTTTCTTCTCCATTGTTTCTTTTTTGTTCTCTAAGGTCTCTCCTGAGTTTATCTACTAGTGCTTTTTTATATCCGTTGTTTGTAGCGATGTTATATATTATTCCAAGCTCTCTTCTATATGCTTCTTGTGTAAGAGGTGTTCTTTCCAATCTTTGTACTAAGTGCCTTAGCGCTGCATTTTTATGTTGTTGTGGGTGGTTCGAGGTATTATGTATTATTGTGTCGGTGGCCGTTGGTTTCCTATATATGTCGTAGTTGAATTTATTGCTAGCTTTATCAATACTTATTGTGAGGTCCAGATAATTGATTCCTCCGTCTTTTTCGGTTTCCATTGTGAATTTTATGTTCCCGTGCTGCTTGTTGAGGTACTCCAGTACTTGCTCTTCGTTGTTGGTAGTTAAAACGCATATGATATCATCCACGTACCTTGCGTAAAATAACACTCCTAATTTGGAATTTAATTCCTGTATATACTCTTTTTCCAGGTTTTGCATAAACGCTTCCATAAGAATAGCCGATGTTGGGTTTCCGTTTGTTTGTCTGTATATTTTATTGTTGAATTGAAAATAGTTTTGACGTAGTGTGGTTCTTACCGTGTTCGTGATTTGCGTACTTTTTACTTTATCTTTTGTTTTACGTAGTATTATAGAGTTTACTATGTTCAATGTCTCTGCTAGTGGTATTGATGTGTATAGATCTTTTATGTCGAAAGATACCAATTTGCTGCCCTTTGTCACTTCAACGGTCCTAAGTTTGTTTATTAGTTCAGATGTATTAGTTATGGTGTGTTCGTTGCTAAGTTCCAGTGTGTGCTTCAATACTGTTTTTAAATATTTAGATAGCTTATAGCATGGTGCCGATTTAAAATTAATGATTGGTCTCATTGGATTGCCTGGCTTGTGGATTTTTGGTAGCGCAATCAGTGGTGGAGTTGACGGGTTCATTTGGACTAATGTATATGCCGAGTTGGTATCTATTATATTTGGTGCAGTTTTTATAGCCACTTTGATTTCTTTCTGGTATTCATCCGTGGGGTTCACTCTTATTCTACGACATTCCATATCCTCGATGAGTTTTTCGGTTTTTGTTGTATACTCATCTTTTTCAATTAGCACAGTTGTGTTGCCTTTGTCCGCCTTCGTTGCGACAATGTTGTTTATCCTGAGTTTATGTTGTAGGTTCTTGACTGTTTTTTGCTGCGTTTTTCTCTTCTGTCCTTCCTTTGCTTTCACTTCCTTGTTTATTATTTCTCTGCACATGTGTCTTGCGTGCTCTTGTTCCTCAACTGGTACTAATGATATTGCGACCTCTGCGTCCACGATCGCCTGTTCCGTTTTTCTTTTTTCGTTTTGGTCTATAATATTGTGTTTCAGTCCCTTTTTAAGAAGTTGTTCTTCCGCCGCGGTGATGGCCACTGTCGTTAGGTTTACGAGACTGGCATGGAAATGGTGCGGTTGTTGGTTGTTGTCCCGTTCGCGACGTCCTGTCAGCTTATCTAGTTTCCGGTTCAGCGTCCTGTATTTCTGTTGTAGTTCATATTCGACCTCAGTCCTTATGCGCTCGAAGCATTCCATTAACGTATCGGTAGGTAATTGCTCCGCCAACCTTAAATGGATGGATATAATTTCGGCATTTATTCCATCTTTCTTGGCGTACTGGTTTTTCAACTCATATCTTAGGAAGTCTCTTTTCGCCTTCCTAATTGTCCTCATGCTTGTACTGGTGTTTGTTTTCATTGTTATTTTTGCAAATTTTGGTGTCACATTCAATTCTATGCATTGTTTGTTAAACCAAATGTTTGCCTTCGTTGTATGCAATTTCAGTAAACGTCGTTTGTAAACTATTAGTAGACCGTTTTCGTTTAAGTTAAAAGCCTGACAAGCATTAACTGTTTTATTTTGTTTCGTTGTTTTTCCGACAGGGTGAATGATTGATGTATAGTGGAACGATTTTTCGTCATCCCTTGTCAAATTTGGTTTTGAGACAAACCGGTTTCGGCGTTGTGCGTTGGTTTAACAAACAATGCATAGAATTGAATGTGACACCAAAATTTGCAAAAATAACAATGAAAACAAACACCAGTACAAGCATGAGGACAATTAGGAAGGCGGAAAGAGACTTCCTAAGATATGAGTTGAAAAACCAGTACGCCAAGAAAGATGGAGTAAATGCCGAAATTATATCCATCCATTTAAGGTTGGCGGAGCAATTACCTACCGATACGTTAATGGAATGCTTCGAGCGCATAAGGACTGAGGTCGAACATGAACTACAACAGAAATACAGGACGCTGAACCGGAAACTAGATAAGCTGACAGGACGTCGCGAACGGGACAACAACCAACAACCGCACCATTTCCATGCCAGGCTCGTAAACCTAACGACAGTGGCCATCACCGCGGCGGAAGAACAACTTCTTAAAAAGGGACTGAAACACAATATTATAGACCAAAACGAAAAAAGAAAAACGGAACAGGCGATCGTAGACGCAGAGGTCGCAATATCATTAGTACCAGTTGAGGAACAAGAGCACGCAAGACACATGTGCAGAGAAATAATAAACAAGGAAGTGAAAGCAAAGGAAGGACAGAAGAGAAAAACGGAGCAAAAAACAGTCAAGAACCTACAACATAAACTCAGGATAAACAACATTGTCGCAACGAAGGCGGACAAAGGCAACACAACTGTGCTAATTGAAAAAGATGAGTATACAACAAAAACCGAAAAACTCATCGAGGATATGGAATGTCGTAGAATAAGAGTGAACCCCACGGATGAATACCAGAAAGAAATCAAAGTGGCTATAAAAACTGCACCAAATATAATAGATACCAACTCGGCATATACATTAGTCCAAATGAACCCGTCAACTCCACCACTGATCGCGCTACCAAAAATCCACAAGCCAGGCAATCCAATGAGACCAATCATTAATTTTAAATCGGCACCATGCTATAAGCTATCTAAATATTTAAAAACAGTATTGAAGGACACACTGGAACTTAGCAACGAACACACCATAACTAATACATCTGAACTAATAAACAAACTTAGGACCGTTGAAGTGACAAAGGACAGCAAATTGGTATCTTTCGACATAAAAGATCTATACACATCAATACCACTAGCAGAGACATTGAACATAGTAAACTCTATAATACTACGTAAAACAAAAGATAAAGTAAAAAGTACGCAAATCACGAACACGGTAAGAACCACACTACGTCAAAACTATTTTCAATTCAACAATAAAATATACAGACAAACAAACGGACTTGCGATGGGAAACCCAACATCGGCTATTCTTATGGAAGCGTTTATGCAAAACCTGGAAAAAGAGTATATACAGGAATTAAATTCCAAATTAGGAGTGTTATTTTACGCAAGGTACGTGGATGATATCATATGCGTTTTAACTACCAACAACGAAGAGCAAGTACTGGAGTACCTCAACAAGCAGCACGGGAACATAAAATTCACAATGGAAACCGAAAAAGACGGAGGAATCAATTATCTGGACCTCACAATAAGTATTGATAAAGCTAGCAATAAATTCAACTACGACATATATAGGAAACCAACGGCCACCGACACAATAATACATAATACCTCGAACCACCCACAACAACATAAAAATGCAGCGCTAAGGCACTTAGTACAAAGATTGGAAAGAACACCTCTTACACAAGAAGCATATAGAAGAGAGCTTGGAATAATATATAACATCGCTACAAACAACGGATATAAAAAAGCACTAGTAGATAAACTCAGGAGAGACCTTAGAGAACAAAAAAGAAACAATGGAGAAGAAAGTACACAAACCTGGACGACAATGACATATACTGGAAGGGCAACATATAAATTAGCAAATTTCCTTAGAAAATACAAAATCAACACAGCGTTCAAAACATCGAACAATTTAGGACGGAAGCCAAGAACCAAAACTAACTCAGAAGATCCATTTAGCAGCCATGGTGTATACAAGCTCACTTGTGAATGCCAGCACAGTTACATAGGACAAACCGGACGACAAGTAAGAACGAGGTTCAGAGAACACATTAGAGATTACAACAAAAAGATACGGAATCCAACCATCATACCAGAGTCCAACTTTGCGAATCACATGGCGGAGAATAAATGCCCCCCCGGAAACATCAAAGAAACAGTCAAGGTCCTACATGTACAAGCAAAAGGCAGACGTCTGAACGTACTCGAAAACATGGAAATCTACAAACAAAAAACATTCGACGGTAGAATAATAAACGAACAGACAAACACTGTTTCCGACACAATATTCGAACCTTTAAAATTGGTTTACAAAAAACAAAGCAACCACTCAGGTACAACAAACACACACCCACCGACAAATAAGCACAAAACAGCAAAAGATCAAAAACAACAAACAAGCAAAAAAGGTCAAACAACAAAAATCACCAACTTTTACCTGCCTCAGTCAACCACAAAAAAACCGATCGATGCAAACCACCCCCGTTTCTGAATGTACACACACAACACATGCACACACGTACACAAACAGACACCCATGCTGACGTTACCTGTTACCTACTATAAATACAAGACAAACGGCCACAACAGATCAGAACGAAAATCGACACTGATGATGGCACAACGCCGAAACCGGTTTGTCTCAAAACCAAATTTGACAAGGGATGACGAAAAATCGTTCCACTATACATCTATTATGGGTTAATTAAAATTTCTTTGAAGGGGTTCGTAAGGCAGATAATTTGTTATGTATGTCCAATACTCTTATCAATTTTATTAGTTATTCGATGATTCCTGGGCGGCCAACAAAAACGGGATAATCGTATATTTTTAAATTGTTTTATTTTCCGTCACATGCATAACCTGCAGAGTTATTGCGATATTAATTTTCTTTGTTTGAGAACTTGGGTACCTATATTTCATTTTATAAATGTGCCTACTCGAGTATAATTATTTTTTAAACAATTTGTCCCTAAGGACAACTGTATTATTCCTTTTTCCCGAATTGCCGGCTTATTTCAGCCTGGTAAAGTATTGTCCTAAGTCAATCTTATCCTCAACAATCTGTTTTTCATGCTACAAATTTTCTTTTGAAAACGAGCTAGACTAGTCTTTATGTTTCACATTTATATAGCGCTTCACATTTTTATGTTATGGTTCTCTTTGTGACTTTTTATATAATTAATATTGTTTTGTTTTTTATTTATTATTAGTACTGGACTTTTCGTTAAGGCATCCAGAAAACGGGATAAGTTTCTGGGTTTGCCATCGAACTCTGGTGACATTGATGGTGCCTTTTTGTTTTTCATTTTTGGAAAAAACGGAAAGAAGTCTTTGTTTTTTACTTTCTTTCTATTTTTCAACAAAAATTTGTTGAAATTAATATAAAAATATTTCTCAACAGAAGTTGCCATTTCTTCTTCTATATTGCATTTGAAATTTCATTCAATGAGATGAGAAATAATAATATGTACTATGGTTCTTGGTTCATTTTAATTTATTTCTAGCTATCGAAAGTTTTTGCTTAGACGCGTTGTTGTACATTGTTTAATTGTCTCAATTTATTCTTTATGTAATTTTTTATGAAAATTGCAATAGCGACAATTAAAAATGTAGTTACGCATGCAAAGATAGTTAATCATTTATCAGAAAGTTCTTCCTTATTTTCTATAATTTCGTATTTAACCAAATTATTTTCATAACTTTTATCTGCCGAATTTTCTTTACCTACTTCGTATCCTGCTATTCCTATTAGGATACCGTTTAATGCAATTTTCCACCATGCCATTTTTAGAAGAAAAAATTTTGAATTTATTTATATTTTTATTTTATTTGCATTCCAATTTACTCACTTTATTAACATTTGTAAAGTATAATTTTAATTAAGAATTTGCTCCGTAGCTTTTTTGTAGTGTCTACACACTGGTGAAAAATTTTGTCAAATTCTTTTTGAGTCTCAATCTCTTTCATTAGTGATGTAATTAAACTATTGATAATCCCTAAGCAAATTTAATTGCTACTGGTTTAGCGGCCATAAGGCGTGCTCAAATCATTCTAATATGCTTTTTTAAAAATCAAATATACTTATAGATAATTAAATATACTTAGCGTTGTCAATCGTCCTTTAGCTGGTTTTTCTTGATTATTTCACTCTTTTTATGCTTTCGGCTTGTCTCCATGTGAGTCCAGTGGTTTATTCCATGGTCGTCCAATTGTTTATTCCACCCTTTTTTATGCTTTTGGGTTTGCCTCCATGTGAGTCCAGTTGTTTATTCCATGGTCGTCCAATTGTTTATTCCACCCTTTTTTTTGCTTTTGGGTTTGCCTCCATGATCGTCCAATTGTATTTTCAATTTGTTAACTGATAATTTATTAAGTGCGTTCGCGATTGGTCTTTAAGCGATTTTGCTTATTAGCAAATTTTTCGCTGATTACTGATAATTTATTAAGCGCGTTCGCGATTGGTCTTTAAGCGATTTTGCTTATTAGCAAATTTTTCGCTGATTACTGACCGGACTCGCAGGATCACTGACTGAAACGTTTAAAATTAAGTTCGTTCACCACGGATTTGTCTTGCCAATTGGTTGTCTTTTTAGCGGTTTTGCTTATTTAGCAAATTTTCCGCCGACTAATGACAAAACTGGCAGGATCACTGACTGAAACGTTTACAATTAAGTTCCTTCTGCTCAGTCTCTAAGCGATTTCGCAAATTTAATTGCAAAGTTTTCGCTGTGTTGTGAGACTGGCAGGATCGCCATGTAATCAATTAAAACGCTGATGTGTAGCGTATGATCAGAATTGATTCTTTATTGAAAATCACTTTCTTTTTATAGGAAATTTCTTACCATAATTTACACTAATACTTACAAACTACTTATGTGTATAAACTACAATACTTACAAACTATTTACTTACACATGATATGCTGTGTCAGCATATGTGTTTTATAACTATGTCGTCAGTCACTCTGACGTAGTGACTTGACTCATCATACTTGTAACAAGATATGCGGTACGCTCGTTAGAAGTCAAGCGCCCGCTGTGCAGTTTAATAGCATTTAAATGGGTCACAATATTTTGGCTTTGTGTGTGGTCACTGAACATGTGCATACCAAATGTTTGTAAATGCAATGTGTTCAACAGTGATACTACACATTTGTTCATAACTGAATTCTACAAAGTAACCAAATTTAGCTTGCTATTCTCAATTTTAATATTTTTCAAACTTCTCATATACCGCTGTGGTTTTGTTTTTGAGTTTTTTTTCTAATTGAGCAATGAAATTCACGTTTTGTAAAAAATATACTTAAATCTTTGGAAGTTTATTGCTACATTTTTTGGTCCTTCGAGGCGGATCGCTTATTCGGCTCGCTAATAAATACAGTCCTTCGCAATTTAGTGTAAAAGTCCGCGTTTTTATTGCTAATAAGCCGTTTAAAATGTCGAATTCTATCAAATCTCGCGACTCTTCCCTCAATGCCATCAAGCGGTATATGGGAAAATGCATTGATGAAGCCTTCACGATGGATGCAGAGACCATTACAAGCTATTTGCAGCTATTGAACGAGCAATGGATTCGATTTTGTACAGCCCAAGATGCAGTAGAAAACTCCTGTGGAGACGAAAACATGGAAATAGCAGAAAGTGTACGCATTCAAGCGGAAACTTGGTACTCCACGGCTTTGGCTAATTTCAACCGCGTGCAGAAGTGTCGCACAGAAATTCCCTGTTCAACTGCAACGCCATCAACACCAATTTTTGCATCTATAAGATTGCCAAAAATCGAGCTTCCAGCATTTTCCGGTGACTCAACCCAATGGATTAGTTTTTGCGATGCATTCAGCTCGCTGGTTGATGCTAATGCTGCGCTGTCGGACGGGCAGAAAATGCATTATTTGCGCAGTTGCTTGAAGGGCGATGCTTTGAAGATCATCAGCGGCTTCAAGATATGCGACGCTAATTACAAGGAAGCATGGGACTTGCTGAAGTCTTGTTTCAGGATCTTACGAGTCATAGTTGAATCGCATTTTAAGGCAATGGCTGAGATCCGCAAAGCTACAACAGACACTGCAGACTCCATCAAATATGTCATCGACGCATACAACCAACACATCCGTGAACTCAAAGCTTTAGGCCGCCACGTCAGTTTCTGGGATGATTGGTTGGTGCACGAAATTGTCAATAAACTCGCATTTGAGACTAGAAAGCAGTGGGGGCTCTCACTCATTAGTGATGAGCCGCTAACATTCGACCAACTAGCAATGTTTTTGGAGAAGAGGTGCAGATCATTATCAATGCTGTCATCAGCAGAACCGCCACAAGTTAGTAAGTTCGTTTCAGCAGCCAAATCCACAAAGGCACTTCACGCATTATCGGAACAGAGAAATGCTAGCTGTCCCTGTTGCAAGGGAGCCCATAAGATCAACAACTGCGAGAATTTCAACCGCCTAGATCCTACCGCAAAATTAAAATTCGCTAAAGAGTCACATCTTTGTTTAAATTGCTTGAGCTCAGGTCACTTTAAGACTCGATGCAATAGTTCATCTACATGCCGTATTTGTCATCAACGCCATCATACACTAAATCATAGCACAGCAGCAGCTATCGAAACCGCTCAAGTTGAGAATGTACAACAAGCCAGCTCGAATTACGCCACCGCAGAAACCGCTCCAGGAAACAACGATCTTGTTCCCCCGCAACCGGTTCTACCGCTGATTCCTCCGCTGAAAACGCATCCTCATGCTTGAATTCTGAAGTTGATCCAGTACTTGTAAATGCATCGGTTTTGCTCGCTACTGTTCTAGTAAAGGTACGAGATTGTGGCGATCATTGGCAACCGGTCCGATTATTATTCGATACTGGATCGCACGCCTCCTTCGTGACGGAGTCTTGTATTCAACGTTTGAGTTTATTCAGAGACCCATCTAATACAATCATTACTGTTATTGGATCATCACAAGGAGGACGAGCTAAAGGTGAAGTATTACTTTCCCTTTCATCAAATTATTCGAATAAATGCTATTCTAATAATGCATTAATTTTGTCAAGAATCACTGGTGATCTACCAATTCAAACATTGGTTGCATCAAGATGGCCGCACATTCAAGGACTATTCCTAGCAGATCCCCACCCTATGAAGCCTAGTGGAATTGATATACTGGTGGATCAGCTATTATGTTCGGAAATTCGTAAGGGTCCGTCAGGTATGCCTATGGCGCAGTTAACAGTCTTCGGCTGGACACTCTTCCGAAGGGTTGACAATCAATCAAGGACGTATCTACAAACATTTTTTTGTGAGGTGCAAATCGAGAAGCACTCCCACTAGGATGGGGGAGTTAGAAGAACTTCAGCACAGAACGCATTTGACAAGTGAAGAATATTTCTGCTAAGAGCACTTCAAATTATTGTAGAATTGCCTCCTAAGCCAGATGTTCCATTGGGAGAATCACGGAATTTTGCTATTCGTAACCTTCTACGTATAGAAAGAAAACTTGCTTGCAACAAGGAGTTACGTTTACGTTACAACGAATTCATGCAAGAGCTTATTGACTTGAACCATATGGAAGCTGTATGCCAGGTTTCGAGCCAAACGTACTACATGCCACATCACGCAGTAATAAGGGAATCAAGCGTTACAACCAAGCTCAGGGTCGTTTTCAATGCGTCCACTAAGACTACAACTGGGAACTCGCTTAATGATGCATTGTACGTTGGTCCGCAACTTCAGCAGAGCTTAATATCTATGCTTATGCGCTTTAGAACCTATCGGTATGCAGTGACTGCAGATGTTGCAAAGATGTATCGCCAAGTACGTGTTTCACCAAAGCACGTTGATCTCCAGCGAATCGTTTGGCGTAGCGATCCATGTTTTCCTACCCAAGATTACAGAATTTTACGCGTCACTTACGGAGTGGCAGCCGCATCACATTTAGCCGTCAAGTGACTTCAACAAGCTGCTCAATACTCCTCCAATAAGTGTGAAAAAGCAGCAGCTGTTATACAAAGGGATTTTTATATGGACGACTTATTGACTGGGGCTTCTAGTAAAGACGAACTTCAGTTATTGCAACGAAATGTTTCCGAAGTTCTTAGTAAAAGTGGGTTTGAGCTTCGTAAGTGGGCATCAAATTGTGTGGACCTGAACGTTAGCATCTCAACCTTTAACCTTAAAGAACTGCCTGCCATTTTATCTAAGAGGACTTTCTTATCCGATGCCAGTACTCGTTTCGATCCATTGGGATTGCTCGCTCCAACTACAATCAAGTCCAAGATATGGTTCCAGGATATTTGGCTTTCCGAGGTCGATTGGGATGACCTCATACCTGAACACATTTCTAAAGGGTGGTCCGAACATCGCTCCCAGCTCAAAACTTTGTCAAATCTAAATCTGGAACGCTTCATTGGCTATGGGACACTTTATTCATTGACCGAATTGCACTCTTCTTCCAATAAAATCAACTACACTACCGCGTTTAGAGCTCTGTGCAGCACATATCGCTTCTAAATTAGTAAGAACCGTGCTAAAAAGTTGGAACGATCTCCGTTATCCATTGTATGCTTGGACAGATTCAACGATTACTTTGGCGTAGTTGCAAGCACACCCAAATAAATGGGTTACATTTATAGCAAATCGTGTTTCTGACGTCCAAGAAGTTTTACCTCCCGAATGCTGGAACCACATACGTTCAGATCAGAATCCCGCTGACTGGGCTTCAAGAGGAATATCTCCGATTGAATTCTATCTATCTATCTATGGCGCGATATACAACAGGTATATCATCATAAACCTCCTAAGAGATTTTTTGCGCCAAGCTTCTCTTCCAATTTGTGGTGTGCCGATTTGAATTTTTCCCTACAAATTGGTGGGACCTACAGTTTTTTGCCGACTCCGAACGGCATCTACAAAGGAGACGAATTTTTTGCTGAGAAGCCTGTCATGGCAGAAATACACTCGGAGAGTTTGCCAAACCACTGCCGAGGGGCGACCCCGTTTTTTGAAAAACTTTTTTCAAATCACTTTTGATGTTACCTGTACCAGGGCTCGAACCATGGACCTTCGGTGTGGTAGGCCGGCAACACTACCTTCACACCACGGCGGCCGCCGATTGAATTGCTAAATCATAAGCTGTGGTGGACAGGACCTTATTTTCTTCTAAGCAAAAGTCAATTCTGCCAGAAAAACGAGGGAAAGCAGCACGCTACCGAAATTGGTATACGAAATAAGATTCCTGCACATGGCACGACATCAGACAGTCATTGGTCAATAATGACGAAAACTCCTCATTTTTGAAGTTGAGACGGATTACCGCTTATGTGCTAAGGTTTATACATAATACACGAGCTAAGATTAGAATCAACACCGAGGAAAGCCATGGGTGTCCGAATCGCCAAGAGATAATTGAAGCAGAATTATGCTTAATGAAATATACCCAATCTTTCTATTTTTCTAATGAGATATCTCTTTGCAGAATGGGAAAACCCATTCCACTTCGAAGTTGTATTCTGCGCTTGGAGCCATTCCTTGACAAAAACGGCCTTCTAAGGGCAGGAGGAAGATTAAAACATGCCCAGCTTGCGCCTGACCTAAAGCATCCTATCATTCTGCCGAAAAATTGCCCTCTGGCAAGGTTAATAATATCCGACATACATAAGCTTACATTACATGCTGGTCCTCGTATTATGCAGATAGTTTTGCAACGTCGATATTGGGTTATCGGTGCCCGCAGCTTGATTTGAAACATATATCACAAATGTATTAAGTGTTTTTGTTTGAATCGCAATCTTGCCGTTCAATCTATGAGAGATTTGCCGCCTTCTAGAACTACTTACGCTCGTTGTTTCATTCGGAGTGCAGTTGACTTCGCGGGTCTGTTCATGTATAAATATGCGCATGGCAGAGGAGTAAAATCTGTAAAAGGCTATATTTGTTCGTTTGTGTGTATGTGTACTGGGGCTATGCATTTGGAATTCGCCGCTGACTTGTCAGCATCAGCATTTCTCAAAGCTTTTAAAAGATTCATAAACCATAGAGGATACTGCAAGGTCTTATTTTCTGACAACGGTACAAATTTTATCGGTGCTCAACGCATATTGCACAACAATTTTATGCAATGTATGAAAGATGACAAACTCCGTGTATTTTTTGCTGATTAAAACATTGAGTGGCGTTTCAATCCCCCATCAGCACCTCATATGGGTGGATATTGGGAGGCCCGTATCAAACGTGTAAAATATCATTTGAAACGTGTTTTGGGCGAAATTTTACTTTCTTATGAAGAGTTCAACACTTTGTTGACAGAAGTGGAGGCTTGCGTAAATCCCCGTCCTTTATGTGAAAGTTCGACAAGTGCAGGAGATGTAGAAGCTTTAACTCCAGGTCACTTCATAATAGATGAACCGATAAAGTCGATCCCATAGCCTGAGGATCAAGGGTTGTATGGAAATTTACAGCAGCGATGGAAAGCAATATCTAATATTCGGAATAATTTTTGGCGTCGATGGAGAGATGAATATTTGACAAGTTTACAGCGTCGTTCAAAGTGGTTTCGACCGTCTCGTAATTTTAAAGAGGGTGGTATTGTTGCTGTTTTTAGTGAGAACACTCCTCCGACAAAATGGGTGCTTGCCAGAGTAACCAAATGCCATCCTGGAACTGATGGTCGTGTAAGGGTGGTTACATTAAAGACGACTAACGGAGAGTTTGTAAGACCCATAACAAAACTGTGCCGTTTGCCCACAAACGGGTATATATTCCATGAAGATGAAAAATTGTAATTTTAATTGTAAAATAATTTCATGTTTGTAATTGAACTTATGAAGTCAGTTCAAGGGCGGCGGTATGTTGAGTTCATATTGACTTTACTTTTTTGAAACACCTATATTGTATACACTTGTTCCTAACTGAACTCTACAAAGTAACCAAATTTAGCTTGCTATTCTCAATTTTAATATTTTTCAATCTTCTCATATACCGCTGTGCTTTTGGTTTTGAGTTTTTTTTCGAATTGAGCAATGAAATTCACGTTTTGTAAAAAATATACTAAAATCTTTGGAAGTTTATTGCAACACAGCTGTTTCTGTATGCACTGGGTTCTACTCAGGCTGGATAGCTCATTTTGGTACACCACTCACTATTACCACATATCAGGGTGTTCAGTTTGACTCAGTTTCACAGCTATGATAAAGATGGTGGGAGACAATCGTATACGGACAACGTGCTATCCCCCGCAATCAAATGGCCTTATCGGAAGATGGCATAGAACGCTCAGAGCAGCGCTGATGTGCAATTCTCATGCTCCGTGGACGAAAGTGCTTCCAACAGTCCTCCTCGGTCTTCGCATTTGCTTCAAAGAAGATTTGAACGCCTCACCTGGGGCCTGGTATATGGTATACCGTCACGTGTTCCAGGGAAGTTTTTCGTCTCCGAGGATAGACCAGTCGACCCACGTAACTTTCTTCAAAAGTTTCGAGGACACATCAGAAGTTTAAGGCTTACACCAACAGCTTATCACACAAAATCTAAAATATTTGTTTTTAAAAATTTTTATACCTGTTCGCATGTGTTTCTCCGCATGAAGTTCTAGAGAGTTTACCCGACTATGTTTTCAAAATCAATGTTGACGGCGTTGGAAAAGTGGTGCCCATAAGTAGACTCATACCAGCCTATATTACCAAACAAGATCATTAATTGGAAATTCAGACGATTCCTGGGAAAATAAATAAACCAAAAGAGAAGCAACAGTCTCAAAGAGCTTACGAGTCAGACCTATCGGGATTTCAGTCTCCAGCTAATACAGACAAGCCGTCAGCTGCGCACACTAAACTAGACAAAAGAGTTTCGTTCCCTTCGCAAACCGTGAAGATCTTTAGGGGGGGAGTGGATGTGGCAACTCCGCCTCCGGCTTATAAAAACCCTGTTGCAGAGCAACACAAAAGAAAAACAAATAATTCTACCTAAGCAATTAATTATTCCAAGAACTGATTTTTAGCCACACGTTTGGCACTTTTTATATATCTGTTAATTAATACGCAATAAATAGTAATTTAAATACAAGCGGCGCTCTCTTTATATTACAAGGAATCAATTGAATACATAACACTTGTTCCATCGCTGTTGTTGTTGTGGTAATGATAACTATGTTCCCTAATTGTTGTTTTTGTGCTAGCAGCAAAAACACTCCCCGAAGGTTTTGGTGAGTGTTGTCGAATTAACAGTCCTTGGCCGGATTTGAACGCGGTACGCTCCGGCACTTAATTGCGGTACTGCCCGCCTGTCGTGGTGGCGATTTATGACCAGTGAAACCTTCTAGGTAATGTCACCCCTCCTTCCGTAAGGAGGGATAAGATGGGTAATGAGAGGTAAGAGGCATCATATCCGTAGATCAACCCATGCGGGTTAGGGGTTTAGATTATGCCCGAGGTAGGCATACCGGTCGGAAGAGGCGACTGATATGCACAAAGGTAATGACGTGCTACTCGATGGTTGATCTACGGCTATGTTGTGTTTGTTGTTGTTGTTGTGGTAACGACAACAACACTCCCCGAAGGTTTTGGGGATTTTTGTGTCATGTAAATTACTTTCATGTGCGTAGTGCATCGGTAATCGAATAAAATTTACGGTAATTGTTTCCTTTAGGGGACAACTGCTAAATCACTTCCGAAATTATCGCGAAAGGTATCAAAAGACGCGTTTTGACCTCGGTAACAATAATCCGGAAGCGGATTTTCGAGTTTTTGTTTCAGTGAAGAAATATTTGCAATCAAAGTGGAAAAATTTCTGGCATTTTCATGTGGTTGTTGTAGTCACAGATTAGGGTGTACCGAAAAGTGCAAAAAGTGTGTTCTGCGCAGAAATACTGTGGACCGCATAGCCGGTGTTCGACCGACTAAGGGTTATTTTTTTAAAGCGCGGCCGAAGGCCGCCTACGCTGAAAGTTGTTGTGCACATAAGTACCTTGCATCAAGCCCCCTATTTGGGATCGGACCTCGTTCATTTTTGGGTTTTTTGCGAATAACTTTTCACTGAAACAAAAAATTTAAAATCAGCTTTCGGATTGTTGATACCGAAGTCAAAACGCGTTGTTTGATAGCCGTCCCGATATTTTTGGACGTGTTTTAGCAGTTGTCTCCTAAAGGAAACAATTACCAAATTTACACATTTTGTTTGGCAAAATTCGCATTTCTAAATGAAAAATTCTTGTAAAATATTAGTCGCCCCCATTCCCACTTATTACGTTGTGATCTGTGCGCCCTCCCTTACCCAATCATATTAAAATTCGTTTTATACGCGCATCGAATACTCGTAAACCCAAGCCGTTCACTTTATAGTGCTCGAACCCAGAAAGAAATAATCGAAGATTCATCAAGTTCGTGACAATATCGATATGTCCTATTCTGATTCATGTACTAATTGTGATTGGCTTAATTTAGTTTCGTCCGAGCAAGTGGTTATAATTACAAGCTATGTCATCGAGAAGATCGAAATCACCTCACGTTGGGATTAATGTAAAAAGTGGTGAAAAGGAAGAAAGTTTCTGGGATAAGTTTAGCACATTGGGTCGAAAGAAAGGAACAAAGGAGGGTAGGTGATGTTTTGATAAGTATGATTACCATATGGATATTCCTTATTAAACATAAAGTAAGGATTTTCTGTTGATGTATTACGACACACGTTTCGTGATCGTAAACCGTTGGTAATTCTATACGACCTTACGTAACTGCTAATATACGTCGAAAAGTATCGGGAAAGGTATCAAACGACGAGTTTTGACCTCTGTATCAATAATTCGAAAGCGGAAATTAAAGAATTTGGTAATTGTGTCCTTTATGAGACAACTGCTAAAACACGTCCAAAGTTATCGGGAAAGGTATCAAAAGACGCGTTTTGACCTCGGGTAACGATTATCCGGAAGCGGATTTTCGATTTTTTGTTCCACAGTATTTCTGCGGTCCACAGTATTGATAAATTTACTATTAATAAAATTATTATTCTTACAACCTGTTACGGATATTAAAAATATGTTCTAGTCATAGAAATTAAAAAATGTATAAATCTTGAATGTGGAACGAGTTGGAACCAATAGTTAATGAAAGCACTATCAACCCGTTGTCGAAACCTTTTAGACCCTTTCTTGATAGTAAACTGCACCGAAAATACGCCCATTTTCGACCCATCTTTAACAACGAGAATGGGTCGTTAACTGAATCGAAAACGGATATCGAGAAAGTGTGCTCTGCTGCTCAAACTGATGGGAAGGTAATACTTTTAAGATAGTAATACCTCTTCGCTTTTAGACGTCGTCGCGTAGAGTCGGCAAATATATCCCTGCATCTCAACCAAATTAAAAAAAAAAACAGATTGTTGAGATGAAATTTTTGGACCTGAGGGATATTTTTTGCTTTCTCCAAAAAGTATTTTCGTTATACTAAAGTATCAAATATCTCGGTAATTCTATACGACAGCACGTAACTGCTAATATAGGTCCAAAAATATCGGGAAATGTATCAAACGACGGGTTTTAACCCCCGTATCAATAATCCGAAAGCGGAAGTTCGATATTTTATGTCTGTTCAGAGATATTTGCAATCAAAGTTGAAAATTTTCTGTCATTTTCATGTGGTTGTTGTAATCACAGATTACGGTGTACCGAAAATTGCAAAAAGTGTGTTCTGCGCAGAAATACTGTGGACCGCGTAGCCGGTGGTGGACCGGCTAAGGGTTATTTTTTTGAAGCGCGGCCGAAGGCCGCCTACGCAGGAAGGTGTTCTGAACATAAATACCTTGGATCAAGCCCCCTATTTGGGATCGGACTTAGGCCATTTGTGGGTTTTTTGCTAATAACTTTTCACTGAAAGAAATTATTTAATTTCCGCTTTCGGATTATTGATACAGAGATCAAAACGCTTCGTTTGAGACCTTTCCCGAGATTTTTGGACGTGAATTAGCAGTTACGTGCTGTCGTATAGAATTACCTTTATTTAAAATACTTGAATTATACATGTGCATACGAGGTGTGTTCAAAAAGTATCGCGAATTTTGTGTTTTTTCAAAAATTATTTATTTATTTATGAATGTCTATTTTGTCCCCTTCAAAGTAATCCCCATGAGAAATACACTTGTGCCAACGGGTTTTCCAATCTTCGAAGCACTTCAAAAAATCACTTTTTTGTATCTTGTTCAGCTCCTCCTTCGATGCCGTCTTTATCTCGTCAAGAGAAGCGTAACGTCGCCCTTTCATGGGGCTCTTCAGTTTAGGGAACAAGAAAAAGTCACAGGGGGCCAGATCTGGGGAATACGGTGGCTGCGGCATCATTAGTGTGTTGTTTTTGGCCAAAAAGTCGCGCACAAGCAACGATGCGTGAGCAGGGGCGTTATCGTGGTGCAAAAGCCAATTTTTGTTCTTCGACAAATCCGGGCGTTTCTGGCGGATTGCTTCGCGCAAATTGCGCATAACTTGCAGGTAATATTCCTTATTGACCGTTCTTCCCTGTGGCAAGAACTCATGATGCACCACGCCCCTGCAATCGAAGAAAACTGTCAGCAAAACTTTCACATTCGACCGAAATTGGCGCGCTTTTTTCGGTCTTGGTTCGTGCGGCAGCTTCCATTGAGATGATTGAGCTTTGGTTTCCACGTCATAACCATAAACCCACGATTCGTCACCAGTTATGACCCTCTGGAGCAAATTTGGGTCGTCGCGGACAGAGTTTAACATCTCATTAGCAATGTTCATGCGATGCTGTTTTTGGTCACAATTGAGCAATTTTGGTACGAATTTCGCGCAAAAATCGAAGACGATCCAAAACACGTGCAAGCAAAGCAGCTGTCAACAATTAACTGAACATTCAAAATGGCCGAGCTTGTCGGCATAAGTGAGAGACATGAGTACCAACATAACGCCACAAAAAATTCGAAATTCGAATATACGTAACCAGCGAAAATTCAAAATTCGCGATACTTTTTGAACACACCTCGTATTGCAACCAAGAAGATAATACCCGAAGGAAAAACAGAAAACGCAAATATAGTTACAATTGTGCCTCTAGCAAGCTGCTACACATGGTTCTGGCCATTGCGGTATTACCTATGTGTACTGGTGGAGCAAATTGAGGAAAAACAACAATCCGAAGACGTAACAATCTGAAGAGTCCAACCTGGCGTTGGGATACACCAATCCCGTGCCATTCAATCAAACCCCAAAAAAAAAAAGATATTAATACGGAATCCGTCCTCGATACTTTTGTTAGAAAAAGTATTACTAAAGCTTCGAAAACTTCAGCATTCTCGTGAGCGTCGGTCGGTTGGGACCCTATATCTTCGTCTACAACAACCACATAAAAATGACAGAAAATTGTTAACTTTGCTTGCAAATATCTTGCAAACTACTAAAAATATTGGGTTTCCCCCACCGAAACGCATCTCTGGGTACCAATATCGGCATTTTTACAGTTGACGTTGGAGATCGCGTAGCCGTCACTTCTGAAAATCGCACTTTCACTAATTTCAGCAAAGCTGATTGGGTTGGTTTTCTTAACTTCACTGAGCGAAGGGGAAAAAGCGTTTCGCATGGTCATAGCTTCAGTCTCTAATCCGTCAGGTAGAATTGAGGTACGTCCGTATTTCTCCGCAGAGGCAGCGGCAAATGAACGTGACCATGTGCGACGCTTGGACCCTACGGATCTCCAAATTCAAGATCTCAATGCGCAAATCAGACGACTGGTTGATCAACACAAACGCGCCAAATGGTAGAAGCATCTAAGGCCTGCAACCTCTCTGCTGGTGTTCGCAAATTATGGTCCACGGTTAAATCCTTGCGCTTTCTGCCGGCAATTTTTTACTGCATCCTCCGGTCGACAAGGAAATTAGACGAGCCATCAGGGAAGGCACAAACGAAAAAATAGCCAAACGCCCAATGCCATCACCACCATGGGACCATACTTGGGTCCAAAAGCTGCAAATCGATAGGCCCAGACGGTATATCCATGCTGATACTAAAACATCTCGGAGAAGAGGGAGTGAAGTACCTAACAACTGCCTTCAATCTGTCTATGACCACCTTGGTCATTCCAGAAAAATGGAAACAGGCAAAGGTGGTGCCACTACTAAAGCCCGGCAAGCCGGCCAACGAGGTGGAGTCTTATCGACCGATATCACTCCTCTCGCCAGTAGTGAAGACCTTGGAGACGGTGTTGCTCCCTCACTACACGAAAGCCTTCGACAGGTTAGACAGGGTAGTGTCGACAAAATATCCATCACTTTCGGTGATAAGGTACAGTCGAAACCAAAGAGATGCGCGAGCGCTTCCTGCCGGCAATTTGTACTGCATCCTCCGGTTGGCAAGGAAATCAGGCGTGCCATTAGGGAAGCGCACATACGTAAAAACAGCCAAGCGCCCATTGCCATCACCACCACGGAGGTTCGGGAGGCCATACGGGGGTCCAAAAACTCCAAATCTATTGGCCAAGACGGTATATCCATGCTGATGCTAAAACATCTCGGAGAAGAGGGTGTAAGGTACCTAACAACTGCTTCAATCTGTCTATTACCACCTTTGTCATTCCAGAAAGTTAGAAACAGGCAAAGGTGGTACCACTACTAAAGCCCGGCAAGCCGGCCAACGAGGGGGAGTCCTATCGACCGATATCACTCCTCTCGCCAGTAGTAAAGACCCTGGAGACGGTCTTGCTCCCTTATTATACCGCTAACTTGCGACTGGCCGAACATCAGCATCCCTGTCCGGTTTTTTCGCTTTACGAAATCTGACACTGTCACCGACAAAGTCCTCGGCCACCTTATTTATGACGTGGACAGCGCATGTGAACATGGAATTAGACGTCTACGTCGATGGCATTAAGCTTCCGGCTGTCACACACCCCAAAATCTTAGGGTCACGTTTGATAACATGTTCAACTACGGTGCTTATGTAGCCTCAAGTCATCTGACAGCACTTGGGGGAAAGATAAAATGGTATTCAGGTGATATAAGCGCGGCAGAGGGAGTTACACGGAGGGCAGTATTAGTGCTGTTTGTCGTGGAGACTGTATCTGGAACTTGTAGCGGTGCGACACTGGACCTACGTTGACCACGGGACGCCCTAGGACATGAAAAAAAGGAGCC
Source organism: Merzomyia westermanni (assembly GCA_949987695.1). Taxonomy (NCBI): domain Eukaryota; kingdom Metazoa; phylum Arthropoda; class Insecta; order Diptera; family Tephritidae; genus Merzomyia; species Merzomyia westermanni. The sequence continues at coordinate 122,137,563 of OX465290.1, forward strand.
ACAAAAGTTTTGAAGAAACTAGGGGCCTAAGTGTGGAGCTATTTAGCCCGAAGCACCTTGTTATGTGCATCCATCTTTTACATGTGTGTACTTTTACGGAGTGTGAACGTTTATGAACGTGTAAATCCTCTTTCAGCAAACGCAGCAGATCCATTCTATTGGTCCTGGGTTGGATCCGCTGCCTCTTCGGGGAAATGTGTACGCACCTCCACGATTCTTCCTGACGGAATGTATTGATTTGAGGCTGAAGCTAAGATCATTCGAAACGCTTTTTCCCCTTCTCGTACGTCAGATGGGATGGGAAGAGCAGCCAGGGCGCTCTCAGTGAAGTTAAGAAACCAAACCCAGTCAGCTTTGTTGAAATTAGGGAAAATGCGGTTTTCCAGAGGGGACGAAGTCTTTGGGGCGAATGATTGAGAAGACAATCGGTAAATGATCTGGTGCAAGAGTCGAAACAGATCCCCAGTCAACGCAGATTATGAACAATTTACCGCGACTCTTGTGGGGGACATCTGCGGGTTAGGGTGTAAGAATGTGCACGAGGTAGGCATTCCGGTCGTAAGAGGCGACTAATATGCACAAAGGAAATGACGTGCAACTCGATGGTTGATCTACATACATATATGACGCCTCTCACCTCTCATTACCCATCCGTACGGAAGAAGGAGGAACATGCCGTAGAAGGTTCCACTGGTCATACCAAATCGCTACCACGGCAGTCGGGCAGTACCGGAAGGGAGTACTGCAGCGTACCGGGTCGATATCTGGAAAAGGATTGTCAACTGCAGGACACGAAGGTGCGCAGGGGGAGAAATTGTCATGTTTGTTTGTTAATTGATATTAGAGGAAAAATTACAACGTTATGCACAGCGATGGTATGGGATGACATGTTTCGAAGTGCCCAACTTCTCATCAGACCCCTTCTCGGACACTGAGATATGAACCCAAGTGTCTGCATCAAAGCCGCTGTTAGAGTACTCTAACAACTAAGCTATGATGCCCTATAGCGTCACGATGCATTTTTCCTCTAATGTGCCATTTGCTTATTCCTTTTATACATTCTTTGGTACATATATTTTATATGTCAACTCAAGGAAAGTGGAAATATTTTTAGGCGCGTTTATAGAACAGTTTTAGATACAGAAGGGCTTTTATGCATATCAACACTTCCGTGTTATTTGTTATGCACCCGCACTGTACCTGTAACAATTATAGTTATGGTGATTGTTGTTGGAGCAAAGCTCGAATTTTTATGTTAGTCACAATAGTGGCTCAGTCTACACGACTGGCAGCACCGCTGCCATCCCTGCCTCACCCACTCCCGACTGTCGCTCACGCACGCCAGCGTCTCCATCTCACACGGCCGCTCAACACTCCTACTCCCCCCGGAATAGGTCAGATATGAGCATCGCCGAGCGTCAGTCCCCTCTGTCTCTGCCTCTAATGCCCCCCCTGCTTCCAGCCTGCACGCGGGTCAGGAACACCACCTCCTAGTACCTTTCACTACGTGCACCGTTTGTCGGCAAAGATTGTATACGCCTGCGACATCGGTCAAGTGCAACAGTTGCCTTGGCCTGTGTCACACCCTTATGTGCTCTGGGCTCGCAAACGGCAACCTTTGGACGGATTCGTTCATAGCCCCCTGTTGCAGTACACAGCCGCCCTCCACGCCAGACAACATCGGCCATGGCGCTGTCAACTCTAGACTGCGACATAGTTTAGGCCTTAGCCTACCTCCACCTAGGCAAACGCATCCGTCCCTCACGCCTAGTATGTCCCCCGCCTCCCCTCCTACACACTTCAAAATTCTGCAGCTGAACTGTAACGGATTAGCTGGAAAGATCGCGGAGATAACTGACTTTATGAAGACGCACAACATCAAAATCGCCGCGATACAAGAGACAAAACTGAACACGAGATCGGACTTACGAACTTGTGATGGGTATAATGTACATCGTAAAGACCGTCCCAGCGGTCTTGGGGGTGGCCTTGCGTTCATTACACATCACTCTGTACAATACAATCTATTTTCCCCTGACGTCGACCCCAGGGACTCTACCTTAGAATGCCAAGGCATAGCAGTCCGGTCAGGAGACGCCGACCTGCAAATCATAAACATCTATATTCCTCCTGTCACGTGTTGTCCTAGAGATTATCATCCCGACATTAGTGCGTTGCTAAGGGGCGATAACCGCCTAATCTTAGGCGACTTCAACGCACATCACGATCTCTGGCACTCCAACTTGCCAGCAGACAGTAGAGGACAGGCAATTGCAGACCAAATAGATAACTCAGCATTCTGTACAGTCAATGGAGATGCCCCCACCAGGGTGGCAGGTAACTGTCACAGCTCGCCAGACATCTCCATAACGAGCGCGGGCCTTATTAACTTTGTCATCTGGCGACCGATGCTTACATTAGCTTCAGACCACCTACCCATTTTACTCTCTGTTGAACGACCGACCGACTTCATAACGACTGATAAAATAACATACATCAACTTCACCAAAGCGGACTGGGACCGCTTTACTGAATATACAGAGCGCTCCTTCGCTGCCTTACCCACTCCAACGGACGTACGCAAAGGTGAACGAGAGTTTCGCAAGATCATTGATTCAGCCTCATGCCGCTTTATTCCTGCTGGCAGAATACCAGAAATTCGTCCGAATTTCCCGGCAGAAGCTGCGGCGATGGCAAGAGAACGTGACCAAGTGAGACTTATCAATCCCGCAGATCCCAGAATAAAAGATCTCAATGCTGAAATCCGTAGGATTGTCAACGAACACAAGCTGACCAAGTGGAAACAATACCTTGAGACATGCAACCTCTCCGGCGGAGTCGGCAAACTATGGTCGACTGTCAAGGCCCTATCCAATCCGACCAAACACAAAGACAAGGTCGCCATTGCTTTCGGCGACAGTGTCAAATCGGACGCCAGGAAATGCGCGAGCTCCTTTTGCCGGCTGTTTATAATGCATCCACCTGCGGATAGGACTAAGAGAAGAGCCTTCCGACGTGCGCGCAAACACAAACACTCTACTGCGCCCATTGCCGTCTCAGCCGCAGAGGTTAAGGAAGCCATAATGAAGGCCAAACCCTCAAAATCCATCGGACCCGACGGAATTGCCATGAAGGACAGAATTATTTAGCGGCTCTCTTCAATCTCTCTCTAACTACCTTCGTTATTCCTGAGATATGGAAACAAGCGATTGTAGTTCCCCTACTAAAACCAGGGAAGCCGGCGAACCTAGGAGAGTCCTATCGTCCGATATCCCTTCTTTCGCCGGTAGCGAAATTGCTAGAGTCCATTCTGCTTCCTTACTTCGTTACAAATCTAAAATTGGCCGATCATCAACATGGTTTTCGCAAAAATCACAGCACGACATCCGCTTTGAACGCCATTACAACGCAGATTAACAACGGTTTGAATCAAAATCCACCAAACCATAGGACGGTTCTCGTGGCACTTGATCTGTCAAATGCTTTCGACACGGTCAATCACGCCACTCTCCTCCGAGACCTGGATGAGACACCGCTCCCTGCCGGCCTTAAGAGGTGGACCGCTAATTACCTCAATGGTCGACAGGCAACAGTCAAATTTAGGAACAAGAAATCTAGACCACGAAGAATAAAACAAGGGGTGCCGCAAGGTGGTGTTCTCTCTCCCCTCTTGTTTAATTTCTATATTTCGAGACTTCCCCCCCCACCAGAGGGAGTCTCCATTGTTTCCTACGCTGACGACTGCACGATAATGGCCTCGGGCAAGGGTCCCTCCATTGATGAACTCTGTATAAGAATCAACAGTTACCTCCATGACCTTTCCAGCTTCTTCACCGAGCGGAATCTGACCCTGTCTCCGACTAAATCTACGGCGACCCTGTTTACCACATGGAATGCGCAGATGGGGCAAGAGTTAAATATCCACGTAGATGGAGTACCTGTACCTACTGTCAACCACCCAAAAATCTTGGGCGTGACATTTGACAACGGCCTCACCTTCGCTGGTCATGCCACCGCAATAGCCTCAAAGGTACAGAGCCGCAATAAGATCCTCAAGTCACTGGCCGGCAGTACTTGGGGAAAAGACAAAGAAACATTGCTTGCTACATATAAGGCTATTGGCCGGCCGGTTATTGACTATGCTGCGCCTATATGGTCGCCCAACCTTTCTGACACCAATTGGAGGAAATTGCAAGTCTGCCAAAACACCGCCATCAGAACTGCTACGGGATGCCTGCTTATGTCATCTGAGTCTCACCTCCATCAAGAGGCGAAATTGCTCTATGTTCAAGAGCACGCGGAACTCTTGAGTAGACAGTTCCTTCTGAACTGTCACAAACCTAGTCATCCAAACCGACATCTTTTGGATGTAGCACCGCCCCCCAGAGACATAAGGAGACATCTCCGTAAGCATTACGATGAGATCCGGCATTATATCTCTTTGCCGTTTGATCTGCGGAACCATAGACGGGCTCTAAATGACCTCCACACTGAGTCGGTAGACAGATCCCTCAGATCTCGGCCTGTGAATCCCGTTATTAATACTCAACCACCTGAATTGGCTGAAGAGGAGCGTGTACTTCCGAGGGAGACTAGAGTCATACTAGCACAACTTCGCTCTGGATATTGTAATAGGTTAAACTCTTACTTATGCAGACTGAACCCCAACATACCAAATACATGCCCTGCATGTGGTATGACCCCTCATGATACCATACATCTCTTTTCCTGTTCAGTTGAACCCAGTCTTCTAACACCCACATCACTCTGGTCCAACCCTGTGGAAACTGCGCATTTCCTCGGACTTCCGTTAAAAGAGCCTGATGACAATTTAGAGTGATCGAGCCCATTGGGCACGGCGAAGCACTGTTAACAACAACAACAACAACAGAAATTGTCATGCTAGGAGCCAAAGTCGTGCGCTTCGTCGCAATCTAAAAGACGAAGGATCTGGACCACCCGAAGGACCCTGTTACCAAGTTGGAAACATACAGGCAGGTGGCAGGCCAAGGCAAGAGTTACATTTTACTGATGTCGCAGATGCATATAATCACAGCCGACAAACAGTGCACATGGTGTAAGGGACCAGGAGCTGGTGGATTTGACTTACATTTGTGCTAGTGCTGGACGAAGAAGGGGGAATTGTTAGTGGTAGGGGGGTGGACTATCGCTCAGCATTGCCCACATCTAAGAGAGAGGCGATACGCAGAAAGTAGCTGTGCGGTGTTGACGCCGGGGGGGCGTGAGCTGCAGCGGGATTTGGACACTACTTGCTGGGCAGTATTGGTGCTGTTAGTCGTGGAGACTGTATCTGGAACGTGTGGCGGTGCGACACTAGATCGACGATGGGCACGGGACGCTGTAGGGCGTGAACAGCAAGGGGCCACAAAAGTTTTAAAGAAACTAGCGGGTCTGTGTGTGGGGAATTTAGCCCGGAGCAACTTTTTTTGTGCAGCCATTTTTTACATTTTATAATTACTATGAGGTTCCACGTGATAAATCACAATATATTGACGATTGTCTTTCGTTGCCAATCTCACCAAAAATGTATATGCCCTTTCGACTTTTCTTTATTCTCTACCTCTTTTTCTTTCTTTCTTTATTGTACATACTCTTCTTAATCTATTACACAACCACGCAAGGTTGCTATTGTCTTCTTTTGCTGATTGACCATCTTACAACTTGGCCAACCTGACCATGTAATCGGCCTCGAAACATTATAACTTCAAAGATTCTTCATCTTGCTCTTTGTCTGGTATTTGGGGCCAACGTTTAATTCTATATGCTTATATCACTCCGTCGTAGGGTAACTGCGTTAATTGACAGGTTTCAATATCCCGTACGACGTATCTGTCATTTACATGAGCCTTATGGATTATATAAGGTCCTTTGTACGTAGGAATAAACTTTTTATCGCTTTCGCTTGTGGTATCGACATTTCTTATAACAATGTAATCTCCTACTTAGTACGTGTTAGCGTCCTTATTCTGAGAGGATCAATTAATGTCATGTTCTTGTTTGGCTGTTTTTCGATTTGATGCATCTTCGCGCATGCGATCTAAATTTCCATTACGGTCGGGAAAAAGCTTGCCTCAGAAATATTCAGTGAATTCGTCCACTATCGCCCCCCTCTGCTCTACCACGAACATCAACCGGCTTGGTGTTTCTTTGCACGTACTGTGTACAGAGTTATTTATTGCTTACTCGACCTCTAGCAGCTTTTTAACCCACTCATCATGACTTAATTTATTAGTCTATCGTTTTCAAAACTCTACTCTTTCCACCTGACCGTTAGCTTATTGTTGTTGTTGTTGTTAACAGTGCTTCGCCCTGCCCAATGGGATCGATCACTCTAAATTGTCATCAGGCTCTTCTAACGGAAGTCCGAGGAAACGCGCAGTTTCCACAGGGTTGGACCAGAGTGATGTAGGTGTTAGAAGAGTGGGTTCAACGGAACAGGAGAAGAGATGCATGGTATCATGAGGGGTCATACCACATGCAGGGCATGTATTTGGTATGTTGGGGTTCAGTCTGGATAAGTTAGAGTTTAACCTGTTACAATATCCAGAGCGAAGTTGTGCCAGTATGACTCTAGTCTCCCTCGGAAGTACACGCTCCTCTTCAGCCAATTCAGGTGGTTGAGTATTAATAACGGGATTCACAGGCCGAGATCTGAGAGATATGTCTACCGACTCGGTGTGGAGGTCATTTAGAGCCCGTCTATGGTTCCGCAGATCAAACGGCAAAGAGATATGATGCCGGATCTCATCGTAATGCTTACGGAGATGTCTCCTTATGTCTCTGGGGGACGGTGCTACATCCAAAAGATGTCGGTTTGGATGACTAGGTTTATGACAGTTCAGAAGGAACTGTCTACTCAAGAGTTCCGCGTGCTCTTTAACATTGAGCAATTTTGCCTCTTGATGGAGGTGAGACTCAGATGACATAAGCAGGCATCCCGTAGCAGTTCTGATGGCGGTGTTTTGGCAGACTTGCAATTTCCTCCAATTGGTGTCAGAAAGATTGGGCGACCATATAGGCGCAGCATAGTCAATAACCGGCCGGCTAATAGCCTTATATGTAGCAAGCACTGTTTCTTTGTCTTTTTCCCAAGTACTGCCGGCCAGTGACTTGAGGATCTTATTGCGGCTCTGTATCTTTGAGGCTATTGCGGCGGCATGACCAGCGTGGGTGAGGCCGTTGTCAAATGTCACACCCAAGATTTTTGGGTGGTTGACAGTAGGTAGAGGTACTCCGTCTACGTGGACATTTAACTCTTGCCCCATCTGCGCATTCCATGTAGTAAACAGGGTCGCCGTAGATTTAGTCGGAGACAGGGTCAGATTACGCTCGGTGAAGAAGCTGGAAAGGTCATGGAGGTAACTGTTGATTCTAATACAGAGTTCGTCAATGGAGGGACCCTTGCCCGAGGCCATTATCGTGCGGTCGTCAGCGTAGGAAACAATGGAGACTCCCTCTGGTGGGGGGGGAAGTCTCGAAATATAGAAACTAAACAAAAGGGGAGAGAGAACACCACCTTGCGGCACCCCTTGTTTTATTCTTCGTGGTCTAGATTTCTTGCTCCTAAATTTGACTGTTGCCTGTCGACCATTGAGGTAATTAGCGGTCCACCTCTTAAGGCCGGCAGGGAGCGGTGTCTCATCCAGATCTCGGAGGAGTGTGGCGTGATTGACCGTGTCAAATGCATTTGACAAGTCAAGTGCCACGAGAACCGTTCTATGGTTTGGTGGATGTTGATTCAAACCGTTGTTAATCTGCGTTGTAATGCCGTTCAAAGCGGATGTCGTGCTATGATTTTTGCGGAAACCATGTTGATGATCGGCCTACGGATCTCCAAATTCAAGATCTCAATGCGCAAATCAGACGACTGGTTGATCAACACAAACGCGCCAAATGGTAGAAGCATCTAAGGCCTGCAACCCCTCTGCTGGTGTTCGCAAATTATGGTCCACGGTTAAATCCTTGCCAAATCCTTGCGCTTTCTGCCGGCAATTTTTTACTGCATCCTCCGGTCGACAAGGAAATTAGACGAGCCATCAGGGAAGCGCACAAACGAAAAAATAGCCAAACGCCCAATGCCATCACCACCATGGGACCATACGGGGGTCCAAAAGCTCCAAATCGATAGGCCCAGACGGTATATCCATGCTGATACTAAAACATCTCGGAGAAGAGGGAGTGAAGTACCTAACAACTGCCTTCAATCTGTCTATGACCACCTTGGTCATTCCAGAAAAATGGAAACAGGCAAAGGTGGTGCCACTACTAAAGCCCGGCAAGCCGGCCAACGAGGTGGAGTCTTATCGACCGATATCACTCCTCTCGCCAGTAGTGAAGACCTTGGAGACGGTGTTGCTCCCTCACTACACGAAAGCCTTCGACAGGTTAGACAGGGTAGTGTCGACAAAATATCCATCACTTTCGGTGATAAGGTACAGTCGAAACCAAAGAGATGCGCGAGCAAGGAAATCAGGCGTGCCATTAGGGAAGCGCACATACGTAAAAATTTTTTTTTTATGTATAACACTGCGTTACAAAAACGAGGTTTAGTTCTGTCCTATTGTATAATTATACATAAAAAAAAAATCTGACGTGTACATGAAAATCGCCGATACACGTGTATTTTTATTTTTTCCCCCCTTTCCGAAAAAGTATATTTGGTTCATAGGACAGAATGTAACGCGGTGTTAAAAATAAGCAATACCGGACCCGCGTAATTCACGTGAATACGTTTCCAAGCTGAATAACTTGATTACCATGCAATTAAAAATTTTTTCTCAGGATTAGCCTGGTATTTTTGACTTGGTTCATCTTTTCAATCTCTTTATCAATATTTAGCCAATACACGTATGATCTAGCTAAAGATTTTGTTTTGACTATTCCTAAGTGTGATTTGTGTAGTTCTTGCAACACGTTTCGTTACCACTCAAAACGGTACCATTGCAATTGGGCGTGTGTATTTAGCTATTGCTAAAAAAACTAGCTGGAGCCGATTTACCAAGTTCACATAATTGATGTATGTGGTTTCAGTCTTTGTGTCCGGATTCTCAGATGCGACCTATGCGTGATAAAGTATCAGTACTATTTAAAGAACCTTTAATATATTCTATGGTGTAATTGAAGGCCGTTAGTATCAACGCCCATCGTTGCATACGCCTAGCTGCCATTATTGGAATACCTTTGCGATCACCAAAATTGGCAAGCAATTATCTTGCAGTGTAAAATGCATACCCAGCATATACTGTTTCAATCTTACCACGCTGAAGATTATAGCTACTGCTTCCTTCTCTACAGTGCTTTAATTTTATTCTACATTGTATAATGCTCTAGAGACATAAGCGATTGGTCTAGACTGGAATTTGATTCTTACGCTACCATCGGTCGATGAGCAGACCAAGTTCTTTAAAGATTATTTCATCCGCCTATTTGATGACCACGTCCCAATAAAACATAAAGTAGCTAGACCCAAAGACAATCCATGGTTTAGTGGTAGAATAAATAATCTAGTTTACCTACGTAACGTTGCTTAAACGCGGTGGAAACGATTTAAAACGGTAGAAACGCATGCGCGCTTTAAAAAGGCTAGGCTCTGTGCCAAGAAAGACAGAAGGTTGGCTAAAGCAAATTATTACAACAATAAGTTTAGTTCACTCGAAGTCAAACTCGAAGGAAACCTAGAAAACGATTAAGGAAATTGGGATTAGCAAATGTGACAATGATAAAGCCATCCCCAACGAAGTCGAAATTAATGACTGTTGAAATATATAAAACAATGCAACCCTGTGATGTCTACGCTCACATATGTAAACCATTAAATATGACACAAATATTCATTCCCGTTCTGTCATTCAGCCACATAACCACGTTTAACTTTATTTTAGGCTATGGGCCCAGACCCAAGTAAAAAGTTTTTTGTTTAAAGCTGAAATCATTAGGGAATACTTCCTACATACGAAATATTATTTAAGAAAGTGTAATTTGTGATTTTTCGCAGTTGAAATCGCCAAAACATTTTCGCTTGTAAGGGCGCGAAAATTATGGCGAGTGGTGTTTCGCAGCAGAGAATTTCTTAGTCCTAGAGGGGATGAAGCATTGCATCAAACCAGAAGCGGGGGCAGAAGTAAAAGCTACAGATGACGAAAAGACAAAAGCGAAATTGGTCATGGAAACTGACCCGTCATTGTACGTACACGTCAAAGAGGTTACAGCATTAAAAGAATTGTGGGAAAAACTGAAAAAACTTGTTCGACGACAGTGGATTTTCAAGGAAAATCAGTTTATTGCGTCATTTATATCGATACGTTTCGAAAATTGTAGCTCGATGACATCATACGTAACACAAATAATTGATACTGCACAGAGGTTGAATGGAACGGGTTTCAGTATCAACAAAGAATGGATTGGATCCTTGTTACTCGCGGGTTTACCTTAACGTTTTACACCAATGATCATGGGGATCGAGCACTCAGGCATACAAATTACGCCAGATTCAATTAAAAGTAAGTTAATTGACATGGAATCTGCCATGGGAACGATGATGAAGCTGCATTCGCGGTTCACTCAAAAGGTGACAGAAGGCCAAATACTAGTGACACTGAGCAAAAGCTAAAGGGACCATAAAATGTTATAGATGTAAAAAAAGCAGTCATTATAAAAATCAGTGCCCAAATAGCACCGACCAAAAGTCAAGAACACAATCAAATGCTTTTAGTGCTGTATTCATGTACCGTAAGGTCAGTAGCAATGAGTGGTATATTGATTCGGGCGCTAGTGTACATTTGATCGCAAGAGAAGACTGGGTTATGAATGCATCGTACGAACCAGGCAGAAAGATAATAATAGCTAACAACGAAAGGGTGAAAGTTCTATGCTCAGGAAACGTACACATTACTACAACCACAAGTACATGCGATCATGAAACTCCAGTTGAAAACGTGCTTTATGTTCCCAGTTTGACCACAAACTTGCTGTCTGTGAGCCAACTCATAATAAAGTCAAATTTACTAGCAATGATTGTTTCGTTTTTAACAAAAACAACGTTTTAGTAGCTACGGCCATATTAGTAAATGGGGTATATAAACTAAATTTAGCACAGAAAGCTGAGCTAGCGGCTACAGTTGTTTCGGGTATAACATGGCATCGCAGGTTAGGCCACGTCAATAAAGACTATCTAAATCAAATCAAAAATTTGCGGTAATTGGTATGGATCTAAAAGAAAAAATTTATGTAAGCAAGTCGTCGTGCACAGTATTTTGTAAACATAAGCACTGTCGCCTAACATTCAAAAGCGTAAGACAGAGAAGCGAACAATTGCTAGATATAATACACACAGACCTGTGTTTCTATAGGAGGATCCAAATATTTTTTGTTGTTTGTTTACGACCACAGTCGAATTGTTTTAGTTTACTTCATGAAGCAAAAAAATGAAGCGTTGAAGTACTTTAAAGAATTTAAGGCACATGTAGAAAACCAAACAAAGAAATCCATCAAGGTCTTAAGAAGTGATGTTGCCGTTGTTGTTGTTAACAGTGCTTCGCCCTGCCTAATGGGCACGATCACTATAAATTGTCATCAGGCTCTTCTAGCGGAAGTCCAAGGAAACGCGCTGTTTCCACAGGGTTGGATCAGAGTGATGTAGGTGTTAGAAGAGTAGGTTCGATTGAACACGAGAAGAGATGTTTGGTATCATAAGGGGGCATACCACATGCAGGGCATGTGTTTGGTATGGTGGGGTTCAGTCTGAATAAGTAAGAGTTTAACCTATTACAATATCCAGAACGAAGTTGTGCTAAATGACTCTAGTCTTCCTCGGAAGTACACGCTCCTCTCCAGCCAATTCAGGTGTTTGAATATTGATAACGGGATTCACAGGCCGAGATCTACCGACTTAGAGTGGAGGTCATTTAGAGCCCGGCTATGGTTCCGCAGATCAAACGGCAAAGAAATGTGGTATCGGATCTCATCGTAGTGCTTGCGAAGATGTCTCCTTATGTCTCTGGGGGTGGGGCTTTAATAATATAATAATAATTGATGGATGACTGGGTTTATGACAGTTCAGAAGAAACTGTCTACTCAAGAGTTCCGCGTGCTCCTAAACATTGAGCAATTTAGCCTCTTGATGGAGGTGAGATTCAGATGACATAAGCAGACATCCCGTAGCAGTTCTGATAGCGGTGTTTTGGCAGACTTGCAATTTCCTGTTGCCTTATACTCGTGTGTAGCAAGCAATGTCTCGAAATATAGAAATTAAACAAAAGGGGGGAGAGAACACCACCTTGCGGCACCCCTTGTTTTATTCTTCGTGGCCTAGATTTGTTGTTCCTGAATTTGACTGATGCCTGTCGACGATTGAGGTAATTAGCGGTCCACCTTTTAAGGCCGGCAGGGAGCGGTGTCTCTTCCAGGTCTCGAAGGAGTGTAGCGTGGTTGACCGTATCGAATGCTTTACATAGGTCAAGTGCCACGAGAACCGTTGTTGTTGTTGTGGTAACGACAAAAACACTCCCCGACGATAACCGTCCTATGGTTTGGTGGGTGTTGATTCAAACCATGGTTTATTTGCGTTGTAATGGCATTCAAAGCGGATGTAGTGCTGTGTGATTTGCGGAAACCATACTGGTGACCGGCCAATTGCAGATTTGCAGTAAAGTATGGGAGTAGAATAGTCTAGTAAATTCGCAACCGGCGAATGGAGGGATATCGGACGATAAGGATCTCCTTGGTTCGCCGGCTTCCCTGGTGTTAGTAGAGGAACTACAATCGTTTGTTTCCATATCTTAGGTATGACGAAAGTAGTTAGAAAGAGGTTAAAAAGAGCCGCTAAATAACTCTGTCCCTCGTGGCCTAGGTGTTTAATCATCTTCATGGCGATTTCCTGGCGTCCGATTTGACGCTGTCGCCGAATGCAATGGCGACCTTGTCATTGTATTTGGTCGGATTGGATAGGGCCTTGACAGTCGACCATAATTTGCCGACTCCGCCGGAGAGGTTGCATGGTGTCTAAGCTTTATGGAGGGCGAGTAGTTTTTTTGAGTTATTTTTTTGTATATTATTTTATTATTTGTTCAGAGAGTAGAACGGGGGTGCGGAGCACATGTTGCATAAGGGGCAACCTTTGAGTAATATTTATTTAATTATTTTATTTATATATTATGATTTGTTCTATATAGAAGTGGGGTGCGTTGCACCTGTTACACCTTGTATTTATTAATTGGGGGCGAGCACTGTTGGCTCTGAGGCATTGCGCGGGATTGGCTTCCTCATTTTCGTTGTGAAAAACCCCGATTTGGGATCGGAAAGCATAAACTATATCTTTCGAATATTTCATTAGCTGATTGCGAATTTCATGCAATACAAATGAAATAAACGAAAGAAATGACTACAGCTTATGTCGCTTAAACATACTCCCCCCCTAGACGGCTTAGTCGTCTAGTAAGATTCATAAGTCGCCGGTTCGAATCCGGCTCGAAGGACCATGTCTAAGCTTTATGGAGGGCGAGTAGTTTTTTTGAGTTATTTTTTTGTATATTATTTTATTATTTGTTCAGAGAGTAGAACGGGGGTGCGGAGCACATGTTGCATAAGGGGCAACCTTTGAGTAATATTTATTTAATTATTTTATTTATATATTATGATTTGTTCTATATAGAAGTGGGGTGCGTTGCACCTGTTACACCTTGTATTTATTAATTGGGGGCGAGCACTGTTGGCTCTGAGGCATTGCGCGGGATTGGCTTCCTCATTTTCGTTGTGAAAAACCCCGATTTGGGATCGGAAAGCATAAACTATATCTTTCGAATATTTCATTAGCTGATTGCGAATTTCATGCAATACAAATGAAATAAACGAAAGAAATGACTACAGCTTATGTCGCTTAAACACATGGCTCAAGGTGTTGTTTCCACTTGGTCAGTGTTTGTGTTCATTGACTTTCCTACGAACTTCCGCAATGAGACCTTTGATTCTGGGATCTTCGGGATTGATGAGTCTCACTTGGTCACGTTCTCTTGCCATTTTCGCAGCTTCTGCAGGGAAATTCGGACGAATTTCTGGTATTCTGCCGGCAGGAATAAAGCGGCCTGAGGCTGAATCGATGACCTTGCTCTCTTTCACCTTTGCGTACGTCTGTCCGTTTGGTTGAGGCAGCTAAGGAGCGCTCGGTATAGTCCGTAAAGCGGTCCCAGTCCGCTTTGGTGAAGTTAATGTATGTCAGTTTATCGGTCGTTATGAAACCGGTCGGTCGTTCAACGGAGAGTAAGATGGGTAGGTGGTCTGAAGCTAATGTAAGCATCGGTCGCCAGTTGGCGAAGTTAATTAGGCCCGCGCTCGTAATGGAGATATCTGGCGAACTGTGGCAGTTAGCTGCCACCCTAGTGGGGCATCTCCATTGAATGTACAGAATGCTGAGTTGTCTATTTGATCTGCAATGGCGTGTCCTCTACTGTCTGCAACGCACTAATGTCGGGATGATAATCCCTCGGACAACGCGTAGCAGGGGGAATGCAGATGTTTATAATTTGCAGGTCCACGTCGCCTGACCGGACTACTATGCCTTGGCATTCTAAGGTAGAGTCCCTGGGGTCGACGTCAGGGGAAAATAGATTATATTGTACAGAGAAGGCATGTACTCCCAGTTTTGTATCCTATTAAATTTTAATGCAACAAAGTGCAACTTTTAACTAGAATGTTTTGGGAAAAAATTTTCTTCATATAAGAAATTTTTGTTTTTTTATAGAAAAACATGCGTTATGCCTGCAGAACATAAATTCGGAAAATTCGCGGCTACTTTTAAACTACAAATTCTAATAAAAAATCTTTTGAAATTGAAACGGAATTAGAGTAATGTTCCGTAAACGCTATGGAGGGTGTATGAATTAATCGCTAGTATCTCACAAACTGAACCAAAAAGAACATTTTTAAACTTTGTGCAATAAAAACCTGTTGCTAAATGAAATAGTACGGAAATACTCAGCGGTGCCGAGCAACAGTTGTGTTCGCTGAAAGAGCGCAATGATATGGGTTTCCTTGAAAAAGCAAAATCAGACCATGAAACAAATTTTCAATTTACCATTAAATTATAATCTGACTTTGCCGCCCGTTTTGCTAAAAAAGTTAAAACAGCGGTATGTACCTATGCCTGCATTTTCATTTCAATGCAAATAAGCAAACATACATAAGTAAATATTCATACAACAGTAACTGTAAGACGGCATTGTGTTGCATTGGCATACAAACATATACGAGTATATACCAGCAGCACAGCGGAAGCTGACTGCCTGCACTAATCAATCATCATGCAACGCTGCTGTGGTTGACAAAACACTTCGCTTAAATACATATTCTGTACACCTACGCTTCGGAATAACCGAAGCAAAATCGTAAGCTCAACTAACCTGAAAAGGTTGTCGCAAAAAAGTACTTAAGCGTGGCAGTTTTCTAATTAGATCAACTAGAATTATAAAAGTGAAAGTAAGTGTAACTAAATAAAGTGTTTAAAAAAAAAATAAACAAAGTGCTTTTTCCTGTAGAAACAGTTTTCAGGCACCAAAGAGATCAAAAATTGGTAGCAAATATGCCTTAGAAATTGCTTCTACTAACTGACTCAGTTGAAAAATAGAATTCGGCAGGTTGCCATTAAAAATAAGGTTTGTGCTGTAAAAATCAAATAAAAAGTGAACTCTTTAATTATGAAGCGGAATTTGTTCCAATATTTTAAGCGTGTTGATGCAAGACCTGAATGCAATAAAAAATCAAAAACGGTAAGTACTATTTATTGGTATTTGGTTATTGTTTTTCCTAAGAAATCCTGTAAGGTGTCAAGCACCTTTGATGCAGTGATGCTTGCATTTACTGCACTATAGGGTAAAGTCAATTTATCAAATTAAATCTTATTTTTTATTTAAGATCACATTGCAAGTACTCACGTCAGTCCATTCCTTGACCTTGACATCGAGTCGCGCTCTACAAAGTGTCAATCAGGATTTAGGCGAAGTAGTGGTGCTAGCAGATGCAGCAAGAAATATTTTGGTATCGAGGAGGGAACTTGCGGAAGGAAATTTTAAAACAATTTTTCAAGCAGCATTAGTTATATGTGATAAGTACGATGTTGAACTTCGATCTTTTCATAACGCATTTGCAAGATAGATTTTTGAAACACAGAGACATTTTATCTAATTTTACTTGTCTCTTACCAGACAAAACAGAAGATTTTGATATAGAGTCTTGTTGTAAGCTATTCAAGACATATGAAACTATTTTACATGACTCATTGCCAGCAATATGGACGAGTGAGGCACAATTGTGGAGCAAGCGCATAGCGGGTATGAAGATCAAGAATTCTTTAGAAGCCCTTGATATTTGTAATATTGATGCTTTCCCTAATGTATGTATATCAAATTTTGAGAATTCTGGCTGTTTTGCCTGTTACTACTGCAGGAAATGAACGAACACTTCCAACTTTGCGTCGTCTTAAGACTTATTTAAGATCGACAATGAGTGAAGACCGCCTTAATGGTCTTGCTGCACTTAATATTCATCGCAATTTAGAGGTCGACGTTGAATTGGTATTAAAAGAATTTTTCTCTATACCCCGACGAGTCGCACTATTGAGAGGTTATTAGTTTTAAAATATACAACTAAAATGCGATTTTTGTTAAACACCGAAAAATTATAAAATAATCATATTTTAAGATATTTCGTTTTTGTTATTGAACGTAGTTTTTAGCGCCCGCTAGATACATCCATCCTCCTCCGACCAGCTAACCCTTCCTTTGAACACAGTATTCCTTAATCCGGTACTTTTTGATGCAAACTTAGGTAAGCGTTTCTGGGGTGAAGCTACAAATACAGCGGTATATCTGCAGAATCGTACTGTGGCAGCGCCGCTTGGTGGAAAAACGCCTTATGAAATTTGGAATGGTTCCAAACCAGACGTGACTCATATTCGTATTTTCGGTAGCATAGTGATGGTGTATATTCCAAAAGAAAAAAGGCGAAAATAGGACAAAAAGGTAGATAAATGTATACTTGTCGGTTATTTAGGAGCTACTAAGGGGTATAGAGTGTATAACCCAGTAAGCAAAACAGTTTTTACAAGCCGAGACGTAATTATAATAGAACCAGAAGTGAAGTCAGAATATTTAGTTGAGATTGAAACCGATTGCGATAGAAAGTCCAAAACCTGTGAACACAAGTTTGATTGAGAATCAAAATTAGAATGCATAATTCAGGTTGAAGAAAATTTCGATTCAGTGGGGATGGTGACAAAACAGAAACCTCAATGGAAACAGAATCCTCCGAAACAGATGTTTTATTAAATAATAATAATATCGGCAACATTGAAGATTTCCACGGCTTTTCAAGCCTCTGCGTTAGCAACGTCGGCCACGATGAGGCGGCTGGTTTGACAGTTAAAGAGGCGTTAGCAGGGCCTGAAAGTGAAAAATGGAAAGCAGCGATAAAAGAAAAGTTGCAGAGTTTCGAGGACAACAATGCGTGTGAGTTAACCGAAATGCCAAAGACAGGTACGATAGTTAAATGTAAATGGTTTTTAAAGAAAAATTACTATGGCAATTACAATGTTCGTTTCCGGGCCAGGTTAGTGGCCAAGGGTTATTCGTAAATGGAACAAAAACTAATTTATACATTTGTACAATCTGAATAAACTTGAATAAATTCCAGACTTTAGCTTCTCACACGAAGGGTTGCTGAAAATACTGTTTTTACTTGGGCTCACAATTCTAAAATACTTGTTGACATCCTTACGGCAAATTTTAAAGCACAATTGCTGGAGAGAAGTTCCTAGGAGTCACATTGCAAGAGTATTGAACCTAACCGACATTAGCGCCCTTCTGTACTTTAAGTGCTACTGCTGCACCACCATTACCTGTTTTGAGTGGCACATACGCTTCGACAGGCCCCACATCACTTTCTAATGAGCGTGCGATAAGTGAGGCACAGAGGCAACAGCTGAACTCTCGATGGCTGTACATGCACCCGCAGTAGCATCCACTCATCGCCAGGCCATTGAAAATCCCATTTCTCGTAATGTGGGAAGTAACTCATAACCTACTGATATACCATATGTGTTCAGCAATAGCAATTTTAGTTTCGCCGCACCATTTACGTCGTACAACTTTCAAACCCCACAAAGTTCGATGGCAGATATTACGCTTTCTACTTCTCGAATTGTGATCATGTGATGAGTAAAGATTTACCAATTTTTTCGGGAAATCCAGATGATTGGCCTATTTTTGTAACAAATTACGTCCAATCTACTGAAAGATGCGGATTTACCCACCAAGAAAACTTTATACGGTTACAGAGTGCGGGGGAAGCTTAAGATGCTTAGCACGGTGTCGTATGCGATTGAGACTACGAATGCTGTATGGTCCACCCGATGTCATCCATCAATCACTTCAGTGCCAGTTGATACAGCATGCAAATGCGAAAATAGAAAAACTACAACTATGCAGGCGATTGAACTAGGAGATTATTTAAATGACCCTATGCTCCTAACCGAGCTGTTAATGAGGCTACCAAGTGACTTAAGACTGGATTGGGGCCGTTATAGATTAACATGGCCTCGTGTTGACATAACGGTTTTCGATGAGTGGCTTTTTAATTTAGCTACTTGCGCGAGTCAAGTCACGCCACTGAACTACGCTGCTAGTCCAGCCAATCGCTGTTAGCGACGAGAGAGATATAGTTGTCCAAAATGTTTAAAAGGGCATTGCTGGATGGAATGTGAAGAATTTCGTGCATTGAAAAAGGACATGCGTTCGAAGTTTATTAAAGATGCAAATTTATGCATACGCTGTTTTAAGAAAGACTTAATACGCCGTTGTAGCTCTAAACAGCAATGTGGTGTAGATGGCTGTCAGCCAGCATATAAAACCACTTATGCACACGCCACAGTATAAGCGTTCTGCTACTGTTACATTAAAAGAAGGTAATGTTAAGACCGTACAAAATCCTATTTTATTCTATTCCAAAGAAAACAAGCGCGCGGTATTCCGCTATATTGGTGTAACTCTTCACGCGCATGGTAAGTTTGTTAACACATGGGCCTTTATTGATAAAGGTTCGGCTTATACACTTATCGAGCATGGCTTAGCAACAGAGTTAGGTATCACGGGTCCAACGGAGGGACTTACAATGGGCAGGTAATATTAAACAAAATGAAACAAATTCTCAATCTGTTGCCCTAAACATTTCCTCACAGTTGCCTCAGGCTAAGAAATATATGAAAAATGGACGTACCGTAACTACACTTAAGCTTCCTGTGCAATCCTTAGACTTTGCAACCATATCTGAGCTAAGTAAGATCTACCAATTACACCATATACTGCAGAACGTGCCTGCATTGTTATGGGCTTGGACAATTTGAAGCTGGTTATTCCTCAGGAAACCCGGCAAAGCGAAGATGATGAACTTGTTGCAGCTCGATGTTTTATGTGGCAATGCAAATAAAGAGCCACATTAACGAGTAATACACCTTTGCACATGCAACGGTGATAAGCGCTTGGAAGAACGGGTGAAAGCACACTATTCATTAGAGTACATCGGTGAACGCGAAGCTGCACCTCTGGTTTCAAAGGAAGAAGAGCGTTCGCAGCACATAATGGCGGCTACAACAAAGTGCCTTCCTCTGGAGAAACGATGGGAAACCGGACTTCTATGGAAGCATGATAAAGTAGAGCTACCTTATTCCCTACCCATGGCACACCGGTGTTCACAATGCCTTGAAGCTAAAATGTCTCGCGATTCAGACCTAAACGATTTTATGATGAGCACCATTCACGATTATGGGCAGAAAGGCTATATGGGAAAATTGAAGGACGATGAAATTTCCGCAGGGGGAAATGCTTGGTATATACCGATATTTACTGTAACCAATCCCAATAAAAACAAGAAACGGTTGGTGTGGGATGCAGCTGCTGCAGTAAATAATGTTGCCCTTAACACTGCTCTTATGAAAGGGCCTGATTTGCTCAGATCCCTAGTAGGTGTGCTGATACGTTTCCGCGAGCACCCCATAGCATTGGCAGGCGACATACGTGAAATGTTTCATCAAGTTTGCATCAGGAAGGAAGACCAAGTTGCACAACAGTTTCTGTGGCGCAATGGCAATGGGTCAAAGCCACGGGAGGTGTATGTAATGCAGGTCATGACATTTGGTGCAACATGATCGCCTTCTCTTGAAAATTACATAAACTGCACTTCGTTTTCAAAAAGAGCACCCGGGAGCCGTAACGGCAATTCTGGAAAATACATTTGTGGGTGGTTGGATACAAAGCATTCAGCGAGAACGCGACATGATTGATCTCGCCACCGTTGTACGAAAAATCCATGCTGAAGGTGGGTTTCAGATGCGGAGCTGGGTTTCAAACTCCAAAGAAGTTTTACTCGCGTTGACTGATAAATGTGATCAAGCTGATAAAGATATTGACAAACCAGACGAGTGTCAAGAAAGGTTTTGGGGATGTGGTGGTCACCGGGGCCTGACGTGTTGCGATATTTTGTGAAATTCCCAAATTAGGTCTTCGATAAGAGCGTTATACCAACGAAAGACAAATTTTGAGAATCGTAATGACAATATTTGACTCTTTGTGTCTTTTAGGTTTTTACATCATATACGCCAAAATAGTGATGCAAGAAATACGGCGTTCTGGCATAGCATGGGATGAGCCTATTCAACAAGAAGAGCTGCCACAACAGCCGGTTCTATCGCACCGGAATGACCCGGGGTTTTTCACCCGGCCAAGGGCTGTTATTTCAGTGTAACCCTGTCCAACCTGGGGCAGGGCGAAGCACTGTTAACAACAACAACAACAAGAGCTGGGCAATTGGTGGCGATGGATACGATGTTTGCATTCTATTGAGGGAATGCGAAGTTCAGCACAACGAATAGAACTACATATTTTTGTAGATGCGAGTAAAGATACTTATGCCGAGGCAGCCTATTTGCGAGCCATACAACACAATAAAGTGACTTGCAGTTTAGTGGCCTCAAAAACGCGGGTTGCCCCGCTAAAGCCTATATCCATTAGACGTTTAGAATTAATGGCTGGTATATTAAGTCTACGTTTAGCAAAGTTGGTAGCAAAAGAATTATCCGTACACTTGGATCGGCGCATATTTTGGTCGGATTCAAGAAATGTATTATATTGGATAAAAACTGACGCGAGACAATTTCAGCAGTTTGTAGCAGTTCGCATTGGTGAAATACTCAAACACTCCAACGTGTCGTAACCGCCGTGCTTTCCCGCAACCTCCAGAAATGGCTGCTTTGCCACGTGAAAGGTTTGCTGCATTTTCTCAGCCGTTTACAAACACCGGTATTCACTACTTCGGTCCATTTAAAATAATTGTGGGTAGAATTCGAAAGAAGCGATGGGGAGTGCTATTCACATGCCTTACAGTTCGCGCCGTGCATTTAGAAATAGCTCCTTCTCTTTTTACTGATGCCTTCTTGCTGGTGTTGAAATAATTTATTGCCCGCAAAGGGGCACCCTGATGTATTTGGTCGGATAATGGCACAAATTTCCGAGGAGCGAGCCGTATACTACAGAGCGAAATGGAACGTTTTTCAAGTGATGAACTTAAGCAACATTAACCGGAAATCGAGTGGCATTTTATACCCCCTGCAGCACCCCATATGGGAGGCTGTTGGGAGAGAATGGTCCGTTCACTGAAACCTGTGCTAATGGTCATTATGCCAACTACTGGCTTACGGGAAGATGTGCTAAGGGCAGCTTTAGCGGACGTAGATAATATCCCTAACTCACGTCCTCTAACGTACGTTCCCCTCGATTCGAGTGGAATGGAAGCACTGACACCCAATCACCTCCTCGTAGGGAGTTCCAGCGGCATACGCGAACATGAGGCAGAAACTGGGGACGGTAATACATTGAGCAGACATTTTCGAATTACAAGCCAGCTTGCTGATCAATTCTAGAAGCGGTGGATCAGGGAATATGCACCCTGCCTTACCCGACGATCCAAATGGTTCCAAAACCCTCCCGATCAAATTAAATTAACTGATGTAGTTATCGTAGATGAAAACGCAAAGCGAAACACCTGGAGAAAGGGAATTATTGTTGATGTCAATTGTGCAAAGGGTGGAACAGTGCGAAGGGCAATTGTCCGAACAGCCGACGGATTAATTACAAGGGCATCGGTGAAGCTGGCGAAACTTGATGTAAGGAAGTAAATTCGTTGTACGCACGAAGTTTACAGAAGGGGAATTGTGACGCCGCCGTGCAATGTTGAAATGCAGCTCCGTCGAAAAAGCTGTTCGCCCCAGGTTTTCATCCTCTTTGCATCATCTGTCGCTGTGATCGTTGTTTATCCCTATCTCCAGTTATACTTACTGAAATTCTTTCTTTTTACAAAATACCTGGTTACGTGCAGACTTGAAGTGTTAAATTATTTAAATTTACTAAGCTATATTGAATTTGTTGCTAGTTAAAATTTATTATTTAGCAATTTGACTGCACTTTGAGAAATATCTTGTGAGCTAGTATACCTTTTGTACATAAAAACACAAGTGTCAAAAAAACTAATTTATACATCTGTACAATCTCAATAAACTTGAATAAATTCCAGGTTTTAGCTTCTCATACGAAGTGTTGCTGAAAATACTGTTTTTATGCGGGATCACAGTAAAAAATCACAGAACAGATTGCTCCTCAAACATTGAACAAACATGTCAAACGGAACAATTGATAGCCTTACTTTTCTTAACAAGAAATCTAAACCAAAATTGTAAATTAGTCATAAGCACAATTTATATAATGAATTATGAGAATATTGTAACTTGATTTCTATACATATGTATATACAGCCCGATTCTAAATATTCGCTCGGATTTCTTTCCTTGTGGAAATTTTTGTTCGCCAGGAAAATTTCTGCCAACTCTCTTTCGCTAGTGAACAGATAAATTGGCGAAGAGGGATTTCGAATTTTCGAATTCAGCTGTGTTGATATTTTATGTCTTGTTTTGGCACTACTTTTTGTAATCAATGAATGAAAAACAATAGTTTTTGATAAAAAAAAAGTTGCTAAATTAAATAAATTAACAATAAAAATGTATGGTATTGCCTTTCGAATAGTAGCAGAAGAAGAAACCGAAGATTCTGTAGCACAGGAACCTCAACAGAGAGAACGTACAAGAGTTGCCGGAATCATTGTAAGCGGAAACAAATTTATTTTTAGTACATTTCATTGATTCAGTTGTGTTGCAGATTAATTAAAACTATAGGATAAAAATATTTGTTGGACATTTTACCAACGCGCACACAACAGACCAAAATAGATTTGTAGTTTCGCCGATTGAGCTCCTACTGATAAAATTTGTGTTATAAATAAGAGAGTGCCTTTTTCCATTCCACAATACATTTTGCCAAAATCTATTCAGCGCGTTCTTTCTTCCTTAATAGCGCGGGAAGTTCCCGCTGCCCTTGCATAAGGCTTACTACAGTTTATACTTTCAGCTTATTTATACTTTTCGTCCTAAAAACACAGAAGCAGTACGATATTAATGTATAAAAGTAATTTTTTTTTATGAGAAATTAAATTTACTTACATTTTGTTCAGCGCTTACTTAAAATTGCCTGGCGAAATATCTCGCAAAAAACTGTATTCTCCCTTTTCCTTTCATTTGTGATACCTACTTTACTCGCCAAACCACTTTTCGCTTTTCGAACATCGTTTAGAATACTTGCTGCCCCTGTGGGTTAGGGGTTTAGAATATGCCCGAGGTAGGCATACCGGCCGTATGCACAAAGCTAATGACGTGCAACTCGATGGTTGATTTACGGATATGATGCCTCTTATTACTCATCTTATCCTTCCTTACGGAAGGAGGGGTGGGTGACATGACCTAGAAGGTTTCACTGGTCATAAATCGCTACAACGACAGTCGGGCAGTACCGCATGGGGGTACCGGAGCGTACCGGGTTCAAATCCGGCCAAGGACTGTTAATTCGACAACACTCCCCAAAACCTTCGGGGAATGTTTTTGTCGTTACCACAACAACAATAACAAATACTTGCGAATTTTGTGTTCAGAATAAGGGAATAGGTAGTAGCGAAAAAATACGTGCGGATTTTTCCTTTAGAATCGGACTGATAATTATCCTTAGGGGGAAGTTGTTTAGTATAAATATATGCTCATGTTGTTGTTGTTGTATTAGCCACTATTTAACCTGCCTAAAGTATCACTTCTCGACCAACATTGTCATCAGGCTCTTCTAACGGAAGTCCCAGAAACCTCGCAGCTTCAACAGGGGTGGACCAGAGTGAAGTTGCTGTTAGAAGAATAGGCTCGGTTGAGCAGATGAACAGATGGTTACAGTATCCAGAGTGTCTCCCTAGGCAGTTCGCGTTCCTCATCGGCAACAGGTGGAGCTTGTGACTGTAGGACTGCATTCACCGAACGAGAACTGACAAAGGAGTTTACCGACTCCGTGTGGATGAGATTGAAGGCCCGCCGATGCACCTTTGGATCAAACGGCGAGAAAATGTGATGCCGGATCTTGTCATAATGCTAACGGCGATGACTCCTTATTCTCCTGGGAGGCGGATTTTCGTGCGGTGTTTTGGCAGGCATGCAACCTCCTCCAGTGTGCATCTGCTAGCCCCGGCGACCATATAGGCGTCGCGTACCTCAGAACCGGCTGGCCGGTTGCCTTGAATGTTGGCAGCAACGTTTCTTTATCTTTCCCCCAAGTGCTGCCAGCTAGTGACCTAAGGATTTTGTTGCGGCTGTGTACTTTAGTGTCAATCGCGGCTACATGAGCACCGTAGTTAAACATGTTATCATACGTGGCCCCTAAGATGTTGGAGTGTGTGACAGTCGGAACTTAATGCCATCGACGTAGACGTCTAATTCTTTGTTCACCTGCGCTGTCGTAAATAAGGTGGCCGAGGATTTGGTCGGTGGCAGTGTCAGATTTCGTGCAGCGAAAAAACCGGGCAGGGATGGGAGGTAAGAGTTAATTCTTAAGCAGAGCTCGTCTACGGAGGGGACAGTCGCCAGGATCGTGCAGTCATCGGCGGAGGAGACGATCGAGACACCTTCTGGTGGGGAAGCGAGCCTCGATATGTAGTAATTTAACAAAATAAAAATAGGAAACCACCCTGTGGCACCCCTTGTTTAATTATACGTGGTTTTGATCTTTCGCCACTAAATTCAACCGGCCAATCAGATAGTTGGCGGTCCAACGCTTTAGACAGGGGGGGAGAATTGAATCCTCCAGGTCGTTGATGAGTTGCGCATAATTGACCGTATCGAAAGCTTTCGACAGATCAAGCGCAACTAGCACGGTCCTGTCATTTGGACGAGGTTGGTTGAGACCGACACCTGTGTGGTGATGGCGTTTAGCGCGGTGGTGGTGCTATGCATTTGACGGAATCCATGCTGATGTTCGGCTAGTCGCAAGTTAGCGGTATAATAAGGGAGCAAGACCGTCTCCAGGGTCTTTACTACTGGCGAGAGGAATGATATCGGTCGATAGGACTCCCCCTCGTTGGCCGGCTTGCCGGGCTTTAGTAGTGGTACCACCTTTGCCTGTTTCCAACTTTCTGGAATGACAAAGGTGGTCATAGACAGATTGAAGACAGTTGTTAGGTACCTTACTCCCTCTTCTCAGAGATGTTTTAGCATTAGCATGGATATACCGTCTGGGCCCATAGATTTGGAGTTTTTGGACCCCCGTATGGCCTCCCGAACCTCCGTGGTGGTGATGGCAATGGGCGCTTGGCTGTTTTTACGTTTGTGCGCTTCCCTAATGGCACGCCTGATTTCCGTGGTGGTGATAGCAATGGGCGCTTGGCTGTTTTTACGTTTGTGCGCTTCCCTAATGGCACGCCTGATTTCCTTGCCAACCGGAGGATGCAGTACAAATTGCCGGAAGAAAGCGCTCGCACATCTCCTTGGTTTCGACTGTACCTTATCACCGAAAGGGATGGATATTTTGTCGACACTACCCTCTCTAACCTGTCGAAGTCTTTCGACAGGTCAAGCGCAACTAGCACAGTCCTGTCATTTGGACGATGTTGGTTGAGACCGACACCTATCTAAGTGGTGATGGTGTTTAGCGCGGTGGCGCATTTTACGGAATCCATGCTGATGTTCGGCTAGTCGCAAGTTCGCGGTGTAGTAAGGGAGCAAGACCGTCTCCAAGGTCTTCACTACTGGCGAGAGGAGTGATATCGGTCGATAAGACTCCACCTTGTTGGCCGGCTGGCCGGGCTTTAGTAGTGGCACCACCTTTGCCTGTTTCCATTTTTCTGGAATGACCAAGGTGGTCATAGACAGATTGAAGGCAGTTGTTAGGTACTTCACTCCTTCTCCGAGATGTTTTAGCATCAGCATGGATATACCGTCTGGGCCTCTCGAGCTTGGAGCTTTTGGACCCCCTTATGGGGTTTTCGCATAGTATAGCAAGGTTTAACATACGGTCCCGGGAAGGGGCGAGGGGGCATCTTTTTTACCGGATCTGGGTTTAATAGTCTCTTTCCACTTTCCTGATCACTGTAGTGTGTACCAAGCTGAAGTTCTGGCAATACATAGGGCTGTAAACCATCTGGTATCTATACCTAAAGATGGCAAACGGGGCTTTATTTTCTTATACAGCCAGGCTGCACTAAAGGCCTTGGACTCATTACACAAATTCGGTCACTGAATGCCGCAGATCTCTTAACGAGATGGCTCAGCACTTCAGTATCAGCCTAATATGGGTACCTGGACACAGGGATATTGACGGCAACTGCAGATGAGCTAACCAGTAGAGGCACCACCGACCATATCGAAATGGACTATCTCATTGTGTGAGACATCCAGGCTAATTTGGCCTTCATATGATAAGAAGCATACAAGAGCGCTTCTTACTCTACAGTTTATCCACGACCTCACTGAGGTATCAAATCGGTGTGGAGGACAGATAGAGCCAGCCTGTGCATCCGCAGATCAAACGGCTGGGAAATGGGGTTCCGGGAAATGTGACGTTCCTTGGAGGCGGATCTTCATGCAGTAAGTATCGGTTCGGATGACTAGGTTTATGGAAGTTCAGTAGAAACTGTCTACTCAGTAATTCCGCGTGCTCTCTGACATTGATCATTTTTTCTCTTAAGGCTTAAGCGAAATTTATTGACTCCACGAAGGGTTCGAACCAACAATTTAGGCTAGAAGGGGCTAGAGGCGGTATAGGGTATCACAATGGACCGATTGGTGGCCTAAGTGTCCGGCTGTTACCTTAGCGTTTCAGCTCGGTGGCGTGTTATAATGTCAATGGAATGCGAATTATTGTCCATGACGTTTATTCTCATAAGAATTTGACATTAATTCGCTTTTACAAAGAGAATTAATGTCAGAAACGCTAAATATCGTAAATGATTTACTAATGTCTACAATAACAACGCAACTGCTATTTCAGGTGCAGTTATGTGGTGGCATGTCATAATATCAATGGAATTAATGTCACTGACATTAATTCGCATTTGCAAAGATAATTAATGTCAAATTATTTTGGGAATTAATGTCAGAAGCGCTAAATAATATCATAAATGCTTATGAAATAAATAAATTGTATTAAATGAATTTTGATAATTTTGAGAAAAGCGCTGCAGGCGAAAATTTGGAATAAAAAATCGCGCGATTTTATGTTCCAAATTTGCATTTTTATACATTACATATGTATTTTTATGAAATAAAAAAATTGTTTTTGTTGTTGGCTTTATGGTCTGTTCATTTTTATTTATTTATTTATTTAATCTTGAAAATTGTTACATTTCTTACAGACTAATTACAAATGTAGGCGAAACCCAACTAATTTAACGGGTGATTAGGTAGCATTTTAAACCTTCTTTCACAGTAGGAGAAATCCAAAACAGAAGAATTCGGGAGCAAGGTTAACTCTTTAAGAGCTCTGACAACAGGAGCATTGACAGCATAATTGGTCCTCGCCAGCCCCACATAAAATGTGGCACGATTCCTTAAACAAATATTAAGAGTAAGAAAGAAAATAAGATCTATAAGCTTACATCTAGATTCATAAGCGGGAACTGGAAGTTCAAGATTTTCAATGCATCAATGAAAACGCCTTGCTCAAGAGATTTATTGGAGAGCAGCCATATCGGGTAGGCGAGAGCTGAGCAGTTTTTAAAAAGGTGAGACGACAAACCATCAACATCAGTCTGTGACGACACTTTTATTTGACGAATCCCAAGTTCAATATCATCTAAAGAGAGTTCAAGATCCCCAAAGTTTAGTGAAGAACCGCTAGCACCCAAACCACTATAAATACTACCACTACTTAAGTCAGGGTCAGCCAGAAAATTCGAGCTGAAAAAATCTGCAAAAAGATTTGCAGCATCTAAAGCCGAATCAGCTTGTGTATCCTTGTAAAATACAGCAGAGGGAATACTAGAACACGATTTTTTTGACTTAAAATAACGCCAAAAAGCTTTCGGATTCTGTTTAATATCGCCTTCAAATTTACTTATAGAATTCCGCTTCAAAACTCTGCTCAAAGATTTAAACTCATTCAAATATTTTAAATACATTTCTTTGTAAAACGGAGATCTTGATTTTTTAAATTTTTTGAAAAACTTGTTTCTCAAATTCTTCAGTTTTTTCAACTCTTTTGTGAACCAAGGAATTTTGTAAACCTTTTTTTTATACTTTTGGAATATGTTCAGTACAAATACAATTTAAATTATTCTTAAAAATATTGAAACAATCGGTAGCTTCAACCTCAGCAAATAGCGAATCCCTGACTCAATTGCCGCATTAACACATCAGCATCGTAATTTTTAAAACAAAACTTGGAAAATGTATCCTCTACGTAAGTATTAAACTTATAAAATTCCAAATTAAGAACAAGCGGTACATGATGTGGACCAGGATTGGACAAAGGGCCTAGACCTTCCTGGAGGCAAAAATTCATATTATCACTTGAAAATATGAGATCTAATATTCTATTTAGACTATTATTAAAACTATTGATCTGACTAAGGTCACATCTTGCAAAGCCGTCAATCAAATAGGTTTCGGAAAACGCATTTGAAGACTTGGAAGAAGCCCCCGACTATTATCAAAAGTAGACCATTCCAGATTACTGAGGTTGAAATCGCCAATAACGCAAACGTTTTCATGACTAGATGCTAAGGCTAAAATATTATCAACATGCTCTTTATAAAGGAAATCGCTACTAATGGGCGGTATATAAGAAGCACAAATTAAAAGTTTATAAACTCCATGAACAGAAACGGAAAGCATATCTAATAGAGAATCAGCATTCGGCAATGGCGCCAAAGTCGCTCGAAATTTTCGTTGAATCGCAATTAAAACGTCTCCTCCTTTAGACAGACCAGTTTTTAACGCAGTATAAATGTTCATAGAAAAATTCACCATCCATAAAATTGTCATTTAGCCAAGTCTCAACAATTACAAAGATGTCATAATTCAAGTTTGAACTCATCGTATAAATTTTAAGATCCTTGTGAGAATGAATATTTGCTACATCCCGTTTTGAGGTTTGCATATAAATATTTAATCGGTTCCGTGTTCCAACTGACCCAACCGATTGCCATTGGACATCGGTTGGACCCCGTCATTTTTTGAACGAAAATTAAATGGACGCACAACAATATCTGTAGGCCATAACTCAGGCACCAATAGCTTTGGTAGTGAACTAGCCTCAACACCCAACTTAAAGTTAACATACCGCAGAGATTTGGGATCCACGCCAATCTTCACCAACGGAATACAAACAATGGAGTTTTCATCAATACCGGTATATTGAGAAATGTGAGATTTTAATTTATGTGACCGATGTCCGAGGCCGAGAAGGACGAGAGATGCAACCACTTCCTTTTCGAAACAGCACTTACGTCACCATTAATGCCCAACCCAACAACTAAAGGTTGCGCTAATAAGCGCAGATTAGCTTGTTTACCATTATTGGGGGTGGGTCTATTGTCATCATTTGCATTGGGAGCAGTATTGTTGCTTTTAGCACTATCCGGCATTGAACTAGTACCGGCATCAGCATTAGCATTGTTAGAAGCGCCTTCGTTGTTGTTTTGAGTTTTATCTTTGTTTCTAGGTTTGTATTTTTTTTTATTTTGCACTTTTTGCCATTCGTTTTGGTTACCAACAACTGCAGGAGACTTGTCAACAATAACATATTTTTGTAAGTTCAACGAGCTCAAGACCAGTTGATAATAATTCTTGGTTAATTATTATTTGTGATTAGAGGAAAAATTGAAAGCAACAAACATATACAGGCTATAGTTATAGTACTATTTCGAAAACAACCACGATTTCTCGTCAGACTAATTCGTATAGTTTTGTTATTTCAGAGGATCTTGTGGAGAATCGAACTCACTCACTCTGATTGCAAGCGCAGCTGCCTAACCCATAGGTTATGCTGCGTGTAGTTTTGCCATCTGCTTACTTCAAGTTTTCCTCTAATTGTTGTTTGTTATCTTGGCAACGGTATACACAATATTTTAGACATTCTGTCTATATGTAAATTATGTATGCTGAACTTTGCTTTTGTACATTCTTCTTTCTATTTTTAGAATATACTTATTGTACATAACCGCGTACTCCGATATAAATTTATTTTTGTTTTGGTTTTATGGTCTTTTCATTTTTACATATTTTTGTATGTTTAACGAGCTCAAGACCAGTTGATAATAATTCTAAGTTAATTATTAATATTTTTGATTAGAAGAAAAATTTAAAGCAACAAACATATTCAGGCTATAGTTACAGTACTGTTTCGAAAACAGTCACGATTTGTCGTCAGCCTAATTCGTATGAATTCGAATTCGAAAAATGAATTACCTAAAATTAAAAATGATACTGGGCCGAAACATTTAAAAAACTTAAACTTTGTGTTCTTGACTTGTTTAATTTGGAAAAATTAGTTTGTAAATGTAAACAGTGTCTGATGCAGGGTAGTAAAATGACGTCATATGAAGAACTAGATAAAATGGATAAGTGCTTTGACACCTTCGGCTCGCACTGGGATTAAATCCCAAGGAGAAACGTTCGTTGTGGAAACTGCGTGGGCGGGTCATAGACGAATAGACCGAGATTTCAGAAGAGAAGGAGGTTAAACAACCATGTGATTTAGTGAAGGTTCGCGAAGAGCCCTGAGGTGTATTGAAAAGGCGCAGGATTGTAACTTAAGTACTTAAACATAGTTTACCCGCGAGAGATTATGAGGTAGGTGACTTTGTGGTAATGAAAAATGTAGACACCACCGTCGGTTCTAGCAAAAAATGTATTCCGAAATTTCGCGGTACTTACCGGATACATAAGAAGTTACCCAATGATCATTACGTTTTACGCGATATTGAAAATTGTCAAATTACACAAATGCCCTATGATGGAGTAGTGGAAAAAATGGCCTGCGTAGGTGGATTGCACCAATCCCTGAGTCGGACACTGGTACCTGAGAACCAATAAGTGACACTTAGCCATTAGAATTGAAGATTCATCCGTCAATTTATCATAGAACTTAATAATAGAATTAATTTTATAATTGATCGGGTCAATTGTAAGATAGGTGAGCTGTAAGATAGGTGTGAACATGATGTAAAGTCATTTGTATGGCAACCCCTCTGAACATCACAAGTAAGAGAAAAGTGGCAACGAAGAAATTGAAAGATTGAAATGACCACTTCCGGTGTTGCCATAAAGAAGAACAGATGCAAATTTATAAGTCTCTTTTATATCGCGAAATATACTTGGCATCCTAAGTTTTTCATGTTATATACATATTAGCATGCGAGTTCGATAAACTGTGATGTTTCTTACAACGATATGACAAAACAATAAAAAAATCACAAGTAATTAAAAATTTTTATTATTATTATTTTTGATTACTGTTGATTTTTATATATTAGTTTTTGATTTTTTCGTGGTTTGTTTCCAATTGTAATCAATAAGTAATTGCGGAATTCTGAAAACAATTAAAATAATCATTAATGATTGAAAGAGCTATACAATCAATTACTCAATTTCTTAGGGGAATTTAACCGGTCTGTATTTAGAATGGGTGGCCAAGTTTATGGAATGCTTCGTGCACTCTGGCTATCTCAATACATCACTCCATTAACCATACGATTACTTTTAGCTAAATGGTACTTAACACATACGCTTCTATATGGTTGGAAACTTATGAATATTGCGATTCTGTATACGTGCGAAACCTAAATAGACTTGATCACGTTACAGTTTATGCTGAAGAAATACTAAACACTTTAAAATTGTACAGCTTAATTGTAACGGATTAGCTGGAAAGATCGCGGAGATAACTGAAATTATGAAGCTAAAGAAAATAAAAATCGCTGCGATTCAAGAGACGAAACCATAAAATCAGACTTACGAACTTGTGATGGGTATAACGTGCATCGGAAAGACCGTCCCAGCGGTAATGGGGGTGGTCTCACTTTCATAACACACCACACTGTACAATATAAACTCGACCCGAGGGACTCTACTTAAGAATGCCAAGGCATAGTAGTCCGGTCAGGCGACGTCGACTTGCAAATTATAAACATTTTCATTCCCCCTGCCACGTGTTGTCCTAGAGATTCTCATCCCGACATTAGTGCGTTGCTAAGGGGCTATAACCGTCTAATTCTAGGCGACTTCAACGCACATTTACGAGCTCTGGCACTCCAACTTGCAAGCAGACAGTAGTAGAGGACACGCAATTGCAGATTAAATAGACAACTCAGCATTCTGTACGGTCAATGGAGATGCCACCACTAGGGTGGCAGGTAGCTGCCACAGTTCGCCAGACATCTTTATTACAAGCGGGGACCTAATTAACTTCGTCAACCGGCGGCCGATGCTTACATTAGCTTCAGACTACCTACCCATCTTACTCTCCGTTGAACGACCGACCGACCTCATAAAGACCGATAAACTGATATACATTAACTTTACCAAAGCGGGAATATACAGAGCGCTCCTTCGTTGCCTTACGCACACCGACAGATGTACGAAAAGGTGAGAGAGAGTTTCACAAGGTCATCGATTCAGCCTCAGGCCGCTGCATTCCTGCTGGTAGAATACCAGAAATTCGTCCGAATTTCCCTGCAGAAGCTGCAGCAATGGCAAGAGAACGTGACCAAGTGAGACTTCTCAGTCCCGCAGAACCTAGAGTTAAAGATCTCAAAGCGGTCAATTACTACAAGTTGACCAAGTGGGAGCAACACCTAGAGACATGCAACCTCTCCGGCGGAGTCGGCAAATTATGGCCAACAGTCAAGGCTCCACCAAATCCGACCAAATAAAACGACAAAGTTACCATTACATTCGGCGACAGCGTCAAATCGGACGCCAGGAAATGCGCGAGCTTCTTTTGCCGGCTGTTTATAATGCATCCACCTGCTGATAGGAGTTAGAGAAGAGCCGTCCGACGTGCGCACAAACACAAACACTCCACTGCGCCCATTGCCGTCTCAGTTGCAGGGGTCAAGGAAGCCATAATGAAGGCCAAGCCCTCAAGATCAATCGGGCCCGAGGGTATTTCCATGAAGATGTTGAAACACCTAGGCCACGAGGGACAGAGTTGTTTAGCGGTTCTCTTTAACCTCTCGCTAACCACTTTGAGAATCATATCTTCCGATATATCTCCTGTCGCCGGTTGCGAAGTTATTGGAGACCATTCTGCTCCCGTATTACACTGCAAACCTGCACTTGAACACGAACATGGAAGTCACATAGCGCAACATCTGCTTTGAACATCATAACAACGCAGATAAACTATCGTTTAAATCAACAGCCTCCAAACCATAGGACGGTGCTCGTGGCAAAGCTTTTGACACGGCCAACCATGCCACATCCTAAGAGACCTGGAAGAGACAGCGCTTCCTGCCGGCCTAAAAAGTTGGACCGCTAACTATCTCAACAGCCGGCAGACGTCAGCCAAATTTAGGAACACGATATCTAGGCCACGAAGAATCAAACAAGGGGTGCCGCAGGGTGGTGTCCTATCCCCCCTTTTGTTTAATTTCTATATTTTGAGAGTTCCTCCCCCACCAGACGGAGTCTCCATTGTATCCTATGCTGACAACTGCACGATTATGGCTTCGGGTAAGGGCCCCTCCATTGACGAACTCTGTACGAAGATTAACTGTTACCTCCGAGACCTTTCCAGCTTATTCACCGAGTGAGATCTGGCCCTGTCTTCAACTAAATCGACGGCGACTCCTTTTGCGACATATAATGCGCATATGGGACAAGAGTTAAACGTCCACGTAGATGGAGTACCTCAACCTACTGTCAACCACCCTAAAATTCTGGGTGTGACGTTCGACAACAGCTACACCTTTGCTAGTCATGCCACCGCAATAGCATCTAAGGTACAGAGCCGCAACAAGATCCTCAAGTCGCAGTACTTGGGGAAAAGATAAAGAAACGTTGCTATCTACATATAAGGCTATGGGCCGATCGGTTAGTGATTACGCTGCTCCCATATGGTCGCCCAACCTTGCTGACGCCAACTGAACTGCCACGGGATGCCTACTTATGTCAGCCGAGTCGCGCCTTCATCAGGAGACGAAAATGCTCAATATACGCTAGCATGCGGAACTGTTGAGTAGATAGTTTTTACTGAACTGCCACAAACCTAGTCAGCCAAACCGCCATCTATTGGATGAAGCTCCGCCCTTAGAGAAATAGGGAAACATCTCCGTAAGCACTATGATGAAGTCGGGCACCACATTACCTTGCCGTGTGATTTGCGTAACCATAGGCGGGCTCTAAACGACCTCTATACCGAGTCGGTAGACAAATCCCTCAGATCTCGGCCTGTGAACCCCGTAATTGATATCGAACTACCTTAAATAGCTGATGAGCGTATTCCTCCGAGGGAGACTAGAGTCATCCTAGCACAATTTCGTTCTGGATATTGTAATAGGTTAAACTTTTGCTTATCCAGACTAAACCCCACCATACCAAATATGTGCCCTGCATGTGGTATGTCCCCTCATGGTACCAAACATCTCTTTTCCTGTTCAATTGAACCTACTTTTCTTTCCAAAATCACTCTGGTCCAACCCTGTTGAAACTGCACGATTCCTTGGACTCCCGTTAGAAGAGCTTGATGATGATTCCCAGAGTGATCGTGCCTTTAGGCAGGGCGAAGCACTGTTAATAACAACAACAATACTCTTAGCCTTATATAAGATCATTAAGACTAAGGAACCCGCGTATCTATATGAAAAGCTAAAATTTCTTCAATCTGCGAGACCCGAACATCTGTTACAACCTTTAGGCAAGAGTTATGCTGTGTTTATAACAATGTTAGTTAGTAGTAATAATTTTTACCCTCAGGCCCTGTGTCGGTACAAAATTGTAAATTTTTACAGAAATTGCGACATTTATAGCGGTGAATATGAACGTCAGAATTTACCCTAGCACATGGGGCCCGGTAAAATTTTGGCAACTGCGAATGTGTGCACATATATGCATGCGGTATTGACAATCATGTTATTTCAAGTGAATTTATATGCCAAGTCGTTATTAAACGGTAAAATATAATTTTGCGAAATAAAATCAAATTTAATGACAGAGAAATACGTAAATTTAAATTTTATTTACAGACTACTTTTCTTTCGCACGTGCTTTATTCAGATGTCAAAATTTACATTTTCATTTGGCACAGCAAAATAAAAAATATTTTTGCACCATAGAAAATTTGTTCACCTAATTTTTTCTCTAAATAAAATGTTTCCGATTAGCACACGGCCTCATATACGAGTACATTTGTAATTCTCTATCTAATATGTTTTTAGATTTAATTCTTGTCGAGTGCTATTTGAATAATACTTTTGGAATACCATTCGAATATATGGATAAGTTATTCGAATATTACATATAACCTTCGAGTAAATAGATTTTTTATTTGAATAATCCCTGCACTTGAACATAAGCCCTCTGGTTTGGTAGACACATTCTCACCACAACACAGTGCCCGCCGTTTTAAGTTAAATCTATATTATATAAAACCTTAGAAATGTATATTCGAGATATCATTAATTGCATTTATGTATATATTCATCGAAGTTCAAAAAGTTGAAGAAGAGGGAAAACATGCAATAGAATCTCCCGGATTACCCAATCAGTTTGATATACCACCAGAAGATTACACATTGCGAGATCTGGAGCAACGAGCGGTAATAGATCCGCAGTCACTAAATGACCCGGAAGTTATTAAACTCCAACGAATTCTGATAGACTGGCTGAATGATGAGTTAGCCGATCAGCGAATTATAGTACAAACCATTGAGGAAGATTTGTACGACGGTCAGGTAAGTCTAAATACGCATTTGGAACCTTTGAGTCATCTTATTGGATAATAATTTTAATTGATTTATAGGTATTGCATAAACTATGGGAGAAACTTTCAGGAAAAAAACTTGATGTACTCGAAGTGACACAATCTGAAGAAGGGCAACGTCAAAAACTTAAGGTCGTTCTGAGTGCAGTTAATCATGTAAGTCGTAATATCAAACATATTTAGCGATCTACTAGAGTAATCATCTATTAAACTTGCTTTTTCCGTACAAAAAATGCAATCTGTCTAGGTTGAATCCAGTTTAGATCCCTTTTTATGGGTTGAACTGATTCCTTTTGTTTGAGATTGTTTTATGAAGAGACAAATTGGTATCTTTTATACATTAACGGGTAGTGTCAGACAGATCCCTTTTTATCATTATTACTGTAGCAGCTCTTCGCCCTGTTTGCCTTTTTCCTTGCGGCATGTCAAAAGGATGTGCTCTACAGTATCTGAGGTTGTGTGACAGAATCGGCATGTTTCTCCTGTCTGTATACCCAGTTTGGCTGTCGAATCTACAATGACGTAATGTAAGAATATTATTTTTTGTAGTTCATAAAGGAGATATTAAAATAAAAAAATCAAAGTTTAATTAAGAGACTACAAACCCAGTTTATGATTCTTAGATTAAACATAGAGCCGCCAATTATCCTCCTTTTTCTCTTCACTTCTCAAACATTCCCTGATTATGTGAGGACCCACTGGCGGTACTGGTTTAGGCCCGATGGGTGCTGCGTGTCTCGCTAAGCTATCTGCCCGCTCGTTTTCTTCGACTCCTGATAGCAACGCGGTATTGTAGATTTCAAGGTGGTTTAACTTTTGTACGCACTCGCTAAGCGCTGATTTTATGAGCGCTGATCGCATGATGAGATCGCTTTGAGTGCTGCTTGACCGTCGCTAAGTATAGCGATCCTCTCATTTCTTTATCCACGCTGCCGAGGTAGCTCGATACATTGGTATATAGCGTACGCTTTCGGTTCAAAGATGCTAGCGTAAGTTCTCAGAGGTGTGGGATCTCACTTCGTAGCTGAGATATTGGGATTGGACATGTACGGAGGGTCGCCGCCGAATCATTACCTGGTGTCACCGCGGAGGAGGCTCAACCCTACGAATCGACGCTTTGGGTGACGCTGGTGTGCAAGGCGCAACACCGTCATGAAAGGCACCCATGTATTTTACTTCAGTCACATATTATATGGACATGCCATGTCGGGGTCTCTTTTTTAATACTGGTAGGGCTCTATTCCTGGTAAAAAGGGTTATGGCCGTTTTTGTGGGTTTTATATTCAGCCCAGTACTGGCACACCATCTCCTTGTCAGGTTTAATGCTCCTTGTATGATGTCACAAAAGGTGTTCTCGACCTTGCCCCGTCAAATTATAACGATGTCATCTGCATAACCTTGACATTGAATTCCCCTGTACTACGCTCCGTAGGAGGTGGTGTTGACTCGTACTGTGGTACAACCTGTCCAGGTTTCAGCAGTTCTTTTGCGGAGTATGGCGTCTATCTATCTTTGGATAAGTGCTTTTTTATTAGATGACATAGTCTCACTTCCATCAAGATACTAAAATGCTCAATGTTGTTGTTAACAGTGCTTCGCCCTGCCCAATGGGCTTGATCACTCTAAATTGTCATCAGGCTCTTCTAACGGAAGTCCGAGGAAACGCGCAGTTTCCACAGGGTTGGACCAGAGTGATGTACCTACATTAGAAGAGTAGGTTCGACTGAACAGGAGAAGAGATGTTTGGTATCCTGCGGGGGCATACCACATGCAGGACATGTGTTCGGTATGTTGGGGTTCAGTCTGGATAAGTAAGAGTTTAACCTATTACAATATCCAGAGCGAAATTGTGCTAGCATGACTCTAGTCTCCCTCGGAAGTAAACGCTCCTCTTCAGCCAATTCAGGTGGCTGAGTACTGATAACGGGATTCACAGGCCGAGATCTGAGGGATCTGTCTACCGACTCAATGTGGACGTCATTTAGAGCCCGCCTATGGTTCGGCAGATCAAACGGCAAAGAGATGTGGTACCGGATCTCATCGTAGTGCTTACGAAGATGTCTCGTTATGTCTCTGGGGGGTGGGGCTACATCCAATACATCAGAAGGAACTGTCTACTCAAGAGTTCCGCGTGCTCTTGAACATAGAGCAATTTTGCCTCTTGATGGAGGTGAGACTCAGATGACATAAGCAAACATTCCGTAGCAGTTCTGATGGCGGTGTTGGAAAGGTCACGGAGGTAACTGTTGATCCTCGTACAGAGTTCGTCAATGGAGGGACCCTTGCCCGAGGCCATTATCGTGCAGTCGTCAGCGTAGGAAACAATGGAGACTCCATCTGGTGGGAGGGGGTCTCGAAATATAAAAATTTAACAAAAGGGGAGAGAGAACACCACCTTGCGGCACCCCTTGTTTTATTCTTAGTGGCCTAGATTTCTTGTTCCTGAATTTGACTGATGGCTGTCGACGATTGAGGTAATTAGCGGTCCACCTTTTAAGGCCGGCAGGGAGCGGTGTCTCTTCCAGGTCTCGAAGGAGTGTAGCGTGGTTGACCGTATCAAATGCATTTGATAGGGCAAGTGCCACGAAAACCGTCCTATGGTTTGGTGGGTGTTGATTCAAACCATAATTTATCTGTGTTGTAATGGCATTGAAAGCGGATGTAGTGCTGTGAGATTTGCTCAATTTTCGTAATCACGCGGAACTGTTGAGCAGATAGTTTTTACTGAACTTTCACAAACCTCGTATGTGTTACCCATATCTAAAAGGCAAATTAATTCTTTGGATCTCCCAGCTTTATGCATTAATAATAAGAGCCTCAAATATGTGTCTAAAGTAAAGAATCTGGGGGTGGTTATTAACTCTAGTCTCTCATGTAATGATCATATTAATGCTGTTATAAGTAAAGTTTACTACACTCTACGTAATTTACGAATGTCTGCGGCCTTCACCCCACTTGGAATAAGAAAGCGGCTTGCAACACAAGTAATACTACCAATTATCTGCTATTCAGAATGCAGATACAGCAAATTACACTCTAAATCGGCACATAAGATTGATGTCGCCTTTAATCATGTGACGCGGTATGTCTTCGGTTTGGCAAAGTATGATCATATATCTGCGTGGAGAACGAGTCTCTTAGGTTGTGAAATATCTGAGTATCTTAAGGCAAGAAACTGTATCTTTCTGTGTCGCGTGATTGCTGATAAAATGCATACTTACTTATATAATAAGCTAACATTCTGTAGATCTGCTCGCATAAGTGATTTGATCGTGCCCAGCTACAATTATCTAAACTCTGCAAGACTTTTCTTCGTCAATGCTATCCGCATATGGAACTCTATCCCCAATTCGGTTCGCAATGGCTTAAGTAAAGGCAATTTTAAGAATGTTATATTTTCTTTCTTCGGTAAGGTATATGCAAATTAAAAACTGAGTTCAGCTACGTTTAGCCTAGTCGATCATTGTTGTAAAATATTGTTGTTCTGTGTCCTTGTAACTATTGTCACCCTTATATTAATACTGGTAATACTTTATTCTTTTTTGTTTTTGTTCTCAATATTGTACCTGTAATAGTATATAAATTTTTAAGTTTTCAGTTTTAAGAATTATACTCAATTTTATGCAATCACTGTTTCACTATAAAAAATCAACCAGGATCTTATTGTGCTAATACTGACAATCTATAAATGAAATGAAATTTAAACCTAGTCATTTTGTGGTTGTTGTTGTGGTAATGACAAAAACACTCCCCGAAGGTTTGGCCGGATTTGAACCCGGTACGCTCCGGTACTCCCTTGCGGTACTGTCCGATTGTCGTGGTAGCGATTTATGACCAGTGAAACCTAGGTCATGTCAGCCCTCTTTCCGTAAGGAAGGATAAGATGGGTAATGAGAGGCATCATATCCGTAGATCAACCATCGAGTTGCACGTCATTACCTTTGTGCATATTAGTCGTCTCTTACGACCGGTATGCCTACCTCGGGCATATTCTAAACCCCTAACCCGCAGGGTTACCGTCATCTATTGGATGAATCTCCGCCCCTAGAGACATAAGGAAACATCTCCGTATGCACTATGATGAAATCCGGCACCAATTTACCTTGCCGTTTGATCTGCGTAATAATAGGCGGGCTCTAAATAACCTCCACACCGAGTTGGTAGACATATCTCGGCCTGTAAACCCCATAATTGATATCCAACCAACTGAAACAGCTGAAAAGAAGCGCGCCCGACACTAGCCGTGCTAGCACAACTTCGTTCTGGATATTGCAATAGGTTAAATTCTGTTGAAATAAAAACAAGTGCGATACCTTTCATTTCCCATGGAATAAGCTTACAAAAAAGGAGCATGAAAAATATTCAACAGTTGACAGCTGATGTAAGTAACAGATTATGTCATCATTAAGCCTTACTTATTGAATACCTTCACTTATTGAATATTTAGTTAATTTCATACAAGCCTTGAAGTTCGAATTCCTTTTCTTAATCTAGAGAATATGGTTTCAAAAAATTTGTTTAATTCTTTCCAGAACAATTATGTATGTTTAAGTATCATTTCTTCTTAGCCAAAGCTTTGGTGATACTATGAGCAGCCTTCTCATCCGTTGGAGTGTATTTAATAAATATGAGCCATTTTTCGATTACTCACTTAAATGATGGTATTTAATATCGATGTGTTTAGATCGTGGTCTAAACCCATCTGATTGAGCTAATTTAATAGTGCCTTAGTTATCACAGTGCAGTTATAGTGATATTTGTTTTAGCCATAGCGCCTTTTGAATAGCCGAGGAGATTGTCATGTACTTGATAATGCAACGGTTGGTTGGCGTATTTGCCCAAGTGATTGCCGCATTTGACATTTTGAACATG
Source organism: Merzomyia westermanni (assembly GCA_949987695.1). NCBI lineage: Eukaryota > Metazoa > Arthropoda > Insecta > Diptera > Tephritidae > Merzomyia > Merzomyia westermanni. Next base: position 122,178,830 of record OX465290.1, read on the forward strand.
TCTTTCTTCACAATCTTCCAATGTGCAATATTGTAACTCGAGCTAAATCGACTTACGTCATTCACTGCAAATGCAATATCCGGCCGCGTACATTGCACTAAATATAATAAAATAATGGTGCATCTCACCTTCTGTTTAATTGTGTGTAAAGAAAGGCATTCTGTAGCTTAATAAAGTTATTTAAAAAAGGGTGAAGGTATAAAGTCATCTAAGTGGAGAAGTGCATTATTATGTTGAAATAGCTTTTCGAAAAGCGTAAAGTTAGGTTTCCAGAGTGCCGGTAATTTGTTAAAGCAAAAATATATATTGTGTGTTTGAATGCGCTACGGTTCAATTGTGTAAATTTATTGTAAGTTGCCAAATCTATCTAAGCAGCGCAATAAGTGGTAAACTGCAAGTTATACAGAAGTTGATTAGTGCACTAGGTCGTTGCGACAGCTTCCTTTCCCGGCCATGGCGAAAAAGATTAAGAAAATCAAAAAATTATGCAAAATCTGCAAAGGGAATAAGTACGATCGGCATCCAAGGAATACAAAGTTAGGAGATACACCCTTACCAGAATACCCAGGACACACTATCCACATCGATATTTTCTCAACAGATAGACAAAAAGTATAAGAAAAATAGATGGGAAAAGTACAGACAGTCTAAAAAACCCTTAAGAGAAATAATATTTTATTTTGGAGTCCCCGAAAGCCATAGTATTTGACAATGAAAAAACATTTAACTCGCAACCTATTAAATTCATGTTGGAAAACAAATTCAACATTAAGGGGTTATATATGTATGTTGAGATGCGGGAAAATGGGGAAAATTTTGATATACTGTAGAGATATGTAGCCATATTTTTATGGAATACTTGTTATACTGTCTTGCTTAGTACAATGTCTAATTGGTAAAATCACCTCAAGAACATAAAAAAATACTAATAATTGTCAAAGTTATGACATTTTATGCAAAATGCGATTCCAGTCCATCAACTCAACTGAGAGCATAAAACCTTGAACGATTCATTGAAATGAGAAAAATGTTTTCCTGCAAACGGGGACAATTTTCTCAAAACGGCTTTTTGCATCTGATGAAATGTATTGAAAAATTCATAACATTGATATGAAAATTTAAACGAAAAAATGAAATCGTTCAAAGACACGGCAAATAAATTACGAACAATTTAAAAAAAAAAATTGAAATCGGTTGAAAACACTTTCGGCAATCCAAGGCCCCGCAACGACGTTTTCGGAAAAACATGATTTCGAGATAATGGCGTTTAAAGTTTTAAGTACACGCCACGACTTCGTAAGGGAGCAAGATACAAAACGCTATAACTTCGCTTCTACTGCTTAACTCTGAGAGATACATTCTTAAGAACCTATACTTTAAGATGAAGGAATTAAAAAATTTTTGATTTTTTGACCGACTTCAACATATATAACCCCTTAAGACAAATAAATGGTTATTCCGGTGCTCATACCGTCCACCACGCTGTCTAGTTCATAAAATTCGTAAATTACTATATATATACACTACTGTTATATAAACCATCCCAACAATTGGCCACATCTATACGTATGACGTTTAAGAAGGAAATTTCCATTCCCACAACAGCCGGTTCTATCGCACCGGAATGACCCGGGTTTTTCTACCCGGCCATGGGCTGATATTTCAGTGTAACCCTGTCCAATCTGTCCCGTCCCACCCTTAAATTGTCATCCTCGGAGCAAACCCTGGCCGCTGGGTTGCTCCATTGTCTCTTGCTACGGGCTGGGGTCGAACCCAACCCTGGACCAAGAGATTGGATCTGCTGCGTTTGCTGGAAGAAAATTTATATTAAACGGTCGCATTCGGTTCAATGCGCCAAGTGTAAGAGATGGCTACCTAAATCTGGATGCTCAGGGCTTAACCCTGCCATCCACAGACCCCGTACTTTCTCAGTACTTTCGAGGCACCATGCTGTACACGCCTAAGGGTGTCCCGCGGTACTCGTCACTCTGGCGCTCCCCTACCGCCCTACCAACTTCAAATAGCCACAATAGGGGCTCAGTCTACACGACTGGCAGCACTGCTGCCATTCCCGCCTCACCCACTCCCGGCTGTCGCTCACGCACACCAGCGTCTCCATCTCACACGGCCGCTCAACACTCCTATCCCCTCCGGAATAGGCAAGATATAAGCATTGCCGAGCGTCAGTCCTCTCTTTCTCTGCCCCCAATGCCCCCCCTGCTTAAAGCCTGCACGTGGTCCAGGAAAACCACCTCCTCGTACCTTTCACTACGTGCACCGTTTGTCGGCAAAGATTATATACGCCTGCGACATCGGTCAAGTGCAACAATTGCCTTGGCCTTCGTCACACGCTTATGTGCTCTGGGCTCGCAAACGGTAACCTTTGGACGGATACGTTCATAGCCCCCTGTTCCAATACACAGCCGCTTTCCACGCCAGACAACAACGGCCATGGCGCTGTTAACTCTAGACTGCGACATAGTTTAGGCCTTAGTCTATCTCCACCTAGGCAAGCGCATCCGTCCTTCACGCCTAGCATGTCCCCCGTCTCCCCTCCTACACGCTTCAAAATTTTACAGCTGAACTGAAACGGATTAGCTGGAAGGTTCGCGGAGATAACTGACTTTATGAAGTCGCACAACATCAAAATTGCCGCGATACAAGAGACAAAACTGGAAACAAGATCGGACTTACGAACTTGTGATGGGTATAATGTACATCGAAAAGACCGTCCCAGCGGTCATGGGGGTGGCCTTGCGTTCATTGCACATCACTCTGTACAATATAATCTATTTTCCCCTGACGTCGACCCCAGGGACTCTACCTTAGAATGCCAAGGTCAGGCGACGTCGACCTGCAAATCATAAACATCTACATTCCCCCTGCCACGTGTTGTCTTAGAGATTATCATCCCGACACTGCTTTGCTAAGGGGCGATAACGATCTCTGGCACTCCAACTTGCTAGCAGACAGCAGAGCACATGCAGTTGCAGACCAAATAGACAACTTTGCATTCTGTACAGCCAATGGAGATGCCCCCACCAGGGTGGCAGGTAACTGCCACAATTCGCCAGATATCTCCATAACGAGCGCGGGCCTTATTAACTTTGTCAACTGGCGACCGATGCTTACATTAGCTTCAGACCATCTACCCATCATACTCTCCGTTGAACGAACGACCGACTTCAAAACGACTGATAAACTAACATACATCAACTTCACCAAAGCGGACTGGGACCGCTTTACGGACTATACAGAGCGCTCCTTCGCTGCTTTACCCACTCCTACAGACGTACGCAAAGGTGAAAGAGAGTTTCGCAAGGTCATTGGTTCTGCCTCAGGCCGCTTTATTCCTGCAGAAGCTGCGGCGATGGCAAAAGAACGTGACCAAGTGAGACTCATCAATCCCACAAGCGCGAGCTTATTTTGCCGGCAGTTTATAATGCATCCACCTGCGGATAGGACTAAGAGAAGAGTCTTCCGACGTGCGCACAAACACAAACACTCCACTGCGCCTATTGCCGTCTCAGTCGCAGAGGTCAAGGAAGCCATAATGAAGGCCAATCCATCGGACCCGACGGAATCGCCATGAAGATGTTGAAACACCTAGGCCACGAGGGACAGTTATTTAGCGGCTCTTTTCAACCTCTCTCTAACTATTTTCGTCATACCTGAGATATGGAAAAAAGCGATTGTAGTTCCCCTACTAAAACCAGGGAAGTCGGCGAACCGATATCCCGCCTTTCGCCGGTTGCGAAACTACTAGAGACCATTCTGCTCCCTTACTTTATTGCAAATCTGAAATTGGCCAATCACCAGCACGGTTTCCGCAAATCTCACAGCACTACATCTGCTTTGAATGCCATTACAACGCAGATAAACTATGGTTTGAATCAACACCCACCAAACCATAGGACGGTTCCCGTGGCACTTGACCTATCAAATGCAATTGATACGGTCATCCACGCCACACTCTTTCGAGACATGGAAGAGACACCGCTCCCCGCAGGCCTTAAAAGGTGGACCGCTAATTACCTCAATGGTCGACAGGCATCAGTCAAATTCAGGAACAAGAAATCTAATTTCTATATTTCGAGACTTATGACATCTGAGTCTCACCTCCATCAAGAGGCAAAATTGCTGAATGTTCCAGAGCAGGAACTTTTGAGTATACAATTCCTTCTGAACTGTCATAAACCCAGTCATCCAAATCGACATCTATTGGATGTAGCCCCGCCCCCGAGAGACATAAGGAGACATCTTCGTAAGCACTACGATGAGATCCGGCACCACATCTCTTTGCCGGTTTATCTGCGGAACCACAGACGGGCTCTAAATAACCTCCACATTGAGTCAGTAGACAGATCCCTCAGATATCGGCCTGTGAATCCCGTCATAGATACTCAGCCACCTGAATTGGCTGAAGGCGAGCGTGTACTTCCCAGGGAGCCTAGAGTTATGCTAGCACAACTTCGCTCTGGATATTGTAATAGGTTAAACTCTTACTTATCCAGACTGAACCCCAACATACATACCAAACACATGCCCTGCATGTGGTATGTCCCCTCATGTTACCAAACATCTCTTCTCCTGTTCAGTCGAACCCACTCTTCTAACACCTACATCACTCTGGTCCAACCCTGTGGAAACTGCGCGTTTCCTCGGACTTCCGTTAGAAGAGCCTGATGACAATTTAGAGTGATCGAACCCATTGGGAAGGGCGAAGCACTGTTAACAACAACAGCAACAAGAAATTCTTGGCTTATGAAAGTCAATGCCTTCGCCAAAACATACAACACCAAAAAAAAAACAAACCTACTTTCAACAGTCCTGTCTGAAATCATACCAACCTAGTGAGAAAATGGGGAATGCATTGCCTTTTTCATGCATGAAAAGATGTACGAAAATTGTTGTAAGAAAAGATCAATCGAAAAGCTATCGAAAGAGTAATGTGTCGCTTTATTTTATTTGTAGTACTACATTTTTTTATTCCTTATTATTTTTTCCACTTTGTTTTATGGCTTGGTAACAGAAGCAGACTATGTAAAAAAGTATTTAACTTCAGTCAGAAAAATCAAAAACAAAAAGTATGAAACATTTAGAAATGTTCTGAAGTTCGCTGCCGTTTGCTGATGTGTCCACTGGTTCTTTGCGTAGTTTAATTATCTGATTAGCATTCCCACCCGCTCGACATGGCGAGCTCAGTGGGCAAAAGGTAAAAAACGGGAACCTTCCCCGTCCGCCTGGCTGAGCCCTATGACGCGGTAAGGCAATTGTTACTCCCTAAGGTAACCGGATAATTACGAGGCACCCTATAATACCGTCGGTGTTGTGAGCCTTCTGGCTGAACATTAGAGCAATCGGCATTTTGCCGCATAATACCTTAGACTTGAAGACGGTATCTCTAAGTTGGAGCTCGCATTAAGTTCATACAGCTCATCATTAAATCTTCTTCGGTACTCGCCGTCGCCAACGCGTAGAGGTCCACAAATCTTTCGAAGAACCTTTCTCTCGAATACTCCCAGAGCCGCCTCATCAGATGTTAGTGTCCACGCTTCTGCACCATATAGCAGGACGGGTGCGATGAGTGACTTGTAGAGTGTTATTTTCGTTCGTCGAGAGAGGACTTTACTTACCTACTCAGTCCGAAGTAGCATTTGTGTGAAAGAGTAATTCTTCGTCGGATTTCTAGGCTAACATTATTGTTGGTGTTAATGCTGGTTCCCGGGTAAACGAAGTCCTTTACTATTTCGAAATTATTGCTGCCAACAGTGGCTTGGTTGCCAAGGCGCGAATGCGCTGACTCTTTGCATGATGACAGAAGGTACTTCGTTTTGCCCTCGTTCACCACCAATCCCATTTTCTCCGCTTCTTTTTCTAATTTGGAGTAAGCAGAAGTTACGGCGGGGTTGTTAACGCCAATGATATCAATATCGTCAGCATATGCCAACAGTTGCACGCTTTTATAAAATATTGTTCCAGCGCGGTTAAGTTCTGCAGCTTGTATTATTTTCTCCAGCATTAAATGAAAGAAATCGCACGATAGGGGGTCACCCTCTCTGAAACCTCGTTTAGTTTCGAACGGCTCGGAGAGGTGCTTTCCAATTCTGACCGAGCTGGCGTGTTGCTCAAGGTCATTTTGCATAGCCGTATAAGTTTTGCGGGGAAACCAAATTCAGACATCATATAGGCAGCTCCTTTTCGTGCTATCGAAAGCGGCTTTAAAATCAACAAAGAGATGATTTGTGTCGATTCTTTTCTCACGGGTTTTTTCCAAGATTTGGCGTATTGTAAAAATCTGGTCGATGGTAGATTTACCAGGTTTGAAGCCACACTGATAAGGTCCAATCAGTCTGTTCACATCAGGCTTCAGTCTTTCGCACAATACGCTTGATAGGACCTTATAGGCGATATTCAAAAGGCTGATTCCGCGATAGTTGGTGCAGTTTCCAGGATCACCTTCTTATGGATTGGGCAGAGAACACTTAGATCCCAATCTTCAGGCATGCATTCATCCAACCGTATTCTGCATAGAAGCTGATGCATGCGCCTTACCAGCTCCTCGCCTCCGTGTTTAAATAGCTCATCAGGCAAACCATCAGCGCCAGCTGCTTTATTGTTTTTCAATCGGGATATTGCTATTCGCACCTCATTATAGTGGGGTTGTGGAACGTCAATTCCATCATCTTTGATTGTGGGCTCGGGTTCGGCATCTTCTCTGGTTTCTTGCCCAGTTTCTCCATTTAAAAGGGCTGAGAAGTGATCCCTCCATATTCTGAGTGCCCTCTGAACATCGGCCACCAGGTCGCCGTTCTCATTCTTACAGGAGTTTGCCCCGGGTTTAAAACATGTCATTCGCCGAATTTTTTGATAGAATTTTCGGGCATTATTCCCGTGGGCCAGCATCTCAAGCTCCTTTATTTCACGCTTTTCTGCCTCTCCTTTTTTCGCCCGGAAAAGCCGCCTCGCTTCCCTCTTCAACTCGCGGTAGTGTTCACACACACTCCTCGTTGCATTCGATCTCAGCGTTGCCTTGTAGGCTTCGTCCTTTTCGTTGCAGCGCGGCACTCTTCATCATCATACCAGTTGTTTCTTGCGTTCGCCGGAATCCAATTACTTCTTCGGCTGCGGTACGGAGTGCTCCTGAGATATGATCCCACTGCTCATGCATTCCACTAGGTTGAATAGTGCTCTCAGAGAGCAGGTGTGAGAGGCGATCTGCGAAATAATTGGCGGTCTGTTGCGATTGCAGCTTTTCGACTTCCAGCTTTCCCTGCGTTTTTTGTTGCGCCTGTTTTGTCGTACAGAGGCGGGTACGAATCTTGGCTGCTACTAGGTAGTAACTGCATCCATTATGTATATTTTAAACTCAATTTTAACAGCTAGTGCAATTAAAAATCTAATAGGTGAGTACCGTACTACTGGTGAATACGTTTCGTTGTAGTCTATTCCATGAATTTGACTACAACCCATCGCGACTAAATGAGCTTTATTTTTATTTATTTATTAAAAAGAGCAACAATTATATGTAATTGAAACACTTACAAACTAAAGCACTGGCTGCCAGGGCCTTCGGCTTAAAGTTTACTTAAATAGTTTAAATTTGTATGTGAATATGAGCGAATTATTATATAAGTTTAGGTAAATAAAGTCAAATTTTTAATTTAGTTAATGCTATGAATTTACATATTTTTTGAATATTATCATCTACTGTGCTTTTTAGGAGATAAGAGAGTTTGGAATTTGTAGATACGGAAGTTCGAAATTGTTCCAATTCTATGCAGGTATCAAGAAGGTGTATAACGGAATAGTCATTTGAGTTGCAGAAAGGGCATGCAGGTTGGTCAGAACCGTATAGCAGATGTCTGTGCGCAGGCAGTGTGAGTCCTATCCTGAGCAGGGCCGCGGAGAGGGGGGGCGGGGCAGTCAGGGCCATTTCCCTGGGGCCCGGAAGGTTTTTGAGGGCCCGGCAAGGCAAAGCAGTATTGACAGTACTCTAATCAGGATTTCAAAGAGAAAGAAACGCGAAATCCTCGGGGCTCGGATCAGCTCTCTGCGGCCCTGATCCTGAGGCGGATAAAGGCTCTTAGGTTATGACAGGAGGAAGTGGTGGAATATAGTGCTTTTGCTTCCGAAGGGGTTGTTATGTTGGTAGTGGTGTTGGTAAGTGCTCCAGTCGTTTTCGAATTCATCTTGTAGATACTTTTTTATTAGTTTTGATATATCTTGTTTGACGAAAAAGTAGCTCAGATGGTGCGGTTCTCGATGAGCTTCTTTTTCTCTACTGTCCGCGACATCATTTCCATTAATACTGGCGTGTCCAGGTACCCACATTATTTTAATTCTACTTTTGTTTGCATATAAAATATTACGAATCTGTGTAATTACCGGGGTATCATTGGTATAATTTTGCAGTACTTTAATGATTGATTTGCTGTCGCTACATATAACAATTTTACTCTCAGTTTAAGAGGCAAAGAGTACCGCTTCGAGTAGGGCAACTGCTTCGGCTGTGAACACCCAGCAGTACGCTGGCAGTAATCCTACTGCAAATGTAGTACCATGAGTGTTTGTGACTGCGAATGTGACGCTTGAGTCATGTTTAGATCCATCTGTGTAGATAAATTCCCATTCATTAGCCATTGGAGCTATGGTTTCGTGGAAATATTGTACATATTCACTTGAAGAGGTGTTGCTTTTTGGGTACTTGATCAAATTGTCGATGAAGAGCGGCTTGATGCTCACATTTGGAGGGAAGTTTGGAATTGGCGCCAATGTCGGTGTTGATACTAAACAAAGTTTCCGTGAAAGGTGTATACAGCGTTGAATAGCGGATGGCTTTCTGTTGATCTCTGGTTTTGTAAATTCAGGTTTTACAATTGAGAGAATAATTTCATTTCTGCACTGGAGAAGCTTCGGTGCTAGCATCATCGTGTTGCGCTTAACTCTATGTTCAATCTCCGGTAACCCAGCTTCTGCAAGTGTTGCCTTTGTAGGTGATGTTGGAAATGCTCGAATGCTTCTACGGGCTGCTGTGTGGTACGGTGCTTTTATGAGTTTTAGAGTTGTCTTTGCGCAGTTTCCGTATATACAAAGTCCAAAGTCAATTTTTGATAATATTAAGGCTTTCGTGATATTCACAAGTGTCATGGGATGAGTGTGACAGCATTTTAAGGAAAGAAACTTAATGATATTTAATCTGTTTATAATACTTATTCTAATAGCTTTACAGTGCTCTTTGTATGTTAGTCTTTTGTCAAAAATTAAGCCAAGTATTTTTAGTGTGGTAGTGTGAGGGATTTGAGTGTTAGAAAAGGATAAGGGGAAGGAACATTTGCGTTTTCTACAGATGTGAAAAGTAGAGCATTTGCTTGTTGAGATATTAGCTCCAGATCCCTCTGACCACTTGCTAATTTCATTTAGAATGGTTGAAAAGGTATTTTGAACTTGGTTTAGATCGTTGGCTTTTGAAAATATTAAAATATCGTCCGCGTAAGCGAAATGCTCTACTGTTTTATGAGCGACAATGATTGAGCTGATTTCGTTAAATGCTATTGTAAAAAGTGTAACTGATAACGGAGACCCTTGTGGTATACCATTATAAAGGTTGTGAACACATGAATTCGTGTTTTTTACGATTACAGAAAATTTTCTATTACTCAAAAACGATTTAACAAAATTGTAAATTTTTGCTCCAATTTTCCATCGCTTAAGCTGCCTTAATACTATATGAGGCCCAATTTTGTCGAAGGCTTTTTCGAAGTCAAGGTTAAGTACTGAGACGTGTTGACTGGATGCTAAAGCTGTGGTTGCGAAATGTTCAAAGTACAGTAAAGGTTCGATAACTCCTATGTTTTTTTGAAAGCCAAATTGATTGGCTCCGTTTATTTTGGCATACCACATGATTCGGGCAGAAATAATTTTTTCGAGGATTTTTGACGTACATGGGAGCAGGGATATGGGTCGGAAGTTGGACACCTGGGTTGCAGGTTTGTTGGGTTTTGGTATTGGGACTATAATAGCGGTTTTCCATTCTTGGGGATAGATACCGGTGTTGAGGGTATCATTGTAGAGCTTTACCAATCTCAGTTTAACAATGGTTGGAAGGTTTCTTATTAGAGGGTATGATATTCTATCCGCGCCAGGTGTTTTACCTAACAACTTGGCAAGTGTGGAGTCAAATTCGAAAAGAGTTATTGGGGAATCTGTGAGGATCGCTTGGGATGAGGGGGATGCATTGGCATACATTTCTGAGCTGATAATACTTTTTTGGGTTTTGAATTCAGTGGGAAAGCTGGAGTCATTAGAGCAGTTAGACCATGATTTGGAAAATTCTTCCGCGATGTCTCCTGGATCATAAAGCGGTCCATGCTCGCTATGGACGAATGTTATAGATGACCGAGGAGAAGAGCCTGTCAGTATTTTTATATCGGACCAAACCTGTTTAGGACAAGAGCTGGGGTTAATTTTTTTTAGTTAATTTTTCTAGTGATTGCCGTTTGGCTGTTTTTAGTTCCTTTCTGAACAGGGCATTGGCTTTTTTATATTTAACCAGATTCGTGTTACTCAAATTTTGCTTATATTTGGTCCAAAGCACTTGTTTAGTATTCCTTAAGGAAGTGAGTAAATTGGACCAGTACGGTACTTTGGCAGAGAACTTCTTCGTGCTTGACTGTGGAATTGCTACATGAGCGGCTGAACGAATTATTTCTTTTATTTTTGAGGCTTCGGCGTTTATATTTTTTGATGATGGCTTTTCATTAGAGAGTTTAACTGCAGTGCTGCGGAATGTGCCCCAATCAGCTTTGTCAGTGAGCAATTTAGGTCGGGGTTTGATTTGATACCAGTTGGAAACAGAAATGGATGTTAAAATAGGGGAATGATCACTATTGTTGAGGTCGTTAAGTGTGCGTGATGATAATTTTGGAGCGATCGATGTTGATGAGAGAATGATATCGGGATGGGTGAAGGTTTTGTGGGTGGAAAAATGAGTGGGTGAGCCATCATTCATTACTATGAGGTTATGAGATAAAACAAGATCTTCAATGGTTTGACCTCGTCTGTTTGGGAATGGGGATCCCCACAATGGACTCCAGGCGTTGAAATCTCCTAAAATAATGACGGGGGTGGAAAATGAATTTATAATATCTGCCATATTTTGGTATGTAAAGTGTTGATTAGGAGGAATGTAGCAGTTAATTAATGTTATTGTTCTATTGCAATACAAGATATATTTGAAGTTATGGGAATATGTTTGTGGTTGACGGACTTTTTATAAAGAAGGCTATTCCCTGTTTGCTACCAGTATTTTGTGGATGATTGTGAAAATAAGCAGTAAATTTATTGGGTGGGTATAAAGTTTTATTGCACGCGACGTGTGTTTTTTGTAAGGCGATTACTGAAGCGTTAGAATCGCTTATTAGAATATTAAGGTCTACGTAATTATTTAGTAGACCATTAATATTCCATTGTAGTATGTTAATCATTAACATTAAACATCAGACTCTCCGCTCGATAGCGGGAGAGTGGCGGAGTGGGGGGTTCGAAGAAGTAAGTTGCGAGAGCAAGTTAGCTAGCAACGAGTTTGCGGAAGAGTAATTGTTAAAATCAGTGGACTCAATATCTTGTTGTGTTGATCTTCCGACAGGGTAGTAAGCTGATTTTTGTTGGAACGATTTTCCGTCATCCCTTGTCAAGTTTGGTTTTGTGACAAACCGGTTTCGGCGTTCTGCCATTTTCAATGCCTAGTTTCGTTCTGGTCTGTGTCTATCCGCTGCGTTGTTTTTATAGTCCGTGGGTGCTGTGGCAGGTAATGTCAATCTATGTGTTCGTGGTAGGTAACGTTAATATGCGTGTGTGTGTGCGCGGTATTGATACGTCCGAATTGTTATCTGTCCCAAGGGTTGTTTTTGTAGGTATGTAGACATACCGCTTGTTAGCTAAGCGGTAGGTTGAGGTAGATAGAAATCGGTGATTTTTGCAGTTTGGTTCATATTTCGTTTTTGCTTGTTCATTGTTACGTGTTTCGTTGCTGTACCTGCTGGCTTGTGCTGTTTTTTGTAAACTAATTTTAAGGGTTCAAATATTTCGTCAGAGATAGTGTTGGTTTGTTCGTTTATGATCCTGCCGTCAAATGTTTTTAACTTGTATATCTCCATGTTCTCAAGTACATTAAGCCGCCGGCCTTTTCCTTGTACGTGAAGTATTCGAGCCGTTGTTTTTATGTTAGCTGGGGTGCAGTTGTTCTCGAACATGTGGTTCGCGAAATTAGATTCTGGTATTATGGTGGGTTTTCGTGTTTTTTTGTTGTAGTCCCTGATATGCTCTCGGAATCGTGTGCTTATTTTTCTTCCTGTTTGTCCTATGTAGCTGTATTGACATTCACAAGTAAGCCTATACACTCCGTGTCTGTTGAATGGGTCATCAGAATTAGTGTCGGTTCTTAGTTTTTGTCCGACGTTGTTAGATGTTCTGAATGCTGTGTTGATGTTATATCTTTTAAAGAAGTTTGCTAATTTGTACGTCGTTTTTCCAGTGTATGTCATTGCCGTCCAAACCTTTGGATTTTCCTCCACGTTTACTCTTTTTTGTGTTCCATGGCTACTTCTGAGTTTATCCACAAGTGCTTTCTTGTATCCATTATTTGCCGCTATGTTATATATTGTATAAAGCTCTCTCCAGTATGCTTCCTGTGTGAGCGGCGTTCTCTGAAGCCTATCCACTAAGTGCCTCAATGCTGCATTTTTGTGCTGTTGCGGATGGTTTGATGTAGAGTGTATTATGGTGTCCGTGGCAGTCGGTTTTATATAAATGCCGTAGTTGAACCTATTTGTTATTTTGTCAATCCCTATAGTTAGGTCCAGGTAGTTCATTATTCCATCTTTTTCTACTTCCATTGTGAACTCTATGTTGCTATGTTGCCTGTTGAGGAACTCTAGTATTTGCCCTTCGTTATCGTCATTTAGGATGCAGATGATGTCATCCACGTATCTAGCGTAGAATGCCACGCCTAACTTGGTTTTTAACTCCTGTATATATTTTCCTTCCAAGTTTTGCATGAATGTTTCCATGAGAATGGCCGATGTTGGGTTACCCATTCCTAGTCCGTTTGTCTGTCTATATATTTTGTTGTTGAACCGGAAATAGTTTTGCCGCAGCGTTGTTCTTAGCGCGTTGGTAATTTGCGCAGTTTTTACCTTATCTTCAGTTTTGTCCAGTAGTGTTTTGTTGACTATATCCATTGTATCTGTTAGTGGTATTGACGGGTATAACTCCTTTATGTCAAAGGATACGAGTTTACTGCTCCTTGTGAGTTTAACGGTCTCAAGTCTTTGTAGTAGTTCTATCGTATTGCTTATTGTGTATTCGTGCCCTAGTTTCAGAGTGTCCTTTAAAATCGTTTTTAGATGTTTCGACAGTTTATAACCCGGCGCGGACTTAAAATTAATTATAGGTCTCATCGGCGTATCCTGCTTGTGGATTTTAGGTAACGCAATGAGTGGAGGAGCAGATGGATTCATTTGTGTTAGGGTATATGCCATCCTCTCGTCTATTATTTTGGTAGCATTTTTTATAACCTCTTTAACTTCGGTCTGGTATTTATCCGTGGGGTTATCCCTAATAATGCGGCATTTCATTTCCTCGATGAGCTTCTCTGTCTTTGCTATATATTCATCCTTACTGATTAGCACCGTTGTGTTTCCTTTGTCTGCCTTCGTTGTGACGATGTTGTTATTTTTTAGCTTTCGTTGTAGCCTTTTCAATATTTTCAGCTCCTTATTTCCTTTTTGTGCTTCCTGGGCTCTTACTTCCTTGCTTATGATTTCTCTGCACATGTGCCTTGCGTGCTCCTGTTCCTCATATGGAAGAAGCGATATTGCAACCTCTGCGTCTACTATCGCTTGCTCAGTTCTTTTTGCTTCATTGCTGTCCGCGATGTTGTGCTTCAGGCCCTTCCCCAGAAGTTGCGCTTCTTCGTTGCTAATGGCCACTGTTGTTAGGTTTACGAACCTTTTGTTAAATTCGTGTGTTTGTTGACTGTTACTGTGATCGCGTCGGCCCGTTAACTTGTCCAATTTTCGGTTCAGTTTTTCATATTTGCGTTGCAGTTCGCGTTTGATTCCCGTCTCTATGTGGTCGAAGCAGTCCATCAATGCAGTCGTGGGCAAGAATCCGGACAATTGCAGATGTATCCTCAGTAGTTCGGTGTTCATCTTGTCTTTCTTAGCGTATAGGCTTTGTAATTCGAACTTTAAAAAGTCCTTTTCCGCCTTCCTGGTCGTTCTCCTACTTGCTTGGGTGTTGGTTTTTATTTTTATTCGCGCAAATTTCGGTGTAACATTCCATTCTAAACATTGCTTGTTGAACCAAATATTTGCCTTAGTCGTATGCATTTTTCGCAGTTTCCGTTCGTATTTCGTTAGTAGTCCATCCGTGTTTAAATTAAAAGCCTGACAGGCGGTAAGTGATTTATTTTGTTGTGTTGATCTTCCGACAGGGTAGTAAGCTGATTTTTGTTGGAACGATTTTCCGTCATCCCTTGTCAAGTTTGGTTTTGTGACAAACCGGTTTCGGCGTTCTGCCATTTTCAATGCCTAGTTTCGTTCTGGTCTGTGTCTATCCGCTGCGTTGTTTTTATAGTCCGTGGGTGCTGTGGCAGGTAATGTCAATCTATGTGTTCGTGGTAGGTAACGTTAATATGCGTGTGTGTGTGCGCGGTATTGATACGTCCGAATTGTTATCTGTCCCAAGGGTTGTTTTTGTAGGTATGTAGACATACCGCTTGTTAGCTAAGCGGTAGGTTGAGGTAGATAGAAATCGGTGATTTTTGCAGTTTGGTTCATATTTCGTTTTTGCTTGTTCATTGTTACGTGTTTCGTTGCTGTACCTGCTGGCTTGTGCTGTTTTTTGTAAACTAATTTTAAGGGTTCAAATATTTCGTCAGAGATAGTGTTGGTTTGTTCGTTTATGATCCTGCCGTCAAATGTTTTTAACTTGTATATCTCCATGTTCTCAAGTAGTAGTTGCAATATCGCTTCTTCCATATGAGGAACAGGAGCACGCAAGGCACATGTGCAGAGAAATCATAAGCAAGGAAGTAAGAGCCCAGGAAGCACAAAAAGGAAATAAGGAGCTGAAAATATTGAAAAGGCTACAACGAAAGCTAAAAAATAACAACATCGTCACAACGAAGGCAGACAAAGGAAACACAACGGTGCTAATCAGTAAGGATGAATATATAGCAAAGACAGAGAAGCTCATCGAGGAAATGAAATGCCGCATTATTAGGGATAACCCCACGGATAAATACCAGACCGAAGTTAAAGAGGTTATAAAAAATGCTACCAAAATAATAGACGAGAGGATGGCATATACCCTAACACAAATGAATCCATCTGCTCCTCCACTCATTGCGTTACCTAAAATCCACAAGCAGGATACGCCGATGAGACCTATAAATAATTTTAAGTCCGCGCCGGGTTATAAACTGTCGAAACATCTAAAAACAATTTTAAAGGACACTCTGAAACTAGGGCACGAATACACAATAAGCAATACGATAGAACTACTACAAAGACTTGAGACCGTTAAACTCACAAGGAGCAGTAAACTCGTATCCTTTGACATAAAGGAGTTATACCCGTCAATACCACTAACAGATACAATGGATATAGTCAACAAAACACTACTGGACAAAACTGAAGATAAGGTAAAAACTGCGCAAATTACCAACGCGCTAAGAACAACGCTGCGGCAAAACTATTTCCGGTTCAACAACAAAATATATAGACAGACAAACGGACTAGGAATGGGTAACCCAACATCGGCCATTCTCATGGAAACATTCATGCAAAACTTGGAAGGAAAATATATACAGGAGTTAAAAACCAAGTTAGGCGTGGCATTCTACGCTAGATACGTGGATGACATCATCTGCATCCTAAATGACGATAACGAAGGGCAAATACTAGAGTTCCTCAACAGGCAACATAGCAACATAGAGTTCACAATGGAAGTAGAAAAAGATGGAATAATGAACTACCTGGACCTAACTATAGGGATTGACAAAATAACAAATAGGTTCAACTACGGCATTTATAGAAAACCGACTGCCACGGACACCATAATACACTCTACATCAAACCATCCGCAACAGCACAAAAATGCAGCATTGAGGCACTTAGTGGATAGGCTTCAGAGAACGCCGCTCACACAGGAAGCATACTGGAGAGAGCTTAATACAATATATAACATAGTGGCAAATAATGGATACAAGAAAGCACTTGTGGATAAACTCAGAAGTAGCCATGGAACACAAAAAAGAGTAAACGTGGAGGAAAATCCAAAGGTTTGGACGGCAATGACATACACTGGAAAAACGACGTACAAATTAGCAAACTTCTTTAAAAGATATAACATCAACACAGCATTCAGAACATCTAACAACGTCGGACAAAAACTAAGAACCGACACTAATTCTGATGACCCATTCAACAGACACGGAGTGTATAGGCTTACTTGTGAATGTCAATACAGCTACATAGGACAAACAGGAAGAAAAATAAGCACACGATTCCGAGAGCATATCAGGGACTACAACAAAAAAACACGAAAACCCACCATAATACCAGAACCACATGTTCGAGAACAACTGCACCCCAGCTAACATAAAAACAACGGCTCGAATACTTCACGTACAAGGAAAAGGCCGGCGGCTTAATGTACTTGAGAACATGGAGATATACAAGTTAAAAACATTTGACGGCAGGATCATAAACGAACAAACCAACACTATCTCTGACGAAATATTTGAACCCTTAAAATTAGTTTACAAAAAACAGCACAAGCCAGCAGGTACAGCAACGAAACACGTAACAATGAACAAGCAAAAACGAAATATGAACCAAACTGCAAAAATCACCGATTTCTATCTACCTCAACCTACCGCTTAGCTAACAAGCGGTATGTCTACATACCTACAAAAACAACCCTTGGGACAGATAACAATTCGGACGTATCAATACCGCGCACACACACACGCATATTAACGTTACCTACCACGAACACATAGATTGACATTACCTGCCACAGCACCCACGGACTATAAAAACAACGCAGCGGATAGACACAGACCAGAACGAAACTAGGCATTGAAAATGGCAGAACGCCGAAACCGGTTTGTCACAAAACCAAACTTGACAAGGGATGACGGAAAATCGTTCCAACAAAAATCAGCTTACTACCCTGTCGGAAGATCAACACAACAAAATAAATCACTTACCGCCTGTCAGGCTTTTAATTTAAACACGGATGGACTACTAACGAAATACGAACGGAAACTGCGAAAAATGCATACGACTAAGGCAAATATTTGGTTCAACAAGCAATGTTTAGAATGGAATGTTACACCGAAATTTGCGCGAATAAAAATAAAAACCAACACCCAAGCAAGTAGGAGAACGACCAGGAAGGCGGAAAAGGACTTTTTAAAGTTCGAATTACAAAGCCTATACGCTAAGAAAGACAAGATGAACACCGAACTACGAAGGATACATCTGCAATTGTCCGGATTCTTGCCCACGACTGCATTGATGGACTGCTTCGACCACATAGAGACGGGAATCAAACGCGAACTGCAACGCAAATATGAAAAACTGAACCGAAAATTGGACCAGTTAACGGGCCGACGCGATCACAGTAACAGTCAACAAACACACGAATTTAACAAAAGGTTCGTAAACCTAACAACAGTGGCCATTAGCAACGAAGAAGCGCAACTTCTGGGGAAGGGCCTGAAGCACAACATCGCGGATAGCAATGAAGCAAAAAGAACTGAGCAAGCGATAGTAGACGCAGAGGTTGCAATATCGCTTCTTCCATATGAGGAACAGGAGCACGCAAGGCACATGTGCAGAGAAATCATAAGCAAGGAAGTAAGAGCCCAGGAAGCACAAAAAGGAAATAAGGAGCTGAAAATATTGAAAAGGCTACAACGAAAGCTAAAAAATAACAACATCGTCACAACGAAGGCAGACAAAGGAAACACAACGGTGCTAATCAGTAAGGATGAATATATAGCAAAGACAGAGAAGCTCATCGAGGAAATGAAATGCCGCATTATTAGGGATAACCCCACGGATAAATACCAGACCGAAGTTAAAGAGGTTATAAAAAATGCTACCAAAATAATAGACGAGAGGATGGCATATACCCTAACACAAATGAATCCATCTGCTCCTCCACTCATTGCGTTACCTAAAATCCACAAGCAGGATACGCCGATGAGACCTATAATTAATTTTAAGTCCGCGCCGGGTTATAAACTGTCGAAACATCTAAAAACGATTTTAAAGGACACTCTGAAACTAGGGCACGAATACACAATAAGCAATACGATAGAACTACTACAAAGACTTGAGACCGTTAAACTCACAAGGAGCAGTAAACTCGTATCCTTTGACATAAAGGAGTTATACCCGTCAATACCACTAACAGATACAATGGATATAGTCAACAAAACACTACTGGACAAAACTGAAGATAAGGTAAAAACTGCGCAAATTACCAACGCGCTAAGAACAACGCTGCGGCAAAACTATTTCCGGTTCAACAACAAAATATATAGACAGACAAACGGACTAGGAATGGGTAACCCAACATCGGCCATTCTCATGGAAACATTCATGCAAAACTTGGAAGGAAAATATATACAGGAGTTAAAAACCAAGTTAGGCGTGGCATTCTACGCTAGATACGTGGATGACATCATCTGCATCCTAAATGACGATAACGAAGGGCAAATACTAGAGTTCCTCAACAGGCAACATAGCAACATAGAGTTCACAATGGAAGTAGAAAAAGATGGAATAATGAACTACCTGGACCTAACTATAGGGATTGACAAAATAACAAATAGGTTCAACTACGGCATTTATAGAAAACCGACTGCCACGGACACCATAATACACTCTACATCAAACCATCCGCAACAGCACAAAAATGCAGCATTGAGGCACTTAGTGGATAGGCTTCAGAGAACGCCGCTCACACAGGAAGCATACTGGAGAGAGCTTAATACAATATATAACATAGCGGCAAATAATGGATACAAGAAAGCACTTGTGGATAAACTCAGAAGTAGCCATGGAACACAAAAAAGAGTAAACGTGGAGGAAAATCCAAAGGTTTGGACGGCAATGACATACACTGGAAAAACGACGTACAAATTAGCAAACTTCTTTAAAAGATATAACATCAACACAGCATTCAGAACATCTAACAACGTCGGACAAAAACTAAGAACCGACACTAATTCTGATGACCCATTCAACAGACACGGAGTGTATAGGCTTACTTGTGAATGTCAATACAGCTACATAGGACAAACAGGAAGAAAAATAAGCACACGATTCCGAGAGCATATCAGGGACTACAACAAAAAAACACGAAAACCCACCATAATACCAGAATCTAATTTCGCGAACCACATGTTCGAGAACAACTGCACCCCAGCTAACATAAAAACAACGGCTCGAATACTTCACGTACAAGGAAAAGGCCGGCGGCTTAATGTACTTGAGAACATGGAGATATACAAGTTAAAAACATTTGACGGCAGGATCATAAACGAACAAACCAACACTATCTCTGACGAAATATTTGAACCCTTAAAATTAGTTTACAAAAAACAGCACAAGCCAGCAGGTACAGCAACGAAACACGTAACAATGAACAAGCAAAAACGAAATATGAACCAAACTGCAAAAATCACCGATTTCTATCTACCTCAACCTACCGCTTAGCTAACAAGCGGTATGTCTACATACCTACAAAAACAACCCTTGGGACAGATAACAATTCGGACGTATCAATACCGCGCACACACACACGCATATTAACGTTACCTACCACGAACACATAGATTGACATTACCTGCCACAGCACCCACGGACTATAAAAACAACGCAGCGGATAGACACAGACCAGAACGAAACTAGGCATTGAAAATGGCAGAACGCCGAAACCGGTTTGTCACAAAACCAAACTTGACAAGGGATGACGGAAAATCGTTCCAACAAAAATCAGCTTACTACCCTGTCGGAAGATCAACACAACAAAATAAATCACTTACCGCCTGTCAGGCTTTTAATTTAAACACGGATGGACTACTAACGAAATACGAACGGAAACTGCGAAAAATGCATACGACTAAGGCAAATATTTGGTTCAACAAGCAATGTTTAGAATGGAATGTTACACCGAAATTTGCGCGAATAAAAATAAAAACCAACACCCAAGCAAGTAGGAGAACGACCAGGAAGGCGGAAAAGGACTTTTTAAAGTTCGAATTACAAAGCCTATACGCTAAGAAAGACAAGATGAACACCGAACTACTGAGGATACATCTGCAATTGTCCGGATTCTTGCCCACGACTGCATTGATGGACTGCTTCGACCACATAGAGACGGGAATCAAACGCGAACTGCAACGCAAATATGAAAAACTGAACCGAAAATTGGACCAGTTAACGGGCCGACGCGATCACAGTAACAGTCAACAAACACACGAATTTAACAAAAGGTTCGTAAACCTAACAACAGTGGCCATTAGCAACGAAGAAGCGCAACTTCTGGGGAAGGGCCTGAAGCACAACATCGCGGATAGCAATGAAGCAAAAAGAACTGAGCAAGCGATAGTAGACGCAGAGGTTGCAATATCGCTTCTTCCATATGAGGAACAGGAGCACGCAAGGCACATGTGCAGAGAAATCATAAGCAAGGAAGTAAGAGCCCAGGAAGCACAAAAAGGAAATAAGGAGCTGAAAATATTGAAAAGGCTACAACGAAAGCTAAAAAATAACAACATCGTCACAACGAAGGCAGACAAAGGAAACACAACGGTGCTAATCAGTAAGGATGAATATATAGCAAAGACAGAGAAGCTCATCGAGGAAATGAAATGCCGCATTATTAGGGATAACCCCACGGATAAATACCAGACCGAAGTTAAAGAGGTTATAAAAAATGCTACCAAAATAATAGACGAGAGGATGGCATATACCCTAACACAAATGAATCCATCTGCTCCTCCACTCATTGCGTTACCTAAAATCCACAAGCAGGATACGCCGATGAGACCTATAATTAATTTTAAGTCCGCGCCGGGTTATAAACTGTCGAAACATCTAAAAACGATTTTAAAGGACACTCTGAAACTAGGGCACGAATACACAATAAGCAATACGATAGAACTACTACAAAGACTTGAGACCGTTAAACTCACAAGGAGCAGTAAACTCGTATCCTTTGACATAAAGGAGTTATACCCGTCAATACCACTAACAGATACAATGGATATAGTCAACAAAACACTACTGGACAAAACTGAAGATAAGGTAAAAACTGCGCAAATTACCAACGCGCTAAGAACAACGCTGCGGCAAAACTATTTCCGGTTCAACAACAAAATATATAGACAGACAAACGGACTAGGAATGGGTAACCCAACATCGGCCATTCTCATGGAAACATTCATGCAAAACTTGGAAGGAAAATATATACAGGAGTTAAAAACCAAGTTAGGCGTGGCATTCTACGCTAGATACGTGGATGACATCATCTGCATCCTAAATGACGATAACGAAGGGCAAATACTAGAGTTCCTCAACAGGCAACATAGCAACATAGAGTTCACAATGGAAGTAGAAAAAGATGGAATAATAAACTACCTGGACCTAACTATAGGGATTGACAAAATAACAAATAGGTTCAACTACGGCATTTATAGAAAACCGACTGCCACGGACACCATAATACACTCTACATCAAACCATCCGCAACAGCACAAAAATGCAGCATTGAGGCACTTAGTGGATAGGCTTCAGAGAACGCCGCTCACACAGGAAGCATACTGGAGAGAGCTTAATACAATATATAACATAGCGGCAAATAATGGATACAAGAAAGCACTTGTGGATAAACTCAGAAGTAGCCATGGAACACAAAAAAGAGTAAACGTGGAGGAAAATCCAAAGGTTTGGACGGCAATGACATACACTGGAAAAACGACGTACAAATTAGCAAACTTCTTTAAAAGATATAACATCAACACAGCATTCAGAACATCTAACAACGTCGGACAAAAACTAAGAACCGACACTAATTCTGATGACCCATTCAACAGACACGGAGTGTATAGGCTTACTTGTGAATGTCAATACAGCTACATAGGACAAACAGGAAGAAAAATAAGCACACGATTCCGAGAGCATATCAGGGACTACAACAAAAAAACACGAAAACCCACCATAATACCAGAATCTAATTTCGCGAACCACATGTTCGAGAACAACTGCACCTCAGCTAACATAAAAACAACGGCTCGAATACTTCACGTACAAGGAAAAGGCCGGCGGCTTAATGTACTTGAGAACATGGAGATATACAAGTTAAAAACATTTGACGGCAGGATCATAAACGAACAAACCAACACTATCTCTGACGAAATATTTGAACCCTTAAAATTAGTTTACAAAAAACAGCACAAGCCAGCAGGTACAGCAACGAAACACGTAACAATGAACAAGCAAAAACGAAATATGAACCAAACTGCAAAAATCACCGATTTCTATCTACCTCAACCTACCGCTTAGCTAACAAGCGGTATGTCTACATACCTACAAAAACAACCCTTGGGACAGATAACAATTCGGACGTATCAATACCGCGCACACACACACGCATATTAACGTTACCTACCACGAACACATAGATTGACATTACCTGCCACAGCACCCACGGACTATAAAAACAACGCAGCGGATAGACACAGACCAGAACGAAACTAGGCATTGAAAATGGCAGAACGCCGAAACCGGTTTGTCACAAAACCAAACTTGACAAGGGATGACGGAAAATCGTTCCAACAAAAATCAGCTTACTACCCTGTCGGAAGATCAACACAACAAAATAAATCACTTACCGCCTGTCAGGCTTTTAATTTAAACACGGATGGACTACTAACGAAATACGAACGGAAACTGCGAAAAATGCATACGACTAAGGCAAATATTTGGTTCAACAAGCAATGTTTAGAATGGAATGTTACACCGAAATTTGCGCGAATAAAAATAAAAACCAACACCCAAGCAAGTAGGAGAACGACCAGGAAGGCGGAAAAGGACTTTTTAAAGTTCGAATTACAAAGCCTATACGCTAAGAAAGACAAGATGAACACCGAACTACTGAGGATACATCTGCAATTGTCCGGATTCTTGCCCACGACTGCATTGATGGACTGCTTCGACCACATAGAGACGGGAATCAAACGCGAACTGCAACGCAAATATGAAAAACTGAACCGAAAATTGGACCAGTTAACGGGCCGACGCGATCACAGTAACAGTCAACAAACACACGAATTTAACAAAAGGTTCGTAAACCTAACAACAGTGGCCATTAGCAACGAAGAAGCGCAACTTCTGGGGAAGGGCCTGAAGCACAACATCGCGGATAGCAATGAAGCAAAAAGAACTGAGCAAGCGATAGTAGACGCAGAGGTTGCAATATCGCTTCTTCCATATGAGGAACAGGAGCACGCAAGGCACATGTGCAGAGAAATCATAAGCAAGGAAGTAAGAGCCCAGGAAGCACAAAAAGGAAATAAGGAGCTGAAAATATTGAAAAGGCTACAACGAAAGCTAAAAAATAACAACATCGTCACAACGAAGGCAGACAAAGGAAACACAACGGTGCTAATCAGTAAGGATGAATATATAGCAAAGACAGAGAAGCTCATCGAGGAAATGAAATGCCGCATTATTAGGGATAACCCCACGGATAAATACCAGACCGAAGTTAAAGAGGTTATAAAAAATGCTACCAAAATAATAGACGAGAGGATGGCATATACCCTAACACAAATGAATCCATCTGCTCCTCCACTCATTGCGTTACCTAAAATCCACAAGCAGGATACGCCGATGAGACCTATAATTAATTTTAAGTCCGCGCCGGGTTATAAACTGTCGAAACATCTAAAAACGATTTTAAAGGACACTCTGAAACTAGGGCACAAATACACAATAAGCAATACGATAGAACTACTACAAAGACTTGAGACCGTTAAACTCACAAGGAGCAGTAAACTCGTATCCTTTGACATAAAGGAGTTATACCCGTCAATACCACTAACAGATACAATGGATATAGTCAACAAAACACTACTGGACAAAACTGAAGATAAGGTAAAAACTGCGCAAATTACCAACGCGCTAAGAACAACGCTGCGGCAAAACTATTTCCGGTTCAACAACAAAATATATAGACAGACAAACGGACTAGGAATGGGTAACCCAACATCGGCCATTCTCATGGAAACATTCATGCAAAACTTGGAAGGAAAATATATACAGGAGTTAAAAACCAAGTTAGGCGTGGCATTCTACGCTAGATACGTGGATGACATCATCTGCATCCTAAATGACGATAACGAAGGGCAAATACTAGAGTTCCTCAACAGGCAACATAGCAACATAGAGTTCACAATGGAAGTAGAAAAAGATGGAATAATGAACTACCTGGACCTAACTATAGGGATTGACAAAATAACAAATAGGTTCAACTACGGCATTTATAGAAAACCGACTGCCACGGACACCATAATACACTCTACATCAAACCATCCGCAACAGCACAAAAATGCAGCATTGAGGCACTTAGTGGATAGGCTTCAGAGAACGCCGCTCACACAGGAAGCATACTGGAGAGAGCTTAATACAATATATAACATAGCGGCAAATAATGGATACAAGAAAGCACTTGTGGATAAACTCAGAAGTAGCCATGGAACACAAAAAAGAGTAAACGTGGAGGAAAATCCAAAGGTTTGGACGGCAATGACATACACTGGAAAAACGACGTACAAATTAGCAAACTTCTTTAAAAGATATAACATCAACACAGCATTCAGAACATCTAACAACGTCGGACAAAAACTAAGAACCGACACTAATTCTGATGACCCATTCAACAGACACGGAGTGTATAGGCTTACTTGTGAATGTCAATACAGCTACATAGGACAAACAGGAAGAAAAATAAGCACACGATTCCGAGAGCATATCAGGGACTACAACACAAAAACACGAAAACCCACCATAATACCAGAATCTAATTTCGCGAACCACATGTTCGAGAACAACTGCACCTCAGCTAACATAAAAACAACGGCTCGAATACTTCACGTACAAGGAAAAGGCCGGCGGCTTAATGTACTTGAGAACATGGAGATATACAAGTTAAAAACATTTGACGGCAGGATCATAAACGAACAAACCAACACTATCTCTGACGAAATATTTGAACCCTTAAAATTAGTTTACAAAAAACAGCACAAGCCAGCAGGTACAGCAACGAAACACGTAACAATGAACAAGCAAAAACGAAATATGAACCAAACTGCAAAAATCACCGATTTCTATCTACCTCAACCTACCGCTTAGCTAACAAGCGGTATGTCTACATACCTACAAAAACAACCCTTGGGACAGATAACAATTCGGACGTATCAATACCGCGCACACACACACGCATATTAACGTTACCTACCACGAACACATAGATTGACATTACCTGCCACAGCACCCACGGACTATAAAAACAACGCAGCGGATAGACACAGACCAGAACGAAACTAGGCATTGAAAATGGCAGAACGCCGAAACCGGTTTGTCACAAAACCAAACTTGACAAGGGATGACGGAAAATCGTTCCAACAAAAATCGACTCAATATCCATATTAACGTCGAAATTTGTTGTGTTATCATCATTTATTGTTGTAATAGAGATATTTTTGTTGATTGATTCTTCTGTTAACTTCTCATTTGAGTTTGGGACTGTATAATTTTCAGTTTGTGTTTTGGATTCTTCGGTTGTTTGTTTTGTATTAACTGTGTTTTCTTCTTTTTTACTTTGCGTTGTAATGTTAGTATTCTTTGTAGAAAGAGTAGGCTCAGCTTGTTTAGATGGGATATTATGTATATTGTTATTGTTTTCAGGGCTTATGCGTTCACGCTGGGGAACTGAGAGCGCATTAGCAAATATGAATGTTGAGTTTGAATGAAATGAATTGTTTTTATATTTCTCGCGCGGTTCTCGCAAAGAGCACCTTTGTTGTGTTTTTATTTTTAAAATTTCTTTATGCTGTTTATATTTAGGGCAATCCCTTGAAGATGCTGCGTGTTTTTCTGAGCAGTTTGCACATAATGTGCGCTTGCAATTTTCAGGGGAATGGGGAGGTAAGTTGCAGTTAACGCGACTAGGCTCACTTTTGCAATGCTTAGTAGTGTGACCCAAGAGCTGACATGACTTGCATCTCATGGGATTGGGGAAGTATTCTCTTATATTGAAAGAGAACCATGAAACGTCGATTCTGCTCGGTAATTTGTGACAGTCGAATGATAATAACACTGCACCGGTGGGTACTAGTGAGCCATTGACCATCTTTTTAAATTTATACACATCTGTCACGTTTTGCGTTTCAAGCTCTTTAATTATTTCTTGTTCGGGTATGTTGTTTAGGCATGGGGCAAAAACTGTACCTTTCACTGTGTTTAGGTTAGTGTGTAGTTTACATGTAATTGCACACACTCCCGGTAGCTCTTTAGTACGAATAAAACGTTCAGCCACCGCTTTGGATTTTACCAGCAACAACAAATTGCCATCTCTTATGGGTTGAATTTTAATAATCTCTTTGCTAATTGTATTAAGAGCTCGGTTAACTATGAAGCAAGAGTAATCAGATAAAGTTTTGTTCTGCACATTTGCTGACACAACTATATATTTTGGTGATTGTTCTGGCACTACTGGTAGTTCAGAAAAATTTATTTTTTGTGTGAGTTTTCTTTTTTTCACTTTTGGGTTGGTTGCTAACAGGGCAAACCTATTATTACCCAGGTTAGGTGGCCCTGGGGCCATGGTGGTAAAATATGCACACGAATTTAACAAAAGGTTCGTAAACCTAACAACAGTGGCCATTAGCAACGAAGAAGCGCAACTTCTGGGGAAGGGCCTGAAGCACAACATCGCGGATAGCAATGAAGCAAAAAGAACTGAGCAAGCGATAGTAGACGCAGAGGTTGCAATATCGCTTCTTCCATATGAGGAACAGGAGCACGCAAGGCACATGTGCAGAGAAATCATAAGCAAGGAAGTAAGAGCCCAGGAAGCACAAAAAGGAAATAAGGAGCTGAAAATATTGAAAAGGCTACAACGAAAGCTAAAAAATAACAACATCGTCACAACGAAGGCAGACAAAGGAAACACAACGGTGCTAATCAGTAAGGATGAATATATAGCAAAGACAGAGAAGCTCATCGAGGAAATGAAATGCCGCATTATTAGGGATAACCCCACGGATAAATACCAGACCGAAGTTAAAGAGGTTATAAAAAATGCTACCAAAATAATAGACGAGAGGATGGCATATACCCTAACACAAATGAATCCATCTGCTCCTCCACTCATTGCGTTACCTAAAATCCACAAGCAGGATACGCCGATGAGACCTATAATTAATTTTAAGTCCGCGCCGGGTTATAAACTGTCGAAACATCTAAAAACGATTTTAAAGGACACTCTGAAACTAGGGCACGAATACACAATAAGCAATACGATAGAACTACTACAAAGACTTGAGACCGTTAAACTCACAAGGAGCAGTAAACTCGTATCCTTTGACATAAAGGACTTATACCCGTCAATACCACTAACAGATACAATGGATATAGTCAACAAAACACTACTGGACAAAACTGAAGATAAGGTAAAAACTGCGCAAATTACCAACGCGCTAAGAACAACGCTGCGGCAAAACTATTTCCGGTTCAACAACAAAATATATAGACAGACAAACGGACTAGGAATGGGTAACCCAACATCGGCCATTCTCATGGAAACATTCATGCAAAACTTGGAAGGAAAATATATACAGGAGTTAAAAACCAAGTTAGGCGTGGCATTCTACGCTAGATACGTGGATGACATCATCTGCATCCTAAATGACGATAACGAAGGGCAAATACTAGAGTTCCTCAACAGGCAACATAGCAACATAGAGTTCACAATGGAAGTAGAAAAAGATGGAATAATGAACTACCTGGACCTAACTATAGGGATTGACAAAATAACAAATAGGTTCAACTACGGCATTTATAGAAAACCGACTGCCACGGACACCATAATACACTCTACATCAAACCATCCGCAACAGCACAAAAATGCAGCATTGAGGCACTTAGTGGATAGGCTTCAGAGAACGCCGCTCACACAGGAAGCATACTGGAGAGAGCTTAATACAATATATAACATAGCGGCAAATAATGGATACAAGAAAGCACTTGTGGATAAACTCAGAAGTAGCCATGGAACACAAAAAAGAGTAAACGTGGAGGAAAATCCAAAGGTTTGGACGGCAATGACATACACTGGAAAAACGACGTACAAATTAGCAAACTTCTTTAAAAGATATAACATCAACACAGCATTCAGAACATCTAACAACGTCGGACAAAAACTAAGAACCGACACTAATTCTGATGACCCATTCAACAGACACGGAGTGTATAGGCTTACTTGTGAATGTCAATACAGCTACATAGGACAAACAGGAAGAAAAATAAGCACACGATTCCGAGAGCATATCAGGGACTACAACAAAAAAACACGAAAACCCACCATAATACCAGAATCTAATTTCGCGAACCACATGTTCGAGAACAACTGCACCTCAGCTAACATAAAAACAACGGCTCGAATACTTCACGTACAAGGAAAAGGCCGGCGGCTTAATGTACTTGAGAACATGGAGATATACAAGTTAAAAACATTTGACGGCAGGATCATAAACGAACAAACCAACACTATCTCTGACGAAATATTTGAACCCTTAAAATTAGTTTACAAAAAACAGCACAAGCCAGCAGGTACAGCAACGAAACACGTAACAATGAACAAGCAAAAACGAAATATGAACCAAACTGCAAAAATCACCGATTTCTATCTACCTCAACCTACCGCTTAGCTAACAAGCGGTATGTCTACATACCTACAAAAACAACCCTTGGGACAGATAACAATTCGGACGTATCAATACCGCGCACACACACACGCATATTAACGTTACCTACCACGAACACATAGATTGACATTACCTGCCACAGCACCCACGGACTATAAAAACAACGCAGCGGATAGACACAGACCAGAACGAAACTAGGCATTGAAAATGGCAGAACGCCGAAACCGGTTTGTCACAAAACCAAACTTGACAAGGGATGACGGAAAATCGTTCCAACAAAAATCGACTCAATATCCATATTAACGTCGAAATTTGTTGTGTTATCATCATTTATTGTTGTAATAGAGATATTTTTGTTGATTGATTCTTCTGTTAACTTCTCATTTGAGTTTGGGACTGTATAATTTTCAGTTTGTGTTTTGGATTCTTCGGTTGTTTGTTTTGTATTAACTGTGTTTTCTTCTTTTTTACTTTGCGTTGTAATGTTAGTATTCTTTGTAGAAAGAGTAGGCTCAGCTTGTTTAGATGGGATATTATGTATATTGTTATTGTTTTCAGGGCTTATGCGTTCACGCTGGGGAACTGAGAGCGCATTAGCAAATATGAATGTTGAGTTTGAATGAAATGAATTGTTTTTATATTTCTCGCGCGGTTCTCGCAAAGAGCACCTTTGTTGTGTTTTTATTTTTAAAATTTCTTTATGCTGTTTATATTTAGGGCAATCCCTTGAAGATGCTGCGTGTTTTTCTGAGCAGTTTGCACATAATGTGCGCTTGCAATTTTCAGGGGAATGGGGAGGTAAGTTGCAGTTAACGCGACTAGGCTCACTTTTGCAATGCTTAGTAGTGTGACCCAAGAGCTGACATGACTTGCATCTCATGGGATTGGGGAAGTATTCTCTTATATTGAAAGAGAACCATGAAACGTCGATTCTGCTCGGTAATTTGTGACAGTCGAATGATAATAACACTGCACCGGTGGGTACTAGTGAGCCATTGACCATCTTTTTAAATTTATACACATCTGTCACGTTTTGCGTTTCAAGCTCTTTAATTATTTCTTGTTCGGGTATGTTGTTTAGGCATGGGGCAAAAACTGTACCTTTCACTGTGTTTAGGTTAGTGTGTAGTTTACATGTAATTGCACACACTCCCGGTAGCTCTTTAGTACGAATAAAACGTTCAGCCACCGCTTTGGATTTTACCAGCAACAACAAATTGCCATCTCTTATGGGTTGAATTTTAATAATCTCTTTGCTAATTGTATTAAGAGCTCGGTTAACTATGAAGCAAGAGTAATCAGATAAAGTTTTGTTCTGCACATTTGCTGACACAACTATATATTTTGGTGATTGTTCTGGCACTACTGGTAGTTCAGAAAAATTTATTTTTTGTGTGAGTTTTCTTTTTTTCACTTTTGGGTTGGTTGCTAACAGGGCAAACCTATTATTACCCAGGTTAGGTGGCCCTGGGGCCATGGTGGTAAAATATGCACTTAGCAGAAATTTATTAAGTGATGTGTACAAAAACAAGTGATTAAATATAACTCGGAAAAACGTGTTTTTCACTAAGAGAATTTATCAGTTTGGAACAACTCCGCGCTTAGTAGTCTACGTGTTTTCTCTATGAGAGTAAGAAGACGACTGGCTTTATATTTTATGAGATTGTTATCCATATCACGTTTATTAGTGAGCACTCATTTCGTTTTTAAGGTTTTACGCCCCCCTCATCAAACTTTAGGTGTTATTTTAACGACTCCATTTCGCTCTTCATCGCCTCCATTCTTCAGCGTCAGTTCGATTCATGGCTTCTGCTATAAGTGGATAAATTTCTTCGTTAATACATGTTAAATAACTTACCCTTTTATAACGTTGAATTGGTTTCAGTGTTTTAGCCGGCCGTCGTGGTGTTTGATAACCATCCACTTCTACAGATGATTTAAGTTCGATAAACGTGTTTAAAACTCCAGATTTTTAATATAAAAAATAAATAAAAACACTCTTTGAAAAATCAATAATATAATTTAATAAATACTTAGCACCTCCAATTCATAGACTAAATCGGAATGGATTAATTACAGTAACTCGCTCGTATGGGTCTGGCATATTTCGCAGTTTAGCAATCCGATTTTTCGATTTGAAAA
The DNA here is from genome assembly GCA_949987695.1 of Merzomyia westermanni. NCBI lineage: Eukaryota > Metazoa > Arthropoda > Insecta > Diptera > Tephritidae > Merzomyia > Merzomyia westermanni. Next base: position 122,210,049 of record OX465290.1, read on the forward strand.
TTTTATCCCAGTTACCACTCCGTTACGCATTTTGCATAAACTTTAATTCAGGTGACCAAATCTCATATGCCATGTAATTGCGTCATTTTCTTCTTTGTAAGATAGCATACACGCTTCACCCTGCGCTGTAAACTCCACCTTCAGGCTTACGGTTGCAAACTCAACCAGATCTTGATCATAAATGGATCATCCATATATGGTAAAAACAATTGTATTACACTTTTGCACAGTTTTGAATACCGACAACAAATTTGCCGACAGTTCTGGGACGTGCAAAACATTAGAAATATTCATTGCCCAAAATCATTTTTGATTTGTCTTCGCAATTTACCTTAATTTTTTCATCATTTGCTATCGAAATTTCCTTCACATTCGATGAAGTACAATCATACAAAAAAATTTACATAAAAGTAAATGAACAACAATTGGTAAGTAAAAACACGATTGACATATTTAAAAAATTAATTAAAAAAATAACCACTATTTATTTTTGTATTAGGGAAACAAATTGTCCTTCTGGCACTGCGCTACGTTTTCTAGCTGTTGTAGCGGGCTTCTGCCAGCAATCATGTAAAGATTTTACAAATACACTGAATTGTTTCACATAATTTAGTACTTACGCATTGAAGGTGTTCTATTTTCCCCTTTTCTATCCATCAATATTAAAATTTATTTTATTTTTTAAGATAAAAAAAAATATTAATTTTATTTCAGTACGAGTTTGACAGGGAATTCTTTGAGTTTACAAATTTTTACTAGCAAGAAATTTACCAGTAAAGATTAGTAAGTTTATCAAATTCTTACGCTGTCGATTTGTTTTTCTCTTACAAATTTTTTGGAGTTAATGAACACTTGACAGAAAAAGTTAGTAAGAATTTGTAACTTCCAGTAATAATTTTTTGTTATTGAACATACCTTCTGTATCGCGATACGAAAGGCAATGCCATGCGAAAACCAAATGCGGTTCGATAATCAAGTGGCACTCTGTATTGCTTTCTCTCTTTGCGAACGATGTTGCCTACTTTAGCTTTTGGTTTTTTTTTCATGTTGGGGTAGGCATTACTGTCAGAAATACCAACGAAAACGAAACATAGAAAAAAAATCTGGCGCTTACATTTATTTAGAAATTTCAAGTTTTTGCAAACAAATAAATGAAATAATAGGTTTGTTCATTTACTTTTCCAGTAAATACTTTAAATAAGAGTTTTACTATAAAATAAAGAGTAATTTCATTCGAAAAGAAAATTTTCACATAAAAGTAAATGAACAACAATTGGTAAGTAAAAAAACGATTGACATATTTCAAAAATTAATTAAAAAAATAACCAACAAATTGTCCTTCTGGCACTGCGCTACGTTTTCTAGGTGTTATAGCGTCCTTCTGCCAGCAAGCATGTGAAGATTTTACAAATAAACTGAATGTTATCACATAATTCAGTTCGAGTTTGACAGCGAATTCTTTGAGTTTAAAAAAGTTTACTAGCAAGAAATTTACCAGTAAAGATTAGTAAGTCTCTCAAACTCTTACGCTAAACTTCTATTAGCTAAAATATTATTCTCTCTTCTTTAAATGGTCGTCTAACCGCTCGGGCGATTTTGACCGTCCAACATAGCTCGCCAGTCGTTTCTTCGTTGCGCCAACTGGCGCCAATTGGAAACACCGCGGGATCGCAAATCGGTCTCCACTTAGTCCTTCCATCGGAGTGGTGGTCTCCCTCTTCCTCTGCTTCCACCGGCGGGTGCCGATAAAAATACCTTCTGGGCTGGAGCGTCTTCGCTCATTCGCACTACGTTGCCTAGCCAGCGAAGCCGATGTGTTTTAATTCGCTGAACTATGTCGTCGTCTGCGTAAAGTTCATACAGCTCATCATTACATCTTCTTCGGTACTCGCCGTCGCCAACGCGTAGAGGTCCACAAATCTTTCGAAGAACCTTTCTCTCGAATACTCCCAGAGCCGCCTCATCAGATGTTGTTAGTGTCCACGCTTCTGCACCATATAGCAGGATGGGTGCGATGAGTGACTTGTAGAGTGTTATTATCGACAACACTCCCCAAAAAACTTCGGGGAGTGTTTTTGTCGTTACCACAACACAACAACACTGGAGTTAGAAAAACCCCCACTGTATATAAAATAGAGAGTTCGTGAACCAGCAAATCCCTGGGACTCCTTTCACCGCTGGACAATGCCTCAGCTGGCTACAAGCCTACCGAAATTGTCGCCTTTTGATACTTTCCGCCCGCAGACGTACAGTTATTTTACACTAGAAAATCATAATCCTAGGTTTTTACATTATTTAGTGTAGCCCTTATATATATATATATCTTACATTATATGTACTATTTCTTAAATATGATGTTGTTGTTGTTATTAGCAGTGCTTCGCCCTGCCTAATGGGCACGATCACTCTGAGAATCGTCATCAAGCTCTTCTAACGGGAGTCTTAAATAAATATGGTGTTATCCCTTTCACCTGGAATGCCCCCTTCGCCTGCTATCATCGGTTTGCACATATTGATGCTAGCGCTTCTAGGATCAGCTGGCCATATATGCATAACTATGTGTGACGTATGTTCTACGTTCTTTGGCGCTGGTATATTTGCTGCATTCCCATCGTTTATGCCGTTTTGCTGTAATAACAATGCCTTTTTTCCCCTCTGCTTTGTGTGATGTCCGCTTGCATTGCGTGTACGAACTCTTGTATACTTATTTGTTAGTCCTCCCTATATGTAAGTTTTTATGTTCCCATATTAGTAATGCTAAATGTTGCTGTTATTGCCATAGTAGTTGGCGCTGCGAATCTGAAACAATTATGTGTGGGCAAGTACCACTGCTTGGAATAACGTATGGTTGTTTGTGCATTGTTAGCGACACACATATGTTGCCTAGTGCATTAATATGTATGTATGTACTATGCCTAATATACAAGGTGGCGCAAAAGTAATCCTCCTATCAGAAAATGCTATAAATTTTGCGATTGGCCCCTAAAGTCAGTTCTGTTTTGACATTTGTGTAGTAAACACATGCGAAATACACGTTAATAAACAATGTTACGCTACACTGATCCAGAACGCAGAATATTGCTGACTATTTATTTGACCAATAATCGGTCGGTGAAAAACGGTTACTGCGCAAAAGTAATCCTCCTATCAGAAAATGCTATAAACTTTGCGATTGGCCCCTAAAGTCAGTTCTGTTTTGACATTTGTGTAGTAAACACATGCGAAATACACGTTAATAAACAATGTTACGCTACACTGCTCCAGAACGCGGAATATTGCTGACTATTTATTTGACCAATAATCGGTCGGGGCCAAACGGTTACTGTGAATGGTGAGCGCTACAGAGCAATGATCTACGAGTTCTTTTTGCCGCAACTTGATGAATTGGGATTGGAAAACATGTGGTTCCAACAAGACGGTGCAACAGCACACACTGCACGTGCCACAACCGATATGCTGAACATCGGAAGCTTACTTTTGCGCCACCTTGTATTAAAGTGTACATTAGATTTTAATAAAAATTTACACCGTCGAAATACAATTGGCATATAATATAATTTCAGAATACAAATAATTTTGTTTTAATGTGTATGTATTTCAGTAAATATGCACGTTATGTGTGCGTAATGTGCATGCTCCAAAACCGGTGGTTTTGGGTCCTCACACTCTCCCTTCACCTGCCGCAATGAGAGTTACCGTTACAAGGCCCGTCCTCGTTATCCTCATTCTATACTTATCTACGTTCTGGTCATCTTCCTTCGTCTCGCTCGCGCCTCTTTGAAGTGCGTCTCTATGTCTGCCACCAAAGTACTTGGGAGGGGGTCGACTCCTGTTCGGTTCGTCCAGGTAGTTGTTGATGACCCTTGAAGCCACCGCTCGATCTCGCAGACCACGTCCTGCGAATCCCCTGCGTTGTTATCCCCGGCTTTGTCGTTGTTATCACTCGGTGTCCCCAGAAGCATGGCGTTGCTTGCGGTGAGTCTTAAAACATCGCTCCGCTCGGTCGGGGCCCGCCTTCGATAGCCTCGTATACATACCGCTTGGCCGTTGCCGCGTCTGACTCCCCGGGAGTGATGCCGCCGTTGTATATGCGTATTCTCAGACTAATGTTCCTCTTGTACTCCATGCTTCCTCGCCCCCTAACTGATTGACATCTCACCCTGCCTCGCCGGAGGCTCGCTGCAACTCGCCTCACTCTCGGAGGATATCGAGATTGGTGTCGCTTCTCGTACCATCTCGTTGTGGTCATTGTACGCATAGCTGTAGCCATACTCTGTCCCTGTCTCGTACTCCGAGCTTCGTATTGACTCACCTTCGTCCAGGTGCCCAAACTCCTTCGTGCACTGGCTGTCTTCATCGCTGGCGTAATCGTCACGCATCTCCTTGGTGGGCGCTAAGCCCGTCGTATTGTTGCTGCTTTCGCTGTTGCTGGTCAATTCTCGCTTGATTCGTAGGCGGAGGGAACCATCTCCGGCACTTTCTGCGGTATAACGTTCAATAGCGGGTTTTTCATGACTTATTACTTTTTGGTTTATTTGCCCGTCGGCACCTCATATTCATACTAGTCCTGGTCGATCTTCGAACTGTACTTTTCTCGGCAGCACGCATCTTAAAATTTTCTTCTACGCTTTGCTGTTCGGTTGCTTGTAGGATGATTCCAATTCACATGCTTTGGCGTGTTTTGTTGGTACGATATGGTTGACGTTCCAGTGGGGGTAGTGTATGCAAATTTCTAGTGCCTGTGTATACCAAGGTGTGAATGTTCGTTGGCTTCTGATAACTTCCCTGATGGGGGTTGCAACTGATGTTCACTTCGCTTCATGCCGAAATAGCAATTGCTTCGAGTCTGTAACGCTCCTCAATACTTTCCGTGCCGTTTTCTATCGCCATTTCTGACGAATTAATCACTAATTAAATAACTTTGTTGATTGGTTATGCTGTTGGGTTATTCTATCGCCATTCGCATCCCTCTCTCTATAGATGGGGCTTGCCCGTGTGCTTCTGCTATGTGCCCCTCGCTCTGATTACGGGCTACCACTTGTTGGTTTACGGGCCACTCGTAGCTAGATGCGATAGCGCCAGTGAGCCGCATATGGCAAACGCGTCTCATCCTACCCGGCCGTGTTCAACCGCGACTTGAGCTGCTCGTGAAGTCGGTGCGTCTGGTGTTGCTGGTGCGTGTGGTGTACATGCGCGGCATTGGTGTCGGCGTGCGTTGCGTACATGCTGTCGTAGTTGGTCGTCTGGTTTGTTCACTGATGGAAACCTTGGTGAAGCACCCATTCGTGGCTTTACGAGAAGCTTTCTGCTCAGAAACCGATGCTCGCTGCTGTTTGCGCCGTACCATCTCGTAAACCTCCTCCATCTTTGCTGACGTTACCCTTAGAGTCACTTTCTCTTCGCCTGTGCGAAACGTTTGCTCATCGCAGAGTCATTCGGGATTCTCGGTTCCCTAACCTGTTCTATTAATGCTGGACTGTATCCTGTTGACTCGTATTCGCTCGTACTCAGTGCTAGTGTCATCTCTGGCAACAACTCATCCCAAACTCAGTGCTCTTCCCCAGTGAATTGTGCTATCATCCTCTTGATGTTACGACTTGCTCTCTCTGTCGGAGTCTCATGCGGTGTGTATGGTGCCGTTAGCTGGTGCTTTATGCCAACCTTTTGCAAAAACTTCTTGAAATTCCTACTACGAGGTGTGTTCAAAAAGTATCGCGAATTTTGAATTTTCGCTGGTTACGTATATTCGAATTTCGAATTTTTTGTGGCGTAATGTTGGTACTCATGTCTCTCACTTATGCCGACAAGCTCGGCCATTTTTAATGTTCAGTTAATTGTTGACAGCTGCTTTGCTTGCACGTGTTTTGGATCGTCTTCGATTTTTACGCGAAATTCGTACCAAAAGTGCTCAATTGTGACCAAAAACAGCATCGCATGAACATTGCTAATGAGATGTTAAACTCTGTCCGCGACGACCCAAATTTGCTCCAGAGGGTCATAACTGGTGACGAATCGTGGGTTTATGGTTATGACGTGGAAACCAAAGCTCAATCATCTCAATGGAAGCTGCCGCACGAACCAAGACCGAAAAAAGCGCGCCAAGTTCGGTCGAATGTGAAAGTTTTGCTGACAGTTTTCTTCGATTGCAGGGGCGTGGTGCATCATGAGTTCTTGCCACAGGGAAGAACGTTCAATAAGGAATATTACCTGCAAGTTATGCGCAATTTGCGCGAAGCAATCCGCCAGAAACGCCTGGATTTGTGGAAGAACAAAAATTGGCTTTTGCACCACGATAACGCCCCTGCTCACGCATCGTGGCTTGTGCGCGACTTTTTGGCCAAAAACAACACACTAATGATGCCGTAGCCACCGTATTCCCCAGATCTGGCCCCCTGTGACTTTTTCTTGTTCCCTAAACTGAAGAGGCCCATGAAAGGACGACGTTACGCTTCTCTTGACGAGATAAAGACGGCATCGAAGGAGGAGCTGAACAAGATACAAGAAAATGATTTTTTGAAGTGCTTCGAAGATTGAAAAAACCGTTGGCACAAGTGTATAATATCTCATGGGGATTACTTTGAAGGGGACAAAATAGATCTTCATGAATAAATAAATAATTTTTGAAAAAACACGTGTGAACTGCGCTCCGTTGTCCGTGTTTAGAACTTTTGGCGGTCCAAATCGGACCTAAATTATCTCCCTCATTCCTCTGATGAGACTCTGCGTCGTAACGCTATGACCTCTACCCATTTCGAGAATCGGTCTACAAAAACGAATGCCATCATATTACCATGCTTCGAGCGCGGAAGTGGTCCTACGAAATCTGCACAAACAGTTGCGAAAGGTTCATAGGAAATCTGCGTGAGATTCTTACCTGCAGCTTGTTGTTGGCTGGGTTTGTAGACTTGGCATGCGTGGCATTGTTGCACGTACTTCCGTAAGTCTCTGAACAACCTAGGCCAGTAGTACCGCATCATTGCACGCGCAATGGATTTCCGTATACCCATGTGTCCTGCGCTCGGTGTGTCGGAAATCTCGTTGAGCACTCTTCGGCTCTCGGATGTCGCTCGCAACCGTCTGTAATCTAAAACGCTTTGTGAATTCAGGGCAGGCTAGTAACGGTGCCTGCATGAGCGCATTCTTCAAATAATCGAATGTCGCCTGTTGTTCCTCGGACCATTTCCATCTACTTCTTCAGCATTGACGTCTGTGGATGAGCAACTCACGAGAAATCGCGTACGAATCTCTGGTACCACGAAACTACTCCCAGAAACCATCGTAACTCGTATGATATGTGGTGAGCTTAACTCTTTGATAGCTGCAACTTTGTCAGGGTCCGTATGTATCCCCTTTTCACTGACGACGTGACCTAGATACTTCAAACTCTTCTTGAAAAACTCGCATTTCTCCAGGTTAATTTTTAAATTATCTCGCCTTAGTCACTGGAAAACTTTCTTAAGATGATGTACTCTTCCAATGTGGTACTAGTGATGATGTCATCCAGGTAAGCGAAGGCGTGTGGTTCTAACTCTGGTCCAATAACACGATCGAGTGCTCTCTGAAACGTGGCCGGGCACTGTGAACGCTGTGAATTGCTTACTATTCTCTCCCATCAGGATTTGCCAATAACCATTCTTGAGGTCTAGACTGCTGATAAAACGCGCGCTTCGTAATCTATCTAGGATGTGCTATATTCGAGGTAGCTCGTAGGCACCCTATGCTGAGCGAGCGTTGAATTATCCTTATTTTTGATCTCTCGCATCTTTGGGAAATAGCGTTGTTTGATCGGTCGATCATCTCGAATCACCATCTTGTAACGTTAGACACCCCGGACATTACTTCGAACATCTGTAATTCACAGTTTAGGAAGCTACTCACCGCCACATCTGTAGTGCTCTCCACTGGCTTGCTTTGTTCACGTCTCACATCTTTCTCAATACCTGTGCTATTTCCGCCATCCACCATGGTTGTACATGTTACCGTCTCCTGCTCCCGATCTTCCGTTTGTAATGTTATTGTTTAGTTGCCAAACCTCAGCTCCTACTTAGCCTTTGCCAGATAGTCTGTCCCGATCACCACCTTGTCAACTAGCCCAGTTAGAAGTAGTAACTCACTTCGATGCACTTGATCGCCCAACTTTACCTCTGCCATTGCCCATTACCACTCGTGTATCTACCTCTTTGAATTTGTGTGCGTCCAGCCTCGCCGCTACTACTTCGTTTATGGAACTTCTTGTTGCTCCCGTGTATACTAATGCCATCAGGTTTTCTCCATCCAGGGTTACTGTAGCCAAGATTCGCCCTTGGATCTGCCTAAAAGTCTTTATTGAGGCCGAGGTTGGGTTGCTTGAGACGCCACCTCTCGACACCAATGGGCTCTCAGGCCGTTTCCCGACTGTCCACGACAGCAGTCACGCGTTAGTATACCCTCTTGTCCGCATTGCCAGCAGAATTCCCGCCGTCCGTTGGGGTGTAGTGTCCGCTCTCCCCGCATCTGCCTTAGGGGTCCCTGCTTGGGCGCCATTTGTGACTGACTTTTCCTTTATGCCGGGGATAAGCTCAGTCCTGTGGGTTAGAGAAGATCCCTAACGTCTCCTTTTAAAATGAAAGCCACTGTTTAATTAATTTTCATATATATATGTTTTATTTGATAATTCAATGCTACCTGATTTAAGCAACTTTAAAGGCGGCGGAGGTAGATAACCACCACCGTATATACCTTAGCGATGCCCTGCTCTAATAAAGGCCGTGGAGGTATAAAACCACCACTAACCTTCCAGACAGCGGAGTTAGAAAAAACCCCCACTGTATATAAGGCCTTAAAGATTGCGGAGGTAGGAAACCACCACTAACCTTCCAGCAGTGGAGTTAGAAAACCCACCCCCTGTATAAAAAATAGAGTTCGTGAGCTAGCAAATCCCAGGGAGTCCTTTCACCGCTGAACAATGCGTCAGCCGGCTACTATGCCTACCTAACTTCTACCTTGACTTGGCGAAATTGTCGCCACTTTATACTTGTCCGCACGCAGGCGGACAGTTATTTTACACTAAAAAATCATAATCCTATGTTTTTACATTATTTAGCGTAGCCCTTATGTACATATATATAATATCATTTACATTATACTTATGTACTATTTCTTAAATATATATGGTGTTATCCCTGTCACCTGGAATGCCCCCTCGCCTGATATCATCTGTTCGCGCATATTGATGCTAGCGCTGCTTTGATTGATGCTGGTAGATTTGCTGCATTCCCATCGGTTATGCCCTTTTGCTGTGATAACAATGTATTTTCGCTTTGTGCGTGTACGAGCGCCTGTATACTCATTTGTTAGTCCTCCCTATATGTAAATTTTTATGTTCTCACATTGTATTTGATGAACTTTTGGTAACGGTCCTAAAATGTTGCTGTTATTGCCATAGTAGTTGGCGCTGCGAATCTGAAACAATTATGTGTGGGCAAATACAACTGCTTGGAATAACGTATTGTTGTTTTTGCATTGTTACCGACCCACATATTTTGCCTAGTGCATTAATATGTATGTATGTACTAGGCCTAATATATTAAAGTGTACATTAGGGCATCCAAAAAAATATATTTTAATAAAAATTTACACTGTGGAAATTCAATTGGCATATAATATAATTTCAGAATGCAAATAAATTTGGTTTAATGTGTATGTATTTCAGTAAATATGCAAGTAATGTGTGCGTAATATGTGGGCTCCAAAGCCGGCATGTCAGGATTCAGTCTGAATAGGTAAGAGTTTAACCTGTTAATTTATCTAGACTAGAAGCATGACTCTTGTCTCCCTAGGCAGTTCGCGTTCCTCTTCGGCAACAGGTGGAGCTTGTGCCTAAATGACGGCATTCGCTGAGCGAGAGCTAACAATAGAGTTTACCGAATCTGTATGGATGAGTTTGAGGGCTCGTTGATGCACCTTTGGATCAAACAGGGAAAAATATGATGTCGGATCTCATCATAGTGCTTACGGAGATGACTCCTTATTCTCCTAGGAGGTGAATTTTCGTCGAGCAGGCGTCTGTTATTTGTACGGTAGCGGGCATCGGGAGAGTGCGGCTACCACATTTTGTGCTCCTTTCCGGTATTCTATATCAAAGTTATATTTCTGTAGCTATAGTGCTTATCTCGCCAGTCGTCCTGATGGGTTCTTGCAGAGAGTGTAACCATTTTAGCGAGTAGTGGTCGGTGATTACCGTGAAGTGCTATCCTTCCAGCTATGATCTCATCTTGCTGATACCCTATAGTACAGGGAGGCACTCTTGCTCGGTGGCCGAGTATGTTGTTGTTGTTGTAGCGATAAATTAACCTGCCTAAATATCACCTCCCTTGCCCAACATTATCATCAAGCTCTTCTAACGGGAGTCCCAGAAACCTCGTGGCTTCAACCGGGTTGGACCAAAGTGATATTGCTGTTAGAAGAGTAGGCTCAGTTGAGCAGATGAACGATAGTTAGTGTCATGGGGAGACAAGCCGCATGCCGGGCAGACATTTGGCATATCAGGGTTCAGTCTGGATAGGTAAGAGTTTAACCTGTTACAGTATCCAGAACGAAGTTGGGCCAGCATGGCGGAGTATCGTTTTTCTATTTGTGTCAGGCTGCGGCTAGTGTCCTTCTCTGGTGGCGTCTGTTTGGAGGATTAACGGTCGGGTGAAGTCGGGACAGCATAGTACTGGGGCATTAGTTTTTTCCTGTATGGCTATAAACGCGTCATCCTGTGGCGTGTCTCACTTCCAGACCTCGTTCTTTTTCAGAAGTTGGTTCAGCTGTGCTGCGTGGAGAAGTCAGTAAGTAGCAGCTATACGATTAAGGAAGACCAAGGAACAGCGGAGCTCCTTGAGTGTTCGCGGTGCCGGCATACTGCAGATACCTTGCTGGGGTCGGTGTGAATTCCTTTGGAACTGATGATGTGGCCCAGGTAGTGTAGTTGTTGCTGGACAAAGGTGCACGTGTCAAAATTCCCCAGCATTTTGTGCCTTTTGAGTCGCTTAAAAACGTCTTGTTAGTTTGCCCTGTGCTAGTTGCATGTGTCTCCTAAAACGATAATGTCTTATAAGGAAGCAAATACATTTGGTTGGAGCTCCGGTCCCAGTATATTGTCCAAAGCGCTTTGAAACGTTGCTGAAGCAGCGTATATGCCAAAGGGCATGTCTTTTCATTGGAACAACCCTCTTCCTGGTACGGTGAATGCGGTATACGCTCGGGATCTTTTGGCCAGCGGAATTTGACAATAGCCAATTTGGGGTAGCGGGTATGCATCGAGTTCACTAGAAGCGTTGAGCTGGCGATAGTCTATACACATCCTCAATGTTCCTTGCTTCTTACGGACCATCTCGATTGGGGAGCTGTATGCGGTTCTTGAGGGTTCAATCCTACCGCCGGCCAATAGTTCGTGGACTCCCTCATCGATGACTTGTTGCATGGCTGGATTACGGGGGTAGTCGCATTTAGCGGTCGGTTGTGCTTCAGGACGATCACTTGTTCTGCAGCGGTACTTGGGCCGGTAATCTCACTAAAACGCTTTTTATGGTACGCAAACATTTTTTTTTAGCATTTTGGTTGTCGGTTAGGTGATTCCTGGAGTTAAGCGTGCATAGCCTGGCGAGTACGTCCGTTCTCCTGGTCTGAGTGGCATCTAGCCGTTAGCCATTGAGCGTGAAGATGGCTTGCCCCTCCCGGCAGGAAATCCATTCCCAAGATCATTCTTTCCTCAAGATTTGGTATGACGAAAATCAGCGTGTTAGTTGCTTTTCCGTTCTACCACATCCTTGCAGGGTAGGAATTCGAACTGCAGACGCATGTTTGGTCCGCCAGTTGTATGCTCCGTTTGCTGAGTTGAAGTTGGATCTTGTGTTGTTCCAGATGCTTCCTTATTGAGTCATCCGTGTATATAGCCTCTCGCACGCTCATGCCCTCGATGGTCACTTTAATGTAAAAGCGGCCGTCTCCTGGCCCTTTGTCAGGTGAATCGAGTTTGCGGTCGGGTCATTTCATTGAAGTTCTCAGATTGGCGGATTGTACTTGGCTCCGGTTCTGTCTATTACTTGGCGTAGTCCCGGTTGTGGTGCTGGTGGTAGCCTGAATGCTGGCTTGGTTGTCCCAATTGCAAGGGCATCGGAACCGGTGGTGACCGCGTTCCTTGCAGCGCCAACAACACGCTTCGCTATCATAGTCTTTTTGCATTTGGTATAAGCTATGTGCTACCACAAATAGCCGATATTGAACGCGTAGACCGTCGTAGATACATTCCAGGTGGTTTTCTTGCACATGGTTGGCAAATGAGAGTCCTTAGGGCAAGGCGGATGGTCTCCTCCATATGGCTGAGGTGTCGCCTAGGTAAAAAGAATCTCCATAACTCTTTTCGAAAATCAATCCACTTGTGTATTTGTTGTCTGCAGATACGGTACCATAGGGAGGAGCAAATGGCGTTATTCCGGACAAGCTTTACCTGTTGCCGAAGAGGAGCGCAAACTGTTTAGAAAGGCAAGAGTCATGCTGGCTCTTACCTATCCAAACTGAACTCTGACATGCCAAATATCTGCCCGACATGCGGGGTGTCTCCCCATGGCACAAATGATCTATTCATTTGCTCCTACTTTGTCGCCTCCTAAAATCGCACTTTCACTAATTTCAACTAAGCTGGCTGGGTTGGTTGGTTTGTTCACTGAGAGCTCCTTCGCTGACCTTCCCCCCTCGTGTGACGTACGAGATGGGGTAAGAGCGTTTCGTATGATCATAGATTCAACCTCAAATCAATAAATTCCGTCAGGGGAATTAAAGAGGTACGCCCTCATTTCACTGCAGAGGCAGGGGCCCTGGCAAATCATGTGCGACGCTTGGGCCCTACGGCTGGTTGATCAACACAAAAGCTTCAGTCGAAACTGAAGAGATGCGACAGCGCTCTCTGCAATTTTTATTAAATCCTCCGGGGACAAGTGAATCAGACGCGCCACCAGGAAGCGCACAAAGGTAAAAATAGTAAAGGGTCCATTGCCGTCACCACCACAGAGGTTCAGGAGGCTATTCGGAGGTCTAAAAGCTCAGAATTCACAGGCCCAAACGGAATATCCATGCTGATGTTAAAACATCTCGGGGATGAGGGAGTAAAACTGTCTTCAACCTGTCTATGACAACCTTTGTCATTCCAGAAATATGGAAAGAGGCAAAGGTGGTGCCACTACTAAAGCCTGGCAAACCATCTAACGTGGGGGGGTTGTCTTATCGACCGTTATCCCTCCTCTAGCCATTAGTGAAGGCTTTGGAAACAGTTTTGCTCCTTTACTTTACCGTTAACTTGCGGCTCGCCGAACATCAGCTTGGTTTTCGCAAAATGCACAGCGAGTGGTCTGCAATTATCGGTGGAATTCGGCGAAGGATCAAACCCACTTATAACTAAGCAAGGGGTGCCACAAGGTGCGAGTCTCCCCTCCCCACCAGAGGGTGTCCCGATCGTCTCTTACGCCGATGATTGCACGATTCTGGCTGCTGGCCCCTCCGCAAATGAGCTGTGCTCAAGAATTAACTCTTACCTCCCGTCCTTCTCCGGTTTCTTCGCTGGACAAAATCTGGAACTGTCACCGACTAAATCTTCGGCCACCTTATTTACGACGTGGACAGCGCAGGTGAACATGAAATTAGACGTCTACGTTGAGGGCATCAATCTTCCGACGGCCACATCACAAAATCTTAGTAGTCACGTTTGATACCATTATCAACTATGGTGCTTACGCGATTGCCACCAAAATTCTCAAGTCATAGATTGCACCACTTTTGGAAAAGGCAAACAAACGTTGGTTGCAACATTCAAAGCAAATTTCCAGCCGGTTCTGAGCTACGCGTCGCCTATATGGTCGCCGGGGCTAGCAGACACACTTGAGGAGGTTGCAGGGCTGTGAAAACACCGTACTCAGAACTGCCACGGGATGGCTTCTTATGTCACCTGAATACCTCCTTCACTGCGAGGCAAAATTTCTCGGTGTTAAAGAGCATAGTGAGATGTTGACCAGGCAATTCCTGTTGAATTGTTACAAACCGCAACATAAGAAAAAGGAGACATCTCTGTTTGACCCAAAGGTTCATCTAAAGGCCCTCAACGTCATCCACACAGAGTCGGTAAACTCCTTTGTTTGTCGGCTCTTGCCCGAAGAGGAAAGCGAACTGCCTAGGGGGGCAAGGTTTCTGAGACTTCCGTTAAAAGAACTTGATGACAATGCGAGGTAAAGAAAATTATGCCTAGGCAGGGCGAATCATCGTTAACACAACAACAGGCGGTGAGCTATTTAAGGGTTGTTAACCTGTTATGTGAATTTTTATTAGGTTGAAAATTTTATAAAAATTAACTTTTTTACTCTCGCCAAATTTATTCCTGCACGTCAGCTGTATACCGCAAAATAAAATCTGAATAAAATATTGTTTCCGCATTATAATATTCAATTATTTGATTTCGACTATTACAAATAAAAGTAAGTTTTTTTTTTCATTTCATAACCATAAGAGCGTTTATGTCATGAAATCAATATGGTTGAAACCAATGCACCATTTTTATAACAATAATAACATTATAAAATTTTTAAAAATTCATTGATTATTTATTATTATGAACCTCGAATCGTTCGTTTCGGATTCGGTCTAATTGTACGAAGTTCGGTTTAGCTTGGTTCGAACTCATGATGCACCACGCCCCTGCAATCGAAGAAAACTGTCAGCAAAACTTTTACATTCGACCGAACTTGGCGCGCTTTTTTCGGTCTTGGTTCGTGCGGCAGCTTCCATTGAGATGATTGAGCTTTGGTTTCCACGTCATAACCATAAACCCACGATTCGTCACCAGTTATGACCCTCTGGAGCAAATTTGGGTCGTCGCGGACAGATTTTAACATCTCATTAGCAATGTTCATGCGATGCTGTGTTTGGTCACAATTGAGCAATTTTGGTACGAATTTCGCGTAAAAATCGAAGACGATCCAAAACACGTGCAAGCAAAGCAGCTGTCAACAATTAACTGAACATTAAAAATGGCCGAGCTTGTCGGCATAAGTGAGAGACATGAGTACCAACATAACGCCACAAAAAATTCGAAATTCGAATATACGTAACCAGCGAAAATTCAAAATTCGCGATACTTTTTGAACACACCTCGTATCTTTATACCTATGTCATATATTTTACTGGACAGATTTCAATTTTGACATCAAAATGAAACTTAAAAAAAAAAATGTTTAAGTTAAAAGTTTAGGTAGTTTTTCTTTAATTTCTGCTTTTGCAGGAAAAATGTGTACTTTTCAGTGATAAAAACATTTCGGGTAAAGCTTTGGCTTGCTGCCAAATAATGAGCCGCGGACCTGGGGAACTAAAGCCTGCCAGACTATCAACCGCGTGCTTCTGTGTCCGTTTCACGCTCTGTGAAATTATTCAACAGAATTTGTACCACTCCGTCTTTCCAAGGTTTTCGATGGCGTTGGTGGGCACTTATACAGTTAGCATGAGTTTTTAAGTTCATAAATGTAGTTGATATACATATAAATATTTTTGTTAGAAATACAATTTTTGAAATGTCTTTTGAAAAACCAAAAAAATTTAGTCTTCTTCTATATGAAAATTAAGATGTTTGTAAGAGAAAATATAAGTACTTCAACCCTTAGGTCGAAGCAATTTGTAAGGAAAATATAAGTACTTTGTCCCTGAACCTTAAGCGGCTTGTAAGGGCCAATATAAGTAGTTTAAGCCTTATGTTGTTGTTGTAACGACAAAAACACTCCCCTAAGGAGAGTGCTGTCGAACTTACAGTCCTTGGCTGCATATGAATCCGGTACGCTCTGCTTCTCCCTTGCGGTACTGCCCGACTGTCGTGGTAGCGATTTGCTATGACAAGTGTAACCTTCTATGTCGTGTCACCCCTCCTTCCGTAAGGAAGGTGAGCTGGGTAATGAGAGGCATCATATCCGTAGATCAACCATCGAGTTGCACGTCATTACCTTTGTGCATATTAGTCGCCTCTTATGACCGGTAAGCCTACCTCGGGCATATTCTAAACCCCTAACCCGCGGGGGGAAGCCTTAGGTCGAAGTAGTTTATAAGCAAATATATATGTACTTTGGCTCTTAGCCTTAATCAGTTTGTAAGGGCATGTATAAGTACTTAAAGCATTAGCATTAAAGTGTTCAAAATGTAAACATTGAGCAGTTTAGTTACTAGCCGTAAGTACAGGGTGGCTAATGAAAGCCGCTACCAAAAAAAAAAATTAAATAACTTTTTTTCTATTTCATGAATCTGGTTAATTTTTTTTTTATTTTGCAGATTGACTTTTACATTTAACAAAAATGGATAACTGGGACACTGAAACAAGAATTTGGATTGTCCGCCGCTATCACGCACTGGAGTCCGTAGTTTCGGTTCAAAGAGAGTATAGGCGCACGTTTGGCGGCAATCCTCCGAGCAGATGGACCATAATAAGACTTGTAAACAATTTTGCCGAGCATGGGACAGTCAACAGAAGACCTTACCATCGAAACCCTTCAGTTCGAACGGAGGAAACAATCGCTGCTGTAGCTGCTGCCATACAAAACAATCCACGTGTTTCGACAAGAAGCTTATCTGCTCAAATGGGTGTAAGCAGACAGTCATTACAGTCAATTATGCACAAAGATTTGGACTTATTCCCATATAAAATTCAAATGGCCAACAAACTGAACGCTGCAGACTTGCCGATTCGCTTGGAATTTTGCCAGAAGATGCTTCAAATGGTGGAAGAGGATGGAAACATGTTGAACTGTCTTTTCATGTCTGACGAGGCCCATTTCGATTTAAACGGCAACATAAACAAACAAAATTGTCGAATATGGAGTGCTTCCAACCCACAGATACTCCATGAGACGGAATTGCATCCACTTCGTGTCACAGTGTGGTGTGCAGTTTCATCACGCTGCATTGTCGGGCCCTACTTCTTCGAAGAAAACGGTCACACCGTTACGGTTACTGGAGACCGTTACTTGAGCATGTTGAGAGAGTTTTTCTAGACAGAATTACGCCGAATGAGAATTTCTTTCAACTCTGTGTGGTTTCAGCAAGATGGTGCAGCTCCTCATATAGCCCAACCTGTTATGACAGAATTGCGACGAAAATTTCCCACTAAGCTGATATGCAGAAACTCCACATTCCGTTGGCCACCCAGGTCGCCTGACCTTACTGCACCTGACTTTTTCTTGTGGGGTTATTGCAAACAGGAAGTCTTCAAAGCAAAACCAACAAATTTGAATGAACTAAGGCAATCCATTCGAGAAACAATTGCGGCTATTCCTGTCTCAACTCTCCAAGCAGTAATGAACAACTTTTTGGTAAGATGCCGCACATGCATCGACGAGCAGGGGGGGCATTTAAATTCCATTATTTTTAAAACTAACTAACTAACATAATTAAGCCTATGAATAAGGATTTGTGCTTTTTAGAGAGCAGTAGATATATTTTTCACCTTATTTAAAATGCTATTAGTTAGAAAGAGATATAAGGTATATAGACGAGGGGAAAGTACTTACATTTTTCCCACGGCCTAAACGAAATTAAGTACTTTAATAAGGGATGTTGTCATTAATGAATAAGCATTTATAAACGGCTAAGTTGACTTGTAGGGATAGCTGCAATAACATATGCTCCAAACAATGGGGTTACACATAGTGTAGGAGGCTGCTTAAAGTTATTCTACTGATCGCGTCGCCATGATGGCGAGGATTAAATTAAATTAATGTTTAAAAATATTATATAATTGCAAACAGCTCTGTGAAGAAATTTTAATATTATTCTGTATAACCATGATTCAATCACAAGAAGGCTTGTTCTCTAGTAACAGATTTTGACAATTCCTGTCATCTTGCTCCCTGAAAAATTGTTACTCAATTCTGGGTTGCCTTTTAGCAAAATTGTGGAAAAATAGTATTAAACAATAATTTTATAGGTTTTATAAATATTATTCACTATTAAAATTAACTGTTATGGAAGTCAAAATTAGCTAGAGTCTCTTAAGTTTATTAGGTTGGCCGGAGAACGTCTTAATGTAGCGCTGGTTCACGACTTTTTCCGGCAAAGCAAAGTCGACAAAAGTCACTACCGACTTTTTGTTTTCGGGTCTTAACACCCAAGAGTATATATCAGCGGCTGTCCTTAAATTTTGACACTGCATACGTAAATACTTAATGAGGTCAACTGTCATTGTTCTTATGTGGTTCGAAGGCTGACATTTTAAAAAAAAATTTACTTCCTTTCTCTGGATTGGATAATTAGTTCTGGCTTAACTTATGTATAAAGTAGCAACTTTAAGTCATACTCGGTTCTGTTAAGTGTGCATGAATAAATAAAAGCCAGTGATGTAACGAATATTCGCATTCGAGCTTGCGAAAATTCGCATGCTTTTGCACATTCGTAACATTTCGGCGAATATGAATTTATAAAGTAATCATCTGAAATTATCGCCATGGTTAATAAGACCAAAATCAATTTAGTTTCAATGTTTTTTGATGCATGAAAAAGTAACTTAACTAATAATATATAATCAAACTAACAGCCTTATGCTTGAACTATAACAAAGTTCATGTTATAATCATAACAATGGTGATATTTTCGTATACTTGGAATAATTCGAAAGCTCTTTCAATTGTTATTAATTTTGTTATGGCCTATTAAGTATGTGACAATGCCGTTAGAAATATTTTCAAAAAAATAGACACTTTTGAGGTGAACCTTAGGAAGATAAGCCCCATGCTTGAAGATAGTGATCCCATAGCACATCCATGGCTTTGTGTCATATGCAGCATATTTCGTCAAATATACATTAAAGGAGTCAATGCAGGGACTTAAGTACCACTAGTATCTGGCCTCTGGGCTTGGCGTGATCAGTGGAATTATGTAAGGAGTATTGAGAAAGCTGAGTCCACACCCCTGGAAGTTATCTGGAAAATTATATCTCAACACTGGATTAAAGAATAACATTTCTTGGAAAACCCATATTCGGAAGCCTTTCGGAACTCAGTGTCAGGAGTATGAGTACTTTTTTCACCATAATCAAAAAAAGTTGGAAATTAGTAGAATAACTTTTGCAGAGTAAACTAACGACAACATCAAAACATGTCATCCCATACCATCACTGTTGTAATTTTTGCTAATAACAATTAAAAAAAAATAAAAAACGGGCACTGCTCTACAACAATTAAAATAAATATATATGTGAATACGTATCTACAATCAAAATATGTACGTCAATACTTCACTCTGAGTCGTGGCTAAAAAAATACGACGCAAATTGAAATGGCGCAAAGTGAACTATGATTTTCTATAGCAAACCATATAAACAGTGGAGCTGAAATTATTTTATATGGAAGTATAAATCACAATACATGTACAAAAATACGTGTACACTGGGATTTTCATTTTTAAATTGAATAAAAAATTTCGAAAATGTTTTGGAGATATCGAAAGAAAAAAAATTTAAATAACGAGTCCGGTTCCAAACGGAATCAGTTCAGGCCGTGATAGGTTACATAAAGTTAATGGATTCCACTAATTAAAAATTTACTTGTTTTTTAATCACGGAGATTCATCCTGCTAATTTTAGCTATGTAACTCAAGCAGTACAATTTCGACAATTATAACAAAAGTGGGTGTGTGGGGACACTCTCGAAGATAGTATCTGTAACTAAATTTCAAACAAATTTATACCGCTAAAGGTCTCAGTTAAAGTTTCTGAAAGAACCATTTGCAAGTTAAATTCAGAACTATCAGAGATTTTGATATAATATTTCATACACATATAAAAGTTAGGCGTCGTTATTTCTCGATTCCACACATTTTAGGTAACAAAATTTCCTATGCCAACTGAAATTAGTATACTAAATTTCATTCTGTCACCATCTAAACGCTATCTATTGAAATAAGCTGGTATTTTTTTGTATATTGGAACAATTTTTCGTCATCCCTTCTCAGTTTTTGTTTTGTTACAACCGGTTTCGGCGATCTTCAGTGTATGTTTTCGTGGTATTTTTTTGGTATATCAATAGTCCTTGCTTATATCTCCCGACTTTTCTGAGACCAGAAGTCAATTTTTATACCCAGCTGCACTAGTTACGGTTCCGATCCTCTATGTTTCGGACCGTTTTAAACCAACCGTAGCTTCATTTTAATTGCTCTTTGAACCAAGTTTATGTTCATTTCGACCTTTTTGTGTTTCTTATAAGACTTGAAAAATGGTTTTGTGCATCAAAATTCTTTAAAGTTCTGCTCCCATATGTTTTCCTTTTTTGTTCAATTGAATTCGAGAACATACATTTTTCTCAGTGCCTCAAAATTTTTTAAAAATTTGTATTGTCAATTTGTTACTGTAAATTTTTATTTCATATGGAAGTGTCATATCAATTGTATTTATATGTGAGGGCATATGGCAGTGCTTAAACATTTTTTTTTTGTATTCAAAGTGTAAATTTGTATTTGTGCCTATATTTGAGGGCAAAACAAAAACAAAAGTGCTTCAAGTTTATAGGGACTGCGCAGCCCTGCATATAAAGATCGAAAATAGGTTCCAGGGTTACGAAAATACTACGTTTTAAAAAGGAAATTGAAAACATGACGATAGTAATATAAAATTTTATTACATACATACAGAAAAAAAAAAAAAACAAATTCAATTGAAACAAAGGGAATCCTCGAAATGGCATGGCGTAATTACCAAGGCAACATTTAGGTTAGAGGACGACTCGAACTCTAATGTATTTCTCTAAGGTAGAAGGTAAGAGAACGGTTTGAAAACCTGTTGAGAATAATAGCATTCTCTGGAAAAAGGGGACTTAGTTATCCATATCGAGTTATCTAATCGAATTCTAACCTGAAATTCTAATTGGTTTCGACTTCTAGCCTCGTTCTCTAACCTGATTTTCGCTTAGAGATGCATTATAATTTTAAGGTAAAACTGTAATATTTCTCTAAAGTTTGAGACTGTTATTGCTGGGTAGAAACAAAAGAAAAAGAAAGAAAATTTCAAAAATAAAAATTATTGGGTTCGAGCCAAAACAACGCATTTCCGAGAATCTAATGACGCATAGTGAAAACTAGTACTAGTTCAGCAGAGACGCAACTTCGACAAAACGCAAAAGAAAAAGACGCAAAGCGAAGCGTTCGTGTACGTATCTTCGCCCTCTTGCCAGAAGCATAAATGTGCTAAAATGAAAATGTTTGTAAAACGAGTTTAAAAGTTTGATTTTCGTCTCATGGATTTGCAAAATATTGTGGTTTCGGTGTAAGTATGATACCCGGAATTTTCGTCAAACATAAGACCTTTAAGGGTTAATACAGTACTACTATTTTTTATTACTATTTTTACATAATTTCGATAAAAGGCAACCGAGAATGTAAATGATAGTTTTGGGGGGGAGCAAGATGGCTTCAATTCTCAAAGGGAAGGGAAAAGAGGGGATGCAATTTTTTTTTCGAAACCTGAAATTTGAGATACAATATATTTTGTTTTAAAAAGTACGCAAAATTCGCGAAAATTCAAAGAAATTGTATCAAAATTACAAATTTTTTTTACACAATTTTTAGGATTTTTTGGAGTATGCAGTTTTGTAGTTCATTAAATTTCAATGCAACAACGTGTCAATCTTAAAGTCGTGACACATTTTTCTGATTTTTTGCAATTTTTTTTCCTCACTCAAACAAGTGCTACTACTTACTGGGTTGGCAATTGAGAAGTAAAGTCCCCTCTCGAAGAACGAAAATTAATCAGTCACTTATTGTACCCGTTCTGGTTTATGGTGCAGAAGCTTGCACTGACAACATCTGATGAGGCGTCTCTTCTCTGGGAGTATTCGAGAGAGAGACTCTTCGAAAGATTTACGGACCCTTACGCGTTGGCGACGGCGAGTATCAAAGAAAATTTAACGATGAGCTGTATGAGCTATATGCAGACCCCGACATAGCCCAACGAATTAAAACCCAACGTCTTAATTGGCTAGGTCATGTTGTGCGAATGAATGAAGATGTTCCGGCCCAGAAGGTATTCTTATCGGCACCCACCGATGGTAGCAGAGGAAGAGGGAGACGACCACTGCGATGGAAGGACGAAGTGGAGACCGATTTGTGGCCCCGTAATGGTTCCAATTGGCAGAAAGACGTAACGTGTGGCGCGCTTTGGTAGAGGGCTAAAATCGCTTAGACGATTAAGCGGAATTTAAAGAAGGGTGAGTTCTACTGTAGAAGTGGAAGCGGGGAGAGTTGAAATCATTTGTAGCAATTTATATAAGTTATGAAATGACGTTTTGTCGCAGCTCTGAAGTGCGTAAAACTCAGTTTTTAGTTGAAGATTATGGAAATTTTAAGAACCTTCTCCATAAATTGATTTCGGCCACTATATTTTGGTTTTGAACAAGTGAACCAAGCAAGCTTAAATAAATTTTTGTAATTTTCTTCCCTGTGGCTTGTTGAAAAACTGAAGCGAAATCTCTGAAGATCGTTTTATGTTGAGTGAATCGACTATCTACAAGGTATCGCAAAAGTAAGCTTCCGATGTTCAGCATATCGGTTGTGGCACGTGCAGTGTGTGCTGTTGCACCGTCTTGTTGTCAAGTTGCGGCAAAAAGAACTCGTAGATCATTGCTCTGTAGCGCTCACCATTCACAGTAACCGTTTGGCCCCGACCGATTATTGGTCAAATAAATAGTCAGCAATATTCCGCGTTCTGGAGCAGTGTAGCGTAACATTGTTTATTAACGTGTATTTCGCATGTGTTTACTACACAAATGTCAAAACAGAACTGACTTTAGGGGCCAATCGCAAAATTTATAGCATTTTCTGATAGGAGGATTACTTTTGCGCCACCCTGTATTTCCATTATTATATGATAAATACATGAATGGATAAAAAACAGTAATCCTGAAAAAAAAACATCTAGTTTATATGCTTGCGGACTTTGACTAGATTTGAATCGGTTCTATTTGATTTCAATATCCATGTCACAAGTTCTGAACAATTTTTCAAAGTCATGTTCGTCGGAACGAACACGTCGTAACATCCGCTACAATCCCTAAGTCTATTTTTCTGGTTGACGTTTATTACACAGAGGCAAACCGCATTGTGTTAATGAAGATGCTAAAAGACTGCGTTTATTGTTTTAAAAAAATTATAATTTTTAATGTTGACCTAAGAATTTTATAATACTAAGCAATAGAGAAAATGTTGAAATTTTAACAAAACTGACACCATAAATTCAATTCAATTCAATTCAATTCAATTCACTTTATTAAGTCTATGATTGCATAAATCTTACAGACTAGCAGTTACAAATTGAAATCTTAAACTTAAGTTAGTTCAGAATACATAAATATATATAATTAACAATAATACAACGTAAGTTTATTATTAAAATATGATCTCGGGAGTGCGAAATCCAGATCAAGACTACAAAAAATTTTATTAAATTCAACGAGAGCCCTCGTGATAGGGTCATAATTGTAATAATTAGCTCGGATTACTTTGACATGGAACGGATATTGCGCACGGAGTGATCTACACGGAACATTGAAGCTTATTTGTGCTAGAAGTTCCGGGCAGTTTACCAAGCCACATATTAAATCATATATAAACATCAAATTTTGAATAGATCGTCTAGATGCCAACGTCTTCATGCTTATAAGGGCACAACGTGCACTGTAAGGCGGTATTGGATCAGAGAAGTGAAGGGGTTGCAGAGCAAATCGACTGAAACTCTTCTGTACTCTTTCAATTCTCTGAGAATAAACAGCATAAATCGGGTTCCAGATTATAGAGGCATATTCTAATTTTGAACGTACTAAACAGGTAAATAAAGTTTTTCTGGTGTACGGATCCTTAAAGTCTTTGGCATAGCGGCGCAAAAAAGCCAGATTGGAATAGGCCTTGGGTAAAATGAAGCTTATGTGATTTGCAAAAGTAAAACCTGAATCAAACATTACTCCAAGATCAACAAATTCACTAATAGTAGAGAGGTTATCATTAAAAAGAGTATATGTAAACTTATGCGTATTTAGATTTTTCGATAGTGTCATATGAAAGCATTTCATAATGTTCAGGTGTAAGTTGTTTAAAACGCTCCAGTTAGCTAAGCTATTAAGATCATCCTGCAGCAGGCCTGCATCTGATATGCTTGCAACGGTTCGGAAAACTTTTAGATCATCGGCATAGAGCAGATACTGCGTATTCCTAAAACAGGATCCTATATCGTTGATAAAAAGAAGAAATAGAATTGGTCCAAGGATGCTTCCCTGTGGCACCCCAGATGTGGCTTCGAATGCATAAGATTTTACGCATTCAACTTCCACAAAGGAGATTCTATTGGAAAGATATGAACCAATCCAACGTAAAAATGTCGAATGGAAACCAATGCTTTCAAGCTTACGTAGTAATATACTGTGGGTGACAGTATCAAAAGCCTTTGCGAAGTCTGTATAGACAACGTCTACTTGTTGACCAGTCTTAAAAGTGGAAATGCAAAATTGTGAAAAAGACGAAAGGTTCGTAGCTGTGGATCGACCGCTGAGAAAACCATGTTCGCACTCATCGATGGACCCCTTTACTGCAAACAACAACTTCTCTTTAACTACCTTTTCGAAAAGCTTCGAAAAAGTAGAAAGCTTAGAGATTGGTCTATAATTAGCTACATTGTTTTTGTTGCCTGATTTAAAGACTGGGGTGATGGAAGCTATTTTCCAGCGATCAATAAATTCTCCACACGACAGTGAAAAATTAAAAATGTGACTTATAGGCACGCTAAATGACGAACAGCATTTCTTTAGTATAAATGAGCAGAGGCCATCAAGATCACATTTTAAGGACATTTGAAGAGCACCGATGCCATTTATTACGTCAATTTCCGAAATTGACAGTGAACCTAGATCGACCGTTTGCGCGCTATCGGCATAAAAGTTTATAGCCGAATCATTACTAACAAAATTAGATTTAAAAAAATCTGCAAAGAGGTTTACGGAGTCTGAAAGACAATCTGAAACTACTCCGCCATACGACATGCATGTTGGGATGTTTGAGCAACCTTTCTTAGAGCGAATATAATTCCAGAAAGCTTTAGGGTTTTCCTTCAGTTCATCCTCATATCTAGAAATAAATTGCTTGTATAAAAATTTATCCAATACATTAAATTGTTTACTAAAATATGAATATTTTTCCTTATGGAAGATATTTAAAGAGGCTTTATACAATTTATAATGTTTGTTTCTAAGGTTCTTAAGTCTCTTTAAACGTTTATTATACCATGGGAGTTTATGCTTACGTGTGGGAAGTAAAGGAATGTTATTAGAAAAGATTTCACATATACACTGCAAGAGCACATCGTAGCATTCTGATACACTTTTCAAATCGAAAATTGATATCCAATCTACTTCAAGGATTTTAGCATTTAGGGAGTCAAAATCCGCATCCCGAAAATTAAAGGTGGTATTTGAGGTTCCATCTGAACTAGATACAAAACTAACGAATTCGAATGAGAGAGAAAGCGGGACATGGTGCATATCTGATTTGCAGATCGGGAAAGTAGATTCAGATACTTTATAGATTAAATTTTCATCAACAAAAACAAGATCTAAGATGTTATGAAGCTGATTGAAAAACGAATTAATTTGTGTGAGATTAATACCAAAGAGGCTATCAATGAAATTTATTTCGCTAGAACTATTCACATTGGTGGGCGTTAAGATACCATTATTAAAAAAGTTAGACCAGGTAATTTTATTTAGATTGAAATCCCCTAAGACACAAAAATGGCAGTCTTCGTTATTTTCATACAGATTCATAACATTGTCTATATGAGCGGCGTATAAGGAATCAGGGCTAGTAGGGGGTATGTAAGAAACACAAACAAACAACTTGCCAGTATTTCCAAAAATACATACGCATAGCTGATCAAGCAGAGAATCACCATTTTCCAACTGGATCAAAGATATTTAACAATAATTCCCCATAATTGGCATTATTTTCTACCAACTTCACCCTGGCACTTTATTATAAATACTAAACATAAAACTGCAAAAAGTGTAGAATTTTGATAAAACTTGGCTAAATTTTCCTAGGTTTTGAACAAAGTTGGAAAATTGTTCTTGAGTATTTTTTATCAGATAATGGGCTGTACTTTTATAAAAACGTGAACAATTCTCTTCGCTATCTATTTTTCCGCCGTTGTGTTCTCTGTTTAAATTACTGAGCCTGCCTACTCTAGTATTTTCAGACCGCCTGAATTCGGATTTTTAAGGACCAGAGACAAGGAGTAGAGTTTTAGCACAGCAATATCAGACTTCGAAACTTACGGTGTTATTTCGATCTGTTATTTTATTACTACCAGAACCAATGTGTACGCATATCTCGAAACCAGTTTTATCGTCTTGAAAGCCTTGTGAATTTTGTAGAAGGTCTGAAAAGAAGCCTATATGTATATAGGCTTAATATTCAAACGCATAATCCACTAGCCGATCATTTCATATATTCATAAAACTGCCCTTTGTCATTTATAAAATAAAAAAATTATAAATCAGAGGCATAAAATGGTATTGTGTTATTCAATTGAAAGAAAAAAAATTGTAGTTCATTCCTCCCAATATTTTGCGATCCAAGTTCTCCGAATGAGCCGAAATGTTCTGATTTTTCATACATATCAAGCCTTTATAAAGGGTGTTTTTTTTAGGGGTCTAGAACTTCGAATTGAAATAAAACACAAGAAAATCGTTTTAAGGTCCATCAATTTGGCTTTATTGGAAGGATAATTTTATGCCATTAATGTTTAAATATGATTTCGGGCATGTGGCCGCCGCGGCTGGCTCGAATAAAGCCAATTCTACAGGTCCAATTTTCAACCACTTTTTCGAGCATATGGGGCCGTATGTCGGCAATAACGCCACGAATGTTGGCTTCCAATTCCCCTAACGTTTCTGGTTTGTTGGTGTAGACGAGCGACTTCACATATCCCCAAAGAAAATAATCCAATGGTGTCAAATCACACGACCTTGGTGGCCAATTGACAGGTCCATTCCGCGAAATTATGCGCTCATCGAATGTTTCCTTCAATAAATTGTGACGTGCGCTGTGTGGCATGTAGCGCCGTCTTGTTGGAACCACAACTCATCCACATTCATGCCATCCAATTCGGGAACAAAATAGTCGGTTATCATGGCTCTATACCGGTCTCCATTAACGGTAGCTGCCTCTCCAGCATTATTGCGGAAGAAGTATGGCCCAATGACTCCACCAGCCCATAGAGCACACCAAACAGTCAGTTTTTGTGGATGTAATGGCGTTTCAAGGGTCTCATGTGGATTCTCTTCACTCCAAATGCGGCAATTTTGCTTGTTGACGTAGCCATTCAACCAAAAATGAGCCTCATCACTGAACAAAATTTTGCGATGAAAATCAGCATCGAAATCAATCTCATTTTCGGCCCATACACCAAAATCACGACGCATTGCATGGTCTCGCGGCTTTAATTCTTGCACAAGCTGGATCTTGTAAGGTCGCAAGCCAAGATCTTTGCGCAAAATCTTCCATAAAGTTGATGGACAAAGCTCCAATTGCTGTGCACGGTGGCGAATCGATTCATTCGGGTCCTCTTCAACACTTTGCTCTACAGCGGCAATTGTTTCTTCGGTGCGCACTGTTCGACGTCTCTGCGGATGCCTATTATCACATAGAGTAAACGTAGTGCGAAAACGATCCATGGTTAACCGAATTAATTGCTCTGATGGACAATTATGTCGACCATAAAATGGACGGAGCTCACGGTAAACTTCGCGAACTGAACCATTATTTTCGAAATAAATTTGCACGATTTGCAAGCGTTGTTCTTTTGTCAACCTGTTCATGATGAAATGGCAAACCAAACTGAACATAAATGACATTAGAGTTGCCAGATTTGACCACAAAATGCCAGTTTTATCTCTATTCGAAAAACAAACCTGTAAAAAAAACACCCTATACTTGATTGGCCAACATTTTAATTTTAGCATATTTATGCTTCTGGCAAGAGGGTGACGATACATACATAGTTTGATCGCAGATAAGTATGCACATAAGTATTTTGTTTACTTTGCAAAATTTTATGCTAGTAATATCTTACTTTTGTGATTTTTCTACTACCATTTCCTCGACAAAAGAAAAAATACTTCTACTTTCTCTTTCTCTTCTCTACTCTTTCGCAAAAGAAATCCGTCAAGTTTTATGCTAACTAAAAATTTATTCAAATTTTAATTTGGCATACGACAATTATCCTACTACGGAATTTCCTCTGCGTCAATTATACCACATCAAAAGTATGTACGAGTAAGATTGTCATGTCCCTCATGTAAATGTACGTATTTTACATGCTCATTTTCAATTCGCATTCAACGTTGTGAATCATTTATTTCCGAAAAACACATTTACACATTTTAAATCGTATTTAATAAACTAAAGATGAAATTTACTTACAGACCCTGGGATTTCATCAGAAAATACCGAAATGGTCCGTTGAAAGTGTACATTCGAAGAATTTAGTAGCTATTCTCCATTTGTTAGTCGCACTTGCTCGGTATTTTAGAGCTCCAATTCGTTTGCCTGAAAATGTCTTCGTTAATGTTGTAATTGCTCAAAAAAACGGTGGTACTTTGAACGCACAGTAAGTATATTTATATACATACCTCCTTTCTAGCAGCGATTGTATATAAATGGACATAATTTTTTATTATCTAGAAAGTTCCAAGAACAAATAACTTCAGAATACGATGACGTAGGGATGCGTTGCGACAAAGATGCTTTTGATACACTTTTTGACTGTGCTCCAGAAAAGTTATCTGTAGTCAAAAAATCTCTCATCACCTTTGTCAACAAGCATTTAACTAAGTTGAACTTTGAAATTTCGAGTCTTAATTCAGACTTTCGAGATGGTGTATATTTGTGCTTATTAATGGGACTTCTAGGTGGCTTTTTCGTTCCATTGTACGAGTTTCACCTCACTCCTCAAGATGTAGATCAAATGGTTGCAAATGTGGCATTCTCATTTGACTTGATGCAGGACGCTGGTTTACCGAAACCGAAAGCTCGCCCCGAAGGTAAGTAGAATCAGCATGTTATGTAGTAAATGTAACTCAAATCGCAAAATCTAACTTCAACAATGGTACATTCATCGAGCAAACTTTCCTACAAGATTATCAAGGTGGTGTGGCAGTAGTGTTGCTGGCCTACCACACCGAAGGCCCAAGGTTGGAGTCCTGGGGCAGGTAACATAAAAAAGTGGTGGCCGTTTGGAGTCAGCAAAAAACTGTTGGTCTCGTCATTTTGTAGGAAAAATTAGAAGCAGCCAACAAAAAATACGTATAGAAGCTCGGCATTAATCTCTTCGGAGGTATATCGCGAAAAATATTTATTTTATTTTTTCTTATTTAAAATGGGACGGCCGGGTTGTAATCTAATATTTTTAATTAAATAACTAATGACTAAGTTTTTTGGTTCTAAACTGTGTTCCACAGATATTTCTACGTACCGCTTTTCGCGCCACAACCCATGCACCAAACTAAAAATTCTTCACTCCATGTATTTTATCACCTCACATCCGGATCTTTAGGCCTTAACCCTGATATCCACTAAACCCCGTTCATTACCTTTTAGACTGCGACACAGCTTAGGCCTCACCTACCACCACCAGGCAGACGTCTCCGTCCCTCACGCCTCGCGCTCATCTCCCCGACATCGATCCCAGGAACACTACCATCGAATGCCAAAGGTATAGTGGTCCGGTTTGGCGATGTCGATCAGCAAATTATTAACATTTTAGACCCCCTTCACATATTGCCCTAGGGACTATCGCCCTGACATTAGTGCATTGCTTAGAGTTGATAACCGTTTAATCCTCGTCGATTTAAACGCACCCCATGATCTCTTGCACTCAAACCTGCCAGTGGATAGTAGAGGACAGCACTTGCAGAACAAATAGATGAATGGGCATTCTGAACAATGAATAGAGTGGCATGGAACTAGCACAGTTCGCCGGGTATCTCTATAGAGAATATCTATAAAGATTTTATTAAAATACTATAAAACCCACCAACGTTTATATTGGCAATTTACTCCTTATTTAATTCTACATAAAATTCGTTGTTATTATCTCTCCATGATTTACTTGTCGTTGTTCATGTTGTTAGCAACAAAAACGATCCCCGAAGGGTTTGGGGAGTGTTGTCGGAAGTGACGGTCCTTTTCCGGATATGAACCCGGTACTACCCGACTGTCGTGGTAGCGATTTGGTATGACCAGCGGAACTTTCTAAGTCACGTCACCCCCCCTAACTTGATTAGCAGCTATTAGAAATTAAATCCATACACCATTTTTTAACTCATTTTAGACTTCAGACCTGAAGTGGGTGGAATTTTTTCGGTGACGTGTCATAATGTCAATGACATTTATAAATGCTTTACTAACTTCTATAATAACAACGTTATTCCTATTCCAGGGGGAGTCACAAAGATAATGCACTAAGCCGGTTTTACTTTAAGTTTTCATTTTCTTCTAAAATAAAAGAAAAAAGAGAAAACGAAACCCCTTTGTTTTTTGCCTCAAAACGGAACGGCCAAAAAGCTCGAGAAACCACAATAAATCAAACAGTGTTGTTATATATTTGGGATTTATTCATAAAAGAAATAGACCCAAATCTGACAAATCAGAGTGATCGTGCCCATTGGCAGGGCGAAGCACTGTAAATAACAACAGACCCAAATTTTAAATTAAAACTTTTTTTCGCAAAATATATTTATTTATATAATTTTTATAATTAATTCATTTAAAATATAGCGAAATCTTTAGCAGAAACCACATAATAAAAATTTAAAGTTAACACAGAGCTCAGGAAAGTTATTCACAGTTTGAAAAATTTCCATCAAAATTGCAATATTTTTAGACGATTTTTGAGTACCAAGATTTTTCAGTTTTTTTTTTTTTATTGAAATTGAGGCTTGAGAGATTTATTCTTCCTCCTGCACTTGTGTGATTTTTCAGCTGAGTAATTTCAAAAACAATTGCAATATCTCATTTGCATTTTGTTTGACATTTCATTTATCGGAGTCTTAAAACGCAATGCGTTCGAAAAAAATGTCCTGTTGTAGCGGCCCAAATGCGAGCGAATGCGATGAAATCAGTCATTTGGGAAATGCGATTTGTATGGGGAAATGCGACGAATTAGGGTTTTTTTCGCCCAAAATGACTCATTTGGTGCAGTGTAAATGTAGTATTCCGTTTATTGGAAGTGAAATGCCTTCGTTGCGTTTACTAACTCGAAGTTCAACAGAATATAGGAAACTGGATTGAGGATCCAAGAATGCGACCAATATGATGAAATTAGAAAAAGCTGACGTTTTGGACGATTAGAAAAAGTCACATGTTTAAGGTTTTTAGTGATGCCACTAAATTTTTTGTTCGGAAAATGGGCATCAAACTTGCACTTTTTGCTTTAAAGTTATTAGCGTAAAACTCATTTGGGAGTGACACATACTCACGACCGTTAATTTTTTTTAAAGATTAATAAACAAATTTATTTTTCTATGCTGCAAATCAAATTTACTAGTAAACTGTAGTTTTTCAATCTAAATCGTAAGCAACTGTATACCTAACACAATATTCAGCGGAATTATGTGTTTTTTTTTTCACTCTTCAATATTTTCTTAAGAATTTATATAAAAGTGAGAAAAACTGACAGTGAAAAATGATTTAGAATTTGTTTTTTTATGTTGCTTTCAAGTCATTTCGTTTGTTGTCAGTAATAAACATAATGCTGGCCTAATAAAGTTAGCAGGCAGACAAGTTCACATTTCATAATCAAAGGAAATTTAAAATTTTGGAAAAGAAAATTACAAAATGCTCCAAAGCTTAGGATTAAAAATGGGTTATATATATTTTATTTCTGTTAATAATTTGTATATTTTTATTTTAACAGATATAGTCAACATGGACCTTAAATCTACTCTACGTGTTTTGTATAACTTGTTTACGACCTACAGAAGTGTAGCGTAACAATGCCTATTTATGGAGAATATTGCACAATGCAAGTCATACCTTTACAACTATGTAAATTTTGCAAAATAATGGTGCCTATAAAGACTATATGTGCCCACATTATAAAACCTTACATATAATACTTTAACAAAAAACTAACTTTAAAAAGTTTTAATATTAATTTTTTAGCATTGTCGTAAGATAAATATACATGTATAATCGTCCTTCTTAAATAAATAACCAGGTTTAATAAATCTTAGTATTTAACCCATATAATCCCAGCCTTTTTACAAACAAATTTTGATAGAAAGAAAGCAACCCTGGTTTCCAACGACCAAGTGCTTTACGCCTTTTAAACTTGGGCAATCGTTTTGTTCGGACACTTGACGTGAGCGGCTATTTTTTTGTGAACGGTGTGAATCCGTCTTTTTGCTAAAGGGTGAGTATTCTTGGTTTCCCGCATACCCAGATTGTTTCTTGAAATTTTAAATTTAAAATACAAAAAGAAAAAAGGCTGAAGATTGTGTCGCCGACAAAAAAAAAATCAATATCGGAAGGAATGAAATTGTTACAGCCAATGCACGTGTAATTGCAAGTCGTAGTTGAAATGCAAATACAAAAGAAGTAGAACAATGGATACTGAAGTTACGTCAGATATTGTTATCGGAAACGGTAAATGTGATAGCGTGCAAATGAGCACCAAAAAAGTTCATAACGCCGTAAGAAGATTAGCAACAGGCGAAAGTAGAACGGATATCGTTCCACGAAATAAGAAGCTGTGATTTTAATAATTTCCATTTAAAAAATAGCGAATTCCGTGACAGAAACCACATGAAAAGAAACTTCAAAGTTAACACAAAGTTCAGGAAAGGTAATTAAACTTTAAGAAATGACCATAAAAATCTTCAAATTTTTTGCAGAATTACTAGAAAATTCTTGAGTACACAGTATTGTAGACCAATCAAGTTTAGTATAACATTGTGCAAGTTAGAACTCGCTCAAATATTGCCCTGAATTTTCAGAATTTTTTTCGTCAAGAGTGTTGAGTTATTTCTTCCATACAACGCATGAATTTATTTTGTATGGAAGAAAATATCCAACATCCTTGTCAAAAAAGTTTCTAAAAACTCAGTAGAAATTTCAAGGTACTTCTTACCTGCACATTATTACGCTAAAATTTAATCAGCTATAAAACTGCGTACAAAAAAAATTAAAATTTTGATGTAAATTTTTAAAAGTTTAATTAACTTTCATTTACTTGGCGGCCGCCGTGGTGTGAAGGTAGTGTTGCCGGCCTACCACACCGAAGGTCCATGGTTCGAGCCCTGGTACAGGTAACATCAAAAGTGATTTAAAAAAAGTTTTTCAAAACGGGGTCGCCCCTCGGCAGTGGTTTGGCAAACTCTCCGAGTGTATTTCTGCCATGACAGGCTTCTCAGCAAAAATTTGTCTCCTTTGTAGATGCTGTTCGGAGTCGGCAAAAAACTGTAGGTCCCACCAATTTGTAGGGAAAATTCAAATCGGCACACCACAAATTGGAAGAGAAGCTTGGCGCAAAAATCTGTTAGGAGGTTTATGATGATATACCTGTTGTATATCGCGCCATAGAGATAGAGAATTAACTTTCCTGAGCTTTGTATAAACTTAGACATTTTTTTTTATGTGGTTTCTGTTATAGAATCCACTATATTTTAAGTGAAAATTATTAAAAACACAGCTGCTTCTTATTTCGGCGAGTGACGTCTAATCTGATTTCGCTACTATTATATTGAACACAACTGTATGTGGTGGTAGCACACCGACAGCGAAGTTAATAAAATTAAGGAAGGGCCCCTTACTACATACCCAAAAGATTTCAATGGTGAAATCTTTGTACTACTCGTAGGTGACTATGCTGAGCATGCTACGCTCAAAAATAAAAAAATAGGTTTCACCCATGATTCAATTACAAGAACGTTAGCTCGCTAGCTGACGTATACTTTTGACACTTCCATTTTCTGGGCTTCTTTTGCGAACGAAAAAAAAGGAGGAGTATTTTTTTTTCTTTCCGTACGGAAGGATGGGTAATGAGAGTTGAGAGGCATCATATCCGTAGATCAACCATCGAGTTGCACGTCATTACCTTTGTTTATATTAGTTGCCTATTACGACCGGTATGCCTACCTCGGGCATATTCAGGCGATAGCAGAATTGGTCATACCGCAATGTCATGTAAGGCGAAACAGCCAAGATGTCTTAAATGTGGTAAATTTGAGTGCAAAGATCCCCAATGTGTCAAGAAGCTCCCCCGAAAAGAAACAGTTCACCATACCATAGATTCGAAATGTTGGAAGTAGGGGACTCAGATTTCCCTTATTTGGAATGTCAAGAGATTAAAGTCTTCAATAAGGGTAACGACATAAACAAAAAATTTTACCAAAAACCCGTATAGTCACGTGGCTAAAAAAGGCAACGAGAAGTTTATGACTCCTCCTCCTCCCAACGAAATGCCAAAAGTTATCAATAACAAACGGCCAGTCACTCCAGTATATAATTCGCATGAATATTAAAAGTCTTGTGCCCCAATTCGAGAAATTCATTTACCAAATGATTAAAATCACACTTGAGTATAACTATGTTATACTCTTGAAGAGATTCAATGTCTTAAAGACCAATTTAAATTAATTATTGTTAAAAAAGACTATTTGAAATTCAACAATCAAATCACTTTAAATCACCATGAAAATTCTGCAGTACAACTGCCTATCCCCAAAAGTTAATCTAGATGCAATTGAATATTACTTAAACAAATACAGTTTTTACTTCGCTTTTTTTTCTTTCTACAACCACCCCATATAGAAAAATCATAAATTTCAATCTTCTTAAGACTAATAACCTTATTACTCAAATATCCAGAATTTTGAACATCTTAGAACCTTCAAAAATGTTATGTTAATTGGTGATTTTAATGCAAGATCCTCAGTTTAGGGTGAATTATTCAGTTCTAGCAAAAGTTGGCCAAAGCGCTTCTTTTGCATGCCGTCCAATCAGTTCACTACTTCCGGGCGCTTGCGTCCAAGTATCCTCTGGGTAGCCATCGAACGCCCATTTGGTGGTAAGCTAAACGTGAGAAGGCGGCAACCTGGTAAAGCCACACCGACATAATCGCTTTAATGGATTGCTGGAGGATTCAAACAGCAGCGGCTGATCGCTATGTGGTGTGGCTGCAAGCGCCGCACAGTAGGTGATCGTGGCCATAAATAATTGGAAAATTAAAGTTTAAGTAAAACAATATTTTTTTAGACCATTCGACAGGTATTACAAAGGATATGAAAAATCATGAATAAAAGCTTAAAAATTATTTTAGGTTAAGCGATACAGGGTGCCCAAAGTTGGGCAAAAAATATGTAATTTTATTTTTGCCTTAATAGGCCTACTACGAAGTATTCTATCTGACTTAGTTAACAACGTATATACATAAAAAATACCTTAGTGTATAGGAAATTATTGCTTCTTTTGAAGACGTTAATAGTTTTTTCACCAGGGCTCGACCCTGAATTTATATAAATTTTGAAAAATTGACAAAAAAAATCAGGAAAATTTTTTTTGTTTCGACTTCAAATTAGAAACAAAAAAAAAACAAAAAATATGTAAGTCTCAATTTTTTTTATATCTTTTAGAACAACATATTCTTTATTAAAAGTCGTTTACGGCTAAATTTTTCACTTGCACCATTTGCTTAAAGAATTTTTCTCCCACTCGACTAAAAGTCCTTTTTCTTAAACACACTCATTATGCTATTTTTGACTTTACAAAAAAAACAAATTGGCCTGAAGACTCAGGAGCTAATGTACCAAAATTTTACATAAAATAGGACGTTATTTTATATTCTGAGGTTATTTCTGTTATGGGAGCAAAACATTTTTTTTTTTGCTGTTTCTTTTAGAAGAAAAAAAATGTGTTTTGTAAAAATGGGAAAATTTTGGCACTAAATAAAAAAAAAAAAAAAAATATGTAACTCTCAAATTTTTAATATTTGATAGCCAAAAGTGTGGTCTATCAAAAAAAGAAAGAGCGATCAAAATTCATTTGCACCTTTTTTTTATGATTTTTTTTATGGAGTGAGTTTTTGCGCGATCATCCTCCCATCATGCATAGTTTCGTTCACCAGCACAACAACTATGTACCTATTAACATAGAACTTTTTTAATAAACCGTATTTTCTCTAATATTTATATTTATTTTAAAATTTGTTATTATATTCTAAATTTTTGTTATAAATATATTTTATATTTTAAAAATTAATGATTATTTTTCTTATTTATGTTATAAAGATTTATATAAATTATTTAGGGGTTAATTTATATAAAATTAATATTAAATAAATTTTTGTTAACTAAATTTTATAAATTAGGGAGAAATATTTATTAAATTTAATTATTATTGATCTGAATTGAATGTTTGAGGAAATTGCTCCTTAGACGATGTAAATGAGAGTAGAACGGTAGCATAGTGATTGCACACTTGACTTAGAGACGGAGTATTGCTGTTTCGAATACCAGCATATGTATGTGACTTTTTTTTTAAAGAAATTTCCTATAAGCTGATAAATCTTAAGAATTTAATTAAGTACGTTAAATGTAACTAAAAAAATTAATGTATGATAACTGGAATAATTAAATGTTTATTTTCTTTACTAGTGTGAGGCTATATGTACGTATGTAATATATTCTTTATGTAGTCGTTTTTGTGGTTAAGTTTTACGTTAATGCATTCATTTATTAAACACGTAGTTTGGAATCTTGTTATTTATGCGGTTTATAACGTTAGTATTGAAGACGAAGCATCATCCGTTTTCGGCCAAAATCGGCAGAATTCATTATTTTATACAGATTAACTCATGTTGTAAATTCCTATAAGTATGGTTCATGGGTTTCTAAGATATAGAAATTTGGCCAAAAGGGGGCAATGGCACGTCTTTTTTCAAAAATTGTCTTTGAATTTGATTTATATTTGGGAGGTGAATATATAAGTCAAAATATAGCGTTTTAGCATCAAAAGCTATGAAATTATTGACATTTCAAAAACACCGTTATTTGGGAGGTGGGGGTATTTGTGGGCAGATTTCATTCAAACTTCTAACATTTACTAATATTCATCATAAATGCTTATATTCCAAACTTCAACTCTCTAGCTCAATTTTTACTATTTATGGCCGCTTTTTGTATGAAGTGCCCCCACTGTTCGCCGTCTGTCTTGGATCAAGCGGCTCGCTATATAAACTTGTAATTTAAATACAACCTCCAGTGAAACGGTTTGTGCGTTTGGTTTGGGACCAACCACATAAAACCACATTCCAATGAAATTCAACAGGGAAACCTCGGATATGAGAATCCCTTTTTCAGCATTTAACTAAGTTGAACTTTGAAATTTCGGATCTTAATTCAGACTTTCGAGATGGTGTATATTTGTGCTTATGAATGGGACTTCTAGGTGGCTTTTTCGTTCCATTGTACGAGTTTCACCTCACTCCTCAAGATGTAGATCAAATGGTTGCAAATGTGGCATTCTCATGTGACTTGATGCAGGACGCTGGTTTACCGAAACAGAAAGCTCGCCCCGAAGGTAAGTAGAATCAGCATGTTATGTAGTAAATGTAACTCAAATCGCAAAATCTAACTTCAACAATGGTACATTCAGCGAGCAAACTTTCCCACAAGATTATCAAGGTGGTGTGGCAGTAGTGTTGCTGGCCTACCACACCGAAGGCCCAAGGTTGGAGTCCTGGGGCAGGTAACATAAAAAAGTGGTGGCCGTTTGGAGTCAGCAAAAAACTGTTGGTCTCGTCATTTTGTAGGAAAAATTAGAAGCAGCCAACAAAAAATACGTATAGAAGCTCGGCATTAATCTCTTCGGAGGTATATCGCGAAAAATATTTATTTTATTTTTTCTTATTTAAAATGGGACGGCCGGGTTGTAATCTAATATTTTTAATTAAATAACTAATTACTAAGTTTTTTGGTTCTAAACTGTGTTCCACAGATATTTCTACGTACCGCTTTTCGCGCCACAACCCATGCACCAAACTAAAAATTCTTCACTCCATGTATTTTATCACCTTACATCCGGATGTTCAGGCCTTAACCCTGATATCCACAAAACCCCGTTCATTACCTTTTAGACTGCGACACAGCTTAGGCCTCAGGCTACCACCACCAGGCAGACGCCTCCGTCCCTCACGCCTCGCGTTCATCACCCTGTACAGTATAACCTGTTTCTCCCCGACATCGATCCCAGGGACACTACCATCGAATGCCAAAGGTATAGTGGTCCGGTTAGGCGATGTCGATCAGCAAATTATTAACATTTTAGACCCCCTTTAAATGTTGCCCTAGGGACTATCGCCCTGACATGAGTGCATTGCCTAGAGTTGATAACCGTTTAATCCTCAGCGATTTAAACTCACCCCATGATCTCTTGCACTCAAACCTGCCAGTGGATAGTGGAGGAGAGCACTTGCAGAACAAATAGATGACTGGGCATTCTGAACAATGAATAGAGTGGCATGGAACTAGCACAGTTCGCCGGGTATCTCTATAGAGAATATCTATAAAGATTTTATTAAAATACTATAAAACCCACCAACGTTTATATTGGCAATTTACTCCTTATTTAATTCCACATAAAATTCGTTGTTATTATGTCTCCATGATTTACTTGTCGTTGTTGTTGTTTTTAGCGACAAAAACGATCCCCGAAGGTTTTGGGGAGTGTTGTCGGAAGTGACGGTCCTTTTCCGGATATGAACCCGGTACTACCCGACTGTCGTGGTAGCGATTTGGTATGACCAGTGGAACCTTCTAGGTCATGTCACCCCCCTTACTTGATTAGCAGCTATTAGAAATTAAATCCATACACCATTCTTTAACTCATTTTAGACTTCAGACCTGAAGTGTATGGCATTTTTTCGGTGACGTGTCATAATGTCAATGACATTTATTATCATTACTTTGACCTTTGTAAAAGCGAATTTCATAAATGCTTTACTAATTTCTATAATAACAACGTTATTCCTATTCCAGGGGGAGTCACAAAGATAATGCACTAAGCCGGTTTTACTTCAAGTTTTCATTTTCTTTTAAAATAAAAGAAAAAAGAGAAAAGGAAACCCCTTTGTTTTTGCCTCAAAACGGATCGGCCCAAAAGCTCGAGAAACCACAATAAATCAAACAGTGTTGTTATATATGTGGGGTGGTATCACTAATCCATAAATACGTAGTGGCAACATCATACTGAAGTACGATAAAGCAACATGAGATACAACATGGCAAGAGAAAAGAGAGAAATCGGGGAGTCGAAGTAAAAGACGCGCACGAGACGGTTGACTTGAATTTCGATCCGTCCATTTCATTGTCTATTAAATACAATTTAAATATCCTTTTCACTTTGTAACTTACAATTCATTAACATTAAAACATTCATCTGAACTTATAATAAAACAGAAAACCACATATATTTGGGATTTATTCATAAAAGAAATAGACCCAAATCTGACAAATCGGAGTGATCGTGCCCATTGGCAAGGCGAAGCACTGTAAATAAACAACAGATCCAAATTTGAAAATAAAATTTTTTTTCGCAAAATATATTTATTTATATAATTTTAATAATTCTCTCTCTCTCTATGCCGCGATATACAACAGGTATATCATCATAAACCTCCTAAGAGATTTTTGCGCCAAGCTTCTCTTCCAATTTGTGGTGTGCCGATTTGAATTTTCCCTACAAATTGGTGGGACCTACAGTTTTTTGCCGACTCCGAACGGCATCTACAAGGAGACGAATTTTTGCTGAGAAGCCTGTCATGGCAGAAATACACTCGGAGAGTTTGCCAAACCACTGCCGAGGGGCGACCCCGTTTTGAAAAACTTTTTTCAAATCACTTTTGATGTTACCTGTACCAGGGCTCGAACCATGGACCTTCGGTGTGGTAGGCCGGCAACACTACCTTCACACCACGACGGCCGCCATTAATTCATTTAGAATATAACGAAATCTTTAGCAGAAACCACATAATAAAAAACTTAAAGTTAACAGAGCTCAGGAAAGTTATTCACAGTTTGAAAAATTTCCATCAGTTTTTTTTTTTTTATTGAAATTGAGGCTTGAGAGATTTACTCTTTCTCCTCCACTTGTGTGGTTTTTCAGCTGAGTAATTTCAAAAACAATTGCAATAGCTCATTTGCATTTTGTTTGACATTTCATTTATCGGAGTCTTCAAACGCAATGCGTTCGAAAAAATTTCCAGTCATTTGGGAAATGCGATTTGTATGGGGAAATGCGACGAATTTGGATTTTTTCGCCCAAAAATGACTCATTTGGTGCAGTGTAAATGTAGTATTACGTTTATTGAAAGTGAAATGCCTTCGTTGCGTTTATTAACTCGAAGTTCAACAGAATATAGGAAAGTGGATTGAAGATCCAAGAATGCGACCAATATGATGAAATTAGAAAAAGCTGACGTTTCGGACGATTAGAAAAAGTCACATGTTTAAGGTTTTTAGTGATGCCACTAAATTTTTTGTTCGGAAAATGGGCATCAAACTTGCACTTTTTGCTTTAAAGTTATTAGCGTAAAACTCATTTGGGAGTGACACATACTCACGACCGTTAATTAAAGATTAATAAACAAATTTATTTTTATATGCT
Source organism: Merzomyia westermanni (assembly GCA_949987695.1). Lineage (NCBI taxonomy): Eukaryota > Metazoa > Arthropoda > Insecta > Diptera > Tephritidae > Merzomyia > Merzomyia westermanni. The sequence continues at coordinate 122,250,786 of OX465290.1, forward strand.
GCAAATCAAATTTACTAGTAAACTGTAGTTTTTCAATCTAAATCGTCAATTTTCGTAAGCAACTGTATACCTAACACAATATTCAGCGGAATTATGTGTTTTTTTTTTCACTCTTCAATATGTTCTTAAGAATTTATATAAAAGTGAGAAAACCTGACTGTGAAAAATGATTTAGAATTTGTTTTTTTATGTTGCTTTCAAGTCATTTCGTTTGTTGTCAGTAATAAACATAATGCTGGCCTAATAAAGTTAGCAGACAGACAAGTTCACATTTCATAATCAAAGGAAATTTAAAATTTTGGAAAAGAAAATTACAAAATGCTCCAAAGCTTAGGATTAAAAATGGGTTATATATATTTTATTTCTGTTAATAATTTGTATAGCTTTATTTTAACAGATATAGTCAACATGGACCTTAAATCTACTCTAAGTGTTTTGTATAACTTGTTTACGACCTACAGAAGTGTAGCGTAACAATGCCTATTTATGGAGAATATTGCACAATGCAAGTCATACCTTGTTACAACTATGTAAATTTTGCAAAATAATGGTGCCTATAAAGACTATGTGTGCCCACATTATAAAACCTTACATATAATACTTTAACAAAAAACTAACTTTAAAAAGTTTTAATATTAATTTTTTAGCATTGTCGTAAGATAAATATACATGTATAATCGTCCTTCTTAAATAAATAAACAGGTTTAATAAATCTTAGTATTTAACCCATATAATCCCAGCCTTTTACAAACAAATTTTGATAGGAAGAAAGCAACCATGGTTTCCAACGACCAAGTGCTTTACGCCTTTTAAACTTGGGCAATCGTTGTGTTCGGACACTTGACGTGAGCGGCTATTTTTTTGTGAACGGTGTGAATCCGTCTTTTTTCTAAAGGGTGAGTATTCTTGGTTTCCCGCATACCCAGATTGTTTCTTGAAATTTTAAATTTAAAATACAAAAAGAAAAAAGGCTGAAGATTGTGTCGCCGACAAAAAAAAATCAATATCGGAAGAAATGAAATTGTTACAGCCAATGCACGTGTAATTGCAAGTCGCAGGTGGAATGCAAATACAAAAGAAGTAGAACAAATGGATACTGCAGTTATGTACGTCAGATATTGTTATCGGAAACGGTAAATGTGATGACGCGCAAATGAGCACCAAAAAAGGTTCATAACGCCGTAAGTAGATTAGCAACAGGCGAAAGTAGAACGGATATCGTTCCACGAAATAAGAAGCTGTGATTTTAATAATTTCCATTTAAAAAATAGCGAGCTATAAAACTGAGTACCAAAAAAATTCAAATTTTGATGTAAATTTTTAAAAGTTTAATTAACTTTCGTGAGCTTTGTATAGACTTAGAAATTTTTTTTATGTGGTTTGTGTTATAGAATTCGCTATATTTTAAGTGAAAATTATTAAAAACACAGCTGCTTCTTATTTCGGCGAAGGATGTCTAATCTGATTTCGCTACTATTATATTGAACATAACTGTATGTGGTGGTAGCACACCGACAGCGAAGTTAATAAAATTAAGGAAGGGCCCCTTACTACATACCCAAAAGATTTCAATGGTGAAATCTTTGTACTACTCGTAGGTGACTATGCTGAGCATGCTACGCTCAAAAATAAAAAAAATAGGTTTCACCCATGATTCAATTACAAGAACGTTAGCTTGTCGGGGTGGGTGTTCCCCACGTTGGGCTGGCTTTCAGTTAATTAGGTTTCCTAAAAGAAGAAAAAAAAATTTATTAGTTGATGCTTTCTTTTATTGGACCGCTCTGAGTCAAGGTAAACAAAGGAAGTGACTTGGAACTTGCTTGTATTGCACGATAGCCTTGTGGCAAACCACCTCCAAGATGCGGGCATCAATTTAGTTAGCGAACACATCAAAGTACTCACCTTGACCAGCAAATAAATATATATTTAATTTTAATAAACAAAAGTGAAGTGTTTATTATTGTTTACCACCACCAGCTTTGTTATTTTTCCTATAAATTGTGAGAAATGTTAAAACAAAGACAAGCTCACAATAGAAAAAATGAGCTTTTTGTAAAGGATTGCCAGATGCAAATTTAGGATGCGGTACAAAGGAGCAAATAGGAAATTGTAAAGTCACTGACCGAGAATGATTAGCGGGTAAACGAATAGGAAAAAAGAAGTAACGTCATTGGAATAAGGAGGGGAAGTGAATGAAAGGGTAGAAAAGGGGAAAGGCTAGGAGTCTTGTGGTAGATAGTATAGCAAACCGTACCGTCAAGGCACATCATTGCCTCCGCGCTGTGTGAAGTAGAAAAAAAAATTATTTTTATTATAGTGATTTTTTTATATACAATGTATATAGTGGGGATTTTGTTTAACCAAAAATAAATGAAATTAAGTGGCGAGCGGCCAATTTACGAGGATAGTGGAGTTCCAGCTTGAACAGGAAGTGACGGGATTTGAATCCACTGGGTTGCAGTTCAAGCGAAAAACCGAGCAGTGCGAGTTGTGTCTCGAGGGATCACAGCGCGGAAGGCGCCAGAGGTAAAATACAAATATATTAAATGACAACATTGGATCTACATACGAATATACCACAAAACAACACCTATCCCGAGGATATGTAACAGCAATTTGAACTCCGGAATTTACAACGAAAATCCTAGTGAGGCGATTAATTTGGGTGGAATATTTGTGACCTTGGTCTTGGGTACCTGAAAGATAGGAAAAATCCCGGCAGTACAATCAATTGGAGAGGTACCTGTTAGCGGAAAAATTGGATATACGCATCAGAGTACATATGAAGGAAGTCAGCGGAAATTCGGTGATGTGCTCAATTTTATTGGTAGTTTAGTATTATATATATTGTAGTTAAATCGTGTTTTTATATGTTTCTTACTTGAAATTTACATTTTTGAAAAAGCAGAAGTGAATTAATTTTTTTTGTCTTTTCGTGTGAGCGTACACACAAGTGCGAACTTCAGTTAGCCCCCTTTTGTACCAAAGCTTTCATTTTATGGCTTAGGACTTTATAGCTATAGTTCGATTATAGCATAGTTGGGTATGAAAAGAGCGTGTACGCTACATTTTGCATTTAAGAGTATTATCAAAATTTGAAAGTTTTAAAGTTTGTTTTTTTCTTAAAAGTAATTTAAGTGTTATGAGTATGTTAGTCAATAAGTGTAAAATTAGTTCCATTGGGTTCAAAGCGGATCTGCCCCTTAAAAAAAAAAACTAGACTTTTTTTTTTATATGCAAAGGTATAGGGAAGAATTCTAATAGAGCTCTGTTAGGTAGGCATTCCCAAACTAACTGTTCAGAACTTACTTTCTTTTCTTTAAATCTTTTCTTTTGGTTCATCAATAGTATAATCAAGCTTAGCGGCAGGGCGTTTTGTCATTGGACAAATAATTGTTATGTATCTCGAAATGATCAATAAATTTGTTATATTGAGAGTTTTGTAACGATAATTGGAATGATGAGATAGTTTCCTTTTGAGCTGGAGGTGAAGATGGTATGGCGATGAGGTGAGTAAGGAGTTTGGAGGGTGTGTTACGTAACTGCCTGGTGCGGGAGAGGAGGAGTGGCGGGGTGGCATGGTGGTAGCCCGGCTGAGGCTCGTCGGCTTAGACGCGCGGTTCTTGCCACTTCTCCTTTCCCAACAGTTGCATAGCAAAATTAGGTTCATGCCTGGGGAAAGAAAACCAAACAGAGAAACAGATACATAGGAAAGCGAGTCAGGTGGAGCCTTCCCACCCCTCCTGTTCACGGGATGTGAACAGCCTTTGGACTCTACTATGGCTCCGCTTCCCGAGTAGAGTCCCCTTAAACCTGACTAGCGTCCGTCTTTAGGTACTTACGTTTACTTCATCCTTTTCTCAACTACCCCAACTTACCATTCAGTTGCCACAAGGGCGACACCTGCACCAACAACAGTATGTCTTTAGTCCGACATATTATCAATGAAATCCGCTATTAAGGATAAACATCTTCAACCCATAAACTTCAACAAAATAGCTTATACCAGCGAATTTCAAATTCATACAATGTTTATTATAACAATAAAAAAACTTACGATTATCTATTCAAGCTATGTAACTATTATAAATACAGTTTCCCCTAGCCTTATCTACAACAATATATTATTTCGTTATTTGAAAAAACTCTTACAAAAAATTTTTTTATCGAAATTCGAAACCGGCCTAATGTAGATCTAACTATTTGTGCAAAAGCACACCTATAGTCATATATCAATAAGAGCGCACTTGTGAGCGCTAACTCTCAATAAAAATGTCAACCAAATTATATGTATAAGTATGTGTGCCCTGCTCAGAGAAAACTTCACACCTATAAAGGCATGTGCATATGTAATTTTTCTATTACAAAAACTCTTACCTTGCTTATCCGGATGAATTTGGTACCAAAAACAACTCTTAAGCTGAAAGTAGAGGAAAAAAAAACAAAAAACATGTGCTGGACAAAAGACAGTGGTTCTGTTATAGGGCTTTGACCTCGTGGTCAAAGCTGACTTTTCGGAACTAATGTTTTTTGATATTAGTTTAACGTGTCGGTTCGGTGCATGTGCATTATTTCATGCATGTGCAAACAAAAAAATTTTTTTTTTTTATTAGAAAGACTCGTAAAAATAGTGACAGTGCAAAGCAAAAAAGCTAATAAAACTAAATCGAAAACCGAAACAACAAAAACAAAAAAAGGAAAAACTAAGTGTGCGTGAAAACTAAAAAAGTGTAAAAAAACAAAAAAAAAAAAAAGGAAAAGGAAATAAAAAAAATGACACAACCGAAAAGTGAAAACAATATTGTTGCCCACTAGACTAATGTCCCTCAACCAAAAAAAATGTTTAAGCCTGGGTAGGCATTGGTGCGAATGCCAGAAAAAAAATATGTTAGTACTAACTTAAAGGTAGGTGAAATTCTGAATTCAAAGAAACTAATATTAAATAACTTATAAAATTAATATCATAAATAAATAAAAAGGAGAAAATGAATGAATTCACGAAAAAAAATCCAAATTTAATTTTACAACTAGTAACAAAAAAAATTCATGTGTGGTGCACCCTAATATATACCAAAAAACTGTGTGAAGAGTGTGTAGTAGAAAATTTTAAAAATTTCAATTTGGCGAGCGCGCTCACCGTGAGCTGCGCTTGTCTGCTCTCCCGCTTTGCTGTTTCTGTGCTCGTGGGTGTTAGTGTGTATGTGTAGTGAGAAATGCTACTGGTAGTGTTGATGTTGCTGAAGTGGCTAATGTTGCTACGGGTGTCGGTGGTCGTGCCACAAAATGTTTGGCAACACGTCGATGATGCTGATGATGATGTTTTGCAACACGTAGTGTTGCTGATGTCGCTGTTGTGTGAATGAAACGCTGTGTTCGCTGGTTTGTAACAAAAGTGTGAAGTTGCGTTCTACCCTTGTTTGGCGGTTTATGGGAAAAATGTTCGGTGTTCGTGGCTCGAGTTGGATCTCCGTGTTATGTGTGCGTGTCTGTGTGTTTGTGCAATCTGGCGGGGATCTATGCCAACGCTTTTGGCCACAGATATCCCCCGGATTTGGACCTTTTGGCCAAAAAAAATTACTCCATGAATATTTCGCTAATGTGTGAATCTGTGAAGTTGATGTTTCCTGTGTTTAGTGCCCAATAATTTGTGTAGTTTTATGTGTGGATTTAGGTGTATACTTTTGTAGCAGTGAGTTCATGTAGCAAAAAATGTCGCGCCCTCGGCTGGCTTCGTGCTCGCTGCAACAAGAGAACGTATATCCATACATGTTTTTTTTTTCTAAATATTTTTATTCTTCAGTATCTTTGACAAAAATTTTTCTGGCTTTTTGAATTAAATTCAGCGATTTTTTTTTTCTTTTCAAATTTAACCTGACTTCAAAAAAAAAAAAAAATTTCTTCTCCTTCTTTTCATCTACCCTTTGTTTGCATACATGCTCGTGTACATATGTACACACCTATGTACACCTAAGTGCATTTATGCATATTTTGATATGCTTGAATTTTGAAATTAGATTTAATCGAAAAAAATCTAATAAATGAACAATTCAAGCAAATATTGCAATGGAAATTCCACAAACATTTATTTACAAAAATTTCGGAAAATATAGAAGCAAATTTTGAAAAAAAAAAATCTAGAATGATCATTCAACATTGATTTGGATCAAAACTGCCAACAACAATTCTATGGAGACAATTCTGCTAAGTGGACTAATGAACTAATTTATCCGAATTTATTTTAGTAAAGGATAACCTAATTTATTAATTCAACCATTCTTTTTACCGAAAAAAAATCGCCGAATCAATAACACATATCTACCGCAAAAACTAATTTAAATGAAAATTGAAGAAAGTGTATCAACAAATCTGAATTTTATGAAAAATTTATTTTAATGAAAATTTACTGCACATGATTAAGAGAAAGGTTATAATTTCGCACAAAGATTTATCTGGATAAGAATTCACAAGGCTATATTTTAGACACGGGTAAAAATTCAGAAAAAAAACTTTCAAACAAAATTTAAATCTTACAATTTGACTTACCGGTGACTGCTGCTTCTTGAGGGGATTTTCACGTCCTGTGGCGGCGGCTCTCCTTGCGCTGGTGAGATACCTAGGGAGGATTCCCTGGTATCAGGAACTTCACTATTTTCCTTCGATCGCGTTTACTTTTTATCGTGAAACCGCACTTTATAAACAGACCTTTTCACTCGCGCACCTACACTTTAAGGTGAATACAACGCACTTTGAAAAATTACCTTTTTTTTTCACAACACTTTTGGCACTAGTTAAGACCGCGACGTTTCGATTTTTAATTTCTGTCGATCAGCGGGACCCCCTTTTATACCCATTAACCCTTGCGGCATTTTGAGCACCGTACGGCACGAATCGCCGGCCTGCTTAGGGTAAACCAATCCGCGTTCGACCCTTAAGCGGCACGCATATGCACATATGCGCAAGCAACACTTAACCCACCCACACAAACAAACATCCGCTACGCTAATATCGTAAACGCGGATAAGGTGGTTCGGCTAGCGGTTGCCCGCGCATATGTTCATATACCCGCTTGCTCGTAGTCAGAGAAATGCTCAAAGGCTGTCGTTAGAGGCTCGCATCCGCCGATGGTGCCTGCATCATGGAGCGTGTGCGTAAAAGAATTCATAACGCAGCCTTGGGTTGGTTTGTAGATCCGGGGCTAACGTGTGGCCTCGACCCACGATCTAATGCCGGGCTTCCAGTTCGCTTCTTATCTAACCTTTCACTAGCACATATATTACACTAAACATTTACTAACACGCAAAAATTAAATAAACTATCAAAAAAATCTAAGCCTAATATCATTGGGCTCTTACGCAAAACTAACCTAGGGTATCACAGATAGGCATCTTAATCCTATATCACAGGTTGAAACTAAAACTATATCACAGATTAGAGAAAATTAGTCAAGTTGCAAGTGTATAAAAAAGTATAAATCGAAAGGTATGTCAAGTCTGAAATCCATAATCAAAAAAAAGTTAAGTCAGAAATTGTATAATTACATTAGTAGGTCAATAAACCTAAAATAACTGAATAATAATTACAAAAAATATCCAAAAAAAATGTATGTCAATTTTCTAAAGGTCAGGTTTTTCGGGTACACAGGTAAGTAATAAATAACATGCAACATTGAACACTTAATAACATCATGCCACAAATATGCCCTTAGCATGGTATATCCCTATTCTCTTTCCGCTAACATCGCCGAGTTCATACATAGAGTTACCTATAACTTTCAATACAACGCATTTTACTTGCTTTGGGGCAAGTTTGGGATTATAGTTATCTATTTGTGAACTCTGTTTGAAATTTCGGCGGTATACCATTTGTTCAATTTTAAACGATACATCCTTACTCCTAGTGTCGTAAACCTTTTTGCTGCGTTCGTGGGCTAACCTCAGCTCTTTCATAATTTTGTTTCTAATTGCCTGGAGCTTATCAGACTTTACCTCTACCTCGCAATCCACGTCTTTCACAGCACCTAATTTTCTATATAACTCGTATGATGCACCATGTTGCACCATTGGCATACCAAAAAGCGCGTAATACGGGGATGTGCTAATTGCCGAATGGATTACGCTTCTTAAGGCAAACGCTGCATCACTGATGTGCTTATCCCAGTTCTTTTGATTCTCTCCCACGTATGACCTAACTATTTGTAGTATGGATCGGTTGACCCTTTCTGCGGCATTGCCTTGTGGCGAGTAGAATGCTGTTCTTACATGTGTTGTGCCATATCTTGCCAAAAATGATGCAAACAGTCCTGAGACGAATTGTTTACCATTATCAGAGTGCACGTACTCTGGGACTCCAAAAACATGAAAAACTTCTTTCTCTAAAAATTTTACAACTTCAGCTGAGGTTGCCTTACGCATCGGTTTCAAAAACACGAACTTCGAAAAATGATCTAAACATACAAACACATAAACATTACCATACGTGGGTAAGGACCCATAAAATCTAAATGAAAAGGGCGCTCAGTAACATGTTGCTTTCCCATCAAAGGTTTGTGGAAAGCATTCTGCGTTTTGTTGCCTTTACAAATATCGCAACTTTTGACGTAATTTTGCACATCGGCCACTAGTCCTGGCCAGTAGTATCTTTCGCGTATCCTTGCGAGTGTCTTGTGGATACCTCCATGACCTGCAGATGGCGAGCAGTGCGATGCCTCCACCAACCCTGAACGAAGCTCAGTCGGTACCCAGAGCTTCCAGGCCGGGTCCTATTGAAGCCCTTCCCCCTTGTCGAATTGTGTCCGTCTATAAACATACCCGTCTGATACGCACAGTTCGGGCAGTTTGTCTTTGTTTGATGTCACCGTATTAATCAGTTCTAGGTACTCGGTCGATTTAAGGTATGGCGAGGTGACATCAATGTCTAGCACTCTGTCACTTACTAGCAGTTCGTTCATGTCGGCCCTGGATAAAGCGTCCGGCATTACATTTTGGGCGCCTTTACGGTGTTGAATATCAAAATCGTATGCTAGCAACTTCAAGCTCCACCTTGCCAGCCGACCGGATAGATCCTTCTGACCCATAAACCACTTCAGGCTGGCATGGTCAGTTATCACCGTAAAGGGCAATCCCTCGATATAGGGCCGGAACCTCTTTATGCTCAGGACCGCTGCATAACACTCTAACTCTGTAATACTATAATTGCGTTGTGCCTTGTTTAATTTTGCCGACACATAGGCAATCGGTCTTTCGTTTCCGTCCTGGTCTAGTTGGAAGAGTACACCTCCAACTCCGTCCGTCGATGCATCGCATTGCACATAAAAGTGCTTTTCGAAGTCCGGATGGATTAACACCGGTGCTGAAATAAGTTTTTGTTTTAAGCAATTAATTGCTAGCATCGCTTCGTCCGTCATTTTAAAAGATTTTATCTTGTCCTTAGTGAGGCAGTCGTGCAGTGGTGCTGCAATTGTCGCGTAGTCCTGTATGAATCTACAGTACCAGCCTGTCATACCTAGGAACCGTCTGAGTTGTTTCGGTGTTCGGGGTTCGGGGAAGTCTCGCATTGCTGCCACGTTATTCAAATCTGTACGGATACATCCGTCTCCTACCACATAGCCTAAATAACGTACCTCTTTAAAACAAAATTTGCTCTTTTCAACGTTTATCGTTAACTTTGCATCACGAAGACATTTTGCAACACGGGACAACAAATCTAAATGGGACGAAAAATCTTCAGAACAAACAAGTAAATCATCTAAATAAACAAACACAGATTCACGAAGAGAAGCGGGGATGACCTTGTCCATTAAACGACACATTCGCTGTGCCGCGTTGCACAGTCCAAAAGGCATGACTGTGAAATGGTACAAAGGTCTACCAGGTACAGTGAAAGCAGTTTTCTCCCTGGACTTTCGCTCTAATGGTTTTTGCCAAAACGCGTCTTTTAAATCAATGGCTGATATGTACCTGGTATTCTGAAGCCGACTTAGAATACCATCTATATGTGGAAGTGGGTATGCATCCTTGATGGTGCGTTCGTTCAATTTCCGGGCATCCAAACATAGGCGGTTTTTGGTTCCTTTTATCACCAATGATATGGGGGAACTCCAGCAACTGTTGCTTTCCTCTATAACGCCCATTTCCAGCATTCGGTCCAGTTCCGCGAAAACCAACTTTTGTATTGCCGGAGAAATAGGGTAATGGCGCTGCTTCACGGGAAGATGTTCATCGGTGACTTCAATAATGTGTTCTTCAACGTCGGTTTTGCCCAACCCAAGTACTGCGAATGAAGGATACTGTGCTTTCACTCGATCTAAAGCCACAGTCTCCTCGGGACTCAGATCATGTTGCACCGCGTCGAATGACAAGTCACCCTCTGCAGGTGTAAGCTCTGACACGACATTAACCTTTGAGTTGATTTGGGGCCCCCTACTGACTCCATTAAGCTGGAAGGCTTTCCAGAAATCGATCCCTAGATAGACCTCTTGTTGCAACCCCGGCACTATCAGGAATTCCAGCTCCCTAGTGGTACTGTCCCAAAGCACTGGAAGAGTCACTACTCCGATAACCGCGGTTTCACCCCCATTAGCTGTCTTGACATTTTGACCTTGGATCGGCAGAATCAGATTTTCTTTTCCCTCGAGTAACTTATGGGCATTTTTCCCCAAGCAGCTGGCCCCGGCCCCGGAATCCAATAGCGCGAGCGCCTGTCGTCCACCGATCTCCGTTTTAGCGAACAACCTATTATCGCCCTGCACAGTCACGATAGTTGAAATTATCTTCTTTCTTAGCCTTTTAAACAATTTCTGTTTTTCCCTGATTTTTCGTATCTTTTCAAAATTCCTCTTCTTTTTCGCGTTCAACTCCTCACAAAAAATTCTTCTTCTTGCCTCCTCGTACTTCATTTTCCTAACGTGCAAACTTTCCCTGACTGGTTCAACTTTCTTCTCTACTACTTTCTCTTTTACCTCTATTTCTTTATCCCTCTTCAAAATCTCTATTTTCCTACCTTCTACAAACTCTCCGTGCGATCCTGGCTTGAGGCAGAGCTCCCGGACATCTCTGCCAGTGCCCGGTTTCCCGCCTCTGGCTTAAAAACACAAAATGACGAATCACCACCACACGCAAAACATTTCATGAAATGGAAATTAGACTTGCACTTTTTGTCTTTTGCTGCTTCTGCCGGGTTCTTCGTATAAAAGTCCACCGGCATAGCACAAGCATAGCACAACATAAGGTGGAGTGGGGACGGACAAAACATTTGATTTTGGACAGGACTAACATTTTGACTATGGACATTGGACGACGAACTTGCAACAGGACTGGGAAAATTGGTTGGGATGTTGGGTTTAGGAGGATTTTGATGGACGGGGGCACGAGACACATTCCTATTACCATTAAGATTCCTATTGTCTTTGTTGAACGCTTCAACACAAAAATCACCTCCCTGCTCTTCTGACCAACCTCCGCTACCTATTTCGCTTATTGGCTTTGCCCTAGACCTATTCTCTTTTATTAAGTTTTCCGCCCTCTTGCACTCCAGTTTCAGATCAGCCAATGTTTCGGTCTTCGTCGCGAAAGTTAAGTTGACCAGATAAGGTTTCAGGTTGCCCTTAATTATCTTAACCAGTTCAACTTCCGGGATTCGCTGTCTGAGGCGGAACGTGAGATCGTGGACATCGGCGTAATATTCGTCAAAGCTCTCTTGGGGCTGCTGCTTTCTCTCCATAATCTCGCGTGTTACCTCATAATCTGACTCTGCCGATTTGAATTGAGCCAAGATTTCCCGTTTTAACCCAAAGTAATCGAACGCATCGTCATCGGCGTGGTCCTCCAGCACCTGCCAATACCACTTGAGAGCTGGCCCTGTCACTAAACAATGGAAGTCAGCAAAAAGTTGTTGGTAGGACAACTGATATTGTATATGCATGCGTTCCAGGCAGAATACGAAACTCTACTGTCATTCCTTTGGCTGAACCGTCGAACTTCAGATGCCACTTGTCCAAATCGACCTTCTTCCTAACCGAATATCCGGGGCTTCCGTTGCCGGTATATGTTTGGTTCGCGGTGTTGCGCTGCTGGTTCGTGGCATCCCTATCCTGTCCTGGCGTAGATGTATTTTGTGGAGGTGCTGATGCAACAGGAGCGCGCATGGATGTCTCCACATGAGCGACACGATTGCTAAGGGTGGATATATCCTCCCTTACCTTTCGCACTTCGCCCATGTGATGATTCATTTCAGCGTTCTGCTGCATCATCACCTCCATCATGCTTGCTAAGTGATCAATCCAATCGTCCACCGTTGGCTGCCGTCTGTTACCGCCATTGTTTCCTCCATTCCCCGCTGCCGCTCCGTCGCCTCCAATTGCTCCTTCCTCGTAATCAGACATCTCCAACACCTGATCCAACTTCCGCGAGAAACTAAGGGACTGGTCTGCCGCGTTTACAGTAACCCTTTCAGTAACCGTATACTCCTGTCTGTGGCTGTTCGGGACCTCAGGCTGCCCAAAAATCCTAGCAGTGCAGAGATTCAAAAGGTCTATCGGGACGAAATCGGCTGGTAGTTCGATGCCGGTGTCTATTTGGTTAAATAGGGACCCTACCACCTCGTTCCTCAAGTCCCGAGCTATGCTGCGCGTTATCCGTCTGTTACTCGCCAAAAGTCCTAAACCCCTCTTCGGAATTGCCCCTTGGTTCGCAGACTTGTCCATAAACTCAAGGGACTGGTATAAAAAAGGGAGTCCGAAACCTGACCGCCAACAAAGAACCGAAACTTGCTGACCTCGGAATTGGAAATCAATGACTTAAACCCACAAAACCGGACAAGCCCTTTTTCCCAACAATAAGCAGGAAAAGTAAATTTCAGATTTGGGTATTTCACTTGGGGGTTTATTTGTAAATTCAAAAAAAATTTAAATAAACTGTATAAACCGGTATAAAAACAATTCAAATATAATAAGAGATACCAGAAAATATTTATATATATGTATATGAAACAAACGTGTATATATATGTAAGATATATATGTAGAATTGCTTTTACCGAAACTTGGCTAAAACCTCATGTTTTCAATTCAGAGTTTTTATGTAATGAATATCAAGTATATAGAAATGATCGCTTGAACAGAGTCGGGGGTGGTGTTCTACTTGCCGTTCATTCCTCCATCCCTTCAGAAGAGGTTAATATTCCTAACATCGATTTCATTGAGTTCAAATGCATCCGCCTTCAACTAGACAACGTCTCTATGTACTTATATGTTTGCTACATCCCTCCAGCATCAGATTTTTCAGTCTACATGCAACATGTCTCTCTGCTCAAAACTGTTAACTTTTTGACAAAAGCTTCAGATTCAATTATTGTTTTGGGTGATTTTAACTTACCTCATATATCGTGGAACATATCTGATGGTAACATTATTCCAAATCCGTCCAAACTGGGGTTCAATGACTTTTTAGATGGAATTTCCGATCTTTGCCTTAATCAAATAAATGTTACCGCTAACAAGTTTGGGAAAGTCTTAGATTTAGTGTATGTTAATGATATAAACCAATTTTCTGTAAATCGTTGTGATCCGTTGGTTTTACCAGAAGACCTTTACCACCCTTCTATGGAAATAGTCTACGAAACCATAAGTAATGGCCAAGGCACTCAATGCTACTCATGTAGTAGCTTTGATTATAACTTCTCCAAAGCAAACTACAAGAAATTAAATAAAGAACTGTCTATATTAACTTGGCCTGAATTTGGTTGTGATATCGATCTAAACGTCTCACATTTCAATCACACTATTTACTGCCTATTTGAGAAGTTTATTCCTAAACGTAAAGTAACTTATGATCATCCTACGCAAGCTTGGTTCACTAAAGAGCTTAAGGCTCTTAAAAATAGGAAAACGCGATCATTTAATTTATATAAGAAATCCGGATTAAATAAACATTACTTACTGTATTCCATTCTACGTCAGAAGTACATAGATTTAAATAAGAAGTGCTATAAAGCTTATATCTCTAAAACGAAAAGAGACATTATTCTCAATCCTAAGTCATTTTATGGTTTCGTAAATTCTAAGCGTAAAGTATCAGGGTTTCCCTCAGCCATGAAATATCAAGACATTATATCTAGCGATAATCAATGTATCGCAAATTTTTTTGCTCAATTTTTCACTTCTAACTATTCTGCTGTCACCAATTCAAACTTTCAAAACTATCCCTATAAGCTCCACGGGACAAATTCAATTAATTCACCAATTATATGTGCCAAAGATGTTCTAATTTACCTTAAAACCTTAAAAGAATCTTTTAAATATGGTCCTGATAGGATTCCTACATGTTTCTTGAAAAAGTGTGCGAACCATATTTACCAACCCCTTACCAATTTGTTCAATCTATCACTAAAGTGTGGTGTTTTTCCAACTGCGTGGAAAGAATCGTTTCTTCTACCGCTGCATAAAAGCGGGAGTAGGTCTTCTATAGAGAACTATCGTGGCATCGCAAAGCTTTCTGCCATCCCAAAATTGTTTGAAGCTATTGTTACAAATCAACTTACGGGTCCGATCTCTACTTCGATAGCTGACTGCCAACACGGGTTCAGTAAGGGAAAGTCCACAGTTACGAATTTACTTGAGTTTACCAGTCATGTCTCAAATGGCTTCAGAAAAAATCTGCAAACCGACGTTATTTATACGGATTTCAGCAAAGCTTTTGACAAAGTGTGTCACTCATTACTTATTCATAAACTCGATCAGTTGGGCTTCCAGCCGGGTCTCAATCGCTGGATCTCTTCTTACCTTAGTGACAGGACACAAAGAGTAATGTTCAAAAATTTAGTATCCGATGTCATTTATGTCTCTTCGGGGGTTCCTCAAGGAAGCCATCTTGGCCCGATTCTGTTCTTGTTGTTTATAAATGATATTTCTACAATAATAAAATTTTCAAAAATGTTAATGTATGCCGACGACGTAAAGCTTTTCATGTCATTCGCGTCATTTGAAGGTAGAAATAAGCTACAATCAGATCTAGATGCACTAGTTACTTGGTGCGATTTAAATTATATGCCACTTAACCTTAAAAAATGTAAACACATGAGTTTTTCGCGTGGAATTTCTCAGCCGGCTTCCTATACAATTAAAAATTATAGTCTTGAGCAAGTGTATGATTTTGTTGACCTGGGGGTTACTATGGACTATAAACTCAGTTTCAACCGCCATATTAATACAACAGTCGATAAGGCTAGAGGTGTCCTAGCATTCGTTAAACGATGGTCTAAAGAATTTAGCGACCCTTATGTAACTAAGGCCCTCTTCACTACATTAGTCAGACCGATACTTGAATATGGTTCTATAATTTGGAACCCGCGTTACCAGGTTCATGTAGATCGCCTTGAATCAGTTCAAAAACAATTTTTACTATTTGCCTTAAGAGATTTTCATTGGGATCCCTCGTACAATCTGCCACCCTATACGAATCGTTTAAAACTCATTAATCTACACACACTTTCTAGTCGGAGGGAAATGCTTGGAATTATTTTTATGATTAAATTGCTAAATGGTTCACTATCCAGCCCATTTCTTCTAAGTGAAGTGAACTTCAATGTACCGTCTCGTCCTTCAAGGCATTTTAAACCTCTAGTCTTAAAACAGTGCCGAACCAATTTTCAGTTAAATGAGCCTTTTCGCTGTTTGTGTCAAGATTATAACTCTCTTTCTGGTAGATTTGATATTTCAGACTCGCTTTTCAGCATAAAAAAATCAATTCTTTCTGTCCTAAATTCATAGCTACTAATTGTTTTTTATTCTTTGACTTCTATTTTAACTTTTAACAATAATTTTATTCTGTTAACTAGTTATTTCTTAATGTATAATCTATCCTATATCTACTTTACTTAGCTGATGAGGTTTTCTCTGTAGCTGAGCAGTTTTAGATCTCGACGATTAACAAACCAAAGCCTTTCAACGACTCGGCACGAACGAATAATCCGCGCGTTATGCGGATGCGCCCCTCGCGCCGGTCGGGCGGGATATGGTGGGTAATCCGTTGGGAATTATTATTATTATTATTATTATTATTATTAAGATAAATGGGTGTAAAAAGATAGTAAGTGTACAATTCAAAATGCAAATTTCTTTAAGGGTATATATGTGTTGGTGTTTATATAGAAATATATGCAGAACGGCAAAAAAAAAATAAACTTGTAAAGTAACTGAGTGTATAAAAAAATTTTATAATAAATGTGTGGTTTAGCAATTCAAAAATCGAGCAATTTCCTAAAGGGTATATATGGATATGTGGATATGGTAAATATGATAAAAAGGTGAAATTCAACTGGGCAACTAAAATTAATTCCTTAAAGGTATACCCGTGTTTGTGTATCTGTATGCGTAAAAAATTAAAAAAAGCGGAAATTCAAAACATAAAAATTCTATGTGTGTATGTCTGTAGCCAAGCGCAGCTCACGTGAGCCCGCTCGCCAACTTGAAATTTTTAAAATTTTCTACTACACACTCTTCACACAGTTTTTTGGTGTATATTAGGGTGCACCACCCATGAATTTTTTTTGTTACTAGTTGTAAATTTTACTTTGGATTTTTTTTCGTGAATTCATTCATTTTTTCCTTTTTATTTATTTATGATATTAATTTTATAAGTTATTTAATATTAGTTTCTTTGAATTCAGAATTTCACCTACCTTTAAGTTAGTACTAACATATTTTTTTTCTGGCATTCGCACCAATGCCTACCCAGGCTTAAACATTTTTTTTGGTTGAGGGACATTAGCCTAGTGGGCAACAATATTGTTTTCACTTTTCGGCTGTGCCATTTTTTTATTTCCTTTCCTTTTTTTTTTTTTGTTTTTTTTACACTTTTTTAGTTTTCACGCACACTTAGTTTTTCCTTTTTTTGTTTTTGTTGTTTCGGTTTTCGATTTGGTTTTATTAGCTTTTTTGCTTTGCACTGTCACTATTTTTACGAGTCTTACTAATAAAAAAAAAAAAAAAATTTTGGAAGTTTTCCGGTCAGTTATGTGATTATTTAAATTTTGGATTTAGGCTCTTTTGACCATTAGTTTTGAAGTGAAAATAAAAGAAAGTATTCCACTTTTCCAACCCAACGTTTCGCTAGACTTCCTAGCTTCATCAGGGGTGACAAACAAAACAACAATGAAAACCAACAATAAAACTATCTGAGACACTTATTAACAAATCTACGTATATACTTGCAATAACATTAAAACACAACAACAACACTTACACAGTATGTTTTCTTAAAATCTAAAAACTAAAGATAGTACCATCATGGTTTGGTATCATCGTCAAACTAAATTATAATTATAAACATAAAAGGTAAGCTGCTGCAATGTTTTGTGTATCCTCCTTCTTGTTTACCGTATTTTCTCTTTTTTCTAATATTCGCAAACTCTCTAATGTGTACCGAGCTCTCCCGTATTTGTTGCGGTCTATTATCTTCGTGTTCGCTAGATCAGCTGTATGACCACTTGTTGTGATATGTTGTGTGCTGCTGAGCATGAAAGTTTTTGTTTCTCTTTGGCGGTTATGTATTTTTGTTTATAAAGATCATCTACTATTTTATTGTTTTTCTTTTGTAGTGTGCTTGTTGGATCCGTTCTCATTTTTCTGTATGTGCTTTTGTCTTCTACGGATTGCCTAAAATACACAAGCCTAATATACCTTTGCGCCCCATCGCGTCTTCCATGAACGTACCGTGTCATCAACTATCGAAACATGTAGGAAACATAATTCAAAATATAGCGTCGGAAGAGTACAACATCAGAAATGTATTTAAACTAAAAGAGCGACTTATTGATCAACGTATCGACACAGATGAAGTGTTGGTGTCTTTCGATGTCGTGTCATTATTCACGAACATTCCCACTAACCTTGCTATAAAAATAATAATGGATAAATGGGATAAAATAAAAGCCATGACTAATATACCCAGATGCAAGTTCCAGGAAATTTTAAGATTTTGTTTACTCGACAATAACTATTTCATTTATAACAACGAAGTATATACCCAAACATTTGGTATGCCAATGGGCAATCCCCTATCCCCGACAATAGCAGATATTATTTTAGACGATCTTTTGGATAACACACTAAATGAACTAAAGCACAAACTCAACATTGAAATCAAATTTATAGTTAAATATGTTGACGATATTCTCGCAATAGTAAAACGCAAAGACGTAGAAGTAATAAAAGAAAACTTAAATAATTATCATAACAAAATCAAATTCACCATTGAAATGGAGAATAATAACAGCATTGCTTATCTGGATATCAGAATTGTCAAAAACATAAATAATGGATGTCTCTCCTTTGACTGGTTTACAAAACCTCTATCATCTGGTCGGCTCATAAATTTTCATTCCTGTCAGCAAATGAAGTACAAAATAAATACGGCAAAAAACCTAATAAACAAGGTATTAACCATAAGCGACGAACAATACTGGAACAAAAACCTGCAAAAAATATACGAAATATTAAAAAATAATAACTATCCACACAACCTAATAAAAAATCTAACTGATCAAGACATAAGAGAAACACGCAATAAACATAACCAAGCAACAATACATAGAGAAAATCAAATAAAGCAGTATTTCGGTGTAACCTATATTCCCAAACTATCTCAAAACATCAACCAAGCAATAGCAAAAAATAACCAAAACATAGCATTAGCATATAAATCCAATTCCACATTAGCTAACATATTCACGCGAACAAAAAGCCCGATCGATAAACTAGAACAACATAATATAATTTATGAGATAACATGTCAGGGTAAAGAAAATGAAAGCTGCAACAGGGTATACATAGGAACCACTAAACGTACACTCGGCGTTAGATTAAAAGAGCACGGAAGCGATATAAACAATAAGAGAAATTCAACTGCCTTATCACAACATATCACAACAAGTGGTCATACAGCTGATCTAGCGAACACGAATATAATAGACCGCAACAAATACGGGAGAGCTCGGTACACATTAGAGAGTTTGCGAATATTAGAAAAAAGAGAAAGTACGGTAAACAAGAAGGAGGATACACAAAACATTGCAGCAGCTTACCTTTTATGTTTATAATTATAATTTAGTTTGACGATGATACCAAACCATGATGGTACTATCTTTAGTTTTTAGATTTTAAGAAAACATACTGTGTAAGTGTTGTTGTTGTGTTTTAATGTTATTGCAAGTATATACGTAGATTTGTTAATAAGTGTCTCAGATAGTTTTATTGTTGGTTTTCATTGTTGTTTTGTTTGTTGTTCTTTAAAATAAATAGATCACCCCTGATGAAGCTAGGAAGTCTAGCGAAACGTTGGGTTGGAAAAGTGGAATACTATCCTTTATTTTCACTTCAAAACTAATGATCAAAAGAGCCTAAATCCAAAATTTAAAAAATTTTTTTGTTTGCACATGCACCGAACCGACACGTTAAACTAATATCAAAAAACATTAGTTCTGAAAAGTCAGCTTTGACCACGCGGTCAAAGCCCTATAACAGAACCACTGTCTTTTGTCCAGCACATGTTGTTTGTTTTTTTTTTTTCCTCTACTTTCAGCTTAAGAGTTGTTTTTGGTACCAAATTCATCCGGATAAGCAAGGTAAGAGTTTTTGTAATAGAAAAATTACATATGCACATGCCTTTATAGGTGTGAAGTTTTCTCTGAGCAGGGCACACATACTTATACATATAATTTGATTGACATTTTTATTGAGAGTTAGCGCTCACAAGTGCGCTCTTATTGATATATGACTATAGGTGTGCTTTTGCACAAATAGTTAGATCTACATTAGGCCGGTTTCGAATTTCGATAAAAAATTTTTTTGTAAGAGTTTTCAAATAACGAAATAATATATTGTTGTAGATAAGGCTAGGGGAAACTGTATTTATAATAGTTACATAGCTTGAATAGATAATCGTAAGTTTTTTTATTGTTGTAATAAACATTGTATGAATTTGAAATTCGCTGGTATAAGCTATTTTGTTGAAGTTTATGGGTTGAAGATTTTTATCCTTAATAGCGGATTTCATTGATAATATGTCGGACTAAAGACATACTGTTGTTGGTGCAGGTGTCGCCCTTGTGGCAACTGAATGGTAAGTTGGGGTAGTTGAGAAAAGGATGAAGTAAACGTAAGTACCTAAAGACGGACGCTAGTCAGGCTTAAGGGGACTCTACTCGGGAAGCGGAGCCATAGTAGAGTCCAAAGGCTGTCCACATCCCGTGAACAGGAGGGGTGGGAAGGCTCCACCTGACTCGGACAGGTTTTCTCCCGCTTCCCTATGTATCTGTTTCTCTGTTTGGGTTTCTTTCCCCAGGCATGAACCTAATTTTGCTATGCAACTGTTGGGAAGGGAGAAGTGGCAAGAATCGCGCCGACGAGCCTCAGCCGGGCTACCACCATGCCACCCCGCCACTCCTCCTCTCCCGCACCAGGCAGTTACGTAACAATGGCGCCCAACGATATAGCCCACTAGTAATTTTAAATTTTTCCCATATTTCTTTTCTTATACTTTCTAATTTTTATTTCCTTTCACCTTAACTTGCTTTTCAATATACTATTTTCAGCTTTTCGCTATCTTATTTATTCTCTTGATTTTCCTTCTCACGGACAGATTTAGGGTCGCGAGGGCAACATCGCTTGTTGTCAGCAACGAGCGATATGTGCCTAAGTGACAAAACAGTGGGGGGAGTGCTGGCGGTGAGTTCTGAGTTCCTTTTAAGAACTTCAACGTTTTTAAAAAGTGGTATCAGAGGTCATCGGCAGTACTTTAAGACGATTTTAATTGTTTGTTGTTTTGTTGCAAGCTACATCAGCTGCCATACGCATGGTCCAGCACCGTATGTATGTGAGGTTGTTGTATGTTTGCAGGGGGTAGAGTAATTTGACAGGGTAAAGGGGGAATTGTGGCAACCACGTCTTGAGCTAGTTCTTAAGACGCTGTCGTGCCACATTCCATAATTAAGAGGGGATTAGCTGACATTGACCTTGGACAGCATACTTCATACCGTACTCGACTACCCAGAGTCCATCAGGCGAGGACAACACCAAATGCACCAACAGTACCTCATTATTGAAGATTATAAATTTCTTAGGAATTTCCGATTTCTTTTATAAATCGTATATAATAAATAGTTAAATAAAATACATATATTTTTTTCGATTCCATATGCATCAAAAATTCCAAATTATTGATTTGTTTCGAAGCTTGTTTATTTAATATTTACAAATACATACGTAAACACATAAAAGTCATTGTAATTTGATTTCACAAATTAGATACCAGTTTTTACGGGGGATTGCGCTTAAAGTCGTTTATCGTTACTGTAGGAAACTCGTAAAAGAATTTCTTCTTGCAAGTAATCTTTTTAATTTTTCTTCTTTTTAGTTTGTCTGAATTTTCATATACATAGCTTTTCATTTCTAAAATTTTTTGAACTTTTCGAAGGTTTTATTTAAACCTTTTCTTTGTTTTTATAGTTTATGGGAATTTTACCAAGGAATTTATTACTTTTGCTAATAAAATTTTTATATCTTGATAGTTTTTATATATTTTATATATTTTTTTTTTATTTTTTTATTTTTTTTTAAATTTTTATATTCTGTTACGATTAAAAGTGAATTTTAATTTTTTTTTTACACCTTTTATCTACCAACCTTAAGAAAGTGTTGCGCAGAGGCAGGCGATTCTGAATTTTGCTCAAATCAATTTTGTTTCATAGGTACACATGAACATACATAAATATACACACCACGATATTTATTATACACACTTTTGATATTTGATACTCATATCCACATACTATACCCTACGAAAAAACCGTTTCTTCTTGAATTTTTGAAGTAACCATCTTTTTCATTGCTAAAGCTTAAAACTCTTTTAATTTTTTTTTTATACCGTGGTACGTAAACAAATAAATTCACGTAAAGAAATTTTGTGAGGATAATTCTTTTTGAAGTTTTGTAGTTTTAAAACTTTTTACACCCATATACAGACATACAGTTGTTGGAGCAGGTGTCGCCCTTGTGGCAACTGAATGGTAAGTTGGGGTAGTTGAGAAAAGGATGAAGTAAACGTAAGTACCTAAAGACGGACGCTAGTCAGGTTTAAGGGGACTCTACTCGGGAAGCGGAGCCATAGTAGAGTCCAAAGGCTGTTCACATCCCGTGAACAGGAGGGGTGGGAAGGCTCCACCTGACTCGGACAGGTTTTCTCCCGCTTTCCTATGTATCTGTTTCTCTGTTTGGTTTTTTTCTTTCCCCAGGCATGAACCTAATTTTGCTATGCAACTGTTGGGAAAGGAGAAGTGGCAAGAACCGCGCCTCTAAGCCGACGAGCCTCAGCCGGGCTACCACCATGCCACCCCGCCACTCCTCTCCCGCACCAGGCAGTTACGTAACAGGTGTTAAGGGAGATCGCTGGGCAGGATGGAAGATGCGAGCGGTCCAAGGCAGGGTGGGCTTCCTGTGTTCAAAGCTGTGTGAGCGAAGGAAGGTGAGCGAAGAAAAATTGCAAGTAAATATATGTCCGTCCGGTTTCGAAGGTGGAGGGTTGAGAACCACTGCCCATCCTTTACTGAGCTAGCTAGGGACACCACCAGGAACCTAATGTACGTGTACGTGACAGATATATAAATGGCGCCCAAAAGATAATCATAGTTTGTTAGTGCACCGTGGGTTAGGATGGCTAGTCCGCCACAGTGTTAAGCGCTAAAATAGAAGTTTGAATTGGCGCCCACACAAGAAACAGTTACAATCCTTAGGAGAACAAAATTGGGAAACAGATGAACTCTGTTATCCTTACTCGTATAAATTTATTTAAACTTTTATTAGACAATCCGTTCATTCGAAAGGGTCGTGAGGACAGCTGGCATCCACGCTAGCTAGGTGGCCAGTTTATGAATTTTCGTTATAAGCTGATTTGCACCAGTGTGTTAGGATTCAGCTCATCAGACCCCATTCAATACCCATTCGGGGACATAGAAATCACTAAGATTTGTCTGTCTGCACCGACAGAGTTCAATACATCCATACATATTAATATACATAGCCAAAGTTTTTTTTTATTACTATCAATATAATCAGTTTGAGCAGTACTATTCAAGATGAGTGGAGACCGAAATTTCATATATGGGGTTTGATGCTCCATGCATAATAATGTTAGTGACCTCAACCAAGAGTTAACGGTTGTGAAGCCTAATGTCTTTCTTTAATTTTCACCAGATAATATTTTTTGTATCGCTCACATACTTCATAGCTCACAGGGACGCTAAAGTATGCTTCAGACCCTGTTTAAATCTCATCGTAGAGTCAGCCATCCGAACCTCTGCAAATAACTGATACAGTTTTTGAAATTTGAAGCAAAGTTTTTTTTAAAAATCGTTTGGTCTTTTCTTTTGTTGCTTTTAGCTGTTTTTAGTGCATATTGCCTACTAGGTACCTTTTTTTTATCATATTTATTTATATGTACATTTAAATAAGTATTTACTTATATACATATTTTATTTATTTATAGTCATATTTTTGTTAATTACAATCATATTTGATTTATTAATTCCATTTGTGAATCACGCGTATGAACCATTTACCACCTGCTTTTAACACACGATCCAGAGGAAAAGCCAAGACCATGCCTGTAAACGACCCAAATACTAAGCTACCCACAGAGGGTGACCCAACCTTTATAGATTTATCAGATAGAATTGTAGTATAAAAGAGTAGTGGGGGTGAAGCGTCAGGTGGGATAGGAATACAAGAGCCCAAAGGCATGCCACCGGCGGAACGCCTTAGTACAGGGGCGGTACCAAAACATTATACAGGAGCCCAGGTTACCCAGTCTGTGCTCTTAAAGCCGCCTTTGTTATCCTTTCAGCGACCTCCTCCTCCCCATGACGTTGCAACCAATATTCCATATAATCGGCCGATGCCAAAAGTTCAAAATATCCGAGAAGAGATATCACCAATGATCAAACAATTGCTAAACGAGGCGCAGGAGGTGATGTTAGCCGAAATGCGTGTAGGCATGCAGGAAATGCTCAAGAGCGCTCGTAGCTCAAACGGCGGGTTGGGAGTTACCGAACATAGGAATAGGCCACGCGCTCAATACAAAAAAAGAAAGCATGATTTAAGCAATGAGTCGAATGAGTCTAGGCAGTCGATGCACGAAAATCGGGTAGTTGGGGAAAGGCCCATTAATAAGAACCAAGTAAAAAACCAAATCCCTGGAAGGCCAATTGTGGGTCAGTTGCCTATGGGCAATACACAATCACATCAGCGTCAGTTTCTAGGTCCGTCGCCTGCGTTCAATGCGCATTCATATCAGCGTCAATTTCAAGGTCCACCAAGGATAAACCAGAGTCCCTTCCAAGAAAGTGGTCCAGCGGAGATACAAAGTCGAGTTGTAGTGAATAGATCTGAGCTTAATATAGAGAAGTGGGGGATTAGCTACCAAAGCCATCGCGATGCTATGACCATCGAAGATTTTTTGTTTAGACTTGAGTATTTGAAGGAGCAGTATCGTTGTTCATGGGGTGAAATCCTGAGAGATTTTCATCGGTTGTTGGGTGGAGAGGCACGGGAATGGTACTGGTTGTACATTCGATCAAACCGTAATCTAGACTGGCCGAGTTTGCAGTTCGCTTTGCAGCGGCAGTTCGCTTCCCAGCAAACCGACTTTGAACTCATGAGGGAAATCACTGAACGTAAGCAAAAGCCAACAGAAACCATCGACGACTATTTTCATGCAATGGGCATACTTCGATCTCGGTTGAGAAATCCCATTCCCGAACACGAAATGGTACGCCTCATGAAGGGAAATCTGAGGGAGTCTTTGGCAAAACTTGTTTATCCCATCGCGGTGTATTCTATAGAACAACTACGGATGGAGTGCAAAGAGGTAGAACGTTGCTTTCCTCGCAGGGAACGGATGACGCAAGGTGGATTCGTTCCTCGAGCATATCACGTAAACGAAATCGTTGGTAATCAGGCAGATGAGCAGGATTCTCCCAGAGATGAGGGTCAAGTCTCCGTGGAAGAGCTCCGCTACCAACGCGTAACCAAGCACCCGTCAAACCGAGATACGTCAGGTCGGAAAAATTTATTATGTTGGAATTGTGGGGCAGAGGGGCATGTATTCACAGACTGTATGTCGTTACAGAGACGTATTTTCTGTTTCAAATGTGGGAAGTTGTATGTTATCACTCCAAAATGTCCCGTCTGTAACCAGCCGGGAAAAGCGAAACGGAACGCGACGACAGCGGGGTTGTCGCGCTCCACACAAGTCCCGCAAGAGTAGATGCTTCTACCTATTTTGAAGATTTCAAAAGTCGAGATTGTCACTTGGCTCCAAAACCAAAATTAGTAAAAAAACAAAAGCAAGTAGCAGAACAAAAGACGAGTGTCTCACACAACACAGCAGTGCCGTCATATGAAGAAAGAATGAGAAGATATAAGGAAGCTCGAGCTCGAATCTTCGCCGATTGCGTGTATTTAGGCCGTCGGACAGTATCTAGAAAAATACAAAAAGCTAGAGATAGATTCCGAAAACGCAAATTACTGCGCCGACAAGTTGTGGCAACGGTGAAAAGAGCAGACCGAAATGATCCAAGGGTATATGCTGACATTGAGATAAAGGGAGTGAAAGGACGAGGGCTACTGGATACAGGCGCATCGGTTAGCATATTAGGTCGGGGTTGTCGAGAGTTGGTAGAAAAAATGGAGGTACCGATTGAGCGTTTTGTGTCGAGCGTTACAACAGCAGGCGGTGGCAGGCATACCGTATTAGGAAAGCTACCGATACCTGTGAAATACAAAGATTTAGAAAACAATATCACTTTTTACTTATGTCCATACCTGGAGCAACACGTATACCTCGGGATCGACTTTTGGCGAGTTTTCCAGTTGGCTCCAGACGTAGTAGCAATAGGGGAAATTGACTTGTCCAGAGTAGAGAAGCAGATGGGGATGGTTGAAGATAGGCGCGAGCGTCGGGTGTTACATGACCTCACGGTGGACTAACAACAGCGTTTGCAGCAGGTCATGGACAGCTTTAAAACATTCGAGAAAGACGGACTAGGTCGCACTCCGCTTGAGAAGCACTCCATAAAACTAGTGGAGGAGGCAGTTCCAGTTAAAGATCGACACTATCCCCTGTCTCCAGCAATGCAATCGATTGTTTACGCTGAAATAGATAAAATGTTAGAGCTAGGCGTAATCGAAGAAAGCGAAAGTCCATGGAGCAATAGAACAACGGTAGTACGGAAGCCCGGCAAAAACAGATTTTGCTTAGACGCTCGGAAGCTGAATGCGGTAACCATTCAAGACGCATATCCCTTACAAAATATTGAGGGTATAATTAGTCGCATAGACGACACCCATTTCATTAGTAGCGTTGACCTTAAGTTCGCCTTTTGGCAGATAGAGTTAGAGGACAGCTGCAAACCCTACACTGCTTTTACAGTCCCGGGGCGACCCCTTTACCAGTTTGTAGTGATGCCTTTCGGCTTATGTAATGCAGCGCAGCGGTTATGCCGACTCATGGACCGTGCTATACCACAGCGGTTAAAATCAAACGGTTTTATATATTTGGATGATTTGCTCATCATTGCTCCTGATTTTGATACACATCTGCGTACACTACAAGAAGTTGCAATTTGTCTGAAAGCAGCCGGGTTAACCATAGGGTTGAAAAAGTCAATGTTCTGCTTTAAAGAGTTGCCGTATCTTTGGTATATTGTAGGTGGGGATATGCTTAAAACCGACCCCGAGAAGGTAAAAGCGATTCTGAAAATTCCCGTGCCAAAAACTATGAAGTAGGTACGAAGTTTTTTAGGAACAGTCGGTTGGTATAGACGCTTCATAAAGGATTTTGCCACGTTGGCTGCACCTCAAAAAAACCAGCAAATTTGAATTGACTCCTCAAGCAATCTAGGCTTTTAATAGTTTAAAAAGAGCGCTTACTAGCGCACCTGTACTAAAACACCCTAACTTTAAAAAGCATTTTTGGGTCCAATGCGATGCTTCAGATTATGGCGTAGGGACGGTGTTGTACCAAAAGGATGATGATGGTGCAGAAAATCCCATCGCATACTATTCTCAAAAACTTAATGAATGCCAACGCAAATATAGCACTACCGAGAAGGAATGTCTCGCGGCGGTAATGGCAGTACAAAAGTTTCGTCTTTTTGACACTTCCATTTTCTGCAAAAAATGCAAATATTTACAAAAGAAGTAGAACAATGGATACTGAAGTTACGTCAGATATTGTTATCGGAAACGGTAAATGTGATAGCGTGCAAATGAGCACCAAAAAAGTTCATAACGCCGTAAGAAGATTAGCAATAGGCGAAAGTAGAACGGATATCGTTCCACGAAATAAGAAGCTGTGATTTTAATAATTTCCATTTAAAAAATAGCGAATTCCGTGACAGAAACCACATGAAAAGAAATTTCAAAGTTAACACAAAGTTCAGGAAAGGTAATTAAACTTTAAGAAATGACCATCAAAATCTTCAAATTTTTTGCAGAACTACTAGAAAATTCTTGAGTACGCAGTATTGTAGACCAATCAAGTTTAGTATAACTTTGTGCAAGTTAGAACTCGCTCAAAAATTGTCCTGAATTTTCAGAACTTTTTTCGTCAAGGGTGTTGAGTTATTTCTTCCATACAACGCATGAATTTATTTTGTATAGAAGAAAATATCCAACATCCTTGTCAAAAAAGTTTCTAAAAACTCAGTAGAAATTTCAAAGTACTTCTTACCCGCACATTATTGCGCTAAAATTTAATGAGCTATAAAACTGAGTACAAAAAAAATTCAAATTTTGATGTAAATTATTAAAAGTTTAATTAACTTTCCTGAGCTTTGTATAAACAAAAGGAGGAGTATTTTTTTTCCTTTCCTTACGGAAGGATGGCTAATGAGAGGTGAGAGGCACCATATCCGTGGATCAACCATCGAGTTGCACGTCATTACCTTTGTGTATATTAGTTGCCTATTACGACCGGTATGCCTACCTCGGGCATATTCAGGCGATAGCAGAATTGGTCATACCGCAATGTCATGTAAGGCGAAACAGCCAAGATGTCTTAACGACATAAACAAAAATTTTACCAAAAACCCGTATAGTCACGTGGCTAAAAAAGGCAACGAGAAGTTTATGACTCCTCCTCCTCCTAACGAAATGCCAAAAGTTATCAATAACAAACGGCCAGTCACTCCAGTACATAATTCGCATGGATATCAAAAGTCTTGTGCCCCAATTCGAGAAATTCATTTACCAAATGATTAAAATCACACTTGAGTATAACTATGTTATACTCTTGAAGAGATTCAATGTCCTAAAGACCTATTTAAATTACCTATTGTTAAAAAAGACAATTTGAAATTCAACAATCAAATCACTTTAAATCACCATGAAAATTCTGCAGTACAACTGCCTATCCCCAAAAGTTAAGCTAGATGCAATTGAGTATTACTTAAACAAATACAGTTTTTACTTCGCTTTTTTTCTTTCTACAAGCACCCCATATAGAAAAATCATAAATTTCAATCTTCTTAAGACTAATAACCTTATTACTCAAATATCCAGAATTTTGAACATCTTAGAACCTTCAACAATGTTATGTTAATTGGTGATTTTAATGCAGGATCCTCAGCTTAGGGGGAATTATTCAGTTCTAGCACAAGTATCCTCTGGGTAGCCATCGAACGCCCATTTGGTGGTAAGCTAAACGTGAGAAGGCGGCAACCTGGTAAAGCCACACCGACATAATCGCTTTAATGGATTGCTGGAGGATTCAAACAGCAGCGGCTGATCGCCATGTGGTGTGGGTGCAAGCGCCGTCTGTCTTGGATCAAGCGTTGCAAATGTGGCAGTCTCATTTGACTTGATGCAGGGCGCTGGTTTACCGAAACCGAAAGCTCGCCCGAAGGTAAGTAGAATCAGCATGTTATGTAGTAAATGTAACTCAAATCGCAAAATCTAAGTTCAACAATGGTACATTCATCAAGCAAACTTTCCTACAAGATTATCAAGGTGGTGTAGCGGTAGTGTTGCTGGCCTACCACACCGAAGATCCAAGGTTGGAGTCCTGGGACAGGTAACATAAAAAAGTGGTGGCCGTTTGGAGTCAGCAAAAAACTGTTGGTCTCGTCAATTTGTAGGAAAAATTAGAAGCAGCCATCAAAAAATACGTATAGAAGCTCGGCAATAATCTCTTCGGAGGTATATCGCGCAAAATATTTATTTTATTTTATTATTTAATATGGGACGGCCGGGTTGTAATCTAATATTTTTAATTAAATAAATAATGACTAAGTTTTTGGTTCTAAACTGTGTTCCACACATATTTCTACGTACCGCTTTTCGGGCCACAACCCATGCACCAAACTAAAAATTCTTCACTCCATGTATTTTATCACCTTACATCCGGATGTTCAGGCCTTAACCCTAATATCCACAAAACGCCGTTCATTACCTTTTAGACTGCGACACAGCTTAGGCCTCGGGCTACCACCACCAGGCAGACGCCTCCGTCCCTCACGCCCCGCGTTCATTACCCTGTACAGTATAACCTGTTTCGCCCCGACATCGATCCCAGGGATTTAAACGCACCCCATGATCTCTTGCACTCAAACCTGCCAGTGGATAGTAGAGGACAGCACTTGCAGAACAAATACATGACTGGGCATTCTGAACAATGAATGGAGACCCCCTTCTAGAGTGGCATGGAACTAGCACAGTTCGCCGGGTATCTCTATAGAAATTATCTATAAAGATTTTATTAAAATTCTATAAAACCCGCCAACGTTTATATTGGCAAGTTACTCCTTATTTAATTCTACATAAAATTCGTTGTTATTATGTCTCCATGATTTACTTGTTGTTGTTGTTGTTTTTAGCGACAAAAACGATCCCCGAAGGTTTTGGGGAGTGTTGTCGGGAGTGACTGTCCTTTTCCGGATATGAACCCGGTACTACCCGACTGTCGTGGTAGCGATTTGGTATGACCAGTGGAACCTTCCAGGTCATGTCACCCCCCTTACTTGATTAGCAGCTATTAGAAATTAAATCCATACACCATTTTTTAACTCATTTTAGACTTCAGACCTGAAGTGTATGGAATTTTTTCGGTGACATTTATTCGCATTACTTTGACATTAATTCCCTTTGTAAAAGCGAATTCATAAATGCGTTACTAACTTCTATAATAACAACGTTATTCCTATTCCAGGGAGAGTCTCAAAGATAATGTACTAAGCCGGTTTTACTTCAAGTTTTCATTTTCTTCTAAAATAAAAGAAAAAAGAGAAAAGGAACCCCCTTTGTTTTTGCCTCAAAACGGATCGGCCCAAAAGCTGGAGAAACCACAATAAATCAAACAGTGTTGTTATATATGTGGGGTGGTATCACTAATCCATAAATACGTAGTGGCAACATCATACTGAAGTACGACAAAGCAACATGAGATACAACATGGCAAGAGAAAAGAGAGAAATCGGGGAGTCGAAGTAAACGGTTGACTTGAATTTCGATCCGTACATTTCATTGTCTATTAAATACAATTTAAATATCCTTTTCACTTTCTAACTTACAATTAATTAACATTAAAACATTCATCTGAACTTATAGTAAAACAGAAAACCACATATATTTGGGATTTATTCATAAAAGAAATAGACCCAAATCTGACAAATCAGAGTAATCGTGCCCATTGGCAGGGCGAAGCACTGTAAATAACAACAGATCCAAATTTGAAATTTAAGTTTTTTTTCGCAAAATATATTTATTTAGCTTTTTCAGTTTTTTTTTTATTGAAATTGAGGCTTGAGAGATTTACTCTTTCTCCTGCACTTGTGTGGTTTTTCAGCTGAGTAATTTCAAAAACAATTGCAATAGCTCATTTGCATTTTGTTTGACATTTCATTTAGCGGAGTCTTCAAACGCAATGCGTTCGAAAAAAATGTCCAGTCATTTGGGAAATGCGATTTGTATGGGGAAATGCGACGAATTTGGATTTTTTCGCCCAAAATGACTCATTTGGTGCAGTGTAAATGTAGTATTCCGTTTATTGGAAGTGAAATGCCTTCGTTGCGTTTACTAACTCGAAGTTCAACAGAATATAGGAAACTGGATTGAGGATCCAAGAATGCGACCAATATGATGAAATTAGAAAAAGCTGACGTTTTGGACGATTAGAAAAAGTCACATGTTTAAGGTTTTTAGTGATGCCACTAAATTTTTTGTTCGGAAAATGGGCATCAAACTTGCACTTTTTGCTTTAAAGTTATTAGCGTAGACCTTATTTGGGAGTGACACATACTCACGACCGTAAATTTTTTTTAAAGATTAATAAACAAATTTATTTTTCTATGCTGCAAATCAAATTTACTAGTAAACTGTAGTTTTTCAATCTAAATCGTCAATTTTCGTAAGCAACTGTATACCTAACACAATATTCAGCGGAATTATGTGTTTTTTTTTAACTCTTCAATATGTTCTTAACAATTTATATAAAAGTGAGAAAAACTGACAGTGAAAAATGATTTAGAATTATTTTTTTTAATTTGCTTTCAAGTCATTTCGTTTGTTGTCAGTAATAAACATAATGCTGGCCTAATAAAGTTAGCAGGCAGACAAGTTCACATTTCATAATCAAAGGAAATTTAAAATTTTGGAAAAGAAAATTACAAAATGCTCCAAAGCTTAGGATTAAAAATGGGTTATATATATTTTATTTCTGTTAATAATTTGTATATTTTTGTTTTAACAGATATAGTCAACATGGACCTTAAATCAGCTCTAAATGTTTTGTATAACTTGTTTACGACCTACAGAAGTGTAGCGTAACAATGCCTATTTATGGAGAATATTGCACAATGCAAGTCATACCTTGTTTACAACTATGTAAATTTTGCAAAATAATGGTGCCTATAAAGACTATATGTGCCCACATTATAAAACCTTACATATAATACTTTAACAAAAAACTAACTTTAAAAAGTTTTAATATTTATTTTTTAGCATTGTCGTAAGATAAATATACATGTATAATCGTCCTTCGTAAATAAATAACCAGGTTTAATAAATCTTAGTATTTAACCCATATAATCCCAGCCTTTTTACAAACAAATTTTGATAGGAAGAAAGCAACCATGTGTTCGTACACTTGACGTGAGCGGCTATTTTTTTGTGAACGGTGTGAATCCGTCTTTTTGCTAAAGGGTGAGTATTCTTGGTTTCCCGCATACCCAGATTGTTTCTTGAAATTTTAAATTTAAAATACAAAAAGAAAAAAGGCCGAAGATTGTGTCGCCGACAAAAAAAATCAATATCGGAAGGAATGAAATTGTTACAGCCAATGCACGTCTAATTGCAAGTCGCAGTTGAAATGCAAATACAAAAGAAGTAGAACAAATGGATACTGCAGTTATGTACGTCAGATATTGTTATCGGAAACGGTAAATGTGATGGCGCGCAAATGAGCACCAAAAAAGGTTCATAACGCCGTAAGTAGATTAGCAACAGGCGAAAGTAGAACGGATATCGTTCCACGAAACAAGAAGCTGTGATTTTAATAATTTCCATTTAAAAAATAGCGAATTCCGTGACAGAAACCACATGAAAAGAAATTCAAAGTTAACACAAAGTTCAGGAAAGGTAATTAAACTTTAAGAAATGACCATCAAAATCTTCAAATTTTTTGCAGAACTACTAGAAAATTCTTGAGTACGCAGTATTGTAGACCAATCAAGTTTAGTATAACATTGTGCAAGTTAGAACTCGCTCAAAAATTGCCCTGAATTTTCAGAACTTTTTTCGTCAAGGGTGTTGAGTTATTTCTTCCATACAACGCATGAATTTATTTTGTATGGAAGAAAATATCCAACATCCTTGTCAAAAAAGTTTCTAAAAACTCAGTAGAAATTTCAAAGTACTTCTTACCCGCACATTATTACGCTAAAATTTAATGAGCTATAAAACTGAGTACA
The DNA here is from genome assembly GCA_949987695.1 of Merzomyia westermanni. NCBI lineage: Eukaryota > Metazoa > Arthropoda > Insecta > Diptera > Tephritidae > Merzomyia > Merzomyia westermanni. The sequence continues at coordinate 122,283,797 of OX465290.1, forward strand.
AAACAAATTCAAATTTTGATGTAAATTATTAAAAGTTTAATTAACTTTCCTGAGCTTTGTATAAACAAAAGGAGGAGTATTTTTTTTCCTTTCCTTACGGAAGGATGGCTAATGAGAGGTGAGAGGCACCATATCCGTGGATCAACCACCGAGTTGCACGTCATTACCTTTGTGTATATTAGTTGCCTATTACGACCGGTATGCCTACCTCGGGCATATTCAGGCGATAGCAGAATTGGTCATACCGCAATGTCATGTAAGGCGAAACAGCCAAGATGTCTTAACGACATAAACAAAAATTTTACCAAAAACCCGTATATTCACGTGGCTAAAAAAGGCAACGAGAAGTTTATGACTCCTCCTCCTCCTAACGAAATGCCAAAAGTTATCAGTAACAAACGGCCAGTCACTCCAGTACATAATTCGCATGGATATCAAAAGTCTTGTGCCCCAATTCGAGAAATTCATTTACCAAATGATTAAAATCACACTTGAGTATAACTATGTTATACTCTTGAAGAGATTCAATGTCCTAAAGACCTATTTAAATTAATTATTGTTAAAAAAGACAATTTGAAATTCAACAATCAAATCACTTTAAATCACCATGAAAATTCTGCAGTACAACTGCCTATCCCCAAAAGTTAATCTAGATGCAATTGAGTATTACTTAAACAAATACAGTTTTTACTTCGCTTTTTTTCTTTCTACAAGCACCCCATATAGAAAAATCATAAATTTCAATCTTCTTAAGACTAATAACCTTATTACTCAAATATCCAGAATTTTGAACATCTTAGAACCTTCAACAATGTTATGTTAATTGGTGATTTTAATGCAAGATCCTCAGCTTAGAGTGAATTATTCAGTTCTAGCACAAGTATCCTCTGGGTAGCCATCGAACGCCCATTTGGTGGTAAGCTAAACGTGAGAAGCCGGCAACCTGGTAAAGCCACACCGACATAATCGCTTTAATGGATTGCTGGAGGATTCAAACAGCAGCGGCTGATCGCCATGTGGTGTGGGTGCAAGCGCCGTCTGTCTTGGATCAAGCGATCAAATGGTTGCAAATGTGGCAGTCTCATTTGACTTGATGCAGGGCGCTGGTTTACCGAAACCGAAAGCTCGCCCGAAGGTAAGTAGAATCAGCATGTTATGTAGTAAATGTAACTCAAATCGCAAAATCTAAGTTCAACAATGGTACATTCATCAAGCAAACTTTCCTACAAGATTATCAAGGTGGTGTAGCGGTAGTGTTGCTGGCCTACCACACCGAAGATCCAAGGTTGGAGTCCTGGGACAGGTAACATAAAAAAGTGGTGGCCGTTTGGAGTCAGCAAAAAACTGTTGGTCTCGTCAATTTGTAGGAAAAATTAGAAGCAGCCAACAAAAAATACGTATAGAAGCTCTGCAATAATCTCTTCGGAGGTATATCGCGAAAAATATTTATTTTATTTTATTATTTAATATGGGACGGCCGGGTTGTAATCTAATATTTTTAATTAAATAAATAATGACTAAGTTTTTGGTTCTAAACTGTGTTCCACACATATTTCTACGTACCGCTTTTCGGGCCACAACCCATGCACCAAATTAAAAATTCTTCACTCCATGTATTTTATCACCTTACATCCGGATGTTCAGGCCTTAACCCTGATATCCACAAAACGCCGTTCATTACCTTTTAGACTGCGACACAGCTTAGGCCTCAGGCTACCCCCACCAGGCAGACGCCTCCGTCCCTCACGCCCCGCGTTCATTACCCTGTACAGTATAACCTGTTTCTCCCCGACATCGATCCCAGGGATTTAAACGCACCCCATGATCTCTTGCACTCAAACCTGCCAGTGGATAGTAGAGGACAGCACTTGCAGAACAAATACATAACTGGGCATTCTGAACAATGAATGGAGACTCCCCTTCTAGAGTGGCATGGAACTAGCACAGTTCGCCGGGTATCTCTATAGAAATTATCTATAAAGATTTTATTAAAATTCTATAAAACCCGCCAACGTTTATATTGGCAAGTTACTCCTTATTTAATTCTACATAAAATTCGTTGTTATTATGTCTCCATGATTTACTCGTCGTTGTTGTTGTTTTTAGCGACAAAAACGATCCCCGAAGGTTTTGGGGAGTGTTGTCGGAAGTGACGGTCCTTTTCCGGATATGAACCCGGTACTACCCGACTGTCGTGGTAGCGATTTGGTATGACCAGTGGAACCTTCTAGGTCATGTCACCCACCCCTTACTTGATTAGCAGCTATTAGAAATTAAATCCATACACCATTTTTTAACTCATTTTAGACTTCAGACCTGAAGTGTATGGAATTTTTTCGGTGACATTTATTCGCATTACTTTGACATTAATTCCCTTTGTAAAAGCGAATTCATAAATGCGTTACTAACTTCTATAATAACAACGTTATTCCTATTCCAGGGAGAGTCTCAAAGATAATGTACTAAGCCGGTTTTACTTCAAGTTTTCATTTTCTTCTAAAATAAAAGAAAAAAGAGAAAAGGAACCCCCTTTGTTTTTGCCTCAAAACGGATCGGCCCAAAAGCTGGAGAAACCACAATAAATCAAACAGTGTTGTTATATATGTGGGGTGGTATCACTAATCCATAAATACGTAGTGGCAACATCATACTGAAGTACGACAAAGCAACATGAGATACAACATGGCAAGAGAAAAGAGAGAAATCGGGGAGTCGAAGTAAACGGTTGACTTGAATTTCGATCCGTACATTTCATTGTCTATTAAATACAATTTAAATATCCTTTTCACTTTCTAACTTACAATTAATTAACATTAAAACATTCATCTGAACTTATAGTAAAACAGAAAACCACATATATTTGGGATTTATTCATAAAAGAAATAGACCCAAATCTGACAAATCAGAGTAATCGTGCCCATTGGCAGGGCGAAGCACTGTAAATAACAACAGATCCAAATTTGAAATTTAAGTTTTTTTTCGCAAAATATATTTATTTAGCTTTTTCAGTTTTTTTTTTATTGAAATTGAGGCTTGAGAGATTTACTCTTTCTCCTGCACTTGTGTGGTTTTTCAGCTGAGTAATTTCAAAAACAATTGCAATAGCTCATTTGCATTTTGTTTGACATTTCATTTAGCGGAGTCTTCAAACGCAATGCGTTCGAAAAAAATGTCCAGTCATTTGGGAAATGCGATTTGTATGGGGAAATGCGACGAATTTGGATTTTTTCGCCCAAAATGACTCATTTGGTGCAGTGTAAATGTAGTATTCCGTTTATTGGAAGTGAAATGCCTTCGTTGCGTTTACTAACTCGAAGTTCAACAGAATATAGGAAACTGGATTGAGGATCCAAGAATGCGACCAATATGATGAAATTAGAAAAAGCTGACGTTTTGGACGATTAGAAAAAGTCACATGTTTAAGGTTTTTAGTGATGCCACTAAATTTTTTGTTCGGAAAATGGGCATCAAACTTGCACTTTTTGCTTTAAAGTTATTAGCGTAGACCTTATTTGGGAGTGACACATACTCACGACCGTAAATTTTTTTTAAAGATTAATAAACAAATTTATTTTTCTATGCTGCAAATCAAATTTACTAGTAAACTGTAGTTTTTCAATCTAAATCGTCAATTTTCGTAAGCAACTGTATACCTAACACAATATTCAGCGGAATTATGTGTTTTTTTTTCACTCTTCAATATGTTCTTAACAATTTATATAAAAGTGAGAAAAACTGACAGTGAAAAATGATTTAGAATTATTTTTTTTAATTTGCTTTCAAGTCATTTCGTTTGTTGTCAGTAATAAACATAATGCTGGCCTAATAAAGTTAGCAGGCAGACAAGTTCACATTTCATAATCAAAGGAAATTTAAAATTTTGGAAAAGAAAATTACAAAATGCTCCAAAGCTTAGGATTAAAAATGGGTTATATATATTTTATTTCTGTTAATAATTTGTATATTTTTGTTTTAACAGATATAGTCAACATGGACCTTAAATCAGCTCTAAATGTTTTGTATAACTTGTTTACGACCTACAGAAGTGTAGCGTAACAATGCCTATTTATGGAGAATATTGCACAATGCAAGTCATACCTTGTTTACAACTATGTAAATTTTGCAAAATAATGGTGCCTATAAAGACTATATGTGCCCACATTATAAAACCTTACATATAATACTTTAACAAAAAACTAACTTTAAAAAGTTTTAATATTTATTTTTTAGCATTGTCGTAAGATAAATATACATGTATAATCGTCCTTCGTAAATAAATAACCAGGTTTAATAAATCTTAGTATTTAACCCATATAATCCCAGCCTTTTTACAAACAAATTTTGATAGGAAGAAAGCAACCATGTGTTCGTACACTTGACGTGAGCGGCTATTTTTTTGTGAACGGTGTGAATCCGTCTTTTTGCTAAAGGGTGAGTATTCTTGGTTTCCCGCATACCCAGATTGTTTCTTGAAATTTTAAATTTAAAATACAAAAAGAAAAAAGGCCGAAGATTGTGTCGCCGACAAAAAAAATCAATATCGGAAGGAATGAAATTGTTACAGCCAATGCACGTCTAATTGCAAGTCGCAGTTGAAATGCAAATACAAAAGAAGTAGAACAAATGGATACTGCAGTTATGTACGTCAGATATTGTTATCGGAAACGGTAAATGTGATGGCGCGCAAATGAGCACCAAAAAAGGTTCATAACGCCGTAAGTAGATTAGCAACAGGCGAAAGTAGAACGGATATCGTTCCACGAAACAAGAAGCTGTGATTTTAATAATTTCCATTTAAAAAATAGCGAATTCCGTGACAGAAACCACATGAAAAGAAATTTCAAAGTTAACACAAAGTTCAGGAAAGGTAATTAAACTTTAAGAAATGACCATCAAAATCTTCAAATTTTTTGCAGAACTACTAGAAAATTCTTGAGTACGCAGTATTGTAGACCAATCAAGTTTAGTATAACATTGTGCAAGTTAGAACTCGCTCAAAAATTGCCCTGAATTTTCAGAAATTTTTTCGTCAAGGGTGTTGAGTTATTTCTTCCATACAACGCATGAATTTATTTTGTATGGAAGAAAATATCCAACATCCTTGTCAAAAAAGATTCTAAAAACTCAGTAGAAATTTCAAAGTACTTCTTACCCGCACATTATTACGCTAAAATTTAATGAGCTATAAAACTGAGTACAAAACAAATTCAAATTTTGATGTAAATTATTAAAAGTTTAATTAACTTTCCTGAGCTTTGTATAAATAAAAGGAGGAGTATTTTTTTTCCTTTCCTTACGGAAGGATGGCTAATGAGAGGTGAGAGGCACCATATCCGTGGATCAACCACCGAGTTGCACGTCATTACCTTTGTGTATATTAGTTGCCTATTACGACCGGTATGCCTACCTCGGGCATATTCAGGCGATAGCAGAATTGGTCATACCGCAATGTCATGTAAGGCGAAACAGCCAAGATGTCTTAACGACATAAACAAAAATTTTACCAAAAACCCGTATATTCACGTGGCTAAAAAAGGCAACGAGAAGTTTATGACTCCTCCTCCTCCTAACGAAATGCCAAAAGTTATCAGTAACAAACGGCCAGTCACTCCAGTACATAATTCGCATGGATATCAAAAGTCTTGTGCCCCAATTCGAGAAATTCATTTACCAAATGATTAAAATCACACTTGAGTATAACTATGTTATACTCTTGAAGAGATTCAATGTCCTAAAGACCTATTTAAATTAATTATTGTTAAAAAAGACAATTTGAAATTCAACAATCAAATCACTTTAAATCACCATGAAAATTCTGCAGTACAACTGCCTATCCCCAAAAGTTAATCTAGATGCAATTGAGTATTACTTAAACAAATACAGTTTTTACTTCGCTTTTTTTCTTTCTACAAGCACCCCATATAGAAAAATCATAAATTTCAATCTTCTTAAGACTAATAACCTTATTACTCAAATATCCAGAATTTTGAACATCTTAGAACCTTCAACAATGTTATGTTAATTGGTGATTTTAATGCAAGATCCTCAGCTTAGGGTGAATTATTCAGTTCTAGCACAAGTATCCTCTGGGTAGCCATCGAACGCCCATTTGGTGGTAAGCTAAACGTGAGAAGCCGGCAACCTGGTAAAGCCACACCGACATAATCGCTTTAATGGATTGCTGGAGGATTCAAACAGCAGCGGCTGATCGCCATGTGGTGTGGGTGCAAGCGCCGTCTGTCTTGGATCAAGCGATCAAATGGTTGCAAATGTGGCAGTCTCATTTGACTTGATGCAGGGCGCTGGTTTACCGAAACCGAAAGCTCGCCCGAAGGTAAGTAGAATCAGCATGTTATGTAGTAAATGTAACTCAAATCGCAAAATCTAAGTTCAACAATGGTACATTCATCAAGCAAACTTTCCTACAAGATTATCAAGGTGGTGTAGCGGTAGTGTTGCTGGCCTACCACACCGAAGATCCAAGGTTGGAGTCCTGGGACAGGTAACATAAAAAAGTGGTGGCCGTTTGGAGTCAGCAAAAAACTGTTGGTCTCGTCAATTTGTAGGAAAAATTAGAAGCAGCCAACAAAAAATACGTATAGAAGCTCTGCAATAATCTCTTCGGAGGTATATCGCGAAAAATATTTATTTTATTTTATTATTTAATATAGGACGGCCGGGTTGTAATCTAATATTTTTAATTAAATAAATAATGACTAAGTTTTTGGTTCTAAACTGTGTTCCACACATATTTCTACGTACCGCTTTTCGGGCCACAACCCATGCACCAAATTAAAAATTCTTCACTCCATGTATTTTATCACCTTACATCCGGATGTTCAGGCCTTAACCCTGATATCCACAAAACGCCGTTCATTACCTTTTAGACTGCGACACAGCTTAGGCCTCAGGGTACCCCCACCAGGCAGACGCCTCCGTCCCTCACGCCCCGCGTTCATTACCCTGTACAGTATAACCTGTTTCTCCCCGACATCGATCCCAGGGATTTAAACGCACCCCATGATCTCTTGCACTCAAACCTGCCAGTGGATAGTAGAGGACAGCACTTGCAGAACAAATACATAACTGGGCATTCTGAACAATGAATGGAGACTCCCCTTCTAGAGTGGCATGGAACTAGCACAGTTCGCCGGGTATCTCTATAGAAATTATCTATAAAGATTTTATTAAAATTCTATAAAACCCGCCAACGTTTATATTGGCAAGTTACTCCTTATTTAATTCTACATAAAATTCGTTGTTATTATGTCTCCATGATTTACTCGTCGTTGTTGTTGTTTTTAGCGACAAAAACGATCCCCGAAGGTTTTGGGGAGTGTTGTCGGAAGTGACGGTCCTTTTCCGGATATGAACCCGGTACTACCCGACTGTCGTGGTAGCGATTTGGTATGACCAGTGGAACCTTCTAGGTCATGTCACCCACCCCTTACTTGATTAGCAGCTATTAGAAATTAAATCCATACACCATTTTTTAACTCATTTTAGACTTCAGACCTGAAGTGTATGGAATTTTTTCGGTGACATTTATTCGCATTACTTTGACATTAATTCCCTTTGTAAAAGCGAATTCATAAATGCGTTACTAACTTCTATAATAACAACGTTATTCCTATTCCAGGGAGAGTCTCAAAGATAATGTACTAAGCCGGTTTTACTTCAAGTTTTCATTTTCTTCTAAAATAAAAGAAAAAAGAGAAAAGGAACCCCCTTTGTTTTTGCCTCAAAACGGATCGGCCCAAAAGCTGGAGAAACCACAATAAATCAAACAGTGTTGTTATATATGTGGGGTGGTATCACTAATCCATAAATACGTAGTGGCAACATCATACTGAAGTACGACAAAGCAACATGAGATACAACATGGCAAGAGAAAAGAGAGAAATCGGGGAGTCGAAGTAAACGGTTGACTTGAATTTCGATCCGTACATTTCATTGTCTATTAAATACAATTTAAATATCCTTTTCACTTTCTAACTTACAATTAATTAACATTAAAACATTCATCTGAACTTATAGTAAAACAGAAAACCACATATATTTGGGATTTATTCATAAAAGAAATAGACCCAAATCTGACAAATCAGAGTAATCGTGCCCATTGGCAGGGCGAAGCACTGTAAATAACAACAGATCCAAATTTGAAATTTAAGTTTTTTTTCGCAAAATATATTTATTTAGCTTTTTCAGTTTTTTTTTTATTGAAATTGAGGCTTGAGAGATTTACTCTTTCTCCTGCACTTGTGTGGTTTTTCAGCTGAGTAATTTCAAAAACAATTGCAATAGCTCATTTGCATTTTGTTTGACATTTCATTTAGCGGAGTCTTCAAACGCAATGCGTTCGAAAAAAATGTCCAGTCATTTGGGAAATGCGATTTGTATGGGGAAATGCGACGAATTTGGATTTTTTCGCCCAAAATGACTCATTTGGTGCAGTGTAAATGTAGTATTCCGTTTATTGCAAGTGAATTGCCTTCGTTGCGTTTACTAACTCGAAGTTCAACAGAATATAGGAAACTGGATTGAGGATCCAAGAATGCGACCAATATGATGAAATTAGAAAAAGCTGACGTTTTGGACGATTAGAAAAAGTCACATGTTTAAGGTTTTTAGTGATGCCACTAAATTTTTTGTTCGGAAAATGGGCATCAAACTTGCACTTTTTGCTTTAAAGTTATTAGCGTAGACCTTATTTGGGAGTGACACATACTCACGACCGTAAATTTTTTTTAAAGATTAATAAACAAATTTATTTTTCTATGCTGCAAATCAAATTTACTAGTAAACTGTAGTTTTTCAATCTAAATCGTCAATTTTCGTAAGCAACTGTATACCTAACACAATATTCAGCGGAATTATGTGTTTTTTTTTCACTCTTCAATATGTTCTTAACAATTTATATAAAAGTGAGAAAAACTGACAGTGAAAAATGATTTAGAATTATTTTTTTTAATTTGCTTTCAAGTCATTTCGTTTGTTGTCAGTAATAAACATAATGCTGGCCTAATAAAGTTAGCAGGCAGACAAGTTCACATTTCATAATCAAAGGAAATTTAAAATTTTGGAAAAGAAAATTACAAAATGCTCCAAAGCTTAGGATTAAAAATGGGTTATATATATTTTATTTCTGTTAATAATTTGTATATTTTTGTTTTAACAGATATAGTCAACATGGACCTTAAATCAGCTCTAAATGTTTTGTATAACTTGTTTACGACCTACAGAAGTGTAGCGTAACAATGCCTATTTATGGAGAATATTGCACAATGCAAGTCATACCTTGTTTACAACTATGTAAATTTTGCAAAATAATGGTGCCTATAAAGACTATATGTGCCCACATTATAAAACCTTACATATAATACTTTAACAAAAAACTAACTTTAAAAAGTTTTAATATTTATTTTTTAGCATTGTCGTAAGATAAATATACATGTATAATCGTCCTTCGTAAATAAATAACCAGGTTTAATAAATCTTAGTATTTAACCCATATAATCCCAGCCTTTTTACAAACAAATTTTGATAGGAAGAAAGCAACCATGTGTTCGTACACTTGACGTGAGCGGCTATTTTTTTGTGAACGGTGTGAATCCGTCTTTTTGCTAAAGGGTGAGTATTCTTGGTTTCCCGCATACCCAGGTTGTTTCTTGAAATTTTAAATTTAAAATACAAAAAGAAAAAAGGCCGAAGATTGTGTCGCCGACAAAAAAAATCAATATCGGAAGGAATGAAATTGTTACAGCCAATGCACGTCTAATTGCAAGTCGCAGTTGAAATGCAAATACAAAAGAAGTAGAACAAATGGATACTGCAGTTATGTACGTCAGATATTGTTATCGGAAACGGTAAATGTGATGGCGCGCAAATGAGCACCAACAAAGGTTCATAACGCCGTAAGTAGATTAGCAACAGGCGAAAGTAGAACGGGTATCGTTCCACGAAACAAGAAGCTGTGATTTTAATAATTTCCATTTAAAAAATAGCGAATTCCGTGACAGAAACCACATGAAAAGAAATTTCAAAGTTAACACAAAGTTCAGGAAAGGTAATTAAACTTTAAGAAATGACCATCAAAATCTTCAAATTTTTTGCAGAACTACTAGAAAATTCTTGAGTACGCAGTATTGTAGACCAATCAAGTTTAGTATAACATTGTGCAAGTTAGAACTCGCTCAAAAATTGCCCTGAATTTTCAGAACTTTTTTCGTCAAGGGTGTTGAGTTATTTCTTCCATACAACGCATGAATTTATTTTGTATGGAAGAAAATATCCAACATCCTTGTCAAAAAAGTTTCTAAAAACTCAGTAGAAATTTTAAAGTACTTCTTACCCGCACATTATTACGCTAAAATTTAATGAGCTATAAAACTGAGTACAAAACAAATTCAAATTTTGATGTAAATTATTAAAAGTTTAATTAACTTTCCTGAGCTTTGTATAAACAAAAGGAGGAGTATTTTTTTTCCTTTCCTTACGGAAGGATGGCTAATGAGAGGTGAGAGGCACCATATCCGTGGATCAACCACCGAGTTGCACGTCATTACCTTTGTGTATATTAGTTGCCTATTACGACCGGTATGCCTACCTCGGGCATATTCAGGCGATAGCAGAATTGGTCATACCGCAATGTCATGTAAGGCGAAACAGCCAAGATGTCTTAACGACATAAACAAAAATTTTACCAAAAACCCGTATATTCACGTGGCTAAAAAAGGCAACGAGAAGTTTATGACTCCTCCTCCTCCTAACGAAATGCCAAAAGTTATCAATAACAAACGGCCAGTCACTCCAGTACATAATTCGCATGGATATCAAAAGTCTTGTGCCCCAATTCGAGAAATTCATTTACCAAATGATTAAAATCACACTTGAGTATAACTATGTTATACTCTTGAAGAGATTCAATGTCCTAAAGACCTATTTAAATTAATTATTGTTAAAAAAGACAATTTGAAATTCAACAATCAAATCACTTTAAATCACCATGAAAATTCTGCAGTACAACTGCCTATCCCCAAAAGTTAATCTAGATGCAATTGAATGTTACTTAAACAAATACAGTTTTTACTTCGCTTTTTTTCTTTCTACAAGCACCCTATATAGAAAAATCATAAATTTCAATCTTTTTAAGACTAATAACCTTATTACTCAAATATCCAGAATTTTTAACATCTTAGAACCTTCAACAATGTTATGTTAATTGGTGATTTTAATGCAAGATCCTCAGCTTAGGGTGAATTATTCAGTTCTAGCAAAAGTTAGCCAAAGCGCTTCTTTTGCATGCGGTCCAAGCAGTTCACTACTTCCGGGCGCTTGCGTCCAAGTATCCTCTGGGTAGCCATCGAACGCCCATTTGGTGGTAAGCTAATGGATTGCTGGAGGATTCAAACAGCAGCGGCTGATCGCCATGTGGTGTGGCTGCAAGCGGCGTCTGTCTTGGATCAAGCGGTTCGCTATATAAACTTTTAATTTAAATACAACCTCCAGTGAAACGGTTTATGCGTTTGGCTTGGGACCAACCACATAAAACCACATTCCAATGAAATTCAACAGGGAAACTTCGGATATGAGAATCCCTTTTTTAACATTTAACTAAGTTGAACTTTGAAATTTCGGATCTTAATTCAGACTTTCGAGATGGTGTATATTTGTGCTTATTAATAGGACTTCTAGGTGGCTTTTTCTTTCCATTGTACGAGTTTCACCTCACGCCTCACGATGTAGATCAAATAGTTGCAAATGTGGCATTCTCATTTGACCTGATGCAGGACGCTGGTTTACCGAAACCGAAAGCTCGCCCTAAGGTAAGTAGAATCAGCATGTTATGTAGTTAATGTAACTCAAATCGCAAAATCTAACTTCAACAATGGTACATCATCAAGCAAACTTTCCTACAAGATTATCAAGGTGGTGTGGCGGTAGTGTTGCTGGCCTACCACACCGAAGGTCCAAGGTTGGAGTCCTGGGACAGGTAATATAAAAAAGTGGTGGCCGTTTGGAGTCAGCAAAAAACTGTTGGTCTCGTCATTTTGTAGGAGAAATTAGAAGCAGCCAACAAAAAATACGTATAGAAGCTCTGCAATAATCTCTTCGGAGGTATATCGCGCAAAATATTTATTTTATTTTTCTTATTTAATATGGGACGGCCGGGTTGTAATCTAATATTTTTAATTAAATAACTAATGACTAAGTTTTTGGTTCTAAACTCTGTTCCACACATATTTCTACGTACCGCTTTTCGGGCCACAACCCATGCACCAGACTAAAAATTCTTCACTCCATGTATTTTATCACATCACATCCGGATGTTCAGGCCTTAACCCTGACATCCACAAAACCCCGTTCATTACCTTCTAGACTGCGACACAGCTTAGGCCTCAGGTTACCACCACCAGGCAGACGCCTCCGTCCCTCACGCCTCACGTTCATCACCCTGTACAGCATAACCTCTTTCTCGCCGACATCGATCCCAGGGACACTACCATCGAATCCCAAAGGTATAGTGGTCCGGTTTGGCGATGTCGATCAGCAAATTATTAACATTTTAGACCCCCTGCACATGTTGCCCTAGGGACTATCGCCCTGACATTAGTGCATTGCTTAGAGTTGATAACCGTTTAATCCTCGGCGATTTAAACGCACCCCATGATCTCTTGCACTCAAACCTGCCAGTGGATAGTAGAGGACAGCACTTGCAGAACAAATAGATGTCTGGGCATTCTAAACAATTAATGGAGACGCCCCTTCTAGAGTGGCATGGAACTAGCACAGGTCGCCGGGTATCTCTATAGAGAATATCTATAAAGATTTTATTAAAATACTATAAAACCCGCCAATGTTTATATTGGCAAGTTACTCCTTATTTAATTCTACATAAAATTCGTTGTTATTATGTCTCCATGATTTACTCGTCGTTGTTGTTGTTTTTAGCGACAAAAACGATCCCCGAAGGTTTTGGGGAGTGTTGTCGGAAGTGACGGTCCTTTTCCGGATATGAACCCGGTACTACCCGACTGTCGTGGTAGCGATTTGGTATGACCAGTGGAACCTTCTAGGTCATGTCACCCACCCCTTACTTGATTAGCAGCTATTAGAAATTAAATCCATACACCATTTTTTAACTCATTTTAGACTTCAGACCTGAAGTGTATAGAATTTTTTCGGTGACGTGTCATAATGTCAACGACATTTATTCGCATTACAAAGAGAATTAACGTCAAAGTATTTTGACATTAATTCCCTTTGTAAAAGCGAATTCATAAATGCTTTACTAACTTCTATAATAACAACGTTATTCTTATTCCAGAAGGAGTCACAAAGATAATGCACTAAGCCGGTTTTAATTCAAGTTTTGATTTTCTTCTAAAATAAAAGAAAAAAGAGAAAAGGAAAACCCTTTGTTTTTGCCTCAAAACGGATCGGCTAAAAAGCTCGAGAAACCACAATAAATCAAACAGTGTTGTTATATATTTGGGATTTATTCATAAAAGAAATAGACCCAAATCTGACAAATCAGAGTGATCGTGCCCATTGGCAGGGCGAAGCACTGTAAATAACAATAGACCCAAATTTAAAATGTAAATTTTTTTTCGCAAAATATATTTATTTATATAATTTTAATAATTAATTCATTTAAAATATAGCGAAATCTTTAGCAGAAACCACGTAATAAAAAAATTAAAGTTAACACAGAGCTCAGGAAAGTTATTCACAGTTTGAACAATTTCCATCAAAATTGCAATATTTTTGGGCGGAAATTTTAGATGATTTTTGAGTACCAAGCCTTTTCAGTTTCTTTTTTTTATTGAAATTGAGGCTTGAGAGATTTATTCTTTCTCCTGCACTTGTGTTGTTTTTCAGCTGAATAATTTCAAAAACAATTGCAATAGCTCATTTGCATTTTGTTTGACATTTCATTTATCGGAGTCTTCAAACGCAATGCGTTCGAAAAACTGTCCAGTCATTTGGGAAATGCGATTTGTATGGGGAGATGCGACGAATTTGGATTTTTTCGCCCAAAATGACTCATTTGGTGCAGTGTAAATGTAGTATTACGTTTATTGAAAGTGAAATGCCTTCGTTGCGTTTATTAACTCGAAGTTCAACAGAATATAGGAAACTGGATTGAGGATCCAAGAATGCGACCATTATGATGAAATTAGAAAAAGCTGACGTTTTAGACGATTAGAAAAAGTTACATGTTTAAGGTTTTTAGTGATGCCTCTAAATTTTTTGTTCGGAAAATGGGCATCAAACTTGCACTTTTTGCTTTAAAGTGATTAGCGTAGAACTTATTTGGGAGTGACACATACTCACGACCGTTAATTTTTTTTAAAGATTAATAAACAAATTTATTTTTCTATGCTGCAAATCAAATTTACTAGTAAACTGTAGTTTTTCAATCTAAATCGTCAATTTCCGTAAGCAATTGTATACCTAACACAATATTCAGCGGAATTATGTGTTTTTTTCACTCTTCAATATTTTCTTAAGAATTTATATAAAAGTGAGAATCACTGACAGTGAAAAATTATTTAGAATTTGTGTTTTTTATGTTGCTTTCAAGTCATTTCGTTTGTTGTCAGTAATAAGAATAATGCTGGCCTAATAAAGTTAGCAGGCAGACAAGTTCACATTTCATAATCAAAGGAAATTTAAAATTTTGGAAAAGAAAATTACAAAATGATCCAAAGCTTAGGATTAAAAATGGGTTATATATATTTTATTTCTGTTAATAATTTGTATTTTTTTATTTTAACAGATATAGTCAACATGGACCTTAAATCTGTGTTTTGTATAACTTGTTTACGACCTACAGAAGTGTAGCGTAACAATGCCTATTTATGGAGAATATTGCACAATGCAAGTCATACCTTGTTTACAACTATGTAAATTTTGCAAAAGAATGGTGCCTATAAAGACTATAAATACTGTAACAAAAAACTAACTTTAAAAAGTTTTAATATTAATTTTTTAGCATTGTCGTAAGATAAATATACATGTATAATCGTCCTTCTTAAATAAATAACCAGGTTTAATAAATCTTAGTATTTAACCCATATAATCCCAGCCTTTTTACAAACAAATTTTGATAGGAAGAAACCAACCATGGTTTCCAACGACCAAGTGCTTTAGGCCTTTTAAACTTGGGCAATCGTTGTGTTCGGACACTTGACGTGAGCGGCTATTTTTTTGTGAACGGTGTGAAACCGTCTTTTTGCTAAAGGGTGAGTATTCTTGGTTTCCCGCATACCCAGATTGTTTCTTGAAATTTTAAATTTAAAATACAAAAAGAAAAAAGGCCGAAGATTGTGTCGCCGACAAAAAAAATCAATATCGGAAGGAATGAAATTGTTACAGCCAATGCACGTCTAATTGCAAGTCGCAGTTGAAATGCAAATACAAAAGAAGTAGAACAAATGGATACTGCAGTTATGTACGTCAGATATTGTTATCGGAAACGGTAAATGTGATGGCGCGCAAATGAGCACCAACAAAGGTTCATAACGCCGTAAGTAGATTAGCAACAGGAGAAAGTAGAACGGATATCGTTCCACGAATAATTTCCATTTAAAAAATAGCGAATTCCGTGACAGAAACCACATGAAAAGAAATTTCAAAGTTAACACAAAGTTCAGGAAATTTAATTAAACTTTAAGAAATGACCATCAAAATCTTCAAATTTTTTGCAGAATTACTAGAAAATTCTTGAGTACGCAGTATTGTAGACCAATCAAGTTCAGTATAACATTGTGCAAGTTAGAACTCGCTCAAAAATTGCCCTGAATTTTCAGAACTTTTTTCGTCAAGGGTGTTGAGTTATTTCTTCCATACAACGCATGAATTTATTTTGTATGGAAGAAAATATCCAACATCCTTGTCAAAAAAGTTTCTAAAAACTCAGTAGAAATTTCAAAGTACTTCTTACCCGCACATTATTACGCTAAAATTTAATGAGCTATAAAACTGAGTACAAAAAAAATTTGATGTAAATTTTTAAAAGTTTAATTAACTTACCTGTAGCCCGATTTTGTAACTTTTAACCACGCGCCGAGCGTTAAGCTTATCGCCAAATTTTGGCGTTTGTTCTTAACGAAAATGCGATTCTGTAACTCTTCTTTAACGCAGCTAAACAGCTGAGTTGATGGTGATAAAATATGGCAATACTTCTCTTTTCGCCGTATTTTGCACTAAATTACATGCAAAAAAATCAGAACTTATTTTTTTACTTTTTCCAAACGCTAAAACACTTGTAAATATATTAACGCGATTGTTAACACCTCGAAAATAATTCGCGACAGCTAACCACACAAAAAGCTAACACACACTTTCGTGTGGTTAAAAGTTAGTGAATAGGGAAAAGAGTTAAAAATGGTGTTAAGCGAAGTTAACGCTAACACCTGGTGTTAAAATAGTTATAGAATCGACCTACTGAGCTTTGCATAAACTTAGAAATTTTTTTTATGTGGTTTCTGTTATAGAATTCGCTATATTTTAAGTGAAAATTATTAAAAACACATCTGCTTCTTATTTCGGCGAACGATGTCTAATCTGATTTCGCTACTATTATATTGAACACAACTGTATGTGGTGGTAGCACACCGACAACGAAGTTAATAAAATTAAGGAAGGGCCCCTTACTACATACCCAAAAGATTTCAATGGTGAAATCTTTGTACTACTCGTAGGTGACTATGCTGAGCATGCTACGCTCAAAAATAAAAAAATAGGTTTCACCCATGATTCAATTACAAGAACGTTAGCTCTCTAGCTGACGTATACTTTTGACACTTCCATTTTCTGGGTTTCTTTTGCGAACGAAAAAAAGAAGGAGTATTTTTTTTCCTTTCCTTACGGAAGGATGGGTAATGAGAGGTGAGAGGCACCATATCCGTAGATCAACCATCGAGTTGCACGTCATTACCTTTGTGTATATTAGTTGCCTATTACGACCGGTACGCCTACCTCAGGCATATTCAGGCGATAGTAGAATTGGTCATACTGCAATGTCATGTAAGGCGAAACAGCCGAGATGTCCTAAATGTGGTAAATTTGTGTGCAAAGATCCCCAATGTGTCAAGAAGCTCCCCGAAAGGAAACAATTCACATATACTACCCTCGAGTTGACAAAAGAGAAGTTCATTTACCAAATGATTAAAATCACACTTGAGTATAACTATGTTATACTCTTGAAGAGATTCAATGTCTTAAAGACCTATTTAAATTAATTATTGTTAAAAAAGACAATTTGAAATTCAACAATCAAATCACTTTAAATCACCATGAAAAATCTGCAGTACAACTGCCTATCCCCAAAAGTTAATCTAGATGCAATTGAATATTACTTAAACAAATACAGTTTTTACTTCGCTTTTTTTCTTTCTACAAGCACCCCATATAGAAAAATCATAAATTTCAATCTTCTTAAGACTAATAACCTTATTACTCAAATATCCAGAATTTTTAACATCTTAGAACCTTCAACAATGTTATGTTAATTGGTGATTTTAATGCAAGATCCTCAGCTTAGGGTGAATTATTCAGTTCTAGCAAAAGTTGGCCAAAGCGCTTCTTTTGCATGCGGTCCAAGCAGTTCACTACTTCCGGGCGCTTGCGTCCAAGTATCCTCTGGGTAGCCATCGAACGCCCATTTGGTGGTAAGCTAAACGTGAGAAGGCGGCAACCTGGTAAAGGCACACCGACATAATCGCTTTAATGGATTGCTGGAGGATTCAAACAGCAGCGGCTGATCGCCATGTGGTGTGGGTGCAAGCGCCGTCTGTCTTGGATCAAGCGGCTCGCTATATAAACTTGTAATTTAAATACAACCTCCAGTGAAACGGTTTGTGCGTTTGGTTTGGGACCAACCACATAATTCCAATGAAATTCAACAGGGAAACCTCGGATATGAGAATCCCTTTCTTAGCATTTAACTAAGTTGAACTTTGAAATTTCGGATCTTAATACAGACTTTCGAGGTGGTGTATATTTGTGCTTATTAATGGGACTTCTAGGTGGCTTTTTCGTTCCATTCTACGAGTTTCACCTCACTCCTCAAGATGTAGATCAAATGGTTGCAAATGTGGAAGTCTCATTTGACTTGATGCAGGGCGCTGGTTTACCGAAACCGAAAGCTCGCCCGACGGTAAGTAGAATCAGCATGTTATGTAGTAAATGTAACTCAAATCGCAAAATCTAACTTCAACAATGGTACATTCATCGAGCAAACTTTCCTACAAGATTATCAAGGTGGTGTAGCGGTAGTGTTGCTGGCCTACCACACCGAAGGTCCAAGGTTGGAGTCCTGGGACAGGTAACATAAAAAAAGTGGTGGCCGTTTGGAGTCAGCAAAAAACTGTTGGTCTCGTAAATTTGTAGGAAAAATTAGAAGCAGCCATCAAAAAATACGTATAGAAGCTCGGCAATAATCTCTTCGGAGGTATATCGCGAAAAATATTTATTTTATTTTATTATTTAATATGAGACGGCCGGGTTGTAATCTAATATTTTTAATTAAATAAATAATGACTAAGTTTTTGGTTCTAAACTGTGTTCCACACATATTTTTACGTACCGCTTTTCGGGCCACAACCCATCCACCAAACTAAAAATTGGCTAGAATTAGCACTGATGTTGTTAAGCTGAATCAAGGGTCCACTGGTGAACGGACTTCAACGGACTCGTCTAGCGATAAAACGCGAAAACGCTGCTAGAAAGGATGGGGTGCTAAGATCACTGGTCGCTTCCAGATGGATCGCTTTAGTCGTGAAACAAACAAAGAGGCAAACGTAGCCCTTTGATAATCGACATCCTCTACCGCGGTAACTTTTAATGTCGAAAGGCCCGGCAAAGTCCATTCCGGTATTGGTAAACGCGCGGGTGAACGTAGTGCGTTCGTAAGGAAGGGTCCCCATAAGTTGGGGTTGCACCCTTTTTTTATAAATGGTGCAAACTTTACAGTTATGGATGGTGGCCCTAATCATGTTCTTGACATTCGGAATCCAGTATTGGGTGCGGATGAGACGGATCATTAGTTGCTTTTCCCCATGGATGGAGATTTTATGTATCATTTGAACAGTCAGACGCGTCAACCTACAATCGTACGGCAGTATGATTGGGTGGCGCTCGTTATAAGCGAGGTCTTGAGACGCTCTAAGACGACCACCCGCCCTAACAATATCATCTTTGTCGATGAACGAGTTGAGTGGCAATATCTCGCTTTTCCTATCGATAACCTGTCCCTTCTTCAAGCTTACATATTCCTCATTATAATGTTGCTTCTGATACAGTTTGATCAAGAGTTGCGTCGTGGTCTTGATCTCATCGGATGAGATTAGGCACGATTTTTCTTGAAAGGAAGCTTTTGTCTTGGGATGAGTTCTTCGAAAGAATCTCATAACATATGATAGTACCCTCAAAGCCCTCGGTAAATTCGAAAACCGGTCGAGAATCTCGATTTCTTTTTGCGTTGATATTGCGTAGGCCGGCGCTCTCTTTTCCTCCACGGATGTATTATACTCTTTTTCTTGTACTGGCCATTGGGAATTGTCTTCTTGTAGCCAAGAAGGTCCCTGCCACCACAATGAATTGTCGACCAATTCCGATGCCGGTAGTCCTCTGCTTCCTAAGTCTGCTGGATTCGTTTCCGAGTTGACATGAAGCCAGTCCTTGCTGCCGACAAGGTCAATAATTTTTGTAATCCTGTGTGCGACGAATGTTGACCAGGAACAGGGTGATTTCCTTATCCATGCCAAAACGATGGTGGAATCCTTCACTGGTCCCAGTTTGATGTTTCGGAATATTGATTCCATCATCGCCGCTTACAGTACTGCTCCGCAAAGTTCCAAACGCGGAAGTGAGATGGTCTTCACTGGTGCTACTCTGGTTTTGGCAAGGAGTATATTCACGAAGATATCATCATTCCTTTTCACTCGCATGTAGACAGCTGCAGCGTATGCCTTTTCCGAAGCATCGCAGAATCCATGTATTTCGACACCATATTCTGGTGAAAAGTTTAGCCATCGTGGTATCTTTATTTTGTCGATTTCGTGGAATTGATGTCTGAAGTTTTCCAATGTATTGAACGAAACTGGCTCATCCCAATCGGTGCCTTCTAACCAGATGTTCTGCATCAAAATTTGGCCACAATGAGCAAGCCATCCTAAAGGGTCGAAGAGTCTGGCGATGGCGGATAGAATCGTTCGATTTGTCAACTTTTCACTTTCTTATAGTGACCCTGCTTTAAAGTAAAACAGGTCTGAATGGGCATTCCATCTTATACCCAATGCCTTAACGGTGCTGGTATCTTCGAATACCAGAAAGTCCTCGGTCAGCCGATCCGATATTGGGATGTCGTTGAAAATTTCCTCAGAATTCGAAGTCCATTTCCGTAGTGGGAAGCCAGCGGAGAGTAAGACTTGGCGAATCTCATACCTCGCGTTAATGGCCGATGCGAGTGTGTGTCCCCTCGCACGTACGTCATCTACGTACATGCCTTCCCTTAGTATGCTGTAGGGTGAGAACTCTCTACTTCATCTGCTAGTTGCAAAAGGGTTCTAATTGCCAGATAAGGCGCACAATTAACCCCGAAAGTGACCGTTTTCAGCTCGTAAAGGCTTATGGGTTCTTGAGGCGATATTCGGTGAACAATCCATTGGAATTTGACGGGATCATCGCTTATCCAAATTTGCCTATACATTTTTTCTATGCCACTATTGAAACCGATACAGTCTCCATCGCAGTAAAAATACTGGAAGATCTGATTGTAGTACTGGGCCTGGCAGGAGAATATCATTTAAACTTGTACCATTTGCCGCTGGGCGTGACGCATTAAAACGACGCGTGCCTTTGTGGTGGTACTGTCCGCCTTTACTACGGCGTGATGGGGCAAAAAGTAGTTGTCCGCCGAATCGGCTGGTACAATGGTATTAACTTTTCGCATATGCCCTAATGTCCCGTATTCAGACAGGACCCTCATATATTCTTTCCCTAATTCCGGGTTCTTTGCTAAACGCGTTTCATTCCGGAAGAATTGCGAACACGCCCGCCTAAGGGAGCTTCCTATATTTCTCCTATCTGGGTAGTCCTGTCTGAATGGAAGAGAGACGACATATCTCCCACCCTGTCTACGACTCGTTAGTTCCCTATATAAATCTTCGCAGTACTTGTCATCTGCGTTTGGACTTTTATTTCTGGGCAGATTTTCCAACTCCCAAAATGCTGTAAGCTGTTTGTCCAAAGCAACTTCGCTGTAAAAGGACACTATATTTCTGGTTGGATTCGGTGCTTCTATGCGCCCGGTTAATATCCAACCGTTTCTTGGGTGATAAGTGTACTAAGTACATTCTTTTCCAGCCCACTCAATATAATTTGCGGATATACTACGTCTCCGCCTAGTATGATATCGACTTCCTCATTGATATAAAATCGTTTGTCTGCCAAAACTAAGTCTGGGAAAGCCTGCATAGTCGTAGCGTCGATATGGCAGGATGTCAGATTCCCAGTTAGCTTGGCTAGAATTAGCACTGATGTTGTTAAGCTGAATCAAGGGTCCACTGGTGAACGGACTTAAATATTGGATGCCTGCTTTACTTGAGCGGGCACGGCATTAGTGATGCCCGAAACTTGAGCATGCATCCTTTTTGCCGGCAAATTGATTCTGCGTTTGAGTCGTTCTGTCATAAACGAGCACTCTGAACCAGAATCAATCAGTGCTCTTGCTGGGAAGTCTGTGCCATTATGATGAATGGTTACTCGAGCTGTCCCAAGCAATACACCTGCGTTGGAATGCACATGGCAGGATTTAACATTTCGTTTTACGGCCGAACTAGATTTTTCAGCTTCCCGTCTCTGTTGTGCCTGTTTTGAAGTTGAGGCAGCATTATCAGAATGATACTGATTAGGGCTGGTGGTTGCCTGCGTCTGAAGAGACTCCGTATGCAGGAGCGTATAATGTCGAGAGTGGCACTTGTTGCAGTCGTAAGAACTGGTGCACTTCGACACAGGATGTCCTGGGGATAGGCAGTTCAAACAGCCCTTGGTGGATTTGACAAAATTAATTCTCTTCACCGGAGTTAATTTCAGAAAACGGGGACAGTTTCGTAATCTGTGGGCATTCGAATTGCACTTTGTGCACAGTAATTTAGTCACATTTGCTTGGTATGTACCAAGTCTTTTTGCAGGGGTTTCGTTGGCATCCCGCGTACTTTGCGGTTTTTGCGCTTTCGAAGAACTCCCTATGAACCCGGACACTGTTTCTAGTGTCTGGAAGCGGTTGGACAAAAATTTTTCCATATCCTCCCACTTGGATATTTTCATTTTGTGGTCAGGCTTTTCTCCCATAGACCAAGCGTACTTTCCGCCAATTTTGTCAAACACAGATAGGTAATTATTGCATCCCAATTCAAAGTGTAAATTTTATGACTTCGGAGGGAAGAAAGGCAATTATTTATTTCGCGTTGAAGGGTTTTAATAGCGCTACCACACTCACTCTCTACCAAGACTTGGAGTTGCGAGTTTACTAGGATACGTTTGTTTTCGTATCTCTCGCATAAGTTTCTCCAGGCCGTATCAAATCCCTCATTCGTGAGCGGACATTTTTTAACAATATCTTTTGCCTCACCTTGTGTCTTATTGTTCAGATGGAACAATTTCTCCACAGGTGTTAGGGGTTTGTTCAAGATATATATGGCCGTGAACATGTCACGAAATGTTGGCCATGACAGATAATCGCCCTTGAAAACTTCAGTATCACATGGAGGCAGGCGGATACTGTGTTCAAATTCGGCTTTTCTTCAGTTTTATTTTCTGGTTTATTGTATGTCGCTTGGCGTGTAGCTATATCTGACATGCAGCGTAAATATACTGCATATGCTCTCTTATATTTCTGTTTGACAGAAACTATACCAGTGGCCTCTAACTTATCTGAATTAAGTAAGTCGTCATAAGCCGTTCTGGTTTTTCTCCACATTGCTTTCAAGTCGTCTCGTTGAAGCCCAAGAGTGTACTTGCTGTGGACTGAATCCTCTAATTCATTGTAGTCTGATTCGAATTCAAAAATCGAATCAGCCAGCCTAATGAAACTTTCTATATTTTGGACTTAGAGGATATACAGAATCAAAACAAAACCGAAAAATTATAGCTGAAGGTACGATGAAATGCTCAACCGTACAAGATAAATGCTGAATAGAAAGGGTAAAGGCAGTATTTTTACCCAGGAAAACCAAAAACCCAACTCAATAAGATTTCAAATCAATACAATTAATGTAATTTTAATTCAATTTAATTTTATTTATTTATTGCAGACTTGGCCGCTTTGTCTGTCTACTATGTTTGTACAACAATAACACTCTTTGGCTTACTCGCCACCCACACGTATAAGGGAATATGTATAAATAAATGTGTATATGTTGCCGCAATAAAGAAGTACACAAAAAAAACACAGATAAAGTGCGCGGTGTATCAAACGAGCGAAAGTGAATATTAAATGAAAAAAAAGTGATAACAAATGAAAAGTGCTATAAATTTAGTGAATTTAATAAGAAAATAATAAACTACCCTTCGATTGAAATGCTTTTGTGTATATTACCGAAAAAACAAGTGGGAAAAAACAAAAACAAACTAGAGATCGAAAGGCTAAGTGAGCTTATTGTGAAAGTGAGGTTATGTTACCTCTTGCCTTGCGCTGTGTCCAAAAAAACCTTACCACTGGTGGGGGGGATAATCCAGATAGTCGCAAGGATTTTGAAGCGTTTAATTTAATTTAAATTAAAGAAAAATAAAGCAGTTAACTGAACAAAAAAATCACTATTATTAAATATTCACTTAACGCACTTATGTTTGATTACACTCGCGGGCGACATTTATAAACAAATTGTAACACAAAAAAAAAAATAAGTGGCAAGAAATATACAACCTACGTGCTTTGATGTGGTGATCGGCTGATGTTTGTTGTAAATAACTTGTGTGTTGTACTATGTTGGTTGTGGTATGTGGCAGAGTATATATATTGCAGAGTGTGTTAGCTGATTGTTGTTGATGCTTTGTTGGGAATTGCGGCAGTTCGTTGTGGCAACTTAAATATTGAGTTTTTTTTTCCAATTTGTGCTTCTGTGTGGGAGCTTCTAGTATTGACCCAATTATTTATTTTGTTGAAAAAATGTTGGTGTTGTGGACTGTATGGGCTGGTTCCTTTCTACGGGGAGATGGACCATGAACAATTGCGACAATGGTGCTTCGCTGGAGCGGCCGTGGCTCGAAAGCACCGCGGTCGAATTGTGGTTTTGAAAAGAAATAAGAGAAGACACCGAGTAGAAAAATACAATTAGAAATTATTTTACCTCTTTGAATATTGTGATGCGATGAGAAATCCTAGGGTGGCCGTGATGTGGTTGTGTCAACTGTTGCTGAAAAAGTAGGCGGTTTTCCAATCGAGGACAACCGTTGAGCCTGAAAATTATCCTCCGGTTTAAGGGGAGGTGAACCCACACATGCACACCCCCATGCATGTATATGTGTGCTGACAAAACACGAATATGCATGCACGCCCACACAGGTGGGTGGGTCTGTGCTCGTGATTGGAAGGGCGCTAAAAAGGCATTAGGGTGGCAAATTTTTTTGGAGGAATTTAGGCATCTCGCCTAAACAGGATTAAACTGACAAGAGCTTGACACTCATGGGTGGTTTCCCTTACTTCGGTGAAGCTATCAAATACTTTGTTACTCTACTTAACTCTACTTTTGATATGTCATATTTTTTCTGAAGTTAAAGATCAAAGCGTAACTGTTAGAAAATTTAATTTCACATATCAAAGAAGTATGTCTTCGTTTAAGATTGATGTATCTGGGAAAGACTTCGATACTCTTTTGGACAGCTCTTTTTGGCCTCCCGGGGCTCTTGTGCGGCAGTTTGAATACAGACCGAATAGGAATGTTCAAAATGTAGCGGAAATTTCTCGTAATAACGTTGAGTCAAAACAACTGAGCACTA
Source organism: Merzomyia westermanni (assembly GCA_949987695.1). Lineage (NCBI taxonomy): Eukaryota > Metazoa > Arthropoda > Insecta > Diptera > Tephritidae > Merzomyia > Merzomyia westermanni. The sequence continues at coordinate 122,308,805 of OX465290.1, forward strand.
AATCCGTGAATATCTTTTATCAAAATGTCAGAGATTTAAATACCAAATTAACTGATCTCTTTTTGAAATATTTTCATTGTAAATATAACGTAATTGCTTTTACCGAAACTTGGCTAAAACTCATGTTTTCAATTCAGAGCTTTTATGTTATGAATATGAAGTATATAGAAATGATCGCTTGAACAGGTGTTCTACTTGCCGTTCATTCCTCCATCCCTTCAGAAGAGGTTAATATACCTAACATCGATTTCATTGAGTTCAAATGCATCCGCATTCAGCGAGAGAACGTCTCTATGTACTTATATGTTTGCTACATCCCTCCAGCATCAGATTTTTAAGTCTACATGCAACATGTCTCTCTGCTCGAAACTGTTAACTTTTTGACAAAAGCTTCAGATTCAATTATTGTTTTGGGTGATTTTAATTTACCTCATATATCGTGGAACATATCGTATGGAAACATTATTCCAAATCCGTCCAAACTGGGGTACAATGACTTTTTAGATGGATTTTCCCATCTTTGCCTTAATCAAATAAATTTTACCGCTAACAAGTTTGGGAAAGTCTGAGATTTATTGTATGTTGATGATATAAACCAATTTTCTGTAAATCGTTGTGATCTGTTGGTTTTACCAGAAGACCTGTACCACCCTTCTATGGAAATAGTCTACGAAACCATAAGTAAGCCAAGGTACTCAATGCAACTCATGTAGTAGATTTGATTTTAACTTTTCTAAAGCCAACTACAAGAAATTAAATAAAGAACTGTCTTAATTAACTTGGCCTGAATTTGGTAGTGATATCGATCTAAACGTCTCACATTTCAATCAAACTATTTACTGCCTATTTGAGAAATTTATTCCTTAACGTAAATTAACTTATGATCATCCTACGCAAGCTTGGTTTACTAAAGAGCTTAAGGCTCTGAAAAATAGCAAAACGCGATTATTTAATTTATATAAGAAATCGGGATTAACCCTAGACGGTCATCCTTCGTCAAAATGACTACGAACTATTTTATTTTCACTGTAAATAAGTTTTTTATTGTTTTATTTTGTTGTGTTGATCTTCCGACATGGTAGTAAGCTGATTTTTGTTGGAACGATTTTCCGTCATTCCTTGTCAAGTTTGGTTTTGTGACAAACCGGTTTCGGCGTTCTGCCATTTTCAATGCCTAGTTTCGTTCTGGTCGGTGTCTATCCGCTGCGTTGTTTTTATAGTCCGTGGGTGCTGTGGCAGGTAATGTCAATCTATGTGTTTGTGGTAGGTAACGTTAATATGCGCGTGTGTGTGCGCGGTATTGATACGTCCGAATTGTTATCTGTCCCAAGGGTTGTTTTTGTAGGTATGTAGACATACCGCTTGTTACCTAAGCAGTAGGTTGATGTAGGTAGAAATCGGACGTATCAATACCGCGCACACACACGCGCATATTAACGTTACCTACCACAAACACATAGATTGACATTACCTGCCACAGCACCCACATACTATAAAAACAACGCAGCGGATAGACACAGACCAGAACGAAACTAGGCATTGAAAATGGCAGAACGCCGAAACCGGTTTGTCACAAAACCAAACTTGACAAGGGATGACGGAAAAGCGTTCCAACAAACATTTTTTATTGTTCGTGTTGGTCTCCGCTTTCGTACAGCGATAGTCGGTTGTTTACTCTCTTTGAATTTGTATTTATTAATAATGAAATGAATAATTAAAAAAAAATAAAACGCGTTCATTATTTCGACTCACACCCTACTGAAAATGTATTCCATTCTACGTCAGAAGTACATAGATTTAAATAAAAAGTGCTATAAATCTTATACCTCTAAAACAAAAACAGACATTATTCTCAATCGAAAGTCATTTTATGGTTTCGTAAATTCTCAACGTAAAGTATCAGGGTTTCCCTCAGCCATGAAATATCAAGACATTACATCTAGTGATAATCAAGATATCGCGAATTTCTTTGCTCAGTTTTTCACTTCTAACTATTCTGCCGTTACCAATTCCAAAATTATCCCTATAAGCTGCACGGGACAAATTTAATTAATTCACCAATTATATGTGCCAAATATATTCTAATTTACCTTAAAACCTTAAAAGAATCTTTTAAATACGGTCCTGATAGGATTCCTACATGTTTCTTGAAAAAGTGGGCGAACCATATTTACCAACCCCTTACCAATTTGTTCAATCTATCACTAAAGTGTGGTGTTTTTCCAACTGCGTTTAAAGAATCGTTTCTATTGCCGCTGCATAAAAGCGGGAGTAGGTCTTCTATAGAGAACTATCGTGGCATAGCAAAGCTTTCTGCCATCCCAAAATTGTTTGAAGCTATTGTTACAAATCAACTTACGGGTCCGATCTCTACTTTGATAGCTGACTGCCAACACTGGTTCAGTAAGGGAAAGTCCACAGTTACGAATTTACTTAAGTTTACCATTCATGTCTCAAATGGCTTTAGAAAAAATCTTCACACCGAAGGTATTTATACGGATTTCAGCAAAGCTTTTGGCAAAGTGTGTCACTCAATACTTATTCATAAACTCGAGCAGTTGGGCTTCCAGCCTTAGTGACAGGACACCAAGAGTAGTCTTTAAAAATTTAGTACCCGATGTCATTTATGTCTCTTCAGGAGTTCCTCAAGGAAGCCATCTTGGCCCGATTCTGTTCTTGTTGTTTATAAATGATATTTCTACAATAATAAAATTTTCAAAAATGTTAATGTATACTGACGACGTAAAGCTTTTCATGTCATTCGCGTCATTTGAAGATAGAAATAAGCTACAATCAGATCTAGATGCACTAGTTACTTGGTGCGATTTAAATTATATGCCACTTAACCTTAAAATACGTAAATACATGGAGTTTTCGCGTGGAATTTCTCAGCCGGCTTCCTATACAATTAAAAATTATAGTCTTGAGCAAGTGTATGATTTTGTTGACCTGTGGGTTACTATGGACTATGAACTCAGTTTTAACCGCCATATTAACACAACAGTCAATAAGGCTAGAGGTGTCCTAGCATTCGTTAAATGATGGTCTAAAGAATTTAGCGACCCTTATGTAACTAAAGCCCTCTTCACTACATTAGTCAGACCGATACTTGAATACGGTTCTATAATTTGGAAGCCGCGTTACCAGGTTCATGTAGATCGCCTAGAATCAGTTCAAAAGCAATTTTTACTATTTGCCTTAAGAGATTTTCATTGCCATAAGAGGCATTCATTGTTCCACTCAAGAAAGATTTTTGTTTGTTAATTGTATTAATGCAATTAAATGTTATTAATTGTATAAATACAAATTAAACTAAAGATTTTTGTTTGTTAATTGTATTAATGCAATTAAATGTTATTAATTGTATAAATACAAATTAAACTAAATGGGACCATAATTACGCCGGTATTCAATCGTTAGCTCACACGAAAATGCGCAAATACAAATGCAAACTGCAAGTGGTGTTAAATTGAAAACATCTAATCAGGATCTTGTTTCCCACAATTTACCTGTTGGATGTCACGGAAAGAAACAGCGCCTAACTGCTAAAACATGTCCGAAGAGATAAAGGTTTCTGCATATAAATACCATGGTTCACGCCTCCCATTCGTGATGATTTATAAAGAGGTAAACAAGTATTTTAAAACATTTTTGCACGTGTTTTATTAGTTATGTGCTTACGTAAAATAACATGCATTCCTAAAATTTTAAGCCAAACCAAAAGTTTGTGTTTCATTGAACGCTCGAGTTTAATTCAGTACAGAATGGGAATGACGTGATTGTAAAATTGAAAAGAATGCACACTCTCTTACCATTTACTACTAATACTCTTTTTTTCAGCGTAGATATTTTTTGAATTTATTAGCTGTCCAGATATGTTAAAAAGATTGTTTTCCTTAAAAGTTAATAAATCAACGAGTACCAAATTAAATTTTTTGGGTGATTTACAGCCACAAAGTGAAAAATAATTTGTTTAATAATTGTTTTACATATATAATTTTTCTGTGAACGGGTTGACTGATTGTGTTTTTTTAAAGATCGAGAATGGTTTAGTTTACAATTTGATTTTCAAGGTGACTAAGGTCTGGCTATTTGGACTAAAATCCGCACAGAAGGCACTGATGTTGGTACTCATGTCTCTCACTTATGCCGACAAGCTCGGCCATTTTTAATGTTCAGTTAATTGTTGACAGCTGCTTTGCTTGCACGTGTTTTGGATCGTCTTCGATTTTTGCGCGAAATTCGTACCAAAATTGCTCAATTGTGACCAAAAACAGCATCGCATGAACATTGCTAATGAGATGTTAAACTCTGTCCGCGACGACCCAAATGTGCTCCAGAGGGTCATAACTGGTGACGAATCGTGGGTTTATGGTTATGACGTGGAAACCAAAGCTCAATCATCTCAATGGAAGCTGCCGCACGAACCAAGACCGAAAAAAGCGCGCCAAGTTCGGTCGAATGTGAAAGTTTTGCTGACAGTTTTCTTCGATTGCAGGGGCGTGGTGCATCATGAGTTCTTGCCACAGGGAAGAACGGTCAATAAGGAATATTACCTGCAAGTTATGCGCAATTTGCGCGAAGCAATCCGCCAGAAACGCCCGGATTTATGGAAGAACAAAAATTGGCTTTTGCACCACGATAACGCCCCTGCTCACGCATCGTTGCTTGTGCGCGACTTTTTGGGCAAAAACAACACACTAATGATGCCGCAGCCACCGTATTCCCCAGATCTGGCCCCCTGTGACTTTTTCTTGTTCACTAAACTGAAGAGGCCCATGAAAGGACGACGTTACGCTTCTCTTGACGAGATAAAGACGGCATCGAAGGAGGAGCTGAACAAGATACAAAAAAATGATTTTTTGAAGTGCTTCGAAGATTGGGAAAACCGTTGGCACAAGTGTATAATATCTCATGGGGATTACTTTGAAGGGGACAAAATAGATATTCATGAATAAATAAATAATTTTTGAAAAAACACCAAATTCGCGATACTTTTTGAACACACCTCGTATACCATAATGAGGGGGGTAGGCTATGTCAACAGAGAGATACAAGAAGAAGAACAATTAAAGTTGGATCGAGGGGCATTAAAGGAAACGGGGTAAATCCAATCAACTATAAGGAAAGAACAACGTCGGCACGGTAGTGTCATATAAAGTCTAAATAATTTAAATTTATTTCATCAAATCCTGACATTCCATTAAAACACTGCTTCAAGCCTGTCATGTGACACAAATTTAATTACAATCTCAAGGGTGAGCAAACATATGGAATATGTAAAAACCTTACATAAAATCAATAAAAAAAAGTCGAAACCATGCTAAAAAGTATTAATTTTCATTAACAGCAGCTTTTCGAAGTTGTAGTGAGATAGAGATCCACGCCGAGGGGCATTGAAAACAGTGGCTGCAGAATGCTGATGAGGGTAAAGGGGTGTTAAATTTTAAATAACACTCTTTTAATCCCGGATACTTATGAATCATTTCGATATTCGTATTTGGATCTGCAATATATTTGCAGTAGTCGTTTTCACCTCTCTTGATTGCTAAACTTTCTGATGTAGCGGTTTCATCTTAGGTTATGGAAGAAAAAGAAAAATAGATTGGGCATTGGGGGAAAAGTAAAAGAAATAAAGAGGAAGCGTCAAAAGGTGAGGTACAGGACAACGTCTGCCGAGTCTGATAGTATATGAAGAAAGCGAAGTTGCGTTCCGTTTCATTTTGTTAAGGCCAAAAGTAATAAGCCACCTTGGTTCTCAAGACAACTTACTAACCTTAACAACATTAAATCCAGGCTCTAGAAGCGTGTTAAAAGATCGGGTTCTTCTGAAGGTTTTTCTAAATATTTAGTTGCTCCCTCTAATTTCCAGTGCCTGAATCAAAATTGCTACAAGTCTTATTTACCAAGATGCAAAATTGAATTTTTCAATAATCCTAAAAAATTGTATGGGTTTGTTAATTAAAAACGAAAATCTTCAGGTTTTCCATCATCTTTGTCTTTGGGTGGTGAGGATGCTTGCCTTGACCATGATATTGGAGACTTTTTCAAATCGACCTATTCGTCAACTTGTACCCAAGTTGGTAGTTATCCGTATGAAATAGTTAGTTCTAACTGTATTCTTAATCAGGTGATTGATAGTGCCAATTCTTGAGTCTTCTTGCTCTGAAACCGATTTTTTCTCCAGGGCCTGACAGTATTCCTGGTTGTGCGCTTAAGTTCTGTGCCGTGAATTTAACAGAACCGATCTTAAAATTGTTCAATTTATCTTTGCAATCGGCGTTATTCCCATCAATTTGGAAACAGTTATTTATCATACCTCTGCACAAAAAAGGTAGCAGATCTAATATTGAGAACTATAGAGGAATTGCTAAGCTTTCAGCTATGCCTAAAACCTTTGAACAAATAATTACCAATCAACTTCAACATACGTGTATTTCCATATTATCATCCTGTCAGCATGGTTTTGTGAGAAGTAGATCATCCACCACAAACCTACTTGAGTTTACTTCTTTAGTTCGGGATGGTTTTTTGGCTAATAAGCCTTCGGACTTAACTCGCTCTAATCTACTTCAGGTTGATTTGGATTTATTTCAATGTTGGTGCACAACAAATGCACTAGTTTTAAACTGTTCTAAATGTAAGTTTATGACATTTCATCGCGTGAAGTCTGTCCTGTTATCTTTTGTACTTTACGGCACTCCTATGGAGCGTATATCCTCAGTTAATGATTTAGGTGTTCTGTTCGACTCGAAACTGAGCTTTAATTCACATATAACTGCTATTACTAATAAAGCAATGGGTACTCTTGGGGTCGTTAAACGCTGGGCTAAGGAGTTTAACGATCCTTATCTCACCAAAGTCCTCTACACTTCCTTGGTCCGTCCAATACTTAAGTATTGCTCGTGTGTTTGGTGTCCATTACATATCACTCATATAAAGCGTATTGAGTCAGTGCAGAAAATATTTTTAATTTTTGCTCTACGGGCCTTTAACTGGGACTCAAATCTTCATCTTCCATCTTACAGAAGCATACTTCTTCTCATTGATTTGCTAACTCTGGAAAATCGTAGAATATTACTTGGGGTAATGTTCCTGCATAAGCTGATTCTTGGTGAGGTTGACTCCTCTGATCTGCTAGGCCGACTGAATTTTGAAGTTCCGGCTAGGGCGTCCAGACACTACGTGTCTTTCCATTTACCTTTGTCGTCTAAATTTTGTCAAAAGTGATTCTTTGCGTGTTTGGTGGTCGTACTATAAGGACTTGTACAATTCCATTAGTTTCGAAGGTTCGTTTGTTGCCTTACGTAATGCAATACTTTTCAGTCTTACCTGATATTTTAAAACTGTACTTGTTTAATATTCAATGTTGGATAAAATTGTTAATTTTTATTTAAATTTTATTTTTGTTAGTTTAATTGTTTATAGTTAGATAATATGTTAATTTTTATTTAATTTTATATTTGTAAATATTTTTAAGTTACTTTACTTTGTATTCTGTGTTAGTCGACGATATGTGATTGTCGACTTTAAATAAATAATAATAATAATAGTAATAATAATAATAATATTAGTAGGTTTTTAACACATACCAATTTATTGACACAATGGCAATCCTTTTTTAGAAAACTGACAATTTTCAAAGCAGAGATGTTAGAACATTTGACATTTGCATATTTTATTATTACATTATTATGATATTTTCAAAAGGCTAATATTGTTTCAGTTAATATTTTTGTGGTTCATGATAAATAAATTAACTAATAAAAGGTGCATAAAGCCAAATAAACCATTTTTTGTGTAACTGCTTTGATATTACTTTTAACAAAAAGCAACCATTTGCATATTTGAGAGGGTCCGTGCCTTTAGCATATTTGTATCGATGGATTGGTACTAAATAAGTGTGTGCACACCAAGAAAGGGATGCATTCAATTAAATGCTTATTCACTGTTAAAAGTTATTCCTTTTTCATTCAGTGTTTTCAATCTTTCTTTCAAAATCTAAATGTGTGCAGTCTTATTTCCCACTCGTGAATTAAGAGGTGGGGAAATTTTAAGTTACATTCTTCAATAGGGAAAATTTAATTGAAAAACACCTATCTCTATATGATGAATTAAAATCCAAAAGATTGCACACTTTTACAGCGTTATCATTTCATATCATAGTAAAAAATGAAAATTGGAGTGAATATTTCGGATATTTATATAACTTTATATTCAACGTCAATTGCTAAAACACGTCCAAGAACATCGGACGACCTTTGACTTCAGTATTAATAACCCGAAGGGGGGAAATAAACATTTTGCTTAAGTGAAAAGTTATTGGCAAAAACCCAATAAATAAGCTAGATCCGATTCCAAATGGGCGCATAATCCATGGTATTTATATGCAGAACCTCTTTCTGCGTAGACGGCCTTCGACCGCGCTTCAAAACAATAACCCTTAGCCGGTCCAATACCGGCTACGCGATCCCCATTATTTCTGGGCAGAACTACATTGTAGACTCTCCAACAACCACATGGAAATTACAGAAAATTGTAAACTTGAATTGCAAAATCTGTTCACAGGAATAGAATTTCGAGTTTCTGCCTTAAGGCTATCGTTTCCGAATTCAAGACGCATCTTTTGATACCTCTCTCGTGTTCTGGCAGGGATAGAACAATAGCATATCAGTTATGTGGTAGCATGATTTTCACCTATTACCGATAACATGTAGAGCCGGACTGAATGGAAGTCGTTTTCGGTGCTACTTGGGGATGAAACAGCCGGTTTTCGGCAGCAATTTAAGCTAGAGTTATTGATGCGCTTTCGGCAACCTTATAAAACAGCTCAGCGACCAACCTTAAAAGAAACATGCAATCGATTGTTGGTGCTGTATCGGAATTCGCTATCCGTAATGTACCTTACCGACCAATTGCATTTAGGTTTTTCTTTTACTTTAAGGATACGACTACACCGATACGACAAACGCACCAATAAATCCCGCTTTAACAAGGCGATCAGCGTTTTTTCAGCATGTTTTGCCTCAAAAATGAGAATTAGCTCCAAAACATGTCAGTATGTACATACTATCCCAACTGCTAAAACACCTCAAACATATATACGAATAAAAACCGCATTAAAACATAAACATAATTTCGTTGATCGTTTTCTATTCGATGATTTCGAAGTAGAAAATGATGAAGGGGTTGAAATTAATGTTGACAAGTTTGCGAAGGTAAAGGCTTTTGCTCTAAGGCGCAAGCTTTCGCAAGCTGACGTAACAGATTTGCTTAAAACAATGCGCGAAATTGGTTGTGAAGGTTTGCCACTGTCAGTCGGAACTCTTCTGGGAACAAGTAGAGAAAAAGTGGAATTAAAATTAATTCCAGCTGGCGAATTTCTCTACATCGGTATTGAATTCTACTTGAAAAGTAACGAGTATAATTATTTACAGGACAAAGAAGAATAAGTCAATATCGATGTAGGTTTGAAGTTATATAAAAGCTCAAACAGAAGTATTTGGCCAATTTTGGGTCTGTTGTCGGTTCACAACAGCTTGCTTCTCTGAGATGAGCAAACCAGAAAATGTCAATGACTTTTTAAGAGAGTTTTGCGAAGTAGTAAATTTATTAAAACAAAACGGAGTTAAAGTTGGCAAAAGAGAAACTCCTAAGCCTTTTAACGTAAGGATTTTTACTTACGATGCACCAGCTTGCGTTTTTATAAAGGGGGTTAAGTCTCACACTGGTAAAAATTCGTGTTCAAAATGCATTTGCCAGGGGCAGTATTTGCAAAGGCGGGTGAGTTTTCGAAAAACCGTTGGGAAATTGAGAACTGACTAATCTTTTAAAATTAGATTGGACCTAAGTCATCACACTTCTGAATTTAGATAAGAAGAGAATTTGCTAGAAACTGCAAACTTTGGTATGGTTTTACAGTTTCCTGTAGATCCTATGCATTTAGTGGATTTAGGTGTAACTAAAAAATTACTTTAGTTAATTGTAAAGAGAGGAAACGTTACGCAAATGAATAAAAAGCTTTCGTTTGTAAATAGATTCATTCCCTCAGAATTTTGTAGATTAAGCCGAGACCTCGATCAGTTAAATAATTGGAAGTCAACTGAATTCCGGCAATTTCTTTTATATTCAGGTCCATTTGTTTTAAAAGATTGCATTCCAGATGATTTGTATTACCATTTTATTTTATTACATGCCGGTATTAGATTTCTTTCTTGTGAGAAATCTTATAACGTAGAGTCGAACGTCGCTAATGAATTGTTAAAAGAGTTCGTTACTTTATTCGGGGTTATTTATGGGGAACACTTTACAAGTTAAATTATTCACGGTTTATTGCATCTTTGTGATTGCGCCAAACAATTTGGTCCTTTAGACAGTTTTTCTGCATACAAATTTGAAAATTTTATGCAATATTTAAAGAAAATTATTAATAAGCCTAATCAAATTTTGCAGCAAATGTATTTAAGAATTCTTGAAAGAATGGATGTTGTTGCAGATTCTAGCAAAGTTTCTAAAATGGGGTCGTTTATAGTAAATTAAAAAAAAGGATAGTTTTTTTTTTCATAGTCATGAGGGACCAATTCAAATTGTTGGAGAAGAACAAGGATCCAGCAATTTTAATGCATTCCTTATATCTAACTTACAAAATTATTTTTCAGAACCTAAAGAGTCAATGCCTGCTTTAGGTATTTTAGTAGGTGTAATGACTGAAGATATGGTAATACTTAGTCCGAGAGATATAGATTTTAAATATTTTTGCATTCCAAACATGAACACATTTATTTTAGTTTCGATTCCGCATAATCTCTTTTATTCTTTTTCCTAGTGCTATGGATTCCTAAATTTTTAATGGGGAAAGCGAAGCACCATGCACGAGTAGCCAAATTGCCAGAGGTATTTCGATCTTTTGTCTTTCGCATAGTTTTAAATCTAACATTTGTTTTCTTTTGACTCAACAGTTTCAAGAAGAAGTTTTGAAGTAGCGGTTACCCACAAGCGTTTCTTTTGCCAGCCCCCATCATTACATTTTTACTTTTTATAGTACAATGAATGACAATAAAATCTGAATATTGTAAATAGTACCGCTTTTGTAAATAAACCTATTAATGATAGTAAATTATAAATAGTGTAAATATTATCTTCTAATTATATTTAAAAAACATAATAAACTTTTAGCAATGGTTTTAATCCAAAATAAACAAAAAATATACTACTAAACACTTAGTATCCTATCCTTTTCTACTCTAAATTAATGTTTATAAACTTTACCAATGTAAATAAATACTAGTTATGATATCCTCATGGTACTCTAAATTGATTTTTATAAACTTCAACAATGTAAATAAGTCCTAGTCTTATTAATAATCGAATAACACTATCTAACTATAAAAAATTATAATAAAGTTTTTAAATGAATAGTGGTAAAATAAAAGACTATTTATTATTTATAACAATTATAATAAATAACTATTTGTTTTTACTTACTTTTTCCCCAAAAACTATTAAAATTTATTTTTTTTTAGTTTTAATATGATTTATTCCAATGTATTAAAAAATAATTTCAATAAAATATATAAATATTTAATAAAAATTATGCGTTTTTGTGCAATTTAGTTGGAAAAAATTTATAGCCATCTCCATTTAACAATAATTACTATAACTGGTATTTAATTAACCAATTCAGCTAATAAAATTAACCATATGTTAGCCACTTTGGTAACCGATTCAGCCAATAATTTTCACCACATGTTGGCCAAAACAATAACCAGCTGAACGAATATTTTTCACCACAATTTAGCCAAAACAAAAACTAATTGAGGAAATATTTTTAACTACATGTTAGCCAAAACATTAACTGGTTTTGGAAAGGGAAGTTTTTTAAGACGTAAATTTTTTAAGAAGTATGGACGTAAAATTTTTAAGAAGTATCCTATTTTTGTCAATGTGAGAATTCTGTGTGTGCAAGGGAGATGCGAAGTCACACATATGGTTAAAATCTTCACGCCGCCTGAACAAAAATAGCCACTTTGTAGACCATATGCGAAATTAATGAAACCTACTATTTAGCTGCATTGGTAACCGGTGTCTGGTTTGTAGGGTAGCTTCTTTTTTACAAAAGCTCAAATTAAATTCTAAATAAAATGGAAAATGTTCATGAAGTAAGTAATCTAGAATTAATCGTCTATTTGCGTTGTTTTTAAATAGTGAAGTTTATTTTAATATGATGGCGTAAAATCATAATCGATCATACCAGAATGGGTATTTATTCGTATCCACCATTCTCACTGTAAGGCTCGTCAAAAGTATATGTCGACGCACATTAATGTCAATATATGTGCATTCGCTTAAACACATTAACGCCCTAATTCTAGTGTGGTAACAACATTCGTTTTACCGGCAAATAAATAATTTGGAAACTTTTACACCCTTTTGGTATTCTGCCGGCTGAAGTTGCAGTTCAATTTCGTAACCACCAAAATAGGTGGTAACGTGCCGTAACTGCGAAAAAGTGCACTTGTTTAGAAAGTACCGCAAATTTTGTACACATACTAGTTCACAAGAATAAATAATCAATATAAACACTTTTTACACGAAGTTCCGTTCACTTGTAAACTAGTATAAACATAGCATTGTGTTAGTTTAGGGGTAACCCTTTGATTGTTAAACATTTTATAATAATTTATTTAAATTGACCCCACTAAAAAGAAGAGAAAATGAATGGTCGGCACTTCCGGTTGGAGAATAAAAACGAAAAGACATCTGCCAAATAAAATCTTTGATAATCTTGGAACGCAATAAATAAAAAGAAAATACAGAGTTACAGCTTCAGGTGTGGGGTTAACCCATTAACAGTGAAATTTCGCAAATCTATACGAATATGGTAAATCCACGCCAAGAATTAATAGAAGCACTACAAGACGCCAGTCAGGGCAATTCTGCTGTCGAAAATTGTCTTACGACCGAGGCTTTGCGGTGGCCATTGCGATGTCGGTACAAATACGAACGCCAACATAAATATGGATGATACTGCCGTGCCTATAACCACTACTGTCGACGCTAGCCATGCCGATGTTGTTGTTGCTATTTGCTCAGTTCCCGCTGTTACCACCTCTTCCGATTTTGTTTATGTCGTCACTGACTCTACTAATGCTGCGGGAGCCACTTTTGACGCTGCAGCCACTACTGTTCCTGGCCTTGCCGACCGAGACCAGGAAGTAGTAGCACCCAAAAACAGGCTGGAGATGCTGAAGCTCATGCAACAAATTGATGAGTTAGAAGGCCGATCAATGACGAACTCCTATCGAAGACTTGACTTTGGCGACATCGAACACCAGTTGCCAAGATTATGGAACCGACAGGAGCTGACCAAAATGGCTCCTTGCAATGCGATGCTCCTTAACCGGTACTGCACCTGTGTTCCTCTCAACCACAACGGCGTTAAATTATGACACACTAAAAGATGCTCTTATAAAAGAATTCAACTCAGCGGTGACCAGGCCGGAGATTTATAAAATGCTTAGCAAGCGACGGTGGAAGAAGAATGCAGAATCGAAGCATTGCTACATTTTATCAATGCAGGCACTGGCCAAGCGAGCGAACATAGCCGAAAAAGAGGTTGTTGATTTTATAATCGACGGAATTGGAAGCAGTGTCCCGAATGGCACTTGCTTCTTTCTGCTCGAAGCACTGACGAACTTAAAACTATCATCAGTCGGTACCAAAATAAGTATTTTGCCATAAAAGCAGACCCTAAGACCTGAAGGGTATTGTTCCAAATGCTGGAGGATGGGGCATGACCACCGCAGTTGTCCTAAAGGAAAATTTTGAAGCGGAAACTGACGTAGCTGTAGATGCGATGGTGCCGTACGAATATGATGCTGATACCGTAGGAGAATACAATTGTGTAAAGCTTCAGTTATGCTTACGTAGCATAGACTTGACTTCACTTGAGAACTGTCACATAGCATTCTGTTAAATGAGTTTTGCATGTAACCGATTACCCAACACTTAGATGTACTTAACTTGACTTAGAAGTCTGTTGAATTTTGATTTTCTATGTAAGTTCTAAGTGACGTTTATATATTGGCATTGACATTTCTTCTTACATGTTGACATTTATTTAAAATCGATCGTTTACCAGGCGCTTTATTTTGTTTCCGAGAAAAAGTAAGTTACATTTGTTAAATTAAGGATTAATATCATTTATTTCACAACATTTTCTTCTCTTTAAGCATGATTAATGACGAACGATTAATAGATTTGGTGCGAAATCCTCTACAACAAGTCTTGTGCAGGCTACAAGCTACACGACCAAAAACTGGCAGCCTGGGCAACTATAGCAAAAGAGTTTGGTGTTACAGGTAAATATAATGAAAAAACTGCTGTTCCTGCTGTTTATAAATATTAGTTCATCAATTTAGGAGAAGAGTGCAGCAAGCGCTGGACTTCGCTTCGCGAGCGATTTTCAAGGGAGCAACGTGCCCTCGATAACCCTTCAGGAAGTGGTGCAGCGTCAAACAGGCCTTGGTATCTGATGCAAAGCATGGAATTCATCAAGCCTTATATGACTCCAAGGCCGTAAGTTTATTTTAGAAGATGTTGTGCTCATGCGTTGAATGTATTGTAAGTTTCCACAAACCATTGAGGTACTAGTTTGCGTTCAAACAGACGGGCATGGCTATACCAACTTAACTCATCGTCCTGATCAATTAGGTATACTCAATGGTGGGTCTATCTATTATATTTCTCAACTTTAAAAACATCGGACCAAAGGTAATATACCATTTCATGTTCATGAAAGGTATAATTATTACATACAAAAAAATAATAATAATCTAATATCAATTAATAAATAAATACTGTTTAAGGGTTTCCTTGAAGAATGTTGCCTATGTTTCGAACAATATTGTAAATATTTGGTTTTTTTACAGTACTCGATGCTCCAGCAACATATTGAAGGGGTACTCTGCATCATCTGCATCGACATCTACAAGCGAAAATCCATCGCAACTATGGCCGCCGCCTCCGTCATCACCGCTTCTCTTCTCGTCCGCCGATTCAAATGAAATGCAGCAACAACAGCTATTGGATGATCCTGTGCCCTTTACACCACCTTCATCAAAAAGAAAAAGACAACTGGAGAAGACCGATGACGACTTTCGTGAAGTGTGTCAGATTTTTAAAGAAGTACAAAAGGAGCGCTTAGGCGAAAACAGAAGGCTGAGGTCTTTTGGTGACATGATTGTTTCATCTTTAGCGGAGATGAGCGATCGTAAACAGGCGAAAGCAATTAAAGTCATTACGACAGAGGTAATGAATATACAGCTAGAGTCTGAGGAGTGAAGGCCTACACCAGTGAGCACTTTTTTCCATCACTACACATTTGCTTTTATTAATAGGTACAAAATTTAAAATGATTTTATTCATAACACACATATATTCACTTATGTTGTTTTCATAATTTTTATTTAAAATATAGCATAATCTATTGCACAAATATAATCTTTAAAACTCACAGAGAGTTCAGGACATTGGATACAACTCTAATCCATTGTCCTGAACTTTATGTATTTTTTAAAGATTATATTTATGCAATACTATATTTTAAATGAAAATTGTTAAAAACAACATAAGTGAATATATGTTACGAATAAAATCAATATCAAATTTGTACTTATTACTATGAGCAAAAGTGTACTCCTGCTCAAATTAATTGGTGGACAACTGAAAATGTTTTTGTACGCAAAATATATTTCCATATATATGTATTATTAATTTTAACTTTAAATATAGCGTAGTCTGTAACAGAGCCATATAAATAATGGTCCCAAAAACTTTCAACAATATTTGAAACTTTTTTTAGCTCATTAAATTTTAGTACAATAATGTGCAACAAGAATCATTACATTTCAGTAATGGGCAAACTATTTTTAAAAATTTTCAGAATTTTAGAAACACTGTGGGCTACAAAACTGCATACTCCAAAAAAGTCTAAAAATTCTGGGAAAAAACTTGAAAATAGCGTGTCTAGTTGATGATATCTAAGTCAATATATCGAGCCCTAACAACAATTTTGGTGTAACCAACAAAAAAAAAATTGGTAATTGTTTCCTTTAGGAGACAACTGCTAAAACACGTCCAAAAATATCGGGAGAGGTATCAAACAACGCGTTTTGACTTCGGTATCAACAATCCGGAAGCGGATTTTCAATTTTTTGTTCTTATAATTGGAAATTTGTATGGAAATATCATTTTAAAAAGCTTTATAAACCTTTTTGTATTTTTTATGAATAAGGGGGTAAATTTGTTAAAAAATTTCATGCAAAATGTTACTTACATCAAAATTGCTTTTGGTTTATTTTTGTAATGAAACTTATTCCGGTATCTGTCAAAAACGGATTTTCATAATTTGGTTGGTTACACCAAAATTGCGGTTAGGGCTCGATATATACATACATGTTTTTTTTTTAAGTGAATTGAATTAAAGCTATATAAGTTATAAGTTGATGTGATCTAAGTCAATATATATATGTACATGTTTATTAAAAAAGTAAATTGAATTAAAGCTTTATAACGTGTAATGCATAAGTGTTGTGTTTCTATTGTACATCAAGTATTTCGTTGCAGTAGACGTTTTAGAGCTGGTAGTATTCTCCCTTCCATTATTATAAGTATGTACGAGTATATTATGAAATTATTCCACTCCTTAAATAAAAAGAAAAGAACAGAAATTGTTTATCAATAGTGGAATTTATAACAGCAGTTTCTATAAAATATGCAAAATAAAAGTAAGGACGGAACTGGCTTTGGCAGTACAGAAAACATTATACCTCTCGTGAATTAACTAATAAATATTTATGACATTTATACATATATGTATACATAGAATAGATGATTGTTACTTACTTAGGCAAGTCACTGTAATTGGCTAAGCCTATTCTGGAAGGGAACAGCTCCCTCATTCATAAAGTATTCCGCAAGAATATCTCTAAGACGGAATGCAGCCGTGGAAGCGTTTCGTCGAGATGAAGTTATAGAAGGTAGCGGACCACCTGCATCCTCTACATCAAGACGCCATCCTCCATTTTGTGTTCGCTCCGGGTTGTCGGTGTCTACATAATCCTCAGGACAGTACCAGCGTTGCTGGTCGTTCAGCATAATAAAATTATGTAGGACCAAGCAGGCTAGAACAATTTTTTCGCAACTATCTGGGGAAGACTCTATAGGCTTACGTAAAAGACGCCAGCGAGCACTTAGTATGCCAAAACTATTCTCTATTACTCGACGTCCTCGAGATTGTCTGTAATTAAATATGGATTTAATTTGTGGTGGCTGAGTCCCTGGATAAGGTCGCATTAAATTCTCCTTTAAAGGGAATGCTGCGTCCCCCACAAAAAAGTATGGAAAATCCATACACGAACTATTCGACAGGGGAGCTTTTGGAGGTAATGGCAAACTGCTTTGCAGTAGAGAACGACCAAAAGCGGTATCCTGGAAAATACCTTTAAATTTCAAAGAAATTAGCAAATTAAAAATATGTATAATCAGGTTTATTACCTCCATCACTTTGTCCACCGTAGCTCCCAATGCTGGCAGAAGTGAAGGTGTATTTCGCATCGCAAGTAGCCATCAGTACTATACTGTGGAATTTTTTGTAATTAAAATATAATGACCCAGAATTATTGGGACATTTTATGGCAATATGCTTCCCATCTATAGCTCCGACACAGTTTGGAATATTCCAGAGCTTTAGAAAATCTCGCGCTATATCCAAATACTGGGAAGTTGATGGTTCACTGAGGTACACTGGAGATAAAACGTTCCATATCACCTCACAGGTTTCCAACACGATATTGCGCACAGTGGTCCTACCTAATTTGTGCATGGAAGCAATGACTTCAAAGGAAGTTCCGTGAGCAAGATACCTATAAAGTGAGAGTAAACATAAATGTATTCGAACACACAAACTTTCCTATTTATATGTATATAATCTTCAAGATCCGATTTCACTTACATTACTGTTATAACTAACCGCTCTTCGGCACTAATTTGCTGTTTAGGGTTTTCAAGAAATCCACCCACCAATTTAAAAAGCAAGTCGTAAATTGGACGCCTCATTCTTGTCAGCGCAAATAGTTTGTCGTCATCCTCCTTGCTTATAAGGAAGACTCGAGCAAAATATCCGTTGGTTCTTCGATCCACATTCACTGGGTGAACTGCCCATCGGCGAACCCTTCTCGCATTTTGTTGCGGTTGGTAAATACGGAGAACGTTTAAAAATGTGAGGTCGATAAAAGCGTCCGTGTCCATGCTCCTGATAATTGCGACAAATTTTTGATTACGCAGTAAAAATTCTTTTAAAATGTTATAGCATTTTCAGGTCAAATGCATTTTTTTTCAGTTCCATTGAAACTTCTTCAGTTCAAATGAAACCTTTTTCAGTTCAGTTTCAATTGAACTGAAAAAAGTTTCATTTCACCTGATAATACTATAACAAGACCTTCTTCTCTTTCCAGAACTGCCTACTCAACATGGAAATGCCTGAAAGTTTCTAACTTTTATTTTTAGCTCTACACGACAGCACGCAACTGCTAGAACACGTCCAAAAATGTCGGGAGAGTTATCACAATCGTAAATTGGAAATAAAATGGTTTGTTTCAATGAAAATTTATTGATAAAATAAAAAAATAGCCCTGGTGCAGATCCCTTTGCTGAGTTGGCATGGATATAACACCGGCTACGCGATCCCCGGTATTTCTCGGCATAAATAACTTCTGCTCTTTCGGGACACCCTAAATGTTTCTACAAATGCCACACCGAAATTACAGAAAATTTTCAACTTCGTTTGCATCAATAATGCTTTTTCGGAAGACCTAAAATGTGTGTCTACGATTGCTACATGGAAATCACAGAAACATTTCAACTTTCTTTGCATCTTTTGATACCTCCTTGGACGTGTTTTAGCAGATGCATGCAGTCGTATATTATTGTTCTTTCTTGCAAATATTTTGCAAATTCTTGAAAACATTTCGTCTCCCGAGACGGATTCTGCTTCCTGGAACTGATGCGCGTCCTTAGGTACACTGGCCAAACGCCTCCAGCTTTGATATGCCACAACGGAACTACACCTTTTCACTTTACCACAATTAGCATATATTTTATATGTATATTGCTTATTAAAAACAAAGTTTACGCACTTTGAAATTTATTAATTGCGTTAAAATTCTTTTATTTAAAAAACCACCACTTATTTTTACAAATATTGCACAACAATAAATTGACAGCTAAAAAACAGGTGATTTTGATGCCACATTGTATGCGCTAAGTGGAGTATAATCAAAGTGCAAGTTGCCAAGTCAAGTCAAGTTAAGTCAAGTCTATGCTGCGTAACTATAATGGAAGCTTAAGAATAGAATTTAAGTTAGCTAGGAAGATAACTTAAACTTACTTTTTCTCTTTTCGATACCGGTAGCCCGGTTAGTTTCATTCGAGTTTCCGATGTCCCAAAAGAACTTGGTATGAGCGCAAGGCCGAGAGCTGTTACTACACTTAGAGGAATAGGTGGGAAGCCAATAATAATTTTTGGGGTTATAAGATGTAAAATTTTCTTTAAGGGGTTATATATGTTGAGGTGCGGGAAAATTTTGATTTTCTGAAGAGTTATGTAGCCATATTTTCATTGAATACTGGCTATACGTCTTGCGTAGTACAATGCCCAATTAGTAAAATCAGCTCAAGAACATAAAAAAATACTAATAACTGTCAAAGTTATGACATTTTACGCGTGACTACGATTCCAGTCCAAAACCAAACAAATTTCGTTAGTATGGAGACTTGTGGTGTTCTTGAACGATTCACTGAAATGAGAAAAAAATTGTCCTGCAAAGGGGAACGATTGTCTCAAAAAGGCTACTTTTTTCATCTGATGAAATGTATTGAAAAATTCATAACATCGATAAGAAAATTTAAACAAAAAAATGAAATCGTTCAAGGACACGGCAAATAAATTACGAACAATTTGAAAAAAAAAAATTGAAATCGGTTGAAAACTCTTTCGACGACTTCGTAAGATACGTATGTGCATTGACTATAGGACCCTGAATAAAATAACCGTTGGCGATAACTACCCTCTTCCACTGATTGAGGATTGTATCGAATTCCTACGAAGTAAAGAGAATTGAAAACAGTGTTCCGAATGACACTTTCTTCTTTCTAGTCGAAGCACTGACGAACTCAAAACTATCATCAGTCGATACCAAAATATGTATAAAGCTTTTTATAAGTGTTTTTTGTAAACTTTATTCAAACCATGTTTTCTGTATTATGTAGCTATTTTACTAGTTATAAGAAATAAATAAGTTGTAAACATACATTGAATGCTGCAACTTAAACCAATTATCAGCAGATTGCAGAAGTGGTTAAGATGCAGCCATGATTTTTGCTTTTTCGTCTACATTCTCATGTAAAATTTCCTATGAAAAGAAATTGAAAAGTTTTTAAGCTGAAAGAAAAAAAATTGACAAAGAGTTTTCTCCGGATTTTTTGTAAACATTTGCACTTCACTTTCAATGTGAAATGATTTATAACAGTTTTTTGTTATAGTTTATAAAAAGTTTACTACGAACTTTCAAATAAATTAAAACTGAAAAAGCTTACATATCGTTTTGCTTGGATGCATGCTGGACGCTTAATGATGCCGGTCGACTTCTTAACTTTATTTGCTCTTACTTTGCCATCCTTCCTGCGACCCAAGGGCTAGCTTGATCGATGGATTTTCTGATCACGGACAAGTTCCACATCTTCGTCCGCTAGAGATTTTCAGGAATATACTCAGCCATCCATTTTTTCCAGAAGGATTATTCTATCTGTTGGACTGTCTGGCATTACTTTCGTGTAGCGGGAGTCCGGAGTTTGTTCAGAGTTCGGGAGAGCAATGTGAATAGCACAATTGAACATCCACCGAATATTTTTAGTTGATAGTCCATCGAAGATTTTATCATTATCGAACTGTATCAATTGCCTTGCAATTCGCTATTTGCCCCATAAAAGGTCCTTAGATATCCATTAACAAGTCTTGTTGAACCCTCGGCGGCCACCTTGGCATGTCTTGCGGTGAAAACTCCAGATCATTTAACCAAAACGACACCCGCTTTGCACCGAGTTTGACGCGCTAGACGAACAGCTCCATTTCCCAATGTTACTCCCTTCTAGTATTTCGTTCACACGATGCGCCACGTATGGCTTATACAGACGATATTCCGACTTTATCCAGAATAGAACCCTTCCACATAAATATACTGGTAGGTATGATAACTAACTATGCTTTGCCCGAGACGAGTTGCGATTCACCAAAAGCCGGACGAAGACATCGAAAAATGTGCCAAAATACTCGGAGATTCTGTAGTTTACGTGGCGGAGGGTAGAAGCGATTATCAAATTTATCAACAAAAAATGATGGCTTAATTTTTACTTCGACCATTTTCATCCATTTTAATGGCGGAACTTCAGATATTTGAAGTGCGAGATCAGCCTTCATCCACTATATGGTTGCTGATATAGCGTATTTGATCAAATGCGTTCATATTTGAAAATAAATTCAGTATTTCACTATTAGCTCATGACTGTATTATATGTTTCTTGTAAGTTTCATTTATACAAATATTTTTATCGGTCATATTTCTAAAAAACTTTTTGCAAAAAATTTATTTATAAGTCGAATTAAATAGAAAACCTTCGAAATCTTTAAAGTGTATCTTAAAAATACCCATGTTCAGTTTTATTCATTTTTCACTGAGTGGCACCAATAATAAATGTTATAAGAAATGTGCATTTTGATACGGGCACGCTTTGCACTTTTGGTGGCTAAGTATGGGCCGATCAAGTACAGGTATGTGGGGTGAAGAACAGAGCAAGAGAGCATGGACCAATTATTCATTCATGGGAGGAGAGCAATATAATTAAACATACGTAAGATTCATAAGGAGAGAGTATGCAGCCTTGTTCATGTGTGCCTGCAGAGTGGTCATCGCTCTTATCCTCTTCAATCCCGCCCCGAAAATACGCTCGAAAATAATTTTTTATGACTTATTTTTAATAACTGGTGTCTAAAGGGTTTATTTCAAACAAAATTTTTTTTTAAAATTTTTTTTTTAATACTAAAAAACAGTTTTCTGAAATTTTTAATTTTTAATATAACTGCAAAATAAAACAAAATGTTCTTATGTAATTCAAAGAAAGCTAATTCAATGTTTTTTTATTAAAAATAAATAAATATATATTAAAAAAAGTAAAAGTGTTTATGTGTACACAAAAAAAAAATTAACTCACTTGTATCAAAATATGATCAAATCTTGCATATTTCAGTCCATTTGAAAATATCGTATGAAATGAATTCGACAGAAGAAGTAAAGAGGGAAAATAAAAATGTAGAAAAGCGAGCGAATATGTTCCCAATAAATTGTTATATTGTTTCAGCAAAATAATGAAACATTGACAATTATTTCACAGGGAACACTTCGGGAAATTACACCCGAAGATGTTATGATACTCAAATTATTAAATGATCAGGCCTTTACCCACTCAGTCCAAAATTTTATTTCTGCTGTTCTATGCATATCAGGGTGGCTAATGAAAGCCGCTACCAAACAAAAATTAAATAACTTTTTTTCTATTTAATGAATCTGGTTAATTTTTTTTTTATTTTGCAGATTGACTTTTACATTTAACAAAAATGGATAACTGGGACACTGAAACAAGAATTTGGATTGTCCGGCGCTATCACGCACTGGAGTCCGTAGTTTCGGTTCAAAGAGAGTATAGGCGCACGTTTGGCGGCAATCCTCCGAGCAGATGGACCATAATAAGACTTGTAAACAATTTTGCCGAGCATGGGACAGTCAACAGAAGACCTTACCATCGAAACCCTTCAGTTCGAACGGAGGAAACAATCGCTGCTGTAGCTGCTGCCATACAAAACAATCCACGTGTTTCGACAAGAAGCTTATCTGCTCAAATGGGTGTAAGCAGACAGTCATTACAGTCAATTATGCACAAAGATTTGGACTTATTCCCATATAAAATTCAAATGGCCAACAAACTGAACGCTGCAGACTTGCCGATTCGCTTGGAATTTTGCCAGAAGATGCTTCAAATGGTGGAAGAGGATGGAAACATGTTGAACTGTCTTTTCATGTCTGACGAGGCCCATTTCGATTTAAACGGCAACATAAACAAACAAAATTGTCGAATATGGAGTGCTTCCAACCCACAGATACTCCATGAGACGGAATTGCATCCACTTCGTGTCACAGTGTGGTGTGCAGTTTCATCACGCTGCATTGTCGGGCCCTACTTCTTCGAAGAAAACGGTCACACCGTTACGGTTACTGGAGACCGTTACTTGAGCATGTTGAGAGAGTTTTTCTATCCAGAATTACGCCGAATGAGAATTTCTTTCAACTCTGTGTGGTTTCAGCAAGATGGTGCAGCTCCTCATATAGCCCAACCTGTTATGACAGAATTGCGACGAAAATTTCCCAATAAGCTGATATCCAGAAACTCCACATTCCGTTGGCCACCCAGGTCGCCTGACCTTACTGCACCTGACTTTTTCTTGTGGGGTTATTGCAAACAGGAAGTCTTAAAAGCAAAACCAACAAATTTGAATGAACTAAGGCAATCCATTCGAGAAACAATTGCGGCTATTCCTGTCTCAACTCTCCAAGCAGTAATGAACAACTTTTTGGTAAGATGCCGCACATGCATCGACGAGCAGGGGGGGCAATTAAATTCCATTATTTTTAAAACTAATTAAGCTATATTTAATAAAATTTAATGAGCTTTAACATGAATAAAAGAAAAATGATTTCCATACACTGAAAAAAAAATTATTTGAGTTTCTTAATGTAGCAAAATTCATCAGCCACCCTGTATGTCATAAAGGCCTCAAGCTCTTGAAATTTATCTACTTGGTAAAAGTCCGAACGTTTAAATGAAAATTTAAATCACTAACCACAACTAGTAATCATTCATAAAACAAAATGTGGTCCAACTTACATTGCGATGTTCAGAGCAGGATAACCTACTCGCTATATTTCTGCGTACTATGCACATGTAACACTTATGGGAGAGTACTTTTTAAAATACTCTAAGGTAAATACGAAATGAAGTGGATGATCGGTGAAAGTACTCCAATATGACCACAATGGAGCACATGATCCACCAATTTTGCAGTGTAGATTTAACGATTTATATGAGCTGAACTTCTTTGAAAAAACCTCCATAGTTTTAAAAATAAAGTTAATAAAACTGGTAAATTTAAGTGATATTTATGCGTTATGTACCTTTTTTCATTTGGAGCCTTATATATTATCTTCTAGCACGCGGCAACACTACCAACAAGTATAAGGAGAGTTTCGTTTTCACACGATTGTATGAGAAATTTGCATTTCTACTACTACTTCCTCTAATGCTACTACTTTTACAATACCCGGGCCCACGTGCGGTTCACGCAATTCTGCTTGGCCATCTCTTGGAGATGCAGTTTAGCTTTAGTTCAGAATTTAATGAGTGAGAGTCAAGGGATTTAATGGCGGCTTGGCTATCGGTTAAAAATAAAAATTTCTTTGCCGATAGTATCTTGTCCAATCTACGCTGTGATTTCCATGATTGCAGAAACCTCACCCTGGAAGACACTACAATGATCAGGTAGTATAAAGGAGAGTTATAAGTCACAATTCTTCGAAAATACCCTTTAGTGGTATTTTAAAATTCGATTTTGATATTTGGAAATAATCTACAGGGTGGCTGATGAATTTTGCTACATTAAGAAACTGAAATAATTTTTTTTTCAGTGTATGGAATTCATTTTTCTTTTATTCATGTTAAAGCTCATTAAATTTTATTAAATATAGCTTATTTAGTTTTAAAAATAATGGAATTTAAATGCCCCCCTGCTCGTCGATGCATGTGCGGCATCTTACCAAAAAGTTGTTCATTACTGCTTGGAGAGTTGAGACAGGAATAGCCTCAATTGTTTCTCGAATGGATTGCCTTAGTTCATTCAAATTTGTTGGTTTTGCTTTGAAGACTTCCTGTTTGCAATAACCCCACAAGAAAAAGTCAGGTGCAGTAAGGTCAGGCGACCTGGGTGGCCAACGGAATGTGGAGTTTCTGGATATCAGCTTATTGGGAAATTTTCGTCGCAATTCTGTCATAACAGGTTGGGCTATATGAGGAGCTGCACCATCTTGCTGAAACCACACAGAGTTGAAAGAAATTCTCATTCGGTGTAATTCTGGATAAAAAAACTCTCTCAACATGCTCAAGTAACGGTCTCCAGTAACCGTAACGGTGTGACCGTTTTCTTCGAAGAAGTAGGGCCCGACAATGCAGCGTGATGAAACTGCACACCACACTGTGACACGAAGTGGATGCAATTCCGTCTCATGGAGTATCTGTGGGTTGGAAGCACTTCGACAATTTTGTTTGTTTATGTTGCCGTTTAAATAGAAATGGGCCTCGTCAGACATGAAAAGACAGTTCAACATGTTTCCATCCTCTTCCACCATTTGAAGCATCTTCTGGCAAAATTCCAAGCGAATCGGCAAGTCTGCAGCGTTCAGTTTGTTGGCCATTTGAATTTTATATGGGAATAAGTCCAAATCTTTGTGCATAATTGACTGTAATGACTGTCTGCTTACACCCATTTGAGCAGATAAGCTTCTTGTCGAAACACGTGGATTGTTTTGTATGGCAGCAGCTACAGCAGCGATTGTTTCCTCCGTTCGAACTGAAGGGTTTCGATGGTAAGGTCTTCTGTTGACTGTCCCATGCTCGGCAAAATTGTTTACAAGTCTTATTATGGTCCATCTGCTCGGAGGATTGCCGCCAAACGTGCGCCTATACTCTCTTTGAACCGAAACTACGGACTCCAGTGCGTGATAGCCTAGGACAATCCAAATTCTTGTTTCAGTGTCCCAGTTATCCATTTTTGTTAAATGTAAAAGTCAATCTGCAAAATAAAAAAAAAATTTACCAGATTCATTAAATAGAAAAAAAGTTATTTAATATTTTTTTGGTAGCGGCTTTCAGCAGCCACCCTTTATTACTTTTTTATTCTTTTAATTTCACAAAATCTAATGAACATTTTTGAACATTTATTGATGTCAAAAACAAAAGTAACATGATAAAATTTAACTGTTTTAAACAACATATAGAAGTAATAAATTAACAAGTATATAAAGTGCCACTATGGAACCCTCCCCCGACCCTCCCGTATAATTAAGAGCCGTCGGTGTACATGGACATGCTACCGTCTGCACCGTAGCACCGATCCATTTAAACCCAATCCTCCCTACTGGGGATGTTTATGGTGAAGTCGCACTCCGAAACTGCAGTAGTCGCGCAGAGATCCGTACTTCCGGGAAGAAAACTGAAATTGTTTAGTATGCTAGAATGTCCCTTGGTCCGTGTGTTCCAGCTGGACAATTCCCGTAGGCGCAGGGCTGATGCCGCCGCTGCGGTACCCTTCTAAATCTAGGGGAAGAAGACCTAGAATGACCTGGAGAGCTTCGCTTGGCGTAGTTCTTAGAGCTATGCCTTTGCTAATCATGCTAGAGCTGTGAGCTATCCCTAACAGTTTCAGGTTTGAAGGCAGGCCACCATACGATGACCCCATATAGAGGTATGGGTTTTATAATCGCGGTATAAATCCATTTGCATACCTTGGGGCTAGGACCCCTTTCCTGCCTATGGCTCTCTTGCAGGTGTATAATGCAATACACACTTTATTTTGACGCTAAATGACTTTTACTTTCTATGTCAGCCTTTTATCCAGAACCACACCTAAGAATTTGGCCTTGTTTGAGGCGCACGCCATTAGCTCTGGTAGGTTAGGGGTTTAGAATATGCCCGAGTAGGCATACCGGTCGTAAGAGGCGACTAATATGCACAAAGGTAATGACGTGCAACTCGATGGTTGATCACCTCTCATTGCCCATCTTATCCTTCCTTACGGAAGGAGGGGTGACATGACCTAGAAGGTTTCACTGGTCATAACTTCCTACCACGACAGTCGGGCAGTACCGCTAGGGAGTACCGGGTTCAAATCCGGCCAAGGACTGTTAATTCGAGAACACTCCCCAAGACCTTCGGGGAGTGTTTTTGTCGGTACCACAACAACAACAGCTCTGGTAGGGTCAACGGTGGTATTTTATACAGTTTAGATTTACCTTTAAGGTGCGCGTGCTGATAGCTAGAGTAAGGTTGCTGTCAATAGTGGAAATGAGGAAGTTGTTGATTATCCTCTGATAGGTCTGTAGTCCTTCCGCTCGTAATGAGGGGATTTGCCTGCCTTCCAAATAAAGATTACCGTTGCGCTTCTCCCAAAGCACGGAATGTACTTAAGAGACATGCAGGTCTTATAGATGTGGCATAGCCAATTAGCTGTTGTCTCCAGAGTGTTAATTAGTTGGGCGGGAATGACCCCGTCCGGTCCGACAGACTTAAAAGGTTTGGAGCTCTCAACTGCCGACTTAACCTCCTTTGCCGTGATGGGTATATTTGCAGCCGGGTTAGTTGCAGGTGCAGTTAGTGCACCCTGCATGTTTCCCGGAAAATGAGTATTCAGTGGCAGCTCTAGAGTTTCACATTTTAAGCTGATCCAGGCACCGTCAGGTCGGCGCAAGTAGCTTAATGCCCTTTGCGACTTTGATAGCACCCCTGCAAAATTCGAATGACCAAAACACATATACATTCACATGAATTTTTGATAGGTACAAAGACATCCATTGTATATGTAGGCATTCGGAACGGAGTTGATGTAGTGGAACACAACAATGCTGTCAAATTGTTAAAACAGCGGAATTCGAAAAATGTCCACATGCACAAACTCCAGGTTTCCATTGATGATAAACGGAATGTTGGCAATCCAGCGCGCCATTTTTCGCCAAAAGCCAACAAAATCGTAAGTTATATACAAATACTGGGATTAAAGTTATTGCACTCCGACTCAATATAAACAAATCCTAACCAGCAATTTGGAGTTGTCTATAACGTGGACTTGTGTATACAGCAGCAGCATCGGTGACAACCAAAGAAAGAAATCCACCATATAGCTTAACATTAACCAGGGAATAAATAGCAGCAAACATGGGAAGTAAGTACACAAGAAATATTTATGAAAATCGCTCTTAAATATAAATATAAAAATATAAATCATACTCTTCTTGCAGAAATCGCATACTTTGGGTATAACCGCTTCTTGGTTTGTTTTGTGTTGGGACATGTCGCTGCTACAATCGAACTGCAGTTCATGGGTTTTTAGCGTAGATTGACACACAAAAGCTGTAAATAAATTTTATTTTTACATATTTTTGTAAGTTTAACGAGCTCAAGACCAGTTGATATTAATTCTTAGTTAATTATTATTGTTTTTGGTTAGATGAAAAGATGAAAGCAACAAACATATACAGGCTATAGCTATAGTACTATTTCGAAAACAGCCACGATTTCTCGTCAGACTAATTCGTATAGTTTTGCTATTTCAGAGGATCTTGTGGAGAATCGAACCCACTCACTCTGATTGCAAGCGCAGCCGCCTAACCCATAGGCTATGCTGCGTGTAGTTTTGCAAGCTGCTTAATTCAAGTTTTCCTCTAATTGTTGTTTCTTATCTTGTTAACGGTATACACAATATTTTAGACATTCTGTCTATATGTAAATCATGTATGTTGGGCTTTGTTTTTGTACATTCTTCTTTTCAGTTTTTAGAAGATAGTTATTGTACATAATCGCGTGCTCCGGGGTAAATTTATTTTTGTTGTTGGTTTTATGGTCTGTTCGTTTTTACATATTTTTGTTGTTGTTGTTGGTGTTGTTAACAGTGGTTCGCCCTGCCCAATGGGCTCGATCACTCTAAATTGTCATCAGGATCTTCTAACGGAAGTCAGAGGAAACGCGCACTTTCCACAGGGTTGGACCAGAGTGATGTAGGTGTTAGAAGAGTGGATTCGACTGAACAGGAGAAGAGATGTTTGGTATCATGAGGGGACATACCACATGCAGGGCATGTGTTTGGTATGTTGGGGACAGTCTGGATAAGTAAGAGTTTAACCTATTACAATATCCAGAGCGAAGTTGTGGTAGCATGACTCTAGTCTTCCTCGGAAGTACACGCTCCTCTTCAGCCAATTAAGGTGGTTGAGTATTGATAACGGGATGAACAGGCCGAGATCTGAGAGATCTGTCTACCGACTCGGTCTGGAAGTCATTTAGACCCCGTCTATGGTTCCGCAGATCAAACGGCAAAGAGATATGGTGCCGGATCCCATCGTATTGCTTACGAAGATTTCTCTTTATATCTCTGGGGGGGCGGTGCTACATCCAAAAGATGTCGATTTGGATGACTGGGTTTATGAGAGTTCAGAACGAACTGTCTACTCAAGAATTCCGCGTGCTCTTGAACATTAAGTAATTTTGCCTCTTGATGGAGGTGAGACTCAGATGACATAAGCAGACATCCCATAGCAGTTCTGATGGCGGTGTTTTGGCAGACTTGCAATTTCCTCCAATTGTTGACAGCAAGATTGGGCGCAGCATAGTCAATAACCAGCCGGCCAATAGCCTCATATGTAGCAAGCCATGTTTCTTTGTCTTTTCCCCAAGTACTGCCGGCCAGTGACTTGAGGATCTTATTGCAGCTCTGTACCTTTGAAGCTTTTGCGGTGGCATGACCAGCGAAGATGAGGCCATTGTCAAATGTCACACCCAAGATTTTCGGGTGGTTGCCAGTAGGTAGAGGTACTCCGTCTTCTTCTTCTTTAAATGGTCATCTAACCGCCTGGGCGATTTTGACCGTCCAACATAGCTCGCCAGTCGTTTCTTCGTTGCGCCAATTGAAAACACCGCGGGATCGCAAATCGGTCTCCACTTGGTCCTTCCATCGGAGTGGTGGTCTCCCTCTTCCTCTGCTTCCACCGGCGGGTGCCGATAAGATTACCTTCTGGGCTGGAGCATCTTCGCTCATTCGCACTACGTGGCCTAGCCAGAGAAGCCGCTGTGTTTTAATTCGCTTAACTATGTCGGCGTCTGCGTAAAGTTCATACAGCTCATCATTAAATCTTCTTCGGTACTCGCCGTCGCCAACGCGTAGAGGTCCACAAATCTTTCGAAGAACCTTTCTCTCGAATACTCCCTCATCAGATGTTGTTAGTGTCCACGCTTCTGCACCATATAGCAGGACGGGTGCGATGAGTGACCTATAAAGTGTTATTTTCGTTTGTCGAGAGAGGACTTTACTTTTCAATTGCCTACTCAGTCCGAAGTAGCATTTGTTTGCAAGAGTAATTCTTCGTCGGATTTCTAGGCTAACATTATTGTTGGTGTTAATGCTGCTTCTCAGGTAAACGAAGTCCTTTACTATTTCGAAATTATTGATGCCAACAGTGGCTTGGTTGCCAAGGCGCGAATGCGCTGACTCTTTGCATGATGACAGAAGGTACTTCGTTTTGCCCTCGTTCACCACCAATCCCATTTTCTCCGCTTCTTTTTCTAATTTGGAGTAAGCAGAAGTTATGGCGCGGTTGTTAAGGGCAATGATATCAATATCGTCAGCATATGCCAACAGTTGCACGCTTTTATAAAATATTGTTCCATCGCGGGTAAGTTCTGCAGCTTGTATTATTTTCTCCAGCATTAAATTAAAGAAATCGCACGATAGGGGGTCACCCTGTCTGAAACCTCGTTTAGTTTCGAACGGCTCGGAGAAGTACTTCCCAATTCTGACCGAGCTGGCGGTGTTGCTCAAGGTCATTTTGCATAGGTACTCCGCCTACGTGGACATTTAACTCTTGCCCCATCTGCGCATTTCATGTCGTAAACAGGGTCGCCGTCGATTTAGTCGGAGATAGGGTCAGATTTCGCTCGGTGAAGAAGCGGGAAAGGTCACGGAGGTAACTGTTGATTTTAGTACAGAGTTCGTCAATGGAGGGACCCTTGCCCGAGGCCATTATCGTGCAGTCGTCAGCGAAGGAAACAAGGGAGTCTCCCTCTGGTGGGGGGGAAGTCTCGAAATATAGAAATTAACCAAGGGGAGATAGAAAACCACCTTGCGGCACCCCTTGTTTTATTCTTCGTGGCCTAGATTTCTTGTTCCTGAATTTGACTGATGCCTGTCGACCATTGAGGTAATTAGCGGTCCACCTTTTAAGACCGGCAGGGAGCGGTGTCTCTTCCAGGTTACGAAGGAGTGTGGCGTGGTTGATCGTATCAAATGCATTTGATAGGTCAAGTGCCACGAGAACCGTCCTATGGTTTCAAACCATAATTTATCTGCGTTGTAATGGCATTCAAAGCGGATGTCGTGCTCGGCAATGCTCATATCTGGCCTATTCCGGAGGGGATAGGAGTGTTGAGCGGCCGTACGAGATGGAGACGCTGGTGTGCGTGAGCGACAGTCGTTAGTGGGTGAGGCGGGGATGGCAGCAGTGCTGCCAGTCGTGTAGACTAAGCCACTATTGTGGCTATTGGAAGTAGGTAGAGGCGGTAAGGGAGTGCCAGAGCGACGACTACCGCGGGACGCCCTTGGGCGTGTACTGCATGGTGCCTCGAATGTACTAAAGAAAGTACGGGGTCTGTGGATGGTAGGGTTAAGCCCTGAGCGTCCAGATTTATGAAGCCATCTCTTACACTTGGCGCATTGTACCGAATGCGACCGTTCAATATAGATTTTCTTCCAGCAAACGTAGCAGTTTCAATCGCTTGGTCCAGGGTTGGGTTCGACCCCAGCCCGTAACAAGAGACAATGGAGCAACCCAGCTGCCAGGGTTTGCTCCGAGGATGACAATTTAAGGGTGGGACGGGAAATACCTTACCTAAGCGCTATAGCCACAGAAAAATTTCCACCGTTGGGAGTATACCTACATACATACATATCCATATGGCTTTTGAAATAAATGAAACGTTCATTTTGAAGTTCGGCAAATTTCTCAAGATTAGCCTGACGCCAGTTTTTATATCGGTTTTTTTTTATATACAAGCAGTTTTCGCAAATTTTCCTTCAAGTCAGAATTTTATTCCAACTTCAACATATGATAAGTTTTCTGGCCTTTTTCCCCAACCACAAATTGTACCCGACATAACGGGTAAAATTTAGTCTACATATATGCAAGGGCTCAAAGTAAAATATTTGAAGAAGAAAACAATTAATATATTTAGAAAAATTAACACGATTTCTAACCCTTTTTAAATATAAATTTGAAGTAGCTACAAACTGTTTTTTCTCTTTTTGTATTTTATATATAGGGTCTATCTCATCGGAAAACCTCGATAGAAATAATGAGCTCGGATAAATTTCGAGATTACTATAAAGTTTCTCGGTCCGACTTTGCTTTTTTTGCTTTGATGTAAATAGTGCTTATGAGCTGCATATAATCATTTTCTGGAGTTCTTTCAAAAAATTATGTTTTTCACTCTAAGGTAGAGGTCAGAAAAATATTGGGCTAAGAATATGATAAATTTAAAAAAAACCAACATAAGAAGTTTTGATATATTTAAAGACAAATTAAAATAAAATAAAAAGTTGTCCGCAACCTGCCCTCGAACCTTGGAACGTACGCGTCCTAACCGAGACGTTTATCACCTGCACCACTGCTGTATGTACGATGACACAGTCAGATACTGTAGTTAACAGCTATGGCTTTTTGCAGAAAACTTTAATTAATTATTACAAATAAATGATGCATTATTTATTAAATATAATACGCTTCTGAGGCCTACGAAGACATCAAAATACATGTTAATTGGAAATATGCATGTTTAAATGAGATACACTCTGGCAATTGATTGTATGCGAAAAATGTTAGCCTATTAATATACAGATAATAGTTACTTTAGCTAAATATACTCAATGAGTGAAAATATGCCCACCGTTTGGGATAGTATGTGTATACTAAAGTGCTGCACAAGCTGATTCACTTCGCTATGCACACACTGTGATTCCGTGTTATAGCTGATGTTAGTTTTGATTCGGTTTGCAAACGATCAACGCTCACTCAACAGCAATTGTCAACAAGCAATGAGCGACAATGCAGCAGCTCTTCTCATGAACAGTTTTCATTGTTCCAATTTGTATTGCCTTTCGACTCACGAGCTAGTTAACAGTTACAACACCATTAAATGCTGTAAATAACTCTATTCATTCGAGACATGCTACTGAATCGTTGCTTGCTTGCGTTCTGCAAAACTTGATTTATTTATAACCGTATTATGCGCTTTGTCGAAATTGAGTCATACATTTAACACTTTGTAAAAAATTAGGAAATACACGCACATATGTATACGTTTGTAGTTGAATATGATACTACCCTGTAAAAAACGTTGGAGCATCAGAGTACTCCAACACTTATCCTCATTCATATAAAAAAAGTGGTCCAATTTACATAGCGATGTCCGGCGATTGGATCACCTAATCCTATTCGGAGTGTTTACGCGACATCGGTAGCCACACGTCCCAATCCCAAAACCATAATATTCATTATACCCATATTGCATGAATTGTACATGGAATAATACTCGTCATATAAATATGTATTTGCCATGAATTGTATATAATCTCATTATAACGCATGGATTACATTATATTTTATTATTATTACATTATATTTACTCATCACAACTTATGAACTCACCTCTGGATTTAAGTGTAAAAATTGGAACGATTTGGGACGTGTGGCAACCATGAGTAAATCACCCCACACCAATTCGCCGCACAGCCGATAGCTGGTCGGCTTTTTGCATATCATATTTTTATTATCGTTGGTTTTGGTAAAGTTGGCACCGGCTTTTTATAATTGTCATTGTTTCTTTTCTTTAAAAAACACCGGCTTTTTTTTTCTTTGATACATATTAAAACTGGAGAAAATAAAAGTTGTAATTAACCACCAAAGTGAAATAAAAAACAATCGCTAAGCCAAATCTGCTACCGAGTTTAATACAAAGTCTATTCGAGTTGTGAGCGAAATATTGCAACGTGAAGTACAAGAAGGTGGCGCAAAAGTAATCCTCCTATCAGAAAATGCTATAAATTTTGCGATTGGCCCCTAAAGTCAGTTCTGTTTTAACATTTGTGTAGTAAACACATGCGAAATACACGTTAATAAACAATGTTACGCTACACTGCTCCAGAACGCGGAATATTGCTGACTATTTATTTCGGTCGGTGAAAAACGGTTGCTGCGCAAAAGTAATCCTCCTATCAGAAAATGCTATAAATTTTGCGATTGGCCCCTAAAGTCAGTTCTGTTTTGACATTTGTGTAGTAAACACATGCGAAATACACGTTAATAAACAATGTTACGCTACACTGCTCCAGAACGCGGAATATTGCTGACTATTTATTTGACCAATAATCGGTCGGGGCCAAACGGTTACTGTGAATGGTGAGCGCTACAGAGCAATGATCAACGAGTTCTTTTTGCCGCAACTTGATGAATTGGGATTGGAAAACATGTGGTTCCAACAAGACGGTGCAACAGCACACACTGCACGTGCCACAACCGATATGCTGAACATCGGAAGCTTACTTTTGCGCCACCTTGTATATTCCTTTGAGTTGCTCCTATGTTTTTCTGACGTTATCCAAATTACATACACACATAAACACCTCTCAATAAAGGTGCAATTCGTTCCTGGTTCTTTCCTTAATCTATTAATCAACATATAACTGCGTCGCTGAAAGGGTAGAAGGTGGACTCGAGACGCAGCTGGCTTAATCTCCCACAACCGTGTGTATACCCCTGCCCATATAATATATTATAATACAGAAAATTATAATTCCCATAATTTCAATTTGTTGGCTCCCGCCAAAAACAACTTTTTCCCGCCAAATTTAATACTTCGCTACACCCAAATCCCTTAAGGCTAAATTTCGCACACACACAAAAATATATTGTACACTAAAATCCCTTGCGGTACAAAATATATATAAAACCCAAATACAGTGGGCCTCATCGTCAATTTCATCCAACAAAAAATTTAATTACTTTCTCACGTGTTATAATAAAAATAAAGTCCCAAACTTTAACAAATCCAAGTCGGTACGTATCCCAATTAAGAAGCACTACAAATAGTATTATGACTCCCATTAAATTAAATTATAAATAATCCCCAAAATACCGCTCTGTGTTTATACCGACACACAATTATATATATAATGTAAACAAGTATATACGATAAGTACACAGCGAATATCCCCTGAACAGTGGTACAAGACTGCTACATCCCCCATCAACATTTTTTTCGTAAACAAACGCAACAGTCTCTCCAAATAGTTCCCAAAATTGCCACCGTGAAATTAACAAATCCCTTTTTAGGATGACTACCGTAGCCGAAAATAAATTTATTTCCGAAACATATAATTTTACGGATTACTGCACTCGGTTCCGCTCAACCCCGATTCAAGACAATACCGAGGTAGCCCTAAAGTTAAAAGACAAAAACATAGATGTTTTTTGGTATAGAGTACAGAGCGCCTATGATCTAATAGTAGAGACAGACGACCAGGACCTCCCCAAGGACTTTAAGTCCGCCGCTTTCGGTAAATACCGAGCCTGCCTTATCGCATAAAAGGACACCAAAGCTCAAATAGGCGACCAACTCCAGCTCAAAGCATTGAGTAACCCCGCGCCTCAAGAGCAACCCCAACCCACCCAAGAGTCCTCCCATATGAACCAGAAAGTCCCCCCATGTGATACAGACATTTTTTATGGAGGGTATGATCAATGGTCGTCCTTCCGAAACATGTTCACGGCGGTCTATATCAACCACTCGAAACTCTCCAGTGCCCAGAAACTGTATCACCTCAGACATAAAAGTAAACGAAAGGCAGGTCAAATAGTGGAACAATTCCCGTTAAGTGACGATAATTTTGCCCTAGCATAGGAAGCTCTCAAGTCGCGATACGAAAACAAAAGAGTCCTGGTCGATAATCAAATCCGAATTCTAATGAATTTAAAAGCTATTCAATCGAAAAACAGCGATGAGATCCAGAGGTTACAATCCTCAGTAAACAACTGTCTCCAAATTCTAGCGACACAACAAGTCGAAACCTCCAGTTGGGATCCCATACTAATATATCTGGTAACCTCAAAACTTCCAGAGAATACAATTGCCCTGTGGGAGCAATCATTAAGCTCCAGAAGAGACCTCCCTCTCTGCCCACTCGCTACGAGATAGTGGAAAGGGTGGATCAATGGCGACCAGCCAAACCCCGGTATAATCCACCCTCCACAAACTTATCAAGGCCTCACCCCAGTCAAAACAATCCCCAGTTCAGGTAGGCTCAACCCCAAAACTACAGCAACAACTCCCTTACGCAAGCCAAATCTCATGCCACAGAGAGCACCAAAAATTTTATCCTGCAAATTATGCAAACAGTCCACCCATACTCTACAAAGCTGCTTGCGGTATAAAAGGGTGCCAATCTCAGAGCGTAAAAAATTCGTTAAAGAAAACAATATTTGCGAAAATTGTTTAGCTCAAACGCATGTGCTAAAAGACTGCCAAAGCACGAGAACGTGCATGCACTGCCAAAGCCGGCATAACACCACCCTTCACGACACAGCAACCCCCAGCACCAGTTCCGGAATGCAAAGGACACGATCCCAGGTAGCCACCATAGCAGCCAGCAATCCCAGGCTTCAGGACGTCAGCCAGGCGGCACCCCAGGAAGAAGAACCCTCTACGCCCAACAGTTCCCAAGTACAGTCGTTCCATGCTGAAAATGATATCCAAATCATCCTCCCTACAGCAATAGTCTTGCTAGAACACAGAGGGGATCTAGTTAAGCTTAGAGCCTTAGTGGACCAAGGCTCCGAAAGAAGCTTCATATCCGCCAAAGCTCAGACCAAACTCGGGCTTCCCTATACCCACTTCCTGTTTGAAATATCGGGCATGGGAGGCGGCGTGGTACAAACATCAAACAAGCTGTGCTCGTTGACCCTAGTCTCAAATGACAATAAGGTGAGAATAAAGGCCCAGGCAATAGTGCTTCCCCGCCTTACTAGGCAGCTCTTAACGTTCAGACCGAGTGACAGCCAAAGGCGCAAATGGTCCCATCTCAAATTAGCAGACCAGAACTCCCAGAACCCATCCCAAATCGATCTCGTATTGGGTAGTGATCTTATCCCACAAATAATGCTATTTGGCATAGAAAAGGTCTCTCCCAGCCTGCTAGCCCAAAATACAATATTTGGATGGATCATAAGCGGCCAAACTCCCGAAAAGGTTGGAGCACATTCCTCACAAGCATGGGAAATCACAAATATTCAGCTCAATGATCAGCTGAGACAATTCTGGGAAATCGAGGAGATACCGAGAACTCGAGTGGAAACCCCCGAAGATGAAATGTGCGAAGAGCTCTATCAAAGCACAACCACTCGAATGGATGACGGCTGATATATGGTTCGCCTCCCGTTCAAATCATCATTCCCGAACGATATCGACCTAGGCAGCCCTACTAAAGTTCCATGGTATGGAACGCAGTCTCTCAAAAAAGTGCGATCTCAAACAGCAGTATGATCAGGTACTCGAAGAATACCTGTCCCTCGGCCACATGGACGAATGCAGTCCAAATGAATTGGAATCCCACGGAAAATACCGCTCTTTTTATCTCCCTCACCATGCCGTCGTCAGGCCAGACAAAAAGACAACAAAAGTCAGAGTTGTATTCAACGCTTCCAAGAAGTCAGGTTACGGTCACTCCCTTAACGATGTGTTATGTACCGGACCAACCCTCCAACCCGATCTCCGACTTATGTTGTTAAAATGGCGGACATATAAATATGTGTTAATTGGCGATGTAGAGAAAATGTACCGCCAGATTCTCACCCCGATGACCGATACTACCAACGGATAATATTCCGAACTCCCGAAGACAGTCCAATAAAGGACTTTAAGTTGAAAACGGTCACCTTCGGGGTGCGCTCCCTTCCTGGCTATTCGCACGCTACACGAGCTGTCGAAAGATATAGCCAACTCCCATCCACGCGCAGCCCCAATATTAAAGGCCAAAACTTATGTTGACGATATTTTATCCGGCAGTCATGATCTTCCCTCAGCCGAGCAATCCCTAAAAGAGACTATTGATGCTCTCAACTCAGCTGGCTTCCCTTTAAAAAAGATCACGGCAAACCATCCGGACATACTCAAACAAATTCCCAAGGCGGACTTACTGGAAACCGACTTCCCCGAGTTCGAGAAAAGTAGTACCGGCAAAACCCTAGGAATTCAATGGAATGCGCTCTCGGACACGTTCTCATATACTGTGGATTCAGACCCAGCCTCAACAGCAGCCACCAAGCGGCAAATACTCTCCTCAATCGCAAAACTTTTCGACCCCGAAGGGTGGCTGACGCCAGTCATGATACAGGCAAAAATCCTGATGCAGGAATTGTCGTTGGACGGGACTGATTGGGATGAACGGGTCAAACCGATACGTCTCGTAAAATGGACGCAATTCTCAAGAAATCTGCAGTCAATATCAGATATAAAAATACCCCAATGGATTAACTTCGCCCCTGTCCATCTGGTCGAGCTCCATAGTTTTTGCGACGCCTCTGGAAAGGCTTATTGTGCAACTCTCTATGTGCGAACTACTGTCGGCACTCAAGTTTTCTCTCACCTCCTCGTGTCCAAAGGCAAAGTGGCTCCTCTCAAAACTATAAGTCTGCCATGCCTGGAACTATGCGGAGCTCTTTTACTAGCCAAACTTGTCGCAGTAGTGCAACCCCATCTCGGCCTCACTAGAAGAAAGTTGATCATGTGGTCGGATTCCGAAATCGTGTTAGCCTGGCTCCAAAAGCCGCCTCACTCATGGAAGAGCTATGTCTCCAATCGAACAGCCCAAATCATAGACCTCGTAGGTAATGTCAATAACCATGCAATCCTCACTTACAATGAGCGTCATCCCATCATTCTACCCGAAAAGTCTCGGCTCTGTACTCTATATATACGATTCCTTCACGAAATGCTCTTACATGCGGGAGCTCGTATCATGCAACAAATCTTAAGGCAAGAATCTTACATTGCCCGTCTCAAACCACTGATCAAGAAATGCATATTCCAGTGCAAAGTCTGCACCACTCACAAACAACAAACGCGATCACAAATTATGGCAGCCTTGCCCCCCGAACGTTGTAGATTCGCTCCACCCTTCACCACGACTGGTGTGGATTTCGCTGGCCCATTTCAATTGAAAGCATCCATGCTCCGATCTCAAACCCTCGTAAAGGGCTACGTGGCCGTCTTTGTCTGTTTTACCACCAAAGCGGTCCACCTGGAATTATGCTCAGACCTCACCAGCAAGGCTTTTCTTGCCGCCTTCGCCCGATTTGTAGGACGCCGAGGATACCCGAACCAGATGATTCATCGGCGCCAAGCGTGCTATCGAATTGGAACTCGTAACGTTCCTGAAAGAAGTCTCACCGGTTATCGTACAGAAGTACGCCCCCCAAGGAATCAACTGGAGGTTCATACCCCCCGGCGCACCTCACATGGGCGGATTATGGTAATCCGCTGTCAAGAGCTTTAAAACGCACTTTCAAAAGGTCGCCGGAACCCACAGGCTTACCTTCGAGGAGTTCTCAACTTTATTAATTCGAATAGAAGCCATAGTGAACTCTCGTCCCATCTCCCAGCTTTTTTTAGGATCCGAATGACCTCACCGCCCTCACGCCAGGTCATTTTCTTCGAGGAGCACCAATGCTCTCGCTTCCCGAACCGAATCACGAAAATCTCTCTCTGATAAAGAGGTGGGAATGACTGAAAGTTCTGCATCATCAGTTCAGCAAACGCTGGAAAACTGATTACCTCACCGACCTTCAAAAGCGTTACCGGTGGAAAAATGCTCAAACTCCCTCGAAAATTGGCGACCTAGTCGTCATTAAAGAAGACAATTTACCTCCCACCAAGTGGCGACTAGGTCGATTAGAAAGCTTACACCCAGGACGAGCCGGACACATTCGTGTCGTAGACGTCCGCACCCAGAACGGTATTCTCACGAGACCTCTCACGAAACTGTGCTTTCTACCGTCATCTGAGAGTGACGTGGCCCTTCAGTTCTCACTCCCATCTCCCTAACTTAATACAGTCCACAAAGCTCGTACTATCGTTGGCACTCAGGCAACAACTTAGGCACTCCCCAAACCTATGCTTAATCCCAAGCGTATAACTAATATGCATATACTACTCTCTCTTTTCAACAGATGGATCGTCAACGCCCTCCGGTCCCAACACCACGCCGCTCATTGGCATCGCAAATGACCCTGCCTGCAGCCCGTCCGCGCCGTAGCGAACCCGTACCGGACGTGTGGCAACCACGCGTAAAAGTAATCCTCCTATCAGAAAATGCTATAAATTTTGCGATTGGCCCCTAAAGTCAGTTCTGTTTTAACATTTGTGTAGTAAACACATGCGAAATACACGTTAATAAACAATGTTACGCTACACTGCTCCAGAACGCGGAATATTGCTGACTATTTATTTCGGTCGGTGAAAAACGGTTGCTGCGCAAAAGTAATCCTCCTATCAGAAAATGCTATAAATTTTGCGATTGGCCCCTAAAGTCAGTTCTGTTTTGACATTTGTGTAGTAAACACATGCGAAATACACGTTAATAAACAATGTTACGCTACACTGCTCCAGAACGCGGAATATTGCTGACTATTTATTTGACCAATAATCGGTCGGGGCCAAACGGTTACTGTGAATGGTGAGCGCTACAGAGCAATGATCAACGAGTTCTTTTTGCCGCAACTTGATGAATTGGGATTGGAAAACATGTGGTTCCAACAAGACGGTGCAACAGCACACACTGCACGTGCCACAACCGATATGCTGAACATCGGAAGCTTACTTTTGCGCCACCTTGTATATTCCTTTGAGTTGCTCCTATGTTTTTCTGACGTTATCCAAATTACATACACACATAAACACCTCTCAATAAAGGTGCAATTCGTTCCTGGTTCTTTCCTTAATCTATTAATCAACATATAACTGCGTCGCTGAAAGGGTAGAAGGTGGACTCGAGACGCAGCTGGCTTAATCTCCCACAACCGTGTGTATACCCCTGCCCATATAATATATTATAATACAGAAAATTATAATTCCCATAATTTCAATTTGTTGGCTCCCGCCAAAAACAACTTTTTCCCGCCAAATTTAATACTTCGCTACACCCAAATCCCTTAAGGCTAAATTTCGCACACACACAAAAATATATTGTACACTAAAATCCCTTGCGGTACAAAATATATATAAAACCCAAATACAGTGGGCCTCATCGTCAATTTCATCCAACAAAAAATTTAATTACTTTCTCACGTGTTATAATAAAAATAAAGTCCCAAACTTTAACAAATCCAAGTCGGTACGTATCCCAATTAAGAAGCACTACAAATAGTATTATGACTCCCATTAAATTAAATTATAAATAATCCCCAAAATACCGCTCTGTGTTTATACCGACACACAATTATATATATAATGTAAACAAGTATATACGATAAGTACACAGCGAATATCCCCTGAACAGTGGTACAAGACTGCTACATCCCCCATCAACATTTTTTTCGTAAACAAACGCAACAGTCTCTCCAAATAGTTCCCAAAATTGCCACCGTGAAATTAACAAATCCCTTTTTAGGATGACTACCGTAGCCGAAAATAAATTTATTTCCGAAACATATAATTTTACGG
This sequence comes from Merzomyia westermanni, assembly GCA_949987695.1. NCBI lineage: Eukaryota > Metazoa > Arthropoda > Insecta > Diptera > Tephritidae > Merzomyia > Merzomyia westermanni. The sequence goes on from OX465290.1 coordinate 122,350,556, forward strand.
ATTACTGCACTCGGTTCCGCTCAACCCCGATTCAAGACAATACCGAGGTAGCCCTAAAGTTAAAAGACAAAAACATAGATGTTTTTTGGTATAGAGTACAGAGCGCCTATGATCTAATAGTAGAGACAGACGACCAGGACCTCCCCAAGGACTTTAAGTCCGCCGCTTTCGGTAAATACCGAGCCTGCCTTATCGCATAAAAGGACACCAAAGCTCAAATAGGCGACCAACTCCAGCTCAAAGCATTGAGTAACCCCGCGCCTCAAGAGCAACCCCAACCCACCCAAGAGTCCTCCCATATGAACCAGAAAGTCCCCCCATGTGATACAGACATTTTTTATGGAGGGTATGATCAATGGCCGTCCTTCCGAAACATGTTCACGGCGGTCTATATCAACCACTCGAAACTCTCCAGTGCCCAGAAACTGTATCACCTCAGACATAAAAGTAAACGAAAGGCAGGTCAAATAGTGGAACAATTCCCGTTAAGTGACGATAATTTTGCCCTAGCATAGGAAGCTCTCAAGTCGCGATACGAAAACAAAAGAGTCCTGGTCGATAATCAAATCCGAATTCTAATGAATTTAAAAGCTATTCAATCGAAAAACAGCGATGAGATCCAGAGGTTACAATCCTCAGTAAACAACTGTCTCCAAATTCTAGCGACACAACAAGTCGAAACCTCCAGTTGGGATCCCATACTAATATATCTGGTAACCTCAAAACTTCCAGAGAATACAATTGCCCTGTGGGAGCAATCATTAAGCTCCCGAAGAGACCTCCCTCTCTGCCCACTCGCTACGAGATAGTGGAAAGGGTGGATCAATGGCGACCAGCCAAACCCCGGTATAATCCACCCTCCACAAACTTATCAAGGCCTCACCCCAGTCAAAACAATCCCCAGTTCAGGTAGGCTCAACCCCAAAACTACAGCAACAACTCCCTTACGCAAGCCAAATCTCATGCCACAGAGAGCACCAAAAATTTTATCCTGCAAATTATGCAAACAGTCCACCCATACTCTACAAAGCTGCTTGCGGTATAAAAGGGTGCCAATCTCAGAGCGTAAAAAATTCGTTAAAGAAAACAATATTTGCGAAAATTGTTTAGCTCAAACGCATGTGCTAAAAGACTGCCAAAGCACGAGAACGTGCATGCACTGCCAAAGCCGGCATAACACCACCCTTCACGACACAGCAACCCCCAGCACCAGTTCCGGAATCCAAAGGACACGATCCCAGGTAGCCACCATAGCAGCCAGCAATCCCAGGCTTCAGGACGTCAGCCAGGCGGCACCCCAGGAAGGAGAACCCTCTACGCCCAACAGTTCCCAAGTACAGTCGTTCCATGCTGAAAATGATATCCAAATCATCCTCCCTACAGCAATAGTCTTGCTAGAACACAGAGGGGATCTAGTTAAGCTTAGAGCCTTAGTGGACCAAGGCTCCGAAAGAAGCTTCATATCCGCCAAAGCTCAGACCAAACTCGGGCTTCCCTATACCCACTTCCTGTTTGAAATATCGGGCATGGGAGGCGGCGTGGTACAAACATCAAACAAGCTGTGCTCGTTGACCCTAGTCTCAAATGACAATAAGGTGAGAATAAAGGCCCAGGCAATAGTGCTTCCCCGCCTTACTAGGCAGCTCCCAACGTTCAGACCGAGTGACAGCCAAAGGCGCAAATGGTCCCATCTCAAATTAGCAGACCAGAACTCCCAGAACCCATCCCAAATCGATCTCGTATTGGGTAGTGATCTTATCCCACAAATAATGCTAAATGGCATAGAAAAGGTCTCTCCCAGCCTGCTAGCCCAAAATACAATATTTGGATGGATCATAAGCGGCCAAACTCCCGAAAAGGTTGGAGCACATTCCTCACAAGCATGGGAAATCACAAATATTCAGCTCAATGATCAGCTGAGACAATTCTGGGAAATCGAGGAGATACCGAGAACTCGAGTGGAAACCCCCGAAGATGAAATGTGCGAAGAGCTCTATCAAAGCACAACCACTCGAATGGATGACGGCTGATATATGGTTCGCCTCCCGTTCAAATCATCATTCCCGAACGATATCGACCTAGGCAGCCCTACTAAAGTTCCATGGTATGGAACGCAGTCTCTCAAAAAAGTGCGATCTCAAACAGCAGTATGATCAGGTACTCGAAGAATACCTGTCCCTCGGCCACATGGACGAATGCAGTCCAAATGAATTGGAATCCCACGGAAAATACCGCTCTTTTTATCTCCCTCACCATGCCGTCGTCAGGCCAGACAAAAAGACAACAAAAGTCAGAGTTGTATTCAACGCTTCCAAGAAGTCAGGTTACGGTCACTCCCTTAACGATGTGTTATGTACCGGACCAACCCTCCAACCCGATCTCCGACTTATGTTGTTAAAATGGCGGACATATAAATATGTGTTAATTGGCGATGTAGAGAAAATGTACCGCCAGATTCTCTCCCCGATGACCGATACTACCAACGGATAATATTCCGAACTCCCGAAGACAGTCCAATAAAGGACTTTAAGTTGAAAACGGTCACCTTCGGGGTGCGCTCCCTTCCTGGCTATTCGCACGCTACACGAGCTGTCGAAAGATATAGCCAACTCCCATCCACGCGCAGCCCCAATATTAAAGGCCAAAACTTATGTTGACGATATTTTATCCGGCAGTCATGATCTTCCCTCAGCCGAGCAATCCCTAAAAGAGACTATTGATGCTCTCAACTCAGCTGGCTTCCCTTTAAAAAAGATCACGGCAAACCATCCGGACATACTCAAACAAATTCCCAAGGCGGACTTACTGGAAACCGACTTCCCCGAGTTCGAGAAAAGTAGTACCGGCAAAACCCTAGGAATTCAATGGAATGCGCTCTCGGACACGTTCTCATATACTGTGGATTCAGACCCAGCCTCAACAGCAGCCACCAAGCGGCAAATACTCTCCTCAATCGCAAAACTTTTCGACCCCGAAGGGTGGCTGACGCCAGTCATGATACAGGCAAAAATCCTGATGCAGGAATTGTCGTTGGACGGGACTGATTGGGATGAACGGGTCAAACCGATACGTCTCGTAAAATGGACGCAATTCTCAAGAAATCTGCAGTCAATATCAGATATAAAAATACCCCAATGGATTAACTTCGCCCCTGTCCATCTGGTCGAGCTCCATAGTTTTTGCGACGCCTCTGGAAAGGCTTATTGTGCAACTCTCTATGTGCGAACTACTGTCGGCACTCAAGTTTTCTCTCACCTCCTCGTGTCCAAAGGCAAAGTGGCTCCTCTCAAAACTATAAGTCTGCCATGCCTGGAACTATGCGGAGCTCTTTTACTAGCCAAACTTGTCGCAGTAGTGCAACCCCATCTCGGCCTCACTAGAAGAAAGTTGATCATGTGGTCGGATTCCGAAATCGTGTTAGCCTGGCTCCAAAAGCCGCCTCACTCATGGAAGAGCTATGTCTCCAATCGAACAGCCCAAATCATAGACCTCGTAGGTAATGTCCCTTGGCCTCAACCAGCAGTTCGCAACGTCAACCCCCCATAGTCACGTAAAGTAGAAGCACTACATGCTACGGAAGAAACGGAGGATCTCTTAAATCGGTTCTCTTCCTACCCTCATGCTTTACGTGTAGTGGCTTACGTGCTAATATTTGTACGTCGGCTAAAAGACGCGGTGAACGGTATTAATGATCCAGCCGACCCCTCTCTAACTCATGCCGATCTCAAAAGATCGAAACATCGTCTAATCATAATGTCCCAAACTCGATACTTCGCTCTTGAAAGATCATGTCTAGAAGACTCAAACCCCATAGGAAAACGGAGCTCCCTACTCGTACTCAATCCCTTCCTAGACAAGAGCGGAATCCTCCGAGTGAATGGCCGACTAGCCCATGCAATCCTCACTTACAATGAGCGTCATCCCATCATTCTACCCGAAAAGTCTCGGCTCTGTACTCTATATATACGATTCCTTCACGAAATGCTCTTACATGCGGGAGCTCGTATCATGCAACAAATCTTAAGGCAAGAATTTTACATTGCCCGTCTCAAACCACTGATCAAGAAATGCATATTCCAGTGCAAAGTCTGCACCACTCACAAACAACAAACGCGATCACAAATTATGGCAGCCTTGCCCCCCGAACGGTGTAGATTCGCTCCACCCTTCACCACGACTGGTGTGGATTTCGCTGGCCCATTTCAATTGAAAGCATCCATGCTCCGATCTCAAACCCTCGTAAAGGGCTACGTGGCCGTCTTTGTCTGTTTTACCACCAAAGCGGTCCACCTGGAATTATGCTCAGACCTCACCAGCAAGGCTTTTCTTGCCGCCTTCGCCCGATTTGTAGGACGCCGAGGATACCCGAACCAGATGATGAGCGACAACGGCAAAACATTCATCGGCGCCAAGCGTGCTATCGAATTGGAACTCGTAACGTTCCTGAAAGAAGTCTCACCGGTTATCGTACAGAAGTACGCCCCCCAAGGAATCAACTGGAGGTTCATACCCCCCGGCGCACCTCACATGGGCGGATTATGGTAATCCGCTGTCAAGAGCTTTAAAACGCACTTTCAAAAGGTCGCCGGAACCCACAGGCTTACCTTCGAGGAGTTCTCAACTTTATTAATTCGAATAGAAGCCATAGTGAACTCTCGTCCCATCTCCCAGCTTTTTTTAGGATCCGAATGACCTCACCGCCCTCACGCCAGGTCATTTTCTTCGAGGAGCACCAATGCTCTCGCTTCCCGAACCGAATCACGAAAATCTCTCTCTGATAAAGAGGTGGGAATGACTGAAAGTTCTGCATCATCAGTTCAGCAAACGCTGGAAAACTGATTACCTCACCGACCTTCAAAAGCGTTACCGGTGGAAAAATGCTCAAACTCCCTCGAAAATTGGCGACCTAGTCGTCATTAAAGAAGACAATTTACCTCCCACCAAGTGGCGACTAGGTCGATTAGAAAGCTTACACCCAGGACGAGCCGGACACATTCGTGTCGTAGACGTCCGCACCCAGAACGGTATTCTCACGAGACCTCTCACGAAACTGTGCTTTCTACCGTCATCTGAGAGTGACGTGGCCCTTCAGTGCTCACTCCCATCTCCCTAACTTAATACAGTCCACAAAGCTCGTACTATCGTTGGCACTCAGGCAACAACTTAGGCACTCCCCAAACCTATGCTTAATCCCAAGCGTATAACTAATATGCATATACTACTCTCTCTTTTCAACAGATGGATCGTCAACGCCCTCCGGTCCCAACACCACGCCGCTCATTGGCATCGCAAATGACCCTGCCTGCAGCCCGTCCGCGCCGTAGCGAACCCGTACCGGACGTGTGGCAACCACGCGTAAATCGCCGCACAGCTGATAGCTGGTAGGCTTTTTGCATATCATATCATTATTGTTATTGGATTGCACCGGCTTTATATAAAATAAAACAAATTAATTGAATCGTGTTGAATATTTGGTGTGTATTTGAAAGAGTTAAAGAAATAAAAAGAAATAAGTGTGGTTTTTTATACACAATTTTCAAGCCGAACTACTTTTATTTAACTGTGACATCATATTCAAGCGTGAAACCAACATCAAGCAAATAAAGTAAGTAGGTGGTCTATAGAGTATTCAAAAGCAAAGAAACGGAGTACTCCGAGATGGATTAGGTGATCCAATCACCAGACATTGCCATGTAAATTGGACCACCTTTTTTATATGAATGAGGATATGTGTTGGAGTACTCTGATACTCCTTTAGGAGTATTCTGTGGAGTATAAAACGGAGTATTTCCGTTTTTTGCAGGGTATTGCCTTTCGAATCAATTGTCAATCGACTCAGTTGCCTTTCGAGTTAAGTGCATAATGTGCCACAAAAACAAACGCGCATTTCTAATCGCTGCAGTGCACTAAGATTCGCTTCGGTCGTTGCTTACAAGCTGTTCGGCTCATATGGCGAGTTATTGTTGTGTAGACTAGCAAGCAACGATTTTTGCGAGTGGCTTAAAACGCCGAATGGGTGATTCGTTGGAGGTCTTTAGTGTATACAGGGTGGCTGATGAAAGCCGCTACCAAAAAAAAATTAAATAACTTTTTTTCTATTTAATGAATCTGGTAAATTTTTTTTTTATTTTGCAGATTGACTTTTACATTTAACAAAAATGGATAACTGGGACACTGAAACAAGAATTTGGATTGTCCGCCGCTATCACGCACTGGAGTCCGTAGTTTCGGTTCAAAGAGAGTAAGGCGCACGTTTGGCGGCAATCCTCCGAGCAGATGGACCATAATAAGACTTGTAAACAATTTTGCCGAGCATGGGACAGTCAACAGAAGACCTTACCATCGAAACCCTTCAGTTCGAACGGAGGAAACAATCGCTGCTGTAGCTGCTGCCATACAAAACAATCCACGTGTTTCGACAAGAAGCTTATCTGCTCAAATGGGTGTAAGCAGACAGTCATTACAGTCAATTATGCACAAAGATTTGGACTTATTCCCATATAAAATTCAAATGGCCAACAAACTGAACGCTGCAGACTTGCCGATTCGCTTGGAATTTTGCCAGAAGATGCTTCAAATGGTGGAAGAGGATGGAAACATGTTGAACTGTCTTTTCATGTCTGACGAGGCCCATTTCGATTTAAACGGCAACATAAACAAACAAAATTGTCGAATATGGAGTGCTTCCAACCCACAGATACTCCATGAGACGGAATTGCATCCACTTCGTGTCACAGTGTGGTGTGCAGTTTCATCACGCTGCATTGTCGGGCCCTACTTCTTCGAAGAAAACGGTCACACCGTTACGGTTACTGGAGACCGTTACTTGAGCATGTTGAGAGAGTTTTTCTATCCAGAATTACGCCGAATGAGAATTTCTTTCAACTCTGTGTGGTTTCAGCAAGATGGTGCAGCTCCTCATATAGCCCAACCTGTTATGACAGAATTGCGACGAAAATTTCCCAATAAGCTGATATCCAGAAACTCCACATTCCGTTGGCCACCCAGGTCGCCTGACCTTACTGCACCTGACTTTTTCTTGTGGGGTTGTTGCAAACAGGAAGTCTTCAAAGCAAAACCAACAAATTTGAATGAACTAAGGCAATCCATTCGAGAAACAATTGCGGCTATTCCTGTCTCAACTCTCCAAGCAGTAATGAACAACTTTTTGGTAAGATGCCGCACATGCATCGACGAGCAGGGGGGGCATTTAAATTCCATTATTTTTAAAACTAATTAAGCTATATTTAATAAAATTTAATGAGCTTTAACATGAATAAAAGAAAAATGAATTCCATACACTGAAAAAAAAATTATTTGAGTTTCTTAATGTAGCAAAATTCATCAGCCACCCGTACATATGTTTATGGTTGCCATTTAGGAATTTTTTTTTGTTTAGCATACAGGCAGTTTTTTGTAATCCATTTAGCAGGAGAAAATTACAAATTCAATTCAGCACTTCCCTCTTAACGACGCACCTTCCTACTTTGATTCTGAATACCTTTGAATCTCATTTTTATTATAGAATTTTGCAAAAAAGTAGAAGTTTGACTGCGTTTAAAAAAAAAAAAACTAATTTTGAATTACATGAACAGGGGCGACTATGGATGCCTTTAAACCTCATTTTTATAATGGAGTTCTATAAAAAAATAAAAATTTGACTGTTTTCCCTAAATGTTTTAATTTGAACTACTTTTTTTGCAATAAAACGTGCGAAATATGTCGAAAAGAAATTGGTATTTTTTTAAGATTTTGGGACACATCAGTATAGATGAGGGCAACTCTCGCTTAAAATCAAATTGGAGAGACGCGCCGACGCCGGTGTATACTTTAACTCAATTTGCCTAATGAATAAGAGAATGAAATATTTTTACCGTTTGGAGTGCAACTGAAATGTGAGTATGAAAATATTCCACTTCAGAGTATGAAAATATTTCACCGTTGGAAGAGTGTACACATGTTTATTGAAAATGAATTAGGTGTTTATTTTGAAGTTCCGCAAATTTCTCACTATTAGCATGGCGCTATGGTCTCCATTTTGGAGTTTTTTGTTTGATATACAGGCAGTGTTGTCAATTTAACAATTTTACCTTTAGATCTGGCTTTTTTACCCTTCAACATATGATGGTTTTCTGGCTTTTTTCCTTTACCACAACTTAGATATATTTAAAAGACATTTCATGCCGACTTTTAAAGAAGTTCCTCATTTTAACTGATCAAATTTAGTCTACATCTGTTTAGGGTTCGGGTCTGCCCTTTAACAATATAAAATATATGTAGAGTGAAATAGTTGATGTCTTCAGGAAAATAACACGATTTCTAACCACTTCGTAAATATAAAATTGAAGGAAGTACAAACTGTGTTTTCAGTTTTTGTATTTTATACATAGGGCTTATCTGCAATTCCGTCTCAACTTGAAAACCAATAAAAATAACGAAATTTATCGAAATTATTTACCGAAATCCGATAAATTTCGGGATTTCTATATAAATTTCAGTTTCGACGGAAGTGCTGATGAAATTTCAAAGCGTTGTGCTCAAAGCATATTAAACAAAATAGTAATGAACTTGACAGTTCTCTCTTTTCTATACGAATTCTAACGTCAATTAAAAAGAAACCCTTTTTGCTTAAGAATTTTGTAATTTTTATCAATATTCGAAGAAATATATTCGTGCGCGTGTGTCGCTTCTTTGTGAATTGAATAATTGAAAAAAATAAAAAAGAAGAGATCAAAAATAGTTACGCGTTGTGCTATTACGCAGCAGTTCAGGATCTAGCAATTGTTCGTTGCTTCAAGGAACCTGATTGTGATGAAAGACGTCGACGGCGGGAACTAAGTTGTATATGCGAGTTACACTTTAAATCAAATGATTTTAATCACTGCCCAACTCAATGAAATGCTTTTAAGAAGGCTTGTTTCCTGGCGCGGTACCTACATTATTCCAGTCGCAAACGACTGAAGGCCAAAAACTGTTTTAGAATAAGTAAGCGTTGCATGCTAATGCATAGCCTCTGAATGTAGATGCGCAGACCCAGACAGAGTAAGCATAGAACATTTGGCAATTGTTTACGGACGCCACCGAGTGCTAAAACACGACAAAAATGTCGGGATAGGTATGAAGAGCTGGATGTTGGACCGAGCAAGGGTTCTTTTTTTAAATCGCAGCCCAAGACCCCCAACTGAAAAAGGCGTTCTGCACATAAAAACTATTGATCACGACCCCGATTTAGTATCGGCCTGGGGTCATATTACCCATTGCCCAAACTGCTAGAGCTATGTAAAGACATAGGGACGGTTTCACCAACGCGACTAAGACTAAAGCTAAGTCGTGACTTAAGTTAGCACAGATTCGAGACTAACTTAATTTTGGGTTTCACCAACTGAGCGACTTAAATAATTTTGAACACAACAACCCGATCAGCTGTTTTATGCATAGTAGTATTTTTTCATACCAGACAACTCTGCGCATCCCAATACCCCCGTGCAAAATGGACATGTATGGCCATACACTTAATTAAAAAAAATAGTTTCGTAATGGTTGCATTCTAGAAAACAAGCGTTCACATGCATCTACGCATACGCCGTTAAAGTCATGCTTGACGAATTTTCCGGCTGGGACATTGTACAAAACAAATTGGAGCATTACTGACATTTAGGTTTTGAACGACAGCAACACTGACTTAACTTAGTTAAGTCGAGCTGGTGAAACCGGTCCATAAACTTGGAAGAGCATGTAAAAAGGTTTTTTTTTATATGCCGAATTTTTTTTTAGAATTAAGCATTTAATTAAAAGACTGAGTATGCAAAATTTAAAAAAACGGCATTTTAAAATAAAAAAATGGCAAGGCCGATAAAAAACGCTATGAGAAAACAAGTGCTTATCTACCAAATATTGTCATAATGCTAAGGTCCTTAAAGAGATTGATTCCAAAGCAGCACTTGGTCGAAAAAGTGACTCCGTTAGATTTCTAGGTTGAAGCTTCTTAGGTGGTAACGCTGGTTCTTAAATAGGCGAAAGCCTACAAACTAGAAATTATTGTTTGGCCAAGAATCTCCACAGATTTTGCGACTTCAGCAAATCCGATTTAATTTTTTAATAAAAAAAATGGTAGAATTGACAACTGAAGTATTTTGTTTTTGTAGGAATTCTTACTTTAAAAAAATATAAACAAGCAGATTAACACTTTGTGGCCCGAGCACAATAGGACCCAAATATTAATATAAATTATAAATTTTTTGCAATGTTTTATATCGGGAATAAAGCGAAATACAATTACATATATCTGTTATTTCCTTGTAGGAATTACTAGCAAAAAGACAATCTTTCTTATGTAATCCATTGAGTAAATAAATAAATGGCTCTGATAAACATGATCGCAATTCATCTAACATAGAATAAAAAAATAGTTGATGTTCGTTATCAATTAAATCACCATATTTTCTTTAAAAATTTTCTAAATATTTCGCGAATGTCATTTTGTTCCTTTTTATTGTACTGCCTGCTTGATACTTAATTAGAAATTATAACCCCTGCTAGTGTGCGAAACTGGTTCTTTGTGGAACTATCATTATCGCTGCACGATATATATCAACAAACCAGAAAATACATACCGATAGACACATCCATCTATATACATACAATTAGAAAGATAAAGGCTACTTGTTCCCAATGAATATAAAAGAAAGGGCTACTTTTTCGCTTGGATATAAATTGAACGTATTTTTGGTGAAAACATACAGTAAATTTTTTAAAGCAGCAGTTGTTTCAACTCATCTATATTTCAAGGATAATAAAATCATTTTATAATGATTTTCAACATTATTTAGCGAGCAACACTTCTAATAAACAGTAATATTTATATGTCGCTACTTCTCTAATATCCCCTTATTGTAGACATACTCCACATTATGAATCAATCTCTTAAGGATTTAGAATCAGTACAAACTCCAATATTGTAGGCGATTGATGCACCACTTAATAAAAAATTAAGAGTATTAAAAGCTATAAGGGTGAAGACAAAGTTCGAGGAGAAGGTACTTATAGAACTAGAAGAGAGTGATCTCTTTCTTCCGAAATCCTACAACTCCTTAGAAGATTCAACTATTGAAGCAATAAATAATAGTACATTTTATATAGAAGTGATTAAACGTGGTGGAAAATTTACTTCACCAGTATTTGAATTTCATACAGATTAAACATTTTTGAATTATTTCACAAATAAAAAAAAATGTATCCGTGTAGTTTTTGTGAAAAGACATATATTCGGAAGAGGAGTTTAGACAGGCATATTGCAATCAAACATCAAGTTTCCAATAAAATAATTTTTTGTGAGCAATGTAAAATTCAAGTGAAAGAAGATGTATGGGCACCACACGCGAGAACAAACATACATAAAAGAAATTGTATGTGCACAGTAAAAAGTAATGTTAAATGTATTAATGCTATGTTTAATAATCGTATTGAAACATACGTTTCGGAAAACGATCAACCCAATAACTCAATTGTTGAACATTTTTTTGAAAAACATGTAAATCTATAGAAAAGCATGAAGGCATCAAATTTAATTTTGAATTATTTTGTAAATATATTAAAATAAAAGAAAATATTGAACAGTTTGCTATAATGTCGCATCAAACATTAATGACTGAAGCATTTATGGAGAGCAGAAATGTTGGTTATAAGGAGTGCGTTTGAAAAAATTGTCATTTACTAATTATGACAGATATTGTAAACTAGTAGTCCGATTTTGAAAATAAAACTAGCTATTATTTGTCCCGTTAATTACAAGTTTTATTATATATCAACAACTTTGCCACTACTATTGTTGTAAAAACCGTTTTAACTTTTCCGGCACCCCTTCCATTAATAATTTTATAGTAGTATTTGACACTTTTCGAGCTGCTGAACTCCACTTTACCCGAAAGTCTTTGGCATTCCTTGCTACTTTTTTTGTTGCTTTAGTTTCCTTTTTGACCAAAGCCCAGTATCTTTCAATTGGCCTGAGTTCTGGACAGTTCGGCGGATTTCCTTCTCGAGGCACAAAAAGCACATTATTTTTTGAATACCATTCCAAAGCCAATTTGCTATAATGACAAGAAGCTAGTTCAGGCCAAAAAAAAGTGGAAACCTTATGTCGTCTTAGGAAAGGCTTTAATCTTTTTTCTAAGCATTCTTTAATGTATATTTGGGAGTTTATTGTTCCCGTAGTTACAAAAGCACTGCTCCTTTCTCCACAGCTGCAGATAGCTTGCCAAACCAGCAATTTACGAAGAAATTTTGATTACCTTGTTGACTTAAATTTTTGTCCACATTCCCGCGCGAGTCTGCTGTGTAAAACTCCCGACCTGGAAGCTGCGAAAAGTCGGCTAAAACATACGTCTCGTCGTCCATGATGCAGCAATTGAATTTTTCAATTGAATTTTTACCCGAACCTGGCTTTTTATATGAACTACAGCATTTAGCGAAAATATTTTCAAACTGTATTTTTCTGACATTTATTTTTAATCATACTACGAAATCAATTTTCAAATCAAATAATTAAGAAAAAACTTGTTGAATAAAATAAAGTTGACATTTTTTTCAAACGCACTCCTTAATTTAAGAAAAGTTTAGTAAATTGATTGAAAAAATGAATACATTTCAAGAGCGAGATAGTGGTTGGAGTCTATTATTATTAAATTATTCATCTAGAAGTAAACATAAATAAATACCAACCAATTAGAGTCTCGTTGTATATACCACTTCCAAAAGTAATAGCAGATAAAAAAGCATGTATTAATTGTTGTATATACCACTACCAAAAGTAATAGCAGATAAAAAAGCATGTATTAATATTGTTAACGATGATATATATTGCTGTTTACCAACCCTTAAAACACAGAGAAAGGTGTTCTTCTGTGACATTAGAAATATCCAAGATTCCATTATAACTCTAAATAATAATAAAGTAGTAAATTTCGAAAATGTAAATTTCCCATTACAAATAAAAAATATTGTTTTTCCGACAGGGTGAATAATTGACGTATATTGGAACGATTTTTCGTCATCCCTTGTCAAATTTGGTTTTGAGACAAACCGGTTTCGGCGTTGTGCCATCATCAGTGTCGATTTTCGTTCTGATCTGTTGTTGTCGTTTGTCTTGTATTTATAGGTAACGTCAGCATGGGTGTCTGTTTGTGTACGTGTGTGCATGTGTTGTGTGTGTACATTCAGAAACGGGGGTGGTTTGCATCGATCGGTTTTTGTGTGGTTGACTGAGTCAGGTAAAAGTTGGTGATTTTTGTTCTTGGACCTTTTTTGCTTGTTTGTTGTTTTTGATCTTTTCTGTTTTGTGTTTATGTGTCGGTGCGTGTGAGTTTGTTGTACCTGAGTAGTTGCTTTGTTTTTTGTAAACCAATTTTAAAGATTCGAATATTGTGTCGGAAGCAGTGTTTGTCTGTTCGTTTATTATTCTACCGTCGAATGTTTTTTGTTTGTAGATTTCCATGTTTTCGAGTACGTTCAGACGTCGGCCTTTTCGGTACTTATTTTTTCAGTGATGATTTCAGTGAAAGTCATTATGTTTGGATGAAAAATTCAAGTAGATTTAAGAGTTACCAAGTTACAAGAGTTGAGCATAAATTATATTTTTGTAATACATGCCTAATACATTTTGATAAGAAAGAAAAATAATTTATCTATAAAACGCATTGTAGAAAAATTGTAACACGTATGCCTACACCTGAAAAAAGAATATTTAAATTTCAAAATTTCAAAAAACAATTATAACAGCCCTAATGCGTAAAATTATAGTAATTGCTAATACAAGACTTAAAGAAGCAATTAATTTGCATACTTAAAAATCTTCGCAACGGTAACTGAAATCCATTTACCATATATGCAGATTTCAAATGTATTCTAAAGCCAATAGATATTCAAAATTCTAGTAGGACTCAATGTGTACAAGAACACATTCCTTATGCCTATTGTTATTTTATTAAGTGCTCATATAATAACCAACTGAACCGTTTTAAAATATATAGCGGTGTTGATACTACAAAACATTTTTTAAAAAGTACTTTCGAAGAAGTTGTAGTTATTTACCACCTATATTTGAGTAAAACATTTACAATGCATCCATTAACTACCATCCAACTTAGACGTCAAAACGAAGATATAGTTTCTCATATTTGTGGAATGGATCTTTTATTAAATGATAGGGTAGTAGACCATTGTAATTTAACTGGTGAATGTCAGATAGAAAATTTTATTCCATTTATTTGTAAAAAAAATTGTCATCTGTTAAGGGGGATATAAGTATTATTCCCTTAAACAAAGAATTGTACATTTCGATATCAAAGAGAATATATGTTAACGATAGAGATACCATTGAACTTCGGCTTTTAGACTCATTTCGATTTATGCCTTCTAGTTCAGATAGTTTAGCTACGAATTTAAATAATAATGATTAGAAATAACAAAGTATTTTTTCCCTAACGAACATCACTTTGATTTAATGAAACGTAAAGGTATTTTCTCATATGACTACTTAAATTCAGAAGAACGTCTTAACGAAACACAATTACCTATTCGTTCACATTTCTTTAATAAATTATCAAATTAATCATGTAGTATCGATGATTATCAGCATGCTCAAAATGTTTGGGCAACATTTAATTCCTCCAGATGTGCTACTACTTAGTGACATTTTTGAAAATTATGGAAAATTATGTAAAGGAATTTATGGACTAGACCCATGTCAATATTATACATCTCCAGGGTTATTTTGGGATGCAATGCTCAAAATAACTAGAATAGAATTAGAATTGTTTACTGATGAAAACATGCATAATTTTATTTTGTCGGGGACTAGGGGAGGTATTGTTCAATAATGTAAACGGCGTTCAGTTGCTAACAATAAATATTTAAGTGATTACGATGCGACTAAGCCTTCAATTAATAATTTATATGGTTATGCTATGTCACAATATCTCCCCCATAATAATTTTGAATGGGTGGATAACATAAAGGAGTTTAACGTTTTTAGTATACCAGAAGATTCTTTAGTTGGATACATATTAGAAGTAGATTTAGATTATCCCATAAACACTCACAATGTTCATATTGACTTACAAGTTGACTCAATGAAAAACTCAAAGCTGATCGGTGATTTGGGGAACAAAATAAAATATATTATTCATTATAAAAATTTGCAACAATGTATTAAACATGGTCTTGTATTAAAGAAAATCCACAGAATTCTACAATTTAATCAATCGGATTGGTTGAAAAAATATATTGATTTAAATAATTATAATAGAACATTAGCGGTAAATAAGTTTGAAGAAAATTTTTTCAAATTATTAAATAATGCGGTGTATGGGAAAACTATGGAAAATGTAGACAAAGGGTAAATGTTACATTAGTACAAGATTGGGAAAATACTAATATTAGGGCAAGAGGTAGGAAAAAATTAGGTGCTAGAGCCTTAATAGCAAAACCAAATTTCCACAGCCTAAGCAAATTTTCTGATAATTTAATAGCGATTCAATTGAAACAAGTGTCAACCCTGTGAAATAAGGAAATTTAGCCAATTTGATCCCAAGCAAATTTTTTTTCGCGTATTTGAATGAAACTTGTAGATTAGGGTAAAAATGGGTCGCTGAATCCATATTTGTGGTCAAACATTTTTTAGGAATTTTAGTTTTCGAGATACGAGATGTTCGATTAATCGAACACTGGGCACAAGTAGGTGTTTTTTTGTAAATTTTTTTTATCTGGTTATTGCTTCAGCTGAGTAAAAAATCTAAATTATTTCAAGGTAACGATTTATTAAATAACTTTTAAAAGGACATAACAAGTTAATATATTGCTCAAGTTTACTTTTTAAAGCAATGGGTGTGTAGTGCAATGTTACATCTTTTGCATATGAAAGCACTAGGCTTGTGGCACTATTTGCATTTCCATTTTTTATTATTTTTGATTTTCACAATGAGGTGCTGTCCGGCAAGTTTCGGGATATTTTTAGGATGACTATCCTTTGAAGATCCTGGTAAATAATCAAGGTCACTCTCTTCGTCTTCAGCGGCGTTTCCGACGTCTTCATCATCAGCGGTCAAATATAAGAGAATAAGCAATTTGCACACGGAAGTCTTTCTGATGCAGTATGCTTTTCTTATAATATCGACGAGAAAAACAGTCAAGTTTCCATGCGTTTACAATAGCAGAATTTAATAGAGAGATCTATAAAGGCCAATACAATTCTTTGGATCGAATCGCAATGTAATAGTTCGGGGCGGCATTGTCGTGAAGATCCACTCCACCCATACCCATATTATAATTGTTAAGTAGCTGAGGCTGGTTGTAGTTTGCATATCCTCCAGGTTGAACAATTTCCCCACAAGCGCTTACTTTTTGCTTCTTCCACCTTTTTACAGGCACCATTGGCATGATTTGCTCGAAGTTTGTGGCAATCGTAACCTCGCTATTGTCCTGCCAACGACAAACCAAAATCTTATTGCTGTTATCAAATTGGTAGTCATGATTGCCCCTCTCCAATTGCCTTCCAGTTTTAAGTTGTGCACCTCCAATACGATTTGCCCGTACGGTGCCAGTTGCGCACAGTCTTTTCTCAGATAATAGGCACATTAAATAGTAGGACGTAAAAAAATTGTCAAAATATACCATATGACGACTTGGATACTCAACATTTTCCAGCAACCGTAAAACCACACCTGCTCCCAATCCAAGCTGCTTGTCGTATTTATCGGCTGCTCCAGCATATGGTATACAATTATAAAGGTAGCCAGAAGCCGAATACAGACACCACAATTTGTAGCCGAAACGAATGGGTTTCCCACGTATGAACATTTTGCAAGAATGACACCCAAAAAAAAAACTTGAATAAAGTACCTTATCTGTCGAATCAAGATTGTAGTTGTTCCCGAAGTGGATGAACCTCTTGATATCTTGAAAACGATTCCTGGACATGCATACTTCCACGATAGGTACTCCTAATGTTGGGTTTGTTGACCAATAGTCACGAGTTGTCGGCAAAGTATGATATCCTGATCAAATTAAAATACCTAGAAATCGTTTCAAAGCAATTTGATCAATTCGAAAGTGTTCGTTTTTCTGCTGAGTATATCTATTTGTTTCTTCGATAATCATGTCAACGACTTCGTTGTCAAAAAAAAATTGAAAACAATTCCAATGGGGTTTTGTTTTGGAAGCTTTCTGCCAAGTTTTTTTTAACATCATGTTGTCGGTTGTAGGGGAAATATCATATTCGAATGTCCCGTCACGGTTTTTTCTCTGCACCCACTTGGGCTTACTAAAAGCCTATTTTTTAACTGGTGTTGCATTTGCCTCAATGCGCTGCCTTTTGGAGGGATTTTCTGTGGCAGATGGTGTTTTGTCTGACGAAATTTCGATACCAATGACGTTGTCTTCTTCGATATGGTCATCTTGATGTATATAGTCTCCTGTAGATTTTTCAATCGCATCTAGCTCAAACGTTCCAACACATTCCACTATATCTTCGCCCTATTAAATAGATTATTTAATATTGAAACAGAAGAAAAAATACTTATTTGAATAATTCAAAGCTCGTCAGAGAAGTTGTAAGGGTTACGCTTACTTCACGCATAGTTATTACATCATCATCAAAATCTTCTTCATCGGTATTTTCGTCAACTTTTTCCGGTGGTATAATTGTAACTGTAGCAATTTCTGTTTCATCGTCACTCCAGTCTTCAATAATAGCCATCATTTCAGCTTTAGTAAGAGCTTGATGATGAAGGGTTCTAGCACACTGTTTTTCCATTTTTTAATCACACAATTTACCACTTTCTAATTACAAATTGCTTCGACTAAACAAGTTCACTGAACCGCACACTTTTTCATACTAAATTTAAACACGTGCTTATAGTTATTCCGACTAAAATATTTCTACGCAATTGAACAAACGGTAAATACATTTCAAATTGCAACCGAATTCAAAGAGGAAAAAAATGCTGAATTGTGCCCAGCGTTCGATTAATCGAACACCTAACTTCACATACATACAGGGACCGTTATATTAAATTTGCAAACACGAAAACTTCAGTTCATTCGCAGCAAAACTTTATACCAGGTTTTCATATTTTCTAATTCTCTTTAATTAAAATAATTATTTTTAAAACATGCTAAAATTAGTGAGTTTTTATTATGCTCTGTGAAAATATTGGGTGATGGTCAGAAAAAATAAAAAAAATAAGAAAAACTGCAAAAAACAGTAAAAATTACTTTTCGATTATTCGAACAACGGGACGATATGGGTTAAATTTAAATTGTATAGTTTAAATTTAAAATGTATACTTTCCATTATGATTATATCAAAGAGAAATATAAAAATAATATTGCTTTGAATTATATGGATACTGATTCATTCATATATGATATTCAAACTGACGGCTTTTATAATGATATTCGTGTTGGCATTTCAAAATTTTTCGATACTTCTTCATGTCTAATAGAAAATATTTTTAATTATCCTCGGTTGACTAAGAAGGTTCTCGGTATGATGAAGGATGAATGTAATGGGAAGTTAATAAAATAATTTATTGCTTTAAGAGCGAAAATGCATTCATTTAGAATTGATAATGATATAAGTGAAATTAAAAAAATTAAGGGAATAAAAAAGTGTGTAACTTCTACATTGGGATTAGGTGATTTTAGAAAATGTCTTTTGGAAAATAAATTGTAATAATGCATCAATGTATACATTTAGATCTAAATGACATACGGTTTATACTCAAAATATTTATAAAGTAGCGCTAAGCAATATAGATGATAAGCTTATTGTACGGGAAAATCATATTGATACTTATGCTTATGGGCATTTCGATACGTTATAGTAGTTCTTTACTGTAATATAAAAAAAGAAAAAATAAATAAACAGTTTATATTTTATACTATTTATTTTTATTTTATATTATTTTAAACATAATTGACCACACATTACTGTGTTGTGTTTTTGTTTCTACTCATAATTGTAATGTATTAGTGGCTTTAGGTAATTAATAAGTTTTAATGGTGGCTGTAAATTTCCAAAACTATCAAAATATTCTTTATAATTTTTGTTTTTATAGTATGCTACGCAATGAGTACCAGCATCATCTAAATTAAGAATTCCACATTCTTGGTATTTCCGTTTATTCGGTAAGGAATTTCGCATAAAAATTCCTCTGAAATATTTAAGATGTTTTCAATATTTCATTAAATCTACGTCTGTTAACGGCCTTTTGGGTATGTTTTTTATTAGTTTTTTGGATAGGGTCGTAAAAATAAACCATACCCCTTTTTATATAGTTTGAGGAATAACCCCTTCCCCATAGCAATTGATTCCATATATCTATTATGACGGCTTGCCTCAGTCAATTGCTCCTTTCCATTCCTGATATCATTCAAAACTTTTGCTATCGCTGATCAACCAAGTGCACCTAACTCTGTTAAAATAGGAAGTAGTGGTAAAATTCCACCACATTTTGGGACTGGAATTATTATATATAGCATCCTGAGAAATGTTATAAGCCTCATTAAATGATTGCGGCTTCTTTTTGTTAAGCATGTTGAATCAACTTGTTGATACCTTTTTTAACTGCCATCAAAAATATTTTGTTAGATGACACTTTACGGTGTTTCATCTTTTTACGTTTTTTACATTTAGATGTATTTCTTTTATTATTCCCAATTTGAGTTTTGCTTTCATTGCATTTGCAACGAACCAAGCGTTTGCTCGTTCTTTGAAATCACTGTCCTTAGATGTAACACGCTGCCAGGCTTTCTCAGATAAAACTTTGTCGGCTTGATGTCTGTTATTTATATCTTTCGATTTTGAATATGAAATATAATATTCTCTACAGGCTTCGTCTAAGGTATTTATACCTTTATCTCCTCTTTCTAACCTTTGTGTGAGTTTTGTTCCAGGACCACAAAATTGATATCCGGGTAAATGAAGTTCAATAGGTACAGAATTAATTAAGCTATTTACAAAACCCTGTCCAATCTTTTTATGTATTAGTACAATAAGGTGATTTTTTTTCTTAATAGTAATGTGGGTGAGTGTGGGTGAGCTATAATTATATGATACCTTTATTATAAAAGCGATGGTATATATTGCTTTAAATCTAGTAAACAAAATGAAAGTGGTTAAACAAAGCCTCCAACTTAAGGTTAATAATGCTGACAATTACATAAATCTTAAAAATGTCACTAGACATAGTCCCCTTTTATCAAATTCCATACGAGCGCTGATTGTGGGACCATAAAACTGTCGAAAAACTAACGTTATGCTCAGTTTAATTGAAAGCCCAAACGGGCTGAATTTCCGAAATATACATTTATTCCAAATCATTTAATCAATCGAAATATATCTATCTAAAAAGGCTTATTGACCCGATAAAAGGAATAAATCTTTACACCTTTAGTGAAAACGTTGATGTTATCAAGCCCACTGATGCCAAACCGGACTCAATTTTTGTATTCGATGATGTAATATATGGAAAACAAAGTACAATACGAATTTATTTTTGTATGGGTCGTCATAAAAACATCGATTCTGTTGGGTATTGACACAGAACTCGCACTGTGGTAACTCCGTCACTGTAGCGAGTAATCTAACTACAAACATATGAACAATATAAACGAGCGACATTCCACCTATATCTGCCGGCCGAAGAGCACGCGCGAAATATTAAATATTCGTAACTAAATTGTAATACTGTTTATACCAAATAAAATGTTATATTTGTTATTTGTCATCGATTAAATATATGTGGAATCTTGCGACATAAGTCATAAGACCCAATAGTGACGACGAGAATTAAACGTATTCACGCAAATGCAATGTGACTTTTTGGCGAAGCACTAGCGCTCCATCGAAATTCATCATATATACAAGGTGGCGCAAAAGTAAGCTTCCGATGTTCAGCATATCGGTTGTGACACGTGCAGTGTGTGCTGTTGCACCGTCTTGTTGGAACCACATGTTTTCCAATCCCAATTCATCAAGTTGCGGCAAAAAGAACTCGTTGATCATTGCTCTGTAGCGCTCACCATTCACAGTAACCGTTTGGCCCCGACCGATTATTGGTCAAATAAATAGTCAGCAATATTCCGCGTTCTGGAGCAGTGTAGCGTAACATTGTTTATTAACGTGTATTTCGCATGTGTTTACTACACAAATGTCAAAACAGAACTGGCTTTAGGGGCCAATCGCAAAATTTATAGCATTTTCTGATAGGAGGATTACTTTTGCGCCACCCTGTATATGCATGCGCAAAAAGCTACGAAGCGGTTCGCAATTACAACAAAAAAATAAATGCATGCAACTGTTCTTTAAAACCGTTTCGCAAAAACACTCAACAGTTCTTATAAAACTGATACAGACAAAACTCAACAGTTACGTTTGGTTGACATCGTGGTACAAGTTCAGTAAACAGATATAAAAGTAGTCAGATACACATATACGCTGATTTAACAGTTACTAAAATAAAATTTTCCTTATGTTTTTCGTAAGAAACATTTGTCTTCTTGTTTTTTTTTCCTACGGGTTGTGCAAGTAAAAGACATACGCAATTGCGCAATAACATCATCATATCGGCAGGAAAGCATCGAAAAACTGACAAAAATCATCCAAGCACAAGTTAATTTTGCGGGGACATCATCACAACAGCCCACCCCAGTTGGTCAGCAGGAATCTTACATGGACGTAATATCAAAAAACATCCAGGAGTTTCGTTATGACCTAGATACAAACCAAATTTTTACCAGTTGGTACAGCCGCTATGAGGAACAGTTCACAACGGATGCTCAGTCATTATCAGATGCTCAAAAGACGAGTATAATGCTACGAAAATTGAGTTTACCCGTATACGAACGTTGGGCAGATTTTATATTGCCAAGAAAGCCGAAAGATCTCAACTTTAATGACACCGTCAAGCAACTTGCGTCATTATTCGTATGCAGAACACCATGAACTACAGTAAAGATTTTGTCACGTACTTCAGTCGCGTTAACAAATTATGCGAAAATTGTATACATGGGCAAGTAAGCAATGCTGAGTTAAAAGGCCTTATATTTGTAATTGCGTTGCGATCACCTACAAAAGCAGATATTCGCAGTAAGTTACTACCAATAATAGATTCAAATCCGGCAATTTCTCTCGAACAGCTGGTAAAAGAATCACAGCGTTTTCAAGAGCTGAAAAAGGACGTACAGTTGGTTGAAGTAAACAATCCGAGCACAGTCAACGCAATATCTACGTACAGGAAATATTCGGCTGAAGACATGGCAAAAGCAACAACTACGCGGAACGACAAATCACAGCAACGGTCAAAACCTTGACGCCCATGCTGGCAGTGCGGAGGTTTACATTTTGTTTAATTCTGCACCTACGCGGAAAACAAGTGCAAACATTGTGGCAAAGTTGGACACAGAGATGGGAACTGTGCATGCTGCAACTCACAAGCAAACAAAAGTTAAGCAAGTAGTTTACGTCCATATAAAAAAAAACAAAGGTGGTAAGAAACAAATACGTGCTAAAGTCATAGCAGCTACAGCTAGCGTAAATTGCATCCACAATCACGTTCCTCAACGAAAGTATATTACGGTAGAAATAAAGGCAGTTAAGCTTAGGCTACAATTTGACACAGCGGCAGATATTACAATCATATCAAAAGATAACTGGAAAAAGCTTGGAAGACCAAAATTGCATCAATCTAGTCGTATAGCGTCATGCGCACTCAAGCAACAGATTACTATTATAGGTGAATTTACGTCAAGCATACAGGCATTGCACAAACAAGCAGCATTTTCGCATCAAACTTACAAAATTTAAATGTATACGGAATCGATTTCATCAACAAGTTCGGGTTTTAGGACTATCCAATACGTTCAATCTGCAACGCAATCGCAGCAGCACCAAAGCTGAACCATGGGTTGAAGGTCAACAAAGACGATCTGTTCGCAGCCATTAGCAAGCAGTTCCCAATGGTATTAAATAAATCTGCAGGGCATTGTACAAAGTTTAAGGTCAACTTGGAGGTCAAATCCAATCTTCAGGCCAAAAAGTCCAGTTTCATATGCAGCGCTTTCAGCTGTAGAACAGGAGTTAAACCGGTTGCAAAAATCTGACATCATCACGCCAATCACGTACTCAGAATGGGCAGCACCGATAGTTGTGGTACGTAAGCCTAATAATAAAATTCGTATTTGTGCAGATTATTCCACAGGATTAAATGACCATGGAACCAAACTTATTTCCACTACCACATGCTGATGAAATTTTTTCAAAAATGTCGCAATGCAAAATATTCAGCAAAATCGACCTCTCTGATGCGTATCTACAGTTCGAGGTGGATGACGTGTCAAAGAAGATGCTCGCAATAAATACGCATAAAGGTATATTCCAATTCAACCGCCTTCCACCGGGGGTAACTTCGCCACCGGGTGCTTTTCAAAAAGCTATGGAAACAGTTCTCTCCGGGTTGGATGGAGTTAAAGCCTACTTGGACGACGTTATAATTGCCACGTCCACGCCACAGCAAAACTATGATTTAGTTATAGAAGTCATGAAACGCTTCGAAGAGCACAACCTTAGCATAAATTGGCCGAAATGCGGAATTTTTCAAACAACTATTAAATATCTTGGTCATATTATAGATACAAATGGAATTCATCCAGACCCAGCGAAAGTTGACGCTATTCGAAACATGCCACAACCTACAAATGTTTCAGAGCTACGATCCTTTTTAGGAGCAATAAATTATTATGGGAAATTTATTCCTCGTATGAGTCAACTACGTCTTCCGTCAGATAAGTTACTCAAAAACCACGCAAAATGGATTTGGAACAGTAATTGTGAAAAAGCATTCACCGAACTCAAAACAATTCTACAATCGTCATTATTACTCACTCACTACGACCCGTCATTACCAATAGTCGAAGCAGCCGATGCATCTACAATCGGAATCGGTGCACAAATTTTACATAAAATAGAGCAAATAAAGTAGTGTATCACATCTCGGGTACCGTAACAGCTACCGAACAAAAATACAGTCAGATCGAAAAAGAAGCCTTAGCGTTAGTCTACGCTTGCACAAAATTTCATAGAATGATCTATGGTCGGAAATTCACACTTTTAACAGATCACAAACCTTTACTTGCAATGGTTGGTTTGTAAAAAGGAATTCCAACACATACAGCAAATCGTTTACAACGATGGGCATTAGTTTTAATGAGTTATGATTTCAACATTCAGTACGTCAAAACAACAGAGTTTGGAAATGTAGACATGCTTTCCCGTCTCATCAACAAACAGAAGAAAGACGACGAAGAATTTGTAGTGGCACAAATATCTGTTGAAAACGAAATCTCAACTGTATTGCAAGAAAACATTAAAAACTTGCCGGTAACTTTCAACATGATTCAAACAGCAACAAAGTCGGAAGACACGCTACAAAAAGTTATTAAATACGTACGAGAAGGCTGGCCTACATCAGTTAAAAATTTGCCTGCTGAAGCACAAGTATTTTATAATCGTAGAGTCGTTATGTTGCATAAATGATTGCCTCATGTATTTAGACAGACTCGTAATTCCAATAAAATTTCAAACACGTATCCTTAAACAAATTCACAAGGGACATCAAGGATGTAGGCGGATGAAATCTCTAGCACGTTCATATGTTTACTGGCCGAAAATTGACGAACATATAGAGAATTTTGTAAAAAATTGTCAAAATTGCGCAAGTGTATCCAAATCGCCATCTAAAGCAACACTAAGTTCATGGCCAATATCAGAAGCACCACTAGAGCGGGTACACATCGAAATTGCAGGCCCACTGCGGGGAAAATATTACCTAATAATAGTCGATTCGTACTCTAAATGGCCGGAAGTAGTTCATTCAACGACAATTTCATCAAAAGAAATCATTAATCACATACATGAATTTATAAGTCGATATGGACAGCCAAAAACATTAGTTTCCGATAACGGTACACAGTTTACCAGCGCTATTTTTAAACAATTTTGTGAGGAGAGAGGTATAAGTCATATATTCAGTCCAGCATACCATCCACAATCAAACGGACAAGCGGAACGGTTCGTAGAAACTGTAAAAACAGCTTTGAATAAAGCATACAACCAATACAACGCGGATGATCACTTTAATTTATTCACAGTTTTATCACAATACCGCGCAACTCAAAATAAAAATGCACCGAAGGGAAAATCGCCTGCGGAATGCTTTATTGAAAGAACGTTGTTCACAGCTCTTGATCTCCACAAAAATCACAACAAATCATCACGCAATAAAAATACAGCTATGGAAAATGCGTATAACAAAAAACATGGCGCGTTACCACGTATCTTTCATAAGAAGCATTCCACTGTTACGTACAGACACGTTCAACTAATTTTACGGTTTATATTACATATAGCACTTAATTGTTTTATCAGATATATAGTTTTTTTTCTCTAATTTAATAGATTATATACTAGTCTTTAATAGTGCGAAGAAACATTTAAAAAAAAGTCATGAAATACTGAAGAAAAATGCAAACAACCCACGTCACGTACGGGACACATCAAGTCAACCAACATTCGAAATCGTTATAGTTTTATTCAGATTTCAGCGAATATATTACAGGTGCATAAAAAGTGTCTTCGAAGGAAATTATAACTAAGAATCAAGCTTGCTACTAGCAAAAAAAAATATTAATTAAAACACATAATTATAATTCAAAAACATTTTTTTATATTTGTCACGTACAGACAAGTCGCGTCACGTACGGGACATAGTTCAACTTAAATCTATAATATATGGAAAAATCAATAGGTAAATACAGTTTTGTCTTTGGAAAGGCAATGTTTTCTGCACTCCTCAACTTTATCCACAGTTTTAATAAAATGGAAGTTGGAAATTCCAGTTATCGCTTTGGCATTGTCCCACGGCGATGCACTTTTAATCCTTTCAGAGGATGGCACATAAATCACGCGGGTTCTTGTGACTAAGTGAGAAGCTAAATCAGAAAATTCCTTGGCTCATTGGACAACAACATGTTCATTTTGGCTCATCATTTTCTCTCTTACCAGTCTTTTGATATTTCCGCCAACTCCGTCTATCACACCTTTTCCATGCGATGTAGCAAAATATTTCCAATAAAAGGGCCTTTTGTACTTTTCACTCAACATTGATGTTAGTTTAACCATTCAACGGTTCTTAAATTCCGATGAAGGGCCGTCACTCCAAATAATTTCCGCTGAAGGTAAGTCTTCATTTTCTTTATGCATCAAGTCAAACAACTTATTGATGAAAACAAACACTGTATCCTTGTCTTTCGAATTTGCATCGGAGCATATAAGATATGTTTGGCAATTGCCTTTGTAAAAACTTGCAGCAGTAAATAAAAGAACACTTGTTCGTGACCAGAGTGCGCTTTGAACTTCATTCTGGTATTCACAGCCAAAAGACATCGCAAAATCAACTTGAAGGATTCGCGCATTTTCATTGCGTTGGTCTTTTTGAAATTCACCGGCTTGAACTCGTTTTAAATTAACATGCTTCATCATAATATGGATAGAATCAATAAATTTTTCTTTAAGTTCACCTGAACTTGTTTCGTGGTTCACTAAACGTAGTTTATTTTCTGAGTTTTTTTCCCATTCTTTCCATACACAGATTGTACTTAAATCCATAGAAATTAATATTTTTTTGCCATCAGAATAAGTATCACATTTATTTTTCCAGCACTTCGAATCCAAAGAAGGATCACATAAAATCATAGTCCACCAGGTCTGCAGGTATACACAATATCCGGACGATAGTAAAATGCTTTCACATCGTCATAACGTGTATCGTCATCTGATGTGCTAATGTTTGGGCTTTCTTTTAGAGCAATGTTCATTTTACGCGCTAGTTCTGTAACAACCGCTTTTTTCTTTCTTGGTGATTGAGGCAGTGCTTTTAGAGCCTTTTGAACAGCTTTAGATAAAGTCTGTTTCGACTTGTACGGAGATTCAGTACTTACAGGAGAATCAGTAGGATTTTTAAGTTCAACCCGCTTTTTTGCCCTTTGCAATCTCTTCTTATCCCTTTCCTTAAGTAAAATTGCTTTTAACTCACCTTCAGAAAGATTTTCTGCTTTTCGTTTACGAAGCTCACGCAATCTTTTAGTCTCATTAGCGGTAAAGTTTGGATCTTTCTCTTTTTGCTTTTCTCGAAATTTTCGCATGCGGCTAGCACTGGTTGATGGTTTCTGGTCGCTCATTTTTGCGTTATTGAGATTTGCAGTACAAAAAAGGGCTTTGTTTATTACAAACGCCAGTAAAAGTTGAAGATGTCAGATAACTTATTCTTCGGCGTCACGTACAGACACTTTATTATCAGCAAGAATATATTGTAAGCAAAGCGATTTCAAACAAAATTGTTTCACCAGTTTTTAGACCGCTAAAAGTTAGCTGTTAACAGAAAAATTCAATTTGTATAGTCGACTTGTTTTACAATTATTAATAGAAAAAGGAATTGAGCGTCACGTATGGGACATCGAAACTTACCTTTCCGTTATGATTAATTTCTTATCAAAAAAACACTTAACCAAAAAAATGAGTATGCAGTTAAATACAGCGGACCATACACTATAACTAAGAACAGAAATCTAGTTTCTATCTGATAAACAATAGCGGCAGCGACCTCGCAAAAAGTTGTGTAAAGACTAATGAAAAAATCCGACTTGTTGTTACTCTCAATAAATAACGGTATTTACAAAAAATGAGACATACTCACTACAACTTTTGTAAATTATTTTAGATGAGAACATAATCTCACTATGTACTTGCAATAATATATAAAAAATGCATATTTGTAAAACAGTTCAGAGTTCCACTTTTTCATGGAATGCACCATAAGGGTGATACGGTATTTGTAAAAACTTATCGAAACAACAAGCAACACTGGTCATCAGGTCAAGTGATAGAAAGAGTCGGAAAAGTTGTTTACAACATTTTACTCCAAACACCTCGACGAAAGGAGTTGATCCGTTCGCACGTAAACCAACTTCGAAAACGATCCACTGAAGTTCGCGAAGACGCTGATCCTATAATCAACGTTGATTCGGCTTAACAACAACATACCGCACCACCGGAATGAAAGTGACCAACGTCCAGAACTTCGTAGATCTACCAGAATGCGAAGGCGACCACAACGGTTTCTCTAACAGAGGGGATGTTGGGTATTGACACAGAACTCGCACTGTGGCAACTCCGTCACTGTAGCGAGAAATCTAACTACACACATATGAACAATATAAACGAGGGACACTCCAGCTGCCGGCTGAAGAACACGCGCGAAATATTAAATATTCGTAACTAAATTGTAATACTGTTTATACCAAATAAAATGTTATATTTGTTATTTGTCATCGATAATATATGTGAAGTCTTGCGACATAAGTCATAAGACCCAACAGATTCTTTTTATTTATGTCAAGCTTATACGAAAATTCCTAAACACTTAATTCGTGATAATGCAAGCATAATTATTAGGGTTGGTCGACTAATATGGAAGAAAGTTAACCGATATCGCGCCATCGATTTTTCGATAGGTTTTCGGCTCAGGAAAAAAAAGTTCCACTACGCATACCCAAAAAAACTATTTTCGAGCCTGCAAAATTTAATTTTTTTGACTTTTCGAGTTTGATTTTAAGGATTTTTTCATGACCTACTAAAAAAATTTTCATTTGATTTAAAAATTTTCATGTATACCCTGTCCGACCCAAAAATGTCCGCTAAAAACGTTGGCGATAACAGTTTTTTGAAAAAAAAATTTTTTTTTGGGTTTTAGGGAGTGTTTTGGTAAAAAAATTGCCGCTTTCCCCATTTTTTTTAAGGGGGTTTTCAGCATACATGCAAAAATGTTTTCGATGAAAACGAATTTGTCTCATATTTCCTGTCACACTTAAAATTATGCGCTAAAAATATTGGCGATAACGGTTTTTTTTTTAAAATAATTTTATTTTCGGATTTTGGGACTTGTTTTGGTCGAAAAATCGACTTTTCCAAAACCCGAAAATAAAATTTTTTTTCTAAAAACTGTTATCACCAACGTTTTTACAGGAAATATGAGACAAATTCGTTTTCATTCAAAGCATTTTTGCATGTATGCTGAAAAAACCCTTAAAAAAATGGCGAAAGGGTAAATTTTTTGACCAAAACACTCCTCAAAACCTAAAAAATGTTTATTTTTTTTTCAAAAAAGTGTTATCGCCAACGTTTTTAGCGGACATTTTTGGGTCGGACAGGGTATACATGAAAATTTTAAAATCAAAAGAAAATTTTTTTAGTAGGTCATGAAAAACACCTTAAAAATCAAAGTCGAAAAAAGCCAAAAAAAATAAAATTTTGCAGGCCCGAAAATTATTTTTTTGGGCATGCGTAGTGGAACTTTTTTTTC
Source organism: Merzomyia westermanni (assembly GCA_949987695.1). NCBI lineage: Eukaryota > Metazoa > Arthropoda > Insecta > Diptera > Tephritidae > Merzomyia > Merzomyia westermanni. The sequence continues at coordinate 122,380,027 of OX465290.1, forward strand.
CTGAGCCCAAAACCTATCGAAAAATCGATGGCGCGATATCGGTTAATAAATCCACCCACTCTAATGATTATTGTGTTCAAAATGAAATGAATCTTAAACATATCTAAAATGATCATATTATTGGAGATATGTTATTCAAAACATTTTTAAAAATTTGTGATGAGTCTTGGAGAAAAAAATACGGCTTTGTGGTTATAAGTAAAGATAATCCTATTAATAAAGGTCGATATCGAAAGGGTTTTGATAATTTTATCCAATTATAAAACATCTGTAAATTCGAGCGTGGTGCTAACTGGGAGCGGCGGTGGCTCAAAAGCACGGCGGTCGAATTTGTGCTCGAAATAGAAAATAAACAAGAAACGAGAATTCTCGTTATAAAAAGGTGGCCGTGTATTTATATAAAATATAATTATGAACAATTAGTTTACCTTGGTGCGGGCGAAAAATCCTGGGCTGGCCGTGATGTGGTCGTGTCGACTGTCTCTGGAAAAGTAGACGGTTTTGCAAACGAGGACAACCGTTGAACCTGAAAATTATCCTCCGGTTTTAAGGGGAGGTGAACCCACACATGCACACCCCCATGCATGTATATGTGTGCTGACAAAACACGAATATGCATGCATGCCCACACAGGTGGGTGGGCTGGTGTGAGTGATTGGAAGGGCGCTAAAGATACATTAGGGTGGCACATTTTTTAAGACTTTAGGCATCTCGCCTAAACATGCCGGCCCCCTTGCGATCCGCAACATCTTACCCCGCCACAGGATTTCCCACCACGCATCCTCTTAAGCTTAGGACTTAAACTAGGATGGTAAGTGCTGGCTGGCGCTGTCACAGCCGTATACCTCCGAACTGCCTCCCGACGTTTGAGGTTTGGTCTCTGGTGGCTCTATCGTTTCGTATCTAGAGCTAAGAGATAGGAGGAAGAGACTTTAAAAAAATAAGAACGCTGTATATTTCTTGCCAGGAAATTATATATATTATTTATTTTTTCTGTAACGAGAAAAGCTGGACGTCTGTGGTAGCTGGCGCGGCTGAAGTGCCAGTCTACCGTCGAAGTGCGCGTTGATGCGTAGCTGGCGCGGCTGGGAGGCAAGTCTACGCTCGTCCGTAGGTGTGCGGCGATTGTCGCTGGCGCGGCAGAGTGGCCAGTCGACGTTTGCTGCTATTTCAGTGGGCGCGCGATGTAGCGTTCGCAGTTGCGCCGCTCGTGGGATAGCAGGGGTCGGAACGGCAGTGGGTCCGATACTCCCTGCGCCGGTCGGAGCGGCCGTGGTTCCGGTCCCGGCTCGGCGATTTCGTTGTACTCTGACGTCCAAGCGGTCTCCGACGCAGAGAAAAGAAACAAAAAAAAAATCCCCTTGAATATTTGTATGGACGCCCGTATGCGTGGGTGGCGAGCGACCATTAATGTGGCATTATTCTAGTGAAATTTTATAATTACAATGCATATTATTCGTACAGGGGAACTGGTTATTTTTTCCCACACGGCACGGTAGCGACAAGTTGATTACGTTGATCGCCTTGTATTTCGATTCGCCACTGGCCCTCATGCAGAGATTTATTCTTACTTGCATGGTCGCCGTCATAAGGGGCGTTAGTGCCGTGCACACAGCGACATTTTCGCTTTTTTCGGTACTTGGTTTCGGTACCGAACTGGGTAAAGAGTGTGAGTGTGGTGACTGTTAGGGTTTATTTTTTGTTGTTTTGTGGGCAAAACAGTCCTGCCCCTCCGAAAACAAAAACAACAAACCCTGAGAAAAATTAATAACAACAAAAAAATTTTTCTTACTTTGAAAACTAACCAAACCTTTTGTTTGAAAATTTGTTATTTATAATTTATTTCGTATTTTAATATAAGCGTCATCTTCGCTGATCGGGTACGAACGTAGATTTCGTTACCCTATTGAACCCGCAGTGAATGGTAGCGATTTTGGCAGATCGGGATTTCGGTACCCGCTGACTAAAATATCGCATCACTAGCGTGGTGGTAAAATTGTGCATATATATATGTACATATAAATGAGAACTCATATGGCGTGATGGTTGCATTTTTTGCACACATCTATATGTGTGTACTCACGATTTGCAAAATCGTGAAAAAGAAACAAAGAAAATTCATTGAATTGGAACAATTCATGATTTTCTTGTTTCTGGCACGCGTGGGTCAGCAGCAGAGGTAAGTAAAAATGTAAATTTTAATTTTAAACTGTATTTGACTAATTTTCTTTTCTTTTCAGATGGACATGAAGGTAAATGGAGCTGTAACATCACATTGGAGGATCGCCTGGCCGGCGCATGGAAACATGTTGGGGAAGGTAAGTATTTATTAGCGCTGCCCGAAATTCTGTATCAATTCGGTAGCAGCGCAGATTAATTAGGAACCATAAAAATGTGTGAACATATATGTACATATAGTTTGTATGCAAATATTAATCGTTTTCTTTCTTTTCAGGTAATCAATAGCCACACATTTAGTAACACCAAATATAAGTCCTAGTGTCGATTTAAAAGTATTATTGAATCTGAAAAACTATGTAGAGGCTTACAAGACTTGTGAACGGATAAATGCACGTTCAGGTTGGTTGGAATTCGGTGAGCAAGCGATTGCCGATTTAGAACCAGATATTGCCCTGCGGGCCTCTCGCCACATTGGTGACGCTGCTATGGTCGCTGCGCTGGAGAATATGCGTTACATTGAGGATGTACCCATGCTGACCGGTTTTTGTTGCCTCTTATTGGGGAAGTATGAAGAAGCAAAGGATTATTTCTTACGTGGCGTATACACCAAAGAAGCGCTTGAGATTTGTCGTGATTTATTGCAGTGGGAGCAAGCATTGTTGCTGATGCACTTTATCATTACGAAAAGGGATACAAGGAAGATTTGATTAATGACAATGATGGAGAATTAATAAACGCTTCGCCAGAGTATGAAGAGCATGTGCGTCAATGTAAAATGGGCATTGCTCGAACATCTATAAGAGCTGGAGATTTCCGACGTGGCATTCAATATGCCGTCGAATTAAATGACAAACAATTGCTCTATGACTGCGCTGAGTTGCTGGCCACCGTTGGACACTACACCGAAGCTGCTGGTCTATCTGAGCGTGGCGATTATTATGATGAAGCATGCAACCATTATATCAATTTAAAAATGTGGAATAAAGCAAATCAAATATTACCCCAAGTACAAAGCACAAAATTGCATGCCGCTTATGCCAAGGCCAAAGAAACTGATGGACAATTTGAAGAGGCCATCAATAGTTATCGCATTGCAGGTGATCTTGATGCTTGCGTACGCATATATTTAGATCATTTGTGTGATCCACATGCTGCCTCCGAAATTGTATTAGAATCACGTTCAATGGAAGCGGCAAAAATGTTAGCAAAATTCTATCAGAAAATTGGTGATGTTGAGCAGGCTTTACAATTCTTAGTTATTTGTGGTTGTGTGGAGGAAGCATTTGCGCTTGCTCAACGACATAATAAACTCAAGCAACATGGCGAATTGTTACAGCGTTACGAAAATGCTAAATCAAGTGATTATCTCGCTTTGGCGCATTACTTCGAAACCGAAAAGTATACTCTACTTGCAGGCAAATATTTTTTGGCGCGCGAATTTAGTAAAGCACTGCGTTTTCTACTAAAAGCATCAGCATTTAGCAATGAGGAATCGCAAGCACTTTCACTGGCTATTGATTGTGTAGCCACATCAAATAATGAACAATAGGCCGAAAGATCCACGCTACCTTTTCCGTTTATATATGGCACGTAAACATTATAAAGATGCTGCTAAAACAGCGGTTGTAGTAGCAAATCAGGAACAACTGTCTGGTAATTATAAGATAGCACGCGATATGCTATTCTCAATGTATCAAGAACTACGACGCAATAATTTGGCAGTGTCAGCCGATATGCGGCACAATTTGATATTACTACTAAACATCCTAATGTCTGTCCTACTTTCAGGTCCGTTAACAATTGCGATATATAGTGCGAGGAAGGCGGCAAGACATCCACGCGCCAATGGACAGGTGGGTTAGACGGTATAGGCGATGTGCACCGTAGAAAGAGGGTAAGTCAGTTACGTTATTTAATTTTTCTCAGGGATATTACATGGATATATATATATGGGCACCCAACAAGCATTTTCCTAAATGTTTTTAAAGTAAATTGGCTACAATAAGCGAAATGTAAGCCTTTTCATTTTTAAATTATTTAAAAATTTAAAGTAAAGCTTTTATGAACTCCAAGAAAAAACGTTTAATACTTTTTATTGTTAGCTTAAAGTGAAATGCAAATGTTTACAAAAATTCAAAAAAAATATTTGTAAATTTTTTTTTTGCAACTTAAAACATTTCGAATTCCTTTCAAAAAAAGATTTTTCATGAGAATGATGGCGAGAAAACATTGGTCGTGGTTGCATCTTAACCACTTCCGAAAACTGGTCACAGTTGTAAGTTGCAGGAGTCAATGTATGACTAGAACTTAGTTATTTATTTTTTTGCAATAGCTAAATAATATAAAAAATATGGTTTGAATAAAGTTAAAAAAAAAACTTTAAGAAAGCTTTCTTTAAAATCTTTTTTTGTAGGTTTGAATTAATAAGCCTTTTAATGACGTGTCGTTTTAATTAAACAACGTTTATTTTTAAACGTTTTATAAACAAAAAATCTGAATTTTGTTAGGTTAATACTTATTTCCGAAAGCCTTTTTAAAGATTTCTTTTACGTTTACTTTGCTTGTTGGAATGAGCCAAAAAAATATTTTTTTCTTTCATATGTACATTTGAAAAAATGAACATATATGTATGTATATGTATACGAGGGTGGGACCATCTGCTACCAACTTGTCGTGGCAGATGGATAGCTTTTCAGTGGCAGATTGGTCCGCCTTTCTACGTTAGGTTTTCTTTGGCCTCGATATCGAGTGCAATCGGGTTTTCTGGTGTCCTCGTTAAGGGTAGCGAGTGAAGGGTGGACCATTTTGGGATAGGGGCGGTTAAAACGGCAGGGAGGTGATGGAAGGGGATGGTTAAGATGAGGCTCCGGGCCTCTCGCCAGCCATTCCCTCCATAGGGAGCAGAATCAGCTTGACCAACGGTCTTCTGATCTGCCCCTTCTCGGTCATGAGGTCCACTACACGCACTCGGTTATCTTCGCCGGGGTGTACGTGGGTAACTCGGCCGAGCTTCCATTCATTGGGAGACAGGTTGTCTTCTTTGATGACAACGAGATCCCCCACCTTAATATTTTGTTTCGGATGCTTCCACTTCACTCCTTTTTGAAGTTCGGATAAGTATTCCACTTTCCATCGCCTGCAGAAGGTTTGATGAAGAGCCTTGAGCTTCTGCCACCTATTAATAATGGAGGCAGGGCTCTCATTCACCTCGGGTTCTGGCGGAGCCAGGAGATGACTTCCAGTCAGGAAGTGCCCAGGGGTCAAGGGTTCCTGGTCCGCGGGCTCATTTTAGGCTGGACTAAGTGGCCGCGAGTTGAGGCATGCCTCAATCCGGCACAATAGCGTATGGAATTCCTCATGCGTGAATTTATGAGGCGAGGCTAACTTCTTGAAGTGGCTTTTGAAGCTCTTCACGCCCGCCTCCCAGAGTCCCCCCATATGTGGAGCCCCGGCCGGAATGAAATGCCATGTCATGGCTTGATGGCTATACTTGGAGATAGTCTTCTCTCGGGCTTCCGAGATAAATGCTTTAAATTCAGATCTCAAAGATCGTGAAGCGCCGACAAAGTTGGTACCATTGTCGGAGTAAATGTTTCTCGGACATCCTCGTCTAGCGATAAAACGTGAAAACGCTGCTAGAAAGGATGGGGTGCTAAGATCACTGGTCGCTTCCAGATGGATCGCTTTAGTCGTGAAACAAACAAAGAGGCAAACGTAGCCCTTTGATAATCGACATCCTCTACCGCGGTAACTTTTAATGTCGAAAGGCCCGGCAAAGTCCACCCCGGTATTGGTAAACGCGCGGGTGAACGTAGTGCGTTCGCAAGGAAGGGTACCCATAAGTTGGGTTTGCGCTCTTTTTTTATAAATGGTGCAGACCTTACAGTTATGGATGGTGACCCTAATCATGTTCTTGACATTCGGAATCCAATATTGGGTGCGGATGAGACGGAGCATCAGTTGGTTTTCCCCATGGAGAGAGATTTGATGTATCATTTGTACTGTCAAGCGCGTCAACCTACAATTGTACGGCAGTATGATTGGGTGGCGCTCGTTATAAGCGAGGTCTTGAGACGCTCCAAGACGACCACCCGCCCTAATAATATCATCTTTGTCGATGAATGGGTTGAGTGGCAATATCTCGCTTTTCCTATCGATTACCTGTCCCTTCTTCAAGTTTACATATTCCTCCTTATAATGTTGCTTCTGATAGAGTTTAATCAAGAGTTGCGTCGTGGTCTTGATCTCACCGGATGAGATTAGGCACGATTTTTCCTGAAAGGAAGCTTTTGTCTTGGGATGAGTTCTTCGAAAGAATCTCATAATAAATGATAGTACCCTCAAAGCCCTCGGTAAATTCGAAAACCGGTCAAGAATCTCGATCTCTTTTTGCGTTGATATTGCGTAGGCCTGCGCTCTCTTTTCCTCCGCTGATGTACTATACTCCTTTTCTTGTACTGTCCATTGGGAATTGTCTTCTTGTAGCCAAGAAGGTCCCTGCCACCACAAAGAATTGTTGACCAAATCCGATGCCGGTAGTCCTCTGCTTCCTAAGTCTGCTGGATTCGTTTCCGAATTGACATGAAGCCAGTTCTTGCTGCCGACTAAGTCGATAATTTTTGTAATCCTGTGTGCGACGAATGTTGACCAGGAACAGGGTGGTTTCCTTATCCATGCCAAAACGATGGTGGAATCCGTCCATAGATACTGTTTCACTGGTCCAAGTTTGATGATTCGGAATATTGATTCCATAATTTCCACTAACAGTACTGCTCCGCAAAGTTCCAAACGCGGAAGTGAGATGGTCTTCACTGGTGCTACTCTGGTTTTGGCAAGGAGTAGATTCACGAAGATATCAGCATTCCTTTTGACTCGCATGTAGACAGCTGCAGCGTATGCCTTTTCCGAAGCATCGCAGAATCCATGTATTTCGACATCATCTTCTGGTGAAAAGTTTACCCATCGTGGTATCTTTATGTTGTCGATTTCGTGGTATTGATGTCTGAAGTTTTGCCATCGTTCCAACGTATTGGACGAAACTGGTTCATCCCAATCGGTGCCCTCTAACCAGATGTTCTGCATCAAAATTTTTGCCACAATGACCATTGGTGCAAGCCATCCTAAAGGGTCGAAGAGTCTGGCGATGGCGGATAGAATCGCTCGCTTTGTTAATATCCAACCGAACACCGTTTCTTGGGCGAGAAGTGTACTAAGTACATTCTTTTTCAGCCCACTCAATATAATTTGCGGATATACGTCTCCGCCAAGTATAATATCAACTTCCTCGTTGATGTAGAATCGCTTATCTGCCAAGACTAAGTCTGGGAGAGCCTGCATAGTCGTAGCATCGATATGGCAGGATGGCAGACTCCCAGTTAATTTGGCTAGAATTAGAACAGATGTTGTTAAGCTGAAGCAAGGGTCCACTGGTGAACGGAGTTCAATATTGGATGCCTCCTTGACTTGAGCTGAGACGGCATTAGTGATGCCCGAAACTTGAGCATGCATCCTTTTTGCCGGTAAATTGATTCTGCGTTTGAGTCGTTCTGTCATAAACGAGCACTCTGAACCAGAATCAATCAGTGCTCTTGCTGGGAAGTCTGTACCATTATGGTGAATGTTTACTCGAGCTGTCCCTAGCAGCACACCTGCGCTTGACTGCACATGGCAGGATTTAACGTTTCTGTTTATGGCCGAAACAGATTTTTCAGCTTCCCGCCTCTCTTTTGCCTGTTTTGAAGTTGAGGCAGCATTATCAGCATGATACTGATTAGGGCTGGTGGTTGCCTGCGTCTGAAGAGACTCCGCATGCAGGAGCGTATTATGTCGAGAGTGGCACTTGTTGCAGTCATAAGAACTGGTGCACTTCGACACAGTATGTCCTGGGCATAGGCAATTCAAACAGCCCTTGGTGGATTTGACAAAGTTAATTCTCTCCACCGGAGTTAATTTGAGAAAACGGGGACAGTTTCGTAATCTGTGGGAATTCGATTTGCACTTTGTGCACAGTAGTTTAGTCACGTTTGCTTGGTATGTACCAAGTCTTTTTGCAGGGGTTTCGTTGGCAATCCGCGTACTTTGCGGCTTTTGCACTTTCGAAGAACTCCCTATGAACCCAGACACTGTTTCGAGTGTCTGGAAGCGGTTGGACAAAAATTTGTCCATATCCTCCCACTTGGATATTTCCACTTTGTGGTCTATGCTTTGCTCCCATAGACCAAGCGTACTCTCCGGCAATTTCGTCGAACACAAATATGTTATAATTGCATCCCAGTTCGAAGTGTCAATTTTATGACTTCGCAGGGACGAAAGGAAATTATTTATTTCGCGCTGAAGTGTTTTAATCGCGCTACCACATTCACTCTCTACCTTTTTCAAGTTGAATAAAATTTGGAGTTGCGAGTTTACTAGGATACGTTTGTTTTCGTATCTCTCGCATAAATTTCTCCAGGCCGTATCAAATCCCTCATTCGTGAGCGGACATTTTTTCACAATATCTTTTGCCTCACCTTGTGTCTTATTGTTCAGATGGAACAATTTCTCCACTGGTGTTAGGCGTTTATTTAAGATATATATGGCCGTGAAAATGTCACGAAATGTTGGCCATGACAGATAATCGCCCTTGAAAACTTCAGTATCACATGGAGGCAGGCGGATACTGTGTTCAAATTCGGGCTTTTCCTCAGATTTATTTTCTGGTTTGTTGTATGTCGCTTGGCGTGTAGCTATATCTGACATGCAGCGTAAATATACTGCATATGATCTCTTATATTTCTGTTTGACAGAAACTATACCAGTGGCCTCTAACTTATCTGAATTAAGTAAGTCGTCATAAGCCGTTCTGGTTTTCCTCCACATCGCTTTCAAGTCCTCTTGTTGAAGCCCAAGAGTGTACTTGCTGTGGACTGAATCCTCTAATTCATTGTAGTCTGATTCGAATTCAAAAATCGAATCAGCCAGCTTAATGAAACTTTCCATATTTTGGACTTAGAGGATCTGTAGAATCAAAACAAAGCCGAAAAAATAAAGCTGAAGATACGATGAAATGCTCAACCGTACAAGAAAGATGCTGAATAGAAAAGGTAAAGGCAGTATTTTACCCAGGAAAATCAAACCAACCTCAATAAAATTGTAATAAACTCAATTAATGTATAATTTAATTCAATTATTTTTATTTATTGTTAATTTTTGAATTATATTGCAGACTTGGCCGATTTGTTTGACGAATATTTGTTTGCTACAAACGCAAAAAATGTAAACAAAATCTTTGTGACTTACTCGCCAACCACACGTATAAGGGGAATATGTATATATGTGTGTATGTGTTGCCGCAATAAAGAAATACACAACAAACACAGATAAAGTGCGCGGTGTATCAAACGAGCGAAAGTGAATATTAAATGAAGAAATGTGAAAACAAAGAAAAGTGCTATAAAAATAGTGAATTTTATAAGAAAATAATAAAACTAGCCTTCGATTAAAATTCTGTTCTGTTTATTACGAAAAAACCAAGTGGAAAAAACAAAAACAAACTGAAGATCGAAAGGCTAAGTGAACTAATTGTGAAAATGAGGTTATGTTACCTCTTGCTTTGCGCTGTGTCCAAAAAACCTTACCACTGGTGGGGGGATAATCCGGATAGTCACAAGGATTCTTAAGCGTTCAATTTAATTTAAAATTTAAAGAAAAATAAAGCACTTAACTGAACAAAAAAAATCACTATTGTTAAATATTCACTAATCGCACTTACGTTTGATTACACTCGCGGGCGGCACTTTTATACAATTTTATGCAACACAAAAAAAAACTAAGTGGCAAGAAATATACAACTTACGTGCTTTGATGTGGTGATTGGCCGAATTTGTTGCATATAGTTTGTGCTGTTGGTTGTGGTATGTGGCAGAGTGTATGGCAGAGTTGTTTGTTGTGTGTAATTGCGGCAGAGTGTATGGCAGAGTTGTTTGTTGTTTGTAATTGCGGCAGTGCGTGAACAATATTGAGTTTCTTCTACTTTTATTGTGTGGCAGCTTCTGGTGGTTTGATCCAAATTAGATTCTTTGAGATTCTTTCTCCAATTTTTGTTGTTGTGGACTGTATGCAGGTTCCTCTAGACGGGTCGAAGGACCATGTAAATTCGAGCTTGGTGCTAACTGGGAGCGGCGGTGACTCAAAAGCACGGCGGTCGAATTTGTGCTCGAAATAGAAAATAAACAAGAAACGAGAATTCTCGTTATAAAAAGGTGGCCGTGTATTTATATAAAATATAATTATGAACAATTAGTTTACCTTGGGGCGGGCGAAAAATCCTGGGCTGGCCGTGATGTGGTCGTGTCGACTGTCTCTGGAAAAGTAGACGGTTTTGCAAACGAGGACAACCGTTGAACCTGAAAATTATCCTCCGGTTTTAAGGGGAGGTGAACCCACACATGCACACCCCCATGCATGTATATGTGTGCTGACAAAACACGAATATGCATGCATGCCCACACAGGTGGGTGGGCTGGTGTGAGTGATTGGAAGGGCGCTAAAGTTATATTAGGGTGGCACATTTTTTAAGACTTTAGGCATCTCGCCTAAACAACATCTATAAAATACATATACCAGATCAGATTCTTATCAGATATACAGTTGATAGGTAGCAGATTTTTTAAACACTCGTTAAAAACCATGTCAAATAATCATTTGACTGTATTAGCAAATCTTGCTAAAACCAGGAAAGTGTTAAAAGAAAAAATTAAAAGAATGAAATTTGGAGAATTGGATAGAATCAACTTGTTGGAGGATAAATTTAAAACCATTTCAAAACCATTAAATGAATTAGTTGTTAATTTCAAAAACCCTAATAGAAATAATGTTATTAATTATAATGGTGATGATGAAATTTGGCAGGCGGACAGTGTAAAGGAAAGTAAAGACATTGAAGTTGATACATTGCCAACAGTGAATACTAATGACATTGATAATAAAATAAACATTTATTCGAATGACTCAGATTTAGAATAGCCTACAGATTGTTCTCGGAAACAAAATGTTAAGAAGCAAGCTATGAAGAAATCTAAAAAACAGAAGCGAGAGCCTATTGATATCATTAATGAGCAATGTTTTGTAAAAAAACCAAAATCAGATAATTTTGTTAGCTTTAGGCAAAAAATTAATTTTATGAATGACCCCGAAGGGCCAGCATCGTATATTCCAAGTAAACCTCATGATGATGAATTACTAAAAAGAGCTACACAAAGCAATATAATGAAAACTAAATCAAATATTGATAATAAACCTGAAAATCGAAAATATATTGATATCATTAATGAACAATGTTTTGATAAAAACCAAAATTTAGATAATGTTATTAACGTTAGACAAAAAAATTAATTATGTGAACAATTACTAAACAAGGCTGTAAAAAACTAAAACCAAGCCGAAACGGATAATGATAATACTCCTCTAACTGAACATGATATTTTAAAAAGAATCGAAGAAGATGCTGACCTGTGGGAAAGACATAAACATGTGAAACGTCAATGTAAAAATCAACTAAATGAATACTATAAACGAGTTAAGCTTACTCACCCCCATTCCCTATTACAAAATATAATATTGCTTAAAGATCTTAAAATGCATGATACATTGTATGGCCCGAATAGAGATTCAAATGGTCGATGGCGATTTGGACACAAACCATGAAAAATTACATCCAAAGATGTTATACAGATTGGTAGGGAGAAATGGAAAATGACACCAGGTCTATTTGAGTTAATATTTCATAAAAAACCACAACATTATAAGTAGTGTGATTTGAAGACTTATCGACAGATTTTATTAGATACAAGTGCTCACAAACGTAATCATTTAAATATCTAGAGGTAGAGGTTTATTGAAATCAATCAATTGCCGCAAAAATATTTATCAATATTGCGATAACCCTAATGAGTTGGTGGATAGATTGAGGTTACTTATATCTTAACAAGTGCTCACAAACGTAGTTATAACCCAGATAGTCAAGTTAAGGGAAAAAAATCATTTAAATATCTATATACTCGTATTATCGGGAAATTTTTCAATTATATTCTACACTCGTTCATAAGAGGTAGAGCTTTATTGAAATCAATCAATTGCCGCAAAAATATTTATCAATATTGCGATAGCCCTAATGAGTTGGTGGATAGATTGAGGTTGCTTATATCTTAACAAGTGCCGGCCATAACAACCATCAAAACGAGATTATATCAATTATTGAAGAGTTGCGAGAAGCAAATATTATTAAATAATATGAGTATAAATAAATTTGGGCATTTCTCATTTAATCATAGTAAGAGAAAACAATTCTAGACCGAAACAAAAATCTTAATTTAAACAAGAAAAGAATAATTAATCTAGCTGCTCCTCTAGAAGACGATGATGTCATTTCGAAAGTATACCTTTTAGAAATGTTAAATAAAAAGAAAATCAAATTAGAACATCAAATTAAAGAAATAAATGTAATCCTGAATAGTAGTATTAAGAATGATGTATCAATTTTTGAGGATCTAATAGACCAACTAATAAAAGGTGCATGTGGGGAAGAATTACACAATATAAAGAACTATTTATCAAGTTTTGAGGATTATTTGATGCGTTTCATTGTGTTGAAACAACCTCCTACTGAAAAAGACGTTGAAGTGCTAAAAATAAAGTTCCCTACTATAAAAGGATTAACAAAATAAATAACAAAAGAGCTATTGTAGAAGAATTACATAAACAAGCAAGAAAAAGTTTTAAAGGAAGGCGTGTTATTATTAAAGGAATCGATGATTTGTGGCAAGCTGACTTGGTGGTAATGACTCAGTATTCAAAAAGTAATAACCAGTATCTTTGAACTGTAAAAAATTTAGTCAATGATTACAATAATAGCATTCACAGGAATGAGTCCAATTGGACACCGTATACAACAATTTAAGACTTGAAGACTATCAAGGTAATGCTATTAAGGGGGGATTCTACGAATATGAACTAATGAAAACTAAACTCCCTCATGTATATTTAGTTGAAAAAGTTTTGAGACGTCGAAACAATAGAGTTTATGTTAAATGGTTATGATTCTCTTCTGAATACAATTCCTGGGTGAATGTTAATGACTTAAGTTAAAAAAATTAAAATAAATAAATATGTGTATTACAAATAAAAAAAGTGTTTTAAAAATTATTTCAGTTAAGTATCTAATGATAACCTACCAACATGTCAATAACATTAACAATAAATGGTAATTCATCTGTAATAGTTTGCAAATTATTTCCCTCCTATAGAACTCAAGCAAGATTATGTTTGCGGGCTAATTAGTTTTGACTCGTACCATACAATTCCAAATGTGGACAAACAAAACAATTTGTTTCACATTGGATCGGATGTTTTTGAGATACCTGTTGGAACATATGAACTGGATGTTATAGTTGAGAAAATTACTAACATATATGAACCTTTGAATCGAGGGTTTATTGATATAAAAGCTAATCCTAATACATTTCGAACTGAAATTATTAGCTTTAAGGAAGAAGTAAATTTTGATAAAGAATGCTCAATTGGTCCATTACTAGGTTTCAATAAAAGAGTATTGGAACCAGGGATTGTTTATTACTCTGACAATCCAGTGGATATAACAAAAATAGACACTAGACACAATATCTATTGAATGTAATATCATCAACGGCTCATTTATAAACGAAATATATATGCATACAATACATCAGTTTTCTCTTGGAGGTAGCCCAGAATATAAAATCTCAGAAATACCTGTTAATGTTATATATTTACCGGTAAATACACGTGAAATAAGCACTCTAGTTCTTATAGTTGTTGATCAAACTGGAAGTCTGATTAATTTTCGTAGAGAGAACATATCAATTTAAAACCTATCTAAAAAAAATTATAGTTTTTAATAAAAAGCAACTACATACAGATTTTGTGAATAGTTTTCAACCTACCTCAAAAGTATTGGTTACAAAACCAAAAAATCTACGCTCCAAAGAGATAACATCTCTTGTTCAAAATAAAAATGATTTAACCCCATCGAATAAAGAGTTCCTAATAGTCTAGGATTTATTTTAATTTAAAAAATGAGTGATATAATAAACGTTTTGTACAAACCCATTTTTGATAATAGCATAATAAAAAAAGATTATCACAACTACGTACCATATCGTTTCAAAACAATGTTGAAATTCGGATCCCCATACAAAATCAAGACCTATATGTGCTACCAAGTGAGAGTATTTTATACATTGAGGGGTTCATATCAAATAGCGATTCAATAATTTCAAAAACTCTGAAGCTGTTAAATAATTGTATGGCCTATTTATTAGAGGAGATACGGATATGAATTAAATGGAATAGAAATTGATCGAACTAGAAAGTTGGGTATTGCAACAGAAATAAAAAATTATGTATCACTTAACGAATTTGAGAGTATAAATCTAAAAAATGCAGGGTGGTGCTCTTTTGAAAATATTAACCTAAGGACTGGACATTTTAATTTTTGTGTACCGTTGAAAACCCTGCTTGGATGTACCGAAGATTTTGATAAAACTATTGTTAATTGTAAACATGAATTAATCTTAATACGGGCTAAAGAAGAGACTTTTAAATATTACATGGAAAGTGCCACATATTCAACTTTCAGACTCGTATCGGTTAACCATGTTGAGAACAATTAAATGTAAACAACCGCTAAACATTTCGTTTAAAAGTTGGGATGTTTACCATAACCCCTCTCTACAGGAAACACGGATATCTTATGGAGTGTCAAACTGGTTGGTGAAAATGAAAGACATCGCTATATTCTTTTAGGATTTCAAAATGAAAAGAAATTTAAATATTTTGACTTATTAGATGTCAAAGTTCACCTTAACTCCACTACATATCCATATGATCTTAATATTAAATTTGAACGAAAGCGATATGCTCTATTATATGACACGTATTTGAAATTTTAACAAAGTTATTATGGACGCACTTCTTCTTCTTTAAGCCGCCCGGGCGATTTTGACCGTCCAACATAGCTCGCCAGTCGTTTCTTCGTTGCGCCAACTGGCGCCAAATGGAAACACAGCGGGATCGCAAATCGGTCGCACTACGTGGCCTAGCCAGCGAAGCCGCTGTGTTTTAATTCGCTGAACTATGTCGGCGTCTGCGAAAATTTCATACAGCTCATCATTAAATCTTCTTCGGTACTCGCCGTCGCCAACGGGTAGAGGTCCACAAATCTTTCGAAGAACCTTTCTCTCGAATACTCCCAGAGCCGCCTCATCAGATGTTGTTAGTGTCCACGCTTCTGCACCATATAGCAGGACGGGTGCGATGAGTGACTTGTAGAGTGTTATTTTAGTTCGTCGAGAGAGGACTTTACTTTTCAATTGCCTACTCAGTCCGAAGTAGCATTTGTTTGCAAGAGTAATTTTTCGTCGGATTTGTAGGCTAACATTATTGTTGGTGTTGATGCTGGTTCCCAGGTAAACGAAGTTCTTTACTATTTCGAAATTATTGCTGCCAACAGTGGCTTGGTTGCCAAGGTACTTCGTTTTGCCCTCATTCGCCACCAATCCCATTTCCCCCGCTTCTTTTTCTAATTTGGAGTAAACAGAAGTTACGGCGCGGTTGTTAAGGCCAATTATATCAATATCGTCAGCATATCCCAACAGTTGCACGTTTTTATAAAATATTGTTCCAGCGCGGTTAAGTTCTGCAGCTTGTATTATTTTCTCCAGCATTAAATTAAAGAAATCGCACGACAGGGGTTCACCCTGTCTGAAACCTCGTTTAGTTTTGAACGGCTCGGAGAGGTGCTTCCCAATTCTGACCGAGCTTGCGATGTTGCTCAAGGTCATTTTGCATAGCCGTATAAGTTTTGCGGGGAAACCAAATTCAGACATAGCGGCATATAGGCAGCTCCTTTTCGTGCTATCGAAAGCGGCTTTAAAATCAACAAAGAGATGATGTGTGTCGATTCTTTTCTCACGGGTTTTTTCCAAGATTTGGCGTATTGTAAAAATCTGGTCGATGGTAGATTTACCAGGTCTGAAGCCACACTGATAAGGTCCAATAAGTCTGTTCACATCAGACTTCACTTTTTCGCACAATACGCTTGTGGATTGGGCAGAGAGCACTTAGATTCCAATCTTCAGGTATGCAATCATCCAACCATATTCTGCATAGAAGCTGATGCATGCGCCTTACCAGCTCCTCGCCTCCGTGTTTGAATAGCTCAGCAGGCAAACCATCAGCGCCAGCTGCTTTGCTGTTTTTCAATGGACGCTCCAATAATTGTTTTAGATGTGACACATCAAAATTAATCTATAAAAGGCGGCCCCATCGATATTCGGATTGAGATAAAATTTCACAAGTCCGTCTCTGCTAACACCGCTGCTTATTGTATTCTTATCCATGATAAAATGTATAAATATATTTCATTTACAAATTTTGTTAAAAAAATTATTTAAAAACAAGCGGGAATTTTTTGAAACCACATAAATAGATTACAGATTCTTAACCGCACCATTTGCTATCACACAAAAAATTTACCAAATGCTTTATTTTTCTACTATAAAAGGTCAGCTCAGCTCTACTTTAAGTCATTCAAACTACTATGATTGACATAAAAAAATTGAAAACTGTTACAATACAAGCCCGAGTCCACAGGGACGGGTTTGGTAACGGTTTTTCCAGGTGGCGTCCTATCCTGGAGGATAGCCATCAGCGACAAGCCCTGCTTGGGGAAATACGACGGGATGTCATATCATATTTTAAACTGCAACCAGACTTTCTTGATTTAGATATGTGGTTGGAGTACAAAATCCCTGACCTGAACGATTTAGAGGCAGGCAATATGGAAGTATTGCTTGAGCTCACACACAGAGATTCGCGGGTTTTATGGCCTGTTGGAACAGGTGAACTGTTATTTATGGAGGGTAAAATAAAACTCTCTTAACATACTAAAAAATAAAAAAGAAAATTAAAAATAAAAAAAATGGTTTTTATTTAAAGAGATTTATTTAAAAAAGTAAGTATTTTTAGGTAGGAGTTATTTTAAATTTTTACAGCGAAGTTGATTATAAATTTCAATATAAGTGTTCATAATTTTGTAGGCTTCCTCTTCCAGACGCTCTAGGTATGAGCAATGGCAAATGTCTGGAACATCTGTGCAATAAGAATTCGACCACGCGCAGTCTTCATAATGTTCACCGAAACGATTCTTTATTTTACTTAATTTATCTCTATACTCGATTTTTGATTGAGTATCGAAAAGTCTTTTCTCCTGCTCGTCAGGTAAAATATGTTCAAACTTTTTTAGAAAATTAAATATGTCTACAGCTGTAAACGACGACATGTCTTCGATTACTTGCAATGTTTCATAATAACGATCAACATGGATTACACTGGTTTACAGCCAAAATGCACCAGAGACGCCATAGTGAAATTCCTATGTAAAATCACCTCCTAATTCCGAAAACCAAGGTTATTTTTACTTGAATGGTACCGTTTTTGAGATATTTACGATTTACCGTTATTTCAAAAAACAAAAAAGATGGCTCCACTTAATCGTGTATATCTCAAGAACAAACTGAGCTCTTCCAAAACAGTTTAAAAAATTTGAAAGCTTATAAAATTTACTATAATCAGTACATACAACACTTTTTGCTAGGTCCTGCAGATTCAAACATATTGAACAATCATTACTGATTTTTTAAATTTTTTTTGTAAAAATATAAAAAAATTTGTACTTTGCGAGGAAGCATCTCGAAAACTTTTTGTTTTTTTGCAGATATTTTTTCCCCCCTCTAAGCTCTGTTTTATTACAAAAAAAATAAGCTATCAGTCAACAAAATCGATGAACTAATACAAAAGTTATAAGCATTCAAGTAAATATATCCATTTAATACTTAAGTACCCTACAAATAATAGCATATGTACATATGGTTCTGTCTTAACTCTATGATCTTATTTTATAATTGAAAAAGTTATGTGTCTTGTTTTGACGCTTATTTAGATTAGGATCGGTTTCTCTTATGAGAAACCAACAGTAGTCGCCCATCATAGCGACATCCCAGAATCCTTGATACCGACTTTCAATCACTTTCATTTGCTGGTGAAACCTTTCGCCATGCTCGTCACTTTCGTCGCCAAGATTTTGCGGGAAAAAATTTAAGTGGGAGTGTAAGAAATGAATTTTTAAAGACATATTTACTCCTGAAAGAAAATAAAAAAGTAAATTAGATAAATACATAAGTGACACATTAGTATATAATTTTCTTAGGCTGGATTTATCTTTCAATTCAGAACAAATTTTTTGTTTATATTTTTCCCGTTCTTGTTTGTTCGGAACTGGACGATGAATTCAGATTTATGGCTATATATTCTCATGTAAATTTATGTAATTTATAATTTATTATAATATGTTTTTTTATTTACCCATTTCCGCATAGTTTTTGATTAAGTCGTTCACTATCATCTCGTAGTTAGGACTTTTGTGTTTGCCTAAAAAAGAAGTAACGACCTTTTCAAAAGAATCCCACGCTGCTGCCTCCACTGGTGACAATAGTTCTTTGAAATGGTTATTGGTCATCATTTTCCTTATTTGCGGTCCCACAAAAATCCCTTCCTTTATTTTTGCTTCTGAAATCTCTGGGAAGATTGTCTTCAAATGATGAAAAGCTTCGCCTTCTTTGTCCAAAGCCTTCACAAAGTTTTTGATAAGGCCGAGCTTGATGTGGAGCGGAGGTAGAATTATTTTTTCCTTCTTTATAAGTGGAGAGTATTTTATGTTATCTACCCCAACTTGAAACTCGACTCGTTCTGGCCAATCCTTTATGATGTAGTGGTCTTGACGAGCTCGGCTATCCCATTTGCATAGAAAGCAACAGTATTTTGTGTATCCACTTTGTAGACCACATAGCATTCCAACGACTTTAAGATCGGCACATATTTTCCAATCATGTTCTTCGTATTTGATTAACTTGAGCAATTTTTGCATTATCTCATATGTTTCCTTCGTATTTACTGCATGCGCGATCGGGATAGATGGCTTTTGGTTGCCAATATGCAATAATACGGCCTTTAAACTTAATTTATTGCCGTCTATGAACAATCGCCACTCTTTTGAATCATATGGTTCACCAAATTGTTTGAATAGACCAGCAATGTCTTTGCAGTAACAAACACTGTCCTCCTTCGTATAGTACTTGGAAAATTCTTCGTGACGAGTTCTATAATATGTTACCTTAACATCGGATGAAACAAATTTAAATTGTTGCATTCGAGAGGCGTGTAGTTCGGCCTTTTCCTTTGACAATTCCAAATCCCTTATCCAATCATTGAGTTGTGCTTGTGACAAAGAATTTCTTTCGTTTTCCGTTTGAAATTCAGTACAACATGATGCCGCGTAATCAGATACTACTGTTGACAATGAAACTGGAGCCGGAACTAAAGTTAAATTTGATTCTGGCAATGTCGCTTCTGTTGAAATTAGTTCTGGTAATGACACTGTAGATACGCTCGCATAGGTTACTTTTCTGGACTTTCCAACCCCAAGTACTTTTGTAGTACAAATATACCAGTCCGTTAAATGGCAAGTTGGTTCCCTCCACTTCATTGGTGTAATAAATTTCACACGTCGCCTAAATAGATAGTTTCAGGAATTAGTCAGCTATGCATTAAAAGGGAACAAATTCCTAATTTTTACAACGTACCTTTTTGTTCCGGTTTCCGAAGAAATCAATTCGACTCGGCATGTGGTGCACACAGTGTTCGGTGTCCATGGTTTTTAGGCTCAATTCCAAAACACTTATAGTATGTAACTTTCAAAGGATTTGAAAACACACGTCTCATACTTTTAACAATAAATTGACCGCAGATGAAACAGAACATATCTGGATCATTGGTACACTCAAACTCTCGCGCCCTTTTATTCATTTTTTATTTTAAGTAAATGACGGGTTATAAACTGCAATTATAAACTGAACAGTATCCGGCGAGCCTTGCAGATATTATGAAGGAACAAGGCGCATGTACTCTTATTTATACTTAGATCCAGTAAAAATTCAAGCCTACCTAAACAAAAAGGTTCCCTAGTTCTACAAAGAAAACACTACCTGCCTCAAAAATATGCTCTTGTTTAAAATGTACCTAGGTTTGAGAAAACGACACTAACAGCTTTTTGTATCTAATAACTTTTCGAAAATCTACCTGCTAACTAACTGATATACGAATACTAACACACAGTAGGGTACTTAAGCATTAAATAAATATATTTACTTGAATGCTTATAACTTTTGTATTAGTTCATCGATTTTGTTCACTGATAGCTTATTTTTTTTGTAATAAAACAGAGCTTAGAGGGAGGAAAAAATATCTGCAAAAAAACAAAAAGTTTTCGAGATGCTTCCTCGCAAAGTACAAATTTTTTTATATTTTTACAAAAAAAAATTAAAAAATCCGTAATGATTGTTCAATATGTTTGAATCTGCAGGACCTAGCAAAAAGTGTTGTATGTACTGATTATAGTAAATTTTATAAGCTTTCAAATTTTTTAAATCGTTTTGGAAGAGCTCAGTTTGTTCTTGAGATATACACGATTAAGTGGAGCCATCTTTTTTGTTTTTTGAAATAACGGTAAATCGTAAATATCTCAAAAACGGTACCATTCAAGTAAAAATAACCTTGATTTTCGGAATTAGGAGGTGATTTTACATAGGAATTTCACTATGGCGTCTCTGGTGCAGAAAAAAAGTTGGAATTTGTGATCCAGTGTTATTGTTGGGTTTATATCGTATGAAGCACGCTCATTTAATGATTCTCGTTCATGTAATGCCTCTGTATTGTTTTCCGAAAATTCAAAGCAATAGATATTTAGAGTACGCTTTACATAATTGCTATAATAAGAGCATTTAATTCGTATTTCACAATTATCGTAAACTAAATTGAAATGTCGATGAAAAACCCATGGACTTTCAAGAATACCTCCAATTCTCTTTTCCTTTTCAACTAAATCTTTTTTAAAACCGTCAATAGCCTCGAGAATGGTGTAAACACTTCTTTTCGCACTATGTGACTCAGACCTTTAGTCGGGGTAAGTTGGTCTAAAAGGTCCCTAAGGGCTCTGTGTTGTTGTTGTTGTTTTAAATAATGATGGATTCAGCTCAGGGAAACTTTGATCAATCAATTGAATAGTTACATTTATTTTCAAACGTAACGAAGTGTTTGGAATATTGTATTCAAAAATAGCCTGTTTACTATTTTCAAAATTTCTACAGCTGCTTATATTTAAATTTTTATTCATAAATTGATTATAGTAGTAGTAGCTTGTTCCATAACTTAAATAGAACAGGTGTAGAAGTAGAATGTTTAATAAATTAGTTAATTTCATCTTTTTTTATTCTATATACGTCTAACATACGTTATACAACGACCATATTATATGTTTTTCTATAGTTTTTTACGCCAATTATTTCTACATTTGGTCTTTTATATGAAGTATCCTGGGATAGAACGATATTCGAAGCACCTGATGCTCAACACTTTTTCCATATACCTACTATCATAAGCACAACGAATTGGTATATCAAAATTATCATATTCCAAATTAAAATGTCGATAACATGCTTGTTTTGCCTCAATGATTCCTCCAATATCGGATTCTTTTTCAATAAGCTCTCTACGAAATGCCTCTATAGCTTCATCTATAGTTGAAACGTCAACTTTGGACGACGGTGTGATTGTTGTAGATGGTTGTGTTATCTATGTAATGGGGGTCGATGCGGGCGGTGTCGTTGCAAACACTTCAATTTCTTCATCATAATTCGTTAAAAGAGGCTCACTTTGTTTAAGTAATAATAATGAATTATTTAATTGTAAAATATGATTACTATTCGGTAATGTTAAGTTAAATTAAATACTTTTCGAGTTTTGATTAATCGCAAGCCCTTTATTATCCAGTTTTTCCCAAAATGCTGCCGTGTAAGTAGTTTTAAAAACAAATAATAATAATAATAATGAAATATAAAACTTAAAATTCATTGTGTCATTTCCCATGACAAATTTAAAATGAGGGTGATATTAGAAAAATATGTATTTATATACTTACTTTTCCTCTTCTTCTTCTTAACCTTTAAAATAAAAAGCACTAAGCTTAAAATTTGTAATTCTAATTTATATCATTATAATTTAAATTACTATCCAGAATGTGCTTGTATAAAATATATGCAGATTTTAAAGCACAACGAATTTGTAGTTGTTGATTTTCACATTACACTCATTATGAAAATGATATTAACAACGCACAGTATCTGGGTGTAAACTGTATAATCTAGAGAGATTCAGTCCATTACATTCCGTACTCTCCTCTTCAATGTTAAACACCGGCATTTTGAGGAACTCCGCTATTTTTTGAACAAACTAATTTGCTTCAAATTTTCACGTAGGGAAAAATATTTAGTTCAATTGAAAGAGTTTGCTGAATAATTGATGACTTGAAAGAAGCCGGTATAACGATGAAGCGCGTTTTTTTTTTATCCATTTTGCTCTTATGTTCGTTACCAGATGAAATGGAAACTTTTGTAGGAGCAATCGAAAGAAGAAGAGCAAAGATATGGTGGGAACAGCAGAAACGTGAATGTCAGCAGAGGCAGTAGCGGCGATACTGGCGTTGGCAGTAGCAAAGGTGGTAGCAGTGAAATCAGCGTAGGGGCCTTGTGGGGAATTCAGTAACTAGTGAGAACAATTTCTGGTTCAGAACTAGAGATGAAGCAGCTAATAAGGACTAGTGCGACAGAACCTAGATTCTCACTAGTTCGAAACCGGCAGTTGTGTAATCATTAAAAGGTATTTGGATTCGCATTTGGAAAAATGTTTTGGTCTTATATATTCTTTAAATAAATGTTTAAATTTAAAACTATAAATAAAAAAAAAAGATCAGTTGGTAGGAGTCAAACCGACTCGTCCAGCATCATAGTCGAGTGCTCTTACCCACTGAGCTACGGCGCACTCATCAGTAGTCTGAGAAAATTTTTATTTATATACATTATGAATGAATGGTTTTAAATTTTGGCTCAAATTATTAGGACTGCATGAACTAACCGGCATGTTGTGACGGTAGTGCTGCTGGATTATACCCAAGGTTCGAGTCTTGGGTAATTTAATATCAAAAGTGGGTTGAAAAAGCTTTTCAAAATGGTTTCGCATGTCGGCAGTCATTTGGCAAACTCTTTGAGTGTATTTCTACCATTGAAGGCGGCGCCTTCTGAAAATATTTTTTTTTAATTTAACTAACCGCATCCAAACTGCAGAGTTTGAAAATGCTTCAGAACTAGATCATGCAACTATTGCCATCGCGAACTATATCCAAACTGTCGAATTTTCAACTAGCTCGGAACTGTGGAAAAGGTAATGCAGCGGGGTACAATTTTCACCGCCTAGGACATCGCCATGTTACATTCGCCAGTTCATTACATGTAACCGAGATAGGAGGCGAACTAGTAGCGGTTCGGAATGCACTAGAAGCGCACCAGTTCTGAACTAGATATTTTCCCCACAGGGAGGTGGCAGAGGCGGCTGCAGCGGTAACGGTAGCGAACAAGGCACAAAGAAAACAGAAAAACTAATGAAAGTAGGAAATATAGCAACGTAAGATGTTAAGTTGTGGGCGAAAAGGGCACATACGCTGAAAGTATTCTTCCTCAGGTAACAACTCATTAGTAGATGAAAAAGCTTAGTCACTTTTTTTAAGAGAGATCGATTTCAGCGGCACTTGGATCATCGACAGCGGAGCTACATCGCATATGTGCAAATTCAAAAACTCTTTTAGTTCGCTTGTTCCTCATAATCATGAAACTATTTTAGCATCTGGTTCATACATATATGCAGAAGAAAAAGGCTCGGTAGAATTAAAAACAAAATTTACGGCAGTAAAATTGTGCGATGTTTGGTATGTGCCTGACTTACACTCAAATTTTTTTTTTATAAGCAAAGTAAGTGAGGGTGGTATTGTTGTGCGTTTGCAGAAAATTGTGCGGTGATAAATAAGAACAATGTGGTAATTTTAACTGCTAACTAGAAAGTGGAATATATGGCGCAAATATATTAGCAAGCAAACGTTCAGATAGTGTAAATTCTGTTAGTAATTAAGTGACTGATTGGCATAGGCGGTTCGGCCATATAAATATAAATGGTGTGAACAAATTAACAAAAACAAAAAATGAGAACGAAATCAATCACTGAAGATGGCGGATCGCCGAAACCGGTTGTTACAAAGCCAAAATTGACAAGGGATGACGAAAATTCGTTCCAATATAAATCCAGTATCCACCCTGTCGGAAAAACACAAAACCAAATCAACTCAAAACAAATATGGTAAATTTCCGAAAAAATCGTGTGGTCTGTAAAATTCATAGCAAACCCTATGCGAACTATGTTAAAGTATATACAAAAGATTTGTTAGAGTTGGTGCATACAGACTTGGACCGATGGGTATTAATTCGGTTGGTGGTGCATCATACTTCATCACATTCATAGACGTTATTCGCGATATGAAGCGGTTTATTTTTTTAAAAACAAATCCGAAGCATATAAAATGTTGAAAATTTTTTCTGCGACCACGGAGAAGCAGACAGGCCGCAAAATGAAACCAATTCGTAGCGACAATGGGAAAGAGTTTGCCAATTCCCAGTTCAGAAATTTTTTAAATAAAAAGAGTATCCGACACGAAACTACGGTTCGGTATAGTCCTCAACAAAACGGAGTAACTAAAAGGGTTAACCGGACTTTGGGTGGGATGGCGCAATGTATGCTGAACGCGTCTGCTTTTCCTCAACCGTTGCGGGCAGAGGCGGTGAGTAAAGCGGTATATATCCGGAATAGGTCACCTATTAAAGTTTTAGCATCTGAAACGAACTTTGAGAGGTGGAATGGACGCTAGCCATCAGTGTCACATTTTCGAACTTTTGGTTGTGATGTTGTAGCCTTACAAAAGTGTCCAAAGCCGCGCGCATGTAAGTTTTTGCCGAAGGGGATTAAACTAAAGTTCGTTCGTTATCATGCATCAACGAAGGTTTATCGGCTGATTAACTTACAAACAAATCGAATAACACTTGCGCGTGATGTCATATTTTTTTAGAGATCGTTCGAATCAGATGCGACAGATGGGAAAACCGAGAGGAGCAGTTCTTCGTCGAAATTGAAGCACATAAAAACGAAAAACAAATAATGACGAATAACGAAGACAAAGAAGCAGCTGAAGAGGAAGAAGAAAAAGACGAAGATACGGAGTCGGAATATGAAGAGGTACCAATGGCTAAGAACAAGCGAAGGCGGCATTTATGTGAACTGCTAGCGTAGGAAGGTGTAGTGTGACGAACAGGCTGTTGACTTCAGAATATTTCGTCACAATAAACAAACACTACTGACCTAGATAAATCATGAACTCAGCGGGAGTTCAACTTCACTAGCACATGCCGCATATTTGGTTACATATGACAGCACTTGATCGCAAAATGCTGACGCTAGACATTTCCACATATTATACATATTTACACATTAGGAAAGTAGTTTGTAAGTATTAGTGTTTAAGCTTATACGTGTAAGTCAATAATTTGTATAAAAAGAGAAAGAATTTTTAATAAACACTCACTTCTTGATCACACGCTAAACTTGATTCATTTCTTGATCACACGCTAAACTTGCTTCACTTACATGGCGATCCTGCCAGGCTTTATATCAGCCAGTCATAATCCCGCCAGGACAGTAGGCGAGAAGCAAATTTTATTGGCGTTGACAAGTGTTGCGGCCATATTTGGACTTCTTTTCGGCAAATGTTTTTGGATGAAACCTACAACAGCAAACAGAAGGCATCCGGAAGACTGGCAGCATAAGTATTTTTCGGCAAATATTTTTGAATGAACCCTCCAACACCAAACAGAAGACATCCAGAAGAAGCATAAAAAGGGTGGAATAACCATGGACAAACCATACATCCTGAAAAAAGAGACTGGCAGCTGGACATTGGCAGACATTATTTGTATAAACATGCATTAGAAATTTGGTAGGCACGCCTCTACGGCCGCTAAGCTAAGAGCAATTTAATTTGCTTAGGAATTTTTTTATAAGCACATGTTGCTTAAAGTTTAACATTACAAACAAAAAATTAAAAATCAAGTTAGTATGCAAGAAATAAAAACCAAAGAAGAATTTGATAGAATTTTTAACAAGTGTCGCGATACTATCAAAGAGCTAATTGCCATTTCTGAAAAAATTTTAAAAGATCGTGACACCGAAAAGCAAGGGCCTACACCGATCACCATAGAGGAGTATCGGCGCAGGAATAAGCTTGTCAAAAAGGAGGAAACTCCCAAAATTCCTACACCCGTAATAATCCATAAAAGGAAACGAGGTGGTAGACAGGTTAGGAAGCGAAAAGAAATCGCTGAAGCTTTTAGGCTACTTAATTTAACCGTAGACATTAACCATAGGCAGAAACTAAAAGATAAAATTAAAATGTTAAGAAATAACTTGTAAATAAAAACAAACAAACTGAGTAAATTGGAGTGGTAAATATTATTAAATTTTAAATTTTTATTAAATACACGTTAAAAAGAAAAATTTTAAAATGGCATGGTGGAAAGTTGCAGTTAACGGTATACTGATAGGAATAGCAGGGTACGAGGTAGGTAAAGAAAGTTCAGCAGATCAAAAATCTGAAAATCGATTAGCCCAATACGAGCCACATCCTATTAGTGAACAGAAAGAAGAGATCACCGATAAATGGTTAACAATTTTTGCTTGTTTGGCTACATGTTTAATTGTCGCAATTGCAATTTTATTCAAAAATTATATAAAAAATAAGTTAAGACGATTGAACAATGTACAACAACGCATTTAAACGAAAAAAAAAAATTGTAAACTAAGATATGAATAAATGGCAGGAAATATATGATACCCTATATGAAGAAAAACTAAAAGCTGATAAATCTTACAAATGCATAAATAAAAATATTAA
The DNA here is from genome assembly GCA_949987695.1 of Merzomyia westermanni. Taxonomy (NCBI): domain Eukaryota; kingdom Metazoa; phylum Arthropoda; class Insecta; order Diptera; family Tephritidae; genus Merzomyia; species Merzomyia westermanni. The sequence goes on from OX465290.1 coordinate 122,407,220, forward strand.
TATAAAAACAGAAACTATCGTAAAGCATTTTAAGATAATTTTAGAAGCTCTAAATAGCATAGGACAGGTGATCAAAGCGGTAAATAACATACTTACCAAGGAACACCAAGTAGAGTCTTACCAATTAAACCAAACTAGTATCTTCTTTAGCAAGATACAATATAGAAGTCAATGTACCAACCACAGTAGAGGAAGACCTACAAATAGATTTCAATGCGCTTTTGGCAGAACGTGCTCAGAGCCCATTGATAGAAGAAAATATACCAAACCTTCAACCAATAGATATACCAGGTATAAGCGTCACAATGGTGCAAACGGTAGTTGAGTTCATTAAAACTGCTTCGTCAGTATTACCAGAGTTTGATGGTAAACCAGAAAACCTAAACAGTTTCCTAGATGCACTCGATATACTTGAACAAATCAAGGATACACACGAGGCATTGGCCATTACCATGATTAAGACCAAGCTAAAAGGCACAGCAAGAAATTTCATAAGCAACGAAAGCACAATAGAACACATCAAAACAAAACTCAAAACCGCGATTAAGGGTGAATCAGTAGAAGTTTTAACAGCTAAGCTCCTGAACATCCAGCAGCGTAGCAAAACTGCTAACCAGTACACTGCGGAAGTAGAAAAAATAACAAGGTCACTGGAAGGAGCGTATATCTCAGATGGATTAAAACCAGACTTAGCCACAAGATATGCAACACAGGCAGCAGTCAAAGCCATGTGCAAAAACTGCTCCAACACCCAAGTTAAGATGATAATGCAAGCGGGAACGTTCGCAACAATGAACGACGCAATCTCCAAATTCACAAACAGCTGTACCGGAATTACAGGCAGCTCTAACACAATTTTAAATGTACGACAACAAGGTCAATACCGAAGTAATTTCCGTGAAGGTTACAGAGGTAACAACTATGGGAACTACCAAGGCAGGAGATTCAGAACGCAACGAAGATACAACAATAACTTTAGACAAAACAACAATTCTCAGAGAGGAGCACAAGCACAGAATGGCAACAGACCCTACAGCCAGACACGTAATGTGCGCAGTTGTACCGAAACGGAAAACCAGGAAACTCCACTTCAAAATTAACAAAACGAAAAATATGCGTACTTAATCTAAACTTAAACAACTATATATCTACAAGGACATCGTTAAACAATTCATACTCAAATTTTTTAATTGATACTGGAGCCGATATCTCCATAATAAAAAAACAGCAAATAGATAATAAAGGAAAAATTAATACTGAACAAATCACAGATTTGAAAGGCATTGGTCAGGGAATAACTAGCACTTTAGGCACAATCAAAGCAGATCTAAAAGGCGATGACATTCTAATTTATCATAAATTTCATGTTGTAGAAGACAACTTTCAAATTCCATGCGATGGAATAATAGGCCTAGATTTCATAAAGATATACAATTGTATTCTAGATTACGGAAAAACAGAGGACAAACTAATTTTAAGACCATATGATTTTCCTCAAACAATAACAATGAATCTAACAAACTGTCTGTCCGTCAACACAATCACAATTCCATCTAGATCTGAAGTCATTAGACAAATTAAAGTAAATACCGATAACAAAAACATTTTTATCCCACACCAAGAGTTATCTGAAGGCATTTTTATAGCAAATACAATCACAAACAAGGATCAAACTTTTGTTAGAATCATTAATACTACACATAAAAACACAACTATCCAAAATTACAAAATCCAGACCGAAAACTTAGATGATTACACACTAATTAAAACAGAAAAGCACAGTAAAAATGGCAACGATACAGAAAAATTAAAACGATTAACAAAAAATTTTCCAAAATTCGTCAACCCTCAATTAACAACACTATGCACAGAATTTATAGACATATTTGCACTAGAAACCGAACCAATCACCTCCAATAATTTCTATAAACAGAAATTATATATGAAGGATGACACCCCAGTTTACATAAAAAATTACAGATTACCTCAAACCCAGAAGGGAGAAATCAGCAAACAAGTAAACAAGCTAATAGAAGACGATATAATAGAACCCTCCATATCGGAATATAATAGCCCAATCCTACTAGTCCCTAAAAAATCACTTCCAGGAAACACAGAAAAAAGATGGAGACTAGTAGTCGACTACAGACAGGTAAACAAAAAGCTAGCAGCAGACAAATTCCCACTCCCAAGAATTGATGATATTTTAGACCAACTTGGTAGAGCAAAATATTTTTCATGCCTAGACCTTATGTCAGGTTTTCATCAAATTGAACTACACCCAGATTCAAGGGATATAACTTCATTTACAGCCGAAAATGGCACATACAGATTCAAAAGACTACCTTATGGATTAAAAGTAGCACCAAATTCATTCCAAAGAATGATGACCCTAGCATTCGCAGGGCTCAAACCATCCCAAGCCTTCCTCTACATGGATGACTTGGTTGTATTAGGCTGTTCTGAAAACCACATGCTAAAAAATTTAAGAGACGTGTTCTCCACTTGTAGAAAATATAATCTAAAACTGCATCCAGACAAATGTCTATTTTTCAACCAAGAAGTAACTTATTTAGGCCATAAATGTACAAACAAAGGAATATTGCCTGACCCAAGCAAATTTGAAACAGTTCAAAAGTATCCAACGCCAAAAACAGCAGATGAAGTTAAAGATTCGTAGCCCTCTGCAATTATTACAGAAGATTTGTTCCGAATTTTGCAGAACATTCTAGAAAATTAACTAGGCTTTGCAGAAAGAATGTTTACTTCGAATGGACAGAAGAATGTCAAAAAGCTTTTGTCTACTTAAAAGAAGCATTGATTAGTCCAAAACTCTTGCAATACCCAGATTTTGAAAAAGAATTTTGCATAACAACAGACGCTAGTGGATACGCTTGTGGAGCAGTCCTGAGCCAAGAACATGATGGCAAACAGTTACCAATTGCCTACGCTTCAAGGTCCTTTACAAAAGGCGAAACTAACAAAGCTACAATAGAAAAAGAATTGGCCGCGATTCATTGGGCCATAACCTTCTTCAGACCATACGTATATGGCAGAAAATTCCTAGTTAAAACCGACCATCGCCCATTAACATACTTATTTTCAATGAAAAGTCCTTCCTCAAAGCTGACACGAGTAAGACTAGACTTAGAAGAGTACGATTTTGAAGTGGAGTACATAGCTGGTAAAGAAAACCATATAGCGGACGCATTATCCCGCATAACTATAACAAATCTGAAAGACTTGTCAGTGGAAGCAAGCAGAATATTAAAAACAACCACCAGATCAGCAGCTAAAAATATCAGTAATAAAACTGAAATTAAAGAAAGTCACAAAGAGAACCCCAAAATATATGAAGCGCTAAATAAATTTGAAGTAAAACGACTAGTCGAGCTCGTTTTCTCTCCTCCGAAATTATATTTCAAAAAAGGAAAGAAAATTTGTAGCAATATTGATACAAGCAACCTAATTGTTGAGGATAAGATTGACTTAGGACAATTCTTTACCAGGCTCGAAAACGAAGCCGGCAATTTAGGACTTGTACAAACACAGTTGACCTTAGGGGACAAATTGTTCAAAAATAATTATACTGCAGTAGGAAAATTTATTGAAATGGGTAATAAGATTCTCAAAAAGTTAACAATAGCACTAACCCCAGAGGTTATAGATGTGACAGATCCCGGGAAAATAGAAGAAATCCTGCAAAAATATCATGACGATCCTATTAGTGGTGGCCACCCAGGAATAAATCGCATGACAGACAAGATCAAGCAGAGATATAGCTGGCTGAATATGAAAAATGACATAAGAAAATATATAAAGAACTGCATCCACTGCAAGAAAAATAAAACAAATAAACACATAAAAGAGCCAATGACAATAACGGAGACACCTCCGAAGGCATTTGACATTGTACAAATCGATACAGTCGGACCATTACCGAAATCGATAAATGGAAACGAATATGCAGTTACCATTATATGCGATCTAACAAAATACTTGGTAGCGATTCCAGTCCCAAGCAAACACGCAACAACAGTTGCTAAGGCCGTGTTTGAAAATTTCATTTTGATTTATGGACGCATGAAATCAATTATGACAGACATGGGCACCGAATACAAAAACAGCTTATTCAAAGAACTTTGTAAACTACTAAAAATTGAGCATAAAACCTCAACACCCTACCACCATCAAACCCTGGGTACAGTAGAACGCAGTCACCGAACATTCAATGAATATGTACGCTCGTACATATCCAGTGACAAAGACGATTGGGATGAATACCTTAAGTACTTCGCGTATTGTTACAATACGACGCCATCTACCATACATAAATATTGCCCGTTTGAGCTCATATTTGGGAAAACCCCACCAAATTACGAATTTTTAGAAGAAAATAAAATCAGCCCACTGTACAATCACGAGGCTTATGACAAAGAAATAAAATATAGACTCCAGATAGCACAGCAGAGAGCTAGAAAATTAGTCCAAGAGGCTAAAGTAAAACAAAAGTTTAATTATGATAAAAGTAGTTATAGTAAGGAGATAAATATAGGAGATTTAGTATTAGTTAGAGAAGAGGCCTCCCATAAGTTAGATAGTAGATATAAAGGAAAATATAAAGTTAAAAGTATAGATATAAATAATAATTTTACATTAGTACCACATAACATAGGCGATAGTAAAAAACAAATAATAATTCATAAAAATAGACTTAAACCAGTATAACACCGTAGTAATAAAAAAAAAAAAAAAAAAAAAATTCTAAAATAAAGCACTCCAGATTACTCAAAGTAATATATGTAAATATGCACACGAACACACATAAACAAAGTCAGTATGTTGGAAAAAAAAAACAAAACACAAAAGGTTTGTAAACACTCCACTCATAATGATACAAATATACACATAGAAAAAAAAAAAATATTCAAAAAAAATATATATGTACGCGCAAAGCGAATGTAACCAAATAAACAAACAACGCGAGCAATATCAAAAAATTATGTACAGCAAGAAATTACAATAAAACACAAAAAGCACTTATTAATAGTCATATCCAATTTCAACCAATTATATATGACTATTCTTAAGGTGGATGGTGTAGTGTGACGAACAGGCTGTTGACTTCAGAATATTTCGTCACAATAAACAAACACTACTGACCTAGATAAATCATGAACTCAGCGGGAGTTCAACTTCACTAGCACATGCCGCATATTTGGTTACATATGACAGCAATTGATCGCAAAATGCTGACGCTAGACATTTCCACATATTATACATATTTACACATTAGGAAAGTAGTTTGTAAGTATTAGTGTTTAAGCTTATACGTGTAAGTCAATAATTTGTATAAAAAGAGAAAGAATTTTTAATAAACACTCACTTCTTGATCACACGCTAAACTTGATTCATTTCTTGATCACACGCTAAACTTGCTTCACTTACAAAGGCCAAAGAAGGATTACTGAATGGTGATTTGGAAGAAGCTGTCTACATGTATCAACCATCGAGGTTCAAGGACGCAAATAATCCCAATAAAGTGTGCAGGCTCAGAAAGGCTTTGTACGGTTTGTAACAAGCTGGCCGCGAGTGGAATCGTAAAGTCACGGAAATATTATCGAAAAGTTGAAGGTTAGACCCCTTTGTATATATTCGTCGCGAAAAAAGCAATGTTCATACCATTGGGCTATACGTCGACGATATGATACTAGCGAGTTCCAGTAAGCAAGATATGCAGGAAATTATTCAAACGTTAAATAAGTATATCGAGGCGGTCGAACGTGGTCCAATATCCTTTTTATCTTGGGATGGAGATTGAACGAGATGGTGACCGTGGTGATATAAGTAAATATCAAACGAGATACAATGAGCAACTTCTTCAGCAGTGGCGCGCCCTTCATCGTTATACCAACTTTTTTCAAGTCATCAGCTATGCAGCAAAACTCTTAAATCAAAATCAAGACCGAGTATAGAAATCGGGCACTTGACGTTTTTATTCGTGGGCTAAATGGGGAGCTATCGAGGATGCTCCTCGTACAACGACCCAAGACTCTCCCAGAAGCCTATTCGGCTTGTCTGGAACTGCAGAATGTCAATTACAGGAATTTCGCTATACACTCGAACTCTGGAAGTAATCGTGTTGTAGTCCCCATTAACAACCTACAAGAAACTAAGCTCTCTCACACAGGTAGGCCACCGGTGATCCCACCAAGGCCCAACTGGCGCCAGCAGGATCGTAGAACACACTTCGATAAACGGGAGCGATTTGGCGGCTATGATCGTACCTCACCACCTACCCAGCCGAAAACTCCCCCTGTAGAGAAGATGGAAGTTAATGGGTCCGGCCAATCACGAGCCGCAAACTACAGGGTGGCTGATGAATTTTGCTACGTTAAGACACTCAAATAATTTTTTTTTCAGTGTATGGAATTCCTTTTTCTTTTATTCGTGTTAAAGCTCATTAAATTTTATTAAATATAGCTTAATTAGTTTTATAATGGAATTTAAATGCCCCCCCTGCTCGTCGATGCATGTGCGGCATCTTACCAAAAAGTTGTTCATTACTGCTTGGAGAGTTGAGACAGGAATAGCGGCAATTGTTTCTCGAATGGATTGCCTTAGTTCATTCAAATTTGTTGGTTTTGCTTTGAAGACTTCCTGTTTGCAATAACGACACAAGAAAAAGTCAGGTGCAGTAAGGTCAGGCGACCTGGGTGGCCAACGGAATGTGGAGTTTCTGGATATCAGCTTATTGGGAAATTTTCGTCGCAATTCTGTCATAACAGGTTGGGCTATATGAGGAGCTGCACCATCTTGCTGAAACCACACAGAGTTGAAAGAAATTCTCATTCGGCGTAATTCTGGATAGAAAAACTCTCTCACCATGCTCAAGTAACGGTCTCCAGTAACCGTAACGGTGTGACCGTTTTCTTCGAAGAAGTAGGGCCCGACAATGCAGCGTGATGAAACTGCACACCACACTGTGACACGAAGTGGATGCAATTCCGTCTCATGGAGTATCTGTGGGTTGGAAGCACTCCATATTCGACAATTTTGTTTGTTTATGTTGCCGTTTAAATCGAAATGGGCCTCGTCAGACATGAAAAGACAGTTCAACATGTTTCCATCCTCTTCCACCATTTGAAGCATCTTCTGGCAAAATTCCAAGCGAATCGGCAAGTCTGCAGCGTTCAGTTTGTTGGCCATTTGAATTTTATATGGGAATAAGTCTAAATCTTTGTGCATAATTGACTGTAATGACTGTCTGCTTACACCCATTTGAGCAGATAAGCTTCTTGTCGAAACACGTGGATTGTTTTGTATGGAAGCAGCTACAGCAGCGATTGTTTCCTCCGTTCGAACTGAAGGGTTTCGATGGTAAGGTCTTCTGTTGACTGTCCCATGCTCGGCAAAATTGTTTACAAGTCTTATTATGGTCCATCTGCTCGGAGGATTGCCGCCAAACGTGCGCCTATACTCTCTTTGAACCGAAACTACGGACTCCAGTGCGTGATAGCGGCGGACAATCCAAATTCTTGTTTCAGTGTCCCAGTTATCCATTTTTGTTACATGTAAAAGTCAATCTGCAAAATAAAAATAAAATTAACCAGATTCATTAAATAGAAAAAAAGTTATTTAATTTTTTTTTGGTAGCGGCTTTCATTAGCCACCCTGTACATCAATCGCCCGAATCCCTTTAAGCGGGGAACAACTTCGGAAAATCTGCCGCAAAAGAAACAGCGACTATTCCTTTGCACAACGGGGACAGAATATGAACCGAATAACGAGCATGAAACAAAGAGCGGAGACGAGGGGGATTTTCTCTCGGAAGGCCATCTAGCGTACCATACCTAGAGTATACGCTTCCAGACGGCCGCACCCTCGACTTCCTCATCGACACTGGGGCGAACAAAAATTTTATAAGTGATGCGGTCGCAACTGGAGGTGACCCAGTAGAGGAGGTATTTAATGTGCACTCAGCCGGGGGGCGGGTGCAAATTCAAAAGAAAACATCCTTAAAATTTTTTAAGGATATTGGTTATAACACAAACATTGTATTTTTTCTTCTCCCAGGGTTAAAATCCTTTGATGGTATCATTGGCGATGATACTCTAAGGATGTTAGGGGCCGTGGTAGATAGGAAAAATAATTACTTAAAGATTAACGAGTTCAAACTGCCCTTGAAAGCCAAACTTTCCAATCAGGTTAACTATTCTATAGGAAAAGACGTTTCTGCCCAAGCGAAACAGCATGTAGACCAACTAGTGGAAAAATACTCTGACCTATTCGCACCACTTAATGGCAGTGAATTGATCGATACTAGCGTTCGGGCAGAAATACGGACTAACACACCTGAACCTATTTACAGTAAAAGTTACCCTTACCCTGTGTGCATGAGAGAGGAAGTAGATAGGCAGATAAATGAATTCCTCGACGAGGGGGTAATTAGGCCATCTAAGAGTCCTTATAACTCCCCAATATGGGTAGTGCCTAAAAAGCCGAAACCAAATGGGGAGAAGCAGTATAGAATGGTTATTGATTACAAGAGGTTGAATGCAGTCACGATCGCCGATACGTACCCCATTCCAGACATAAGCGCCACACTTTCCAGCTTGGGAGAAGCTAACTATTGACGTCCGGTTTTCATCAGATACCAATGAAGAACTCCGACATACCTAAGACAGCATTTTCTACGATGAATGGAAAATACGAGTTCCTACGTTTACCCTTTGGTTTGAAAAATGCTCCTGCCATTTTTCAGCGAATGATCGACGATGTGTTAAAAGAATACATAGGGAAGATATGCTATGTCTATATTGACGACATCATTGTTTTTGGTAAAGACGCGGACGAACACCTGACCAACGTAGAGACAGTTTTTTCGAGGCTCCGTGAAGCAAATCTTAAGGTTAATCTCGAGAAAACCTGTTTTTTCGAAAAAGAAGTCGAATTCCTTGGCTACGTGATTACTCCGGATGGAGTGCGCGCTGACCCAAAAAAGGTGGAGGCTATTAAGTTGATCTCACCACCGGAAAATCTCAAGGACCTAAAGAGTTTTCTAGGTAGGCCTTCCTACTACAGGAAGTTCATAAGGGACTACGCCAAGGTGGCCAAACCATTGGCCAACCTCACTCGGGGTGAGAATGCACAAGTGATAGCAAATGCTTCTAGAAAGGTAAGAATTGAACTAGACAAAATGCAATACAGGCCTTCCACGATTTGAAACAACTCTTGGTATCTGCCGATGTCCTTGCCTTTCCGGATTTTGAAAAGCCATTTAATCTCACTACGGATGCATCGAACTATGCCATTGGGGCAGTATTGTCGCAAGGAACTATATGCGAGGACAAACCTATAGCCTATATATCGCGATCTTTGAATAAAGCTGAGGAGAATTACGCCACCAACGAGAAGGAGCTCCTCGCGATCGTCTGGTCACTTGACAATCTGCGTTCTTACCTGTACGGCGCCAAGAAGATCAAAATATATACTGATCACCAACCACTCACGTATTCCTTGAGCTGCAGAAATTACAACGCTAAGTTAAAACGCTGGAAGGCCAGGATTGAGGAGTATAACTGCGAAATTATCTACAAACCGGGGAGGTCAAACCTAGTAGCTGACGCCCTTTCTCGCCTTAAAACGGAGGTCAATGTGCTGACCGATTCTGTCATTGTTCAGCCTCCATCTGTTCTGGGAGACGAGCCTTCAACAAGTGCTGGAGCGAACGCGGGGCCCCGATATTGACACTGTCACTCAATGCACAATGCATTCAGCTGATCAGGATAGTTCGGATCTTATACCTCATGTGGAGGCTCCAATTAATGTGTTTAGAAACCAAATTATTTTCAGGGAGGGAGACCGCCCTCGTTGCCTTGAACATCCTCACCAAGGCTACAATAGATATTATGTCTCATTCCCTGAGGATAACGCTACACTGGTCACAATTTTGAGGGAGTGCCTTAACCCAAATGTAATAAATGGCATAAAAATTCCAGAAAATTTCCTTGCCTCGCTACAGGATGCTTATGTTAGTCACTTTCAAAGGTACAGAATAAGAATAACTCAAAGGATAGTGGAAGATGTTGCGGTTTCTGACAGGGTCTTCGAGATAATTGAGAAGGAACATAAGCGAGCCCACAGAAATCCACGTGAGAACAAGGTGCAGATACTCGAACAATTTTATTTCCCTGCCATGGCCAGGCAGATCAGAGACTATGTAAGACAATGTGATACCTGTAAATTAAATAAATATGACAGGCATCCCTCGAAGCCTTTTCTTCAACCCACTCCAATTCCGAGTTATCCTTGTGAAATTTTGCACATCGACCTTTTTGAGATAGAGAAACAAAAATATCTCAGTGCAATCGATACATTTTCAAAGTTTGCCAAATTATTCCCAATAAAAAATAAATCTTCGGTTCACCTGCGCAGGAAGCTTACTGACCTCCTGCATTATTTTTCTGTCCCAAAGATTTTAGGTATGGACAATGAAAGAGGATTCCTTACCCCTCTGGTCTTAAATTATATTCGTTCTCTAGGCATAGAAATTTACCAAACTCCTACCCAACGAAGCGAAACTAACGGTCAGGTTGAGCGTTTGCATTCAACATTAATTGAAATATACCGTTGCATCTCTGTCGAATTTTGCAGATTCACTCCAAAAGAGCGCGTTTCTATAGCAGTGGACCGGTACAACAATACCGTCCACTCTGTCACAAAAAGAAAACCGGCAGACGTGTTCCTCAACCGAACCTCGAGGATTAACTATCAGAATTTGGTAGATTTCAGAGAAAAAACTAATGAAGATATTAAGATAGGGAGCAGGAGGTCAGGAATTCAAGGTTGAACACTAAACGTATAACCCCACGCACTTTTGATGCCGGGGATAAACTGTTTATTTCTAATAAACAAATTGAAGGCACACAGAAGCCGTTATATAAAGAAGAAACAGTAGCTGAAAACAGAACAGCAACCATACTCACTGAAACTGGAAAAAAACTCCACAAGGTAGACGTGAAAAATGTCTAAGATAACATTGGAAAGAAGGTAAATAACTCATGCACAGATCCTTAGGTCCCAGGGGTCTGGGTGCAAGATTTTTTTGTGGTCGATCTAGTCAGATATTGGTTCAATTCCAGGTAACTCGATGGTTCGAATGATGTCGATCGACGTGGTTCAACTCCACCATAAGGTCTTTGCTTTAATTGACGTGAAGCCACTCGTGCCATGAGTAGGTCATTTGCAACCATCAACGCTTATGACTAAAAGGGATCAACACGAGCCTTCCAAAGTCAGCTGAGAAAACGCCTATATTCCAATGCAAAACGTAAAATCTTTTTTGAATTACAGTGTGCGCACTGATGAAAAAGCAATATTATGCTTATATACACTCAGTCACTGAGCTGAGCAAATGAAACGCATAATGGCGTATACCAAAAAAAAAAAAAAAAAAAAGAAGGAATGGTATTCCTCACAGGAAATACTAAAATACAAATGCTACTAATAAAACAAAAAGTTAAAGAAAAAAAAAGTAAAAATAAAATATGAAATACAAGAAATTATTATGTTAACTAGCAATAAAACACACATTTTAATCTATAACTCACTACCAATACACTAACCAACAAAACTAACGACTATTAATAATCCAGTAATCACTTTCACTATTGGTCCCAACGAATCCTTCCCTTCATTTCCCGCATTTTTCCGAAACTCCCCAGCAACAACTCACTTTTAGCATGTTAAGCCTTAATTTAAAGATAATGGAAATTGGGTAAATTTTATCTGAATCACAGGAAGTTAAGATAATTAGAGTAAATTCAACATATAAAATTTTTGATTCTATTGATTGATTGCTATTGTATTCCATACTATCTTTGTCAACATTAAATGAATTTACCTTGCAATTTTTCTCTTAAAAGTATATTGAATATGTAAAATACAATAAAGATTTAATCAAATGGGGGTAATCTGTAGATATAAGTCAAATTAAATAAATCTACTCCCCACAGCATCTGCCTCTGCGCATCCGCGCATACCTATAACGTGTTCAAGATAGACTCTCCTATTGTAACAATACGCGATGGATACGGTTGGATTATAAACGGGCACTTCAAGCTGATCCATACTATCGACCCAATTAGCTACGACAGGGTTGTAAGCAGATTAGAAGATGCAATCATCGATCTCAACATAACTGACTCCACAGCCGATGTACTTAATTACCAACTGGGCAAAATTGCAAGAAACCTCCATGACCTAAAGGGACAAGAGATTAGCAGACCAAGACGTTCTATTAATTGGATTGGCTCTGCCTGGAAATGGATTGCCGGCACGCCTGATGCCACGGATTGGGATGAAGTCCTACAGAAACAGAATGCACTGATGAGCCAAGATGAGCAGCAATACCACGTAAACTCTGAAATATTCAAAACAACTCACGAGCTTTTGCAGGCGATCAATGGTATCATTGCCACCACCAATGACGTTCAAAGCCACCGAAGGCTGGAGCATATTTTCCAGGAAATCCAAAGTAAGGTTATGATTCTAAAGGAAGACGTCCATGAACTGGTCCGCGCCTGTCAGATGGCCAAAGCCGGCGTCGTTAACTCCAATATGCTAAGCAAGGAAGAAATCAACCGACTTATCAGTGAGATAGAGGTCCTTCCTTACAGCTACGTCGTTGAAGCCATCGAGTATAGCAAGCCTTCGATTTACACAAACGGGTCACTTTTACTTTACGTTCTATCCTTGCCGAAAGTAATGGAAACGAAACATAATCACCTGGTTGTTCGACCTATCATCCAAGATGGGCATCATATAGACATAAAATATTCAAATATACTGGTTAGCAAACATAGGACATATGGTATCATGAGAGAAGTATTGCCATATTTTATCACCATGAAGAGTCAGCTGTTTAGCGGCGTTAAAGGAGAGTTACATAATCGCACTTTCGTTAAGAACAAACGCCGAAATTTGGCGATAAGCTTAATGCTCGGCGAGTGGTTAAAAGTTACAGAATCGGGACACTGGCATAAAGATTCGAATGACAAGAAAAAGTCACAAAATTCTAAGAAGCTGAGTCATTATATACACAATTATTTTTCTAACTGAAATTGAAAAGCAGTCAAAATGACTGCCTTAGGCAATCTAGTGTTAATTAGGAGTTCAACAGGAATGAATGCAAAAAAATTATCTAATATAAAATAAAATAAAATAAATAGAAATAAAATAAGATGAAATAAAATAAAATATTCTATTCAATTAAAACAACTTTTAATAATTAATTAAAAAATGATTATTAAAAAATAAAAAAAAATAATAAATTTCATAAATTCAAAAAGTGAAAAATTATTATTCTTGGCCTTGAGCTCGTTTCATGAATACTTGAAAATGTACAGGCCGTAAATCAACAAAAATTGTGCTTATGGTAAAGAAGAATAGGACTAGGAGTTTAGATGACATCAAAACCAGCGTATTGTTAGCTTAATGATTAGCAATGCGTGCCAAAATTTCTCTGATGAAGAAGCCTAGCAGCTTCCGAAATGGATCTATAAGAAAAGCTGTGGCGGTTGTCTCTAAACATTTTTCCTACTCTATTCAATTAAAACAATTTTTAATATTTAATTGAAAAATGATTATTAAAAAATAAAAAACAATAATAATTTTCATAAATTCAAAAAGGGAAAAACTATTATTCTTGGTCTCGAGCTCGTTTCATGAATACTATAAAATAAAGATAAATAAAAAAAAATTTAATTAAATCAATTAAAAGGAACTATGCTAAGGGGAAGTAAAGGACAGGAAATCAAGGGAAAAGAAAGGAAAGGAGAGGAAAGAAAAGGAGAGAAATGGAAAGGAATGGAATTGAATGGAAAGGAAAGGAAAGAAAGGAATAGCTTATAACTAAAATAAAAGTTAGTTTTGTGGTTGAAATTTAACCACTGGACGAGGTCTAATTTAACTAAATTATTGTACAGGATACATATGTTTACACATCAAACTCCACGAGTACTTGGTACCAGTGTGACCAGGTGTTAGAAAAAAAAGAAGCTAAATCGGCAAAAAAAAAAGGTTAGAAAAGGCTAAAACTGAAAATAAGAAGCTAAAAAAAGTCATAAATTTTTTTTACGAAATCCCTTTCAAATTTTTTATTTTAGTTTAAACTATTTGTATATAAGGCTGTAGACACAACTTAAAGGAATTATTCTTGTTTCAGCACAAATCAGGCACATTTTCCTTCACTTGGAATTTTTTGAAAGAAACTCTCTCTCTATGGCGCGATATACAGCAGGTATATCATCATAAACCTCCTAAGAGATTTTTGCGCCAAGCTTCTCTTCCAATTTGTGGTGTGCCGATTTGAATTTTCCCTACAAATCGGTGGGACCTACAGTTTTTTGCCGACTCCGAACGGCATCTACAAAGGAGACGAATTTTTGCTGAGAAGCCTGTCATGGCAGAAATACACTCGGAGAGTTTGCCAAACCACTGCCGAGGGGCGACCCCGTTTTGAAAAACTTTTTTTTACAAATCACTTTTGATGTTACCTGTACCAGGGCTCGAACCATGGACCTTCGGTGTGGTAGGCCGGCAACACTACCTTCACACCACGGCGGCCGCAAAGAAACATACTATAGAAAAATCACTTAGGCAATTCACAAGAACTCCTATTCGTCGTATGTGCTATAATTTTAGGACCATCATATTGTCTCTACTGTCATTTCTCATATAAAATTGTAATAGCACAATACAATTGAGCAGCCTATGTACGAGTATATCAAGTATGCTATTTTACTTTTCAAATTTTATTTTAATTTTCCTATCAACAAATGACAGGTTTTCAATAAAATTCAACTTCATATACTCGTATGTGAACACGACATACAACTCAATGTAGTGTTCACAAGAGTTGTATTAAAAGAAATACTACAAAAGACTATAAGAGAATTGCCTAACTACAAGCTAATTAATTTTTTAATATTTTTTTCGTCCGATGTATGTATCAGAAGAGCTTGAGTCTGCGTACAAAGTTTGGGTATTTATCATAGAGAAGAGATCACGGTAATTTCTAAATTAGTGCAACATTTGGATAAGCGTTTTAACGAACATCTAATACTAAGCTGTGAGTTAGGCATTTTAATTTTTATTCTGTTCCTTAACTAAGTGTTTAAAATGTTCATGGCACTAAAAATTCTTTCAACCGCCGCATTACTGAAAGGTAATACTAAAAAGGCGGCCGCCGTGGTGTGAAGGTAGTGTTGCCGGCCTACCACACCGAAGGTCCATGGTTCGAGCCCTGGTACAGGTAACATCAAAAGTGATTTGAAAAAAAAAGTTTTTCAAAACGGGGTCGCCCCTCGGCAGTGGTTTGGCAAACTCTCCGAGTGTATTTCTGCCATGACAGGCTTCTCAGCAAAAATTCGTCTCCTTTGTAGATGCCGTTCGGAGTCGGCAAAAAACCAATTTGTATGGAAAATTCAAATCGGCACACCACAAATTGGAAGAGAAGCTTGGCGCAAAAATCTCTTAGGAGGTTTATGATGATATACCTGTTGTATATCGCGCCATAGAGATAGAGAGAGAATACTAAAAAGTTAAATAAGAACTCGACTGAAAGGTAATACCAAAAAGTTAAATAAGAACTCGACCAGTTCTAAAAAAGGGGGTTCGTTTAACAAATTTTAATATTTTCGGACTTTCGCCTAGAATTAAATAGTAGGGATCACACTTGTCCACTGTACGGTTATTAGCTTTTGCCACTGCAGCTCAATCAATGCTACTTGACTAGGAGAATACTTAGACTTCCCAATAAGCTAAATACGTTTACTATAATCATTGATAAGCGTTTGGAAAAAATTTTCGAATCAACAAAAATGATCCCTTTTTAAACAATTGCGGTTGAGGTTTGGAAAACAACTTTTAGCTTTTTCACCAATTTGTGGCGTGCTGCTTCCAATTTTTTATACAAATTGGAGGGAGCTACTGGTTTTTGCCGACTCCGGACGTCGTCTGCAAAGCAAAGCAAAGCAGATGAATTTTTGCTAAGAAGCCTTCCATGTCAGAAATACCGTCGGACCCCGTTTTGAAAAACCTTTTTCAAACCACTTTTGATGTTACCTATCCCAGGACTCGAACAAGGGACCTTTCGGTTTGGTAGGCCAGCAACACTAGGTCTGCACCACGACGGCCATATAATAAAGTTCATATAAATCAAGTAGGTAAATTATTTAGCATTATTTTTGAAAACTGCCAAACTGTTCACCTCGCAAAAGTTCACCTCAAGTTAATTGCCAAAAGCTATCATACAATTGTGCAAACATATTTCCACGCTTGTAAAATTTTTTAGTTACAAACTCGTTTGGAAAATGTTGTTTAATAGACTAGCTTACTTCATTGTTTATTGGGTTTTCTTTTTGAAAGTGAGAAAATACATCTGGCTTTGTATCTTTTAAAGAATTATCAACTGAAAAAAATGTATCTGTTGTAAAGAGGTCATATTATCAGGTAGGCGATGTCGCAATTGGGTTATTAACTCCAATCATAATAGTTGAAAATTTTTACGAATAATTTTCTGTATTTGGTCATCAATACTAACTTTATTCAACTTTAATTTTATATATTTCTCGAAGTTGTATGAAAAATATGGTGTTGGGTCCAGAAAAGGTTTGGAGTAAAGAAAGGCTAGAAAAAAGCCACGAAGCTTAAACCAAAATTATGAGGCTAAAACCCAACAAAAAAAGGCTAAATCTAGCCTCGAAAAGGCTAACCTGGTCGCACTGCTTAGTACTTATGACTTTTTTTCAAAACGGGATCGCCGCTCGGCAGTGGTTTGGCAAACTCTCCGAGTGTAGAGTCGACAAAAAAAAGTTCAAAGCAGCACAGAAGAAAAGCTCGGCCCAAAAATCTCATCGGAGATTTATGTTGATATAACTGTTGTACATCGCGCCATACATTTATTTATTTATTTTATTTTTTAAGGGTGGGTTAATAAACCTTGAACCGGTACGCCAGCTTCCCTGTATTAAACTTTAACATTTTGTGGATTCAAATTTTTAAATGAAAGAAACACTTTTGTAGCAAGTTTTCTAGTATTGTTGCGAAGCTTTCTGGAAAGCTTTCCTTTTTATATTTACTTAAGTAACTCTCTGTTCCATATTTTTGTTCTTAAGTATATCTTTCATCTTTTTATATGTTAGTCTTAAAATTTAATTAAGTCTAAATAAGTAATAATAATAATAACCCTCTTTGCTACAGAAACTCTCAGTTTCATTTGGGAAGCATGTGTGAGTTCATCTGACGAGTACTTTGATCGCAACTACAAAACTTTTATATTATATTTACAGTCTAAAAGACCCGGCCACACTTGGAATACATTTTAACAACATCGGCATTATGCCAAAATCGTACTGCAGAGAAGCGGAAGCAATTGCCATTGACAAACAAAACAAAAAACACTTGGCTTAAGATGCTTCCTTCTGGTAAATGAGAACAGGCAACGAAAGGAAGAGAGAAAGGAGAGAGAAAGTGTCAGCAACAACCATACAAGAGTGATTGTGTAGGTAGGCCTTAATCCAGTTCAAAAACATTGCCATAGCGGCAAGTTTTTCATTTTAGATTGCATGGAAAACCCGATCAAATGCCTTTGAGAAATCTGTATAAACTGTGTAAACCTGACGTCCTGACTGAAAAGCTGCGATGCAGTTATCTAAGAAATAAATCAAGTTATAGACAGTTGACGTTTGTTTGTTATCCGTCTTGCTTAGTTTTTGGAATGAATATTCTATATACCAAAAAGAACCAGCTTACCAATTTTAGTTGAATAAGATATCGAGTTATCACCTTCGAAATTATCAGAGCTTTTTTTGTACTGAAAGCGGACGGCTCCACGTCTACTTCCAAAATCCACTTAATTTAATTAGGCGTCGAATTTTTGCAAAAAGCTATTTACGGGAGGTAAATCTTATTGATATACATATTTACAGAATTATAACGATTTACAGAAATATTGCGTTTTAAATTTTACATACAAATTTTTCTGAACTACATTAAAAAAGTGGGCGTGACCACGAACTTATTTTGGCTATTTCCACAAACACAGTTATCATATAAATTGAACAATTTTACAAATTTTGTTACTACAACTCAATTTTTGTTCTAGTTATGGCATTTAAAATTTTTGGAATAATCCACTGTAAAAGGGAAGTAGCCACACGCATTTTCGATAACTTATATTTGTTTAATTTCTTTGAAACCGGACACATTGGAACTGAAATTTAATTGATATAAAGTAAATTTTGTTTACGATATTGCACTAGCCTCAGATCCTTTTAAATCTTTTATATGCAAGTTTGAGTGGCCCTCAGCCGATTTCGACTATTCTCTCCCGAATATTAATAAATTAAGACGTCCATTTTCAAAACTTAAGAAAAAAAATCAATTGGCTGCTTTCATTTTAATGTACATACCATATTTAGGGAATTGTGCGATGTACAACAGGTATATCATTATAAACCTCCGAGGAGACTCTTGCGACGAGATTAAAATTTGTGGAATTTTTTTCTCCAAATTGGCGAAAATTTGAATTTTTTTCTCCAAATCGGCGAGACATATAGGTTTTTTGCCAACTCCGAGAGGTTTCTGCAAGCAGATGAATTTTTGCTGGGAAGCATGCCATGGCAGAAATACACTCGGAGAGTTTGCCAAAATACTGCCTAGGGGCGACCCAGTTTAAAAAAAGGCGTGAATACTAATACCAAGTACGCGTTTAGTTTTATGTGCAAACATTGCTTCCTTTGACAAATTTACTACCGTGTTGAGTACCTATTCTGAGCCAACATAAATTTAACATGAATAATCACTTATTTAGTTTTTGTAAACACTGTCTATATCTATGATAAACGCAGTCCCGTTCGTATTTTTACCGATTGACACCATTACTCGTGTTTAGGCACGATTACCGAATAGTAAAAATCAACAGAGCACTTGCATATACACACACGACAGAGTGTAAATTGGCTGCCCGATTTATGCGGTAGGGCAGCAATATGGTCCTGAGGAGAAAACCCATTGTACACAGAGCCCGTTCTTAAAGAAAGAAGGTTTGTGTGCGGATGGATAGGAGATATCTTCGTATATAGTTGCTACATACCACCTAGCACTCCATTAGATATTTTTGAAGAAATTTTCGGGAATATATCCACAGACACGTCCACAAGGCAGCGGTTTGTCATAGCTGGCGACTTTAACGCATGGGCTGCCGCGTGGGGCTTACTTTGAACGCCGCCGGAAGAGAGAGCGCTACTCGAAGCATTCGCTCGCTTGGACGTAGCGCTTCTTAATTCAGGTGGACAACACACTTTTTCTAGGAACGGCTTCGTTTCAATGATCCACATTACGTTAGTAAGTGCTAGTATGTTCAGGCTGTGCGAGTGGAAGATCAGTGAGTGCCATACTATCACTCAGCCATCATAGTGGACATCAAATTAGATGGAGGAATGATTCCCTCTAATCAAACGTCTTCCAAGGACATAGCCACTACAATAATAGCTGTCATCAAAGTGGCATGCGATGCGTCGATGACCAGAAAGACTTTACATAAGCAACACAGTTCCGTCGATTGGTGAAACGACAGCATAAAAGCACTAAGTATAGAATGTGTTCGTGCCAGGAGGCGCTTTCACATTTTTTAGAGTGCAGATTTTTTTCCCACGCAAAGAAATCTGGTTCCTTCCATACCAAATATTTCGCTCAGAGCAGTTGATGAAGCGCCCGGGGACGCAGTGCTTCAAGCGGTTAATAGACTTGATAACAACAAGTCCCCTGGTCCGGAATGTGTGACCATTAAAGTACTGAAGGTGGCCTTCACTCAAAAGACGTCAACAGTCGCAAGTTTGTTTAATGCATGCCTAGCTGAAGGGACATTCCCTTCAGTCTGGAAACGTCAGACGTTAGTGCTGTTGCCGAAGCCTGGGAAAAATCCAGCGGATCCATCCATTCTGCAGGCAAACTGATTGGGCGTGTTTTCTATAATTGTCTCGAAAAAGAAATTGAAGAGGTGGGGGCATATCTTAATACCAGTTCGGGTATAGAAAAGGAAGGTCCACCATTAATGCCGTGAACATGGCTTTAAAGGTCGCTCAATATGCAGTAAGCGGCACTCGAAGGCTCGAGGGATTTAAAGAATACTACCTTGTCGTGACCTTGGATGTAAAGAATGCATCCAACAGCGATAATTGGGCAAAAATTCTGGATCGAATAGGTATATCCTGCTATCTGAGAAGGATCATGCGCAGATATTTCTTCGGCCGACTGCTTGTGTATGACAAATGCGACAAATCTAATTCAAGCGTAGCTAGTGTTCAATCATGGCTCACGCAATACGGATTTCAGCTTGCGGTGCAAAAAACAGGCAGTACTTGTATCAAGCAGAAAGAAGGTACAAAAGGTCACGGTACGAATCGGAAGTAAGACATCGACACATTGCCTGAAGTTAAGTACCTGGGAATTATGATAGACAGGAGGCTATCGTTCAAAACACACCTAGAGTATGCTAATGAGAAGGCGGCTAAAACAGTATCATTATTATAGAGGATAATGCTGAATGCGCGAGCTCCTAAGCAAGGGGACCGCCAGCTACTTTTAGGCTCCAGTCTGGCAACAGGACACGAATCATCAGTCGTACTTCCCCGGGAAATGGACTGCAGCGTGCGTCGTAATCGCAGAAACCATCAAGTGGCTGAGAAGTCTGGGACGGCTGCAGCGCAGCAGAGAAGACTAAGGCAAAGAGCGAAAAAAAAAAACGCGAAGCACAAAGAACGGATGGGAGACAAGGCCTCTCCAACCCATCAGACAGTGACATAATAGGGAGAGCCTGCGAATTTCGGTTTGAAAACATAAGCCTTCGAAGGAACAGATTGAAGACCCTGCCTCTCCAACTTTATTTTACGCTAGCGGAAGCAAATGCGCGAGTGCTTGATGGAAACATACGTAAGCGGCACAGATGCGGGTTGGAAACGCGGTCATTTCGACCGCCTGGCGCACGTGACCTATACCAAAAGGTACAGATTGGATACGCGGCCTCTACAATGCACTGCCTTGCAATTGAAGATATTGAGCGAATAAGAGCTTGCTTGGAAACGTTCGTAAGTATCACAGATGCGGGCGGGAAACACGGCCCTTCCAACCGCCTGGTCTACTTGACCTCCACTGCATTCCCTTGTAATTGAAGACATCGGGCGAATTATTCCTTTATTGGAAACGTACGTAAGTATCATAGAGGCGGACTGGAAACACGGCCATTCCAACCGCCCAGCTTCAGATGAACCAATCAGCCAAAATGAAAGAGCAGATGTAGTTGCTTGATTACATGCGTATGTAGTTATATTCATAAACTCTTTTTTTATTGTGTTATGCGGTCAGTTTAATTTAATTTTAATTATTGGTAAAAGCCGGCTGGTCTGACCTAATATCTTTTTTGGTGCAAATAAAAACTGACTTCACCTTTTTGCCCAACGTTTCGCTGAATATTCTAGCATCTTCAGGGGCTACACTATTTATTTTTGTAAAAGACAATAAAGATAAAACAAACCAAGATATTAACATCAAAGTAATACGGATATGTTTCACATGTAAAAAACCAAAAATCACACATAAAACAACAATAAGCAGTATAAACACTTAACATCTATTCATCATTGCCACCTTGCGTGGTAGTTTGGTCATGACTTGTAGGCAGCGCCTATGCAGTCGTAGTCCTCTTTCTTATTAATCGTCGTCTCTCTATTTTTTAATATATGTAAACTTTCCATCGTGTATCTCTTCAATTCTCGTTTTTCCTTATCAATAATTTTTGTATTGGTAAAGTTAGTTGTATCGGTCAGAATTGGGAAGTACCTCTCCGAGCCGTTCGAAACTAAACGAGGTTTCAGACAGGGTGACCCCCTATCGTGCGATTTCTTTAATTTAATGCTGGAGAAAATAATACAAGCTGCAGAACTTAACCGCGCTGGAACAATATATTATAAAAGCGTGCAACTGTTGGCATATGCTGACGATGTCCTTAACAACCGTGCCGTAACTTCTGCTTACTCCAAATTAGAAAAAGAAGCGGAGAAAATGGGATTGGTGGTGAACGAGAGCAAAACGAAGTACCTTCTGTCATCATGCAAAGAGTCAGCGCATTCGCGCCTTGGCAACCAAGCCACTGTTGGCAGCAATAATTTCGAAATAGTAAAGGACTTCGTTTACCTGGGAACCAGTATTAATACCAACAATAATGTTAGCCTAGAAATCCGACGAAAAATTACTCTTGCAAACAAATGCTACTTCGGACTGAGTAGGCAATTGAAAAGTAAAGTCCTCTCTCGACGAACGAAAGTAACACTCTACAAGTCACTCATCGCACCCGTCCTGCTATATGGTGCAGAAGCGTGGACACTAACAACATCTGATGAGGCGGCTCTGGGAGTATTCGAGAGAAAGGTTCTTCGAAAGATTTGTGGACCTCTACGCGTTGGCGACGGCGAGTACCGAAGAAGATTTAATGATGAGCTGTATGAACTTTACACAGACGCCGACATCGTTCAGCGAATTAAAACACAGCGGCTTCGCTGGCTAGGCCACGTAGTGCGAATGAGCGAAGATGCTCCAGCCCAGAAGGTATTCTTATCGGCACCCGCCGGTGGAAGCAGAGGAAGAGGGAGACCACCATTCCGATGGAAGGACCAAGTGGATACCGATTTGCGATCCCGCGGTGTTTCCAATTGGCGCCAGTTGGCGCAACGAAGAAACGACTGGCGAGCTATGTTGGACGGTCAAAATCGCCCAGGCGGTTAGATGACCATTTAAAGAAGAAGAAGAAAGTTAGTTGTATGGCCACTGTTTAAGATGTGTTGCGAGAGGGCAGTACTGGGCTTTTGTCTTCTTATGTCTGCTTCGTGTTCGGCTATTCGTGTGCCAAGCGCCCGCTTCGTGGTTCCAATGTATATTTCATCACAGGTTTGGTTCTCATTTCCTTCACAATCTATTTTATATATCACATTGTTTTGTTGTAGTTTGTCTATTGGACTTTTTGTTCTGGGGTAAAGTTTGGATTTTGATGTTTTGTTCTTTTAATATGTTCTCGTCAATTGGCCTCAGCTTTGGTATATATGTGACGCTGTAGTATTTCTTTGCGTCCAATGTTGTTGTATTTTGTGGGTTATTGTGGTGGTTTCTCTTTTTTTGTTGGACAACAACGACCTTCTTTCAATAGCACTCCAGACTAGTAGAATGAAGATCTAACTTTGATCCCCAGCTCAGAACTGAAATGGAAGTACAGTAACGCTGACCAACGTTGAGACTAGTGCCCAAACCACCTCCCGACGGAATACTTAGACGGTAGGAGTGTTAGTGCTGGTTTAAGTCCCACACTGACCTTAAAGTTTTCGATGCTTTCTCCTCTGCAAAAAATAAACGCCCCAGAGCGTCACATACATCTCAGCAAAGCAATCAAACCATAGAGCTAACATCAGCAACAAGACACAGGCAGAGACGCAGGCAGATGTTACACGTCGTAACTTTGCATCAAAATTAGAAGCAGCGGCAGCGGCACGGTTTCAGGCAGCTACACGTAACTTTTCTGGACAGCCTCTACCGAGCGCTAAGATGTTTACAAATCACAAACTTTTTGAGCCTCTTTTGATGTTACTTGCCCGGGTACTCGAACTTTGGACCTTCGGTGTGGTAGGCCAGCAAATCAATTATCAATTCCTCCTTTCACTGTGTGCTGTTGAAAAGACAAACCTGAGAATGAAATGGTAGTAGCCAAGAAATGCTGACATTTCGTTATGCATGCGGAAAGTTGCAATGAAAAAAGGGAACACTTTTTAAAATATATAAACAACTTAAAGGTTTATTTAAGTACTACCTGCAGAGAACAACTAAATTTGTACCAGTAAAAATTCAAAGACTACTAAAATGTTCAGAGTTAGAAAACTCCTAGCAAAGCTACTTAATTAAATGTTATTTTTTACCTCATTGATTGCTTGTATGGAAAAACGACAGTTGGCTGAATAGTTGGGCTTTGTGTACATCAGGGCCGCCGTAAGTGAGCGTGCAAATCATGCACTGTCCACCGGCGGCACGTCCAGGGGGCGGCAAATCGAGCGCCAAATCGAGCGGCTCATCAAGTAATATTTAACACACAAGTAATATTTAACACAGAGACGTCAAAATTGGAATTTAGGGTAGTACTCGTAATATTTTATAAAAAAAAAAAAAAAAAAAAAATTTTTTTTGTTCCTTTAATAAAATGTATTTAATTTTTTTTTCAAAACAAATTTTTTCTAATTGTTGTTTGAGTTGCGCCGAAGCCACTATAACAGAAATTTAATGGGAGACCATATATTTTATTACTGCAATAAAATCATATTTATCATCAATGGTTGCTGTGTGACATGGCGAGAGAGAACAAGAGTCGTGTCGGACATATGTGTCTGACGTGGCGTAAACCGTGCAGTGTCACACATATATGTCCGACGTGGCAGTCAATGTGTTAAAGCCATTGTCATAATAAATAGCCACCCAACCTATAGCATAAAAACAAAACACCAAAAACTGGGTACTATATTTCATTAATATCTTCCCTTATATTAATCGAAAAATATATTAAATCCTTTTTATTTGTGCGGAGATGTTACACATTCAATATATATTGACAGTATTCCGATCGATATTGATGGATTTCGTAATTTATCGATATTTTGTGATCTGGGTCACGATCCATCACTATTCCAGGCTACACGTTCAATGAATATTGTAAAATCCAAAAATACTGTCAGAATTGAGTAAGGCTGGGTAGTGGCGGCCGGGTGGGTTATCTAAAGACATGTATTCATTTCAGGAGATAGAATTGGCAGTCGGAACCTAACTTTTTTTAGCCGTTCAAAAATAATAAACAAAAAATAGTTTGTCCCGGTAATAAAGTAGTTTAGGAGACACCGTGGAGCACTGAAAAAGAACGGTCGGGAGGGGTATCTACACCCGCATATCCATGCCAGAATAAAGAATCCGAAGACCTGTTTAAAAGTAATCGACAAAAAACGAATTATTCAAACTTTTTTTTTTTATTACTTTTACTTCAAATATTATCTTTCCGCACACGGATTGTCATGTCTGGGACCGAACCGCGTCTTTGGGTACAGCTCCCGCCATAATGGTATTACCTCCAAAAAATATTTGACGATTTGCTGGAAATATCTGGAATTTATCGGAATGGGATTGTATTACATCTCACAAAGCTTATTCGTTTGCTTCGAATATCCAAAATTTGCTCGGTAGTAATTTGCTTCGATATTTTAAACGAAATTAATGCTTTGAACAAAATGATGCAGAGCCCCACAATACTAAAATCTTCATAACTTTAGTAAATAAATTAATTGATAAGGTCACAGAATATCGCAAGGATGAACACTTTGAAGTTGTTATAGCAGAAGGTTCAAAGTGGCTCACGAACTCAATGTCGAAACAGATTTCCCACCATTCGTCCAAGAAAAAAATCAAATCAATTTCAATATGAACACAATGATGCAGTTTTAGTACAGCCCAAAATTTAATATACGAGCACAGTTCGTAGAGCACAGTTTTTTTAGAATAGCTTCTTTAAAGGATAGATTTGAGCCACCTAAAATTTTTTCGAAAGTAATGTGTTTTACTGAAATTGTAGGGTTTGGCTTACAACGATTAACCCAAAAAAATATATTAGTTATAGCTATAAACATATTCTCGAAGTTCCAAAGTTTTTGTTTAATTTCCTGGGATTGCCGATTTCCATTTAGCTTATTTTTGAAATACACATAAAAGATTGTATCTTTTACCGAACTGCATTCCTTTTTTTGTCATATTTATTTGTTGTCAGTTCATCTAAAGCCAATACACCACAAT
The DNA here is from genome assembly GCA_949987695.1 of Merzomyia westermanni. Taxonomy (NCBI): domain Eukaryota; kingdom Metazoa; phylum Arthropoda; class Insecta; order Diptera; family Tephritidae; genus Merzomyia; species Merzomyia westermanni. The sequence goes on from OX465290.1 coordinate 122,433,152, forward strand.
TGCTACTGAATGTCTCTGCTTACGCCATACGTATAATTAAAAAAGGTAAAACACATTGACCACTACTACAGCGACCAAGCATTTTTATTTCCGAACTATTTTTTGATTGTACAACGCGATAATTATAATTACGACGAAGATGAGAATTTGCATTTAGATCAACTTCATCTGTTTGTATTTGCATATAATCAAAATCGTTACCACCATGTATTGAACGCTAATATTCGCGTATCAAAAGATTAATATGCTGCATGTTTTCAGCAATGTGACCAGGTTAGCCTTTTCGAGGATAGATTTAGCCTTTTTTTGTCCTTTAGCCTTATAATTTTGGTTTTAGCTTCGTGGCTTTTTTCTAGCCTTTGTTTTTACTCCAAACCTTATCTGGTCCCAACACCATATTTGTCATATAAAATAAAAGTTGAATGAAGGTAGTATTGATTTACGAAATACAGAAAAATATTCGTAAAAATTGTCAAATATTTTGATTGGAGTTGGTAACCCAATTGCGATATCCCCTACCTGATAATATGAACTCTTTACAAAAGATACGTTGTTTTCAGTTGATAATTCTTTGAAAGTTAAAAAAGCCGGATGTATTTTCTCACTTTCAAAACGAAAATTCTAGGTACTCTCCAAATCAAGTAGCTTAATATTACATGTTCGTTAAAACGCTTATTCAAATGTTGCACTAATTTTGAAATACCCGCGATCCCATCTCTATGATCAATACCCAAACTTTGTACGTAGAGCCAAGCTCTTCTGATTCACCAGACGAAGAAAATATTATAAAATTAAAAAGTTTGTATTGATTTTTCTATAGTATGTGTTTCTTTGAAAAAATCCCTAATCAAGGAAAATGTGCCTGATATGTGTTGAAGCAAGTTCCTTTAAGTGACGTTGTCCTGCCTAAAATTTTACTTGCTTACATTCAACAAATTGTACTCTTTTCCCTCTCTACTTTTCGCTTCTTCTACATTTATCCTTTTCTCCTCCTTTTTTTTTTCAACTTTTGTTTTTTCCACAACCCCATATACCAGGGTAATAGTTTTCCTCTAATACCACCTCTATATCTCAAATTTCCATTCCTACTCCCCTTCTTCTCCGATTTCTTCTGCGGGTACTTATATGTATCGATATGAAATATATCGAATTAACTTTTATTTGCTCCTGGTACTTCTTTCTGTTTCCAAGGTTTTTTGGTATATAGAACGCATATCTACATATAAAATATCATTAACTTGAACCAAATAAATTCCTAGCTATGCCGAATTGCTACTTTAAATAGCCTAGAGGCTTTGCCAAAAACTAAATAAAATTTCGTTTCGAAGAGATCGAAAATAAATTTTTGGACACTAATGAAGCACCAACAAAACATAAAAAATTTGAACGTGGCAACTCCCACTTTTCCAAAATTATGTAAATCTTGACTAAAGGACACATATATACAAATATCATTAATTTAGACCAAATACGGTCAGAGTTATGACGAATTGAAATTTATATAGCACCGCCCACTTTTCCAAAACTATGTATAGCCTATGTCGTACCCACCGAACATCTAAACCTATCGTGAAAGTTTCATAGAGATCGACCACAAACTTTGGACATTAATTAAGAACAAAAAAAAAACAAAAAAAATGTGGGCGTAGCACCGCCCACTTTTCCAAAATTATGTAAATTTTGACTAAGGGAAACATATATCCAAATATAATTGACCAAATAAGTTCAGAGTTATGCCGAATTGAAATTGTATATAGCCTGGGGGCCTGGCACCGCCCACTTTTCCAAAACTATATATAGCCTATGCTTTAACCAGTGATCTCAAGAATATACTGTAAAATTTTCATAAAAATCGGTTGAGTACTTTGGACGCCTACAAAGGACGCACATTAATTTTTATTTTTAAGATAGTTTAAACTAAAATAAAAAATTTAAAATGGATTTCGTAAAAAAAATTCTGACTTTTTTTAGCTTCTTTTTTTTCTTAATTTTACTTCATAGTAGCCGCGTCGATAATTTTCAAGTCAATCCTTAAATTTTGGTTCATTTATTTCGCTATCCAATTTATTGATTTGATTTTGAACTTCACCAATTTTACCGAGTAATTCGCCCTTACGTACATTGTCTTTTTCACATTTCTTAATAAGCATATTTCTTTCTTCTGACAATTTTGGAAAATCCATTTTTCCCGATTGCTTGCCAGGGTTTCCACCCTAACATCAATGACTGCTTTCTTCTCTTGTAATATTTTTAGTTCGCGATTATCCTTTAAATCGCGTTCCAGTGTTTCTTGCTTTCGGCATTCCGTTTTGATCTCTTCAACTTCAGTTGTTGTTTTCGAAATTTCTTCAGCCTTTTCTCCGACTTCCGTTTTTGCAGATTTTAATCGATTCTTTCAATGTTTCAATTTCAGTGGCAATATTCAACAATTGAAATTCAACCACTTCAGTATTTAATCTCTGTATATCAAGGTCCATCTTCTTATAAGAATTCAATTCTGTTTGCAATTTGGCCACACGCTTGCGGCAACTTTCAAAAGGCCGATTCTTCTAAGCAATTAAGACGTTCAGCTTTTGTTTGAAAGTGGGTGGCTTACTCTTTAATTGCTTAATTTCTGTAGTTTAGCTTTCAATTAAAATTTTCAACTCGGTCTGGCGCTCTTGAAGTTGTGACAAGGATTGTTGACCTTCTTGCAATTTTAAACCCTCATCCTGATAGGTATTTTTCTGCTCTTGCATTTTTTTCAACGCAGTCATTTTGTTTGCTTTTCCTATAGTGTATGACGCTCTGTATCGAGTTGCTCAAACACGGTAACTTTCAACATTTGCAAATTGTCTATGTTAGCTTCAGAATCAAAATCGCCTAGTAATTTGGCATTCAATTGCGTTATGTCAATCTTTAACCGTGTAACCTCACGCATTGTCTCATCCAACAGCGATACATCACCCATCATTGAATCGGCCAACTCTAATGATATAGTCGGCTAGGCCAAAAGCATTTGCAAAGATTCATTATCTTCTAAATGTGTTGAACTTTAACTTTTCTTCAAAATTTTTTTGCTTTTCCTTCTTCTTAGGAATATCGCTTTCCAACTTGGCCACTGTGTCCACTACAGATTTAATATGCAAAAGATTTTCATAATTTTTCTTTTCGGCTTTCAATAGCTTTTCTGTACGTTTGATATTCTCTGGCAGACGATTTATTTCATCAGATAACTCCATTGTGATTTCTGTGGTCTTATATGGCATAATGGACAACTCTGGTACTGTTTCTATATATCTTTTATACATAGTCTATTTACTTTTCGCAAGCGTATCCTCGTAATCGCAAACATTTTCTATTATTTTTGACTTCTTCATCGCGTCAGAACGCCTTTTAGGATAATGTGTTGTGCATTTCGTTACAAACTATTACCAGGAAAAAAATTTGGGCTTGACAATGGGATAGGAGTTTATCAAGTTTGGGGTATCTGTATGTATCACTGTTGCAAAGAAAAGTATATAACAACAATAAAGGATGTAATAATAACAACTCTTGCTAGACACTTCAATTTATCACATAACGCGATCAAACCACATTGGATGTACTATTAATGCTATAACTCAGCATTCATAGTAATGCTATAACTCAGCATTCATAGTAAACAGTACGTACCGAAAAAAAGTTTGCATACAAAGTTGATAACAAACCTCTAAAAAATTTAAATGGTAATTGTTCCCTTTAGGAGACAACTGCTAATACACATCCAAAAATATCGGGAGAGGTGTCGAACAACGCGTTTTGACCTCAGTAACAATAATCCGGAAGCGGATTTTCGAGTTTTTGTTTCAGTGAAGAGATATTTGCCATCAAAGTTGAAAATTTTCTGTCATTTTCATGTGGTTGTTGTAATCACAGATTAGGGTGTACCGAAAAGTGCAAAAAGTGTGTTCTGCGCAGAAATACTGTGGACCGCGTAGACGGTGTTGGACCGGCTAAGGGTTATTTTTTTTTAGCGCGGCCGAAGGCCGCCTACCCATAAAGGTGTTCTGCACATAAATACCTTGGATCCAGCCCCCTATTTGGGATTGGACCTGGGTAATTTTTGGGGTTTTTGCCAATAACTTTTCACTGAAACAAAAAATTGAAAATCCGCTTTCGGATTGTTGATACCGAAGTCAAATCGCGTTGTTTGATACCCCTCCCGACATTTTTGGACGTGTTTTAGCAGTTTTCTCCTAAAGGAAACAATTACCATTGAAAAAACTCCCATTCCATTGTCGGGTCCCAACTTTTTATTTCTGCTAAAAGTGTGTAATGTGATGGCCAACAGCATTACCCTAAACAGCATTACCCTAAACAGCATTATATGACCGGGATGAAGAAGTCAAAAATATTAGAACATTTGCGAATAATTTCTGCAAAAAATAAATATGACAAAAAAAGGAATGCAGTTCGGCCGCAGATATCATCTTTTATATATATTTCAAAAATGAGTAAAATGGCTTAGACCAATCTCGAGAAAATTGGCAAAAGCTATGGAGCTTTGAAAACCATTCGAATTTTGAAAAACTGTTCCAAACGTATTTTTAGGTTTTAGGTTGAAAGAAAGGCGAGCTTCGAAAAAAAGTGGACCACTACACAAATTTTTACCCAGTACCCAATCAAAATAAGTGTTTTATATTCATAACATTTTTTTTTTATTTTTACCTTCTATGATGAAAAAAATATTAAAAAGTCTTTTTATAACAAAACTCAGCATAATATGTAGTCGTAGGGCGGCATAATCGGTATTGCCCCTGTTAACAACAACAACAACATAATCGGTATTGCTCGCGGGCGAACAAACTGCTAGCTGCGGGCCTGGTGTACATACTAGTTTTGAAGTAGTTTGCAACTAGATGGTTTCACTGCAGGATAGGTATAATCAGAGACAATGTATATATGTACATACATTAATATGTTTGTGTGCAACTATGCATAAGCAACTCAAGTAAGATCTCTTTGGATCCCTCTCTCGAGTTTCTCTTGGAAGAACGTTAGTATTAACCTGCTCTGAGTGAAAATAAGTCCAGATTTATGTACACAGGTGTTGACTTCGGCCGTACAAACGTTTTTAAGATATTAGTATCAACTCGGACATCTTAAATAAACGTAGTTTAATTGGAAACAAATATAGATATTTTATATATATATATATAAAAACAAGGTGTCAACGAATTCTCTGAAAATAAACTTTTATTATATTAAAAATATTTATACAGTATAATATTGTGGATATTCAAGATGCCGTGCTCAGCAGTTACGCTTTCTATTGCAACAATATCTGCCATAATAGCAACTGCTTTATTAGCAATATCATTCTCTACTGATAACTGGTTATATTATGAAGTTAAGCGAAACAATATCCAGGTGAGCTAATTGCCTTACGAAGAATGGAAATCTGCTATAAATAATCACAATCATGATTTATATCTGTTTCAAAATTGTTTTTATCTATAAACTTTCTACACGTAATTTATAGGTATTACTAGTTTTCTCTGAAGTTACTTATACTTACGGTGCATAAGGCAATGCTATTTTATTATCATTTTTAATATTATTGTATGCATTAGTGGCAATGGAATGCGGCTTATATATGCATACATATACAAAAAGAGAGTCCAAAAAATCGTGTGACTAATCTCTAATGAGTGTGATCCGCGATGAATCCCTTTGGCCTACAGTTGGCTATAGTTCAGTATAAGTCAATTTTAATTTTCGTAGCATACCCACAGGAGTAAATATACATATTTAATTTGTGTAGCATAAAATGTGAAGAGCAATCAGTTAAATTTCAATTCATTAATAAAATAATATTATATGTATTTCTTTAAAAACAGAGTTAGAGTTAGTAATGACAAACATTGGAGGGGCTGTGCTGACAAATAGTGTTATGGATTATGCGCAATTGCCGATGACCGTTTTTTTTTAGTCGCAGACGCAGATGTACGAGGGATAATATTAGGAATATTCGAGCAATCAATGTATGCCATGTATTTACATGTTTATGTTTATATTACAAGTAGTTACCTGCATTATTACTATAAACTATATCCATTACCAAGGGATCAATTAAGTTTCCTGTATTGCTCGGTTACTGTACTAAAGGGATCAGCAAGTCATTACTCTTTTATTGCTCGATTATGGTAATAATCCACGAATTTTTTACTGGGTAGTCTCCATACCCACGTACTCGTATGCACATATCGACGAATATGTCGTTGTGTATTTATAAACAGAGCTGACGTTACGATTTTTCAAGAAGTGGCCAACAGATGGTGTTTAACACAACAGGGAAATCTATTTTAATGAATTTACTGAAACATAAAATTCCTGACCTTTTCTTGCATATGGTTAAGTCGTTTTGACCACACTCTATTCAACCATTAAAAAGTTCTATCAAACTCAGAATAAAATAAATGTATAAATTACAGGCCTTATATGATCTGTGGAACAATGCTAAAGTAGCTTAAATGTAGCTTATAAAAAGCGGATGATTTAGCACATCTGTCAAAATATAAACATGTTCGTCATCGTATCATACATATTACATTAGTTTCTCTCAACTAGACTTGAGGATATCTTGACAACTTTCTAGTAGATATTCTTAACAAAAGGAACTACTCCGCTTTTTAATAACTCTCCTAATAATCTATTTTAATATTTTAACACGGCATTTGAAGTCGTATAACATGTAAAACTGATTTTGGTGGAGCAACGGCTACACTGTTTATTTGCGAAACCGTGCATGCATATGAAAGAGTTATGCTGCAAACTTGAAATATCAAAAAAAGATTGTTCAAACTTAAAAAGTTTCATACAAAAATTGGACATGAATACAGTTTTAAGTTTAACGTTTAAGAAGTCTATGCAAGGTTTACACTATAATTCTTAAATCTTAATTTTTTCATAAATGTGAGAGACACTAATTGTGTGGCAATAAGGCAAAGAAAACAAATAAATTTATTTTTTTTTATTTTTTAGTGGACCACTTTGAAACTTAAAATTGTAGTTTAAATGTATGGAACTGAAATATGGTTTTTTTTTTATAAAATCCACAATTTCTGGTCAAGAGCTGTGAAAATGTTTGTGATAAGAGATTTCTCATGTTTGTCCTATCTTGAGTTTGGCTTTTCTCGCTTATTGCCACAGGATCAATCGTTCTGAAACTGCAATTTATTTTGAGACAGGAATACTAAATATCTATGTTATGCTTTTTATTCATTCATTCATACGCTATTTTATACATTTGCCTACAATATCCCCATAAATATGCATGTTCACAGTAGGAAGCTGCTTGCATACCTGATGTTATTTTTTTGCTTTTAAATGTATGAGTGTTTTCGTACAACTTTTCGGAACAGAGCAAAACCGGTTTGTTTTCGCTCAATTATGCCTTTAGTATGTATCTACATGAGTAAATACCCTATGGGGAAAATCTCTAGTTCTTAACTGATGCGCATCTAGTGCGTTTCGAACCACAAGTAGTTCGCCTCCAATCCCTTTCACTTGTAATCAACTGGCGAATTTAACATGGCGATGTCCTAGGCGGTGGAAATTGTCACCCGCTGCATTGCCTTTTCGACAGTTCCAATTTCGTTTATTGCTAATATTGCTCTAGTTCTGAACTATTTCCAAATTTTGCAGTTTGGATGTAGTTAGTTTAGAATTAAAAAAAAAAACACTTTTTTTAAACACGTTCTGATGTTACCTTTCCCAGGACTCAAACCGCCACACCATTGCGGTTAGTTTATGTACAACAAATAATTTCAGCCTTCATTTTAAATCATTCTATCGTAATAATACATATGTAACCTGTTCTCACACTATTGATGCGCGCGCCGTAGCTGAATGGGTAGAGCACTCGACTCTGATGCGGGATCGCTACCATGACAGTCGGGCAGTACCGCAAGGGAGTACCGGGTTCAAATCCGGCCAAGGACTGTTAATTCGACAACACTCCCCAGAATCTTCGGGGAGTGTTTTTATAGTTACCACAACAACAACTCTAATGCGGGACGCGTCGGTTCGAATCCTACTAACTGATACATGTTTTATTAATTTATGATTTCAAATTTTAACCTTTCTTTAAAGAACGTTACAAGAACAAACCATTTTTTCAAATACGAATCTAAATTTTATTAAATTTTATTGATTACACAACTGCCGGTTTCGAACTAGTGAAAATCTAGTTACTATCTCACTAGTTCTTACTAGCCACTTTATCTCTAGTTCTGCACCAGAAATTATTCTCACTAGTTACTGACTTCCCCACGGGGTATGTATGTATGTCTTTCAATGTGTGTGGTATGTATTTAAACGTTGTACCTATACTCTTTGGTTTTAAGGAGAGTTAAGAGCTTTCACATTGTTCATATATATTGTGACGAATTCGATGAGTCGTCGAATATTTATCCTGGGTTCGATCACTACCCCGTTAAAAAAGATGGAGTATCAGAGTACACCAACACTTATACTTATTCATATATAAAAGGAGGCCCAATTTGGATGATGGGCTGATTGGATCACCTAATCCATCTCGGATTACCCTTCACTTTGCTTCTGAGTAGACTGTGGAGCATACTTGACAGCACTTTCAAAATGCTGCCAAAAGATTACTTCATGAAGTATTCTACACCAAAGCTACAGAGGGACTAGGTGTACTGTTGAGGACTTCTGACTTCAGTGTAATTTGTGGACTCTCCTCCACAACTACTCGCTTACTGACGTACTTATTTTCGTAACTAAAATTGAATGGCACATCCATATTCTTATAGTTCATAATCCTGTTCTAATTGTCGATCTTTATACCTTGGTCCATGAAGAAGTCCACACTAGTTATGATTTTATCAACAATGTCTGCCACTATTAAATTGTGTACAATGGACTCTTTCCCAAGCGCGATTTCACATGTTACTTCTCCTAGGACTTGGGTGTCCTCACCCGTCCCTGTACGTAAATTTGCTCCATGCAATGGTCTCACCTCCTTGTTGATTAAATCAGACCGAATTATGCAATGAGATGCGCCCGTATCCACGGTCAGTTAATGCTCTTTTACATCCACATATGCCACAACAGTTACATTACAAGCTTTCCTTCCGATATGTTAGACAGAGATTATGGGACATTCAACTGCGAGAGCCAGTCCACGCCCCTTTCTGCTGGCTCGATTTAGTTTAACGATTGACTTGTTTGAAAGATTTGCTCATCTCCTTCAGCTTTGCCTTTCCGTCCACTGGAATTGCCGGGATTACTGCAGCCAGAGCAGCAATAACGTGCTATGTGACCTGACTTTCTACACTTGAAGCATTTAATGGCACCTTCATTTTTATGTTGTATTCCATTCAATGCTTCCAGAACTGCGTCTACCTAATCTGGCCGTTACACTTCCATGCTGTGGGCTTTGTGCTCTGGTTTACTTAAACGGGACCGTTTGCCTTCGTCAGAGCATGCGATACCGTTTCAGGGAATGAGCTTTGGCGTTTGCATATGTGGCCCCGTTTGTCTCCATATCACGTAATCCATTTATGAAACCTTGGTATTTGTTAAATGGGCCAACATCTCGATGTCCGATGCAAGTTCCTGGAGAGTCTCACAAGCCGTCGGGAAGCGATTCTGCAGCTCTATTTGGCAAATCTGCATCCGATGTTCGCTACCACAGCGTTTCTCAACTGCACCCATCAATTCTTCATATATATTTCGGTCGTCATCGAATACCTTGAAGAGTGCACCAACTTTGTCTTCAGTGCCCCAGTTATTCCCAGCTGCTTTCTACTCAAACTGTTGCTTAAATACCTGAACAGGATGGGGTTTATCATGATAAAGTTGGTCATTGCGAAAGTTTTTGGAAAAAAATTCACAAACTTTGCTTTGTGAATGCATAAAAAGTGACAGATGCTCTTGTTTACAATTTTAAATACACCATTTTGGCGTACAAATTTCGATTGTTATATTTCTTTATATGGATACTATTACATTTTTAAATTATATTATCTATCTACCAACAGACCTTTGGTATGCCAAAAGGAAACTCCCTATCCCCTACAGTGACAGACATTGTATTAGACAAAATTCTTGACGGAAGTATTGCTGAACTGCAATCAAAGGACATATACCTAAAATACATTGATAAACATGTAGACGATATATTATCTATGGTTAAGACCAAAGACGTGGAATACATATTAAGAACTTTAAATGCGCAACACAAGAAAATCCTATTCACTACGGAAAGAGAAAAAGACAAAAAATTGGCCTTCCTAGATATTGAAATTACGAGAGGAAACAAAAAACTAAAAATGAATTGGTACTCGAAAGCTATGGCATCCTGAAGAATGAGAAATTATCACTCAAATCACCTGATTACAAAAATAAGTGATGAAAATTCAAAATATACTCTACAAAAATGGGTCCCCTTATGCTATTATTGAGATGCTTATTACAACAACAATGAACAAATTAAAGTATGCCAACAGAAATACACAATCAAATAATGAACAAGAAAACAAGATTTACACAGGAGTCACATACATACCAGGATTAACGGATAACAAAATTTTAAACAAAATAATGAACGACAACAATGTTAACTTTGCACACAGATCACACTGTACACTAAATAAATTATTTACAAAAACAAAAGACAGAGTCGACAAAGAACAACAACACAACGTAATATACGAAATAAGATGTAATGGAAAATTTGCAGAAACATGCAACAAAGTATACATCGGCACAACAAAAAGAGCTTTAGATGTCAGAATTAATGACCACAAAACGGACGCAGGAAAAACAAATCTACCACTGAACTTGCCCAACACCTTAACAACAACAAACATACAGCCGACTTCGATAATGTGCGAATTTTAAACACAGAGAGAAGAACAAAAACAATATTGACCTTGGAAAGCTTAAGAATACAGGAGAGAATAAAAGACGCTGCACACTACAAGGAAGACGTTGACACTATCCACAGCGCCTACTTGACGGCGATAAGTAAACAAAAAAGTGAATGAAACGGATGAGGGCAGACAGTTGGAAAAATTCCTGTTTTTAAATGTTTTAATGTTAAATGTGTTACAATTCTTAAATGTTTGTTTAATTTGCAATATGTCATTTAAATAGTTTGATGTGAATTGTAATTGTTTTATGTTTTTGAAAAATAAACGCAGACTCCCTAAGGAAGGTGCAAAAAGCACCGAAACTAGTAGGAGGAAAAAAGGAAAGTTTATTTCGCTTTTGATACACCGTCCAAAAAGCTCTTTAAAAATATCTAAAATAAATAAATAATTAGCGGGATATATACCTCCTGGGGAGGTTAAGGCCGAGCTTCTCTACCAATTTCTGGTGTGCTGCTTCTTATTTTTCCTTCAAATTAGCGGGACCTACAGTTTTATGCCGATTCCGAACGGCATCTACCAAGGAGATGAATTTTTGCTGAGAAGACTTCCATTGCAGAAATACACTCGGAGAGTTTGCCAAACCATTGGCGAGGGGCAACCCCGTTTTTGAAAAAACTTTTTCAAACCACTTTTGATGTTACCTGTGCCAGGGCTCGAACCTTGGACCTTCGGTTTGGTAGGCCAGCAACACTACCGCCACACCAAGGCGGCCGCCACTGTGCAAACGGAAAATCGGATTTGTAGGTAAAACTGAAGTTTACTGACCAAATATGAGTTTATATTAATGGGAAGGAAATGCTTATCGCTATTTTCGCTATAGGCTTCTATGTTTATGATTAGTATGGTATTTCTGTGGTGTTAAGGATTTTTCTGAATTTACATTGCTCCTACGTTGAAACAAAAATGTGAAACCTAAAAAATCTAATTGTTCCTATTTATTTGATAAATTTTCATTTATTTCCAAATATCAATATACGATAATAACTAATATTATTATTTATATTAATTAAAGTTAGTGACTACTTTGGAAGTCCATAACTCCGTGGTGATTATGACTATGTGATATAAATAATTTCACTAATTTCGTGGTACATAGTAAAACACATATTTCATTGCTACCGTATTTCAATACTACTTTATTTTTGCATTTAAAAGCAATTTTTATCAAAAATTAATATTTTGAAACTGAAATTGAAATTAGAATTTTGTTTGTTATATTTATATTCATTTGAACACTAAGTCCCATCGAACCAAGGAGAGAAAAAATTATTGAGATTGCCCAAATATTAATTTTTCTATACTGGTATATAGGTTACGAATTTAGACATTGGTAAAGAGAATAAAAGCCTCAAACCCAAAATGTATTCTTAAACTATCTGCAGCTTGTATGGCAGCTAAAGTTCTATTAGCGAAAATATTAAATTGAGGATTTTATAGAATTGTTTTTGTTATAAATGAACAGTAAGTGCCATTGAACAAAAGAAAGAAAAAATTATTGAAATCGGCAAGCCGTTATTGAGTATTAGCAACAAGATTATTTAATTTAGGTTTTAAAATTTTGTTTATTTTAAAATTTTTATTTATATATAAGTTCAGTTCAATAACAAAAAATTATTACTTTAAGTTACGAATTCTTACTAACTTTATCTGTCAAGTGTTCATTAACTCAAAAAATTTGTAAGACAAAAACAACTCGAGAGCTTAAGAGTTTGAGAGGCTTACTAATCTTTACTGGTAGATTTCTTGCTAGTAAAAATTTGTAAATTCAAAGAATTCGCTGTCAAACTCAAACTGAAATAAAATTAATAAATAATTTTTTTTTATATTTCAAAAAATAAAATAAATTTTAATATTGATGGATAGAAAAGAGAAAATAGAACACCTTTAATGCGTAAGTACTAAATTATGTGATACAACTTAGTGTATTTGTAAAATCTTTACATGCTTGCTGGCAGAAGGACGCTACAACAGCTAGAAAACGTAGCGCAGTGCCAGAAGGACAATTTGTTTCCCTAATCAAAAAATAAAAGGTGGTTATTTTTTTAATTAATTTTTGAAATATGTCAATCGTTTTTTTACTTACTAATTGTTCATTTACTTTTATGTAAAATTTTTCTCTTCGAATGAAATGACTCTTTATTTTATAGTAAAACTCTTATTTAAAGTATTTACTGGAAAAGTAAATGAACAAACCTATAATAAGAATTCACATAAAAACATATTTGGTAAACAATAAAACGGCCGCCGTGGTGTGGAGGTAGTGTTGCCGGCCTACCACACCGAAGGTCCATGGTTCGAGCCCTGGTACAGGTAACATCAAAATTGATTTGAAAAAAGTTTTTCAAAACGGGGTCGCCCCTCGGCAGTGGTTTGGCAAACTCTCCGAGTGTATTTCTGCCATGACAGGCTTCTCAGCAAAAATTCGTCTCCTTTGTAGATGCCGTTCGGAGTCGGCAAAAAACTGTAGGTCCCACCAATTTGTAGGGAAAATTCAAATCGGCACACCACAAATTGGAAGAGAAGCTTGGCGCAAAAATCTCTTAGGAGGTTTATGATGATATACCTGTTGTATATCGCGCCATAAAGAGAGAAACAATAAAACGCCTATTCTATTTTACGTGGAGGTGATAACTGTCCGTCTGTTTGTCAACACATGCCTGTACAAGTGAAAACAGTTATCTGACTTATGTTGCGCGAGCCGAGTTTTTAATTTAGCTTTTCTTGTTTCGACATTTTTCGACATGATTCGTTTTCGTTTCCATTGCAAGGGATTTTGTAGACACATAATTTTTTTCGGTGCGCAGTTTATTATATTTCGTGTTGCTAAATATATTTTTAGTGAGTTAATTAGTTTGTTATGGCTCTTCTCTGTTGTAACAATCTGATTTCGCTAGTCGTTCTGATAGTTTATATACATAAGCTACGAACTTAAAGATTTTTGTCTCGGATTTTCTGATGCATGGGGTATATTGTTTCTTATAATTTGTTGACAGATGGACAGTAACCAATGCCACATTAAATAGGGTAGACGAGTAACAATTCATTTAAAATGTTTACCAAATATGTTTTTATGTGAATTATTATGTGATATTATTATATTTTATGCTTTATTGTTATGTATAGTTGACCCTGAAAACGATTACCATAGGTAACCGAAATATATTGGTACAGTACAAAAAAATTGTATGGTTCCGATTTTGAACTAAAAGCATATGATTAAACTTTTACAGGCTTTCAATTGAGCTCTTACCTCTTTACTTAAAATCCGCCCTCACAAGACGCTTAGTCTCCAAACGATCATCTTTAAACAGTCTGATGCAAAAATATCCCAAAAAAAATTTTAATTTTTCTTTAATAGATTAGTCTTTGTGATAGCAGAAGCACGGAATATATCACTACAAGATCGTTCAGCCAAATTTTTCTTCAATATTTACGGTAAATTTTCGATCTACAAAAATACGTTGGATACTATTTTCACTAATGTGACCTTTACAATAATTGATCTATAAAAAGAAAAATTGTAGTTTTCATTTGATTAAATTTTCTTCCAATTCCTTATTTGGCCTTACAAGATCGTTCAGCCAACTTTATTCATCAATATTTACAGTAAAATGTATGCTCTACAAAAAATAATTTGGATACTCTTTTCACTAATGTCACCTTTACGAATTTATTCAAGGTGAATAGTTTACCAACTTCCGAAACACATAAGGTTTTGTAAAAAGTTGCGGAGCTTACTAAAAGACAGTTTACACGATATGTTTTTGTCATGTGTATATGCCACATTTTACGTATGAAAACCAACATAACGTGTAAACGGAACTTAAACTTTCCTTTTATAGAAGTCAGAAAAATGCATATAAGCAATAGAAACGTTTCTATTTTTGTCGGACACACAATTAGAATCATATGTGCTCTCATTTTTTGGATTTATTTATTTATTATGTAAAAAGAAGCAAATAAATTGAACTGTTGGAAGTATTGACGGCAATATGACATTACATAAGTGTAGAAAAAGTGGAAGGTCATGTGAAAAAAACATATCGTGTAAAAGGCCTTTGCTTTTCCGACAGGGTGGAAAGCTGATGTATATTGGAACGATTTTCCGTCATCCCTTGTAAAATTTGGTTTTGTAAGAAACCGGTTTCGGCGTTCCGTCATCCTCAGTGTTTAGTTTCATTATGATCTTTGTCTATCCATTGCCTTATATTTATAGTCTGTGGTTGCTGTAGCAGGTAAAGTTACAGACAGTCGACCAAGTATATTCATACGATCTTGATAATGACTTCAGATTGAAGTCGAAATATCAACCGACCGAATATATTTTAAAAATTAAAGAATAAAAACAACGTGTTTTATTCAAATTAGGCCTTGAGCTCATACAGCGCAGGTACAACAACATTTTGTCTTTAATATTTGCGATTTGATTCAGGGTTCACTTATGATGAAACAATTTTTTAAAACCTAAATTGAATAATCTTGTAGCTAATACTCAATAACGGCCTGACCGATTTGAATAATTTTTTTTTTTTCGTTCGATGGCGTTTACTGTGCGTTTATAACAAACCCAATTCTAGAAAATCCTCAATTTTATAATATTTTAATTGACGTTCCACAACCCGACTATAATGAGGTGCGAATAACAATATCCCGATTAAAAAACAGTAAAGCAGCTAGCGCTGATGGTTTGCCTGCTGAGCTATTCAAACACGGAGGTGAGGAGCTGGTAAGGCGCATGCATCAGCTTCTATGCAGAATAGGTTGGATGAATGCATGCCTGAAGATTGGAATCTAAGTGTTCTCTGCCCAATCCACAAGAAGGGCGATCCTGCAAACTGCGCCAACTATCGCGGAATCAGCCTTTGGAATATCGCATATAGGGTCCTATCAAGCGTACTGTGCGAAAGACTGAAGCCTGTTGTGAACAGACTGATTGGACCTTATCAGTGTGGCTTCAGACCTGGTAAATCTACCATCGACCAGATTTTAACAATACGCCAAATCTTGGAAAAAAACCTTGAGAAAAGAATCGACACACATCATCTCTTTGTTGATTTTAAAGCCGCTTTTGATAGCACGAAAAGGAGCTGCCTCTATGCCGCTATGTCTGAATTGGGTTCCCCGCAAAACTTATACGGCTATGCAAAATGACCTTGAGCAACACCGCCAGCTCGGTCAGAATTGGGAAGCACCTCTCCGAGCCGTTCGAAACTAAACGAGGTTTCACACAGGCTGACCCTCTATCGTGCGATTTCTTTAATTTAATGCTGGAGAAAATAATACAAGCTGCAGAACTTAACCGCGCTGGAACAATATTTTATAAAAGCGTGCAACTGTTGGCATATGCTGACGATATTGACATCATTGACCTTAACAACCGCGCCATAACTTCTGCTTACTCCAAATTAGAAAAAGAAGCGGAGAAAATGGGATTGGTGGTGAACGAAGTACCTTCTGTCATCATGCAAAGAGTCAGCGCATTCGCGCCTTGGCAACCAAGCCACTGTTGGCATCAATAATTTCGAAATAGTAAAGGACTTCGTTTACCTGAGAACCAGCATTAACACCAACAATAATGTTAGCCTAGAAATCCGACGAAGAATTACTCTTGCAAACAAATGCTACTTCGGACTGAGTAGGCAATTGAAAAGTAAAGTCCTCTCTCGACGAACGAAAATAATAATAAATATGGTGCAGAAGCGTGGACACTAACAACAACTGATGAGGCGGCTCTGGGAGTATTCGAGAGAAAGGCTCTTCGAAAGATTTGTGGACCTCTACGCTTTGGCGACGGCGAGTACCGAAGAAGATTTAATGATGAGCTGTATGAACTTTACGCAGAGAATTAAAACACAGCGGCTTCGCTGGCTAGGCCACGTATTGCGAATGAGCGAAGATGCTCCAGCCCAGAAGGTATTCTTACAACATTCCCGTTTGATTCACATCCGTCTGACCCTGCAACAGTCTTAATGCAGTATATTTTATTTAGGGTTTTGTTGTAAAAGTATTTCACACTATTGAATTTATATTAGAAAATGTATAATAGTGTATTAAATTATTAAATTAGTGCCTAAAATATACATATATGTACATAACAACAAACATGTTGTTTCATTTCAATAATATAGAAAAAAAAGGAAGAAATAAAATGTATTTGAAAAAGGATGAAAAATGGGTCCGAAAAATGGTATAAATTGCATCACAAAAAACCGTATATAAAACGTATCCAAAAATTTTTAGAAAAATATATGAAAAGGTATACAAAAACGCGTCAGTTGACAGAGTGTTTTCCGTACTTTTACAGACATACGTTCCGCTCGCACACTTTAGTGGGGAAACGGATCGGCAAAAGTACTTTAGGCGGATAAAAAGTAAGATTTTTATCAGCATTTTCTTCCATTTTAGGATACGTTTACGGAAATTTTGCTGGCTGGGAATGTAAGCTTTTCCAGATTTAATTTATTTGAAAGTTTAAAGCAAACTTTTTATAAACTTCAAGAACAAACTGTTATAAATCATTTTACTTTAAAAGTGGAATGCAAATGTTTACAAAAAATTATATATATTACCGCTTTATCTTAACCACTTCCGCAATCTGCTAATAATTGGTTTAAGTTGCAGAATTCCATGTATTATTACAACATATTTATTTATTTCAATGCAATAGCTAACTAATATGAAAAATATCGTTTGAATAAAGTTTCAGAAAATCTTAATATATAAAAATGTTCTGTGCGTCCGTCCTTTGTCACTAAACTCCATCTAAACGCCTGGACCGATATTAATAAAAATTGTTTTGTATACCCAAGTAGGATCGAGGATGGTTTAGATTCGCAATCCGGACCACTGGACCATGTGGGCGTGGCAATAATCCAATATTTAAAATTGATAAGGCGCTTAATGGGATCAATCTCTAACTCCTCAAGAAAAGAAGGGAGGAAGGGAGGAGTGGGAGTTGCACCTCCCACACAAATGAGATTTTCCTAACCGCAAATCTCTGGAAGTATTTAATGTAGAATATTGAACATTGGTAACGAGCTTAGAGATCAATCTCTAACACCTCAAGATAAAAAGGGAAAAGTTTTTCCGTACTGCATATCTCTAAAAGTATTTACTATTGCTTTTTTATACCAACAATTTTTGTTGATTTACGACGCTGGTTTTGATGTCATCTAAACTATTAGTTCTATTCTTCTTTACCATATGCATAAACTACTTCCGCCATTTGACAGTTAGTAGTGTAATCATGATTAATTTTTTTGACAAACCTGTTTTATCAGCAGAACTGCCTTATCGCGTGCTCTCGGTTCTGTCATTGCTTTTTCATACCAACAATTTTTGTTGATTTAAGGCCTGTACATTTTGAAGTATTCATGAAACGAGCTCAAGGCCAAGAATAATAATTTTTCACTTTTTGAATTTTTATGAAAACTATTATTGTTTTTGTTAATTGATATTAGAGGAAAAATTACAACGATATGCACAGCGATGGTATGGGATGACATGTTTCGAAGTGCCCAACTTCTCATCAGACCCCTTCTCGGACACTGGGATACGAACCCAAGTGTCTGCACCAAAGCCGCTGTTAGAGTACTCTAACAACTAAGCTATGATGCCCTGTAGCGTCACGATGCATTTTTCCTCTAATGTGCCATTTGCTTATTCCTTTTATACATTCTTTGGTACATATATTTTATATGTCAACTCAAGGAAAGTGGAATATTTTTAGGCGCGTTCATAGAACAGTTTTAGATACAGAAGGGCTTTTTGCATATTAACACTTCCGTGTTGTTTGTTATGCACCCGCACTGTACCTGTATCAATTGTAGTTATGGTGATTGTTGTTGGAGCAAAGCTCGAATTTTTATGTTTGTTTGTTAATTGATATTAGAGGAAAAATTACAACGATATGCACAGCGATGGTATGGGATGACATGTTTCGAAGTGCCCAACTTCTCATCAGACCCCTTCTCGATCACTGGGATACGAACCCAAGTGTCTGCACCAAAGCCGCTGTTAGAGTACTCTAGCAACTAAGCTATGATGCCCTGTAGCGTCACGATGCATTTTTCCTCGAATGTGCCATTTGCTTATTCCTTTTATACATTCTTTGGTACATATATTTTATATGTCATTGTTATTGTTTTTATTTTTTAATAATAATTTTTAATTAATTATTAAAAGTTTTTTGATTAAATATAGTAGGAAAAATGTTTAGAGACAACCGCCATAGCTTTTCTTACAGATCCATTTCGGAAGCTGCAAGGCTTCTTTATCCGAGAAATTTTGGCAGGCATTGCTAACCATTAAGTTAACAATACGCTGGTTTTGATGTCATCTAAATTATTATCTCTATTCTTCTTTACCATATGCATAAACTATTTCCGCCGTTTGACAGTTAGTAGTATGATCATAATGGAATTTTTTGCCAGACCTGTTTTATCAGCAGAACTGCCTTATCGCGTGCTTTCAGTTTTGTCATTGCTTTTTTATGCCAACAATTTTAGTTGATTTACGGCCTGTACATTTTCAAGTATTCATGAAGCCAGCTCAAGTCCAAGAATATTAATTTTTCACTTTTTGAATTTTTATGAAAATTATTATTGTTTTTAATTTTTAAAAATCATTTTTAGTTAATTATTAAAAGTTTTTTGATTGAATATAGTAGGAAAAATGTTTAGAGACAACCGCGATAGCTTTTCTTATAGATCCGTTTCGGAAACTGCTAGGCTTCTTCATCAGAGAAATTTAGTAGTGTGATCATGATGGATTTTTTTGACAGATCTGTTTTATCAGCAGAACTGCCTTACTGCATGCTCTAGCTTTTTTTATTACTTTTTTATACCACCAGTTTTTGTTTATTTGCGCCTGTACATTTTCAAGTATTCATAAACTAGTCAAGGCCAAGAATCATAATTTTTCAGTTTTTGAATTTGTATTAAAAGTATTATTGTTTTTATTTTTTAATAATCATTTTTAATTAATTATTAAAAGTTTTTTTGATTAAATATAGTAGAAAAAATGTTTAGAGACAACCGCCATAGCTTTTCTTACAGATCCATTTCGGAAGCTGAGAGGCTTCTTCATCAGAGAAATTTTGGCACGCTAAACATTAAACTTATTACCAATACGCTGGTTTTGATGTCATCTAAACTATTAGTTCTATTCTTCTTTACCATATGCATAAACTACTTCTGCCGTTTGACAGTTAGCAGTATAATCATAATGGATTTTTTTGACAGACCTGTTTTATCAGCAGAACTGCCTTATCGCGTGCTTTCAGTTTTGTCATTGCTTTTTTATGCCAACAATTTTTGTTTATTTACAGCCTGTACATTTTCAAGTATTCATGAAACGAGCTCAAGGCCAAGAATAATAATTTTTCACTTTTTCAAGTTTTATGAAAATTATTATTGTTTTTATTTTTTAATAATCATTTTTAATTAATTACTAAAAGTTTTTTGATTGAATATAGTAGGAAAAATGTTTAGAGACAACCGCCATAGCTTTTCTTACAGATCCATTTCGGAAGCTGCTAGGCTTCTTCATGAGAGCAATTTTAGCACGCATTGCTAACCATTAAGTTAACAATACGCTGATTTTGATGTCATCTTAACTCCTAGTTCTATTTTTCTTTACCATATGCATAAACTACTTCCGCCATTTGACAGTTAGTAGTATGATCATGCTGGATTTTTTTGACAGACCTGTTTATCAGCAGAACTGACTTATCGCGTGCTCTCGGGTTTGTCATTGCTTTTTTAAACCAACAGTTTTTGTTTATTTACGGCCTGTACATTTTCAAGTATTCATAAAACGAGGTCAAGGCCTGGAATAATAATTTTTCACTTTTTGAATTTTTATGAAAATTATTATTGTTTTTATTTTTTAATAATCATTTTGAATTAACTATTAAAAGTTTTTTGATTGCATATAGTAGGAAAAATGTTTAGAGACAACCGCCATAGCTCTTCTTACAGATCCATTTCGGAAACTGCTAGGCTTCTTCATCAGAGAAATTTTGGCAGGCATTGCTAACCATTAAGCTAACAATTTGTTGGTCTTGAAGTCATCTACACTCCTAGTTCTATTCTTCTTTACCATATGCATAAATTACTTCCGCCATTTGACAGTTAGTAGTACGATCATGATGGATTTTTTGGCAGACCTGTTTTATCAGCAGAACTGCCTTATCGCGTGCTCTCGGTTTTGTCATTGCTTTTTTATACCAACAGTTTTTGTTTATTCACGGCCTGTACATTTTCAAGTATTCATGAAACGAGGTCAAGGCCTAGAATAATAATTTTTCAATTTTTGAATTTTTATGAAAATTATTATTGTTTTTATTTTTTAATAATCATTTTGAATTAACTATTAAAAGTTTTTTGATTGCATATAGTAGGAAAAATGTTTAGAGACAACCGCCATAGCTTTTCTTAGAGATCCATTTCGGAAACTGCTACGCTTCTTCACGCATTGCTAACCATTTAGCTAACAATACGCTGGTTTTGATGTCATCTTAACTGCTAGTTCTATTCTTCTTTACCATATGCATGAACCACTTCCGCCATCTGACAGTTAGTAGTGTGATCATGATGGATTTTTTGACAGATCTGTTTATCAGCAGAACTGCCTTACCGCGTGCTCTCGGTTTTCTTATTGTTTTTTATACCAACAATTTTTGTTGATTTACGGCCTGTACATTTTCAAGTATTCATGAAGTGAGCTCAAGGCCAAGAATAATAATTTTTCACTTTTTGAATTTTTATGAAAATTATTGTTGTTTTTATTTTTTAATAATCATTTTTAATTAATTATTAAAAGTTTTTTGATCGAATATCTTAGGGAAAATGTTTAGAGACAACCGCCATAGCTTTTCTTATAGATCCATTTCGGAAACTGCTAGGCTTCTTCATCAGAGAAATTTTGGCACGCATTGCTAACCATTAAGCTAACAATTTGTTGGTCTTGAAGTCATCTACACTCCTAGTTCTATTCTTCTTTACCATATGCATAAATTACTTCCGCCATTTGACAGTTAGTAGTACGATCATGATGGATTTTTTGGCAGACCTGTTTTATCAGCAGAACTGCCTTATCGCGTGCTCTCGGTTTTGTCATTGCTTTTTTATACCAACAGTTTTTGTTTATTCACGGCCTGTACATTTTCAAGTATTCATGAAACGAGGTCAAGGCCTAGAATAATAATTTTTCAATTTTTGAATTTTTATGAAAATTATTATTGTTTTTATTTTTTAATAATCATTTTGAATTAACTATTAAAAGTTTTTTGATTGCATATAGTAGGAAAAATGTTTAGAGACAACCGCCATAGCTTTTCTTAGAGATCCATTTCGGAAACTGCTACGCTTCTTCACGCATTGCTAACCATTTAGCTAACAATACGCTGGTTTTGATGTCATCTTAACTGCTAGTTCTATTCTTCTTTACCATATGCATGAACCACTTCCGCCATCTGACAGTTAGTAGTGTGATCATGATGGATTTTTTGACAGATCTGTTTATCAGCAGAACTGCCTTACCGCGTGCTCTCGGTTTTCTTATTGTTTTTTATACCAACAATTTTTGTTGATTTACGGCCTGTACATTTTCAAGTATTCATGAAGTGAGCTCAAGGCCAAGAATAATAATTTTTCACTTTTTGAATTTTTATGAAAATTATTGTTGTTTTTATTTTTTAATAATCATTTTTAATTAATTATTAAAAGTTTTTTGATCGAATATCTTAGGGAAAATGTTTAGAGACAACCGCCATAGCTTTTCTTATAGATCCGTTTCGGAAACTGCTAGACTTCTTCATCAGAGAAATTTTGGCACGCATTGCTAACCATTAAGCTAACAATATGTTGGTTTTGAAGTCATCTACACTCCTAGTTCTATTCTTCTTTACCATATGCATAAATTACTTCCGCCATTTGACAGTTAGTAGTATGATCATGATGGATTTTTTGACAGACCTGTTTTATCAGCAGAACTGCCTTATCGCGTGCTCTCGGTTTTGTCATTGTTTTTTTATACCAACAATTTTTGTTGATTTACGGCCTGTACATTTTCAAGTATTCATGAAGTGAGCTCAAGGCCAAGAATAATAATTTTTCGCTTTTTGAATTTTTATGAAAGTTATTATTGTTTTTATTTTTTAATAATCATTTTGAATTAACTATTAAAAGTTTTTTGATTGTATATAGTAGGAAAAATGTTTAGAGACAACCGCCATAGCTTTTCTTACACATCCATTTCGGAAACTGCTAGGCTTCTTCATCAGAGAAATTTTGACACGCATTGCTAACCAGTAAGCTAACAATACGTGTACGCTGGTTTTGATGTCATCTTAACTGCTAGTTCTATTCTTCTTTACCATATGCATGAACCACTTCCGCCATCAGACAGTTAGTAGTGTGATCATGATGGATTTTTTGACAGATCTGTTTATCAGCAGAACTGCCTTACCGCGTGCTCTCGGTTTTGTTATTGTTTTTTTATACCAACAATTTTTGTTGATTTACGGCCTGTACATTTTCAAGTATTCATGAAGTGAGCTCAAGGCCAAGAATAATAATTTTTCACTTTTTGAATTTTTATGAAATTTATTATTGGTTTTATTTTTTAATAATCATTTTGAATTAACTATTAAAAGTTTGTTGATTGAATATAGTATTAAAAATGGTAAGAGACAACCGCCATAGCTTTTCTTACATATCTATTTCGGAAGCTGCTAGGCTTCTTCATTAGAGAAATTTTGGCACGCATTGCTAACCATTAAGCTAACAATATGTTGGTTTTGAAGTCATCTAAACTCCTAGTTCTATTCTTCTTTACCATATGCATAAACTACTTCCGCCATTTGAGAGTTAGTAGTGTGATCATGATGGATTTTTTGACAGATCTGTTTATCAGCAGAACTGCCTTACCGCGTGCTCTCGGTTTTGTTATTGTTTTTTTATACCAACAATTTTTGTTGATTTACGCCCTGTACATTTTCAAGTATTCATGAAGTGAGCTCAAGGCCAAGAATAATAATTTTTCACTTTTTGAATTTTTATGAAAGTTATTATTGTTTTTATTTTTTAATAATCATTTTGAATTAACTATTAAAAGTTTGTTGATTGAATATAGTAGTAAAAATGTTAAGAGACAACCGCGATAGATTTTCTTATAGATCCATTTCGGAAGCTGTTAGGCTTCTTCATCAAAGAATTTTGGCACGCATTGCTAACCATTAAGCAAACAATATGTTGGTTTTGAAGTCAGCAAAACTCCTAGTTCTATATTCTTTACCTTATGCATAAACTACTTCCGCCATTTGACAGTTAGTAGTATGATCATGATGGATTTTTTTGACAGACCTGTTTTATCAGCAGAACTGCCTTATCGCGTGCTCTCGGTTTTGTCATTGCTTTTTTATACCAACAGTTTTTGTTTATTTACGGCCTGTACATTTTCAAGTATTCATGAAGTGAGTTCAAGGCCAAGAATAATAATTTTTCACTTTTTGAATTTTTATGAAAGTTATTATTGTTTTTATTTTTTAATAATCATTTTGAATTAACTATTAAAAGTTTGTTGATTGAATATAGTAGTGAAAATGTTAAGAGACAACCGCCATAGCTTTTCTTACATATCTATTTCGGAAGCTGCTAGGCTTCTTCATTAGAGAAATTTTGGCACGCATTGCTAACCGTTAAGCTAACAATATGTTGGTTTTGAAGTCATCTACACTCCTAGTTCTATTCTTCTTTACCATATGCATAAATTACTTCCGCCATTTGACAGTTAGTAGTATGATCATGATGGATTTTTTGACAGACCTGTTTTATCAGCAGAACTGCCTTATCGCGTGCTCTCGGTTTTGTCATTGTTTTTTTATACCAACAATTTTTGTTGATTTACGGCCTGTACATTTTCAAGTATTCATGAAGTGAGCTCAAGGCCAAGAATAATAATTTTTCGCTTTTTGAATTTTTATGAAAGTTATTATTGTTTTTATTTTTTAATAATCATTTTGAATTAACTATTAAAAGTTTTTTGATTGTATATAGTAGGAAAAATGTTTAGAGACAACCGCCATAGCTTTTCTTACACATCCATTTCGGAAACTGCTAGGCTTCTTCATCAGAGAAATTTTGACACGCATTGCTAACCAGTAAGCTAACAATACGTGTACGCTGGTTTTGATGTCATCTTAACTGCTAGTTCTATTCTTCTTTACCATATGCATGAACCACTTCCGCCATCAGACAGTTAGTAGTGTGATCATGATGGATTTTTTGACAGATCTGTTTATCAGCAGAACTGCCTTACCGCGTGCTCTCGGTTTTGTTATTGTTTTTTTATACCAACAATTTTTGTTGATTTACGGCCTGTACATTTTCAAGTATTCATGAAGTGAGCTCAAGGCCAAGAATAATAATTTTTCACTTTTTGAATTTTTATGAAATTTATTATTGGTTTTATTTTTTAATAATCATTTTGAATTAACTATTAAAAGTTTGTTGATTGAATATAGTAGTGAAAATGTTAAGAGACAACCGCCATAGCTTTTCTTACATATCTATTTCGGAAGCTGCTAGGCTTCTTCATTAGAGAAATTTTGGCACGCATTGCTAACCGTTAAGCTAACAATATGTTGGTTTTGAAGTCATCTACACTCCTAGTTCTATTCTTCTTTACCATATGCATAAATTACTTCCGCCATTTGACAGTTAGTAGTATGATCATGATGGATTTTTTGACAGACCTGTTTTATCAGCAGAACTGCCTTATCGCGTGCTCTCGGTTTTGTCATTGTTTTTTTATACCAACAATTTTTGTTGATTTACGGCCTGTACATTTTCAAGTATTCATGAAGTGAGCTCAAGGCCAAGAATAATAATTTTTCGCTTTTTGAATTTTTATGAAAGTTATTATTGTTTTTATTTTTTAATAATCATTTTGAATTAACTATTAAAAGTTTTTTGATTGTATATAGTAGGAAAAATGTTTAGAGACAACCGCCATAGCTTTTCTTACACATCCATTTCGGAAACTGCTAGGCTTCTTCATCAGAGAAATTTTGACACGCATTGCTAACCAGTAAGCTAACAATACGTGTACGCTGGTTTTGATGTCATCTTAACTGCTAGTTCTATTCTTCTTTACCATATGCATGAACCACTTCCGCCATCAGACAGTTAGTAGTGTGATCATGATGGATTTTTTGACAGATCTGTTTATCAGCAGAACTGCCTTACCGCGTGCTCTCGGTTTTGTTATTGTTTTTTTATACCAACAATTTTTGTTGATTTACGGCCTGTACATTTTCAAGTATTCATGAAGTGAGCTCAAGGCCAAGAATAATAATTTTTCACTTTTTGAATTTTTATGAAATTTATTATTGGTTTTATTTTTTAATAATCATTTTGAA
This sequence comes from Merzomyia westermanni, assembly GCA_949987695.1. NCBI lineage: Eukaryota > Metazoa > Arthropoda > Insecta > Diptera > Tephritidae > Merzomyia > Merzomyia westermanni. Next base: position 122,459,498 of record OX465290.1, read on the forward strand.
TTAACTATTAAAAGTTTGTTGATTGAATATAGTATTAAAAATGGTAAGAGACAACCGCCATAGCTTTTCTTACATATCTATTTCGGAAGCTGCTAGGCTTCTTCATTAGAGAAATTTTGGCACGCATTGCTAACCATTAAGCTAACAATATGTTGGTTTTGAAGTCATCTAAACTCCTAGTTCTATTCTTCTTTACCATATGCATAAACTACTTCCGCCATTTGAGAGTTAGTAGTGTGATCATGATGGATTTTTTGACAGATCTGTTTATCAGCAGAACTGCCTTACCGCGTGCTCTCGGTTTTGTTATTGTTTTTTTATACCAACAATTTTTGTTGATTTACGCCCTGTACATTTTCAAGTATTCATGAAGTGAGCTCAAGGCCAAGAATAATAATTTTTCACTTTTTGAATTTTTATGAAAGTTATTATTGTTTTTATTTTTTAATAATCATTTTGAATTAACTATTAAAAGTTTGTTGATTGAATATAGTAGTAAAAATGTTAAGAGACAACCGCGATAGATTTTCTTATAGATCCATTTCGGAAGCTGTTAGGCTTCTTCATCAAAGAATTTTGGCACGCATTGCTAACCATTAAGCAAACAATATGTTGGTTTTGAAGTCAGCAAAACTCCTAGTTCTATATTCTTTACCTTATGCATAAACTACTTCCGCCATTTGACAGTTAGTAGTATGATCATGATGGATTTTTTTGACAGACCTGTTTTATCAGCAGAACTGCCTTATCGCGTGCTCTCGGTTTTGTCATTGCTTTTTTATACCAACAGTTTTTGTTTATTTACGGCCTGTACATTTTCAAGTATTCATGAAGTGAGTTCAAGGCCAAGAATAATAATTTTTCACTTTTTGAATTTTTATGAAAGTTATTATTGTTTTTATTTTTTAATAATCATTTTGAATTAACTATTAAAAGTTTGTTGATTGAATATAGTAGTGAAAATGTTAAGAGACAACCGCCATAGCTTTTCTTACATATCTATTTCGGAAGCTGCTAGGCTTCTTCATTAGAGAAATTTTGGCACGCATTGCTAACCGTTAAGCTAACAATATGTTGGTTTTGAAGTCATCTAAACTCCTAGTTCTATTCTTCTTTACCATATGCATAAACTACTTCCGCCATTTGACAGTTAGTAGTGTGATCATGATGGATTTTTTGACAGATCTGTTTATCAGCAGAACTGCCTTACCGCGTGCTCTCGGTTTTGTTATTGTTTTTTTATACCAACAATTTTTGTTGATTTACGGCCTGTACATTTTCAAGTATTCATGAAGTGAGCTCAAGGCCAAGAATAATAATTTTTCACTTTTTGAATTTTTATGAAAGTTATTATTGTTTTTATTTTTTAATAATCATTTTGAATTAACTATTAAAAGTTTTTTGATTGTATATAGAAGGAAAAATGTTTAGAGACAACCGCCATAGCTTTTCTTACAGATCCATTTCGGAAACTGCTAGGCTTCTTCATCAGAGAAATTTTGACACGCATTGCTAACCAGTAAGCTAACAATACGAGTACGCTGGTTTTGATGTCATCTTAACTGCTAGTTCTATTCTTCTTTACCATATGCATGAACCACTTCCGCCATCTGACAGTTAGTAGTGTGATCATGATGGATTTTTTTGACAGATCTGTTTATCAGCAGAACTGCCTTACCGCGTGCTCTCGGTTTTGTTATTGTTTTTTTATACCAACAATTTTTGTTGATTTACGGTTTGTACATTTTTAAGTATTCATGAAATGAGCTCAAGGCCAAGAATAATAGTTTTTCACTTTTTGAATTTTAATGAAAATTATTATTGTTTTTATTTTTTAATAATCATTTTGAATTAACTATTAAAAGTTTTTTGATCGAATATCGTAGGGAAAATGTTTAGAGACAACCGCCATAGCTTTTCTTACAGATCCGTTTCGGAAACTGCTAGGCTTCTTCATCAGAGAAATTTTGGCACGCATTGCTAACCATTAAGCTAACAATATGTTGGTTTTGAAGTCATCTACACTCCTAGTTCTATTCTTCTTTACCATATGCATAAATTACTTCCACCATTTGACAGTTAGTAGTATGATCATGATGGATTTTTTGGCAGACCTGTTTTATCAGCAGAACTGCCTTATCGCGTGCTCTCGGTTTTGTCATTGCTTTTTTATACCAACAGTTTTTGTTTATTTACGGCCTGTACATTTTCAAGTATTCATGAAACGAGGTCAAGGCCTAGAATAATAATTTTTCAATTTTTGAATTTTTATGAAAATTATTATTGTTTTTATTTTTTAATAATCATTTTGAATTAACTATTAAAAGTTTTTTGATTGCATATAGTAGGAAAAATGTTTAGAGACAACCGCCATAGCTTTTCTTACAGATCCGTTTCGGAAACTGCTAGGCTTCTTCATCAGAGAAATTTTGGCACGCATTGCTAACCATTAAGCTAACAATATGTTGGTTTTGAAGTCATCTACACTCCTAGTTCTATTCTTCTTTACCATATGCATAAATTACTTCCACCATTTGACAGTTAGTAGTATGATCATGATGGATTTTTTGGCAGACCTGTTTTATCAGCAGAACTGCCTTATCGCGTGCTCTCGGTTTTGTCATTGCTTTTTTATACCAACAGTTTTTGTTTATTTACGGCCTGTACATTTTCAAGTATTCATGAAACGAGGTCAAGGCCTAGAATAATAATTTTTCAATTTTTGAATTTTTATGAAAATTATTATTGTTTTTATTTTTTAATAATCATTTTGAATTAACTATTAAAAGTTTTTTGATTGTATATAGAAGGAAAAATGTTTAGAGACAACCGCCATAGCTTTTCTTACAGATCCATTTCGGAAACTGCTAGGCTTCTTCATCAGAGAAATTTTGACACGCATTGCTAACCAGTAAGCTAACAATACGAGTACGCTGGTTTTGATGTCATCTTAACTGCTAGTTTGTTACTCACGGGTTTGTTTCCAGGAGGCATAAGGGTCGGATTGCTTTCACCACTTTGTGGCACCAGAATCCCATCCAGCACTGCTACACGAACTACTCACGAACCGCCACACCCCCCTGTTGCGTGCCTCAAATCACCGCGCGGTATGCTTGCTTCTAGCACGAGCTAGCTCGTCGGACTGGGGTGGTTCTTGCGGCTTTAAGGCATGCGCATCGCGTCATACAAAAAAATACACACCTGTTGATGGGCTGCATCGGAATACCACACAGACTTCAAATCACTATGGACCAAGGGTGTCACTTGGCCGGCCTTCATCACCCTCCCTACCTGGTCGACCATGGCACATGATTGTGTCGACCCCAAAATCGGGTATTAAAACCCCCTCAAAATTCCATCTCCCTGTCCGTTCGTCCGTCCGTCATCATCACACCGCCCAAGACCACACGTCACTATTTCGTATTCAATCGATATTAAACATCATTTTATTGCTTATTCAAGAAATCAAGTAACATTCAACGAAGCCGCGTATCTTACATTTCATTGATGCGCCACTATTCCCAAAACATATCTTAATCGTACGTTCGGATTCTTAAACCATATGAACTCTAATGCATCGCGTTATTCTTATCATCACATGCATGGATACCGACCCTATCTATGGATTTAACAGGCATTCAAATGTGTTTAATTAAGATGTAGTAATAAAAGTGAAACTTAAATATTCATAAATCTCAATTCATTTACGGTTGGCGACAATATGTTTCGCCCTATCATTAGTACAAAGAATTACGCTTTAGCTGCCAAAAAGGCTCTGAAAATGAAAGGGGGTCAGGCCTACCTAAAGACGTCTTCAAGCTTTTATCAATTCCCACTCTTACCCCCCCCTTCCGCTTTGCAACCTGCATTGGACTTGTGCCAAAGTAATCAAAATATATACTTCTACTCCTAGTCTAACTATTCCAGTTTTGGTTGGGGAATCTTACCCATACAAATACACGATATGTATGGCAATGTTATATCTATAATAATAAATATAAATATAAATATAATAATAATGTGGCACCTTCAAGCGCCTATCAAATAATCCAACGTAATATTTTTGCACCCTAGCATTGGTACTCACACGCTTATGGCGTCTAAACATACATAGCTAGGAGTGGAATCCTGAGATTTCAATTCGACACTCCAGTGCTCACTGCACTATAAGTATATACATATTTACGCGTTGTGAATAGCAATAACATGCAACCGCAAATTTAGTGCGTCCTATCCACACGATTGCGGCATCAAGAAAAGACCCTATTCATTAACAAGTTGTATTTTAAATCTCAATGCTTGGTGCCGATTTCCTCACAGCAAGTCTGTGTTTATGTGCTCGCAGCACTTGAATTATGTCAAGGTATATTTCGTTTCTAAACTAAAAGAAGAGTGATACAGCTCACCTCGTCCCTCTGCTTCACCATCGGCCGCAATTTCTGCTCTGGTTAACGCTGGGTCTTCCACCGGTCGCTGCCCCTTCTATTGCTGTTGTTGCTGCTGGCAAATCGTCCCGCCCTGTGCAAACGAAATTTGCCATCCCACCGTCGAACTTTTGCTGACATCTATTCACTTATTTTGGCCCTCCTCATTTCATGTTTACTTTTCCCATGCGAGACTCGATTCTCGTTCTTGTGCGCTGCGAACTCGTTGCTATTTGCTCGCAGGCTATGCTTACCCTTGGTTGCTATTATCGCTGGTTCAATTCCAATAGACGAACTGCCGGTTCGATGATTCGCTAAAGCGCGCCTCCGCTGCTACTGCGTGGCTTCACTGATGACGTCGCTTTGGGGTTGACGTCTGCGCTTCTATGACGGCGCCTCGTTTGCGAGCGACAGTGCTATGCTTAGCGCACCGTGTGTTATCGTAATTATTCTAGCCTTGGGTGGCGCGCAGCGCTAGTACTGGCGTGCTGAGCCTTTCGCGAACAAGTAGTTTCTAAGCGCGCCGCGCCCCTTTAAATTAATACCTTTCAAATACGATTGGCCCGCTCCGGGCGATATGCTGAGCGCGTCGCTACCTGCGCTGGAGCTCCGCCGCGCCCAAGTTACTCTGATAAGTGTGGTGAAACTCGCTGCCTGTCCGGACGAAAGTTCGGGTGCCGCTCGCTGCGGCGTTTTGGTCTATTGCGCGCTGTATTTTGCTGACGGCGCCGCTGTGCCGCTGGTCGCTTTTTGTTGACACGTTGCGGTAGCTTTTGGTGGCGAATTGAATAGATGGTCTGACTCTGATCCACACTGCTTGAAATCCAAATTGAAAAGAACTTTTCTTTTCCGGAAGTTAACGAGTGCGCTCTTTGACAAGTCGGTTTGTCAAAGACAGCTGATCGAGTCGAGGTGCGTTCGCGTGGCGCGTTCGCACGGATAGTGTCATATATTTGCGCTGCCTAAACTCTTACGTACGGCCCGCACCTTCTGACCGCAACAGGGCGAATGGTTCACCAAGCCCGCGACGGGGAAGCAATCGAAAGACTGGAACTATGTACTTTAGGCACCGGCTTCAAGCGCGCAGATCCTTCGCGTGAAATATTCCGACGGATCGCCCGCTCATGTCGCCTACTTCGTACAGGGAGTTACCCTTGGCCGCGATGACCCTCGATTTAAGGTATTTGGGTGCGAGTTTGTCGTTATACCTCCTTGCCGCATCGCTCAGCTTAAAATTCTTACGATAGACCGTCTGGCCTGCTTTATACTGAATTGGACGAGACCTAGTGTTACGCGCCCGCTGTCCCTTCTCGTACGCTACCTCCAAGTTTCCAATCAACCGCTCTCTCATTAGCCCTATCCGGTCTGTTGCTGACAGCACATCAGCCTCACCCTCACGCAACAAACTGACTATTCGGAGCACCTCATATGCCGACCCATGCTGCACCATAGCTTGCCCGAAGACGGCTTTATAGGGCTCCAATAGCTTCGTGTACTACGCTTCGAAGCGCAAACGCGGCGTGTGATATATGCTGATCCCAGCTACGTTGGTCCTCTCCGGCGATATAGGTGCGCAGAACTGCCATAAGGGATCGGTTTACGCGCTCCGAAGCGTTGGCCTGCGGCGCGTAAGGCGCTGTTCTGATATGCTGCACGCCATACTCTTTCAAAAACCTCGCAAATAGTTCCGACACGAACTGCTTGCCGTTGTCCGAATGTACGAACTCCGGCACCCCAAAAGTATGAAATATATTGCTTTCCAAGCACTTTATTACTTCCTCAGCCGTGGCCCTTCGCATCGGCTTCAAAAATACAAATTTAGACAAGTGGTCTAACACCACGAAAACAAAAGCGTTTCCGGAACGCGTGTATGGGTACGGACCGCAAAAATCTATATATATTCTCTGAAATATTCTCTCGGAGCGGAACCTATCGACCATCGGTGGACGCGAGATCGTATTTGGGGACTTGGCGCATTTGCATGCGTCGCAGGCGGAAACAAAGCTGTTTACGTCCTTCACCATACCTGGCCAGTAATACCACACTCTTAACCGGTACAACGTCTTACCAGTCCCACCATGTCCTGCCGACCGATCGCAATGCATCTCCTTAAGGAGGGATTGCCTAAAGCCCTCTGGTACCCACACTTTCCACATCGACTCACTCGTCTCCTCCGCCCGCCTAGGAAGAACCTTTTTGTACACAACGCCTTTTTTAACTTGGATGTCTGGCAGCCTGTCTGCGTTGAGTTGGACCTGTCGCTTTAGGTCCTCGTACGCCACGCTGGTGAACTCTGGCGAACCGAAGTCTAGTCCATGCTCCGGTTCCAACTCCCCGATCTCCTCCATGTTCATCCGGCTCAAAGCGTCCGGAACCACATTCTGAGTCGCTTTTCGGTGTTCTATCACAAAATCAAACATCTGCAATTTTAAGCTCCACCGAGCCAGACGCCCTGATAGGTCTTTCTGCCTCATCAGCCACTTTAAACTCATGTGGTCGGTGATTATCGTGAACGGGAGACCATCTACGTATGCGCGGAACTTCTGTACGCTGACGACAGCTGCCAAGCATTCCAACTCGGTGATCGTGTAATTTCTTTGAGCGGAGTTGAGCTTTTGTGACATAAAGGCAATAGGCCTTTCATACCCATTGTCATCCAGCTGGAATAACACACTACCGATGCCCTGTGTCGATGCGTCGCATTGGATAAAGAAGTGTTTCCCGAAGTTTGGGTTGACCAGCACATCGGCCGAGGTTAGCGCTCGCTTTAGCTCTTCAAAAGCCTGGACCCCTGGTCCGCTCATCACGAATGTTTTCGCTTTCTTCAAGCAGTCCGTCATTGGTGCGGTGATGCTGGCAAAGTTGGGAACAAAGCGCCGATACCATCCGCACATCCCCAGAAACCTGCGAAGTTGCTTCATAGTAACCGGCACGGGAAACTCCAGCATTGCCTCTATCTTTGAGGGATCTGTCTTCAGCTCGCCCTGGCCAACTATAAACCCGAGGTACTTCAGTTCCCTCTGGCAGAACTTGGATTTCTGAAGGTTTATAGTCAGCCCTGCGCCTGCTAAGCATTCAGCTACCTCCGCGAAGTGCACTAGATGTGCATCAAAACTGGGAGAACAAATCAGCAAGTCGTCGATGCATACGAATACACTCTCGCGCAAGCGAGAAGGGATTATTTTGTCCATCAGAGTCTCTGGCTGGCGTTGCACAGCCCGAACGGCATGACCTTAAACTGTGAAAGCAGTCTTCTCTTTGGACGACATCTCCAGAGGAATTTGCCAAAAGGCGTCCCTTAAGTCTATTCCCGATATATAGTAAGTTTCCCTCAAGCGCGACAGAATACCCTCAACATGTTGCGTCGGATACGCGTCCTTCTTTATTCGCTCGTTCAACTTGCGCATGTCTACACACAGTCGCTTCTTTCCGGGTTTTTCTACAAGTACGATGGGAGAGCTCCACTAGCTATTGCTCTCCTCGATGACATCGAGACTAAGCATTCGGTCAATTTCGTCGTAGGCGTACTTTTGTTTCACTGGAGACATGGGGTAGTGCCTTTGCTTCACAGGGACCGTGTCATCAGACACCTCTATAACATGTTCCATGACCTGCGTTCTACCCAATCCCACCTCCGCAAACGAAGGGAAAAGCCTCTTCACATTCGCCAACCTACGAGAATCCTCCACCGACAGCTCCAACTGGTTCGGCTCCCAGCCTCGAGTTCCGAAACCACCATTGGCGCTAACCCAAAAGCCTCCCAAAAATGGACCCCCAGATATAACTCCTGCTGCAGACTTGGGACCAGGTATAGGCACATCTGCACCGTCTTATCCCGCCAACTAACCTTGACGTCCACTTTACCGACAATGGCCTGTGACCTTCCGTCCGCTGTTTTTAGGGTTTTGCTTCTGGCGCGGACCGATCCCTTCAGCCTTTCCATCCATATGTCTGAATTTGAGCCGAAGCAACTGATGGACGCTCCGCTGTCCAGCAGACCTTGCACCTGGAAACCCTCTATATCTACCCTAACGTAGGGTCGTTTATCTACCGCGTCCCGCAACACTGTCTCTTCTATGTGCTTATCTTCTTTCTTTCGGTCGCTACTCAGCTTCCTGATTCGAGAAATTTTTCTCCATGTCCGGTTTAGTCTCGGTAGGGCTACAGCTATGGCGTCCTTTTCTCCGAATATACGCCTCCTAGCGGCCTCGTACCTCTCCTGTCTCTCCGATAATGTAAGCAAAGGGTTGAACCCCTGCTTGGATCGCTCAGTGCTGTTAGTATATGAGCTTCCTCGAGATTTTACTGTTCCGGGGCTGGATTGCGTTGGCAAGGCTCCCCGGTCTTCCTGCCCGCCTCGCGGTTTCCCTGCTCCAGCTTCCTTTCCTCGCACCCTTGACATCGGACGCTGGCTTGATTGCATTTGAAACATACCATTTGATGAAGCCTCCCGTCGCAAGCGGTGGCCTTCACGCTTCCCTTGCCTTCCACGGAACTCCTCAATGGTTCATCTCCCCTCTGCACTCTCTTCGGGAACCTATCCCTGGCTGGCCGATGGATCGCTTCAATTGCATCCGGGTCCTCTTCAATGGCGCCGTCCTCCACAGCTTCCAACGTCTTCCTCTTGTAGGTTTTTGGCTCCAGTTCAGCAATATGCTTCTCGGCTCTTCGGCACTCTGTCCGTAGCTCCGCCAGAGTATTTATTCAGCAGCCGAACACTAGGTTTTTCAGGCGAGGTCTCAGATTCCGACGGAGGAGATTCACCAGGCTTAGCTCCGGCATCCGCGTGGTCATCGTGAGCTCCATCCCTCTGATGACCGCGTAATACTCCTCGAACTTCTCCTGATAGTCGTGCTTCCGCTCGTTCATAGCCTGACGGATCTCCTCGTCGCAATCGGCTTTACGGAAGTGTTCTACTATCGCCGCCCTGAACGCCCAAAAGTCCGCCACCTTGTCTTGCGCGTGCTCTTCTATGTATAGCCAATACCATTCTCTTGCTTGGCCTTCCAAAAGCAAATGAAAGTTGGCATACAGCTCTTGTGGAGGCACACTGTGTCTCTGACGAAGGGTCTCAATCCTGAATAGGAAACGCTCTACGTATACGGACTTCGGCCCCCCATCGAACCTCAAGTTCCAATCCCTAATAATTTTCGTTGCATTTCTTTCGCGATACCGGTTTCTACCGCCTTCACGCTCAGGTGTTGACAATTTAAGCCTATTGTTCGCATCCGCGGACTGTGCAAGCTTCATTGGGCTGCCACTGTCACCCCCCAATTTAACTTCGACGCCCTCTTCCGAGTGCCATCTCCCGTTTTCCTCTACCAAGGGACCGCGCGCGCTTTCCTTCTCCAAACTCGTCAGCCTTCCCGCCAGACCATTTATGTCGCTCCTCAGCGTTTGAATCGCACCTTTCACCGCATCCGTCGTCGTCCGGCTCACGTCCATTTGGTATTGGAAGAACATGCTCTCGAGCTTTTGCATGAGTTCACCCCCAATGGCACCCAGACTACCAACAGTGGCAGCCTGCGCCTCCGATGGAGAGTCTACACCTCCTACTGCGCCAGCTCCTACTCCATTGGCCTCATCCGCAACTTCAATTACTTCCTCCTGCTCCCTGCTGACGGGAGTCTGCTCCGAGAGATCGCCCTCACTAAGAGTCCTCTGAGCCTGACTCCTAAGACCCTCCCTTCTGGACAATCCCCTCATGATTCCGCCTATTCCCGCAGAGAACACTTCCCAATAACGAAATATATATGTATATGGAAAAACGAGATAAAAATAAAAAAAATTAATCGAATATCGGTCGGTCTTACCTATGAATTCAGACCGGCATCCGACTAAATGCTTAAAATAAAATTCAAATTGTATACGTATGCAAAATTTATGAACGTGGATAAGCAATGCGAAAGCTTGCACCTTCGCTTGAAGAAAAGTATGTGTAAAATGAAAGTGTAAGTAACTATATTAGAAAATTATACGCATGCTTCACGTGTATACACGCTCAGATATCTAGGTATGCGCAAAACCTACACAAAATGTAAGGTAGTTCGACTCCTACTCCAGAACCATAATAAAGAAAACATGTCGTGTTTTTCAAATCTTTTATTTGTTATCATTAGAACATGTTTATGGCCAATAATGGGCGTTTACTTAACTAAACAATAAATCATTGAGTTTTAAAATTCATATTTATATTTTTTTTTATAAAATTCAATTTCAAACGCTTTTAAAAAACAAAAATAGAAACTTGTTATAAAAATTCATTTTAAGTGTCACATTGCACGTACATTTTTATAAAAAAATAAAATAAAAATAAATAGTAAAATAAAAATAAATAAAAGTAATTCCATTTTTATTGAAGTTCAGCCTGTTTTAACTTTTCCACAACGTATGCAATAATTTTTAAAAAGTGTACAGGTTTCATGTAGCCACATATGACAGCTTACACATTGAATCCAGTCGGAATGCGACGTCGTACTTAAATAGTTTTCAAAACATTCAATGCAGTTATCAGTATTCTCTGGATTGTCTTCATCTTCGCTTGAACTGTAATTAGTTTGTTTCTTCAGTAGTGCTCGGCGTTGGTTTGCTTTCTTTTGTTTACTTTGTTTATTTTTGTTGCCTTTATTGGTAGTTCTTTCCTTTGTCTTCTTAAGTTTTTTGGTAGTTTCAGTCTTGTTTTTCTTGTCTAACCCAACTTTTATTTGCTGGTCCTTTCTTTCAGCCACATCCTTCTTGCGTTTTATATTTTCTTTTGAATTCAAAATATCTGCTGATTGTTTCGCCCTCTTAGCCATGGTCAAAGGAATTTTGGGAATAGGTGATGCGTCCATTAGAACTTTTGATGGTGTTTCTTTTTCTTCCTCAATATCGCTTCCTAAAATCTCTGCAATTGTAGAATCACCAATATCAACAATACTTATATCATCTAAAATATCCGAATCGAGCAATAGACTAGGAGATTCTCTGTCAATTGCATTACGTATCGGATTTGGTGGTGTCTTATTGTGTATATGTTCGCGAATATTTTCTGTTTGATTGTCCAGCTCTAGTCCACTAATTACAGAAGCAGAAACCTGAGGTAGAGATGTTTCTATTCCTTGTTCGGCCGAATGAGTCTCACGGGAAGCTTCAGGATTTTCACCATCCAGCGCAGTATCTGATATCAGAAACGTAGTATCTGGCAATGCATTTCGGTCCACTGGGTAAATTCCACTACCTCTGAAGCCCCCTAGAGCGTTTGCAGGGATAGCAGCGCGAGACCAAGCATTATGTATAAGCTTTCCAACATTGTAACGGCTGATCTTTTTATTAGGATTCAAGCGCATGAATTGATTAGTTTCATGATTGAAATACGTTTTAAGTGGACCAAATACCGACCTGTCTAAAGGCTGTAAGGCTGAAGTTGTGTGACTTGGCAAACACAATAAAATTATATCATTATCAGAAGCAGCTTGCAGCATGTCTGGTGCAGTTGAATGTGACGAGTGGCCGTCTAAAATCAGCAGAACCTTACCTTGGGGCTTCAAAGGTATGAAATGAGTTGTTAACCATTTATAGAAAAGCTCAGTGTTGATATAAGCTGACTTTTTGCTCATGAAGACTTTTGTTCCCAACGGAAGTCCCTCCTCAAATTCAGGTTTCTTATTCACACCTTTTATTATAACAGTTGGTGGAAGGAAACTTCCAATTGCATTGCAACATGCAACGATCGTCATGGTTTCACCTTTCTCGGCGGATGTGACGGAATTTACGACTTTTGTACCTTTTTTTGCTATTACTTTGCCGGGTTTATTATTTAATTGAATTCCAGATTCATCCATATTGAATATTTTTTCAGGTTTGTCCACCAGATCATTTTCGGTCAAAACTTTGATCAAAAGATCATAGAAGCTATTAACTTCTTCTCTATTAAGACCTTTAGCTCTAGCCACGGATAAACCCTCAGCTTGTCTGATAGACAGCTCTGGATTTCGTTCAATAAAACTTTTGCACCATGCACTTCCAGCCATTTCGGTTTCGTGGTTAAAATTGTGTTTTATCTCTAGTTTTTTAGCAAATTGATAAGCTAACATTCGTATACCTTGTCTATTTGGGGGAAATCCTGCATCACCAAGCTTCAAAATGTGCTTTACTAGCCCTTTCTCGTTGTCAAAATCCAAAGTAGGATGTTTTCCTAAAAAAGAAAAAAAAAACTTAATAAATCTAGGTATTGGAAACTAGAGACTACACGATCTTCAATACTTACCTAGAGTCAGTTTTTTAGTATTTTTAGCAGCATACCGTCTTCGCAATGTCCTCGATGGAATTCCAAATTTTCGGGATATTTGGTTTATCCCCAGGTTTTTTTTGTCCATTTCAATGAACGCTTCCTCCAGGCTCTCCGTTCTCCATGCACATACTCGAGCCCGCACTCCCTCCTTTCGTTTATATACTCTCGGCATAGCTACCTACTTAGTTTGAAATCTGTAAAAATGCAAATGTAAATACTATATAAAAAATATATGTGTCGGACTCTAGGAATATTTCAAAATTATATACTCACCTACTAACATCGCACAAGAGGAGCCCCAAACCAGAACCCAATAAGTATAGAGTGAATTAGCCTACACTTATTGAGCTTTAGTTTGGAACTCCTCATGTGTGATGTTGGAAGGGATACATGCCCTCGTAATGAATCAATATATTGAGGGAAATAAAAATTTAATCGAAATAATTTCTCACTATAAAGTTATGTCACTTCAAAAATTTACCTTTAAAACTTTTACGCGTTTTTTAACTTCGCCGCGGATATAATTGTACGTATCACCGAAACCGTCCACACTACATGAATGACCTTTGGTAAATAAATTGTGGTATGACTAAGCCTATTAATAATTTTAAAAAAATTTAGTCACGAGTTCGGGAAGTTAGGTTTTTTGAATATGGGGCATCTATCCCCCTGGGGCATCTATCTCGGTTTTACCCTATGGCAAAACTTTGCTCAGACTATAAATGTTAAATCGTGACGGTGACTTTGTTTGATATGGCGTGATGTCTGTCCGCCTAAAGTCGTTCGTATTCTGTCCAGCTTAACGTCCTCGTCCCCTCGCGATGTCCGATCTCGGTACAACAGTCCAACTTAATCATCTAGTCCAAACTGGCTACCGACAGATATCATCTCTTACGCTCCCATTCAAGACACAATCAGCTGGCGCTACCACGTCTAACTGAGATATCTTGAGCGCTAGCTAGTTCCCTGCGGTGTCACGACACATTCGTCCACTTTAACTTAAAACAGCAGAACGAGCTACCAGTGACCACCTGAACTTCTCTAGCACGGACACAATTGAAAGGGTCTGAAATTACCGCCCTATCAAGATATCGCGTACCAGCCCCCCATTAGAATGAAAAAGAAGAGTGATACAGCTCACCTCGTCCGTCTGCTTCACCATCGGCCGCAATTTCTGCTCTGGTTAACGCTGGGTCTTCCACCGGTCGCTGCCCCTTCTATTGCTGTTGTTGCTGCTGGCAAATCGTCCCGCCCTGTCCAAACGAAATTTGCCATCCCACCGTCGAACTTTTGCTGACATCTATTCACTTATTTTGGCCCTCCTCATTTCATGTTTACTTTTCCCATGCGAGACTCAATTCTCGTTCTTGTGCGCTGCGAACTCGTTGCTATTTGCTCGCAGGCTATGCTTACCCTTGGTTGCTATTATCGCTGGTTCAATTCCAATAGACGAACTGCCGGTTCGATGATTCGCTAAAGCGCGCCTCCGCTGCTACTGCGTGGCTTCACTGATGACGTCGCTTTGGGGTTGACGTCTGCGCTTCTATGACGGCGCCTCGTTTGCGAGCGACAGTGCTATGCTTAGCGCACCGTGTGTTATCGTAATTATTCTAGCCTTGGGTGGCGCGCAGCGCTAGTACTGGCGTGCTGAGCCTTTCGCGAACAAGTAGTTTCTAAGCGCGCCGCGCCCCTTTAAATTAATACCTTTCAAATACGATTGGCCCGCTCCGGGCGATATGCTGAGCGCGTCGCTACCTGCGCTGGAGCTCCGCCGCGCCCAAGTTACTCTGATAAGTGTGGTGAAACTCGCTGCCTGTCCGGACGAAAGTTCGGGTGCCGCTCGCTGCGGCGTTTTGGTCTATTGCGCGCTGTATTTTGCTGACGGCGCCGCTGTGCCGCTGGTCGCTTTTTGTTGACACGTTGCGGTAGCTTTTGGTGGCGAATTGAATAGATGGTCTGACTCTGATCCACACTGCTTGAAATCCAAATTGAAAAGAACTTTTCTTTTCCGATAGTTAACGAGTGCGCTCTTTGACAAGTCGGTTTGTCAAAGACAGCTGATCGAGTCGAGGTGCGTTCGCGTGGCGCGTTCGCACGGATAGTGTCATATATTTGCGCTGCCTAAACTCTTACGTACGGCCCGCACCTTCTGACCGCAACAGGGCGAATGGTTCACCAAGCCCGCGACGGGGAAGCAATCGAAAGACTGGAACTATGTACTTTAGGCACCGGCTTCAAGCGCGCAGATCCTTCGCGTGAAATATTCCGACGGATCGCCCGCTCATGTCGCCTACTTCGTACAGGGAGTTACCCTTGGCCGCGATGACCCTCGATTTAAGGTATTTGGGTGCGAGTTTGGCGTTATACCTCCTTGCCGCATCGCTCAGCTTAAAATTCTTACGATAGACCGTCTGGCCTGCTTTATACTGAATTGGACGAGACCTAGTGTTACGCGCCCGCTGTCCCTTCTCGTACGCTACCTCCAAGTTTCCAATCAACCGCTCTCTCATTAGCCCTATCCGGTCTGTTGCTGACAGCACATCAGCCTCACCCTCACGCAACAAACTGACTATTCGGAGCACCTCATATGCTGACCCATGCTGCACCATAGCTTGCCCGAAGACGGCTTTATAGGGCTCCAATAGCTTCGTGTACTGCGCTTCGAAGCGCAAACGCGGCGTGTGATATATGCTGATCCCAGCTACGTTGGTCCTCTCCGGCGATATAGGTGCGCAGAACTGCCATAAGGGATCGGTTTACGCGCTCCGAAGCGTTGGCCTGCGGCGCGTAAGGCGCTGTTCTGATATGCTGCACGCCATACTCTTTCAAAAACCTCGCAAATAGTTCCGACACGAACTGCTTGCCGTTGTCCGAATGTACGAACTCCGGCACCCCAAAAGTATGAAATATATTGCTTTCCAAGCACTTTATTACTTCCTCAGCCGTGGCCCTTCGCATCGGCTTCAAAAATACAAATTTAGACAAGTGGTCTAACACCACGAAAACAAAAGCATTTCCGGAACGCGTGTATGGGTACGGACCGCAAAAATCTATATATATTCTCTGAAATATTCTCTCGGAGCGGAACCTATCGACCATCGGTGGACGCGAGATCGTATTTGGGGACTTGGCGCATTTGCATGCGTCGCAGGCGGAAACAAAGCTGTTTACGTCCTTCACCATACCTGGCCAGTAATACCACACTCTTAACCGGTACAACGTCTTACCAGTCCCACCATGTCCTGCCGACCGATCGCAATGCATCTCCTTAAGGAGGGATTGCCTAAAGCCCTCTGGTACCCACACTTTCCACATCGACTCACTCGTCTCCTCCGCCCGCCTAGGAAGAACCTTTTTGTACACAACGCCTTTTTTAACTTGGATGTCTGGCAGCCTGTCTGCGTTGAGTTGGACCTGTCGCTTTAGGTCCTCGTACGCCACGCTGGTGAACTCTGGCGAACCGAAGTCTAGTCCATGCTCCGGTTCCAACTCCCCGATCTCCTCCATGTTCATCCGGCTCAAAGCGTCCGGAACCACATTCTGAGTCCCTTTTCGGTGTTCTATCACAAAATCAAACATCTGCAATTTTAAGCTCCACCGAGCCAGACGCCCTGATAGGTCTTTCTGCCTCATCAGCCACTTTAAACTCATGTGGTCGGTGATTATCGTGAACGGGAGACCATCTACGTATGCGCGGAACTTCTGTACGCTGACGACAGCTGCCAAGCATTCCAACTCGGTGATCGTGTAATTTCTTTGAGCGGAGTTGAGCTTTTGTGACATAAAGGCAATAGGCCTTTCATACCCATTGTCATCCAGCTGGAATAACACACTACCGATGCCCTGTGTCGATGCGTCGCATTGGATAAAGAAGTGTTTCCCGAAGGTTGGGTTGACCAGCACATCGGCCGAGGTTAGCGCTCGCTTTAGCTCTTCAAAAGCCTGGACCCCTGGTCCGCTCATCACGAATGTTTTCGCTTTCTTCAAGCAGTCCGTCATTGGTGCGGTGATGCTGGCAAAGTTGGGAACAAAGCGCCGATACCATCCGCACATCCCCAGAAACCTGCGAAGTTGCTTCATAGTAACCGGCACGGGAAACTCCAGCATTGCCTCTATCTTTGAGGGATCTGTCTTCAGCTCGCCCTGGCCAACTATAAACCCGAGGTACTTCAGTTCCCTCTGGCAGAACTTGGATTTCTGAAGGTTTATAGTCACCCCTGCGCCTGCTAAGCATTCAGCTACCTCCGCGAAGTGCACTAGATGTGCATCAAAACTGGGAGAACAAATCAGCAAGTCGTCGATGCATACGAATACACTCTCGCGCAAGCGAGAAGGGATTATTTTGTCCATCAGAGTCTCTGGCTGGCGTTGCACAGCCCGAACGGCATGACCTTAAACTGTGAAAGCAGTCTTCTCTTTGGACGACATCTCCAGAGGAATTTGCCAAAAGGCGTCCCTTAAGTCTATTCCCGATATATAGTAAGTTTCCCTCAAGCGCGACAGAATACCCTCAACATGTTGCGTCGGATACGCGTCCTTCTTTATTCGCTCGTTCAACTTGCGCATGTCTACACACAGTCGCTTCTTTCCGGGTTTTTCTACAAGTACGATGGGAGAGCTCCACTAGCTATTGCTCTCCTCGATGACATCGAGACTAAGCATTCAGTCAATTTCGTCGTAGGCGTACTTTTGTTTCACTGGAGACATGGGGTAGTGCCTTTGCCTCCCAAAAATGGACCCCCAGATATAACTCCTGCTGCAGACTTGGGACCAGGTATAGGCACATCTGCACCGTCTTATCCCGCCAACTAACCTTGACGTCCACTTTACCGACAATGGCCTGTGACCTTCCGTCCGCTGTTTTTAGGGTTTTGCTTCTGGCGCGGACCGATCCCTTCAGCCTTTCCATCCATATGTCTGAATTTGAGCCGAAGCAACTGATGGACGCTCCGCTGTCCAGCAGACCTTGCACCTGGAAACCCTCTATATCTACCCTAACGTAGGGTCGTTTATCTACCGCGTCCCGCAACACTGTCTCTTCTATGTGCTTATCTTCTTTCTTTCGGTCGCTACTCAGCTTCCTGATTCGAGAAATTTTTCTCCATGTCCGGTTTAGTCTCGGTAGGGCTACAGCTATGGCGTCCTTTTCTCCGAATATACGCCTCCTAGCGGCCTCGTACCTCTCCTGTCTCTCCGATAATGTAAGCAAAGGGTTGAACCCCTGCTTGGATCGCTCAGTGCTGTTAGTATATGAGCTTCCTCGAGATTTTACTGTTCCGGGGCTGGATTGCGTTGGCAAGGCTCCCCGGTCTTCCTGCCCGCCTCGCGGTTTCCCTGCTCCAGCTTCCTTTCCTCGCACCCTTGACATCGGACGCTGGCTTGATTGCATTTGAAACATACCATTTGATGAAGCCTCCCGTCGCAAGCGGTGGCCTTCACGCTTCCCTTGCCTTCCACGGAACTCCTCAATGGTTCATCTCCCCTCTGCACTCTCTTCGGGAACCTATCCCTGGCTGGCCGATGGATCGCTTCAATTGCATCCGGGTCCTCTTCAATGGCGCCGTCCTCCACAGCTTCCAACGTCTTCCTCTTGTAGGTTTTTGGCTCCAGTTCAGCAATATGCTTCTCGGCTCTTCGGCACTCTGTCCGTAGCTCCGCCAGAGTATTTATTCGGCAGCCGAACACTAGGTTTTTCAGGCGAGGTCTCAGATTCCGACGGAGGAGATTCACCAGGCTTAGCTCCGGCATCCGCGTGGTCATCGTGAGCTCCATCCCTCTGATGACCGCGTAATACTCCTCGAACTTCTCCTGATAGTCGTGCTTCCGCTCGTTCATAGCCTGACGGATCTCCTCGTCGCAATCGGCTTTACGGAAGTGTTCTACTATCGCCGCCCTGAACGCCCAAAAGTCCGCCACCTTGTCTTGCGCGTGCTCTTCTATGTATAGCCAATACCATTCTCTTGCTTGGCCTTCCAAAAGCAAATGAAAGTTGGCATACAGCTCTTGTGGAGGCACACTGTGTCTCTGACGAAGGGTCTCAATCCTGAATAGGAAACGCTCTACGTATACGGACTTCGGCCCCCCATCGAACCTCAAGTTCCAATCCCTAATAATTTTCGTTGCATTTCTTTCGCGATACCGGTTTCTACCGCCTTCACGCTCAGGTGTTGACAATTTAAGCCTATTGTTCGCATCCGCGGACTGTGCAAGCTTCATTGGGCTGCCACTGTCACCCCCCAATTTAACTTCGACGCCCTCTTCCGAGTGCCATCTCCCGTTTTCCTCTACCAAGGGACCGCGCGCGCTTTCCTTCTCCAAACTCGTCAGCCTTCCCGCCAGACCATTTATGTCGCTCCTCAGCGTTTGAATCGCACCTTTCACCGCATCCGTCGTCGTCCGGCTCACGTCCATTTGGTGTTGGAAGAACATGCTCTCGAGCTTTTGCATGAGTTCACCCCCAATGGCACCCAGACTACCAACAGTGGCAGCCTGCGCCTCCGATGGAAAGTCTACACCTCCTACTGCGCCAGCTCCTACTCCATTGGCCTCATCCGCAACTTCAATTACTTCCTCCTGCTCCCTGCTGACGGGAGTCTGCTCCGAGAGATCGCCCTCACTAAGAGTCCTCTGAGCCTGACTCCTAAGACCCTCCCTTCTGGACAATCCCCTCATGATTCCGCCTATTCCCGCAGAGAACACTTCCCAATAACGAAATATATATGTATATGGAAAAACGAGATAAAAATAAAAAAAATTTATCGAATATCGGTCGGTCTTACCTATGAATTCAGACCGGCATCCGACTAAATGCTTAAAATAAAATTCAAATTGTATACGTATGCAAAATTTATGAACGTGGATAAGCAATGCGAAAGCTTGCACCTTCGCTTGAAGAAAAGTATGTGTAAAATGAAAGTGTAAGTAACTATATTAGAAAATTATACGCATGCTTCACGTGTATACACGCTCAGATATCTAGGTATGCGCAAAACCTACACAAAATGTAAGGTAGTTCGACTCCTACTCCAGAACCATAATAAAGAAAACATGTCGTGTTTTTCAAATCTTTTATTTGTTATCATTAGAACATGTTTATGGCCAATAATGGGCGTTTACTTAACTAAACAATAAATCATTGAGTTTTAAAATTCATATTTATATTTTTTTTTATAAAATTCAATTTCAAACGCTTTTAAAAAACAAAAATAGAAACTTGTTATAAAAATTCATTTTAAGTGTCACATTGCACGTACATTTTTATAAAAAAATAAAATAAAAATAAATAGTAAAATAAAAATAAATAAAAGTAATTCCATTTTTATTGAAGTTCAGCCTGTTTTAACTTTTCCACAACGTATGCAATAATTTTTAAAAAGTGTACAGGTTTCATGTAGCCACATATGACAGCTTACACATTGAATCCAGTCGGAATGCGACGGCGTACTTAAATAGTTTTCAAAACATTCAATGCAGTTATCAGTATTCTCTGGATTGTCTTCATCTTCGCTTGAACTGTAATTAGTTTGTTTCTTCAGTAGTGCTCGGCGTTGGTTTGCTTTCTTTTGTTTACTTTGTTTATTTTTGTTGCCTTTATTGGTAGTTCTTTCCTTTGTCTTCTTAAGTTTTTTGGTAGTTTCAGTCTTGTTTTTCTTGTCTAACCCAACTTTTATTTGCTGGTCCTTTCTTTCAGCCACATCCTTCTTGCGTTTTATATTTTCTTTTGAATTCAAAATATCTGCTGATTGTTTCGCCCTCTTAGCCATGGTCAAAGGAATTTTGGGAATAGGTGATGCGTCCATTAGAACTTTTGATGGTGTTTCTTTTTCTTCCTCAATATCGCTTCCTAAAATCTCTGCAATTGTAGAATCACCAATATCAACAATACTTATATCATCTAAAATATCCGAATCGAGCAATAGACTAGGAGATTCTCTGTCAATTGCATTACGTATCGGATTTGGTGGTGTCTTATTGTGTATATGTTCGCGAATATTTTCTGTTTGATTGTCCAGCTCTAGTCCACTAATTACAGAAGCAGAAACCTGAGGTAGAGATGTTTCTATTCCTTGTTCGGCCGAATGAGTCTCACGGGAAGCTTCAGGATTTTCACCATCCAGCGCAGTATCTGATATCAGAAACGTAGTATCTGGCAATGCATTTCGGTCCACTGGGTAAATTCCACTACCTCTGAAGCCCCCTAGAGCGTTTGCAGGGATAGCAGCGCGAGACCAAGCATTATGTATAAGCTTTCCAACATTGTAACGGCTGATCTTTTTATTAGGATTCAAGCGCATGAATTGATTAGTTTCATGATTGAAATACGTTTTAAGTGGACCAAATACCGACCTGTCTAAAGGCTGTAAGGCTGAAGTTGTGTGACTTGGCAAACACAATAAAATTATATCATTATCAGAAGCAGCTTGCAGCATGTCTGGTGCAGTTGAATGTGACGAGTGGCCGTCTAAAATCAGCAGAACCTTACCTTGGGGCTTCAAAGGTATGAAATGAGTTGTTAACCATTTATAGAAAAGCTCAGTGTTGATATAAGCTGACTTTTTGCTCATGAAGACTTTTGTTCCCAACGGAAGTCCCTCCTCAAATTCAGGTTTCTTATTCACACCTTTTATTATAACAGTTGGTGGAAGGAAACTTCCAATTGCATTGCAACATGCAACGATCGTCATGGTTTCACCTTTCTCGGCGGATGTGACGGAATTTACGACTTTTGTACCTTTTTTTGCTATTACTTTGCCGGGTTTATTATTTAATTGAATTCCAGATTCATCCATATTGAATATTTTTTCAGGTTTGTCCACCAGATCATTTTCGGTCAAAGCTTTGATCAAAAGATCATAGAAGCTATTAACTTCTTCTCTATTAAGACCTTTAGCTCTAGCCACGGATAAACCCTCAGCTTGTCTGATAGACAGCTCTGGATTTCGTTCAATAAAACTTTTGCACCATGCACTTCCAGCCATTTCGGTTTCGTGGTTAAAATTGTGTTTTATCTCTAGTTTTTTAGCAAATTGATAAGCTAACATTCGTATACCTTGTCTATTTGGGGGAAATCCTGCATCACCAAGCTTCAAAATGTGCTTTACTAGCCCTTTCTCGTTGTCAAAATCCAAAGTAGGATGTTTTCCTAAAAAAGAAAAAAAAAACTTAATAAATCTAGGTATTGGAAACTAGAGACTACACGATCTTCAATACATACCTAGAGTCAGTTTTTTAGTATTTTTAGCAGCATACCGTCTTCGCAATGTCCTCGATGGAATTCCAAATTTTCGGGATATTTGGTTTATCCCCAGGTTTTTTTTGTCCATTTCAATGAACGCTTCCTCCAGGCTCTCCGTTCTCCATGCACATACTCGAGCCCGCACTCCCTCCTTTCGTTTATATACTCTCGGCATAGCTACCTACTTAGTTTGAAATCTGTAAAAATGCAAATGTAAATACTATATAAAAAATATATGTGTCGGACTCTAGGAATATTTCAAAATTATATACTCACCTACTAACATCGCACAAGAGGAGCCCCAAACCAGAACCCAATAAGTATAGAGTGAATTAGCCTACACTTATTGAGCTTTAGTTTGGAACTCCTCATGTGTGATGTTGGAAGGGATACATGCCCTCGTATTTTTTAAACAAATTATTAACAAAAATACATTTATTAATACGTAGATGGAGTCTCAATGAATCAATATATTGAGGGAAATAAAAATTTAATCGAAATAATTTCTCACTATAAAGTTATGTCACTTCAAAAATTTACCTTTAAAACTTTTACGCGTTTTTTAACTTCGCCGCGGATATAATTGTACGTATCACCGAAACCGTCCACACTACATGAATGACCTTTGGTAAATAAATTGTGGTATGACTAAGCCTATTAATAATTTTAAAAAAATTTAGTCACGAGTTCGGGAAGTTAGGTTTTTTGAATATGGGGCATCTATCCCCCTGGGGCATCTATCTCGGTTTTACCCTATGGCAAAACTTTGCTCAGACTATAAATGTTAAATCGTGACGGTGACTTTGTTTGATATGGCGTGATGTCTGTCCGCCTAAAGTCGTTCGTATTCTGTCCAGCTTAACGTCCTCGTCCCCTCGCGATGTCCGATCTCGGTACAACAGTCCAACTTAATCATCTAGTCCAAACTGGCTACCGACAGATATCATCTCTTACGCTCCCATTCAAGACACAATCAGCTGGCGCTACCACGTCCAACTGAGATATCTTGAGCGCTAGCTAGTTCCCTGCGGTGTCACGACACATTCGTCCACTTTAACTTAAAACAGCAGAACGAGCTACCAGTGACCACCTGAACTTCTCTAGCACGGACACAATTGAAAGGGTCTGAAATTACCGCCCTATCAAGATATCGCGTACCAGCCCCCCATTAGAATGAAAAAAAATTTTTAAAAGGAAATGTGATATTAAAAGTTTATACAAAGCTGCAATATGGTAATCCTTCTGCCCCGTCCAAAGATGTTAATCAAAAAGAAAAAGGAAATATATAGGAGCACCATATAATCGTGGGCCCCACGTTGGGCGCCATTTTGTTACTCACGGGTTTGGTTCCAGGAGGCATAAGGGTCGGATCGCTTTCACCACTTTGTGGCACCAGAATCCCATCCAGCACTGCTACTCGAACTACTCACGAACCGCCACACCCCCTGTTGCATGCCTCAAATCACCGCGCGGTATGCTTGCTTCTAGCACGAGCTAGCTCGTCGGACTGGGGTGGTTCTTGCGGCTTTAAGGCATGCGCATCGCGTCATACAAAAAAATACATACCTGTTGATGGGCTGCATCGGAATACCACACAGACTTCAAATCACTATGGACCAAGGGTGTCACTTGGACGGCCTTAATCACCCTCCCTACCTGGTCGACCATGGCACATGATTGTGTCGACCCCAAAATCGGGTATTAAAACCCCCTCAAAATTCCATCTCCCTGTCCGTTCGTCCGTCCGTCATCATCACACCGCCCAAGACCACACGTCACTATTTCGTATTCAATCGATATTAAACATCATTTTATTGCTTATTCAAGAAATCAAGTAACATTCAACGAAGCCGCGTATCTTACATTTCATTGATGCGCCACTATTCCCAAAACATATCTTAATCGTACGTTCGGATTCTTAAACCATATGAACTCTAATGCATCGCGTTATTCTTATCATCACATGCATGGATACCGACCCTATCTGTGGATTTAACAGGCATTCAAATGTGTTTAATTAAGATGTAGTAATAAAAGTGAAACTTAAATATTCATAAATCTCAATTCATTTACGGTTGGCGACAATATGTTTCGCCCTATCATTAGTACAAAGAATTACGCTTTAGCTGCCAAAAAGGCTCTGAAAACGAAAGGGGGTCAGGCCTACCTAAAGACGTCTTCAAGCTTTTATCAATTCCCACTCTTACCCCCCCCCCCCCCTACCGCTTTGCAACCAGCATTGGACTTGTGCCAAAGTAATCAAAATATATACTTCTACTCCTAGTCTAACTATTCCAGTTTTGGTTGGGGAATCTTACCCATACAAATACACGATATGTATGGCAATGTTATATTAAATCTAATGTGGCACCTTCAAGCGCCTATCAAATAATCCAACGTAATATTTTTGCACCCTAGCATTGGTACTCACACGCTTATGGCGTCTAAACATACATAGCTAGGAGTGGAATCCTGAGATTTCAATTCGACACTCCAGTGCTCACTGCACTATAAGTATATACATATTTACGCGTTGTGAATAGCAATAACATGCAATCGCAAATTTAGTGCGTCCTATCCACACGATTGCGGCATCAAGAAAAGACCCTATTCATTAATAAGTTGTATTTTAAATCTCAATGCTTGGTGCCGATTTCCTCACAGCAAGTCTGTGTTTATGTGCTCGCAGCACTTGAATTATGTCAAGGTATATTTCGTTCCTAAACTAAAAGAAGAGTGATACAGCTCACCTCGTCCCTCTGCTTCACCATCGGCCGCAATTTCTGCTCTGGTTAACGCTGGGTCTTCCACCGGTCGCTGCCCCTTCTATTGCTGTTGCTGCGTCCCGCCCTGTCCAAGCGAAATTTGCCATCCCACCGTCGAACTTTTGCTGACATCTATTCACTTATTTTGGCCCTCCTCATTTCATGCGTACATACTTACTTTGTTTACTTTTCCCATGCGAGACTCGATTCTCGTTCTTGTGCGCTGCGAACTCGTTGCTATTTGCTCGCAGGCTATGCTTACCCTTGGTTGCTATTATCGCTGGTTCACTTCCAATAGACGAACTGCCGGTTCGATGATTCGCTAAAGCGCCTCCGCTGCTACTGCGTGGCTTCACTGATGACGTTTGGGGTTGACGTCTGCGCTTCTATGACGGCGCCTCGTTTGCGAGCGACCGTGCTATGCTTAGCGCACCGTGTGTTATCGAAATTATTCTAGCCTTGGGTGGCGCGCAGCGCTAGTACTGGCGTGCTGAGCCTTTCGCGAACAAGTATTTTCTAAGCGCGCCGCGCCCCTTTAAATTAATACCTTTCAAATACGATTGGCCCGCTCCGGGCGATATGCTGAGCGCGTCGCTACCTGCGCTGGAGCTCATCCGCGCCCAAGTTACTCTGATAAGTGTGGTGAAACTCGCTGCCTGTCCGGACGAAAGTTCGGGTGCCGCTCGCTGCGGCGTTTTGGTCTATTGCGCGCTGTATTTTGCTGACGGCGCCGCTCTGCCGCTGGTCGCTTTTTGTTGACACGTTGCGGTAGCTTTTGGTGGCGAAATGAATAGATGGTCTGACTCTGATCCACACTGCTTGAAGTCCAAATTGAAAAGAACTTTTCTTTTCCGGAAGTTAACGAGTGCGCTCTTTGACAAGTCGGTTTGTCAAAGACAGCTGATCGAGTCGAGGTGCGTTCGCGTAGCGCGTTCGCACGGGTAGTGTCATATATTTGCGCTGCCTAAACTCTTACGTCTGCGGCCGCCGTGGTGTGAAGGTAGTGTTGCCGGCCTACCACACCGAAGGTCCATGGTTCGAGCCCTGGTACAGGTAACATCAAAAGTGATTTGAAAAAAAGTTTTTCAAAACGGGGTCGCCCCTCGGCAGTGGTTTGGCAAACTCTCCGAGTGTATTTCTGCCATGACAGGCTTCTCAGCAAAAATTCGTCTCCTTTGTAGATGCCGTTCGGAGTCGGCAAAAAACTGTAGGTCCCACCAATTTGTAGGGAAAATTCAAATCGGCACACCACAAATTGGAAGAGAAGCTTGGCGCAAAAATCTCTTAGGAGGTTTATGATGATATACCTGTTGTATATCGCGCCATAGAGATAGAAACTCTTCCGTACGGCCCGCACCTTCTGACCGCAACAAGTTCTATTCTTCTTTACCAAATGCATGAACCACTTCCGCCATCTGACAGTTACTAGTGTGATTATGATGGATTTTTTTGACAGATCTGTTTATCAGCAGAACTGCCTTACCGCGTGCTCTCGGTTTTGCTATTGCTTTTTATACCAACAATTTTTGTTGATTCACGGCCTGTACACTTTCAAGTATTCATGAAACGAGGTCAAGGCCACGAATAATAATTTTTCACTTTTTGAATTTTTATGAAAATTATTATTGTTTTTAATTTTTAAAAATCATTTTTAATTAGTTATTAAAAGTTTTTTGATTGAATATAGTAGGAAAAATGTTTAGAGACAACCGCGATAGCTTTTCTTATAGATCCGTTTCGGAAACTCCCAGGCTTCTTCATCATAGAAATTTTGGCACGCATTGCTAACCATTAAGCTAACAATATGTTGGTTTTGATGTCAACTAAACTCCTAGTTCTGTTCTTCTTTACCATATGCATAAACTACTTCCGCCATTTGACAGTTAGTAGTATGATCATGATGGATTTTTTTGACAGATCTGTTTTATCAGCAGAACTGCCTTACTGCGTGCTCTAGCTTTTTTTTATTGCTTTTTTATACCAACAGTTTTTGTTTATTTACGGCCTGTACACTTTCAAGTATTCATGAAACGAGGTCAAGGCCTAGAATAATAATTTTTTTCTTTATGAATTTTTATGAAAATTATTACTGTTTTAATTTTTTAATAATCATTTTGAATTAACTATTAAAAGTTTTTTGATTGTATATAGTAGGAAAAATGTTTAGAGACAACCGCCATAGCTTTTCTTACAGATCCATTTCGGAAACTGCTAGGCTTCTTCATCAGAGAAATTTTGACACGCATTGCTAACCAGTAAGCTAACAATACGAGTACGCTGGTTTTGATGTCATCTTAACTGCTAGTTCTATTCTTCTTTACCATATGCATGAACCACTTCCGCCATCTGACAGTTAGTAGTGTGATCATGATGGATTTTTTGACAGAACTGTTTATCAGCAGAACTGCCTTACCGCGTGCTCTCGGTTTTGTTATTGTTTTTTTATAACAACAATTTTTGTTGATTTACGGCCTGTACATTTTCAAGTATTCATGAAGTGAGCTCAAGGCCAAGAATAATAATTTTTCATTTTTTGAATTTTTATGAAAGTTATTATTGTTTTTATTTTTTAATAATCATTTTGAATTAACTATTAAAAGTTTGTTGATTGAATATAGTAGTAAAAATGTTAAGAGACAACCGCCATAGCTTTTCTTACATATCTATTTCGGAAGCTACTATGCTTCTTCATTAGAGAAATTTTGACACGCATTTGCTAACCAGTAAGCTAACAATACGAGTACGCTGGTTTTGATGTCATCTTAACTGCTAGTTCTATTCTTCTTTACCATATGCATGAACCACTTCCGCCATCTGACAGTTAGTAGTGTGATCATGATGGATTTTTTGACAGAACTGTTTATCAGCAGAACTGCCTTACCGCGTGCTCTCGGTTTTGTTATTGTTTTTTTATAACAACAATTTTTGTTGATTTACGGCCTGTACATTTTCAAGTATTCATGAAGTGAGCTCAAGGCCAAGAATAATAATTTTTCATTTTTTGAATTTTTATGAAAATTATTACTGTTTTTATTTTTTAATAATCATTTTGAATTAACTATTTAAAGTTTTTTGATTGTATATAGTAGTAAAAATGTTTAGAGACAACCGCCATAGCTTTTCTTACATATCTATTTCGGAAGCTGCTAGGCTTCTTCATTAGAGAAATTTTGGCACGCATTGCTAACCATTAAGCTAACAATATGTTGGTTTTGAAGTCATCTAAACTCCTAGTTCTATTCTTCTTTACCATATGCCGGTTCGATGATTCGCTAAAGCGCCTCCGCTGCTACTGCGTGGCTTCACTGATGACGTTTGGGGTTGACGTCTGCGCTTCTATGACGGCGCCTCGTTTGCGAGCGACCGTGCTATGCTTAGCGCACCGTGTGTTATCGAAATTATTATAGCCTTGGGTGGCGCGCAGCGCTAGTACTGGCGTGCTGAGCCTTTCGCGAACAAGTATTTTCTAAGCGCGCCGCGCCCCTTTAAATTAATACCTTTCAAATACGATTGGCCCGCTCCGGGCGATGTGCTGAGCGCGTCGCTACCTGCGCTGGAGCTCCGCCGCGCCCAAGTTACTCTGACAAGTGTGGTGAAACTCGCTGCCTGTCCGGACGAAAGTTCGGGTGCCGCTCGCTGCGGCGTTTTGGTCTATTGCGCGCTGTATTTTGCTGACGGCGCCGCTCTGCCGCTGGTCGCTTTTTGTTGACACGTTGCGGTAGCTTTTGGTGGCGAAATGAATAGATAGATGGTTTGACTCTGATCCACACTGCTTGAAGTCCAAATTGAAAAGAACTTTTCTTTTCCGGAAGTTAACGAGTGCGCTCTTTGACAAGTCGGTTTGTCAAAGACAGCTGATCGAGTCGAGGTGCGTTCGCGTAGCGCGTTCGCACGGGTAGTGTCATATATTTGCGCTGCCTAAACTCTTACGTCTGCGGCCGCCGTGGTGTGAAGGTAGTGTTGCCGGCCTACCACACCGAAGGTCCATGGTTCGAGCCCTGGTACAGGTAACATCAAAAGTGATTTGAAAAAAAGTTTTTCAAAACGGGGTCGCCCCTCGGCAGTGGTTTGGCAAACTCTCCGAGTGTATTTCTGCCATGACAGGCTTCTCAGCAAAAATTCGTCTCCTTTGTAGATGCCGTTCGGAGTCGGCAAAAAACTGTAGGTCCCACCAATTTGTAGGGAAAATTCAAATCGGCACACCACAAATTGGAAGAGAAGCTTGGCGCAAAAATCTCTTAGGAGGTTTATGATGATATACCTGTTGTATATCGCGCCATAGAGATAGAAACTCTTACGTACGGCCCGCACCTTCTGACCGCAACAAGTTCTATTCTTCTTTACCAAATGCATGAACCACTTCCGCCATCTGACAGTTACTAGTGTGATTATGATGGATTTTTTTGACAGATCTGTTTATCAGCAGAACTGCCTTACCGCGTGCTCTCGGTTTTGCTATTGCTTTTTATACCAACAATTTTTGTTGATTCACGGCCTGTACACTTTCAAGTATTCATGAAACGAGGTCAAGGCCACGAATAATAATTTTTCACTTTTTGAATTTTTATGAAAATTATTATTGTTTTTAATTTTTAAAAATCATTTTTAATTAGTTATTAAAAGTTTTTTGATTGAATATAGTAGGAAAAATGTTTAGAGACAACCGCGATAGCTTTTCTTATAGATCCGTTTCGGAAACTCCCAGGCTTCTTCATCATAGAAATTTTGGCACGCATTGCTAACCATTAAGCTAACAATATGTTGGTTTTGATGTCAACTAAACTCCTAGTTCTGTTCTTCTTTACCATATGCATAAACTACTTCCGCCATTTGACAGTTAGTAGTATGATCATGATGGATTTTTTTGACAGATCTGTTTTATCAGCAGAACTGCCTTACTGCGTGCTCTAGCTTTTTTTTATTGCTTTTTTATACCAACAGTTTTTGTTTATTTACGGCCTGTACACTTTCAAGTATTCATGAAACGAGGTCAAGGCCTAGAATAATAATTTTTTTCTTTATGAATTTTTATGAAAATTATTACTGTTTTAATTTTTTAATAATCATTTTGAATTAACTATTAAAAGTTTTTTGATTGTATATAGTAGGAAAAATGTTTAGAGACAACCGCCATAGCTTTTCTTACAGATCCATTTCGGAAACTGCTAGGCTTCTTCATCAGAGAAATTTTGACACGCATTGCTAACCAGTAAGCTAACAATACGAGTACGCTGGTTTTGATGTCATCTTAACTGCTAGTTCTATTCTTCTTTACCATATGCATGAACCACTTCCGCCATCTGACAGTTAGTAGTGTGATCATGATGGATTTTTTGACAGAACTGTTTATCAGCAGAACTGCCTTACCGCGTGCTCTCGGTTTTGTTATTGTTTTTTTATAACAACAATTTTTGTTGATTTACGGCCTGTACATTTTCAAGTATTCATGAAGTGAGCTCAAGGCCAAGAATAATAATTTTTCATTTTTTTGAATTTTTATGAAAGTTATTATTGTTTTTATTTTTTAATAATCATTTTGAATTAACTATTAAAAGTTTGTTGATTGAATATAGTAGTAAAAATGTTAAGAGACAACCGCCATAGCTTTTCTTACATATCTATTTCGGAAGCTGCTATGCTTCTTCATTAGAGAAATTTTGACACGCATTTGCTAACCAGTAAGCTAACAATACGAGTACGCTGGTTTTGATGTCATCTTAACTGCTAGTTCTATTCTTCTTTACCATATGCATGAACCACTTCCGCCATCTGACAGTTAGTAGTGTGATCATGATGGATTTTTTGACAGAACTGTTTATCAGCAGAACTGCCTTACCGCGTGCTCTCGGTTTTGTTATTGTTTTTTTATAACAACAATTTTTGTTGATTTACGGCCTGTACATTTTCAAGTATTCATGAAGTGAGCTCAAGGCCAAGAATAATAATTTTTCATTTTTTGAATTTTTATGAAAATTATTACTGTTTTTATTTTTTAATAATCATTTTGAATTAACTATTTAAAGTTTTTTGATTGTATATAGTAGTAAAAATGTTTAGAGACAACCGCCATAGCTTTTCTTACATATCTATTTCGGAAGCTGCTAGGCTTCTTCATTAGAGAAATTTTGACACGCATTTGCTAACCAGTAAGCTAACAATATGTTGGTTTTGATGTCATCTTAACTGCTAGTTCTATTCTTCTTTACCACATGCATGAACCACTTCCGCCATCTGACAGTTAGTAGTATGACCATGATGGATTTTTTTGACAGATCTGTTTATCAGCAGAACTGCCTTACCGCGTACTCTCGGTTTTGCTATTGCTTTTTTATACCAACAATTTTTGTTTATTCACGGCCTGTACATTTTCAAGTATTCATGAAACGAGGTCAAGGCCAAGAATAATAATTTTTCACTTTTTGAATTTTTATGAAAATTATTATTGTTTTTATTTTTTAATAATCATTTTGAATTAACTATTAAAAGTTTTTTGATTGAATATAGTAGGAAAAATGTTTAGAGACAACCGCGATAGCTTTTCTTATAGATCCGTTTCGGAAACTCCCAGGCTTCTCCATCAGAGAAATTTAGTAGTGTGATCATGATGGATTTTTTTGACAGATCTGTTTTATCAGCAGAACTGCCTCACTGCGTGATCTAGCTTTTTTTTATTGCTTTTTTATACCAACAATGTTTGTTTATTTATGGCCTGTACATTTTCAAGTATTCATGAAACGAGCTCAAGGCCAATAATCATAATTTTTCACTTTTTGAATTTTTATGAAAATTATTATTGTTTTTACTTTTTAAAAATCATTTTAAATTAATTATTAAAAGTTTTTTGATTGAATATAGTAGGAAACTGCTAGGCTTCTTCATCAGAGAAATTTAGTAGTGTGATCATGATGGATTTTTTTGACAGATCTGTTTTATCAGCAGAACTGCCTTACTGCGTGCTCTAACTTTTTTTTATTACTTTTTTATGCCACCAATTTTTTTTTATTTTCGACCTGTACATTTTCAAGGCCAAAAATCATAATTTTTCAGTTTTTGAATTTTTATTAAAAGTATTATTGTTTCTATTTTTTAATAATCATTTTTAATTAATTATTAAAAGTTTTTTGATTGAATATAGTAGGAAAAATGTTTAGAGACAACCGCCATAGCGTTTCTTATAGATCCATTTCGGAAGCTGCTAGGCTGCTTCATCAGAGAAATTTTGGCACGCATTGCTAACCATTAAGCTAACAATATGTTGGTTTTGATGTCAACTAAACTCCTAGTTCTGTTCTTCTTTGCCATATGCATAAACTACTTCCGCCATATGACAGCTAGTAGTATGATCATGATGGATTTTTTTGACAGACCTGTTTTATCAGCAGAACTGCCTTATCGCGTGCTCTCGGTTTTTTCATTTCTCTTTTATACCAACAGTTTTTGTTTATTTACGGCCTGTACATTTTCAAGTATTCATGAAACGAGGTCAAGGCCAAGAATAATAATTTATCAGTTTTTGAATTTTTACATATTTTTGTATATTTTTTCCTTTAATCAAAAATAATAATAATTAACTAAGAATTGGAGGGTGGGGCCGTGCGCAGAAGTCCACGCAAGTGGGGAAAGTTTCTGATCGCCATTCACCTGGGAATGGCCAGAGCGATTCTTTTGCATGCGGTTCAAGCAGCTCACTACTTCCGGGCTTTGCGCCCAAGTATCCTCTGGGTAACCACCGAACACCCGTTTGGTGGTGAGCTAAACGTGAGAAGGCGACAACGTGGTAAGGCCACTCCGACATAATCGGTTTAAGGGCTTGCTGGGGGGGTTCAAACAGCAGCGTCTGATCACCAGATGGTGCGGCTGCAAGCGGGCGTCTGTCTTGGATCAAGCGGCTCGCTATACAAACGTGTAATAGAATTCAACCTCCCGTGAAACGGGTTGTGCGTTGGGTTTGGGACCCACCACATAAGACAACGTTCCAATGAAATTCAACAACAAAGCCTCGGATATGAGAACCCCTTTTTTAGATGACAACACCCGCAAACGAAATAAGGATTATGAGATAAGGGCATGTACCTGGAATGTCCGGTCCCTTAATGGGGAAGGTGCCGCTGCCCGGCTGGTTGAGGTCCTGAGGAAAGCAAAAGCTGACATCACCGCCATACAAGAGATGCGTTGGACGGGGTGAGGAAACACGATCAAAACACCTTGCAACATCTACTGGAGTGGGCATGAAGACAAGCGCAGATTCGGCGTGGGATTTGTGGTGGAAGAGAGACTCCGTCAACGAGTACTGTCGTTCACACCCGTGAACGAGCGTCTCGCTGCAATCCGCATAAAAGTACGATTTTTCACCATATCGTTTATCTGCGCTCATGTACCGACGGAAGAGAAGGACGACGTGGAAAAGGACGCATTCTACGAGCGCCTGGAAGAAGCATACGAGCGCTGCCCCCGTAATGATATCAAAGTCGTGCTTGGCGACTTTAACGCCAGGGTGGGTAAGGAGGGTGTATTTGGCCCCACTGTCGGGAAGTTCAGTCTCCACGATCAGACTTCGCCAAATGGATTCAGGCTGATCGACTTCGCCGGCGCCCGAAACATGGTCATATCCAGCACTAGGTTTATGCACAAGAAGATCCATCAGGCTACATGGCTGTCATCCGATCGAAAAACACGAAACCAGATCGACCACGTTGTGATAGACGGACGGCATGCTTCCAGCGTTTTAGATGTTCGCACAATACGAGGACCTAACATCGACTCTGATCACTACCTAGTAGCAGCCAAGATTCGTACCCGCCTCTGTACGACAAAACAGGTGCAACAAAAAACGCAGGGAAAGCTGGACGTCGAAAAGCTGCAATCGCAACAGACCGCCAATTATTTCGCAGATCGCCTCTCACACCTGCTCTCCGAGAGCACAATTCAACCTAGTGGAATGCATGAGCAGTGGGATCATATCTCAGGAGCACTCCGTACCGCAGCCGAAGAAGTAATTGGATTCCGGCGAACGCGAAAAAACAACTGGTATGATGATGAAGAGTGCCGCGCTGCAACGAAAAGAAAGGACGAAGCCTACAAGGCAACGCTGAGATCGAATGCAACGAGGAGTGTGTGTGAACACTACCGCGAGTTGAAGAGGGAAGCGAGGCGGCTTTTCCGGGCGAAAAAAGAGAGGCAGAAAAGCGTGAAATAAAGGAGCTTGAGATGCTGGCCAACGGGAATAATGCCCGAAAATTCTATCAAAAAATTCGGCGAATGACAGAAGGTTTCAAACCCGGGGCAAACTCCTGTGACCGATGTTCAGAGAACACTCAGAATATGGAGGGATCACTTCTCTGCCCTTTTAAATGGAGAAACTGAGCAAGAAACCAGAGAAGATGCCGAACCCGAGCCCACAATCGGAGATGATGGAATTGACGTTCCACAACCCGACTACAATGAGGTGCGAATAGCAATATCCCGATTGAAAAACAATAAAGCAGCTGGCGCTGATGGTTTGCCTGCTGAGCTATTCAAACACGGAGGCGAGGAGCTGGTAAGGCGCATGCATCAGCTTCTATGCAGAATTTGGTCGGATGAATGCATGCCTGAAGATTGGAATCTAAGTGTTTTCTGCCCAATCCACAACAAGGGCGATCCTGCAAACTGCGCCAACTATCGCGGAATCAGCCTTTTGAATATCGCATATAAGGTCCTATCAAGCGTATTGTGCGAAAGACTGAAGCCTGATGCGAACAGACTGATTGGACCTTATCAGTGTGGCTTCAGACCTGGTAAATCTACCATCGACCAGATTTTTACAATACGCCAAATCTTGGAAAAAACCCGTGAAAAAAGAATCGACACGCATCATCTCTTTGTTGATTTTAAAGCCGCTTTCGATAGCACGAAAAGGAGCTGCCTATATGCCGCTATGTCTGAATTTGGTTTCCCCGCAAAACTTATACGGCTATGCAAAATGACCTTGAGCAACACCGCCAGCTCGGTCAGAATTGGGAAGTACCTCTCCGAGCCGTTCGAAACTAAACGAGGTTTCAGACAGGGTGACCCCCTATCGTGTGATTTCTTTAATTGAATGCTGGAGAAAATAATACAAGCTGCAGAACTTAACCGCGCTGGAACAATATTTTATAAAAGCGTGCAATTGTTGGCATATGCTGACGATATTGATATCATTGGCCTTAACAACCGCGCCATAACTTCTGCTTACTCCAAATTAGAAAAAGAACGGGAGAAAATGGGATTAGTGGTGAACGAGGGCAAAACGAAGTACCTTCTGTCATCATGCAAAGAGTCAGCGCATTCGCGCCTTGGCAACCAAGCCACTGTTGGCAGCAATAATTTCGAAATAGTAAAGGACTTCGTTTACCTGGGAACCAGCATTAATACCAACAATAATGTTAGCCTAGAAATCCGACGAAGAATCACTCTTGCAAACAAATGCCACTTCGGACTGAGTAGGCAATTGAAAAGTAAAGTCCTCTCTCGACGAACGAAAATAACACTCTACAAGTCACTCATCGCACCCGTCCTGCTATATGGTGCAGAAGCGTGGACACTAACAACATCTGATGAGGGAGTATTCGAGAGAAAGGTTCTTCGAAAGATTTGTGGACCTCTACGCGTTGGCGACGGCGAGTACCGAAGAAGATTTAATGATGAGCTGTATGAACTTTACGCAGACGCCGACATAGTTCAGCGAAATAAAACACAGCGGCTTCGCTGGCTAGGCCACGTAGTGCGAATGAGCGAAGATGCTCCAGCCCAGAAGGTATTCTTATCGGCACCCGCCGGTGGAAGCAGAGAAAGAGGGAGACCACCACTCCGATGGAAGGACCAAGTGGAGACCGATTTGCGATCCCGCGGTGTTTCCAATTGGCGCCAGTTGGCGCAACGAAGAAACGACTGGCGAGCTATGTTGGACGGTCAAAATCGCCCAGGCGGTTAGATGACCATTTAAAGAAGAAAGAAGAACTAAGAATTATTATCAACTGGTCTTGAGCTCGTTATACTTACAAAAATATGCAAAATGAACAGACCGTAAAACCAACAACAAAATTTTGAATTTTTATGAAAATTATTATTGATTTTTAATTTGAATTAACTATTAAAAGTTTGTTGATTGAATATAGTAGTAAAAATGTTTAGAGACAACCGCCATAGGTTTTCTTACAGATCTATTTCGGAAGCTGCTAGGCTTCTTCATCAGAGAAATTTTGACACGCATTGCTAACCAGTAAGCTACCAATACGAGTACGCTGGTTTTGATGTCATCTAAACTCCTAGTTCTATTCTTCTTTACCATATGCATAAACTACTTCCGCCATTTGACAGTTAGTAGTATGATCATGATGGATTTTTTTAACTGACCTGCTTTATACGCAGAACTGCCTTATCGCGTGCTCTCGGTTTTGTCTTTGCTTTTTTATACCAACAATTTTTGTTGAGACAACCGCGATAGCTTTTATTATAGATCCGTTTCGGAAACTGCTAGGCTTCTTCATCAGAGAAATTTTGGCACGCATTGCTAACCATTAAGCTAACAATACGCTGCTTTTGATGTCAATTAAACTCCTAGTTCTGTTCTTTTTTACCATATGCATAAACTACTTCCGCCATTTGACAGTTAGTAATATGATCATGGTGGATTTTTTTGACAGATCTGGTTTATCAGCAGAACTGCCTTACTCTGTGCTCTAACTTTTTTTATTGCTTTTTTACACCAACAATTTTTGTTTATTTACGGCCTGTACATTTTCAAGTATTCATGTTTAGAGACAACCGCCATAGCTTTTCTTACAGATCCATTTCGGAAGCTGTTAGGCTTCTTCATCAGAGAAATTTTGGCACGCATTGCTAACCATTAAGCTAACAATACGCTGCTTTTGATGTCAATTAAACTCCTAGTTCTGTTCTGCTTTACCATATGCATAAACTACTTCCGCCATTTGACAGTTAGTAGTATGATCATGGTGGATTTTTTTGACAGATCTGGTTTATCAGCAAAACTGCCTTACTCTGTGCTCTAGCTTTTTTTATTGCTTTTTTATACCAATAATTTTTGTTTATTTACGGCCTAAACATTTTCAAGTATTCATGAAACGAGCTCAAGGCCAAGAATCATAATTTTTCACTTTTTGAATTTTTATTAAAAGTATTATTGTTTTTATTTTTTAATAATCATTTTGAATTAACTATTAAAAGTTTTTTGATTGAATATAGTAGGAAAAATGTTTAGAGACAACCGCCATAGCTTTTCTTACAGATCCATTTCGGAAGCTGTTAGGCTTCTTCATCAGAGAAATTTTGGCACGCATTTCTAACCATTAAGCTAACAATACGAGTACGCTAGTTTTGATGTCATCTAAACTCCTAGTTCTATTCTTCTTTACCATATGCATAAACTACTTCCGCCATTTGACAGTTAGTAGTATGATCATGATGGATTTTTTAACAGACCTGCTTTATACGCAGAACTGCCTTATCGCGTGCTCTCGGTTTTGTCTTTGCTTTTATATACCAACAATTTTTGTTTATTTACGGCCTGTACATTTTCAAGTATTCATGTTTAGAGACAACCGCCATAGCTTTTCTTACAGATCCATTTCGGAAGCTGTTAGGCTTCTTCATCAGAGAAATTTTGGCACGCATTGCTAACCATTAAGCTAACAATACGCTGCTTTTGATGTCAATTAAACTCCTAGTTCTGTTCTTCTTTACCATATGCATAAACTACTTCCGCCATTTGACAGTTAGTAGTATGATCATGGTGGATTTTTTTGACAGATCTGGTTTATCAGCAAAACTGCCTTACTCTGTGCTCTAGCTTTTTTTATTGCTTTTTTATACCAATAATTTTTGTTTATTTACGGCCTAAACATTTTCAAGTATTCATGAAACGAGCTCAAGGCCAAGAATAATAATTTTTCACTTTTTGAATTTTTATGAAAATAATTATGGTGATTGTTGTTGGAGCAAAGCTCGAATTTTTATGTTTGTTTGTTTGTCAATTGATATTAGAGGAAAAATTACAACGTTATGCACAGCGATGGTATGGGATGACATGTTTCGAAGTGCCCAACTTCTCATCAGACCCCTTCTCGGACACTGAGATATGAACCCAAGTGTCTGCACCAAAGCCGCAGTTAGAGTACTCTAACAACTAAGCTATGATGCCCTGTAGCGTCACGATGCATTTTTCCTCTAATGTGCCATTTGCTTATTCCTTTTATACATTCTTTGGTACATATATTTTATATGTCAACTCAAGGAAAGTGGAAATATTTTTAGGCGCGTTCATAGAACAGTTTTAGATACAGAAGGGCTTTTTTTTTTATGCATATCAACACTTCCGTGTTATTTGTTATGCACCCGCACTGTACCTGTAACAATTATAGTTATGGTGATTGTTGTTGGAGCAAAGCTCGAATTTTTATGTTTGTGACGCTAACCATTAAGCTAACAATACGAGTACGCTAGTTTTGATGTCATCTAAACTCCTAGTTCTATTCTTCTTTACCATATGCATAAACTACTTCCGCCATTTGACAGTTAGTAGTATGATCATGGTGGATTTTTTTGACAGATCTGGTTTATCAGCAGAACTGCCTTACTCTGTGCTCTAGCTTTTTTTATTGCTTTTTTATACCAACAATTTTTGTTTATTTACGGCCTAAACATTTTCAAGTATTCATGAATCGAGCTCAAGGCCAAGAATCATAATTTTTCACTTTTTGAATTTTAATTAAAAGTATTATTGTTTTTATTTTTTAATAATCATTTTGAATTAACTATTAAAAGTTTTTTGATTGAATATATAGGAAAAATGTTTAGAGACAACCGCCATAGCTTTTCTTACAGATCCATTTCGGAAGCTGTTAGGCTTCTTCATCAGAGAAATTTTGGCACGCATTTCTAACCATTAAGCTAACAATACAAGTACGCTAGTTTTGATGTCATCTAAACTCCTAGTTCTATTCTTCTTTACCATATGCATAAACTACTTCCGCCATTTGACAGTTAGTAGTATGATCATGATGGATTTTTTTAACAGACCTGCTTTATACGCAGAACTGCCTTATCGCGTGCTCTTGGTTTTGTCTTTGCTTTTTTATACCAACAATTTTTGTTTATTTACGGCCTGTACATTTTCAAGTATTCATCAAACGAGCTCAAGGCCAAGAATCATAATTTTTCACTTTTTGAATTCTTATGAAATATATTATTGTTTTTGGTTTTTAATAATCATTTGTAATTAATTATTAAAAGTTTTTTGATTGAATATATTAGGAAAAATGTTTAGAGACAACCGCCATAGCTTTTCTTACAGATCCATTTCGGAAACTGCTAGGCTTCTTCATCAGAGAAATTTTGGCACGCATTGCTACCATTAAGCTAACAATACGAGTACGCTGGTTTTGATGTCATCTTAACTGCTAGTTCTATTCTTCTTTACCATATGCATGAACCACCTCCGCCATCTGACAGTTAGTAGCGTGATCATGATGGCTTTTTTTGGTAGATTTGTTTTATCAGCAGAACTGCCTTACCGCGTGCTCTCGGTTTTGTTATTGCTTTTTTATACCAACAATTTTTGTTAAATTGCGGCCTGTACATTTTCAATTATTCATAAAACGAGCTCAAGGCCAAGAATAATAATTTTTCACTTTTTGAATTTTTATGAAAATTATTGTTGTTTTTATTTTTTAATAATCACTTTTAATTAATTATTAAAAGTTGTTTGATTGCCTGCCTGCTAGGCTTCTTCATTCAGAGAAATTTTGGCAAGCATTGCTAACTATTAACCTAGCAATACGAGTACGCTGGTTTTGATGTCATCTAAACTCCTAGTTCTATTCTTTACCATATGCATGAAGCAGTTCCGCCATTTGACAGTTAGTAGTGTGATCATGATGAATTTTTTTGACAGATCTGTTTTATCAGCAGAGCTGCCTTACAGCGTGCTCTCGGATTTGTTATTGCTTTTTTATACCAACAATTTTTGTTGATGTACGGCCTGTACATTTTCAAGTATTCATGAAACGAACTCAAGGCCAAGAATAATAATTTTTCGCTTTTTGAATATTTATGAAAATTATTAGTTTTTATTTTTTAATAATCATTTTTAATTAATTATTAAAAGTTTTTTGTTCGAATCTAGTAGGAAAAATGTTTAGAGACAACCGCCATAGCTTTTCTTACAGATCCATTTCGGAAACTGCTAGGTTTCCTCATCAGAGAAATTTTGGCACGCATTGCTACCATTAAGCTAACAATACGAGTACGCTGGTTTTGATGTCATCTTAACTGCTAGTTCTATTCTTCTTTACCATATGCATAAACTACTTCCGCCATTTGACAGTTAGTAGTATGATCATGATGGATTTTTTTAACAGACCTGCTTTATACGCAGAACTGCCTTATCGCGTGCTCTCGGTTTTGTTATTGCTTTTTTATGCCAACAATTTTTGTTGATGTACGGCCTGTACATTTTCAAGTATTCATGAAACGAGCTCAAGGCCAAGAATAATAATTTTTCACTTTTTGAATTTTTATGAAAATTGTTATTGTTTTTATTTTAGATACAACCGCGATAGCTTTTCTTATAGATCCGCTTCGGAAATTGCTAGGCTTTTTCATCAGAGAAATATAGTAGTGTGATCATGATGGATTTTTTTGACAGATCTGTTTTATCAGCAGAACTGCCTTACCGCGTGCTCTCGGTTTTGTTATTGCTTTTTTATACCAACAATTTTTGTTGATGTACGGCCTGTACATTTTCAAGTATTCATGAAACGAGCTCAAGGCCAAGAATAATGATTTTTCACTTTTTGAATTTTTATGAAAATTATTAGTTTTTATTTTTTAATAATCATTTTTAATTAATTATTAAAAGTTTTTTGTTCGAATCTAGTAGGAAAAATGTTTAGAGACAACCGCTATAGCTTTTCTTACAGATCCATTTCCGAAACTGCTAGGCTTCTTCATCAGAGAAATTTTGGCACGCATTGCTAACCATTAAGCTAACAATACGAGTACGCTAGTTTTGATGTCATCTAAACTCCTAGTTCTATTCTTCTTTACCATATGCATAAACTACTTCCGCCATTTGACAGTTAGTAGTATGATCATGATGGATTTTTTTAACAGACCTGCTTTATAAGCAGAACTGCCTTATCGCGTACTCTCGGTTTTGTTATTGCTTTTTTATACCAACAATTTTTGTTGATGTACGGCCTGTACATTTTCAAGTATTCATGAAACGAGCTCAAGGCCAAGAATAATAATTTTTCACTTTTTGAATTTTTATGAAAATAATTGTTGTTTTTATTTTTTATTAATCACTTTTAATTAATTATTAAAAGTTGTTTGATTGCCTGCCTGCTAGGCTTCTTCATCAGAGAAATTTTGGCAAGCATTGCTACCATTAAGCTAACAATACGAGTACGCTGGTTTTGATGTCATCTTAATTGCTAGTTCTATTCTTCTTTACCATATGCATAAACTACTTCCGCCATTTGACAGTTAGTAGTATGATCATGATGGATTTTTTTAACAGACCTGCTTTATACGCAGAACTGCCTTATCGCGTGCTCTCGGTTTTGTTATTGCTTTTTTATACCAACAATTTTTGTTGATGTACGGCCTGTACATTTTCAAGTATTCATGAAACGAACTCAAGGCCAAGAATAATAATTTTTCACTTTTTGAATTTTTATGAAGATTATTAGTTTTTATTTTTTAATAATCATTTTTAATTAATTATTAAAAGTTTTTTGTTCGAATCTAGTAGGAAAAATGTTTAGAGACAACCGCCATAGCTTTTCTTACAGATCCATTTCGGAAACTGCTAGGCTTCCTCATCAGAGAAATTTTGGCACGCATTGCTACCATTAAGCTAACAATACGAGTACGCTGGTTTTGATGTCATCTTAATTGCTAGTTCTATTCTTCTTTACCATATGCATAAACTACTTCCGCCATTTGACAGTTAGTAGTATGATCATGATGGATTTTTTTAACAGACCTGCTTTATACGCAGAACTGCCTTATCGCGTGCTCTCGGTTTTGTTATTGCTTTTTTATACCAACAATTTTTGTTGATGTACGGCCTGTACATTTTCAAGTATTCATGAAACGAACTCAAGGCCAAGAATAATAATTTTTCACTTTTTGAATTTTTATGAATATTATTAGTTTTTATTTTTTAATAATCATTTTTAATTAATTATTAAAAGTTTTTTGTTCGAATCTAGTAGGAAAAATGTTTAGAGACAACCGCCATAGCTTTTCTTACAGATCCATTTCGGAAACTGCTAGGCTTCCTCATCAGAGAAATTTTGGCACGCATTGCTACCATTAAGCTAACAATACGAGTACGCTGGTTTTGATGTCATCTTAATTGCTAGTTCTATTCTTCTTTACCATATGCATAAACTACTTCCGCCATTTGACAGTTAGTAGTATGATCATGATGGATTTTTTTAACAGACCTGCTTTATACGCAGAACTGCCTTATCGCGTGCTCTCGGTTTTGTTATTGCTTTTTTATACCAACAATTTTTGTTGATGTACGGCCTGTACATTTTCAAGTATTCATGAAACGAACTCAAGGCCAAGAATAATAATTTTTCACTTTTTGAATTTTTATGAAAATTATTAGTTTTTATTTTTTAATAATCATTTTTAATTAATTATTAAAAGTTTTTTGTTCGAATCTAGTAGGAAAAATGTTTAGAGACAACCGCCATAGCTTTTCTTACAGATCCATTTCGGAAACTGCTAGGCTTCCTCATCAGAGAAATTTTGGCACGCACTGCTAACCATTAAGCTAACAATATGTTGGTCTTGAAGTCATCTACACTCCTAGTTCTATTCTTCTTTACCATATGCATAAATTACTTCCGCCATTTGACAGTTAGTAGTATGATCATGATGCATTTTTTTAACAGACCTGCTTTATACGCAGAACTGCCTTATCGCGTGCTCTCGGTTTTGTTATTGGTTTTTTATACCAACAATTTTTGTTGATGTACGGCCTGTACATTTTCAAGTATTCATGAAACGAGCTCAAGGCCAAGAATAATAATTTTTCACTTTTTGAATTTTTATGAAAATTATTAGTTTTTATTTTTTAATAATCATTTTTAATTAATTATTAAAAGTTTTTTGTTCGAATCTAGTAGGAAAAATGTTTAGAGACAACCGCCATAGCTTTTCTTACAGATCCATTTCCGAAACTGCTAGGCTTCTTCATCAGAGAAATTTTGGCACGCATTGCTAACCATTAAGCTAACAATACGAGTACGCTAGTTTTGATGTCATCTAAACTCCTAGTTCTATTCTTCTTTACCATATGCATAAACTACTTCCGCCATTTGACAGTTAGTAGTATGATCATGATGGATTTTTTTAACAGACCTGCTTTATAAGCAGCACTGCCTTATCGCGTGCTCTCGGTTTTGTCTTTGCTTTTTTATACCAACAATTTTTGTTTATTTACGGCCTGTACATTTTCAAGTATTCATGAAACGAGCTCAAGGCCAGGAATCATAATTTTTCACTTTTTGAATTCTTATGAAATATATTATTGTTTTTGCTTTTTAATAATCATTTGTAATTAATTATTAAAAGTTTTTTGATTGAATATATTAGGAAAAATGTTTAGAGACAACCGCCATAGCTTTTCTTACAGATCCATTTCGGAAACTGCTAGGCTTCTTCATCAGAGAAATTTTGGCACGCATTGCTACCATTAAGCTAACAATACGAGTACGCTGGTTTTGATGTCATCTTAACTGCTAGTTCTATTCTTCTTTACCATATGCATGAACCACCTCCGCCATTTGACAGTTAGTAGTATGATCATGGTGGATTTTTTTGACAGATCTGGTTTATCAGCAGAACTG
Organism: Merzomyia westermanni; assembly: GCA_949987695.1. Taxonomy (NCBI): domain Eukaryota; kingdom Metazoa; phylum Arthropoda; class Insecta; order Diptera; family Tephritidae; genus Merzomyia; species Merzomyia westermanni. The sequence goes on from OX465290.1 coordinate 122,503,105, forward strand.
CCTTACTCTGTGCTCTAGCTTTTTTTATTGCTTTTTTATACCAACAATTTTTGTTTATTTACGGCCTAAACATTTTCAAGTATTCATGAAACGAGCTCAAGGCCAGGAATCATAATTTTTCACTTTTTGAATTCTTATGAAATATATTATTGTTTTTGCTTTTTAATAATCATTTGTAATTAATTATTAAAAGTTTTTTGATTGAATATATTAGGAAAAATGTTTAGAGACAGCCGCCATAGCTTTTCTTACAGATCCATTTCGGAAACTGCTAGGCTTCTTCATTAGAGAAATTTTGGCACGCATTGCTACCATTAAGCTAACAATACGAGTACGCTGGTTTTGATGTCATCTTAACTGCTAGTTCTATTCTTCTTTACCATATGCATGAACCACCTCCGCCATTTGACAGTTAGTAGTATGATCATGATGGATTTTTTTAACAGACCTGCTTTATACGCAGAACTGCCTTATCGCGTGCTCTCGGTTTTGTTATTGCTTTTTTATGCCAACAATTTTTGTTGATGTACGGCCTGTACATTTTCAAGTATTCATGAAACGAGCTCAAGGCCAAGAATAATAATTTTTCACTTTTTGAATTTTTATAAAAATTGTTATTGTTTTTATTTTAGATACAACCGCGATAGCTTTTCTTATACACGGTGGCGCAAAAGTCATCCTCCTATCAGAAAATGCTATAAATTTTGCGATTGGCCCTTGAAGTAAGTTCTGTTTTGACATTTGTGTAGTAAACACATGCGAAATACACGTTAATAAACAATGATACGCTACACTGCTCCAGAACGCGGAATATTGCTGACTATTTATTTGACCAATAATCGGTCGGTGAAAAACGGTTACTGCGCAAAAGTAATCCTCCTATCAGAAAATGCTATAAATTTTTCGATTGGCCCCTAAAGTCAGTTCTGTTTTGACACTTGTGTAGTAAGCACATGCGAAATACACGCTAATAAACAATGTTACGCTACACTGCTCCAGAACGCGGAATATTGCTGACTATTTATTTGACCAATAATCGGTCGGGGCCAAACGGTTACTGTGAATGGTGAGCGCTACAGAGCAATGATCAACGAGTTCTTTTTGCCGCAACTTGATGAATTGGGATTGGAAAACATGTGGTTCCAACAAGACGGTGCAACAGCACACACTGCACGTGCCACAACCGATATGCTGAACATCGGAAGCTACTTTTGCGCCACCTTGTAGATCCGTTCCGGAAATTGCTAGGCTTTTTCATCAGAGAAATATAGTAGTGTGATCATGATGGATTTTTTTGACAGATCTGTTTTATCAGCAGAACTGCCTTACCGCGTGCTCTCGGTTTTGTTATTGCTTTTTTATACCAACAGTTTTTGTTTATTTACGGCCTAAACATTTTCAAGTATTCATGAAACGAGCTCAAGGCCAAGAATCATAATTTTTCACTTTTTGAATTTTTATTAAAAGTATTATTGGTTTTATTTTTTAATAATCATTTTGAATTAACTATTAAAAGTTTTTTGATTGAGTATAGTAGGAAAAATGTTTAGAGACAACCGACATAGCTTTTCTTACAGATCCATTTCCGAAACTGCTAGGCTTCTTCATCAGAGAAATTTTCGCACGCATTTCTAACCATTAAGCTAACAATACGAGTACGATAGTTTTGATGTCATCTAAACTCCTAGTTCTATTCTTCTTTACCATATGCATAAACTACTTCCGCCATTTGACAGTTAGTAGTATGATCATGATGGATTTTTTTAACAGACCTGCTTTATACGCAGAAATGACTTATCGCGTGCTCTCGGTTTTGTCTTTTCTTTTTTATACCAACAATTTTTGCTGAATTACGGCTTGTGCATTTTCAAGTATTCATGAAACGAGCTCAAGGCCAAGAATAATAATATTTCACTTTTTGAATTTTTATGAAAATTGTTATTGTTTTTATTTTAGATACAACCGCGATAGCTTTTCTTATAGATCCGCTTCGGAAACTGCTAGGCTTTTTCATCAGAGAAATTTAGTAGTGTGATCATGATGGATTTTTTTGACAGATCTGTTTTATCAGCAGAACTGCCTTACCGCGTGCTCTCGGTTTTGTTATTGCTTTTTTATACCAACAATTTTTGGATATTTACGGCCTGTACATTTTCAAGTATTCATGAAACGAGCTCAAGGCCAAGAATCATAATTTTTCACTTTTTGAATTTTTATGAAATATATTATTGTTTTTGTTTTTTAATAATCATTTGTAATTAATTATTAAAAGTTTTTTGATTGAATATATTAGGAAAACTGTGTAGAGACAACCGACATAGCTTTTCTTACAAATCCATTTCCGAAACTGCTAGGCTTCTTCATCAGAGACATTTTGGCACGCATTGCTAACCATTAAGCTAACAATACGCTGCTTTTGATGTCAACTAAACTCCTAGTTCTGTTCTTCTTTACCGTATGCATAAACTACTTCCGCCATTTGACAGTTAGTTGTATGATCATGGTGGATTTTTTTGACAGATCTGGTTTATCAGCAGAACTGCCTTACTCTGTGCTCTAGCTTTTTTTATTGCTTTTTTATACCAACAATTTTTGTTTATTTACGGCCTAAACATTTTCAAGTATTCATGAAACGAGCTCAAGGCCAAGAATCATAATTTTTCACTTTTTGAATTTTTATTAAAAGTATTATTGTTTTTATTTTTTAATAATCATTTTGAATTAACTATTAAAAGTTTTTTGATTGAATATAGTAGGAAAACTGTGTAGAGACAACCGACATAGCTTTTCTTACAAATCCATTTCCGAAACTGCTAGGCTTCTTCATCAGAGAAATTTTGGCACGCATTTCTAACCACTAAGCTAACAATACGAGTACGCTAGTTTTGATGTCATCTAAACTCCTAGTTCTATTCTTCTTTACCATATGCATAAACTACTTCCGCCATTTGACAGTTAGTAGTATGATCATGATGGATTTTTTTGACAGTTCTGTTTATCAGCAGAACTGCCTTACCGCGAGCTCTCGGTTTTGTTATTGCGTTTTTATACCAACAATTTTTGTTTATTTACGGCCTGTACATTTTCAAGTATTCATGAAACGAGCTCAAGGCCAGGAATAATAATTTTTCACTTTTTGAATTTTTATGAAAGTTATTATTGTTTTTAGTTTTTAATAATCATTTTTAATTAATTATTAAAAGTTTTTTGATTGAATATAATAGGAAAAAGGTTTAGAGACAACCGCGATAGCTTTTCGTATAGATCCGTTTCGGAAACTGCTAGGCTTCTTCATCAGAGAAATTTAGTAGTGTGATCATGATGGATTTTTTTGACAGATCTGTTTTATCAGCAGAACTGCCTCACTGCGTGCTCTAGCTTTTTTTTATTGCTTTTTATACCAACAATTTTTGTTTATTTACGGCCTGTGCATTTTCAATTATTCATGAAACGAGCTCAAGGCCAAGAATAATAATTTTTCACTTTTTGAATTTTTATGAAAATTATTATTGTTTTTAGTTTTTAATAATCATTTTTAATTAATTATTAAAAGTTTTTTGATTGAATATAGTAGGAAAAATGTTTAGAGACAACCGCCATAGCTTTTCTTACAGATCCATTTCGGAAACTGCTAGGCTTCTTCATCAGAGAAATTTTGGCACGCATTGCTACCATTAAGCTAACAATACGAGTACGCTGGTTTTGATGTCATCTAAACTCCTAGTTCTATTCTTCTTTACCATATGCATAAACTACTTCCGCCATTTGACAGTTAGTAGTATGATCATGATGGATTTTTTTAACAGACCTGCTTTATACGCAGAACTGCCTTATCGCGTGCTCTCGGTTTTGTCTTTGCTTTTTTATACCAACAATTTTTGTTTATTTACGGCCTAAACATTTTCAAGTATTCATGAAACGAGCTCAAGGCCAGGAATAATAATTTTTCACTTTTTGAATTTTTATGAAAGTTATTATTGTTTTTAGTTTTTAATAATCATTTTTAATTAATTATTAAAAGTTTTTTGATTGAATATAATAGGAAAAAGGTTTAGAGACAACCGCGATAGCTTTTCGTATAGATCCGTTTCGGAAACTGCTAGGCTTCTTCATCAGAGAAATTTAGTAGTGTGATCATGATGGATTTTTTTGACAGATCTGTTTTATCAGCAGAACTGCCTCACTGCGTGCTCTAGCTTTTTTTTATTGCTTTTCATACCAAAAATTTTTGTTTATTTACGGCCTGTGCATTTTCAATTATTCATGAAACGAGCTCAAGGCCAAGAATAATAATTTTTCACTTTTTGAATTTTTATGAAAATAATTATTGTTCTTATTTTTTAGAAATCAGTTTTAATTAATTATTAAAAGTTGTTTCATTGCCCGCCTGCTAGGCTTCTTCATCAGAGAAATTTTGGCAAGCATTGCTAACTATTAATCTAGCCATACGAGTACGCTGGTTTTGATGTCATCTAAACTGCTAGTTCTACTTATTCTTCTTTACCATATGCATGAACCACTTCCACCATTTGACAGTTAGTATTGTGATCATGATGGATTTTTTTGACAGATCTGTTTATCAGCAGAACTGCCTTACCGCGTGCTCTCGGTTTTGGTATTGATATTTTATACCAACAATTTTTGTTTATTTACGGCCTAAACATTTTCAAGTATTCATGAAACGAGCTCAAGGCCAGGAATAATAATTTTTCACTTTTTGAATTTTTATGAAAGTTATTATTGTTTTTAGTTTTTAATAATCATTTTTAATTAATTATTAAAAGTTTTTTGATTGAATATAATAGGAAAAAGGTTTAGAGACAACCGCGATAGCTTTTCGTATAGATCCGTTTCGGAAACTGCTAGGCTTCTTCATCAGAGAAATTTAGTAGTGTGATCATGATGGATTTTTTTGACAGATCTGTTTTATCAGCAGAACTGCCTCACTGCGTGCTCTAGCTTTTTTTTATTGCTTTTCATACCAAAAATTTTTGTTTATTTACGGCCTGTGCATTTTCAAGTATTCATGAAACGAGCTCAAGGCCAAGAATAATAACTTTTCACTTTTTGAATTTTTATGAAAATTATTATTGTTTTTATTTTTTAATAATTATTTTTAATTAATTATTAAAAGTTTTTTGATTGAATATAGTAGGAAAAATGTTTAGAGACAACCGCCATAGCTTTTCTTATAGATCCATTTCGGAAGCTGCTAGGCTTCTTCATCACAGAAATTTTAGCACGCATTGCTAACCATTAAGCTAACAATACGAGTACGCTGGTTTTGATGTCATCTAAACATCTAGTTCTATTCTTCTTTACCATATGCATGAACCACTTCCGCCATTTGACAGTTAGTAGTGTGATCATGAAGGATTTTTTTGACAGGTCTGGTTTATCAGCAGAACTGCCTTACCACGTGCTCTCGGTTTTGTTATTGCCTTTTCATACCAACAATTTTTGTTTATTTACGGCCTGTACATTTTCAAGTATTCATAAAACGAGCTCAAGGCCAAGAATAATAATTTTTCCCTTTTTGAATTTTTATGAAAATTATTATTGTATTTATTTTTTAATAATTATTTTTAATTAATTATTAAAAGTTTTTTGATTGAATATAGTAGGAAAAATGTTTAGAGACAACCGCCATAGCTTTTCTTATAGATCCATTCCGGAAGCTGCTAGGCTTCTTCATCAGAGAAATTTTGGCACGCATTGCTAACCATTAAGCTAACAATACGAGTACGCTGGTTTTGATGTCATCTAAACATCTAGTTATATTCTTCTTTACCATATGCATGAACCACTTCCGCCATTTGACAGTTAGTAAATGAGACAACCGCCATAGCTTTTCTTATAGATCCATTTCGGAAGCTGCTAGGCTTCTTCATCACAGAAATTTTGGCACGCATTGCTAACCATTAAGCTAACAATACGAGTACGCTGGTTTTGATGTCATCTAAACATCTAGTTCTATTCTTCTTTACCATATGCATGAACCACTTCCGCCATTTGACAGTTAGTAGTGTGATCATGAAGGATTTTTTTGACAGGTCTGGTTTATCAGCAGAACTGCCTTACCACGTGCTCTCGGTTTTGTTATTGCCTTTTCATACCAACAATTTTTGTTTATTTACGGCCTGTACATTTTCAAGTATTCATAAAACGAGCTCAAGGCCAAGAATAATAATTTTTCACTTTTTGAATTTTTATGAAAATTATTATTGTTTTTATTTTTTAATAATTATTTTTAATTAATTATTAAAAGTTTTTTGATTGAATATAGTAGGAAAAATGTTTAGAGACAACCGCCATAGCTTTTCTTATAGATCCATTTCGGAAGCTGCTAGGCTTCTTCATCACAGAAATTTTGGCACGCATTGCTAACCATTAAGCTAACAATACGAGTACGCTGGTTTTGATGTCATCTAAACATCTAGTTCTATTCTTCTTTACCATATGCATGAACCACTTCCGCCATTTGACAGTTAGTAGTGTGATCATGATGGATTTTTTTGACAGATCTGGTTTATCAGCAGAACTGCCTTACCACGTGCTCTCGGTTTTGTTATCGCCTTTTCATACCAACAATTTTTGTTTATTTACGGCCTGTACATTTTCAAGTATTCATAAAACGAGCTCAAGGCCAAGAATAATAATTTTTCACTTTTTGAATTTTTATGAAAATAATTGTTGTTTTTATTTTTTAATAATCACTTTTAATTAATTATTAAAAGTTGTTTGATTGGCCGCCTGCTAGGCTTCTTCATCAGAGAAATTTTGGCAAGCATTGCTAACTATTAACCTAGCAATACGAGTACGCTGGTTTTGATGTCATCTAAACTGCTAGTTCTACTTATTCTTCTTTACCATATGCATGAACCACTTCCGCCATTTGACAGTTAGTAGTGTGATCATGATGGATTTTTTTGACAGATCTGTTTATCAGCAGAACTGCCTTCCCGTGTGCTCTCGGTTTTGGTATTGATATTTTATACCAACAATTTTTGCTGATTTACGGCCTGTACATTTTCAAGTATTCATGAAACGAGCTCAAGGCCAAGAATAATAATTTTTCACTTTTTGAATTTTTATGAAAATAATTGTTGTTTTTATTTTTTAATAATCACTTTTAATTAGTTATTAAAAGTTGTTTGATTGCCTGCCTGCTAGGCTTCTTCATCAGAGAAATTTTGGCAAGCATTGCTAACTATTAACCTAGCAATACGAATACGCTGGTTTTGATGTCATCTAAACATCTAGTTCTATTCTTTACCATATGCATGAAGCAATTCCGCCATTTGACAGTTAGTAGTGTGATCATAATGGATTTTTTTGACAGATCTGTTTTATAAGCAGAACTGCCTTACCGCGTGCTCTCGGTTTTGTTATTGCTTTTTTATATCAACAATTTTTGTTTATTTACGGCCTGTACATTTTCAAGTATTCATAAAACGAGCTCAAGGCCAAGAATAATAATTTTTCACTTTTTGAATTTTTATGAAAATAATTGTTGTTTTTATTTTTTAATAATCACTTTTAATTAATTATTAAAAGTTTTTTGATTGAATATAGTAGGAAAAATGTTTAGAGACAACCGCCATAGCTTTTCTTATAGATCCATTTCGGAAGCTGCTAGGCTTCTTCATCAGAGAAATTTTGGCACGCATTGCTAACTATTAACCTAGCAATACGAGTACGATGGTTTTGATGTCATCTAAACTGCTAGTTCTACTTATTCTTCTTTACCATATGCATGCACCACTTCCACCATTTGACAGTTAGTAGTGTGATCATGATGGATTTTTTTGACAGATCTGTTTATCAGCAGAACTGCCTTCCCGTGTGCTCTCGGTTTTGGTATTGATATTTTATACCAACAATTTTTGTTAATGTACGGCCTGTACATTTTCAAGTATTCATGAAACGAGCTCAAGGCCAAGAATAATAATTTTTCACTTTTTGAATTTTTATGAAAATAATTGTTGTTTTTATCTTTTAATAATCACTTTTAATTAATTATTAAAAGTTGTTTGATTGCCCGCCTGCTAGGCTTCTTCATCAGAGAAATTTTGGCAAGCATTGCTAACTATTAACCTAGCAATACGAGTACGCTGGTTTTGATGTCATCTAAACTGCTAGTTCTACTTATTCTTCTTTACCATATGCATGAACCACTTCCACCATTTGACAGTTAGTAGTGTGATCATGATGGATTTTTTTGACAGATCTGTTTATCAGCAGAACTGCCTTACCGCGTGCTCTCGGTTTTGTTATTGCCTTTTCATACCAACCATTTTTGTTTATTTACGACCTGTACATTTTCAAGTATTCATAAAACGAGCTCAAGGCCAAGAATAATAATTTTTCCCTTTTTGAACTTTTATGAAAATTATTATTGTATTTATTTTTTAATAATTATTTTTAATTAATTATTAAAAGTTTTTTGATTGAATATAGTAGGAAAAATGTTTAGAGACAACCGCCATAGCTTTTCTTATAGATCCATTTCGGAAGCTGCTAGGCTTCTTCATCAGAGAAATTTTGGCACGCATTGCTAACCATTAAGCTAACAGTACGAGTACGCTGGTTTTGATGTCATCTAAACATCTAGTTCTATTCTTCTTTACCATATGCATGAACCACTTCCGCCATTTGACAGTTAGTAGTGTGATCATGATGGATTTTTTTGACAGATCTGGCTTATCAGCAGAACTGCCTTACCGCGAGCTCTCGGTTTTGTTATTGCGTTTTTATACCAACAATTTTTGTTTATTTACGGCCTGTACATTTTCAAGTATTCATAAAACGAGCTCAAGGCCAAGAATAATAATTTTTCCCTTTTTGAATTTTTATGAAAATAATTGTTGTTTTTATTTTTTAATAATCACTTTTAATTAATTATTAAAAGTTGTTTGATTGGCCGCCTGCTAGGCTTCTTCATCAGAGAAATTTTGGCAAGCATTGCTAACTATTAACCTAGCAGTACGAGTACGCTGGTTTTGATGTCATCTAAACTGCTAGTTCTATTCTTCTTTACCATATGCATGAACCACTTCCGCCATTTGACAGTTAGTAGTGTGATCATGATGGATTTTTTTGACAGATCTGTTTTATCAGCAGAACTGCCTTACCGCGTGCTCTCGGTTTTGTTATTGCCTTTTCATACCAACAATTTTTGTTTATTTACGGCCTGTACATTTTCAAGTATTCATAAAACGAGCTCAAGGCCAAGAATAATAATTTTTCACTTTTTGAATTTTTATGAAAATAATTATTGTTTTTATTTTTTAATAATCACTTTTAATTAATTATTAAAAGTTGTTTGATTGCCTGCCTGTTAGGCTTCTTTATCAGAGAAATTTTGGCAAGCATTGCTAACTAATTTTGGCAAGCACTGCTAACTTAGCAATACGAGTACGCTGGTTTTGATGTCATCTAAACTCCTAGTTCTATTCTTTACCATATGCATGAAGCAATTCCGCCATTTGACAGTTAGTAGTGTGATCATAATGGATTTTTTTGACAGATCTGTTTTATTAGCAGAACTGCCTTACCGCGTGCTCTCGGTTTTGTTATTGCTTTTTTATACCAACAATTTTTGTTTATTTACGGCCTGTACATTTTCATGTATTCATAACACGAGCTCAAGGCCAAGAATAATAATTTTTCACTTTTTGAATTTTTATGAAAATTGTTATTGTTTTTATTTAAGATACAACCGCGATAGATTTTCTTATAGATCCGTTTCGGAAACTGCTAGGCTTCTTCATCAGAGAAATTTAGTAGTGTGATCATGATGGATTTTTTTGACAGATCTGTTTTATAAGCAGAACTGCCTTACCGCGTGCTCTCGGTTTTGTTATTGCTTTTTTATACCAACAATTTTTGTTTATTTACGGCCTGTACATTTTCAAGTATTCATAAAACGAGCTCAAGGCCAAGAATAATAATTTTTCACTTTTTGAATTTTTATGAAAATAATTGTTGTTTTTATTTTTTAATAATCACTTTTAATTAATTATTAAAAGTTGTTTGATTGGCCGCCTGCTAGGCTTCTTCATCAGAGAAATTTTGGCAAGCATTGCTAACTATTAACCTAGCAATACGAGTACGCTGGTTTTGATGTCATCTAAACTGCTAGTTCTACTTATTCTTCTTTACCATATGCATGAACCACTTCCACCATTTGACAGTTAGTAGTGTGATCATGATGGATTTTTTTGACAGATCTGTTTTATAAGCAGAACTGCCTTACCGCGTGCTCTCGGTTTTGTTATTGCTTTTTTATACCAACAATTTTTGTTTATTTACGGCCTGTACATTTTCAAGTATTCATAAAACGAGCTCAAGGCCAAGAATAATAATTTTTCACTTTTTGAATTTTTATGAAAATTATTATTGTTTTTATTTTTTAATAATCATTTTTAATTAATTATTAAAAGTTTTTTGATTGAATATAATAGGAAAAAGGTTTAGAGACAACCGCGATAGCTTTTCTTATAGTAGATCCGTTTCGGAAACTGCTAGGCTTCTTCATCAAGGAAATTTAGTTGTGTGATCATGATGGATTTTTTTGACAGATCTGTTTTATCAGCAGAACTGCCTTACCACGTGCTCTCGGTTTTGTTATCGCCTATTCATACCAACAATTTTTGTTTATTTACGGCCTGTACATTTTCAAGTATTCATAAAACGAGCTCAAGGCCAAGAATAATAATTTTTCACTTTTTGAATTTTTATGAAAATAATTATCGTTTTTATTTTTTAATAATCACTTTTAATTAATTATTAAAAGTTGTTTGATTGCCTGCCTGCTAGGCTTCTTCATCAGAGAAATTTTGGCAAGCATTGCTAACTATTAACCTAGCAATACGAGTACGCTGGTTTTGATGTCATCTAAACTGCTAGTTCTATTCTTCTTTACCATATGCATGAACCACTTCCGCCATTTGACAGTTAGTAGTGTGATCATTATGGATTTTTTTGACAGATCTGTTTTATCAGCAGAACTGCCGTACCGCGTGGTCTCGGTTTTGTTATTGCCTTTTCATACCAACAATTTTTGTTTATTTACGGCCTGTACATTTTCAAGTATTCATAAAACGAGCTCAAGGCCAAAAATAATAATTTTTCACTTTTTGAATTTTTATGAAAATAATTATTGTTTTTATTTTTTAATAATCACTTTTAATTAATTATTAAAAGTTGTTTGATTGCCTGCCTGTTAGGCTTCTTCATCAGAGAAATTTTGGCAAGCATTGCTAACTATTAACCTAGCAATACGAGTACGCTGGTTTTGATGTCATCTAAACTGCTAGTTCTACTTATTCTTCTTTACCATATGCATGAACCACTTCCACCATTTGACAGTTAGTAGTGTGATCATGATGGATTTTTTTGACAGATCTGTTTATCAGCAGAACTGCCTTCCCGTGTGCTCTCGGTTTTGGTATTGATATTTTATACCAACAATTTTTGTTGATGTACGGCCTGTACATTTTCAAGTATTCATGAAACGAGCTCAAGGCCAAGAATAATAATTTTTCACTTTTTGAATTTTTATGAAAATTATTATTGTTTTTATTTTTTAATAATCATTTTTAATTAATTATTAAAAGTTTTTTGATTGAATATAATAGAAAAAAGGTTTAGAGACAACCGCGATAGCTTTTCTTATAAATAGTAGATCCGTTTCGGAAACTGCTAGGCTTCTTCATCAGAGAAATTTAGTTGTGTGATCATGATGGATTTTTTTGACAGATCTGTTTTATCAGCAGAACTGCCTTACTGCGTGCTCTAGCTTTTTTTATTGCTTTTTTATTCCAAAAAATTTTTGTTTATTTACGGCCTGTGCATTTTCAATTATTCATAAAACGAGCTCAAGGCCAAGAATAATAATTTTTCACTTTTTGAATTTTTATGAAAATAATTATTGTTTTTATTTTTTAATAATCACTTTTAATTAATTATTAAAAGCTGTTTGATTGCCTGCCTGTTAGGCTTCTTCATCAGAGAAATTTTGGCAAGCATTGCAAACTATTAACCTAGCAATACGAGTACGCTGGTTTTGATGTCATCTAAACTGCTAGTTCTACTTATTCTTCTTTACCATATGCATCAACCACTTCCACCATTTGACAGTTAGTAGTGTGATCATGATGGATTTTTTTGACAGATCTGTTTTATCAGCAGAACTGCCTTACTGCGTGCTCTAGCTTTTTTTATTGCTTTTTTATTCCAAAAAATTTTTGTTTATTTACGGCCTGTGCATTTTCAATTACTCATGAAACGAGCTCAAGGCCAAGAATAATAATTTTTCACTTTTTGAATTTTTATGAAAATTATTATTGTTTTTATTTTTTAATAATCATTTTTAATTAATTATTAAAAGTTTTTTGATTGAATATAATAGGAAAAAGGTTTAGAGACAACCGCGATAGCTTTTCTTATAGTAGATCCGTTTCGGAAACTGCTAGGCTTCTTCATCAGAGAAATTTAGTAGTGTGATCATGATGGATTTTTTTGACAGATCTGTTTTATCAGCAGAACTGCCTTACCGCGTGCTCTCGGTTTTGTTATTGCGTTTTTATACCAACAATTTTTGTTGATTTACGGCCTGTACATTTTCAAGTATTCATGAAACGAGCTCAAGGCCAAGAATAATAATTTTTCACTTTTTGAATTTTTATGAAAATTATTATTGTTTTTATTTTTTAATAATCATTTTTAATTAATTATTAAAAGTTTTTTGATTGAATATAATAGGAAAAAGGTTTAGAGACAACCGCGATAGCTTTTCTTATAGATCCGTTTCGGAAACTGCTAGGCTTCTTCATCAGAGAAATTTAGTAGTGTGATCATGATGGATTTTTTTGACAGATCTGTTTTATCAGCAGAACTGCCTTACCGCGTGCTCTCGGTTTTGTTATTGCCTTTTCATACCAACAATTTTTGTTTATTTACGGCCTGTACATTTTCAAGTATTCATAAAACGAGCTCAAGGCCAAGAATAATAATTTTTCACTTTTTGAATTTTTATTAAAATAATTATTGTTTTTTTTTTTAATAATCACTTTTAATTAATTGTTAAAAGTTGTTTGATTGCCCGCCTGCTAGGCTTCTTCATCAGAGAAATTTTGGCAAGCATTGCTAACTATTAACCTAGCAATACGAGTACGCTGGTTTTGATGTCATCTAAACTCCTAGTTCTATTCTTTACCATATGCATGAAGCAGTTCCGCCATTTGACAGTTAGTAGTGTGATCATGATGGATTTTTTGACAGATCTGTTTTATCAGCAGAACTGCCTTACAGCGTGAGGCAGCGAGTGTAAAAGTTGTTTGATTGCCCGCCTGCTAGGCTTTTTCATCAGAGAAATTTAGTAGTGTGATCATGATGGATTTTTTTGACAGATCTGTTTTATCAGCAGAACTGCCTTACCGCGTGCTCTCCGTTTTGGTATTAATATTTTATGCCAACAATTTTTGTTGATTTACGGCCTGTATATTTTCAAGTATTCATGAAACGAGCTCAAGGCCAAGAATAATAATTTTTCACTTTTTGAATTTTTATGAAAATTATTATTGTTTTTATTTTTTAACAATTATTTTTAATTAATTATTAAAAGTTTTTTGATTGAATATAGTAGGAAACATGTTTAGAGACAACCGCCATAGCTTTTCTTATAGATCCGTTTCGGAAACTGCTAGGCTTCTTCATCAGAGAAATTTAGTAGTGTGATCATGATGGATTTTTTTGACAGATCTGTTTTATCAGCAGAACTGCCTTACTGCGTGCTCTAGCTTTTTTTTATTGCTTTTTTATACCAAAAAATTTTTGTTTATTTACGGCCTGTGCATTTTCAATTATTCGTGAAACGAGCTCAAGGCCAAGAATAATAATTTTTCACTTTTTGAATTTTTATGAAAATAATTATTGTTTTTATTTTTTAGTAATCACTTTTAATTAATTATTAAAAGTTGTTTGATTGCCCGCCTGCTAGACTTCTTCATCAGAGAAATTTTGGCGAGCATTGCCAACTATTAACCTAGCAATACGAGTACGCTGGTTTTGATGTCATCTAAACTGCTAGTTCTATTCTTTACCATATGCATGAAGCAGTTCCGCCATTTGACAGTTAGTAGTGTGATCATGATGGATTTTTTGACAGATCTGTTTTATCAGCAGAACTGCCTTACAGCGTGCTCTCGGATTTGTTATTGATTTTTTATACCAACAATTTTTGTTGAATTACGGCTTGTGCATTTTCAAGTATTCATGAAACGAGCTCAAGGCCAAGAATAATAATTTTTCACTTTTTGAATTTTTATGAAAATTATTATTGTTTTTATTTTTTAACAATTATTTTTAATTAATTATTAAAAGTTTTTTGATTGAATATAGTAGGAAACATGTTTAGAGACAACCGCCATAGCTTTTCTTATAGATCCGTTTCGGAAACTGCTAGGCTTCTTCATCAGAGAAATTTAGTAGTGTGATCATGATGGATTTTTTTGACAGATCTGTTTTATCAGCAGAACTGCCTTACTGCGTGCTCTAGCTTTTTTTTATTGCTTTTTTATACCAAAAAATTTTTGTTTATTTACGGCCTGTGCATTTTCAATTATTCATGAAACGAGCTCAAGGCCAAGAATAATAATTTTTCACTTTTTGAATTTTTATGAAAATAATTATTGTTTTTATTTTTTAGTAATCACTTTTAATTAATTGTTAAAAGTTGTTTGATTGCCCGCCTGCTAGGCTTCTTCATCAGAGAAATTTTGGCACACATTGCTAACCATTAAGCTAACAATACGAGTACGCTGGTTTTGATGTCATCTAAACTCCTAGGTCTATTTTTCTTTACCATATGCATGAACCACTTCCGCCATTTGACAGTTAGTAGTGTGATCATGATGGATTTTTTTGACAGATCTGGTTTATCAGCAGAACTGCCTTACCGCGTGCTCTCGGTTTTGTTATTGGCTTTTTATACCAACAATTTTTGTTTATATACGGCCTGTAAATTTTCAAGTATTCATAAAACGAGCTCAAGGCCAAGAATAATAATTTTTCACTTTTTGAATTTTTATGAAAATAATTGTTGTTTTTATTTTTTAGTAATCACTTTTAATTAATTGTTAAAAGTTGTTTGATTGCCCGCCTGCTAGGCTTCTTCATCAGAGAAATTTTGGCAAGCATTGCTAACTATTAACCTAGCAATACGAGTACGCTGGTTTTGATGTCATCTAAACTCCTAGTTCTATTCTTTACCATATGCATGAAGCAGTTCCGCCATTTGACAGTTAGTAGTGTGATCATGATGGATTTTTTGACAGATCTGTTTTATCAGCAGAACTGCCTTACAGCGTGCTCTCGGATTTGTTATTGATTTTTTATACCAACAATTTTTGTTGAATTACGGCTTGTGCATTTTCAAGTATTCATGAAACGAGCTCAAGGCCAAGAATAATAATTTTTCACTTTTTGAATTTTTATGAAAATTGTTATTGTTTTTATTTTAGATACAACCGCGATAGCTTTTCTTATAGATCCGCTTCAGAAACTGCTAGGCTTTTTCATCAGAGAAATTTAGTAGTGTGATCACGATGGATTTTTTTGACAGATCTGTTTTATCAGCAGAACTGCCTTACCGCGTGCTCACGGTTTTGGTATTAATATTTTATGCCAACAATTTTTGTTGATTTACGGATTGTACATTTTCAAGTATTCATGAAACGAGCTCAAGGCCAAGAATAATAATTTTTCACTTTTTGAATTTTTATGAAAATTATTATTGTTTTTATTTTTTAATAATTATTTTTAAATAATTATTAAAAGTTTTTTGATTGAATATAGTAGGAAACATGTTTAGAGACAAGCGCCATAGCTTTTCTTATAGATCCGTTTCGGAAACTGCTAGGCTTCTTCATCAGAGAAATTTAGTAGTGTGATCATGATGGATTTTTTTGACAGATCTGTTTTATCAGCAGAACTGCCTTACTGCGTGCTCTAGCTTTTTTTATTGCTTTTTTATACCAAACATTTTTGTTTATTTACGGCCTGTGCATTTTCAATTATTCATGAAACGAGCTCAAGGCCAAGAATAATAATTTTTCACTTTTTGAATTTTTATGAAAATAATTATTGTTTTTATTTTTTAGTAATCACTTTTAATTAATTATTAAAAGTTTTTTGATTGAATATAATAGGAAAAAGGTTTAGAGACAACCGCGATAGCTTTTCTTATAGATCCGTTTCGGAAACTGCTAGGCTTCTTCATCAGAGAAATTTAGTAGTGTGATCATGATGGATTTTTTTGACAGATCTGTTTTATCAGCAGAACTGCCTTACCGCGTGCTCTCGGTTTTGTTATTGCCTTTTCATACCAACAATTTTTGTTTATTTACGGCCTGTACATTTTCAAGTATTCATAAAACGAGCTCAAGGCCAAGAATAATAATTTTTCACTTTTTGAATTTTTATGAAAATAATTATTGTTTTTTTTTTTAATAATCACTTTTAATTAATTGTTAAAAGTTGTTTGATTGCCCGCCTGCTAGGCTTCTTCATCAGAGAAATTTTGGCAAGCATTGCTAACTATTAACCTAGCAATACGAGTACGCTGGTTTTGATGTCATCTAAACTCCTAGTTCTATTCTTTACCATATGCATGAAGCAGTTCCGCCATTTGACAGTTAGTAGTGTGATCATGATGGATTTTTTGACAGATCTGTTTTATCAGCAGAACTGCCTTACAGCGTGAGGCAGCGAGTGTAAAAGTTGTTTGATTGCCCGCCTGCTAGGCTTTTTCATCAGAGAAATTTAGTAGTGTGATCATGATGGATTTTTTTGACAGATCTGTTTTATCAGCAGAACTGCCTTACCGCGTGCTCTCCGTTTTGGTATTAATATTTTATGCCAACAATTTTTGTTGATTTACGGCCTGTATATTTTCAAGTATTCATGAAACGAGCTCAAGGCCAAGAATAATAATTTTTCACTTTTTGAATTTTTATGAAAATTATTATTGTTTTTATTTTTTAACAATTATTTTTAATTAATTATTAAAAGTTTTTTGATTGAATATAGTAGGAAACATGTTTAGAGACAACCGCCATAGCTTTTCTTATAGATCCGTTTCGGAAACTGCTAGGCTTCTTCATCAGAGAAATTTAGTAGTGTGATCATGATGGATTTTTTTGACAGATCTGTTTTATCAGCAGAACTGCCTTACTGCGTGCTCTAGCTTTTTTTTATTGCTTTTTTATACCAAAAAATTTTTGTTTATTTACGGCCTGTGCATTTTCAATTATTCATGAAACGAGCTCAAGGCCAAGAATAATAATTTTTCACTTTTTGAATTTTTATGAAAATAATTATTGTTTTTATTTTTTAGTAATCACTTTTAATTAATTATTAAAAGTTGTTTGATTGCCCGCCTGCTAGACTTCTTCATCAGAGAAATTTTGGCGAGCATTGCCAACTATTAACCTAGCAATACGAGTACGCTGGTTTTGATGTCATCTAAACTGCTAGTTCTATTCTTTACCATATGCATGAAGCAGTTCCGCCATTTGACAGTTAGTAGTGTGATCATGATGGATTTTTTGACAGATCTGTTTTATCAGCAGAACTGCCTTACAGCGTGCTCTCGGATTTGTTATTGATTTTTTATACCAACAATTTTTGTTGAATTACGGCTTGTGCATTTTCAAGTATTCATGAAACGAGCTCAAGGCCAAGAATAATAATTTTTCACTTTTTGAATTTTTATGAAAATTATTATTGTTTTTATTTTTTAACAATTATTTTTAATTAATTATTAAAAGTTTTTTGATTGAATATAGTAGGAAACATGTTTAGAGACAACCGCCATAGCTTTTCTTATAGATCCGTTTCGGAAACTGCTAGGCTTCTTCATCAGAGAAATTTAGTAGTGTGATCATGATGGATTTTTTTGACAGATCTGTTTTATCAGCAGAACTGCCTTACTGCGTGCTCTAGCTTTTTTTTATTGCTTTTTTATACCAAAAAATTTTTGTTTATTTACGGCCTGTGCATTTTCAATTATTCATGAAACGAGCTCAAGGCCAAGAATAATAATTTTTCACTTTTTGAATTTTTATGAAAATAATTATTGTTTTTATTTTTTAGTAATCACTTTTAATTAATTGTTAAAAGTTGTTTGATTGCCCGCCTGCTAGGCTTCTTCATCAGAGAAATTTTGGCACACATTGCTAACCATTAAGCTAACAATACGAGTACGCTGGTTTTGATGTCATCTAAACTCCTAGGTCTATTTTTCTTTACCATATGCATGAACCACTTCCGCCATTTGACAGTTAGTAGTGTGATCATGATGGATTTTTTTGACAGATCTGGTTTATCAGCAGAACTGCCTTACCGCGTGCTCTCGGTTTTGTTATTGGCTTTTTATACCAACAATTTTTGTTTATATACGGCCTGTAAATTTTCAAGTATTCATAAAACGAGCTCAAGGCCAAGAATAATAATTTTTCACTTTTTGAATTTTTATGAAAATAATTGTTGTTTTTATTTTTTAGTAATCACTTTTAATTAATTGTTAAAAGTTGTTTGATTGCCCGCCTGCTAGGCTTCTTCATCAGAGAAATTTTGGCAAGCATTGCTAACTATTAACCTAGCAATACGAGTACGCTGGTTTTGATGTCATCTAAACTCCTAGTTCTATTCTTTACCATATGCATGAAGCAGTTCCGCCATTTGACAGTTAGTAGTGTGATCATGATGGATTTTTTGACAGATCTGTTTTATCAGCAGAACTGCCTTACCGCGTGCTCACGGTTTTGGTATTAATATTTTATGCCAACAATTTTTGTTGATTTACGGATTGTACATTTTCAAGTATTCATGAAACGAGCTCAAGGCCAAGAATAATAATTTTTCACTTTTTGAATTTTTATGAAAATTATTATTGTTTTTATTTTTTAATAATTATTTTTAAATAATTATTAAAAGTTTTTTGATTGAATATAGTAGGAAACATGTTTAGAGACAAGCGCCATAGCTTTTCTTATAGATCCGTTTCGGAAACTGCTAGGCTTCTTCATCAGAGAAATTTAGTAGTGTGATCATGATGGATTTTTTTGACAGATCTGTTTTATCAGCAGAACTGCCTTACTGCGTGCTCTAGCTTTTTTTATTGCTTTTTTATACCAAACATTTTTGTTTATTTACGGCCTGTGCATTTTCAATTATTCATGAAACGAGCTCAAGGCCAAGAATAATAATTTTTCACTTTTTGAATTTTTATGAAAATAATTATTGTTTTTATTTTTTAGTAATCACTTTTAATTAATTATTAAAAGTTGTTTGATTGCCCGCCTGCTAGACTTCTTCATCAGAGAAATTTTGGCGAGCATTGCAAACTATTAACCTAGCAATACGAGTACGCTGGTTTTGATGTCATCTAAACTGCTAGTTCTACTTATTCTTCTTTACCATATGCATGAACCACTTCCACCATTTGACAGTTAGAAGTGTGATTATGACGGATTTTTTTGACAGCAGAACTGTTTATCAGCAGAACTGCCTTACCGCGTGCTCTCGGTTTTGGTATTGATATTTTATACCAACAATTTTTGTTGATTTACGGCCTGTACATTTTCAAGTATTCATGAAACGAGCTCAAGGCCAAGAATAATAATTTTTCATTTTTTGAATTTTTATGAAAATTATTATTGTTTTTATTTTTTAATAATTATTTTTAATTAATTATTAAAAGTTTTTTGATTGAATATAGTAGGAAACATGTTTAGAGACAAGCGCCATAGCTTTTCTTATAGATCCGTTTCGGAAACTGCTAGGCTTCTTCATCAGAGAAATTTAGTAGTGTGATCATGATGGATTTTTTTGACAGATCTGTTTTATCAGCAGAACTGCCTTACTGCGTGCTCTAGCTTTTTTTATTGCTTTTTTATACCAAACATTTTTGTTTATTTACGGCCTGTGCATTTTCAATTATTCATGAAACGAGCTCAAGGCCAAGAATAATAATTTTTCACTTTTTGAATTTTTATGAAAATAATTATTGTTTTTATTTTTTAGTAATCACTTTTAATTAATTATTAAAAGTTGTTTGATTGCCCGCCTGCTAGACTTCTTCATCAGAGAAATTTTGGCGAGCATTGCTAACTATTAACCTAGCAATACGAGTACGCTGGTTTTGATGTCATCTAAACTGCTAGTTCTACTTATTCTTCTTTACCATATGCATGAACCACTTCCACCATTTGACAGTTAGAAGTGTGATTATGACGGATTTTTTTGACAGCAGAACTGTTTATCAGCAGAACTGCCTTACCGCGTGCTCTCGGTTTTGGTATTGATATTTTATACCAACAATTTTTGTTGATTTACGGCCTGTACATTTTCAAGTATTCATGAAACGAGCTCAAGGCCAAGAATAATATTTTTTCACTTTTTGAATTTTTATGAAAATAATTATTGTTTTTATTTTTTAATAATTATTTTTAATTAATTATTAAAAGTTTTTTGATTGAATATAGTAGGAAACATGTTTAGAGACAAGCGCCATAGCTTTTCTTATAGATCCGTTTCGGAAACTGCTAGGCTTCTTCATCAGAGAAATTTAGTAGTGTGATCATGATGGATTTTTTTGACAGATCTGTTTTATCAGCAGAACTGCCTTACTGCGTGCTCTAGCTTTTTTTATTGCTTTTTTATACCAAATATTTTTGTTTATTTACGGCCTGTGCATTTTCAATTATTCATGAAAGGAGCTCAAGGCCAAGAATAATAATTTTTCACTTTTTGAATTTTTATGAAAATAATTATTGTTTTTATTTTTTAGTAATCACTTTTAATTAATTATTAAAAGTTGTTTGATTGCCCGCCTGCTAGACTTCTTCATCAGAGAAATTTTGGCGAGCATTGCCAACTATTAACCTAGCAATACGAGTACGCTGGTTTTGATGTCATCTAAACTGCTAGTTCTACTTATTCTTCTTTACCATATGCATGAACCACTTCCACCATTTGACAGTTAGAAGTGTGATTATGACGGATTTTTTTGACAGCAGAACTGTTTATCAGCAGAACTGCCTTACCGCGTGCTCTCGGTTTTGGTATTGATATTTTATACCAACAATTTTTGTTGATTTACGGCCTGTACATTTTCAAGTATTCATGAAACGAGCTCAAGGCCAAGAATAATAATTTTTCACTTTTTGAATTTTTATGAAAATTATTATTGTTTTTATTTTTTAATAATCATTTTTAATTAATTATTAAAAGTTTTTTGATTGAATATAATAGGAAAAAGGTTTAGAGACAACCGCGATAGCTTTTCTTATAGATCCGTTTCCGAAACTGCTAGGCTTCTTCATCAGAGAAATTTAGTAGTGTGATCATGATGGATTTTTTTGACAGATCTGTTTTATCAGCAGAACTGCCTTACTGCGTGCTCTAGTATTTTTTTATTGCTTTTTTATACCAAAAAATTTTTGGTTATTTACGGCCTGTGCATTTTCAATTATTCATGAAACGAGCTCAAGGCCAAGAATAATAATTTTTCACTTTTTGAATTTTTATGAAAATAATTATTGTTTTTATTTTTTAGTAATCACTTTTAATTAATTATTAAAAGTTGTTTGATTGCCCGCCTGCTAGGCTTCTTCATCAGAGAAATTTTGGCACACATTGCTAACCATTAAGCTAACAATACGAGTACGCTGGTTTTGATGTCATCTAAACTCCTAGGTCTATTTTTCTTTACCATATGCATGAACCACTTCCGCCATTTGACAGTTAGTAGTGTGATCATGATGGATTTTTTTGACAGATCTGGTTTATCAGCAGAACTGCCTTACCGCGTGCTCTCGGTTTTGTTATTGCCTTTTTATACCAACAATTTTTGTTTATATACGGCCTGTAAATTTTCAAGTATTCATAAAACGAGCTCAAGGCCAAGAATAATAATTTTTCACTTTTTGAATTTTTATGAAAATTATTATTGTTTTTATTTTTTAACAATTATTTTTAATTAATTATTAAAAGTTTTTTGATTGAATATAGTAGGAAACATGTTTAGAGACAACCGCCATAGCTTTTCTTATAGATCCGTTTCGGAAACTGCTAGGCTTCTTCATCAGAGAAATTTAGTAGTGTGATCATGATGGATTTTTTTGACAGATCTGTTTTATCAGCAGAACTGCCTTACTGCGTGCTCTAGCTTTTTTTTATTGCTTTTTTATTCCAAAAATTTTTTGTTTATTTACGGCCTGTGCATTTTCAATTATTCATGAAACGAGCTCAAGGCCAAGAATAATAATTTTTCACTTTTTGAATTTTTATGAAAATAATTATTGTTTTTATTTTTTTAGTAATCACTTTTAATTAATTATTAAAAGTTGTTTGATTGCCCGCCTGCTAGACTTCTTCATCAGAGAAATTTTGGCAAGCATTGCTAACTATTAACCTAGCAATACGAGTACGCTGGTTTTGATGTCATCTAAACTGCTAGTTCTACTTATTCTTCTTTACCATATGCATGAACCACTTCCATCATTTCACAGTTAGTAGTGTGATCATGATGGATTTTTTTGACAGATCTGTTTATCAGCAGACTGCCTTACCGCGTGCTCTCGGTTTTGGTATTGATATTTTATACCAACAATTTTTGTTGATTTACGGCCTGTACATTTTCAAGTATTCATGAAACGAGCTGAAGGCCAAGAATAATAATTTTTCACTTTTTGAATTTTTATGAAAATTATTATTGTTTTTATTTTTTAACAATTATTTTTAATTAATTATTAAAAGTTTTTTGATTGAATATAGTAGGAAACATGTTTAGAGACAACCGCCATAGCTTTTCTTATAGATCCGTTTCGGAAACTGCTAGGCTTCTTCATCAGAGAAATTTAGTAGTGTGATCATGATGGATTTTTTTGACAGATCTGTTTTATCAGCAGAACTGCCTTACTGCGTGCTCTAGTATTTTTTTATTGCTTTTTTATACCAAAAAATTTTTGGTTATTTACGGCCTGTGCATTTTCAATTATTCATGAAACGAGCTCAAGGCCAAGAATAATAATTTTTCACTTTTTGAATTTTTATGAAAATAATTATTGTTTTTATTTTTTAGTAATCACTTTTAATTAATTATTAAAAGTTGTTTGATTGCCCGCCTGCTAGGCTTCTTCATCAGAGAAATTTTGGCACACATTGCTAACCATTAAGCTAACAATACGAGTACGCTGGTTTTGATGTCATCTAAACTCCTAGGTCTATTTTTCTTTACCATATGCATGAACCACTTCCGCCATTTGACAGTTAGTAGTGTGATCATGATGGATTTTTTTGACAGATCTGGTTTATCAGCAGAACTGCCTTACCGCGTGCTCTCGGTTTTGTTATTGCCTTTTTATACCAACAATTTTTGTTTATATACGGCCTGTAAATTTTCAAGTATTCATAAAACGAGCTCAAGGCCAAGAATAATAATTTTTCACTTTTTGAATTTTTATGAAAATAATTGTTGTTTTTATTTTTTAATAATCACTTTTAATTAATTGTTAAAAGTTGTTTGATTGCCTGCCTGCTAGGCTTCTTCATCAGAGAAATTTTGGCAAGCATTGCTAACTATTAACCTAGCAATACGAGTACGCTGGTTTTGATGTCATCTAAACTCCTAGTTCTATTCTTTACCATATGCATGAAGCAGTTCCGCCATTTGACTGTTAGTAGTGTGATCATGATGGATTTTTTGACAGATCTGTTTTATCAGCAGAACTGCCTTACAGCGTGCTCTCGGATTTGTTATTGATTTTTTATACCAAAAATTTTTGTTGAATTACGGCTTGTGCATTTTCAAGTATTGATGAAACGAGCTCAAGGCCAAGAATAATAATTTTTCACTTTTTGAATTTTTATGAAAATTGTTATTGTTTTTATTTTAGATACAACCGCGATAGCTTTTCTTATAGATCCGCTTCAGAAACTGCTAGGCTTTTTCATCAGAGAAATTTAGTAGTGTGATCATGATGGATTTTTTTGACAGATCTGTTTTATCAGCAGAACTGCCTTACCGCGTGCTCTCGGTTTAGGTATTAATATTTTATGCCAACAATCTTTGTTGATTTACGGCCTGTACATTTTCAAGTATTCATGAAACGAGCTCAAGGCCAAGAATAATAATTTTTCACTTTTTGAATTTTTATGAAAATTATTATTGTTTTTATTTTTTAATAATTATTAAAAGTTTTTTGATTGAATATAGTAGGAAACATGTTTAGAGACAACCGCCATAGCTTTTCTTATAGATCCGTTTCGGAAACTGCTAGGCTTCTTCATCAGAGAAATTTAGTAGTGTGATCATGATGGATTTTTTTGACAGATCTGTTTTATCAGCAGAACTGCCTTACTGCGTGCTCTAGCTTTTTTTTATTGCTTTTTTATACCAAAAATTTTTTGTTTATTTACGGCCTGTGCATTTTCAATTAATCATGAACCGAGCTCAAGGCTAAGAATAATAATTTTTCACTTTTTGAATTTTTATGAAAATAATTATTGTTTTTATTTTTTAGTAATCACTTTTAATTAATTATTAAAAGTTGTTTGATTGCCCGCCTGCTAGGCTTCTTCATCAGAGAAATTTTGGCAAGCATTGCTAACTATTAACCTAGCAATACGAGTACGCTGGTTTTGATGTCATCTAAACTGCTAGTTCTACTTATTCTTCTTTACCATATGCATTAACTACTTCCACCATTTGACAGTTAGTAGTGTGATCATGATGGATTTTTTTGACAGATCTGTTTATCAGCAGAACTGCCTTACCGCGTGCTCTCGGTTTTGTTATTGCCTTTTTATACCAACAATTTTTGTTTATATACGGCCTGTAAATTTTCAAGTATTCATAAAACGAGCTCAAGGCCAAGAATAACAATTTTTCACTTTTTGAATTTTTATGAAAATAATTGTTGTTTTTATTTTTTAATAATCACTTTTAATTAATTATTAAAAGTTGTTGGATTGCCTGCCGGCTAGGCTTCTTCATCAGAGAAATTTTGGCAAGCATTGCTAACTATTAACCTAGCAATACGAGTACGCTGGTTTTGATGTCATCTAAACTCCTAGTTCTATTCTTTACCATATGCATGAAGCAGTTCCGCCATTTGACAGTTAGTAGTGTGATCATGATGGATTTTTTTGACAGATCTGTTTTATCAGCAGAACTGCCTTACAGCGTGCTCTCGGATTTGTTATTGCTTTTTTATACCAACAATTTTTGTTGAATTACGGCTTGTGCATTTTCAAGTATTCATGAAACGAGCTCAAGGCCAAGAATAATAATTTTTCACGTTTTGAATTTTTATGAAAATTGTTATTGTTTTTATTTTAGATACAACCGCGATAGCTTTTCTTATAGATCCGCTTCGGAAACTGCTAGGCTTTTTTATCAGAGAAATTTAGTAGTGTGATCATGATGGA
Organism: Merzomyia westermanni; assembly: GCA_949987695.1. Lineage (NCBI taxonomy): Eukaryota > Metazoa > Arthropoda > Insecta > Diptera > Tephritidae > Merzomyia > Merzomyia westermanni. The sequence continues at coordinate 122,528,605 of OX465290.1, forward strand.
TTTTTTTGACAGATCTGTTTTATCAGCAGAACTGCCTTACCGCGTGCTCTCGGTTTTGTTATTGCTTTTTTATACCAACAATTTTTGTTGATGTACGGCCTGTACATTTTCAAGTATTCATGAAACGAGCTCAAGGCCAAGAATAATAATTTTTCACTTTTTGAATTTTTATGAAAATTATTAGTTTTTATTTTTTAATAATCATTTTTAATTAATTATTAAAAGTTTTTTGATTGAATCTAGTAGGAAAAATGTTTAGAGACAAACGCCATAGCTTTTCTTATAGATCCATTTGGGAACCTGCTAGGCTTCTTCATCAGAGAAATTTTGGTAAGCATTGCTAACTATTAACCTAGCAATACGAGTACGCTGGTTTTGATGTCATCTAAACTCCTAGTTCTATTCTTTACCATATGCATGAAGCAGTTCCGCCATTTGACAGTTAGTAGTATGATCATGACGGATTTTTTTGACAGATCTGTTTATCAGCAGAACTGCCTTACCGCGTGCTCTCGGTTTTGTTATTGCTTTTTTATACCAACAATTTTTGTTGATGTACGGCCTGTACATTTTCAAGTATTCATGAAACGAGCTCAAGGCCAAGAATAATAATTTTTCACTTTTTGAATTTTTATGAAAATTATTAGTTTTTATTTTTTAATAATCATTTTTAATTAATTATTAAAAGTTTTTTGATTGAATCTAGTAGGAAAAATGTTTAGAGACAAACGCCATAGCTTTTCTTATAGATCCATTTGGGAACCTGCTAGGCTTCTTCATCAGAGAAATTTTGGCACACATTGCTAACCATTAAGCTAACAATACGAGTACGCTAGTTTTGATGTCATCTAAACTCCTAAGTTCTATTCTTCTTTACCATATGCATGAACCACTTCCGCCATTTGACAGTTAGTAGTGTGATCATGATGGATTTTTTGGCAGATCTGTTTTATCAGCAGAACTGCCTTACCGAGTGATCTCGGTTTTGTTATTGCTTTTTTATAACAACAATTTTTGTTGATGTAGGGCCTGTACATTTTCAAGTATTCATGAAACGAGCTCAAGGCCAAGAATAATAATTTTTCACTTTTTGTATTTTTATGAAAATTACTATGGTTTTTATTTTTTAATAATCATTTTTAATTAATTATTAAGAGTTTTTTGATTGAATATAATAGGAAAAAGGTTTAGAGACAACCGCGATAGCTTTTCTTATAGATCCGTTTCGGAAACTGCTAGGTTTCTTCATCAGAGAAATTTAGTAGTGTGATCATGATGGATTTTTTTGACAGATCTGTTTATCAGCAGAACTGCCTTACCACGTGCTCTCGGTTTTGTTATTGCCTTTTTATACCAACAATTTTTGTTTATATACGGCCTGTACATTTTCAAGTATTAATAAAAGGAGCTCAAGGCCAAGAATAATAATTTTTCACTTTTTGAATTTTTATGAAAATAATTATTGTGTTTATTTTTTAATAATCACTTTTAATTAATTATTAAAAGTTGTTTGATTGCCTGCCTGCTAGGCTTCTTCATCAGAGAAATTTTGGTAAGCATTGCTAACTAATTTTGGTAAGCATTGCTAACTTAGCAATACGAGTACGCTGGTTTTGATGTCATCTAAACTCCTAGTTCTATTCTTTACCATATGCATGAAGCAATTCCGCCATTTGACAGTTAGTAGTGTGATCATGATGGATTTTTTTGACAGATCTGTTTTATCAGCAGAACTGCCTTACAGCGTGCTCTCGGTTTTGTTATTGCTTTTTTATACCAACCATTTTTGTTGAATTACGGCTTGTGCATTTTCAAGTATTCATGAAACGAGCTCAAGGCCAAGAATATTAATTTTTCACTTTTTGAATTTTTATGAAAATTGTTATTGTTCTTATTTTAGATACAACCGCGATAGCTTTTCTTATAGATCCGCTTCGGAAACTGCCAGGCTTTTCATCAGAGAAATTTAGTAGTGTGATCATGATGGATTTTTTGACAGATCTGTTTTATCAGCAGAACTGCCTTACCACGTGCTCTCGGTTTTGTTATTGCTTTTTTATACCAACAATTTTTGTTTATTTACCGCCTGTGCATTTTCAATTATTCATGAAACGAGCTCAAGGCCAAAAATAATAATTTTTCACTTTTTGAATTTTTATGAAAATTATTATTGTTTTGATTTTTTAATAATTACTTTTAATTAATTATTGAAAGTTTTTTGATTGAATATAGTAGGAAAAATGTTTAGAGACAACCCCCATAGCTTTTCTTATAGATCCATTTCGGAAGCTGTTAGGCTTCTTCAACAGAGAAATTTAGTAGTGTGATCATGATGGATTTTGTTGACAGATCTGTTTATCAGCAGAACTGCCTAACCACGTGCTCTCGGTTTTGTTATTGCTTTTTTATACCAACAATTTTTGTTTATTTACGGCCTGTACATTTTCAAGTTTTCATGAAACGAGCTCAAGGCCAAGAATAATAATTTTTCACTTTTTGTATTTTTATGAAAATTACTATGGTTTTTATTTTTTAATAATCATTTTTAATTAATTACTAAGAGTTTTTTGATTGAATATAATAGGAAAAATGTTTAGAGACAACCGCTATAGCTTTTCTTATAGATCCGCTTCGGAAACTGCCAGGCTTTTCATCAGAGAAATTTAGTAGTGTGATCATGATGGATTTTTTGACAGATCTGTTTTATCAGCAGAACTGCCTTACCACGTGCTCTCGGTTTTGTTATTGCTTTTTTATACCAACAATTTTTGTTTATTTACCGCCTGTGCATTTTCAATTATTCATGAAACGAGCTCAAGGCCAAAAATAATAATTTTTCACTTTTTGAATTTTTATGAAAATTATTATTGTTTTGATTTTTTAATAATTACTTTTAATTAATTATTGAAAGTTTTTTGATTGAATATAGTAGGAAAAATGTTTAGAGACAACCCCCATAGCTTTTCTTATAGATCCATTTCGGAAGCTGTTAGGCTTCTTCAACAGAGAAATTTAGTAGTGTGATCATGATGGATTTTTTTGACAGATCTGTTTATCAGCAGAACTGCCTTACCACGTGCTCTCGGTTTTGTTATTGCCTTTTTATACCAACAATTTTTGTTTATACACGGCCTGTACATTTTCAAGTATTAATAAAAGGAGCTCAAGGCCAAGAATAATAATTTTTCACTTTTTGAATTTTTATGAAAATAATTATTGTTTTTATTTTGTAATAATCACTTTTAATTAATTATTAAAAGTTGTTTGATTGCCTGCCTGCTAGGCTTCTTCATCAGAAAAATTTTAGCAAGCAGTGCTAACTAATTTTGGCAAGCATTGCTAACTTGGCAATACGAGTACGCTGGTTTTGATGTCATCTAAACTCCTAGTTCTATTCTTTACCATATGCATGAAGCAATTCCGCCATTTGACAGTTAGTAGTGTGATCATGATGGATTTTTTTGACAGATCTGTTTTATCAGCAGAACTGCCTTACAGCGTGCTCTCGGTTTTGTTATTGCTTTTTTATACCAACAATTTTTGTTGAATTACGGCTTGTGCATTTTCAATTATTCATGTAACGAGCTCAAGGCCAAGAATAATAATTTTTCACTTTTTGAATTTTTATGAAAATTGTTATTGTTCTTATTTTAGATACAACCGCGATAGCTTTTCTTATAGATCCGCTTCGGAAACTGCCAGGCTTTTTCATCAGAGAAATTTAGTAGTGTGATCATGATGGATTTTTTGACAGATCTGTTTTATCAGCAGAACTGCCTTACCACGTGCTCTCGGTTTTGTTATTGCTTTTTTATACCAACAATTTTTGTTTATTTACGGCCTGTACATTTTCAAGTATTCATGAAACGAGCTCAAGGCCAAAAATAATAATTTTTCACTTTTTGAATTTTTATGAAAATTATTATTGTTTTTATTTTTTAATAATTATTTTTAATTAATTATTAAAAGTTTTTTGATTGAATATAGTAGGAAAAATGTTTAGAGACAACCGCGTTAGCTTTTCTTATAGATCCATTTCGGAAGCTGCTAGGCTTCTTCATCAGAGAAATTTTGGCACGCATTGCTAACCATTAAGCTAACAATACGAGTACGCTGGTTTTGATGTCATCTAAACTGCTAGTTCTATTCTTCTTTACCATATGCATGAACCACTTCCGCCATTTGACAGTTAGTAGTGTGATCATGATGGATTTTTTTGACAGATCTGGTTTATCAGCAGAACTGCCTTACCGCGTGCTCTCGGTTTTGTTATTGCTTTTTTATACCAACAATTTTTGTTAAATTAGATCTGTTTATCAGCAGAACTGCCTTACCACGTGCTCTCGGTTTTGTTATTGCTTTTTTATACCAACAATTTTTGTTTATTTACTGCCTGTGCATTTTCAATTATTCATGAAACGAGCTCAAGGCCAAAAATAATAATTTTTCACTTTTTGAATTTTTATGAAAATTATTATTGTTTTTATTTTTTAATAATTATTTTTAATTAATCATTGAAAGTTTTTTGATTGAATATAGTAGGAAAAATGTTTAGAGACAACCGCCATAGCTTTTCTTATAGATCCATTTCGGAAGCTGTTAGGCTTCTTCAACAGAGAAATTTAGTAGTGTGATCATGATGGATTTTGTTGACAGATCTGTTTATCAGCAGAACTGCCTTACCACGTGCTCTGGGTTTTGTTATTGCTTTTTTATACCAACAATTTTTGTTTATTTACGGCCTGTACATTTTCAAGTATTCATGAAACGAGCTCAAGGCCAAGAATAATAATTTTTCACTTTTTGTATTTTTATGAAAATTACTATGGTTTTTATTTTTTAATAATCATTTTTAATTAATTACTAAGAGTTTTTTGATTGAATATAATAGGAAAAATGTTTAGAGACAACCGCTATAGCTTTTCTTATAGATCCGTTTCGGAAACTTCTAGGCTTCTTCAACAGAGAAATTTAGTAGTGTGATCATGATGGATTTTGTTGACAGATCTGTTTATCAGCAGAACTGCCTTACCACGTGCTCTCGGTTTTGTTATTGCTTTTTTATACCAACAATTTTTGTTTATTTAAGTACTGTACATTTTCAAGTATTCATGAAACGAGCTCAAGGCCAAGAATAATAATTTTTCACTTTTTGTATTTTTATGAAAATTACTATGGTTTTTATTTTTTAATAATCATTTTTAATTAATTACTAAGAGTTTTTTGATTGAATATAATAGGAAAAATGTTTAGAGACAACCGCTATAGCTTTTCTTATAGATCCGTTTCGGAAACTGCTAGGCTTCTTCAACAGAGAAATTTAGTAGTGTGATCATGATGGATTTTGTTGACAGATCTGTTTATCAGCAGAACTGCCTTACCACGTGCTCTCGGTTTTGTTATTGCTTTTTTATACCAACAATTTTTGTTTATTTACGGCCTGTACATTTTCAAGTATTCATGAAACGAGCTCAAGGCCAAGAATAATAATTTTTCACTTTTTGTATTTTTATGAAAATTACTATGGTTTTTATTTTTTAATAATCATTTTTAATTAATTACTAAGAGTTTTTTGATTGAATATAATAGGAAAAATGTTTAGAGACAACCGCTATAGCTTTTCTTATAGATCCGCTTCGGAAACTGCTAGGCTTCTTCAACAGAGAAATTTAGTAGTGTGATCATGATGGATTTTGTTGACAGATCTGTTTATCAGCAGAACTGCCTTACCACGTGCTCTCGGTTTTGTTATTGCTTTTTTATACCAACAATTTTTGTTTATTTACGGCCTGTACATTTTCAAGTATTCATGAAACGAGCTCAAGGCCAAGAATAACAATTTTTCACTTTTTGAATTTTTATGAAAATTATTATGGTTTTTATTTTTTGATAATCATTTTTAATTAATTATTACGAGTTTTTTGATTGAATATAATAGGAAAAAGGTTTAGAGACAACCGCGATAGCTTTTCTTATAGATCCGTCTCGGAAACTGCTAGGTTTCTTCATCAGAGAAATTTAGTAGTGTGATCATGATGGATTTTTTTGACAGATCTGTTTATCAGCAGAACTGCCTAACCACGTGCTCTCGGTTTTGTTATTGCTTTTTTATACCAACAATTTTTGTTTATTTACGGCCTGTACATTTTCAAGTATTCATGAAACGAGCTCAAGGCCAAGAATAATAATTTTTCACTTTTTGTATTTTTATGAAAATTACTATGGTTTTGTTTTTTAATAATCATTTTTAATTAATTACTAAGAGTTTTTTGATTGAATATAATAGGAAAAATGTTTAGAGACAACCGCTATAGCTTTTCTTATAGATCCGTTTCGGAAACTGCTAGGCTTCTTCAACAGAGACATTTAGTAGTGTGATCATGATGGATTTTGTTGACAGATCTGTTTATCAGCAGAACTGCCTTACCACGTGCTCTCGGTTTTGTTATTGCTTTTTTATACGAACAATTTTTGTTTATTTACCGCCTTTGCATTTTCAATTATTCATGAAACGAGCTCAAGGCCAAAAATAATAATTTTTCACTTTCTGAATTTTTATGAAAATTATTATTGTTTTTATTTTTTAATAATTACTTTTAATTAATTATTGAAAGTTTTTTGATTGAATATAGTAGGAAAAATGTTTAGAGACAACCCCCATAGCTTTTCTTATAGATCCATTTCGGAAGCTGTTAGGCTTCTTCAACAGAGAAATTTAGTAGTGTGATCATGATGGTTTTTGTTGACAGATCTGTTTATCAGCAGAACTGCCTTACCACGTGCTCTCGGTTTTGTTATTGCTTTTTTATACCAACAGTTTTTGTTTATTTACGGCCTGTACATTTTCAAGTATTCATGAAACGAGCTCAAGGCCAAGAATAATAATTTTTCACTTTTTGAATTTTTATGAAAATTATTATGGTTTTTATTTTTTAATAATCATTTTTAATTAATTATTACGAGTTTTTTGATTGAATATAATAGGAAAAAGGTTTAGAGACAACCGCGATAGCTTTTCTTATAGATCCGTTTCGGAAACTGCTAGGCTTCTTCAACAGAGACATTTAGTAGTGTGATCATGATGGATTTTGTTGACAGATCTGTTTATCAGCAGAACTGCCTAACCACGTGCTCTCGGTTTTGTTATTGCTTTTTTATACCAACAATTTTTGTTTATTTACGGCCTGTACATTTTCAAGTATTCATGAAACGAGCTCAAGGCCAAGAATAATAATTTTTCACTTTTTGAATTTTTATGAAAATAATTATTGTTTTTATTTTTTAATAATCAATTTTAATTAATTGTTAAAAGTTGTTTGATTGCCCGCCTGCTAGGCTTCTTCATCAGAGAAATTTTGGCAAGCATTGCTAACTATTAACCTAGCAATACGAGTACGCTGGTTTTGATGTCATCTAAACTCCTAGTTCTATTCTTTACCATATGCATGAAGCAGTTCCGCCATTTGACAGTTAGTAGTGTGATCATGATGGATTTTTTGACAGATCTGTTTTATCAGCAGAACTGCCTTACAGCGTGAGGCAGCGAGTGTAAAAGTTGTTTGATTGCCCGCCTGCTAGGCTTTTTCATCAGAGAAATTTAGTAGTGTGATCATGATGGATTTTTTTGACAGATCTGTTTTATCAGCAGAACTGCCTTACCGCGTGCTCTCCGTTTTGGTATTAATATTTTATGCCAACAATTTTTGTTGATTTACGGCCTGTACATTTTCAAGTATTCATGAAACGAGCTCAAGGCCAAGAATAATAATTTTTCACTTTTTGAATTTTTATGAAAATAATTGTTGTTTTTATTTTTTAATAATCACTTTTAATTAATTATTAAAAGTTGTTTGATTGCCTGCCTGCTAGGCTTCTTCATCAGAGAAATTTTGGCAAGCATTGCTAACTATTAACCTAGCAATACGAATACGCTGGTTTTGATGTCATCTAAACATCTAGTTCTATTCTTTACCATATGCATGAAGCAATTCCGCCATTTGACAGTTAGTAGTGTGATCATAATGGATTTTTTTGACAGATCTGTTTTATAAGCAGAACTGCCTTACCGCGTGCTCTCGGTTTTGTTATTGCCTTTTCATACCAACAATTTTTGTTTATTTACGGCCTGTACATTTTCAAGTATTCATAAAATGAGCTCAAGGCCAAGAATAATAATTTTTCACTTTTTGAATTTTTATGAAAATAATTATTGTTTTTATTTTTTAATAATCACTTTTAATTAATTGTTAAAAGTTGTTTGATTGCCCGCCTGCTAGGCTTCTTCATCAGAGAAATTTTTTCAAGCATTGCTAACTATTAACCTAGCAATACGAGTACGCTGGTTTTGATGTCATCTAAACTCCTAGTTCTATTCTTTACCATATGCATGAAGCAGTTCCGCCATTTGACAGTTAGTAGTGTGATCATGATGGATTTTTTGACAGAACTGTTTTATCAGCAGAACTGCCTTACAGCGTGAGGCAGCGAGTGTAAAAGTTGTTTGATTGCCCGCCTGCTAGGCTTTTTCATCAGAGAAATTTAGTAGTGTGATCATGATGGATTTTTTTGACAGATCTGTTTTATCAGCAGAACTGCCTTACCGCGTGCTCTCCGTTTTGGTATTAATATTTTATGCCAACAATTTTTGTTGATTTACGGCCTGTACATTTTCAAGTATTCATGAAACGAGCTCAAGGCCAAGAATAATAATTTTTCACTTTTTGAATTTTTATGAAAATAATTGTTGTTTTTATTTTTTAATAATCACTTTTAATTAATTATTAAAAGTTGTTTGATTGCCTGCCTGCTAGGCTTCTTCATCAGAGAAATTTTGGCAAGCATTGCTAACTATTAACCTAGCAATACGAATACGCTGGTTTTGATGTCATCTAAACATCTAGTTCTATTCTTTACCATATGCATGAAGCAATTCCGCCATTTGACAGTTAGTAGTGTGATCATAATGGATTTTTTTGACAGATCTGTTTTATAAGCAGAACTGCCTTACCGCGTGCTCTCGGTTTTGTTATTGCTTTTTTATATCAACAATTTTTGTTTATTTACGGCCTGTACATTTTCAAGTATTCATAAAACGAGCTCAAGGCCAAGAATAATAATTTTTCACTTTTTGAATTTTTATGAAAATAATTGTTGTTTTTATTTTTTAATAATCACTTTTAATTAATTATTAAAGGTTGTTTGATTGGCCGCCTGCTAGGCTTCTTCATCAGAGAAATTTTGGCAAGCATTGCTAACTATTAACCTAGCAATACGAGTACGATGGTTTTGATGTCATCTAAACTGCTAGTTCTACTTATTCTTCTTTACCATATGCATGCACCACTTCCACCATTTGACAGTTAGTAGTGTGATCATGATGGATTTTTTTGACAGATCTGTTTATCAGCAGAACTGCCTTCCCGTGTGCTCTCGGTTTTGGTATTGATATTTTATACCAACAATTTTTGTTAATGTACGGCCTGTACATTTTCAAGTATTCATGAAACGAGCTCAAGGCCAAGAATAATAATTTTTCACTTTTTGAATTTTTATGAAAATTATTATTGTTTTTATTTTTTAATACTCATTTTTAATTAATTATTAAAAGTTTTTGATTGAATATAATAGGAAAAAGGTTTAGAGACAACCGCGATAGCTTTTCTTATAGTAGATCCGTTTCGGAAACTGCTAGGATTCTTCATCAGAGAAATTTAGTAGTGTGATCATGATGGATTTTTTGGACAGATCTGTTTTATCAGCAGAACTGCCTTACTGCGTGCTCTAGCTTTTTTTATTGCTTTTTTATTCCAAAAAATTTTTGTTTATTACGGCCTGTGCATTTTCAATTATTCATGAAACGAGCTCAAGGCCAAGAATAATAATTTTTCACTTTTTGAATTTTTATGAAAATTATTATTGTTTTTATTTTTTAATAATCATTTTTAATTAATTATTAAAAGTTTTTTGATTGAATATAATAGGAAAAAGGTTTAGAGACAACCGCGATAGCTTTTCTTATAGTAGATCCGTTTCGGAAACTGCTAGGCTTCTTCATCAGAGAAATTTAGTAGTGTGATCATGATGGATTTTTTTGACAGATCTGTTTTATCAGCAGAACTGCCTTACCGCGTGCTCTCGGTTTTGTTATTGCGTTTTTATACCAACAATTTTTGTTGATTTACGGCCTGTACATTTTCAAGTATTCATGAAACGAGCTCAAGGCCAAGAATAATAATTTTTCACTTTTTGAATTTTTATGAAAATTATTATTGTTTTTATTTTTTAATAATCATTTTTAATTAATTATTAAAAGTTTTTTGATTGAATATAATAGGAAAAAGGTTTAGAGACAACCGCGATAGCTTTTCTTATAGATCCGTTTCGGAAACTGCTAGGCTTCTTCATCAGAGAAATTTAGTAGTGTGATCATGATGGATTTTTTTGACAGATCTGTTTTATCAGCAGAACTGCCTTACCGCGTGCTCTCGGTTTTGTTATTGCCTTTTCATACCAACAATTTTTGTTTATTTACGGCCTGTACATTTTCAAGTATTCATAAAACGAGCTCAAGGCCAAGAATAATAATTTTTCACTTTTTGAATTTTTATGAAAATAATTATTGTTTTTATTTTTTAATAATCACTTTTAATTAATTATTAAAAGTTGTTTGATTGCCTGCCTGTTAGGCTTCTTCATCAGAGAAATTTTGGCAAGCATTGCAAACTATTAACCTAGCAATACGAGTACGCTGGTTTTGATGTCATCTAAACTGCTAGTTCTACTTATTCTTCTTTACCATATGCATCAACCACTTCCACCATTTGACAGTTAGTAGTGTGATCATGATGGATTTTTTTGACAGATCTGTTTTATCAGCAGAACTGCCTTACTGCGTGCTCTAGCTTTTTTTATTGCTTTTTTATTCCAAAAAATTTTTGTTTATTTACGGCCTGTGCATTTTCAATTATTCATGAAACGAGCTCAAGGCCAAGAATAATAATTTTTCACTTTTTGAATTTTTATGAAAATAATTATTGTTTTTATTTTTTAATAATCACTTTTAATTAATTATTAAAAGTTGTTTGATTGCCTGCCTGTTAGGCTTCTTCATCAGAGAAATTTTGGCAAGCATTGCAAACTATTAACCTAGCAATACGAGTACGCTGGTTTTGATGTCATCTAAACTGCTAGTTCTACTTATTCTTCTTTACCATACGCATCAACCACTTCCACCATTTGACAGTTAGTAGTGTGATCATGATGGATTTTTTTGACAGATCTGTTTTATCAGCAGAACTGCCTTACTGCGTGCTCTAGCTTTTTTTATTGCTTTTTTATTCCAAAAAATTTTTGTTTATTTACGGCCTGTGCATTTTCAATTATTCATGAAACGAGCTCAAGGCCAAGAATAATAATTTTTCACTTTTTGAATTTTTATGAAAATAATTATTGTTTTTATTTTTTAATAATCACTTTTAATTAATTATTAAAAGTTGTTTGATTGCCTGCCTGTTAGGCTTCTTCATCAGAGAAATTTTGGCAAGCATTGCAAACTATTAACCTAGCAATACGAGTACGCTGGTTTTGATGTCATCTAAACTGCTAGTTCTACTTATTCTTCTTTACCATATGCATCAACCACTTCCACCATTTGACAGTTAGTAGTGTGATCATGATGGATTTTTTTGACAGATCTGTTTATCAGCAGAACTGCCTTACCACGTGCTCTCGGTTTTGTTATTGCTTTTTTATACCAACAATTTTTGTTTATTTACCGCCTGTGCATTTTCAATTATTCATGAAACGAGCTCAAGGCCAAAAATAATAATTTTTCACTTTTTGAATTTTTATGAAAATCATTATTGTTTTTATTTTTTAATAATCACTTTTAATTAATTGTTAAAAGTTGTTTGACTGCCCGCCTGCTAGGCTTCTTCATCAGAGAAATTTTGGCAAGCATTGCTAACTATTAACCTAGCAATACGAGTACGCTGGTTTTGATGTCATCTAAACTCCTAGTTCTATTCTTTACCATATGCATGAAGCAGTTCCGCCATTTGACAGTTAGTAGTGTGATCATGATGGATTTTTTGACAGATCTGTTTTATCAGCAGAACTGCCTTACAGCGTGAGGCAGCGAGTGTAAAAGTTGTTTGATTGCCCGCCTGCTAGGCTTTTTCATCAGAGAAATTTAGTAGTGTGATCATGATGGATTTTTTTGACAGATCTGTTTTATCAGCAGAACTGCCTTACCGCGTGCTCTCCGTTTTGGTATTAATATTTTATGCCAACAATTTTTGTTGATTTACGGCCTGTACATTTTCAAGTATTCATGAAACGAGCTCAAGGCCAAGAATAATAATTTTTCACTTTTCGAATTTTTATGAAAATAATTGTTGTTTTTATTTTTTAATAATCACTTTTAATTAATTATTAAAAGTTGTTTGATTGCCTGCCTGTTAGGCTTCTTCATCAGAGAAATTTTGGCAAGCATTGCAAACTATTAACCTAGCAATACGAGTACGCTGGTTTTGATGTCATCTAAACTGCTAGTTCTACTTATTCTTCTTTACCATATGCATCAACCACTTCCACCATTTGACAGTTAGTAGTGTGATCATGATGGATTTTTTTGACAGATCTGTTTTATCAGCAGAACTGCCTTACTGCGTGCTCTAGCTTTTTTTATTGCTTTTTTATTCCAAAAAATTTTTGTTTATTTACGGCCTGTGCATTTTCAATTATTCATGAAACGAGCTCAAGGCCAAGAATAATAATTTTTCACTTTTTGAATTTTTATGAAAATAATTATTGTTTTTATTTTTTAATAATCACTTTTAATTAATTATTAAAAGTTGTTTGATTGCCTGCCTGTTAGGCTTCTTCATCAGAGAAATTTTGGCAAGCATTGCAAACTATTAACCTAGCAATACGAGTACGCTGGTTTTGATGTCATCTAAACTGCTAGTTCTACTTATTCTTCTTTACCATATGCATCAACCACTTCCACCATTTGACAGTTAGTAGTGTGATCATGATGGATTTTTTTGACAGATCTGTTTTATCAGCAGAACTGCCTTACTGCGTGCTCTAGCTTTTTTTATTGCTTTTTTATTCCAAAAAATTTTTGTTTATTTACGGCCTGTGCATTTTCAATTATTCATGAAACGAGCTCAAGGCCAAGAATAATAATTTTTCACTTTTTGAATTTTTATGAAAATAATTATTGTTTTTATTTTTTAGTAATCACTTTTAATTAATTATTAAAAGTTGTTTGATTGCCCGCCTGCTAGACTTCTTCATCAGAGAAATTTTGGCGAGCATTGCTAACTATTAACCTAGCAATACGAGTACGCTGGTTTTGATGTCATCTAAACTGCTAGTTCTACTTATTCTTCTTTACCATATGCATGAACCACTTCCACCATTTGACAGTTAGAAGTGTGATTATGACGGATTTTTTTGACAGCAGAACTGTTTATCAGCAGAACTGCCTTATCGCGTGCTCTCGGTTTTGTCTTTGCTTTTTTATACCAACAATTTTTGTTTATTTACGGCCTAAACATTTTCAAGTATTCATGAAACGAGCTCAAGGCCAGGAATAATAATTTTTCACTTTTTGAATTTTTATGAAAGTTATTATTGTTTTTATTTTTTAATTAATTATTAAAAGTTTTTTGATTGAATATAATAGGAAAAAGGTTTAGAGACAACCGCGATAGCTTTTCTTATAGTAGATCCGTTTCGGAAACTGCTAGGCTTCTTCATCAGAGAAATTTAGTAGTGTGATCATGATGGATTTTTTTGACAGATCTGTTTTATCAGCAGAACTGCCTTACCGCGTGCTCTCGGGTTTGTTATTGCGTTTTTATACCAACAATTTTTGTTGATTTACGGAATGTACATTTTCAAGTATTCATGAAACGAGCTCAAGGCCAAGAATAATAATTTTTCACTTTTTGAATTTTTATGAAAATTATTATTGTTTTTATTTTTTAATAATCATTTTTAATTAATTATTAAAAGTTTTTTGATTGAATATAATAGGAAAAAGGTTTAGAGACAACCGCGATAGCTTTTCTTATAGATCCGTTTCGGAAACTGCTAGGCTTCTTCATCAGAGAAATTTAGTAGTGTGATCATGATGGATTTTTTTGACAGATCTGTTTTATCAGCAGAACTGCCTTACCGCGTGCTCTCGGTTTTGTTATTGCCTTTTCATACCAACAATTTTTGTTTATTTACGGCCTGTACATTTTCAAGTATTCATAAAACGAGCTCAAGGCCAAGAATAATAATTTTTCACTTTTTGAATTTTTATGAAAATAATTATTGTTTTTATTTTTTAATAATCACTTTTAATTAATTGTTAAAAGTTGTTTGATTGCCCGCCTGCTAGGCTTCTTGTAGTAGACAACCGCGATAGCTTTTCTTATAGTAGATCCGTTTCGGAAACTGCTAGGCTTCTTCATCAGAGAAATTTAGTAGTGTGATCATGATGGATTTTTTTGACAGATCTGTTTATCAGCAGAACTGCCTTCCCGTGTGCTCTCGGTTTTGGTATTGATATTTTATACCAACAATTTTTGTTAATGTACGGCCTGTACATTTTCAAGTATTCATGAAACGAGCTCAAGGCCAAGAATAATAATTTTTCACTTTTTGAATTTTTATGAAAATTATTATTGTTTTTATTTTTTAATAATCATTTTTAATTAATTATTAAAAGGTTTTTGATTGAATATAATAGGAAAAAGGTTTAGAGACAACCGCGATAGCTTTTCTTATAGTAGATCCGTTTCGGAAACTGCTAGGATTCTTCATCAGAGAAATTTAGTAGTGTGATCATGATGGATTTTTTGGACAGATCTGTTTTATCAGCAGAACTGCCTTACTGCGTGCTCTAGCTTTTTTTATTGCTTTTTTATTCCAAAAAATTTTTGTTTATTTACGGCCTGTGCATTTTCAATTATTCATGAAACGAGCTCAAGGCCAAGAATAATAATTTTTCACTTTTTGAATTTTTATGAAAATTATTATTGTTTTTATTTTTTAATAATCATTTTTAATTAATTATTAAAAGTTTTTTGATTGCCTGCCTGCTAGGCTTCTTCATCAGAGAAATTTTGGCAAGCATTGCTAACTATTAACCTAGCAATACGAATACGCTGGTTTTGATGTCATCTAAACTCCTAGTTCTATTCTTTACCATATGCATGAAGCAGTTCCGCCATTTGACAGTTAGTAGTGTGATCATGATGGATTTTTTGACAGATCTGTTTTATCAGCAGAACTGCCTTACAGCGTGAGGCAGCGAGTGTAAAAGTTGTTTGATTGCCCGCCTGCTAGGCTTTTTCATCAGAGAAATTTAGTAGTGTGATCATGATGGATTTTTTTGACAGATCTGTTTTATCAGCAGAACTGCCTTACCGCGTGCTCTCCGTTTTGGTATTAATATTTTATGCCAACAATTTTTGTTTATTTACGGCCTGTACATTTTCAAGTATTCATAAAACGAGCTCAAGGCCAAGAATAATAATTTTTCACTTTTTGAATTTTTATGAAAATAATTGTTGTTTTTATTTTTTAATAATCACTTTTAATTAATTATTAAAGGTTGTTTGATTGAATATAATAGGAAAAAGGTTTAGAGACAACCGCGATAGCTTTTCTTATAGTAGATCCGTTTCGGAAACTGCTAGGATTCTTCATCAGAGAAATTTTGGCAAGCATTGCTAACTATTAACCTAGCAATACGAGTACGATGGTTTTGATGTCATCTAAACTGCTAGTTCTACTTATTCTTCTTTACCATATGCATGCACCACTTCCACCATTTGACAGTTAGTAGTGTGATCATGATGGATTTTTTTGACAGATCTGTTTATCAGCAGAACTGCCTTCCCGTGTGCTCTCGGTTTTGGTATTGATATTTTATACCAACAATTTTTGTTAATGTACGGCCTGTACATTTTCAAGTATTCATGAAACGAGCTCAAGGCCAAGAATAATAATTTTCCACTTTTTGAATTTTTATGAAAATTATTATTGTTTTTATTTTTTAATAATCATTTTTAATTAATTATTAAAAGTTTTTTGATTGAATATAATAGGAAAAAGGTTTAGAGACAACCGCGATAGCTTTTCTTATAGTAGATCCGTTTCGGAAACTGCTAGGATTCTTCATCAGAGAAATTTAGTAGTGTGATCATGATGGATTTTTTGGACAGATCTGTTTTATCAGCAGAACTGCCTTACTGCGTGCTCTAGCTTTTTTTATTGCTTCTTTATTCCAAAAAATTTTTGTTTATTTACGGCCTGTGCATTTTCAATTATTCATGAAACGAGCTCAAGGCCAAGAATAATAATTTTTCACTTTTTGAATTTTTATGAAAATTATTATTGTTTTTATTTTTTAATAATCATTTTTAATTAATTATTAAAAGTTTTTTGATTGCCTGCCTGCTACGCTTCTTCATCAGAGAAATTTTGGCAAGCATTGCTAACTATTAACCTAGCAATACGAATACGCTGGTTTTGATGTCATCTAAACATCTAGTTCTATTCTTTACCATATGCATGAAGCAATTCCGCCATTTGACAGTTAGTAGTGTGATCATAATGGATTTTTTTGACAGATCTGTTTTATCAGCAGAACTGCCTTACAGCGTGCTCTCGGTTTTGTTATTGCTTTTTTATACCAACCATTTTTGTTGAATTACGGCTTGTGCATTTTCAAGTATTCATGAAACGAGCTCAAGGCCAAGAATGATAATTTTTCACTTTTTGAATTTTTATGAAAATTGTTATTGTTCTTATTTTAGATACAACCGCGATAGCTTTTCTTATAGATCCGCTTCGGAAACTGCCAGGCTTTTTCATCAGAGAAATTTAGTAGTGTGATCATGATGGATTTTTTGACAGATCTGTTTTATCAGCAGAACTGCCTTACCACGTGCTCTCGGTTTTGTTATTGCTTTTTTATAACAACAATTTTTGTTGATTTACGGCCTGTACATTTTCAAGTATTCATGAAACGAGCTCAAGGCCAAGAATAATAATTTTTCACTTTTTGCATTTTTATGAAAATTATTATGGTTTTTATTTTTTAATAATCATTTTTAATTAATTATTAAGAGTTTTTTGATTGAATATAATAGGAAAAAGGTTTAGAGACAACCGCGATAGCTTTTCTTATATATCCGTTTCCGAAACTGCTAGGCTTCTTCATCAGAGAAATTTAGTAGTGTGATCATGATGGATTTTTTTGACAGATCTGTTTATCAGCAGAACTGCCTTACCACGTGCTCTCGGTTTTGTTATTGCTTTTTTATACCAACAATTTTTGTTTATTTACCGCCTGTGCATTTTCAATAATTCATGAAACGAGCTCAAGGCCAAAAATAATAATTTTTCACTTTTTGAATTTTTATGAAAATTATTATTGTTTTTATTTTTTAATAATTACTTTTAATTAATTATTGAAAGTTTTTTGATTGAATATAGTAGGAAAAATGTTTAGAGACAACCCCCATAGCTTTTCTTATAGATCCATTTCGGAAGCTGTTAGGCTTCTTCAACAGAGAAATTTAGTAGTGTGATCATGATGGATTTTGTTGACAGATCTGTTTATCAGCAGAACTGCCTAACCACGTGCTCTCGGTTTTGTTATTGCTTTTTTATACCAACAATTTTTGTTTATTTACGGCCTGTACATTTTCAAGTATTCATGAAACGAGCTCAAGGCCAAGAATAATAATTTTTCACTTTTTGTATTTTTATGAAAATTACTATGGTTTTTATTTTTTAATAATCATTTTTAATTAATTACTAAGAGTTTTTTGATTGAATATAATAGGAAAAATGTTTAGAGACAACCGCTATAGCTTTTCTTATAGACCCGTTTCGGAAACTGCTAGGCTTCTTCAACAGAGAAATTTAGTAGTGTGATCATGATGGATTTTTTTGACAGATCTGTTTATCAGCAGAACTGCCTTACCACGTGCTCTCGGTTTTGTTATTGGCTTTTTATACCAACAATTTTTGTTTATATACGGCCTGTACATTTTCAAGTATTAATAAAAGGAGCTCAAGGCCAAGAATAATAATTTTTCACTTTTTGAATTTTTATGAAAATAATTATTGTTTTTATTTTGTAATAATCACTTTTAATTAATTATTAAAAGTTGTTTGATTGCCTGCCTGCTAGGCTTCTTCATCAGAAAAATTTTAGCAAGCAGTGCTAACTAATTTTGGCAAGCATTGCTAACTTAGCAATACGAGTACGCTGGTTTTGATGTCATCTAAACTCCTAGTTCTATTCTTTACCATATGCATGAATCAATTCCGCCATTTGACAGTTAGTAGTGTGATCATGATGGATTTTTTTGACAGATCTGTTTTATCAGCAGAACTGCCTTACAGCGTGCTCTCGGTTTTGTTATTGCTTTTTTATACCAACAATTTTTGTTGAATTACGGCTTGTGCATTTTCAAGTATTCATGAAACGAGCTCAAGGCCAAGAATAATAATTTTTCACTTTTTGAATTTTTATGAAAATTGTTATTGTTCTTATTTTAGATACAACCGCGATAGCTTTTCTTATAGATCCGCTTCGGAAACTGCCAGGCTTTTTCATCAGAGAAATTTAGTAGTGTGATCATGATGGATTTTTTGACAGATCTGTTTTATCAGCAGAACTGCCTTACCACGTGCTCTCGGTTTTGTTATTGCTTTTTTATACCAACAATTTTTGTTTATTTACGGCCTGTACATTTTCAAGTATTCATGAAACGAGCTCAAGGCCAAAAATAATAATTTTTCACTTTTTGAATTTTTATGAAAATTATTATTGTTTTTATTTTTTAATAATTATTTTTAATTAATTATTAAAAGTTTTTTGATTGAATATAGTAGGAAAAATGTTTAGAGACAACCGCGTTAGCTTTTCTTATAGATCCATTTCGGAAGCTGCTAGGCTTCTTCATCAGAGAAATTTTGGCACGCATTGCTAACCATTAAGCTAACAATACGAGTACGCTGGTTTTGATGTCGTCTAAACTCCTAGTTCTATTCTTTACCATATGCATGAACCACTTCCGCCATTTGACAGTTAGTAGTGTGATCATGATGGATTTTTTTGACAGATCTGGTTTATCAGCAGAACTGCCTTACCGCGTGCTCTCGGTTTTGTTATTGCTTTTTTATACCAACAATTTTTGTTAAATTAGATCTGTTTATCAGCAGAACTGCCTTACCACGTGCTCTCGGTTTTGTTATTGCTTTTTTATACCAACAATTTTTGTTTATTTACTGCCTGTGCATTTTCAATTATTCATGAAACGAGCTCAAGGCCAAAAATAATAATTTTTCACTTTTTGAATTTTTATGAAAATTATTATTGTTTTTATTTTTTAATAATTATTTTTAATTAATCATTGAAAGTTTTTTGATTGAATATAGTAGGAAAAATGTTTAGAGACAACCGCCATAGCTTTTCTTATAGATCCATTTCGGAAGCTGTTAGGCTTCTTCAACAGAGAAATTTAGTAGTGTGATCATGATGGATTTTGTTGACAGATCTGTTTATCAGCAGAACTGCCTTACCACGTGCTCTGGGTTTTGTTATTGCTTTTTTATACCAACAATTTTTGTTTATTTACGGCCTGTACATTTTCAAGTATTCATGAAACGAGCTCAAGGCCAAGAATAATAATTTTTCACTTTTTGTATTTTTATGAAAATTACTGTGGTTTTTATTTTTTAATAATCATTTTTAATTAATTACTAAGAGTTTTTTGATTGATTATAATAGGAAAAATGTTTAGAGACAACCGCGATAGCTTTTCTTATAGATCCGCTTCGGAAACTGCCAGGCTTTTTCATCAGAGAAATTTAGTAGTGTGATCATGATGGATTTTTTGACAGATCTGTTTTATCAGCAGAACTGCCTTACCACGTGCTCTCGGTTTTGTTATTGCTTTTGTATAAGAACAATTTTTGTTGATTTACGGCCTGTACATTTTCAAGTATTCATGAAACGAGCTCAAGGCCAAGAATGATAATTTTTCACTTTTTGAATTTTTATGAAAATTATTATGGTTTTTATTTTTTAATAATCATTTTTAATTAATTATTAAGAGTTTTTTGATTGAATATAATAGGAAAAAGGTTTAGAGACAACCGCGATAGCTTTTCTTATAGATCCGTTTCGGAAACTGCTAGGCTTCTTCATCAGAGAAATTTAGTAGTGTGATCATGATGGATTTTTTTGACAGATCTGTTTATCAGCAGAACTGCCTTACCACGTGCTCTCGGTTTTGTTATTGCTTTTTTATACCAACAATTTTTGTTTATTTACTGCCTGTGCATTTTCAATTATTCATGAAACGAGCTCAAGGCCAAAAATAATAATTTTTCACTTTTTGAATTTTTATGAAAATTATTATTGTTTTTATTTGTTAATAATTATTTTTAATTAATTATTAAAAGTTTTTTGATTGAATATAGTAGGAAAAATGTTTAGAGACAACCGCGTTAGCTTTTCTTATAGATCCATTTCGGAAGCTGCTAGGCTTCTTCATCAGAGAAATTTTGGCACGCATTGCTAACCATTAAGCTAACAATACGAGTACGCTGGTTTTGATGTCATCTAAACTGCTAGTTCTATTCTTCTTTACCATATGCATGAACCACTTCCGCCATTTGACAGTTAGTAGTGTGATCATGATGGATTTTTTTGACAGATCTGGTTTATCAGCAGAACTGCCTTACCGCGTGCTCTCGGTTTTGTTATTGCTTTTTTATACCAACAATTTTTGTTACATTAGATCTGTTTATCAGCAGAACTGCCTTACCACGTGCTCTCGGTTTTGTTATTGCTTTTTTATACCAACAATTTTTGTTTATTTATGGCCTGTACATTTGCAAGTATTCATGAAACGAGCTCAAGGCCAAGAATAATAATTTTTCACTTTTTGAATTTTTATGAAAATTACTAGGGTTTTTATTTTTTAATAATCATTTTTAATTAATTACTAAGAGTTTTTTGATTGAATATAATAGGAAAAATGTTTAGAGACAACCGCGATAGCTTTTCTTATAGATCCGTTTCGGAAACTGCTAGGCTTCTTCAACAGAGAAATTTAGTAGTGTGATCGTGATGGATTTTGTAGACAGATATGTTTATCAGCAGAACTGCCTTACCACGTGCTCTCGGTTTTGTTATTGCTTTTTTATACCAACAATTTTTGTTTCTTTACGGCCTGTACATTTTCAAGTATTCATGAAACGAGCTCAAGGCCAAGAATAATAATTTTTCACTTTTTGAATTTTTATGAAAATTATTATGGTTTTTATTTTTTAATAATCATTTTTAATTAATTATTAAGAGTTTTTTGATTGAATATAATAGGAAAAAGGTTTAGAGACAACCGCGATAGCTTTTCTTATAGATCCGTTTCGGAAACTGCTAGGTTTCTTCATCAGAGAAATTTAGTAGTGTGATCATGATGGATTTTTTTGACAGATCTGTTTATCAGCAGAACTGCCCTACCACGTGCTCTCGGTTTTGTTATTGCCTTTTTATACCAACAATTTTTGTTTATATACGGCCTGTACATTTTCAAGTATTAATAAAAGGAGCTCAAGGCCAAGAATAATAATTTTTCACTTTTTGAATTTTTATGAAAATAATTATTGTGTTTATTTTTTAATAATCACTTTTAATTAATTATTAAAAGTTGTTTGATTGCCTGCCTGCTAGGCTTCTTCATCAGAGAAATTGTGGTAAGCATTGCTAACTAATTTTGGTAAGCATTGCTAACTTAGCAATACGAGTACGCTGGTTTTGATGTCATCTAAACTCCTAGTTCTATTCTTTACCATATGCATGAAGCAATTCCGCCATTTGACAGTTAGTAGTGTGATCATGATGGATTTTTTTGACAGATCTGTTTTATCAGCAGAACTGCCTTACAGCGTGCTCTCGGTTTTGTTATTGCTTTTTTATACCAACAATTTTTGTTGAATTACGGCTTGTGCATTTTCAAGTATTCATGAAACGAGCTCAAGGCCAAGAATAATAATTTTTCACTTTTTGAATTTTTATAAAAATTATTATTGTTTTTATTTTTTAATAATAATTTTTAATTAATTATTAAAAGTTTTTTGATTGAATATAGTAGGAAAAATGTTTAGAGACAACCGCCATAGCTTTTCTTATAGATTCATTTCGGAAGTTGCTAGGCATCTTCATCAGAGAAATTTTGGCACGTATTGCTAACCATCAAGCTAACAATACGAG
The DNA here is from genome assembly GCA_949987695.1 of Merzomyia westermanni. Classification (NCBI taxonomy): domain Eukaryota; kingdom Metazoa; phylum Arthropoda; class Insecta; order Diptera; family Tephritidae; genus Merzomyia; species Merzomyia westermanni. The sequence continues at coordinate 122,550,908 of OX465290.1, forward strand.
TACGCTAAACTGCTAGTTCTATTCTTCTTTACCATATGCATGAACCACTTCCGCCATTTGACAGTTAGTAGTGTGATCATGATGGATTTTTTTGACAGATCTGTTTTATCAGCAGAAGTGCCTTACCACGTGCTCTCGGTTTTGTTATTGCTTTTTTGTAACAACAATTTTTGTTGATTTACGGCCTGTACATTTTCAAGTATTCATGAAACGAGCTCAAGGCCAAGAATAATAATTTTTCACTTTTTGAATTTTTATGAAAATTATTATGGTTTTTATTTTTTAATAATCATTTTTAATTAATTATTAAGAGTTTTTTGATTGAATATAATAGGAAAAAGGTTTAGAGACAACCGCCATAGCTTTTCTTATAGATCCGTTTCGGAAACTGCTAGGCTTCTTCATCAGAGAAATTTAGTAGTGTGATCATGATGGATTTTTTTGACAGATCCGTTTATCAGCAGAACTGCCTTACCACGTGCTCTCGGTTTTGTTATTGCTTTTTTATACCAACAATTTTTGTTTATTTACTGCCTGCGCATTTTCAATTATTCATGAAACGAGCTCAAGGCCAAAAATAATAATTTTTCACTTTTTGAATTTTTATGAAAATTATTATTGTTTTTATTTTTTAATAATTAGTTTTAATTAATTTTTGAAGTTTTTTTGATTGAATATAGTAGGAAAAAGGTTTAGAGACAAGCGCGATAGCTTTTCTTATAGATCCGTTTCGGAAACTGCTAGGTTTCTTCATCAGAGAAATTTAGTAGTGTGATCATGATGGATTTTTTTGACAGATCTGTTTATCTGCAGAACTGCCTTACCACGTGCTCTCGGTTTTGTTATTGCTTTTTTATACCAACAATTTTTGTTTATATACGGCCTGTACATTTTCAAGTATTAATAAAACGAGCTCAAGGCCAAGAATAATAATTTTTCACTTTTTGTATTTTTATGAAAATTACTATGGTTTTTATTTTTTAATAATCATTTTTAATTAATTACTAAGAGTTTTTTGATTGAATATAATAGGAAAAATGTTTAGAGACAACCGCGATAGCTTTTCTTATAGATCCGTTTGGGAAACTGCTGGGCTTCTTCATCAGAGAAATTTAGTAGTGTGATCATGATGGATTTTTTTGACAGATCTGTTTATCTGCAGAACTGCCTTACCACGTGCTCTCGGTTTTGTTATTGCTTTTTTATACCAACAATTTTTGTTTATATACGGCCTGTACATTTTCAAGTATTAATAAAACGAGCTCAAGGCCAAGAATAATAATTTTTCACTTTTTGTATTTTTATGAAAATTACTATGGTTTTTATTTTTTAATAATCATTTTTAATTAATTACTAAGAGTTTTTTGATTGAATATAATAGGAAAAATGTTTAGAGACAACCGCGATAGCTTTTCTTATAGATCCGTTTGGGAAACTGCTAGGCTTCTTCATCAGAGAAATTTAGTAGTGTGATCATGATGGATTTTTTTTACAGATCTGTTTATCTGCAGAACTGCCTTACCACGTGCTCTCGGTTTTGTTATTGCTTTTTTATACCAACAATTTTTGTTTATATACGGCCTGTACATTTTCAAGTATTAATAAAACGAGCTCAAGGCCAAGAATAATAATTTTTCACTTTTTGTATTTTTATGAAAATTACTATGGTTTTTATTTTTTAATAATCATTTTTAATTAATTACTAAGAGTTTTTTGATTGAATATAATAGGAAAAAGGTTTAGAGACAAGCGCGATAGCTTTTCTTATAGATCCGTTTCGGAAACTGCTAGGCTTCTTCAACAGAGAAATTTAGTAGTGTGATCATGATGGATTTTGTTGACAGATCTGTTTATCAGCAGAACTGCCTTACCACGTGCTCTCGGTTTTGTTATTGCTTTTTTATACCAACAATTTTTGTTTATTTACGGCCTGTGCATTTTCAATTATTCATGAAACGAGCTCAAGGCCAAAAATAATAATTTTTCACTTTTTGAATTTTTATGAAAATTATTATTGTTTTTACTTTTTAACAATCATTTTTAATTTATTATTAAAAGTTTTTTGATTGAATATAGTAGGAAAAAGGTTTAGAGACAACCGCGATAGCTTTTCTTATAGATCCGTTTGGGAAACTGCTAGGCTTCTTCATCAGAGAAATTTAGTAGTGTGATCATGATGGATTTTTTTGACAGATCTGTTTATCTGTAGAACTGCCTTACCACGTGCTCTCGGTTTTGTTATTGCTTTTTTATACCAACAATTTTTGTTTATATACGGCCTGTACATTTTCAAGTATTAATAAAACGAGCTCAAGGCCAAGAATAATAATTTTTCACTTTTTGAATTTTTATGAAAATTATTATTGTTTTTATTTTTTAATAATCACTTTTAATTAATTATTAAAAGTTGTTTGATTGCCTGCCTGTTAGGCTTCTTTATCAGAGAAATTTTGGCAAGCATTGCTAACTAATTTTGGCAAGCATTGCTAACTTAGCAATACGAGTACGCTGGTTTTGATGTCAACTAAACTCCTAGTTCTATTCTTTACCATATGCATGAAGCAATTCCGCCATTTGACAGTTAGTAGTGTGATCATGATGGATTTTTTTGACAGATCTGTTTTATCAGCTGAACTGCCTTACAGCGTGCTCTCGGTTTTGTTATTGCTTTTTTATACCAACAATTTTTGTTGAATTACGGTTTGTGCATTTTCAAGTATTCATGAAACGAGCTCAAGGCCAAGAATAATAATTTTTCACTTTTTGAATTTTTATAAAAATTATTATTGTTTTTATTTTTTAATAATCATTTTTAATTAATTATTAAAAGTTTTTTGATTGAATATAGTAGGAAAAATGTTTAGAGACAACCGCCATAGCTTTTCTTATAGATTAATTTCGGAAGTTGCTAGGCATCTTCATCAGAGAAATTTTGGCACGTATTGCTAACCATCAAGCTAACAATACGAGTACGCTAAACTGCTAGTTCTATTCTTCTTTACCATATGCATGAACCACTTCCGCCATTTGACAGTTAGTAGTGTGATCATGATGGATTTTTTTGACAGATCTGTTTTATCAGCAGAACTGCCTTACAGCGTGCTCTCGGTTTTGTTATTGCTTTTTTATACCACCAATTTTTTTTGAATTACGGCCTGTGTATTTTCAAGTATTCATGAAACGAGCTCAAGGCCAAGAATAATAATTTTTCACTTTTTGAATTTTTATAAAAATTATTATTGTTTTTTTTTTTAATAATCATTTTTAATTAATTATTAAAAGTTTTTTGATTGAATATAGTAGGAAAAATGTTTAGAGACAACCGCCATAGCTTTTCTTATAGATTCATTTCGGAAGTTGCTAGGCATCTTCATCAGAGAAATTTTGGCACGTATTGCTAACCATCAAGCTAACAATACGAGTACGCTAAACTGCTAGTTCTATTCTTCTTTACCATATGCATGAACCACTTCCGCCATTTGACAGTTAGTAGTGTGATCATAATGGAGTTTTTTGACAGATCTGGTTTATCAGCAGAACTGCCTTACCGCGTGCTCTCGGTTTTGTTATTGCTTTTTTATACCAACAATTTTTGTTAAATTACGGCCTGTGCATTTTCAATTATTCATGAAACGAGCTCAAGGCCAAGAATAATAATTTTTCACTTTTTGTATTTTTATGAAAATTACCATGGTTTTTATTTTTTAATAATCATTTTTAATTAATTATTAAGAGTTTTTTGATTGAATATAATAGGAAAAAGGTTTAGAGACAACCGCGATAGCTTTTCTTATAGATCCGTGTCGGAAACTGCTAGGCTTCTTCATCAGAGAAATTTAGTAGTGTGATCATGATGGATTTTTTTGACAGATCTGCTTATCAGCAGAACTGCCTTACCACGTGCTCTCGGTTTTGTTATTGCCTTTTTATACCAACAATTTTTGTTTATATACGGCCTGCACATTTTCAAGTATTAATAAAACGAGCTCAAGGCCAAGAATAATAATTTTTCACTTTTTGAATTTTTATGAAAATAATTATTGTTTTTATTTTTTAATAATCACTTTTAATTAATTATTAAAAGTTCTTTGATTGCCTGCCTGTTAGGCTTCTTTATCAGAGAAATTTTGGTAAGCATTGCTAACTAATTTTGGCAAGCATTGCTAACTTAGCAATACGAGTACGCTGGTTTTGATGTCATCTAAACTCCTAGTTCTATTCTTTACCATATGCATGAAGCAATTCCGCCATTTGACAGTTAGTAGTGTGATCATGATGGATTTTTTTGACAGATCTGTTTTATCAGCAGAACTGCCTTACAGCGTGCTCTCGGTTTTGTTATTGCTTTTTTATACCAACAATTTTTGTTGAATTACGGCTTGTGCATTTTCAAGTATTCATGAAACGAGCTCAAGGCCAAGAATAATAATTTTTCACTTTTTGAATTTTTATAAAAATTATTATTGTTTTTATTTTTTAATAATCATTTTTAATTAATCATTAAAAGTTTTTTGATTGAATATAGTAGGAAAACGGTTTAGAGACAACCGCGATAGCTTTTCTTATAGATCCGTGTCGGAAACTGCTAGGCTTCTTCATCAGAGAAATTTAGTAGTGTGATCATGATGGATTTTTTTGACAGATCTGTTTATCAGCAGAACTGCCTTACCACGTGCTCTCGGTTTTGTTATTGCCTTTTCATACCAACAATTTTTGTTTATATACGGCCTGTACATTTTCAAGTATTAATAAAACGAGCTAAAGGCCAAGAATAATAATTTTTCACTTTTTGAATTTTTATAAAAATTATTATTGTTTTTATTTTTTAATAATCATTTTTAATTAATTATTAAAAGTTTTTTGATTGAATATAGTAGGAAAAATGTTTAGAGACAACCGCCATAGCTTTTCTTATAGATTCATTTCGGAAACTGCTAGGCTTCTTCATCAGAGAAATTTAGTAGTGTGATCATGATGGATTTTTTTGACAGATCTGTTTTATCAGCAGAACTGCCTTACCACGTGCTCTCGGTTTGGTTATTGCTTTTTTGTAACAACAATTTTTGTTGATTTACGGCCTGTACATTTTCAAGTATTCATGCAACGAGCTCAAGGCCAAGAATAATAATTTTTCACTTTTTGAATTTTTATGAAAATTATTATGGTTTTTATTTTTTAGTAATCACTTTTAATTAATTATTAAGAGTTTTTTGATTGAATATAATAGGAAAAATTTTAGAGACAACCGCCATAGCTTTTCTTATAGATCCATTTCGGAAGCTGTTAGGCTTCTTCATCAGAGAAATTTAGTAGTGTGATCATGATGGATTTTTTTGACAGATCTGTTTATCAGCAGAACTGCCTTACCACGTGCTCTCGGTTTTGTTATTGCTTTTTTTATACCAACAATTTTTGTTTATTTAATGCCTGTGCATTTTCAATTATTCATGAAACGAGCTCAAGGCCAAAAATAATAATTTTTCACTTTTTGAATTTTTATGAAAATTATTATGGTTTTTATTTTTTAATAATTATTTTTAATTAATTATTAAGAGTTTTTTGATTGAATATAATAGGAAAAAGGTTTAGAGACAACCGCCATAGCTTTTCTTATAGATCCGTTTCGGAAACTGCTAGGCTTCTTCATCAGAGAAATTTAGTAGTGTGATCATGATGGATTTTTTTGACAGATCTGTTTATCAGCAGAACTGCCTTACCACGTGCTCTCGGTTTTGTTATTGCTTTTTTATACCAACAATTTTTGTTTATTTACTGCCTGTGCATTTTCAATTATTCATGAAACGAGCTCAAGGCCAAAAATAATAATTTTTCACTTTTTGAATTTTTATGAAAATTATTATTGTTTTTATTTTTTAATAATTATTTTTAATTAATTATTGAAAGTTTTTTGATTGAATATAGTAGGAAAAATGTTTAGAGACAACCGCCATAGCTTTTCTTATAGATCCATTTCGGAAGCTGTTAGGCTTCTTCAACAGAGAAATTTAGTAGTGTGATCATGATGGATTTTGTTGACAGATCTGTTTATCAGCAGAACTGCCTTACCCTGTGCTCTCGGTTTTGTTTTTGCTTTTTTATACCAACAATTTTTGTTTATTTACGGCCTGTACATTTTCAAGTATTCATGAAACGAGCTCAAGGCCAAGAAGAATAATTTTTCACTTTTTGTATTTTTATGAAAATTACTATGGTTTTTATTTTTTAATAATCATTTTTAATTAATTACTAAGAGTTTTTTGATTGAATATAATAGGAAAAATGTTTAGAGACAACCGCGATAGCTTTTCTTATAGATCCGTTTCGGAAACTGCTAGGTTTCTTCATCAGAGAAATTTAGTAGTGTGATCATGAGGGATTTTTTTGACAGATCTGTTTATCTGCAGAACTGCCTTACCACGTGCTCTCGGTTTTGTTATTGCTTTTTTATACCAACAATTTTTGTTTATATACGGCCTGTGCATTTTCAAGTATTCATGAAACGAGCTCAAGGCCAAAAATAATAATTTTTCACTTTTTGAATTTTTATGAAAATTATTATTGTTTTTACTTTTTAACAATCACTTTTAATTTATTATTAAAAGTTTTTTGATTGAATATAGTAGGAAAAAGGTTTAGAGACAACCGCGATAGCTTTTCTTATAGATCCGTTTGGGAAACTGCTAGGCTTCTTCATCAGAGAAATTTAGTAGTGTGATCATGATGGATTTTTTTGACATATCTGTTTATCTGCAGAACTGCCTTACCACGTGCTCTCGGTTTTGTTATTGCTTTTTTATACCAACAATTTTTGTTTATTTACTGCCTGTGCATTTTCAATTATTCATGAAACGAGCTCAAGGCCAAAAATAATAATTTTTCACTTTTTGAATTTTTATGAAAATTATTATTGTTTTTATTTTTTAATAATTATTTTTAATTAATTATTGAAAGTTTTTTGATTGAATATAGTAGGAAAAATGTTTAGAGACAACCGCCATAGCTTTTCTTATAGATCCATTTCGGAAGCTGTTAGGCTTCTTCAACAGAGAAATTTAGTAGTGTGATCATGATGGATTTTGTTGACAGATCTGTTTATCAGCAGAACTGCCTTACCCTGTGCTCTCGGTTTTGTTTTTGCTTTTTTATACCAACAATTTTTGTTTATTTACGGCCTGTACATTTTCAAGTATTCATGAAACGAGCTCAAGGCCAAGAAGAATAATTTTTCACTTTTTGTATTTTTATGAAAATTACTATGGTTTTTATTTTTTAATAATCATTTTTAATTAATTACTAAGAGTTTTTTGATTGAATATAATAGGAAAAATGTTTAGAGACAACCGCGATAGCTTTTCTTATAGATCCGTTTCGGAAACTGCTAGGTTTCTTCATCAGAGAAATTTAGTAGTGTGATCATGAGGGATTTTTTTGACAGATCTGTTTATCTGCAGAACTGCCTTACCACGTGCTCTCGGTTTTGTTATTGCTTTTTTATACCAACAATTTTTGTTTATATACGGCCTGTGCATTTTCAAGTATTCATGAAACGAGCTCAAGGCCAAAAATAATAATTTTTCACTTTTTGAATTTTTATGAAAATTATTATTGTTTTTACTTTTTAACAATCACTTTTAATTTATTATTAAAAGTTTTTTGATTGAATATAGTAGGAAAAAGGTTTAGAGACAACCGCGATAGCTTTTCTTATAGATCCGTTTGGGAAACTGCTAGGCTTCTTCATCAGAGAAATTTAGTAGTGTGATCATGATGGATTTTTTTGACATATCTGTTTATCTGCAGAACTGCCTTACCACGTGCTCTCGGTTTTGTTATTGCTTTTTTATACCAACAATTTTTGTTTATATACGGCCTGTGCATTTTCAAGTATTAATAAAACGAGCTCAAGGCCAAGAATAATAATTTTTCACTTTTTGAATTTTTATGAAAATTATTATTGTTTTTATTTTTTAATAATCACTTTTAATTAATTATTAAAAGTTGTTTGATTGCCTGCCTGTTAGGCTTCTTTATCAGAGAAATTTTGGCAAGCATTGCTAACTTAGCAATACGAGTACGCTGGTTTTGATGTCATCTTAACTGCTAGTTCTATTCTTCTTTACCATATGCATGAACCACTTCCGCCATTTGACAGTTAGTAGTGTGATCATGATGGATTTTTTTGACAGATCTGTTTTATCAGCAGAACTGCCTTACAGCGTGCTCTCGGTTTTGTTATTGCTTTTTTATACCAACAATTTTTGTTGAATTACGGTTTGTGCATTTTCAAGTATTCATGAAACGAGCTCAAGGCCAAGAATAATAAAAATTTTTCACTTTTTGAATTTTTATAAAAATTATTATTGTTTTTATTTTTTAATAATCATTTTTAATTAATTATTAAAAGTTTTTTGATTGAATATAGTAGGAAAAATGTTTAGAGACAACCGCCATAGCTTTTCTTATAGATTAATTTCGGAAGTTGCTAGGCATCTTCATCAGAGAAATTTTGGCACGTATTGCTAACCATCAAGCTAACAATACGAGTACGCTAAACTGCTAGTTCTATTCTTCTTTACCATATGCATGAACCACTTCCGCCATTTGACAGTTAGTAGTGTGATCATGATGGATTTTTTTGACAGATCTGTTTTATCAGCAGAACTGCCTTACAGCGTGCTCTCGGTTTTGTTATTGCTTTTTTATACCAACAATTTTTGTTGAATTACGGTTTGTGCATTTTCAAGTATTCATGAAACGAGCTCAAGGCCAAGAATAATAATTTTTCACTTTTTGAATTTTTATAAAAATTATTATTGTTTTTATTTTTTAATAATCATTTTTAATTAATTATTAAAAGTTTTTTGATTGAATATAGTAGGAAAAATGTTTAGAGACAACCGCCATAGCTTTTCTTATAGATTAATTTCGGAAGTTGCTAGGCATCTTCATCAGAGAAATTTTGGCACGTATTGCTAACCATCAAGCTAACAATACGAGTACGCTAAACTGCTAGTTCTATTCTTCTTTACCATATGCATGAACCACTTCCGCCATTTGACAGTTAGTAGTGTGATCATAATGGAGTTTTTTGACAGATCTGGTTTATCAGCAGAACTGCCTTACCGCGTGCTCTCGGTTTTGTTATTGCTTTTTTATACCAACAATTTTTGTTAAATTACGGCCTGTGCATTTTCAATTATTCATGAAACGAGCTCAAGGCCAAGAATAATAATTTTTCACTTTTTGTATTTTTATGAAAATTACTATGGTTTTTATTTTTTAATAATCATTTTTAATTAATTATTAAGAGTTTTTTGATTGAATATAATAGGAAAAAGGTTAAGAGACAACCGCGATAGCTTTTCTTATAGATCCGTGTCGGAAACTGCTAGGCTTCTTCATCAGAGAAATTTAGTAGTGTGATCATGATGGATTTGTTTGACAGATCTGTTTATCAGCAGAACTGCCTTACAGCTGGCTCTCGGTTTTGTTATTGCTTTTTTATACCAACAATTTTTGTTAAATTACGGCCTGTGCATTTTCAATTATTCATGAAACGAGCTCAAGGCTAAGAATAATAATTTTTCACTTTTTGTATTTTTATGAAAATTACTATGGTTTTTATTTTTTAATAATCATTTTTAATTAATTATTAAGAGTTTTTTGATTGAATATAATAGGAAAAAGGTTTAGAGACAACCGCGATAGCTTTTCTTATAGATCCGTTTGGGAAACTGCTAGGCTTCTTCATCAGAGAAATTTAGTAGTGTGATCATGATGGATTTTTTTGACAGATCTGTTTTATCAGCAGAACTGCCTTACAGCGTGCTCTCGGTTTTGTTATTGCTTTTTTATACCAACAATTTTTGTTAAATTACGGCCTGTGCATTTTCAATTATTCATGAAACGAGCTCAAGGCCAAGAATAATAATTTTTCACTTTTTGTATTTTTATGAAAATTACTATGGTTTTTATTTTTTAATAATCATTTTTAATTAATTATTAAGAGTTTTTTGATTGAATATAATAGGAAAAAGGTTTAGAGACAACCGCGATAGCTTTTCTTATAGATCCGTGTCGGAAACTGCTAGGCTTCTTCATCAGAGAAATTTAGTAGTGTGATCATGATGGATTTGTTTGACGGATCTGTTTTATCAGCAGAACTGCCTTACCGCGTGCTCAACAGAGAAATTTAGTAGTGTGATCATGATGGATTTTGTTGACAGATCTATTTATCAGCAGAACTGCCTTACCACGTGCTCTCGGTTTTGGTATTGGTTTTTTATACCAACAATTTTTGTTTATTTACGGCCTGTACATTTTCAAGTATTCATGAAACGAGCTCAAGGCCAAGAATAATAATTTTTCACTTTTTGAATTTTTAATAATCATTTTTAATTAATTATTAAGAGTTTTTTGATTGAATATAATAGGAAAAAGGTTTAGAGACAACCGCGATAGCTTTTCTTATAGATCCGTTTGGGAAACTGCTAGGCTTCTTCATCAGAGAAATTTAGTAGTGTGATCATGATGGATTTTTTTGACAGATCTGTTTATCTGCAGAACTGCCTTACCACGTGCTCTCGGTTTTGTTATTGCTTTTTTATACCAACAATTTTTGTTTATATACGGCCTGTACATTTTCAAGTATTAATAAAACGAGCTGAAGGCCAAGAATAATAATTTTACACTTTTTGAATTTTTATGAAAATAATTATTGTTTTTATTTTTTAATAATCACTTTTAATTAATTATTAAAAGTTGTTTGATTGCCTGCCTGTTAGGCTTCTTTTTTAGGGAAATTTTGGCAAGCATTGCTAACTAATTTTGGCAAGCATTGCTAACTTAGCAATACGAGTACGCTGGTTTTGATGTCATCTAAACTCCTAGTTCTATTCTTTACCATATGCATGAAGCAATTCCGCCATTTGATAGTTAGTAGTGTGATCATGATGGATTTTTTTGACAGATCTGTTTTATCAGCAGAACTGCCTTACAGCGTGCTCTCGGTTTTGTTATTGCTTTTTTATACCAACAATTTTTGTTGAATTACGGTTTGTGCATTTTCAAGTATTCATGAAACGAGCTCAAGGCCAAGAATAATACTTTTTCACTTTTTGAATTTTTATAAAAATTATTATTGTTTTTATTTTTTAATAATCATTTTTAATTAATTATTAAAAGTTTTTTGATTGAATATAGTAGGAAAAATGTTTAGAGACAACCGCCATAGCTTTTCTTATAGATTCATTTCGGAAGTTGCTAGGCATCTTCATCAGAGAAATTTTGGCACGTATTGCTAACCATCAAGCTAACAATACGAGTACGCTAAACTGCTAGTTCTATTCTTCTTTACCATATGCATGAACCACTTCCGCCATTTGACAGTTAGTAGTGTGATCATGATGGCTTTTTTTGACAGATCTGTTTTATCAGCAGAACTGCCTTACAGCGTGCTCTCGGTTTTGTTATTGCTTTTTTATACCAACAATTTTTTTTGAATTACGGCCTGTGTATTTTCAAGTATTCATGAAACGAGCTCAAGGCCAAGAATAATAATTTTTCACTTTTTGAATTTTTATAAAAATTATTATTGTTTTTATTTTTTAATAATCATTTTTAACTAGTTATTAAAAGTTTTTTGATTGAATATAGTAGGAAAAATGTTTAGAGACAACCGCCATAGCTTTTCTTATAGATTCATTTCGGAAGTTGCTAGGCATCTTCATCAGAGAAATTTTGGCACGTATTGCTAACCATCAAGCTAACAATACGAGTACGCTAAACTGCTAGTTCTATTCTTCTTAACCATATGCATGAACCACTTCCGCCATTTGACAGTTAGTAGTGTGATCATGATGGATTTTTTTGACAGATCTGTTTTATCAGCAGAACTGCCTTACAGCGTGCTCTCGGTTTTGTTATTGCTTTTTTATACCAACAATTTTTGTTGAATTACGGTTTTTGCATTTTCAATTATTCATGAAACGAGCTCAAGGCCAAAAATAATAATTTTTCACTTTTTGAATTTTTATGAAAATTATTATTGTTTTTACTTTTTAACAATCATTTTTAATTTATTATTAAAAGTTTTTTGATTGAATATAGTAGGAAAAAGGTTTAGAGACAACCGCGATAGCTTTTCTTATAGATCCGTTTGGGAAACTGCTAGGCTTCTTCATCAGAGAAATTTAGTAGTGTGATCATGATGGATTTTTTTGACAGATCTGTTTATCTGCAGAACTGCCTTACCACGTGCTCTCGGTTTTGTTATTGCTTTTTTATACCAACAATTTTTGTTTATATACGGCCTGTACATTTTCAAGTATTAATAAAACGAGCTCAAGGCCAAGAATAATAATTTTACACTTTTTGAATTTTTATGAAAATAATTATTGTTTTTATTTTTTAATAATCACTTTTAATTAATTATTAAAAGTTGTTTGATTGCCTGCCTGTTAGGCTTCTTTATCAGAGAAATTTTGGCAAGCATTGCTAACTAATTTTGGCAAGCATTGCTAACTTAGCAATACGAGTACGCTGGTTTTGATGTCATCTAAACTCCTAGTTCTATTCTTTACCATATGCATGAAGCAATTCCGCCATTTGACAGTTAGTAGTGTGATCATGATGGATTTTTTTGACAGATCTGTTTTATCAGCAGAACTGCCTTACAGCGTGCTCTCGGTTTTGTTATTGCTTTTTTATACCAACAATTTTTGTTGAATTACGGTTTGTGCATTTTCAAGTATTCATGAAACGAGCTCAAGGCCAAGAATAATAATTTTTCACTTTTTGAATTTTTATAAAAATTATTATTGTTTTTATTTTTTAATAATCATTTTTAATTAATTATTAAAAGTTTTTTGATTGAATATAGTAGGCAAAATGTTTAGAGACAACCGCCATAGCTTTTCTTATAGATTCATTTCGGAAGTTGCTAGGCATCTTCATCAGAGAAATTTTGGCACGTATTGCTAACCATCAAGCTAACAATACGAGTACGCTAAACTGCTAGTTCTATTCTTCTTTACCATATGCATGAACCACTTCCGCCATTTGACAGTTAGTAGTGTGATCATGATGGATTTTTTTGACAGATCTGTTTTATCAGCAGAACTGCCTTACAGCGTGCTCTCGGTTTTGTTATTGCTTTTTTATACCAACAATTTTTGTTGAATTACGGTTTGTGCATTTTCAAGTATTCATGAAACGAGCTCAAGGCCAAGAATAATAATTTTTCACTTTTTGAATTTTTATAAAAATTATTATTGTTTTTATTTTTTAATAATCATTTTTAATTAATTATTAAAAGTTTTTTGATTGAATATAGTAGGCAAAATGTTTAGAGACAACCGCCATAGCTTTTCTTATAGATTCATTTCGGAAGTTGCTAGGCATCTTCATCAGAGAAATTTTGGCACGTATTGCTAACCATCAAGCTAACAATACGAGTACGCTAAACTGCTAGTTCTATTCTTCTTTACCATATGCATGAACCACTTCCGCCATTTGACAGTTAGTAGTGTGATCATGATGGATTTTTTTGACAGATCTGTTTTATCAGCAGAACTGCCTTACAGCGTGCTCTCGGTTTTGTTATTGCTTTTTTATACCAACAATTTTTGTTGAATTACGGTTTGTGCATTTTCAAGTATTCATGAAACGAGCTCAAGGCCAAGAATAATACTTTTTCACTTTTTGAATTTTTATAAAAATTATTATTGTTTTTATTTTTTAATAATCATTTTTAATTAATTATTAAAAGTTTTTTGATTGAATATAGTAGGAAAAATGTTTAGAGACAACCGCCATAGCTTTTCTTATAGATTCATTTCGGAAGTTGCTAGGCATCTTCATCAGAGAAATTTTGGCACGTATTGCTAACCATCAAGCTAACAATACGAGTACGCTAAACTGCTAGTTCTATTCTTCTTTACCATATGCATGAACCACTTCCGCCATTTGACAGTTAGTAGTGTGATCATGATGGATTTTTTTGACAGATCTGTTTTATCAGCAGAACTGCCTTACAGCGTGCTCTCGGTTTTGTTATTGCTTTTTTATACCAACAATTTTTTTTGAATTACGGCCTGTGTATTTTCAAGTATTCATGAAACGAGCTCAAGGCCAAGAATAATAATTTTTCACTTTTTGAATTTTTATAAAAATTATTATTGTTTTTATTTTTTAATAATCATTTTTAACTAGTTATTAAAAGTTTTTTGATTGAATATAGTAGGAAAAATGTTTAGAGACAACCGCCATAGCTTTTCTTATAGATTCATTTCGGAAGTTGCTAGGCATCTTCATCAGAGAAATTTTGGCACGTATTGCTAACCATCAAGCTAACAATACGAGTACGCTAAACTGCTAGTTCTATTCTTCTTTACCATATGCATGAACCACTTCCGCCATTTGACAGTTAGTAGTGTGATCATGATGGATTTTTTTGACAGATCTGTTTTATCAGCAGAACTGCCTTACAGCGTGCTCTCGGTTTTGTTATTGCTTTTTTATACCAACAATTTTTGTTGAATTACGGTTTTTGCATTTTCAATTATTCATGAAACGAGCTCAAGGCCAAAAATAATAATTTTTCACTTTTTGAATTTTTATGAAAATTATTATTGTTTTTACTTTTTAACAATCATTTTTAATTTATTATTAAAAGTTTTTTGATTGAATATAGTAGGAAAAAGGTTTAGAGACAACCGCGATAGCTTTTCTTATAGATCCGTTTGGGAAACTGCTAGGCTTCTTCATCAGAGAAATTTAGTAGTGTGATCATGATGGATTTTTTTGACAGATCTGTTTATCTGCAGAACTGCCTTACCACGTGCTCTCGGTTTTGTTATTGCTTTTTTATACCAACAATTTTTGTTTATATACGGCCTGTACATTTTCAAGTATTAATAAAACGAGCTCAAGGCCAAGAATAATAATTTTACACTTTTTGAATTTTTATGAAAATAATTATTGTTTTTATTTTTTAATAATCACTTTTAATTAATTATTAAAAGTTGTTTGATTGCCTGCCTGTTAGGCTTCTTTATCAGAGAAATTTTGGCAAGCATTGCTAACTAATTTTGGCAAGCATTGCTAACTTAGCAATACGAGTACGCTGGTTTTGATGTCATCTAAACTCCTAGTTCTATTCTTTACCATATGCATGAAGCAATTCCGCCATTTGACATTTAGTAGTGTGATCATGATGGATTTTTTTGACAGATCTGTTTTATCAGCAGAACTGCCTTACAGCGTGCTCTCGGTTTTGTTATTGCTTTTTTATACCAACAATTTTTGTTGAATTACGGTTTGTGCATTTTCAAGTATTCATGAAACGAGCTCAAGGCCAAGAATAATAATTTTTCACTTTTTGAATTTTTATAAAAATTATTATTGTTTTTATTTTTTAATAATCATTTTTAATTAATTATTAAAAGTTTTTTGATTGAATATAGTAGGCAAAATGTTTAGAGACAACCGCCATAGCTTTTCTTATAGATTCATTTCGGAAGTTGCTAGGCATCTTCATCAGAGAAATTTTGGCACGTATTGCTAACCATCAAGCTAACAATACGAGTACGCTAAACTGCTAGTTCTATTCTTCTTTACCATATGCATGAACCACTTCCGCCATTTGACAGTTAGTAGTGTGATCATGATGGATTTTTTTGACAGATCTGTTTTATCAGCAGAACTGCCTTACAGCGTGCTCTCGGTTTTGTTATTGCTTTTTTATACCAACAATTTTTGTTGAATTACGGTTTTTGCATTTTCAATTATTCATGAAACGAGCTCAAGGCCAAAAATAATAATTTTTCACTTTTTGAATTTTTATGAAAATTATTATTGTTTTTACTTTTTAACAATCATTTTTAATTTATTATTAAAAGTTTTTTGATTGAATATAGTAGGAAAAAGGTTTAGAGACAACCGCGATAGCTTTTCTTATAGATCCGTTTGGGAAACTGCTAGGCTTCTTCATCAGAGAAATTTAGTAGTGTGATCATGATGGATTTTTTTGACAGATCTGTTTATCTGCAGAACTGCCTTACCACGTGCTCTCGGTTTTGTTATTGCTTTTTTATACCAACAATTTTTGTTTATATACGGCCTGTACATTTTCAAGTATTAATAAAACGAGCTCAAGGCCAAGAATAATAATTTTACACTTTTTGAATTTTTATGAAAATAATTATTGTTTTTATTTTTTAATAATCACTTTTAATTAATTATTAAAAGTTGTTTGATTGCCTGCCTGTTAGGCTTCTTTATCAGAGAAATTTTGGCAAGCATTGCTAACTAATTTTGGCAAGCATTGCTAACTTAGCAATACGAGTACGCTGGTTTTGATGTCATCTAAACTCCTAGTTCTATTCTTTACCATATGCATGAAGCAATTCCGCCATTTGACAGTTAGTAGTGTGATCATGATGGATTTTTTTGACAGATCTGTTTTATCAGCAGAACTGCCTTACAGCGTGCTCTCGGTTTTGTTATTGCTTTTTTATACCAACAATTTTTGTTGAATTACGGTTTGTGCATTTTCAAGTATTCATGAAACGAGCTCAAGGCCAAGAATAATAATTTTTCACTTTTTGAATTTTTATAAAAATTATTATTGTTTTTATTTTTTAATAATCATTTTTAATTAATTATTAAAAGTTTTTTGATTGAATATAGTAGGCAAAATGTTTAGAGACAACCGCCATAGCTTTTCTTATAGATTCATTTCGGAAGTTGCTAGGCATCTTCATCAGAGAAATTTTGGCACGTATTGCTAACCATCAAGCTAACAATACGAGTACGCTAAACTGCTAGTTCTATTCTTCTTTACCATATGCATGAACCACTTCCGCCATTTGACAGTTAGTAGTGTGATCATGATGGATTTTTTTGACAGATCTGTTTTATCAGCAGAACTGCCTTACAGCGTGCTCTCGGTTTTGTTATTGCTTTTTTATACCAACAATTTTTGTTGAATTACGGTTTGTGCATTTTCAAGTATTCATGAAACGAGCTCAAGGCCAAGAATAATACTTTTTCACTTTTTGAATTTTTATAAAAATTATTATTGTTTTTATTTTTTAATAATCATTTTTAATTAATTATTAAAAGTTTTTTGATTGAATATAGTAGGAAAAATGTTTAGAGACAACCGCCATAGCTTTTCTTATAGATTCATTTCGGAAGTTGCTAGGCATCTTCATCAGAGAAATTTTGGCACGTATTGCTAACCATCAAGCTAACAATACGAGTACGCTAAACTGCTAGTTCTATTCTTCTTTACCATATGCATGAACCACTTCCGCCATTTGACAGTTAGTAGTGTGATCATGATGGATTTTTTTGACAGATCTGTTTTATCAGCAGAACTGCCTTACAGCGTGCTCTCGGTTTTGTTATTGCTTTTTTATACCAACAATTTTTTTTGAATTACGGCCTGTGTATTTTCAAGTATTCATGAAACGAGCTCAAGGCCAAGAATAATAATTTTTCACTTTTTGAATTTTTATAAAAATTATTATTGTTTTTATTTTTTAATAATCATTTTTAACTAGTTATTAAAAGTTTTTTGATTGAATATAGTAGGAAAAATGTTTAGAGACAACCGCCATAGCTTTTCTTATAGATTCATTTCGGAAGTTGCTAGGCATCTTCATCAGAGAAATTTTGGCACGTATTGCTAACCATCAAGCTAACAATACGAGTACGCTAAACTGCTAGTTCTATTCTTCTTTACCATATGCATGAACCACTTCCGCCATTTGACAGTTAGTAGTGTGATCATGATGGATTTTTTTGACAGATCTGTTTTATCAGCAGAACTGCCTTACAGCGTGCTCTCGGTTTTGTTATTGCTTTTTTATACCAACAATTTTTGTTGAATTACGGTTTTTGCATTTTCAATTATTCATGAAACGAGCTCAAGGCCAAAAATAATAATTTTTCACTTTTTGAATTTTTATGAAAATTATTATTGTTTTTACTTTTTAACAATCATTTTTAATTTATTATTAAAAGTTTTTTGATTGAATATAGTAGGAAAAAGGTTTAGAGACAACCGCGATAGCTTTTCTTATAGATCCGTTTGGGAAACTGCTAGGCTTCTTCATCAGAGAAATTTAGTAGTGTGATCATGATGGATTTTTTTGACAGATCTGTTTATCTGCAGAACTGCCTTACCACGTGCTCTCGGTTTTGTTATTGCTTTTTTATACCAACAATTTTTGTTTATATACGGCCTGTACATTTTCAAGTATTAATAAAACGAGCTCAAGGCCAAGAATAATAATTTTACACTTTTTGAATTTTTATGAAAATAATTATTGTTTTTATTTTTTAATAATCACTTTTAATTAATTATTAAAAGTTGTTTGATTGCCTGCCTGGTAGGCTTCTTTATCAGAGAAATTTTGGCAAGCATTGCTAACTTAGCAATACGAGTACGCTGGTTTTGATGTCATCTAAACTCCTAGTTCTATTCTTTACCATATGCATGAAGCAATTCCGCCATTTGACAGTTAGTAGTGTGATCATGATGGATTTTTTTGACAGATCCGTTTTATCAGCAGAACTGCCTTACAGCGTGCTCTCGGTTTTGTTATTGCTTTTTTATACCAACAATTTTTGTTGAATTACGGTTTGTGCATTTTCAAGTATTCATGAAACGAGCTCAAGGCCAAGAACAATAATTTTTCACTTTTTGAATTTTTATAAAAATTATTATTGTTTTTATTTTTTAATAATCATTTTTAATTAATTATTAAAAGTTTTTTGATTGAATATAGTAGGCAAAATGTTTAGAGACAACCGCCATAGCTTTTCTTATAGATTCATTTCGGAAGTTGCTAGGCATCTTCATCAGAGAAATTTTGGCACGTATTGCTAACCATCAAGCTAACAATACGAGTACGCTAAACTGCTAGTTCTATTCTTCTTTACCATATGCATGAACCACTTCCGCCATTTGACAGTTAGTAGTGTGATCATGATGGATTTTTTTGACAGATCTGTTTTATCAGCAGAACTGCCTTACAGCGTGCTCTCGGTTTTGTTATTGCTTTTTTATACCAACAATTTTTGTTGAATTACGGTTTTTGCATTTTCAATTATTCATGAAACGAGCTCAAGGCCAAAAATAATAATTTTTCACTTTTTGAATTTTTATGAAAATTATTATTGTTTTTACTTTTTAACAATCATTTTTAATTTATTATTAAAAGTTTTTTGATTGAATATAGTAGGAAAAAGGTTTAGAGACAACCGCGATAGCTTTTCTTATAGATCCGTTTGGGAAACTGCTAGGCTTCTTCATCAGAGAAATTTAGTAGTGTGATCATGATGGATTTTTTTGACAGATCTGTTTATCTGCAGAACTGCCTTACCACGTGCTCTCGGTTTTGTTATTGCTTTTTTATACCAACAATTTTTGTTTATATACGGCCTGTACATTTTCAAGTATTAATAAAACGAGCTCAAGGCCAAGAATAATAATTTTACACTTTTTGAATTTTTATGAAAATAATTATTGTTTTTATTTTTTAATAATCACTTTTAATTAATTATTAAAAGTTGTTTGATTGCCTGCCTGTTAGGCTTCTTTATCAGAGAAATTTTGGCAAGCATTGCTAACTAATTTTGGCAAGCATTGCTAACTTAGCAATACGAGTACGCTGGTTTTGATGTCATCTAAACTCCTAGTTCTATTCTTTACCATATGCATGAAGCAATTCCGCCATTTGACAGTTAGTAGTGTGATCATGATGGATTTTTTTGACAGATCTGTTTTATCAGCAGAACTGCCTTACAGCGTGCTCTCGGTTTTGTTATTGCTTTTTTATACCAACAATTTTTGTTGAATTACGGTTTGTGCATTTTCAAGTATTCATGAAACGAGCTCAAGGCCAAGAATAATAATTTTTCACTTTTTGAATTTTTATAAAAATTTTTTTGTTTTTATTTTTTAATAATCATTTTTAATTAATTATTAAAAGTTTTTTGATTGAATATAGTAGGAAAAATGTTTAGAGACAACCGCCATAGCTTTTCTTATAGATTCATTTCGGAAGTCGCTAGGCATCTTCATCAGAGAAATTTTGGCACGTATTGCTAACCATCAAGCTAACAATACGAGTACGCTAAACTGCTAGTTCTATTCTTCTTTACCATATGCATGAACCACTTCCGCCATTTGACAGTTAGTAGTGTGATCATGATGGATTTTTTTCACAGATCTGTTTTATCAGCAGAACTGCCTTACAGCGTGCTCTCGGTTTTGTTATTGCTTTTTTATACCAACAATTTTTTTTGAATTACGGCCTGTGTATTTTCAAGTAATCATGAAACGAGCTCAAGGCCCAGAATAATAATTTTTCACTTTTTGAATTTTTATAAAAATTATTATTGTTTTTATTTTTTAATAATCATTTTTAATTAATTATTAAAAGTTTTTTGATTGAATATAGTAGGAAAAATGTTTAGAGACAACCGCCATAGCTTTTCTTATAGATTCATTTCGGAAGTTGCTAGGCATCTTCATCAGAGAAATTTTGGCACGTATTGCTAACCATCAAGCTAACAATACGAGTACGCTAAACTGCTAGTTCTATTCTTCTTTACCATATGCATGAACCACTTCCGCCATTTGACAGTTAGTAGTGTGATCATGATGGATTTTTTTCACAGATCTGTTTTATCAGCAGAACTGCCTTACAGCGTGCTCTCGGTTTTGTTATTGCTTTTTTATACCAACAATTTTTGTTGAATTACGGTTTGTGCATTTTCAATTATTCATGAAACGAGCTCAAGGCCAAGAATAATAATTTTTCACTTTTTGAATTTTTATAAAAATTATTATTGTTTTTATTTTTTAATAATCATTTTTAATTAATTATTAAAAGTTTTTTGATTGAATATAGTAGGAAAAATGTTTAGAGACAACCGCCATAGGTTTTCTTATAGATTCATTTCGGAAGTTGCTAGGCATCTTCATCAGAGAAATTTTGGCACGTATTGCTAACCATCAAGCTAACAATACGAGTACGCTAAACTGCTAGTTCTATTCTTCTTTACCATATGCATGAACCACTTCCGCCATTTGACAGTTAGTAGTGTGATCATGATGGATTTTTTTGACAGATCTGTTTTATCAGCAGAACTGCCTTACAGCGTGCTCTCGGTTTTGTTATTGCTTTTTTATACCAACAATTTTTGTTGAATTACGGTTTGTGCATTTTCAATTATTCATGAAACGAGCTCAAGGCCAAAAATAATAATTTTTCACTTTTTGAATTTTTATGAAAATTATTATTGTTTTTACTTTTTAACAATCATTTTTAATTTATTATTAAAAGTTTTTTGATTGAATATAGTAGGAAAAAGGTTTAGAGACAACCGCGATAGCTTTTCTTATAGATCCGTTTGGGAAACTGCTAGGCTTCTTCATCAGAGAAATTTAGTAGTGTGATCATGATGGATTTTTTTGACAGATCTGTTTATCTGCAGAACTGCCTTACCACGTGCTCTCGGTTTTGTTATTGCTTTTTTATACCAACAATTTTTGTTTATATACGGCCTGTACATTTTCAAGTATTAATAAAACGAGCTCAAGGCCAAGAATAATAATTTTACACTTTTTGAATTTTTATGAAAATAATTATTGTTTTTATTTTTTAATAATCACTTTTAATTAATTATTAAAAGTTGTTTGATTGCCTGCCTGTTAGGCTTCTTTATCAGAGAAATTTTGGCAAGCATTGCTAACTAATTTTGGCAAGCATTGCTAACTTAGCAATACGAGTACGCTGGTTTTGATGTCATCTAAACTCCTAGTTCTATTCTTTACCATATGCATGAAGCAATTCCGCCATTTGACAGTTAGTAGTGTGATCATGATGGATTTTTTTGACAGATCTGTTTTATCAGCAGAACTGCCTTACAGCGTGCTCTCGGTTTTGTTATTGCTTTTTTATACCAACAATTTTTGTTGAATTACGGTTTGTGCATTTTCAAGTATTCATGAAACGAGCTCAAGGCCAAGAATAATAATTTTTCACTTTTTGAATTTTTATAAAAATTATTATTGTTTTTATTTTTTAATAATCATTTTTAATTAATTATTAAAAGTTTTTTGATTGAATATAGTAGGAAAAATGTTTAGAGACAACCGCCATAGCTTTTCTTATAGATTCATTTCGGAAGTTGCTAGGCATCTTCATCAGAGAAATTTTGGCACGTATTGCTAACCATCAAGCTAACAATACGAGTACGCTAAACTGCTAGTTCTATTCTTCTTTACCATATGCATGAACCACTTCCGCCATTTGACAGTTAGTAGTGTGATCATGATGGATTTTTTTCACAGATCTGTTTTATCAGCAGAACTGCCTTACAGCGTGCTCTCGGTTTTGTTATTGCTTTTTTATACCAACCATTTTTTTTGAATTACGGCCTGAACCACTTACGCCATTTGACAGTTAGTAGTGTGATCATAATGGAGTTTGTTGACAGATCTGGTTTATCAGCAGAACTGCCTTACCGCGTGCTCTCGGTTTTGTTATTGCTTTTTTATACCAACAATTTTTGTTAAATTACGGCCTGTGCATTTTCAATTATTCATGAAACGAGCTCAAGGCCAAGAATAATAACTTTTCACTTTTTGTATTTTTATGAAAATTACTATGGTTTTTATTTTTTAATAATCATTTTTAATTAATTATTAAAAGTTTTTTGATTGAATATAATAGGAAAAAGGTTTAGAGACAACCGCGATAGCTTTTCTTATAGATCCGTTTGGAAAACTGCTAGGCTTCTTCAACAGAGAAATTTAGTAGTGTGATCATGATGGATTTTTTTGACAGATCTGTTTATCAGCAGAACTGCCTTACCACGTGCTTTCGGTTTTGTTATTGCCTTTTTATACCAACAATTTTTTGTTTATATACGGCCTGCACATTTTCAAGTATTAATAAAACGAGCTCAAGGCCAAGAATAATAATTTTTCACTTTTTGAATTTTTATGAAAATAATTATTGTTTTTATTTTTTAATAATCACTTTTAATTAATTATTAAAAGTTGTTTGATTGCCTGCCTGTTAGGCTTCCTTATCAGAGAAATTTTGGTAAGTATTGCTAACTAATTTTGGCAAGCATTGCTAACTTAGCAATACGAGTACGCTGGTTTTGATGTCATCTAAACTCCTAGTTCTATTCGTTACTATATGCATGAAGCAATTCCGCCATTTGACAGTTAGTAGTGTGATCATGATGGATTTTTTTGACAGATCTGTTTTATCAGCAGAACTGCCTTACAGCGTGCTCTCGGTTTTGTTATTGCTTTTTTATACCAACAATTTTTGTTGAATTACGGCTTGTGCATTTTCAAGTATTCATGAAACGAGCTCAAGGCCAAGAATAATAATTTTTCACTTTTTGAATTTTTATAAAAATTATAATTGTTTTTATTTTTTAATAATCATTTTTAATTAATCATTAAAAGTTTTTTGATTGAATATAGTAGGAAAACGGTTTAGAGACAACCGCGATAGCTTTTCTTATAGATCCGTGTCGGAAACTGCTGGGCTTCTTCATCAGAGAAATTTAGTAGTGTGATCATGATGGATTTTTTTGACAGATCTGTTTATCAGCAGAACTGCCTTACCACGTGCTCTCGGTTTTGTTATTGCCTTTTTATACCAACAATTTTTGTTTATATACGGCCTGTACATTTTCAAGTATTAATAAAACGAGCTCAAGGCCAAGAATAATAATTTTTCACTTTTTGAATTTTTATAAAAATTATTATTGTTTTTATTTTTTAATAATCATTTTTAATTAATTATTAAAAGTTTTTTGATTGAATATAGTAGGAAAAATGTTTAGAGACAACCGCCATAGCTTTTCTTATAGATTCATTTCGGAAGTTGCTAGGCATCTTCATCAGAGAAATTTTGGCACGTATTGCCAACCATCAAGCTAACAATACGAGTACGCTAAACTGCTAGTTCTATTCTTCTTTACCATATGCATGAACCACTTCCGCCATTTGACAGTTAGTAGTGTGATCATAATGGATTTTTTTGACAGATCTGGTTTATCAGCAGAACTGCCTTACCGCGTGCTCTCGGTTTTGTTATTGCTTTTTTATACCAACAATTTTTGTTAAATTACGGCCTGTGCATTTTCAATTATTCATGAAACGAGCTCAAGGCCAAGAATAATAATTTTTCACTTTTTGTATTTTTATGAAAATTACTATGGTTTTTATTTTTTAATAATCATTTTTAATTAATTATTAAGAGTTTTTTGATTGAATATAATAGGAAAAAGGTTTAGAGACAACCGCGATAGCTTTTCTTATTGATCCGTTTCGGAAACTGCTAGGCTTCTTCAACAGAGAAATTTAGTAGTGTGATCATGATGGATTTTTTTGACAGATCTGTTTATCAGCAGAACTGCCTTACCACGTGCTCTCGGTTTTGTTATTGCCTTTTTATACCAACAATTTTTGTTTATATACGGCCTGCACATTTTCAAGTATTAATAAAACGAGCTCAAGATCAAGAATAATAATTTTTCACTTTTTGAATTTTTATGAAAATAATTATTGTTTTATTTTTTAATAATCACTTTTAATTAATTATTAAAAGTTGTTTGATTGCCCGCCTGCTAGGCTTCTTCATCAGAGAAATTTTGGCAAGCATTGCTAACTAATTTTGGCAAGCATTGCTAACTTAGCAATACGAGTACGCTGGTTTTGATGTCATCTAAACTCCTAGTTCTATTCTTTACCATATGCATGAATCAATTCCGCCATTTGACAGTTAGTAGTGTGATCATGATGGATTTTTTTGACGGATCTGTTTTATCAGCAGATCTGCCTTACCGCGTGCTCTCGGTTTTGTTATTGCTTTTTTATACCAACAATTTTTGTTGAATTACGGCTTGTGCATTTTCAAGTATTCATGAAACGAGCTCAAGGCCAAGAATAATAATTTTTCACTTTTTGAATTTTTATAAAAATTATTATTGTTTTTATTTTTTAATAATCACTTTTAAATAAATTATTAAAAGTTTTTTGATTGAATATAGTAGGAAAAAGGTTTAGAGACAGCCGCGATAGCTTTTCTTATAGATCCGTGTCGGAAACTGCTAGGCTTCTTCATCAGAGAAATTTAGTAGTGTGATCATGATGGATTTTTTTGACAGATCTGTTTATCAGCAGAACTGCCTTACCACGTGCTCTCGGTTTTGTTATTGCCTTTTTATACCAACAATTTTTGTTTATATACGGCCTGTACATTTTCAAGTATTAATAAAACGAGCTCAAGGCCAAGAATAATAATTTTTCACTTTTTGAATTTTTATGAAAATAATTATTGTTTTTATTTTTTAATAACCACTTTTAATTAATTATTAAAAGTTGTTTGATTGCCTGCCTGTTAGGCTTATTTATCAGAGAAATTTTGGCAAGCATTGCTAACTTAGCAATACGAGTACGCTGGTTTTGATGTCATCTAAACTCCTAGTTCTATTCTTTACCATATGCATGAAGCAATTCCGCCATTTGACAGTTAGTAGTGTGATCATGATGGATTTTTTTGACAGATCTGTTTTATCAGCAGAACTGCCTTACAGCGTGGTCTCGGTTTTGTTATTGCTTTTTTATACCAACAATTTTTTTTGAATTACGGCCTGTGTATTTTCAAGTATTCATGAAACGAGCTCAAGGCCAAGAATAATAATTTTTCACTTTTTGACTTTTTATAAAAATTATTATTGTTTTTATTTTTTAATAATCATTTTTAATTAATTATTAAAAGTTTTTTGATTGAATATAGTAGGAAAAATGTTTAGAGACAACCGCCATAGCTTTTCTTATAGATTCATTTCGGAAGTTGCTAGGCATCTTCATCAGAGAAATTTTGGCACGTATTGCCAACCATCAAGCTAACAATACGAGTACGCTAAACTGCTAGTTCTATTCTTCTTTACCATATGCATGAACCACTTCCGCCATTTGACAGTTAGTAGTGTGATCATAATGGATTTTTTTGACAGATCTGGTTTATCAGCAGAACTGCCTTACCGCGTGCTCTCGGTTTTGTTATTGCTTTTTTATACCAACAATTTTTGTTAAATTACGGCCTGTGCATTTTCAATTATTCATGAAACGAGCTCAAGGCCAAGAATAATAATTTTTCACTTTTTGTATTTTTATGAAAATTACTATGGTTTTTATTTTTTAATAATCATTTTTAATTAATTATTAAGAGTTTTTTGATTGAATATAATAGGAAAAAGGTTTAGAGACAACCGCGATAGCTTTTCTTATTGATCCGTTTCGGAAACTGCTAGGCTTCTTCAACAGAGAAATTTAGTAGTGTGATCATGATGGATTTTTTTGACAGATCTGTTTATCAGCAGAACTGCCTTACCACGTGCTCTCGGTTTTGTTATTGCCTTTTTATACCAACAATTTTTGTTTATATACGGCCTGCACATTTTCAAGTATTAATAAAACGAGCTCAAGATCAAGAATAATAATTTTTCACTTTTTGAATTTTTATGAAAATAATTATTGTTTTATTTTTTAATAATCACTTTTAATTAATTATTAAAAGTTGTTTGATTGCCCGCCTGCTAGGCTTCTTCATCAGAGAAATTTTGGCAAGCATTGCTAACTAATTTTGGCAAGCATTGCTAACTTAGCAATACGAGTACGCTGGTTTTGATGTCATCTAAACTCCTAGTTCTATTCTTTACCATATGCATGAAGCAATTCCGCCATTTGACAGTTAGTAGTGTGATCATGATGGATTTTTTTGACGGATCTGTTTTATCAGCAGATCTGCCTTACCGCGTGCTCTCGGTTTTGTTATTGCTTTTTTATACCAACAATTTTTGTTGAATTACGGCTTGTGCATTTTCAAGTATTCATGAAACGAGCTCAAGGCCAAGAATAATAATTTTTCACTTTTTGAATTTTTATAAAAATTATTATTGTTTTTATTTTTTAATAATCACTTTTAAATAAATTATTAAAAGTTTTTTGATTGAATATAGTAGGAAAAAGGTTTAGAGACAGCCGCGATAGCTTTTCTTATAGATCCGTGTCGGAAACTGCTAGGCTTCTTCATCAGAGAAATTTAGTAGTGTGATCATGATGGATTTTTTTGACAGATCTGTTTATCAGCAGAACTGCCTTACCACGTGCTCTCGGTTTTGTTATTGCCTTTTTATACCAACAATTTTTGTTTATATACGGCCTGTACATTTTCAAGTATTAATAAAACGAGCTCAAGGCCAAGAATAATAATTTTTCACTTTTTGAATTTTTATGAAAATAATTATTGTTTTTATTTTTTAATAACCACTTTTAATTAATTATTAAAAGTTGTTTGATTGCCTGCCTGTTAGGCTTATTTATCAGAGAAATTTTGGCAAGCATTGCTAACTTAGCAATACGAGTACGCTGGTTTTGATGTCATCTAAACTCCTAGTTCTATTCTTTACCATATGCATGAAGCAATTCCGCCATTTGACAGTTAGTAGTGTGATCATGATGGATTTTTTTGACAGATCTGTTTTATCAGCAGAACTGCCTTACAGCGTGGTCTCGGTTTTGTTATTGCTTTTTTATACCAACAATTTTTTTTGAATTACGGCCTGTGTATTTTCAAGTATTCATGAAACGAGCTCAAGGCCAAGAATAATAATTTTTCACTTTTTGAATTTTTATAAAAATTATTATTGTTTTTATTTTTTAATAATCATTTTTAATTAATTATTAAAAGTTTTTTGATTGAATATAGTAGAAAAAAAGTTTAGAGACAACCGCCATAGCTTTCCTTATAGATTCATTTCGGAAGTTGCTAGGCATCTTCATCAGCGAAATTTTGGCACGTATTGCTAACCATCAAGCTAACAAAACGAGTACGCTAAACTCCTAGTTCTATTCTTCTTTACCATATGCATAAACCACTTCCGCCATTTGACAGTTAGTAGTGTAATCATGATGGATTTTTTTGACAGATCTGTTTTATCAGCAGAACTGCCTTACAGCGTGCTCTCGGTTTTGTTATTGCTTTTTTATACCAACAATTTTTTTTGAATTACGGCCTGTGTATTTTCAAGTATTCATGAAACGAGCTCAAGGCCAAGAATAATAATTTTTCACTTTTTGAATTTTTATAAAAATTATTATTGTTTTTATTTTTTAATAATCATTTTTAATTAATTATTAAAAGTTTTTTGATTGAATATAGTAGGAAAAATGTTTAGAGACAACCGCCATAGCTCTTCTTATAGATTCATTTCGGAAGTTGCTAGGCATCTTCATCAGAGAAATTTTGGCACGTATTGCTAACCATCAAGCTAACAATACGAGTACGCTAAACTGCTAGTTCTATTCTTCTTTACCATATGCATGAACCACTTCCGCCATTTGACAGTTAGTAGTGTGATCATGATGGATTTTTTTGACAGATCCGGTTTATCAGCAGAACTGCCTTACCGCGTCCTCTCGGTTTTGTTATTGCTTTTTTATACCAACAATTTTTGTTAAATTACGGCCTGTGCATTTTCAATTATTCATGAAACGAGCTCAAGGCCAAGAATAATAATTTTTCACTTTTTGAATTTTTATAAAAATTATTATTGTTTTTATTTTTTAATAATCACTTTTAAATAAATTATTAAAAGTTTTTTGATTGAATATAGTAGGAAAAAGGTTTAGAGACAGCCGCGATAGCTTTTCTTATAGATCCGTGTCGGAAACTGCTAGGCTTCTTCATCAGAGAAATTTAGTAGTGTGATCATGATGGATTTTTTTGACAGATCTGTTTATCAGCAGAACTGCCTTACCACGTGCTCTCGGTTTTGTTATTGCCTTTTTATACCAACAATTTTTGTTTATATACGGCCTGTACATTTTCAAGTATTAATAAAACGAGCTCAAGGCCAAGAATAATAATTTTTCACTTTTTGAATTTTTATGAAAATAATTATTGTTTTTATTTTTTAATAACCACTTTTAATTAATTATTAAAAGTTGTTTGATTGCCTGCCTGTTAGGCTTATTTATCAGAGAAATTTTGGCAAGCATTGCTAACTTAGCAATACGAGTACGCTGGTTTTGATGTCATCTAAACTCCTAGTTATATTCTTTACCATATGCATGAAGCAATTCCGCCATTTGACAGTTAGTAGTGTGATCATGATGGATTTTTTTGACAGATCTGTTTTATCAGCAGAACTGCCTTACAGCGTGGTCTCGGTTTTGTTATTGCTTTTTTATACCAACAATTTTTTTTGAATTACGGCCTGTGTATTTTCAAGTATTCATGAAACGAGCTCAAGGCCAAGAATAATAATTTTTCACTTTTTGAATTTTTATAAAAATTATTATTGTTTTTATTTTTTAATAATCATTTTTAATTAATTATTAAAAGTTTTTTGATTGAATATAGTAGAAAAAAAGTTTAGAGACAACCGCCATAGCTTTTCTTATAGATTCATTTCGGAAGTTGCTAGGCATCTTCATCAGCGAAATTTTGGCACGTATTGCTAACCATCAAGCTAACAAAACGAGTACGCTAAACTCCTAGTTCTATTCTTCTTTACCATATGCATAAACCACTTCCGCCATTTGACAGTTAGTAGTGTAGTCATGATGGATTTTTTTGACAGATCTGTTTTATCAGCAGAACTGCCTTACAGCGTGCTCTCGGTTTTGTTATTGCTTTTTTATACCAACAATTTTTTTTGAATTACGGCCTGTGTATTTGCAAGTATTCATGAAACGAGCTCAAGGCCAAGAATAATAATTTTTCACTTTTTGAATTTTTATAAAAATTATTATTGTTTTTATTTTTTAATAATCATTTTTAATTAATTATTAAAAGTTTTTTGATTGAATATAGTAGGAAAAATGTTTAGAGACAACCGCCATAGCTCTTCTTATAGATTCATTTCGGAAGTTGCTAGGCATCTTCATCAGAGAAATTTTGGCACGTATTGCTAACCATCAACCTAACAATACGAGTACGCTAAACTGCTAGTTCTATTCTTCTTTACCATATGCATGAACCACTTCCGCCATTTGACAGTTAGTAGTGTGATCATGATGGATTTTTTTGACAGATCCGGTTTATCAGCAGAACTGCCTTACCGCGTCCTCTCGGTTTTGTTATTGCTTTTTTATACCAACAATTTTTGTTAAATTACGGCCTGTGCATTTTCAATTATTCATGAAACGAGCTCAAGGCCAAGAATAATAATTTTTCACTTTTTGTATTTTTATGAAAATTACTATGGTTTTTATTTTTTAATAATCATTTTTAATTAATTATTAAGAGTTTTTTGATTGAATATAATAGGAAAAATTTTAGAGACAACCGCGATAGCTTTTCTTATAGATCCGTTTCGGAAACTGCTAGGCTTCTTCAACAGAGAAATTTAGTAGTGTGATCATGATGGATTTTTTTGACAGATCTGTTTATCAGCAGAACTGCCTTACCACGTGCTCTCGGTTTTGTTATTGCCTTTTTATACCAACAATTTTTGTTTATATACGGCCTGTACATTTTCAAGTATTAATAAAACGAGCTCAAGGCCAAGAATAATAATTTTTCACTTTTTGAATTTTTATGAAAATAATTATTGTTTTTATTTTTTAATAATCACTATTATTAATTATTAAAAGTTGTTTGATTGCCTGTATGTTAGGCTTCTTTGTCAGAAAAATTTTGGCAAGCATTGCTAACTTAGCAATACGAGTACGCTGGTTTTGATGTCATCTAAACTCCTAGTTCTATTCTTTACCATATGCATGAACCACGTCCGCCATTTGACAGTTAGTAGTGTGATCATAATGGATTTTTTTGACAGATCTGGTTTATCAGCAGAACTGCCTTACCGCGTGCTCTCGGTTTTGTTATTGCTTTTTTATACCAACAATTTTTGTTAAATTACGGCCTGTGCATTTTCAATTATTCATGAAACGAGCTCAAGGCCAAGAATAATAATTTTTCACTTTTTGTATTTTTATGAAAATTACTATGGTTTTTATTTTTTAATAATCATTTTTAATTAATTATTAAGAGTTTTTTGATTGAATATAATAGGAAAAAGGTTTAGAGACAACCGCGATAGCTTTTCTTATTGATCCGTTTCGGAAACTGCTAGGCTTCTTTAACAGAGAAATTTAGTAGTGTGATCATGATGGATTTTTTTGACAGATCTGTTTATCAGCAGAACTGCCTTACCACGTGCTCTCGGTTTTGTTATTGCCTTTTTATACCAACAATTTTTGTTTATATACGGCCTGCACATTTTCAAGTATTAATAAAACGAGCTCAAGATCAAGAATAATAATTTTTCACTTTTTGAATTTTTATGAAAATAATTATTGTTTTATTTTTTAATAATCACTTTTAATTAATTATTAAAAGTTGTTTGATTGCCCGCCTGCTAGGCTTCTTCATCAGAGAAATTTTGGCAAGCATTGCTAACTAATTTTGGCAAGCATTGCTAACTTAGCAATACGAGTACGCTGGTTTTGATGTCATCTAAACTCCTAGTTCTATTCTTTACCATATGCATGAAGCAATTCCGCCATTTGACAGTTAGTAGTGTGATCATGATGGATTTTTTTGACGGATCTGTTTTATCAGCAGATCTGCCTTACCGCGTGCTCTCGGTTTTGTTATTGCTTTTTTATACCAACAATTTTTGTTGAATTACGGCTTGTGCATTTTCAAGTATTCATGAAACGAGCTCAAGGCCAAGAATAATAATTTTTCACTTTTTGAATTTTTATAAAAATTATTATTGTTTTTATTTTTTAATAATCATTTTTAATTAATTATTAAAAGTTTTTTGATTGAATATAGTAGGAAAAAGGTTTAGAGACAGCCGCGATAGCTTTTCTTATAGATCCGTGTCGGAAACTGCTAGGCTTCTTCATCAGAGAAATTTAGTAGTGTGATCATGATGGATTTTTTTGACAGATCTGTTTATCAGCAGAACTGCCTTACCACGTGCTCTCGGTTTTGTTATTGCCTTTTTATACCAACAATTTTTGTTTATATACGGCCTGTACATTTTCAAGTATTAATAAAACGAGCTCAAGGCCAAGAATAATAATTTTTCACTTTTTGAATTTTTATGAAAATAATTATTGTTTTTATTTTTTAATAACCACTTTTAATTAATTATTAAAAGTTGTTTGATTGCCTGCCTGTTAGGCTTATTTATCAGAGAAATTTTGGCAAGCATTGCTAACTTAGCAATACGAGTACGCTGGTTTTGATGTCATCTAAACTCCTAGTTCTATTCTTTACCATATGCATGAAGCAATTTGACAGTTAGTAGTGTGATCATGATGGATTTTTTTGACAGATCTGTTTTATCAGCAGAACTGCCTTACAGCGTGGTCTCGGTTTTGTTATTGCTTTTTTATACCAACAATTTTTTTTGAATTACGGCCTGTGTATTTTCAAGTATTCATGAAACGAGCTCAAGGCCAAGAATAATAATTTTTCACTTTTTGAATTTTTATAAAAATTATTATTGTTTTTATTTTTTAATAATCATTTTTAATTAATTATTAAAAGTTTTTTGATTGAATATAGTAGAAAAAAAGTTTAGAGACAACCGCCATAGCTTTTCTTATAGATTCATTTCGGAAGTTGCTAGGCATCTTCATCAGCGAAATTTTGGCACGTATTGCTAACCATCAAATTAACAAAACGAGTACGCTAAACTCCTAGTTCTATTCTTCTTTACCATATGCATAAACCACTTCCGCCATTTGACAGTTAGTAGTGTAATCATGATGGATTTTTTTGACAGATCTGTTTTATCAGCAGAACTGCCTTACAGCGTGCTCTCGGTTTTGTTATTGCTTTTTTATACCAACAATTTTTTTTGAATTACGGCCTGTGTATTTTCAAGTATTCATGAAACGAGCTCAAGGCCAAGAATAATAATTTTTTACTTTTTGAATTTTTATAAAAATTATTATTGTTTTTATTTTTTAATAATCATTTTTAATTAATTATTAAAAGTTTTTTGATTGAATATAGTAGGAAAAATGTTTAGAGACAACCGCCATAGCTCTTCTTATAGATTCATTTCGGAAGTTGCTAGGCATCTTCATCAGAGAAATTTTGGCACGTATTGCTAACCATCAAGCTAACAATACGAGTACGCTAAACTGCTAGTTCTATTCTTCTTTACCATATGCATGAACCACTTCCGCCATTTGACAGTTAGTAGTGTGATCATGATGGATTTTTTTGACAGATCCGGTTTATCAGCAGAACTGCCTTACCGCGTCCTCTCGGTTTTGTTATTGCTTTTTTATACCAACAATTTTTGTTAAATTACGGCCTGTGCATTTTCAATTATTCATGAAACGAGCTCAAGGCCAAGAATAATAATTTTTCACTTTTTGTATTTTTATGAAAATTACTATGGTTTTTATTTTTTAATAATCATTTTTAATTAATTATTAAGAGTTTTTTGATTGAATATAATAGGAAAAATTTTAGAGACAACCGCGATAGCTTTTCTTATAGATCCGTTTCGGAAACTGCTAGGCTTCTTCAACAGAGAAATTTAGTAGTGTGATCATGATGGATTTTTTTGACAGATCTGTTTATCAGCAGAACTGCCTTACCACGTGCTCTCGGTTTTGTTATTGCCTTTTTATACCAACAATTTTTGTTTATATACGGCCTGTACATTTTCAAGTATTAATAAAACGAGCTCAAGGCCAAGAATAATAATTTTTCACTTTTTGAATTTTTATGAAAATAATTATTGTTTTTATTTTTTAATAATCACTATTATTAATTATTAAAAGTTGTTTGATTGCCTGTATGTTAGGCTTCTTTGTCAGAAAAATTTTGGCAAGCATTGCTAACTTAGCAATACGAGTACGCTGGTTTTGATGTCATCTAAACTCCTAGTTCTATTCTTTACCATATGCATGAAGCAATTCCGCTATTTGACAGTTAGTAGTGTGATCATGATGGATTTTTTTGACAGATCCGGTTTATCAGCAGAACTGCCTTACCGCGTGCTCTCGGTTTTGTTATTGCTTTTTTATACCAACAATTTTTGTTGAATTACGGCTTGTGCATTTTCAAGTATTCATGAAACGAGCTCAAGGCCAAGAATAATAATTTTTCACTTTCTGAATTTTTATAAAAATTATTATTGTTTTTATTTTTTAATAATCATTTTTAATTAATCATTAAAAGTTTTTTGATTGAATATAGTAGGAAAAAGGTTTAGAGACAACCGCGATAGCTTTTCTTATAGATCCGTTTCGGAAACTGCTAGGCTTCTTCAACAGAGAAATTTAGCAGTGTGATCATGATGGATTTTTTTGACAGATCTGTTTATCAGCAGAACTGCCTTACCACGTGCTCTCGGTTTTGTTATTGCTTTTTTATACCAACAATTTTTGTTTATTTACGGCCTGTGCATTTTCAATTATTCATGAAACGAGCTCAAGGCCAAGAATAATAATTTTTCACTTTTTGAATTTTTATGAAAATTATTATTGTTTTTACTTTTTAACAATCATTTTTAATTTATTATTAAAAGTTTTTTGATTGAATATAGTAGGAAAAAGGTTTAGAGACAACCGCGATAGCTTTTCTTATAGATCCGTTTCGGAAACTGCTAGGCTTCTTCATCAGAGAAATTTAGTAGTGTGATCATGATGGATTTTTTTGACAGATCTGTTTATCAGCAGAACTGCCTTACCACGTGCTCTCGGTTTTGTTATTGCCTTTTTATACCAACAATTTTTGTTTATATACGGCCTGTACATTTTCAAGTATTAATACAACGAGCTCAAGGCCAAGAATAATAATTTTTCACTTTTTGAATTTTTATGAAAATTATTATTGTTTTTACTTTTTAATAATCATTTTTAATTTATTATTAAAAGTTTTTTGATTGAATACAGTAGGAAAGGGGTTTAGAGACAACCGCGATAGCTTTTCTTATAGATCCGTTTCCGAAACTGCTAGGCTTCTTTATCAGAGAAATTTTGGCAAGCATTGCTAACTAATTTTGGCAAGCATTGC
The DNA here is from genome assembly GCA_949987695.1 of Merzomyia westermanni. NCBI lineage: Eukaryota > Metazoa > Arthropoda > Insecta > Diptera > Tephritidae > Merzomyia > Merzomyia westermanni. The sequence continues at coordinate 122,586,022 of OX465290.1, forward strand.
TAAGTTAGCAATACGAGTACGCTGGTTTTGATGTCATCTAAACTCCTAGTTCTATTCTTTACCATATGCATGAAGCAATTCCGCCATTTGACAGTTAGTAGTGTGATCATGATGGATTTTTTTGACAGATCTGTTTTATCAGCAGTACTGCCTTACAGCGTGCTCTCGGTTTTGTTATTGCTTTTTTATACCAACAATTTTTGTTGAATTACGGCTTGTGCATTTTCAAGTATTCATGAAACGAGCTCAAGGCCAAGAATAATAAGTTTTCACTTTTTGAATTTTTGTGAAAATTGTTATTGTTCTTATTTTAGATACAACCGCGATAGCTTTTCTGATAGATCCGCTTCGGAAACTGCTAGGCTTTTTCATCAGAGAAATTTAGTAGTTTGATTATGATGGATTTTTTTGACAGATCTGTTTTATCAGCAGAACTGCCTTACAGCGTGCTCTCGGTTTTGTTATTGCTTTTTTATAACAACAATTTTTGTTGATTTACGGCCTGCACATTTTCAAGTATTCATGAAACGAGCTCAAGGCCAAGAATAATAATTTTTCACTTTTTGAATTTTTATGAAAATTATTATTGTTTTTGTTAATTGATATTAGAGGAAAATTATTGTTGAATTATCGTTTTTATTTTTTAATAACTATTTTTAATTAATTATTAAAAGTTTTTTGATTGAATATAGTAGGAAAAATGTTTAGAGACAACCGCCATAGCTTTTCTTGTAGATCCATTTCGGAAACTGCTAGGCTTCTTCAACAGAGAAATTTAGTAGTGTGATCATGATGGATTTTTTTGACAGATCTGTTTATCAGCAGAACTGCCTTACCACGTGCTCTCGGATTTGTTATTGCTTTTTTATACCAACAATTTTTGTTTATTTACGGCCTGTGCATTTTCAATTATTCATGAAATGAGCTCAAGGCCAAGAATAATAATTTTTCACTTTTTGAATTTTTATGAAATTTGTATTGTTTTTATTTTTTAATAATCATTTTTAATTTATTATTAAAAGTTTTTTCATTGAATATAATAGGAAAAAGGTATAGAGACAACCGCGATAGCTTTTCTTATAGATCCGTTTCGGAAACTGCTAGGCTTCTTCAACAGAGAAATTTAGTAGTGTGATCATGATGGATTTTTTTGACAGATCTGTATATCAGTAGAACTGCATTACCACGTGCTCTCGGATTTGTTATTGCTTTTTTATACCAACAATTTTTGTTTATTTACGGCCTGTGCATTTTCAATTATTCATGAAACGAGCTCAAGGCCAAGAATAATAATTTTTCACTTTTTGAATTTTTATGAAATTATTATTGTTTTTACTTTTTAATAATCATTTTTAATTTATTATTAAAAGTTTTTTCATTGAATATAGTAGGAAAAAGGTTTAGAGACAACCGCGATAGCTTTTCTTATATATCCGTTTCGGAAACTGCTAGGCTTCTTCATCAGAGAAATTTAGTAGTGTGATCATGATGAATTTTTTTGACAGATCTGTTTTGTCAGCAGAACTGCCTTACTGCGTGCTCTAGCTTTTTTTTATTGCTTTGTTATACCAACAACTTTTGTTTATTTACGGCCTAAACATTTTCAATTATTCATGAAACGAGCTCAAGGCCAAGAATCATAATTTTTCACTTTTTGAATTTTTATTAAAAGTATTATTGTTTTTGTTTTTTAATAATTATTTGTAATTAATTATTAAAAGTTTTTTGATTGAATATATTAGGAAAAATGTTTAGAGACAACCGCCATAGCTTTTCTTACAGATCCATTTCGGAAACTGCTACGCTTCTTCATCAGAGAAATTTTGGCACGCATTGCTAACCATTAAGCTAACAATACGAGTACGCTGGTTTTGATGTCATCTTAACTGCTAGTTCTATTCTTCTTTACCATATGCATGAACCACCTCCGCTATCTGGCAGTTAGTAGTGTGATCATGATGGATTTTTTTGACAGATCTGTTTTATCAGCAGAACTGCCTTACCGCGTGCTCTCGGTTTTGTTATTGCTTTTTATACCAACAATTTTTGTTGCTGTACGGCCTGTACATTTTCAAGTATTCATGAAACGAGCTCAAGGCCAAGAATAATAATTTTTCACTTTTTGTATTTTTATGAAAATTACTATGGTTTTTATTTTTTAATAATCATTTTTAATTAATTATTAAGAGTTTTTTGATTGTATATAATAGGAAAAAGGTATAGAGACAACCGCGATAGCTTTTCTTATAGATCCGTTTCGGAAACTGCTAGGCTTCTTCAACAGAGAAATTTAGTAGTGTGATCATGATGGATTTTTTTGACAGATCTGTATATCAGTAGAACTGCATTACCACGTGCTCTCGGATTTGTTATTGCTTTTTTATACCAACAATTTTTGTTTATTTACGGCCTGTGCATTTTCAATTATTCATGAAACGAGCTCAAGGCCAAGAATAATAATTTTTCACTTTTTGAATTTTTATGAAAATTATTATTGTTTTTACTTTTTAATAATCATTTTTAATTTATTATTAAAAGTTTTTTCATTGAATATAGTAGGAAAAAGGTTTAGAGACAACCGCGATAGCTTTTCTTATATATCCGTTTCGGAAACTGCTAGGCTTCTTCATCAGAGAAATTTAGTAGTGTGATCATGATGGATTTTTTTGACAGATCTGTTTTGTCAGCAGAACTGCCTTACTGCGTGCTCTAGCTTTTTTTATTGCTTTGTTATACCAACAACTTTTGTTTATTTACGGCCTAAACATTTTCAATTATTCATGAAACGAGCTCAAGGCCAAGAATCATAATTTTTCACTTTTTGAATTTTTATTAAAAGTATTATTGTTTTTGTTTTTTAATAATCATTTGTAGTTAATTATTAAAAGTTTTTTGATTGAATATATTAGGAAAAATGTTTAGAGACAACCGCCATAGCTTTTCTTACAGACGCATTTCGGAAACTGCTAGGCTTCTTCATCAGAGAAATTTTGGCACGCATTGCTAACCATTAAGCTAACAATACGAGTACGCTGGTTTTGATGTCATCTTAACTGCTAGTTCTATTCTTCTTTACCATATGCATGAACCACCTCCGCTATCTGACAGTTAGTAGTGTGATCATGATGGATTTTTTTGACAGATCTGTTTTATCAGCAGAACTGCCTTACCGCGTGCTCTCGGTTTTGTTATTGCCTTTTTATACCAACAATTTTTGTTTATATACGGCCTGTACATTTTCAAGTATTAATAAAACGAGCTCAAGGCCAAGAATAATAATTTTTCACTTTTTGAATTTTTATGAAAATAATTATTGTTTTTATTTTTTAATAATCACTATTATTAATTATTAAAAGTTGTTTGATTGCCTGTCTGTTAGGCTTCTTTGTTAGAGAAATTTTGGCAAGCATTGCTAACTTAGCAATACGAGTACGCTGGTTTTGATGTCATCTAAACTCCTAGTTCAATTCTTTACCATATGCATGAAGCAATTCCGCTATTTGACAGTTAGTAGTGTGATCATGATGGATTTTTTTGACAGATCTGTTTATCAGCAGAACTGCCTTACAGCGTGCTCTCGGTTTTGTTATTGCTTTTTTATACCAACAATTTTTGTTAAATTACGGCCTGTGTATTTTCAATTATTCATGAAACGAGCTCAAGGCCAAGAATAATAATTTTTCACTTTTTGTATTTTTATGAAAATTACTATGGTTTTTATTTTTTAATAATCATTTTTAATTAATTATTAAGAGTTTTTTGATTGAATATAATAGGAAAAAGGTATAGAGACAACCGCGATAGCTTTTCTTATAGATCCGTTTCGGAAACTGCTAGGCTTCTTCAACAGAGAAATTTAGTAGTGTGATCATGATGGATTTTTTTGACAGATCTGTATATCAGTAGAACTGCATTACCACGTGCTCTCGGATTTGTTATTGCTTTTTTATACCAACAATTTTTGTTTATTTACGGCCTGTGCATTTTCAATTATTCATGAAACGAGCTCAAGGCCAAGAATAATAATTTTTCACTTTTTGAATTTTTATGAAAATTATTATTGTTTTTACTTTTTAATAATCATTTTTAATTTATTATTAAAAGTTTTTTCATTGAATATAGTAGGAAAAAGGTTTAGAGACAACCGCGATAGCTTTTCTTATATATCCGTTTCGGAAACTGCTAGGCTTCTTCATCAGAGAAATTTAGTAGTGTGATCATGATGGATTTTTTTGACAGATCTGTTTTGTCAGCAGAACTGCCTTACTGCGTGCTCTAGCTTTTTTTTATTGCTTTGTTATACCAACAACTTTTGTTTATTTACGGCCTAAACATTTTCAATTATTCATGAAACGAGCTCAAGGCCAAGAATCATAATTTTTCACTTTTTGAATTTTTATTAAAAGTATTAATGTTTTTGTTTTTTAATAATCATTTGTAATTAATTATTAAAAGTTTTTTGATTGAATATATTAGGAAACATGTTTAGAGACAACCGCCATAGCTTTTCTTACAGATCCATTTCGGAAACTGCTAGGCTTCTTCATCAGAGAAATTTTGGCACGCATTGCTAACCATTAAGCTAACAATACGAGTACACTGGTTTTGATGTCATCTTAACTGCTAGTTCTATTCTTCTTTACCATATGCATGAACCACCTCCGCTATCTGGCAGTTAGTAGTGTGATCATGATGGATTTTTTTGACAGATCTGTTTTATCAGCAGAACTGCCTTACCGCGTGCTCTCGGTTTTGTTATTGCTTTTTATACCAACAATTTTTGTTGCTGTACGGCCTGTACATTTTCAAGTATTCATGAAACGAGCTCAAGGCCAAGAATAATAATTTTTCACTTTTTGAATTTTTATGAAAATTATTAGTTTTTATTTTTTAATAATCATTCTTAATTAATTATTAAAAGTTTTTTGATTGAATCTAGTAGGAAAAATGTTTGGAGACAACCGCCATAGCTTTTCTTATAGATCCATTTGGGAACCTGCTAGGCTTCTTCATCAGAGAAATTTTGGCACGCATTGCTAACCATTAAGCTAACAATACGAGTACGCTGGTTTTGATGTCATCTTAACTGCTAGTTCTATTCTTCTTTACCATATGCATGAACCACCTCCGCTATCTGACAGTTAGTAGTGTGATCATGATGGATTTTTTTGACAGATCTGTTTTATCAGCAGAACTGCCGTACCGCGTGCTCTCGGTTTTGTTATTGCCTTTTTATACCAACAATTTTTGTTTATATACGGCCTGTACATTTTCAAGTATTCATAAAACGAGCTCAAGGCCAAGAATAATAATTTTTCACTTTTTGAATTTTTATGAAACTAATTATTGTTTTTATTTTTTAATAATCACTTTTAATTAATTATTAAAAGTTGTTTGATTGCCTGCCTGCTAGGCTTCTTCATCAGAGAAATTTTGGCAAGCATTGCTAACTATTAACCTAGCAATACGAGTACGCTGGTTTTGATGTCATCTAAACTGCTAGTTCTATTCTTCTTTACCATATGCATGAACCACTTCCGCCATTTGACAGTTAGTAGTGTGATCATGATGGATTTTTTTGACAGATCTGTTTTATCAGCAGAACTGCCTTACCGCGTGCTCTCGGTTTTGTTATTGCCTTTTTATACCAACAATTTTTGTTTATATACGGCCTGTACATTTTCAAGTATTAATAAAACGAGCTCAAGGCCAAGAATAATAATTTTTCACTTTTTGAATGTTTATAAAAATAATTATTGTTTTTATTTTTTAATAATCACTATTATTAATTATTAAAAGTTGTTTGATTGCCTGTCTGTTAGGCTTCTTTGTCAGAGAAATTTTGGCAAGCATTGCTAACTTAGCAATACGAGTACGCTGGTTTTGATGTCATCTAAACTCCTAGTTCTATTCTTTACCATATGCATGAAGCAATTCCGCTATTTGACAGTTAGTAGTGTGATCATGATGGATTTTTTTGACAGATCTGTTTATCAGCAGAACTGCCTTACAGCGTGCTCTCGGTTTTGTTATTGCTTTTTTATACCAACAATTTTTGTTAAATTACGGCCTGTGTATTTTCAATTATTCATGAAACGAGCTCAAGGCCAAGAATAATAATTTTTCACTTTTTGTATTTTTATGAAAATTACTATGGTTTTTATTTTTTAATAATCATTTTTAATTAATTATTAAGAGTTTTTTGATTGAATATAATAGGAAAAAGGTATAGAGACAACCGCGATAGCTTTTCTTATAGATCCGTTTCGGAAACTGCTAGGCTTCTTCAACAGAGAAATTTAGTAGTGTGATCATGATGGCTTTTTTTGACAGATCTGTATATCAGTGGAACTGCCTTACAGCGTGCTCTCGGTTTTGTTATTGCTTTTTTATACCAACAATTTTTGTTAAATTACGGCCTGTGTATTTTCAATTATTCATGAAACGAGCTCAAGGCCAAGAATAATAATTTTTCACTTTTTGTATTTTTATGAAAATTACTATGGTTTTTATTTTTTAATAATCATTTTTAATTAATTATTAAGAGTTTTTTGATTGAATATAATAGGAAAAAGGTATAGAGACAACCGCGATAGCTTTTCTTATAGATCCGTTTCGGAAACTGCTAGGCTTCTTCAACAGAGAAATTTAGTAGTGTGATTATGATGGATTTTTTTGACAGATCTGTTTTGTCAGCAGAACTGCCTTACTGCGTGCTCTAGCTTTTTTTTATTGCTTTGTTATACCAACAACTTTTGTTTATTTACGGCCTAAACATTTTCAATTATTCATGAAACGAGCTCAAGGCCAAGAATCATAATTTTTCACTTTTTGAATTTTTATGAAAATTATTATTGTTTTTACTTTTTAATAATCATTTTTAATTTATTATTAAAAGTTTTTTCATTGAATATAGTAGGAAAAAGGTTTAGAGACAACCGCGATAGCTTTTCTTATATATCCGTTTCGGAAACTGCTAGGCTTCTTCATCAGAGAAATTTAGTAGTGTGATTATGATGGATTTTTTTGACAGATCTGTTTTGTCAGCAGAACTGCCTTACTGCGTGCTCTAGCTTTTTTTTATTGCTTTGTTATACCAACAACTTTTGTTTATTTACGGCCTAAACATTTTCAATTATTCATGAAACGAGCTCAAGGCCAAGAATCATAATTTTTCACTTTTTGAATTTTTATGAAAATAATTATTGTTTTTATTTTTTAATAATCACTATTATTAATTATTAAAAGTTGTTTGATTGCCTGTCTGTTAGGCTTCTTTGTCAGAGAAATTTTGGCAAGCATTGCTAACTTAGCAATACGAGTACGCTGGTTTTGATGTCATCTAAACTCCTAGTTCAATTCTTTACCATATGCATGAAGCAATTCCGCTATTTGACAGTTAGTAGTGTGATCATGATGGATTTTTTTGACAGATCTGTTTATCAGCAGAACTGCCTTACAGCGTGCTCTCGGTTTTGTTATTGCTTTTTTATACCAACAATTTTTGTTAAATTACGGCCTGTGTATTTTCAATTATTCATGAAACGAGCTCAAGGCCAAGAATAATAATTTTTCACTTTTTGTATTTTTATGAAAATTACTATGGTTTTTATTTTTTAATAATCATTTTTAATTAATTATTAAGAGTTTTTTGATTGAATATAATAGGAAAAAGGTATAGAGACAACCGCGATAGCTTTTCTTATAGATCCGTTTCGGAAACTGCTAGGCTTCTTCAACAGAGAAATTTAGTAGTGTGATCATGATGGATTTTTTTGACAGATCTGTATATCAGTAGAACTGCATTACCACGTGCTCTCGGATTTGTTATTGCTTTTTTATACCAACAATTTTTGTTTATTTACGGCCTGTGCATTTTCAATTATTCATGAAACGAGCTCAAGGCCAAGAATAATAATTTTTCACTTTTTGAATTTTTATGAAAATTATTATTGTTTTTACTTTTTAATAATCATTTTTAATTTATTATTAAAAGTTTTTTCATTGAATATAGTAGGAAAAAGGTTTAGAGACAACCGCGATAGCTTTTCTTATATATCCGTTTCGGAAACTGCTAGGCTTCTTCATCAGAGAAATTTAGTAGTGTGATCATGATGGATTTTTTTGACAGATCTGTTTTGTCAACAGAACTGCCTTACTGCGTGCTCTAGCTTTTTTTTATTGCTTTGTTATACCAACAACTTTTGTTTATTTACGGCCTAAACATTTTCAATTATTCATGAAACGAGCTCAAGGCCAAGAATCATAATTTTTCACTTTTTGAATTTTTATTAAAAGTATTAATGTTTTTGTTTTTTAATAATCATTTGTAATTAATTATTAAAAGTTTTTTGATTGAATATATTAGGAAACATGTTTAGAGACAACCGCCATAGCTTTTCTTACAGATCCATTTCGGAAACTGCTAGGCTTCTTCATCAGAGAAATTTTGGCACGCATTGCTAACCATTAAGCTAACAATACGAGTACGCTGGTTTTGATGTCATCTTAACTGCTAGTTCTATTCTTCTTTACCATATGCATGAACCACCTCCGCTATCTGGCAGTTAGTAGTGTGATCATGATGGATTTTTTTGACAGATCTGTTTTATCAGCAGAACTGCCTTACCGCGTGCTCTCGGTTTTGTTATTGCTTTTTATACCAACAATTTTTGTTGCTGTACGGCCTGTACATTTTCAAGTATTCATGAAACGAGCTCAAGGCCAAGAATAATAATTTTTCACTTTTTGAATTTTTATGAAAATTATTAGTTTTTATTTTTTAATAATCATTCTTAATTAATTATTAAAAGTTTTTTGATTGAATCTAGTAGGAAAAATGTTTGGAGACAACCGCCATAGCTTTTCTTATAGATCCATTTGGGAACCTGCTAGGCTTCTTCATCAGAGAAATTTTGGCACGCATTGCTAACCATTAAGCTAACAATACGAGTACGCTGGTTTTGATGTCATCTTAACTGCTAGTTCTATTCTTCTTTACCATATGCATGAACCACCTCCGCTATCTGACAGTTAGTAGTGTGATCATGATGGATTTTTTTGACAGATCTGTTTTATCAGCAGAACTGCCTTACCGCGTGCTCTCGGTTTTGTTATTGCCTTTTTATACCAACAATTTTTGTTTATATACGGCCTGTACATTTTCAAGTATTCATAAAACGAGCTCAAGGCCAAGAATAATAATTTTTCACTTTTTGAATTTTTATGAAACTAATTATTGTTTTTATTTTTTAATAATCACTTTTAATTAATTATTAAAAGTTGTTTGATTGCCTGCCTGCTAGGCTTCTTCATCAGAGAAATTTTGGCAAGCATTGCTAACTATTAACCTAGCAATACGAGTACGCTGGTTTTGATGTCATCTAAACTGCTAGTTCTATTCTTCTTTACCATATGCATGAACCACTTCCGCCATTTGACAGTTAGTAGTGTGATCATGATGGATTTTTTTGACAGATCTGTTTTATCAGCAGAACTGCCTTACCGCGTGCTCTCGGTTTTGTTATTGCCTTTTTATACCAACAATTTTTGTTTATATACGGCCTGTACATTTTCAAGTATTAATAAAACGAGCTCAAGGCCAAGAATAATAATTTTTCACTTTTTGAATGTTTATAAAAATAATTATTGTTTTTATTTTTTAATAATCACTATTATTAATTATTAAAAGTTGTTTGATTGCCTGTCTGTTAGGCTTCTTTGTCAGAGAAATTTTGGCAAGCATTGCTAACTTAGCAATACGAGTACGCTGGTTTTGATGTCATCTAAACTCCTAGTTCTATTCTTTACCATATGCATGAAGCAATTCCGCTATTTGACAGTTAGTAGTGTGATCATGATGGATTTTTTTGACAGATCTGTTTATCAGCAGAACTGCCTTACAGCGTGCTCTCGGTTTTGTTATTGCTTTTTTATACCAACAATTTTTGTTAAATTACGGCCTGTGTATTTTCAATTATTCATGAAACGAGCTCAAGGCCAAGAATAATAATTTTTCACTTTTTGTATTTTTATGAAAATTACTATGGTTTTTATTTTTTAATAATCATTTTTAATTAATTATTAAGAGTTTTTTGATTGAATATAATAGGAAAAAGGTATAGAGACAACCGCGATAGCTTTTCTTATAGATCCGTTTCGGAAACTGCTAGGCTTCTTCAACAGAGAAATTTAGTAGTGTGATCATGATGGCTTTTTTTGACAGATCTGTATATCAGTGGAACTGCATTACCACGTGCTCTCGGATTTGTTATTGCTTTTTTATACCAACAATTTTTGTTTATTTACGGCCTGTGCATTTTCAATTATTCATGAAACGAGCTCAAGGCCAAGAATAATAATTTTTCACTTTTTGAATTTTTATGAAAATTATTATTGTTTTTACTTTTTAATAATCATTTTTAATTTATTATTAAAAGTTTTTTCATTGAATATAGTAGGAAAAAGGTTTAGAGACAACCGCGATAGCTTTTCTTATATATCCGTTTCGGAAACTGCTAGGCTTCTTCATCAGAGAAATTTAGTAGTGTGATCATGATGGATTTTTTTGACAGATCTGTTTTGTCAACAGAACTGCCTTACTGCGTGCTCTAGCTTTTTTTTATTGCTTTGTTATACCAACAACTTTTGTTTATTTACGGCCTAAACATTTTCAATTATTCATGAAACGAGCTCAAGGCCAAGAATCATAATTTTTCACTTTTTGAATTTTTATTAAAAGTATTAATGTTTTTGTTTTTTAATAATCATTTGTAATTAATTATTAAAAGTTTTTTGATTGAATATATTAGGAAACATGTTTAGAGACAACCGCCATAGCTTTTCTTACAGATCCATTTCGGAAACTGCTAGGCTTCTTCATCAGAGAAATTTTGGCACGCATTGCTAACCATTAAGCTAACAATACGAGTACGCTGGTTTTGATGTCATCTTAACTGCTAGTTCTATTCTTCTTTACCATATGCATGAACCACCTCCGCTATCTGGCAGTTAGTAGTGTGATCATGATGGATTTTTTTGACAGATCTGTTTTATCAGCAGAACTGCCTTACCGCGTGCTCTCGGTTTTGTTATTGCTTTTTATACCAACAATTTTTGTTGCTGTACGGCCTGTACATTTTCAAGTATTCATGAAACGAGCTCAAGGCCAAGAATAATAATTTTTCACTTTTTGAATTTTTATGAAAATTATTAGTTTTTATTTTTTAATAATCATTCTTAATTAATTATTAAAAGTTTTTTGATTGAATCTAGTAGGAAAAATGTTTGGAGACAACCGCCATAGCTTTTCTTATAGATCCATTTGGGAACCTGCTAGGCTTCTTCATCAGAGAAATTTTGGCACGCATTGCTAACCATTAAGCTAACAATACGAGTACGCTGGTTTTGATGTCATCTTAACTGCTAGTTCTATTCTTCTTTACCATATGCATGAACCACCTCCGCTATCTGACAGTTAGTAGTGTGATCATGATGGATTTTTTTGACAGATCTGTTTTATCAGCAGAACTGCCTTACCGCGTGCTCTCGGTTTTGTTATTGCCTTTTTATACCAACAATTTTTGTTTATATACGGCCTGTACATTTTCAAGTATTCATAAAACGAGCTCAAGGCCAAGAATAATAATTTTTCACTTTTTGAATTTTTATGAAACTAATTATTGTTTTTATTTTTTAATAATCACTTTTAATTAATTATTAAAAGTTGTTTGATTGCCTGCCTGCTAGGCTTCTTCATCAGAGAAATTTTGGCAAGCATTGCTAACTATTAACCTAGCAATACGAGTACGCTGGTTTTGATGTCATCTAAACTGCTAGTTCTATTCTTCTTTACCATATGCATGAACCACTTCCGCCATTTGACAGTTAGTAGTGTGATCATGATGGATTTTTTTGACAGATCTGTTTTATCAGCAGAACTGCCTTACCGCGTGCTCTCGGTTTTGTTATTGCCTTTTTATACCAACAATTTTTGTTTATATACGGCCTGTACATTTTCAAGTATTAATAAAACGAGCTCAAGGCCAAGAATAATAATTTTTCACTTTTTGAATTTTTATGAAACTAATTATTGTTTTTATTTTTTAATAATCACTATTATTAATTATTAAAAGTTGTTTGATTGCCTGTCTGTTAGGCTTCTTTGTCAGAGAAATTTTGGCAAGCATTGCTAACTTAGCAATACGAGTACGCTGGTTTTGATGTCATCTAAACTCCTAGTTCTATTCTTTACCATATGCATGAAGCAATTCCGCTATTTGACAGTTAGTAGTGTGATCATGATGGATTTTTTTGACAGATCTGTTTATCAGCAGAACTGCCTTACAGCGTGCTCTCGGTTTTGTTATTGCTTTTTTATACCAACAATTTTTGTTAAATTACGGCCTGTGTATTTTCAATTATTCATGAAACGAGCTCAAGGCCAAGAATAATAATTTTTCACTTTTTGTATTTTTATGAAAATTACTATGGTTTTTATTTTTTAATAATCATTTTTAATTAATTATTAAGAGTTTTTTGATTGAATATAATAGGAAAAAGGTATAGAGACAACCGCGATAGCTTTTCTTATAGATCCGTTTCGGAAACTGCTAGGCTTCTTCAACAGAGAAATTTAGTAGTGTGATCATGATGGCTTTTTTTGACAGATCTGTATATCAGTGGAACTGCATTACCACGTGCTCTCGGATTTGTTATTGCTTTTTTATACCAACAATTTTTGTTTATTTACGGCCTGTGCATTTTCAATTATTCATGAAACGAGCTCAAGGCCAAGAATAATAATTTTTCACTTTTTGAATTTTTATGAAAATTATTATTGTTTTTACTTTTTAATAATCATTTTTAATTTATTATTAAAAGTTTTTTCATTGAATATAGTAGGAAAAAGGTTTAGAGACAACCGCGATAGCTTTTCTTATATATCCGTTTCGGAAACTGCTAGGCTTCTTCATCAGAGAAATTTAGTAGTGTGATCATGATGGATTTTTTTGACAGATCTGTTTTGTCAGCAGAACTGCCTTACTGCGTGCTCTAGCTTTTTTTTATTGCTTTGTTATACCAACAACTTTTGTTTATTTACGGCCTAAACATTTTCAATTATTCATGAAACGAGCTCAAGGCCAAGAATCATAATTTTTCACTTTTTGAATTTTTATTAAAAGTATTATTGTTTTTGTTTTTTAATAATCATTTGTAATTAATTATTAAAAGTTTTTTGATTGAATATATTAGGAAAAATGTTTAGAGACAACCGCCATAGCTTTTCTTACAGATCCATTTCGGAAACTGCTAGGCTTCTTCATCAGAGAAATTTTGGCACGCATTGCTAACCATTAAGCTAACAATACGAGTACGCTGGTTTTGATGTCATCTTAACTGCTAGTTCTATTCTTCTTTACCATATGCATGAACCACCTCCGCTATCTGGCAGTTAGTAGTGTGATCATGATGGATTTTTTTGACAGATCTGTTTTATCAGCAGAACTGCCTTACCGCGTGCTCTCGGTTTTGTTATTGCTTTTTATACCAACAATTTTTGTTGCTGTACGGCCTGTACATTTTCAAGTATTCATGAAACGAGCTCAAGGCCAAGAATAATAATTTTTCACTTTTTGAATTTTTATGAAAATTATTAGTTTTTATTTTTTAATAATCATTCTTAATTAATTATTAAAAGTTTTTTGATTGAATCTAGTAGGAAAAATGTTTGGAGACAACCGCCATAGCTTTTCTTATAGATCCATTTGGGAACCTGCTAGGCTTCTTCATCAGAGAAATTTTGGCACGCATTGCTAACCATTAAGCTAACAATACGAGTACGCTGGTTTTGATGTCATCTTAACTGCTAGTTCTATTCTTCTTTACCATATGCATGAACCACCTCCGCTATCTGACAGTTAGTATGTGATCATGATGGATTTTTTTGACAGATCTGTTTTATCAGCAGAACTGCCTTACCGCGTGCTCTCGGTTTTGTTATTGCCTTTTTATACCAACAATTTTTGTTTATATACGGCCTGTACATTTTCAAGTATTCATAAAACGAGCTCAAGGCCAAGAATAATAATTTTCACTTTTTGAATTTTTATGAAAATAATTATTGTTTTTATTTTTTAATAATCACTTTTAATTAATTATTAAAAGTTGTTTGATTGCCTGCCTGCTAGGCTTCTTCATCAGAGAAATTTTGGCAAGCATTCCTAACTATTAACCTAGCAATACGAGTACGCTGGTTTTGATGTCATATAAACTGCTAGTTCTATTCTTCTTTACCATATGCATGAACCACTTCCGCCATTTGACAGTTAGTAGTGTGATCATGATGGATTTTTTTGACAGATCTGTTTTATCAGCAGAACTGCCTTACCGCGTGCTCTCGGTTTTGTTATTGCCTTTTTATACCAACAATTTTTGTTTATATACGGCCTGTACATTTTCAAGTATTAATAAAACGAGCTCAAGGCCAAGAATAATAATTTTTCACTTTTTGGATTTTTATGAAAATAATTATTGTTTTTATTTTTTAGTAATCACTTTTAATTAATTATTAAAAGTTGTTTGATTGCCCGACAGCTAGGCTTCTTCATCAGAGAAATTTTGGCAAGCATTGCTAACTAATTTTGGCAAGCATTGCTAACTTAGCAATACGAGTACGCTGGTTTTGATGTCATCTAAACTCCTAGTTCTATTCTTTACCATATGCATGAAGCAATTCCGCCATTTGACAGTTAGTAGTGTGATCATGATGGATTTTTTTGACAGATCTGTTTTATCAGCAGAACTGCCTTACAGCGTGCTCTCGGTTTTGTTATTGCTTTTTTATACCAACAATTTTTGTTGAATTACGGCTTGTACATTTTCAAGTATTCATGAAACCAGCTCAAGGCCAAGAATAATAATTTTTCACTTTTTGAATTTTTATTAAAATTGTTATTGTTCTTATTTTAGATACAACCGCGATAGGTTAAGAGACAACCGCGATAGCTTTTCTTATAGATCCGTTTCGGAAACTGCTAGGCTTTTTCATCAGAGAAATTTAGTAGTGTGATCATGATGAATTTTTTGACAGATCTGTTTTATCAGCAAAACTGCCTTACCGCGTGCTCTCGGTTTTGTTATTGCTTTTTTATAACAACAATTTTTGTTGATTTACGGTCTGTACATTTTCAAGTATTCAGCTCAAGGCCAAGCATAATAATTTTTCACTTTTTGAATTTTTATGAAAATTATTATGGTTTTTATTTTTTAATAATCATTTTTAATTAATTATTAAGAGTTTTTTGATTGAATATAATAGGAAAAAGGTTTAGAGACAACCGCGATAGCTTTTCTTATAGATCCGTTTCGGAAACTGGTAGGCTTCTTCATCAGAGAAATTTAGCAGTGTGATCATGATGGATTTTTTTGACAGATCTGTTTATCAGCAGAACTGCCTTACCACGTGCTCTCGGTTTTGTTATTGGTTTTTTATACCAACCGTTTTTGTTTATTTACGGCCTGTGCATTTTCAATTATTCATGAAACGAGCTCAAGGCCAAGAATAATAATTTTTCATTTTTTGAATTTTTATGAAAATTATTATTGTTTTTATTTTTTAATAATTATTTTTAATTAATTATTAAAAGTTTTTTGATTGAATATAGTAGGAAAAATGTTTAGAGACAACCGCCATAGCTTTTCTTATAGATCCGTTTCGGAAACTGGTAGGCTTCTTCATCAGAGAAATTTAGCAGTGTGATCATGATGGATTTTTTTGACAGATCTTTTTATCAGCAGAACTGCCTTACCACGTGCTCTCGGTTTTGTTATTGGTTTTTTATACCAACAGTTTTTGTTTATTTACGGCCTGTGCATTTTCAATTATTCATGAAACGAGCTCAAGGCCAAGAATAATAATTTTTCATTTTTTGAATTTTTATGAAAATTATTATTGTTTTTATATTTTAATAATTATTTTTAATTAATTATTAAAAGTTTTTTGATTGAATATAGTAGGAAAAATGTTTAGAGACAACCGCCATAGCTTTTCTTATAGATCCGTTTCGGAAACTGGTAGGCTTCTTCATCAGAGAAATTTAGCAGTGTGATCATGATGGATTTTTTTGACAGATCTTTTTATCAGCAGAACTGCCTTACCACGTGCTCTCGGTTTTGTTATTGGTTTTTTATACCAACAGTTTTTGTTTATTTACGGCCTGTGCATTTTCAAGTATTCATAAAACGAGCTCAAGGCCAAGAATAATAATTTTTCACTTTTTGAAGTTTTATGAAAATTATTATTGTTTTTATTTTTTAATAATCATTTTTAATTAATTATTAAAAGTTTTTTGATTGAATATAATAGGAAAAAGGTTTAGCGACAACCGCGATAGCTTTTCTTATAGATCCGTTTCGGAAACTGCTAGGCTTCTTCATCAGGGAAATTTAGTAGTGCGATCATGATGGATTTTTATGACAGATCTGTTTTATCAGCAGAACTGCCTTACTGCGTGCTCTAGCTTTTTTTATTGCTTTTTTATACCAAAAATGTTTGTTTAGTTACGGCCTGTGCATTTTCAATTATTCATGAAACGAGCTCAAGGCCAAGAATAATAATTTTTCACTTTTTGAATTTTTATGAAAATATTTGTTGTTTTTATTTTTTAATAATCACTTTTAATTAATTATTAAAAGTTGTTTGATTGCCTGCCTGCTAGGCTTCTTCATCAGAGAAATTTTGGCAAGCATTGAGTACGCTGGTTTTGATGTCATCTACACTCCTAGTTCTATTCTTTACCATATGCATGAAGCAGTTCCGCCATTTGACAGTTAGTAGTGTGATCATGATGGATTTTCTGATAGATCTGTTTTATCAGCAGAACTGCCTTACAGCGTGCTCTCGGATTTGTTATTGCTTTTTTATACTAACAATTTTTGTTGAATTACGGCTTGTGCATTTCCAAGTATTCATGAAACGAGCTCAAGGCCAAGAACAATAATTTTTCACTTTTTGAATTTTTATGAAAATTGTTATTGTTTTTATTATAGATACAACCGCGATAGCTTTTCTTATACATCCGCTTCGGAAACTGCTAGGCTTTTTCATCAGAGAAATTTAGTAGTGTGATCATGATGGACTTTTTTGACAGATCAGTTTTATCAGCAGAACTCCCTTACCGCGTGCTCTCGGTTTTGTTATTGATTTTTTATACCAACAATTTTTGTTAAATTACGGCCTGTACATTTTCAATTATTCATAAAACGAGCTCAAGGCCAAGAATAATAATTTTTCACTTTTTGAATTTTTGTGAAAATATTTGTTGTTTTTATTTTTTAATAATCACTTTTAATTAATTATTAAAAGTTGTTTGATTGCCTGCCTGCTAGGCTTCTTCATCAGAGAAATTTTGGCAAGCATTGCTAACTATTAACCTAGCAATACGAGTACGCTGGTTTTGATGTCATCTACACTCCTAGTTCTATTCTTTACCATATGCATGAAGCAGTTCCGCCATTTGACAGTTAGTAGTGTGATCATGATGGATTTTTCTGATAGATCTGTTTTATCAGCAGAACTGCCTTACCGCGTGCTCTCGGTTTTGTTATTGCTTTTTTATACCAACAATTTTTGTTGATGTACGGCCTGTACATTTTCAAGTATTCATGAAACGAGCTCAAGGCCAAGAATAATAATTTTTCACTTTTTGAATTTTTATGAAAATTATTAGTTTTTATTTTTTAATAATCATTTTTAATTAATTATTAAAAGTTATTTGATTGAATCTAGTAGGAAAAATGTTTAGAGACAACCGCCATAACTTTTCTTATAGATCCGTTTGGGAACCTGCTAGGCTTCTTCATCAGAGAAATTTTGGCACGCATTGCTAACCATTAAGCTAACAATACGAGTACGCTGGTTTTGATGTCATCTAAACTCCTAGTTCTATTCTTCTTTACCATATGCATGAACAACTTCTACCATTTGACAGTTAGTAGTATGATCATGATGGATTTTTTTGACCGATCTGTTTATCAGCAGAACTGCCTTACCGCGTGCTCTCGGTTTTGTTATTGCGTTTTTATACCAACAATTTTTGTTGATTTACGGCCCGTACATTTTCAAGTATTCATGAAACGAGCTCAAGGCCAAGAATAATAATTTTTCACTTTTTGAATTTTTATGAAAATTATTATTGTTTTTATTTTTTACTAATCATTTTTAATCAATTATTAAAGGTTTTTTGATTGAATATAATAGGAAAAAGGTTTAGCGACAACCGCAATAGCTTTTCTTATAGATCCGTTTCGGAAACTGCTAGGCTTCTTCATCAGAGAAATTTAGTAGTGCGATCATAATGGATTTTTATGACAGATCTGTTTTATCAGCAGAACTGCCTTACTGCGTGCTCTAGTTTTTTTTATTGCTTTTTTATACCAAAAATTTTTGTTTATTCACGGCCTGTGCATTTTCAATTATTCATGAAACGAGCTCAAGGCCAAGAATAATAATTTTTCACTTTTTGAATTTTTATGAAAATACTTATTGTTTTTATTTTTTAGTAATCACTTTTAATTAATTATTAAAAGTTTTTTTATTGAATATAGTAGGAAAAATGTTTAGAGACAACCGCCATAGCTGTTCTTATAGATCCATTTCGGAAGCTGCTAGGCTTCTTCATCAGAGAAATTTAGCGGTGTGATCATGATGGATTTTTTTGACAGATCTGTTTATCAGAAGAACTGCCTTACCACGTGCTCTCGGTTTTGTTATTGGTTTTTTATACCAACAGTTTTTGTTTATTTACGGCCTGTGCATTTTCAATTATTCATGAAACGAGCTCAAGGCCAAGAATAATAATTTTTCATTTTTTGAATTTTTATGAAAATTATTATTGTTTTTATTTTTTAATAATTATTTTTAATTAATTATTAAAAGTTTTTTTATTGAATATAGTAGGAAAAATGTTTAGAGACAACCGCCATAGCTGTTCTTATAGATCCATTTCGGAAGCTGCTAGGCTTCTTCATCAGAGAAATTTTGCCACGCATTGCTAACCATTAAGCTAACAATACGAGTACGCTGGTTTTGATGTCATCTAAGCTGCTAGTTCTACTTATTCCTCTTTACCATATGCATGAACCACTTCCGCCATTTGACAGTTCTCTCTCTATGGCGCGATATACAACAGGTATATCATCATAAACCTCCTAAGAGATTTTTGCGCCAAGCTTCTCTTCCAATTTGTGGTGTGCCGATTTGAATTTTCCCTACAAATTGGTGGGACCTACAGTTTTTTGCCGACTCCGAACGGCATCTACAAAGGAGACGAATTTTTGCTGAGAAGCCTGTCATGGCAGAAATACACTCGGAGAGTTTGCCAAACCACTGCCGAGGGGCGACCCCGTTTTGAAAAACTTTTTTCAAATCACTTTTGATGTTACCTGTACCAGGGCTCGAACCATGGACCTTCGGTGTGGTAGGCCGGCAGCACTACCTCCACACCACGGCGGCCGCCAATTTGACAGTTAGTAGTGTGATAATGATGGATTTTTTTGACAAACCTGTTTTATCAGCAGAACTGCCTTATCGCGTGCTCTAGCTTTTTTTTATTACTTTTTTATACCACCAGTTTTTGTTTATTTGCGGCCTGTACATTTTCAAGTATTCATAAAACGAGCTCAAGGCCAAGAATAATAATTTTTCACTTTTTGAATTTGTATGAAAATAATTGTTGTTTTTATTTTTTAATAATCACTTTTAATTAATTATTAAAAGTTGTTTGATTATATATAATAGGAAAAAGGTTTAGAGACAACCGCGATAGCTTTTCTTATAGATCCGTTTCTGAAACTGCTAGGCTTCTTCAACAGAGAAATTTAGTAGTGTGATCATGATGGATTTTTTTGACAGATCTGTTTTATCAGCAGAACTGCCTTACCGCGTGCTCTCGGTTTTGTTATTGCGTTTTTATACCAACAATTTTTGTTGATTTACGGCCTATGCATTTTCAATTATTCATGAAACGAGCTCAAGGCCAAGAATAATAATTTTTCACTTTTTGAATTTTTATGAAAATTATTATGGTTTTTATTTTTTAATAATCATTTTTAATTAATTATTAAGAGTTTTTTTATTGAATATAATAGGCAAAAGGTTTAGAGACAACCGCGATAGCTTTTCTTATAGATCCGTTTCGGAAACTGCTAGGCTTCTTCAACAGAGAAATTTAGTAGTGTGATCATGATGGATTTTTCTGACAGATCTGTTTTATCAGCAGAACTGCCTTACAGCGTGCTCTCGGATTTGTTATTGCTTTTTTATACCAACAATTTTTGTTGAATTACGGCTTGTGCATTTCCAAGTATTCATGAAACGAGCTCAAGGCCAAGAACAATAATTTTTCACTTTTTGAATTTTTATGAAAATATTTGTTGTTTTTATTTTTTAATAATCACTTTTAATTAATTATTAAAAGTTGTTTGATTGCTGCCTGCTAGGCTTCTTCATCAGAGAAATTTTGGCACGCATTGCTAACCATTAAGCTAACAATACGAATACGCTGGTTTTGATGTCATCTAAACTCCTAGTTCTATTCTTTACCATATGCATGAAGCAGTTCCGCCATTTTACAGTTAGTAGTGTGATCATGATGGATTTTTTTGACAGATCTGGTTGATCAACAGAACTGCCTTACCGCGTGCTCTCGGTTTTGTTATTGCCCTTTCATACCAACAATTTTTGTTTATTTACGGCCTGTACATTTTCAAGTATTCAAAAAACGAGCTCAAGGCCAAGAATAATAATTTTTCACTTTTTGAATTTCTATGAAAATAATTATTGTTTTTATTTTTTAATAATCACTTTTAATTAATTATTAAAAGTTGTTTGATTGCCTGCCTGTTAGGTTTTGGCAAGCATTGCCACGCAATACGAGTACGCTGGTTTTGATGTCATCTTAACTGCTAGTTCTATTCGTCTTTACCATATGCATGAACCACCTCCGCCATCTGACAGTTAGTAGCGTGATCATGATGGATTTTTTTGATAGATTTGTTTTATCAGCAGAACTGCCTTACAGCGTGCTCTCGGTTTTGTTATTGCTTTTTTATACCAACAATTTTTGTTGAATTACGGCTTGTGCATTTTCAAGTATTCATGAAGCGAGCTCAAGGCCAAGAATCATAATTTTTCACTTTTTGAATTTTTATTAAAAGTATTATTGTTTTTGTTTTTTAATAATCATTTGTAATTAATTATTAAAAGTTTTTTGATTGAATATATTAGGAAAAATGTTTAGAGACAACCGCCATAGCTTTTCTTACAGATCCATTTCGGAAACTGCTAGGCTTCTTCATCAGAGAAATTTTGGCACGCATTGCTAACCATTAAGCTAACAATACGAGTACGCTGGTTTTGATGTCATCTTAACTGCTAGTTCTATTCTTCTTTACCATATGCATGAACCACCTCCGCCATCTGACAGTTAGTAGCGTGATCATGATGGATTTTTTTGATAGATTTGTTTTATCAGCAGAACTGCCTTACAGCGTGCTCTCGGTTTTGTTACTGCTTTTTTATACCAACAATTTTTGTTAAATTACGGCCTGTACATTTTCAATTATTCATAAAACGAGCTCAAGGCCAAGAATAATAATTTTTCACTTTTTGAATTTTTATGAAAATAACTGTTGTTTTTATTTTTTAATAATCACTTTTAATTAATTATTAAAAGTTGTTTGATTGCCTGCCTGCTAGACTTCTTCATCAGAGAAATTTTGGCAAGCATTGCTAACTATTAACCTAGCAATACGAGTACGCTGGTTTTGATGTCATCTAAACTCCTAGTTCTATTCTTTACCATATGCATGAAGCAGTTCCGCCATTTGACAGTTAGTAGTGTGATCATGATGGATTTTTCTGACAGATTTGTTTGATCAGCAGAACTGCCTTACAGCGTGCTCTCGGATTTGTTATTGCTTTTTTGTACCAACAATTTTTGTTGAATTACGGCTTGTGCATTTCCAAGTATTCATGAAACGAGCTCAAAGCCAAGAATAATAATTTTTCACTTTTTGAATTTTTATGAAAATTGTTATTGTTTTTTTTTAGATACAACCGCCATAGCTTTTCTTATAGATCTGCTTCGGAAACTGCTAGGCTTTTTCATCAGAGAAATTTAGTAGTGTGATCATGATGGATTTTTCTGACAGATTTGTTTGATCAGCAGAACTGCCTTACAGCGTGCTCTCGGTTTTGTTATTGCCATTTCATACCAACAATTTTTGTTTATTTACGGCCTGCACATTTTCAAGTATTCATAAAACGAGCTCAAGGCCAAGAATAATAATTTTTCACTTTTTGAATTATTATGAAAATTATTAGTTTTTATTTTTTAATAATCATTTTTAATTACTTATTAAAAGTTTTTTGATTGAATCTAGTAGGAAAAATGTTTAGAGACAACCGCCATAGCTTTTCTTATAGATCCATTTGGGAACCTGCTAGGCTTCTTCATCAGAGAAATTTTGGCACGCATTGCTAACTATTAACCTAGCAATACGAGTACGCTGGTTTTGATGTCATCTAAACTGCTAGTTCTACTTATTCTTCTTTACCATATGCATGAACCATTTCCGCCATTTGACAATTAGTAGTGTGATCATGATGGATTTTTTTGGCAGATCTGGTTTATCAGCAGAACTGCCTTACAGCGTGCTCTCGGTTTTGTTATTGCCATTTCATACCAACAATTTTTGTTTATTTACGGCCTGTACATTTTCAAGTATTCATAAAACGAGCTTAAGGCCAAGAATAATAATTTTTCACTTTTTGAATTTTTATGAAAGTAGTTATTGTTTTTATTTTTTAATAATCACTTTTAATTAATTATTAAAAGTTGTTTGATTGCCTGCCTGCTAGGCTTCTTCATCAGAGAAATTTTGGCAAGCATTGCTAACTATTAACCTAGCAATACGAGTACGCTGGTTTTGATGTCATCTAAACTGCTAGTTCTACTTATTCTTCTTTACCATATGCATGAACCATTTCCGCCATTTGACAATTAGTAGTGTGATCATGATGGATTTTTTTGGCAGATCTGGTTCATCAGCAGAACTGCCTTACTGCGTGCTCTCGGTTTTGTTATTGCCATTTCATACCAACAATTTTTGTTTATTTACGGCCTGCACATTTTCAAGTATTCATAAAACGAGCTCAAGGCCAAGAATAATAATTTTTCACTTTTTGAATTTTTATGAAAATAATTATTGTTTTTATTTTTTAATAATCACTTTTAATTAATTATTAAAAGTTGTTTGATTGCCTGCCTGTTAGGCTTCTTTATCAGAGAAATTTTGGCAAGCATTGCCACGCAATACGAGTACGTTGGTTTTGATGTCATCTAAACTCCTAGTTCTATTCTTTGCCATATGCATGAAGCAATTCCGCCATTTTACAGTTAGTAGTGTGATCATAATGGATTTTTTTGACAGATCTGTTTTATCAGCAGAACTGCCTTACAGCGTGCTCTCGGTTTTGTTATTGCTTTTTTATACCAACAATTTTTGTTGAATTACGGCTTGTGCATTTTCAAGTATTCATGAAACGAGCTCAAGGCCAAGAATAATAATTTTTCACTTTTTGCATTTTTATGAAAATTGTTATTGTTTTTATTTTAGATACAACCGCGATAGCTTTTAGTATAGATCCGCTTCGGAAACTGCTAGGCTTTTTCATCAGAGAAATTTAGTAGTGTGATCATGATGGATTTTTTGACAGATCTGTTTTATCAGCAGAACTGCCTTACCGCGTGCTCTCGGTTTTGTCATTGCTTTCTTATACCAACAATTTTTGTTGAATTACGGCTTGTGCATTTTCAAGTATTCATGAAACGAGCTCAAGGCTAAGAATAATAATTTTTCACTTTTTGCATTTTTATGAAAATTGTTATTGTTTTTATTTTAGATACAACCGCGATAGCTTTTAGTATAGATCCGCTTCGGAAACTGCTAGGCTTTTTCATCAGAGAAATTTAGTAGTGTGATCCTGATGGATTTTTTTGACAGATCTGTTTTATCAGCAGAACTGCCTTACAGCGTGCTCTCGGTTTTGTTATTGCTTTTTTATACCAACAATTTTTGTTGAATTACGGCTTGTGCATTTTCAAGTATTCATGAAACGAGCTCAAGGCTAAGAATAATAATTTTTCACTTTTTGCATTTTTATGAAAATTGTTATTGTTTTTTATTTTAGATACAACCGCGATAGCTTTTAGTATAGATCCGCTTCGGAAACTGCTAGGCTTTTTCATCAGAGAAATTTAGTAGTGTGATCCTGATGGATTTTTTTGACAGATCTGTTTTATCAGCAGAACTGCCTTACCGCGTGCTCTCGGTTTTATTATTGCTTTTTTATACCAACAATTTTAATGATGTACGGCCTGTACATTTTCTAGTATTCATGAAACGAGCGCAAGGCCAAGAATAATAATTTTTCACTTTTTGAATTTTTATGAAAATTATTAGTTTTTATTTTTTAATAATAATTTTTAATTAATTATTAAAAGTTTTTTGATTGAATCTAGTAGGAAAAATGTTTAGAGACAACCGCCATAGCTTTTCTTATAGATCCATTTGGGAACCTGCTAGGCTTCTTCATCAGAGAAATTTTGGCACGCATTGCTAACCATTAAGCTAACAATACGAGTACGCTGGTTTTGATGTCATCTAAACTCCTAGTTCTATTCCTCTTTACCATATGCATGAACAACTTCCACCATTTGACAGTTAGTAGCATGATCATGATAGATTTTTTTGACAGATCTGTTTATCAGCAGAACTGCCTTACCGCGTGCTCTCGGTTTTGTTATTGCGTTTTTATACCAACAATTTTTGTTGATTTACGGCCTGTACATTTTCAAGTATTCATAAAACGAGCTCAAGGCCAAGAATAATAATTTTTCACTTTTTGAATTTTTATGAAAATAGTTATTGTTTTTATTTTTTAATAATCACTTTTAATTAATTATTAAAAGTTGTTTGATTGCCTGCCTGCTAGGCTTCTTCATCAGAGAAATTTTGGCACGCATTGCTAACCATTAAGCTAACAATACGAGTACGCTGGTTTTGATGTCATTTAAACTCCTAGTTCTATTCTTTACCATATGCATGAAGCAATTCCGCCATTTGACAGTTAGTAGTGTGATCATGATGGATTTTTTTGACAGATCTGGTTTATCAGCAGAACTGCCTTACAGCGTGCTCTCGGTTTTGTTATTGCCATTTCATACCAACAATTTTTGTTTATTTACGGCCTGTACATTTTCAAGTATTCATAAAACGAGCTCAAGGCCAAGAATAATAATTTTTCACTTTTTGAATTTTTATGAAAATAGTTATTGTTTTTATTTTTTAATAATCACTTTTGATTAATTATTAAAAGTTGTTTGATTGCCTGCCTGCCAGGCTTCTTCATCAGAGAAATTTTGGCACGCATTGCTAACCATTAAGCTAACAATACGAGTACGCTGGTTTTGATGTCATCTAAACTCCTAGTTCTATTCCTCTTTACCATATGCATGAACAACTTCCACCATTTGACAGTTAGTAGCATGATCATGATAGATTTTTTTGACAGATCTGTTTATCAGCAGAACTGCCTTACCGCGTGCTCTCGGTTTTGTTATTGCGTTTTTATACCAACAATTTTTGTTGATTTACGGCCTGTACATTTTCAAGTATTCATAAAACGAGCTCAAGGCCAAGAATAATAATTTTTCACTTTTTGAATTTTTATGAAAATAGTTATTGTTTTTATTTTTTAATAATCACTTTTAATTAATTATTAAAAGTTGTTTGATTGCCTGCCTGCTAGGCTTCTTCATCAGAGAAATTTTGGCAAGCATTGCTAACTATTAACCTAGCAATACGAGTACGCTGGTTTTGATGTCATCTAAACTGCTAGTTCTACTTATTCTTCTTTACCATATGCATGAACCATTTCAGCCATTTGACAGTTAGTAGTGTGATCATGATGGATTTTTTTGGCAGATCTGGTTCATCAGCAGAACTGCCTTACTGCGTGCTCTCGGTTTTGTTATTGCTTTTTTATACCAACAATTTTTGTTGAATTACGGCTTGTGCATTTTCAAGTATTCATGAAACGAGCTCAAGGCCAAGAATAATAATTTTTCACTTTTTGCATTTTTATGAAAATTGTTATTGTTTTTATTTTAGATACAACCGCGATAGCTTTTCTTATAGATCCGCTTCGGAAACTGCTAGGCTTTTTCAGCAGAGAAATTTAGTAGTGTGATCATGATGGATTTTTTGACAGATCTGTTTTATCAGCAGAACTGCCTTACCGCGTGCTCTCGGTTTTGTCATTGCTTTCTTATACAAACAATTTTTGTTGAATTACGGCTTGTGCATTTCCAAGTATTCATGAAACGAGCTCAAGGCCAAGAATAATAATTTTTCACTTTTTGAATTTTTATGAAAATTGTTATTGTTTTTATTTTAGATACAACCGCGATAGCTTTTCGTATAGATCCGCTTCGGAAACTGCTAGGCTTTTTCATCAGAGAAATTTAGTAGTGTGATCATGATGGATTTTTTTGACAGATCTGTTTTATCAGCAGAACTGCCTTACCGCGTGCTCTCGGTTTTATTATTGCTTTTTTATACCAACAATTTTTGCTGATGTACGGCCTGTACATTTTCTAGTATTCATGAAACGAGCGCAAGGCCAAGAATAATAATTTTTCACTTTTTGAATTTTTATGAAAATTATTAGTTTTTATTTTTTAATAATAATTTTTAATTAATTATTAAAAGTTTTTTGATTGAATCTAGTAGGAAAAATGTTTAGAGACAACCGCCATAGCTTTTCTTATAGATCCATTTGGGAACCTGCTAGGCTTCTTCATCAGAGAAATTTTGGCACGCATTGCTAACCATTTAGCTAACAATACGAGTACGCTGGTTTTGATGTCATCTAAACTCCTAGTTCTATTCCTCTTTACCATATGCATGAACCACTTCCACCATTTCACAGTTAGTAGTATGATCATGATAGATTTTTTTGACAGATCTGTTTATCAGCAGAACTGCCTTACCGCGTGCTCTCGGTTTTGTTATTGCGTTTTTATATCAACAATTTTTGTTGATTTACGGCCTGTACATTTTCAAGTATTCAAGGCCAAGAATAATAATTTTTCACTTTTTGAATTTTTATGAAAATTATTATTGTTTTTATTTTTTAATAATCACTTTTAATTAATTATTAAAAGTTGTTTGATTGCCTGCCTGCTAGCTTCTTCATCAGAGAAATTTTGGCAAGCATTGCTAACTATTAACCTAGCAATACGAGTACGCTGGTTTTGATGTCATTTGAACTCCTAGTTCTATTCTTTACCATATGCATGAAGCAATTCCGCCATTTGACAGTTATTAGTGTGATCATGATGGATTTTTTTGACAGATCTGTTTTATCAGCAGAACTGCCCTACAGCGTGCTCTCGGTTTTGTTATTGCTTTTTTATACCAACAATTTTTGTTTATTTACGGCCTGTACATTTTCAAGTATTCATGATGAATTTTTCCATTTTTGAATTTTTATGAAAATTATTATTGTTTTTACTTTTTAATAATCATTTTTAATTTATTATTAAAAGTTTTTTGATTGAATATAGTAGGAAAAAGGTTTAGAGATAACCGCGATAGCTTTTCTTATAGATCCGTTTCGGAAACTGCTAGGCTTCTTCATCAGAGAAATTTAGTAGTGTGATCATGATGGATTTTTTTGACAGATCTGTTTTATCAGCAGAACTGCCTTACTGCGTGCTCTAGCTTTTTTTTATTGCTTTTTTATACCAACAATTTTTGTTTATTTACGGGCTAAACATTTTCAAGTATTCATGAAACGAGCTCAAGGCCAAGAATCATAATTTTTCACTTTTTGAATTTTTATTAAAAGTATTATGGTTTTTATTTTTTAATAATCATTTTGAATTAACTATTAAAAGTTTTTTGATTGAATATAATAGGAAAAATGTTTAGAGACAACCGCCATAGCTTTTCTTACAGATCCATTTCGGAAGCTGTTAGGCTTCTTCATCAGAGAAATTTTGGCACGCATTTCTAACCATTAAGCTAACAATACGAGTACGCTGGTTTTGATGTCATCTAAACTCCTAGTTCTATTCTTCTTTACCATATGCATAAACTACTTCCGCCATTTGACAGTTAGTAGTATGATCATGATGGATTTTTTTGACAGACCTGCTTTATACGCAAAACTGCCTTATCGCGTGCTCTGGGTTTTGTTATTGCTTTTTTATACCAACAATTTTTGTTTATATACGGCCTGTACATTTTCTAGAATTCATGAAACGAGCGCAAGGCCAAGAATAATAATTTTTCACTTTTTGAATTTTTATGAAAATAGTTATTGTTTTTATTTTTTAATAATCACTTTTAATTAATTATTAAAAGTTGTTTGATTGCCTGCCTGCTAGGCTTCTTCATCAGAGAAATTTTGGCACGCATTGCTAACCATTAAGCTAACAATACGAGTACGCTGGTTTTGATGTCATCTAAACTCCTAGTTCTATTCCTCTTTACCATATGCATGAACAACTTCCACCATTTGACAGTTAGTAGCATGATCATGATAGATTTTTTTGACAGATCTGTTTATCAGCAGAACTGCCTTACCGCGTGCTCTCGGTTTTGTTATTGCGTTTTTATACCAACAATTTTTGTTGATTTACGGCCTGTACATTTTCAAGTATTCATAAAACGAGCTCAAGGCCAAGAATAATAATTTTTCACTTTTTGAATTTTTATGAAAATAGTTATTGTTTTTATTTTTTAATAATCACTTTTAATTAATTATTAAAAGTTGTTTGATTGCCTGCCTGCTAGGCTTCTTCATCAGAGAAATTTTGGCAAGCATTGCTAACTATTAACCTAGCAATACGAGTACGCTGGTTTTGATGTCATCTAAACTGCTAGTTCTACTTATTCTTCTTTACCATATGCATGAACCATTTCAGCCATTTGACAGTTAGTAGTGTGATCATGATGGATTTTTTTGGCAGATCTGGTTCATCAGCAGAACTGCCTTACTGCGTGCTCTCGGTTTTGTTATTGCTTTTTTATACCAACAATTTTTGTTGAATTACGGCTTGTGCATTTTCAAGTATTCATGAAACGAGCTCAAGGCCAAGAATAATAATTTTTCACTTTTTGCATTTTTATGAAAATTGTTATTGTTTTTATTTTAGATACAACCGCGATAGCTATTCTTATAGATCCGCTTCGGAAACTGCTAGGCTTTTTCAGCAGAGAAATTTAGTAGTGTGATCATGATGGATTTTTTGACAGATCTGTTTTATCAGCAGAACTGCCTTACCGCGTGCTCTCGGTTTTGTCATTGCTTTCTTATACAAACAATTTTTGTTGAATTACGGCTTGTGCATTTCCAAGTATTCATGAAACGAGCTCAAGGCCAAGAATAATAATTTTTCACTTTTTGAATTTTTATGAAAATTGTTATTGTTTTTATTTTAGATACAACCGCGATAGCTTTTCGTATAGATCCGCTTCGGAAACTGCTAGGCTTTTTCATCAGAGAAATTTAGTAGTGTGATCATGATGGATTTTTTTGACAGATCTGTTTTATCAGCAGAACTGCCTTACCGCGTGCTCTCGGTTTTATTATTGCTTTTTTATACCAACAATTTTTGTTGATGTACGGCCTGTACATTTTCTAGTATTCATGAAACGAGCGCAAGGCCAAGAATAATAATTTTTCACTTTTTGAATTTTTATGAAAATTATTAGTTTTTATTTTTTAATAATAATTTTTAATTAATTATTAAAAGTTTTTTGATTGAATCTAGTAGGAAAAATGTTTAGAGACAACCGCCATAGCTTTTCTTATAGATCCATTTGGGAACCTGCTAGGCTTCTTCATCAGAGAAATTTTGGCACGCATTGCTAACCATTTAGCTAACAATACGAGTACGGTGGTTTTGATGTCATCTAAACTCCTAGTTCTATTCCTCTTTACCATATGCATGAACCACTTCCACCATTTCACAGTTAGTAGTATGATCATGATAGATTTTTTTGACAGATCTGTTTATCAGCAGAACTGCCTTACCGCGTGCTCTCGGTTTTGTTATTGCGTTTTTATATCAACAATTTTTGTTGATTTACGGCCTGTACATTTTCAAGTATTCAAGGCCAAGAATAATAATTTTTCACTTTTTGAATTTTTATGAAAATTATTATTGTTTTTATTTTTTAATAATCACTTTTAATTAATTATTAAAAGTTGTTTGATTGCCTGCCTGCTAGCTTCTTCATCAGAGAAATTTTGGCAAGCATTGCTAACTATTAACCTAGCAATACGAGTACGCTGGTTTTGATGTCATTTGAACTCCTAGTTCTATTCTTTACCATATGCATGAAGCAATTCCGCCATTTGACAGTTATTAGTGTGATCATGATGGATTTTTTTGACAGATCTGTTTTATCAGCAGAACTGCCCTACAGCGTGCTCTCGGTTTTGTTATTGCTTTTTTATACCAACAATTTTTGTTTATTTACGGCCTGTACATTTTCAAGTATTCATGATGAATTTTTCCATTTTTGAATTTTTATGAAAATTATTATTGTTTTTACTTTTTAATAATCATTTTTAATTTATTATTAAAAGTTTTTTGATTGAATATAGTAGGAAAAAGGTTTAGAGATAACCGCGATAGCTTTTCTTATAGATCCGTTTCGGAAACTGCTAGGCTTCTTCATCAGAGAAATTTAGTAGTGTGATCATGATGGATTTTTTTGACAGATCTGTTTTATCAGCAGAACTGCCTTACTGCGTGCTCTAGCTTTTTTTTATTGCTTTTTTATACCAACAATTTTTGTTTATTTACGGGCTAAACATTTTCAAGTATTCATGAAACGACCTCAAGGCCAAGAATCATAATTTTTCACTTTTTGAATTTTTATTAAAAGTATTATGGTTTTTATTTTTTAATAATCATTTTGAATTAACTATTAAAAGTTTTTTGATTGAATATAATAGGAAAAATGTTTAGAGACAACCGCCATAGCTTTTCTTACAGATCCATTTCGGAAGCTGTTAGGCTTCTTCATCAGAGAAATTTTGGCACGCATTTCTAACCATTAAGCTAACAATACGAGTACGCTGGTTTTGATGTCATCTAAACTCCTAGTTCTATTCTTCTTTACCATATGCATAAACTACTTCCGCCATTTGACAGTTAGTAGTATGATCATGATGGATTTTTTTGACAGACCTGCTTTATACGCAAAACTGCCTTATCGCGTGCTCTGGGTTTTGTTATTGCTTTTTTATACCAACAATTTTTGTTTATATACGGCCTGTACATTTTCTAGAATTCATGAAACGAGCGCAAGGCCAAGAATAATAATTTTTCACTTTTTGAATTTTTATGAAAATAGTTATTGTTTTTATTTTTTAATAATCACTTTTAATTAATTATTAAAAGTTGTTTGATTGCCTGCCTGCTAGGCTTCTTCATCAGAGAAATTTAGTAGTGTGATCATGATGGATTTTTTTTGACAGATCTGTTTTATCAGCAGAACTGCCTTACCGCGTGCTCTGGGTTTTGTTATTGCTTTTTTATACCAACAATTTTTGTTTATATACGGCCTGTACATTTTCAAGTATTCATAAAACGAGCTCAAGGCCAAGAATAATAATTTTTCACTTTTTGAATTTTTATGAAAATAGTTATTGTTTTTATTTTTTAATAATCACTTTTAATTAATTATTAAAAGTTGTTTGATTGCCTGCCTGTTAGGCTTCTTTATCAGAGAAATTTTGGCAAGCATTGCCACGCAATACGAGTACGCTGGTTTTGATGTCATCTAAACTCCTAGTTCTATTCTTTACCATATGCATGAAGCAATTCCGCCATTTTACAGTTAGTAGTGTGATCATGATGGATTTTTTTGACAGATCTGTTTTATCAGCAGAACTGCCTTACAGCGTGCTCTCGGTTTTTGTTATTGCTTTTTTATAATAACAATTTTTGTTGAATTACGGCTTGTGCATTTTCAAGTATTCATGAAACGAGCTCAAGGCCAAGAATAATAATTTTTCACTTTTTGCATTTTTATGAAAATTGTTATTGTTTTTATTTTAGATACAACCGCGATAGCTTTTCCTATAGATCCGCTTCGGAAACTGCTAGGCTTTTTCAGCAGAGAAATTTAGTAGTGTGATCATGATGGATTTTTTGACAGATCTGTTTTATCAGCAGAACTGCCTTACCGCGTGCTCTCGGTTTTGTCATTGCTTTTATATACCAACAATTTTTGTTGAATTACGGCTTGTGCATTTCCAAGTATTCATGAAACGAGCTCAAGGCCAAGAATCATAATTTTTCACTTTTTGAATTTTTATGAAAATTGTTATTGTTTTTATTTTAGATACAACCGCGATAGCTTTTCTTATAGATCCGCTTCGGAAACTGCTAGGCTTTTTCATCAGAGAAATTTAGTAGTGTGATCATGATGGATTTTTTTGACAGATCTGTTTTATCAGCAGAACTGCCTTACCGCGTGCTCTCGGTTTTGTTATTGCTTTTTTATACCAACAATTTTTGTTGATGTACGGCCTGTACATTTTCTAGTATTCATGAAACGAGCTCAAGGCCAACAATAATAATTTTTCACTTTTTGAATTTTTATGAAAATCAGCAGAAATTATTATTGTGTTTATTTTTTAATAATCACTTTTAATTAATTATTAAAAGTTGTTTGATTGCCTGCCTGCTAGCTTCTTCATCAGAGAAATTTTGGCAAGCATTGCTAACTATTAACCTAGCAATACGAGTACGCTGGTTTTGATGTCATTTAAACTCCTAGTTCTATTCTTTACCACATGCATAAAGCAATTCCGCCATTTGACAGTTATTAGTGTGATCATGATGGATTTTTTTGACAGATCTGTTTTATCAGCAGAACTGCCTTACAGCGTGCTCTCGGTTTTGTTATTGCTTTTGTATACCAACAATTTTTGTTGAATTACGGCTTGTGCATTTTCAAGTATTCATGAAACGAGCTCAAGGCCAAGAATAATAATTTTTCACTTTTTCGAATTTTTATGAAAATAGTTATTGTTTTTATTTTTTAATAATCACTTTTAATTAATTATTAAAAGTTGTTTGATTGCCTGCCTGCTAGGCTTCTTCATCAGAGAAATTTTGGCAAGCATTGCTAACTATTAACCTAGCAATACGAGTACGCTGGTTTTGATGTCATCTTAACTGCTAGTTCTATTCTTCTTTACCATATGCATGAACCACCTCCGCCATTTGACAGTTCGTAGCGTGATCATGATAGATTTTTTTGATAGATTTGTTTTATCAGCAGAACTGCCTTACCGAGTGCTCTCGGTTTTGTTATTGCTTTCTTATACCAACAATTTTTGTTAAATTACGGCCTGTACATTTTCAATTATTCATAAAACGAGCTCAAGGCCATGAATAATAATTTTTCACTTTTTGAATTTTTATGAAATATATTATTGTTTTTGTTTTTTAATAATCATTTGTAATTAATTATTAAACGTTTTTTGATTGAATATATTAGGAAAAATGTTTAGAGACAACCGCCATAGCTTTTCTTACAGATCCATTTCGGAAACTGCTAGGCTTCTTCATCAGAGAAATTTTGGCACGCATTGCTAACCATTAAGCTAACAATACGAGTACGCTGGTTTTGATGTCATCTTAACTGCTAGTTCTATTCTTCTTTACCATATGCATGAACCACCTCCGCCATTTGACAGTTAGTAGTGTGATCATGATGGATTTTTTTGATAGATTTGTTTTATCAGCAGAACTGCCTTACCGCGTGCTCTCGGTTTTGTTATTGCTTTTTTATACCAACAATTTTTGTTGATTTACGGCTTGTACATTTTCAAGTATTCATGAAACGAGCTCAAGGCCAAGAATAATAATTTTTCACTTTTTGAATTTTTATGAAAATAGTTATTGTTTTTATTTTTTAATAATCACTTTTAATTAATTATTAAAAGTTGTTTGATTGCCTGCCTGCTAGGCTTCTTCATCAGAGAAATTTTGGCAAGCATTGCTAACTATTAACCTAGCAATACGAGTACGCTGGTTTTGATGTCATCTTAACTGCTAGTTCTATTCTTCTTTACCATATGCATGAACCACCTCCGCCATTTGACAGTTCGTAGCGTGATCATGATGGATTTTTTTGATAGATTTGTTTTATCAGCAGAACTGCCTTACCGCGTGCTCTCGGTTTTGTTATTGCTTTTTTATACCAACAATTTTTGTTGATTTACGGCTTGTACATTTTCAAGTATTCATGAAACGAGCTCAAGGCCAAGAATAATAATCTTCACTTTTTGTATTTTTATGAAATATATTATTGTTTTTGTTTTTTAATAATCATTTGTAATTAATTATTAAACGTTTTTTGATTGAATATATTAGGAAAAATGTTTAGAGACAACCGCCATAGCTTTTCTTATAGATCCATTTGGCAACCTGCTAGGCTTCTTCATCAGAGAAATTTAGTAGTGTGATCATGATGGATTTTTTTGACACATCTGTTTTATCCGCAGAACTACCTAACCGCGTGCTCTCGGTTTTGTTATTTCTTTTTTATACCAACAATTTTTGTTGATGTACGGCTTGTGCATTTTCAAGTATTCATGAAACGAGCTCAAGACCAAGAACAATAATTGTTCACTTTTTGAATTTTTATGAAAATTGTTATTGTTTTTATTTTAGATACAACCGCGATAGCTTTTCTTATAGGTCCGCTTCGGAAAATGCTAGGCCTTTTCATCAGAGAAATTTAGTAGTGTGATCATGATGGATTTTTTTGAAAGATCTGTTTTATCCGCAGAACTACCTAACCGCGTGCTCTCGGTTTTGTTATCGCTTTTTTATACCAACAATTTTTGTTGATTTACGGCTTGTACATTTTCAAGTATTCATGAAACGAGCTCAAGGCCAAGAATAATAATCATCACTTTTTGAATTTTTATGAAAAGTATTATGGTTTTTATTTTTTAATAATCATTTTGAAATAACTATTAAAAGTTTTTTGATTGAATATAGTAGGAAAAATGTTTAGAGACAACCGCCATAGCTTTTCTTACAGATCCATTTCGGAAGCTGTTAGGCTTCTTCATCAGAGAAATTTTGGCACGCATTTCTAACCATTAAGCCAACAATACGAGTACGCTGGTTTTGATGTGATCTAAACTCCTAGTTCTATTCTTCTTTACCATATGCATAAACTACTTCCGCCATTTGACAGTTAGTAGTATGATCATGATGGATTTTTTTGACAGACCTGCTTTATACGCAGAACTGCCTTATCGCGTGCTCTCGGCTTTGTTATTGCTTTTTTATACCAACAATTTTTGCTAAATTACGGCCTGTACATTTTCAATTATTCATAAAACGAGCTCAAGGCCATGAATAATAATTTTTCACTTTTTGAGTTTTTATGAAAATAATTGTTTTTTTTTATTTTTTAATAATCACTTTTAATTAATTATTAAAAGTTGTTTGATTGCCTGCCTGCTAGGCTTCTTCATCAGAGAAATTTAGTAGTGTGATCATGATGGATTTTTTTGACAGATCTGTTTTATCAGCAGAACTACCTAACCGCGTGCTCTCGGTTTTGTTATTGCTTTTTTATACCAACAATTTTTGTTGATTTACGGCTTGTACATTTTCAAGTATTCATGAAACGAGCTCAAGGCCAAGAATAATAATTTTTCACTTTTTGAATTTTTATGAAAATAGTTATTGTTTTTATTTTTTAATAATCACTTTTAATTAATTATTAAAAGTTGTTTGATTGCCTGCCTGCTAGGCTTCTTCATCAGAGAAATTTTGGCAAGCATTGCTAACTATTAACCTAGCAATACGAGTACGCTGGTTTTGATGTCATCTTAACTGCTAGTTCTATTCTTCTTTACCATATGCATGAACCACCTCCGCCATTTGACAGTTCGTAGCGTGATCATGATGGATTTTTTTGATAGATTTGTTTTATCAGCAGAACTGCCTTACCGCGTGCTCTCGGTTTTGTTATTGCTTTCTTATACCAACAATTTTTGTTAAATTACGGCCTGTACATTTTCTATTATTCATAAAACGAGCTCAAGGCCATGAATAATAATTTTTCACTTTTTGAGTTTTAATGAAAATAATTGTTTTTTTTTATTTTTTAATAATCACTTTTAATTAATTATTAAAAGTTGTTTGATTGCCTGCCTGCTAGGCTTCTTCATCAGAGAAATTTAGTAGTGTGATCATGATGGATTTTTTTGACAGATCTGTTTTATCAGCAGAACTGCCTTACAGCGTGCTCTCGGTTTTGTTATTGCGTTTTTATACCAACAATTTTTGTTGATTTACGGCCTGTACATTTTCAAGTATTCATGAAACGAGCTCAAGGCCAAGAATAATAATTTTTCACTTTTTGAATTTTTATGAAAATAGTTATTGTTTTTATTTTTTAATAATCACTTTTAATTAATTATTAAAATTTGTTTGATTGCCTGCCTGCTAGGCTTCTTCATCAGAGAAATTTTGGCAAGCATTGCTAACTATTAACCTAGCAATACGAGTACGCTGGTTTTGATGTCATCTTAACTGCTAGTTCTATTCTTCTTTACCATATGCATGAACCACCTCCGCCATTTGACAGTTCGTAGCGTGATCATGATGGATTTTTTTGATAGATTTGTTTTATCAGCAGAACTGCCTTACCGCGTGCTCTCGGTTTTGTTATTGCTTTTTTATACCAACAATTTTTGTTGTTTTACGGCTTGTACATTTTCAAGTATTCATGAAACGAGCTCAAGGCCAAGAATAATAATCTTCACTTTTTGTATTTTTATGAAATATATTATTGTTTTTGTTTTTTAATAATCATTTGTAATTAATTATTAAACGTTTTTTGATTGAATATATTAGGAAAAATGTTTAGAGACAACCGCCATAGCTTTTCTTATAGATCCATTTGGCAACCTGCTAGGCTTCTTCATCAGAGAAATTTAGTAGTGTGATCATGATGGATTTTTTTGACACATCTGTTTTATCCGCAGAACTACCTAACCGCGTGCTCTCGGTTTTGTTATTTCTTTTTTATACCAACAATTTTTGTTGATGTACGGCTTGTGCATTTTCAAGTATTCATGAAACGAGCTCAAGACCAAGAACAATAATTGTTCACTTTTTGAATTTTTATGAAAATTGTTATTGTTTTTATTTTAGATACAACCGCGATAGCTTTTCTTATAGGTCCGCTTCGGAAAATGCTAGGCCTTTTCATCAGAGAAATTTAGTAGTGTGATCATGATGGATTTTTTTGAAAGATCTGTTTTATCCGCAGAACTACCTAACCGCGTGCTCTCGGTTTTGTTATCGCTTTTTTATACCAACAATTTTTGTTGATTTACGGCTTGTACATTTTCAAGTATTCATGAAACGAGCTCAAGGCCAAGAATAATAATCATCACTTTTTGAATTTTTATGAAAAGTATTATGGTTTTTATTTTTTAATAATCATTTTGAAATAACTATTAAAAGTTTTTTGATTGAATATAGTAGGAAAAATGTTTAGAGACAACCGCCATAGCTTTTCTTACAGATCCATTTCGGAAGCTGTTAGGCTTCTTCATCAGAGAAATTTTGGCACGCATTTCTAACCATTAAGCCAACAATACGAGTACGCTGGTTTTGATGTGATCTAAACTCCTAGTTCTATTCTTCTTTACCATATGCATAAACTACTTCCGCCATTTGACAGTTAGTAGTATGATCATGATGGATTTTTTTTGACAGACCTGCTTTATACGCAGAACTGCCTTATCGCGTGCTCTCGGCTTTGTTATTGCTTTTTTATACCAACAATTTTTGCTAAATTACGGCCTGTACATTTTCAATTATTCATAAAACGAGCTCAAGCCCATGAATAATAATTTTTCACTTTTTGAATTTTTATGAAAATAATTGTTGTTTTTATTTTTTAATAATCACTTTTAATTAATTATTAAAAGTTGTTTGATTGCCTGCCTGCTAGGCTTTATGCTTTTTTATACCAACAATTTTTGTTGAATTACGGCTTGTGCATTTTCAAGTATTCATGAAACGAGCTCAAGGCCAAGAATAATAATTTTTCACTTTTTGAATTTTTATGAAAATTGTTATTGTTTTTATTTTAGATACAACCGCGATAGCTTTTCTTATAGGTCCGCTTCGGAAAATGCTAGGCTTTTTCATCAGAGAAATTTAGTAGTGTGATCATGATGGATTTTTTTGAAAGATCTGTTTTATCCGCAGAACTACCTAACCGCGTGCTCTCCGTTTTGTTATTGCTTTTTTATACCAACAATTTTTGTTGATTTACGGCTTGTACATTTTCAAGTATTCATGAAACGAGCTCAAGGCCAAGAATAATAATCATCACTTTTTGAATTTTTATGAAAAGTATTATGGTTTTTATTTTTTAATAATCATTTTGAAATAACTATTAAAAGTTTTTTGATTGAATATAGTAGGAAAAATGTTTAGAGACAACCGCCATAGCTTTTCTTACAGATCCATTTCGGAAGCTGTTAGGCTTCTTCATCAGAGAAATTTTGGCACGCATTTCTAACTATTAAGCCAACAATACGAGTACGCTGGTTTTGATGTGATCTAAACTCCTAGTTCTATTCTTCTTTACCATATGCATAAACTACTTCCGCCATTTGACAGTTAGTAGTATGATCATGATGGATTTTTTTGACAGACCTGCTTTATACGCAGAACTGCCTTACCGCGTGCTCTCGGTTTTGTTATTGCTTTCTTATACCAACAATTTTTGTTAAATTACGGCCTGTACATTTTCAATTATTCATAAAACGAGCTCAAGGCCATGAATAATAATTTTTCACTTTTTGAGTTTTAATGAAAATAATTGTTTTTTTTATTTTTTAATAATCACTTTTAATTAATTATTAAAAGTTGTTTGATTGCCTGCCTGCTAGGCTTCTTCATCAGAGAAATTTTGGCAAGCATTGCTAACTATTAACCTAGCAATACGAGTACGCTGGTTTTGATGTCATCTTAACTGCTAGTTCTATTCTTCTTTACCATATGCATGAACCACCTCCGCCATTTGACAGTTCGTAGCGTGATCATGATGGATTTTTTTGATAGATTTGTTTTATCAGCAGAACTGCCTTACCGCGTGCTCTCGGTTTTGTTATTGCTTTTTTATACCAACAATTTTTGTTGATTTACGGCTTGTACATTTTCAAGTATTCATGAAACGAGCTCAAGGCCAAGAATAATAATCTTCACTTTTTGTATTTTTATGAAATATATTATTGTTTTTGTTTTTTAATAATCATTTGTAATTAATTATTAAACGTTTTTTGATTGAATATATTAGGAAAAATGTTTAGAGACAACCGCCATAGCTTTTCTTATAGATCCATTTGGGAACCTGCTAGGCTTCTTCATCAGAGAAATTTAGTAGTGTGATCATGATGGATTTTTTTGAAAGATCTGTTTTATCCGCAGAACTACCTAACCGCGTGCTCTCGGTTTTGTTATTGCTTTTTTATACCAACAATTTTTGTTGATTTACGGCTTGTACATTTTCAAGTATTCATGAAACGAGCTCAAGGCCAAGAATAATAATCATCACTTTTTGAATTTTTATGAAAAGTATTATGGTTTTTATTTTTTAATAATCATTTTGAAATAACTATTAAAAGTTTTTTGATTGAATATAGTAGGAAAAATGTTTAGAGACAACCGCCATAGCTTTTCTTACAGATCCATTTCAGAAGCTGTTAGGCTTCTTCATCAGAGAAATTTTGGCACGCATTTCTAACCATTAAGCCAACAATACGAGTACGCTGGTTTTGATGTGATCTAAACTCCTAGTTCTATTCTTCTTTACCATATGCATAAACTACTTCCGCCATTTGACAGTTAGTAGTATGATCATGATGGATTTTTTTGACAGACCTGCTTTATACGCAGAACTGCCTTATCGCGTGCTCTCGGCTTTGTTATTGCTTTTTTATACCAACAATTTTTGCTAAATTACGGCCTGTACATTTTCAATTATTCATAAAACGAGCTCAAGCCCATGAATAATAATTTTTCACTTTTTGAATTTTTATGAAAATAATTGTTGTTTTTATTTTTTAATAATCACTTTTAATTAATTATTAAAAGTTGTTTGATTGCCTGCCTGCTAGGCTTTATGCTTTTTTATACCAACAATTTTTGTTGAATTACGGCTTGTGCATTTTCAAGTATTCATGAAACGAGCTCAAGGCCAAGAATAATAATTTTTCACTTTTTGAATTTTTATGAAAATTGTTATTGTTTTTATTTTAGATACAACCGCGATAGCTTTTCTTATAGATCCGCTTCGGAAAATGCTAGGCTTTTTCATCAGAGAAATTTAGTAGTGTGATCATGATGGTTTTTTTTGACAGATCTGTTTTATCCGCAGAACTACCTAACCGCTTGCTCTCGGTTTTGTTATTGCTTTTTTATACCAAAAATTTTTGTTGATTTACGGCTTGTACATTTTCAAGTATTCATGAAACGAGCTCAAGGCCAAGAATAATAATCTTCACTTTTTGAATGTTTATGAAAATTATTATTGTTTTTATTTTTTTAATAATCCTTTTTAATTAATTATTAAAAGTTTTTTGATTGAATCTAGTAGGAAAAATGTTTACAGACAACCGCCATAGCTTTTCTTATAGATCCATTTGGGAACCTGCTAGGCTTCGTCATCAGAGAAATTTAGTATTGTGATCATGATGGATTTTTTTGACACATCTGTTTTATCCGCAGAACTACCTAACCGCGTGCTCTCGGTTTTGTTATTTCTTTTTTATACCAACAATTTTTGTTGATGTACGGCTTGTGCATTTTCAAGTATTCATGAAACGAGCTCAAGACCAAGAACAATAATTGTTCACTTTTTGAATTTTTATGAAAATTGTTATTGTTTTTATTTTAGATACAACCGCGATAGCTTTTCTTATAGGTCCGCTTCGGAAAATGCTAGGCTTCTTCATCAGAGAAATTTTGGCAAGCATTGCTAACTATTAACCTAGCAATACGAGTACGCTGGTTTTGATGTCATCTTAACTGCTAGTTCTATTCTCCTTTACCATATGCATGAACCACCTCCGCCATTTGACAGTTCGTAGCGTGATCATGATTGATTTTTTTGATAGATTTGTTTTATCAGCAGAACTGCCTTACCGCGTGCTCTCGGTTTTGTTATTGCTTTTTTATACCAACAATTTTTGTTGATTTACGGCTTGTACATTTTCAAGTATTCATGAAACGAGCTCAAGGCCAAGAATAATAATCTTCACTTTTTGTATTTTTATGAAATATATTATTGTTTTTGTTTTTTAATAATCATTTGTAATTAATTATTAAACGTTTTTTGATTGAATATATTAGGAAAAATGTTTAGAGACAACCGCCATAGCTTTTCTTATAGATCCATTTGGGAACCTGCTAGGCTTCTTCATCAGAGAAATTTTGGCACGCATTTCTAACCATTAAGCCAACAATACGAGTACGCTGGTTTTGATGTGATCTAAACTCCTAGTTGTATTCTTCTTTACCATATGCA
Source organism: Merzomyia westermanni (assembly GCA_949987695.1). Lineage (NCBI taxonomy): Eukaryota > Metazoa > Arthropoda > Insecta > Diptera > Tephritidae > Merzomyia > Merzomyia westermanni. The sequence continues at coordinate 122,627,758 of OX465290.1, forward strand.
TAAACTACTTCCGCCATTTGACAGTTAGTAGTATGATCATGATGGATTTTTTTGACAGACCTGCTTTATACGCAGAACTGCCTTATCGCGTGCTCTCGGCTTTGTTATTGCTTTTTTATACCAACAATTTTTGTTGAATTACGGCTTGTGCATTTTCAAGTATTCATGAAACGAGCTCAAGGCCAAGAATAATAATTTTTCACTTTTTGAATTTTTATGAAAATTGTTATTGTTTTTATTTTAGATACAACCGCGATAGCTTTTCTTATAGGTCCGCTTCGGAAAATGCTAGGCTTTTTCATCAGAGAAATTTAGTAGTGTGATCATGATGGATTTTTTTGAAAGATCTGTTTTATCCGCAGAACTACCTAACCGCGTGCTCTCGGTTTTGTTATTGCTTTTTTATACCAACAATTTTTGTTGATTTACGGCTTGTACATTTTCAAGTATTCATGAAACGAGCTCAAGGCCAAGAATAATAATCATCACTTTTTGAATTTTTATGAAAAGTATTATGGTTTTTATTTTTTAATAATCATTTTGAAATAACTATTAAAAGTTTTTTGATTGAATATAGTAGGAAAAATGTTTAGAGACAACCGCCATAGCTTTTCTTACAGATCCATTTCGGAAGCTGTTAGGCTTCTTCATCAGAGAAATTTTGGCACGCATTTCTAACCATTAAGCCAACAATACGAGTACGCTGGTTTTGATGTGATCTAAACTCCTAGTTCTATTCTTCTTTACCATATGCATAAACTACTTCCGCCATTTGACAGTTAGTAGTATGATCATGATGGATTTTTTTGACAGACCTGCTTTATACGCAGAACTGCCTTATCGCGTGCTCTCGGCTTTGTTATTGCTTTTTTATACCAACAATTTTTGCTAAATTACGGCCTGTACATTTTCAATTATTCATAAAACGAGCTCAAGCCCATGAATAATAATTTTTCACTTTTTGAATTTTTATGAAAATAATTGTTGTTTTTATTTTTTAATAATCACTTTTAATTAATTATTAAAAGTTGTTTGATTGCCTGCCTGCTAGGCTTTATGCTTTTTTATACCAACAATTTTTGTTGAATTACGGCTTGTGCATTTTCAAGTATTCATGAAACGAGCTCAAGGCCAAGAATAATAATTTTTCACTTTTTGAATTTTTATGAAAATTGTTATTGTTTTTATTTTAGATACAACCGCGATAGCTTTTCTTATAGATCCGCTTCGGAAAATGCTAGGCTTTCTCATCAGAGAAATTTAGTAGTGTGATCATGATGGTTTTTTTTGACAGATCTGTTTTATCCGCAGAACTACCTAACCGCGTGCTCTCGGTTTTGTTATTGCTTTTTTATACCAAAAATTTTTGTTGATTTACGGCTTGTACATTTTCAAGTATTCATGAAACGAGCTCAAGGCCAAGAATAATAATCTTCACTTTTTGAATGTTTATGAAAATTATTATTGTTTTTATTTTTTTAATAATCCTTTTTAATTAATTATTAAAAGTTTTTTGATTGAATCTAGTAGGAAAAATGTTTAGAGACAACCGCCATAGCTTTTCTTATAGATCCATTTGGGAACCTGCTAGGCTTCGTCATCAGAGAAATTTAGTATTGTGATCATGATGGATTTTTTTGACACATCTGTTTTATCCGCAGAACTACCTAACCGCGTGCTCTCGGTTTTGTTATAGCTTTTTTATACCAACAATTTTTGTTGATGGACGGCTTGTATATTTTCAAGTATTCATGAAACGAACTCAAGGCCAAGAATAATAATTTTTCACTTTTTGAATTTTTATGAAAATTGTTATTGTTTTTATTTTAGATACAACCGCGATAGCTTTTCTTATAGATCCGCTTCGGAAACTGCTAGGCTTTTTCATCAGAGAAATTTAGTAGTGTGATCATGATGGATTTTTTTGACAGATCTGTTTTATCAGCAGAACTGCCTTACTGCGTGCTCTAGCTTTTTTTTATTGCTTTTTTATACCAACAATTTTTGTTGATGTACGGCTTGTACATTTTCAAGTATTCATGAAACGAGCTCAAGGCCAAGAATAATAATTTTTCACTTTTTGAATTTTTATGAAAATTGTTATTGTTTTTATTTTAGATACAACCGGGATAGCTTTTCTTATACATAGATCCGCTTCGGAAACTGCTAGGCTTTTTCATCAGAGAAATTTAGTAGTGTGATCATGATCAGATTTTTGGCTTTAGAAAATGTATCTGGCCATAGAGGTAATAAGCCCTCAAAAAGCTCAAGCCCGCAATCCCACAAACAGTCCCCTGAGCCCCATCATAAAAAGGTTGGGTCATTCCAAACCAACCTAAAGAAATTTTTCTGTCAGATGTGTCGGACAAATGAGCACAAACTTTTCACCTGCGAAAAGTTTAAGAAAATGTCTCCCTCTCGTCGAAGAGAGTTCATTAAAAGCAATAATTGCTGTGTAAATTGTCTGTCGTCACGACACACAGTAAAGAAATGTACAGGGTGGGCCAAAAGAAACCAAGGGGTGTAAAAGATTAATAACTTTTTCGTTTATTATTATTATTTTTTTTTTTCTTTCAGATTATATAATATACGAAAGGGAAATTTTTTTACACTAAGTATGAAAAATGATGTCTCTTAAATGACCGCCGTTTTCAGCTTCGCACTGATGGGCTCTTTTTAGAGCATTTTCCTTAACATCTTTCAAAACTTGTGGCTGTAGCGTTCGAATTTCTGCACCAATGTTTGCCTTGAGTTCAAGGATTGTCTCTGGCTTGTTCACATACACTCGCTCCTTCAAATAACCCCAAAGAAAATAGTCGGGTGCTGTCAAATCTGGCGATCGCGCTGGCCAAATAATTTCCGAATTTCTGGAAATTATTCGCCCTCCAAAAATTATACTTAAAAGTGCCATTGTGTCTCGGGCAGTATGGGCAGTAGCTCCGTCCTGCTGAAACCACATACCAGGTCTGTTTTCAAGAGCAGGACGTAAAAAAATTTCTATCATAAACCGATACCGCTCTCCATTTACGGTTACAGCACTTCCATCTTCATTCTCGAAGAAGTAAGGCCCAATGACATTTTCAGATGTGATCCCACACCATACTGTACACCTGATGGGGTGTAATTGGCGTTGATGAATGTCTCTTGGATTTTGAGAAACCCAGAACCTACAGTTCTGCTTATTAACAAAGCCATTCAAATGAAAATGAGCTTCATCACCCATAATCAAATTTTTGATAAAGTTGATTTCATTTCTGGCCAACTCTTGAAATTTAACTGCAAAATTTAGACGCTGCCGATGATCTGCGGGTTTTAATTCTTGCACCATTTGCACCTTATATGGGTATAACTGTAAATCTTTTTTTAAAATGCGCCGTAGTGACGTGCGAGACATTCCTAGCTGAGCAGAACGCCTTCTGGCAGATGTTTCTGGTGCTTCGTTAACACCTTGCTGTACTCGTTCAATATTTTCCGCAGTGCGACTTAAACGTGGTCTACCGGTTCGAAGCAAATCTGTTACGCTGCCATGGTGGTGATGACGATCAACTAAGCAACGAATCATTGCTTCAGAGGGCGAAATTCTGACGTTAAAATGTCGACGATATGCTCTTTGCGTTAAAATAATTGATCTCTGGTTTAAATAATCAAATTCTATTGTTCTGGTTCTCTGTTCAGTTGTGAACCTCTTCATTATAAATTCTCCAAGTGTTGTCTATATAATCTGAAAGAAAAAAAAAAAAAAATAATAAACGAAAAAGTTATTAAACTTTTACACCCCTTGGTTTCTTTTGGCCCACCCTGTACAAGTTCTTATAACTGTGCTACATGCAATCAGCGACATAATACACTCCTACACATCCAACAAAGTCAGCCAAAGACAGCAGCGCATGTCAGGAGCATAATAGAGCAACGACCTCACAACAGGCACGAGAGAGACAAAATTCCAAATCGAATGAAAAGCAAGGCGCGACAGTACAATCTTGCCATACAAATACAAGCACTGGTGTGCTTTTAGGTACTGCAAGAGTTAACATCCAGTACAAAAATACTAGTTTTTCAGCCAGAGCTCTAATTGACTCTGGTTCAGAGTGCTCGTTCATGACTGAACGACTCAAACGTCGAATTAACTTGCCATCCAAGAAAATTCGCGCTACAGTTTCAGGAATAACTAATTCATTCTCTGCACAGGTCAAGGAAACTTGTTCAATAGAGTTGCGGTCACGAATTGACCCATTATTCTCTGTGAACGCAAAAGTCCTTGTCCTGCCACAGTTGACAGGGAATCTTCCAACATGCCAGATCAGTGCGATGACTAAACAATCATTCCCTGATCGAGTTGGCAGATAAGCGATTCTTTGTCAACGAGCCAGTGGATCTAATCTTGGGAGGTGACATATACCCTCAAATCATATTAAATGGAATGCAAAAGGATGTTCTCGGTACGCTTTTGGCACAAGAAACTGTCTTCGGCTGGATTCTAACAGGCCGAGCGGAAGCTCAAGAGAAACCAAATCAAATCGTGTCATACTTCAGTGACATATCGTTGGAAAACCAACTATCTGCCTTCTGGGAGCTCGAAGAACTTCCCAGAAGCAAACATTTTAACGAGGAGGAAAAATATTGCGAGGATCTCTATAGGAATACGACCACAAGGGATAGCTCAGGGAAACATACGGTCTCACTGCCATTTAAAAAAGAATTCCCTGCGAACTTATCTCTTGGACAATCCCTCAGAAGGGCCTGCTCTCAGTTCTTTCGGAACGAGACACGCCTCGCAAAAAACCCTACCTTACAAGCGGAGTACAATCGAGTTGTAACAGAGTATGAGGAATTAGGACATATGTCACGGATCAAAAGCAACATGCCTCCAGACTCCAATGACCACTATTTTCTACCTCATTACGCAGTGATCAAAGAGGAAAGTACATCCACTAAAGTTCGCGTTGTATTCAACGCATCTAGTCCCACAGCAAACGGAGTAAGCCTGAACGACGTTCTTCATACGGGTCCTGTACTACAAACAGACCTAACTCTTCTCATACTTCGCTGGGGACTTTACAAATATGTCAAATTATGGTACATCCTAATCATACTAAATATCAGCGCATAGTATTTCGTACTAGCTCTGAAAACCCAATCAGTCTTTACGAATTAAAGACTGTAACATTCGGGGTAAACTGTGATCCTTATCTGGCAATAAGGACACTATTACAATTGGCAGAGGACGTAGAAGACTCCTTTCCAATTGCATCCACCATTCTAAAGGAATGTATGTATGTGGATGATATTCTCGCTGGCGGACATTGTATCGACTCAGCAATTAGGGCAAGAGATCAAATATCTCAAGGGTTGCAATCAGCCGGGTTTCCACTTCGAAAGTGGACAGCCAATTGTGACCAAATCCTAAAAGATATCCCTAAACAACATCTACTTAATAAAGATTTCCTAGAATTCGAAGACGCAAGTTCAGTGAAAGCTCTAGGAATTAGGTGGAACGCTCATAAAGATGAGTTTTACTTTATCGCAAAACCAATGGAAAATTGCAACAACCTTACAAAAAGGGAAATTTTATCGGCCATCGCTAAACTTTTTGATCCATTAGGATGGCTTGCGCCAATAATAATTGTAGCTAAAATGCTTATGCAAAACATTTGGTTAGAAGGAACAAATTGGGATGAAAGCGTATCACCAACGACAACGGAACGTTGGAAAACTTTCATGGAAAATTATCACGAAATTGATAATATTCGAATACCGCGATGGACTCACTTTTCCCCATTCGACAACGTGGAAATACATGGATTCTGTGACGCATCGGAGAAAGCATACGCTGCGGCAATATACCTTCGCGTCGAAAAAGACGACCAAGTCATAATCACATTACTTTTATCCAAAACGAAAGTAGCCCCAGTCAACACAACCTCACTTCCCCGATTGGAATTATGCGGAGCCGTATTACTCGTCGAAATGACGGAAACCATCGCTACCAACCTCAACTTAGGAAATCCAAAAACTTATCTGTGGACGGATTCAACGATTGTACTAGCATGGATACGAAAGCCACCATGTTCGTGGTCAACTTTCGTAGCACACCGTTTCACGAAAATCGTTGACAAAGTCGGAAACGATAAATGGCGTCATGTGGATTCGGGAACAAACCCAGCTGACTTAGCTAGCAGAGGACTCCCAGCACATGAACTGGTCAACAATTCTTTGTGGTGGCAGGGACCTTCTTGGCTACAAGAAGACATCGAAAAATGGCCAACACAAGATACAATTTACAACACAAATATAGAGGAAAAAAGAGTGCAAGTACATGCAGTCACCGCCAAAACCGAAATTAGTGACATTTTGGATAGATTTTCGAATTTATCCAAAGCTTTGAGGGTAATATCTTATGTCCTGAGATTCCTCGAAAGAACTCACCGTAAGACAAAAGATTCATTTAAGAAAACGTCTTGGTTGATTTCATCAGATGAAATCAAAACCACAACACAACGTTTAATTAAAATATCCCAACAGCAGTTGTATAGTACAGAATACAAAAATCTAAAATCCGGTAAACCGGTCGATTCCAAAAGCGAAATACTTCCTCTTAACCCTTTCTTAGACAAAGACGATATTATAAGGACTGGAGGTCGCTTAGGCGCCTCTAAGGACTTAGCTTACAGCGAACGTCACCCAATCGTCCTACCATATAAATGTAAATTATCTCGTTTATTAGTCCAATTAAGGCTTGTTAGAACCCAATATTGGATTCCTAGGGTTAAAAATATGATACAGTCCATTATTCATAACTGCAAGGTCTGCGCGATCTATAAAAAGCGCGTACAAACCCAACTTATGGGGAACCTCCCACAGGAACGCACCACATTTTCCCGCCCATTTACAAATTAAGGGGTAGATTTTGCAGGACCATTCGACATTAAAAGCTATCGAGGTAGAGGGTGCCGAATATCCAAAGGTTATACACTTAGAAGCCACAACCGATCTCAGCACCCAATCATTCTTGGCAGCACTATCTAGGTTCATCGCTAGACGAGGCTGTCCAAAAAACATATATTCCGACAATGGGACAAACTTTGTCGGAGCCTCAAGATCTCTAAGATCTGAATTTAAGGCATTTATAGCAGATTCTCGTGAGAGCGCATTGTCGAAATACGCTCATCAACTTCTGCAATGGCATTTTATACCCACGGCATCTCCGTACATGGGAGGCCTGTGGGAAGCAGGGGTAAAAAGTTTTAAAAGCCACTTTCGAAAAGTGGCAGCTGGGTATAAATATACTTTTGAGAAGTTTTCCACCCTTTTATGTCGAATTGAGGCTTGCCTCAACTCGCGACCCATAAATCCTTCGTCAAACGAATCGACCGACCTGGAACCATTAACACCAGACCATTTCCTAGTAGGCGGACATCTTCTCGCGCCACCAGAAATCGATTCCAATGAGAATCCTGCCTCCATTGTAAACCGGTGGCAGAAATTGAAGGCTTTACACCAAACCTTTTGTAAAAGGTGGAAAAGGGAATACCTCTTGGAACTGCAAAAGCGGGTCAACTGGAAACAACCGAAAGCAAATATAAAAATAGGAGACCTAGTCGTTCTAAAAGAGGATAACCTTGCTCCAAACGAATGGAGACTCGGAAGAGTGGTCAAACTCCACCCAGGACCAGACGATCTTGTGAGAGTAGTCGACATAGTGACTGAAAAAGGGGAAACCACAAGACCGTTGACTAATCTGGTCCTGCTTCCACCCGCCAACGACCCAAGTGAAGACGACTCCACTGATCAACAGAACATTTCTTAAAATTCCGACATTCCACTTCATGAAAATCGGTAATTCCACTTCGTATTACCAAAAATAAAACCTTTTTTTTTTTGTTTTCAAGAAAATTAGACAATTTTTTTTTTTTTTTTTTGAGTTTTCAAAAAATAAAAGAAAAGTAAAAATTTAAACAGAAGAAACGAACTCAAAAATTATTGGAAGGTATGCCACTTCTTATTATCGAAAAAATAATAAGAAATAAAAAGTAAACTCAAAAATCATGAAAATTATAAAATGAAAATGAAGTGAAATGGAAAAATGAAAATGAGAAAAAACAAAATATTTAAGAAGTTTTGATGGTTCTTAGCCATGTTACCATTACTCGATCTGGTTTCGTAAAACCGACCATCGTGGATCAAAATCAAAATAAATTTGCAGATAAGCGAACTTATCCGCCACAGAATGAAAAAAACGCAGAAAAAATAACCCATTACAAAAACCCCAACGTAAATACTACAAAACTACACAAACTACGTCTAATCTACATTGCCAACTCACACACATTCACCATGTCCGAAAAGGTAGCACGTAGGATCCAATTTTCAGTGGTCAAATCCTAAATACAAAATAGTTAGTAAAGTTCCGAAAAAAAGCGTCTAATTATAATAACTTGACATATCTTCACAAACGAATTCACTTTTTTTATATCTTAATTTTGCACACACACACATTTCCTTTCTTTGGAACGCAAACCTGTTTTAAAACGCACCGTACGCAGGGAAAGGAGTCTCATGCACATTAAATCGCATCTGAAATGAAAAGAAAATGAGAAAAATGATTAATTTCAGTAGTAAACGACAATTTCACAATTTTTTACAACGCAACTTACCTCATGTTTATTATGTAATGACATTTTTTCATTCATTTGTTATTCTTCTCTACTTTGCCTTCCACTGTCCTTCAATGACATCGAGCAGTGTTGCCAAACAACACTCATAAAAAAGCTTAAGGGTAGGCCACACTGTCAATATCAGTTGGCAATTTATGGTTACATAAAAAGTGGCCAATATAGGCGAATTAGGTATCAAAGTACGCGTATTTGTGCCAGGATCACGAATATGAGAGCGGAAATTAATTTCTTGTACCCGCTCAAAAATTACGGGGAAAAAACCGCTTCACCGGGTACTTTTTGTAAAAATTAACCAATATAGCCGAATTGGGTATCAAAAGACGTGTTTTTGTGCCAGGGTTGCGAATCAGGAAGCGGAAATAAAATTTGTACCCATCAAAAAATTATGTGCGAAAAAATGGTATTTATTTTAACTCAAAAAAAAATTAAAATGCGCTTTTTTTCTTGGGTGGCAGGCAAATTTGTGACAAATTAGTCACAAAACAAAACCAAAATTCAAAGACAGAGCATATTTAATAATCCGTTTCTGGCTACGAGAAAATGGAGATCTGGCAACAAGATCGTTTCACAATATAATTTTTCGCCAGAATGCAACACTACGTTTGCAGCGAACTAAATTTTAACGGAGTTGCCAACCACATCAACGGCAACTGTCAACAAAATCTTAAGCTCGCTATGCACGGTTGATAAAATATTAAGTGCACTATACGCTATGCAAATAACTGCGTAAAAATTTAAAGTGAGCATGTTTCGCCACCCAACAAGCCAAGAAATGATTGAAAATAACAAAATAAATTAAACTAAATCATAAAATGGTAAAATCTGGAACGGAGACTAGGCCTCTTCGTCCGAACCCAAAATAATTAATAATATTCGAAATATGGAACGGAGACACGGCCTCTCCGTCCAGATCTGAACAAACAAAAAATGGATCGGAAATCCGGCCTTTTCGACCATCACATAAATTAAACAAAGGAAGCCTGGTGACGCGTCCTTACCAGATTCCATCATCTCAAGTATTTATCAACATACATAAATTATACAAGGAAAGACTGGTGACTCGGCCTTATCAGCTTCCAACCTATACAATCTTTATTTAAAAAATACAAATATACACAGTGCGTTGAATTATAACCCGTTCTTGTTTTTCAGCCTTAATATGTTGTTTTTATTTCACAGCGGCCGATCAGCTGAGACAAGCCCGGTGAAAAATCATTTAATGAATTTTAATAAACAGATCGAATGTATTTAATATCTGAATTTTAGTTTTAAGTTTTCGTGAGCGTGCCATCTCCAGCATGACCTTTCTTCCTTTAACATATTGCTTACCGCAAGGGGGCCGGCATGTTTAGGTCGGAACCTAAATATTTATTCTCATTAAAGGGGGGCCACCCTAATGCATATTCTTTTAATGTTACATATACATGTACACGCACTCATGTATATGCACACATATATGAAAACATACACGGGTAACTGAATTTTCCTTTGGATAACGAATATCCATTGGAAAACCCCTGCACGATCTCCGGTCTGGCAAAACGGAGATCAACTTTGCACTGGCGGTTCCATTTTAACCATCAAGGAGAAAAGACCTGCTGCCGTTGTCACGCCACATCACAAATTATATTAAGGTAAACTACTGTATTCGTATTAACAATCAATAAAGTGAAATATTGTGCATATTATTAATATTGAACCTTTGCCTTTTATTTCTACTTTCTCGTGTCTAATATCATATATATGCTAGGCTTTTTCATCATTGAAATTTAGTAGTGTGATCATGATGGATTTTTTTGACAGATCTGTTTTATCAGCAGAACTGCCTTACCGCGTGCTCTCGGTTTTGTTAATACTTTTTTATACCAACAATTTTTTGTTGATGTACGGCCTGTACATTTTCAAGTATTCATGTAACGAGCTCAAGGAAAAGAATAATAATTTTTCACTTTTTTGAATTTTTATGAAAATTATTAGTTTTTATTTTTTAATAATCATTTTTAATTAATTATTAAAAGTTTTTTGTTCGAATCTAGTAGGAAAAATGTTTAGAGACAACCGCCATAGCTTTTCTTACAGATCCATTTCCGAAACTGCTAGGCTTCTTCATCAGAGAAATTTTGGCACGCATTGCTAACCATTAAGCTAACAATACGAGTACGCTGGTTTTGATGTCATCTAAACTCCTAGTTCTATTCTTTACCATATGCATGAAGCAGTTCCGCCATTTGACAGTTAGTAGTGTGATCATGATGGATTTTTTTGACAGATCTGTTTTATCAGCAGAACTGCCTTACAGCGTGCTCTCGGATTTGTTATTGCTTTTTTATACCAACAATTTTTGTTGAATTACGGCTTGTGCATTTTCAAGTATTCATGAAACGAGCTCAAGGCCAAGAATTATAACTTTTCACTTTTTGAATTTTTATGAAAATTGTTATTGTTTTTATTTTAGATACAACCGCGATAGCTTTTCTTATAGATCCGCTTCGGAAACTGCTGGGCTTTTTCATCAGAGAAATTTAGTAGTGTGATCATGATGGATTTTTTTGACAGATCTGTTTTATCAGCAGAACTGCCTTACCGCGTGCTCTCGGTTTTGTTATTGCTTTTTTATACCAACAATTTTTGTTGATGTACGGCTTGTACATTTTCAAGTATTCATGAAACGAGCTCAAGGCCAAGAATAATAATTTTTGAAAATTTTTAGTTTTTATTTTTTAATAATGATTTTTAATTAATTATTAAAAGTTTTTTGATTGAATCTAGTAGGAAAAATGTTTAGAGACAACCGCCATAGCTTTTCTTATAGATCCATTTGGGAACCTGCTAGGCTTCTTCATCAGAGAAATTTTGGCACGCATTGCTAACCATTAAGCTAACAATACGAGTACGCTGGGTTTGATGTCATCTAAACTCCTAGTTCTATTCTTTACCATATGCATGCAGCAGTTCCGCCATTTGACAGTTAGTAGTGTGATCATGATGGATTTTTTTGACAGATCTGTTTTATCAGCAGAACTGCCTTACAGCATGCTCTCGGATTTGTTATTGCTTTTTTATAACAACAATTTTTGTTGAATTACGGCTTGTGCATTTTCAAGTGTTCATGAAACGAGCTCAAGGACAAGAATAATAATTTTTCACTTTTTGAATTTTAATGAAAATTGTTATTGTTTTTATTTAAGTTACAACCGCGATAGCTTTTCTTATAGATCCGCTTCGGAAACTGCTAGTCTTTTTCATCAGAGAAATTTAGTAGTGTGATCATGATGGATTTTTTTGACAGATCTGTTTTATCAGCAGAACTGCCTTAATGCGTGCTCTCGGTTTTGTTATTGCCTTTTTATACCAACAATTTTTGTTGATTTACGGCCTGTACATTTTCAAGTATTCATGATACGAGCTCAAGGCCAAGAATAATGCTCTAGCTTTTTTATTGCTTTTTTATACCAAACATTTTTGTTTATTTACGGCCTGTGCATTTTCAATTATTCATGAAACGAGCTCAAGGCCAAGAATAATAATTTTTCACTTTTTGAATTTTTATGAAAATAATTATTGTTTTTATTTTTGAGTAATCACTTTTATTTAATTATTAAAAGTTGTTTGATTGCCCGCCTGCTAGGCTTCTTCATCAGAGAAGTTTTGGCAAGCATTGCTAACTATTAACCTAGCAATACGAGTACCCTGGTTTTGATGTCATCTAAGCTGCTAGTTCTACTTATTCTTCTTTACCATATGCATGAACCACTTCCACCATTTGACAGTTAGTAGTGTGATCATGATGGATTTTTTTGACAGATCTGTTTTATCAGGAGAACTGCCTTACCGCATGCTCTCGGTTTTGGTATTGATATTTTATACCAACAATTTTTGTTGATTTACGGCCTGTACATTTTCAAGTATTCATGAAACGAGCTCAAGGCCAAGAATAATAATTTTTCACTTTTTGAATTTTTATGAAAATTATTATTGTTTTTATTTTTTAATAATCATTTTTAATTAATTATTAAACGTTTTTTGATTGAATCTAGTAGGAAAAATGTTTAGAGACAACCGCGATAGCTTTTCTTATAGATCCATTTGGGAACCTTCTAGGCTTCTTCATCAGAGAAATTTTGGCACGCATTGCTAACCATTAAGCAAACAATACGAGTACGCTGGTTTTGATGTCATCTAAACTCCTAGTTCTATTCTTCTTTACCATATGCATGAACAACTTCCACCATTTGACAGTTAGTAGTATGATTATCAGCAGAACTGCCTGACCGCGTGCTCTCGGTTTTGTTATTGCCTTTTTATACCAACAATTTTTGTTGATTTACGGCCTGTACATTTTCAAGTATTCATGAAACGAGCTCAAGGCCAAGAATAATAATTTTTCACTTTTTGAATTTTTATGAAAATTATTATGGTTTTTATTTTTTAATAATCATTTTTAATTAATTAATAAAAGTTTTTTGATTGAATATAATAGGAAAAAGGTTTAGAGACAACCGCGATAGCTTTTCCTATAGATCCGTTTCGGAAACTGCTAGGCTTCTTCATCAGAGAAATTTAGTAGTGTGATCATGATGGATTTTTTGACAGATCTGTTTTATCAGCAGAACTGCCTTACTGCGTGCTCTAGCTTTTTTTATTGCTTTTTTATACCAAAATTTTTTGTTTATTTACGGCCTGTGCATTTTCAATTATTCATGAAACGAGCTCAAGGCCAAGAATAATAATTTTTCACTTTTTGAATTTTTATGAAAATAATTATTGTTTTTATTTTTTAGTAATCGCTTTTAATTAATTATTAAAAGTTGTTTGATTGCCCGCCTGCTAGGCTTCTTCATCAGAGAAATTTTGGCACACATTGCTAACCATTAAGCTAACAATACGAGTACGCTGGTTTTGATGTCATCTAAACTCCTAGGTCTATTTTTCTTTACCATATGCATAAACCACTTCCGCCATTTGACAGTTAGTAGTGTGATCATGATGGATTTTTTGACAGATCTGTTTTATCAGCAGAACTGCCTTACAGCGTGCTCTCGGATTTGTTATTGATTTTTTATACCAACAATTTTTGTTGAATTACGGCTTGTGCATTTTCAAGTATTCATGAAACGAGCTCAAGGCCAAGAATAATAATTTTTCACTTTTTGAATTTTTATGAAAATTGTTATTGTTTTTATTTTAGATACAACCGCGATAGCTTTTCTTATAGATCCGCTTCAGAAACTGCTAGGCTTTTTCATTAGAGAAATTTAGTAGTGTGATCATGATGGATTTTTTTGACAGATCTGTTTTATCAGCAGAACTGCCTTACCGCGTGCTCTTGGTTTTGGTATTAATATTTTATGCCAACAATTTTTGTTGATTTACGGCCTGTACATTTTCAAGTATTCATGAAACGAGCTCAAGGCCAAGAATAATAATTTTTCACTTTTTGAATTTTTATGAAAATCATTATTGTTTTTATTTTTAAATAATTATTTTTAATTAATTATTAAAAGTTTTTTGATTGAATATAGTAGGAAACATGTTTAGAGACAACCGCCATAGCTTTTCTTATAGATCCGTTTCGGAAACTGCTAGGCTTCTTCATCAGAGAAATTTAGTAGTGTGATCATGATGGATTTTTTTGACAGATCTGTTTTATCAGCAGAACTGCCTTACTGCGTGCTCTAGCTTTTTTTTATTGCTTTTTTATACCAAACATTTTTGTTTATTTACGGCCTGTGCATTTTCAATTATTCATGAAACGAGCTCAAGGCCAAGAATAATAATTTTTCACTTTTTGAATTTTTATGAAAATATATATTGTTTTTATTTTTTAGTAATCACTTTTAATTAATTATTAAACGTTTTTTGATTGAATATAGTAGGAAACATGTTTAGAGACAACCGCCATAGCTTTTCTTATAGATCCGTTTCAGAAACTGCTAGACTTTTTCATCAGAGAAATTTAGTAGTGTGATCATGATGGATTTTTTTGACAGATCTGTTTTATCAGCAGAACTGCCTTACTGCATGCTCTAGCTTTTTTTATTGCTTTTTTATACCAAACAGTTTTGTTTATTTACGGCCTGTGCATTTTCAATTATTCATGAAACGAGCTCAAGGCCAAGAATAATAATTTTTCACTTTTTGAATTTTTATGAAAATAATTATTGTTTTTATTTTTTAGTAATCACTTTTAATTAATTATTAAAAGTTGTTTGATTGCCCGCCTGCTAGGCTTCTTCATCAGAGAAATTTTGGCAAGCATTGCTAACTATTAACCTAGCAATACGAGTACGCTGGTTTTGATGTCATCTAAGCTGCTAGTTCTACTTATTCTTCTTTACCATATGCATGAACCACTTCCACCATTTTACAGTTAGTAGTGTGATCATGATGGATTTTTTTGACAGATCTGTTTATCAGCAGAACTGCCTTACCGCGTGCTCACGGTTTTGGTATTGATATTTTATACCAACAATTTTTGTTGATTTACGGCCTGTACATTTTCAAGTATTCATAAAACGAGCTCAAGGCCAAGAATAATAATTTTTCACTTTTTGAATTTTTATGAAAATTATTATTGTTTTTATTTTTAATAATCATTTTTAATTAATTAATAAAAGTTTTTTGATTGAATCTAGTAGGAAAAAGGTTTAGAGACAACCGCGATAGCTTTTCTTATAGATCCATTTGGGAACCTTCTAGGCTTCTTCATCAGAGAAATTTTGGCACGCATTGCTAACCATTAAGCAAACAATACGAGTACGCTGGTTTTGATGTCATCTAAACTCCTAGTTCTATTCTTCTTTACCATATGCATGAACAACTTCCACCATTTGACAGTTAGTAGTATGATTATCAGCAGAACTGCCTGACCGCGTGCTCTCGGTTTTGTTATTGCCTTTTGATACCAACAATTTTTGTTGATTTACGGCCTGTACATTTTCAAGTATTCATTAAACGAGCTCAAGGCCAAGAATAATAATTTTTCACTTTTTGAATTATTATGAAAATAATTGTTGTTTTTATTTTTTAATAATCACTTTTAATTAATTATTAAAAGTTGTTTGATTGCCTGCCTGCTAGGCTTCTTCATCAGAGAAATTTTGGCAAGCATTGCTAGCTATTAACCTAGCAATACGAGTACGCTGGTTTTGATGTCATCTAAACTCCTAGTTCTATTCTTTACCATATGCATGAAGCAGTTCCGCCATTTGACAGTTAGTAGTGTGATCATGATGGATTTTTTGACAGATCTGTTTTATCAGCAGAACTGCCTTACAGCGTGCTCTCGAATTTGTTATTGATTTTTTATACCAACAATTTTTGTTGAATTACGGGTTGTGCATTTTCAAGTATTCATGAAACGAGCTCAAGGCCAAGAATAATAATTTTTCACTTTTTGAATTTTTATGAAAATTGTTAGTGTTTTTATTTTAGATACAACCGCGATAGCTTTTCTTATAGATCCGCTTCAGAAACTGCTAGGCTTTTTCATCAGAGAAATTTAGTAGTGTGATCATGATGGATTTTTTTGACAGATCTGTTTTATCAGCAGAACTGCCTTACCGCGTGCTCTTGGTTTTGGTATTAATATTTTATGCCAACAATTTTTGTTGATTTACGGCCTGTACATTTTCAAGTATTCATGAAACGAGCTCAAGGCCAAGAATAATAATTTTTCACTTTTTGAATTTTTATGAAAATCATTATTGTTTTTATTTTTAAATAATTATTTTTAATTAATTATTAAAAGTTTTTTGATTGAATATAGTAGGAAACATGTTTAGAGACAACCGCCATAGCTTTTCTTATAGATCCGTTTCGGAAACTGCTAGGCTTCTTCATCAGAGAAATTTAGTAGTGTGATCATGATGGATTTTTTTGACAGATCTGTTTTATCAGCAGAACTGCCTTACTGCGTGCTCTAGCTTTTTTTTATTGCTTTTTTATACCAAACATTTTTGTTTATTTACGGCCTGTGCATTTTCAATTATTCATGAAACGAGCTCAAGGCCAAGAATAATAATTTTTCACTTTTTGAATTTTTATGAAAATATATATTGTTTTTATTTTTTAGTAATCACTTTTAATTAATTATTAAAAGTTTTTTGATTGAATATAGTAGGAAACATGTTTAGAGACAACCGCCATAGCTTTTCGTATAGATCCGTTTCGGAAACTGCTAGGCTTCTTCATCAGAGAAATTTAGTAGTGTGATCATGATGGATTTTTTTGACAGATCTGTTTTATCAGCAGAACTGCCTTACTGCGTGCTCTAGATTTTTTTTATTGCTTTTTTATACCAAACATTTTTGTTTATTTACGGCCTGTGCATTTTCAAGTATTCATGAAACGAGCTCAAGGCCAAGAATAATAATTTTTCACTTTTTGAATTTTTATGAAAATTGTTATTGTTTTTATTTTAGATACAACCGCGATAGCTTTTCTTATAGATCCGCTTCGGAAACTGCTAGGCTTTTTCATCAGAGAAATTTAGTAGTGTGATCATGATGGATTTTTTTGACAGGTCAGTTTTATCAGCAGAACTGTCTTACCGCGTGCTCTCGGTTTTGTTATTGCTTTTTTATACCAACAATTTTTGTTAAATTACGGCCTGTACATTTTCAATTATTCATAAAACGAGCTCAAGGCCAAGAATAATAATTTTTCACTTTTTGAATTTTTATGAAAATTATTAGTTTTTATTTTTTAATAATCATTTTTAATTAATTATTAAAAGGTTTTTGATTGAATCTAGAGGGAAAATGTTTAGAGACAACCGCCATAGCTTTTCTTATAGATCCATTTGGGAACCTGCTAGGCTTCTTCATCAGAGGAATTTTGGCACGCATTGCTAACCATTAAGCTAACAATACGAGTACGCTGGTTTTGATGTCATCTTAACTGCTAGTTCTATTCTTCTTTACCATATGCGTGAACCACCTCCGCCATCTGACAGTTAGTAGCGTGATCATGATGGATTTTTTTTTAAAAGATCTGTTTTATCAGCAGAACTGCCTTACAGCGTGCTCTCGGATTTGTTATTGCTTTTTTATACCAACAATTTTTGTTGAATTACGGCTTGTGCATTTTCAAGTATTCATGAAACGAGCTCAAGGCCAAGAATAATAATTTTTCACTTTTTGAATTTTTATGAAAATTGTTATTGTTCTTATTTTAGATACAACCGCGATAGCTTTTCTTATAGATCCGCTTCGGAAACTGCTAGGCTTTTTCATCAGAGAAATTTAGTAGTGTGATCATGATGGATTTTTTTGACAGATCTGTTTTATCAGCAGAACTGCCTAACCGCGTGCTCTCGGTTTTGTTATTGCTTTTTTATACCAACAATTTTTGTTAAATTACGGCCTGTACATTTTCAACTATTCATAAAACGAGCCAAGGCCAAGAATAATAATTTTTCACTTTTTGAATTTTTATGAAAATAATTGTTGTTTTTATTTTTTAATAATCACTTTTAATTAATTATTAAAAGTTGTTTGATTGCCTGCCTGCTAGGCTTCTTCATCAGAGTAATTTTGGCACGCATTGCTAACTGTTAAGCTAACAATACGAGTACGCTGGTTTTGGATGTCATCTTAACTGCTAGTTCTATTCTTCTTTACCATATGCATGAACCACCTCCACCATTTGACAGTTAGTAGTGTGATCATGATGGATTTTTTGACAGATCTGTTTTATCAGCAGAACTGCCTTACAGCGTGCTCTCGGATTTGTTATTGAGTTTTTATACCAACAATTTTTGTTGAATTACGGCTTGTGCATTTTCAAGTATTCATGAAACGAGCTCAAGGCCAAGAATAATAATTTTTCACTTTTTGAATTTTTATGAAAATTGTTATTGTTTTTATTTTAGATACAACCGCGATAGCTTTTCTTATAGATCCGCTTCAGAAACTGCTAGGCTTTTTCATTAGAGAAATTTAGTAGTGTGATCATGATGGATTTTTTTGACAGATCTGTTTTATCAGCAGAACTGCCTTACCGCGTGCTCTTGGTTTTGGTATTAATATTTTATGCCAACAATTTTTGTTGATTTACGGCCTGTACATTTTCAAGTATTCATGAAACGAGCTCAAGGCCAAGAATAATAATTTTTCACTTTTTGAATTTTTATGAAAATCATTATTGTTTTTATTTTTAAATAATTATTTTTAATTAATTATTAAAAGTTTTTTGATTGAATATAGTAGGAAACATGTTTAGAGACAACCGCCATAGCTTTTCTTATAGATCCGTTTCGGAAACTGCTAGGCTTCTTCATCAGAGAAATTTAGTAGTGTGATCATGATGGATTTTTTTGACAGATCTGTTTTATCAGCAGAACTGCCTTACTGCGTGCTCTAGCTTTTTTTTATTGCTTTTTTATACCAAACATTTTTGTTTATTTACGGCCTGTGCATTTTCAATTATTCATGAAACGAGCTCAAGGCCAAGAATAATAATTTTTCACTTTTTGAATTTTTATGAAAATATATATTGTTTTTATTTTTTAGTAATCACTTTTAATTAATTATTAAAAGTTTTTTGATTGAATATAGTAGGAAACATGTTTAGAGACAACCGCCATAGCTTTTCTTATAGATCCGTTTCAGAAACTGCTAGACTTTTTCATCAGAGAAATTTAGTAGTGTGATCATGATGGATTTTTTTGACAGATCTGTTTTATCAGCAGAACTGCCTTACTGCATGCTCTAGCTTTTTTTATTGCTTTTTTATACCAAACAGTTTTGTTTATTTACGGCCTGTGCATTTTCAATTATTCATGAAACGAGCTCAAGGCCAAGAATAATAATTTTTCACTTTTTGAATTTTTATGAAAATAATTATTGTTTTTATTTTTTAGTAATCACTTTTAATTAATTATTAAAAGTTGTTTGATTGCCCGCCTGCTAGGCTTCTTCATCAGAGAAATTTTGGCAAGCATTGCTAACTATTAACCTAGCAATACGAGTACGCTGGTTTTGATGTCATCTAAGCTGCTAGTTCTACTTATTCTTCTTTACCATATGCATGAACCACTTCCACCATTTTACAGTTAGTAGTGTGATCATGATGGATTTTTTTGACAGATCTGTTTATCAGCAGAACTGCCTTACCGCGTGCTCACGGTTTTGGTATTGATATTTTATACCAACAATTTTTGTTGATTTACGGCCTGTACATTTTCAAGTATTCATAAAACGAGCTCAAGGCCAAGAATAATAATTTTTCACTTTTTGAATTTTTATGAAAATTATTATTGTTTTTATTTTTAATAATCATTTTTAATTAATTAATAAAAGTTTTTTGATTGAATCTAGTAGGAAAAAGGTTTAGAGACAACCGCGATAGCTTTTCTTATAGATCCATTTGGGAACCTTCTAGGCTTCTTCATCAGAGAAATTTTGGCACGCATTGCTAACCATTAAGCAAACAATACGAGTACGCTGGTTTTGATGTCATCTAAACTCCTAGTTCTATTCTTCTTTACCATATGCATGAACAACTTCCACCATTTGACAGTTAGTAGTATGATTATCAGCAGAACTGCCTGACCGCGTGCTCTCGGTTTTGTTATTGCCTTTTGATACCAACAATTTTTGTTGATTTACGGCCTGTACATTTTCAAGTATTCATTAAACGAGCTCAAGGCCAAGAATAATAATTTTTCACTTTTTGAATTATTATGAAAATAATTGTTGTTTTTATTTTTTAATAATCACTTTTAATTAATTATTAAAAGTTGTTTGATTGCCTGCCTGCTAGGCTTCTTCATCAGAGAAATTTTGGCAAGCATTGCTAGCTATTAACCTAGCAATACGAGTACGCTGGTTTTGATGTCATCTAAACTCCTAGTTCTATTCTTTACCATATGCATGAAGCAGTTCCGCCATTTGACAGTTAGTAGTGTGATCATGATGGATTTTTTGACAGATCTGTTTTATCAGCAGAACTGCCTTACAGCGTGCTCTCGGATTTGTTATTGATTTTTTATACCAACAATTTTTGTTGAATTACGGGTTGTGCATTTTCAAGTATTCATGAAACGAGCTCAAGGCCAAGAATAATAATTTTTCACTTTTTGAATTTTTATGAAAATTGTTAGTGTTTTTATTTTAGATACAACCGCGATAGCTTTTCTTATAGATCCGCTTCAGAAACTGCTAGGCTTTTTCATCAGAGAAATTTAGTAGTGTGATCATGATGGATTTTTTTGACAGATCTGTTTTATCAGCAGAACTGCCTTACCGCGTGCTCTTGGTTTTGGTATTAATATTTTATGCCAACAATTTTTGTTGATTTACGGCTTGTACATTTTCAAGTATTCATGAAACGAGCTCAAGGCCAAGAATAATAATTTTTCACTTTTTGAATTTTTATGAAAATCATTATTGTTTTTATTTTTAAATAATTATTTTTAATTAATTATTAAAAGTTTTTTGATTGAATATAGTAGGAAACATGTTTAGAGACAACCGCCATAGCTTTTCTTATAGATCCGTTTCGGAAACTGCTAGGCTTCTTCATCAGAGAAATTTAGTAGTGTGATCATGATGGATTTTTTTGACAGATCTGTTTTATCAGCAGAACTGCCTTACTGCGTGCTCTAGCTTTTTTTTATTGCTTTTTTATACCAAACATTTTTGTTTATTTACGGCCTGTGCATTTTCAATTATTCATGAAACGAGCTCAAGGCCAAGAATAATAATTTTTCACTTTTTGAATTTTTATGAAAATATATATTGTTTTTATTTTTTAGTAATCACTTTTAATTAATTATTAAAAGTTTTTTGATTGAATATAGTAGGAAACATGTTTAGAGACAACCGCCATAGCTTTTCGTATAGATCCGTTTCGGAAACTGCTAGGCTTCTTCATCAGAGAAATTTAGTAGTGTGATCATGATGGATTTTTTTGACAGATCTGTTTTATCAGCAGAACTGCCTTACTGCGTGCTCTAGATTTTTTTTATTGCTTTTTTATACCAAACATTTTTGTTTATTTACGGCCTGTGCATTTTCAAGTATTCATGAAACGAGCTCAAGGCCAAGAATAATAATTTTTCACTTTTTGAATTTTTATGAAAATTGTTATTGTTTTTATTTTAGATACAACCGCGATAGCTTTTCTTATAGATCCGCTTCGGAAACTGCTAGGCTTTTTCATCAGAGAAATTTAGTAGTGTGATCATGATGGATTTTTTTGACAGGTCAGTTTTATCAGCAGAACTGTCTTACCGCGTGCTCTCGGTTTTGTTATTGCTTTTTTATACCAACAATTTTTGTTAAATTACGGACTGTACATTTTCAATTATTCATAAAACGAGCTCAAGGCCAAGAATAATAATTTTTCACTTTTTGAATTTTTATGAAAATTATTAGTTTTTATTTTTTAATAATCATTTTTAATTAATTATTAAAAGGTTTTTGATTGAATCTAGAGGGAAAATGTTTAGAGACAACCGCCATAGCTTTTCTTATAGATCCATTTGGGAACCTGCTAGGCTTCTTCATCAGAGGAATTTTGGCACGCATTGCTAACCATTAAGCTAACAATACGAGTACGCTGGTTTTGATGTCATCTTAACTGCTAGTTCTATTCTTCTTTACCATATGCGTGAACCACCTCCGCCATCTGACAGTTAGTAGCGTGATCATGATGGATTTTTTTTTAAAAGATCTGTTTTATCAGCAGAACTGCCTTACAGCGTGCTCTCGGATTTGTTATTGCTTTTTTATACCAACAATTTTTGTTGAATTACGGCTTGTGCATTTTCAAGTATTCATGAAACGAGCTCAAGGCCAAGAATAATAATTTTTCACTTTTTGAATTTTTATGAAAATTGTTATTGTTCTTATTTTAGATACAACCGCGATAGCTTTTCTTATAGATCCGCTTCGGAAACTGCTAGGCTTTTTCATCAGAGAAATTTAGTAGTGTGATCATGATGAATTTTTTTGACAGATCTGTTTTATCAGCAGAACTGCCTAACCGCGTGCTCTCGGTTTTGTTATTGCTTTTTTATACCAACAATTTTTGTTAAATTACGGCCTGTACATTTTCAACTATTCATAAAACGAGCCAAGGCCAAGAATAATAATTTTTCACTTTTTGAATTTTTATGAAAATAATTGTTGTTTTTATTTTTTAATAATCACTTTTAATTAATTATTAAAAGTTGTTTGATTGCCTGCCTGCTAGGCTTCTTCATCAGAGTAATTTTGGCACGCATTGCTAACTATTAAGCTAACAATACGAGTACGCTGGTTTTGATGTCATCTTAACTGCTAGTTCTATTCTTCTTTACCATATGCATGAACCACCTCCGCCATCTGACAGTTAGTAGCGTGATCATGAAGGATTTTTTTGACAGATCTGTTTTATCAGCAGAACTGCCTTACCGCGTGCTCTCGGTTTTGTTATTGCTTTTTTATACCAACAATTTTTTTTGATGTACGGCTTGTACATTTTCAAGTATTCATGAAACGAGCTCAAGGCCAAGAATAATAATTTTTCACTTTTTGAATTTTTATGAAAATTGTTATTGTTTTTATTTTAGATACAACCGCGACAGCTTTTCTTATAGATCCGCTTCGGAAACTGCTAGGCGTTTTCATCAGAGAAATTTAGTAGTGTGATCATGATGGATTTTTTTGACAGATCTGTTTTATCAGCAGAATTGCCTTACCGCGTGCTCTCGGTTTTGTTATTGCTTTTTTATACCAACAATTTTTGTTAAATTACGGCCTGTACATTTTCAATTATTCATAAAACGAGCTCAAGGCCAAGAATAATAATTTTTCACTTTTTGAATTTTTAAGAAAATTATTAGTTTTTATTTTTTAATAATCATTTTTAATTAATTATTAAAAGTTTTTTGATTGCCCGCCTGCTAGGCTTCTTCATCAGAGAAATTTTGGCAAGCATTGCTAACTATTAACCTAGCAATACGAGTACGCTGGTTTTGATGTCATCTAAGCTGCTAGTTCTACTTATTCCTCTTTACCATATGCTTGAACTACTTCCACCATTTGACAGTTAGTAGTGTGATCATGATGGATTTTTTTGACAGATCTGTTTATCAGCAGAACTGCCTTACCGCGTGCTCACGGTTTTGGTATTGATATTTTACACCAACAATTTTTGTTGATTTACGGCCTGTACATTTTCAAGTATTCATGAAACGAGCTCAAGGCCAATAATAATAATTTTTCACTTTTTGAATTTTTATGAAAATTATTATTGTTTTTATTTTTTAATAATCATTTTTAATTAATTATTAAAAGTTTTTTGATTGAATCTAGTAGGAAAAAGGTTTAGAGACAACCGCGATAGCTTTTCTTATAGATCCATTTGGGAACCTGCTAGGCTTCTTCATCAGAGAAATTTTGGCACGCATTGCTAACCATTAAGCAAATAATACCAGTACGCTGGTTTTGATGTCATCTAAACTGCTAGTTCTACTTATTCCTCTTTACCATATGCATGCACCACTTCCACCATTTGACAGTTAGTAGTGTGATCATGATGGATTTTTTTGACAGATCTGTTTATCAGCAGAACTGCCTTACCGCGTGCTCACGGTTTTGGTATTGATATTTTATACCAACAATTTTTGTTTATATACGGCCTGTACATTTTCAATTATTCATAAAACGAGCTCAAGGCCAAGAATAATAATTTTTCACTTTTTGAATTTTTAAGAAAATTATTAGTTTTTATTTTTTAATAATCATTTTTAATTAATTATTAAAAGTTCATGAAACCAGCTCAAGGCCAAGAATAATCATTTTTCACTTTTTGAATTTTTATGAAAATTATTATTGTTTTTATTTTTTAATAATTATTTTTAATTAATTATTAAAAGTTTTTTGATTGAATATAGTAGGAAACATGTTTAGATACAACCGCCATAGCTTTTCTTATAGATCCATTTGGGAACCTGCTAGGTTTCTTCATCAGAGAAATTTTGGCACGCATTGCTAACCATTAAGCAAACAATACGAGTACGCTGGTTTTGATGTCATCTAAACTCCTAGTTCTATTCTTCTTTACCATATGCATGAACAACTTCCACCATTTGACAGTTAGTAGTATGATCATGATGGATTTTTTTGACAGATCTGTTTATCAGCAGAACTGCCTTACCGCGTGCTCTCGGTTTTGTTATTGCCTTTTTATACCAACAATTTTTGTTTATATACGGCCTGTAAATTTTCAAGTATTCATGAAACGAGCTCAAGGCCAAGAATAATAATTTTTCACTTTTTGAATTTTTATGAAAATAATGATTGTTTTTATTTTTTAGTAATCACTTTTAATTAATTATTAAAAGTTGTTTGATTGCCCGCCTGCTAGGCTTCTTCATCAGAGAGATTTTGGCAAGCATTGCTAACTATTAACCTAGCAATACGAGTACGCTGGTTTTGATGTCATCTAAGCTGCTAGTTCTACTTATTCCTCTTTACCATATGCTTGAACCACTTCCACCATTTGACAGTTAGTAGTGTGATCATGATGGATTTTTTTGACAGATCTGTTTATCAGCAGAACTGCCTTACCGCGTGCTCACGGTTTTGGTATTGATATTTTATACCAACAATTTTTGTTGATTTACGGCCTGTACATTTTCAAGTATTCATGAAACGAGCTCAAGGCCAAGAATAATAATTTTTCACTTTTTGAATTTTTATGAAAATTATTATTGTTTTTATTTTTTAATAATCATTTTTAATTAATTATTAAAAGTTTTTTGATTGAATCTAGTAGGAAAAAGGTTAAGAGACAACCGCGATAGCTTTTCTTATAGATCCGTTTCGGAAACTGCTAGGCTTCTTCATCAGAGAAATTTAGTAGTGTGATCATGATGGATTTTTTTGACAGATCTGTTTTATCAGGAGAACTGCCTTACCGCGTGCTCTCGGTTTTGTTATTGCTTTTTTATACCAACAATTTTTGTTGATGTACGGCTTGTACATTTTCAAGTATTCATGAAACGAGCTCAAGGCCAAGAATAATAATTTTTCACTTTTTGAATTTTTATGAAAATAATGATTTTTTTTATTTTTTAGTAATCACTTTTAATTAATTATTAAAAGTTTTTTGATTGAATCTAGTAGGAAAAAGGTTAAGAGACAACCGCGATAGCTTTTCTTATAGATCCATTTGGGAACCTGCTAGGCTTCTTCATCAGAGAAATTTTGGCAAGCATTGCTAACTATTAACCTAGCAATACGAGTACGCTGGTTTTGATGTCATCTAAGCTGCTAGTTCTACTTATTCCTCTTTACCATATGCGTGAACCACTTCCACCATTTGACAGTTAGTAGTGTGATCTTGATGGATTTTTTTGACAGATCTGTTTATCAGCAGAACTGCCTTACCGCGTGCTCACGGTTTTGGTATTGATATTTTATACCAACAATTTTTGTTGATTTACGGCCTGTACATTTGCAAGTATTCATGAAACGAGCTCAAGGCCAAGAATAATAATTTTTCACTTTTTGAATTTTTATGAAAATTATTATTGTTTTTATTTTTTAATAATCATTTTTAATTAATTATTAAAAGTTTTTTGATTGAATCTAGTAGGAAAAAGGTTTAGAGACAATCGTGATAGCTTTTCTTATAGATCCATTTGGGAACCTGCTAGGCTTCTTCATCAGAGAAATTTTGGCACGCATTGCTAACCATTAAGCAAACAATACCAGTACGCTGGTTTTGATGTCATCTAAACTGCTAGTTCTACTTATTCCTCTTTACCATATGCATGCACCACTTCCACCATTTGACAGTTAGTAGTGTGATCATGATGGATTTTTTTGACAGATCTGTTTATCAGCAGAACTGCCTTACCGCGTGCTCACGGTTTTGTTATTGCCTTTTTATACCAACAATTTTTGTTTATATACGGCCTGTAAATTTTCAAGTATTCATGAAACGAGCTCAAGGCCAAGAATAATAATTTTTCACTTTTTGAATTTTTATGAAAATTATTATTGTTTTTATTTTTTAATAATCATTTTTAATTAATTATTAAAAGTTTTTTGATTGAATCTAGTAGGAAAAAGGTTTAGAGACAACCGCGATAGCTTTTCTTATAGATCCATTTGGGAACCTGCTAGGCTTCTTCATCAGAGAAATTTTGGCACGCATTGCTAACCATTAAGCAAACAATACCAGTACGCTGGTTTTGATGTCATCTAAACTGCTAGTTCTACTTATTCCTCTTTACCATATGCATGCACCACTTCCACCATTTGACAGTTAGTAGTGTGATCATGATGGATTTTTTTGACAGATCTGTTTATCAGCAGAACTGCCTTACCGCGTGCTCACGGTTTTGTTATTGCTTTTTTATACCAACAATTTTTGTTAAATTACGGCCTGTACATTTTCAATTATTCATAAAACGAGCTCAAGGCCAAGAATAATAATTTTTCACTTTTTGAATTTTTAAGAAAATTATTAGTTTTTATTTTTTAATAATCATTTTTAATTAATTATTAAAAGTTTTTTGATTGCCCGCCTGCTAGGCTTCTTCATCAGAGAAATTTTGGCAAGCATTGCTAACTATTAACCTAGCAATACGAGTACGCTGGTTTTGATGTCATCTAAACTGCTAGTTCTACTTATTCTTTTTTACCATATGCATGAACCACTTCCACCATTTCACAGTTAGTAGTGTGATCATGATGGATTTTTTTGACAGATCTGTTTATCAACAGACTGCCTTACCGCGTGCTCTCGGTTTTGGTATTGATATTTTATACCTACAATGTTTGTTGATTTACGGCCTGTACATTTTCAAGTATTCATGAAACCAGCTCAAGGCCAAGAATAATAATTTTTCACTTTTTGAATTTTTATGAAAATTATTATTGTTTTTATTTTTTAATAATTATTTTTAATTAATTATTAAAAGTTTTTTGATTGAATATAGTAGGAAACATGTTTAGATACAACCGCCATAGCTTTTCTTATAGATCCATTTGGGAACCTGCTAGGTTTCTTCATCAGAGAAATTTTGGCACGCATTGCTAACCATTAAGCAAACAATACGAGTACGCTGGTTTGGATGTCATCTAAACTCCTAGTTCTGTTCTTCTTTACCATATGCATGAACAACTTCCACCATTTGACAGTTAGTAGTATGATCATGATGGATTTTTTTGACAGATCTGTTTATCAGCAGAACTGCCTTACCGCGTGCTCTCGGTTTTGTTATTGCCTTTTTATACCAACAATTTTTGTTTATATACGGCCTGTAAATTTTCAAGTATTCATGAAACGAGCTCAAGGCCAAGAATAATAATTTTTCACTTTTTGAATTTTTATGAAAATTATTATTGTTTTTATTTTTTAATAAACATTTTTAATTAATTATTAAAAGTTTTTTGATTGAATCTAGTAGGAAAAAGGTTTAGAGACAACCGCGATAGCTTTTCTTATAGATCCATTTGGGAACCTGCTAGGCTTCTTCATCAGAGAAATTTTGGCACGCATTGCTAACCATTAAGCAAACAATACCAGTACGCTGGTTTTGATGTCATCTAAACTGCTAGTTCTACTTATTCCTCTTTACCATATGCATGCACCACTTCCACCATTTGACAGTTAGTAGTGTGATCATGATGGATTTTTTTGACAGATCTGTTTATCAGCAGAACTGCCTTACCGCGTGCTCACGGTTTTGTTATTGCCTTTTTATACCAACAATTTTTGTTTATATACGGCCTGTAAATTTTCAAGTATTCATGAAACGAGCTCAAGGCCAAGAATAATAATTTTTCACTTTTTGAATTTTTATGAAAATAATGATTGTTTTTATTTTTTAGTAATCACTTTTAATTAATTATTAAAAGTTGTTTGATTGCCCGCCTGCTAGGCTTCTTCATCAGAGAAATTTTGGCAAGCATTGCTAACTATTAACCTAGCAATACGAGTACGCTGGTTTTGATGTCATCTAAGCTGCTAGTTCTACTTATTCCTCTTTACCATATGCTTGAACCACTTCCACCATTTGACAGTTAGTAGTGTGATCATGATGGATTTTTTTGACAGATCTGTTTATCAGCAGAACTGCCTTGCCGCGTGCTCACGGTTTTGGTATTGATATTTTATACCAACAATTTTTGTTGATTTACGGCCTGTACATTTGCAAGTATTCATGAAACGAGCTCAAGGCCAAGAATAATAATTTTTCACTTTTTGAATTTTTATGAAAATTATTATTGTTTTTATTTTTTAATAATCATTTTTAATTAATTATTAAAAGTTTTTTGATTGAATCTAGTAGGAAAAAGGTTTAGAGACAACCGCGATAGCTTTTCTTATAGATCCATTTGGGAACCTGCTAGGCTTCTTCATCAGAGAAATTTTGGCACGCATTGCTAACCATTAAGCAAACAATACCAGTACGCTGGTTTTGATGTCATCTAAACTGCTAGTTCTACTTATTCCTCTTTACCATATGCATGCACCACTTCCACCATTTGACAGTTAGTAGTGTGATCATGATGGATTTTTTTGACAGATCTGTTTATCAGCAGAACTGCCTTACCGCGTGCTCACGGTTTTGGTATTGATATTTTATACCAACAATTTTTGTTGATTTACGGCCTGTACATTTTCAAGTATTCATGAAACGAGCTCAAGGCCAAGAATAATAATTTTTCACTTTTTGAATTTTTATGAAAATAATTATTGTTCTTATTTTTTAATAATCACTTTTAATTAATTATTAAAAGTTGTTTGATTGCCTGCCTGTTAGGCTTCTTTATCAGAGAAATTTTAGCTTTTCTTATAGACCCATTTGGGAACCTGCTAGGCTTCTTCATCAGAGAAATTTTGGCACGCATTGCTAACCATTAAGCAAATAATACCAGTACGCTGGTTTTGATGTCATCTAAACTGCTAGTTCTACTTATTCCTCTTTACCATATGCATGCACCACTTCCACCATTTGACAGTTAGTAGTGTGATCATGATGGATTTTTTTGACAGATCTGTTTATCAGCAGAACTGCCTTACCGCGTGCTCACGGTTTTGGTATTGATATTTTATACCAACAATTTTTGTTTATATACGGCCTGTACATTTTCAATTATTCATAAAACGAGCTCAAGGCCAAGAATAATAATTTTTCACTTTTTGAATTTTTAAGAAAATTATTAGTTTTAATTTTTTAATAATCATTTTTAATTAATTATTAAAAGTTCATGAAACCAGCTCAAGGCCAAGAATAATCATTTTTCACTTTTTGAATTTTTATGAAAATTATTATTGTTTTTATTTTTTAATAATTATTTTTAATTAATTATTAAAAGTTTTTTGATTGAATATAGTAGGAAACATGTTTAGATACAACCGCCATAGCTTTTCTTATAGATCCATTTGGGAACCTGCTAGGTTTCTTCATCAGAGAAATTTTGGCACGCATTGCTAACCATTAAGCAAACAATACCAGTACGCTGGTTTTGATGTCATCTAAACTGCTAGTTCTACTTATTCCTCTTTACCATATGCATGCACCACTTCCACCATTTGACAGTTAGTAGTGTGATCATGATGGATTTTTTTGACAGATCTGTTTATCAGCAGAACTGCCTTACCGCGTGCTCACGGTTTTGTTATTGCTTTTTTATACCAACAATTTTTGTTAAATTACGGCCTGTACATTTTCAATTATTCATAAAACGAGCTCAAGGCCAAGAATAATAATTTTTCACTTTTTGAATTTTTAAGAAAATTATTAGTTTTTATTTTTTAATAATCATTTTTAATTAATTATTAAAAGTTTTTTGATTGCCCGCCTGCTAGGCTTCTTCATCAGAGAAATTTTGGCAAGCATTGCTAACTATTAACCTAGCAATACGAGTACGCTGGTTTTGATGTCATCTAAACTGCTAGTTCTACTTATTCTTTTTTACCATATGCATGAACCACTTCCACCATTTCACAGTTAGTAGTGTGATCATGATGGATTTTTTTGACAGATCTGTTTATCAACAGACTGCCTTACCGCGTGCTCTCGGTTTTGGTATTGATATTTTATACCTACAATGTTTGTTGATTTACGGCCTGTACATTTTCAAGTATTCATGAAACCAGCTCAAGGCCAAGAATAATAATTTTTCACTTTTTGAATTTTTATGAAAATTATTATTGTTTTTATTTTTTAATAATTATTTTTAATTAATTATTAAAAGTTTTTTGATTGAATATAGTAGGAAACATGTTTAGATACAACCGCCATAGCTTTTCTTATAGATCCATTTGGGAACCTGCTAGGTTTCTTCATCAGAGAAATTTTGGCACGCATTGCTAACCATTAAGCAAACAATACGAGTACGCTGGTTTGGATGTCATCTAAACTCCTAGTTCTGTTCTTCTTTACCATATGCATGAACAACTTCCACCATTTGACAGTTAGTAGTATGATCATGATGGATTTTTTTGACAGATCTGTTTATCAGCAGAACTGCCTTACCGCGTGCTCTCGGTTTTGTTATTGCCTTTTTATACCAACAATTTTTGTTTATATACGGCCTGTAAATTTTCAAGTATTCATGAAACGAGCTCAAGGCCAAGAATAATAATTTTTCACTTTTTGAATTTTTATGAAAATTATTATTGTTTTTATTTTTTAATAATCATTTTTAATTAATTATTAAAAGTTTTTTGATTGAATCTAGTAGGAAAAAGGTTTAGAGACAACCGCGATAGCTTTTCTTATAGATCCATTTGGGAACCTGCTAGGCTTCTTCATCAGAGAAATTTTGGCACGCATTGCTAACCATTAAGCAAACAATACCAGTACGCTGGTTTTGATGTCACCTCAACTGCTAGTTCTACTTATTCCTCTTTACCATATGCATGCACCACTTCCACCATTTGACAGTTAGTAGTGTGATCATGATGGATTTTTTTGACAGATCTGTTTATCAGCAGAACTGCCTTACCGCGTGCTCACGGTTTTGTTATTGCCTTTTTATACCAACAATTTTTGTTTATATACGGCCTGTAAATTTTCAAGTATTCATGAAACGAGCTCAAGGCCAAGAATAATAATTTTTCACTTTTTGAATTTTTATGAAAATAATGATTGTTTTTATTTTTTAGTAATCACTTTTAATTAATTATTAAAAGTTGTTTGATTGCCCGCCTGCTAGGCTTCTTCATCAGAGAAATTTTGGCAAGCATTGCTAACTATTAACCTAGCAATACGAGTACGCTGGTTTTGATGTCATCTAAGCTGCTAGTTCTACTTATTCCTCTTTACCATATGCTTGAACCACTTCCACCATTTGACAGTTAGTAGTGTGATCATGATGGATTTTTTTGACAGATCTGTTTATCAGCAGAACTGCCTTGCCGCGTGCTCACGGTTTTGGTATTGATATTTTATACCAACAATTTTTGTTGATTTACGGCCTGTACATTTGCAAGTATTCATGAAACGAGCTCAAGGCCAAGAATAATAATTTTTCACTTTTTGAATATTTATGAAAATTATTATTGTTTTTATTTTTTAATAATCATTTTTAATTAATTATTAAAAGTTTTTTGATTGAATCTAGTAGGAAAAAGGTTTAGAGACAACCGCGATAGCTTTTCTTATAGATCCATTTGGGAACCTGCTAGGCTTCTTCATCAGAGAAATTTTGGCACGCATTGCTAACCATTAAGCAAACAATACCAGTACGCTGGTTTTGATGTCATCTAAACTGCTAGTTCTACTTATTCCTCTTTACCATATGCATGCACCACTTCCACCATTTGACAGTTAGTAGTGTGATCATGATGGATTTTTTTGACAGATCTGTTTATCAGCAGAACTGCCTTACCGCGTGCTCACGGTTTTGGTATTGATATTTTATACCAACAATTTTTGTTGATTTACGGCCTGTACATTTTCAAGTATTCATGAAACGAGCTCAAGGCCAAGAATAATAATTTTTCACTTTTTGAATTTTTATGAAAATAATTATTGTTCTTATTTTTTAATAATCACTTTTAATTAATTATTAAAAGTTGTTTGATTGCCTGCCTGTTAGGCTTCTTTATCAGAGAAATTTTGGCACGCATTGCTAACCATTAAGCTAACAATACGAGTACGCTGGTTTTGATGTCATCTAAACTCCTAGTTCTATTCTTTACCATATGCATGAAGCAATTCCGCCATTTGACAGTTAGTAGTGTGATCATGATGGATTTTTTTTAAAAGATCTGTTTTATCAGCAGAACTGTCTTACAGCGTGCTCTCGGTTTTGTTATTGCTTTTTTATACCAACAATTTTTGTTGAATTACGGCTTGTGCATTTTCAAGTATTCTTGAAACGAGCTCAAGGCCAAGAATAATAATTTTTCACTTTTTGAATTTTTATGAAAATTGTTATTGTTTTTATTTTAGATACAACCGCGATAGCTTTTCTTATAGATCCGCTTCGGAAACTGCTAGGCTTTTTCATCAGAGAAATTTAGTAGTGTGATCATGAAGGATTTTTTGACAGATCTGTTTTATCAGCAGAACTGCCTTACCGCGTGCTCTCGGATTTGTTATTGCTTTTTTATGCCAACAATTTTTGTTGATGTACGGCCTGTACATTTTCAAGTATTCATGAAACGAGCTCAAGGCCAAGAATAATAATTTTTCACTTTTTGAGTTTTTAAGAAAATTGTTATTGTTTTTATTTTTTAATAATCATTTTTAATTAATTAATAAAAGTTTTTTGATTGAATCTAGTAGGAAAAAGGTTTAGAGACAACCGCGATAGCTTTTCTTATAGATCCATTTGGGAACCTGCTAGGCTTCTCCATCAGAGAAATTTTGGCACGCATTGCTAACCATTAAGCAAACAATACGAGTACGCTGGTTTTGATGTCATCTAAACTCCTAGTTCTATTCTTCTTTACCATATGCATGAACCACTTCCACCATTTGACAGTTAGTAGTGTGATCATGATGGATTTTTTTGACAGATCTGTTTATCAGCAGAACTGCCTTACCGCGTGCTCACGGTTTTGGTATTGATATTTTATACCAACAATTTTTGTTGATTTACGGCCTGTACATTTTCAAGTATTCATGAAACGAGCTCAAGGCCAAGAATAATAATTTTTCACTTTTTGAATTTTTATGAAAATTATTATTGTTTTTATTTTTTAATAATCATTTTTAATTAATTATTAAAAGTTTTTTGATTGAATCTAGTAGGAAAAAGGTTTAGAGACAACCGCGATAGCTTTTCTTATAGATCCATTTGGGAACCTGCTAGGCTTCTTCATCAGAGAAATTTTGCCACATATTGCTAACCATTAAGCTAACAATACGAGTACGCTGGTTTTGATGTCATCTAAACTGCTAGTTCTACTTATTCCTCTTTACCATATGCATGAACCACTTCCACCATTTGACAGTTAGTAGTGTGATCATGATGGATTTTTTTGACAGATCTGTTTATCAGCAGAACTGCCTTACCGCGTGCTCACGGTTTTGGTATTGATATTTTATTCCAACAATTTTTGTTGATTTACGGCCTGTACATTTTCAAGTATTCATGAAACGAGCTCAAGGCCAAGAATCATAATTTTTCACTTTTTGAATTTTTATGAATTATATTATTGTTTTTGTTTTGTAATAATCATTTGTAATTAATTATTAAAAGTTTTTTGATTGAATCTAGTAGGAAAAATGTTTAGAGACAACCGCCATAGCTTTTCTTATAGATCCATTTGGGAACCTGCTAGGCTTCTTCATCAGAGAAATTTTGCCACATATTGCTAACCATTAAGCTAACAATACGAGTACGCTGGTTTTGATGTCATCTTAACTGCTAGTTCTATTCTTCTTTACCATATGCATGAACCACCTCCGCAATCTGACAGTTAGTAGCGTGATCATGATGGATTTTTTTGACAGATCTGTTTTATCAGCAGAACTGCCTTACCGCGTGCTCTCGGGTTTGTTATTGCTTTTTTATAAAAACAATTTTTGTTAAATTACGGGCTGTACATTTTCAATTATTCATAAAACGAGCTCAAGGCCAAGAATAATAATTTTTCACTTTTTGAATTTTTATGAAAATTATTAGTTTTTACTTTTTAATAATCATTTTTAATTAATTATTAAAAGTTTTTTGATTGAATCTAGTAGGAAAAATGTTTAGAGACAACCGCCATAGCTTTTCTTATAGATCCATTTGGGAACCTGCTAGGCTTCTTCATCAGAGAAATTTTGCCACGCATTGCTAACCATTAAGCTAACAATACGAGTACGCTGGTTTTGATGTCATCTTAACTGCTAGTTCTATTCTTCTTTACCATATGCATGAACCACCTCCACAATCTGACAGTTAGTAGCGTGATCATGATGGATTTTTTTGACAGATCTGTTTTATCAGCAGAACTGCCTTACCGCATGCTCTCGGTTTTGGTATTGCTTTTTTATACCAACAATTTTTGTTAAATTACGGGCTGTACATTTTCAATTATTTATAAAACGAGCTCAAGGCCAAGAATAATAATTTTTCACTTTTTGAATTTTTATGAAAATTATTAGTTTTTGCTTTTTAATAATCATTTTTAATTAATTATTAAAAGTTTTTTGATTGAATCTAGTAGGAAAAATGTTTAGAGACAACCGCCATAGCTTTTCTTATAGATCCATTTGGGAACCTGCTAGGCTTCTTCATCAGAGAAATTTTGCCACGCATTGCTAACCATTAAGCTAACAATACGAGTACGCTGGTTTTGATGTCATCTTAACTGCTAGTTCTATTCTTCTTTACCATATGCATGAACCACCTCCGCAATCTGACAGTTAGTAGCGTGATCATGATGGATTTTTTTGACAGATCTGTTTTATCAGCAGAACTGCCTTACCGCGTGCTCTCGGTTTTGTTATTGCTTTTTTATACCAACAATTTTTTTTGATGTACGGCTTGTACATTTTCAAGTATTCATAAAACGAGCTCAAGGCCAAGAATAATAATTTTTCACTTTTTGAATTTTTATGAAAATTATTAGTTTTTACTTTTTAATAATCATTTTTAATTAATTATTAAAAGTTTTTGGATTGAATCTAGTAGGAAAAATGTTTAGAGACAACCGCCATAGCTTTTCTTATAGATCCATTTGGGAACCTGCTAGGCTTCTTCATCAGAGAAATTTTGCCACGCATTGCTAACCATTAAGCTAACAATACGAGTACGCTGGTTTTGATGTCATCTTAACTGCTAGTTCTATTCTTCTTTACCATATGCATGAACCACCTCCGCAATCTGACAGTTAGTAGCGTGATCATGATGGATTTTTTTGACAGATCTGTTTTATCAGCAGAACTGCCTTACCGCGTGCTCTCGGGTTTGTTATTGCTTTTTTATACCAACAATTTTCTTTAAATTACGGCTTGTACATTTTCAAGTATTCATAAAACGAGCTCAAGGCCAAGAATAATAATTTTTCACTTTTTGAATTTTTATGAAAATTATTAGTTTTTATTTTTTAATAATCATTTTTAATTAATTATTAAAAGGTTTTTGATTGAATCTAGAGGGAAAATGTTTAGAGACAACCGCCATAGCTTTTCTTATAGATCCATTTGGGAACCTGCTAGGCTTCTTCATCAGAGGAATTTTGGCACGCATTGCTCACCATTAAGCTAACAATACGAGTACGCTGGTTTTGATGTCATCTTAACTGCTAGTACTATTCTTCTTTACCATATGCGTGAACCACCTCCGCCATCTGACAGTTAGTAGCGTGATCATGATGGATTTTTTTTTAAAAGATCTGTTTTATCAGCAGAACTGCCTTACAGCGTGCTCTCGGATTTGTTATTGCTTTTTTATACCAACAATTTTTGTTGAATTACGGCTTGTGCATTTTCAAGTATTCATGAAACGAGCTCAAGGCCAAGAATAATAATTTTTCACTTTTTGAATTTTTATGAAAATTGTTATTGTTCTTATTTTAGATACAACCGCGATAGCTTTTCTTATAGACCCGCTTCGGAAGCTGCTAGGCTTTTTCATCAGAGAAATTTAGTGGTGTGATCATGATGGATTTTTTTGACAGATCTGTTTTATCAGCAGAACTGCCTTACCGCGTGCTCTCGGTTTTGTTATTGCTTTTTTATACCAACAATTTTTGTTAAATTACGGCCTGTACATTTTCAATTATTCATAAAACGAGCTCAAGGCCAAGAATAATAATTTTTCACTTTTTAATTTTTATGAAAATAATTGTTGTTTTTATTTTTTAATAATCACTTTTAATTAATTATTAAAAGTTGTTTGATTGCCTGCCTGCTAGGCTTCTTCATCAGAGTAATTTTGGCACGCATTGCTAACCATTAAGCTAACAATACGAGTACGCTGGTTTTGATGTCATCTTAACTGCTAGTTCTATTCTTCTTTACCATATGCATGAACCACCTCCGCCATCTGACAGTTAGTAGCGTGATCATGATGGATTTTTTTGACAGATCTGTTTTATCAGCAGAACTGCCTTACCGCGTGCTCTCGGTTTTGTTATTGCTTTTTTATACCAACAATTTTTTTTGATGTACGGCTTGTACATTTTCAAGTATTCATGAAACGAGCTCAAGGCCAAGAATAATAATTTTTCACTTTTTGAATTTTTATGAAAATTATTAGTTTTTATTTTTTAATAATCATTTTTAATTAATTATTAAAAGTTTTTTGATTGCCTGCCTGCTAGGCTTCTTCATCAGAGAAATTTTGGCAAGCATTGCTAACTATTAACCTAGCAATACGAGTACGCTGGTTTTGATGTCATCTAAACTGCTAGTTCTACTTATTCTTTTTTACCATATGCATGAACCACTTCCACCATTTCACAGTTAGTAGTGTGATCATGTTGGATTTTTTTGACAGATCTGTTTATCAACAGACTGCCTTACCGCGTGCTCTCGGTTTTGGTATTGATATTTTATACCTACAATTTTTGTTGATTTACGGCCTGTACATTTTCAAGTATTCATGAAACGAGCTCAAGGCCAAGAATAATAATTTTTCACTTTTTGAATTTTTATGAAAATTATTATTGTTTTTATTTTTTAATAATTATTTTTAATTAATTATTAAAAGTTTTTTGATTGAATATAGTAGGAAACATGTTTAGATACAACCGCCATAGCTTTTCTTATAGATCCATTTGGGAACCTGCTAGGTTTCTTCATCAGAGAAATTTTGGCACGCATTGCTAACCATTAAGCAAACAATACGAGTACGCTGGTTTTGATGTCATCTAAACTGCTAGTTCTATTCTTCTTTACCATATGCATGAACAACTTCCACCATTTGACAGTTAGTAGTATGATCATGATGGATTTTTTTGACAGATCTGTTTATCAGCAGAACTGCCTTACCGCGTGCTCTCGGTTTTGTTATTGCCTTTTTATACCAACAATTTTTGTTTATATACGGCCTGTAAATTTTCAAGTATTCATGAAACGAGCTCAAGGCCAAGAATAATAATTTTTCACTTTTTGAATTTTTATGAAAATAATGATTGTTTTTATTTTTTAGTAATCACTTTTAATTAATTATTAAAAGTTGTTTGATTGCCCGCCTGCTAGGCTTCTTCATCAGAGAAATTTTGGCAAGCATTGCTAACTATTAACCTAGCAATACGAGTACGCTGGTTTTGATGTCATCTAAGCTGCTAGTTCTACTTATTCCTCTTTACCATATGCTTGAACCACTTCCACCATTTGACAGTTAGTAGTGTGATCATGATGGATTTTTTTGACAGATCTGTTTATCAGCAGAACTGCCTTACCGCGTGCTCACGGTTTTGGTACTGATATTTCATACCAACAATTTTTGTTGATTTACGGCCTGTACATTTGCAAGTATTCATGAAACGAGCTCAAGGCCAAGAATAATAATTTTCCACTTTTTGAATTTTTATGAAAATTATTATTGTTTTTATTTTTTAATAATCATTTTTAATTAATTATTAAAAGTTTTTTGATTGAATCTAGTAGGAAAAAGGTTTAGAGACAACCGCGATAGCTTTTCTTATAGATCCATTTGGGAACCTGGTAGGCTTCTTCATCAGAGAAATTTTGGCACGCATTGCTAACCATTAAGCAAACAATACCAGTACGCTGGTTTTGATGTCATCTAAACTGCTAGTTCTACTTATTCCTCTTTACCATATGCATGCACCACTTCCACCATTTGACAGTTAGTAGTGTGATCATGATGGATTTTTTTGACAGATCTGTTTATAAGCAGAACTGCCTTACCGCGTGCTCACGGTTTTGGTATTGATATTTTATACCAACAATTTTTGTTGATTTACGGCCTGTACATTTTCAAGTATTCATGAAACGAGCTCAAGGCCAAGAATAATAATTTTTCACTTTTTGAATTTTTATGAAAATAATTATTGTTCTTATTTTTTAATAATCACTTTTAATTAATTATTAAAAGTTGTTTGATTGCCTGCCTGTTAGGCTTCTTTATCAGAGAAATTTTGGCACGCATTGCTAACCATTAAGCTAACAATACGAGTACGCTGGTTTTGATGTCATCTAAACTCCT
This sequence comes from Merzomyia westermanni, assembly GCA_949987695.1. Taxonomy (NCBI): domain Eukaryota; kingdom Metazoa; phylum Arthropoda; class Insecta; order Diptera; family Tephritidae; genus Merzomyia; species Merzomyia westermanni. The sequence continues at coordinate 122,667,011 of OX465290.1, forward strand.
AGTTCTATTCTTCTTTACCATATGCATGAACCACTTCCGCCATTTGACAGTTAGTAGTGTGATCATGATGGATTTTTTTTAAAAGATCTGTTTTATCAGCAGAACTGTCTTACAGCGTGCTCTCGGTTTTGTTATTGCTTTTTTATACCAACAATTTTTGGTAAATTACGGCTTGTGCATTTTCAAGTATTCTTGAAACGAGCTCAAGGCTAGGAATAATAATTTTTCACTTTTTGAATTTTTATGAAAATTGTTATTGTTTTTATTTTAGATACAACCGCGATAGCTTTTCTTATAGATCCGCTTCGGAAACTGCTAGGCTTTTTCATCAGAGAAATTTAGTAGTGTGATCATGAAGGATTTTTTGACAGATCTGTTTTATCAGCAGAACTGCCTTACCGCGTGCTCTCGGATTTGTTATTGCTTTTTTATGCCAACAATTTTTGTTGATGTACGGCCTGTACATTTTCAAGTATTCATGAAACGAGCTCAAGGCCAAGAATAATAATTTTTCACTTTTTCAATTTTTAAGAAAATTGTTATTGTTTTTATTTTTTAATAATCATTTTTAATTAATTAATAAAAGTTTTTTGATTGAATCTAGTAGGAAAAAGGTTTAGAGACAACCGCGATAGCTTTTCTTATAGATCCATTTGGGAACCTGCTAGGCTTCTTCATCAGAGAAATTTTGGCACGCATTGCTAACCATTAAGCAAACAATACGAGTACGCTGGTTTTGATGTCATCTAAACTCCTAGTTCTATTCTTCTTTACCATATGCATGAACCACTTCCACCATTTGACAGTTAGTAGTGTGATCATGATGGATTTTTTTGACAGATCTGTTTATCAGCAGAACTGCCTTACCGCGTGCTCACGGTTTTGGTATTGATATTTTATACCAACAATTTTTGTTGATTTACGGCCTGTACATTTTCAAGTATTCATGAAACGAGCTCAAGGCCAAGAATAATAATTTTTCACTTTTTGAATTTTTATGAAAATTATTATTGTTTTTATTTTTTAATAATCATTTTTAATTAATTAATAAAAGTTTTTTGATTGAATCTAGTAGGAAAAAGGTTTAGAGACAACCGCGATAGCTTTTCTTATAGATCCATTTGGGAACCTGCTAGGCTTCTTCATCAGAGAAATTTTGGCACGCATTGCTAACCATTAAGCAAACAATACCAGTACGCTGGTTTTGATGTCATCTAAACTGCTAGTTCTACTTATTCCTCTTTACCATATGTATGAACCACTTCCACCATTTGACAGTTAGTAGTGTGATCATGATGGATTTTTTTGACAGATCTGTTTATCAGCAGAACTGCCTTACCGCGTGCTCACGGTTTTGGTATTGATATTTTATTCCAACAATTTTTGTTGATTTACGGCCTGTACATTTTCAAGTATTCATGAAACGAGCTCAAGGCCAAGAATCATAATTTTTCACTTTTTGAATTTTTATGAATTATATTATTGTTTTTGTTTTGTAATAATCATTTGTAATTAATTATTAAAAGTTTTTTGATTGAATCTAGTAGGAAAAAGGTTTAGAGACAACCGCCATAGCTTTTCTTACAGATCCATTTCGGAAACTGCTAGGCTTCTTCATCAGAGAAATTTTGGCACGCATTGCTAACCATTAAGCTAACAATACGAGTACGCTGGTTTTGATGTCATCTTAACTGCTAGTTCTATTCTTCTTTACCATATGCATGAACCACCTCCGCCATCTGACAGTTAGTAGTGTGATCATGATGGATTTTTTTGACAGATCTGTTTTATCAGCAGAACTGCCTTACCGCGTGCTCTCGGTTTTGTTATTGCTTTTTTATACCAACAATTTTTGTTGATGTACGGCTTGTACATTTTCAGGTATTCATAAAACGAGCTCAAGGCCAAGAATAATAATTTTTCACTTTTTGAATTTTTATGAAAATTGTTATTGTTTTTATTTAAGATACAACCGCGATAGCTTTTCTTATAGATCCGCTTCGGAAACTGCTAGGCTTTTTCATCAGAGAAATTTAGTAGTGTGATCATGATGGATTTTTTTGACAGATCTGTTTTATCAGCAGAACTGCCTTACCGCATGCTCTCGGTTTTGTTATTGCTTTTTTATACCAACAATTTTTGTTAAATTACGGCTTGTACATTTTCAAGTATTCATAAAACGAGCTCAAGGCCAAGAATAATAATTTTTCACTTTTTGAATTTTTATGAAAATTATTAGTTTTTATTTTTTAATAATCATTTTTAATTAATTATTAAAAGTTTTTTGATTGAATCTAGTAGGAAAAATGTTTAGAGACAACCGCCATAGCTTTTCTTATAGATCCATTTGGGAACCTGCTAGGCTTCTTCATCAGAGAAATTTTGCCACGCATTGCTAACCATTAAGCTAACAATACGAGTACGCTGGTTTTGATGTCATCTTAACTGCTAGTTCTATTCTTCTTTACCATATGCATGAACCACCTCCGCAATCTGACAGTTAGTAGCGTGATCATGATGGATTTTTTTGACAGATCTGTTTTATCAGCAGAACTGCCTTACCGCGTGCTCACGGTTTTGGTATTGATATTTTATACCAACAATTTTTGTTGATTTACGGCCTGTACATTTTCAAGTATTCATGAAACGAGCTCAAGGCCAAGAATAATAATTTTTCACTTTTTGAATTTTTATGAAAATAATTATTGTTCTTATTTTTTAATAATCACTTTTAATTAATTATTAAAAGTTGTTTGATTGCCTGCCTGTTAGGCTTCTTTATCATAGAAATTTTGGCACGCATTGCTAACCATTAAGCTAACAATACGAGTACGCTGGTTTTGATGTCATCTTAACTCCTAGTTCTATTCTTCTTTACCATATGCATGAACCACTTCCGCCATTTGACAGTTAGTAGTGTGATCATGATGGATTTTTTTGACAGATCTGTTTTATCAGCAGAACTGCCTTACAGCGTGCTCTCGGATTTGTTATTGCTTTTTTATACCAACAATTTTTGTTGATGTACGGCTTGTACATTTTCAGGTATTCATAAAACGAGCTCAAGGCCAAGAATAATAATTTTTCACTTTTTGAATTTTTATGAAAATTGTTATTGTTTTTATTTAAGATACAACCGCGATAGCTTTTCTTATAGATCCGCTTCGGAAACTGCTAGGCTTTTTCATCAGAGAAATTTAGTAGTGTGATCATGATGGATTTTTTTGACAGATCTGTTTTATCAGCAGAACTGCCTTACCGCATGCTCTCGGTTTTGTTATTGCTTTTTTATACCAACAATTTTTGTTAAATTACGGCTTGTACATTTTCAAGTATTCATAAAACGAGCTCAAGGCCAAGAATAATAATTTTTCACTTTTTGAATTTTTATGAAAATTATTAGTTTTTATTTTTTAATAATCATTTTTAATTAATTATTAAAAGTTTTTTGATTGAATCTAGTAGGAAAAATGTTTAGAGACAACCGCCATAGCTTTTCTTATAGATCCATTTGGGAACCTGCTAGGCTTCTTCATCAGAGAAATTTTGCCACGCATTGCTAACCATTAAGCTAACAATACGAGTACGCTGGTTTTGATGTCATCTTAACTGCTAGTTCTATTCTTCTTTACCATATGCATGAACCACCTCCGCAATCTGACAGTTAGTAGCGTGATCATGATGGATTTTTTTGACAGATCTGTTTTATCAGCAGAACTGCCTTACCGCGTGCTCACGGTTTTGGTATTGATATTTTATACCAACAATTTTTGTTGATTTACGGCCTGTACATTTTCAAGTATTCATGAAACGAGCTCAAGGCCAAGAATCATAATTTTTCACTTTTTGAATTTTTATGAATTATATTATTGTTTTTGTTTTGTAATAATCATTTGTAATTAATTATTAAAAGTTTTTTGATTGAATCTAGTAGGAAAAAGGTTTAGAGACAACCGCCATAGCTTTTCTTACAGATCCATTTCGGAAACTGCTAGGCTTCTTCATCAGAGAAATTTTGGCACGCATTGCTAACCATTAAGCTAACAATACGAGTACGCTGGTTTTGATGTCATCTTAACTCCTAGTTCTATTCTTCTTTACCATATGCATGAACCACTTCCGCCATTTGACAGTTAGTAGTGTGATCATGATGGATTTTTTTCAAAAGATCTGTTTTATCAGCAGAACTGTCTTACAGCGTGCTCTCGGTTTTGTTATTGCTTTTTTATACCAACAATTTTTGGTAAATTACGGCTTGTGCATTTTCAAGTATTCTTGAAACGAGCTCAAGGCTAGGAATAATAATTTTTCACTTTTTGAATTTTTATGAAAATTGTTATTGTTTTTATTTTAGATACAACCGCGATAGCTTTTCTTATAGATCCGCTTCGGAAACTGCTAGGCTTTTTCATCAGAGAAATTTAGTAGTGTGATCATGAAGGATTTTTTGACAGATCTGTTTTATCAGCAGAACTGCCTTACCGCGTGCTCTCGGATTTGTTATTGCTTTTTTATGCCAACAATTTTTGTTGATGTACGGCCTGTACATTTTCAAGTATTCATGAAACGAGCTCAAGGCCAAGAATAATAATTTTTCACTTTTTCAATTTTTAAGAAAATTGTTATTGTTTTTATTTTTTAATAATCATTTTTAATTAATTAATAAAAGTTTTTTGATTGAATCTAGTAGGAAAAAGGTTTAGAGACAACCGCGATAGCTTTTCTTATAGATCCATTTGGGAACCTGCTAGGCTTCTTCATCAGAGAAATTTTGGCACGCATTGCTAACCATTAAGCAAACAATACGAGTACGCTGGTTTTGATGTCATCTAAACTCCTAGTTCTATTCTTCTTTACCATATGCATGAACCACTTCCACCATTTGACAGTTAGTAGTGTGATCATGATGGATTTTTTTGACAGATCTGTTTATCAGCAGAACTGCCTTACCGCGTGCTCACGGTTTTGGTATTGATATTTTATACCAACAATTTTTGTTGATTTACGGCCTGTACATTTTCAAGTATTCATGAAACGAGCTCAAGGCCAAGAATAATAATTTTTCACTTTTTGAATTTTTATGAAAATTATTATTTGTTTTTATTTTTTAATAATCATTTTTAATTAATTATTAAAAGTTTTTTGATTGAATCTAGTAGGAAAAAGGTTTAGAGACAACCGCGATAGCTTTTCTTACAGATCCATTTCGGAAACTGCTAGGCTTCTTCATCAGAGAAATTTTGGCACGCATTGCTAACCATTAAGCAAACAATACCAGTACGCTGGTTTTGATGTCATCTAAACTGCTAGTTCTACTTATTCCTCTTTACCATATGTATGAACCACTTCCACCATTTGACAGTTAGTAGTGTGATCATGATGGATTTTTTTGACAGATCTGTTTATCAGCAGAACTGCCTTACCGCGTGCTCACGGTTTTGGTATTGATATTTTATTCCAACAATTTTTGTTGATTTACGGCCTGTACATTTTCAAGTATTCATGAAACGAGCTCAAGGCCAAGAATCATAATTTTTCACTTTTTGAATTTTTATGAATTATATTATTGTTTTTGTTTTGTAATAATCATTTGTAATTAATTATTAAAAGTTTTTTGATTGAATCTAGTAGGAAAAAGGTTTAGAGACAACCGCCATAGCTTTTCTTACAGATCCATTTCGGAAACTGCTAGGCTTCTTCATCAGAGAAATTTTGGCACGCGTTGCTAACCATTAAGCTAACAATACGAGTACGCTGGTTTTGATGTCATCTTAACTGCTAGTTCTATTCTTCTTTACCATATGCATGAACCACCTCCGCCATCTGACAGTTAGTAGTGTGATCATGATGGATTTTTTTGACAGATCTGTTTTATCAGCAGAACTGCCTTACCGCGTGCTCTCGGTTTTGTTATTGCTTTTTTATACCAACAATTTTTGTTGATGTACGGCTTGTACATTTTCAGGTATTCATAAAACGAGCTCAAGGCCAAGAATAATAATTTTTCACTTTTTGAATTTTTATGAAAATTGTTATTGTTTTTATTTAAGATACAACCGCGATAGCTTTTCTTATAGATCCGCTTCGGAAACTGCTAGGCTTTTTCATCAGAGAAATTTAGTAGTGTGATCATGATGGATTTTTTTGACAGATCTGTTTTATCAGCAGAACTGCCTTACCGCATGCTCTCGGTTTTGTTATTGCTTTTTTATACCAACAATTTTTGTTAAATTACGGCTTGTACATTTTCAAGTATTCATAAAACGAGCTCAAGGCCAAGAATAATAATTTTTCACTTTTTGAATTTTTATGAAAATTATTAGTTTTTATTTTTTAATAATCATTTTTAATTAATTATTAAAAGTTTTTTGATTGAATCTAGTAGGAAAAATGTTTAGAGACAACCGCCATAGCTTTTCTTATAGATCCATTTGGGAACCTGCTAGGCTTCTTCATCAGAGAAATTTTGCCACGCATTGCTAACCATTAAGCTAACAATACGAGTACGCTGGTTTTGATGTCATCTTAACTGCTAGTTCTATTCTTCTTTACCATATGCATGAACCACCTCCGCAATCTGACAGTTAGTAGCGTGATCATGATGGATTTTTTTGACAGATCTGTTTTATCAGCAGAACTGCCTTACCGCGTGCTCTCGGGTTTGTTATTGCTTTTTTATACCAACAATTTTTGTTGATGTACGGCCTGTACATTTTCAATTATTCATAAAACGAGCTCAAGGCCAAGAATAATAATTTTTCACTTTTTGAATTTTTATGAAAATTATTAGTTTTTACTTTTTAATAATCATTTTTAATTAATTATTAAAAGTTTTTTGATTGAATCTAGTAGGAAAAATGTTTAGAGACAACCGCCATAGCTTTTCTTATAGATCCATTTGGGAACCTGCTAGGCTTCTTCATCAGAGAAATTTTGCCACGCATTGCTAACCATTAAGCTAACAATACGAGTACGCTGGTTTTGATGTCATCTTAACTGCTAGTTCTATTCTTCTTTACCATATGCATGAACCACCTCCGCAATCTGATAGTTAGTAGCGTGATCATGATGGATTTTTTTGACAGATCTGTTTTATCAGCAGAACTGCCTTACCGCGTGCTCCCGGGTTTGTTATTGCTTTTTTATACCAACAATTTTTGTTAAATTACGGCTTGTACATTTTCAAGTATTCATAAAACGAGCTCAAGGCCAAGAATAATAATTTTTCACTTTTTGAATTTTTATGAAAATTATTAGTTTTTACTTTTTAATAATCATTTTTAATTAATTATTAAAAGTTTTTTGATTGAATCTAGTAGGAAAAATGTTTAGAGACAACCGCCATAGCTTTTCTTATAGATCCATTTGGGAACCTGCTAGGCTTCTTCATCAGAGAAATTTTGGCACGCATTGCTAACCATTAAGCTAACAATACGAGTACGCTGGTTTTGATGTCATCTAAACTCCTAGTTCTATTCTTTACCATATGCATGAAGCAGTTCCGCCGTTTGACAGTTAGTAGTGTGATCATGATGGATTTTTTTTAAAAGATCTGTTTTATCAGCAGAACTGCCTTACAGCGTGCTCTCGGATTTGTTATTGCTTTTTTATACCAACAATTTTTGTTGAATTACGGCTTGTGCATTTTCAAGTATTCATGAAACGAGCTCAAGGCCAAGAATAATAATTTTTCACTTTTTGAATTTTTATGAAAATTATTAGTTTTTATTTTTTAATAATCATTTTTAATTAATTATTAAAAGTTTTTTGATTGAATCTAGTAGGAAAAATGTTTAGAGACAAGCGCCATAGCTTTTCTTATAGATCCATTTGGGAACCTGCTAGGCTTCTTCATCAGAGAAATTTTGGAACGCATTGCTAACCAATAAGCTATCAATACGAGTACGCTGGTTTTGATGTCATCTAAACTCCTAGTTCTATTCTTTACCATATGCATGAAGCAGTTCCGCCGTTTGACAGTTAGTAGTGTGATCAAGATGGATTTTTTTTAAAAGATCTGTTTTATCAGCAGAACTGCCTTACCGCGTGCTCTCGGGTTTGTTATTGCTTTTTTATACCAACAATTTTTGTTAAATTACGGCTTGTACATTTTCAAGTATTCATAAAACGAGCTCAAGGCCAAGAATAATAATTTTTCACTTTTTGAATTTTTATGAAAATTATTAGTTTTTACTTTTTAATAATCATTTTTAATTAATTATTAAAAGTTTTTTGATTGAATCTAGTAGGAAAAATGTTTAGAGACAACCGCCATAGCTTTTCTTATAGATCCATTTGGGAACCTGCTAGGCTTCTTCATCAGAGAAATTTTGGCACGCATTGCTAACCATTAAGCTAACAATACGAGTACGCTGGTTTTGATGTCATCTAAACTCCTAGTTCTATTCTTTACCATATGCATGAAGCAGTTCCGCCGTTTGACAGTTAGTAGTGTGATCATGATGGATTTTTTTTAAAAGATCTGTTTTATCAGCAGAACTGCCTTACAGCGTGCTCTCGGATTTGTTATTGCTTTTTTATACCAACAATTTTTGTTGAATTACGGCTTGTGCATTTTCAAGTATTCATGAAACGAGCTCAAGGCCAAGAATAATAATTTTTCACTTTTTGAATTTTTATAAAAATTATTAGTTTTTATTTTTTAATAATCATTTTTAATTAATTATTAAAAGTTTTTTGATTGAATCTAGTAGGAAAAATGTTTAGAGACAACCGCCATAGCTTTTCTTATAGATCCATTTGGGAACCTGCTAGGCTTCTTCATCAGAGAAATTTTGGCACGCATTGCTAACCATTAAGCTAACAATACGAGTACGCTGGTTTTGATGTCATCTAAACTCCTAGTTCTATTCTTTACCATATGCATGAAGCAGTTCCGCCGTTTGACAGTTAGTAGTGTGATCATGATGGATTTTTTTTAAAAGATCTGTTTTATCAGCAGAACTGCCTTACAGCGTGCTCTCGGATTTGTTATTGCTTTTTTATACCAACAATTTTTGTTGAATTACGGCTTGTGCATTTTCAAGTATTCATGAAACGAGCTCAAGGCCAAGAATAATAATTTTTCACTTTTTGAATTTTTATAAAAATTATTAGTTTTTATTTTTTAATAATCATTTTTAATTAATTATTAAAAGTTTTTTGATTGAATCTAGTAGGAAAAATGTTTAGAGACAACCGCCATAGCTTTTCTTATAGATCCATTTGGGAACCTGCTAGGCTTCTTCATCAGAGAAATTTTGGAACGCATTGCTAACCAATAAGCTATCAATACGAGTACGCTGGTTTTGATGTCATCTAAACTCCTAGTTCTATTCTTTACCATATGCATGAAGCAGTTCCGCCGTTTGACAGTTAGTAGTGTGATCATGATGGATTTTTTTTAAAAGATCTGTTTTATCAGCAGAACTGCCTTACCGCGTGCTCTCGGGTTTGTTATTGCTTTTTTATACCAACAATTTTTGTTAAATTACGGCTTGTACATTTTCAAGTATTCATAAAACGAGCTCAAGGCCAAGAATAATAATTTTTCACTTTTTGAATTTTTATGAAAATTATTAGTTTTTATTTTTTAATAATCATTTTTAATTAATTATTAAAAGTTTTTTGATTGAATCTAGTAGGAAAAATGTTTAGAGACAACCGCCATAGCTTTTCTTATAGATCCATTTGGGAACCTGCTAGGCTTCTTCATCAGAGAAATTTTGGCACGCATTGCTAACCATTAAGCTAACAATACGAGTACGCTGGTTTTGATGTCATCTAAACTCCTAGTTCTATTCCTTACCATATGCATGAAGCAGTTCCGCCGTTTGACAGTTAGTAGTGTGATCATGATGGATTTTTTTTAAAAGATCTGTTTTATCAGCAGAACTGCCTTACAGCGTGCTCTCGGATTTGTTATTGCTTTTTTATACCAACAATTTTTGTTAAATTACGGCTTGTACATTGTCAAGTATTCATAAAACGAGCTCAAGGCCAAGAATAATAATTTTTCACTTTTTGAATTTTTATGAAAATTGTTATTGTTTTTATTTTTTTAATAATCCTTTTTATTTAATTATTAAAAGTTTTTTGATTGAATCTAGTAGGAAAAATGTTTAGAGACAACCGCCATAGCTTTTCTTATAGATCCATTTGGGAACCTGCTAGGCTTCTTCATCAGAGAAATTTTGGCACGCATTGCTAACCAATAAGCTATCAATACGAGTACGCTGGTTTTGATGTCATCTAAACTCCTAGTTCTATTCTTTACCATATGCATGAAGCAGTTCCGCCGTTTGACAGTTAGTAGTGTGATCATGATGGATTTTTTTTAAAAGATCTGTTTTATCAGCAGAACTGCCTTACCGCGTGCTCTCGGGTTTGTTATTGCTTTTTTATACCAACAATTTTTGTTAAATTACGGCTTGTACATTTTCAAGTATTCATAAAACGAGCTCAAGGCCAAGTAAAGGGTGTTTTTTTAGGGGTATAGAACTTCGAATTGAAATAAAACACAAGAAAATCGTTTTAAGGTCCATCAATTTGGCTTTATTGGAAGGATAATTTTATGCCATTAATGTTTAAATATGATTTCGGGCATGTGGCCGCCGCGGCTGGCTCGAATAAAGCCAATTCTACAGGTCCAATTTTCAACCACTTTTTCGAGCATATGGGGCCGTATGTCGGCAATAACGCCACGAATGTTGGCTTCCAATTCCCCTAACGTTTCTGGTTTGTTGGTGTAGACGAGCGACTTCACATATCCCCAAAGAAAATAATCCAATGGTGTCAAATCACACGACCTTGGTGGCCAATTGACAGGTCCATTCCGCGAAATTATGCGCTCATCGAATGTTTCCTTCAATAAATCGATTGTGACGTGCGCTGTGTGGCATGTAGCGCCGTCTTGTTGGAACCACAACTCATCCACATTCATGCCATCCAATTCGGGAACAAAATAGTCCGTTATCATGGCTCTATACCGGTCTCCATTAACGGTAGCTGCCTCTCCAGCATTATTGCGGAAGAAGTATGGCTCAATGACTCCACCAGCCCATAGAGCACACCAAACAGTCAGTTTTTGTGGATGTAATGGCGTTTCAAGGGTCTCATGTGGATTCTCTTCACTCCAAATGCGGCAATTTTGCTTGTTGACGTAGCCATTCAACCAAAAATGAGCCTCATCACTGAACAAAATTTTGCGATGAAAATCAGCATCGAAATCAATCTCATTTTCGGCCCATACACCAAAATCACGACGCATTGCATGGTCTCGCGGCTTTAATTCTTGCACAAGCTGGATCTTGTAAGGTCGCAAGCCAAGATCTTTGCGCAAAATCTTCCATAAAGTTGATGGACAAAGCTCCAATTGCTGTGCACGGTGGCGAATCGATTCATTCGGGTCCTCTTCAACACTTTGCTCTACAGCGGCAATTGTTTCTTCGGTGCGCACTGTTCGACGTCTCTGCGGATGCGTATTATCACATAGAGTAAACGTAGTGCGAAAACGATCCATGGTTAACCGAATTAATTGCTCTGATGGACGATTATGTCGACCATAAAATGGACGGAGCTCACGGTAAACTTCGCGAACTGAACCATTATTTTCGAAATAAATTTGCACGATTTGCAAGCGTTGTTCTTTTGTCAACCTGTTCATGATGAAATGGCAAACCAAACTAAACATAAATGACATTAGAGTTGCCAGATTTGACCACAAAATGCCAGTTTTATCTCTATTCGAAAAACAAACCTGTAAAAAAACACCCTGTATAATAATTTTTCACTTTTTGAATTTTTATGAAAATTATTAGTTTTTATTTTTTAATAATCATTTTTAATTAATTATTAAAAGTTTTTTGATTGAATCTAGTAGGAAAAATGTTTAGAGACAACCGCCATAGCTTTTCTTATAGATCCATTTGGGAACCTGCTAGGCTTCTTCATCAGAGAAATTTTGGCACGCATTGCTAACCATTAAGCTAACAATACGAGTACGCTGGTTTTGATGTCATCTAAACTCCTAGTTCTATTCTTTACCATATGCATGAAGCAGTTCCGCCGTTTGACAGTTAGTAGTGTGATCATGATGGATTTTTTTTAAAAGATCTGTTTTATCAGCAGAACTGCCTTACAGCGTGCTCTCGGATTTGTTATTGCTTTTTTATACCAACAATTTTTGTTGAATTACGGCTTGTGCATTTTCAAGTATTCATGAAACGAGCTCAAGGCCAAGAATAATAATTATTCACTTTTTGAATTTTTATGAAAATTGTTATTGTTCTTATTTTAGATACAACCGCGATAGCTTTTCTTATAGATCCGCTTCGGAAACTGCTAGGCTTTTTCATCAGAGAAATTTAGTAGTGTGATCATGATGGATTTTTTTGACAGATCTGATTTATCAGCAGAACTGCCTTACCGCGTGCTCTCGGGTTTGTTATTGCTTTTTTATACCACAATTTTTGTTAAATTACGGCTTGTACATTTTCAAGTATTCATAAAACGAGCTCAAGGCCAAGAATAATAATTTTTCACTTTTTGAATTTTTATGAAAATTATTAGTTTTTATTTTTTAATAATCATTTTTAATTAATTATTAAAAGTTTTTTGATTGAATCTAGTAGGAAAAATGTTTAGAGACAACCGCCATAGCTTTTCTTATAGATCCGCTTCGGAAACTGCTAGGCTTTTTCATCAGAGAAATTTAGTAGTGTGATCATGATGGATTTTTTTTAAAAGATCTGTTTTATCAGCAGAACTGCCTTACCGCGTGCTCTCGGATTTGTTATTGCTTTTTTATACCAACAATTTTTGTTGATGTACGGCCTGTACATTTTCAAGTATTCATGAAACGAGCTAAAGGCCAAGAATAATAATTTTTCACTTTTTGAATTTTTATGAAAATTATTAGTTTTTATTTTTTAATAATCATTTTTAATTAATTATTAAAAGTTTTTTGATTGAATCTAGTAGGAAAAATGTTTAGAGACAACCGCCATAGCTTTTCTTATAGATCCATTTGGGAACCTGCTAGGCTTCTTTATCAGAGAAATTTTGCCACGCATTGCTAACCATTAAGCTAACAATACGAGTACGCTGGTTTTGATGTCATCTTAACTGCTAGTTCTATTCTTTACCATATGCATGAAGCAGTTCCGCCGTTTGACAGTTAGTAGTGTGATCAAGATGGATTTTTTTTAAAAGATCTGTTTTATCAGCAGAACTGCCTTACAGCGTGCTCTCGGATTTGTTATTGCTTTTTTATACCAACAATTTTTGTTGAATTACGGCTTGTGCATTTTCAAGTATTCATGAAACGAGCTCAAGGCCAAGAATAATAATTATTCACTTTTTGAATTTTTATGAAAATTGTTATTGTTCTTATTTTAGATACAACCGCGATAGCTTTTCTTATAGATCCGCTTCGGAAACTGCTAGGCTTTTTCATCAGAGAAATTTAGTAGTGTGATCATGATGGATTTTTTTGACAGATCTGATTTATCAGCAGAACTGCCTTACCGCGTGCTCTCGGGTTTGTTATTGCTTTTTTATACCACAATTTTTGTTAAATTACGGCTTGTACATTTTCAAGTATTCATAAAACGAGCTCAAGGCCAAGAATAATAATTTTTCACTTTTTGAATTTTTATGAAAATTATTAGTTTTTATTTTTTAATAATCATTTTTAATTAATTATTAAAAGTTTTTTGATTGAATCTAGTAGGAAAAATGTTTAGAGACAACCGCCATAGCTTTTCTTATAGATCCGCTTCGGAAACTGCTAGGCTTTTTCATCAGAGAAATTTAGTAGTGTGATCATGATGGATTTTTTTTAAAAGATCTGTTTTATCAGCAGAACTGCCTTACCGCGTGCTCTCGGATTTGTTATTGCTTTTTTATACCAACAATTTTTGTTGATGTACGGCCTGTACATTTTCAAGTATTCATGAAACGAGCTAAAGGCCAAGAATAATAATTTTTCACTTTTTGAATTTTTATGAAAATTATTAGTTTTTATTTTTTAATAATCATTTTTAATTAATTATTAAAAGTTTTTTGATTGAATCTAGTAGGAAAAATGTTTAGAGACAACCGCCATAGCTTTTCTTATAGATCCATTTGGGAACCTGCTAGGCTTCTTCATCAGAGAAATTTTGCCACGCATTGCTAACCATTAAGCTAACAATACGAGTACGCTGGTTTTGATGTCATCTTAACTGCTAGTTCTATTCTTCTTTACCATATGCATGAACCACCTCCGCAATCTGACAGTTGGTAGCGTGATCATGATGGATTTTTTTGACAGATCTGTTTTATCAGCAGAACTGCCCTACCGCATGCTCTCGGTTTTGGTATTGCTTTTTTATACCAACAATTTTTGTTAAATTACGGGCTGTACATTTTCAATTATTCATAAGTCGAGCTCAAGGCCAAGAATAATAATTTTTCACTTTTTGAATTTTTATGAAAATTATTAGTTTTTACTTTTTAATAATCATTTTTAATTAATTATTAAAAGTTTTTTGATTGAATCTAGTAGGAAAAATGTTTAGAGACAACCGCCATAGCTTTTCTTATAGATCCATTTGGGAACCTGCTAGGCTTCTTTATCAGAGAAATTTTGCCACGCATTGCTAACCATTAAGCTAACAATACGAGTACGCTGGTTTTGATGTCATCTTAACTGCTAGTTCTATTCTTCTTTACCATATGCATGAACAACCTCCGCAATCTGACAGTTAGTAGCGTGATCACGATGGATTTTTTTGACAGATCTGTTTTATCAGCAGAACTGCCTTACCGCGTGCTCTCGGGTTTGTTATTGCTTTTTTATACCACAATTTTTGTTAAATTACGGCTTGTACATTTTCAAGTATTCATAAAACGAGCTCAAGGCCAAGAATAATAATTTTTCACTTTTTGAATTTTTATGAAAATTATTAGTTTTTATTTTTTAATAATCATTTTTAATTAATTATTAAAAGTTTTTTGATTGAATATAATAGGAAAAAGGTTTAGAGACAACCGCGATAGCTTTTCTTATAGATCCGCTTCGGAAACTGCTAGGCTTTTTCATCAGAGAAATTTAGTAGTGTGATCATGATGGATTTTTTTTAAAAGATCTGTTTTATCAGCAGAACTGCCTTACCGCGTGCTCTCGGATTTGTTATTGCTTTTTTATACCAACAATTTTTGTTGATGTACGGCCTGTACATTTTCAAGTATTCATGAAACGAGCTAAAGGCCAAGAATAATAATTTTTCACTTTTTGAATTTTTATGAAAATTATTAGTTTTTATTTTTTAATAATCATTTTTAATTAATTATTAAAAGTTTTTTGATTGAATATAATAGGAAAAATGTTTAGAGACAACCGCCATAGCTTTTCTTATAGATCCGCTTCGGAAACTGCTAGGCTTTTTCATCAGAGAAATTTAGTAGTGTGATCATGATGGATTTTTTTTAAAAGATCTGTTTTATCAGCAGAACTGCCTTACCGCGTGCTCTCGGATTTGTTATTGCTTTTTTATACCAACAATTTTTGTTGATGTACGGCCTGTACATTTTCAAGTATTCATGAAACGAGCTAAAGGCCAAGAATAATAATTTTTCACTTTTTGAATTTTTATGAAAATTATTAGTTTTTATTTTTTAATAATCATTTTTAATTAATTATTAAAAGTTTTTTGATTGAATCTAGTAGGAAAAATGTTTAGAGACAACCGCCATAGCTTTTCTTATAGATCCATTTGGGAACCTGCTAGGCTTCTTTATCAGAGAAATTTTGCCACGCATTGCTAACCATTAAGCTAACAATACGAGTACGCTGGTTTTGATGTCATCTTAACTGCTAGTTCTATTCTTCTTTACCATATGCATGAACCACCTCCGCAATCTGACAGTTAGTAGCGTGATCACGATGGATTTTTTTGACAGATCTGTTTTATCAGCAGAACTGCCTTACCGCGTGCTCTCGGGTTTGTTATTGCTTTTTTATACCACAATTTTTGTTAAATTACGGCTTGTACATTTTCAAGTATTCATAAAACGAGCTCAAGGCCAAGAATAATAATTTTTCACTTTTTGAATTTTTATGAAAATTATTAGTTTTTATTTTTTAATAATCATTTTTAATTAATTATTAAAAGTTTTTTGATTGAATCTAGTAGGAAAAATGTTTAGAGACAGCCGCCATAGCTTTTCTTATAGATCCATTTGGGAACCTGCTAGGCTTCTTCATCAGAGAAATTTTGCCACGCATTGCTAACCATTAAGCTAACAATACGAGTACGCTGGTTTTGATGTCATCTTAACTGCTAGTTCTATTCTTCTTTACCATATGCATGAACCACCTCCGCAATCTGACAGTTGGTAGCGTGATCATGATGGATTTTTTTGACAGATCTGTTTTATCAGCAGAACTGCCCTACCGCATGCTCTCGGTTTTGGTATTGCTTTTTTATACCAACAATTTTTGTTAAATTACGGGCTGTACATTTTCAATTATTCATAAGTCGAGCTCAAGGCCAAGAATAATAATTTTTCACTTTTTGAATTTTTATGAAAATTATTAGTTTTTACTTTTTAATAATCATTTTTAATTAATTATTAAAAGTTTTTTGATTGAATCTAGTAGGAAAAATGTTTAGAGACAACCGCCATAGCTTTTCTTATAGATCCATTTGGGAACCTGCTAGGCTTCTTTATCAGAGAAATTTTGCCACGCATTGCTAACCATTAAGCTAACAATACGAGTACGCTGGTTTTGATGTCATCTTAACTGCTAGTTCTATTCTTCTTTACCATATGCATGAACAACCTCCGCAATCTGACAGTTAGTAGCGTGATCACGATGGATTTTTTTGACAGATCTGTTTTATCAGCAGAACTGCCTTACCGCGTGCTCTCGGGTTTGTTATTGCTTTTTTATACCACAATTTTTGTTAAATTACGGCTTGTACATTTTCAAGTATTCATAAAACGAGCTCAAGGCCAAGAATAATAATTTTTCACTTTTTGAATTTTTATGAAAATTATTAGTTTTTATTTTTTAATAATCATTTTTAATTAATTATTAAAAGTTTTTTGATTGAATATAATAGGAAAAAGGTTTAGAGACAACCGCGATAGCTTTTCTTATAGATCCGCTTCGGAAACTGCTAGGCTTTTTCATCAGAGAAATTTAGTAGTGTGATCATGATGGATTTTTTTTAAAAGATCTGTTTTATCAGCAGAACTGCCTTACCGCGTGCTCTCGGATTTGTTATTGCTTTTTTATACCAACAATTTTTGTTGATGTACGGCCTGTACATTTTCAAGTATTCATGAAACGAGCTAAAGGCCAAGAATAATAATTTTTCACTTTTTGAATTTTTATGAAAATTATTAGTTTTTATTTTTTAATAATCATTTTTAATTAATTATTAAAAGTTTTTTGATTGAATATAATAGGAAAAATGTTTAGAGACAACCGCCATAGCTTTTCTTATAGATCCGCTTCGGAAACTGCTAGGCTTTTTCATCAGAGAAATTTAGTAGTGTGATCATGATGGATTTTTTTTAAAAGATCTGTTTTATCAGCAGAACTGCCTTACCGCGTGCTCTCGGATTTGTTATTGCTTTTTTATACCAACAATTTTTGTTGATGTACGGCCTGTACATTTTCAAGTATTCATGAAACGAGCTAAAGGCCAAGAATAATAATTTTTCACTTTTTGAATTTTTATGAAAATTATTAGTTTTTATTTTTTAATAATCATTTTTAATTAATTATTAAAAGTTTTTTGATTGAATCTAGTAGGAAAAATGTTTAGAGACAACCGCCATAGCTTTTCTTATAGATCCATTTGGGAACCTGCTAGGCTTCTTTATCAGAGAAATTTTGCCACGCATTGCTAACCATTAAGCTAACAATACGAGTACGCTGGTTTTGATGTCATCTTAACTGCTAGTTCTATTCTTCTTTACCATATGCATGAACCACCTCCGCAATCTGACAGTTAGTAGCGTGATCACGATGGATTTTTTTGACAGATCTGTTTTATCAGCAGAACTGCCTTACCGCGTGCTCTCGGGTTTGTTATTGCTTTTTTATACCACAATTTTTGTTAAATTACGGCTTGTACATTTTCAAGTATTCATAAAACGAGCTCAAGGCCAAGAATAATAATTTTTCACTTTTTGAATTTTTATGAAAATTATTAGTTTTTATTTTTTAATAATCATTTTTAATTAATTATTAAAAGTTTTTTGATTGAATCTAGTAGGAAAAATGTTTAGAGACAGCCGCCATAGCTTTTCTTATAGATCCATTTGGGAACCTGCTAGGCTTCTTCATCAGAGAAATTTTGCCACGCATTGCTAACCATTAAGCTAACAATACGAGTACGCTGGTTTTGATGTCATCTTAACTGCTAGTTCTATTCTTCTTTACCATATGCATGAACCACCTCCGCAATCTGACAGTTGGTAGCGTGATCATGATGGATTTTTTTGACAGATCTGTTTTATCAGCAGAACTGCCCTACCGCATGCTCTCGGTTTTGGTATTGCTTTTTTATACCAACAATTTTTGTTAAATTACGGGCTGTACATTTTCAATTATTCATAAGTCGAGCTCAAGGCCAAGAATAATAATTTTTCACTTTTTGAATTTTTATGAAAATTATTAGTTTTTACTTTTTAATAATCATTTTTAATTAATTATTAAAAGTTTTTTGATTGAATCTAGTAGGAAAAATGTTTAGAGACAACCGCCATAGCTTTTCTTATAGATCCATTTGGGAACCTGCTAGGCTTCTTTATCAGAGAAATTTTGCCACGCATTGCTAACCATTAAGCTAACAATACGAGTACGCTGGTTTTGATGTCATCTTAACTGCTAGTTCTATTCTTCTTTACCATATGCATGAACAACCTCCGCAATCTGACAGTTAGTAGCGTGATCACGATGGATTTTTTTGACAGATCTGTTTTATCAGCAGAACTGCCTTACCGCGTGCTCTCGTATTTGTTATTGCTTTTTTATACCACAATTTTTGTTAAATTACGGCTTGTACATTTTCAAGTATTCATAAAACGAGCTCAAGGCCAAGAATAATAATTTTTCACTTTTTGAATTTTTATGAAAATTATTAGTTTTTATTTTTTAATAATCATTTTTAATTAATTATTAAAAGTTTTTTGATTGAATCTAGTAGGAAAAAGGTTTAGAGACAACCGCCATAGCTTTTGTTATAGATCCATTTGGGAACCTGCTAGGCTTCTTCATAAGAGAAATTTTGGCACGCATTGCTAACCATTAAGCTAACAATACGAGTACGCTGGTTTTGATGTCATCTAAACTCCTAGTTCTATTCTTTACCATATGCATGAAGCAGTTCCGCCGTTTGACAGTTAGTAGTGTGATCATGATGGATTTTTTTTAAAAGATCTGTTTTATCAGCAGAACTGCCTTACAGCGTGCTCTCGGATTTGTTATTGCTTTTTTATACCAACAATTTTTGTTAAATTACGGCTTGTACATTTTCAATTATTCATGAAACGAGCTCAAGGCCAAGAATAATAATTTTTCACTTTTTGAATTTTTATGAAAATTATTAGTTTTTACTTTTTAATAATCATTTTTAATTAATTATTAAAAGTTTTTTGATTGAATCTAGTAGGAAAAATGTTTAGAGACAACCGCCATAGCTTTTCTTATAGATCCATTTGGGAACCTGCTAGGCTTCTTCATCAGAGAAATTTTGGCACGCATTGCTAACCATTAAGCTAACAATACGAGTACGCTGGTTTTGATGTCATCTAAACTCCTAGTTCTATTCTTTACCATATGCATGAAGCAGTTCCGCCGTTTGACAGTTAGTAGTGTGATCATGATGGATTTTTTTTTAAAAGATCTGTTTTATCAGCAGAACTGCCTTACCGCGTGCTCTCGGGTTTGTTATTGCTTTTCTATACCAACAATTTTTGTTAAATTACGGCTTGTACATTTTCAAGTATTCATAAAACGAGCTCAAGGCCAAGAATAATAATTTTTCACTTTTTGAATTTTTATGAAAATTATTAGTTTTTATTTTTTAATAATCATTTTTAATTAATTATTTAAAGTTTTTTGATTGAATCTAGTAGGAAAAATGTTTAGAGACAACCGCCATAGCTTTTCTTATAGATCCATTTGGGAACCTGCTAGGCTTCTTTATCAGAGAAATTTTGGCACGCATTGCTGACCAATAAGCTATCAATACGAGTACGCTGGTTTTGATGTCATCTAAACTCCTAGTTCTATTCTTTACCATATGCATGAAGCAGTTCCGCCGTTTGACAGTTAGTAGTGTGATCATGATGGATTTTTTTTAAAAGATCTGTTTTATCAGCAGAACTGCCTTACCGCGTGCTCTCGGGTTTGTTATTGCTTTTCTATACCAACAATTTTTGTTAAATTACGGCTTGTACATTTTCAAGTATTCATAAAACGAGCTCAAGGCCAAGAATAATAATTTTTCACTTTTTGAATTTTTATGAAAATTATTAGTTTTTATTTTTTAATAATCATTTTTAATTAATTATTTAAAGTTTTTTGATTGAATCTAGTAGGAAAAATGTTTAGAGACAACCGCCATAGCTTTTCTTATAGATCCATTTGGGAACCTGCTAGGCTTCTTCATCAGAGAAATTTTGGCACGCATTGCTAACCATTAAGCTAACAATACGAGTACGCTGGTTTTGATGTCATCTAAACTCCTAGTTCTATTCTTTACCATATGCATGAAGCAGTTCCGCCGTTTGACAGTTAGTAGTGTGATCATGATGGATTTTTTTTAAAAGATCTGTTTTATCAGCAGAACTGCCTTACCGCGTGCTCTCGGGTTTGTTATTGCTTTTCTATACCAACAATTTTTGTTAAATTACGGCTTGTACATTTTCAAGTATTCATAAAACGAGCTCAAGGCCAAGAATAATAATTTTTCACTTTTTGAATTTTTATGAAAATTATTAGTTTTTATTTTTTAATAATCATTTTTAATTAATTATTTAAAGTTTTTTGATTGAATCTAGTAGGAAAAATGTTTAGAGACAACCGCCATAGCTTTTCTTATAGATCCATTTGGGAACCTGCTAGGCTTCTTTATCAGAGAAATTTTGGCACGCATTGCTGACCAATAAGCTATCAATACGAGTACGCTGGTTTTGATGTCATCTAAACTCCTAGTTCTATTCTTTACCATATGCATGAAGCAGTTCCGCCGTTTGACAGTTAGTAGTGTGATCATGATGGCTTTTTTTTAAAAGATCTGTTTTATCAGCAGAACTGCCTTACAGCGTGCTCTCGGATTTGTTATTGCTTTTTTATACCAACAATTTTTGTTGAATTACGGCTTGTGCATTTTCAAGTATTCATGAAACGAGCTCAAGGCCAAGAATAATAATTTTTCACTTTTTGAATTTTTATGAAAATTGTTATTGTTCTTATTTTAGATACAACCGCGATAGCTTTTCTTATAGATCCGCTTCGGAAACTGCTAGGCTTTTTCGTCAGAGAAATTTAGTAGTGTGATCATGATGGATTTTTTTGACAGATCTGATTTATCAGCAGAACTGCCTTACCGCGTGCTCTCGGTTTTGTTATTGCTTTTTTATACCAACAATTTTTGTTGATGTACGGCCTGTACATTTTCAAGTATTCATGAAACGAGCTAAAGGCCAAGAATAATAATTTTTCACTTTTTGAATTTTTATGAAAATTATTAGTTTTTATTTTTTAATAATCATTTTTAATTAATTATTAAAAGTTTTTTGATTGAATCTAGTAGGAAAAATGTTTAGAGACAACCGCCATAGCTTTTCTTATAGATCCATTTGGGAACCTGCTAGGCTTCTTCATCAGAGAAATTTTGCCACGCATTGCTAACCATTAAGCTAACAATACGAGTACGCTGGTTTTGATGTCATCTTAACTGCTAGTTCTATTCTTCTTTACCATATGCATGAACCACCTCCGCAATCTGACAGTTAGTAGCGTGATCACGATGGATTTTTTTGACAGATCTGATTTATCAGCAGAACTGCCTTACCGCGTGCTCTCGGTTTTGTTATTGCTTTTTTATACCAACAATTTTTGTTGATGTACGGCCTGTACATTTTCAAGTATTCATGAAACGAGCTAAAGGCCAAGAATAATAATTTTTCACTTTTTGAATTTTTATGAAAATTATTAGTTTTTATTTTTTAATAATCATTTTTAATTAATTATTAAAAGTTTTTTGATTGAATCTAGTAGGAAAAATGTTTAGAGACAACCGCCATAGCTTTTGTTATAGATCCATTTGGGAACCTGCTAGGCTTCTTCATCAGAGAAATTTTGGCACGCATTGCTAACCATTAAGCTAACAATACGAGTACGCTGGTTTTGATGTCATCTAAACTCCTAGTTCTATTCTTTACCATATGCATGAAGCAGTTCCGCCGTTTGACAGTTAGTAGTGTGATCATGATGGATTTTTTTTAAAAGATCTGTTTTATCAGCAGAACTGCCTTACAGCGTGCTCTCGGATTTGTTATTACTTTTTTATACCAACAATTTTTGTTAAATTACGGCTTGTACATTTTCAATTATTCATGAAACGAGCTCAAGGCCAAGAATAATAATTTTTCACTTTTTGAATTTTTATGAAAATTATTAGTTTTTACTTTTTAATAATCATTTTTAATTAATTATTAAAAGTTTTTTGATTGAATCTAGTAGGAAAAATGTTTAGAGACAACCGCCATAGCTTTTCTTATAGATCCATTTGGGAACCTGCTAGGCTTCTTCATCAGAGAAATTTTGGCACGCATTGCTAACCATTAAGCTAACAATACGAGTACGCTGGTTTTGATGTCATCTAAACTCCTAGTTCTATTCTTTACCATATGCATGAAGCAGTTCCGCCGTTTGACAGTTAGTAGTGTGATCATGATGGATTTTTTTTTAAAAGATCTGTTTTATCAGCAGAACTGCCTTACCGCGTGCTCTCGGGTTTGTTATTGCTTTTTTATACCAACAATTTTTGTTAAATTACGGCTTGTACATTTTCAAGTATTCATAAAACGAGCTCAAGGCCAAGAATAATAATTTTTCACTTTTTGAATTTTTATGAAAATTATTAGTTTTTATTTTTTAATAATCATTTTTAATTAATTATTTAAAGTTTTTTGATTGAATCTAGTAGGAAAAATGTTTAGAGACAACCGCCATAGCTTTTCTTATAGATCCATTTGGGAACCTGCTAGGCTTCTTTATCAGAGAAATTTTGGCACGCATTGCTAACCAATAAGCTATCAATACGAGTACGCTGGTTTTGATGTCATCTAAACTCCTAGTTCTATTCTTTACCATATGCATGAAGCAGTTCCGCCGTTTGACAGTTAGTAGTGTGATCATGATGGATTTTTTTTAAAAGATCTGTTTTATCAGCAGAACTGCCTTACCGCGTGCTCTCGGGTTTGTTATTGCTTTTTTATACCAACAATTTTTGTTAAATTACGGCTTGTACATTTTCAAGTATTCATAAAACGAGCTCAAGGCCAAGAATAATAATTTTCCACTTTTTGAATTTTTATGAAAATTATTAGTTTTTATTTTTTAATAATCATTTTTAATTAATTATTTAAAGTTTTTTGATTGAATCTAGTAGGAAAAATGTTTAGAGACAACCGCCATAGCTTTTCTTATAGATCCATTTGGGAACCTGCTAGGCTTTTTCATCAGAGAAATTTAGTAGTGTGATCATGATGGATTTTTTTGACAGATCTGATTTATCAGCAGAACTGCCTTACCGCGTGCTCTCGGTTTTGTTATTGCTTTTTTATACCAACAATTTTTGTTGATGTACGGCCTGTACATTTTCAAGTATTCATGAAACGAGCTAAAGGCCAAGAATAATAATTTTTCACTTTTTGAATTTTTATGAAAATTATTAGTTTTTATTTTTTAATAATCAATTTTAATTAATTATTAAAAGTTTTTTGATTGAATCTAGTAGGAAAAATGTTTAGAGACAACCGCCATAGCTTTTCTTATAGATCCATTTGGGAACCTGCTAGGCTTCTTCATCAGAGAAATTTTGCCACGCATTGCTAACCATTAAGCTAACAATACGAGTACGCTGGTTTTGATGTCATCTTAACTGCTAGTTGTATTCTTCTTTACCATATGCATGAACCACCTCCGCAATCTGACAGTTAGTAGCGGGATCATGATGGATTTTTTTGACAGATCTGTTTTATCAGCAGAACTGCCTTACCGCGTGCTCTCGGGTTTGTTATTGCTTTTTTATACCAACAATTTTTGTTAAATTACGGGCTGTACATTTTCAATTATTCATAAAACGAGCTCAAGGCCAAGAATAATAATTTTTCACTTTTTGAATTTTTATGAAAATTATTAGTTTTTATTTTTTAATAATCATTTTTAATTAATTATTTAAAGTTTTTTGATTGAATCTAGTAGGAAAAATGTTTAGAGACAACCGCCATAGCTTTTCTTATAGATCCATTTGGGAACCTGCTAGGCTTCTTCATCAGAGAAATTTTGGCACGCATTGCTAACCATTAAGCTAACAATACGAGTACGCTGGTTTTGATGTCATCTAAACTCCTAGTTCTATTCTTTACCATATGCATGAAGCAGTTCCGCCGTTTGACAGTTAGTAGTGTGATCATGATGGATTTTTTTTAAAAGATCTGTTTTATCAGCAGAACTGCCTTACAGCGTGCTCTCGGATTTGTTATTGCTTTTTTATACCAACAATTTTTGTTGAATTACGGCTTGTGCATTTTCAAGTATTCATGAAACGAGCTCAAGGCCAAGAATAATAATTTTTCACTTTTTAAATTTTTATGAAAATTGTTATTGTTCTTATTTTAGATACAACCGCGATAGCTTTTCTTATAGATCCGCTTCGGAAACTGCTAGGCTTTTTCATCAGAGAAATTTAGTAGTGTGATCATGATGGATTTTTTTGACAGATCTGATTTATCAGCAGAACTGCCTTACCGCGTGCTCTCGGTTTTGTTATTGCTTTTTTATACCAACAATTTTTGTTGATGTACGGCCTGTACATTTTCAAGTATTCATGAAACGAGCTAAAGGCCAAGAATAATAATTTTTCACTTTTTGAATTTTTATGAAAATTATTAGTTTTTATTTTTTAATAATCATTTTTAATTAATTATTAAAAGTTTTTTGATTGAATCTAGTAGGAAAAATGTTTAGAGACAACCGCCATAGCTTTTCTTATAGATCCATTTGGGAACCTGCTAGGCTTCTTCATCAGAGAAATTTTGCCACGCATTGCTAACCATTAAGCTAACAATACGAGTACGCTGGTTTTGATGTCATCTAAACTCCTAGTTCTATTCTTTACCATATGCATGAAGCAGTTCCGCCGTTTGACAGTTAGTAGTGTGATCACGATGGATTTTTTTTAAAAGATCTGTTTTATCAGCAGAACTGCCTTACCGCGTGCTCTCGGGTTTGTTATTGCTTTTTTATACCAACAATTTTTGTTAAATTACGGCTTGTACATTTTCAAGTATTCATAAAACGAGCTCAAGGCCAAGAATAATAATTTTTCACTTTTTGAATTTTTATGAAAATTATTAGTTTTTATTTTTTAATAATCATTTTTAATTAATTATTTAAAGTTTTTTGATTGAATCTAGTAGGAAAAATGTTTAGAGACAACCGCCATAGCTTTTCTTATAGATCCATTTGGGAACCTGCTAGGCTTCTTCATCAGAGAAATTTTGGCACGCATTGCTAACCATTAAGCTAACAATACGAGTACGCTGGTTTTGATGTCATCTAAACTCCTAGTTCTATTCTTTACCATATGCATGAAGCAGTTCCGCCGTTTGACAGTTAGTAGTGTGATCATGATGGATTTTTTTTAAAAGATCTGTTTTATCAGCAGAACTGCCTTACAGCGTGCTCTCGGATTTGTTATTGCTTTTTTATACCAACAATTTTTGTTGAATTACGGCTTGTGCATTTTCAAGTATTCATGAAACGAGCTCAAGGCCAAGAATAATAATTTTTCACTTTTTGAATTTTTATGAAAATTGTTATTGTTCTTATTTTAGATACAACCGCGATAGCTTTTCTTATAGATCCGCTTCGGAAACTGCTAGGCTTTTTCATCAGAGAAATTTAGTAGTGTGATCATGATGGATTTTTTTGACAGATCTGATTTATCAGCAGAACTGCCTTACCGCGTGCTCTCGGTTTTGTTATTGCTTTTTTATACCAACAATTTTTGTTGATGTACGGCCTGTACATTTTCAAGTATTCATGAAACGAGCTAAAGGCCAAGAATAATAATTTTTCACTTTTTGAATTTTTATGAAAATTATTAGTTTTTATTTTTTAATAATCATTTTTAATTAATTATTAAAAGTTTTTTGATTGAATCTAGTAGGAAAAATGTTTAGAGACAACCGCCATAGCTTTTCTTATAGATCCATTTGGGAACCTGCTAGGCTTCTTCATCAGAGAAATTTTGCCACGCATTGCTACCATTAAGCTAACAATACGAGTACGCTGGTTTTGATGTCATCTTAACTGCTAGTTGTATTCTTCTTTACCATATGCATGAACCACCTCCGCAATCTGACAGTTAGTAGCGGGATCATGATGGATTTTTTTGACAGATCTGTTTTATCAGCAGAACTGCCTTACCGCGTGCTCTCGGGTTTGTTATTGCTTTTTTATACCAACAATTTTTGTTAAATTACGGGCTGTACATTTTCAATTATTCATAAAACGAGCTCAAGGCCAAGAATAATAATTTTTCACTTTTTGAATTTTTATGAAAATTATTAGTTTTTACTTTTTAATAATCATTTTTAATTAATTATTAAAAGTTTTTTGATTGAATCTAGTAGGAAAAATGTTTAGAGACAACCGCCATAGCTTTTCTTATAGATCCATTTGGGAACCTGCTAGGCTTCTTCATCAGAGAAATTTTGGCACGCATTGCTAACCATTAAGCTAACAATACGAGTACGCTGGTTTTGATGTCATCTAAACTCCTAGTTCTATTCTTTACCATATGCATGAAGCAGTTCCCCCGTTTGACAGTTAGTAGTGTGATCATGATGGATTTTTTTTAAAAGATCTGTTTTATCAGCAGAACTGCCTTACAGCGTGCTCTCGGATTTGTTATTGCTTTTTTATACCAACAATTTTTGTTAAATTACGGCTTGTACATTTTCAATTATTCATGAAACGAGCTCAAGGCCAAGAATAATAATTTTTCACTTTTTGAATTTTTATGAAAATTATTAGTTTTTACTTTTTAATAATCATTTTTAATTAATTATTAAAAGTTTTTTGATTGAATCTAGTAGGAAAAATGTTTAGAGACAACCGCCATAGCTTTTCTTATAGATCCATTTGGGAACCTGCTAGGCTTCTTCATCAGAGAAATTTTGGCACGCATTGCTAACCATTAAGCTAACAATACGAGTACGCTGGTTTTGATGTCATCTTAACTGCTAGTTCTATTCTTCTTTACCATATGCATGAACCACCTCCGCAATCTGACAGTTAGTAGCGTGATCATGATGGATTTTTTTGACAGATCTGTTTTATCAGCAGAACTGCCTTACCGCATGCTCTCGGTTTTGGTATTGCTTTTTTATACCAACAATTTTTGTTAAATTACGGGCTGTACATTTTCAATTATTCATAAAACGAGCTCAAGGCCAAGAATAATAATTTTTCACTTTTTGAATTTTTATGAGAATTATTAGTTTTTACTTTTTAATAATCATTTTTAATTAATTATTAAAAGTTTTTTGATTGAATCTAGTAGGAAAAATGTTTAGAGACAACCGCCATAGCTTTTCTTATAGATCCATTTGGGAACCTGCTAGGCTTCTTTATCAGAGAAATTTTGCCACGCATTGCTAACCATTAAGCTAACAATACGAGTACGCTGGTTTTGATGTCATCTTAACTGCTAGTTCTATTCTTCTTTACCATATGCATGAACCACCTCCGCAATCTGACAGTTAGTAGCGTGATCATGCTGGATTTTTTTGACAGATCTGTTTTATCAGCAGAACTGCCTTACCGCATGCTCTCGGTTTTGGTATTGCTTTTTTATACCAACAATTTTTGTTAAATTACGGGCTGTACATTTTCAATTATTCATAAAACGAGCTCAAGGCCAAGAATAATAATTTTTCACTTTTTGAATTTTTATGAGAATTATTAGTTTTTACTTTTTAATAATCATTTTTAATTAATTATTAAAAGTTTTTTGATTGAATCTAGTAGGAAAAATGTTTAGAGACAACCGCCATAGCTTTTCTTATAGATCCATTTGGGAACCTGCTAGGCTTCTTTATCAGAGAAATTTTGCCACGCATTGCTAACCATTAAGCTAACAATACGAGTACGCTGGTTTTGATGTCATCTAAACTCCTAGTTCTATTCTTTACCATATGCATGAAGCAGTTCCGCCGTTTGACAGTTAGTAGTGTGATCATGATGGATTTTTTTTAAAAGATCTGTTTTATCAGCAGAACTGCCTTACAGCGTGCTCTCGGATTTGTTATTGCTTTTTTATACCAACAATTTTTGTTAAATTACGGCTTGTACATTTTCAATTATTCATGAAACGAGCTCAAGGCCAAGAATAATAATTTTTCACTTTTTGAATTTTTATGAAAATTATTAGTTTTTACTTTTTAATAATCATTTTTAATTAATTATTAAAAGTTTTTTGATTGAATCTAGTAGGAAAAATGTTTAGAGACAACCGCCATAGCTTTTCTTATAGATCCATTTGGGAACCTGCTAGGCTTCTTCATCAGAGAAATTTTGGCACGCATTGCTAACCATTAAGCTAACAATACGAGTACGCTGGTTTTGATGTCATCTTAACTGCTAGTTCTATTCTTCTTTACCATATGCATGAACCACCTCCGCAATCTGACAGTTAGTAGCGTGATCATGATGGATTTTTTTTGACAGATCTGTTTTATCAGCAGAACTGCCTTACCGCATGCTCTCGGTTTTGGTATTGCTTTTTTATACCAACAATTTTTGTTAAATTACGGGCTGTACATTTTCAATTATTCATAAAACGAGCTCAAGGCCAAGAATAATAATTTTTCACTTTTTGAATTTTTATGAGAATTATTAGTTTTTACTTTTTAATAATCATTTTTAATTAATTATTAAAAGTTTTTTGATTGAATCTAGTAGGAAAAATGTTTAGAGACAACCGCCATAGCTTTTCTTATAGATCCATTTGGGAACCTGCTAGGCTTCTTCATCAGAGAAATTTTGGCACGCATTGCTAACCATTAAGCTAACAATACGAGTACGCTGGTTTTGATGTCATCTTAACTGCTAGTTCTATTCTTCTTTACCATATGCATGAACCACCTCCGCAATCTGACAGTTAGTAGCGTGATCATGATGGATTTTTTTGACAGATCTGTTTTATCAGCAGAACTGCCTTACCGCATGCTCTCGGTTTTGGTATTGCTTTTTTATACCAACAATTTTTGTTAAATTACGGACTGTACATTTTCAATTATTCATAAAACGAGCTCAAGGCCAAGAATAATAATTTTTCACTTTTTGAATTTTTATGAGAATTATTAGTTTTTACTTTTTAATAATCATTTTTAATTAATTATTAAAAGTTTTTTGATTGAATCTAGTAGGAAAAATGTTTAGAGACAACCGCCATAGCTTTTCTTATAGATCCATTTGGGAACCTGCTAGGCTTCTTTATCAGAGAAATTTTGCCACGCATTGCTAACCATTAAGCTAACAATACGAGTACGCTGGTTTTGATGTCATCTTAACTGCTAGTTCTATTCTTCTTTACCATATGCATGAACCACCTCCGCAATCTGACAGTTAGTAGCGTGATCATGCTGGATTTTTTTGACAGATCTGTTTTATCAGCAGAACTGCCTTACCGCATGCTCTCGGTTTTGGTATTGCTTTTTTATACCAACAATTTTTGTTAAATTACGGGCTGTACATTTTCAATTATTCATAAAACGAGCTCAAGGCCAAGAATAATAATTTTTCACTTTTTGAATTTTTATGAAAATTATTAGTTTTTATTTTTTAATAATCAATTTTAATTAATTATTAAAAGTTTTTTGATTGAATCTAGTAGGAAAAATGTTTAGAGACAACCGCCATAGCTTTTCTTATAGATCCATTTGGGAACCTGCTAGGCTTCTTCATCAGAGAAATTTTGGCACGCATTGCTAACCATTAAGCTAACAATACGAGTACGCTGGTTTTGATGTCATCTAAACTCCTAGTTCTATTCTTTACCATATGCATGAAGCAGTTCCGCCGTTTGACAGTTAGTAGTGTGATCATGATGGATTTTTTTTAAAAGATCTGTTTTATCAGCAGAACTGCCTTACAGCGTGCGCTCGGATTTGTTATTGCTTTTTTATACCAACAATTTTTGTTAAATTACGGCTTGTACATTTTCAATTATTCATGAAACGAGCTCAAGGCCAAGAATAATAATTTTTCACTTTTTGAATTTTTATGAAAATTATTAGTTTTTACTTTTTAATAATCATTTTTAATTAATTATTAAAAGTTTTTTGATTGAATCTAGTAGGAAAAATGTTTAGAGACAACCGCCATAGCTTTTCTTATAGATCCATTGGGGAACCTGCTAGGCTTCTTCATCAGAGAAATTTTGGCACGCATTGCTAACCATTCAGCTAACAATACGAGTACGCTGGTTTTGATGTCATCTTAACTGCTAGTTCTATTCTTCTTTACCATATGCATGAACCACCTCCGCAATCTGACAGTTAGTAGCGTGATCATGATGGATTTTTTTGACAGATCTGTTTTATCAGCAGAACTGCCTTACCGCATGCTCTCGGTTTTGGTATTGCTTTTTTATACCAACAATTTTTGTTAAATTACGGGCTGTACATTTTCAATTATTCATAAAACGAGCTCAAGGCCAAGAATAATAATTTTTCACTTTTTGAACTTTTATGAGAATTATTAGTTTTTACTTTTTAATAATCATTTTTAATTAATTATTAAAAGTTTTTTGATTGAATCTAGTAGGAAAAATGTTTAGAGACAACCGCCATAGCTTTTCTTATAGATCCATTTGGGAACCTGCTAGGCTTCTTTATCAGAGAAATTTTGCCACGCATTGCTAACCATTAAGCTAACAATACGAGTACGCTGGTTTTGATGTCATCTTAACTGCTAGTTCTATTCTTCTTTACCATATGCATGAACCACCTCCGCAATCTGACAGTTAGTAGCGTGATCATGCTGGATTTTTTTGACAGATCTGTTTTATCAGCAGAACTGCCTTACCGCATGCTCTCGGTTTTGGTATTGCTTTTTTATACCAACAATTTTTGTTAAATTACGGGCTGTACATTTTCAATTATTCATAAAACGAGCTCAAGGCCAAGAATAATAATTTTTCACTTTTTGAATTTTTATGAAAATTATTAGTTTTTATTTTTTAATAATCATTTTTAATTAATTATTAAAAGTTTTTTGATTGAATCTAGTAGGAAAAATGTTTAGAGACAACCGCCATAGCTTTTCTTATAGATCCATTTGGGAACCTGCTAGGCTTCTTCATCAGAGAAATTTTGGCACGCATTGCTAACCATTAAGCTAACAATACGAGTACGCTGGTTTTGATGTCATCTAAACTCCTAGTTCTATTCTTTACCATATGCATGAAGCAGTTCCCCCGTTTGACAGTTAGTAGTGTGATCATGATGGATTTTTTTTAAAAGATCTGTTTTATCAGCAGAACTGCCTTACAGCGTGCTCTCGGTTTTGTTATTGCTTTTTTATACCAACAATTTTTGTTTATTTACGGCCTGTAGATTTTCAAGTATTCATAAAACGAGCTCAAGGCCAAGAATAATAATTTTTCACTTTTTGAATTTTTATGAAAATTATTATTGTTTTTATTTTTTAATAATCACTTTTAATTAATTATTAAAAGTTGTTTGATTGCCTGCCTGCTAGGCTTCTTCATCAGACAAATTTTGGCACGCATTGCTAACTTAGCAATACGAGTACGCTGGTTTTGATGTCATCTAAACTCCTAGTTCTATTCTTTACCATATGCATGAAGCAATTCCGCCATTTGACAGTTAGTAGTGTGATCATGATGGATTTTTTTGACAGATCTGTTTATCAGCAGAACTGCTTTACCGCGTGCTCACGGTTTTGGTATTGATATTTTATACCAACAATTTTTGTTGATTTACGGCCTGTACATTTTCAAGTATTCATGAAACGAGCTCAAGGCCAAGAATAATAATTTTTCACTTTTTGAATTTTTATGAAAATTGTTATTGTTTTTATTTTTTTAATAATCCTTTTTATTTAATTATTAAAAGTTTTTTGATTGAATCTAGTAGGAAAAATGTTTAGAGACAACCGCCATAGCTTTTCTTATAGATCCATTTGGGAACCTGCTAGGCTTCTTCATCAGAGAAATTTTGGCACGCATTGCTAACCAATAAGCTATCAATACGCTGGTTTTTATGTCATCTAAACTCCTAGTTCTATTCTTCTTTACCATATGCATGAACAACTTCCACCATTTGACAGTTAGTAGTGTGATCATGATGGATTTTTTTGACAGATCTGGTTTATCAGCAGAACTGGCTTACCACGTGCTCTCGGTTTTGTGATTGCCTTTTCATACCAACAATTTTTGTTTATTTACGGCCTGTACGTTTTCAAGTATTCATAAAACGAGCTCAAGGCCAAGAATAATAATTTTTCACTTTTTGAATTTTTATGAAAATTATTAGTTTTTATTTTTTAATAATCATTTTTAATTAATTATTAAAAGTTTTTTGATTGAATCTAGTAGGAAAAATGTTTAGAGACAACCGCCATATATTTTCTTATAGATCCATTTGGGAACCTGCTAGGCTTCTTCATCAGAGAAATTTAGTAGTGTGATCATGATGGCGGTTGTCATAGCTTTTCTTATAGATCCATTTGGGAACCTGCTAGGCTTCTTCATCAGAGAAATTTTGGCACGCATTGCTAACCATTAAGCAAACAATACGAGTACGCTGGTTTTGATGTCATCTAATCTCCTAGTTCCATTCTTCTTTACCATATGCATGAACAACTTCCACCATTTGACAGTTAGTAGTATGATCATGATGGATTTTTTTGACAGATCTGTTTATCAGCAGAACTGCCTTACCGCGTGCTCTCGGTTTTGTTATTGCCTTTTTATACCAACAATTTTTGATGATTTACGGCCTGTACATTTTCAAGTATTCATGAAACGAGCTCAAGGCCAAGAATAATAATTTTTCACTTTTTGAATTTTTATGAAAATTATTATTGTTTTTATTTTTTAATAATCATTTTTAATTAATTATTAAAAGTTTTTTGATTGAATATAATAGGAAAAAGGTTTAGAGACAACCGCGATAGCTTTTCTTATAGATCCGTTTCGGAAACTGCTAGGCTTCTTCATCAGAGAAATTTAGTAGTGTGATCATGATGGATTTTTTTGACAGATCTGTTTTATCAGCAGAACTGCCTTACCGCGTTCTCACGGTTTTGGTATTGATATTTTATACCAACAATTTTTGTTGATTTACGGCCTGTACATTTTCAAGTATTCATGAAACGAGCTCAAGGCCAAGAATAATAATTTTTCACTTTTAGAATTTTTATGAAAATTATTACTGTTTTTATTTTTTAATAATTATTTTTAATTAATTATTAAAAGTTTTTTGATTGAACATAGTAAGAAAAATGTTTAGAGACAACCGCCATAGCTTTTCTTATAGATCCATTTCGGAAGCTGCTAGGCTTCTTCATCAGAGAAATTTTGGCACGCATTGCTAACCATTAAGCTAACAATACGAGTACACTGGTTTTGATGTCATCTAAGCTGCTAGTGCTATTCTTCTTTACCATATGCATGAACCACTTCCGCCATTTGACAGTTAGTAGTGTGATCATGATGGATTTTTTGACAGATCTGTTTTATCATCAGAACTGCCTTACAGCGTGCTCTCGGTTTTGTTATTGCTTTTTTATACCAACAATTTTTGTTTATTTACGGCCTGTACATTTTCAAGTATTCATAAAACGAGCTCAAGGCCAAGAATAATCTTTTTATCAGCAGAAATGCCTTACCGCGTGCTCACGGTTTTGGTATTGATATTTTATACCAACAATTTTTGTAGATTTACGGCCTGTACATTTTCAATAATTCATGAAACGAGCTTAAGGCCAAGATTAATAATTTTTCACTTTTTGAATTTTTATGAAAATTATTACTGTTTTTATTTTTTAATAATTATTTTTAATTAATTATTAAAAGTTTTTTTAATGAATATAGTAAGAAAAATGTTTAGATACAACCGCCATAGCTTTTCTTATAGATCCATTTCGGAAGCTGCTAGGCTTCTTCATCAGAGAAATTTTGGCACGCATTGCTAACCATTAAGCTAACACTACGAGTACGCTGGTTTTGATGTCATCTAAACTGCTAGTTCTATTCTTCTTTACCATATGCATGAACCACTTCCGCCATTTGACAGTTAGTAGTGTGATCATGATGGATTTTTTTGACAGATCTGGTTTATCAGCAGAACTGCCTTACCTCGTGCTCTTGGTTTTGTTATTGCCTTTTCATACCAACAATTTTTGTTTATTTACGGCCTGTACATTTTCAAGTATTCATAAAACGAGCTCAAGGCCAAGAATAATAATTTTTCACTTTTTGAATTTTTATGAAAATTATTATTGTTTTTATTTTTTAATAATCACTTTTAATTAATTATTAAAAGTTGTTTGATTGCCTGCCTGCTAGGCTTCTTCATCAGACAAATTTTGGCACGCATTGCTCACTTAGCAATACGAGTACGCTGGTTTTGATGTCATCTAAACGCCTAGTTCTATTCTTTACCATATGCATGAAGCAATTCCGCCATTTGACAGTTAGTAGTGTGATCATGATGGATTTTTTTGACAGATCTGTTTATCAGCAGAACTGCCTTACCGCGTGCTCGCGGTTTTGGTATTGATATTTTATACCAACAATTTTTGTTGATTTACGGCCTGTACATTTTCAAGTATTCATGAAACGAGCTCAAGGCCAAGAATAATAATTTTTCACTTTTTGAATTTTTATGAAAATTCTTATTGTTTTTATTTTTTTAATAATCCTTTTTCTATAATTATTAAAAGTTTTTTGATTGAATCTAGTAGGAAAAATGTTAGAGACAACCGCCATAGCTTTTCTTATAGATCCATTTCGGAAGCTGCTAGGCTTCTTCATCAGAGAAATTTTGGCACGCATTGCTAACCAATAAGCTATCAATACGCCGTGGTGTGGAGGTAGTGTTGCCGGCCTACCACACCGAAGGTCCATGGTTCGAGCCCTGGTACAGGTAACATCAAAAGTGATTTGAAAAAAGTTTTTCAAAACGGTCTTACAGCGTGCTCTCGGTTTTGTTATTGCTTTTTTATACCAACAATTTTTGTTGAATTACGGCTTGTGCATTTTCAAGTATTCTTGAAACGAGCTCAAGGCCAAGAATAATAATTTTTCACTTTTTGAATTTTTATGAAAATTGTTATTGTTTTTATTTTAAATACAACCGCGATAGCTTTTCTTATAGATCCGCTTCGGAAACTGCTAGGCTTTTTCATCAGAGAAATTTAGTAGTGTGATCATGATGGAGTTTCTGACAGATCTGTTTTATCAGCAGAACTGCCTTACCGCGTGCTCTCGGTTTTGTTATTGCTTTTTTATAACAACAATTTTTGTTGCTTTACGGCCTGTACATTTTCAAGTATTCATGAAACGAGCTCAAGGCCAAGAATAATAATTTTTCACTTTTTGAATTTTTATATAAATTATTATTGTTTTTATTTTTTTAATAATCCTTTTTAATTAATTATTAAAAGTTTTTTGATTGAATCTAGTAGGAAAAATGTTTAGAGACAACCGCCATAGCTTTTCTTATAGATCCATTTGGGAACCTGCTAGGCTTCTTCATCAGAGAAATTTTGGCACGCATTGCTAACCATTAAGCTTTCAATACGCTGCTTTTGATGTCATCTAAACTCCTAGTTCTATACTTCTTTACCATATGCATGAACAACTTCCACCATTTGACAGTTAGTAATGTGATCATGATGGGTTTTTTTGACAGATCTGTTTTATCAGCAGAACTGCCTTACCGCGTGCTCTCGGTTTTGTTATTGCTTTTTTATACCAACAATTTTTGTTTATTTACGGTCTGTGCATTTTCAAGTATTCTTGAAACGAGCTCAAGGCCAAGAATAATAATTTTTAACTTTTTGAATTTTTATGAAAATTGTTATTGTTTTTATTTTAGATACAACCGCGATAGCTTTTCTTATAGATCCATTTCGGAAGCTGCTAGGTTTCTTCATCAGAGAAATTTAGTAGTGTGATCATGATGGATTTTTTTTAACAGATCTGTTTATCAGCAGAACTGCCTTACCACGTGCTCTCGGTTTTGTTATTGGTTTTTTATACCAACAATTTTTGTTTATTTACGGCCTGTGCATTTTCAAGTATTCTTGAAACGAGCTCAAGGCCAAGAATAATAATTTTTCACTTTTTGAATTTTTATGAAAATTGTTATTGTTTTTATTTTAGATACAACCGCGATAGCTTTTCTTATAGATCCGCTTCGGAAACTGCTAGGCTTTTTCATCAGAGAAATTTAGTAGTGTGATCATGATAAATTTTTTGACAGATCTGTTTTATCAGCAGAACTGCCTTACCGCGTGCTCTCGGTTTTGTTATTGCTTTTTTATAACAACAGTTTTTGTTGCTTTACGGCCTGTACATTTTCCAGTATTCATGAAACGAGCTCAAGGCCAAGAATAATAATTTTTCACTTTTTGAATTTTTATATAAATTATTATTGTTTTTACTTTTTAATAATCCTTTTTAATTAATTATTTAAAGGGTTTTGGATTCAATATATAGTAGCAAAAGTGTTTAGAGACAACCGCCATAGCTTTTCTTATAGATCCGTTTCGGAAACTGCCAGGCTTCTTCATCAGAGAAATTTAGCAGTGTGATCATGATGGATTTTTTTGACAGATCTGTTTATCAGCAGAACTGCCTTACCGCGTGCTCTCGGTTTTGGTATTGATATTTTATGCCAACAATTTTTGTTGATTTACGGCCTGTACATTTTCAAGTATTCATGAAACGAGCTCAAGGCCAAGAATAATAATTTTTAATTTTTTGAATTTTTATGAAAATTATTATGGTTTTTATTTTTTAATAATCATTTTTAAGTCATTATTAAGAGTTTTTTGATTGAATATAATAGGAAAAAGGTTTAGAGACAACCGCCATAGCTTTTCTTATAGATCCATTTCGGAAGCTGCTAGGCTTCTTCATCAGAGAAATTTTGGCAAGCATTGCTCACTATTAACCTAGCAATACGAGTACGCTGGTTTTGATGTCATCTAAACTGCTAGTTCTATTCTTCTTTACCATATGCATGAACCACTTCCACCATTTGACAGTTAGTAGTGTGATCATGATGGATTTTTTTGACAGATCTGTTTATCAGCAGAACTGCCTTACCGCGTGCTCTCGGTTTTGTTATTGCTTTTTTATAACAACAGTTTTTGTTGCTTTACGGCCTGTACATTTTCCAGTATTCATGAAACGAGCTCAAGGCCAAGAATAATAATTTTTCACTTTTTGAATTTTTATATAAATTATTATTGTTTTTACTTTTTAATAATCCTTTTTAATTAATTATTTAAAGGGTTTTGGATTCAATATATAGTAGTAAAAGTGTTTAGAGACAACCGCCATAGCTTTTCTTATAGATCCGTTTCGGAAACTGCTAGGTTTCTTCATCAGAGAAATTTAGTAGTGTGATCATGATGGATTTTTTTTAACAGATCTGTTTATCAGCAGAACTGCCTTACCACGTGCTCTCGGTTTTGTTATTGCTTTTTTATACCAACAGTTTTTGTTGATTTACGGCCTGTACATTTTCAAGTATTCATGAAACGAGCTCAAGGCCAAGAATAATAATTTTTCATTTTTTGAATTTTTATGAAAACTATTATTGTTTTTATTTTTTAGTAATTATTTTTAATTAATTAGTAAAAGTTTTTTGATTGAATATAGTAGGAAAAATGTTTAGAGACAACCGCCATAGCTTTTCTTATAGATCCATTTCGGAAGCTGCTAGGCTTCTTCATCAGAGAAATTTTGGCAAGCATTGCTCACTATTAACCTAGCAATACGAGTACGCTGGTTTTGATGTCATCTAAACTGCTAGTTCTATTCTTCTTTACCATATGCATGAACCACTTCCACCATTTGACAGTTAGTAGTGTGATCATGATGGATTTTTTTGACAGATGTGTTTATCAGCAGAACTGCCTTACCGCGTGCTCTCGGTTTTGGTATTGATATTTTATGCCAACAATTTTTGTTGATTTACGGCCTGTACATTTTCAAGTATTCATGAAACGAGCTCAAGGCCAAGAATAATAATTTTTAATTTTTTTGAATTTTTATGAAAATTATTATGGTTTTTATTTTTTAATAATAATTTTTAATTAATTATTAAGAGTTTTTTGATTGAATATAATAGGAAAAAGGTTTAGAGACAACCGCGATAGCTTTTCTTATAGATCCGTTTCGGAAACTGCTAGGTTTCTTCATCAGAGAAATTTAGTAGTGTGATCATGATGGATTTTTTTTAACAGATCTGTTTATCAGCAGAACTGCCTTACCACGTGCTCTCGGCTTTGTTATTGCTTTTTTATACCAACAATTTTTGTTAAATTACGGCCTTAGCATTTTCAATTATTCATGAAACGAGCTCAAGGCCAAGAATAATAATTTTTAATTTTTTGAATTTTTATGAAAATTATTATGGTTTTTATTTTTTAATAATCATTTTTAATTAATTATTAGGAGTTTTTTGATTGAATATAATAGGAAAAAGGTTTAGAGACAACCGCGATAGCTTTTCTTATAGATCCGTTTCGGAAACTGCCAGGCTTCTTCATCAGAGAAATTTAGCAGTGTGATCATGATGGATTTTTTTGACAGATCTGTTTTATCAGCAGAACTGCCTTACCGCGTGCTCTCGGTTTTGTTATTACTTTTTTATACCAACAGTTTTTGTTAAATTACGGCCTGTGCATTTTCAATTATTCATGAAACGAGCTCAAGGCCAAGAATAATAATTTTTCACTGTTTGAACTTTTATGAAAATAATTATTGTTTTCATTTTTTAATAATCACTTTTAATTAATTATTAAAAGGTGTTTGGTTGCCTGCCTGCTAGGCTTCTTCATCAGAGAAATTTAGTAGTGTGATCATGATGGATTTTTTGACAGATCTGTCTTATCAGCTAAACTGCCTTACCGCGTGCTCTCGGTTTTGTTATTGCTTTTTTATAACAACAATTTTTGTTGCTTTACGGCCTGTACATTTTCAAGTATTCATGAAACGAGCTCAAGGGCAAGAATAATAATTTTTCACTTTTTTAATTTTTATATAAATTATTATTGTTTTTATTTTTTTAATAATCCTTTTTAATTAATTATTAAAAGTTTTTTGATTGAATCTAGTAGGAAAAATGTTTAGAGACAACCGCCATAGCTTTTCTTATAGATCCATTTGGGAACCTGCTAGGCTTCTTCATCAGAGAAATTTTGGCACGCATTGCTAACCATTAAGCTATCAATACGCTGGTTTTGATGTCATCTAAACTCCTAGTTCTATTCTTCTTTACCATATGCATGAACAACTTCCACCATTTGACAGTTAGTAATGTGATCATGATGGGGTTTTTTGACAGATCTGTTTTATCAGCAGAAGTGCCTTACCACATGCTCTCGGTTTTGTTATTGCTTTTTTATACCAACAATTTTTGTTTATTTACGGCCTGTGCATTTTCAAGTATTCTTGAAACGAGTTCAAGGCCAAGAATAATAATTTTTCACTTTTTGAATTTTTATGAAAATTGTTATTGTTCTTATTTTAGATACAACCGCGATAGCTTTTCTTATAGATCCATTTCGGAAGCTGCTAGGTTTCTTCATCGGAGAAATTTAGTAGTGTGATCATGATGGATTTTTTTTAACAGATCTGTTTATCAGCAGAACTGCCTTACCACGTGCTCTCGGTTTTGTTATTGCTTTTTTATACCAACAATTTTTGTTTATTTACGGCCTGTGCATTTTCAAGTATTCTTGAAACGAGTTCAAGGCCAAGAATAATAATTTTTCACTTTTTGAATTTTTATGAAAATTGTTATTGTTCTTATTTTAGATACAACCGCGATAGCTTTTCTTATAGATCCGTTTCGGAAACTGCCAGGCTTCTTCATCAGAGAAATTTAGCAGTGTGATCATGATGGATTTTTTTGACAGATCTGTTTATCAGCAGAACTGCCTTACCGCGTGCTCTCGGTTTTGGTATTGATATTTTATGCCAACAATTTTTGTTGATTTACGGCCTGTACATTTTCAAGTATTCATGAAACGAGCTCAAGGCCAAGAATAATAATTTTTCATTTTTTGAATTTTTATGAAAATTATTATGGTTTTTATTTTTTAATAATCATTTTTAATTAATTATTAAGAGTTTTTTGATTGAATATAATAGGAAAAAGGTTTAGAGACAACCGCGATAGCTTTTCTTATAGATCCGTTTCGGAAACTGCTAGGTTTCTTCATCAGAGAAATTTAATAGTGTGATCATGATGGATTTTTTTTAACAGATCTGTTTATCAGCAGAACTGCCTTACCACGTGCTCTCGGTTTTGTTATTGCTTTTTTATACCAACAATTTTTGTTGATTTACGGCCTGTACATTTTCCAGTATTCATGAAACGAGCTCAAGGCCAAGAATAATAATTTTTCACTTTTTGAATTTTTATGAAAACTATTATTGTTTTTATTTTTTAGTAATTATTTTTAATTAATTATTAAAAGTTTTTTGATTGAATATAGTAGGAAAAATGTTTAGAGACAACCGCCATAGCTTTTCTTACAGATCCATTTCGGAAGCTGCTAGGCTTCTTCATCAGAGAAATTTTGGCAAGCATTGCTCACTATTAACCTAGCAATACGAGTACGCTGGTTTTGATGTCATCTAAACTGCTAGTTCTATTCTTCTTTACCATATGCATGAACCACTTCCACCATTTGACAGTTAGTAGTGTGATCATGATGGATTTTTTTGACAGATCTGTTTATCAGCAGAACTGCCTTACCGCGTGCTCTCGGTTTTGGTTTTGATATTTTATGGCAACAATTTTTGTTGATTTACGGCCTGTACATTTTCAAGTATTCATGAAACGAGCTCAAGGCCAAGAATAATAATTTTTCATTTTTTGAATTTTTATGAAAATTATTATGGTTTTTATTTTTTAATAATCATTTTTAATTAATTATTAAGAGTTTTTTGATTGAATATAATAGGAAAAAGGTTTAGAGACAACCGCGATAGCTTTTCTTATAGATCCGCTTCGGAAACTGCCAGGCTTCTTCATCAGAGAAATTTAGCAGTGTGATCATGATGGATTTTTTTGACAGATCTGTTTTATCAGCAGAACTGCCTTACCGCGTGCTCTCGGTTTTGTTATTACTTTTTTATACCAACAATTTTTGTTAAATTACGGCCTGTGCATTTTCAATTATTCATGAAACGAGCTCAAGGCCAAGAATAATAATTTTTCACTGTTTGAATTTTTATGAAAATAATTATTGTTTTCATTTTTTAATAATCACTTTTAATTAATTATTAAAAGTTGTTTGGTTGCCTGCCTGCTAGGCTTCTTCATCAGAGATATTTTAGCAAGCATTGCTAACTATTAACCTAGCCATACGAGTACGCTGGTTTTGATGTCATCTAAACTCCTAGTTCTATTCTTTACCATATGCATAAAGCAGTTCCGCCATTTGACAGTTAGTAGTGTGATCATAATGGATTTGTTTGACAGATCTGTTTTATCAGCAGAACTGCCTTACCACGTGCTCTCGGTTTTGTTATTGCTTTTTTATACCAACAATTTTTGTTGATTTACGGCCTGTACATTTTCAAGTATTCATGAAACGAGCTCAAGGCCAAGAATAATAATTTTTCACTTCTTGAATTTTTATATAAATTATTATTGTTTTTATTTTTTTAATAATCCTTTTTTATTAATTATTTAAAGGTTTTTGGATTCAATATATAGTAGCAAAAGTGTTTAGAGACAACCGCCATAGCTTTTCTTATAGATCCGTTTCGGAAACTGCCAGGCTTCTTCATCAGAGAAATTTAGCAGTGTGATCATAATGGATTTTTTTGACAGATCTGTTTTATCAGCAGAACTGCCTTACCGCGTGCTCTCGGTTTTGTTATTGCTTTTTTATACCAACAATTTTTGTTAAATTACGGCCTGTGCATTTTCAAGTATTCATGAAACGAGCTCAAGGCCAAGAATAATAATTTTTCACTTTTTGATTTTTTATGAAAATTTTTATTGTTTTTATTTTTTAAGAATAATTTTTAATTAATTATTAAAAAGTTTTTTGATTGAATATAATAGGAAAAATATTTAGATACAACCGCGATAGCTTGTCTTATAGATCCGCTTCGGAAACTGCTGGGCTTTTTCATCAGAGAAATTTAGTAGTGTGATCATGATGGATTTTTTTGACAGATCTGTTTTATCCGCAGAACTACCTAACCGCGTGCTCTCGGTTTTGTTATTGCTTTTTTATACCAACAATTTTTGTTGATTTACGGCCTGTACATTTTCAAGTATTCATGAAACGAGCTCAAGGCCAAGAATAATAATTTTTCACTTTTTGAATTTTTATGAAAATTATTATGGTTTTTATTTTTTAATAATCATTTTTAATAAATTATTAAGAGTTTTTTGATTGAATATAATAGGAAAAAGGTTTAGAGACAACCGTGATAGCTTTTCTTATAAATCCGTTTCGGAAACTGCTAGGTTTCTTCATCAGAGAAATTTAGTATTGTGATCATGATGGATTTTATTTAACAGATCTGTTTATCAGCAGAACTGCCTTACCACGTGCTCTCGGTTTTGTTATTGCTTTTTTATACCAAAAATTTTTGTTGATTTACGGCCTGTACATTTTCAAGTATTCATGAAACGAGCTCAAGGCCAAGAATAATAATTTTTCACTTTTTGAATTTTTATGAAAACTATTATTGTTTTTATTTTTTAGTAATTATTTTTAATTAATTATTAAAAGTTTTTTGATTGAATATAGTAGGAAAAATGTTTAGAGACAACCGCAATAGCTTTTCTTATAGATCCATTTCGGAAGCTGCTAGGCTTCTTCATCAGAGAAATTTTGGCAAGCATTGCTAACTATTAACCTAGCAATACGAGTACGCTGGTTTTGATGTCATCTAAACTGCTAGTTCT
Organism: Merzomyia westermanni; assembly: GCA_949987695.1. Lineage (NCBI taxonomy): Eukaryota > Metazoa > Arthropoda > Insecta > Diptera > Tephritidae > Merzomyia > Merzomyia westermanni. Next base: position 122,710,523 of record OX465290.1, read on the forward strand.
ATTCTTCTTTACCATATGCATGAACCACTTCCACCATTTGACAGTTAGTGGTGTGATCATGATGGATTTTTTTGACAGATCTGTTTATCAGCAGAACTGCCTTACCGCGTGCTCTCGGTTTTGGTATTGATATTTTATGGCAACAATTTTTGTTGATTTACGGCCTGTACATTTTCAAGTATTCATGAAACGAGCAAGGCCAAGAATAATAATTTTTCACTTTTTGAATTTTTATACAAATTATTATTGTTTTTATTTTTTAATAATCATTTTTAATTAATTATTTAAAGGTTTTTGGATTCAATATATAGTAGCAAAAGTGTTTAGAGACAACCGCCATAGCTTTTCTTATAGATCGGTTTCGGAAACTGCCAGGCTTCTTCATCAGAGAAATTTAGCAGTGTGATCATAATGGATTTTTTTGACAGATCTGTTTTATCAGCAGAACTGCCTTACCGCGTGCTCTCGGTTTTGTTATTGCTTTTTTATACCAACAATTTTTGTTAAATTACGGCCTGTACATTTTCAAGTATTCATGAAACGAGCTCAAGGCCAAGAATAATAATTTTTCACTTCTTGAATTTTTATATAAATTATTATTGTTTTTATTTTTTTAATAATCCTTTTTTATTAATTATTTAAAGGTTTTTGGATTCAATATATAGTAGCAAAAGTGTTTAGAGACAACCGCCATAGCTTTTCTTATAGATCCGTTTCGGAAACAGCCAGGCTTCTTCATCAGAGAAATTTAGCAGTGTGATCATGATGGATTTTTTTGACAGATCTGTTTATCAGCAGAACTGCCTTACCGCGTGCTCTCGGTTTTGGTATTGATATTTTATGCCAACAATTTTTGTTGATTTACGGCCTGTACATTTTCAAGTATTCATGAAACGAGCAAGGCCAAGAATAATAATTTTTCACTTTTTGAATTTTTATATAAATTATTATTGTTTTTATTTTTTTAATAATCCTTTTTTATTAATTATTTAAAGGTTTTTGGATTCAATATATAGTAGCAAAAGTGTTTAGAGACAACCGCCATAGCTTTTCTTATAGATCCGTTTCGGAAACTGCCAGGCTTCTTCATCAGAGAAATTTAGCAGTGTGATCATGATGGATTTTTTTGACAGATCTGTTTATCAGCAGAACTGCCTTACCACGTGCTCTCGGTTTTGTTATTGCTTTTTTATACCAACAATTTTTGTTGATTTACGGCCTGTACATTTTCAAGTATTCATGAAACGAGCTCAAGGCCAAGAATAATAATTTTTCACTTCTTGAATTTTTATATAAATTATTATTGTTTTTATTTTTTTAATAATCCTTTTTTATTAATTATTTAAAGGTTTTTGGATTCAATATATAGTAGCAAAAGTGTTTAGAGACAACCGCCATAGCTTTTCTTATAGATCCGTTTCGGAAACAGCCAGGCTTCTTCATCAGAGAAATTTAGCAGTGTGATCATGATGGATTTTTTTGACAGATCTGTTTATCAGCAGAACTGCCTTACCGCGTGCTCTCGGTTTTGGTATTGATATTTTATGCCAACAATTTTTGTTGATTTACGGCCTGTACATTTTCAAGTATTCATGAAACGAGCAAGGCCAAGAATAATAATTTTTCACTTTTTGAATTTTTATACAAATTATTATTGTTTTTATTTTTAAATAATCATTTTTAATTAATTATTTAAAGGTTTTTGGATTCAATATATAGTAGCAAAAGTGTTTAGAGACAACCGCCATAGCTTTTCTTATAGATCCGTTTCGGAAACTGCCAGGCTTCTTCATCAGAGAAATTTAGCAGTGTGATCATGATGGATTTTTTTGACAGATCTGTTTATCAGCAGAACTGCCTTACCACGTGCTCTCGGTTTTGTTATTGCTTTTTTATACCAACAATTTTTGTTGATTTACGGCCTGTACATTTTCAAGTATTCATGAAACGAGCTCAAGGCCAAGAATAATAATTTTTCACTTCTTGAATTTTTATATAAATTATTATTGTTTTTATTTTTTTAATAATCCTTTTTTATTAATTATTTAAAGGTTTTTGGATTCAATATATAGTAGCAAAAGTGTTTAGAGACAACCGCCATAGCTTTTCTTATAGATCCGTTTCGGAAACTGCCAGGCTTCTTCATCAGAGAAATTTAGCAGTGTGATCATGATGGATTTTTTTGACAGATCTGTTTATCAGCAGAACTGCCTTACCACGTGCTCTCGGTTTTGTTATTGCTTTTTTATACCAACAATTTTTGTTGATTTACGGCCTGTACATTTTCAAGTATTCATGAAACGAGCAAGGCCAAGAATAATAATTTTTCACTTTTTGAATTTTTATACAAATTATTATGGTTTTTATTTTTTAATAATCATTTTTAATAAATTATTAAGAGTTTTTTGATTGAATATAATAGGAAAAAGGTTTAGAGACAACCGCGATAGCTTTTCTTATAAATCCGTTTTGGAAACTGCCAGCCTTCTTCATCAGAGAAATTTAGCAGTGTGATCATGATGGATTTTTTTGACAGATCTGTTTTATCAGCAGAACTGCCTTACCGCGTGCTCTCGGTTTTGTTAAATGCTTTTTTATACCAACAATTTTTATTGAATTACGGCCTGTACATTTTCAAGTATTCATGAAACGAGCTCAAGGCCAGGAATAATAATTTTTCACTTTTTGAATTTTTATGAAAATTATTATTGTTTTTAGTTTTTAATAATCATTTTTAATTAATTATTAAAAGTGTTTTAATTGAATATAATAGGAAAAAGGTTTAGAGACAACCGCGATAGCTTTTCTTATAGATCCGTTTCGGAAACTGCTAGGTTTCTTCATCAGAGAAATTTAATAGTGTGATCATGATGGATTTTTTTTAACAGATCTGTTTATCAGCAGAACTGCCTTACCACGTGCTCTCGGTTTTGTTATTGCTTTTTTATACCAACAATTTTTGTTGATTTACGGCCTGTACATTTTCCAGTATTCATGAAACGAGCTCAAGGCCAAGAATAATAATTTTTCACTTTTTGAATTTTTATGAAAACTATTATTGTTTTTATTTTTTAGTAATTATTTTTAATTAATTATTAAAAGTTTTTTGATTGAATATAGTAGGAAAAATGTTTAGAGACAACCGCCATAGCTTTTCTTACAGATCCATTTCGGAAGCTGCTAGGCTTCTTCATCAGAGAAATTTTGGCAAGCATTGCTCACTATTAACCTAGCAATACGAGTACGCTGGTTTTGATGTCATCTAAACTGCTAGTTCTATTCTTCTTTACCATATGCATGAACCACTTCCACCATTTGACAGTTAGTAGTGTGATCATGATGGATTTTTTTGAGAGATCTGTTTATCAGCAGAACTGCCTTACCGCGTGCTCTCGGTTTTGGTTTTGATATTTTATGGCAACAATTTTTGTTGATTTACGGCCTGTACATTTTCAAGTATTCATGAAACGAGCTCAAGGCCAAGAATAATAATTTTTCATTTTTTGAATTTTTATGAAAATTATTATGGTTTTTATTTTTTAATAATCATTTTTAATTAATTATTAAGAGTTTTTTGATTGAATATAATAGGAAAAAGGTTTAGAGACAACCGCGATAGCTTTTCTTATAGATCCGCTTCGGAAACTGCCAGGCTTCTTCATCAGAGAAATTTAGCAGTGTGATCATGATGGATTTTTTTGACAGATCTGTTTTATCAGCAGAACTGCCTTACCGCGTGCTCTCGGTTTTGTTATTACTTTTTTATACCAACAATTTTTGTTAAATTACGGCCTGTGCATTTTCAATTATTCATGAAACGAGCTCAAGGCCAAGAATAATAATTTTTCACTGTTTGAATTTTTATGAAAATAATTATTGTTTTCATTTTTTAATAATCACTTTTAATTAATTATTAAAAGTTGTTTGGTTGCCTGCCTGCTAGGCTTCTTCATCAGAGATATTTTGGCAAGCATTGCTAACTATTAACCTAGCCATACGAGTACGCTGGTTTTGATGTCATCTAAACTCCTAGTTCTATTCTTTACCATATGCATAAAGCAGTTCCGCCATTTGACAGTTAGTAGTGTGATCATAATGGATTTGTTTGACAGATCTGTTTTATCAGCAGAACTGCCTTACCACGTGCTCTCGGTTTTGTTATTGCTTTTTTATACCAACAATTTTTGTTGATTTACGGCCTGTACATTTTCAAGTATTCATGAAACGAGCTCAAGGCCAAGAATAATAATTTTTCACTTCTTGAATTTTTATATAAATTATTATTGTTTTTATTTTTTTAATAATCCTTTTTTATTAATTATTTAAAGGTTTTTGGATTCAATATATAGTAGCAAAAGTGTTTAGAGACAACCGCCATAGCTTTTCTTATAGATCCGTTTCGGAAACTGCCAGGCTTCTTCATCAGAGAAATTTAGCAGTGTGATCATAATGGATTTTTTTGACAGATCTGTTTTATCAGCAGAACTGCCTTACCGCGTGCTCTCGGTTTTGTTATTGCTTTTTTATACCAACAATTTTTGTTAAATTACGGCCTGTGCATTTTCAAGTATTCATGAAACGAGCTCAAGGCCAAGAATAATAATTTTTCACTTTTTGATTTTTTATGAAAATTTTTATTGTTTTTATTTTTTAAGAATAATTTTTAATTAATTATTAAAAAGTTTTTTGATTGAATATAATAGGAAAAATATTTAGATACAACCGCGATAGCTTGTCTTATAGATCCGCTTCGGAAACTGCTGGGCTTTTTCATCAGAGAAATTTAGTAGTGTGATCATGATGGATTTTTTTGACAGATCTGTTTTATCCGCAGAACTACCTAACCGCGTGCTCTCGGTTTTGTTATTGCTTTTTTATACCAACAATTTTTGTTGATTTACGGCCTGTACATTTTCAAGTATTCATGAAACGAGCTCAAGGCCAAGAATAATAATTTTTCACTTTTTGAATTTTTATGAAAATTATTATGGTTTTTATTTTTTAATAATCATTTTTAATAAATTATTAAGAGTTTTTTGATTGAATATAATAGGAAAAAGGTTTAGAGACAACCGTGATAGCTTTTCTTATAAATCCGTTTCGGAAACTGCTAGGTTTCTTCATCAGAGAAATTTAGTAGTGTGATCATGATGGATTTTATTTAACAGATCTGTTTATCAGCAGAACTGCCTTACCACGTGCTCTCGGTTTTGTTATTGCTTTTTTATACCAAAAATTTTTGTTGATTTACGGCCTGTACATTTTCAAGTATTCATGAAACGAGCTCAAGGCCAAGAATAATAATTTTTCACTTTTTGAATTTTTATGAAAACTATTATTGTTTTTATTTTTTAGTAATTATTTTTAATTAATTATTAAAAGTTTTTTGATTGAATATAGTAGGAAAAATGTTTAGAGACAACCGCAATAGCTTTTCTTATAGATCCATTTCGGAAGCTGCTAGGCTTCTTCATCAGAGAAATTTTGGCAAGCATTGCTAACTATTAACCTAGCAATACGAGTACGCTGGTTTTGATGTCATCTAAACTGCTAGTTCTATTCTTCTTTACCATATGCATGAACCACTTCCACCATTTGACAGTTAGTGGTGTGATCATGATGGATTTTTTTGACAGATCTGTTTATCAGCAGAACTGCCTTACCGCGTGCTCTCGGTTTTGGTATTGATATTTTATGCCAACAATTTTTGTTGATTTACGGCCTGTACATTTTCAAGTATTCATGAAACGAGCAAGGCCAAGAATAATAATTTTTCACTTTTTGAATTTTTATACAAATTATTATTGTTTTTATTTTTTAATAATCATTTTTAATTAATTATTTAAAGGTTTTTGGATTCAATATATAGTAGCAAAAGTGTTTAGAGACAACCGCCATAGCTTTTCTTATAGATCGGTTTCGGAAACTGCCAGGCTTCTTCATCAGAGAAATTTAGCAGTGTGATCATAATGGATTTTTTTGACAGATCTGTTTTATCAGCAGAACTGCCTTACCGCGTGCTCTCGGTTTTGTTATTGCTTTTTTATACCAACAATTTTTGTTAAATTACGGCCTGTACATTTTCAAGTATTCATGAAACGAGCTCAAGGCCAAGAATAATAATTTTTCACTTCTTGAATTTTTATATAAATTATTATTGTTTTTATTTTTTTAATAATCCTTTTTTATTAATTATTTAAAGGTTTTTGGATTCAATATATAGTAGCAAAAGTGTTTAGAGACAACCGCCATAGCTTTTCTTATAGATCCGTTTCGGAAACAGCCAGGCTTCTTCATCAGAGAAATTTAGCAGTGTGATCATGATGGATTTTTTTGACAGATCTGTTTATCAGCAGAACTGCCTTACCGCGTGCTCTCGGTTTTGGTATTGATATTTTATGCCAACAATTTTTGTTGATTTACGGCCTGTACATTTTCAAGTATTCATGAAACGAGCAAGGCCAAGAATAATAATTTTTCACTTTTTGAATTTTTATATAAATTATTATTGTTTTTATTTTTTTAATAATCCTTTTTTATTAATTATTTAAAGGTTTTTGGATTCAATATATAGTAGCAAAAGTGTTTAGAGACAACCGCCATAGCTTTTCTTATAGATCCGTTTCGGAAACTGCCAGGCTTCTTCATCAGAGAAATTTAGCAGTGTGATCATGATGGATTTTTTTGACAGATCTGTTTATCAGCAGAACTGCCTTACCACGTGCTCTCGGTTTTGTTATTGCTTTTTTATACCAACAATTTTTGTTGATTTACGGCCTGTACATTTTCAAGTATTCATGAAACGAGCTCAAGGCCAAGAATAATAATTTTTCACTTCTTGAATTTTTATATAAATTATTATTGTTTTTATTTTTTTAATAATCCTTTTTTATTAATTATTTAAAGGTTTTTGGATTCAATATATAGTAGCAAAAGTGTTTAGAGACAACCGCCATAGCTTTTCTTATAGATCCGTTTCGGAAACAGCCAGGCTTCTTCATCAGAGAAATTTAGCAGTGTGATCATGATGGATTTTTTTGACAGATCTGTTTATCAGCAGAACTGCCTTACCGCGTGCTCTCGGTTTTGGTATTGATATTTTATGCCAACAATTTTTGTTGATTTACGGCCTGTACATTTTCAAGTATTCATGAAACGAGCAAGGCCAAGAATAATAATTTTTCACTTTTTGAATTTTTATACAAATTATTATTGTTTTTATTTTTAAATAATAATTTTTAATTAATTATTTAAAGGTTTTTGGATTCAATATATAGTAGCAAAAGTGTTTAGAGACAACCGCCATAGCTTTTCTTATAGATCCGTTTCGGAAACTGCCAGGCTTCTTCATCAGAGAAATTTAGCAGTGTGATCATGATGGATTTTTTTGACAGATCTGTTTATCAGCAGAACTGCCTTACCACGTGCTCTCGGTTTTGTTATTGCTTTTTTATACCAACAATTTTTGTTGATTTACGGCCTGTACATTTTCAAGTATTCATGAAACGAGCTCAAGGCCAAGAATAATAATTTTTCACTTCTTGAATTTTTATATAAATTATTATTGTTTTTATTTTTTTAATAATCCTTTTTTATTAATTATTTAAAGGTTTTTGGATTCAATATATAGTAGCAAAAGTGTTTAGAGACAACCGCCATAGCTTTTCTTATAGATCCGTTTCGGAAACTGCCAGGCTTCTTCATCAGAGAAATTTAGCAGTGTGATCATGATGGATTTTTTTGACAGATCTGTTTATCAGCAGAACTGCCTTACCACGTGCTCTCGGTTTTGTTATTGCTTTTTTATACCAACAATTTTTGTTGATTTACGGCCTGTACATTTTCAAGTATTCATGAAACGAGCAAGGCCAAGAATAATAATTTTTCACTTTTTGAATTTTTATACAAATTATTATGGTTTTTATTTTTTAATAATCATTTTTAATAAATTATTAAGAGTTTTTTGATTGAATATAATAGGAAAAAGGTTTAGAGACAACCGCGATAGCTTTTCTTATAAATCCGTTTTGGAAACTGCCAGCCTTCTTCATCAGAGAAATTTAGCAGTGTGATCATGATGGATTTTTTTGGCAGATCTGTTTTATCAGCAGAACTGCCTTACCGCGTGCTCTCGGTTTTGTTAAATGCTTTTTTATACCAACAATTTTTATTGAATTACGGCCTGTACATTTTCAAGTATTCATGAAACGAGCTCAAGGCCAGGAATAATAATTTTTCACTTTTTGAATTTTTATGAAAATTATTATTGTTTTTAGTTTTTAATAATCATTTTTAATTAATTATTAAAAGTGTTTTAATTGAATATAGTAGGAAAAATGTTTAGAGACAACCGCGATAGCTTTTCTTATAGATCCGTTTCGGAAACTGCTAGGTTTCTTCATCAGAGAAATTTAGTAGTGTGATCATGATGGATTTTTTTTAACAGATCTGTTTATCAGCAGAACTGCCTTACCACGTGCTCTCGGTTTTGTTATTGCTTTTTTATACCAACAATTTTTGTTAAATTACGGCCTTAGCATTTTCAATTATTCATGAAACGAGCTCAAGGCCAAGAATAATAATTTTTAATTTTTTGAATTTTTATGAAAATTATTATGGTTTTTATTTTTTAATAATCATTTTTAATTAATTATTAAGAGTTTTTTGATTGAATATAATAGGAAAAAGGTTTAGAGACAACCGCGATAGCTTTTCTTATAGATCCGTTTCGGAAACTGCCAGCCTTCTTCATCAGAGAAATTTAGCAGTCTGATCATGATGGATTTTTTTGACAGATCTGTTTTATCAGCAGAACTGCCTTACCGCGTGCTCTCGGTTTTGTTATTACTTTTTTATACCAACAATTTTTGTTAAATTACGGCCTGTGCATTTTCAATTATTCATGAAACGAGCTCAAGGCCAAGAATAATAATTTTTCACTGTTTGAATTTTTATGAAAATAATTATTGTTTTCATTTTTTAATAATCACTTTTAATTAATTATTAAAAGTTGTTTGGTTGCCTGCCTGCTAGGCTTCTTCATCAGAGAAATTTAGTAGTGTGATCATGATGGATTTTTTGACAGATCTGTCTTATCAGCTGAACTGCCTTACCGCGTGCTCTCGGTTTTGTTATTGCTTTTTTATAACAACAATTTTTGTTGCTTTACGGCCTGTACATTTTCAAGTATTCATGAAACGAGCTCAAGGCCAAGAATAATAATTTTTCACTTTTTTAATTTTTATATAAATTATTATTGTTTTTATTTTTTTAATAATCCTTTTTAATTAATTATTAAAAGTTTTTTGATTGAATCTAGTAGGAAAAATGTTTAGAGACAACCGCCATAGCTTTTCTTACAGATCCATTTGGGAACCTGCTAGGCTTCTTCATCAGAGAAATTTTGGCACGCATTGCTAACCATTAAGCTATCAATACGCTGGTTTTGATGTCATCTAAACTCCTAGTTCTATTCTTCTTTACCATATGCATGAACAACTTCCACCATTTGACAGTTAGTAATGTGATCATGATGGGTTTTTTTGACAGATCTGTTTTATCAGCAGAACTGCCTTACCACATGCTCTCGAATTTGTTATTGCTTTTTTATACCAACAATTTTTGTTTATTTACGGCCTGTGCATTTTCAAGTGTTCTTGAAACGAGTTCAAGGCCAAGAATAATAATTTTTCACTTTTTGAATTTTTATGAAAATTGTTATTGTTTTTATTTTAGATACAACCGCGATAGCTTTTCTTATAGATCCATTTCGGAAGCTGCTAGGTTTCTTCATCAGAGAAATTTAGTAGTGTGATCATGATGGATTTTTTTTAACAGATCTGTTTTATCAGCAGAACTGCCTTACCACGTGCTCTCGGTTTTGTTATTGGTTTTTTATACCAACAATTTTTGTTTATTTACGGCCTGTGCATTTTCAAGTATTCTTGAAACGAGCTCAGGGCCAAGAATAATAATTTTTCACTTTTTGAATTTTTATGAAAATTGTTATTGTTTTTATTTTAGATACAACCGCGATAGCTTTTCTTATAGATCCGCTTCGGAAACTGCTAGGCTTTTTCATCAGAGAAATTTAGTAGTGTGATCATGATAGATTTTTTGACAGATCTGTTTTATCAGCAGAACTGCCTTACCGCGTGCTCTCGGTTTTGTTATTGCTTGTTTATAACAACAATTTTTCTTGCTTTACGGCCTGTACATTTTCAAGTATTCATGAAACGAGCTCAAGGCCAAGAATAATAATTTTTCACTTTTTGAATTTTTATATAAATTATTATTGTTTTTATTTTTTTAATAATCCTTTTTTATTAATTATTTAAAGGTTTTTGGATTCAATATATAGTAGCAAAAGTGTTTAGAGACAACCGCCATAGCTTTTCTTATAGATCCGTTTCGGAAACTGCCAGGCTTCTTCATCAGAGAAATTTAGCAGTGTGATCATGATGGATTTTTTTGACAGATCTGTTTATCAGCAGAACTGCCTTACCGCGTGCTCTCGGTTTTGGTATTGATATTTTATGCCAACAATTTTTGTTGATTTACGGCCTGTACATTTTCAAGTATTCATGAAACGAGCTCAAGGCCAAGAATAATAATTTTTCATTTTTTGAATTTTTATGAAAATTATTATGGTTTTTATTTTTTAATAATCATTTTTAATTAATTATTAAGAGTTTTTTGATTGAATATAATAGGAAAACGGTTTAGAGACAACCGCGATAGCTTTTCTTATAGATCCGTTTCGGAAACTGCTAGGTTTCTTCATCAGAGAAATTTAGTAGTGTGATCATGATGGATTTTTTTTAACAGATCTGTTTATCAGCAGAACTGCCTTACCACGTGCTCTCGGTTTTGTTATTGCTTTTTTATACCAACAATTTTTGTTGATTTCCGGCCTGTACATTTTCAAGTATTCATGAAACGAGCTCAAGGCCAAGAATAATAATTTTTCACTTTTTGAATTTTTATGAAAACTATTATTGTTTTTATTTTTTAGTAATTATTTTTAATTAATTATTAAAAGTTTTTTGATTGAATATAGTAGGAAAAATGTTTAGAGACAACCGCCATAGCTTTTCTTACAGACCCATTTCGGAAGCTGCTAGGCTTCTTCATCAGAGAAATTTTGGCAAGCATTGCTCACTATTAACCTAGCAATACGAGTACGCTGGTTTTGATGTCATCTAAACTGCTAGTTCTATTCTTCTTTACCATATGCATGAACCACTTCCACCATTTGACAGTTAGTAGTGTGATCATGATGGATTTTTTTGACAGATCTGTTTATCAGCAGAACTGCCTTACCGCGTGCTCTCGGTTTTGGTATTGATATTTTATGGCAACAATTTTTTTTGATTTACGGCCTGTACATTTTCAAGTATTCATGAAACGAGCTCAAGGCCAAGAATAATAATTTTTCATTTTTTGAATTTTTATGAAAATTATTATGGTTTTTATTTTTTAATAATAATTTTTGATTAATTATTAAGAGTTTTTTGATTGAATATAATAGGAAAAAGGTTTAGAGACAACCGCGATAGCTTTTCTTATAGATCCGTTTCGGAAACTGCTAGGTTTCTTCATCAGAGAAATTTAGTAGTGTGATCATGATGGATTTTTTTTAACAGATCTGTTTATCAGCAGAACTGCCTTACCACGTGCTCTCGGTTTTGTTATTGCTTTTTTATACCAACAATTTTTGTTAAATTACGGCCCGTGCATTTTCAATTATTCATGAAACGAGCTCAAGGCCAAGAATAATAATTTTTCAGTTTTTGAATTTTTATGAAAATTATTATGGTTTTTATTTTTTAATAATCATTTTTAATTAATTATTAAGAGTTTTTTGATTGAATATAATAGGAAAAAGGTTTAGAGACAACCGCGATAGCTTTTCTTATAGATCCGTTTCGGAAACTGCTAGGTTTCTTCATCAGAGAAATTTAGTAGTGTGATCATGATGGATTTTTTTGACAGATCTGTTTTATCAGCAGAACTGCCTTACCGCGTGCTCTCGGTTTTGTTATTACTTTTTTATACCAACAATTTTTGTTAAATTACGGCCTGTGCATTTTCAATTATTCATGAAACGAGCTCAAGGCCAAGAATAATAATTTTTCACTGTTTGAATTTTTATGAAAATAACTATTGTTTTCATTTTTTAATAATCACTTTTAATTAATTATTAAAAGTTGTTTGGTTGCCTGCCTGCTAGGCTTCTTCATCAGAGAAATTTAGTAGTGTGATCATGATGGATTTTTTGACAGATCTGTCTTATCAGCTGAACTGCCTTACCGCGTGCTCTCGGTTTTGTTATTGCTTTTTTATAACAACAATTTTTGTTGCTTTACGGCCCGTGCATTTTCAATTATTCATGAAACGAGCTCAAGGCCAAGAATAATAATTTTTCATTTTTTGAATTTTTATGAAAATTATTATGGTTTTTATTTTTTAATAATCATTTTTAATTAATTATTAAGAGTTTTTTGATTGAATATAATAGGAAAAAGGTTTAGAGACAACCGCGATAGCTTTTCTTATAGATCCGTTTCGGAAACTGCTAGGTTTCTTCATCAGAGAAATTTAGTAGTGTGATCATGATGGATTTTTTTGACAGATCTGTTTTATCAGCAGAACTGCCTTACCGCGTGCTCTCGGTTTTGTTATTACTTTTTTATACCAACAATTTTTGTTAAATTACGGCCTGTGCATTTTCAATTATTCATAAAACGAGCTCAAGGCCAAGAATAATAATTTTTCACTGTTTGAATTTTTATGAAAATAATTATTGTTTTCATTTTTTAATAATCACTTTTAATTAATTATTAAAAGTTGTTTGGTTGCCTGCCTGCTAGGCTTCTTCATCAGAGAAATTTTGGCAAGCATTGCTAACTATTAACCTAGCAATACGAGTACGCTGGTTTTGATGTCATCTAAACTGCTAGTTCTATTCTTCTTTACCATATGCATGAACCACTTCCACCATTTGACAGTTAGTAGTGTGATCATGATGGATTTTTTTGACAGATCTGTTTATCAGCAGAACTGCCTTACCGCGTGCTCTCGGTTTTGGTATTGATATTTTATGGCAACAATTTTTTTTGATTTACGGCCTGTACATTTTCAAGTATTCATGAAACGAGCTCAAGGCCAAGAATAATAATTTTTCATTTTTTGAATGTTTATGAAAATTATTATGGTTTTTATTTTTTAATAATAATTTTTAATTAATTATTAAGAGTTTTTTGATTGAATATAATAGGAAAAAGGTTTAGAGACAACCGCGATAGCTTTTCTTATAGATCCGTTTCGGAAACTGCTAGGTTTCTTCATCAGAGAAATTTAGTAGTGTGATCATGATGGATTTTTTTTAACAGATCTGTTTATCAGCAGAACTGCCTTACCACGTGCTCTCGGTTTTGTTATTGCTTTTTTATACCAACAATTTTTGTTAAATTACGGCCCGTGCATTTTCAATTATTCATGAAACGAGCTCAAGGCCAAGAATAATAATTTTTCATTTTTTGAATTTTTATGAAAATTATTATGGTTTTTATTTTTTAATAATAATTTTTAATTAATTATTAAGAGTTTTTTGATTGAATATAATAGGAAAAAGGTTTAGAGACAACCGCGAAAGCTTTTCTTATAGATCCGTTTCGGAAACTGCTAGGTTTCTTCATCAGAGAAATTTAGTAGTGTGATCATGATGGATTTTTTTGACAGATCTGTTTTATCAGCAGAACTGCCTTACCGCGTGCTCTCGGTTTTGTTATTACTTTTTTATACCAACAATTTTTGTTAAATTACGGCCTGTGCATTTTCAATTATTCATGAAACGAGCTCAAGGCCAAGAATAATAATTTTTCACTGTTTGAATTTTTATGAAAATAATTATTGTTTTCATTTTTTAATAATCACTTTTAATTAATTATTAAAAGTTGTTTGGTTGCCTGCCTGCTAGGCTTCTTCATCAGAGAAATTTAGTAGTGTGATCATGATGGATTTTTTGACAGATCTGTCTTATCAGCTGAACTGCCTTACCGCGTGCTCTCGGTTTTGTTATTGCTTTTTTATAACAACAATTTTTTTTGCTTTACGGCCTGTACATTTTCAAGTATTCATGAAACGAGCTCAAGGCCAAGAATAATAATTTTTCATTTTTTGAATTTTTATGAAAATTATTATGGTTTTTATTTTTTAATAATCATTTTTAATTAATTATTAAGAGTTTTTTGATTGAATATAATAGGAAAAAGGTTTAGAGACAACCGCGATAGCTTTTCTTATAGATCCGTTTCGGAAACTGCTAGGTTTCTTCATCAGAGAAATTTAGTAGTGTGATCATGATGGATTTTTTTGACAGATCTGTTTTATCAGCAGAACTGCCTTACCGCGTGCTCTCGGTTTTGTTATTACTTTTTTATACCAACAATTTTTGTTAAATTACGGCCTGTGCATTTTCAATTATTCATGAAACGAGCTCAAGGCCAAGAATAATAATTTTTCACTGTTTGAATTTTTATGAAAATAATTATTGTTTTCATTTTTTAATAATCACTTTTAATTAATTATTAAAAGTTGTTTGGTTGCCTGCCTGCTAGGCTTCTTCATCAGAGAAATTTAGTAGTGTGATCATGATGGATTTTTTGACAGATCTGTCTTATCAGCTGAACTGCCTTACCGCGTGCTCTCGGTTTTGTTATTGCTTTTTTATAACAACAATTTTTGTTGCTTTACGGCCTGTACATTTTCAAGTATTCATGAAACGAGCTCAAGGCCAAGAATAATAATTTTTCACTTTTTTAATTTTTATATAAATTATTATTGTTTTTATTTTTTTAATAATCCTTTTTAATTAATTATTAAAAGTTTTTTGATTGAATCTAGTAGGAAAAATGTTTAGAGACAACCGCCATAGCTTTTCTTATAGATCCATTTGGGAACCTGCTAGGCTTCTTCATCAGAGAAATTTTGGCACGCATTGCTAACCATTAAGCTATCAATACGCTGGTTTTGATGTCATCTAAACTCCTAGTTCTATTCTTCTTTACCATATGCATGAACAACTTCCACCATTTGACAGTTAGTAATGTGATCATGATGGGTTTTTTTGACAGATCTGTTTTATCAGCAGAACTGCCTTACCACATGCTCTCGGTTTTGTTATTGCTTTTTTATACCAACAATTTTTGTTTATTTACGGCCTGTGCATTTTCAAGTGTTCTTGAAACGAGTTCAAGGCCAAGAATAATAATTTTTCACTTTTTGAATTTTTATGAAAATTGTTATTGTTTTTATTTTAGATACAACCGCGATAGCTTTTCTTATAGATCCATTTCGGAAGCTGCTAGGTTTCTTCATCAGAGAAATTTAGTAGTGTGATCATGATGGATTTTTTTTAACAGATCTGTTTTATCAGCAGAACTGCCTTACCACGTGCTCTCGGTTTTGTTATTGGTTTTTTATACCAACAATTTTTGTTTATTTACGGCCTGTGCATTTTCAAGTATTCTTGAAACGAGCTCAGGGCCAAGAATAATAATTTTTCACTTTTTGAATTTTTATGAAAATTGTTATTGTTTTTATTTTAGATACAACCGCGATAGCTTTTCTTATAGATCCGCTTCGGAAACTGCTAGGCTTTTTCATCAGAGAAATTTAGTAGTGTGATCATGATAGATTTTTTGACAGATCTGTTTTATCAGCAGAACTGCCTTACCGCGTGCTCTCGGTTTTGTTATTGCTTGTTTATAACAACAATTTTTCTTGCTTTACGGCCTGTACATTTTCAAGTATTCATGAAACGAGCTCAAGGCCAAGAATAATAATTTTTCACTTTTTGAATTTTTATATAAATTATTATTGTTTTTATTTTTTTAATAATCCTTTTTTATTAATTATTTAAAGGTTTTTGGATTCAATATATAGTAGCAAAAGTGTTTAGAGACAACCGCCATAGCTTTTCTTATAGATCCGTTTCGGAAACTGCCAGGCTTCTTCATCAGAGAAATTTAGCAGTGTGATCATGATGGATTTTTTTGACAGATCTGTTTATCAGCAGAACTGCCTTACCGCGTGCTCTCGGTTTTGGTATTGATATTTTATGCCAACAATTTTTGTTGATTTACGGCCTGTACATTTTCAAGTATTCATGAAACGAGCTCAAGGCCAAGAATAATAATTTTTCATTTTTTGAATTTTTATGAAAATTATTATGGTTTTTATTTTTTAATAATCATTTTTAATTAATTATTAAGAGTTTTTTGATTGAATATAATAGGAAAACGGTTTAGAGACAACCGCGATAGCTTTTCTTATAGATCCGTTTCGGAAACTGCTAGGTTTCTTCATCAGAGAAATTTAGTAGTGTGATCATGATGGATTTTTTTTAACAGATCTGTTTATCAGCAGAACTGCCTTACCACGTGCTCTCGGTTTTGTTATTGCTTTTTTATACCAACAATTTTTGTTAAATTACGGCCCGTGCATTTTCAATTATTCATGAAACGAGCTCAAGGCCAAGAATAATAATTTTTCATTTTTTGAATTTTTATGAAAATTATTATGGTTTTTATTTTTTAATAATCATTTTTAATTAATTATTAAGAGTTTTTTGATTGAATATAATAGGAAAAAGGTTTAGAGACAACAGCGATAGCTTTTCTTATAGATCCGTTTCGGAAACTGCTAGGTTTCTTCATCAGAGAAATTTAGTAGTGTGATCATGATGGATTTTTTTGACAGATCTGTTTTATCAGCAGAACTGCCTTACCGCGTGCTCTCGGTTTTGTTATTACTTTTTTATACCAACAATTTTTGTTAAATTACGGCCTGTGCATTTTCAATTATTCATGAAACGAGCTCAAGGCCAAGAATAATAATTTTTCACTGTTTGAATTTTTATGAAAATAACTATTGTTTTCATTTTTTAATAATCACTTTTAATTAATTATTAAAAGTTGTTTGGTTGCCTGCCTGCTAGGCTTCTTCATCAGAGAAATTTAGTAGTGTGATCATGATGGATTTTTTGACAGATCTGTTTATCAGCAGAACTGCCTTACCGCGTGCTCTCGGTTTTGGTATTGATATTTTATGCCAACAATTTTTGTTGATTTACGGCCTGTACATTTTCAAGTATTCATGAAACGAGCTCAAGGCCAAGAATAATAATTTTTCACTTTTTGAATTTTTATGAAAACTATTATTGTTTTTATTTTTTAGTAATTATTTTTAATTAATTATTAAAAGTTTTTTGATTGAATATAGTAGGAAAAATGTTTAGAGACAACCGCCATAGCTTTTCTTACAGATCCATTTCGGAAACTGCCAGGCTTCTTCATCAGAGAAATTTAGCAGTGTGATCATGATGGATTTTTTTGACAGATCTGTTTATCAGCAGAACTGCCTTACCGCGTGCTCTCGGTTTTGGTATTGATATTTTATGCCAACAATTTTTGTTGATTTACGGCCTGTACATTTTCAAGTATTCATGAAACGAGCTCAAGGCCAAGAATAATAATTTTTCACTTTTTGAATTTTTATGAAAACTATTATTGTTTTTATTTTTTAGTAATTATTTTTAATTAATTATTAAAAGTTTTTTGATTGAATATAGTAGGAAAAGTGTTTAGAGACAACCGCCATAGCTTTTCTTATAGATCCGTTTCGGAAACTGCCAGGCTTCTTCATCAGAGAAATTTAGCAGTGTGATCATGATGGATTTTTTTGACAGATCTGTTTTATCAGCAGAACTGCCTTACCGCGTGCTCTCGGTTTTGTTATTACTTTTTTATACCAACAATTTTTGTTAAATTACGGCCTGTGCATTTTCAATTATTCATGAAACGAGCTCAAGGCCAAGAATAATAATTTTTCACTTTTTGAATTTTTATGAAAACTATTATTGTTTTTATTTTTTAGTAATTATTTTTAATTAATTATTAAAAGTTTTTTGATTGAATATAGTAGGAAAAATGTTTAGAGACAACCGCCATAGCTTTTCTTACAGACCCATTTCGGAAGCTGCTAGGCTTCTTCATCAGAGAAATTTTGGCAAGCATTGCTCACTATTAACCTAGCAATACGAGTACGCTGGTTTTGATGTCATCTAAACTGCTAGTTCTATTCTTCTTTACCATATGCATGAACCACTTCCACCATTTGACAGTTAGTAGTGTGATCATGATGGATTTTTTTGACAGATCTGTTTATCAGCAGAACTGCCTTACCGCGTGCTCTCGGTTTTGGTATTGATATTTTATGGCAACAATTTTTTTTGATTTACGGCCTGTACATTTTCAAGTATTCATGAAACGAGCTCAAGGCCAAGAATAATAATTTTTCATTTTTTGAATTTTTATGAAAATTATTATGGTTTTTATTTTTTAATAATAATTTTTGATTAATTATTAAGAGTTTTTTGATTGAATATAATAGGAAAAAGGTTTAGAGACAACCGCGATAGCTTTTCTTATAGATCCGTTTCGGAAACTGCTAGGTTTCTTCATCAGAGAAATTTAGTAGTGTGATCATGATGGATTTTTTTTAACAGATCTGTTTATCAGCAGAACTGCCTTACCACGTGCTCTCGGTTTTGTTATTGCTTTTTTATACCAACAATTTTTGTTAAATTACGGCCCGTGCATTTTCAATTATTCATGAAACGAGCTCAAGGCCAAGAATAATAATTTTTCAGTTTTTGAATTTTTATGAAAATTATTATGGTTTTTATTTTTTAATAATCATTTTTAATTAATTATTAAGAGTTTTTTGATTGAATATAATAGGAAAAAGGTTTAGAGACAACCGCGATAGCTTTTCTTATAGATCCGTTTCGGAAACTGCTAGGTTTCTTCATCAGAGAAATTTAGTAGTGTGATCATGATGGATTTTTTTGACAGATCTGTTTTATCAGCAGAACTGCCTTACCGCGTGCTCTCGGTTTTGTTATTGCTTTTTTATAACAACAATTTTTGTTAAATTACGGCCTGTGCATTTTCAATTATTCATGAAACGAGCTCAAGGCCAAGAATAATAATTTTTCACTGTTTGAATTTTTATGAAAATAACTATTGTTTTCATTTTTTAATAATCACTTTTAATTAATTATTAAAAGTTGTTTGGTTGCCTGCCTGCTAGGCTTCTTCATCAGAGAAATTTAGTAGTGTGATCATGATGGATTTTTTGACAGATCTGTCTTATCAGCTGAACTGCCTTACCGCGTGCTCTCGGTTTTGTTATTGCTTTTTTATAACAACAATTTTTGTTGCTTTACGGCCCGTGCATTTTCAATTATTCATGAAACGAGCTCAAGGCCAAGAATAATAATTTTTCATTTTTTGAATTTTTATGAAAATTATTATGGTTTTTATTTTTTAATAATCATTTTTAATTAATTATTAAGAGTTTTTTGATTGAATATAATAGGAAAAAGGTTTAGAGACAACCGCGATAGCTTTTCTTATAGATCCGTTTCGGAAACTGCTAGGTTTCTTCATCAGAGAAATTTAGTAGTGTGATCATGATGGATTTTTTTGACAGATCTGTTTTATCAGCAGAACTGCCTTACCGCGTGCTCTCGGTTTTGTTATTACTTTTTTATACCAACAATTTTTGTTAAATTACGGCCTGTGCATTTTCAATTATTCATAAAACGAGCTCAAGGCCAAGAATAATAATTTTTCACTGTTTGAATTTTTATGAAAATAATTATTGTTTTCATTTTTTAATAATCACTTTTAATTAATTATTAAAAGTTGTTTGGTTGCCTGCCTGCTAGGCTTCTTCATCAGAGAAATTTTGGCAAGCATTGCTAACTATTAACCTAGCAATACGAGTACGCTGGTTTTGATGTCATCTAAACTGCTAGTTCTATTCTTCTTTACCATATGCATGAACCACTTCCACCATTTGACAGTTAGTAGTGTGATCATGATGGATTTTTTTGACAGATCTGTTTATCAGCAGAACTGCCTTACCGCGTGCTCTCGGTTTTGGTATTGATATTTTATGGCAACAATTTTTTTTGATTTACGGCCTGTACATTTTCAAGTATTCATGAAACGAGCTCAAGGCCAAGAATAATAATTTTTCATTTTTTGAATGTTTATGAAAATTATTATGGTTTTTATTTTTTAATAATAATTTTTAATTAATTATTAAGAGTTTTTTGATTGAATATAATAGGAAAAAGGTTTAGAGACAACCGCGATAGCTTTTCTTATAGATCCGTTTCGGAAACTGCTAGGTTTCTTCATCAGAGAAATTTAGTAGTGTGATCATGATGGATTTTTTTTAACAGATCTGTTTATCAGCAGAACTGCCTTACCACGTGCTCTCGGTTTTGTTATTGCTTTTTTATACCAACAATTTTTGTTAAATTACGGCCCGTGCATTTTCAATTATTCATGAAACGAGCTCAAGGCCAAGAATAATAATTTTTCATTTTTTGAATTTTTATGAAAATTATTATGGTTTTTATTTTTTAATAATCATTTTTAATTAATTATTAAGAGTTTTTTGATTGAATATAATAGGAAAAAGGTTTAGAGACAACCGCGAAAGCTTTTCTTATAGATCCGTTTCGGAAACTGCTAGGTTTCTTCATCAGAGAAATTTAGTAGTGTGATCATGATGGATTTTTTTGACAGATCTGTTTTATCAGCAGAACTGCCTTACCGCGTGCTCTCGGTTTTGTTATTACTTTTTTATACCAACAATTTTTGTTAAATTACGGCCTGTGCATTTTCAATTATTCATGAAACGAGCTCAAGGCCAAGAATAATAATTTTTCACTGTTTGAATTTTTATGAAAATAATTATTGTTTTCATTTTTTAATAATCACTTTTAATTAATTATTAAAAGTTGTTTGGTTGCCTGCCTGCTAGGCTTCTTCATCAGAGAAATTTAGTAGTGTGATCATGATGGATTTTTTGACAGATCTGTCTTATCAGCTGAACTGCCTTACCGCGTGCTCTCGGTTTTGTTATTGCTTTTTTATAACAACAATTTTTTTTGCTTTACGGCCTGTACATTTTCAAGTATTCATGAAACGAGCTCAAGGCCAAGAATAATAATTTTTCATTTTTTGAATTTTTATGAAAATTATTATGGTTTTTATTTTTTAATAATCATTTTTAATTAATTATTAAGAGTTTTTTGATTGAATATAATAGGAAAAAGGTTTAGAGACAACCGCGATAGCTTTTCTTATAGATCCGTTTCGGAAACTGCTAGGTTTCTTCATCAGAGAAATTTAGTAGTGTGATCATGATGGATTTTTTTGACAGATCTGTTTTATCAGCAGAACTGCCTTACCGCGTGCTCTCGGTTTTGTTATTACTTTTTTATACCAACAATTTTTGTTAAATTACGGCCTGTGCATTTTCAATTATTCATGAAACGAGCTCAAGGCCAAGAATAATAATTTTTCACTGTTTGAATTTTTATGAAAATAATTATTGTTTTCATTTTTTAATAATCACTTTTAATTAATTATTAAAAGTTGTTTGGTTGCCTGCCTGCTAGGCTTCTTCATCAGAGAAATTTAGTAGTGTGATCATGATGGATTTTTTGACAGATCTGTCTTATCAGCTGAACTGCCTTACCGCGTGCTCTCGGTTTTGTTATTGCTTTTTTATAACAACAATTTTTGTTGCTTTACGGCCTGTACATTTTCAAGTATTCATGAAACGAGCTCAAGGCCAAGAATAATAATTTTTCACTTTTTTAATTTTTATATAAATTATTATTGTTTTTATTTTTTTAATAATCCTTTTTAATTAATTATTAAAAGTTTTTTGATTGAATCTAGTAGGAAAAATGTTTAGAGACAACCGCCATAGCTTTTCTTATAGATCCATTTGGGAACCTGCTAGGCTTCTTCATCAGAGAAATTTTGGCACGCATTGCTAACCATTAAGCTATCAATACGCTGGTTTTGATGTCATCTAAACTCCTAGTTCTATTCTTCTTTACCATATGCATGAACAACTTCCACCATTTGACAGTTAGTAATGTGATCATGATGGGTTTTTTTGACAGATCTGTTTTATCAGCAGAACTGCCTTACCACATGCTCTCGGTTTTGTTATTGCTTTTTTATACCAACAATTTTTGTTTATTTACGGCCTGTGCATTTTCAAGTGTTCTTGAAACGAGTTCAAGGCCAAGAATAATAATTTTTCACTTTTTGAATTTTTATGAAAATTGTTATTGTTTTTATTTTAGATACAACCGCGATAGCTTTTCTTATAGATCCATTTCGGAAGCTGCTAGGTTTCTTCATCAGAGAAATTTAGTAGTGTGATCATGATGGATTTTTTTTAACAGATCTGTTTTATCAGCAGAACTGCCTTACCACGTGCTCTCGGTTTTGTTATTGGTTTTTTATACCAACAATTTTTGTTTATTTACGGCCTGTGCATTTTCAAGTATTCTTGAAACGAGCTCAGGGCCAAGAATAATAATTTTTCACTTTTTGAATTTTTATGAAAATTGTTATTGTTTTTATTTTAGATACAACCGCGATAGCTTTTCTTATAGATCCGCTTCGGAAACTGCTAGGCTTTTTCATCAGAGAAATTTAGTAGTGTGATCATGATAGATTTTTTGACAGATCTGTTTTATCAGCAGAACTGCCTTACCGCGTGCTCTCGGTTTTGTTATTGCTTGTTTATAACAACAATTTTTCTTGCTTTACGGCCTGTACATTTTCAAGTATTCATGAAACGAGCTCAAGGCCAAGAATAATAATTTTTCACTTTTTGAATTTTTATATAAATTATTATTGTTTTTATTTTTTTAATAATCCTTTTTTATTAATTATTTAAAGGTTTTTGGATTCAATATATAGTAGCAAAAGTGTTTAGAGACAACCGCCATAGCTTTTCTTATAGATCCGTTTCGGAAACTGCCAGGCTTCTTCATCAGAGAAATTTAGCAGTGTGATCATGATGGATTTTTTTGACAGATCTGTTTATCAGCAGAACTGCCTTACCGCGTGCTCTCGGTTTTGGTATTGATATTTTATGCCAACAATTTTTGTTGATTTACGGCCTGTACATTTTCAAGTATTCATGAAACGAGCTCAAGGCCAAGAATAATAATTTTTCATTTTTTGAATTTTTATGAAAATTATTATGGTTTTTATTTTTTAATAATCATTTTTAATTAATTATTAAGAGTTTTTTGATTGAATATAATAGGAAAACGGTTTAGAGACAACCGCGATAGCTTTTCTTATAGATCCGTTTCGGAAACTGCTAGGTTTCTTCATCAGAGAAATTTAGTAGTGTGATCATGATGGATTTTTTTTAACAGATCTGTTTATCAGCAGAACTGCCTTACCACGTGCTCTCGGTTTTGTTATTGCTTTTTTATACCAACAATTTTTGTTAAATTACGGCCCGTGCATTTTCAATTATTCATGAAACGAGCTCAAGGCCAAGAATAATAATTTTTCATTTTTTGAATTTTTATGAAAATTATTATGGTTTTTATTTTTTAATAATCATTTTTAATTAATTATTAAGAGTTTTTTGATTGAATATAATAGGAAAAAGGTTTAGAGACAACAGCGATAGCTTTTCTTATAGATCCGTTTCGGAAACTGCTAGGTTTCTTCATCAGAGAAATTTAGTAGTGTGATCATGATGGATTTTTTTGACAGATCTGTTTTATCAGCAGAACTGCCTTACCGCGTGCTCTCGGTTTTGTTATTACTTTTTTATACCAACAATTTTTGTTAAATTACGGCCTGTGCATTTTCAATTATTCATGAAACGAGCTCAAGGCCAAGAATAATAATTTTTCACTGTTTGAATTTTTATGAAAATAACTATTGTTTTCATTTTTTAATAATCACTTTTAATTAATTATTAAAAGTTGTTTGGTTGCCTGCCTGCTAGGCTTCTTCATCAGAGAAATTTAGTAGTGTGATCATGATGGATTTTTTGACAGATCTGTTTATCAGCAGAACTGCCTTACCGCGTGCTCTCGGTTTTGGTATTGATATTTTATGCCAACAATTTTTGTTGATTTACGGCCTGTACATTTTCAAGTATTCATGAAACGAGCTCAAGGCCAAGAATAATAATTTTTCACTTTTTGAATTTTTATGAAAACTATTATTGTTTTTATTTTTTAGTAATTATTTTTAATTAATTATTAAAAGTTTTTTGATTGAATATAGTAGGAAAAATGTTTAGAGACAACCGCCATAGCTTTTCTTACAGATCCATTTCGGAAACTGCCAGGCTTCTTCATCAGAGAAATTTAGCAGTGTGATCATGATGGATTTTTTTGACAGATCTGTTTATCAGCAGAACTGCCTTACCGCGTGCTCTCGGTTTTGGTATTGATATTTTATGCCAACAATTTTTGTTGATTTACGGCCTGTACATTTTCAAGTATTCATGAAACGAGCTCAAGGCCAAGAATAATAATTTTTCACTTTTTGAATTTTTATGAAAACTATTATTGTTTTTATTTTTTAGTAATTATTTTTAATTAATTATTAAAAGTTTTTTGATTGAATATAGTAGGAAAAGTGTTTAGAGACAACCGCCATAGCTTTTCTTATAGATCCGTTTCGGAAACTGCCAGGCTTCTTCATCAGAGAAATTTAGCAGTGTGATCATGATGGATTTTTTTGACAGATCTGTTTATCAGCAGAACTGCCTTACCGCGTGCTCTCGGTTTTGGTATTGATATTTTATGCCAACAATTTTTGTTGATTTACGGCCTGTACATTTTCAAGTATTCATGAAACGAGCTCAAGGCCAAGAATAATAATTTTTCACTGTTTGAATTTTTATGAAAATAACTATTGTTTTCATTTTTTAATAATCACTTTTAATTAATTATTAAAAGTTGTTTGGTTGCCTGCCTGCTAGGCTTCTTCATCAGAGAAATTTAGTAGTGTGATCATGATGGATTTTTTGACAGATCTGTTTATCAGCAGAACTGCCTTACCGCGTGCTCTCGGTTTTGGTATTGATATTTTATGCCAACAATTTTTGTTGATTTACGGCCTGTACATTTTCAAGTATTCATGAAACGAGCTCAAGGCCAAGAATAATAATTTTTCACTTTTTGAATTTTTATGAAAACTATTATTGTTTTTATTTTTTAGTAATTATTTTTAATTAATTATTAAAAGTTTTTTGATTGAATATAGTAGGAAAAGTGTTTAGAGACAACCGCCATAGCTTTTCTTATAGATCCGTTTCGGAAACTGCCAGGCTTCTTCATCAGAGAAATTTAGCAGTGTGATCATGATGGATTTTTTTGACAGATCTGTTTATCAGCAGAACTGCCTTACCGCGTGCTCTCGGTTTTGGTATTGATATTTTATGCCAACAATTTTTGTTGATTTACGGCCTGTACATTTTCAAGTATTCATGAAACGAGCTCAAGGCCAAGAATAATAATTTTTCACTTTTTGAATTTTTATGAAAACTATTATTGTTTTTATTTTTTAGTAATTATTTTTAATTAATTATTAAAAGTTTTTTGATTGAATATAGTAGGAAAAATGTTTAGAGACAACCGCCATAGCTTTTCTTACAGATCCATTTCGGAAGCTGCTAGGCTTCTTCATCAGAGAAATTTTGGCAAGCATTGCTCACTATTAACCTAGCAATACGAGTACGCTGGTTTTGATGTCATCTAAACTGCTAGTTCTATTCTTCTTTACCATATGCATGAACCACTTCCACCATTTGACAGTTAGTAGTGTGATCATGATGGATTTTTTTGACAGATCTGTTTATCAGCAGAACTGCCTTACCGCGTGCTCTCGGTTTTGGTATTGATATTTTATGGCAACAATTTTTTTTGATTTACGGCCTGTACATTTTCAAGTATTCATGAAACGAGCTCAAGGCCAAGAATAATAATTTTTCATTTTTTGAATTTTTATGAAAATTATTATGGTTTTTATTTTTTAATAATAATTTTTAATTAATTATTAAGAGTTTTTTGATTGAATATAATAGGAAAAAGGTTTAGAGACAACCGCGATAGCTTTTCTTATAGATCCGATTCGGAAACTGCTAGGTTTCTTCATCAGAGAAATTTAGTAGTGTGATCATGATGGATTTTTTTTAACAGATCTGTTTATCAGCAGAACTGCCTTACCACGTGCTCTCGGTTTTGTTATTGCTTTTTTATACCAACAATTTTTGTTAAATTACGGCCCGTGCATTTTCAATTATTCATGAAACGAGCTCAAGGCCAAGAATAATAATTTTTCATTTTTTGAATTTTTATGAAAATTATTATGGTTTTTATTTTTTAATAATCATTTTTAATTAATTATTAAGAGTTTTTTGATTGAATATAATAGGAAAAAGGTTTAGAGACAACCGCGATAGCTTTTCTTATAGATCCGTTTCGGAAACTGCTAGGTTTCTTCATCAGAGAAATTTAGTAGTGTGATCATGATGGATTTTTTTGACAGATCTGTTTTATCAGCAGAACTGCCTTACCGCGTGCTCTCGGTTTTGTTATTACTTTTTTATACCAACAATTTTTGTTAAATTACGGCCTGTGCATTTTCAATTATTCATGAAACGAGCTCAAGGCCAAGAATAATAATTTTTCACTGTTTGAATTTTTATGAAAATAACTATTGTTTTCATTTTTTAATAATCACTTTTAATTAATTATTAAAAGTTGTTTGGTTGCCTGCCTGCTAGGCTTCTTCATCAGAGAAATTTAGTAGTGTGATCATGATGGATTTTTTGACAGATCTGTCTTATCAGCTGAACTGCCTTACCGCGTGCTCTCGGTTTTGTTATTGCTTTTTTATAACAACAATTTTTGTTGCTTTACGGCCCGTGCATTTTCAATTATTCATGAAACGAGCTCAAGGCCAAGAATAATAATTTTTCATTTTTTGAATTTTTATGAAAATTATTATGGTTTTTATTTTTTAATAATCATTTTTAATTAATTATTAAGAGTTTTTTGATTGAATATAATAGGAAAAAGGTTTAGAGACAACCGCGATAGCTCTTCTTATAGATCCGTTTCGGAAACTGCTAGGTTTCTTCATCAGAGAAATTTAGTAGTGTGATCATGATGGATTTTTTTGACAGATCTGTTTTATCAGCAGAACTGCCTTACCGCGTGCTCTCGGTTTTGTTATTACTTTTTTATACCAACAATTTTTGTTAAATTACGGCCTGTGCATTTTCAATTATTCATGAAACGAGCTCAAGGCCAAGAATAATAATTTTTCACTGCTTGAATTTTTATGAAAATAATTATTGTTTTCATTTTTTAATAATCACTTTTAATTAATTATTAAAAGTTGTTTGGTTGCCTGCCTGCTAGGCTTCTTCATCAGAGAAATTTTGGCAAGCATTGCTAACTATTAACCTAGCAATACGAGTACGCTGGTTTTGATGTCATCTAAACTGCTAGTTCTATTCTTCTTTACCATATGCATGAACCACTTCCACCATTTGACAGTTAGTAGTGTGATCATGATGGATTTTTTTGACAGATCTGTTTATCAGCAGAACTGCCTTACCGCGTGCTCTCGGTTTTGGTATTGATATTTTATGGCAACAATTTTTTTTGATTTACGGCCTGTACATTTTCAAGTATTCATGAAACGAGCTCAAGGCCAAGAATAATAATTTTTCATTTTTTGAATTTTTATGAAAATTATTATGGTTTTTATTTTTTAATAATAATTTTTAATTAATTATTAAGAGTTTTTTGATTGAATATAATAGGAAAAAGGTTTAGAGACAACCGCGATAGCTTTTCTTATAGATCCGTTTCGGAAACTGCTAGGTTTCTTCATCAGAGAAATTTAGTAGTGTGATCATGATGGATTTTTTTTAACAGATCTGTTTATCAGCAGAACTGCCTTACCACGTGCTCTCGGTTTTGTTATTGCTTTTTTATACCAACAATTTTTGTTAAATTACGGCCCGTGCATTTTCAATTATTCATGAATCGAGCTCAAGGCCAAGAATAATAATTTTTCATTTTTTGAATTTTTATGAAAATTATTATGGTTTTTATTTTTTAATAATCATTTTTAATTAATTATGAAGAGTTTTTTGATTGAATATAATAGGAAAAATGTTTAGAGACAACCGCGAAAGCTTTTCTTATAGATCCGTTTCGGAAACTGCTAGGTTTCTTCATCAGAGAAATTTAGTAGTGTGATCATGATGGATTTTTTTGACAGATCTGTTTTATCAGCAGAACTGCCTTACCGCGTGCTCTCGGTTTTGTTATTACTTTTTTATACCAACAATTTTTGTTAAATTACGGCCTGTGCATTTTCAATTATTCATGAAACGAGCTCAAGGCCAAGAATAATAATTTTTCACTGTTTGAATTTTTATGAAAATAATTATTGTTTTCATTTTTTAATAATCACTTTTAATTAATTATTAAAAGTTGTTTGGTTGCCTGCCTGCTAGGCTTCTTCATCAGAGAAATTTAGTAGTGTGATCATGATGGATTTTTTGACAGATCTGTCTCATCAGCTGAACTGCCTTACCGCGTGCTCTCGGTTTTGTTATTGCTTTTTTATAACAACAATTTTTGTTGCTTTACGGCCTGTACATTTTCAAGTATTCATGAAACGAGCTCAAGGCCAAGAATAATAATTTTTCATTTTTTGAATTTTTATGAAAATTATTATGGTTTTTATTTTTTAATAATCATTTTTAATTAATTATTAAGAGTTTTTTGATTGAATATAATAGGAAAAAGGTTTAGAGACAACCGCGATAGCTTTTCTTATAGATCCGTTTCGGAAACTGCTAGGTTTCTTCATCAGAGAAATTTAGTAGTGTGATCATGATGGATTTTTTTGACAGATCTGTTTTATCAGCAGAACTGCCTTACCGCGTGCTCTCGGTTTTGTTATTACTTTTTTATACCAACAATTTTTGTTAAATTACGGCCTGTGCATTTTCAATTATTCATGAAACGAGCTCAAGGCCAAGAATAATAATTTTTCACTGTTTGAATTTTTATGAAAATAATTATTGTTTTCATTTTTTAATAATCACTTTTAATTAATTATTAAAAGTTGTTTGGTTGCCTGCCTGCTAGGCTTCTTCATCAGAGAAATTTAGTAGTGTGATCATGATGGATTTTTTGACAGATCTGTCTTATCAGCTGAACTGCCTTACCGCGTGCTCTCGGTTTTGTTATTGCTTTTTTATAACAACAATTTTTGTTGCTTTACGGCCTGTACATTTTCAAGTATTCATGAAACGAGCTCAAGGCCAAGAATAATAATTTTTCACTTTTTTAATTTTTATATAAATTATTATTGTTTTTATTTTTTTAATAATCCTTTTTAATTAATTATTAAAAGTGTTTTGATTGAATCTAGTAGGAAAAATGTTTAGAGACAACCGCCATAGCTTTTCTTATAGATCCATTTGGGAACCTGCTAGGCTTCTTCATCAGAGAAATTTTGGCACGCATTGCTAACCATTAAGCTATCAATACGCTGGTTTTGATGTTATCTAAACTCCTAGTTCTATTCTTCTTTACCATATGCATGAACAACTTCCACCATTTGACAGTTAGTAATGTGATCATGATGGGTTTTTTTGACAGATCTGTTTTATCAGCAGAACTGCCTTACCACATGCTCTCGGTTTTGTTATTGCTTTTTTATACCAACAATTTTTGTTTATTTACGGCCTGTGCATTTTCAAGTGTTCTTGAAACGAGTTCAAGGCCAAGAATAATAATTTTTCACTTTTTGAATTTTTATGAAAATTGTTATTGTTTTTATTTTAGATACAACCGCGATAGCTTTTCTTATAGATCCATTTCGGAAGCTGCTAGGTTTCTTCATCAGAGAAATTTAGTAGTGTGATCATGATGGATTTTTTTTAACAGATCTGTTTATCAGCAGAACTGCCTTACCACGTGCTCTCGGTTTTGTTATTGGTTTTTTATACCAACAATTTTTGTTTATTTACGGCCTGTACATTTTCAAGTATTCATGAAACGAGCTCAAGGCCAAGAATAATAATTTTTCATTTTTTGAATTTTTATGAAAATTATTATGGTTTTTATTTTTTAATAATCATTTTTAATTAATTATTAAGAGTTTTTTGATTGAATATAATAGGAAAAAGGTTTAGAGACAACCGCGATAGCTTTTCTTATAGATCCATTTCGGAAGCTGCTAGGTTTCTTCATCAGAGAAATTTAGTAGTGTGATCATGATGGATTTTTTTTAACAGATCTGTTTATCAGCAGAACTGCCTTACCACGTGCTCTCGGTTTTGTTATTGGTTTTTTATACCAACAATTTTTGTTTATTTACGGCCTGTGCATTTTCAAGTATTCTTGAAACGAGCTCAGGGCCAAGAATAATAATTTTTCACTTTTTGAATTTTTATGAAAATTGTTATTGTTTTTATTTTAGATACAACCGCGATAGCTTTTCTTATAGATCCGCTTCGGAAACTGCTAGGCTTTTTCATCACAGAAATTTAGTAGTGTGATCATGATGGATTTTTTGACAGATCTGTTTTATCAGCAGAACTGCCTTACCGCGTGCTCTCGGTTTTGTTATTGCTTGTTTATAACAACAATTTTTCTTGCTTTACGGCCTGTACATTTTCAAGTATTCATGAAACGAGCTCAAGGCCAAGAATAATAATTTTTCACTTTTTGAATTTTTATATAAATTATTATTGTTTTTATTTTTTTAATAATCCTTTTTTATTAATTATTTAAAGGTTTTTGGATTCAATATATAGTAGCAAAAGTGTTTAGAGACAACCGCCATAGCTTTTCTTATAGATCCGTTTCGGAAACTGCCAGGCTTCTTCATCTTAGAAATTTAGCAGTGTGATCATGATGGATTTTTTTGACAGATCTGTTTATCAGCAGAACTGCCTTACCGCGTGCTCTCGGTTTTGGTATTGATATTTTATGCCAACAATTTTTGTTGATTTACGGCCTGTACATTTTCAAGTATTCATGAAACGAGCTCAAGGCCAAGAATAATAATTTTTAATTTTTTGAATTTTTATGAAAATCATTATGGTTTTTATTTTTTAATAATCATTTTTAAT
Organism: Merzomyia westermanni; assembly: GCA_949987695.1. Classification (NCBI taxonomy): domain Eukaryota; kingdom Metazoa; phylum Arthropoda; class Insecta; order Diptera; family Tephritidae; genus Merzomyia; species Merzomyia westermanni. The sequence goes on from OX465290.1 coordinate 122,741,627, forward strand.
TAATTATTAAGAGTTTTTTGATTGAATATAATAGGAAAACGGTTTAGAGACAACCGCGATAGCTTTTCTTATAGATCCGTTTCGGAAACTGCTAGGTTTCTTCATCAGAGAAATTTAGTAGTGTGATCATGATGGATTTTTTTTAACAGATCTGTTTATCAGCAGAACTGCCTTACCACGTGCTCTCGGTTTTGTTATTGCTTTTTTATACCAACAATTTTTGTTGATTTACGGCCTGTACATTTTCAAGTATTCATGAAACGAGCTCAAGGCCAAGAATAATAATTTTTCATTTTTTGAATTTTTATGAAAATTATTATGGTTTTTATTTTTTAATAATAATTTTTAATTAATTATTAAGAGTTTTTTGATTGAATATAATAGGAAAAAGGTTTAGAGACAACCGCGATAGCTTTTCTTATAGATCCGTTTCGGAAACTGCTAGGTTTCTTCATCAGAGAAATTTAGTAGTGTGATCATGATGGATTTTTTTTAACAGATCTGTTTATCAGCAGAACTGCCTTACCACGTGCTCTCGGTTTTGTTATTGCTTTTTTATACCAACAATTTTTGTTAAATTACGGCCCGTGCATTTTCAATTATTCATGAAACGAGCTCAAGGCCAAGAATAATAATTTTTCACTGTTTGAATTTTTATGATAATAATTATTGTTTTCATTTTTTAATAATCACTTTTAATTAATTATTAAAAGTTGTTTGGTTACCTGCCTGCTAGGCTTCTTCATCAGAGAAATTTTGGCAAGCATTGCTAACTATTAACCTAGCAATACGAGTACGCTTGTTTTGATGTCATCTAAACTCCTAGTTCTATTCTTTACCATATGCATAAAGCAGTTCCGCCATTTGACAGTTAGTACTCGTAGTGTGATCATGATGGATTTTTTTGACAGATCTGTTTTATCAGCAGAACTGCCTTACAGCGTGCTCTCGGTTTTGTTATTACTTTTTTATACCAAAAATTTTTGTTAAATTACGGCCTGTGCATTTTCAAGTATTCATGAAACGAGCTCAAGGCCAAGAATAATAATTTTTCACTTTTTGATTTTTTATGAAAACTATTATTGTTTTTATTTTTTAGTAATTATTTTTAATTAATTATTAAAAGTTTTTTGATTGAATATAGTAGGAAAAATGTTTAGAGACAACCGCAATAGCTTTTCTTATAGATCCATTTCGGAAGCTGCTAGGCTTCTTCATCAGAGAAATTTTGGCAAGCATTGCTAACTATTAAACTGCTAGTTCTATTCTTCTTTACCATATGCATGAACCACTTCCACCATTTGACAGTTAGTAGTGTGATCATGATGGATTTTTTTTAACAGATCTGTTTATCAGCAGAACTGCCTTACCACGTGCTCTCGGTTTTGTTATTGCTTTTTTATACCAACAATTTTTGTTAAATTACGGCCCGTGCATTTTCAATTATGCATGAAACGAGCTCAAGGCCAAGAATAATAATTTTTCACTGTTTGAATTTTTATGAAAATAATTATTGTTTTCATTTTTTAATAATCACTTTTAATTAATTATTAAAAGTTGTTTGGTTGCCTGCCTGCTAGGCTTCTTCATCAGAGAAATTTTGGCAAGCATTGCTAACTATTAACCTAGCAATACGAGTACGCTTGTTTTGATGTCATCTAAACTCCTAGTTCTATTCTTTACCATATGCATAAAGCAGTTCCGCCATTTGACAGTTAGTACTCGTAGTGTGATCATGATGGATTTTTTTGACAGATCTGTTTTATCAGCAGAACTGCCTTACAGCGTGCTCTCGGTTTTGTTATTACTTTTTTATACCAAAAATTTTTGTTAAATTACGGCCTGTGCATTTTCAAGTATTCATGAAACGAGCTCAAGGCCAAGAATAATAATTTTTCACTTTTTGATTTTTTATGAAAATTTTTATTGTTTTTATTTTTTAAGAATAATTTTTAATTAATTATTAAAAAGTTTTTTGATTGAATATAATAGGAAAAATATTAAGATACAACCGCGATAGCTTTTCTTATAGATCCGCTTCGGAAACTGCTGGGCTTTTTCATCAGAGAAATTTAGTAGTGTGATCATGATGGATTTTTTTGACAGATCTGTTTTATCCGCAGAACTACCTAACCGCGTGCTCTCGGTTTTGTTATTGCTTTTTTATACCAACAATTTTTGTTGATTTACGGCCTGTACATTTTCAAGTATTCATGAAACGAGCTCAAGGCCAAGAATAATAATTTTTCACTTTTTGAATTTTTATGAAAATTATTATGGTTTTTATTTTTTAATAATCATTTTTAATAAATTATTAAGAGTTTTTTGATTGAATATAATAGGAAAAAGGTTTAGAGACAACCGCGATAGCTTTTCTTATAAATCCGTTTCGGAAACTGCTAGGTTTCTTCATCAGAGAAATTTAGTAGTGTGATCATGATGGATTTTTTTTAACAGATCTGTTTATCAGCAGAACTGCCTTACCACGTGCTCTCGGTTTTGTTATTGCTTTTTTATACCAACAATTTTTGTTGATTTACGGCCTGTACATTTTCAAGTATTCATGAAACGAGCTCAAGGCCAAGAATAATAATTTTTCACTTTTTGAATTTTTATGAAAACTATTATTGTTTTTATTTTTTAGTAATTATTTTTAATTAATTATTAAAAGTTTTTTGATTGAATATAGTAGGAAAAATGTTTAGAGACAACCGCAATAGCTTTCTTATAGATCCATTTCGGAAGCTGCTAGGCTTCTTCATCAGAGAAATTTTGGCAAGCATTGCTAACTATTAAACTGCTAGTTCTATTCTTCTTTACCATATGCATGAACCACTTCCACCATTTGACAGTTAGTAGTGTGATCATGATGGATTTTTTTTAACAGATCTGTTTATCAGCAGAACTGCCTTACCACGTGCTCTCGGTTTTGTTATTGCTTTTTTATACCAACAATTTTTGTTGATTTACGGCCTGTATATTTTCAAGTATTCATGAAACGAGCAAGGCCAAGAATAATAATTTTTCACTTTTTGAATTTTTATACAAATTATTATTGTTTTTATTTTTTAATAATCATTTTTAATTAATTATTTAAAGGTTTTTGGATTCAATATATAGTAGCAAAAGTGTTTAGAGACAACCGCCATAGCTTTTCTTATAGATCCGTTTCGGAAACTGCCAGGCTTCTTCATCAGAGAAATTTAGCAGTGTGATCATGATGGATTTTTTTGACAGATCTGTTTATCAGCAGAACTGCCTTACCACGTGCTCTCGGTTTTGTTATTGCTTTTTTATACCAACAATTTTTGTTGATTTACGGCCTGTACATTTTCAAGTATTCATGAAACGAGCTCAAGGCCAAGAATAATAATTTTTCACTTCTTGAATTTTTATATAAATTATTATTGTTTTTATTTTTTTAATAATCCTTTTTTATTAATTATTTAAAGGTTTTTGGATTCAATATATAGTAGCAAAAGTGTTTAGAGACAACCGCCATAGCTTTTCTTATAGATCCGTTTCGGAAACTGCCAGGCTTCTTCATCAGAGAAATTTAGCAGTGTGATCATGATGGATTTTTTTGACAGATCTGTTTATCAGCAGAACTGCCTTACCACGTGCTCTCGGTTTTGTTATTGCTTTTTTATACCAACAATTTTTGTTGATTTACGGCCTGTACATTTTCAAGTATTCATGAAACGAGCTCAAGGCCAAGAATAATAATTTTTCACTTTTTGAATTTTTATGAAAACTATTATTGTTTTTATTTTTTAGTAATTATTTTTAATTAATTATTAAAAGTTTTTTGATTGAATATAGTAGGAAAAATGTTTAGAGACAACCGCAATAGCTTTTCTTATAGATCCATTTCGGAAGCTGCTAGGCTTCTTCATCAGAGAAATTTTGGCAAGCATTGCTAACTATTAAACTGCTAGTTCTATTCTTCTTTACCATATGCATGAACCACTTCCACCATTTGACAGTTAGTAGTGTGATCATGATGGATTTTTTTTAACAGATCTGTTTATCAGCAGAACTGCCTTACCACGTGCTCTCGGTTTTGTTATTGCTTTTTTATACCAACAATTTTTGTTGATTTACGGCCTGTATATTTTCAAGTATTCATGAAACGAGCAAGGCCAAGAATAATAATTTTTCACTTTTTGAATTTTTATACAAATTATTATTGTTTTTATTTTTTAATAATCATTTTTAATTAATTATTTAAAGGTTTTTGGATTCAATATATAGTAGCAAAAGTGTTTAGAGACAACCGCCATAGCTTTTCTTATAGATCCGTTTCGGAAACTGCTAGGCTTCTTCATCAGAGAAATTTAGCAGTGTGATCATGATGGATTTTTTTGACAGATCTGTTTTATCAGCAGAACTGCCTTACCGCGTGCTCTCGGTTTTGTTATTGCTTTTTTATACCAACAATTTTTGTTAAATTACGGCCTGTGCATTTTCAATTATTCATGAAACGAGCTCAAGGCCAAGAATAATAATTTTTCACTTTTTGAATTTTTATGAAAATAATTATTGTTTTCATTTTTTAATAATCACTTTTAATTAATTATTAAAAGTTGTTTGGTTGCCTGCCTGCTAGGCTTCTTCATCAGAGAAATTTTGGCAAGCATTGCTAACTATTAACCTAGCAATACGAGTACGCTGGTTTTGATGTCATCTAAACTCCTAGTTCTATTCTTTACCATATGCATAAAGCAGTTCCGCCATTTGACAGTTAGTAGTGTGATCATGATGGATTTGTTTGACAGATCTGTTTTATCATCAGAACTGCCTTACAGCGTGCTCTCGGTTTTGTTATTACTTTTTTATACCAAGAATTTTTGTTAAATTACGGCCTGTGCATTTTCAAGTATTCATGAAACGAGCTCAAGGCCAAGAATAATAATTTTTCACTTTTTGAATTTTTATGAAAATTTTTATTGTTTTTATTTTTTAAGAATAATTTTTAATCAATTATTAAAAAGTTTTTTGATTGAATATAATAGGAAAAAATATTTAGATACAACCGCGATAGCTTTTCTTATAGATCCGCTTCGGAAACTGCTGGGCTTTTTCATCAGAGAAATTTAGTAGTGTGATCACGATGGATTTTTTTGACAGATCTGTTTTATCCGCAGAACTACCTAACCGCGTGCTCTCGGTTTTGTTATTGCTTTTTTATACTAACAATTTTTATTGATTTACGCTTGTACATTTTCAAGTATTCATAAAACGAGCTCAAGGCCATGAATAATAACACTGTGTTACAAAATCAAAAATATTGAAAGAACTTTTATAGCGACCTAGTGTGCGTTGTAGGTCTTGAAGAGTAGATCATCATGACATATCTCAAAATTTTCTAACACCCCCAAATTTTTAAGTTATGTTTAAAAAACCGTTTTCAGTGTTCTTCGCGCAGTCAAAAACTCGTAGGTCCGTTATTAGTAAACCAATTTTTAATTTCTTTACCTTTTTCAAAAGCTGAAAGATTTGGGCTTCGAATAAAATTCACACATTTATACTTTCTTTTGCAAAATTTTTAGATTTTTTAAAAGTTAGCAAAAAAAACTGTTTTTTATTTAACATTTTTCAAATGCTTACATCGTTTTTCCTGTTAATTCTAGCGGAAAATTTTTTGTTTGTTATATATTCTGAAATAGTACTTTATTTCAAGTTTAAAAAGTGCTGGTCAATCAAAATCGGTGGACAATTGTTGAAATTACAACATCTTTTATGAAATAGAAAATTTCACTCGTAGTCAGAAAGTTGCAAGATTTAGTCAGAAGAATTTCATATTGTTTCCTCTTGTTTTTTTTTTCTTAAAAATGTGTGATAGGCGTAACAAGTTTTGCTACATCTGTGGATTATTCGTTGATGCACAACATCGTGTAGAGTTGAAAACAAATACAGCTATCTCGGAAGCTTTTAACAATTTATTTAATATTAATAAATCGTTCAGTGAAAGTGCTTGGTATGAACCAGAGTATGCTTGTACAAAGTGTTGCAGCGCAATCAAAAAATGGAGAGCTGGGATGTGCAAAAAACAACCCTTACCATTCTTAAAGCCAATGATTTGGCATCACCAAATTTACCATAAGCCCGAAGACTGCTACTTCTGCAAAACAAATACTGTTGGCCATCATTACAAAACCCGAGACCTTATACAATACGCAAATGTGTGTACTGCATCTCATCCTATCAAGGGAGAAGAGGTGATTATTCGAAGTGAAATTTCTGATTTGGAAAATTCTTTCGAACTTGATGAAGAAAACGCTGATGACCCAGAAATCGACAATACATTCTTTCCAAGTGGTATAACGGAACTTAGGATTGTCACAGAGGCAGACAGAGACTTTGGGGTCCAGGCTTAAGCAGTGGAAACTTGTTGAAAAAGACTTTAAGGCCACATTCTTAAGAGATCACAACCTTTCATTCTTCGAACAGGTTTTTCGCATTGATGAAACTGAGAAAAATCTTGTATATTGCACAGATATTAACGAACTGTTTCACTCTCTTAATCACGTACACAAACCGGAAGAATGGCGTTTGTTTTTGGATGGCTCATGCAAGAGTGGGTGTTTTATCTATCTATCTTTAAGACTAAAAATAGTTCATTCTTTTTTCAACTAATTAGGTCTAAAAGCTGTTTTACTCCATAACGAAAATCAGTTGCCGTCAGTTCCTATAGCGTACGCAGTAGACATGAAGGAAACGTATACAACGATGAAGAAAATTTTGGATCTCGTTAGCTACGATAAATATCAATGGCAGATGGTTTCTGACTTGAAAGTTCTAACAATTCTATTCGGAATGCAAGGAGGCTACACTAAATTTCCTTGCTATCTGTGCGAGTGGGACAGCCGTGCAAAAGATCATTACAAACACATAAATTGGCCGCCTAGAGAAAGATTTCAAATAGGCAAAAAAAACGTGGTCAACATTCCTCTTGTCCAGAGCGACAAAATTATTTTGCCGCCGTTACATCTTAAGTTGGGATTCATGAAACAGTTCGTCAAACGACTTCAAAGTGACGGTGAAGCTTTTTCATACAAACAGTTTTCCCAAGACTCAGTGATGCAAAAATCAAAGAAGGTACGTGAAATTTCGATATTGCTTTGTATACCAATACGTACAATATACATTGATATTTTACAGGAATATTTGTTGGGCCCCAAATCCGTAAACTTTTTTGTGATACAGAATTCGTCGGAAAATTAAACAATGTAGAGCAAAGAGCGTGGAAGAGTTTTATTTCCTTATGCAAAAATTTTTTAGGAAACCACAGAAGCGATAACTACATTGAAGTAGTGAACGAGTTTTTAGAGGCTTATGAGCAGATGGGATGCAGAATGTCAATGAAAATACATTTTCTGCACTCTCATTTGGAGTTTTTTATTGAAAATGTTGGACAATTTAGTGACGAACAGGGTGAGCGATTTCACCAAGAACTATTAGAGATGGAAAAACGATTCGTAGGAAAAAGTCAGATCAGAATGTTAGCAAACTACTGTTGGTCTCTAAAGCGGGATACTGATGACGTGGCCTGCAAACGGAAGAGATATCGTAAACATTTTTAACGTAAAGCGAAACTCAAAAGTGTAGTTGTATGTATGTACATATATTTACTGACCTTATGGAATAAAACACTTAATAAAACGTTTAAAAATAAGAGTGAATTTCATAAAAGATGTTGTAATTTCAACAATTGTCCACCGATTTTGATTGACCAGCACTTTTTAAACTTGAAATAAAGTATTATTTCAGAATATATAACAAACAAAAAATTTTCCGCTAGAATTAACAGGAAAAACGATGTAAGCATTTGAAAAATGTTAAATAAAAAACGGTTTTTTTTGCTAACTTTTAAAAAATCTAAAAATTTTGCAATAGAAAGTATAAATGTGTGAATTTTATTCGAAGCCCAAATCTTTCAGCTTTTGAAAAAGGTAAAGAAATTAAAAATTGGTTTACTAATAACGGACCTACGAGTTTTTGACTGCGCGAAGAACACTGAAAACGGTTTTTTAAACATAACTTAAAAATGTGGGGGTGTTAGAAAATTTTGAGATATGTCATGATGATCTACTCATCAAGACCTACAACGCACACTAGGTCGCTTTAGAAGTTCAGAATCAACACAGTGTAATTTTTCACTTTTTGAATTTTTATGAAAATTATTAAAGGTTTTTATTTTTTAATACTCATTTTTAATTAATTATTAAAAGTTTGTTGATTGAATATAGTAGGAAAAATCTTTAGAGACAAACGCCATAGCTTTTCTTAAAGATTCATTTCGAAACTGCTAGGCTTCTTCATCAAAGAAATTTTGGCACTCGTTGCTAACCATTAAGCTAACAATACGCTGGTTTTGATGTCATCTAAACTCCTAGTTCTGTTGGTCTTTACCATATGCATGAAGTACTTCCGCCATCGGACAGTTAGTAGTGTGATCATGATGGATTTTTTTGACATTATTATTATATTTATGAAAATTATTATTATTGTTATTTTTTAATAATCATTTTTAACTAATTATTAAAAGGTTTTTTATTGCCTGCCTGCTAGGCTTCTTCATCAGAGAAATTATGGCACGTATTGCTAACCATTAAGCTAACAACACGCTGGTTTTGATGTCATCTAAACTCCTAGTTCTATTCTTCTTTACCATATGCATGACGAACTTCCGCCATTTGACAGTTAGTATTGTGATCATGATAGATTTTTTGACAGATCTGTTTTATCAGCAGAACTGCCTTACCGCGTGCTCTCGGTTTTGTTAAATGCTTTTTTATACCAACAATTTTTATTGAATTACGGCCTGTACATTTTCAAGTATTCATGAAACGAGCTCAAGGCCAGGAATAATAATTTTTCACTTTTTGAATTTTTATGAAAATTATTATTGTTTTTAGTTTTTAATAATCATTTTTAATTAATTATTAAAAGTGTTTTAATTGAATATAGTAGGAAAAATGTTTAGAGACAACCGCGATAGATTTTCTTATAGATCCATTTCGCTTTTTTTTACCAACAATTTTTGTTGAATTTCGGCCTGTGCATTTTCAAGTATTCATGAAACGAGCTCAAGGCCAAGAACAATAATTTTTCACTTTTTGAATTTTTATGAAAATTATTAATGTTTTTATTTTTTTAATAATCCTTTTTAATTAATTATTAAAAGTTTTTTGATGGAATCTAGTAGGAAAAATATTTAGAAACAACCGCCATAGGTTTTCTTCAGAGAAATTTTGGCACTCATTGCTAAGAATTAATCTAACAATACGCTGGTTTTGATGTCATCTAAACTCCTAGTTATATTCTTCTTTACCATATGCATGACGAACTTCCGCCATTTGACAGTTAGTATTGTGATCATGATAGATTTTTTGACAGATCTGTTTTATCAGCAGAACTGCCTTACCGCGTGCTCTCGGTTTTGTTATTGCTTTTTTATACCAACAATTTTTTTTGAATTGCGGCCTGTGTATTTTCAAGTATTCATGAAACGAGCTCAAGGCCAAGAATAATAAATTTTCACTTTTTGAATTTTTATAAAAATTATTATTGTTTTTATTTTTTAATAATCATTTTTAATTAATTATTAAAAGTGTTTGGATTGAATATAGTAGGAAAAGTGTTTAGAGACAACCGCCATAGCTTTTCTTATAGATTCATTTCGGAAGTTGCTAGGCATCTTCATCAGAGAAATTTTGGCACGTGTTGCTAACCATCAAGCTAACAATACGAGTACGCTAAACTGCTAGTTCTATTCTTCTTTACCATATGCATGAACCATTTCCGCCATTTGACAGTTAGTGGTGTGATCATGATGGATTTTTTTGGCAGATCTGTTTTATCAGGAGAACTGCCTTACCGCGTGCTCTCGATTTTGCTGTTTCTTTTTTATACCAACAATTTTTGTAGAATATTGAAAATTTATAGTTAGCTAAATGAGACCAATCTCTAACACCTCAAGAAAGAAGCGCAGAATACTGGAAACTGGTACATATTAAAAAAAAAGTGAGTAAGGTAGAAGTGGGCGTGGCACCTGCCTCAGTCAATCTCTACCACCTCAAGAAAAAGTAGGCAGGGGGGAAAGGAGGAGTGACGCCTTTTGATATAATCTAAATACACATTTCTCCGTACCTATTTCTACGAGATTTGTAATATTTGCTATAGAGATATTTTTAGCGATAAGGATAGGCTAGACATATTGATAGAGATAGGTAATATTTCTAGATCCATTCAGGTGAATTTCTAGGGAGGACAAAGTCCGCCGGGCCCTCTAGTACATTTATAAAAAGATTTCTTTGAAAAGTTTTTATAGATTTATATTGATAAGCTTTTTTTATTTCGGAAAGCTTTTTAAAGATTTATTTTAAGTTAAGTTTGCTTGTTGGAACCTTCTCTTATGGAACTGGGTCTTAGATCCATATATCAATTCGAGTAATTCAAAGAGAAGGATAGATCTAATATTGCAATGAATAAATCAAACAGTTACACTACCCGGCAAAAAAAATATATCAGACATTTGATATATGAAGCCTATGTAAAATTTTCTGCTGATTCCAAATATGTAATCAGATAATCTAAAAGTAGAACAGTTTTCGAAATATTTTAAGATTTCGGGTTTGAGCTAAGAAAAAAAGTAGGATTACTAATCTTAGGTTCGTTTCAGACGCATTATTCGAACCTCTGAAATTGATACACAGAAAAAAGAACATAACACAGGCAATTGACGCGAGAGCAAAAGGGTATACAAATCAGAATCATAGACTTCTGCATGCCAACAAACCAAACAATCACTTAACGAGCGAATACATACACATTCACGAACTACCTGCTGCCTGCAACACATACAAAATGTACCTAACTAAATAAACGACACAGCAGAACGAAGAACTCTAACTTAACTAGCGCAATCGTACACACACACAAATTACCAGCTACCTGTCGCACATACAAAACGTACCTAGTAAACAGCACAGCGAAGAACTATAAAAGCAGACAAATAAAGCAGGAACGCAACAAAACTAAGAAAGACACTGAAGATGGCACAACGCCAAAACCGGTTTGTCTCCAAACCAAAATTGACAAGGGATGACGGAAAGAAGTTACTATCTATTCCTCAAAATGTATTCTTATTGCGAGAAATAGCAATTACAGAATTATATTTTTTTGAAGGATATTGTTACATTCCTAATTTATGAAACAAAATGCATCGAATTATCTGGTTCAACAGCTATTGCATAGTAGAAAACGGATATTTCATCAAGGAAAGGGATAAATATTGTAGCTCTGAAATACACTTCACTCGAGTTGTTTGTCGATTCGCACGGTTTGTTTTTTGTGATGTCACTCTTAGAGCTCGGAGTTCAGCGTCAAAAAGGTCTTCAGCGTCAAAACTGAGTGGGAAACAAAAAACGCGGTCACTCGATTACGAAAATTTAACAAGAGAAGGTTTCCCCAAAGCCGCTTTAGCCCACTCCCTGCCAGTTAGCTCATCCCTTGTCAAATTTGTGTTTGTAACCATGGCATAGTAAAACAGGTAAGAGCACGACGGCCATATTATAAGAAACTCGATTGCGCTAGAGTGTTTGGATGGCACTGGTTAAGCACTCCTGATGAGACTGGAGACTGCTGCTGAAAGGTAGACCAGTTTCGTAAACAATGGAGCGGGGCACTTAAATAGCTGGTCCTGAGTATCTTAAGAAGAGAAATAAGAAAGAGTGTAAACCACTCAAATGAATTGGCAGATACGAAAATAGTAAAATGAACAACAACAACAATGTGATATAAGCGCAAAAAAATTGTTTAAATCATAATATTTTGAAAAGAGTACGACACAAGCACTTTTTACTGTGCCGCTTCAATTCGCTACATTCAATTGTTTTACTTTTCAAACAGTAGCCCGTTTGACGTCATACTTACAGTTTTTATAAGAATTGAAATTTGTTTTGTTTTTCACTCGCTTTTGAGTTGGTGACAAAAAATTTTATTTCTCAATATTTAATCGAGCCGGTGTGACGTCAATAAAATCGAGAACTTTGTCGATTTCTTACAAAAACGGGCTACAGGTTTAGATAGCTAATAACTTAACTTTTAATATTATGACAAATTAATGGCCGCACGGGGTGAGCTCGAATAAACAAAAAACCTACAAAATATTCCTGTAACCTTCTTCTTAAATCGCCCTTAACCGTCTTAACGATTTGCGCGGTCTAATATAGCGCACCAGTCGATTCATTCCTCTGCCAGCTGGAGCCAATTGGAAAATCATGGAATCGCAAATCGGTCTCCATTCATCTTCATTTATTTGCACAACATGGCCTGGCGAACGAAGATGTAGGGTTTTAATTCCTAGAACTATGTCGGTGTCTGCATACAGCTGGTCATTAAATCTCCTTCGGTACTCGCCGTCGACAATGGGTAGGGGCCCATAAATCTTTCGGAGAACCTTTTTCTCGAATACTCACAGATCCGCCTAGTCAGACGTTGTTAGTGTCAGAGCGCACGAGCTATTCTTGAACATTTTTATATTCAGACTATCTCGAAAATGGTTCACTCGATTTGGATGAAATTTGAAATAAAGGAAGCTTGTGACGGACTTTCGTTTATGCCGGGGTTAAGCTCAGCCCATCCAGGGTTCCTGCGGTCTCCTTTTGAAAAGAAACATCTGTTTAATTAATTATTATATATGTATATACGATTTGTTCAAGAATTCGATGCTTTAAATTTAACTTACTTTAAGGCGGCAGAGGTAGAAAACCACCACGAGGCGAGGTTAGGAAAACCCCCACTATGTATAACTTAGTAACACCCTAAAAAAGGTTGCGGAGGTAGAACCACTATTAGCCTTCCAGACAGCGGAGTTAGAAAACCCTCCATTGTGTATGAGTTAGAAAATCCCAGAAGGTCCTTGCACCGCAGCACAATGCGTAATATCACTTTTTTCTTTTTCTCTTATAATCTAATTTGTCAAACTCTGTTTAAATTTAATCAAAACAAAGTTTGTTTACCTTTTGTTTTTGAAAAATAATTTTTTTGAAACCATTTATTCAAATTAATGCGCTTTGTGTGAGTTTTTTTAATATCAAATAATAAGTTTCAAATGGTTAAGTGCAGGTTATGCCGCAAAAAGCGATTGAAGGGCGGGGTCCCTTTTTTTAAAGTTTCGCAAGAGCCACGCCGTAGGACTGATTGGAACAGAGCTTGTGGCTTCACGTTCGCAGACAACGATATCGTATGCAATGGCCATTTTCCGAGTGGTTAATTAATTTGTGGCGCAGAACGCATTCACCTGATGCTCAACTCTGTTCCAACGCTTTATATAAATCCTCCCTTGTAAGTATACAAGGAACTTCATGATATACATAAGTAAATCTTATTTTGTAGATGTGGAAGTGATAATATAGTGGTTGATGTAAGTGATGAATACTTTAATTCAAATATCAATATATTAGAAGTGGAAGAAAGTGGTTCCTTAGGAACCGTTAATCAATGTGTCGTACGTACCAGCAGCCATACGCAAACTGAGTAAGTTGTTTGAGACCATACATGGTTATATTTACTTTTCTACACCGTTGTTTCTTCCACAGAATACATTTCTTTAGTCCCATAGTTCTGCAGTGTGCAATGGAACTAAAGATTGCAGACTTGAAAGCTCGAAATAAGGAGCTGCTGAAGGAAAACGCAAAACTAAAAGCCCAGCATGAGGAAAATTCATATCTGATGTCGTACATTCGGTCAATATTCACAGATGGCCAGGTGCGAAAAATGATGGCGAATGATATACAGGGTGGCTAATGAAAGCCGCTACCAAAAAAAATTAAATAACTTTTTTTCTATTTAATGAATCTGGTTAATTTTTTTTTTATTTTGCAGATTGACTTTTACATTTAACAAAAATGGATAACTGGGACACTGAAACAAGAATTTGGATTGTCCGCCGCTATCACGCACTGGAGTCCGTAGTTTCGGTTCAAAGAGAGTAGAGGCGCACGTTTGGCGGCAATCCTCCGAGCAGATGGACCATAATAAGACTTGTAAACAATTTTGCCGAGCATGGGACAGTCAACAGAAGACCTTACCATCGAAACCCTTCAGTTCGAACGGAGGAAACAATCGCTGCTGTAGCTGCTGCCATACAAAACAATCCACGTGTTTCGACAAGAAGCTTATCTGCTCACATGGGTGTAAGCAGACAGTCATTACAGTCAATTATGCACAAAGATTTGGACTTATTCCCATATAAAATTCAAATGGCCAACAAACTGAACGCTACAGACTTGCCGACTCGCTTGGAATTTTGCCAGAAGATGCTTCAAATGGTGGAAGAGGATGGAAACATGTTGAACTGTCTTTTCATGTCTGACGAGGCCCATTTCGATTTAAACGGCAACATAAACAAACAAAATTGTCGAATATGGAGTGCTTCCAACCCACAGATACTCCATGAGACGGAATTGCATCCACTTCGTGTCACAGTGTGGTGTGCAGTTTCATCACGCTGCATTGTCGGGCCCTACTTCTTCGAAGAAAACGGTCACACCGATACGGTTACTGGAGACCGTTACTTGAGCATGTTGAGAGAGTTTTTCTATCCAGAATTACGCCGAATGAGAATTTCTTTCAACTCTGTGTGGTTTCAGCAAGATGGTGCAGCTCCTCATATAGCCCAACCTGTTATGACAGAATTGCGACGAAAATTTCCCAATAAGCTGATATCCAGAAACTCCACATTCCGTTGGCCACCCAGGTCGCCTGACCTTACTGCACCTGACTTTTTCTTGTGGGGTTATTGCAAACAGGAAGTCTTCAAAGCAGAACCAACAAATTTGAATGAACTAAGGCAATCCATTCGAGAAACAATTGCGGCTATTCCTGTCTCAACTCTCCAAGCAGTAATGAACAACTTTTTGGTAAGATGCCGCACATGCATCGACGAGCAGGGGGGGCATTTAAATTCCATTATTTTTAAAACTAATTAAGCTATATTTAATAAAATTTAATGAGCTTTAACATGAATAAAAGAAAAATGAATTCCATACACTGAAAAAAAAATTATTTGAGTTTCTTAATGTAGCAAAATTCATCAGCCACCCTGATTCGACAGTTAATACATACAACTATCCTGGCAAGGGAATATTAACGTAAAAAAGTTGGCCATTATGAAAAAAATATTATCTACAAACAATTTATTTAAAGGAACCATTTCGGCTGCAGATGCAGCAACAGCTCGAGGGTTTGAATAGGATGAATAATTTCATGTCAGGTGTTATCATTCCTGGCAAAAAAAGCATACAGCAGCTCCAAAAAGGAGTGTTAATTACCAACAATGCACTAATACAGAACACGAAGATACCGGTAGTGCATACTTTACTTGGGTCGATCAGGTGTCCAAAGAGTATCTTAAAAAGCTTTCGCCGGTTTTCGTAGATGGTATTAAGAACCTGGAGTCGGTATTTTTCTCTTTCAATTTAGATGGGATAGCACATTGCAAAAATATAAACCAGTGCCTACTGAGGAAAGTAGCATGTGTTGATCTTCCAGACTCCCTAAAACGGTTTTTTTTAAGTGCCGAATATTTTTAGATTGCGCCACTCAAATAAACAATTGAAAGTGAAGAAGGCAAAGGGAAAGATGTTGCGTTTTAAAAAGTTAAACAAAACCACTCTTTAATTTGGTACAAAAAAAAGAAGTATTTAATTGAAAACTTATTTTTTAAACATACTTTCTAGGTGTATACTCGTATATACATATACTGTATTAAATCGTTGCAGAAATTTATCAAAAGTTATCTCGTATTTGTTCTTATTGAATATTTGCGTACTGCTAAGTGGATGGTTTATTGCAAAACAATTATTTCGAAACAATTATATGTAGATAATTATCTATAGCTGATATTCGTTGATGATCAAGATTTTTATCCAATTTACAATACAACTTTAGATCTTACATGTGAACATCGTCAGCAACCACTTGGTTTGGAATATTGTTTGGATTCCGATCTGAAAATATAAAGCTTCTATAGCTTACCCTTTCTCCCGTCTCTCCTACTACATCTATCTCCCTCTTTTTCTTCAGACTGCAGAGGGGTGGACCCGGTGAAAAACTTTTTAATTATTTTAGATGTTACTTGTTCCTTTGTCTAAACCTTTCACGATAATTATATGAACGGCTGGCAATAATAAGATTTGTATTCGGCGTTAGAGTACGCTTCCACTGTCACCGAATTTGGCCTGCCATTTTCGTCCATCGTGGGCCGGCATCGTCAGATCAAAATTAGTGGTAGTGATAGCGTAGCCTTGTTCTAAATGATGAAATAAGAGTCGATAGAAAAAAGACCAGGCAAGGCCAGGTTAGAAACGCAGTTTGCGCATACCACTATACGAGTATGTATTACTTATCGGTAAAGGACTCTCACTTCGGAAAATTTCCCTTTTCTTTAATTCGACAGAAATAGGATATTTGATGTAATGCCCGTGCGTAGAAAATATCCGAGGAGGGGGTTACGTAATCAATGAAAAAAGATAAGAAATTTATTTTCGGAGTACGGAAATTTTATTGTCAAAAGTCATATTTAGTTACAATTATTTAAGAAATGGCGGCCGCCGTGGTGTGAAGGTAGTGTTGCCGGCCTACCACACCGAAGGTCCATGGTTCGAGCCCTGGTACAGGTAACATCAAAAGTGATTTGAAAAAAAGTTTTTCAAAACGGGGTCGCCCCTCGGCAGTGGTTTGGCAAACTCTCCGAGTGTATTTCTGCCATGACAGGCTTCTCAGCAAAAATTCGTCTCCTTTGTAGATGCCGTTCGGAGTCGGCAAAAAACTGTATGTAGGTCCCACCAATTTGTAGGGAAAATTCAAATCGGCACACCACAAATTGGAAGAGAAGCTTGGCGCAAAAATCTCTTAGGAGGTTTATGATGATATACCTGTTGTATATCGCGCTATAGAGATATATAGAGAGATATTTAATAAATCAACTCTTCGAGGTACTGAAAAAAACTCTTTCAAAATTATTTGGGGATTGATTTTGACATCGCGATGTACATTGAGTAAGGCCAAGCCGTTCAGACGATCTTCATACATTGTTGATCTCAAATACGTGTTTAGTCGTCGCAAAGTTGAGAAGGTCTTTCATTCGTCGCTGTTGTCACAGGCAAAACTGCCATAACGCGAAGCATTTGGTTAACATTTGGAAACGCATCTTCATTACAAATATCGCGTACTTCAATTGAGTTTTTTATTTCCTTTCCGGCAATGAGCTTCCGCCAAAGTTGTACTTCGTTCACCCAGATGTCACGGGAATCGTCGTGAAAAATTTGACAGTATGATTGGAGTAGTTGAGCGCAGGACTATTCTTCAAAATTTTTCATTTTGTTGGGAAAAGGGCAAGCGACATTTCATGACATATTGCGGTGATTTAAGAATCGATCCTGCAATTGTGTCAGAAACGAATCAATGTACGGTATGTGGATTATGTGGAAATAATCTTCAACTGAATCAGTTTGTACGTTGGAACGTTGGGTCTGTTTCGACTCATTCCTTGGCTTTCGCAATTCAATTTCGTATTGCTCGCTAATTTTGAAAATTTGTCGTAACTCCCCCTTACCGTTTTCTCTTCTTTCCATCAAAGCGAATTACTGCTGGTTGCAAATGGAGATATGTTGCGGCGGACTCATGCTGTTCTACCCATCTGGTTTTACAAAATTTTTTCAATTTCTTCTCTTGAGTCTCCGATAGATGGTAATTTTCATTTATCGCATCTTGAAGGTCATTTTGACGTTTCGGATAAATGGAATGGATATTATCTATAACTCCCAGACAATTTTTGATTCCCGTTATATTGCACGCAGAGCTTACCGCCAAATTGAAGCTATGAGCAGCACAATGGGAGCAGAGCGCCAGTGGATAAGTTTTTCTGACAACAGCTTGATCCCCTTGGAACTCTCCGCTAACCGCGCTCGCACCGTCATTTCCTTGCTATAAGAAATGCTTGCAACCGTGTCCGGAAGATTTTAGGAAATCAAGGTAAGCAGTTCCTATTCCCTTTCCAGTGAAATTGGTGATAGGAATAAAACACAAAAAATCTTCCTGAATGATGAACTTTTCGCCGCATTTATCCAAGTAGCGAATGCAAATTGAACTTTGTTCTACTCCTGCAATGTCTGCCGTGTCATCTCCGAGAAGAGAAAAGCCCTTCGATTTGCTCACTCGATCGATGTTGTAACTCATGATGAGGTGGTCACAAATGTTGATTATTTCATTATGGGCACGGTTGCTTATGTACATAACATTCTTTGGTGTTTTTTCAACTGCTCATCAGTTTTGGCTCGATACCTTAAGAGAGCTCTAAAGTTTCCATCATTCGTCAACGGTTCGTCTTCAGAAATTCATCCCGTATCATTGGAACCTCTGGGAGCAAATCCTTGTCGGTCACACAGGATAACTGTTTCAATAATTGGAATCATGCGTAGTTTGCTTTCATACAGAAAGTCTAATTTTTGTTTCTACAGTTGCAAATCAATGGGTAAAGCATTTTCTTCCTCGATTCCCATTTTCAATGCCGCATTGCGGCTCCGTTATAAGTATAAGTATAAGAGAACGTAAATGACAATTTTAAAAAGGAGTACCAGTTGGAATGGAATTTGGCCATTTGGAATAGAAATGTATGCTGAAATATCCCTAATAGGGGGGAACCCCCAAAACCACCCCTGCGCACGGGCCGGGTAATGCCGGTGAGCGCACAATAAACCGTCATTTTAAACTTATTTATAGTATCTTTAAAACATAGCAATGCAATGTTGTATGCCAATTGTTGTTGGGTAATTGTTTACGACCGCCATCGAGTGCAGTAGTGTGTGCTGGACATAAATACTGGGGATCGCGTAGCCGGTATTTGACCAGCTAAGGGTTTTTTTATAAATAGCGGATGAAGGCCCCCAACTCTGTAAGGTAGTTTGCACATAAAAACTATGGATCACTACCTCGATTTAGGATCGGCCTAGGGCTATTTTTTGGTTTCTCGCAAACATTTTCGAAAATAATTAAAATATTTGTTCTCCGAAAGCGGATTCTCATTGCGGGAACCGAAACGAATCTTTTGATACCCATATCGACATTTTTGGATGAATATTAGCATTATTGGCGGTCGTAAACAATTACCTGTTGTTGAAGCAAAAAATACGAAATTGGAATTTACTTCACAAAGACTGCATAATACTGAATTGTCTAAATTTGTTTGAATGACTGTTTTAGCAAATTTGTCAATTCCTCGTTTGACAATTTAGGTTCGTCAAGCAACATACAAATATATGGCTGGCAAGATGGCAGGGTTCAATTTTCCTAGTGCTTCTACCTGTATTGTTGTATCATGGTACATATACGAGTATACACTGTTTTGAAGCATACATTAGGGCATCGAAGAAAATATCATATATATTATTTCTGTAAGGTCTTTTTGTGTTATTTCCTAATTTTCTGCTCTCATTTGGAACCAATATTAATAAATAAGGTATCGTTTTAAAGGTGGGGGTTAGCTCTACATGCGAAACCATGTTTTAATTAGCGGAGTGCTTTTGTTTAAGCGTATTTTATAAAAATG
The DNA here is from genome assembly GCA_949987695.1 of Merzomyia westermanni. Classification (NCBI taxonomy): domain Eukaryota; kingdom Metazoa; phylum Arthropoda; class Insecta; order Diptera; family Tephritidae; genus Merzomyia; species Merzomyia westermanni. The sequence continues at coordinate 122,761,245 of OX465290.1, forward strand.
AATTCTTTAAAATAAACGGTTGTGAATGCACAAAAAAATCATTTTGTACTGCAACGCTATTGTGACTGACATTCACATGCCTCGCGACATCTACATTTGAATGCTAAGACTGAACAGTGCGCCATCTACACTTGAACATTGCTAAAATAAGTGAATAAGACTGCGTTCACATTGGGTCATAAACTCGAGTTAAAGGGACATTTTGTGAGTTAATTCATTTTGATGTTGTCAATCAACTCAAGTTTCTGGCTCAATGTGAATGTAATATAAGTGGTGGAATTTCAAATAGCTGTTTGCGCATATTTGTATAATTTTTTAGGGTCTCACAACAAGTGTAGCTGAAAAGCGTTTTTTATAATTTGAGAAAAAGGTTTGAAAAATCCTGGACCTGGACTAATAAAAGGTTTCAAACCATTTTTGTTTTTTTTTTTTTGCGCAAGGAGCGCACGGGCCCAGCTAGTATTTAATAAAAAATGTAATCCGTGGGAATTCAAATATGAAATGTATATGAATTTAGGCTTAATATTTATTTATCGCAAACTTCAAGCTCTGCAGTTGTGTTTTTATTTTGCTTTGTGCTTTTCTTTAATAATCAAATCATATCTTGGATATTTTAAATATTATCAATTATAAGTCAAGTTAAAGAGTTAAATACTTAATGTATTTCACTACCTGGTGCGAAAATTGTTAAAATATTTGAATAGTGATTCTCTCTCTTTATGGCGCGATATACAACAGGTATATCATCATAAACCTCCTAAGAGATTTTTGCGCCAAGCTTCTCTTCCAATTTGTGGTGTGCCGATTTGAATTTTCCCTACAAATTGGTGGGACCTACAGTTTTTTGCCGACTCCGAACGGCATCTACAAAGGAGACGAATTTTTGCTGAGAAGCCTGTCATGGCAGAAATACACTCGGAGAGTTTGCCAAACCACTGCCGAGGAGCGACCCCGTTTTGAAAAACTTTTTTCAAATCACTTTTGATGTTACCTGTACCAGGGCTCGAACCATGGACCTTCGGTGTGGTAGGCCGGCAACACTACCTCCACACCACGGCGGCCGCCAATAGTGAATAGTGATTATTTTTTATAAATTTATACTACTGAATTTATGTGTGCCGAGTTTTTTTGCATATTTTATTTGTTGCGTTTGAATGGTTCATATTTTGTATTGCAATCGTTGTTGTGTGCTGACTTACTTTTCTGACTTATTTTTTTTATTACAGCTGTTTGCGTGGTTTGTTGAACGTTAAGTACGAGGTGTTTAAAACTGCTCGCTCAGTACTGTGCCATTCAACCTGTCAGGGCTATTTTCTGTTACCTGTGAAATTTGTGAATTACAATTTCTTATCAAAATTTTTCATTCCTGGCCGGAAAATTTGAAAAATATGAAAATATTTTCAAAACTATCCAAACATTCTCCTTTATTGCTGGGCACGCTGTAGTCTCTTGCGATGCTTTCTTCGCTTGTAGTGTCAAACGTCATGTTAGCCTCAGCCAAGATATCGGTTCCAAAAATGACGTCGTCGAGTAATCTTGGAAGGACAAGAACCTTACTCTATATGCTTTATCACCGATTCCGACCTCGACGTCGATCGCCCTCATTGCTGGAAAAGCAACGTACAAATTAGCAAACTTCTTTAAAAGATATAACATTAACACAGCATTCAGAACATCTAACAACGTAGGAAAAAAACTAAATACCGACACCAATTCTGATGAACCATTCAACAGACACGGAGTGTATAGGCTTACTTGTAAATGTCAATACAGCTACATAGGACAAAAAGGAAGAAAAATAAGCACACGATTCCGAGAGCACATCAGGGACTACAACAAAACAACACGAAAACCCACCATAATACCAGAATCTAACTTCGCGAACCACATGTTCGAGAACAACTGCACCCCTGCTAACATAAAAACAACGGCTCGAATACTTCACGTATAAGGAAAAGGCCGGCGGCTCAATGTACTTGAGAACATGGAGATGCACAAGTTAAAAACATTTTACGGCAGGATCATAAACGAACAAACCAACACTATCTCTGACGAAATATTTGAACCCTTAAAACTTATTTACAAAAAACAGCACAAGCCAGCAGGTACAGCAACCAAACACCTAACAATGAACAAGCAAAAACGAAATATGAACCAAACGGCGAAAATCACCGAATTGTACCTACCTCAACCTACCGCTTAGCTAACAAGCGACATGTCTATATACCTACAAAAACTACCCTTGGGACAGATAACAATTCGGACGTATCAATACCGCGCACGCACTCACGCATATTAACGTTACCTACCACGGACACATAGATTGACATTACCTGTCACAGCACCCATGGACTATAAAAACAACGCAACGGATAGGCACAGACGAGAACGAAACTAGGCATTGAAAATGGCAGAACGCCGAAAACGGTTTGTCACAAAACCAAACTTGACAAGGGATGACGGAAAATCGTTCCGACAAAAATCTCATTACTGTTCTTGGTCTACTATCACTCATGACCACGTTTCTGCGTATCTAGATTCCTTAACCACGACTCGCTTATAAAACTCATGGTTGCACCTGTGTCTATGGTTGCCATGACCCCTTTACTATTAATTGATGCCTCTGTCAAAAATTTCAGTTTCTCGCTCCGACATCCGACAGCAAACGTGTTCCGTGTGTACGGGTATCGTTCTTCGGTGCGTAGTGGTGGATTTGCCCTTCCCATGGACCTTTGTTGTTCTCTCTCCGTGATTACGTTGGCCAGATTTTCGACTAGACGTACTAGTCCATCAAGGATAGAAAACTCGCTGCTTTTGGCGTAAAGCTCATATTCACTGCGGCTATTCCTGTAGTTGCGATTCAATTTCTCTTCTTCGGTTAGGTTGGCGTCCACATTAGGGTCTACAGTTCAAAACGTAATTCTTGAATAATTAAATAAGTTATGGTCTTCCTCGGACCCTTCTGCCAGCTCTCGACCCTCTCCATAAAACCAAGTTGGTCTCCTCTTCTGTCGTACTTAACTCCCCACTTCCGTGGTAGTTGTTGCACGAGTGGATTATTTTAGCTGTATCGCCCTCGCTCATATTGGTGGGCGTCGGTGATCTCCATGGGCTTGGCCTGCCGCTGCCTTAAGTGATGTCGTTGGTCTTGGGTGTTTTGCTTCTAGTTCTGCGACGCGACTCCCGTAAGTTGGATTTTGATTGGTGAAATTGATGAATTCCTTCCTTTGTTCGTCGACAGTTCCTGTGTTTTCGAAGCCAAATTCGTTTTCGTATGTAACCAGATCTTCCCTGTTGAGGTAATATAAACACCTCCAAAAATTGAGGTAAGTATATTTGTAAGTACCAAAAAATTAGGTAAGTATATTTGTTTATTTTTATATGTGTATAAAATTCAAAGTATACTTATATATATACAAATTCATTGTTTTAAGTGTATGCATGTACAAGGTGGCGCAAAAGTAATCCTCCTATCAGAAAATGCTATAAATTTTGCGATTGGCCCCTAAAGTCAGTTCTGTTTTGACATTTGTGTAGTAAACACATGCGAAATACACGTTAATAAACAATGTTACGCTACACTGCTCCAGAACGCGGAATATTGCTGACTATTTATTTGACCAATAATCGGTCGGGGCCAAACGGTTACTGTGAATGGTGAGCGCTACAGGGCAATGATCAACGAGTTCTTTTTGCCGCAACTTGATGAATTGGGATTGGAAAACATGTGGTTCCAACAAGACGGTGCAACAGCACACACTGCACGTGCCACAACCGATATGCTGAACATCGGAAGCTTACTTTTGCGCCACCTTGTATATATATATGTGTGTAAAATTCAATATATTTCATGTGTGTACGAAGGTAAAAATATATATAAGTTTTAAAAATTTAATTCTATGGAGAATATATACATTTTGTTGAGGTCCCAAAGACCTAGAAGTTACGGTCTTCATAATGTTTTCAAGATCATTATATTGCCAAACTGGGTTTACTTTGGTCGTATATCAGGCATATTTGGGATGGGTGTCCACGCTTCTGCACCATATAGCAGGACGGGTGCGATAAGTGGCGTATACACCCCTATAGACATTCGACTATTTTTCGACTATCTATTATCGATACTATTGCGGTTGTCTATCTCTTCTTCATTTATCGACTGCGAATAGTTTTTTGCCGATCAACTTTCTACAGCTATTTTCTAGTCGTTGAAACGTTTAATTGATGAAAAAAGAGCAAAATGCATAAAAAATAAGCAAAATTAAATTAAGTGTTACTCTAACCGAGTTCTGATTTTAAAAAGTAACATGATAAATTATGTTTCTCTAATGATAAATGTTTTGTAAATATATCAGCTGAATTTTTAGCTGAAGAAACGTATTCAATATTAATTTGATTTTCCCATACAATTCTCTAATATAATGGTACTTTACATCGATGTGTTTACTCCGCTTCGTGGTTACACTTTTTTAACAGCAAACTGTGCGCTTTGGGTGTCACACTTTATAGTAGTAGCATTTTCTACACATTCATTGGAACTCTTCTCGCATAACAGACTACGATGGAACTTCTTTGTACTCAGTACTAAGGCATACTATTGGATACTTTTTAGACTCCAATGCAAACAAGCCATCGCCAAGGAATAGTGTTTTCTGCATTTGATTTATAAGTTATTACGTCATTTGGTTTGCCCCCAGCTATCTAAGTACATCTTTGCAGCTTGATAGTGTTCACTGTGCTAATTTAGAGACACTGTAGGCAATGTAGGGTCTCGATATACAAGGTGGCGCAAAAGTAAGCTTCCGATGTTCAGCATATCGGTTGTGGCACGTGCAGTGTGTGCTGTTGCACCGTCTTGTTGGAACCACATGTTTTCCAATCCCAATTCATCAAGTTGCGGCAAAAAGAACTCGTTGATCATTGCTCTGTAGCGCTCACCATTCACAGTAACCGTTTGGCCCCGACCGATTATTGGTCAAATAAATAGTCAGCAATATTCCGCGTTCTGGAGCAGTGTAGCGTAAAATTGTTTATTAACGTATATTTCGCATGTGTTTACTACACAAATGTCAAAACAGAACTGACTTTAGGGGCCAATCGCAAAATTTATAGCATTTTCTGATAGGAGGATTACTTTTGCGCAGTAACCGTTTTTCACCGACCGATTATTGGTCAAATAAATAGTCAGCAATATTCCGCGTTCTGGAGCAGTGTAGCGTAAAATTGTTTATTAACGTGTATTTCGCATGTGTTTACTACACAAATGTCAAAACAGAACTGACTTTAGGGGCCAATCGCAAAATTTATAGCATTTTCTGATAGGAGGATTACTTTTGCGCCACCCTGTAGTTGCCAAATATGCTAATGCGCTCACTAAAGACTGACGCTAATGTTGTCGCCTTTACATGTTATATTGTACATTTTGTTAGAACTGTTCCACTGCAATATGGAGTTGGTACTCCATTACAATCACTCATGCCCCAACGCTTTAGCAATTCCTTCACGTACCGGTTTTGATTGATACGAATATTTCCCTTAAGATTTGAACAGTCGACCTCAATATCAAGGTAGATTTATTTGGTCCACGGTCTACTACTTGTATCTTTTATTAAAATTCAGATCTGTCAAATAAAATCCATCATGATCACACTACTAACTGTCAAATGGCGGAAGTGGTGCATGCATATGGCAAAGAAGAATAGAACTAGGAGTTTAGATGACATCAAAACCAGCGTATTGTTAGCTTAATGGTTAGCAATGCGTGCCAAAATTTCTCTGATGAAGAAGCCTAGCAGCTTCCGAAATGGATCTATAAGAAAAGCTATGGCGGTTTTCTCTAAACATTTTTCCTACTCTATTCAATTAAAAAACTTAATTAAAAATGATTATTGTAAGAATCGAGATGTCTCTGTTATTTCCCGATAAGAATAAAAGATACTTTTCCGCGTGTGCCTCGTTTATTTTTTCCCGGGAAGTTTTTTTTTCCTTCATTCTCTTTCCTTTCTCTTCTTTTCTCTAAAGTTGCACATATGAATCTGAAGTTGCGATATGAATAACCGGTGTACAAGGTTGCCATGCAACTAAATAAACTTAGCTTTAGACGTACACAAATATCTTACAGCTCAGCCATCCTGACATATTGATCGACCCGATCAATTGACAAACGAATCTTAAAGTCTAAATTAATGGTTAAGTGTTGCTTATTGGCTATCTAGTGTCCGACTCAGGGATCGGTGCAAGCCACAACCGCAGGCGATTTGTCTCCACCACACCATCATAGGGCATTTGGGTAATTTGGCAGTGTTCTATATCACGCAAAATATAACGATCATTGGGTAGCTTCTTATGTATCCGGTAAGGACCACGAAACTTCAGAATAAATTTTTTGTTAGTGCCAACGGTGGTGTCCACGTTTTTCATTACCACAAAGTCTTCTACCTCGAAATTTTTCGCAGGTAGGCTATGTTTAGGGAAGTACCTCAAGTTATAACCCTGCGCCCTCTCGATACACCCCAGGGCCTCTTCGCGAACCTTCACCAAATCACATGGTTTCTTATCCCCCTTCTCTTCTATGAACGCAATTAGTTCGTCTATAACCGGCCCACGCTGCCCTACCCCAAATAGCAACCTACAGGGAGAATCCTTTGTTGTGGAATGTACCGTGTTGTTAATAGCATATTCAACATCCACCAGCTTAGCCACCCAATCCGAATGATTGGCCGGTTCCGTCAATTTCGCTAACATAGCTTTTAGAATTCGGTTAACGCGCTCTACCTGGCCGTTTGCCTGCGGGGAAGCTACAGCAACCTCAACGTGTGCTATATTATTCTTGGTCATGAAATCTGCTAACACCTGTGAGGTAAAACAGGAGCCCCGATCACTGACAATGCGCCTCGGCCTGCTATAAAAGTCAAAGTACTTCTGGAGGGAGGCACACACTTCTTTGGAGCTTGTTGTCTTTACCGCAAACAATTTTACATGCTTGGTGAATCCGTCAACTATCACCAACACGTGTTTTCTCACAGACCGAACTCAAGGTAAAGGGCCAAAGTGGTCAATGTGCAAAGTGTCGAAGGGCTCCGGTTTCTTTGGTATATTAAACAGATTATGACAATTCGAGCGTGTCTCTGGAGAGGAACATTATACACTTAAGGCAGTTTCTTATAAAGTTTTTCACTCTCTTCCTTAGTTTCGGAAACCAATCGTTTTTGCGTAATTGTTTCACCGTTTTTTCTACAGCCATATGACCTATCTTTCCGTGAATGACCCTAATTATGTTATCCTCCATATCCTTGGGGACGTAAAGCATCATACGCCCTTCATTGCTCCTTTTAAATACCAAACCATCGACAAGCTCAAAATTAGGGACCGGTCCATCTTCTAACCGACATCTCAGCAATTTGATTGGTTCATCCCTATTCTGAGTGATCTGTAGGCTAAAATCTATATCGTCAATCCCCTCTGACTCCGCTACGCAGCACCTACTAAGGGCATCCACGTGAGCCATAGAGGTCGCTGCCCGATGTTTCACTTTATAATTCTAATTTTCAAACGTGAAAACCCATCTTGCTATCCTAGAATTCACTTGCTTCTTATCTAAAGCCAAAGCTAAGGCATTACAATCTGTGACTATAGTGAACGCAATCCCCTTAAGCTGCGTTCTGAACCGTTCCAACGCATATACTATTGCTAAAGTCTCCAACTCGAAACTGTGGAATCTTGATTCCCCCTCGGAAGCAGTTTAAGAGAAGTAAGATACCGGATGAAACCTACCATCATCCTGTTTTTGTAAAAGAATCGCGCCGAACCCTAGTTTGCTAGCATCCGTATGTAGCTCTCTTTCCCTAACCGGGCTGTATATGGATAAAATTGGGGCCGAAGCTAAAAATTCCTTCAGCTTATTAAAAGCCTCTGTACATTCAGGAGTAAATTTAAATACCGCGTTTTTCTTCAGAAGGGACGTCAGGGGTTTAGCAATCGAAGAAAAGGACCAAACAAATCGTCTAAAGAATGAAAACAAGCCTAGGCATTGTTGTACCTCCTTGGCGCTTTGGGGTTGTGGGAAATTTCGAATTGCCTCAATGTGCATCGGATGCGGTCGGATACCGGTTTTGTTCACCAAATATCCCAAAAACTCAATTTCAAAAAAACCAAATCTACACTTCTTTATTTTTAACTCTAAACCTTTTTTCCGTTGCACTCAGGATTTCAATGTGAGATTCGAAGTCTTTCGTTGCTATCGTTATATCGTCCATAAAAACCACTATCTTCCTGGAGAATATCAGATCTTTCAAAATTGCACAAATAAACCACTGGAAAAACGCTGGTGTATTTTTTAACCCAAATGGCATGCGGGTGTACTCGTATTGACCCCCTGGTGTTACAAAAGAAGTATATTTTATTGATTCCTCATCCATTTCAACCTGGTGAAACCCATTCTTCAGATCTAAAGCTGTAAAATTTATCTTTCCCTCCAAATACTCTATGCAATCCTCGACCAAAGGTAGAGGGAAATTATCTCGAACCGTTTTCAAAACCTATAGTCAATACATAATCTACCTTCCCCACTTTTCTTCCGTACCAACACTGTTGCTGAGGCATAGGGTGAGCTGCTATCTCTAATAATACCCTTTGCTAAAAGTTCATCAACTATTCTTTAGACCTCAGATTTCTCCGAAAAAGCTAATCTACGCGGTGCACAATGAAACGGTGTATCATCAGTTAAGTTTAGTTTCATCTTAAGGTCGTAAGGCTCCTTCTCTGTATCAGGCAAAGGGTCAAAATAATCTCTCAAAATCACTTCCCTCAACTGGTCACCTTGTAGTTGACTTAAATCAGAATTTACCTTTATTTCCGATAATTTACTTGCATGCACATAAAATTTGAGCGATCTACGCCAGTGATCATATCTGATTCATAGTTTCGAGTTCGATCGCCAATTTCCCCAAACCACTTACACTTTTTTCTTTTACTTTATTTAAAACTTTAGATGACCCCAATCTACTACACACCACCGACCCCTGCATCAGACATTGTTTACATACACAAACCAATTTTTCCAAATTAACCAAATCAAAAGCACCGCAGTTCAAGTTTTTCAAATGTTTCAGCTTACTAATATTTTTAATTTTTAACAATTCAGTTTTCGAATATTTTATTTTAGATTCAAATTTGCACAGAAATATATTAAACTTTTTCAAAAGATCACGTCCGATCAACAATGGAACGTCAAGAGCAGTATCCGGCAGTATAGATAATTCATGTGAAGTAAATTTATTATCAAGCTGAAAATTACATTTATTGTTGCCGTAGGTCCAAATGTGCGAATCGCCTACACCTTTATATTTTGATTGGTTTAGCTTGCCACATTTTATGTTTGGAACGCAAGACCGCCTAATAAAACTGATCGGACTGTCCGAATCAAGGAGAGATAAAATTTTAAACCCCTAGTGCACTTGCCTCGTTCAATTTCAAAAGCAACACTCACCGTTTGAAGTTCGTGAACAGCTCTGACTAATTCCGTTTCTTCCTCATTTGCCATGTTGACAGCTGCAACTACATTTCGCTTCGGGCAAGCTTGGTATAAATGCCCCAATTCTCCACACTTAAAACACGAGCCCGTCGGTCGTTTGGGCTCAGGACACTGGGACTGGTAATGTCTGAACTGCGAGCAATTGTATCATCGTGGCTCATCAGGCTGTGCAGATGTTGCACCTCCAAAATTGGGTTTGCCCACTTTAACGCCTGCAATCACCGCCCTTGGACGAAACTTTTCATATCTGTCAATTTGAATTTTCAGTTGCTTCAGATTGTTTGCTTGGTAAAGCATTGTTGCCGTTCCTGATTTGTGACCTATGCCAGCGATAACCGCATCCAACAAATCCCGCTCAGGTATATTCGCTTTGCTCGCAATAAGCTGCATTTCTAACAAATAACGCTGCACACCTTCGTTTGCTCTTAATTTTCGAGCTTTTAGCTCCTCGTACACGTCCAACAGCGAATGGGAAATCGAAAATTTATCTATCAAAGCTGCTTTTAGAGTATTGTAGTCGGCTGTCACAGCGGTTCTGGCAAAAAGCTTCGCGGTACCATCCAGCAACCAACGTACGCACAGCAGTTCCATTCGCTTATCAACTTGCATTAAAGCGAATACGTCTTCAAGCTCCATAAACCATTTGCGTACATCATAGCTATCATCACCCGAAAACTTCGGTACCATAATGTCCAGCGTGCACATATCGATGGACTTACTCCGGTATGGCTGCTCTTGCAGCTGTTCGACTTCGCGCTGCAAGCTCAAAATTTCGAGCTGCTTTTCCAATTTAGCAATTTTGCGGAAGCACTATCGAGAGGAGGCGCATTAGATGTGCTGTTGGTGGCAGCCGTAGTGGTAGTGGCAGCAATGCTATAAATGGTGGCAGCGGCAGTGGTAGCGGCGGGGGTAGCGGCAGTAACAGCGGTAGCAAAAGTGGCAGCAGTGACAGCAGTGACAGCAGTTGAAGTATTGGAAGCAATCGATGATGTTCCAGTAGTAATTCCAACCACCTCATCGCAAAGCACTCGCAGCTGTGCCACCGTTGCGGTCCTCGGAAAATCTATGCCAGCCCTTGTCATGATTTCCATCAAGTTTTCTTTTACGTTCACATTGTCCGGCATCTTGCAGTTTTCCCTTCAAATTTTTTTTGTATTTTGTTCGCGAATGTGTTCTGTGGGTAACGACCACTTCGGATGAGTTGTCAGAATCGAGATGCCTCTGTTATTTCCCGATAAGAATAAAAGATACTTTTCCGCGTGTGTCTCGTTTATTTCTTTCCCAGGAAGTCTTTTTTTCCTTCATTCTCTTTCCTTTCTCTTCTTTTCTCTAAAGTTTCCATATGAATCTAAAGTTGCCATATGAATCTAAAGTTGCCATATGGATAACCAGTGTACAAGGTTACCATGCAACTAAATAAACTTAGCTTTAAAAAATAAAAACAATAATAATTTTCATAAAAAATGCAAAAAGTGGAAAATTTGTATTCTTAGCCTTGAGCTCGTTTCATGAATAATTAAGCTTCAATTTAATATAACGCATCGTTGTTTGCGAAAAGCAAGCCAAAATAATGCGATTTTTTCAACTTACACACGTTCAGGGTATACCTCGTCTTTGAACCCTTCTGGTTGGCTCATATACACTTCCTTCTTCAGTTCACCGTTTAAATATACTGTAACAACATCAATATGATTAACGTATAGTTTATACTTTGATGAAAGGGCAAAAATTAGACAAGCAGTTGAAAATCTGGAAACCAGCATATACCTAGTGAACACCCATCTGCTTCCAATGACGTATTTACTTAGAGGCCGGTCAATTAATTAGAACCACCCTGAGATTGTGTACGTATTGGCCCGCAAATATCGCTGTGAACGACTACTAAAACACTTGCAGTTCTTAAAGTTGGATAACGTGGAAAAGGCCTTTTTGTTATTTTACACAAAACGCAGGTTTCCCAATCAAAATCAAAACATTTATTAATTTCTAACCCTCGAACCATAATTTTCTTGTCCAACAAATTTATATCTTTTTTATTTAAATGACCAAGTCGTTGATTTTAAGTTCTACAACAAGCAGCCCATGGCTAAGCTCAACCTTTAAAATAGTATCGCCATTGCTGTCACTCAAAATTGCATTGTTTTTGCAAAAATTTACAGAGTTTGCGTTGCTTATTTCTCTTACCGACGGAAAATTCGAGTTTAAGTTCGGTACATATAATACTTTTCGTAGTTCTATTGACGTGTAGCTTGAGCACAAATATATAATATCCATACCTGTCGCCTCCTCGATGTCACCTGATGCTATCATAATTTTTTGTAAGTAAATTTTAATTGAGTGAAAGAGATTTTTGTCTTTGCACATGTGGGACGAAGCGCCGCGATCCAAAACCCATGCATTACTTTTTTTATGTTCTCGTTGCCCAACTGGAATACACTCAAGACTGCTGATTTCTGGCCGTCTAGTCTACACTTAACCTTTACGTGCCCTCTCTTACCGCACCTAAAACATTTAGGGTAGTTTTCGCAATATCCCGTTTATGCTTATTGGCACTTTCTTTGACAGATAACCAATGAACTTCTGTCAATTAAACTGCCGATTATCGTAAACCGGGCATTGAGAAACGGCCCTTAATGTAACAAGCGTTGCGCTTGTAGTTGTTGTTGCCTTCGGTGTGCTTGCTACGATAAGGCTGTTCGTCTTTCCAATAGTTTTTAGCGCAAGTACCTTCTCATTACTGCCTTCGTGTTTTTCATCTTGACGCTGCTTCTCTTCTAATATTTTGACCTTCAAATTTTGCACTTCCGGCAACTCGTCTCTGCTCTCTATTGCTACAACAATACTTTCCAACTCTTCTGGTAGGCTGCATAGCAATAAAATACTTAACAAATCGTCTGGTACAACCACACCGATTTCATTTAAGCTGCCCATTATTGATGAGTATTCGTTAAGCTGTATGGAAAATTTTTCTGCCAGGTTGAATTTGAATTTCACAAATCTTTTAAAGAGATTCACCTTGCGTGCTGGTCCATCGGCATTATACATACTTTTAAGCAAGTCCCATGCTGCTCTTGCATTGTTTCACTTCTTTGAATGAAGAAGCTCCAATGACTTTACACATAAGGTGATCAAAGCTACGCCTTCTGGTCAGCAATTTGCCATTTGCTCTTCACGTCAGATGTTGCGCCAGAGCCACAGGGATTTTGTATAACATGCCAGTAGTATTGAGTAATTAAAAGACTCTTCATGTGAACAGCCCAAGTCGTATAATTTTCACAATCGAGCTTGTCAATTTGACTATAAAGTGAGCTCATTTTTTCTTTATAAAATTTTTGTTCAAGTTATTAATTTTCAACTTTTACGAAACGATTGTTGCAATTTAACACTCGACTGGGCCCATAACCCTTGTAAAACTTACGCGCACTTCCGTGTAAAGAAACGCAACTTTAGAATTGAAGAGTGTTTAATGAACTGAGAGTTATAGAATTGATTATAAATATATAAAGCATGTACATATATGTGTGTATTGTAATAGTAAGTAAAGAAGTATAAAAGAAACGCAGTAACAACATAAGGGTTGCATTTAAGAGTATTCAACAAATGAAAATAAACAAAATTTGGTAATTCTATACGACTGTACGTAACTGCTAATATACGTCCAAAAATATCGGAAAAGGTATCAAACGACGCGTTTTGACCTCGGAATCAATAATCCGAAAGCGGAAAGAAACAGCGCCGCAGCTTACATTTTATGCTTATAACAATAGAACCAATTTTGTTTATATATATTAATCACTTAGTATTGACAATGCTAGCACAGAAGATGGTACTTATAAATATTCCCGCGTAATGTTTTGTGTCTTTTGTATACAATGTTTATTTGTTTTAATTAGATAAGGTTTGTACACTGTGAGAAATTAATGTATGTATACAATTTATGTTAAATTTCAAAGTTTCAGTATTTTTGAGTGTTATAAATGTGATATTTATTGATTGTTAATTTCGTATTTGTGTTTTGTTGTTGTCATAGGATGAAATAAATGCCAAACTCCCCTGAAGATGCTAATAACCATTAGCGAAACGTTGGGATGGAAGAGTGAAATAAATATGTTTTATTTGCACTAAATGGAAATTAGATCGGATTAGCCTAGAAACCACAATTAATTTATTAGTAATTTCGAACCAATCGTATTAAACAACTAAAGAAAATTTTTTTTTTTCGTAAAAAGTTATTGGCAAAAAACCAAAAAATTACCCAGAGTTACATAAATGTATCCACACCCCTGATCCTACATATACGTATAATACCAATACATAATTTACCTATTTATCATTACCCTACAATTTCTAATTTCTTAATATACTACTCATTTATTACATACTATATAACTGTTATCCTCTCATCAGACTTTGCTTATAAATTCCTTTTCTTCTTAGCTTTAATATTTATTACACTCTCAATAAGCTTACCAAATATGAATCTCTCTTTTTAACTCTTACCATAGTTTTTAATAACTAGCACTAATCAATCAATGTTTAACTCTTAACTTGTGTGGATCATTTGGTAACAATTAAAAATTAAAGCAATTAAAATATCTATTAAAAAACGTTTGAAAAGTGAATTTTAATTAAATAATCAATATTTAACAGAAACTAAACAGATTTGTGTCTTTTAATTTATTTACGAATATATGTGGACAAACATCGTACACTTACATCAAACTCCAGGTCAGATCCCAAATAGGGGACGTGCTCCAAGGTATTTATGTGCAGAACACCTTTCTGTATAGGCGGCTTTCGACCGCGCTTCAAAAAAATAACCCTTAGCCGGTCCAACACCGACTACGCGGTATACAGTATTTCTGGGCATAACACACTTCTGCACTTTTCGGTACACCCTAATCTGTGATTACAACAACCACATGAAAATTACAGAAAATTTGCAACACATAAAATATCGAATTTCCGCTTTCAGATTATTGATACAGAGGTCAAAACGCGTCGTTTGATACCTTTGCCGATATTATTGGACGTATATTAGCACTTACGTACGATCGTATAGAATCACCCAAAATTTACATAAATAGGAAGCAAAAAAATAAAACAAACACTATTTTGAAACTGTAGATCAAAAGTGGTTAACAACAAAAAGCAACTAACGCGATTGGTTCAGTTGATTCAGAAAAATCTTGATTTACGAAAGTGAATATGTGGCACAGGGAAGTTTGAGGTGGGTGATCATTGCTGCCAAACTGAATATTCTGGCGTGGCTAATAAAAAAAAAGTTATGTAGTGTGGACAGATTTTAGAAGTCAAACGTAAAAAAGTACTTGCACAACAGAAACCCAAGCAACTGGTGGATCCCAGAACAATTTGTACACATTTTCTGCGTTGGAAGAAGCGGCGATCAGTTTTTTTAATTTCGAAGTTTGCACAGACCCACCTGGTGAAGAAATTGGAATCAGCAATGTGGCACCATCAATGGAAGCACAAGGCTTTAATTCGGCTGAAATAGTTTTGGAGGCGCAAGAAAATGAGAGAGCACGCAAGCAATGTGTCCCAGAAAGCAGTTGAACCACAAGGTACTCCAACAGAGGAAAGGCAAAGATGGCCAAAGCAAAAAGGATGGTGCTGTTGGAAAAACAAATTAGTCTCCAGAAGCAGCATTTTAAGGCAGTAAAAAGAAACACACTCGCCCTAAATGAAAGTATGAGGAATATTGAAATATATATGATAAAGTCGGTTGCAGTAGGCTGTGGGTTTAAAAAAAGAAAAATTAAATTTTCAAAAAGAAAATCTGAAAATCTATAAGGAAGAAGTTGAAAGAAAAGGTAAGAATAGAATAGACAAACTTAAATTGAAGGTTCAGATCGAGCCCCTAACAATCATTTGAATCGATTTTTAAACACCCCAATAGTGCGTTCCACAATGTTCCTACCTTGAGAATGCTTTCTGTTAAACATACATTCTGCTGATCCAGCTTCAGGGTTTCGGTATGGCGTAAGCATTCAAGATTGTAAGGCATATCCTGCATCACCTAAACTTTGAATATTAATATCGCAACCATTCAAATGTCCAAGTTAATTAATCTCAACAAACCTAGTAATATATTTCGTTCGCCCCTACAGTAGTCGTTGTGGTTGTTTTCAGCGACAAAGTGACAGTCCTTTGCCGGATATGAACCCGGTACGCTCCGGTACTCCCTTGCGGTACTGCCCGACTGTCGTGGTAGCGAATTGGTATGACCAGCGGAACCTTCTAGGTTATGTCACCCCTCCTTCCGTAAGAAAGATGGGTACTAAGAGGTGAGAGGCATCATATCCGTAGATAAACCATCGAGTTGTGCATATTAGTCGCCTCTTACGGCCGGTATGCCTACCTCGGGTATGTTTTAAGCTTCTAACCGCCAGGGGTTAGTGTTGAATATTTTAACTAAAACTAGCGACACGGTAGATTGGCCAAGCCAACACTTAGCTGGTATGACCCCTGAGCACAAATTCTTAAAGTCGCTGCAAGTTTTAAAATTGTTTTTCTAACACCTGGATGAAGTTTGCTCTCTAGCATTGAAAGCAAATACGAGAAAACAGCTTTCGGCAAAAGGAAATTGTTCAGAAATCTATTTAAGTGAAAGTTTTAATTCATTGGACGAATCTCTCAACTTTCTTCTTTCTGTTGCTAAGTCTATTAAGCGTGCGCGCTCATCTTCATCTTCCCCACTGTCACTAAACCACAACTCAATACTATCCATTTGTAATTATTATTATTAAATTAACAATTTACATGTATTTTAAAAAT
Organism: Merzomyia westermanni; assembly: GCA_949987695.1. Lineage (NCBI taxonomy): Eukaryota > Metazoa > Arthropoda > Insecta > Diptera > Tephritidae > Merzomyia > Merzomyia westermanni. The sequence continues at coordinate 122,777,572 of OX465290.1, forward strand.
GTAAATAAACAGCAAACAACTAATCGCTTATTGAAGATACAAAACGGTGCACATTTTTTTCGATCAAGTTTCACAATGCCGAAATGGAATGTGATCGACTCAATAGAATACTGCTAATCGACACTTGCAATAGAGGTTATAGAGTGTTATTTTCGTTCCTCGAGAGAGGACTTTATTTTTCAATCGCCTTCCTACTCCGAAGTGGCATTTATTTGCAAGAGTAATTCTTCGTTGGATTTCTAGGCTGACATTATTGCTGGTATTATTGCTGGTTCCTAGGTAAACGAAGTCATTTACTATTTCGAAATTGTGTCTGATAACAGTGGAGTGGTTTCCTTATCATCTGTGCCCCTTTAAGATTCATTTTTAGACCATTTTGGAACAGTTTTCGGGATCCGTCCGAATCCTTTTCGAGATCACGTCGGAATCTTCTCCAAAGCATTTCGGAACCAAAATTGTTTTTAAAATAATTTCGAAACTAGTTCGTTACATTTTTGATATCACTGCCAATATAATTGTGGCGTTGTACCTCATACACTCAGATTCACCGCTGATTTCTGACCTGGACTGGGTGCAAATAAAACTACCCCTTAAGTTTAGGTGATGGCGTTGTATTTCCTGTGGAAATTAAAATTTTCAAAATATATATAAATATGTAATTTATCAAGTCACTACTTACACTTTTGTGCGGTTCTGCCGTCGTCCATATCGCAAATGCAAATTTTCGCTTAAAGCGATTACATCCGTTTAGTGCTCCATTTGCGAACTGGAGATGGAGACCAAATAAATTCGATAAATAAAAAATAATAATTTAGCCTCCGTGAATCTACCCTGATTCACCACCATCTAGTTTTTCCAAGACACATGCTGGACGCTTAGTGATACCGGTCGACGTCTTCACTGCTTTCACTTGGCCACCCTTCCCCGGAAACACCCTGATAATGCGACCCAAAGGCCATCCATCGATTAGGATATTCTGATCACAGACTTCGTTTGCTTAGGGCTTCACGGTAATGACGGAGCTTTTGACAGATTAGTATTCCTACTTTTTTTCTTGGCTCAAAAACTGAAATTTCAAAATATATCGAAAACCGTTCTACTTTTAAACTATCTGATTATATATTTGGGATCAGCAGAAAGTTCCACATAGAAATCATGTATCACGTGCGTTAACAAAACTTCTAGCTAAAAATTTCCAGAACACTATTTACTTTTGCACGGCACGAATGTAAATGGTGCACAAACTTTTTCATTTCAATTTGAGACGTTATTCAGTACACATGCTTCTTTTCTAAAATACATTTGAGTTTTTCTGAAAAACATTTGGCTTTCTCTTAAATACCTTTTTGGTGTTCTGAAACTAGTTTGTGGTTTTCTGAAATACTTTTGAGGTTTTCTGAAATAAATTTGGAAAATCTGAAATGCGTTTGACCTTTTCTAAAATACATTTCAGCTTTTCTAAATTAAAACTGAGATTTTCTGAAGTACATTTTGAGTATCTGAAATACATTTGGGGCTTTCTGAAATAAAAGGTGTACCTATTTAGGCACTCCAAACGAATCCTAGCTAGTGCGGGGCAGCTGCAGAGGAAGCTTTCAACACTTTCTATTTGATCCTCGTCCCTACAGCTACGACAGAAGTCATTTGAAGGACCCCCATGAGTTCACCATATATTCACATTAGACAACGTCCCGTGAGTACCCCAATCAAGGGGCCTAGGGAGGTTCATGACTCGGTCCGTTTCCTACAGATGCGGGGCCACGTTTGCCTGGAAACCTTGCATGTGGTCTCCAATGTACATCTAGAATTTGCTTTTTCCTCGACTTCGCGTACGAGTCAGAGTTTAGTAGTTGCAAGAGGAGGGAAACGCTCTTTGCTTGGTTCAGCTCCGATTACTCTGTGGCCTTCCTTGCCAACTCGTCAGTATGCCGCTGTATGCTGGAACTCATATCACTGCTGTGGAGCATTTCGAAGCTTTGAAGGGCTTTGCTCGCTGCTTGGCTGTCACAGTATATTGACATTGATGTGCCCCGTTGAGCTTTGCGCCAACCGCAAAAATGGAGGTTGGCCAAGGTTTTAAAATATGCACGTGTTCCCATTCGTGCCTCTTAGAGATTATAGTAGAGAACTTGGTATTTGGCTCGTAGCCGATAGGTGTAGTGTACTCCACAACCTTCAGATTTCTGGGTATGGTGTCCAGGATGATTGCGTGTTCAAATCAGGTGTCGCTCCAGCGCTGAACGGCATGCAGTCGGACTGCGCTATAACCTGCTTGGATTTTTCCGTACAGGTCAACCAGAAGTAGGTTAAGCATGAACTCCAAAGCTTTCGTGGGTTTGATGCAAGTGCCCCTGTTATAAGCACTGCCTCCGGTCGCTATACTCTACTCATCCTGCCTATATTGTTGCTGCGCTCGAGCGTGAGCCACCACACAGGAACACCATAGAAAGGATGAGTATAATTACGGCTCCTTTGGATGCATTGGGCAGTGATTGCCTTCTTGGATCTGTCCTCAATATGCTGGTCTAGTTGAGTTTACTACCTAAGATAACGCCGAGGTACTTGACCTCTTGAGAAAGTGTAAGCCTAACTCCATTTAGTAGTGGTGGTATAAAAGCTGGTAATTTTTACTTTCTGGTGAGAAATACCATTTCCGTTTTAGAGGGATTCACATTAAAGCCGCTTTCCAGTTCCCAGTCCTCCACAAGCTTCAAGGCAGTTTGGAGTAGTTCACTTAGGGTCTGACTTGGCAGCCGGTTTTTTCCAGCTTCAGAAGTAATGTGTTAACTGTTAGGTTCCACCGTAGAAGGGATAGAACTCCTCCTTGATGTGAGCTTCCCATATTCTTTCCAAGACCTTTTGAAGAAACGATGTAAGGCTTGGAGGCCTGAGTTCCTTTGGCTTCGAGTATGAAGCTCTACCTCCTTTAGGTATTAAGACTATCTTCGCCTCGGTCCATCTCTACGAAACGTGGCATAGCCTTAGACATGCTGTATAGATTTCAGACAGCCAATGTTATCGGGTCCCGGAGATTTAAATGGGTCTACGGTTCTGGTAGCACATCCGACCTTTAGAGGGTTAATTGACTTCCCCATAGAATGATAGTATCTTTCGTTGTTGTCGGTTGTTCTATTAGCAGTTCAACCATTTCGCCGCTAAATGATGTCCAATTTCCATTTAGGTGTCTGAATGAAACTCGGAACAGGTGGACTTTTTGATCGAACTTTACGCAGTCTATTGGCCTCCAAGTTGAATTGAATATCCTAACAGAAGTCAATCCATGAATCCCTCTGGGCTTTGTTTGCTGCTTTCTTGAAAATGTTTAAGGCTTCTTTATATTCGTGCCAAGAACCGGTCCGTTTAGCTTGATTAAGAAGTATCCTACTATCTTTCCTGAGCCGGGAAATGTCGGAGCTCCACCATGGTGATCTCTTCTTATTTCTCGGTCTGGTAACAGGACAGAAGGCGTTGAAAGCAGCGTTAAAGGGCTCTGTGATTAAGTCTACTGCTTCATCAATTTTAGACGATGAGTCAAGCTCACCGATCGAAGCTGACTTGTTTTCAGAGCATAGCGGTGGGCTAAGGCTATCGTGAGAAGCGTGCTTATGGAGCGAATGTCACAAGAAGACAGAAACATATGTATCTATGGTCAGAGAAGGAGTTGTCCCTTAAAACGTGCCAGCCCTGGATTTGACCTAATAACGGGTCAGAGACTAGCGTGATATCAAGGACTTCCTTCCTGTTTGCGGTAACAAATGTCGGATCTTTACCCGAGTTATTTATATTTAGGTTGTTAGATAGAATAAAGTCTAAAAGGCACTGACCTCTAGGCTTAGTGTCCACAGGACCCCATACTACATGACGTGAATTGGCGTCAGCACCTATTATTATCTGCAGCTTCCGTCAGTTTGCCTCCTTCACGGCGTTGTTTAAGGAGCTGTTTGGAAATTGGTGGGCGTCATGCGCAATATAGGGTGCAATCAGCCAAATCTGTCTGCCTTCCAGTTCTAGGTTGATGCTCACCGTATCTGCGTCATTAAAAATTGATAGCAGAAAGTAAGAGAAAGTCGTTTTTAAAAGAATACACCCTCTAGTCCTACCTGTAACTGGGGTCTTGACCCCGATCTTGGATAAGGACGAGATCCCCGGCCGAACGTATAAGAGGCATATTGAAATACAAGTAAGAAGAAACAAATGACCGCTTCCCACCATTTCAAGGGCTGGCATATTTTTGAGGTAATGCGACTCGTCAATATCAGAAAAATGTACATTAAATTTGTAAATTAAACATATTCTGGAATTTGAAACATACACTTTTGTACTGCAGGTACAAAGCGCCATATATACATACATACAAGGTGGCGCAAAAGTAAGCTTCCGATGTTCAGCATATCGGTTGTGGCACGTGCAGTGTGTGCTGCTGCACCGCCTTGTTGGAACCACATGTTTTCCAATCCCAATTCATCAAGTTGCGGCAAAAAGAACTCGTTGATCATTGCTCTGTAGCGCTCACCATTCACAGTAACCGTTTGGCCCCGACCGATTATTGGTCAAATAAATAGTCAGCAATATTCCGCGTTTTGGAGCAGTGTAGCGTAACATTGTTTATTAACGTGTATTTCGCATGTGTTTACGACACAAATGTTAAAACAGAACTGGCTTTAGGGGCCAATCTTAAACTTTATAGCATTTTCTCATAGGAGGATTACTTTTGCGCAGTAACCGTTTTTCACCGACCGATTATAGGTCAAATAAATAGTCAGCAATATTCCGCGTTCTGGAGCGGTGTAGCGTAACATTGTTTATTAACGTGTATTTCGCATGTGTTTACGACACAAATGTTAAAACAGAACTGGCTTTAGGGGCCAATCGCAAACTTTATAGCATTTTCTGATAGGAGGATTACTTTTGCGCAGTAACCGTTTTTCACCGACCGATTATAGGTCAAATAAATAGTCAGCAATATTCCGCGTTCTGGAGCGGTGTAGCGTAACATTGTTTATTAACGTGTATTTCGCATGTGTTTACTACACAAATGTCAAAACAGAACTGACTTTAGGGGCCAATCGCAAAATTTATAGCATTTTCTGATAGGAGGATTACTTTTGCGCCACCGTGTATCTATTTGCTACATAAATAACGACTTATGTATATGAAATTATAGAATCATTTATAATATTATAGTGAGATGGATTATATGCATTCTAACTAATACTCGAAACTAACTAATACTGTTTTCGAAACTTCGTTTTTCACCGAATTTGGTATAATACATTAAAATGCACGTAGTTCTGTCATTTTTAAATATTTCATATAAAATTTTGATTTGTTGCATATGGTCTTTGGGAATTCATATATCCATCGTACTACTACAAGTTGTAAAGTTTGAAATGTGATCTTAAAGAAATGCTTGCATTCATCTCTTAAACTGGATCTGAATTTATTGCATATGAAACCCGCATTTGAAAAACATCGTTCTCCCTCAACATTTGTGGGTTGAATTGTTGAAAAGAAATTAAAAGCCGCCATAAATTCAACTGTTTTATCTAAGTGGTGTTGCAAACGCATGTGAATAATGCTTGCTTTGCCGTTAAAAGAAGGATATTTTTGGTTGAAGTTTACGACAAGTTAAATGTATACAAAATTTTTTTCGATTAACCCGGGACTTAATCCCGGCATTTTCGGGGCTTAAAAAACATCAGGATCGCCCGAGCGACATCCCTAGTCACAACCCACTACTAGCACCAACCCTAATGAAATAACTTATGAGCACTTACCAAATCTTGCTCTTTACTTGGCTTTAATTAGCCAACTCTTATGCGTTGAAACACCCTTAGCTCATTACAGCAATAGACAATACTCCTTAATATTCATTCCAACAACAGCCGGTTCTACGTACCGGAATGACTCGGGTTTTATAGCCGACCAAGGGCTGTTACTTCGACACTACCATGTCTAACTTGTCACCTTTCCCCCTAACATTGTTGCCCCCTTGCAGCAGGGCTGCTCAAAACTCTCCTACTCTGGGCTGTGTTGAATCCAACCCGGGACCAAGAGAATGGATGTTGTTGTTGTTGTGGTAATGACAAAAACACTCCCCGAAGGTTTTGGGGAGTGTTGTCGAATTAACAGTCCTTGGCCGGATTTGAACCCGGTACGCTCCGATACTCCCTTGCGGTACTGCCCGACTGTCGTGGTAGCCAATTATGACCAGTGAAACCTTCTCGGTCATATCACCCCTCCTTCCATAAGGAAGGATAAGGTGAGTAATGAGAGGTGAGAGGCATCATATCCGTAGATCAACCATCGAGTTGCACGTCATTACCCATATTAGTCGCTTCTTAAGACCGGTATGCCTAGCTCGGGCATATTCTAAACCCCTAACCCGCAAGGGCCCAAGAGAATGGATCTGCTGCGTTTGCTGAAAAAAAAAGATTTACGTCAAACGTTCACACTCCATCCGTTGTAATACTTGTAAAAGATTGTTGCACAAAACTAGGTGCTCCGGGCTAAATCCCTTCACACATAGGCTCCCTAGTTCCTACAAACCTTTTGTGGCTCCTTGTTGTTCACGCCCTACTTCCCCTTGCAACTTCCCCTTCTTCTTCCACCACTAGCACAAACCACCAGCTCCTGGTCCCTTACACCATGTGCACTGTTTGTCGGTTGAGACTATATACACCTGCGACATCAGTCAAATGCAAATCTTGCCTTGGCTTATGTCACCTGCTTATATGTTCTCAACTTGGTAACAGGAACTTATGGACTGATACGTACGTTGCGCCATGTTGTCGAGCTACGCAATCTACAACGTCGACCGATTCGCCTCCTTTCGGTGATCCGGATCCCTCACCTTCTTAATTGCGACACAGTGCGCGACTCCCAGTGTGATTATTTCTCCCCTTCGCACTTTCTTGTACTACAATTGAACTGCAACGGCTTAACCGGCAAGATTAGTGAGATAGTGAGTTTCATGAAACAGCAAAATATCAAGATTGCTGCAATTCAAGAGACAAAGCTAGGTGCCTGATCAGATCTTCGGACCTGTGAAGGCTACAACATCCACCGGCGTGACCGAGAGAGAGGACTTGGGGGTGGACTTGCCTTCATCACTCATCAGCCTGTGCAATATCGTCTATTTGAGCCTGACGTCGACCCGAGGAACAACACCTTAGAACGTCAAGGTATTGTTGTCGATCTTGAAATAATTAACATTTATATACCTCCTGTCATCTGCTGTCCGAGCGATTAACACACTGACATCAGTACGTTACTCAGAGGCGATAATCGTGTTAACCTCGGGACTTCAACGCACACCACGACCTGTGGCACTCAAGCCTACAGGTTGATGGTAGGGGACAGGAATTGGCTGAACAAATAGATTCGACGTTTTGCACTGTGAACGGGGATGCCCCCACGAGAGTTGCGGTAAATTGTTCTAGTTCGTCAGCGCTGGTAAACATATAATATCATAAATCTATCAAAAACACATAAACTGCGTTGACCAATGCTAACTCTTGCATCAGATCATTTACTGATATTCCTCTCAATCGATCGCCCCAATGACTTTGTCACTTCTGAGAATCGCACTTTCACTCATTTCAGCAAAGCTGATTGGGTTGGTTTTCTTAACTTTACTGAGAGCACCTTCGCTGCTCTTCCCATCCCGTCTGACGTACGAGAAGGGGAAAAAGCGTTTCGAATGGTCATTGCTTCAGCCTCTAATCAATACATTCCGTCAGGTAGAATTAAGGAGGTACGTCCGTATTTCCCCGCAGAGGCAGCGGCCCTGGCAAATGAAAGTGACCATGTGCGATGCTTGGACCCTACGGATCCCCAAATTAAAGATCTCAATGCGCAAATCAGACGACTGGTTGATCAACACAAACGCGCCAAATGGGAGGAGCACCTAAGGTCCTGCAACCTCTCTGCTGGTGTTGTCAAATGATGGTCCACCGTTAAATCCTTGTCAAATCCGACAAAACCTAACGACCAAATATCCATCTCCTTCGATAATAAGGTTCAGTCGAAGCCGAGGAGATGCGCGAGCGCTTTCTGCTGGCAATTTGTACTGCCTCCTTCGGTCGACAAGGAAATTTGACGAGCCATCAGGGAAGCGCGCAAGCGTAAAAACAGCCAAGCGCCCATTGCCATCACCACCACGGAGGTTTGGGAGGCCACACGGGGGTCCAAAAATTCCAAATCTATTGGCCCAGACGGTATATCCATGCTGATGCTAAAACATCTCGGAGAAGAGGGAGTAAGGTACCTAGCAAATGTCTTCAATCTGTCTATGGCCACCTTTGTCAGTCCAGAAAAATGGAAACAGGCAAAGGTGGTACCACTACTAAAGCCCGGCAAGCCGGCCAACGAGGGGGATCTTATCGACCGATATCACTTCTCTCGCCAGTAGTGAAGACCTTGGAGACGGTCTTGCTCCGTTACTACACCGCTAAGTTGGGACTAGCCGAACATCAGCATGGATTCCGTAAAATGCATAGCACTACAACCGCACTAAACGCCATCACCACTCAGATAGGTGTCGGTCTCAACCAACATCGTCCAAATGACAATTATTTACGACGTGGACAGCGCAGGTGAACATGGAATTAGACGTCTACGTCGATGGCATTAAGCTTCCTCCATAGTGAGGCTAAAATGCTCGGTGTGAAAGAGCATAGCGAGATGTGGACCAGCAATTCCTGTTCAACTGCCATAAACCGCAGCAACGGGAACCTGCTGAAAGAAAATCCGCATCCTAGGAGAATAAGGAGTCACCTCTGTAAGCACTATGACGAGATCCGGCATCACATATTTTCGCCGTTTGATCCAAAGGTGCATCGGCGAGCCCTCAATCTCATTCACACGGAGTCGGTAAACTCCTTTGTCAGCTCTCGTCCCGCGAATGCAGTCCTACAGGCACAAGCTCCACCTGTTGCCGATGAGGAACGCGAACTGCCTAGGGAGACAAGAGTCATGCTGACCCAACTTCGTTCTGGATACTGTAACATACTAAACTTTTACCTATCCGGCATGCGGCGTGTCTCCCATGATACTAATCATCTTTTCATCTGCTCAACCGAGCCTACTCTTCTAATAGCAAATTTCACTCTGCTCTACCCCTGTTGAGGCCGTGAGGCTTCTAGGATTTCCGTTAGAAGAGCTTGATGACAGCGCTGGATGACAGGTGATACTTTAGGCAGGTTGAGTGTGCGCTAGCATAACAACAACCCTTTCATATTCAATTTTGTTCCTCATAACGTTTCACTTTGCCAAGAATAAAAGTGAAATAAAAATTATTGATTCCCGACCTGGACTGGGTGCAAATAAAACTACCCTTTAAGTTTAGGGTGATTGCCTTTTATTTCCTGTGGAAATTACAATTATCAAAATATATATACATAATTTATCAGTCACTACTTACACTTTTACGTGGTTCGTCCAGATCGCAAATGGCGGTTTGTTGTTTGCATTTAATGAAAATGGCAGTGGTACATTGACCAGAATGCCAGGTACTAATTCCCATGGTCTTTTAATTTTTGTTTCATTTTTAAATCAAAACTTCCTTAAGTCGTCCTAAGGATGCCCTGCACATCCCAACTACTCAGATTTATGAAAAGTAGTGCCCGATCTATGTCAATTTTTTATCGAATTCCAAAACCATTTTCAACGAATATTTATGGAATATATTTCCCAAACAAAAATCGTTCTCTTGAATGAATGGGAATGAAAAAGGAGGTTTTTAATAATTGCAAACAAAATTATAAAAAAGGGAAACTAAACAGCTGGTTCCATAAATTGAAATTTGTGTCAAAATGTAATTCAAATTTTTTGAATTTTTTGGTCAAAAATTTATGTTTCATTACAGAACAAGGTTAGTACTGTGGTAGCCTTAAGTATCGCATTGAAATTAAATACAATACGGCAACTCCATTTTTAGTACATTCTCCTCATTTAACATTTGCACGAATTTTCCCGTTAGCTCAATTGAACATTCGACAAATTTTTTTCATCAAGGGATAGCGGAGCTCTTGGGAAAACGTGGTACAGAGTGCCGTTTCTAATCGTGTCCCGTTAGCCATCCAATTATAATATTGTAGATAGATTAAGAGTTATTGAAGTTTAAATAAAGATGAATTAATTATTTTAAACCAAAGTGGTGACCCCGACATACGCGCATTAAAAATTACAACATAGAGGATGTACAAAAACCATAAGACGCTAATGGAGCACCCCCACATAACGGGTACATTGGCGCGACTACGCCACAGCCGGTACAACACTTCACAACTACAAGCGATACAGTCAACAGTCACGCCATGAGTGTACCTGTTCCAACATTATATGGCCATTCAATAGGCAATATTGAGTCCTGGTTTACACGGCTAGAGGCGTACTTTTCTATCATCGGATTCGGCAAAATGAATGCTGATCAACGCGATCAAGCTAAATTCAACATTGCGGTTATGCACATGGATGAACGTCTCCATGAACAAACTTTCGAGATTGTCCGCAACCCGCCAGAGAAATGCAAGTACGACGCTCTACGGCAGGCAATTTTAGCCAAATTCTCGACATCACCTATGGCAAGATTGGAGCAGCTAACGTCAGGAATCCAACTCGGAGACAATAAACCAAGCTTCCTTTTAACTCAGTTGCAAAGAACCGACGTCCCACGAGACCAGCAACTCATAAAAGACTTCTGGATACAACGGCTACCGGTCTCAGCACGAGCAGTCATCGCGGGAGTAACAAAAGCGAATCCAGAAATCACTGTCGAGCAGCTGGCTTCAATCGCGGACGAAATCGTAGATGCCGTCCGTATTAATAGAGTCGATGCAGTGACATCACACAAGCCACAAACTTCTTCATACAAAAAACCAAAAGCAATCAGCTCCACTATCGGTAATTGCACTACCTTTGACGAATGCGTCAGCCAGATAGAGCGATGTTTAGCTCGCATTGAAAAAAGAATTTCTTCAACAAGTCAAAGCCGCAGTCGCTGGGCTACACGACGGCAGGACCGCACCTCTCTAAATCATCGTAGTACGTCTCAATGTAACAATAATGAACAACAAATGTGCTGGTAGCACAAAAAGTTTAACGCACAAGCCAAAAAGTGCAACAGCCCGTGCAGTTTTTCTCAAGAGATTACAAAAAACTAGTCACTTCAGTGGCGTCAACAACCAATGCCACCGAACCATTTAGCGTGTCGCCTAATAAGCTGTCAAACGCAGCAAGTTTAAACATTAAATCAATAAACCTTTCTTCTACTAATCGTCTTTTTATTGTCGACGATTTATCAAAAAACAAGTTTCTAATAGATACCGGTGCGGACGTGTCTTTGCTTAAGGCTACACCGCAGGACCGGGTTCGGAAGTCCAACGCATCGCCCAAACTTTATGCCGCTAATCACTCAACCATCGATACCTTCGGTCAAGTGAGGGTCAAGCTTGACCTCGGTCTTCGACGCTGCTTCGAATGGCTATTTTTGGTAGCGGATACACCTTACAGCATTATTGGAGCAGATTTCCTACGGCATTTCAATATTCTGATCGACATCAAAAATTCGGCAATAATTCATAAAGAAACTAAGTTGAAAAGCTATGCCATAGCAACGGTAAATGTATCAACGCCAACTCCAAAATGTGTAAACAGTAACCACGAATACGCTCATATAGTACGCGATTTTCATGACGTCACACAACTCTCGTCGAATTACAATCTGCGTGCGCCAACAACCATTGTAACACATTGTATTGAAACTTCCGGCCCCCCAGTGTTTGCTAAACCTCGGCGCCTTCCTCCGGAAAAGTTTCGGGAGGTCAAGGACGAGTTTGAATACTTGCTGAAAATCGGTGTCCTTAGATCCTCGAAGAGCCCTTACGCATCGCCCATTCACGTCGTTCGAAAAGCCAACAATTCCTGGCGACTATGTGGTGACTACCGCGCATTAAATGCACAAACAACTTCTGACAGATATCCGCTGCCTGTAATTCAAAACTTATCTGTAAGTCTACACAAAAAGCAGATTTTTTCCAAAATTGCCCTAACTCGCGGCTACCACCAAATACCGATGGAAGAGAAAGATATTTCAAAAACGGCCGTAACCACACCTTTTGGCCTGTTTGAATACTTGCGCATGTCCTTTGGTTTAGGAAACGCGGCACAGACGTTCCAAAGGCATATGAATGAAGTTCTTCGCGGCCTGGACTACACTTAGATGATATTTGCATTTCATAAGAGACAGCAGAACAACACGAAAAACATCTTCATACAGTTCTGGAAAGCTTACGAAAACACTACTTGAGCATAAACATTTCAAAATGCATCTTTGGTGAGCCACAAATTGAATTCTTGGGTCATATGGTCACTGCAAAAGGCATCAAACCATTGCCGCATAAAATTGAGGTGATTCAAGAATATCCCCTGCCCAAGACAGCTGCCGAATTAAAAATATTTTTGGCAATAGTAAATTTCTACCGGCGTTTTATAAACCACTCATTGACTCACCAGGAACCGCTGTTGGCCTTAACTAACGGCAACAAGAAAAACGACCAGACACCAATTGTCTGGAACAACAGAACAGTCAAACATTTCGAAGAGTGCAAACGCGACCTCATAAACGCCACATCACTAGCACACCCAGATCCTGACGCGGATATTGTCTTATGTACAGACGCCAGCGATAGTGCAATAGGCGCAAAAGTCCAACAAGTGGTAGCTAACGACCTACAACCACTCGCATTTTTTTCGAGAAAACTTACCAACGCTCAAAAAAAATACGTATGACCGAGATCTCCTTGCCATTTACGAGGCAGTTAAGCACTTCAAATACCTGGTCGAGGGTCGCCATTTTACAATTGCTACGGACCACAAACCCCTCAGCTACGCATTTTTGCAGAAAAACGAAAACGATTTACCTCGGCGATTGAGATATTTGGATCTGATTAGCGAATTTTCTACTCGTATTGTACACCTGGCGGGCAAGTACAACACACCAGCAGACGCCTTATCGCGAATCAACGCCCTGCACATTGACACAAACAGTCCAATCAACTACGCTGAAATTGTACGCGAACAACAGCATTGCCACGAACTACAGGCAATTCTAAATTCAAAAACATCTCTACAACTGAAGTCGGTACAACTACCAGAGTCAGATGTCACAATCATTTGCGATTTTTCATGTTCAGTAGCTCGACCTTATGTACCATCAGCGCGTCGTACTGCAGTTATCCAGAAATATCATAACCTCACCCATGGCGGAAGAAAAGCAACTACACGGCTTATAAAACAACGTTTCGTTTGGAAAAACATGGAATCAGAAATCGCCAAGTTCGTTAAGCATTGTGTACATTCTCAACGTACCAAAGTAAGTAAGCATATATTCTCTCCACTAATGAAGTACTCTCTACCGTCACAAAGGTTGGAACATTTAAACATCGATATTATCGGCCGACTGCCACCATCGAACAATTTCAAATACTGCCTAACAATAATAGACCGGTTCACACGATGGCCGGAAGCAATACCAATTAGAAACATCAATGCAGACACAGTTGCGTTTGCTTTAATAAAAGGCTGGATTCAAAATTTTGGTGTACCTCTACGAATAACAACAGACCAGGGCAGACAGTTTGAATCCCATTTGTTCAACGAACTGTCACGTGTCCTAGGCTTGTCACATTTGCGCACAACTGCCTATCACCCCTAAGCAAATGGGATCATTGAAATATTTCACCGCATACTTAAAGCGGCAATAACGTGCATAGACTCAAGCAACTGGTCCCAAAAACTAGCAATTATTCTACTTGGCTTGCGGTCACTTATAAGCCGGCCATTAACGCAACCCCTGCCGAGTTGTTATATGGAACACCTCTTAAGTTACCCGGCGATTTCTTCGAATAGTCCAAATACGTTCCGCAATCAGTGTTTGTCCAACAACTAGTACAGAATATCCACGATATTCACTCAACAGATACGTCGAACCATCATAAACAAAAACCATTTATATACCCAACTCTGGAGAAAGTAACGCATGTTTTCGTGCGCAACGACACAGTGAAGCCACCATTAACACCCACATACGAAGGACCGTGTAAAGTGGAGCAACGCAACAACAAAATGTGCTACGTAATAAACTTGTCACCGTTTCAATAGACAACGTACGAAAGATGCAATAGTGAAAAACAAACCCGCTGTGGTCGTAAAGTTCGACTTCCACTTCGCTTCGCTACATAAAAGTCTAGCAGGGGAGTACTGTGGTAGCCCTAAGTATCGGTAATTGCAAGATTTTGGGGCTGTTTGCGGTCGGACCACAAGGACGGAAATTTAGCCATAGAATTTTGAGGTGCAACAGCAAGCTGGACGTCACCCTAAGTCTATGCTCTCAAGGCCACCGGTTTGAATCAACCGACAATGCCGATAAATGCACGAACTTTCAATTTCCATTAAAGGTAATGTTTGGTTACATCAGTCGCTCGGACGCTCATTTCAAAGGCATGTGTTTTGTTTTTACGGTCTGCAAAATCGGTGGCAGTGGAAGGGTAGCCTAAGCGTCAAAGACTAGACAGCCCGACCAGATGATGGTAAGCTAGGACACATGCTACTCCACAGGCCAGTGTTTTATGGCGTGGAAAGCTGCCAGGGTTATTTTCTATTTCATTAATTTTCTTTTACTATATTCCATTTCATATAATTTTACTGTATTTATGGAATTTCGGTTTAGTTTGATTTGTTTATAGTTTATAAATATCTGCTATGTGAAATAATTTATTTTTAAATAAATAAAAATATCGAAAAAACCATTTATGCAAATTTATTGGAAATATTTTGGGTTTTAAAAAGATTTGTTGGTATAGAATTCAACAGGATGGCAACCCAGGCCTAAAAGTATGCATCCTCTGTTGTACTTTCAGGTTTGTGTTGGCAAATTTTTTAGTTAGAGAAGTGCAGCTATGGTATTTCTTTATGGAGTTTCTGAGCGAGTGCGAGGGTGATGCGTAATCACATGTACACGCAATGTGCGACAGGAAAGTGGATAATATCCGCACACCGCCTATACAAAGCTATCCACTTTTTTATCTTCATTTGGGGATAGCGCGACCTATGTTTTATCTACTTTTTTGTCTGCGTATGGTTGGTAGGGATCCTTCAAGCTATTTGAACCAACACAGCCAAAAACATGTATATTTTCAATATGGCTGATTCGTACAAATTTGTGGTATGCTGCTTCTAATCTCTCCTGCAAATTGCGGGGCCTACATTTTTTTGCCGATTCCGAACGGCATCTGCAAATCAGATGAATTTTTGCTGAGAAGCCTCCTTCCATGGCAGAAATACACTCGGAGAGTTTGCCAAGCCACTGCCGGGGTCGCCCATTTTAAAAAAAACCTTTTCAAACCACTTTTGATGTTACCTGTACCAGGGCTGGAGCTTTGGGCCTTCGGTGTGGCAGGCCACACACACCAGCAACAACAGGGTGGCGGCGACTGTGTTTGGTTCACTAATAATCCCGAACTGATCCTACCGATACCACCACTTTACAATTTTTGTGATAATACCCATCTTTATACAAATCACGATGCCCACTACTTATCCAGATAAATACTGTGGCGAATATTCTGATATTGTACCATCCCTGACTCAATAACACAACAGGGATAGCCATAAATAGCACGAGTGTTTACAAATACGAGGTGAAGAGGAGATGGCGATAAATAGCACCGACTCTTCGAGAAAACGAAGAGCGAGCAACTAGAAAGTGAGTAAGGTAGCACCTTGCTAGCTATAAAAGGCAGTATCTAAGCAAGACATGGTGATCAGTTTATTTTCAAGTATTGTACAGTGAACTTAGGTAACTCCACCACCTTACTCGTAAATTTGCATTGGGTTTATTACCAGTAAATAAAACTAGCATTTCTAAACGGTATTGGTGTGTGTGTTTATTTGACTTTAAATCAGAGTTACGATTGCGAGAGGAATTGGCGTTGATGATCATGTTCCTTATCATGTCATTTTATTGCAAAGCTAATTTGTGGCTCACCGAACATAAGCATGTTTTCCGAAAAATCCACAGCACAATCACCGCGCTGAACGCGAGAACCACTCAGACAAATATCGGTCAAAATATCCATTGCCTTCGGCGATAAGGTTCAGTCGAAATGGAAGAGATGCGCCAGCGCTTTCTGTAGGCTACTTTTATTGCATCCCCCGTGGACAAGGAAATCAGACTCACCACCAGGGAAGTGCAAAAATAAAAATAGTCAAGCGCCCATTTCCGTCACCACAGCAGAGGTTCTGGAGGCCGTTTGTAAGCCTAAAGGCTAAAAATCTATAGGACCAGATTATATATTCATGTTGAGGTTAAGACATCTCGGCGATGATTGAGTAAAGTACTTAAGTGCTGTCTTCAACTAGTATATACCACTTTTGTCATTTCGGGAAAGGCGAAGCAGGCAAAATTGGTCCTCCCACCAATGCCTGGTAAACTAGTTTTATCGTCCGATATCTTTCCTCTCACCAGTAATGAAGACCCTGAAGAAAATTCTGCTCCCTTACTACAGCGCACCTGCGACTGGATTGCCATCGGCATGGTTTTGCAAGATGCATAGTAAGCTCCGCACTGAATGCCATAAACACTCTAATAAGTGCCGCCCTCAATCAAAAGCGTTTGGCGTGGCCTTTGACACGGTCAGCGACGCAGACAAAGTTCTCGGTCACCTTATTTACAGCTCACCACGCAATCTTGGGGTGACGTTTCATAATATGCTCACCTTTGCTGCGCATTCAACCTCGATCATCTCAAATCACTGGCCCGACTTCTATCTGGATACTGTAACAGATTAAACTCTTACCTATCCAGACTGATCCCCGACATACCAAAGGTCTCCCCATGACACAAACCATCAGTTTATCTGCTCGATGGAGCAGACTCTTCTAACACCAACTGCACACTGGTTTTAAGCGCTAGGTTCCTGGGACTTAGAGATGTTAATGATAATGAAAGGTAAGGAGAGTGGAAACAGGGAAAATTACTTCTACGACAACAAAAATAGTTGAAACCATAGGTATGAATTGCGTCCTCGAATTTTCGACCCATTTCTCTTCGGTGCCTGCGCTATATTTTGGCACGAATACTTCAATATTCTAAAGCGAGTACAGGTATGTGGTTGCTGCTAAAGCTCAATTGTGGAATCGTTCAAATCCTTTTTTAAGAGCAGCGTTAGCAGACGTTCTAACATACAGGGTGCCGTTGTATTGATTTTACTTGTTTCGCACAGCTTACAGCTATTTGCTGCATCACTGTGTATCGACAAGTGTATATTACTATATCTTGGAGTAAATACCTAACTTCATTAGGTGTCGCTGACCCGTGTACTTGGATGCCACAGCGGCGAAGTTGAAATTATGGACACTATATGTGGAAATTATTATTATTTGTATCGGAAGGCATTTAATATTTTTAATCTATTTTTACGTGACTTATTACTTATGCTGAAGGAACAAAGAACGGCGACCTGATGGCCGATGTTCAGTGAGTTATAAGGTTAGGAGGGATCACTCCTATTCCCTTTTAAAGGGCGAATTCTCAGAGTTAGTATTTGGTTGTTCGTTTATTATTCTTCCGTCAAATTTTTCAAGTTTGTATATTTCCATGATTTGAAATACATTGAGGCGCCGACCTTTTCCCTAAATGTGAAGTATTCGGACTGTTCTTTTGATGTTTGCGAAGTTAGATTTTGGTACGGTGGTGGGTTTCTGTGTTTTTTTGTTGTAGTCCCTGATGTGCTTTAGGAATCGTGTACTAATTTTTCTTCCTTTTGGCCTATGTAGCTGTATTGGCATTCGCAGGTAGTTTTGTATACTCTGTGTTTGCTAAACCGGTCCTCCGAGTTAGTGTTGGTCTTTAGTTTTTGTCCTACGTTGTTCGATGTTCTGAACGCTGTGTCTTGAAACGATGACCATAAAAAGCGAATGTTTCCTTGAAAGATATTTTTATAAGTATGGATTAGATTCTATCTGATTCTACAATTTTTCAAAAAATGTTTCAAAAGAATTTAAAGATTTATGCCTGTGAAAATTGTTATGAGCCGCGACTATATTTTTATTGAATTTGTTTCTGTTAAATGTAGAGAAGTAATATTTATTTTGTTATATATTGCATATTAAATGACTGAATTTTTAACAAAGTGGTTTGTAACGTAATTTTGCGATTTTCTTATTTTCTTATTAGGTTAGATACTAATGCATAGGCTGACTAGTATGACGGCTGGTATGATACTGGTGTATGTACTGACTGGGATGTCAACTGGTATTTTGCTGATGCAGGGGCTGACTAATGTGCCAATTGGTATGGTGCTGATGCAGAAGCGGACAATTGCCATCTCGTAGGACATCGCCGTGTTAAAAATACCAGTTGCTAATATGGAAAAATTAGAGAACTCCAACAAGTTGAGGCGGTATAGCAACCAATATTTGACTAGTATAAAACTAGTAGTATTGACTGCAGGGAACATTACCTGATACAGCATCCACATACTATAAATACAAGACAACGGATATAAAAGATCAGAACGAAACTAAACACTAAGGATGGCGGAACGCCGAAACCGGTTTGTTACAAAACCGAGTTTGACAAGGGATGACGGAAAACCGTTCCAATATACATCAAATTTCCACCCTATCCGAAAATCAACAAAGTAAAATAAATTTTATTTAAATCTCATATAATCTAATACCTTAAGCATATAAGGATTTGCTGACACACACGTTGAATGTTTTAAACACACTACACTGTACAACTACTATTACTTTTAGTCCACTACGTATTGCAGGTGCCTAAAGCGTTTATTTATTTATTTTAGAATGGTATTCAGATATCATCCGATGGTTGGTCGACGTGAGCCAAGTAATAAAGAAACAGTCTTCTCTAGAGCCCAGCTTACCAAAGTCGGAGCGCTCCGAAATAATGAACCAAAAAGAGTCCGTAATTTGAGCTTTTTTGAAGTGTTATTTAATAACTATCAAAAAACCCACTTTTTTATGAAAATTTAGGGAGCCTTGGGAGAAAAAATTAATATTGTAGAACGGCAAGGCTTAGTTATATGACCGATTTAGAGCGTTTTCTGATCTTTTTTGTTGTACGCGTAAAGAGAATTGTGAGAAAATAAACGTTGGAGAGCGATTGAGCGGCAACGTTCAATTATATGAATGTTTTAAAGCATTTTCCGAAGTTTTTTTTTTACCTAACCGAACTTAGTCTTTTTTCTAGATGTTTATCAATAGTTGAAAGTCAAGGGAATTGCTCTGAAGTTGTTTTTTACGTAACAGAACGTAAAGTCTTTTTTCTCCAAGTTTATCAATAGTTGAAAGTCAAGGGAATTGTATTTAAACCCAAACAAAATAATATTTTTATTGATTTAATGATTGTATGAAGTATTGTGAGAAGTTCCAATAGAACAATTATTATACTTTTAGATACACTTGTACGAATATTTTAAATTAAAGTTTTTTCTTTTGATTAATAAGACGCAGATATGAATTTGACTCCAAAAATCTTCAAAATGTATTAAAAAGAGGCACAAAAGACTCAAAATGAGCTTCATAAAAACATCAATAAAAGGCTCCAAAAAGAGTCAAAAAAGGCTCCAAAAAAGCTTCAGAAAATCATCAATAAAAGGCTCCAGAAACCTTCAGGTTGGAGGAAAAAATGTGCCTAACAAGACTCAAAAAGGCTACAAAAAAGCTTCAGAAAATCATCATAAAAAGGCTCCGAAAAGAGTTCATAAAAGACTACAAAGTTCATTTAAAAAGAGTCATAAAAAGCTCCACATTCATCGGATTCGGACTCATTTTGAACTCTTTTTTATGACTCGTTTTGGGCTGCCCGCGTAGAACGATTTTTCGCTCCATTTGGGATCCGAAAAGAGCTCATTTGGGAGGGTAAAGTTCAATGTCCGTTTTATGGCTCCGAAAGGAGTCTTTTTTCCTACTTTTGGTTAGCTGGGAGGTCTATCTATGTTGTTGTTGTAGTAGCAGTACTTCACCGAACCAAACACGGTCATACACCGCTAAGACAAATCTTATACAAGGTGGCGCAAAAGTAAGCTTCCGATGTTCAGCATATCGGTTGTGGCACGTGCAGTGTGTGCTGTTGCACCGTCTTGTTGGAACCACATGTTTTCCAATCCCAATTCATCAAGTTGCGGCAAAAAGAACTCGTTGATCATTGCTCTGTAGCGCTCACCATTCACAGGAACCGTTTGGCCCCGACCGATTATTGGTCAAATAAATAGTCAGCAATATTCCGCGTTCTGGAGCAGTGTAGCGTAACATTGTTTATTAACGTGTATTCCGCATGTGTTTACTACACAAATGTCAAAACAGAACGACTTTAGGGGCCAATCGCAAAATTTATAGCATTTCTGATAGGAGGATTACTTTTGCGCCACCTTGTATAAATTTAATCTCTGTATTTTGTATAATGTTCGACTCTACCAAAACTTACACTTTATTACATGTTTTAGACCAAACTATTTAATGTAGAATCCATAATTAAATAGTATACGTATACTATCTATCCTGCGTAGGGGGTTTAAGATAGTCTGCTGCACATAGCTTGAACTATGACAAACTTGACTATGTTAGGAATGTGAAACATCTTTAATTGATATTATTGTGGCGATTTTTCTCAAGCATGTACCATGGCTAACTCAATAACACTCCCACCACTAGTAAAACACAACAGAGATAACGATGGCTACGCTTATGCATGCAAGCATGTACCAAGCAAGAGGAAGAGAGATCGAGCGAATGCTTGCGAATACGATGCAAAGAGGAGGTGCCAATAAATAACGCCGACCCTTCGAGAACACGAAAACGAACACCCAAGAAAATTCTCGGTGTGTGGGGAAGCACCCTGTCGGACTGTATTAACCAGTGACCAAACAAGGCAGGTTGATCAGTTTATTTTCAAGAGTTGAACAGTGAACTACTGTGGAGTTACCAAACTCTTAAATTTGTATTGCGTTTACTACTAGTAAATAAAACTAACTATTAGTTACAATATCTGTCTGTGTGTTTATTTTACTTTATAGTGATCGAGCCCCGGATTAATAATCAAAGAGTCATCGAATTCGTCAAATTATTTGTGTTTCGGAGGCATGGTTTGATGTTGATCTAAGCTCTTATATGACTAACATCACTGGGTACAGCGCAATACGTCATTATAGAGATGGCAAAAAGGGTGGTGGAGTAGCCATATACTGTAGGAATAATTTCTAAATGAGCCTTTAAGCCAATGGTAATACTGTTAAGTTGTCGGGTAAACATTTTTAAATTTTCGTCTCATGTGTTTACAACCCAAATAAATCCATAAGATAAGATAAAGATTTTTTGATGTAATGTCCGATTATCTTGGTGGCGTTGACAATGTGGTTATTCGCGGCATTTAATTTAAATGTACGCATTCGCTATTGTTTATTGGATAGTATTGCTTGGATGGTTATATTTAACTCTACTTCGCCCACCAGGTATTCAAATCATCGCACACTGAGCCTGCTCGACTACTTCATTTTGTCTGATAGGATGTTGACCAAATAGGTTTTATATCCGACTATGATTTGATATATTTCTGTCTGGATATTAATATTGAGCGCCCGTCCAAGAACCAGTATCTCTCCTATAGGCAATTTCTTCAAATCAACATTGATGACCCCTTGAATGAGCTAAGCAATGTTAATTGGCGCGAGTGTTGGGCTGTCGGAACTGTTGTTGAAAGGCTGGAATTTTTAGCAAACATTCCAAAATATGATTACGATGAACATGTGCCTATTTATGCTGCCGCTAAGAAACCTGTTTCTCGTTCCTGTTTGATGTTGTCAGCTGATAAGGCCTGTAACAAGCTTCTTTCAAAATTAAATAAAAAATCCTACTCCAAATAACTGTAAAGCTTTTAAGTCAGCAAGGACTAAGGCAACACTTATCACTAGGCGTATAAAACAGACTTGTTTACAAACCAAGCTAAATGCCAATCTCCCAACTAAAGTTTTGTGGCAGAATATAACTTGATTATAGGTACGCGACTTATCAGAGTAGATGCTACTCTGATCAAAAAATAAATTTAAGTTTGTAGCTATTCGCTTTATTGGTTCTTCAGAACTCCTCGTCTTAATGTTAACAAGTAATATTTATAACTAATTATTGCTTACTCTATATTTTTACATAGCTATACTTATTTGCTTATTTAGTTGTTGCTTACATGTCTATTTGCTTAACTATCGAATTCGCACCTCTTGCATTTATTCATTATTTAGGCCAATAAACAAAATATAATTGCATTAGTTGTATTTATTGATATTTCGCAACTTTATTTATTTCCGCGTTCAATAAGCAAAAAATATAAATGCATTGGTTGCATTTATTTGTATTTAGCGACTTTATTTATTTCCGCGTTCAATAAGCAAAATAAGAATGCATAGTTGCATTCTTATTTAGTAAAAGTTATTGTTGGTGTATAAGTAGACGGTGGAGGTGACGTAACTTCTCCCCCCTTTGCTTCAAAATTCTCCTGGATTTTAATTCTGATGTATTTGTATTTGACATATGCAAGGGTGGTGACGAAAGTAGTAGCATGATCGTTGTTGAGATTATTACAAGTATTACAATTGAAAAGTGTGAATGACTTACTTTATTATACGTTAGCTCTTTTATTTTTTCTATATTTTGTATGTTACTTAATATTATTTCGTCGAAAGTAGGTTCAACTTTAGTGTTGTTGATTTGGATATTACTTGGTATAACGAAATTGTCTTTGAATTCTTTGTTTGTATTATTAAACGTTTGGTTATTTATATGTATTTTACAATCATGAAAGGTTAATAAATAATTTCTTTTTAGAAACAAATTTCTATTGTCACAATTACTGGTCAGGTTATAGCCTGGTAGATTTTTTAACAGAATTAAGCCGTTTTCGATTTCTATAATTTCAGTTAGGTTTTTCTTTATACTTTTGTACTCTTGTAAGTTGTGTGTATTAAAGTTATGTGTATAATCGAATGTCTTATTCTTGTGATATAATATTTCCTGGGGTTTGAAATCTAGTGCAATGAAATTATCACTACTTACTGGGGTGACTAATGATCTTCTTAGGGAAATTACTTCTGCTGGGACTTTTATAATAAATAGCAGTTTACTTTCTTCATACTGTGCGGAAGTTAATTCAATGTGTTGGAGCTTGAAAATATCGATTTCTAATTCCCTTATTTCCTGCTCTGTGAGGATGTTGCTGGTCATTATGCCAAATCTGGAGGAGGCAATATTGTTGAGGATGTGTTCTATATTATTTTCCAGAATTTTAATTTTTAGAAGTGTGTCTAAGTAATTTAGCTGTTTAAATAGGTTGTCATTTCTTATATTTCCGGTTTCAAATTTCTCGATGATATTTCGTCTGTCATTTTCTACTGCTAGTTTAAGTTGACTAAGGGTTTTATTAAAACTATTATTAATTCTAATATTCTTGTTTAGGTTTTCTATTTCGTTATGGTTGTTCTCGTCAATAATTCTGAGGTGTTCCTCTATTTCCACTCTGTCATTGTCGTCCATTGTACCTTTAAGGAATTTTAGTCCGATTCCTAGTGCATTAACTGACCCTCTTTTCTGCCTGTGAGGTAAAATTGTCAGAAGTTTAGTTCTTACTCTGTTCAATTCTTGTTCTAAAAGTAATCTATTGTCTAATTTCGATGATCTTATGTTCTGTTGTAGTGTGTTTGTAATATCAAAGATGTTACTAATATCTATTATGTGAATAATTTTGTGATAATTTTGTATCATTTCAACGTCGTCAAGTTTTATCTCGGCATATCCGTTTTCGCTGTCAATTGGTTGTAGGGTCAGGGTTGCCGTTGTTATTGTCCATGCTAGCAGCGACAGCATCAGTATTAATTGTACCTGAAAATTTCTTTTTTCGCTTAGTGTTTGTTGGATGGATATTTTCTAATTTAGATTTCTTGTATCTAGGTTCGTGTTTATGTCTCAGTGCTTTGTAGTTTTTGATGTAACCTTCCTGCTGGTCTTGTGTATATGTCTCTCTTTTCTCGTTTCTCTTATTTATAATTTTATTCTTTATTTGGTCTAACCTATCCCTAATGGTAATCTTATTCACTTTTCCTTCAGCTATGTCTTGAGGTTTCTCTTTAGTTGCGCTGTGTATCGATTTGTTATAGAATTCTATGCTTTTGAACACTTTTTCCTGAGTTGACCACTCGGATTTTTCAGCTTCTTGCACTCTAAATTTCTCAGAGATTGTGCTATGAAGTCTTTCTATATCTGAGTTGCCGGTGTGGCTATTTGGTCTGGTGAAATGTACGTCGATATTTTCCTGTCGTAGGAAGTCCTTAACGTTTATTGAGTTCATTTCATTGTCAGTTATAATTTTGGAGGGTTTGCTTGTCATGGAAAAGAATAGCCTGAGTTTCTCGATAATAGTCTGACTGTTTCTGTCCTCTAGGAATAAGGCTGTTGCTTGTTTTGAAAATTTATCAATGAATGTAATAAAGCTATGTTTTTTAATTGTATAGACATCAATGTGTATGATTTGGTTTATATCTGTTGGTGTTTCTGTGATATGATATTTTGGTTTTGGTGGACATCTGTCGTATTTAGCTTTGTTACAAATGTCACAGTTGTTGATATATTTTTGCACTACCTCTTTAAGGTTATTAAAATATATCTTTTTTTTTATGGAGTCGTAAGTTTCGGTTATACCACTATGTCCAGTCTCGAAGTTGTGGTATTTGTGTATTTGATTGTATGTCTCGTCGATACTAGTCATATCTTTAGCGTGGTGCGTACATTTCACGAATTTTAGGCTTGATCCAAAAAGTTCTATAAGTTTTAGTTGTACTTTGTTATATATACTGTCTGGAAGTTCGGAAAATATTCCAATTTTTCCGCTCTTCAGATATCTTCTGAATATGTCAGTCATAAAATTTGAAGATATATCATGTGTGTTAATGTAGATTTTCCTTTTGTTATTTACTATTTCAATTTCTCTAGTTTTATGGTCTGTCAGGATAATTTGTGTTGAAAATCGGTTCACGACTGTCTCTAGTATGGGGATGTGGTTATTTTGTTCTTCTTCTTGTGAGTGAATTGTTGCACATGTACTCGTGTTATTGTCGTTTTCTTCTGTCATGTGAATTTCTCCTGTCTCGTTATTAATCCTGCTAAGAAAATCTGCAACTCTATTCTCTTTACCTTTTATGTAGTTTATATTTATATTGTATTCGCCAAGTTCGTTAATGTCCTTACCTTTATGCTTATGATATAGCCAGACTAGTGGCTGGTGGTCTGTTGAGAGGTCAAACTCTTTTCCATAGAGATATGGTCTGTAGTAGGTAACTCCCCAAACTATGGCGAGTAGTTCCTTTTCTACAGTTGCATACCTTTTTTCGTGGTCGTTTAAGGTTCTGCTTGCATAACTAATAGGGCGGTCATTCTGCATGAGCACTGCTCCTATTGCAAAGTCACTTGCATCAGTTACCAATTTAAATTTCTTCGAATAATCTGGATAGCTAAGAATTGGTGGATTTGTAAGAAATCGTTTTAGTTTAAGAAATGCGTCTATATAAAGTGGGTCGTTTTTATTGACTTTTGTGTTTTTCTTCAGATATTTTGTGAGTCCGTGGGCTACTTTAGCGTAGTCTTTTATGAATTTCCTATAGTAGCCGGTTATCCCTAGAAACTGCTTGATTTGTTTTTGAGTTTCTGGTAATCTTAAGTGTTGAATGGTTTCAATTTTCTTTGGGTTGGGCTTAATTCCTTCTGGTGAGAGGATATGGCCTAGGTACTCTGTTTCTTTCGTGAAGAAATTGCATTTGTCTATTTGTATTTTGAGGTTGTGTTGTCTTAGTTTATCTAAGACTTTGGTCACACTACTAATGTGCTCTTTTAGACTTGTACTAAAACTTAGAATGTCGTCTAGGTAAACTACACATATTTTGTTTATGTATTCCCTCAAGACCGAGTTTATCAGCCTTTGGAATGTGGCAGGTGAGTTTTTCAGTCCGAATGGCATTCGAACAAACTCGTAATGGCCTAAAGGTGTAGAAAATGCGGTTTTTCTTCTATCGTCTTCCTTGACTAGCACTTGGTGGAAACCTTTGGCTAGGTCGAGTGTTGTGAAGTATTGGGCTTTGCCCAGTTTATCCAGAATATTTTCAATTATCGGAATTGGAAACTTATCACTTACTGTGACTTCGTTTAGTTTTCTATAGTCAATGACGATCCTCCACTTTTTTTACCTGAATTGTCGATCTTTTTAGGGACAATCCACAATGGTGAGTTATATGGGGACGTACTATCTATGATTATATTTTGTTTCAACATTTCGTCGATTTGTTTGTTGATTTCTTCTTCGTGAATTTTCGGATACCTATATATTTCAGAATATACAGCATTATTAGTTGTGGTGACAATTTCGTGTTTCACCTCATGATTATGGCTTAAGGGTTCGCCTTCTTTAAAAAATAGGTCCCTGTTGTGTTCAACAATTTTTCTTAGTTCGTCTTGTTCCTCCTTGTTCATGTCGGTCCTCAACAGTTTGTTTAGTACCTCCGAACCTAAGTCGTTTTCTTGGCTTTCTAGTGTGTGAATGTTTTCGTACTTGTATGGGCAAGCGTTTAGAAATGTGATTTTATTTTTATTTATTTCAAGATAATTTTCTTCTAGGTTAACTATTGCTCCAAGTTTTGTTAGAATGTTTTGGCCTATGAGTCCCTGAAATCTTTTATTTTTAAATGTGGTAATTTTCCAAGCCATTAAATTAATTCTACTAACGGAATATTTCCCTGTTCGTAGCCGACAGAAAATTTACCTCATGTTCATTTGATCCTATATCCTCCTGCAAATGATCCACTTCCATTGGCTCGTATCGACGAGATTGTGTAGATCTTTGATTGTGGTAACTTTTTCGTGATTGTCCTGACGGATATTGTTTACTTAATCCTGAGGTTGTTGGCTTTGGTTGGTCTTGCTTGCTTTCTGGGGGATTACTATTGCGATTGGGCTGTCCTAGATTTTGTGCTATATTTCTTGACCCTATATTTTCAGATTTTTTTACTGATTTTACCAATCCTGTTTCTTCTAAGGTATAGTATGCTTCCCTAAGTGATTTTATATTCCTGCTATGTATTATGTACTTGCTAAGTGCGCTGGAATGTTATTTAAGAATGTTTTCAAAATCATAGACTCGTTAACGGTTGGGCAGAATTCTGCTGGTCTATTGTTGTCTTGCGGCCGCCGTGGTGTGAAGGTAGTGTTGCCGGCCTACCACACCGAAGGTCCATGGTTCGAGCCCTGGTACAAGTAACATCAAAAGTGATTTGAAAAAAGTTTTTCAAAACGGGGTCGCCCCTCGGCAGTGGTTTGGCAAACTCTCCGAGTGTATTTCTGCCATGACAGGCTTCTCAGCAAAAATTCGTCTCCTTTGTAGATGCCGTTCGGAGTCGGCAAAAAACTGTAGGTCCCGCCAATTTGTAGGGAAAATTCAAATCGGCACACCACAAATTGGAAGAGAAGCTTGGCGCAAAAATCTCTTAGGAGGTTTATGATGACATACCTGTTGTAAATATATCGCGCCATAGAGATAGATTGTTGTCTTGCTTAAATTTTGTATTTAAATTGTCGAGAATATTTTTAAGGTAGTTATAATAGTGACTTACATTACTATTTCTTGCACTTATCGCTGTATAGTATAGTTGGTGGTACGACTCTCTTATCCCGAAGTTTTTTGTTAGTTCTCGTTTTATGATGTCCCATGGCGGATTGTTTCCTATTCCTCTGACGACATTTAGTGCTTCCCCTTGTATTTTATTAATGACACATCTCTGGAATACGTACTCTTGCACTGGAGTGTTCTCGAAGAGTGGCAGAAAAATTTCTACTTCCCTTATAAATGATGTGAGATCATAATCTCTTGTTCCTCTATATTCTTTTATCCTGCTTGCTTCTTTCAGGAGCTCTGATACGGGTATCGTAATGTTGTTTGGTCCTTCCATGGTTATTGAAATCTTTCTTTCACACAGTAGTTTTTGCAGTTTATTATTTACGTTTACAGGATCTTTTATAAGACTCCCCTTTTTTTCGTTTTTACGTTTACAGGATCTTTTATAAGACACATTTTTAGCTTCGCGGTTTTGCGTTTGCAGGATCTTTTATAAGACTCCTTTTTAACTTCGCGGTTCGCCGTTGACTGCGCCACTTATCAGAGTAGATGCTACTCTGATCAAAAAATAAATTTAAGTTTGTAGCTATTCGCTTTATTGGTTCTTCAGAACTCCTCGTCTTAATGTTAACAAGTAATATTTATAACTAATTATTGCTTACTCTATATTTTTACATAGCTATACTTATTGCATTTATTCATTATTTAGGCCAATAAACAAAATATAATTGCATTAGTTGTATTTATTGATATTTCGCAAATTTATTTATTTCCGCGTTCAATAAGCAAAAAATATAAATGCATTGGTTGCATTTATTTGTATTTAGCGACTTTATTTATTTTCGCGTTCAATAAGCAAAATAAGAATGCATAGTTGCGTTCTTATTTAGTAAAAGTTATTGTTGGTGTATAAGTAGACGGTGGAGGTGACGTAACTCGCGCGAATGAGGACGCCACGTGCACTCGTGATCAAGATGACGTCAACTATGCTTTCCTGGAAAGTGGTGCCGCAGGAGTGGAAGTTGTCCGCTTTGTTCCTTGTGATTATTTATGCTTCACTGTACCTAAGTTGTACTTCACTGCAGTTTCAGTATATGATGTGGGGAAGTGTGTTGGAAAATACCACTCCGCCTCCTGATTTTCGCCCAATTCGTATATTGTCTGCTTCATCAAAAGTTTTGAGTCAATCATGACCGAACAAACCTCATCACAGTCATACAGTCACACAATCTTTTCTCTCCTCTACAGTCAGACTTTAGGAAAAATCACAGCTGTGTTAAAAGTTTTAGAGGATATTTTATTTATACCGATGTATAAGAGCAAATATGAACAAAAAATGGGAGCGATACTCAATGATAAATCAGCTACAAAACTATAAGAATGAGACCACACAAAAATTTGCTCAGGAAGAACAATAACATAATAAAAGAGCTTTTTAAGCAGAATAGACTCGACGCAAAGATAAAACATCAGTTGACATCTTCGGCTGCCAATTCACCAAGACTTTACGGACTTCCTAAAATACACAAACCGCATACACCGCTAAGACCAATATGTTCCTCTACGAATACACCATGCTAAGATCTTTCAAAACATATTGGAAGCATTCTAAAAAATATTTTATCCAAGGATCTCAATATAAAAACTCATTTCAACTGAGAGACAAAATCAAAAACATCATAAGTGGTTGACGAAACTCTGATTACTTTTGCCGTTGTATCACTATTCACAAACTTACTGATACATCCAGCAATGCAAACCATTATGAAAAAATTGGGAAGCTAGGAGACACTCACTGAAATAGACCAAAAACAGTTCCATTATATTCTTGATTCTGACCTCATATCAGCAAATCTACGGCATGCCAATGGGTAACCCACAGTCTCCAATCATATGTCTTCTATTATTATATCATATACTTGAGGGACCCGCAGACTTTGTCCTGCCCAGATATTTACCTAAATGGATCTATCATTATCTCTATCGATATCCCTATCCCCATTCCTATCCCCATCCCTATGGATGTAACTATTCCACCCACACATAATTCCACTTCACCATCGATCGATCCATTATTGAGCTTTTCTAACCAAAAAAACAAAAATTATAAAAATCGCACCATACAAAATGTATGGGAAAATAAAATTTTTTTTTAGGAAGTTTTCGGAAATTTTATTGTGTATTTTCCTATTCTGGTCAGAGAACAATCTAAATTAGTGTCAATCATCGAAATCGGTGCAGGCGTTCTTGAGTTATGAGCGTTGTAACTAACGTCACTTTCTTTTATATATATAGATTACTATAGTATTGGACAAAGCCTCACTGAATTAAAAAGCAAATACATATATGTAAAAAATTTAGATGACATATTCGCAATCGTAAAAACAAAGGACGTAGAAGACATACTTGTTATACTCAACGCCCAGCATACCAAATCACAGTTTACTGAGGGAAAGAACATAACAAAAGAATCGCCTTCTTAGACGTGAAAATACATCGTAGAAATATTAATTTATACTTGAATTAGTATCCAAAAACTGTAGCATCGGGTAGAACCATAAATTAACACTCCATGTTTAGGCGAGATGCCTAAAGTCTTAAAAAATGGGCCACCCTAATGTAAGTTTAGCGCCCTTCCAATCACTCACACCAGCCCACCCACCTGTGTGGGCATGCATGCATATTCGTGTTTTGTCAGCACACATATACATGCATGGGGGTGTGCATGTGTGGGTTCACCTCCCCTTAAAACCGGAGGATAATTTTCAGGTTCAACGGTTGTCCTCGATTGCAAAACCGTCTACTTTTCCAGAGACAGTCGACACGACCACATCACGGCCAGCCCAGGATTTTTCGCCCGCACCAAGGTAAACTAATTGTTCATCATTATATTTATATAAATACACGGCCACCTTTTTATAACGAGAATTCTCGTTTCTTGTTTATTTTCTATTTCGAGCACAAATTCGACCGCCGTGCTTTTGAGCCACCGCCGCTCCCAGTTAGCACCACGCTCGAATTTACATGGTCCATCTCCCCGTCTAGAGGAACCTGCATACAGTCCACAACAACAAAAATTGGAGATTTGATACTAAACAACCATAAGTGGGTCAATACAAACAACTCCGCCATACACTCTGCCGCAATTACAAACAACTCTGCCATAAGAAATTTCATGCACTGCCGCAATATCGCCGCACTATCAACAAACAACTCTACCACATACCACAACAAACAACTCTGCCACATACCACAACCAACAACACAAACAAACTCGTATATACAACAAATTCAATTCGGCCAATCACCAGATCAAAGCACGTAAGTTGTATATTTCTTGCCACTTAGTTTTTTTTTGTGTGTTGCATACAATTGTATGAAAGTGCCGCCCGCGAGTGTAATCAAACGTAAGTGCGTTTTAGTGAATATTTAATAATAGTGATTTTTTTTTGGTTCAGTTAAGTGCTTTAGTTTTCTTTAAATTTTAAATTAAATGAAACGCTTAAAAATCCTTGTGACTATCCGGATTATCCCCCCACCAGTGGTAAGGTTTTTTGGACACAGCGCAAGGCAAGAGGTAACATAACCTCATTTTCACAATAAGTTCACTTAGCCTTTCGATCTTCAGTTTGGTTTTTGGTTTTTCCACTTGTTTTTTTTCGGTAACAGAACAGAATTTTAATCGAAGGCTAGTTTTATTATTTTCTTATAAAATTCACTATTTTTATAGCACTTTTCTTTGTTTTCACATTTCTTCATTTAATATTCACTTTCGCTCGTTTGATACACCGCGCACTTTATCTGTGTTTGTTGTGTATTTCTTTATTGCGGCAACACATACACACATATATATACATATTCCCCTTATACGTGTGGGTGGCGAGTAAGTCGCAAAGATTTTGTTTAACTTTTGCTTCTGTAGCAAACAAAATATTCGTCAGACAAATCGGCCAAGTCTGCAATATATGAATAAAATTAATTATAAATAAATATCATTGAAGTAATATATACATTAATTGAGTTGATTAAAATTTTATTGAGGTGGGTTTTTTTTTGATTTTCCTGGGTAAAATACTGGCTTTACCTTTTCTATTCAGCATTTTTCTTGTACGGTTGAGCATTTCATCGTACCTTCAGCTTTCTTTTTTCGGTTTTGTTTTGATTCTACAGATCCTCTAAGTCCAAAATATGGAAAGTTTCATTAGGCTGGCTGATTCGATTTTTGAATTCGAATCAGACTACAATGAATTAGAGGATTCAGTCCACAGCAAGTACACTCTTGGGCTTCAACAAGAGGACTTGAAGGCAATGTGGAGAAAAACCAGAACGGCTTATGACGACTTACTTAATTCAGATAAATTAGAGGCCACTGGTATAGTTTCTGTCAAACAGAAATATAAGAGATCATATGCAGTATCTTTACGCTGCATGTCAGACATGGCTACACGCCAAGCGACATACAACAAACCAGAAAACAAATCTGAAGAAAAGCCCGAATTTGAACACAGTATCCGCCTGCCTCCATGTGATACTGAAGTTTTCAAGGGCGATTATCTGTCATGGCCAACATTTCGTGACATGTTCACGGCCATATATATCTTAAATAAACGCCTAACACCAGTGGAGAAATTGTTCCATCTGAACAATAAGACACAAGGTGAGGCAAAAGATATCGTGAAAAAATGTCCGCTCACGAATGAGGGATTTGATACGGCCTTACGGCCTGGAGAAATTTATGCGAGCGATACGAAAACAAACGTATCTTAGTAAACTCGCAACTCCAAATTTTATTCAACTTGAAAAAGGTAGAGAGTGAATGTGGTAGCGCGATTAAAACACTTCAGCGCGAAATAAATAATTGCCTTTCGTCCCTGCGAAGTCATAAAATTGACACTTCGAACTGGGATGCAATTATAACATATTTGTGTTCGACGAAATTGCCGGAGAGTACGCTTGGTCTATGGGAGCAAAGCATAGACCACAAAGTGGAAATATCCAAGTGGGAGGATATGGACAAATTGTTGTCCAACCGCTTCCAGACACTCGAAACAGTGTCTGGGTTTATAGGGAGTTCTTCGAAAGTGCAAAAGCCGCAAAGTACGCGGATTGCCAACGAAACCCCTGCAAAAAGACTTGGTACATACCAAGCAAACGTGACTAAACTAAATGGAATGCCCACAGATTGCGAAACTGTCCCCGTTTTCTCAAATTAACTCCGGTGGAGAGAATTAACTTTGTCAAATCCACCAAGGGCTGTTTGAATTGCCTATCCCCAGGACATACTGTGTCGAAGTGCACCAGTTCTTATGACTGCAACAAGTGCCACTCTCGACATAATACGCTCCTGCATGCGGAGTCTTTCCAGACGCAGGCAACCACCAGCCCTAATCAGTATCATGCTGATAATGCTGCCTCAACTTCAAAACAGGCACAAGAGAGACGGGAAGCGGAAAAATCTGTTTCGGCCATAAACCGAAATGTTAAATCCTGCCATGTTCATTCAAGTGCAGGTGTGCTGCTAGGGACAGCTCGAGTAACCATTCATCATAATGGTACAGACTTCCCAGCAAGAGCACTGATTGATTCTGGTTCAGAGTGCTCGTTTATGACAGAACGACTCAAACGCAGAATCAATTTACCGGCAAAAAGGATGCCTGCTCAAGTTTCGGGCATCACTAATGCCGTGTCCGCTCAAGTCAAGG
Organism: Merzomyia westermanni; assembly: GCA_949987695.1. Taxonomy (NCBI): domain Eukaryota; kingdom Metazoa; phylum Arthropoda; class Insecta; order Diptera; family Tephritidae; genus Merzomyia; species Merzomyia westermanni. The sequence continues at coordinate 122,811,001 of OX465290.1, forward strand.
AGGCCTCCAATATTGAACTCCGTTCACCAGTGGACCCTTGCTTCAGCTTAACAACATCAGTTCTAATTCTAGCCAAACTAACTGGGAATCTGCCATCCTGCCATATCGATGCTACGACTATGCAGGCTTTCCGAGACTTAGCCTTGGCAGATAAGCGATTCTACATCAACGAGGATGTTGATATTATACTTGGCGGAGACGTATATCCGCAAATTATATTGAGTGGGCTGAAAAAGAATGTACTTAGTACACTTCTCGCCCAAGAAACGGTGTTCGGTTGGATATTAACCGGGCGCATAGAAGCACCGAATCCAACCAGAAATATAGTGTCCTTCTACAGCGAAGTTGCTTTGGACAAACAGCTTACAGCATTCTGGGAGTTGGAAAATCTGCCCAGAAACAAAAGCCCAAACGCAGATGACAAGTACTGCGAAGATTTATATAGGGAAACTACAAGTCGTAGAGAGGATGGGAGATATGTCGTCTCTCTTCCATTCAGACAGGACTACCCAGATCAGATAAACATAGGAGGGTCTCTTAGGCGGGCGTGTTCACAATTTTTTAGAAACGAAACGCGTTTAGCAAAGAACCCAGAATTAGGCATCGAATATATAAGGGTCCTGTCTGAATACGAGACATTAGGGCATATGCGAAAAGTTACTGCCATTGTACCAGCCGATTCGGCGGACAATTACTTTTTGCCCCATCACGCCGTAGTAAAGGCGGAGAGTACCACCACTAAGGTACGCGTCGTATTCAATGCGTCGAGCCCAACGGCAAATGGCACAAGTTCGAACGACATTCTCCTGCCAGGCCCAGTACTACAATCAGATCTTCCAGTACTTATACTGCGATGGAGACTGTATCGGTACGTTTTCAATAGTGACATCGAAAAGATGTATAGGCAAATTTGGATGAGCGATGATCACGTCAAATTCCAACGGATTATTTATCGAACATCGCCTCAAGAACCCATAAGCCTTTACGAGCTGAAAACGGTCACTTTCGGGGTTAATTGTGCGCCTTATCTGGCAATTAGAACCCTTGTACAACTAGCAGATGAAGTAGAGAGTTCTCACCCTACGGCATCTAGCATATTAAGGGAAGGCATGTACGTAGATGCCGTACTAGCGGGGGGACACACACTCGCATCGGCCATTAACGCGAGGAATGAGATTCGAAAAGTCTTACTCTCCGCGGGCTTCCCACTACGAAAATGGACTTCGAATGCTGAGGAAATTCTCAACGACATCCCAATATCGGATCGGCTGACCGAGGACTTTCTGGCATTCGAAGATACCAGCACCGTTAAGGCATTGGGCATAAGATGGAATGCCCATTCAGACCTGTTTTACTTTAAAGCAGGGTCACTAGAAGAAAGTGAAAAGTTAACAAAGCGAGCGATTCTATCCGCCATCGCCAGACTCTTCGACCCTTTAGGATGGCTTGCACCAATGGTCATTGTGGCAAAAATTTTGATGCAGAACATCTGGTTAGAGGGCACCGATTGGGATGAACCAGTTTCGTCCAATACATTGGAACGATGGCAAAACTTCAGACATCGATACCACGAAATCGACAACATAAAGATACCACGATGGGTAAACTTTTCACCAGAAGATGATGTCGAAATACATGGATTCTGCGATGCTTCGGAAAAGGCATACGCTGCAGCTGTCTACATGCGATCAAAAGGAATGATGATATCTTCGTGAATCTACTCCTTGCCAAAACCAGAGTAGCACCAGTGAAGACCATCTCACTTCCGCGTTTGGAACTTTGCGGAGCAGTACTGTTAGTGGAAATGATGGAATCAATATTCCGAAACATCAAACTTGGACCAGTGAGACAGTATCTATGGACGGATGTCACCATCGTTTTGGCATGGATAAGGAAACCACCCTGTTCCTGGTCAACATTCGTCGCACACAGGATTACAAAAATTATCGGCCTAGTCGGCAGCAAGAACTGGCTTCATGTCAATTCGGAAACGAATCCAGCAGACTTAGGAAGCAGAGGACTACCGGCATCGGATTTGGTCAACAATTCTTTGTGGTGGCAGGGACCTTCTTGGCTACAAGAAGACAATTCCCAATGGCCAGTACAAGAAAAGGAGTATAGTACATCCGTGGAGGAAAAGAGAGCGCAGGCCTACGCAATATCAACGCAAAAAGAGATCGAGATTCTTGACCGGTTTTCGAATTTACCGAGGGCTTTGAGGGTACTATCATATATTATGAGATTCTTTCGAAGAACTCATCCCAAGACAAAAGCTTCCTTTCAGGAAAAATCGTGCCTAATCTCATCCGGTGAGATCAAGACCACGACGCAACTCTTGATTAAACTCTATCAGAAGCAATATTATAAGGAGGAATATGTAAACTTGAAGAAGGGACAGGTAATCGATAGGAAAAGCGAGATATTGCCACTCAACCCATTCATCGACAAAGATGATATTATTAGGGCGGGTGGTCGTCTTGGAGCGTCTCAAGACCTCGCTTATAACGAGCGCCACCCAATCATACTGCCATACAATTGTAGGTTGACGCGTCTGACTGTACAAATGATACATAAAATCTCTCTCCATGGGGAAAACCAACTGATGCTCCGTCTCATCCGCACCCAATATTGGATTCCGAATGTCAAAGAGCGCAAACCCAACTTATGGGTACCCTTCCTTGCGAACGCACTACGTTCACCCGCGCGTTTACCAATACCGGGGTGGACTTTGCCGGGCCTTTCGACATTAAACGTTACCGCGGTAGAGGATGTCGATTATCAAAGGGCTATGTTTGCCTCTTTGTTTGTTTCACGACTAAAGCGATCCATCTGGAAGCGACCAGTGATCTTAGCACCCCATCCTTTCTAGCAGCGTTTTCGCGTTTTATCGCTAGACGAGGATGTCCGAGAAACATTTACTCCGACAATGGCACTAATTTTGTCGGAGCATCACGATCATTAAGATCTGAATTTAAGGCCTTTATCTCGGAAGCCCGAGATAAGACTATGTCCAAATATAGCCATCAAGCCATGACATGGCATTTTATTCCGGCCGGGGCTCCACATATGGGGGGCCTCTGGGAGGCGGGAGTGAAGAGCTTCAAAAGCCACTTCAAGAAGTTAGCCTCGCCTCATAAATTCACGCATGAGGAATTCCATACGCTATTGTGCCGGATTGAGGCATGCCTCAACTCGCGGCCACTTAGTCCAGCCTCGAATGAGCCCGCGGACCTGGAACCCTTGACCCCTGGGCACTTCCTTACTGGAAGTCATCTCCTGGCTCCGCCAGAAGCCGAGGTTAATGAGAGCCCTGCCTCCATTATTAATAGCTGGCAGAAGCTCAAGGCTCTTCATCAAACATTCTGCAGGCGATGGAAAGTGGAATACTTATCCGAACTTCAAAAACGAGTGAAGTGGAAGCATCCGAAACAAAATATTAAGGTGGGGGATCTCGTTGTCATCAAAGAAGACAACCTGTCTCCCAATGAATGGAGGCTCGGCCGAGTTACCCACGTACACCCCGGCGAAGATAACCGAGTGCGTGTAGTGGACCTCATGACCGAGAAGGGGCAGATCAGAAGACCGTTGGTCAAGCTGATTCTGCTCCCTATGGAGGGAATGGCTGGCGAGAGGCCCGGGGCCTCATCTTAACCATCCCCTTCCATCACCTCCCTGCCGTTTTAACCGCCCCTATCCCAAAATTTTCCACCCTTCACTCGCTACCCTTAACGAGGACACCAGAAAGCCTACCGCAGAAGGGCGATCCATTCTGCCACAGAAAACGCGATTGCACTCGATATCGAGGCCAAAGAAAACCTAACGCAGAAAGGCGGACCAATCTGCCACTGAAAAGCTATCCATCTGCCACGACAAGTTGGTAGCAGATGGTCCCACCCTCGTATACATATATATACATATATGTTCATTTTTTCAAATGTATACATATGAAAAAATATATTTTTTTCACACCCAACAAGCAAAGTAAACTGAGAAATAAATCTTTAAAGAGCTTCAATTGTAAAACGTTTGAAAATAAACGTTGTTTAATGAAAACGACACGTTATTAGAAGGCTTATTAATTTAAACCTACAAGAAAGACTTTAAAGAAATCTTTCTAAAAGTTTTTTTCAACTTTATTCAAACCAGATTTTGTATATTATTTATCTATTGCAATAAAATAAATAACTAAGTTCTAGTCATACATTGAATGCTGCAACTTAAACCCACTGTTACCAGTTTTGGAAGTGGTTAAGATGCAGCAACGACCAATGTTTTTTCGCAGTCATTCTCATATAAAAATCTTGTTTGGAAAGAATTTTAAATAATTCAAGTTGAAAAGAGGAAAAAATTAACAAATATTTTTATCTGAATTTTTATAAACATTTGCATTTCACTTTGAAATTGAAATAATTTGTAACAGTTTTTCTTGAAGTTTATAGAAAGTTTACTTGAGATTTTCAAAGAAATTAAAACTACAAAAGCCTACATATCGCTTATTGCAGCAAATTTATTTTGAAAAATATTTACAGAAATGATTGTTGGGTGCATATATATCTATGTAATAATATAAGAGACTTACCCTCTTCCTACGGTGCGCATCGCCTATAGCGCTAATCCCATATGGTCTAGTAGAGTTCATAACCACCCCCTATATCGCAATTGTTACTAAGTACCTGAAATTAGGACAACATTAGTACACATATTTCAAGGGGATAGATATCAATAATCGCAACAACAATGTTAATATTCGTCTTCAGCCGAGAAAATCGTTCGGTAAGACAGGATATGGCGAAAGTGAAGTGAATTTTGGTAATTGTAACCTTGAGGAGACAACTACTAAAACACGTCCGAAATTATCGGGAAAGGTATCAAAAGACGCGTTTTGACCCCGGTAACAATAATCCGGAAGCGGACTTTCGAGTTTTTGCCTCAGTGAAGAGATATTTGAAATCAAAGTTGGAAATTTTTTGATTTCATGTGGTTGTTGTAATCACAGATTAGGGTGTACCGAAAGGTGCAAAAGGTGTATCTCCTTTATACCCCAAGGTATTTTACTAAAACCATAGAAGCCACCATGTAAATGATGTCTGCCATCATTTTCTGTAAGTTGTATCTCTTCGCCGTCAAGTTCGAATCTTCCTCTCTTAATGCGATTACAGACACGGCCAATAGTTGCACCAAAATGTGGATTCTGAACACTCTCGTAAGCTTCAATCGAATCATAGCCTAGCGTAATTTCACGCATCTGTCCCAAAGCATTCCGTACAGTCAGGGAATAAACTGCAGCACCGAATGACATGACCTGAACATTCATTCTAGTCACATCATTTACCATAGTAAAACGGTAAATGAAGGCATGTTGATTAGTTATGGGATTCGTAACTCTTCCAATAACATCTTGAGTAACGTGTATCATTGTCAATGCTTAAAAGTTAATAATTTAACACTTCACAGACACACACAAATAGACAAATTAACAAACTTAAAAAATTGTTGCCGTCTAACCGTATAAAGGACAAACGGAATGACGTGCACAAGTGCGAAACATGCTTGGGATCGGTTGTGTAGGAATAGGCTTTTCGTTTGTAAGTCAGATGAAATTTCGAACTGCTTTATACAACTTTTTGAAATATCAAACCAAGAATTAATAACAAATCCCACAAGCAAAATTGTAACTGTTTTAAATTCTGATTCATAATCAGATTTCAGAACAACTCCGATTATTATACACATTTTACGTTGTTTAATTAGTACTTAAAGGTATAACTTTTGTACATATGTGAACAAAAAACGACTAGAGGATATTTTTGTAAACACATTCTTCATTTAAGTTGCGCCATTCGAGCCGTTGCTTATTTGCTTTTCACGTTGTTTAGCCATTGTATCAGCTTTTAACCATTTTGCAGTTTGTTGCTGTTCACCAATAACCGACTTCGACTTCTCTATAATCACAAATAACTCACGTTTATTTGTATCTAATTGTGCACGAAGATATGTCAGCAAATCTGTCTCATCACCAATGCATTCGGCCACACAACTATGGAAAATGCGCCTTATGAATCGGCGTGGCAGTGGATTCACGTTATTGTTACCATTATTTATGCACCATTGATTGTATTAATAATGCGACGTTCGTCGGGTCGCAACGCATTCAAAACAGCATCCAGAAGTAGTATTATGATAACAAATATTTCGGCAAGCGATCGTAACAAGACGGTTATACGTCACTACACACAAGAGTGGTTCCCTGACGTCAATATCGAAGATATACAATTGCCTACCGTACATGCAAAATAAAACGACGTACTCATCGAATGTACAGGTGGATCCACTGAGCTGAACTAAACATGTCAATCGTTTCCAATTCAATATCTGTCCCCATTTTCCAACCACTGGCCATAGGATAATCGAACTGCGACCAATAGAGCGATCATGGTTAAAATTGTCGTAATTGTTTACGAAAAATGAAATGCCGGCAACTCGTTCATATAGATCGAATGTCATCAAATAAAATGGAAATTCACTAGGTACTGGAAAGCTTAGGGGTGGATTCGAAATGAAGTCCAACTCTTGGAGACTGTCTAGGGACCGCCACGATAATTTTTGCGACCAACGCGCAAAACAGGGCACAATTCAAGGGCTGTTACTATTGATCACCTGCAAAAAGTAAAAGAAATAAAACAATTAATATTTGCATACTAACTATATGGACATATATGTTCACACATTTTTTGGTTCCTAAGTAATTTGCGCTGCTACCGAATCGATACACAATTTCGGGCAGCGCTAATATATACTTACCAAACCACGTCCATTGTCCATGCGCCGGCCAGGCGATCTTCAACAGCCGCATCCCCATTTGTCCTTGGTACATCTGAAAATAAAAGAAGAAATTAGATTTAATACATTTTACAATTAAAATTTACAATTTTTACTTACCTTGCAGAGCTGCTGACCCACGCGTGCCGGAAACAAGAAAATTATGAATTGTTCCAATTCAATGAATTTTCTTTGTTTCTTTTTCACGATTTTGCAAGGCGTGAGTACGCACATATATGTATGTGTGCAAGTCTTCAACCATCACGCCATGCGAACTCTCATTTACTCGCAAAAAATTTGCCATCAAATGTATATACATATTTTAGTCACCGGGTACCGAAATCCCGATCTGCCAAAATCGGTACCATTCACTGCGGGATCAATAGGGTAACGAAATCTACGTTCGTACCTGATCGGCGAAGATCCCGCTTCTAGTAAAATAGGAAATAACCTATAAATAATAAATTTTCACACAAAAATTTGGAAAATTGGTTTTCTCGAACTACGAAAATTTTTTTGTTTGTTTTTTGTTATTCATTTTTTCTCGGGGTTTTGTTTTTGTTTTGTTGTTTTCGGAGGGGGCAGGACTGTTTTGCCCACAAAACAACAAAAAAATAAACCCTAACAGTCACCACATTCTCACTCTCTACCCAGTTCGGTACAGAAACCAAGTACCGAAAAAAGCGAAAATGTCGCTGTGTGCACGGCACTGACGCCACTTATGACGGCGACCATGCAAGTAAGAATAAATCTCTGCATGAGGGCCAGTGGCGAATCGAAATACAAGGCGATCAACGTAATCAACTTGTCGCTACCGTGCCGTGTGGGAAAAAAATACCCAATTCCCATGTACGGGTAATATGCGTTGTAATTCTAAAATTTCATCATAGATCAGAATCATGCCACATTATATGGCATTGATAAACCCCGAACGAGGTCGCTCGCCACCCACGTATATGGGCGTCCATACAAATATACAAATATTCAAGGGGATTTTTCTGTTTTTTTTCTTTCTTTTTCGGTCATATGCAGTATGACTCGCTACGCATCCTTGCGCAAGAGGGCCGAACGCCTAGCCGCCCGGTACCCAAAGCCATGCCCGCTGTGTGGCGATAGCCACCCACTACGTGCGTGCACCCGATACCAGGGGATGGAACCTCTGCAGCGCCTCAAGGAGGTTATCCGGGCGGGCTACTGCGACAACTGTTTGTCGATGGTCCATATTGCCAGGGACTGCACAAGCGACGTCAGGTGCCGACGATGTGGTGGAAAACACCACACCACCCTCCATCTGCCCATGGACGATCAAGCACGCGCCCAACAACGCTGGGCCCAACAAGTAGAAGAGGCCGAACTGGAAGCAGCTACAGTGGACGCGATGGAAGAGGAGATGCTGTCACTCCACGCATCGTGGTCGCCAGAAGAAGGCGAGATCACCGAGCCGGTACCGGAACCACGGCCGTTCCGACCAGCCGAAGGGTATCGGACTCACTGCCGTTCCGGCCCCTTCTAGCCCACGAGCGGCGCGCCTTCCAACGGCATACCCTGCGCTCACCACAACGTAACACCAGTGATGCCGGACATCACAGCAACACATCCAACCGGACCCCACGACGCGCCCACCGAAATAGCGGCAAACGTCGACTGGCCACTCAGCCGCGCCAGCGACTGCCCATCAATCATCGCCGCCCAAATACAGACGAGCGTAGACTGGCCTCCCAGCCAAGCCAGCTACGCATCAACGCGAATTTCGGCGGTAGACTGGCCCTTCAGCCGCGCCAGCTACCATGGGTTTCCGGCTTCCGCGACGGTCTCAGCCGTGTCCTTTCCCAGGTGGGCCCTCCGTTGCGCCCCATGACCACTCTCTCGCCTACTGCGATTGTGAAGCTGGAAGTCGGTGGGGGATTGCTCCGCATCCGGGCGATCATTGATGCCTGCTCCCCCCGCACAGTGATCGATCGCAGCTTGGCGGAAGAGTTAGGGCTGCATACGACCCACTCGGGCGGAGAACGCGGCTGCTTCCTCCGAGTCCGCGGGAACCATGGAAACCCGAAAAGTATAACGGCGCACGCGTTATGCGTGTCCAATCTGCAGCGGATCAGCCCAGCCCAGAACGTCGACGCCCGAGTCGCCGCTCCTTATGAGCATATTCGGCTGGCTGATCCGCAGTTTTTTATTTCAACGCCGATCCACCTCGTACTAGGTGGGGACGTCTATGCCGACGTCATAACAGCGGGCACCCTTCCACCGTCGTTTGGGCCACTGCTTGCCCAAAGCACGATTTTTGGATTTGTGCTATCGGGAGCCGTTAGCATGTAAGGCTAGATTTAAGCAAAAATAACATTTTTTTTTCTTTTTTCTTGTTTTTATTTAAAATAAATAAAACCAATTATTTCCTGGCAAGAAATATACAGCGTTCTTATTTTCTAAAGTTTCTTCCTCCTATCTCTTAGCTCTAGGTGCGATACGATGGAGCCGCCAAACTTCAAGCGGCAGTTCGGCATACGACTGGGACAGCGCCAGCCGGCACTCACTAGGATAGTTTAAGTCCTTAGCTTAAGAGGATGCGCGGTGGGAAATCCTGGGGCGGGGTAAGATGTTGCGTATCGCAAGGGGGCCGGCATGTTTAGGCGAGATGCCTAAAGTCTTAAAAAATGGACCACCCTAATGTAACTTTAGCGCCCTTCCAATCACTCACACCAGCCCACCCACCTGTGTGGGCATGCATGCATATTCGTGTTTTGTCAGCACACATATACATGCATGGGGGTGTGCATGTGTGGGTTCACCTCCCCTTAAAACCGGAGGATAATTTTCAGGTTCAACGGTTGTCCTCGATTGCAAAACCGTCTACTTTTCCAGAGACAGTCGACACGACCACATCACGGCCAGCCCAGGATTTTTCGCCCGCACCAAGGTAAACTAATTGTTCGTCATTATATTTATATAAATACACGGCCACCTTTTTATAACGAGAATTCTCGTTTCTTGTTTATTTTCTCCGAGTGTATTTCTGCCATGACAGGCTTCTCAGAAAAAATTCGTCTCCTTTGTAGATGCCGTTCGGAGTCGGCAAAAAACTGTAGGTCCCACCAATTTGTAGAGAAAATTCAAATCGGCACACCACAAATTGGAAGAGAAGCTTGGCGCAAAAATCTCTTAGGAGGTTTATGATGATATACCTGTTGTATCGTGGAGGAAAACAATACAAAAACAAGTAAGAAAGTCTAAGTTCGGGTGGAACCGAACATTATATACCTAGTAGTGATCTATTATGTCATCCCAATTTACGCAGGTCTATTTTAATACTTTCAGTTAGACCGACGAACAGACAGACAGACGAACCGAAAGACGGATGGCTACATCGACTCAGCTCATCCTCCTGATCATTTCAGTATACGTACAAACATTTCATGTTCATGAAAGGAATGAATATCACAAAAGATATACAACCTCGCTTCTGCAGTGGGGTATTAACTACTTGCACGGATATTTAACTTTTCATCCTGAAGGTTTTGATATACATTAATAAATATATATCTCGAATCGTTTATGCCGAATGATGTAATAACCGTATACCTTGTGTGCGTAACAAAAATAGATATAAAAAAGGGTGTCTTTTATAGGCGCCAAAGAACTCAACCGATCTTTATGAAATTTTCACAATTTATACTTGGGTTCACTGGGTACAGCATAGGAAATATATAGTATTGGAAAAGTAGGCGCAGCCACGCCTTCAGGCTATATAAAGTTTCGATTCGTCATAATTCCGAACTTTTTTGGTCTAAGTTAATGAAATTTTTTATAAGTGGGCAGTGCCACGCCCACATATTTTGTGTTTTGTTTTGCTCTTGAACTTTCACGATAAGTCCCCCAGGTCATATAAAGCTGCAGTTCGGTATAGATAGGAGTTTATTTGGTTCAAGTGAATGAAATTTTATATATAGATGTGTTCTATATATCAAAACGTCAAAACAACGTCTATCGGGTTTGCTAGTATATTATAAAACGGCCAAAGCAAACCACGAATTTCAGCAATCTTTTGTAAAACTGAGATACTAGTTTGCGTTCAAATAGACAGACGAAGAGACAGACAGACGGACGGAGAGACGGGCATGGCTAAATCGACTCCGCCCATCGTGCTGATCATTTTAGTGAACTTTTCTCTTCTTGTTCTCATACTTACATACATTTAATGTTTATGAAAGGTATGAAAATCAAAAAAGATATATAACTTCGCTTTTGCAGTGGGCTATTAACTACGTGCCCGAATATTTCGCTTGTGTGTTTCCCGATTTGGCTAATTTTTGGCAGGAGTATAATACATACCACTAGAAGCAGCTGACCAATTTTCATTGAAATATCAGGATTGAAATATAAGCGATTGCCTTTGAAAATAGCAGAAATTTTATGCTGAAAAGTGGGCGACGCCACGCCTACTTCTTCGAAATTGAAAAAATTTTTTTGCGGCCGAGTTTTTCTTAAAAATCTTATTATGTGTGCAAAATCTAATTGATATAACTTGCTTAGTTGTAGAAATATCGCTCTTTAAATTTTACAAAAAAAATTTTCAGAATTATGTTAAAAAACTGGGCGTGGACATTAACCGATTTCGACTAATTTTACAGAAAACAGTAACCTTTATACAAGGTGGCGCAAAAGTAAGCTTCCGATGTTCAGCATATCGGTTGTGGCACGTGCAGTGTGTGCTGTTGCACCGTCTTGTTGGAACCACATGTTTTCCAATCCCAATTCATCAAGTTGCGGCAAAAAGAACTCGTTGATCATTGCTCTGTAGCGCTCACCATTCACAGTAACCGTTTGGCCCCGACTGATGATTGGTCAAATAAATAGTCAGCAATATTCCGCGTTCTGGAGCAGTGTAGCGTAACATTGTTTATTACGTGTATTTCGCATGTGTTTACTACACAAATGTCAAAACAGAACTGACTTTAGGGGCCAATCGCAAAATTTATAGCATTTTCTGATAGGAGGATTACTTTTGCGCCGCCTTGTACATATAACATTATCGCCAAATTTCGTTTCCCCAAATCAATTTTTGGCGAGTTATGGCATAAAAAGTTTTGTGGAATAGTCCACTATAAAAAGGGCGGGGTCACGCCCATTTTCGAAAATTTTAAGTTTTTGGATTTCTATGTTTACGGAAACTTTAAAACTGAAATATAAATGATGTAAAGCTATTTTACGCAAAAATATTGCCTATTTAATATATCTACGATCCGTTTCAAAATCTTTCATATAAAAGTGAGCGTAGACCTTAACCGATCCCGCCCATTTTTTCCTAGAACATTCCTTGCATACCTGAAAGCCTGCGTGCTGAATTTCGTTTCGATATCTTGAACGGTTTCTGATTAATATTATTTCTAAATTTGACTTAATCAAAAGTGGGCGTTGCCATTCCCATTTTCAAAAATTTCCTGAAAATTTTATTTTATGCCTGAACCTCAATGTATTCACCAAATTTTATCCTTATAGGTGTATTATGTACTGAGTAATGACTTTTTTTGTGTTTTCGAAAATATTATGTATATAAAAAGTGGGCCTGGCTATCATCCGATATCTCAAAATTTTCTCAAGTTATCGTGTTCACAGACGGACGGACGGACATGGCTCAATCATAATAAGTCAATATCTATCTCGATCCGTTAATGCCGTTACGCACTGCCTTACGCGACTAAAGTTAATATACCTTGTGTGCGAAGCACTACTAGGTATAATAACAAATATACTTAGGAAGAAATAGCTACCAGCTTGCATTAATTAAAAAAATTTCCACAAAAAATGAACAACCCTAATGTTAAAACTAATGAAGTAGAGGAAAACAACAACAAATAATCAACAGCTAAAGCAAATTATAAAACAAGATAACATTTATGCACACAAACCACATAACACACTACGGAAAATTTTTCCCAAAACAAAAGACAAGATCGGCAAAGAACAACAAAGTAATGTAGTGTATAAAATAAAATGCAAAGGTGATGAGAACCATGCATGAGATCAATGCTACATAGGCAATCGAGGCAAAAAACAAGAAAACAACTACAGCATTGACTCAGCACTTGACTTTTAACAATCACACAGCTAATTTCGCGATACACGAATTTTGGATATTGAGAGAAGAGGAAAGCGAAGAATTCCATTGGAAACTCTCCACACATAACAGCAGCTGAGCAATGTTATGAATTTCAAAGAAGATATGGTCACTACGAACAACGCTTATACAGTTATCATAAAGAAATATAAACAAAAAAATTTTAGAATATGTTGTGTTGCCATTTAATATCAACTGTGATGTGATTGTTTATTAATTATCAAAATTTACAAACTTTTAAAATTCATCTTTAAGATTTTGATTCTAATTTATGTTGTTATTATATGTTGTTTGAAATAAATATAGAATTCCCTGAGAAGGACGCGAAAGCGCCGAAATGCATAGGAAGGAAAAGTAACAATCTTTTGTTTTCTTACAACCTTATCGGCCGAAGAAGCTCCAACCCAACTAGCAATATTATAAACAATTTCGCCCAGCTACAATTTCAATTTTCCTTTCTGCAGCTATACATATAGAAAGGAAGCCTCTTAAAGTAGTTGACAAAATCACATAAACTCCGTTGTTGGCAATCTTCGGAGATCTGGCATTGACACTCGCCATCTATTTGGGTTCTTACAATTGATACTACCATTTAAAACCGACTCTGAATTTGTTTATAAGCTTGATAGTCTCCCCTCACGTAAATTATCGTGTTGTTAAATAATGTAACAAGCTATGTCTACGGCTTCCAAAGTTTAATCACATTTCGCCACGGAGAAGCAGAATTTTAGGCTATGATTTATTGGAATTTTTCTATCCAAATGGTGACTATGAAGCTACCTCTTACAAAACCTAACATTTACTAGATCAGCTCGACTAATTGAACTTATTGTCCCTCGACTTAGCTTGTTTTCAAAGAGACTATTTCAGTAACGGTTTTTTGGTTTTTGCTCGAGTGATAGCCGTTTTGTACGCGAGCATGAGGAATATCCTCATTATGTATTTTTTTTTCAAATTCTACTTAAATATTGATTAGCAAATGATTGCCATATACTCGTACGAGTATATAAGCTGCGTTTGGTAACGACGACGAGAAAACAAAATCCACTGAATTTCTTTTAGATTTTCCAGCATACGTATATCTGATAATCTTCTATTTCTCAATAAATTCGTGGAACTCTACTGCTTATGATAATGCGAGCGTTGTACCTGATATGAGTATGTCGTTTTCTGAGGAGAGGACTGTAAGTGGTATACCTTCCAAGGTCAATGTATTACCTTCCCATATGCGAAAACTTTAGGTCAATGTAAAAATTAGTAATAAAAACTTATTAATACTACTTTTAAAATAAAACGATTTGCGCAATACGTATTTTTATTCAATGTTGCTCAATATATTGATAATATGTTTGCAGAATACAAGTCCCATGGTCATTTTTCAATGCTCATAAATCAAGTTTTTTTTTTGTGGCTTTGTGTACTTTCTCATGAAGTACTGATTTGCCGGTTATATCATACTCTTGATTAACGTTTATTTATCATATTATGTTGCAAATATTACATCTGGTTATTTGTCTTTCTTGTGAAAAACTGATTAGGCGGGGATGTTCTCTTGTTCCTCAAAATGTCGGTTGTATCATACTTTGGTTATTTGTCTTCCTCGTGAAGTACTGATTAAGCGGGGGTATTCTTTGTCCCTCAACGCGCCGGTTATATCATACTCTTGTGTTAATGTTAATTAATCGCTCTTTGTTGCCATTATTACACTATGCACATGTACATTTAAAAGTATTTTAATTAGTTTATTATATTTTAAACGTTCTTTAAATTAAAACGACACCAAAAAATATTTGGTTATATTAATTTCTTCCACGTGGTTATGGAGACGACATCCCCATGTAAGGTTTCGTTTGTTTCTGGGCTCCATTATCTCAGTTATTCACAGTTATTGATTATTAAAATTTTTATTGTAGGTCAAGATTTTATTTTCATAAAAGGGTTTTAGTTTCTATTTTATATGCATTTTTTCGATTGATACGTGTGTAAGTTTAACAAAAATTTTTTTTTGATACAGCAAAAAATATCCCTAAGGACCAAAAGTTTCACCTCAACCAACAGTATAGTCTGTTTTTATAATTTGGTTGAGAAGCAGGAATATTTTTGCTGACTACGCGACGACGTCTAAAAGCGAAGTGAAAATCAAAGTTATACTTTTACGGATTGATTTGATTTAACCAAGAGCTATATATGTATGCGTCTCTTGAAGGTATTGTCAACACAGTTTAAATGAGATATTTTAGTTGATTTATTTTGTTGCAACGTTATCGGTTACATTTTGATAATTTAATTTTGTGAATTACCTAAACGAAATTATTTTGATAATTTTATTTTGTGACTTAACGAAACGAATTTATTCCGTTAAGTTTTTTTTTGTGAACTAATGAAACGAAATAGAATCGTTTCGTTCATTAAGCATCCCTGAATAATTTTCAACTCATACACTCAAACAAATTGTGAAATAAGCATGTTTACAACTTTTGTCTTGGCTCACTGTTACACTGTGGTCTAGTCTATACTTGTGTTATATTATTAAATACTCAAATGTTTATTTTGTACCTTTTATACTCAACAAAATTTTTGTATCTTATTGCGCTAATATTTTTGTATCAATAAATAAAATGAAATATTTCAGATGTTTTCTTCAAAGCACATTGATGCGGATGACCTATTTAACAGCTTGAACAATAAGTACTATTACTATACTAGAACAAGAGGATTATTTCGAATATGTTTTCCAAAAGAGAGACCACCTCCAACTGCCGGTAAGTTAAACTATTTTGATAAATTGAAATAATGGAAAGATGCCTGTTAAGTGATAATTATAATTGGTCTACAAATTCGAACTTTTTTTCTCCACCAGAAACGCGAATATGAAGTATGTAAAACCACACCCTCATTGCGAAAATCCAGGTTATTTTTAATTCTATGGTACCGTTTTTGAGATACTTACAATTTACCGTTATTTCAAAAAAAAAAAGATTGCTCCACTTAATCATTTATATCTCAAGAACAAATTCCAAAACGGTTTGAAAACTTTAAAAGTTTTTAAAATTTGCTATAAACAATGCATACAAAACTTTTCCCTAGGCCCTGTGGGTTCGAAGATAATGAACAATCAAGACGGATTATTACCTTTTTTTGTAAAAATAAAAAATAAGGTGTACTTTACGAGGAAGGATGTCAAAAACTTTTTATTTTCTCTGTAAGCTCTGTTTCATTACAAAAAAAAAATAAGCTTCCATCAAATAAAATCGATGGACTAATACAAAAGTTATAAGCATTCAAATAAATATAGCCATATAATACTTAAGTGCCCTACAAATAGTAGCATATACGAGTATACATATGAGACTATAACAATGTATGTAAGTTTTGTCTTAACTCTATGATCTTATTTTATACTTGAGGAAGTTATTTGTTTTGTCGCTTATTTAGATTAGGATCGGTTTCTCTTATGAAAAACCAACAGTAGTCACCCATCATTGCGACATCCCAGAATCCTTGATACCGACTTTCAATTAACTTCATTTGCTGATGAAACCGTTCGCCATGCTAGTCACTTTCGCCACCAAGATTTTGCGGAAAAAAATTTGAATGGGAGTGCAGAAAAAGATTTTTAAAGACATATTTACTCCTGAAAAGAAAATAAATAAGTAAATTAGTTAAATAAGTGACACATTTGTGTGTAATTTTCTTAGGCTGGATTCATCGTTCAGTTCCGAACAAAATTTTGGTTTACATTTTACTCGTTCTATTAAAACTTCTCTGATACAGAATGAGAAGAGAAATTTGTTCGGAACTGAGAGATGAATTCGGCTTTAGGGTCGTTTTCTCATGTAAACAACTTTGTTTATCGGGCATATAGGTTTTAAAGTTTACTTTAGAAAACGATAGTTCTTTGAATTGGTTATTGTTAAGCATCTATCTTATTTGCCGCCCAACCAAAATACCTTCCTTTATCTTGGCTTCTGAAATCTCTGGAAAGATGATTTTTAAATGACGGAAGGCTTCGCCTTCTTTGTCCAATGCCTCAATAAAGTTTTTGATAAGAACGAGCTTGATGTGGAGCGGGGGTGAAATAACTTTTTCTTTCCTTATAAGAGGGGAGTATTTTCTGTTATCCACACCAACTTTAAATTCGATTCGCTCTGGCCGATCATTTATGATGCAGTGGTCTTGACGAGCTCGGCTATCCCATTTGCAGAGAAAGCAACAGTACTTTGTAGACCGCATAGCATTCCAACGACATGAAGATCGGCACATATTTTCCAATCATGATCTTCATATTTGATAAGTTTAAGTAATTTTTGAATTATCTCGTAGGTTTCATTCGTATTTTCTGCATGCGCGATCGGGATAGACGGCTTTTGGTTGAACTTAGTTTATTGCCGTTTATGAACAATCGCCACTCTTTGGAATCATATGGCTCACCAAACTGTTTGAATAAGTCAGTAATGTCTTTGCAGTAACAAGCACTGTCCTCCTTCGTATAGAACTTAGAAAATGGTTCGTGACGAATTCTATAATATGTTACCTTAACATCGGCTGAAAGAAATTTGAATTTTTCCACACGAGAGGCGTGTAGCTCGGCCTTTACCTTGGACAATTTCAAATCTCTTATCCAATCATTGAGTTGTGCTTGTGACAAAGCGTTTCTTTCGTTTTCCGTGTGAAGTTCAGTCCAATCAGATGCTGCTGTTGACAATGAAACTGGATCCGGAACTAAAGTTGAATGTGGAAATGGCAATGCAGTTAGATAAGCAACTTCCGTTGAATTTGGTACTGGCAATGACGCTGTAGATACACTGGCATGCGTTACTTCTCTTGACTTTCCAAACCCAAATACTTCTGTAGTACAAATATAGCAGTCCGTCGAATGGCAAGTTGGTCCACTTCATTGGTGTACTAAATTTCATATGTTGCCTGAATAGATAGAAATTAGTCAGATATGCACTTAAAAGTAGCAAATTCCCAAATTTTACTACGCACCCTTTTGTTTCGGATTCCGAATAAATCAAGTCGATTCGACATGTGGTGCACACAATATTTGGTGTCCATGTTTTTCCAGTGGTTTTAGGCTGAATGCCAAAACACTTATAGTACATATATAACTTTCAAAGGATTTGACAGTCAGCGTCTGGAATTCGAGGTGTTTGGTCGTGTTAATTCATATTTTCTCGTATTCACTCAGTGAGAGTTGATTATCATACTTTTCTCTTATTTGATTCGCTAGGCTTTTTTTACATAAATTTCGGTATACCTGAATAAATTCTCTTTTCATTTGGTGTTGTTTTCTTCTGGTGAAAATGCCCCCTGGGGCAAGTGATCATAGGGAGAATCGCTTTGCTTTGCTTGCGACCCCCAATAAAAAAAGAAACTTACAAGCGGGAAACCTGTAGACATATACCCAGTATTACGTGAAGTGGTAGTGCCTGATCCTAAATATCTTGTTCTATCGTGTGCTGATAGTAACAAAAAAATACGCGATTTTTCATGCTTTGCTCTTCACAAGGCTATACAAATCATCAGTAAAGAGGTTATATCGATCACCGAGCTCCGGGATGGAAACCTTTTGCTGTTGGCAAAAGACAAAAAAATAGCCCAAAAATTCGTTGCTACTAAGCAATTGCACAGCATATGCGAGGTGAATTTTGCCTACCATAACTCACTCAATACAACTAAGGGGACAATCTACGCTCACTATCTAAACAACGTGTCTGACGAAGAAATAGTAAGAGAACTAAGCAGCCAAGGTGTCACATCCATCTATAAATTCAAAAAAACTGTTGATGGTAAAGATGTCTTCACCGGTGTAGTTCTACTGTCATTTGACACTTACAAATTACCTAATAAACTAGACATATCATGGAAAACCGTCAAAGTTAGGGAATACCTTCCCAACCCCATGCGGTGCAAACAGTGTCAATTGCTTGGTCATACAACTAAGTGGTGTAAAAATAACCCTGCATGCATCGCGTGTCCCCTCCCCCCTTATGAACCTAAACCCTGTACCCGAATTACGTGTGTCAATTGCTCAGAGCAACATTCATCGGCATCAAGACAGTGCAAGAAATTTCAAGAAGCTAAATACATCTTAGCTATAAAAACAAGAAAAATCTACCTGCGCCCGCTAAAGCAAGAATTTTAAGTCTGTACAACAACAGTTTCTGTTCTGGCATAATTCCTCAAAGCTGGAAATGTGCTGTCATTTCCCCGATTCCTAAGCCTGGTAAACCAACAGATAACCCATCCAATTTCCGACCAATATCTTTATTACCATGCATTAGCAAAGTTTTGGAAAAAATAATCGCCAGTCGACTAATGTGGTTTGCTTCCAAACACAAACTGTTGAGTCCAAATAAGGTCGCTTTTAAGAAAGATCACAGCACCATTGATGCGCTGCTATCTTTCGACCACTTCTGTTCGTCCGCTCTTTCGAGTAAACATCACGTTTCAACCCTCTCCCTGGATTTCAGAAAAGCGTTCGATCGCATTAGTGGGCATATTGTTCTAAGACAATTAAAGAAATGGGCTGTTGGTCCAATATTTATAACTTAAGTAAACATTTCTTAATAAACCGAAGATTTGTAGTCCGTATAAACGGTTCCTCTTCCGAGCAGTACAATTTGGTAAATGGGATCCCTCAAGGATCCCCTCTCTCCGTAGTCTTATTTGTCATCGCTTTTAATGAACTAAGCAAAATAGTAGACAAATACAACATAAGTCACAGCATCTACGCAGATGACTTTTTAATATTTACCAAACAAAGCAATCCAGAAACAGTTAAAACAATATTTAATAACATCCTTGATGACATTTCTCTATGGTCGCTCGAGTCCGGAGCGACTATTTCATACGAGAAATGCAACATCTTGCACATTTGTCGGAAGAGAAACTGTTCCAACATACAAATCAGATACAATAATGTACTTATAAATAATGTTACCCAAATGAAAATATTAGGGGTTTACTTCGATTTCAAATATACGTTTAGATCTCATTGCATTTATATAAGAAACAAACTTTTCAAACGTCTTAACATTGTAAAATACTTTTCATCTAAGAAATCATTTGTACATATCTCGACACTTTGTTCTATTTTAAAATCAGTAATGTTATCTATCATTGATTATGCGTTACCAATCTATGGAGCCTGTGCCAAAAGTAACCTAAATCTTCTCTGCGCGCCATATCACGCTGCGATACGGAGAAGCTTACGTGCTTTCGCCACCTTTCCTATAATCAACATTCTGGCTGAATCCGGGCTCTCCAGCATATCTGAACGGGTGACCTATATGACTGCTGGGCTTATACACAAAACGTTATGTTGCAGTAACACCAGCCTTTATAACAACGTCATGAACGCAGTGAAACAGAAACGCTCCCCAAAAAAACCTTCAACTTTACATCGAGTACGTACCATGGCTAAGAAAATGAACTTCACAATTAAACCCACTCGGAAAGTTTATCCGTAATTTCTACCGTGGCAGCTGGCCGAATCATCATTTATCAACACCCTGGAATGTTATCGAAAGCCAGACACCTCTCCAACCACCTACCAAAAAATATTTTTGGAACTGAAATATTAACAGAACATGAAACCATTCAAATTTATTTTCACCGACGGCTCTAAAAATGACCGCTCAATATCTTTCTCCGTAGTAACGGAAGATCTTGCCGTCCTGAGGAAAGGACATGAATACTGTTCCGTCTACACCAGCGAAATTTTTGCTGTCTACCAAGCCGTCGAAATAGCTTCGAAAGAAAAAGGGAACTTCTGCATATGTAGCGACAGCCAATCACCTATTGATGCCGTTCGCAACCTCAGAAACAACACCATGTTAGCATCTTATATACGAGACCTACTTATCAAGCACAAAGCCAAAATTAAGTTGATGTGGGTACCAGGCCATTGCGGAATTTCGGGTAACGAATTCGCCGACTGCGATGCTAAGGAACTACATAATCAACCCGTATATTGCTTTGACACCTTCGAAAAATCCGATTTGAAGAGCTCAATAAAAGAGTATCTTTACAAAGAGTCTTTAACAAAATGGAAGGAGTACGTCAACCATTATTCGGATATAAACCCCACCAAAGCTAATCCCATTTTTTCTGCTGAATGTAAACATACCGATATTGTGATATTCACCAGGCTACGTTTGGGTCATACACAACTCACCCATAGCCACCTATTAAACAATAGAGACGCTGCCTGTTGTTTCTGCGGGGCGATTAGCACGTCAGTAAAGCACATACTAAATGACTGCAGTCCCTTCAACAGCATAAGGCGAACGATTTTTGGCACAGCGCTTCCAACCAACCTCCTCACCAACACTTCACCGCACAATATAAACACCATATCAAATTTTTTCACACGATGTAACATATCACATCTTATTTAACGTATGATAATAATTACACTTTAAAATAGATATAAAAGATCTAGATATTAAAACTATATACATATATTCTCTCTCCTTAATGTAAGATCAGCGGATGGCCTCGAGCTAGTGCTGTAATTTTGTATTTTTGTATATTTATATACTTAAAATAAACAAACCATTCAAAGGATTTGAAAACACACGTCGCATCATTTTAACTATATTTTGATCGGAGATGAAACAGAACATATCTGGATCATTTTTACACTCAAACTATCGCGCCTTTTTATTCATTTTTTTTTTTTTTTTTTAAGTAAATGACGGGTTATAAAATGCACTTATAGACTGAACAGTATCCGGTGAGCCTTCCAGATATTATAAAGGAACAATTCTTATTTACTCCTATTTATAATCAGATCAAGTAAAAATCGAAGTCTACCTAGACAAAACGTTCCTTAGTTATAAAAAGAAAACACTAGCTGCTTAAAAAAATTTACTCTTGCGTGGCAACGCCCACTTTTGATTAAGTCAAATTTAGAAATAATATTAATCATAAATCAGAAACCGTTCAAGATATCGAAACGAAATTCAGCACGCAGGTTTCAGGTATGCAAGGAATGTTCTAGGAAAAAATGGGCGGGATCGGTTAAGGTCTACGCCCACTTTTATATGAAAGATTTTGAAAAGGATCGAAGATATATTAAATAGGCAATAACTTTGAGTAAAATAGCTTTACATCATTTATATTTCAGTTTTAAAGTTTCCGTAAACAAAGAAATCCAAAAACTTAAAATTTAAGCTTTTTAAGAAAAACTCGGCCGCAAAAAAATTTTTTAAATTTCGAAGAAGTAGGCGTGGCGTCGCCCACTTTTCAGCATAAAATTTCTGCTATTTTCAAAGGCAATCGCTTATAATTCAATCCTGATATTTCAATGAAAATTGGTCAGCTGCTTCTTAGTGGTATGTATTATACTCCTGCCAAAAATTAGCCAAATCGGGAAACACACAAGCGAAATATTCGGGCACGTAGTTAATAGCCCACTGCAAAAGCGAAGTTATATATCTTTTTTGATTTTCATACCTTTCATAAACATTAAATGTATGTAAGTATGACAACAAGAAGAGAAAAGTTCACTAAAATGATCAGCACGATGGGCGGAGTCGATTTAGCCATGCCCGTCTCTCCGTCCGTCTGTCTATTTGAACGCAAACTAGTATCTCAGTTTTACAAAAGATTGCTGAAATTCGTGGTTTGCTTTGGCCGTTTTATAATATACTAGCAAACCCGATAGACGTTGTTTTGACGTTTCGATATATAGAACACATCTATTATAAAATTTCATTCACTTGAACCAAATAAACTCCTATCTATACCGAACTGCAGCTTTATATGACTTAGGGGATTTTCCAAAAGCTATATACAGACTGTGTCGTGCCCATCGAACTCCTGAACTTATCGTGAAAGTTCAAGAGCAAAACAAAACACAAAATATGTGGCGTGGCACCGCCCACTTTTGAAAAATTATGTAGATATTGACTAAGTGACATATATCCAAATTTCATTAATGTAGACCAAAAAAGTTCGGAATTATGACGAATTGAAACTTTATATAGCCTGGAGGCGTGGCTGCGCCTACTTTTCCAATACTATATATTGTCTATGCTGTACCCAGTGAACCCAAGTATATGTTGTGAAAATTTCATGAAGATCGGTTGAGTTCTTTGGCGCCTATAAAAGACACCCTTTTTTATTATACCTAGTAGTGCTTCGCACACAAGGTATATTAACTTTAGTCGCGTAACGGCAGTGCGTAACGGCATTAACGGATCGAGATAGATATTGACTTATACTCGTACATATCAAAATGTTCAGAAAAGAGAAATTGATTGAGCCATGTCCGTCCGTCCGTCTGTGAACACGATAACTTGAGTAAATTTTGAGATATCTTAATGAAATTTGGTATGCGGGTTCCTTGGCACTCATCTCCGAGCGCTATTTAAAATGGATGATAGCCACGCCCACTTTTTATATATATAATATTTTCGAAAACACAAAAAAGTCATTACTCAGTGCATAATACACCTATAAGGATAAAATTTGGTGAATACATTGAGATTGAGGCATAAAATAAAATTTTCAAGAAATTTTTGAAAATGGGCTAGGCTATTTTCGTTTCAGCTGAAATCGGCATTTGACTGCATGAACAATCGCCACGCTAAGTGAGTAATGTCTTTGCAGTAACAAGCACTGTCCTCCTTCGTAGTACTTTTCTTGACTTTCCAACCCCAAATACTTCTGTAGTACAAATATAGCAGTCCGTCGAATGGCAAGTTGGTCCACTTCATTGGTGTACTAAATCTCATATGTACCCTAAGTAGATAGAAATTAGTCAGATATGCACTAAAAAGTAGCAAATTCCCAAATTTTACTACGCACCCTTTTGTTTCGGATTCCGAATGAATCAAGTCGATTCGACATGTGGTGCACACAATATTCGGTGTCCACTTTTTTCCAGTGGTTTTAGGCTGAATGCCAAAATACTTATAGTATGTAACTTTCAAAGGATTTGAAAACACACGTCGCATCCTTTTAACAATATATTGATCGCAGATGAAACAGAACATATCTGGATCATTTTTACACTCAAACTATCGCGCCTTTTTATTCATTTTTTTTTTTTTTTTTTAAGTAAATGACGGGTTATAAAATGCACTTATAGACTGAACAGTATCCGGTGAGCCTTCCAGATATTATAAAGGAACAATTCTTATTTACTCCTATTTATAATCAGATCAAGTAAAAATCGAAGTCTACCTAGACAAAACGTTCCTTAGTTATAAAAAGAAAACACTAGCTGCTTAAAAAAATTTACTCTTGCGTGGCAACGCCCACTTTTGATTAAGTCAAATTTAGAAATAATATTAATCATAAATCAGAAACCGTTCAAGATATCGAAACGAAATTCAGCACGCAGGTTTCAGGTATGCAAGGAATGTTCTAGGAAAAAATGGGCGGGATCGGTTAAGGTCTACGCCCACTTTTATATGAAAGATTTTGAAAAGGATCGAAGATATATTAAATAGGCAATAACTTTGAGTAAAATAGCTTTACATCATTTATATTTCAGTTTTAAAGTTTCCGTAAACAAAGAAATCCAAAAACTTAAAATTTAAGCTTTTTAAGAAAAACTCGGCCGCAAAAAAATTTTTTTAATTTCGAAGAAGTAGGCGTGGCGTCGCCCACTTTTCAGCATAAAATTTCTGCTATTTTCAAAGGCAATCGCTTATAATTCAATCCTGATATTTCAATGAAAATTGGTCAGCTGCTTCTTAGTGGTATGTATTATACTCCTGCCAAAAATTAGCCAAATCGGGAAACACACAAGCGAAATATTCGGGCACGTAGTTAATAGCCCACTGCAAAAGCGAAGTTATATATCTTTTTTGATTTTCATACCTTTCATAAACATTAAATGTATGTAAGTATGACAACAAGAAGAGAAAAGTTCACTAAAATGATCAGCACGATGGGCGGAGTCGATTTAGCCATGCCCGTCTCTCCGTCCGTCTGTCTATTTGAACGCAAACTAGTATCTCAGTTTTACAAAAGATTGCTGAAATTCGTGGTTTGCTTTGGCCGTTTTATAATATACTAGCAAACCCGATAGACGTTGTTTTGACGTTTCGATATATAGAACACATCTATTATAAAATTTCATTCACTTGAACCAAATAAACTCCTATCTATACCGAACTGCAGCTTTATATGACTTAGGGGATTTTCCAAAAGCTATATACAGACTGTGTCGTGCCCATCGAACTCCTGAACTTATCGTGAAAGTTCAAGAGCAAAACAAAACACAAAATATGTGGCGTGGCACCGCCCACTTTTGAAAAATTATGTAGATATTGACTAAGTGACATATATCCAAATTTCATTAATGTAGACCAAAAAAGTTCGGAATTATGACGAATTGAAACTTTATATAGCCTGGAGGCGTGGCTGCGCCTACTTTTCCAATACTATATATTGTCTATGCTGTACCCAGTGAACCCAAGTATATGTTGTGAAAATTTCATGAAGATCGGTTGAGTTCTTTGGCGCCTATAAAAGACACCCTTTTTTATTATACCTAGTAGTGCTTCGCACACAAGGTATATTAACTTTAGTCGCGTAACGGCAGTGCGTAACGGCATTAACGGATCGAGATAGATATTGACTTATACTCGTACATATCAAAATGTTCAGAAAAGAGAAATTGATTGAGCCATGTCCGTCCGTCCGTCTGTGAACACGATAACTTGAGTAAATTTTGAGATATCTTAATGAAATTTGGTATGCGGGTTCCTTGGCACTCATCTCCGAGCGCTATTTAAAATGGATGATAGCCACGCCCACTTTTTATATATATAATATTTTCGAAAACACAAAAAAGTCATTACTCAGTGCATAATACACCTATAAGGATAAAATTTGGTGAATACATTGAGATTGAGGCATAAAATAAAATTTTCAAGAAATTTTTGAAAATGGGCTAGGCTATTTTCGTTTCAGCTGAAATCGGCATTTGACTGCATGAACAATCGCCACGCTAAGTGAGTAATGTCTTTGCAGTAACAAGCACTGTCCTCCTTCGTAGTACTTTTCTTGACTTTCCAACCCCAAATACTTCTGTAGTACAAATATAGCAGTCCGTCGAATGGCAAGTTGGTCCACTTCATTGGTGTACTAAATCTCATATGTACCCTAAGTAGATAGAAATTAGTCAGATATGCACTAAAAAGTAGCAAATTCCCAAATTTTACTACGCACCCTTTTGTTTCGGATTCCGAATGAATCAAGTCGATTCGACATGTGGTGCACACAATATTCGGTGTCCACTTTTTTCCAGTGGTTTTAGGCTGAATGCCAAAATACTTATAGTATGTAACTTTCAAAGGATTTGAAAACACACGTCGCATCCTTTTAACAATATATTGATCGCAGATGAAACAGAACATATCTGGATCATTTTTACACTCAAACTCTCGCGCCCTTTTATTCATATTTTTTTTTTTAAGTAAATGACGGGTTATAAAATGCACTTATAGACTGAACAGTATCCGGTGAGCCTTCCAGATATTATAAAGGAACAATTCTTATTTACTCCTATTTATACTCAGATCAAGTAAAAATCGAAGTCTACCTAGACAAAAAGGTTCCTTAGTTATACAAAGAAAACATTACCTGCTTAAAAAAATTTACTCTTGCTTCAAATGTACCTGGGTTTGAAATTTTAAAGTTACCTACTTGAGAAAACGGCATTAATAGTTTTTTGTAGCTTCGAAAATCTACCTACGTACTAACTAATATATGAATACTAATGCATATGTACGAGTAGGGTACTTCAGTATTATATAGCTATATTTATTGCTTATAACTTTTGTATTAGTCCATCGATTTATTGGATGAAAGCTTATTTTTTTTTTGTAATAAAACAGACTGTTACTATTGTACCTTACCTCGGGTGGGGGTGAGAATATTTTTATTTCTCAATCTCTAAATTATTTTACATGTTCTTATATACAAAATCTTAAATATACGTTCCTAAAACTAATCATACATATGTAAATAAAAAAAGGTCTGATTTCAATATCAGCCTACGTAAATTGTGTTGTTTGCTGCTATGCCATATATCACTGATTTAATGATCGGTTGTCTAGCCTGTTCAAGTGCACTGTATATTGTTTGAACTGTGCGAAAAGATAAGAAACCATCTGTTGATATCTTTTCTTCAAGTGGAATGTAAGTATGTGTGTGTGTTTAGTTTCTTGTTTTTGCATGAACACAGAGCTTACAGAGAAAAAAAATGTCTGGTAAAAATAAAAAGTTTTGGAAATCCTTCCTCGCAAAGTACACATTTTTTTATATTTTTTAAAAAAAAAAAAGGTAAATATCCGTATTGATTGTTCATTATCTTCAAACCTACAGGGCCTAGCGAAAAGTTTTGTATGCGTTGTTTATAGCAAATTTTATAAGCTTTTAAAGTTTTCAAACCGTTTTGGAATTTGTTCTTGAGATATACATGATTAAGTGGAGCCATCTTTTTCTTCTTTTGTAAATTACGGTAAATCGTAAATATCTCAAAAACGGTACCATAGAATCAAAAATAACCTCGATTTTCGGAATCAGGGGGTGGTTTTACATAAGAGTTTCATATTCGCGTCTGTACAACAAATTCAGGTTAGCAAAAATTAGGTCGATTCTGAGAGTGAGGGGTGAAAATAGAGGCTTAATTATAAGACCCGTTTCGCGGCGTTTGTTTATGTTAGTTCGAATTTTTTTTATTTGACCTTCGAACTTTTCAGTCGAATGCCGATTTTCAGCATATTGTTTTTATGGTTTTTTGGCTATAACTCGTGACTAATTGATATTTTTTCAATCTGTTAAAGCCAAATTATTGCTAGAAACCTATGCAGAAATTAAAAGTCAAAAAAAAATTGATTTATAAAATTTTTGTAGTGCTTATGAAGCAAAATGTTGGAATTTTTTTTCTTTGATGTTTTTTAAACATATTTTCCACAAAACTAAGTCATTTTTTTTCTGTTTGATCTATAATATGCTTCTCAATTTTTCCAGTGTTGGTTTTGAAGAAACATTGAAAAAGAAATTATAAAAATACGGAAAAAATATATTTTTGAAGTGTTAGTTATGAAAAGTTTTAAGTTAAAAATTAAATAAATTAAATCATTGATTTGGCCAGTTGCCGTTTAGCAGGCGGCTGTGGCTCAACATCACTGCTCTCTCTAATATCTTGGCCATTATCAGAAAGGTCTATAAATTCGTCCAACTGATATTCTGGACCGTCATCTTTGTCTTCCCCTTCTTCCTCTTTTTCCTCGTCTTCCTCTTCTTCAAAGGTGTTTTTATACCACCAAAAAATTTCAGCGAGTATTGCATCTGGAGATTTCTTTCCTCTGTACCACGGGCCAACTGAATCTGATGATCAAGGCGAACGTTATCCACCAAACTGCGCTTCCATTTGAAATTAGGTAACTAGATTTTTCTAATATCTTTGTCAGAGTACACAATTGAAAACTATTTTCGTTTCAGCTGAAATCGGCATTTGACTGCAAAGTTCGAAGGTCGATTAAAAAAAAGTTCGAACTACTATAAACAAACGCCGCGATACGGGTCTTCTAATTTAGCCTCTATTTTCACCCCTCACTCTCAGAATCGACCTAACTTTTACTAACCTGAATTTGTTCCACAGTGTTATTATTTTGTGGAAAGGGTTGCTTCCGATTGATTGCCCTTTGCCTTCTTTTTTCAATGATTATTTTTTAATTGACGAAAAAATAAAAATCATGATTTTTTATCAAAAAAAAAAAACAAAATACTTTTTCTTGATGCTCCAGTCGAGAAAGGTTTTTAGTGGAAGTTTTTCGGACTATCCGTTTTTTTGTTTATCAAAGCCTACTACTAGTTAAAAAATAAACAGAAAGTATGCTGAACACTCTTTGCTTCGCCTATTTTAAGTACATTTTCCCCCTTTTGACAATTTTGGTAATGGTGGCATCTATCGAAAAATGGTCCTTTACCATTTGTTTGTCACTAAATCCCCATTGAAAATACCTCCATTTCACATTTTCTCTGTGCATAATATAAAAAACTATGCAAACAAGTTGATAATGTCAATACGCGTTTTGTAATGGTGTGCTAAGCTCAGGCCAAAGGGCAATACTGGCTGATAGTGGACGGCCTACCTAGGTAGGCTATCTGCAAATAAACAATAAGCAGCCCTCTACCAAGTGCAGCAGGAGAGGAGGGCTTGGTTTAAAAACCTCATGCTCCCGAAGAACCTCCGGTGATCAGGCGAGCAGATGCCAGCCGGGAACTTTTCATCAACAACCCAAATCGGGTTGCCACGAAGGACAACCTACCTATAACAAGAAAGCAACATTGCGATAAGTATTATTCGGGGAAAGCGCCCAATAGGGCCGAGCCCAGTAAGGCTCTGATTATGGTTTACTGGAAATACGATAGGGAAATAGAGGGCTGGTGAAATTAGCATTCTATCACCTTAGTACGGAAGAGTGAAACGTTCCCGAAATGGCTGGTGAGGTAATGCTACAATCGACTCCGTCCTGTTAAAACCCTATCAGCCCAAGTACGTTCGATGCTACGTCGCCATTAGGGTGGCCACATAGGTTCAGTTCAGATCTACTCCTGATTAGCGCCTGACCCGGCTCTGTACACAAAATCTCATAAGGACTTCTGTCAACCCTAGCGTGGCCTCCTTGCTTGCAAAGATAACCACAGGGACCTTTTGTAGGACGACTGTATAACGGGCAGAGATAGCGGCTTGGATCGGGGACCCAATAGACAAAAATTTAAAACGAAAACCTAAAAACACAAAAACCACAAGAAGAAAACGTATGTCAAAGCGAAGGAGCTGCATTCAGAAGAAGCAGCAAAATTCAACGGTTGCCGCTTCCGGGGACACCGCTGCTACAAACAAGAGCTATACCGAAAGCAGCAACACCGGTCTCGAGGGCAAAAGTTGACGTCCCATATCCCTAAAACCAGCGGACAACGAAGAAGATTCCCCGCGGCAGGAATCTATTCGCATAACGAGAAAAACCTGCACAGGCTGCTTCAAACCGAAATAGGGTAAAAAAGGCAAAGAAAGGGAAGCGATCTAGCAGAACACAGCAGCAGATCGGGGCAGTGGTAATCAAGCCCACGGAAGGAAACAGCTTTTCCGATGTCCTGAAAACCTCCGGAGCAACATAAAAAGGGGTGACGACGAGGTTAAGCGCTGAGGTCACACTGGATAAACCTGCCATCATGTCTGACTTTAAACCAAAAGTCACGTTGGGAATATGCGACCTGGATTCTCTGTATACAAAAGGAAGAACTAATTGACGCTTTGAAGTCAAATTTAAGCATTGACTCGAAAGAGACGAAATTCAGCGTCACAGCGCCAATCATAAGAGAACAGGTCTGAGCGTGACTCTAACTAAAGAAAAAGCGAACATATTACTTAAAAGCTCACGCATAAAAGTAGGCTTTAGTAGTATAAAAGAATGAGACGAGACAAAGAAGCGATGTTTCAAATGCTTTGACGCCATTATGATTGCACTGCAACATGCACAGAAGTAAAACCACAGACGCCCTCCTAACGCAACGGACAAAGGAAAGGAGCATAGATGTTGTAGTAATAAGCGAGCATTATAGGCAAAAGAATGTCAGCTGCTGGCTAGAAGACTCCACCTGAACTGCGGCACTTGTAATCATTGAAGGTGACTTTAACTCAAGAGCCATCGAGTGGGGAATACCAACGACGACCCCAGAGGACGACGAGTTCTGGACATGGTGGCCAGGCTGGTGCTAACAGTCTTTAACTTCTGAACATCAACAACTTTCAGGAGGCCACGCTGCGAAGAAACAATACCAGATATCACGATGGCATCTGAAAGCAGATCCGGAGTCATACAAAAGTGGGAAGTATTTGCAGATTTTACTGGCAGTGACTACCCCTATATATCCTTTGAAATAGGCACACAAGAAGCACCTAGGGCGGGCACAAGCAAAAGCACCCGGAAATGTAATGCATCGAAACTAGGCAGTGAAGCACTTGTTGCTGAAATCGATATACAAGGTGGCGCAAAAGTAAGCTTCCGATGTTCAGCATATCGGTTGTGGCACGTGCAGTGTGTGCTGTTGCACCGTCTTGTTGGAACCACATGTTTTCCAATCCCAATTCATCAAGTTGCGGCAAAAAGAACTCGTTGATCATTGCTCTGTAGCGCTCACCATTCACAGTAACCGTTTGGCCCCGACCGATTATTGGTCAAATAAATAGTCAGCAATATTCCGCGTTCCGCGGCCGCCGTGGTGTGAAGGTAGTGTTGCCGGCCTACCACACCGAAGGTCCATGGTTCGAGCCCTGGTACAGGTAACATCAAAAGTGATTTGAAAAAAGTTTTTCAAAACGGGGTCGCCCCTCGGCAGTGGTTTGGCAAACTCTCCGAGTGTATTTCTGCCACGACAGGCTTCTCAGCAAAATTTCGTCTCCTTTGTAGATGCCGTTCGGAGTCGGCAAAAAACTGTAGGTGCCACCAATTTGTAGGGGAAATTCAAATCGGCACACCACAAATTGGAAGAGAAGCTTGGCGCAAAAATCTCTTAGGAGGTTTATGATGATATACCTGTTGTATATCGCGCCATAGAGAGAGAGAGAATAATCCGCGTTCTGGAGCAGTCTAGCGTAACATTCTTCATTAACGTGTATTTCGCATGTGTTTACTACACAAATGTCAAAACAGAACTGACTTTAGGGGCCAATCGCAAAATGTATAGCATTTTCTGATAGGAGGATTACTTTTGCGCAGTAAACGTTTTTCATCTACCGAAATAAATAGTCAGCAATATTCCGCGTTCTCGAGCAGTGTAGCGTAACATTGTTCATTAACGTGTATTTCGCATGTGTTTACTACACAAATGTCAAAACAGAACTGACTTTAGGGGCCAATCGCAAAATTTATAGCATTTTCTGATAGGAGGATTACTTTTGCGCCACCCTGTACAACTGGTCAGAGATCACACACCTACTAACGCCAGAGGGTGTATCAAAGCTACCATGCTCAGCGTCAAACAGGCATGTAATAACATGCCCCATATTATCAAAAAATCAGCGTAAAGATTCCGTTTACCGGGGGTCAGACGAAATCGCTGACCAACGGCGCAACGGCCACATCCAAAACTGAATCATATAAAACAGAGAAGCTTTTGAAAACCGCCGTCATTCAAAGCAAGAAGAAGAACCCTGAGGAGCTACGGGAAGACGTAAGCAAGAATCCGTGGGGATAGTACTGAAGAAGATTAGGACCAGAATGCCGACACCTGATTTAGATGCAAACGTAATGGATAAAATAATGAACGCACTTTTCCCTACTCATGAAATCAGGGAAGGCAGTGAAGATCGGATCAACATGCCCGAATACAGTCCAGCATTTAAAACAGAAGAACTGCAAGCTACAGTAAGAAGTTTAAAGAACAATAAGGCTCTAGGGCCGGACGGCATTCCACCAGAAGCCATCAAAGAAATAGAAAAAATGCGACCTGAAGCCCTACTGGATATGTATAATACATGCATTACGAACCGATTATTCCCAAAAACATGGAAGATGCAGCAATTAGTACTAATAGGCAAGGGCAAGGGGGCCGGAACTCGCCATCTGCGTACCGGCCATTATACATGCTACATAGAGCGGGGAACTTTTTGAAATGCTACTAAAGCCACGTATTGCAGCCGCCATAGAACAAGCAGGAGAACTATCGCCCAGCCAACGCGGTTTCAGGCCTGGAAAGAGCACTTTATGCGCAATTGAGGAAGTCCTTACTAGTGTGAAGGTATCTCAGCAAACAGCGAGTTGTGCTCCAGAGAAGGCATGTAAACAGGTTTCGTTACAAAGTAGGCTAATGGCGAACATCGGAGGAGCTATAAAAAGTAAACAGAAGCTACTGATGGACACTACCCTGTCTACTCCTCTATATGGCTCCGAGCAATGGGCAGACACACTGAAGATAAAGAACCACTGTTCACTTCTAACATCTGTTCAGCGAACAGTAGCTGTGAGAGTAGCCTCCGCTTATCGAATCGTATCAGGACCAGCCGTTCAGGTGATAACTGGCGCGATCCCCATCGACGTATGTGCGCTACAAAGAAGAATACTATGCAATGTAACCAGGCTAGCCTCTTCGAGGCTAGATTTAGCATTTTTTTTGTCCTTTAGCTTTTTTCTATCATTTTTTATTCCAAACCTTTTCTGGTCCCAACACCATATTTTTCATACAACTTCGAGGAATATATAAAATTAAAGTTAAATGAAAGTAGTATTGATGACGAAATACAGAAAAAATTGTCAATTATTATTAATGTAGTTGATAAATCAATTGCGACATCGCCTACTTGATAATATGAACTCTTTACAAAAGATAAATTTTTTTCAGTTGATAAATCTTTGAAAATTACAAAGCCGGATGTATTTTCTCACGTTCAAGAAGAAAAGTCTACGTATGCTCCAAGTCAAGTAGCATTGATTGAGCTGCAGTGACGAAAGCTTATAACCGTACAGTGGACAAGTGTGACCTCTACCATAGAATTTTGGGCGGAAGTCCGAGAACATCAAAATTCATTAACGAACCCCCTTTTTCAAAACTGGTCGTATTCGTATATAGCCTTTCAATAATGCGGAGGTTGAAAGAATTTTTAGTGCCATGAACATTTTAAAAACTAAGTTAAGGAACAGATTAAAAATTAAAATGATTAACTCGCTGCTTAATATTAGATGTTCGTTAAAGCGCTTACGCAAACGTCAAGATGTGTAGTTGTGTTTTTTATTTTGCGTTGTGCTTATATTTAATAATTAAATAATATCTTTGATATTCTAAACTATCCAAGTTATAATTAAAGTTAATAGAGTTAAATACTTAATGTTCTTCACTAATTGGTGTGAAAAGTGTTAAAAAATGTTAATAGTGATTCATTATTATAAATTCATTTTGTTGAATTTGTGTGTGCCGAGTTTTTTGCATATTTTATTTGTTGCTATTGAAAGGCTTTATTTTGTATTGCAATTGTTGTTGTGCTCTGACTTGCTTTTCTTATTTCTTTTTCGTTACAGCTGTTTTGTGTGGTTTGTTGAACGTCAGATACAGTGTGTTTAAAACTGTTCGCTCAGTACTGTGTCATTTAAACTGTCAGGGTTGTTTTTATTTTATCCGCAACATTTTTTTTAGCTTATAATTTTTCTTATAAATTTATATAAGTATTTATACGAAAAAGTCGTGTATGATAACAAACTGCCAAGTAAAAAGAGAGTCCGAACGCTTTGTAGCATGCTGGCTGTGTGATGGACTTGTCCACGCCAAATGCACTGGGTTAACCGGTAGAATAGCTGACCTGCTTAATGAAGGAAAAGGCCTGCGCTGCTCTTTTTCCAAATGCCGATCGACGGAAGTTGATCTCTGTAAAATCTTTAGGCTATCAGAAACGGTTTTTCTGAAATAAGCAAAGATTTTTCATTGCTGACCGAAAAATTCAAAAAATATGAAAATATTTTCCAAACCTTGGAAACTTTAGAGAATTCGCCTCATTTGGAATGCCCTGATAATCGCGAAAAGAAGCGCAGACGTACGGATGATCGACCTACTACCTCAACAGTGCCGAACTTGCCTCAACCCCTTGAACTTATCGATTTGGCTTTCCCAATTCCTAGTACGGTTGTCCCAGCAACGTCGAAGATCGCCCCTTCAAAAATACCCACTAGGAAAAACCCGGAACCTCCAACTATTGCAATGGAGTCTGAACCAATCGTTAGTAAGCTGGTTGTGGTCCCTCGCAAAAAATCTTATTTTGTGTCTAGGTTCCATCCAGACACTACCGAGGATGATTTGATCTACCATATTTCTTCTAAAGTTAAAGATCAAAGCGTTACTGTTAGAAAATTTAATTTCACAAGAAGTATGTATTCGTTTAAGAATGATGTATTTGGGAAAGATTTCGATACTCTTTTGGACAGCTCTTTTTGGCCTCCCAGGGCTCTTGTGCGGGAGTTAGAATACAGACCGAATAGGAATGTTCAAAATGTAGCGAAAATTTCTCGTAATAACGTTAAGTCAAAAAACTGAGCACTAAATCCGTGAATATCTTTTATCGAAATGTCAGAGGTTTAAATACCAAATTAACTGTTCCCTTTTTGAAGTCTTTTCATTGTAATTATAACGTAATTGCTTTTACCGAAACCTGGCTACAACCTCATGTTATAAAATTCTGAGTTTTTATGTAACGAATATCAAGTATATAGAAATGATCGGTTGAACAGGGTCGGAGGTGGAGTTCTACTTCCGTCCACTCCTCCATACCTTCATAGGAGGTAAATATTCCTATCTTAGATTCCATTGAGTTCAAATGTATCCGCATTCAGCTAGAGAACGTCTCTATGTACTTCTATGTTTTCTACAAGGTGTAGCAAAAGTAATCCTCCTATCAGAAAATGCTATAAATTTTGCGATTGGCCCCTAAAGTCAGTTCTGTTTTGACATTTGTGCAGTAAACACATGCGAAATACACGTTAATAAACAATGTTACGCTACACTGCTCCAGAACGCGGAATATTGCTGACTATTTATTTGACCAATAATCGGTCGGGGCCAAACGGTTACTGTGAATGGTGAGCGCTACAGAGCAATGATCAACGAGTTCTTTTTGCCGCAACTTGATGAATTGGGATTGGAAAACGTGTGGTTCCAACAAGACGGTGCAACAGCACACACTGCACGTGCCACAACCGATATGCTGAACATCGGAAGCTTACTTTTGCGCCACCTTGTACATCCCTCCAGCATCAGATTTTTCAGTCTACATGCAACATGTCTCTCTGCTCAAAACTGTTAACTTTTTGACTAAAGCTTCAGATTCAATTATTGTTTTGGGTGATTTTAACTTACCTCATATATCGTGGAACATATCTGATGGAAACATTAATGCAAATCCGTCCAAACTGGGCTACAATGACTTTTTAGATGAAATTTCCGATCTTTGCCTTAATCGAGTAAATGTTACCGCTAACAAGTTTGGAAAGTCTTAGATTTATTGTATGTTGATAATATAAGCAAATTTTCTATAACTCTTTGTGATCCGTTGGTTTTACCAGAAGACCTGTACCACCCTTCTATGGAAATAGTCTACGAAACCATAAGTAATGGCCAAGGTACTCAATGCTACTCATGTAGTAGCTTTGATTTTAACTTTTCCAAAGCCAACTACAAGAAATTAAATAAAGAACTGTCTAAATTAACTTGGCCTATTTACTGCCTATTTAAGAAGTTTATTCCTAAACGTAAATTAACTTATGATCATCCTACGCAAGCTTGGTTTATTAAAGAGCTTAAGGCTCTGAAAAATAGGAAAACGCGATCATTTAATTTATATAAGAAATCCGGATTAAATAAACATTACTTACTG
Source organism: Merzomyia westermanni (assembly GCA_949987695.1). Classification (NCBI taxonomy): domain Eukaryota; kingdom Metazoa; phylum Arthropoda; class Insecta; order Diptera; family Tephritidae; genus Merzomyia; species Merzomyia westermanni. Next base: position 122,847,333 of record OX465290.1, read on the forward strand.
TATTCCATTCTACGTCAGAAGTACATAGATTTAAATAAAAAGTTCTATAAAGCTTATATTTCTAAAATTATTCTCAATCCAAAGTCATTTTATGGTTTCGTAAATTCTCAACGTAAAGTATCAGGGTTTCCCTCAGCCATGAAATATCAAGACATTATATCTAGTGATAATCAAGATATCGCAAATTTCTCTGCTCAATTTTTCACTTCTAACTATTCTGCCGTCCCAAATCCAAATTTGGAAAACTATCCCTATAAGCTACACGGGACAAATTCAATTAATTCACCAATTATATGCGCCAAAGATGTTCTAATTTACCTTAAAACCTTAAAAGAATCTTTTTAATATGGTCTTGAGCGAACCATATTTACCAACCCCTTACCAATTTGTTCAATCTATCACTAAAGTGTGGTGTTTTTCCAACTGCGTGGAAAGAATCGTTTCTTCTATCGCTGCATAAAAGCGGGAGTAGGTCTTCTATAGAGAACTATCGTGGCATAGCAAAGCTTTCTGCCATCCCAAAATTGTTTGCAGCTATTGTTACAAATCAACTTACGGGTCCGATCTCTACTTTGATAGCTGACTGTCAACACGGGTTCAGTAAGGGAAAGTCCACAGTTACGAATTTACTTGAGTTTACCAGTCATGTCTCAAATGGCTTTAGAAAAAATCTGCACACCGACGTTATTTATACGGATTTCAGCAAAGCTTTTGACAAAGTGTGTCACTCATTACTTATTCATAAACTCGATCAGTTGGGCTTCCTGCCGGGTCTCAATCGCTAGACCTCTTCTTACCTTAGTGACAGGACACAAAGAGTAGTGTTTAAAAATTTAGTATCCGATGTCATTTCTGTCTCTTCGGGGGTTCCCGATTCTGTTCTTGTTGTTTGTATATGATATTTCTACAATAATAAAATTTTCAAAAATGTTAATGTATGCTGACGACGTAAAGCTTTTCATGTCATTCGCGTCATTTGAAGATAGAAATAAGCTACAATCAGATTTAGATACACTAGTTACTTGGTGCGATTTAAATTATATGCCACTTAACCTTAAAAAAGGTAAACACATGGGTTTTTCGCGTGGAATTTCTCAGCCGGCTTCCTATATAATTAAAAATTATAGTCTTGAGCAAGTGTATGATTTTGTTGAACTGGGGGTTACTATGGACTATAAACTCAGTTTCAACCGCCATATTAACACAACAGTCAATAAGGCTAGAGGTGTCCTAGCAATCGTTAAACGATAGTCTAAAGAATTTAGCGACCCTTATGTAACTAAAGCCGTCTTCACTACATTAGTCAGACCGATACTTGAATACGGTTCTATAATTTGGAACCCGCATAGCTACTAATTGTTTCTTATTCTTTGTCTTCTATATGAACTTCTACCAATAATTTTATTCTGTTAACTATTTATTTTTTAATGTATAATCTATCTTATATCTACTTTACTTAGCTGATGAGGTTTTCTCCGTAGCTGAGCAGTTTTAGATCTCGACGATTAACAAACCAAAGCCTTTCAACGACTCGGCACGAACGAATAATCCGCGCGTTATGCGGATGCGCCCCTCGCGCCGGTCGATCGGGATATGGTGGGTAATCCGTTTGGGAATTATTATTATTATAAATGTTGCACTGCTTTTGAAATTACCGACGAGTCATCTCTGTGATAAATACAGAAACTTTGTACGCAGACTCAAGATCTTCTGATTCATCAGACGAAAAAAAATATATTAGTTTGTAGTGATTTTTCTATAGTATGTATTTCTTTGAAAAAATTCCTAGTCAATTAAAATGTGCCTGATTTACCTGATGATAAACATTTGAACTAACAAATTTCTTACTCTAAAGTTCTTGATCCTAAAGAAACATTTTTGAAAACTCTACCTTAAATGGAGAAAAAGAGTATTTAGTGATGGAAATAGGTATTTATGAGATGGAAATGAAGGCACGAATATTTTCATACTCATTTTCAACTGTTTATAGTAGAATTTTCAATATGTTATATTTGGCGTCACCCAATTCAGAACAAGAGTGATGTTCTTTAAAATTTTAAAGGTGAAATTTTCCATAGTTCAGGATGCTTTGAGTTTTATTACGAAAAATAAAATAGTACTCAAGAATGAGTAAAAAATAAAAATAATAATTATTTGCGGTCAATGGTTGAAACAAAAATAGTGCCTTTAAGTTATGTCTACAGCCTTATATACAAATAGTTAAAATAAAAAAATTTAAATGGGCTTCGTAAAAAAATGTCTGACTTTTTTCTTATTTTTTCTTAATTTTGGCCTTTTTTAACCTTTTATTTTTTCCGATTTAGCCTATTTTTTTTTCTATCACCCGGCCACACTAATACTATGGGAAGCTAAAAAGCACACGGATGAAGATAAATACACAAACTGACTTTTTGGCTTCTTTTTTTCTTAATTTTAGCCTTTTCTAACCTTTTATCTTTTCCGATTTAGCCTCTTTTTTTCAATCAGCGGGTTACACTGATACTATGGGAAGCTAAAAAGCACACGGATGAAGAGCTCGTAAGAGTCGCTCACCAAGAACTATCGAGGAAACATTTAGACTTTGGCGAGAGCGGTAGGAAGGTGAACACCGGGACAGATGGACAGCAAGACTGATCACTGACGTTAAGGTATGAAGCAATAGAAACTTTCGCGAGGTTAACTACTACGTTACCCAAATGCTCTTTGGGCATGGGTACTTCAAAAAGTACCTATATAGAATGGAAAAAGTCGGAGACCCGAAGTGCATGTGTGGACATGGAGACGAAGACGATGCTGAACACACATTCTTCAAATGCTCAAGAGGCTGATAATGTTGAGCGGTCTGGGAGTGAGGATGGTGGAACGCCGAAACCGAAAAATGAGGAGCAAGCTCGAGAACTATCGTCTATACAAAAAAAATTATGCAGACATTTTCGAGAGGAACTTTGTGACAAACAAACTAAAGATGTGTTTTCGATAGATGTTAACATTACCGCAACCCCCCTGTGTTGTTTCAGAGATCGACAATTGGACATTAATGAAGCACAAACCAAACGCAAAAAATGTGGGCTGGCACCGCCCACTTTTCAAAAATTAAGATTATGCGGTATTTTAAGAATTTCTCGACTGATTTTATGTGTTGAAAAAATGATTCTGTTACCCATTAATACTACTATGACAATTTCGCTCATACAATTTGCTCCGAGGCAGGCCGGTTGTTCAATATATATTTTGGCATATTTTTGAGTTCAGAAACTTAAAAACTTAAAACTGATAAACTGTTTTTTAACTCACAATAACTTTTAAGCTCTACAACTTTTTAAAAGAGTAATAATGCATAATTGAACCGAAGGGGACTTTCAGCCAATTACTCACGTACTCATTCCGAAATACGTGTTTAGAGCTTCGTGAGTTTAAAAATTTCCTTTCGATCACGGAACGTATACGTCACGTAATTCGGCCCATGGTAAGATTTTTAATAAAAGAAACACTTAATTTTTTCATAACTAAAAAACAACAACAAAAAAGTTTTTCAAAATCCTTTTTCAATACTTAGTTCCGAAAATATTACTAATATCCGATAGCAAGTATTTGGTCGACCGCATTTTGACCGAAACCTGTGACATTTCCCTATCGTTTGACATACATGTTGTACACAAATCTCAAGTATTTATGGCAACCAAATTTTTACCGGTAACTCATTTATCGATAAATAAATCGGAATAGGGAAAGTCCAAATGAAAGCTGTGGCCTTCCCCTTTCGTTTGACACATGTGCTCTTCTCCTTTCGTTTGACGCCCATATTGTACACCAAATTCAAGGTTTTATGGGAACCACATTTCGAACGATAACTCATTTATCGATAAATATATGGAAATATGCCAAAGTCCAAATGAAACCTGTCTCCCCCCGTTTAGTTTGATACCCGAATTGTACGAAATTTTCTAGACCTGTATACCAAATATCATTCGTATAGGTCACACGTATATCCAAATATCAATAACTTAGGCCAAATAAGTTCAGGGTTATGACCAATTGAAATTTTGTATAGCTTATGGGTGTGGCCCCGCCCTTTCTCCAAAACTATATATACCCACCGAACTTCTGCACCTATCGTGAAAGTTTCATTGAGAGCGACTAAAAACTTTGGACATCATTGAAGCATAAGCAAAATACAAAAAATGTGGTCGTGTCACCGCCAACTTCCCAAAAGTATGCAAATCTTGACTTAAGGGCACATATATCCATTCATTATTGTCGATGTCTCCTTAACCTTAACAGGATGTATATAGTTTTTGGAAAGGCCCCCAGGCTATTTAAGTATCAATTCTGCATAGCTAGACATTTATTTGGTTCAAGTTAATGATATTTTAAACGTATATAGAAAAATATGTGTTCTATACGAGGTGTGTTCAAAACGTATCGCGAATTTTGAATTTCGAATTTTTTGTGGCGTTGTGTTGGTACTCATGTCTCTCACTTATGCCGACAAGCTCGGCCATTTTGAATGTTCAGTTAATTGTTGACAGCTGCTTTGCTTGCACGTGTTTTGGATCGTCTTCGATTTTTACCTATTCAAAAAAATGGATCAAAGAACCTGTATCAAATTTTGTGTGAAAAACGAAATTAAGTGCGCGGATGCATTCCGAATGTTGACTGTGGCATACGCTGCATTGTCGGGCCCTACTTCTTCGAAGAAAACGGTCACACCGTTACGGTTACTGGAGACCGTTACTTGAGCATGTTGAGAGAGTTTTTCTATCCAGAATTACGCCGAATGAGAATTTCTTTCAACTCTGTGTGGTTTCAGCAAGATGGTGCAGCTCCTCATATAGCCCAACCTGTTATGACAGAATTGCGACGAAAATTTCCCAATAAGCTGATATCCAGAAACTCCACATTCCGTTGGCCACCCAGGTCGCCTGACCTTACTGCACCTGACTTTTTCTTGTGGGGTTATTGCAAACAGGAAGTCTTCAAAGCAGAACCAACAAATTTGAATGAACTAAGGCAATCCATTCGAGAAACAATTGCGGCTATTCCTGTCTCAACTCTCCAAGCAGTAATGAACAACTTTTTGGTAAGATGCCGCACATGCATCGACGAGCAGGGGGGGCATTTAAATTCCATTATTTTTAAAACTAATTAAGCTATATTTAATAAAATTTAATGAGCTTTAACATGAATAAAAGAAAAATGAATTCCATACACTGAAAAAAAAATTATTTGAATTTCTAAATGTAGCAAAATTCATCAGCCACCCTGTATTTATGAGATGGAAATGAAGGCACGAATATTTTCATACTCATTTTCAACTGTTTATAGTAGAATTTTCAATATGTTATATTTGGCGTCACCCAATTCAGAACAAGAGCGATGTTCTTTAAAATTTTTAAGGTGAAATTATCCATAGTTCAGGATGCTTTGAGTTTTATTACGAAAAATAAAATAGTACTCAAGAATGAGTAAAAAATAAAAATAATAATTATTTGCGGTCAATAATTGAAACAAAAATAGTGCCTTTAAGTTATGTCTACAGCCTTATATACAAATAGTTAAAATAAAAAAATTTAAATGGGCTTCGTAAAAAAATGTCTGACTGTGGCATACGGAGAAGCTACCTTGGACCGAAGCAACGTTTATCGGTGGTCCAAAATGTTCTCAGAAGGCCGAGAAGATGTGCAAAGAAGAACAAAAATTGGCTTTTGCACCACGATAACGCCCTGCTCACGCATCGTTGCTTGTGCGCGACTTTTTGGCCAAAAAAAACACACTAATAATGCCGCAGCCACCGTATTCCCCAGATCTGGCCCCCTGTGGCTTTTTCTTGTTCCCTAAACTGAAGAGGCCCATGAAAGCACGACGTTACGCTTCTCTTGACGAGATAAAGACGGCATCGAAGGAGGAGCTGAACAAGATACAAAAAAATGATTTTTTGAAGTGCTTCGAAGATTGGAAAAACCGTTGGCACAAGTGTATAATATCCCATGGGGATTACTTTGAAGGGGATAAAATAGATATTCATAAATAAATAAATAATTTTTGAAAAAACACAAAATTCGCGATACTTTTTGAACACACCTCGTATATCAGAAAAACCTTGGAAAAATTAAGCGGTACCAAGACCGGAAAAGTTAAACCGCTATATCTTCGATACTATGGACATATCAGTACGAGCAGACGAAACGGGAGTAGAACGGGAGTAGGAATAGAAATTTGAGATACAGAGGCGGTGTTAGACGAAAATGAAGATGGTGAAGAAGAGTAATGGTATATTGGGGGGAAGGGGAAGCAAGAAAGGCGGAAAAGAGTGCAATTTGTTAAATATAGGCAAGTAAAATTTTAGGCCGAACAACATTTTAGGCAGGCCCATAATCCCTATCAGCTATTAATATAATCCCTACAAGACAGCGAAGCCCTTTATAAGTGCTTATAAAAGCATTTTCGGTAATGACGACATCCCTTATTAAAGTACTTAATTTTGCTCAGGCCGTGCAAAAAATGTAAGTACTTTTCTCTCGTCTGTGCAATGCTATCTTATTACTTTAAACGAGCTAATCTTGTATATTTGTATATCCAGACTATCTCGAAAACGGCTAGGCCGATTTGGATGAAATTTGGTATGTAGAAAGTCTACCACATTCTAAGAATTTTAACGTTGGTGCTACCACATAGGTTCTTTTTTGGGGTTGCCACCTATCTGAATTTGTTTTATATGAAATAAAATATGCTAATATGGACATCATACGAAAGATATTTTCATTCGTATTTAAAAAAAAAAATATTTCTAAGTGGGATTGCCACTTATTGAGGTTTTTATATAAATTTTTTGTTTAGAGTAACTACTTAACAACTATCTCGAAAACCGCTCAACCGATTTCGATGAAATTTGGTATGTAGAAAGTGTACCACATTCTAAAAATTTTTACGTTGGTGTTGCCATATAGGTTCTTTTTTGGGGTTGCCACCTATCTGAATTTTTTTACATGAAATAAAATATGCCAATATGGGTATCAAAAGAAAGGTTTTTTCCTGCGTTTTGAAAAAAAAAAAATACATTTCTAAGTAGGATTGCCACTTATTGTTGCCATTTGAGCTTATTATATCTTTGAACTTTTAACGAGCTATTCCTATATATTTGTATATTCGAATATCTCGCAAATGGCTTAACCGATTTGGATGAAATTTGGTTTGTACATAGGGTACCACATTCTAAGAATTCCTATCTAGGTGTTGCCTTATAGGAGTTTTTACGGAGTTGCTACCTATCAGATTTTTTTTACAAGAAATGAAATATGCCAATATGGGTATCAAACGAAAGGTATTTTCCCGCGTATTGAAAAAAAAACATTTCTAAGTAGGGTTGGCAAAGAAGTTCGTGTACCGAGAATCGCACTCATCCACGGAGTCGCTAAGATGCAACTTCCAGTAAGGGCAACATTTGCCATGACTGCGCATAAAGATCTGATAAACTTTTGAGTTTGTCGGAATGGAGCCAAATTCATCGATGTTCATGCATGGTATGTTTTATGTGCCATTTCCAAGTAATGTCTCCGGAAAAAAGAAACGTACTCGGAACATGGTATAGAGGGAAGTGTTGCAATAGATTTCATTTGTATTGAATATAAAAAGTTTTGCATAGTTCTATCATTAAAAATAAAGAAGAAATCACGGAATATTGACCGATATATGGAGCTCTAACCCACAAATATACCCATGTGACCCTAATCTTTCTCGATTATTTGATAGCAACCGACACTTGCTAACCATAAAATTCAGCAAGGAATCTTGTAAAGACTTGTCGAAAATTTGTTTGAGCAGCCACCAAGGAAGGACCAAGTGGAGACCGATTTGCGATCCCGCGGTGTTTCCAATTGGCGCCAGTTGGCGCAACGAAGAAACGACTGGCGAGCTATGTTGGACGGTCAAAATCGCCCAGGCGGTTAGATGACCATTTAAAGAAGAAGAGCCACCAAGGAGTGATTATGTGTATTCAAACTTTGTTACTAATAAAAAAATTAGTAAAACTATTCATACAAACAACCAGAATATCTTTGTTGATGATTTTTTGAATAAACTAAATTGTATGGCAACCTATGAAAATGCCGAGCAAAGCTCGGTCGCCCAGGTACTATACTTTATATGTCTTTCTAACTAATAGGTGAAAAATATATTTACTGTGCTCTAAAAGCACAATAATCCTTATTCATAGGCTTATAGTAAAGTACTTACGGCTAGTAACTAAACTGCTCAATGTATACATTTTGAACATTTTAATGTTAAGGCTATGGCATAGTAAAACAGGTAATAGCACGGCGGCCATATTGAAAATCGTTCCTCTGAAACGTCAAAACACCAGTCAACAGTACATGTTAAAATGAAAATGAAAAAAATGAAAAAAATCGAGTCAGCTGTTGAGTTTATATTACCTGTATTGGTATGCAATGGTTAAGGCCATAAGTAGTTATATATGTTCTTATAAACTATTTGATGCTCAGGACCAAAGTATTCATATTTGCCCTTACAAACTGCTTTAAGGTACAGCTTGATGATCAGGGCTACTTCAAATCACTTTTGAAAAGATTTCAAGTTTTATTTTGCACAAATATATTTATATGTATACATAAGTACATTTATGAAATTACAGCAACAAATAGATAATTAAATACAAACATTACAGCTTACCAAAGTCGGAGCGCTCCGAAATAATGATCCAAAAAGAGTCCGTAATTTGAGCTTTTTTGGAATGTTATTTAGTAAACATCAAAAAACCCAGTTTTTTATGAAGATTCACGGAGCCTTCGGAGAAGAAATGGGTATTGTAAAGCGGATAAACGGCAAGGCTTAGTTATTTTTACCTAACGGAACGTAAAGAGTGTTTTTCTGAATGTTTATCAATAGTCGAAACTTGGAAGCCAGAAATGCATTTAAAATAAAACAAATTCTTTTACAGAAACCACATAGTAAAACTTTCAAAGTTAACAAAAAGTTTTGATGGCAATTTTTAAAACTTTGATAAACTTTGTGTAAACTTTAAAAATTTATTTAAGTGGTTTCTGTAAAAGATTCTGCTTTATTTTAAATGAAAACTATTAAAAACACAAATAAATATATTTTACGAGTAAAACTACTTCCAATTTTGTTTTTATTACTCCTGCCACCATTGTATGTATATTCTATATAACATTTTAATGAAAAGAATATAATTTTTGATTGCATTAAGCGATAAGCTCCAAATGAAAAATGTATACGCGTCGTTGTACCTATATATATAGTTATACAAATATTTTTACATTAAACTTATTTTCGATAGAGAATAGAATTACATATAATTTCAATATTAAATAAATAATACTGTATAAGCCACTAAAAAGTAAACTATCTTTTGATTAGTTAAATACAGCTATGAGTCATAAAGAGTCCAAAAAGGCTCAAACTTCATCGGATTCGGACTCATTTTGGAAATCTATCAAAATCGATATTTCTATTAACTACAATGTATGACTATCTCTTTCGTCCTAACTTCATTTTTAACGCTTTTCTCTATTCGCTCAGTTTTAACCACACGAAAATTGTTTAAACTTGTGGTTAGGTGCAGCAAATTAATTGTATGGTGTTACACATAGCTACAGCAATTCTCGTGTTTAAATGGCGGAAAAAATTACTTCTGATATATTTTCAAAAATTAAATTTAATTGTACAAAAAAAATATATAAAAAAAGTTCCTCGAAATTCTGTGGTCTTTATTAATGCAGTTAAAACACTGTGCCAATAATTGGAAAAATTAATTTGACCTAATTATAATAATTATTAATAATTATAATTAATTATATAAAAATAAAATAAGAAAATTTAAAAAAGAATTTCCCGATATCCTGAAGTCGAACTCGCGACGTATCCGGGCGCTCATTACCTGCGCTACTGCGACGTGATCGGCGGCCCTGTCAAATGCTGTACTAAAGATTTATTTAAGATCTGTATCGACTGAGATGCTACATATAACAATTAGCTTATAAGGCAAGTTAGAGAATCGCACTTTCGTTAAGCACAAACGCCAAAAACTGGCGAGAAGCTTAACGTTTGGCGAGTGGTTAAAATTTACAGAATCGGCATACAGCTCACAAATAAAGATTTTGTATTACAAGGAAACAAATCACTGAAGATGGTACAACGCCGAAACTGGTTTATCGAAACCCAAATTCAACAAGGGATGCCGGAAAATCGTTCTAATATACATCAAATTAATATGTTTATAAACAGAGCATTTATGTTTTTGTAGAAAATTGGACTTTTTTAAATTAAGCTATTGAAAATCGATATTTCCTCCAGCTTTAATGCGAAATATGGTACTGTGACTCGCCATTTAACATCACGCTAATGCTAGAAGCATGAATACGCAATTGGAAGAAAAATTATATGCCAATTTTTAGTTAAAAGGTTACCTAAATTAACCATTGAATATTTGAGCAAAATCCCGAATACCATGCTTACAGAAACCACAGCATTTTTCAATCTAAGATACCTCAATCGGAAATTTTCCAATATCAATAAACTTTTAAACTAGATTTCCCAACGTTTTCATTTTAGCAGATGCATGCTTCTCGTAAGAGGGCGATAATATATACAAGTGGCGCAAAAGTAAACTTCCGATGTTCAGCATATCGGTTGTGGCACGTGCAGTGTGTGCTGTTGCACCGTCTTGTTGGAACCACATGTTTTCCAATCCCAATTCATCAAGTTGCAGCAAAAAGAACTCGTTGATCATTGCTCTGTAGCGCTTACCATTCACAGTAACCGTTTGGCCCCGACCCATTATTGGTCAAATAAATAGTCAGCAAAATTCCGCGTTCTGGAGCAGTGTAGCGTAACATTGTTTATTAACGTATATTTCGCATGTGTTTACTACACAAATGTCAAAACAGAACTGACTTTAGGGGCCAATCGCAAAATGTATAGCATTTTCTGATAGGAGGATTACTTTTGCGCCACCTTGTACATACATATATATACTAAAACTACAAAGCTTCCACGTTTTTCTTTATTGAACAGTTTTGATAATATTGGTTTCGCGAACAATCATCTTTTTTCCCGCTATTTTTTGAAAACCGCTTTAAGAGGAATTTCTTCTTATTTCAGTGCCTACATACTTATCACCTATAGAGACTCACTGTTCAAATGTAGACTATTTTCCTCAGGGGGATGAAGAAAAAGCATCTAACGAGGACGCACATTCTCGATTGCACTTAGCACGGTCATGTATTGCTTTATTTGTGATCAGGTAAGTAACTAGAGAGATTTCCTAAGTTTTGCAAGGTGCACGGATTGTTTAAATCCTATGCCAACTAAGCAAGACTACGAGAGCACCCCATTGCTTAATTAAATAATAATTGTTCATTACTTTAGTGAGCGATATGAGAAGTACAGCTATAACAGAGTTGCATTTGCTTTTGTTACACTTTATTTCACGAAAGTATTAATAAGGGCAGTTCACGATTCATTGTATTTTGATTGACAAAGTCATTAAATTGCATGCAAATGCAATGAATAGTGAGGGACTTTATTCAACCGCCATAACAAGAAGCATGTCAAAAAAAACAATGTTATAAAACAACTCAAATGCTTCATCAATGCGCTATAATTAATGAGTGTGTATATTGGGAGAATGTACAAAGATTATATGGATAGAAAACTTCACCTACGAATTGATACTTCGCCCCTTAGAAACTAACTTATTCTTCTTTAAATGTCGCTGATAAAGCTCACAAGTCATTTTTTCTTTCTGCCAACAGGTGCCATTTGGAAACATCACGGGATCGCGAATCGGTCGCTACTTGGACCTTCCATCAGAGTGGTGGGCTCCCTCTTTCTCTGCTAACACCGACAGGTGTCGGTAAGACTACCTTCTGAGCGGAGTATCTTCATTCATTCGCACAACATGGCCTAGCCAACAAAACTGCCGCGTTGAATTCGTTGGACTATGTCGGTGTCTGCATATAGCTCTTAAGCTTGTCATACAACTTTCCTCGGTACTCGCCGTCGCCAATGTGTACGGGTCCGTAAATCTTTAGAGGAACCTTTCTCTTGAATACTCCCAGAGCCCCCTCATCAGATGTTGTTAGTGTCCCCGGTTCTTCACCATATAGCAGGACGGCTGCGGTGAGTGACTTATAGAGTGTTATTTTCGATCTTCGAGAGAGGACTTTACTTCTGAATAGCCTACTTAGTTCGAAGTAACACTGGTTTGCAACAGTGATCCTTCGTTGGATTTCTAGGCTGACATCATTGTTGGTGTTAATGCTGTCCCCAAGTAAACGAATTTTGGCGTTGTTGCCAAAACGCAAATGCGCTAACATTTTTTCGCTTCTTTTCTAGTTTGGAGTTAGCAGAAGTGAGGTCGAGGTGGTTGAGGCCAATGATATCAATTTCGTTAGCATACATTGACAGTTCCACGCTTCTATAAAACATTGTTCCAGAGCGATTAAGTATTGCAGCTTGCATTATTTTCTCATTAGGCAGCTGCTTTCGGTGCTATCGAAAGCGGCTTTAAAATCAGCGAAGAGATGATGTGTGCCAATTTTTTTCTCACGAGTTTTTTTCCAAGATTTCGCGTGTGGTAAAAATCTGGTCGATGTTTCTGCGGCTTGCATTATTTTTGCAGGCATAAACTTAAAGAAATCGTACAACAGGGGTCACCCTGTCTGGAACCTTGTTTAGTTTCCTCCTCGGAGAAGTCCTTCCCAATTCTGACCGAGCTGGGGGTGTTGCTCAATGTCATTTTGCACAGTCCCATAAGTTTTGCAGGGGGAAACCAAATCCAGACATAGCGGCATATAGGAAGCTACTTTTCGGGCTATAGAAAGGGGCTTTTTCAAGATCCTCGCCGCCGTGCTTGAATAGCTCTGCAGGCAATCGTATCTGCTGCTTTTTCGTTTGTCCATCGGGATTTTGTTAATTGCACCTGGTCAAAGTCAGGTTAGGGGACATCAATTCCACATCTTCGATTGTAGAGTCAACGTCTCCCCTGGGTTCGTGCGCGCGATCTCCATTTAATAGGCCAAAGAAGTGCTTCTTCCATAATCTTAGTACTCTCTGAGTCACCACATCGCCGTTATAACTTTTGGATGATCTCGGCATATTTTTTTAACGATTTTTCGACACCTATTCCTGCTGGCTAGCATTTCAAGCTCTTCGCACTCACTTTTTTCTGCCTCTTTATTTCATACGGGAAATCCGCTTCGCCTCTCACTCCAACTCGCTGTAGCCTTCACACACCTCTCGTTGCATTCGCTCTCAACGTGGCTCTGCTCATGCATTCCATTGGGTTGACTTGTGCTCTCAGAGAGTTGGTGTGGGAGACGACTTGCGAAACTGACTAACTTAATTTCGACCCCTGGTAATGTAACCGAAAGTGTTCATAGATTTTATATGCACCGAATGCAATGGAAATACCTGACGTGCGTTTTGCCTTTGTGTAGCAAATTTTTTTGCAATAATTTGTTATGCAACGATGCAAGACCAAATTCATCTGATCGTGAACTGCCCTAAAGGTTTGAGCACAGTGTAAATTGTATATTATTCCATATATGTATTTGGTTGTTATGCCTTTCAATCAGGGCAATCCGTACAATTTACTCATCGTTTGCAACCCTTGGCAAATCGTTTTTGTAATTACAACATTTTATAAAAGATTATGAGAATACAAATTTTCCCTTTTTATATCGATGTAGTTTCGCAACAATTTTTTGCGCATTTTGGACGGGGCTTTCTGGATGCTGGAAAAGGTCTTCCGGTGCTATAACAGCTACATCGATTCTTTTATTAGCAAGTTGTCTAATCGCTGCCGGCGCCATGGGATTGTGGCACACTGTTGAATTTTTTGAAAAAGAAAAGGTTGTCGGTGAAGACTATTATCAGCAATGGAATACGGTAAAATTTGAAAAGAAAATTTTTTAGATTTTGTTAAAATTTGCAATTACAGGTGCTCAGAGACAACACAAAAATATCTTACGATTGGTCCTATATTATTTCATGGACTGGAATAGGCACATGTTTGGTATCTGCGATATTGTTCTCAGGTGCTGCTATTTGTTTGAGAAATGAGCGTGAAAAAGAAGAGCAGCTCAACTTACAATACTTAATGCCAGGTATACAATGCAAGAACAGCGTTCGGCTTAGCTTTAATTAAATTTCCCATAAATTAGTCTATTCACAGAAGCAGCCGCCTTACCCGCCCTATGCTAGCTATCCGCAACCACAAATATATCCCGGGCCATATTATCACGGATCTCAATATGGACCATATAACTATTAATTATATAAACTTAAGCATTAGAGAACTACTTTATTATATATATTGTTATAAGAATATGACTCCATATTAACATATCATTATACTTATGTACACATGCATTTTTTTTTGGTTGGTGCACGAAAAATCGAATCCCTAGTCAAAAATGGAGTATATTGACCAAATATAGCTTTTTAATATTGAAGGACATGTATTGAGATGGCAACAAACGCATTATATTTATTATCAAAAGAACGTTTAATAATATATTTGAGAGGATTTTGATATCAGTTAAAAGCTAAAGGGTGTTTTTTTTAGGGGTATAGAACTTCGAATTGAAATAAAACACAAGAAAATCGTTTTAAGGTCCATCAATTTGGCTTTATTGGAAGGATAATTTTATGCCATTATTGTTTAAATATGATTTCGGGCATGTGGCCGCCGCGGCTGGCTCGAATAAAGCCAATTCTACAGGTCCAATTTTCAACCACTTTTTCGAGCATATGGGGCCGTATGTCGGCAATAACGCCACGAATGTTGGCTTCCAATTCCCCTAACGTTTCTGGTTTGTTGGTGTAGACGAGCGACTTCACATATCCCCAAAGAAAATAATCCAATGGTGTCAAATCACACGACCTTGGTGGCCAATTGACAGGTCCATTCCGCGAAATTATGCGCTCATCGAATGTTTCCTTCAATAAATCGATTAAGACGTGCGCTGTGTGGCATGTAGCGCCGTCTTGTTGGAACCACAACTCATCCACATTCATGCCATCCAATTCGGGAACAAAATAGTCGGTTATCATGGCTCTATACCGGTCTCCATTAACGGTAGCTGCCTCTCCAGCATTATTGCGGAAGAAGTATGGCCCAATGACTCCACCAGCCCATAGAGCACACCAAACAGTCAGTTTTTGTGGATGTAATGGCGTTTCAAGGGTCTCATGTGGATTCTCTTCACTCCAAATGCGGCAATTTTGCTTGTTGACGTAGCCATTCAACCAAAAATGAGCCTCATCACTGAACAAAATTTTGCGATGAAAATCAGCATCGAAATCAATCTCATTTTCGGCCCATACACCAAAATCACGACGCATTGCATGGTCTCGCGGCTTTAATTCTTGCACAAGCTGGATCTTGTAAGGTCGCAAGCCAAGATCTTTGCGCAAAATCTTCCATAAAGTTGATGGACAAAGCTCCAATTGCTGTGCACGGTGGCGAATCGATTCATTCGGGTCCTCTTCAACACTTTGCTCTACAGCGGCAATTGTTTCTTCGGTGCGCACTGTTCGACGTCTCTGCGGATGCGTATTATCACATAGAGTAAACGTAGTGCGAAAACGATCCATGGTTAACCGAATTAATTGCTCTGATGGACGATTATGTCGACCATAAAATGGACGGAGCTCACGGTAAACTTCGCGAACTGAACCATTATTTTCGAAATAAATTTGCACGATTTGCAAGCGTTGTTCTTTTGTCAACCTGTTCATGATGAAATGGCAAACCAAACTGAACATAAATGACATTAGAGTTGCCAGATTTGACCACAAAATGCCAGTTTTATCTCTATTCGAAAAACAAACCTGTAAAAAAAACACCCTGTATTACGAATTCCAAATTCAGTATAGATGTACAGAGTAGTCAAATGAAAATCATATCCGGGTTTTACTAAAAAAAAGAAATGCAAATACCATCTCGGCCCCCCTAAAGTGAAGCAGCGGCTGCGATTTGATGTTTACTAGCAGGATACAGTGCCGTTAGCTTTGAAGTGGGTATCTTCAAATTACCACTCGTTTTGATTAGCGCTGACTTGGCTTGTCCATCTGGAGGCGGAAATACCTCCAAAACGATTTCACGTCTGCATTCGTCAGTGGATCGGCGTCATAACTTTCAATTGGCAGTTTTGTAAGAGGGCATGAGCTTATGATATTTTCAGCCTCAAAAAGTAAACTTTTAAGGGTTTCGATTTGAGGAGCTGTTCTGTTAATAGATTTCCGGGAGTGTTAAACACCCATTCAGTACATGCGCTCCTCGTCCACGCCCGTGGCAATGAATAACCAATCGATTTTGCTTGCTACTACGAGTTTGTTTCCATATCACTGCGTATACGAACTGCGAAAATTCGTAAAAATAAAGTAGATACTTCAGTCGAAAAATCTCAGGCTATGTCTAAATATATAGCTGGAATCGTCAAACGATTACATTTCATGATATTGTCGAACTTTGGAAAAATAATTGGCCTTCTCGTGTCCATAGGCAGACGTAAGGCATTGTCGATTCGAGCACCAACACGTCACAGCCCTTTGTCGTCCAGTAGGGATGTTAAATGGAGTATAGTACTACTTTACGAGAGTTGAGCTCCTTTACGCAAAGTTGCAACATCTTTACTTAATGCTGCTTCTTGAACAAGTCAGCATAACTTTGTTCCTGTCTCCTTAATTTCATAAGTGGTTATCTTTAAAGGTTTTTTGAATGCTTCTGCATCTCGTAAAACAAAGGTTTAAAATTTTAGAATCGCAAAACGAACTCAACTCATGACATTGAGGAATTTATAATAATTCGAAAATTTTGTGAATGATATAGCGCTCTCATTAAGTTCCACCATACAAAGTGGTTACGCTCTTTTGTTTCTTCGGTTCCATCACCCACCGGTGTAATGTCTGGCACCAATGGCCTTTCAAGTTAGGGTTGCCTCAGAAAAGCAGTTCAACTGATTGTTATTATACTGGGGCATTGTCGCCTCGTCAGCCGGATTCAATGCTCCAAAAACCATTCTCTATTGTGACACCTCAGATGAGTAAAAGATTCGATGGCTTACAAACTGCTTACACTGGCTTGCTTCTTTGAGTTAGAATGAAATATTATTGCCCATCAGTAATTAATTTACATAAGCGAGCTCCCAGTGCTGCTTCGTTTAGCTCTAGCCTAGGAACGGACTTTGACTTTAACGGGCTGCAACCACTTTTGGCTGCCATGAAGAACACGCTGATTTCGTCCTGGATATTTACTCAAAAACATTAAACAGCAGCAAACGCAAGATGCAAATTCGCTCGTGTCGCCACATCGTGAACTTCAGAGCCCGTATCTAAAATTTTGCACCATAACATCAAGAAATTCTTAGTTCGCTTAAGTTACCAAGCATTGTGTACCACTGATACCATTTGTGGTATATATCGAAGGATATGGCTTCGTGCCAGGCAATATTTAATTTCAATTATCGCGTTAGCAAAACTATCGACGTAGTCGTCTACGTAATAACGATTTACAATGGCTTACACTGCTCTTATACCTTCAGTTTGAAACTGAGCGGAACATGGAGAACAAATCGAACCAGAAATCATTCCCGTCATTACATTTATTTTTTTCTTTCTTAAATTACACCGGGGCATGCGTCTGTTCAAGATGGCGTCTGTTCACTAAGCGGGAATACATATTAGAATAAAGTGAAAATTAAAGTACACGAATATATCAATGATTGATTGAAATTGATTTAGTATCAAACGAACGTTTAATAATATATTGAAGAGGGTTTTAATGTTTGTAATATTAATCGTTATAAAAATGATAATTTTTAATTCTTACCACTCACTTATTTGTGCTTTATTCTGGCCTTTGTAAAATATGAAGTCGTCGGGAGCCATTACAAATCTGAAACTCAAAACACATGTACAGATTTGAAATAAAAAAATTAAATGAAAATTATGTCAGGGTTGTACTCAAAAACATCCTAGGCTAGTCGCATATGTCAGTAACAACATGCTCATCGCAGTATCTAATTTTCGCAATATGCTTCTATAAAAATGATTATATTTTACCACTAAAAGATTGTTCAGCCAAGTTCTTCCTCAATATTTTGCAGGAAATTGGATGCTCTACAAAAAAGGTCTTCTCATGATTCAATACCTAGAAGGTTAGCTCTCTAACTGACGTTTACTTTTGACACTTCCATTTTCGTGGTTCTTTTGAGAATGAAAAAAAAGTCATTTGTCGAGGAAATGGTAGTAGAAAATCAGAAAAGTAGGAAATTAGTAGCAATACATTTTGCAAAGACAACTAAATACAACATCAAAACATGTCATCCCATGCGATCACTGTATAAATCGTTGTAAATTTTCTTTAATATGAAATAAAAAACGATCACTGCTTCAACAAAAGTTAAAATAAATATATATTTGCACACGTATCTGCAATCAAGATATGTACGTATCTTCCCCCTCTTGCCAGAAGCATGAATGAGCTAAAACTAAAATGTTGGTAAAACAAGATTAAAAGTTTATTTTTTGGCTCGTTCGGTTGACATGGACTGCAAAATATTGTGGTTTCGGTGTAAGCATGATGCCAGGAATTTTTGCCAGACTTAGAAAACTTAGAGCCTTCTGACTAGAGGGCGACGTTTTTTTTATTGATAATGACAAATTGACTAGATGCATATTTGTTGGAAACATAAAGACAAACGGACATAGTCTACCATGTGCATAGTGAAGTGATACGTTTCAATGAGATAAGATTGGCTCCTATTTATTCATGCACATTTAGAACAGAAGTTGACTTCAAACCGTTCCTTTCTACATAAGTTAAACCAGAACTGATTATCAACCCCAGAGAATAGTAGTTTTGTCAAAAATAACAGACTTCGAATCACATAGGGAACAGCTTTGAAGTCACGATTTACCTTAGTAAGAAATAAGTATGCAGGACCAAAACTTTAAGATAACCGTTGCTACATACCGGAATGTCTCGAGTTTTAAACGTCCACGATTAGATCCTGCGACATGAAAGGTCTTTCTTCGGAAAAGTCGATCTAAGTAATAGTGTAAACTAATCAGTTTTCTGAAACCAACCGATTTAAAATGTTTGTATATTACATTGTTAGCTACATTGTTAACTACATTGTTAACTACATTGTTTTACATAATTTCGATAAAAGGCTACCCAGAATGTAAATGACAATTTTTCAGGCAGCAAGATGGCTGCAATTGTCAAAATATGTCACTAGAGAGCTAACCTTCTAGTGATTTTATCATGAGGTCTTTTTCATTAATGTAGACAAGTTATTCAAGGCCAACATTTGAACAATTTCAGGTTTTGGTAAAAGTTGCGTAGCTTAATAAAAAATTAATATTATCAAATGAATTTAAGATATTTATATAGAAACCTTGACTTTCTACAAAAAATGTTTAAAATACTTTTTCATTTACCAAAAATTAAAAAGATACTAAGTCAAAGGTGGAATATTTAAAACCGGCATTGCTTTTCCAATCTGGTTTACAATTGGGTATGAATTTCTGAAACGGATCACTTGAAATTTGGAAAATTGTTTGCTTGATAAGTAATGGTATCATTTGGTGCCTATTACCAATAAAAAAATTGTATCTTGTATTACCGGCAATTGAAAAATTTCGTAATTTTTTTATTAAAGTTCAATAACTTCCTATATACTGGACTGATAGTTCAAATGGCAGTATTCTGGTTTGCAAAAACTCTTCAAGAGCACAGTTTTTATTTCTTTAATCTGTGCAAAAAACATGCAAAAAAATTTTTCAGAGCAAGTTTTCACACAACAAAAACACCACATATGCAAAATATTACTCTCTAAGTTATTCCGTTGAGAACAAAAATTTGGATGCCAGTTATCATAACTTGAACACTCTGTGATTTTTAAACAAAATTGAATTTTTAATTCATAACGCTGTAAAAATCCCAGAAAAAGTGGTCTGATACCCCAAAATTTGTATAATTTGGGTGTATATTCATTTATAGAGTAATGTTCAGAAAATATTATTTGACATAAGAAAAGTTTTTGGATGCTTACAATTATTTTATACAATTTTTGAAAAACTGTCGAAACAGTATATTCGTGTTTTCACTATTTTTGGAAAATTATATAAATTAACCCTGAGGTGCCACAAACTTGTTTCATACAAGAAAATATTCCACGGTCCTTTGTCTTTAAACAAGTCGAGGATCAAACCAAAGCACGGAGGGATGTTCAAATCATACCAATTTTGAGGTTTCAGACCCCTTTACCCCGGGAACTAGACATGATAGGAAATTTCTGAGGTGGGATTCGTGTTCAGCATGAAAAATCCTTAAGAAATAATGTGGCCTTATTGTATTTGCATTAAAAAAACAGAGAAGTGCAACTAGTGTCTGAAATAAGAATAAATTATTTAATTTAGTAGTAGTTCTGCAATTTTTTTTTAAAAAGTGTAGTTTTTCAGGATACATGTAATTAATAGAACCCATCTACACCAAAAAATGCACAAAAGCTATTGTGGAAGAGATTGTTTGGTCAAATGTATCCTTTTGTAAAACTTCAGAAGGGTTGAAGTCAGATATTTCGCCAAACGAGCCGGCACCATTTCACTGAAAACGTAGTTTGATACTTTGGATGTTCGTGGACAAGATCTCATTCACACTTTTCGTGCCCATTTTTTTTTTAAACTCTATTATTCCAGAAGAACGCTGTAATGAACTCAAAGATTTTTATAGCTTGATGAATTAGTAATTCAATTTTGTTGAAAAATAACAGAGCAGAAAGTGTTCAAGTTATGATAACTGGCATCAAACTGCCGGGCCATTTTTTCCCCATCGGAATAGCTTATGTGCATATGTGGTATTTTTATTGTCTGAAAACTTGCTCTGGAACAATTTTTTTGTATGGTTTTTGCACCGATTGTAGAAATATATATATTTAAAATAAGGGTTTAAAGAAATAAAAAGTGTGCTCTTGAAGAGTTTTTGGAATCGAGAATACTGCCATTTGATTTATTAAAATCGGTACAGTATATCGAAAAGGACAAGGATATAAAAAGGACAAACATTTTCAAATAGCCATAAAACAGGATACAATTATTTTTTCCAAAAATCAAAGATAGGCATTTGTTTGTATTGTCAATAGGCACCAAATCATACCATTACTGATCAAAAATAATTTTTCTCAATTTTAAGTGATCCGTTTCAGAAATTCTTACCCAATTACAACAACAAACCTAAAAATATATGTTCGCAATGGGCCTCTTGTGGATGACGCCCAACATCGAAATGTATACGGAAACGTACATGCATACCCACATACACGCATAACATTTTACATAGTTTGTAATTTTAGTTTAAGAATGTTGTCATTCGCTTGTTAGACGATTAACAGATAAATCACAAACAGTGTTTTCATAATTTTCCTGAAAGCCACTACATTAATTGTTTAAACTTTAGGATTTGTTCAGTTTCACCAGCAAGAATACATACATAATGTCCAACACGTTCTTTGAACATTTTAGACTAAACTGTAAAATTTCTTTTTTTTTTTGTGTTTTGCTTATAAGTACTGCAGACGCAAGTGAAATTTAAATATTTCTTATTTGAGCATATGTATGTATGTTAGTGTCTTTTCATATGCAATTTTTGAATTATTTAGAACTACAAAAAAATCTGAAACCATCAATAAGGTTTTGAAAAGAAATAATTCCCCCCTTTTTAATAGAAGACATTTAAAAACTATTTCCGATCCTGCTTTTATGCAGGAAGTACCTGAAAAAACTAGTAATATCATTTGGCATTTTACTTTTCAGGTTTTGCGCTTCGTCTGTTAGTTGTAAGTAATGCTTAAAATTAAAGATAAGTTCCAAGTTTGGAATCGATCTGAATTTAACAAATGACATTTGAACATAATGTAATTTTAACTGAAATATTTCCTTTAGTGGTGTTTTTTTGTCAATTTGCAGCTCGATCAAATAAATGTTGGCAACACTGAGCATAAGTACTTATCTTTAGAGTGTTGGTATTAGTGAAAAAAGTATATATGACCTTTTTTGTAGAGCGTCCAATTTCCTGCAAGTATTGCGGAAAGAATGGGCTGAACGATCTTTTAGTGATAATATATAACAATTTTTATAAAATCCTATTGTGAAAATTTAATATTAAAAATCCGCATTTTGTCAGTATAATCAATTTTTAACTAGGAATACGATTTTCCGTGTACCAATAAAAAAAAGAAAATCGAATTTTTAGGCCCGCTTCAAGCTATACACATATGGCTAAGAGCTTGTGAAACGGATCATCAGGTAAAATAGAAAATAATGCATGTTGACGTACTTTTCGATACAACATTTGCCCTAAATATGATACTTCACCATAAAAAATAGGTTCAACATTTTATAAGCTTATAAATAAATAAAAAATAATTCTACCATATATATTTACTTTTTTTGAACAATCTCATTTCTTTATATCTAGCAGTGCATCTATGGCTAAGACAGTTGAAAGGCTTAGGTAAGACATGGCTCAACTACTAGAGCTTTTTTCATATGTGACACTCCGCACATATGGTTGCTTTTATGAAGGTGAAGGAAAAATTAAAAAATGTCATGCCTTTCTGTATAAAGGTATTAAAACACATAGAAAAGGTATGCATAATACCCAGTAGATTAACAAATAAAATTTAATGGAAATATTTAAGACATTTATTTGCATAATATATAACTTTTCGTTTTTTATTTAAATTTTTTCTGAAATATTTTAATTAAAATATGTAGTTTATTAATGAATACAATTTTTATTTTATAGTATTAACTTAAATAAAATATATCTCGTACTTTTGGGAAGTAGTAACATGGGAATTCTGTAACTATGTATTTTCAAATGTTCACATTATCTTCGACCAATTAGAACCTGGTATTGGATATGCCATTGTCCACTTAGGTACAATTTTAAGGAAGTTTTATCCCCCTTCGTCAATGAACTACTATTTTTTACATATGATTTACGCCCTAATTGTAGTGTGGTAACAACATACGTTTTACCGGCAAATAAATAATTTGGAAACTTTTACACTCTTTTGGTATTCTGCCGGCTTAAGTTGCAGTTTAATTTCGTAACCACCAACAGGTGGTAACGTTGCGTAACCACGAAAAATTGGACGTGTTTTGTAAATATTTTTGTGGACAAATAATACCGCAAGTTCACAAGAATTAATAAAGAATGTAAGCACTTTTTTACACGAGGTTTCGTTCACGTTTGCAATTTATTCTCTATTGCGCATTGTTTGTTTTTGACAGCGTTGCCATGTACGCTAGAAGCGCGGTTACATGAACTGCATAACCAACGGTTACCATTTTCGGCTTAAGTAAAGAATACGACCGTTCAGTTACTAGAAAAAAACAATATGGGCATGGTCTGCCTTCTTTCACTGACTTCAACGATATACTTTTTTTTTGGTGCAAATAATCAGGGAAGGGGTTAGGTGGGGGTAAAAGGTAAATTTCGAAATTTCGAAATTTTCAAACTTTTGTTTTTCGAAAACTATTTATCCGATTTTTTAAATTTAGCCATCGTTGTATAGGTAATGAAAATATCTGCCTGCAAATATGCACATTTGCTTAAGTTTATTAAAAAAATCTAAAGAAAAACACAAAAAAACTTAATTTTATTTTTTGTAATGTAAAAACATGTTTTCTAGAAAAAATTATTAACGTTACTATTAGATACGTCTACTTTAAGGAGCATAAAGCCACCTTTAATTTGATATGCCACTTTATATACTTTAAATCAAGTTTTACGTGAATTTATCTGTGTGAGGCGGAGCCCCTCAATGCATACCTAATTAAGAGTCAAACTGAACGTGATTTCTTATAAAACTACTCACTTTGGAATGGATATTTCCCTAGAATTTGATCAGGTCCACCGGTTCTGGAGTTGGGAGTTGAAGTAAATAAGAGTGTGGGGCGGAGCCCCTCAATGCATACCTAATTATTACAATTTTTATTTTTTTTGCTTATATTTATTGTTATTGTGATTATAGACATAAACATGTGTCTATCAAATGAAAGCGAATTTAATTACCTTCTCAACTCTGCTTTATTTTTGAAAATCGGTTCAATACTTTTCGAAATAAATGCTTTTGAAAATTTCTAAAATTCCACTTTTCCCCTCCCTATCCCCTTTCCTAATCATTTGCGCCTAAAAAAATTATACCATGTAAATCACCACTTTTTTTTTAGCTAAACGTTCCGTATTCTTCCAGGTACAAAATTACGGGTTACGCACAGAATTGACCCGTTAATAACACAATACCATTTTATGCTTCTGATTTATAATTTACTCGTTGTTGTTGTTGTTGTGGAATTAACAGTCCTTGGCCGGATTTGCGGTACTGCCCGACTGTCGTGGTAGCGATTTATGACCAGTGAAATCTTCTAGGTCATGTCACCCCTCCTTCCGTAAGGAAGGATAAGATGGGTAATGAGAGGTGAGAGGCATCATATCTGTAGATCAACCAGCGAGTTGCACGTCATTACCTTTGTGCATATTAGTCGTCTCTTACGACCGGTATGCCTACCTCGGTCATATTCTAAACCCCTTACCCGCAGGGGCGCTATAATTTACTTATTTTAGACTAATGTCAAATTACTTTTTTATAAATATATGAATATGAATATGTTAGTGGATTATGCGTTTGAATATTAAGACTATATAGCTTTTTCGGACATTCTAAAAAATTTACTAGGCGTTCAGGATGATAAAATCGGTTTTCATTCCCACAACAGCCAGTTCTATCACACCGTAATGACCCGGGATTTTTACCCGGCCAAGGGCTATTATTTCAGTGTAACCCTGTCTAATCTGTCCCGTCCCACCCTTAAATTGTCATCCTCGAAGCAAACCTTTGCAGCGGGGTTGCTCCATTTTCTCTTGTTACGGGCTGTGGTCGAACCCAACCCCGGACAAAGAGATTGGATCTGCTGAAAGAACATTTATATTAACCGGTCGCATTATGTTCAATGCGTCAAGTGTAAGAGATGGCTTCACAAATATGGATGCTCAGTGCTTAACCCTGCCATCCACTGACCCCGTACTTTCTTTAGTACCTTCGAGGCACCATGTTGTACGCGCCTTAGGGCGTCCCGCGGTACACCCCTCCGAAATAGGCTACTTCCAGCATGCACATTGGTCAGGGCCACCATCTCCTCGTGCCTTTCACAATATGCTGGGGGGGGGGGCTGTTTCGCAAGGTTATTGATCAAGCCTCCGGCCGCTTCATTCCCGCTTGAAGAATCCCGGAAATTCAATCGAATTTCCCTGCGGAGGCAGCGGCCCTGGCGAGGGAGCTTCTCAATCTTAACGCGGAAGTCCGACGGACGGTCAATGACTACAAGTTGACCAAGTGAAAGCAACACCTAGAGGTATGCAACCTCTACGTTTATAATGCATCCACCTGCTGATAGGGCCAAGAGGCGAACCATCCGTCGGACGCACAAACACAAACACAACACAGCGCCCATTGCCGTCTCCGTCGCCGAGGTCAAGGAAGCCATAATGAAGACGAAGCCCTCAATATCAATCGGACCCGGCGGTATTGCCATGAAGATGTTGAAACACATAGGCCACGAGGGAGAAAGTTATTTGACGGCTCTCTTTAACCTCTCGCTAACCACTTTCGTCATTCCAGAGATTTGGAAACAAGCCATTGCGGGCCCCCACTAAAACCAGGCAAGCGAGCAAACCAAGAATAATTATATCGTCTGATATCTCTCTGTCGTCGGTTGCGAATTTATTGCAAACCTGCACCTGGCCGAACAACAACCGCTTTGATCATCATAACGTCCCAGATAAACTATGGTTTGAATCAACAGCCTCCAAGGACGGTGCTCGTGACACTTTACCTTTCTACAGCTTTCGACGCGTTCAACCATGCCACACTCCTAAGAGACCTGGAAGAGACACCGCTCCGTGCCGGCCTAAAAAGTTGGACCGATAACTACCTCAACGATCTGCAGGCGTCAGCCAAATTTAAGAACAAGAAATCCAGACCCCGTAGAATAAAATAAGGGGTGCCGCAGGGTGCTGTCCTATCCCCCTTATGTTTAATTTCTATATCGGGGCTTCCTCTCCCACCAGACGGAGGCTCCATTGTATCCTATGCTGACGACCGTACGATTATGGTTTCGAGGTCCCTCCATTGCCGAACTCTGTACGAGGATTAACTGTTACCTCCGAGACGTTGGACAACAGCCTCACCGCAATAGCTGCAAAGGTACAGAGAAGCAATAAGATCCTCAAGTCACTGGCCGGCAGTACTTGGGGAGAAGACAAAGAAACATTGCTTGCTACATATAAGGTTATTGGCAGCCCGGTTATTGACTACGCTGCGCCCATATGGTCGCCCAACCTTGCTGACACCGCCATCAGAACTGCCACGGGATGTCTGCTTATGTCATTCGAGTCTCACCTTCATCAGGAAACCAATATGCTCAATGTACTAGCTTGCGGACCTGTTTAGCAGACAGTTTTAACTGAACTGCCACAAACCTAGTCATCCAAACCATCATCTATTGGACGAAGCTCCGCCCCTGAAAGATATAAGTAACATCTCCGTAAGTATTATGAGGAGATCCGGCACCATATTACCTTGCGGTTTGATCTGCGTGACCATACGCGGGCTCGGTAAACAGATTCCTCAGAACCCCGTAGTCGGTAAACAGATTCCTCAGAACCCCGTAGTTGACATCGAACCACCTGAAATAGCTGACGAGGAGCGTATTTTTCCGAAGGAGACTAGAGTCATCCTAGCATAACTTCGTTCTGGATGTTGTAATAGGTTAAACTCTTACTTATCCAGACTGAACCCCGCCATACCAAATACATTAACTGCATGTGGTATGTCCCCTCACTATACCAATCATCTATTTTCCTGTTCAATTGAACCCACTCTTCTAGCACCAATATCACATCCGTTAGCAGAGCTTGATGACGATTCTCAAAGTGATCGTGCCCATTAGGTAAGGCGAAGCACTGTTAATAACAACAACAACATAAAAGCGGTTTAAAGGTGCGCGTAAAAAATCATTACTTTGAAAAGTGCGCACTTGACATGTCCACTTTAACATTGTTTATATTACATTTAAATACAACATTGTCTACACATTATTCTTTATTTTATTATTCCACATTGAACATACATATGTATGTATGTACACATGTTCATTGACGAATTGCTGGAACTAGAAATAACGTTATACATAAAGTTCTTAAATGTTTCATTTACTTTGTTTTGTGCTTTAATGCTGTCAAAATCGTGGTTTAATAAAATATTTGTAAATATTTGTAGGTAAAAGTACCTCATAATTTTATAAACTCGTATCAAATTTACAAAAGGAGCTTATTTATGCGAAAACTCAAATACAAAGAAGGGAAAATGGAGAAATAAGAAGAAAGAAAAGAAACATAATTAAAAAAAACAAGCAACTACGAAGAGTTATTAAAAAAAGGAATGAATTAAGTCAACCAAGTTATTTGAAGAGAGTTGCAAAAAATATTTCAATTTACTAGACTAAAATATTTACATACATACACACATACATATATAAAAACATATTACGAAAAAAGTTTATTTGATTTCTAAAATCGCTGTGTATGAGTTTGAATACTTTTCGCTGCGTATGTCGGTTCACTTCGTTGTTCAGAAAGTTTATCTAAAGGGTAAGTACACTAAAAACAGAATTTGTCAAGCCGGTTTAGCAAAAGCAGAATTTTGGAAAACCAGGATTTTGGAAAAGCAAAATTTTAGAAAACCAAGATTTTACCTATGCAGGATTTTTAAACATTTTGCAGGATTTTGCGAGGTAGAATTTTCTAAAACAGGCTTCGTTACCAACCCGATTATATATACATATCAGTATTTAAGTGATAGACGAAAAATACCAAGTTTTAAAGGTTATAATACTTAGTTTACATATATATTAAAAATACACATCACCAAACGTTCGCAGCTATCCTTTAAATTCTGTATCCATGTTCACAAAATTTTTCCACGTATGCATTTATAAGTATATGTTGTGCCTTAAAACCTCCAGCGCTGTGATTCCTGGACACACTGAATCACATGTTCATTACAATTTGTTTCAATTCAGTGATTCGCACCTAGGATACTTACACTCGCTACTGCTCGTACCAGTTTTAAGCGAAAACCAGGGTTTCGGATACCGTCTCTTTCATTTAAAACACTGCAAAAACAAATTCCTTCAGAAATTTAAAACACCCGTGTATCTATTTACATATATGCACATATGCGCATGTTCGCATATACATATACCCATTTCCCCAAATCCTCTTTTCCTATGCTCACCTGCTTGGCACTGGAATCATTCCTTATCACAATTTCGGACACTCCCGATCAAGAACTCATCACTTCACCCTTTTTTTTTTTTTTTTTTTAATAAACTAACACAGCGCGAAGGTAATGTTGTGCTTTGGCGGTACGGTTTTCTACACAATGACCGTCGACCTACCGCTGCTCCCCTTTTATACCTTTTCTGTCCTTTCCCCAGTTTGTTTCTTATAACGTCAGTACTTTTATATCCCTTTCTCCGCTAATCGCTAACGGGCAGTGACTTCACAGATTTTGCCATAATCTCCTTTATACCACATCCTAAACTTGAATCCGGCAACTATTTTGCAAAACCTCATAAATTATAGCAATACGCAAGCAAATCAAGGAAATATCTATTTCCTCTACCAGAAGGTATTAGTGACACGAAGTTTAGTAAAAGTGAAACATTCCCCTAGTGGGGGGTTGATGTACACCTTTCCAAGATAATTTGCATAAAATATATTGTACAAAGAGCCAAGTTTCAAGTCAATTCCTTTGTTTACATCAACTCAGAGCGGTACGAACGGGTGGCTTGAACTAATATATTATTTTCTTAGGATTCTTGTTAAACTGAAAATCCGCCCAACGCGGGGAAAACTAACCCGTGACAAGGTATAATCTCCTTTTTCAAACTCGCAATCTGTAGATATAAATATAAGTGCAAAAAATTATAACGGTTTTTGAGAAACTTACCATAGCACCCCTATTGTCTTCTGTTATGTCCTCTAACTGAATGAGTTCCTGCTCAGAATTAAGAGGAAACCGTTGGGAATATGTAGGATTATGGGCTCCAGTAAAGCCACCTCTGCTGCTAATTGTGTCATAGTATCATTTTTTGATTGTACTCTCCCTTTAAAGACAAGAAAAAATGCTAGTATGTCATTAATTTTTTCTAGTTTTTTCAGCGACTTACAGATAAGATTAGAGACTTAATTTTTAAGTCCTTGTGCGACATCTACCATTCCTCCAAATTGTGCATCCATTTTCGAAAAAGTTTTATTTGTTCTTTTTTTTTTGCTGTGTTTTTTAAAAGCAGTGATGACTTAGAGGTAGCAAAACTAAGTTTTCTTCATACGGCGACGAGATAAGTTTGGGGTAAATGTCTTGTATATTAAAAGTCTGTGTACTGTCAAATTCTAAAAGGTGACCAATACAGATTCTTAGCTCCATCGAAGGAACGGGTTCTGAAAATAGGTTTTGTAGATTCAGATATGGTTCCCCTCAAATGTTCCATTTGAACAAATTTTTGTAGTACATATGGAGAGAAAGGGGAATATTGTACAAAAGTGTTAGGGAAAATGTGGAGACATATAAAGATCATCCATCACTCGTACGTACGCAATAGCTTCCCCTTTCGCGCTAAGCTGCAGCCCAGCTTTATGTTTTTTAATTGATATATCAGACTTATACAATTTTTTTGTACTATTGCTGAGATATGGCTTGAGGTTTTTTAAAGCTCTTCTTAAGTTTTCGAACTTGTACGCTGTAAGGTCGCCTAGAAATCAATTGGTCTTAACAGAGTCTGTAAGTTGCATCTCTTGTATGGTAGATAAATTGGATGCAAAGTGTTTTTTACACATTACCATGCGATATAAGCAATGCAAAAGGAGATAATGATAAAAGATTTCATCAGATACGAATTTCTTGAGAGCGAACGGGCTAGCAGGAACTGGCGGAATTCGACAGCTTTCTATCTTTTTGGTTCTTCATATGATCTAGGCTTCCTTGCAACCTCCCTAGATATATGGTATGAATGACGTCAGTACGGAGGGCATTTTTTTTTTCTTGCGGACGGAACGGCTGATCAGTTTTAGATGTAGAAAGTATGAAATAATTTGATATGTAGTTATGCCCCTAATACTTCGACCTATTTTCATACATTTCGTGCAACCATTTAATGCAGTATGTCCTTTAACGCCACAAAGAAATAATCGAGCTGCAGCGTCACAAATTATTACACGAAGAGATATTTTTAGCAATTTACTGCCGACGATTATACCCTGATCTACAAGATATTTAACTTCCACCACAAAGTCATAAAGGAAACTATGCACGCTGATTAGTTTTGCTTTTTCTACATATGATCCAATAAGAAAGAGCTGACAGTGTGGAATATTGGAAATGTGCCCAAAAATCGGCCATAACCCTATGGCTGAGCTTTTATAAAGAGGTAATCCGTCCACGCCAATGTCAAGGCCAAGTTCATTGATGTCCACGGTCGCAATACCAGCACTACATTTTTGGAAGGTGATGTTGAAGTCCAATGTGTACATACGTATACATGTGTACATTCTCCTGGAGCAACAGTACGCATCGTAGCATGGATATATTCAGATATGAAAACATTTGCAACTGAGTGCATGTGTCGACAGATGGACTGCACTCCAGAAACCATTGCCTCAGCTTTTTTGTCAAACTATTTGTTTCATCATCCTGTAAATTATCGACAAACTTATTTATCAATAACTATCAGCAATAGTTCTTTCACTTTCAACAAATGTGGCTTGCTTAGCTTGCAGTTTTTCACACAAAATGAATTTTTCCTTTTTCACAAGGCTTTTTATATGCGTTTTACTGCAAAATTTTTTTAATTTACTCGCTTCTGCTCCGCATTACTTATAGGTGATTCTGTAATACAATGCGGCAATTATTACTGGCAATGGAAATAATCATTGGGAAGTATATCTTGACTACGTAGGAACTCGTTATACAAGGTGGCGCAAAAGTAATCCTCCTATCAGAAAATGCTATAAATTTTGCGATTGGCCCCTAAAGTCAGTTCTGTTTTGACATTTTTGTAGTAAACACATGCAAAATACACGTTAATAAACAATGTTACGCTACACTGCTCCAGAACGCGGAATATTGCTGACTATTTATTTGACCAATAATCGGTCGGGGCCAAACGCTTACTGTGAATGGTGAGCGCTACAGAGCAATGATCAACGAGTTCTTTTTGCCGCAACTTGATGAATTGGGATTGGAAAACATGTGGTTCCAACAAGACGGTGCAACAGCACACACTGCACGTGCCACAACCGATATGCTGAACATAGGAAGCTTACTTTTGCGCCACCTTGCATAATCGATGTAACGAGAAGCGCTTTCTAAAAATTTTGATGGGTAGATACAAGCTATGAAGACAGTGAATTTCGGTTCCGACATTGCTCACATTTCAATACAACTATTCAAATAGAATAGTATTCTAATAATACTATTCGAATATAAGGATAAATTATTCGAGTATACAATTTTCGAATTTTTTGAAACGACTATTATTATTCGTGTATTCGAATGCTATTTATTCGAAAATAGTTACACAACTATGTGTTATACGAGGTGTGTTCAAAAAGTATCGCGAATTTTGTGTTTTTTCAAAAATTATTTATTTATTCATGAATATCTATTTTGTCCCCTTCAAAGTAATCCCCATGAGATATTATACACTTGTGCCAACGGTTTTTCCAATCTTCGAAGCACTTCAAAAAATCATTTTTTTGTATCTTGTTCAGCTCCTCCTTCGATGCCGTCTTTATCTCGTCAAGAGAAGCGTAACGTCGTCCTTTCATGGGCCTCTTCAGTTTAGGGAACAAGAAAAAGTCACAGGGGGCCAGATCTGGGGAATACGGTGGCTGCGGCAACATTAGTGTGTTGTTTTTGGCCAAAAAGTCGCGCACAAGCAACAATGCGTGAGCAGGGGCGTTATCGTGGTGCAAAAGCCAATTTTTGTTCTTCTTTGCACATCTTCTCGGCCTTCTGAGAACATTTTGTACCACCGATAAACGTTGATTCGGTCCAAGGTAGCTTCTCCGTATGCCACAGTCAACACTCGGAATGCATCCGCGCACTTAATTTCGTTTTTCACACAAAATTTGATACAGGTTCTTTGATCCATTTTTTGAATAGGTAAAAATCGAAGACGATCCAAAACACGTGCAAGCAAAGCAGCTGTCAACAATTAACTGAACATTCAAAATGGCCGAGCTTGTCGGCATAAGTGAGAGACATGAGTACCAACATAACGCCACAAAAAATTCGAAATTCGAATATACGTAACCAGCGAAAATTCAAAATTCGCGATACGTTTTGAACACACCTCGTACATAAGCTGGTCTATATCCAATACTTTGCTATAGTCATACACATTCTTGAATATTGTATTCTACCCACATACTTGCAAAATAAAATAAATGTAATTATACTGTGACGAATATTCTCAAGCATGTACCATCCCTAACCCACTAACACTCCCACCACTAGCTAAACACAACAGAGATAACGAAGGCTAAGCTTATGCATGCAAGCGTGTACCAAGGAAGAGGGAGAGAGATAGCGCGAGTGTTTGCGAATACGAGGCAAGGAGATGTCAATAAATAACACCGACCCCTCGAGAACACGAAGAACGACCAACCAAGCAAGGCACCCTGTTGGACTATAAGTTAATGCCACATACTCCGAAATTGGGCTCCCAAACTGCCCACATATAAATATGTAATTATTCATACGACAACAGTATGAAATGCTGCGTAAGCATGCGACCAACAAGTAGGTCGCTATCCCGCGGGCATATGACACCACACGCGCAACCAAGCACTTGCTGACCGTGCATTACCATTCATGGGAATGGACGGAAGTAAATAATTCAACAACAACAACAATAGGAATCACCTGCCGATCAACGTGACTTCGTAGCATAAATAGGAGTAAGAAGAATATTGTAAAGTTAGTAATTAAGCTGATTTAAATTAATAAAGTACTACGACTTAGTCGTCTAGTAACAAAAATATATTTTTTTTTGGTTTCTCATTAGAGAAAACAGTAACTGGCGCCCAACGTTCCAGTCGCGTTAGTTTTCGAATAGTTAAAGGCCCTAAAGTAGTGCCTCGCGACCTTTGCGTATTCGTGATAACTAGTGGCCCTAAATTAGCGCCCCAACGCATTGGACAACCCTATTCGTGATAACTAGTGGCCCTAAAGTAGTGCCCCAACGCACTGGACAAGCAACCCAGTGGTAAAGTTCAGTCGAACAAAACCACAAACCCACAAAGGAGGCAAACATGGACTGCCGTTAGTAGCAGAATTATGCAAAGAGGAATACCAGCCGTGGGACTAGGGTAAACTTAGATTTTAATTTTATGTGAAAATAAGTGAAACTTGTGCCTCAAAATTTATTAATAATCTCAAACAATAAGTTTAAGTAAAAATTTAACCTTATTAAAAACATTTTAAGTGAAATTTTAATAAAAAAAAAATAATTAATTAAACCTTTTTAAGTGAAAATTTAGTAAAAATAACTACCGGAAATTTAAATTTTTGGTCAAAAATTTCTCAATTTAAGTGAAAATTTAATAGAAATAATTCCGTAAAGTAAAAATTGATTTTTCAATCAATATTTTTCGAAAACAAATTTAACCCTTTTTTTCTATGTGAAAATTCGTTTAATTTACTACTTCTAAAACAACAGGCTCGTACAGCCTATAAAATAAAAATAATCTCTAGGATAACAATTAACAACTCTGCGATTCACCTCCACGGGACCCTCCAGAGATCGATCAAATTAAAACAAATTACAATTTTTTTAGATTTAAAATATTTAAATACGAAAAATGATTAGGCCTTCTCTCCTGAACCCCGACAATAACCCACCTCAAAATAATTCAACGGTTAGCCCCGAATTGACAAGCGCCATAAGGAGCTTGGTGTCGCAAATACTTTGGGCACAAGCGCCATCAGTGATACAAAACGTATTAAACCCTACACGGGAAATAGCGGCAGATCAAGTAATCGAGGCCAGGCATGCCAATAACTTGGCAGGACTCGATAGGGTACCAGACGTCGTGAGAAAAAGAGCGTCGAAAGGATTCTGAGGATATACGACCACGAAAGGGGCACCCCACGTTGTTTTGGTATACTTAATGTTATACGGAACAAGATAACAGGGAACGCTGACGTAGCTTTGGAATCTTATAATACCCCGCTCAACTGGAATGCAATATCCAAGTGCCTTAATACCCACTACGCGGATAGAAGGGACATAAGTACTCTGGAATACCAGATGACCACCCTTTTCCAGGAAAATAAATCAGTTAACGAGTTCTATCAAGACGTTTTCTCCCACCTATCCCTGATATTAAACAAAATATCCAGCCTTGAAATGAGCTCAGAATCGATGCACGTCCTGACAAAAACGTATCGCGATAAAGCCTTGGATACGTTCGTCAGAGGCTTAAACGGAGAACTACCCAAGCTTCTGGGTATAAAAGAACCAACAGATCTCCCACAAGCTCTGCAGTTATGCATGAAACTGCAAAATCAAAACTTTAGAACCCAGCATGGATTCAGCAACCAACCCATTCTGCGAAAAAATAGCACACCCCCACTTCCACCTAGGAAGCAACAACCCTTTTTTCCTAATCTCGCATACATACCGCAAACAATGCCTCGCACAGGAAGTTTTGGCCCTCCAGAAGCTTATAGAAATGCTCAACCTCAATACCAACATTTTCCCCAATACCAGCAACTTCCCAAGTACCAACAGTTTCCACAATACCAACAATTTCCCCCAATACCAACAATTTCCACAACACCAACAATTTCCCCAATACCAACAATACCCAAGGAATATGAACCTTCAAAATCCCAATTACGCTCTGAAACAACCACCTAGACCCAACCAGTTCAACAATCCTCCACCAAGACCTACCCAACCAAAGCCTCCAGTCCCAATGGATATAGATGAATCTCTCAGGACAAAGAACGTAAACTATATAAATAGGCCGACCAATAATTTCCTTGCCGGAAAACGTCCAATAGCTCCATCAAATCAGATACGCCAACCTTTCAAGCAAAATAGGGTAAACAATATAGAAACAACAACGACAGACTTGGGACAGCAGCCTGACGAATCAGATGAACAAACCTTCGAGGACTATTACAACCAGTACACTGCACACGATAACAGCACTCTTGACAACCCATCTGAAGAAACTTCATACGAATTCACCGATATTCATTTTTTAGGCTAACAAATTCCACGTTACCCTACTTTCAATTCAAGGACAGTAACGGGAAAATTCTTAATTTCTTAATTGACACAGGCTCAAATAAAAACTACATTCAGCCAATTCTCGCCGAAAATCGTATTCCCAATGAGGAAATCTTTTATGCAACCTCAGTAGGAGGAAACATTAAGATAACCCACCACACCTTCATTAATCTTTTTGGATTAAAACATGAAAATCTTAAATTTTTTATACTACCCACATTGAGAACCTTTCACGGTATTCTCGGTAACGATAGCCTTAAACAGTTAGAAGGCGTAATTTTTACTTCAAAAAAGTATATGCTAATAAAAAACGGGATGAAAATGTCTATTAAACAACAAAGTTCAAAATCAGTAAACAACATTGAAATAAGGACAAACCACCTTACACATGAGCAAACAGGAAAACTTCGAAGCCTATGCTTTTCATACCCACAAATTTTTTCTGATCCAGACGAGAAATTAACGTACACTACCGCGGTCAAAGCCGAAATAAGAACTACAAACCTTTCGGCCTTAAAAACGCCCCTTCCATATTCCAACGAGCATTAGATGATATTCTTAGAGACTACATCGGAAAAATATGCTTTGTTTACATAGACGACATTATAATTTTCGGGAAAGACGAGCACTCCCACCTGCAAAACGTGAAAATAATTTTCAAGACCCTACAAGACGCTAATATGAAAATTCAACTCGACAAATGCGAATTCCTCAAAGAGTTTTTGGGATTTGTTGTATCCAAAAATGGGATAAAAACAAATCCAGCAAAAGTGAAAGCAATTTTAGAATTTCCACCGGCTCAAACTATTAAAGAACTTCGTTCCTTTCTAGGACTTTCCGGTTACTACCGACGTTTCATCAAAGATTATGCAAAAACTTGCTAAGCCCCTAACGGTACTTTTGAGAGGCGAGGAGGGACGTATGTCCAAAAATATGTCAGCCAAAATAAAAATTTCTCTCGACAATAACGCAATGGAAGCGTTTAATAAATTAAAAAATTCACTAGCATCCTCTGACGTCATGTTACAATACCCCGACTTCGAAAAACCATTCCACTTGACAACCGACGCATCAAACCACGCCATAGGAGCAGTCCTAGAGCAAGGTGGTAAACCCACAATGTTCATCTCCAGAACATTGACGCGGACGGAGGAAAACTACGCAACTAACGAAAAGGAACTTCTAGCCATAATATGGGCTTTAAAAACCTTCAGAAATTATTTGTATGGTTCAACCACAGTAAAAATTTTCACAGACCATCAACCTTTGACATAATCACTTAATAGCAAGAATACTAACAGTAAACTGAAAAGATGGAAATCAATATTGGAAGAATAC
This sequence comes from Merzomyia westermanni, assembly GCA_949987695.1. NCBI lineage: Eukaryota > Metazoa > Arthropoda > Insecta > Diptera > Tephritidae > Merzomyia > Merzomyia westermanni. The sequence goes on from OX465290.1 coordinate 122,884,152, forward strand.
AATTATGAAATCGAATACAAACCTGGCAGTAACAATATTGTCGCGGACGCACTTTCTCGACCCCCACAACAAATAAATTCCTTGTCCGCAACCCAACATAGTGACGAAAGTTCAGCCCAAACTTTGATACCATATACAGACGCACCTATCAATGCATTCAAAAACCAAATTTTTATTTCTACAGGCGAAACCCCTTCATACCAATTTAAATTACCTTTTCCCACCTACCATAGATATACTATTATTATTGAAAGGGACTTCACAGAAGAAAATCTCACTACATTGCTGAAAAGATATCTGAACCCATTTTAGGAAAATACAAACAATTTACCAAATTCACTTCAGCAGGTACAAAGTACGTTATACCCGGAAATTCATTAGAGACGTTACAAATGAATCAGAACAGGAAACAGAAATCATCAACGAACATAATAGAGCACATCGCAATCCCACAGAAAATAAAGCCCAACTCCTAGGAAGATGTTACTTCCCTCAAATGAATGCCAAATAAAACGAATTGCAAAACAGTGCAAAGTTTGCTTGGAAAATAAGTATGAGAGACATCCAGTAAATCCTATCCTGAAACCAACTCAGATTCCTAATTATCCAGGTCATATCGTTCACATAGACCTCTACCATACCAACAACAAAATAGTTCTGACGCCAATAGATAAATTTTCTAAATACGCACAAGCGAAAGTTGTACGCTCCAGAGCAACGGAAGACATAAAGGACCCCTTAAGAGATCTCTTGACAACATTCGGAATCCCAGAAAATATCGTTATGGACAACGAAAAATCCCTAAACGCAGCCCCCATTCTTTTTATGTTAGAAAACCAAAACGGTATAGAGATATTTAAAACCCCCCCATACAAAAGTTCAATAAATGGACAAATTGAACGTACCCATTCTACACTTTCTGAGGTGCTGCGTTGCACTAAAGCGGAAAATACCCACACCGACTTTAGGGACCTCCTCAATAGAGCCATATTTAAGTATAACTATTCCATCCACTCCACTACCAAACGTAAACCAGTAGAAGTATTTTTCGGAAGAACAGTAGGACCCAACCCAATGACACTGGACAGAGAAGAAAATGTCCAAAATCTTAAAAATAAACAAGAAAAAGACTTACGACTTCATAACAAAAATAGAACCGATTTTAGGACATACAACAATAACGACGTTATTTATGTAAAAATAAATAAAAGACTAGGAAACAAATTAACACCACGATATAAAAAGGAAATAGTACTAGAAGACAAAGGCAACACAATTTTGGCACAATCTGGCCGCACCATTCACAAAAGCCATATCAAAAAGTAAATCACACTCTTCTTTTGCAGGCTCCTATTTGCCTCCTGCAATGCAGAAACCCAAATTTTAGACTATACGACCAGTCCCATAGTGACGATAGACATAGGAACTGCGAAGGTTCAAACCGGAACATTTCGACTAATACACGCTATTGACCTGGATCAGTACGACTTCCTACTCGACAACATACACGCCACAATAGAACAGGACATAACAAGGAAAAGCCGAAGTTACCCATTCCTTTCCCAAGAAGAAAAATTATCCGATCCCTCCTATACCAGCTGAAACCCAGGAAAACCAAAAGAGCAATTGAATTACTCAGCACCGCTTGGAAATGGCTTGCTGGATCCCCTGACCATGAAGATTTTAAAATACTAAACGATAAAGTAAATAATATAGTAAGTAATAATAACCAACAAGTAGTAATAAACAAATCTATTTTCGAAAGAATAAATAATTTGACTCATATCTCAAATACAATTTTAAGCGAAATGAAATCGAGCGATGCTCTTAAATTAGAAATAGAAAAAAGTATTGAAAGAAAATTAAAATTCATTAAAGAAGAATTAATAAACATAGACTACTCAATACAATGGGCAAAAGCAGGAATTATAAACTCATTTATACTATCTAACGAAGAATTAATTGTAATTAAAGAATCACTAGAAAAACAAAATATGCCTTATTTAAATTTAATTGAAGCAATTAAATTTAGTGATGTTAAAATCGCATCAAATTTATCTTCCATTATTTATATCGTAAAATTCCCTTTAACAAGTAAGGAATCTTGTAACTTAATAAAAGCCAAAGCTGTAAAACAAGGCCATAAAGCAATCAAACTTGAATATGAAAATTTAATAATTTGTAACAAGGAAATATTTGGTGTAAGAGATAGTTGTAAGAATATAAACAATTTAATTTTATGTAAGCAAAATAGTATAAAAGAAGTCACGTTAACCACCTGCATACAAAACCTATTAAAAGGATATTCATACAACTGCACCCTAATAAACAGTCATCATATGCCCACGATAGAAGAAATAATGCCCGGATTATTATTTATCAACAGTTACAATGGACCCCTAAAAATAGATAACAAAGAAATCAATTTGAATGGTACATTTTTGATCAGATACGATAATTCAAGCCTATCAATTGAAGACAAACATTTTGTTAATAAAAATCAAATTTTTGTGAAGCCCTTACCAGCAATCGTCAAATCGACAAATGCTACAGCAAATCTCGAGGAAGTTCTTTCCTTGCAATATTTGAAAGAGCTCAATATAGCGAACATCCAAAAAATAGATGATGTCAACATGAAATACAAAATAAGCATTTACACATGCTCTTCGATAGTCACGCTATCACTAATTATCTTACTAGCCACCATGATTGCAAAAAAATTAAACTCTAATAAAATGAGAATAGCCATTCAAGTCAATACTAGCAGTCAAATACTAGCAAAAGAAACCCCCACTGTACCTACAAATGAAATGCCATCCAACGAGGACGCTGCATACTTTAAAGGGGGAGGAGTTAATGCCACATACTCCGAAATTGGGCTCCCAAACTGCCCACATATAAATATGTAATTATTCATACGACAACAGTATGAAATGCTGCGTAAGCATGCGACCAACAAGTAGGTCGCTATCCCACGGGCATATGACACCACACGCGCAACCAAGCACTTGCTGACCGTGCATTACCATTCATGGGAATGGACGGAAGTAAATAATTCAACAACAACAACAATAGGAATCACCTGCCGATCAACGTGACTTCGTAGCATAAATAGGAGTAAGAAGAATATTGTAAAGTTAGTAATTAAGCTGATTAAAATTAATAAAGTACTACGACTTAGTCGTCTAGTAACAAAAATATATTTTTTTTGGTTTCTCATTAGAGAAAACAGTAACTTATATAAGCCAGTGACCAAGCAAGGCAGGTTGATCAGTTTGTATTCAAGTATAGTACAGTGATCTACTACCAAACACGGGAATTTGTATTGCGTTTATACTAGTAAATAAAACTAGCGATTTGTTACATTATTTGTGCGTGTGTTTATTTGACTTTACAGTGATCGAACTCCGGATTATTAATCGAGGAATCAACGAATTCGACACAATTGGTGGCAGAAGCGGTATTGTTAAATAAATACCAGTGATTGCAAAGGTAACAAGGGCATGGCTAAGTTGCATGAATTAAAGATTCACCAACTCAAACCGAGTTGGAAGAGCGCGGACTAAACACCACCGAGCTACAGCCACGATTACGGGAGGCTATGGAAGCGGAAGGAATTAACGTTGACGAATATGTGTTTCATCTTGTGGAAGACGCATCGGAAAAAATGGAAGAGAAGGAGAAGCCTTCGAATCCAGTGGCAAATGTGGACACAAACATGACATTGGCTGCCTTGACTTAGACAATTACTAAAATGGAACAACAGGAGGCTCGTATTACATCTCGAATGGCATCTCAGCTTGAAGAACAGAAAAATTGCATGGCATTATAGCTAGAAGAAACAAATGACATCCCAAATTTCAGCACAACTAGAGGAACAGGAGGCCCGGTTATCGTCGAGAATGGCATTGCAGCTGGTGAGCACAGGAAGAACGAATGGCATCACATTTAAAAATGCAGGACGCAAAAATTACTTATTTGCAGGAGGTATTCAGAGAGCGGCAGGACAACATTGAGGCTGAGGTGGATGTACTGAGAGGTCGCATCCAGGAGTTGCAACTGAATCGTCAAACTGCTTCAACGAACATCTCGAAGGTAAAAACCCCATCCTTTGATGGTTCTGTTCCTTTCCAGGTATTCAGGCTACAGTTTGAGAAGACGGGAGCGGTCAATAATTGTGGTACTGAAGACAAAGTTGCTGCACTGTTCGTGGCATTGAAGGGATCTGCAGCCGAAATCTTACAGACTATTCCGGACTGCGAACGAAATAATTATGAGACATTGATGGGTGCAGTTGAGAGACGCTAGGGTAGCGAGCATCGAAAACAGACATACAAAATAGAGCTACAGAATCGCTTCCAGAAACTTAATGAGACTTTTCTGGAATTTGCATCAGACATCGAGAGGTTGACTCATATCGCAAATGCAGACGCACATGCAGAGTACACGGAAATGGTAAAATTCCAATGTTTCATAAATGGATTACGTGATGTGGAGACGAAGCGGACCACATATGCAAACCCCAAAAGGACATTCGTTGAAACGGTATCGTATTCTCTGATGCAGGAAGCAGCCTCGCGTTTAAGTAAGCCTGCATACAAAGTTCATCTCCTAGAAGTGGAAACGCCAGCTTGGGTTGACAAAATTTTGGAAGCATTGAATGGAAAGTAACAGAAAAATTACGGTGTCATCAAATGCTTCGAGTGTGGGAAAGCTGGTCACATAGCACGTTATTGCGGCACTGGCTCCAAGCAATTCGGGTAGGCGTAAAGGCAAAGCTAGAGAAAATGAGCAATTCGAATGCGTCGATTTCTTGGCTGAAAGAGACATTCACATCAACGTAAGGTTATGAGTTACAACTGCAAAGACTCTAATCTTTGGACACAATAGTGGCTATAGTACGAAGGGAATGATTTTGGAGATAGAGAAGCAGGAGCCTCGTAAGGCAGAGGTATCTCTTCGACCATTGGCTTTCATGGACAGGTGCCTCCTGAAGAAGGTTCGGCAAGGCCAAGAGGAGGATGCAGATTTGGCACGTATGTTGAAGGAACTGAAGGAGAACAAACAGCCAAGAAAAGGAGAGATGATCAGAGAGAGTCGCATTGCAAAAACATATTGCGCGCAATAGAGCACTTTGCAGCTGATATCTGGTTGTTTGCATCGGATATGGGAAAGTGAAGATGGCGAAAATCAAAGAGCACTTATTGTTGTTCCCAGGTAAGAACTCCAGATGTTATCAAAGCGTCCCATAGTTGCCCAGATTGAAGGCACATGGGAATAAAGAAACCCCTGCAAAAGTAAAGCAGCTGTTATATTGAATTGGTTGCAGACAATCTGTAAGGGAATGGATTACTAAGTGTGCAAAGTGTGCTGAGGATAATGACGAACATCTGGTGGTCTTGTTCCGAGGAAGCAATGCAACTTAGTGGATAAAGTGAAACAGTGCACTGGGCATTAGATAACGGAACGGAATCCTGAATAAATGAGCTACAGGAATGTTTGCCGGTTACCACTGGGAACGAAAGTGAAGGCACAAATCCATACGGGTCTAAATACGTGCAAAACGATTTTAATATGTGACAGTGTAATGCATTGTGGGAATCTCTGCAAGAGAGGATGGCTGTCGGAGTTTTAGTCGCTGGAGGAAATGAGGCCTAATAAAGCGGTGCCAACCATTGTGTCTAGCGGCGTTTGGTTCGGGAAATGTGTCTGATGGGACGAACAGATTTAGGTGGAGGTGGTTAATAACACTCCCACCACTAGTTAAACACAACAGAGATAACTATGGCTAGTACATAGTCCGAGTTTGCTAGTAGGAAATGGGCCAGCTACAGGCATGGCACGGTGCTCCTGAGTTATACTGTTTCATTTTCCCATGGCTCCTCGATTTCGGTCCTTTAGCTTTGATGTACACTTCACAGTTGGCAATCCACTCCGCGACCGATTGACGGCAACCAACCCAATAGAATTTCTGCTTGATTTTTTGTAAGGTCTTGATGACTCCAAGATGACCTCCACTTGACCGTTATGTAATTCATTGAGAATATCAGGGATTTCCGTCCATCGGACGACTATCACCTTACGAACACATTGACCCCCCTTACTCTCCCATATTTGATGCAAACAACCGGATTCCAGTTGTAAACTTTTCCACTGTGCCCAATATGACTTCGCAGCAAGGCTTTCTGCTGACATCTCCTCTCTTGATGGTCGCTTGTTTCGTTCGATTCCTTGCGTCACACTGTAAGATTTGGATCTTCTTGCTGACACTTCCTTAATTGATCCATGTCCCATTCGTCCGTGACATTGCATCAACATTTCCATGGGTGCTACCTTAGCGATGCTCTATGGAAAAGTCATAACTTTGCAGTCGCCCGATAGGCTTCCCGATAATTGGGCTATAGTACGCAACTACCTTCTCATGTCCATCGACAATCTGGGACAAAACACCTCGTATAGCATAACCACTTGCATCTGTATCCAGAATAAACGACATTCGTGTGATTGAATAACCAAAAAGAACTTCGATGCATATTGGAACGATTTTCCGTCATCCCTTGTCAAATTTGGTTTTGAGACAAACCAGAAAGAACTTCCTTCGCAAGCTTTCAAAAAAAAATCCAGTTTATTACCGTTCCCCAAAGCAGCCCTTTGTGTACATCTTGAAATCGAACAACAACCAATTTCAGCTTCACCATAAAACGCAGCTGTTGAAAATGCTATGATCTTTTTGGATTCCACTTACATACGAATGCACCCACCAAATGTGCGAAAAATAGTTGCGCTCAGTTTGCTGTGACAATTACGAATAATGCTTACAAAGTGACCACAGCAATAACAGCATATATTAAAAATGTTAACAACTAAAACTGCAATCAAATTTTCAACAAATCCTATATTTGGTTAAACAATATTTTCACAGAAACTTCAATTTTTCAACAACAACAACAATCAACTTACATTTAGTACAGATAATTGAAGTTCGCGCAAGTTTTTAATATTCTTTTATTTAATCATTTTTAAAATTATTTTAACTTATAACTTTTTCTTAAATTAAATAATTTTTTTTTTTTTTTTTTTTTTTTTTTCTTAAATTAAATAATTGTATACTATTAACTTTTCAAATAGTTGTGAACTCTTACTCCAGCCCGGCGGGGTATCGGTTCCCCTACCGGGCGCCTCCTCGGGTGGTGGATAGAGGAACGCTTCCCAAAAATGGGTGGCACTGAGGAAATGAAATACTCAGGGCGAACCAAAACGAATAAAGGGCGAGTGGATGCGGCCCTTAAACTCTAACTAAGCATCCTCAGGATTGAGTCCAGTAAGATCCTGAAGACCGAAACTGGAAACATGATTAGGAAAAGTATGTTACGGGCTGGCGAGGCCGGTAGTCTGCCACCTCAGTAACCAAGGGTGACACCTTGGCGAAATGGCTGGTAGGTTAATATCGGCATCGTCTCCGTCTCGTTAAAACCCTAGCAGGTCTTCAAGTACGTTCGAAGCACGTCGTCATTAAGTTGGTGGTGCAGGCTCAGTTGAGACAACTCCTGACTAATGCCGGATTCTGGCACTGAACACAGACTCTCATAAGGACCTGTGTCAACCCTAGCGTGGCCTCCCTGCAAGCGCATAGATAACCACGGGAATCAATAACGGCGACTGCACATCGTGCTGAGATAGCGGCTTGAAGCGGAGACCCAATAGAAATGAATAAACCAAATCAAAACAACGAAGAAAGAATGGAGAACGAAAGCGGCGACGAGGTCGCATTCAGAAAAAGCAGTAAACTGCTAAGATCGCCGGTTCTAAAAACGCCGGCTAGAGTGGCCACTCCAGTTATGCCTTCGCGAGGCTCTGGACCGGCACGAAACACACCAGTGGGATTCGGCACCAAAACGCCCGGCCAGTCAACACCCACTGCTACCGGCGGGAAGCTAGATCCCACCCACAAGAAGGCAACCCCCTTAAAAAGCGCAATGACACTTTTTAGCCTTAAGGGGCAAACCCAAGGCCAGTGCTTGGACCATGCGCTAACGGTGCTGCGTACAATGCAAACAGCCGCACAGAGACAGAAGACCGTGTCCATGGACATAAAGAACGGAATGGCTCTCCTCGAAGAGGTGTTGAGCTATATGAGCTCATTGAGCCCAAATAAAGAAGAGGGTGACGAACCGGGCCCATCAAATAAGAGGGCTCGGACTAACTCCGACCCTCAGCTCATAGACTCGGAAGCCAAGAAGAAAAGGGACGAGGAATCGGAGAATACCCATTCCGAAGAGGCTTGGTCCAAAGTAGTAGGTCGGAGACGGCAAGAGCGTCCTAAAGCAAAAAAGAAGCCGCCTGCTCAAGCCCCGAAGGCAGTCAAAAAGAGCAAGAGGAACAGCAGAGCCGTAACGTTTCTGGTGAAACCGGCCGAAGGCAAAACCTACGCCGAAGTTCTAGGGGCAATCCGAGGTCAGCTCCGGCCTGCCGAAACCGGAACGGTGATACGGTCAGTGCGCAAGACCAAGGCTGGTAGCGTACTAATAGAAACGGCGCAGTGCAACGACCAACCGGCCTTTAGAGAAGCCATTGGTAGCGCGGTAGGAGAAGTTGGCGATGCACAACAAATCTCTAAGCGTATAAAGCTAGAGGTATTGGGCATGGACTGTCTCACAACGGCTGAGGAAATAGAAGAGGCCGTTCGAAGAGAGATCGGAGAAAGCTCAGGCCAAATCCGTATCTCTCTTTTCGCCGTAAATCAGAGAGAGCAAAAGAAGGCTGTTGTCGAAGTGGACGAAGGTCCCGGAAGCCAACTGCTCAAAAAAGGAAAAATTCCCATCGGCTGGATCCAATGTAGGATCAGACAGCGTGCGGAAGTGCAACGCTGCTTCAGGTGTCTCGGCTACGGACACCGACAGGCTGGCTGCAATGGGCCCGACAGGAGGGACGCGTGCTGGAAGTGTGGGAACTCTGGCCACAAATCCTCATCCTGCACTGAAAAGGCAAAATGCTACCTTTGCACCACGGGAAACCTCGATCATCTTCCCGGGTCTGGAGCATGTAGCACGTTTAGAGAAGCACTTGCTTCGGCGAAAGCCAAACTGTCGCCACAATGACCAGCGTGATTCAAGGAAATCTGAATCGATGCAGGTTAGCTGATGAACTGCTAGACCAACTGGTGCTTGATCACCAAATAAACTATGCAATCATCAGCGAACCTTACAAGGCCAGAGACAGCTGGTACATTGACGAATCTGGCGCTGCTGCTATCTGGATAGTGGACGCCAATACCAATGTTACTAATCGTGCTGCCGGGCATGGCTACGTCCGTGTAACTGTAGCGCGAACAACTCTTGTTAGCTGCTACCTTTCACCAAATGACCCCATTCAGAGGTTCAAAGAAAAGCTGGAGCTATTAGAAGACGACCTACGGGACCAAACGGGCAACCTGGTCATCGCTGGAGACTTCAACGCTAGAGCAATAGAATGGGGCATGCCTCAAACTAACACCAGGGGAAAACTAATTCTGGAAATGGCAGCCCGACTCGGTGTGGTCGTACTGAATACGGGCACGACCCCAACATACAGGCGCCCGGGCTTTGGGTACTCGATCCCCGACATAACGCTCGTCTCGGAGAGACTCTTTCCAAACGCGGTTGGGTGGAGAGTGATGGAGGACCTTACTGGCAGCGACCACAACTACATCACCTTCCAACTCGACCATCCTGGTCAGAGACCGGCAGCGAACGCATCATACAAAACCCGTAGATGGGATGCAGCTAAAGTTGACGCCACCAGGTTCACCGGAACAGTGCTGGCGAAAGCCAGACGGATAACCGACGGCACCAATACGCCACATGCGGCGGTTGAAGAAACCATGCAATGCATGCGCCATGCTTGCAACGTCTCTATGCCACGAATAGGAACGTGGCGAGGCAAGAAGCAGGTATATTGGTGGAATAGCGAAATCGCGGAACTCCGGAAAACATGTCACAGAATGCGAAGACTGGCGACGCGCTCACGTGGCAGATCCGAGGCTCTTGAAAGGGCGGAGGCGTACAAGGGGGCGAAAAAGGCTCTCGGCGCCGCCATAAAAGCAAGCAAACTAAGATGCTGGAAAGAGCTCTGTAAGGAAGTGGATCAAGACCCCTGGGGACAAGGGTACAAAATAGTTATGAAGAAACTTCGACCACCAAATCAGACGATGGACGAAGATGACATGAAGAACATCGTGGAAGCGCTATTCCTCACGCAACTTACTAGAGAAGAGGAACATGCAGCACGAGATGACCGCAACGTGGTACCTTTCAATGAAGAAGAGCTAGAAAGAGCCCTGCGTAGCATGAGGGCTGGTAAAGCCCCAGGACCCGATGGAATACCTGCGGAGGCAATCAGATTAACTGCTAATAGTTGTCCAGAGCTCTTGTTACACATGTATAACAAATGTCTAGAAGCAGGTGTCTTCCCCGCCAGATGGAAGACAGCACGGCTCGTCCTCATACCGAAAGGCAAAGGGGACCCAAGCTCTCCATCATCCTTTCGCCCACTATGTATGCTCGACACAGCGGGAAAAATGATGGAGAGCCTTATAAAGCAACGTCTAACAGCAGCCATAGAAGACGAGGGTGGACTCTCCCACCGGCAACATGGCTTTCGGAGAGGGCACTCCACAATAGACGCCATAACAGAAGTCGTAGAGGCAGTCCGGAAGGCCGAGACGGCAAGCCATCAAGCAAGGCCGGTGGTACTATTGGTGACGTTAGATGTTAAAAACGCTTTTAACTCTGCCAGGTGGGAAGACATGCTTGATGCATTAGAACGCTCCTTTAAGGTCCCGATATACTTGTTAGATATATTGAGGGACTACTTAAGAGACCGTTGGCTAATCTATGAAACGACGCAAGGCCAAAGAAAGGTGAAGCTAACAGGCGGGGCAGCACAAGGGTCGGTGCTCGGCCCTGATCTTTGGAATGCTACCTATGACAGTCTCCTTCGAATGCAGATGCCAGAAAGCACTTTTCTAGTTGCTTTTGCAGACGACGTGGCTGCGGTGATAACAGCACGAAACTGCGACCTGGCACAGCTTAAACTGAACCAAGTGATGCGCAGTGTAGACGAGTGGATGAATAATCACGGCCTCCAACTGCCTACAGCCAAGACAGAGATCGTGATACTAACGAAAAGAAGGATTCCCACAATCACCAACATGAATGTTGGGGATCAACAGATAGAGACGCGCCGCTCTACGAAATATCTAGGGGTGAAATTGGACAACAAGCTGACCTTCGCGGAGCATCTAAGAAGCTCCTGCGAGAAGGCTGTGAAGACCATCGCAAGTCTGAGTCGGCTAATGGCAAATACAGGTGGACCAAAGCCATGCATAAGAAAGCTGCTGGCGTCCGCCTCAGATTCTATACTGTTGTACGGTGCAGAAGTCTGGGCGGACGCAATGAAATTTGGGAAGTATCGGGCCGCTATTACCGCAGTCCAACGTAGAGGGGCCCTGAGAATCGCCTCAGCATACCGCACGGTCTCCGCAGATGCTGTTCTGGTCATCGCGGGGACTATACCGATATATCTCCTCGCTGAGGAAAGAAAAATGACTTACGACACTCGTGCAGAGGTACGTAGAGACGTTGCTGCAACGCAGGCGCGTGGTGATTCGATCCGGCGGTGGCAACTACAATGGAGCAGCAGTGCTGCTGGAAGGTGGACCAGGGTATTAATCCCCGAACTAGAACCATGGCTGAACCGACCTCATGGAGAAGTCGACTTCTACCTGACCCAGTTCTTAACCGGACACGGTTATTTCCGTGAATATCTCCATAGAATGGGCAAAGTTCAAACCCCGAACTGCACCTACTGCGGAGCCATAGACGACGTACGCCACACCTTCTTCGAATGCGAGCAATTTGCAGAAGAAAGAAGGCGGGTGGAAGAGACAATTGGCGAACTTTCCCCGGGCAGTGTCATTCGCAAGATGACCTGCGGAAACGTTAGATGGGACATAGTCAGACGATACGCGAGGAATGTCCTCCTTGCGAAACGGGAAGACGGTTGTCTAGCCAGTTAGCGTGAGAGTAGCCATAGAGCTCACGTAACGCGCTTCCTTACCTGAAGTAATGCTAAGCGCGGTCCCAGGTAAGGAAGAATGCGCGGGCCGTGGGAGGTTAGGTTTTAGTGCGGTATACTTCAAGATAAGAAGGAGTCCCACACTCGGAGAGTTCCGCTGCTAGAGAATCTAGTAACGAGGGCTCAAACCCGGTTAGTGCATAAAGCATTTCCTCCTCCCACGAACACAAAAAAAAAAAAAAAAAAAAAAAAAAAAAAAAAACTCTTACTCCAGAGATTTTAATAAGTTGATTTTACAATTTTAAATAACTGGTTTATAAATATTTTATCATTTATATTTCTTTAATTAACATTTATTAAATTTACATCTTTATTCATTTATACAAATTCATTTTTAAATTCAACATTTTATTTACGTTATCCTCTCTTGATACACTTTAAAAATGTTAAATCATTCACCCATCCGTACTCGTTCTTTTACAACTTCAGAAAATCAAAACAACGATAACATAAAAAATACACACGTTGAAACTGGTACAAACATGACTCAAAACATACATACGAGGTGTGTTCAAAAAGTATCGCGAATTTTGTGTTTTTTCAAAAATTATTTATTTATTCATGAATAGCTATTTTGTCCCCTTCAAGGTAATCCCCATGAGATATTATGCACTTGTGCCAACGGTTTTTCCAATCCTCGAAGCACTTAAAAAAGTCATTTTTTTGTATCTTGTTCAGCTCCTCCTTCGATGCCGTCTTTATCTCGTCAAGAGAAGCGTAACGTCGTCCTTTCATGGGCCTCTTCAGTTTAGGGAACAAGAAAAAGTCACAGGGGGCCAGATCTGGGGAATACGGTCGCTGCGGCATCATTAGTGTGTTGTTTTTGGCCAAAAAGTCGCGCACAAGCAACGATGCGTGAGCAGGGGCGTTATCGTGGTGCAAAAGCCAATTTTTGTTCTTCTTTGCACATCTTCTCGGCCTTCTGAGAACATTTTGTACCACCGATAAACGTTGCTTCGGTCCAAGGTAGCTTCTCCGTATGCCACAGTCAACATTTGGAATGCATCCGCGCACTTAATTTCGTTTTTCACACAAAATTTGATACAGGTTCTTTGATCCATTTTTTTGAATAGGTAAAAATCGAAGACGATCCAAAACACGTGCAAGCAAAGCAGCTGTCAACAATTAACTGAACATTCAAAATGGCCGAGCTTGTCGGCATAATGGGCTAAGCAGATACAGTACGTCTCCGTCGTGACGTACGACGCGAATGACTGACAGCACGTACGTAGCGCAGAGAGATGACACATAACATTTGACGTACATAATATGTAAACAAAGTTATATGTAAACAAAGTTGTCAAATTTTCTTGGCGCGCAAGACTTTATAAAATTTTTTTTCAAATACACAAACTTCTATGATTTAAAAGTGAAAAAATGGAAAAAGTGCAAATAATACTTGTGGTAGTGATACTAATCGAACTTTTCAGGCGGCTTTACAGCCGCAGATGGTGGGTGCGTCCATCCTTACAAGATAGGAACACTCACGGCTTTTTTAGTGCTAATTTTGGATTCACAGAAGAATTCAAATGTAATGTGAGAATGGAGAAGCCTACATTTGACATGCTGCTTAACTTGCTTAGGGAAAAACTAAGTTTTCAAACCGGCCATCAATTTCTCCTGAATGCAGACTATATTTAACACTGACGTAAGTTGCCTTCAATGCTCAATCTAAATCATGTATATATTTGCTTAATTTTTGTAGCTATTTGGCACATGGCACATGTATTCATCAGCCTTCAAAGTTGGTCTCTCTACCGTCCGAGCAATAGTGGGAGAAACATGCGAGGCAATATGGGAAGTACTTGCTCCTATATATTTGTCGGTTCCCCAAAAGAATGAATGGAAACGCATCGCCAACGATTTTTATTGTATGTGGGATTTGCCCAACTGCGTTGGTGCAATAGACGGAAAGCACATTAATATATTTTGCCCACATAACTCCGGTTCTCTTTTTTACAATTACAAAGGGAATTACTCAGTTGTTCTTCTAGCAGTCTGTGATGCCAATTATACTTTCACTGCTGTAGACATTGGCGCATATGGCTCACAAAGCGATGGTGGGGTTATGCTTTATTCGGATTTTGGCCAGCGTTTGTACAAAGGACAATTGGATTTGCCAGAAAATGAACCATTGCCGGGTACCAACACCACTTTTACACACTACTTCGTTGGAGATTCTGCGTTCCCATTAAAAACATTTCTCATGAAGCCTTATCCAGGTAGGTACAATCAACTTTAACATATTTTTATTTTATTTTTGTTAATTGTTACTTATTTATCTAGGAAATAACTTATCTGTCGAGAGGGAGGTATTCAATAAACGTCTATCTCGGGCTCGTCGTGTAATTGAAAATGCATTTGGTATTTTAGCCAGCAGATGGAGGATTTTATTGTCTACTTTGCATATGAGCCCAAAATCCGCAGAAAAAATTGTCAAAGCTGCAGTGGTACTTCACAACTTTTTAAAAATGCATGACGGAAGTTATTGTCCACCAGAATATGTGGATCAAGATGATGGAACCTCTACTACCCAAGGGCTCTGGCGCAATGAAATTTCCACCCCCTTGCAAAAGGCCAGAAGCACTTCTTCCAACAACGCATCCCGGAATGCTTTCAATTTGAGAGACCAGCTCATGAACTTTCTTGTAGCGAATCCCATTAAACGTAGAGTGGCCTAAAATTTGGGTGAGTGAATCTCTACAGATATGGGCTTTTCAATTTTTCACGTTGTCATATATTAATAATAATTACAATATTTTTCTAGGTGTAGCGGAGTAAGTTTGCGGTCGGTCTCATGTGAATTTGGTTTAGTTGAAATTTTTTTTTTATATATGTATATATAATAGTTTGGATGTTATTGCCCAACAGGCATTTCCGTCAACGTTTTAAAAACAATTTAAAGTATTTGAAAGTTTAAAGTAAACTTTTTATAAACTTCAAGAAAAAAATGTTATAAATCATTTTACTTTAAAATTAAAATACAAATGTAAACAAAAATCCGAAAAAATCTGTCAGTTTTTTTGTCTCCAACCTAAAAAATTTTCAAATTCTTTTCATAAAAGATTTTACTTTATTTAATTCTATTGTAACAAAATATTTTAATAATTAATTATAAATAATTATTAAAAAAATAAAAATAAGAATAAGTTTCATAAAAACAAAAATTAAAAACTATAATTCTTGGCAAAGTTCATCGTAAGATGCTGCCACTTCTACAATCTGCCCACCATACCAAATATACATATACTCCGACATTAGTAAAAATAAAGGCAATAAATGTACGTATGTATACATAAATGCACCTGCAATATTTTGCATTGCCTACGTTAAAACAAAGAATCTTAAAAGGTAAATATATTTATAAAAAATTAACAAATAAGAAAAGTAACTTCAATGGAATGAACTAGGTTCAAATACATACAGCCATTTCGAAAGGCACAAATAATAAATAAAAACATAAAAGATATACAAAAATAAACAAACAAAAAATGTAGTGTTTGTGGAACAGCACAAGTTATTAAAAAATTAGTAAAAATTATAATCAGGCAGGTTTAAATTCAGTCAGCCATATTCTTCTCTAAATTCATGTTTAATTTATTTAGCTTAAAACACAACCACAAAAAAATACTTTTTAATGTAAATCATATATAACACTTACACTTATTATCCACTTATTTTATCCTTTGAACCAAATATACTTTTTCGGAAAGGGGAGAGAAAATAAAAATACACGTATATCGCCGATTTTCATGTACACGTCAGAATTTTTTTTTATGTATAAAGTATAAAGCTCGTAGTTTTATACATAAAAAAAAATTCTGACGTGTACATGAAAATCGGCGATATACGTGTATTTTTATTTTCTCTCCCCTTTCCGAAAAAGTATATTTGGTTCAAAGGATAAAATAAGTGGATAATAAGTGTAAGTGTTATATATGATTTACATTAAAAAGTATTTTTTTGTGGTTGTGTTTAAAGTATAAAGCTCGTAGTTTTATACATAAAAAAAAATTCTGACGTGTACATGAAAATCGCCGATACACGTGTATTTTTATTTTTTCTACCCTTTTCGAAAAAGTATATTTGGTTCATAGGACAGAACTAAAGCTCGTTTTTGTAACGCAGTGTAATAAGTTCACCGAAGCTGTTAATAAACAAACTTAAAAATAATTCATTAACAATTAACACATTGAATTAAGATCCATCATTGCATAGAGATCAAACAGGCACTAATAATCATAGTTGAGCATAGTGCACTAAATTTTTTAATATCACTAAAATAATTAGTGGACAACTTTTGCACATGCAATGAAAAAGTGACTTGGTAATTTTAGTGTAAATAAAAATTGAGCGCACTTTGTATGATTATGATAATATATAATACAGCGCAAGAACTTATAAAAAGAAGGCCATTTAATATCAATTTTACATTTGGCCATTGAAAACGAAGTTCAAAATCTTTTAAGGCATCTTGGTCTTCTTCGGAATACTTTTGAAGATACGAATCTAGCACTGAATAAAAATCCATGTTACGACTTGGTGGTGGAGTTGTTTCCGGTTTTTTTAGCCAGTCAGTTACAGCCCCACACAGCTTTTCTAAACGATCCTCATCTCTTTTGCGCCTTGAATTTCTATTTGGCATTTCAACCGCCTCGTCTTGACTTGCATCTATTGGTTCTGTTGACGGCTGATACTGTGCGATTGGGGAAGCACCATCTATCAATTCGTCTACCAAAGTCTCTGGCTCAAAGCACAACACGCTGTTGCTTGAAAACGGTTGTGTTTGTGGAATCGGCGAGCTAGATGTCTGCGGCTCAAATTGTGAAGGTATAAATGTTGTGTTTCCGACTGTCCTGTTGAGATATAATTTAAAGTTAAACGAGCATATGATCCGAAACCTTCGGGGAGTGATTTTGTTGTTAATGCAACAAAAACAACGACAAATGCACATGTACATATATACGCTATTCAAAATAAGTTTATCTAACTAAATTTGCAATTGAATTACATAGTGTACTCGATATCAGGAAAGTTGCTTTATTGATCAGATCGATCAGTTGTGTCGCTTTATGTCCATACTATCATATCGCTAGTTTCCGCTAGACCCTAAAATTCTGTTACCCAGTTTATTTATTGGGTTTTAGCATAACTTGTGTACTTACTGCCGAGGGGTAACATGGCGCTTCAAAAATCCCATCGAATCCATATACCGCCAAGTACTGGCCTCCTGCGCTGCACACCCAGAAGAAGCCTTTCCGGCGCTGACTTCTTTTACAAATCTGTCGCGGATTGATCTCCAGCGACTCTGACACTCATTCACTGAAAGAGCATATTATTTCATTGCATATCCAACAATTTTATTAGAGTTATACTTACCGGTGGCACCTGTGGCAGCAGCCACGCTCTTCCACGCCTTTTCTTTTACCAGCTTATTGCGATAAGCCTGAATGGATTTATCAAATAAACATGGATGCATCTGTATTGCTTCGATCAAGGTGAACTCCATTTCATCAAGAACCTGAAAAACACGTAAATATGTACATACATATGTAAGTAGGTTGTAAATTTTTGTTTCCTTTATGTTCAGCAGAAAATTGTTGAAACTTTGGTTAAAATAATGGGAATTTGCTAATTAATTACAATATTCTTCAATTTCAAAGAAATTATTTAGACTCGTGCTTGCAATGGCGGTTGAATGTAATTTGACATATGTGACGGTACTGACGTACCGTCAAAGTAGAAAATTGGCGAAGGATGCCGGATGCGCCAACTGATACGTTGCCAATGTAGCGTTTTACAGCAAAATAAACACAGTCTACTCGTCTGTCAGTTTCTTCCTCGTCCGCCAAGTACTCAACGGATTGTATCTGCCGAAGCCATAAGTGAGAGACATGAGTACCAACATAACGCCACAAAAAATTTGAAATTCGAATATACGTAACCAGCGAAAATTCAAAATTCGCGATACGTTTTGAACACACCTCGTACAAACAATATTACAACATCGGAAGATAACTTAACTTTGAAATAAATAATATTAGAGACGATAAAATTAAATTTCAAAACATTCTAATTGCTCTTCAACGAGGAATAATAACTAAAATTATCCTCCTACTATTAATAAATTTGAGAAAGCACTTTGTAAGAGATTTTATCTCAGTGAAGAAATGAGACTTGAACAGTTATTTTCAAAAATGGAACTTGGTGATCGTTCACCATCCGAACTGTTTCATTATATGAAATCTCTTTTAGGCTCCACTTCGATAGTTAGTCGTGAATTCCTTTTTAAATTGTGGATTAGAAAATTGCCACAACAAATTCAAGTTATTTTAACATCATCAGATAATTCAAATATAATTGAAGTTATTCTTTTAGCTGACAAAATTTTCGATTTACTTATCAATCTCATTCATCAAGGAAGACCCATTAGACAAACAGGGTGTATATAAGTTAACATGCGAATGCCAACAAAGCTACATAGGGTAACGGACGGAAAATTAGAACTAGATTCCGGTAACATAAGAGATTTCAGCAAGAAAACACAAAAACCCAATAGCAAACCGGAATCAAACTTCGCAAATCACATGTTCACAAACAAATGCAAACCGACGGAGATCAAAAACACAGCCAATCTTCTCCATACAGAACATAATGGTCTACGTTTAAACATACTGAAGAACATGAAAATATATAAGCAAAAAACATTTTAAGGAAATATAATTAACGAACAAACAAATACCGTTTCAGACGCATTATTCGAACGTCTGAAATTCGTATACAGAAAGAAGAACATAACACAGGCAATTGACGCGAGAACAAAAACACGCAATCAACCCTCAGAGGGTATACAAATCAGAATCACAGACTTGCCAACAAACCAAACAATCGCTTAACGAGCGGATACATACACATACACGAACTACATACCTGCTGCCTGCAACACATACAAAATGTAACTAACTAAATAAACGACACAGCAGAACGAAAGACTACAAACCGAACACTAACTTAACGAGCGCAGTCGTACACACACACAAACTACCAGCGGCACATACAAAACGTACCTAATAAACAGCACAGCGAAAAACTATAAAAGCAGACAAATGAAGCACGAATGCAACAGAACGAAGAAAGACACTGAAGATGGCACAACGCCGAAACCGGGTTTTCTCCAAACCAAAATTGACAAGGGATGATGGAAAATCGTTCCAGAAAAATTCAACAATAATAATCTCGAACAATGCATTAAATCTTCATCTGAATTAACTTTAGCTATTTTTCAAAATTTAAACAAAATAACCAACGATATTAGTGAATTACGAAGTAGATCTAAATCCAAAGAGAGACAAAGACATAGATCTGGAAGTTTTTCTAATTGAACAAATTTTAATCCCTCAAACAATATTTGTTGGTATCATAGGAAATATAAAAATAATGCATTTAAAAGCGTCGATTTGGTTTTGTGTTTTTCCGACAGGGTGGATACTGGATTTATATTGGAACGAATTTTCGTCATCCCTTGTCAATTTTGGTTTTGTAACAAACCGGTTTCGGCGAACCGCCATCTTCAGTGCTTGATTTCGTTCTGATCTGTGTCTATCCGTTGTCATGTATTTATAGTCTAGATGCTGTATCAGGTAGTGTTAGTATTCGTGTATATGAGTCGTGTCTTACGAACGTATCCGAATGGGTACCTGCAATGAGGGTTGTTTTTAACGCTCGTTTATTAGTTGTGGTGTTATATCGGATAATTAGTTTGAGGATGTTAGGTCAGGTAATGTTAAGTGTATATTTAAGGGTGGGTTTTGACGCTCGTTAGTCATGTAGAAGTCAGTGATTTTTGTTTTCTGATTTGTTTTGTGTGTGTGCTCGTTTATTGTTGCTCGTTTTGTTATTGTACCTGCGGTGTTGTTTGGTCCTCTGTAAATTAGTTTTAGCGGTTCAAATATTGCGTCAGAAATGGTGTTTGTTTGTTCGTTAATTACTCTCCCGTCAAATGTAAATATACAAACTTAAGACAAACTTCTATACAAACTTCTCTTAAACTAGACATTGGAATGCGACAGTTAGGTAAGTTATTGAATCCAAGTAAATGATACAAATTTAAAGTAAATGAATTTGAACAGGTTATTGAACCACGACAGCTGTTAGTTAGGCCGGGTGTCCCAACCAATGACCCAACATCCCGGCCCCGTTGAAAGGACTTTCAAATCGGTAGTATTGCGATCTTGTGAATTGGGCGACGGCATGTTCCCTTCGGGGTGCGTAGGTTTACCACTCTAACTCGCCCATCCCTTCCTGGTATTGTGTCTATAACACGACCTATCAGCCATCGTTGCGGTGGTACATTATCCTCATGGATGAGAACCATTTTGTCTTTAGCGATATTCTCATTATCAGTGTTCCATTTCGTGCGTGATTGAAGTTCGCTTATATATTCATGCGACCATCGTTTCCAAAATATTTGTTTTAACGCAGTTACTTGGTTCCATTTGTCCAAATGGTTAAGATTGTCCACTACCATTCGTTCAGGTAGAGACCTTAATGCGCTGCCAGTTAGGAAGTGACCTGGAGTTAGTGGTTCGAAGTCGCTGGGATCGGACGAGAGTGGTGATATGGGCCGCGAGTTGAGAACTGCTTCTATATCCACCAAAACTGTAGTGAGTTCCTCGTAAGTGAGCCTTGCATTCATTACGCTGCGATGCAGATGGCCCTTGGCTGATTTGACTGCAGCCTCCCAAATGCCGCCAAAATGAGGTGCCCTAGGTGGAATAAAATGAAAATCTATAAATTCATTAGAGCAATAATTGGTAATGGTCTCTTTATTTTCTGCTTTGAAAAGGAACGCTTTCAATTCAACAAGTTTGCTGCAAGCACCAACGAAGTTAGTTGCGTTGTCGCAAAAAATATCAGATGGAAGCCCTCTTCTTCCAATCATTCGCTTAAGCGCAGCTAAAAATGCGTCTGTAGATAGGTCTGAGACCACTTCGATGTGCACTGCCTTTGTGGCAAAGCACACGAAAATTGCGACATATGCTTTATATGGTACCTTGCCCCTGATTCGAAGATACACATTGAAAGGTCCACAAAAATCTACGCCGCAACGAGAAAACGGGCGTGATGGTGTCAAACGTTTAACAGGAAGATTTCCCATCATATGTTGAAGTAATTTTGGTTTGTACCTAACGCAATGGATACATGACCGAACAATACGTCTAGCTAGTTCACGAGCGTTGACGATCCAAAATTGTAAGCGAATGAGAGCAACCAATGCTTTGGGTCCAGCATGATAGTTTTTGATGTGAAGATATCGAACGTATCGTGTGACGAATTCACACTTATTCGGCAACAAAATAGGGTGTTTTTGGTTGTCTGGGAGATCAGCCAGTTCAAGTCTTCCGCCAACCTTTATCAATTCAAATCCTTGAGTCGTGTCCAAGAACGGATTTAGATTTCGTAATGTGCCACTTATCATTTTCTCCTTTTGCAATAATCGAATGTCTTCAGCGAAGTGTTGCTGTTGAACGTTCCATACAATGCATAACAATGCGCGGTGTAGTTCATCGGGAGTCAGTGATTAATTGGCAATTTCTGTTTGGGTTTTCTTCAATTTAGCGCAAAAATGAAGCATTCTGGCAACAATCCGAACTTCTCGAGTGTGAGAACTTTGCCTGTCGAGAATTTCAAGTAGGTAGTCACTGGATATAGTTACCTTAAAAGCCGATTTTCGAACTTCAGCATTAACAACTTCCATATCGATTTCTTTGGTTGGTTCATAAGGCCATTTTCTTACGTCTTCATATAAAAATGCAGGACCAGAGAGCCAGATAGAATTTGCGAGTTCAGATGGTGTACTTCCTCTAGACACAATGTCCGCTGGGTTACTTTTCGTTGGTACATGTCTCCAATAAGCATCCCCAGTCAAATCCTGCATTTCCGAAACTCTGTTACCAACAAAAGCCGAAAGTGTAGCCGAATGCAATTTGAGTCAGTGAAGTACAATTTGCGAATCTGTCCAAAGAAATGTATCAAAATTATAATCAGAAAATATTGGTTTAATTTTTGTATAAAGTCGAGCAAGTAATAGTACACCACAAAGCTCCAGCTTCGGTAGTCACTGTCGTTTAGTTGGGGCCACTCTTGATTTTGCCGTGAGAAGGCGAACGCAAATATTGCCAGTTTTATCTACGATGCGAGTGTAAATTCCGCAGCCATAAGCGCGAATCGATGAATCGCAAAATCCGTGTATTTGCAAAGACTGAATATTAGGAGACAGTACCTGGAAACTTTAACTGAGGAAAGATCCGACAGATTGTCGACGAATGTTTGCCAAGCAGATTGAATCTTTTGCGGAACCGATTCATCCCACTCGAGTTTCAGCAACCACAACTCCTGAAGTAGGATTTTAGCGGTGACGATTACTGGTGCTACAAGTCCAAGTGGGTCGAAAAGTGACGATGCGATAGATAGAATTGTCCTTTTTGTGACACGATCTTTTATTTGCTGCTTTGGAAGAAACGAAAAAATGAAGTTATCTTGAATTTGATCCCATTTGAGACCAAGAGTACTAGTGAGAGATGTATCGAGATTTAAGTCCTTATCGGTAGTTTCGCATCTGAAACGCTGGTTATTGGAATGCCATTTTGCCAGATCAAATCCACCTAATTTCAACAGTTCAGTTACCTCATCCTGTATCCTCGACAGTTCGGCAACGGAGTCAGCACCACAAAGCAAGTCGTCAACGTAAAACGATGACTTGATGATATTTGCACCAACGACGAAATTTGACTGATATTGATCAGCGAGATAATTGAGACTGCGTATAGCGAGATAAGGTGCGGATGCCATTCCGTAAGTTACTGTGTTGAGCTGGTAGGTTTTGATATCTTGATTAGGCGAACTCCTCCATAAAATATATTGAAACTTGCGATGTTCCTTACTGACCATCACCTGCCTATACATTTTACCAATGTCTGCTGTAAGCGCAAAACGATGTAAATGAAAACGAAGTAAAAGAATTGCGAGCTCGCTCTGAATCGTAGGTCCAACCAATTGTAGATCATTTATCGATTTCTGCGTAGAAGTTCGACAGGATGCATCGAAAACAACTCTCAATTTCGTTGATGTACTGTTTGGCTTCAACACGCAGTGATGCGGGATGTAGTAGTGAGGTTCGTTGAGATTAGGGTAAGGGACTACTTCCATGTGGCCTAGGACTTTGGTACTCATCCATAAATGCCCCGTATTGTGACTTGAGGTTAGGTGAGCGTTCCAACCGACGTTCTAGGGAGTTAAATCTGCGCAAAGCTGTTGTGTATGATTCACCTAGTATGTACGCAGGATCGTCCTTGAATGGGATTTTGACTATAATCCGACCGCTGCTGTTTCGAGTGACAGTGTCGTTATACAATTTTTCACAGGTATGCTGGTCTCGAGTCCACACGTCAACTCTGGTTGAAACTTCTTCAATTTGCCACAATTTTTCCAATTTTGAATCGATTGATTCCGCGCAAGGTAACAAACAATTAGTGCTGACCGTCCCAGAGTTCGCACGATACCGCCCAGAAACGACCCAACCCAGAAGAGTTTTCTGTAAAATAGGAAGATTACTACCAAGTTTAATTTGCCCTACAGAAAGTAAGCTGAAAAAGCTTTCTGTTCCTAAAAGCAGATCGATTTTGTTTGTTTTATAAAATTGATCATAAGCAAGTACAATGTTCGATGGGATATTCCAAGAAGATGTGTCTATCTCGGGTTCGGGTTGATAAGCGATATGTGACGTAATGCAAAATGTTAGTGGTAGTTCAAAACCTGTCGCTTGCGACTTAATATTGGTGGAAGTTTTATATTTAATATTAGTAGAGGACTCACCAATACTTTGGATCTCGATATTGTGTTTACTGCGTGGCAGCATCAATTTTTGCGAAAGTTCATCGGTGATGAAATTTACCTGTGAGCAGGAATCCAGCAAAGCTCGGCCAAGACGATAATTTCCAGAAGCGTCACGAACCAAACCCATAGCGGTGGCGAGAATAATGTGATCCGACGATGTATTATTCATATGTGTGTGAACGGCGGATGGCGAATTAGCAGTTGACGATTCTGAAGTGGTGACACGATGCAGCAAGCTATGGTGCTGACGAGAGCAAACTTTGCATTTATGCGTTGAAGCGCAGTTCGACAATTGATGTCCCTTTGATAGACAATTAATGCAAAGACCCATTTTCTTTGCATGTTCGAAGCGTTGTGATACATTAAGAGCCATGAAACGATCGCAGCTTTGTATTTTGTGATTGTTGCTGGAGCATACCGAACACGTCATATGTGATACCGCGAATGAATACCCCTTGCTTGGATTCTTGGATTTTGATGGTTTGCTGGGATTTTGACGAATGGGTCCAACGACGTGGGCGTTATCAACAGAATCGAGATATTGACAACGTCTGTCTAAAACTTTGGTGCAATCTGCCCAGCTGGGTAATGTCTGAAAATCCAAAGATTCCTTCCATTTGCGATTGGTTTCCTCATCTGCTTTCTGTAAAACTAAATAAATGAGCATGGCTTGTGAGATTTGGCTTTCAGTTCCTAGAGACAACAATGAACCATAAATTGCAGATGCCTTGTCAATCAGGCTTCTCAACTGACCACCATTTGGTTTAGAAATAGCTGAAAGCTCAAAAAGCGACGATATATTTTCTAAGAAGATAAGGGTTGGATTATCATAGCGAGATTTAAGTCTTTCCAAGGCCTTTGTATAATTTTCATTAGAAACTGGAAACGCATCAATTGTTTCTTATGCGGGACCTTGGAGACAATTGCGTAAGTGATTGAATTTTTCTATGTTGGGCAGGCTATATTCTTTATCGATAATTTGTTTAAACGAGGTAATAAAATTTTGATACTCAGAATACTTGCCATTGAAGTTTGGGTAGTTTCGAACCTGTTTGCATAACGCAAGTTGACTCAGACCATGTTTCATTGCGATCCTCGGGGAGTTGAGATTGAATTGACAATTTTGTTGTTATGTACAACTCTTCCAAGTCAGCACGACCTCCATCCTCAGAATCTAAATTTTCAATCTCCGTTTGCGTGGACAACACATTTTTGAAATATGATTCCAAAATACCCAGTCGACATTTGTATTCTGCATTAGATAATGGCTTACCTCCTGGCCGTAGACTGGCTTCAACAATATTTTTAATGCGGGAGATATTTTCCTTTATGTTGGCTCGTTGTTGTTTGAGCTCGTCGAGAGACATTTTTAATAATTTATTGAAATTGACGAAAGCCAGATTATTATAAATTGAGGGATTCAATAATATATTATTTGACAAGACTTACTTTATGCGAGAATGGAGCAATGATAAGTGGCGGGAAATACCGTTCGAGTGTTCGTTGGGTAGCGACAAATGAGGCAGGAACAATCCAATGTATCCCAATATGTATATATGTATATTAAAGACGATAGCGGCAGCGATGAAATACTTAATAAAATGGTAAAGGTGCGTAGCAGCGAAATAATTGCGAGCAGCAATGCGAACGTAACAGAGTTGCAAGGGGTAGCAACGAAAGGTGTTGACCGTGGCAGCGAAACGAATTTGAAATAAAGAGCGCTCAGCGCGTAGGCAGCGGCAGTAGCGTCAACAGCGAAATTGCGGAATCACGGCAACAATACGATACCAAAAAGTGCAAGTACAACGAAATTATGCGGGTTCAACGAAAATTGTACCGCTATTTGCACTTATGTAGGTCGATGACGTGAAATTCAAATCCCTTGCAATTAATTGGAACTTCTATGATGTAGAGGATCTATCCAATGGTGCGATCCTCTTGCACGATGTTGATGCGGTAGCCCGAATGTGACCACCAAGAGCGAAATACGAAAAATATATGATTTTTTCCTTTAGGAAAACACGGTAATTTTATTTCACACAAAAATAATTTATTTTACGCGCGCAACAAATTTAATTTAATTACACAGACAGAGTCAGAATAGTTTTTCTGACCGCGATTTATATAAAACAAAAACTAGAAAACGGGTTGTGGAACTAAAAGGGAATAAATGCCGCGCAAATAAAACACCGCGTCTTGGTGGTCAACAGTAGACTAACTATTTAATAATTTCATTAACTCCAAAGAGGTATAGCTTATTCAAATAGGGCATACAAATATACACGTTTGTGTGCTTGTTTATACATAGCCTTGCATTAGCGAAAGAAGATGCAAAAAAGGGTGGTAAAATTCTCGCTATTGTCCTGGCGCATGTAGATATGTAAGCATACTAGCGTGTGTGTATACGTATAATGTTGAGTGGGAGCATTCAAGTTAGTTAGAAATACATAAGTACATATATGTTTGTATGATTGTACAAGGTGGCGCAAAAGTAAGCTTCCGATGTTCAGCATATCGGTTGTGGCACGTGCAGTGTGTGCTGTTGCACCGTCTTGTTGGAACCACATGTTTTCCAATCCCAATTCATCAAGTTGCGGCAAAAAGAACTCGTTGATCATTGCTCTGTAGCGCTCACCATTCACAGTAACCGTTTGGCCCCGACCGATTATTGGTCAAATAAACAGTCAGCAATATTCCGCGTTCTGGAGCAGTGTAGCGTAACATTGTTTATTAGCGTGTATTTCGCATGTGTTTACTACACAAATGTCAAAACAGAACTGACTTTAGGGGCCAATCTCAAAATTTAAAGCATTTTCTAATAGGAGGATTACTTTTGCGCAGTAACCGTTTTTCACCGACCGATTATTGGTCAAATAAATAGTCAGCAATATTCCGCGTTCTGGAGCAGTGTAGCGTAACATTGTTTATTAGCGTGTATTTCGCATGTGTTTACTACACAAATGTCAAAACAGAACTGACTTTAGGGGCCAATCGCAAAATTTATAGCATTTTCTGATAGTAGGATTACTTTTGCGCCACCCTGTACATTCTCTTAAACTAGACATTGGAATGCGACAGTTAGGTAAGTTATTGAATCCAAGTAAATGATACAAATTTAAAGTAAATGAATTTGAACAGGTTATTGAACCACAACAGCTGTTAGTTAGGCAGGGTGTCCCAACCAATGACCCAACAAAGAGATTTTGAAATTCCATTTATTATTGCAAATATAACTACACCAATTTTAGGCGCAAATTTTTTTAGAAAAAGAGAGAAGAATTATATTTAACAAGAATTCGAACCACTAGAAGATGAATCCAAACAAAATATGTTTGGCCTCGTATGCGTAAAAAAATTAATGAATGGACATCATCTTGTATTAATTATCAGAAGTCTAAAATTACAAGAAATACAAAAACTCCCATGGGCATTGTTGGTCCTCTTCCTATATCAAAAGATTATCGTTATCGTCTAACTATTATTGATAGACATACTCGTTGTCCTGAAGCTTATCCACTTAAAGATATTTTAGCAAGTACCATAGCAACTGTTTTCGTTCAAAATTATGTACCAAGATTTGGTATTCCATTAAACATAACAGTAGATCAAGGTTCCCAATTTACTTCAAAAGTTTTTACTGAACTAACCAAATTATTAGGTGCACATAAAATTCATACTCCACCATACCATCTTGAAGCAAATGGTATGATAGGACGCTTTCATAGAACACTTAAAACCACTATTATTTCTTCAAATGTTTCTACTCACTGGCTTAGTATTTTGCCATGGATACTTCTTGGTTTACGAACATCAATTAAAGATGATTTAAAATGTTCTTCTGCAGAACTTGTGTATGGGCAAACTCTTCGACTGCAAAAATTAAGACAACATTTTTCTCTAATTCGTTCAAAAGTTATATATCACAATACAGTTGATTACCTACTCTCAACGTGTTCGGACGCGTATAAAAGTGTTCAGAGCAGTGCAAACTTAGTGAAAATATAAGTCTGTAACACATATCCATCGTTTCTATTATACAAATAAGTTCAATACACTTTCTTACCGCTACGGTTCAACAATGCGGCCATCACCTGATCCGCCCGACAAAACAACAACTTCTCAATATTAAGTGAAATGGACACATCAGACACATATTCATTCCCTACACTACAACAAACAACTACAACACCCAACTAACCAAAATACATAACAATAACATCAACCAACGGACAACTAGCCAGCCTATCTCCTTTCGCTATCAAAAAGGGTATTGATAACATATCCACACAAATAGACGAAATCAAACAATTGAAAGATGGCTCCCTCCCAATCCTAGCTCGTAACTCTAAAATTACCGAAAAATTTGTAAAATCATACCAATCACTAAATACCTACCCAATCACTGTTAAGCTGCAAGACAACTTAAACACAACAAAATGAATAAAGTAAAAGCAAAAGTAATCCTCCTATCAGAAAATGCTATAAATTTTGCGATTGGCCCCTAAAGTCAGTTCTGTTTTGACATTTGTGTAGTAAACACATGCAAAATACACGTTAATAAACAATGTTACGCTACACTGCTTCAGAACGCGGAATATTGCTGACTATTTATTTGACCAATAATCGGTCGGGGCCAAACGGTTACTGTGAATGGTGAGCGCTACAGAGCAATGATCAACGAGTTCTTTTTGCCGCAACTTGATGAATTGGGATTGGAAAACATGTGGTTCCAACAAGACGGTGCAACAGCACACACTGCACGTGCCACAACCGATATGCTGAACATTGGAAGCTTACTTTTGCGCCACCTTGTATATGCCCCATGCCTGAACTTCGTAAAGGAAGAAGAATAGTGAAAGAACTCAAAAGTCAGGGAGTTACCAGTGTATATAAACTTACCCGCAACGTTGACGGAAAAATCATACCCACCGGAAAAATTGTTGTTAATTTCGATCTATATAATCTTCCGAAAACACTTGACATAGCATGGTACAAGGTAAAAATTACATCCTATTTTCCAAACCCAATGCAGTGCAGAAACTGCCAACTTCTAGGCCACACCAAAACCCGATGCACAAACACACCAACCAGTGAAGGATGTAATCTACCACCTCACTCCCCTAAAGACTGCACACGGAAACAATGCGCTAACTGGGGGGAAGAACACCACTCCTCCGACAAAAACTTCCCAAGATACCAACAAACAAGAAAAATCCTAAAAATTAAAACAATAGAAAAATGTTCTATGGGCGAAGCTCGTCGTAAATACAATGAAAAACAAAATCATAAGCAAAAACAACAACCATCATACGTAACATCACTAACCCAAAGTCGAATAAAACCAATGAAGAAAAAAACTCAACTCAAAAACGCACGGCATCTCAAAAACTAATGCAAACAAAATAGTAAAAATTCAAACACCCGAAAATAACTCCGCAACAAAAAACAACTCAACTACAATCAAACAAACCACAAATACCACTCAAATATCAAACAAGAATGAAAACCTCAACAAAGAAAACCCAACTAATCCTCTCTCAATTTACTCACGCCACAACCAACCACAAACTAACTCCCCCACAAACACAACAGCATCTTCGCTTAGTAATGCAACACAACAGCTTCTACAGGGTGGCGCAAAAGTCATCCTCCTATCAGAAAATGCTATAAATTTTGCGATTGGCCCCTAAAGTCAGTTCTGTTTTGACATTTGTGTATTAAACACATGCGAAATACACGTTAATAAACAATGTTACGCTACACTGCTCCAGAACGCGGAATATTGCTGACTATTTATTTGACCAATAATCGGTCGGTGAAAAACGGTTACTGCGCAAAAGTAATCCTCCTATCAGAAAATGCTATAAATTTTGCGATTGGCCCCTAAAGTCAGTTCTGTTTTGACATTTGTGTAGTTAGGTTAGGTTAGGTTAGGTTGGCCGCTCACTTGGACACTTTGAAGGTCCGTTGTGATACCACATTCTAAACGGTGACACTAACTTAGGATTACTTGGCAAAGCGGTGCGTAGCGACAATAAAACTCCGGATTTGGGACACATCGATTTTCGACACGTCTTCCGGAGACTTAAGAACATCCGAACCGAGATACCTGCACCTAGTCCTAGCAAACGCTGGACAACTGAGCATGAAATGACTTGATGATTCCACCTCGTCGTCCTCCATGCAGCTTACGCAGCTCGGGTCTTCAAGAATATTTAACCGCACCACATGGACCCCCATCGGACAGTGCCCCGTCAACACCCCTATCATCATGGAAAGATGTAACTTGGGGAACCTAAGTAATTCCACTGACCGCCCGGAGTCAACTACTGGCCAGAAGGACTTCGACACCTGACATGAGGTGGTGTCAGCCCAGCGTTTGCTTAACTGTTCCGAAGCCCACCTGCCCAGAAGCAAACTACAGGTGGTAAGGGGAATACCCAGTGTACTGGAGTCAGCCACATCTGTGTCACGCGTGCCAGCTCTGGCCAAGAGATCCGCATGGCAATTGCCGGGAATATCACAGTGGCCAGGCACCCAAAGCGATTACAGACATTCGCTCACTGTCCTCGATCGAACGTTGCCTGCACTCAGCGCCCTAATTGCCGCTTGACTGTCGGAGTAGATGTTGAACTCCTTGACAGTGAATGCGCTCGACAGCATCCCATCAACCGCATCCTTAATGGCGGCAACCTCTGCTTGGAAAACGCTACAATGATCAGGTAGCCTAAATTTTGTGCTAATCCCGAGTTCCTGACAGTATACACCCCCCCCAACACATCCATCCAGCTGTGACCCGTCCGTAAACAGATTCGCCAAGGCCTCCCCCCAGATAGATTTTCCGCCTGTCCACTCGTCCCTTGCGGGAATGTAAGTCGAAAAACCCTTCGCCGGAGAAGAGGTCGGCGCACAGTAATCTGTTCTATTGGGAATAAAATCAAAGCCCGATAATATATTGGAATGGCCATACTTCACAAGCCTATAACCAGCGTCTCGGAGCCTAATTGCAGCCCGAGCTGCGCCTATTTTTCCTACAAGGTCAACTGGGAGCAGATTGAGCATAACGTTCAATGCCAGGGTAGGAGTGGTGCGCATGGCCCCACTGATCCCAACCATGGCCATTCGCTGCACCGTGACCATCTTTTTCGGGGTGGAAGCCGTGTCTAGTGCGCCCCACCAGACCAATACCCCATAAAATAGGATAGGTTTCACTACCATCTCATATAACCAATAAACCACCCTAGGAGAGAGACCCCATCGTTTGCCGATGGCCCCTCTGCAGCAATACAGAGCGACCGAAGCTTTCCTAGCTCTATCCTCTACATTCAGCTTCCAGGACAGCTTCCTGTCCAGAATAACACCTAGGTACTTAACCTTTTCAGAAAGCACCAGCGGTACACCCCCAATAGAGGGTAGTACAAAATCATCAATCTTATACCTTCTCGTGAAGAGGACTAGTTCCGTTTTACCTGGGTTAACAGCCAGTCCACAAGATTCGGACCACTCTGTTACAATACCCAGATACCCTTGCAGAACATCCCTTACGGTACTAAGAAACTTTCCCCTGACGAGGATTGCTAGGTCGTCGGCATAGGCTATCACTTGACAGCCCCTACGCTCGAGGTCCTGGAGCAAGCCGTTGACTACAATGACCCAGAGAAGTGGAGAAAGAACACCTCCTTGCGGCGTGCCCCTTCTCACCCCTCTCTGAACCCCAGCACCTCCCCACTCCGCCCTGACAATCCTGCCACAGAGTAATCTGCTGATAAATTCTATCAAGCTTGGCTCAACTCCTAGGCTTGCTAAGCCCCGTACGATGGCAGAAGGCAAAACATTATTGAACGCTCCTTCGATATCCAGAAAGGCCCCCAGCACGAAATCTTTGTGCTGGAAAGACCCCTCATTAGTTTTACAACGGAGTGAAGCGCCGTTTCAGTTGATCTGCCTTTGCAGTAAGCATGTTGCGAAGCCGACAAACGCTCCCTAGGGACCCCGCTGCGTATATGCAGGTCAATCAGCCGCTCCAACGTTTTTAAAAGAAAAGAGGAGAGACTGATTGGCCTGAAGTCCTTGGGAGATACGTGAGAGCACCTCCCCGCCTTTGGAATAAAGGTAACCTTGACCATATTCCAAGAGGCGGGGATATAGCCCAACCTCAAGCAGTTGGCGTAGATGGGAGCCAGCCAGCTACAAGAAATCTTCAGCGATCTCTGTAGTTGCACAGGAGTTATGCCATCAGGCCCGGGTGCCTTGTACGGGTTAAAAGAATTAATAGCCCAAACAAGCTGGCTTTCTTCCAGGCAGATGGCTGGCCGAGTCCCCCCGCTCACACTAGTGGGCGATGGGGCATCGCGGTCCTGTGAAACCGGGACGTCAGGGAAGTGAGCATCCATGAGAAGTTTGAGGGATTCCTCGCTACTCATAGCCCAGCTGCCATCTACATTCCTCAAGTAACCCAAGGGAGCAGGATTCCCGGAGAGAATCTTCCGGAATCTCGCAGACTCATTACAGCCTTCCACGCTTTCGCAGAAAGTCTTCCAGGAGTCTCGTTTGGCTTTCCTGATCGCAGATTTGTAAATACCCAACCCAACTTTGTAGAGCTCCCAGTCAGAAGGTAGTTTACTCTTCCTGGCCCAGTTGAACAGGCGCCTACTGGAAGCCCTAAGGTCGTCTACTTCCTTAGTCCACCAAGGCGGTTTACGCTTTCCACTTACGGTTTTCAGTGGGCATGCGATTTTATACGCTTTATTACAAGCATGGGTGAATCTCTCCACCAGAGCATCAATAGCGGTCTCAGATAGTTCTGAGTCCGATATGGGTGCTCTTGGGAGAAACTCATCCAGCTTGCTACAGTACCGGACCCAGTTAGTACGCCTAGGATTTCTAAACATGGTTTTACTGGGTCTAGATTTAACAAGAGAGAACTGAATATACCTATGATCCGAGAAGGAGTGTTCCGGAAGAACACGCCAGTCGGATATAAGGGGAAACAGGTCTTCTGAAACAAGAGTGAGGTCCAGGACCTCCTCTCTAACCGAGGTTACAAAAGTGGGGTCATTACCCCTGTTACAAATACATAGCCCTTCATTTAGAATAAAAGCAAATAGTGACTCACCTCTTGCATTCGTATCCGAACTTCCCCACAGTGAATGATGCGAGTTCGCATCCGCTCCGACAATGAGCCCTACGCCTCTTCGCTTTGCCTCAGCGGTAATCTTGCATAGTATTTCAGGAGGCGGCCCATAAGTATCATCATGGGCCATATAGGCCGAGACCAGCCACGATCCCTTATTACCTTCCTCCAAACACACAGCCGTTACGTCATCGTCACTGAAATTGGAAAGAAGAAAGGCTTTAATATCTTTCTTGACCAGTACACATGATCTTGGCCTACCTGCCGTTCCGTGCACAAATAAGTTGAAATTGCCAGTCCTCAATCCACATATTATGCCGCTACTGTTTAGCCACGGCTCTTGGATAAGGACAACGTCCACCCCGCCTTGCTCCAGGCAGAGTAGGAGGCTGGCGGAGGCCGCCTTAGAGTGTTGGAGATTAATTTGTCTGATGATCATGATCAGACAAATCCATCTCCTCCACCTCAGCGGCCTCCCCCTCCGAAGCTAAAAGCCTCTCCTCCTCCTCCCTGTCGGACAGCAGTCCAACACTACAGACAGATCCCGCCCCAGACGGGATGCCCGCAGAGCCAATGCTGTCCGACCTTGCAGGCATGGGCACCGTGTTTGCGGCCGTCCAGGCTCTCCTCCCCCCCGCACCACAACCGGAGGCGAGGCGTCATCCCCCCTGGCATCGGCGTTGTAGATCCTAAGAGCCACCCGCTCGATACCATAGGAGATAAGACCCCTCGACTCAGAGATAGGACCCACGGACTCTGCATTAAGCAGCAACAGCACTTGCCGTCGGGGCCCCTATGGTTCCTCAGCCCTAAAAACCCTCCAGTTGTGGGTCGGAAGGTTCTGGGTGCAGTACCGCAACTGCTCCAGAATTCTCTCTAGCCACACCCGAGCCCTTGGTCGAAGAGGGAGATTCCTCCTATCCACGGCCTCGAGTCTAGCCCCCCGCCACAACTCCCCAACCAGCGAAACAAGGCACCTAAAGAAGCTCGCTGACCGCTCGTCAGCGCACTCCACCAGCCTGAAGCCATGGTACCATCCCATATGTTCTATGGATGGCTGTGGCCCCGGATACCTACTATCGGCAGTCAAGTAGACCGCAGAAAAGGCGTTGACCACCCAGCTCCACTCTTCCCTGGAGATGGCCCCGTCTTCCCTGCTTCTGTCGACTACCCCCAGGGTGATGGAGCCGGCACGTCTAGCGACTTCGCTAAACGTACGCTGCACAGCTTCACCACCCCGGGCCCTGTGCTCTCCATTACTCGGCCTCTTCGGCTGAGCGTCGTCACCAAGCGGGACCGACTCACTTCCCTTCTTAGGTGCCGAAGTCTGGTCAGCGCTGCTCATGACATTCCTGGCCCACTCCAGCGTACGGGAGTGCTTCTCAGAAAGCTGAGAACCATCCTGACCGCTGTAGCGTTCCAGGATTTGGGCAGCCAAGCGCTGATCGCAGATGGCTTTCCTTCGTGGAGTCGCTCGCTTGCTTCTTCCAGACCGCCTCCGCTTCGCTGTGTTTACAGGAATGCTGGGGGACAGTCCTCGCAAGAGCGCCAGCCCCGCTGCACCCTAAGGGGGAAGTTGCTTCTAGGTTTCGAAGCTTGTTCGTCCTTTTCGCCCTGTTGTCACGTCGCGCTTGTGTGTCTCTGCGGCCTGATTTCAGGCCTCCAGCTATGTCTGGTCGCATCCCCTCAAAGTGAGTCCTCTGCCTCCGATTCGGAGACACGAGCACCCTGTCAGGTCTGCGACCCTGTCCCGTACTTGTAAACCGGTCAGCAGCCGAGCCACTCCCAAGCGATACGCAAGAGCGAGCCTCGTTGCTGGCCGGTTTCCTGTCCCCGTTGTCCTTGTCCGTCTTCCTCCCGTTTTTCTCCCCCTCCTTTTCTTCCTTGTTGTTGTTATTTTTGTTGTCCATGCTAATATACGTCCCCACTCAGGGCCGCTATCCAGACCCGAATGTGTAGTCGCCCAATAATGGTCCCGTGGTTATCAATGCGAGCAGGGAGGCCACGCGAGGGTTGACGCATGCCCTTATGAGACATGCGTTCAGAGGCAGACCGAGCGCAAAAACGGGAGATCCTCAACCGCACCTACACCACCAACTAAATGGCGACGGGCCTGGAACGTACCCTGAGGCCTGCCAAGGTTTTAACGGGACGTGGGCAGCTGCGATATTACCCCACCAGCCATTTCAGTTGGGTTTCACCCCAACCTACTGAGGTGGCAGAATACCGCACCTGCCAGCCCAAGGCAAACTAAATCCAAACATCGTCCGAGAAAATCCTAAATTAGTCACCATTTTTTACCTCACTACCATAGTCAAGAACCATTTCCACACGCCAGGGCTATTGAAGAGCTAAGACGTGCAGCTGTGACTCCTGACCTCAGCTGGATACCATCCGCACAGAGAGGTACTGAGGTACCAATCTGAACAGACAACTGTGGTATCCATTACCAGTCGGCACCCTCTGGGCGGGTTCAGTATGAGGATTTTTGCCGACATTTGTGTAGTAAACACATGCGAAATACACGCTAATAAACAATGTTACGCTACACTGCTCCAGAACGCGGAATATTGCTGACTATTTATTTGACCAATAATCGGTCGGGGCCAAACGGTTACTGTGAATGGTGAGCGCTACAGAGCAATGATCAACGAGTTCTTTTTGCCGCAACTTGATGAATTCGGATTGGAAAACATGTGGTTCCAACAAGACGGTGCAACAGCACACACTGCACGTGCCACAACCGATATGCTGAACATCGGAAGCTTACTTTTGCGCCACCTTGTACACGTTAATAAACAATGTTACGCTACACTGCTCCAGAACGCGGAATATTGCTGACTATTTATTTGACCAATAATCGGTCGGGGCCAAACGGTTACTGTGAATGGTGAGCGCTACAGAGCAACGATCAACGAGTTCTTTTTGCCGCAACTTGATGAATTGGGATTGGAAAACATGTGGTTCCAACAAGACGGTGCAACAGCACACACTGCACGTGCCACAACCGATATGCTGAACATCGGAAGCTTACTTTTGCGCCACCTTGTAAAAGATACCAACAATCGTATGGCAGTCTCATACTCTGATCAAGAGACTTCTATTACGCAAAGTCCAAACCAATTGCAAATAACATCTCAAACCAACATAACAACTTCCCCTTTCACTCAAATAACACAAAAACTTTTAAACCAAAACAATTACTTCATGTCTGTTTCAAACACAGAAGAACCCCAACTTTAATTTTAAAACAAACACAAAAAACTAAAGCATAAAAAACAAAAACAAAAAAACCCCCACATATATCTACAAATACATAATGATTTTCAAGATAATACAGTGGAACATCAAAGGTTTCCTCAACAACTACAACGAACTAAATATGTTAACAAAACACAAAACCCTACTTTCATATCTTTACAAGAAAACCATTGTACCTCAAATTACACCGGGTACTCACCCAAAAACTATATCAGCCACTTCTATAACATTCCACGAAAAATTCTGCAAAACAAGTTAAAACAAATATCAATAGTGAATTGTTACATACCACCGAACCAGCAAATACCCTCCCAACATCTAATATGCTCACATCTTTTCAAACCCCCGTTATCCTAATGGGCCACTTTAACAGTTGGAATCCTCTGTGGGGCTCACCATCAGCCAATACACGAGGAAAGATACTGGAAAATATAATATCCCAAAGCGACCTTAGCATTTTAAATGACGGTCGACCCACACATTTCTCAACACATGGAACTCTCACACACATAGATACGTATAACGTGCTGCACACCCAATTTTCTTCCATTTCTAACATGGAATGTATTACCACAGTGACCACTTCCCTTTGGTATCAACAATCACTCTAACACAAACCAGTTACAAACATCATTCAACACCAAAAATTTTATGTGACTTTGCCGAATGGAAAAAGTTTAGACAAACTGTAGAATCCGAACTCGAAAAGAGGCCACACAGCGACAACCCTAACAAAGAAGCAAATAACATGACAAAATCAATTCGATCAGCAGCCAACTTATGCATCCCCCAATCATCACAAAGGGGCAGAAAGCACGTTCCTTGGTGGAGCTCACATCTATCAAACCTTCGATCGGAAAAGATGACAGAGTGGCACTCTTTCCGGAGACATCCTACACAACAAAACCTTATAGCATATAAAAAAAGCAATGCAATATTCCGTAGAGAAATGAAAAAAAAAAGTCCAGTTTTAAAACATTGCAAGCACAATCAACAACACATCACAAGAGATATGGAACAAAATCAGAAGACTTTCCAATCCACCCCTCCCAAAAAAATAACCAAACTACAATAACCCAGCCCAGGCCAGTGCGCAGAAAATATCCGAGGGGGGGTTTGAAACTCAAGTTACGTAATTAATGAAAAAAGATAAGAAATTTATTTTCGGAGTTACGGAAATCAAAGGCAAGCGAAATTTGATAAAATATTGCGGTGATTTAAGAATCGATCTATTTAGATTGTTATACGGAAATAATCTTCAACTGAATCAGTTTGTATGTTGGAACGTTGGGTTTGGTTCGACGCAATCATTGGCTTTCGCAATTAAATATCGTATTGCTCGCTAATTTCGCTCACGGTTTCGAAAATTTCTCTGAACCCCCCTTAGCGTTTTCTCTTCTTTCCATCAAAATTTGTTTCGCAGCATCAGCCAATTTGATAGCGTCTCCCAGATCTTGATTTTCTGCTTGAAATACTCGGCGCAGAGAAAATGTGAGAGAATGAACCGAGCTCAAAATATGCATGGATATCTGGAAATTTCCGGTTTTTATAGCTGAAAGCAGTTGGAAAGCTCCAGACGAAGTCGTTGGGTCTTTCCAGTTGGTGGAAATCACTGTTGGGACGGACTCATGTTGTTCTACCCATCTGGTTGCTCAGTTATAAGTAATACGGTAAATTCAAACCATTTTACACAAGTGAATGCACGAACGTAAATGACAATTTCAATACATATGCCCACCAAAAAATTTGAACCTTATCTAAGGTTGTAGGAGTATCAGTTGGAAAGGAATTTGGCCATTTGGAATATAAATGTATGCTGAAATATCCCTAATAACGGGGGGCGGCGGTTTGAACCCCCCAAAACCCCCTGCGAACGGGCCTGACCCAGCCCAAAGAAATATCCCACCATTTTGCTCAGAGTTGGTCCGACCTCTACTAGACATTAACTTCCCCAATCAATTCCGACAAGAAAACTCAACGAACCAATCTCCAAATCAAACTATCGCAAAAGCCGCAATGGAAATGGAAGTCTTACGAAATGATTAAGAACCTAAAATCCCCTTAACACGAAACCACCCTTCAATTCTATCTATCGACTTTGAAAAAGCATTTGACAGAGTAGGTTCCCATGTTATCCTAAAAACTCTACACCAATGGAAAGTTCGCCCAAAAATTGTCAGCTTCATAAAATCATTTCTCGAAAACGGGAAAATCCACGTAAGAGTGAATGAAATATATTCCAGCCTTTACCCCCTGGCAAACGGAATACCGCAAGGATCACCTCTATCGGTACTTCTGTTCTCCATCACCTACAACGAGCTCAGCTTACTCCTCTCACGCAACAACCGCATCTCACACTGCATATACGCTGACGATTTATATATTCTATGCAACACAAAAGACATGCAAGCCAAACAAATTCTCGAAAACACCCTTGGGGAAATAGAAACCTGGACATTAACATCTGGGGCCAAAATATCTTTTGACAAAACCAAAAAACTCCACATTTGCAACAAAAATCATTGCAACGCTAACATCTTCCACATAACTCCAAGCACAAAACAATTCCATCCAAAATATAGAAGAACTGCGGATTCTTGGATTAATATTCACCACCAACTACTCGTACTCATGGAACAGGCACCTATCTACATTTAAAAAAAGCACGCCTACCTAGAATCAACATCATCTCCTACTTATCATACAAAGGATATTTACACATAAATACCCTTATTCACATAACAAAAACATTGGTACTGAGCAAAATCGACTACGGGCTATGTCTTTATGGTTCAGCTTCAAAAAGCTCCCTTAATACTATAAAGAGTGCATGACACAAAGCTATAAGAGCACCCCTATTTGCCTTCCGGACTACTTCACTATCAAATCTCATAATCGAATTCGGCTTACCAAATATTGAACAGCGTACATATACTGTGCAAGTCAAACTTATTCCAAAAATACTTTTCCAAACAAACTCAATAATAGATAAAGACGTAAAACAATTAATAACATACAAACGTTCTCTCCGAACTACCCCAACAATAGCAAAAGTCTTACAACTATGCACCCAACTCGACATCCCAACTACACTCCACAATATGGATATTCACAGTCCACATTGGAAAACTAACCAGATAACGTGCGACTGGTCGTTGAACAACTTTAAAAAAGATACCACTCCGAATTCAGTTTTCAAACAACTATTCCTCCCAAAATTCACCTACTTCAAAAGGAATGGCTGGACGATTATTTACAAAGATGGCTCCAAAACTGAGTGGTTAACAGCATTTAGCGTAACAACCGAATCAGGAACAAACCTGGCCATTAAAAACATGTTGCCATTGTCTTCAATATTTGCTGCAGAAGCAAATTAACTATACATTTACACAGGAGATCCAAATTGGTAATATGCTCCGATAGAGTCTCAGTCATACAAGCAGTAAAAAACCCAACGTGCAACAAAGGGCACTCAATAAATAAAATTCGATATATCCTAATAGCAAACTGCAGCTTTGCTATGCACCTCTGGGTTCCAGGGCACGCGGACATAGAGGGAAACTGTTGCACTGACGAAGCAGCAAAATTTGCATCCAAAGCACCAATCAATTCAGCTTCGAGCATAGAAGGACCAGACATAAAACAACACATACTTCAACACCTAAAGGACATATTCGAAACTGAATCCAAAGCTACTAGCATCCCCACTACTTCAATATAAGCAGAGACTTTACTCCTCCTCAATATCCCACCGGCATTAATGGTTTTAAGCCAGAATCTTCTCCC
The DNA here is from genome assembly GCA_949987695.1 of Merzomyia westermanni. Taxonomy (NCBI): domain Eukaryota; kingdom Metazoa; phylum Arthropoda; class Insecta; order Diptera; family Tephritidae; genus Merzomyia; species Merzomyia westermanni. The sequence continues at coordinate 122,924,341 of OX465290.1, forward strand.
GGTTGCAACTTGGATTCATATCAGAGCTAAAATATAATAATTATAATAATATACATCACAATAAAGAAAATGGTTTAATTCAAAAAAATTTAGATAGTTGTGATTTTGAAGGATCATTCAAAGGTATCTCCAAACAAAATAAAACATTTAAAATACAATATGGAAACACTATTAAAACTTTTTCAATTGATTTGTTAAAACCAGGGGCCGAATTACGACATCCGTTCCGTGATGGTAAACAGTTTTTTTAGTTACAATAACTTTGAAATGGTTCAAGTTTTTAAAAGAGTAATAATGCATAATTGAATCGACCGTTACTTCCAGGCAATTGCTCACGTATGTCGTCATTCCGTATTATGGGCTTAGAGCTATCGTGATTTAAAAATTCGCTTTCGATCACGGAACGTATAACGTAATTCGACTCCAGCAAACACTTTTACTTCTTCACTTTTTAATTCAAATACACTACAAAAAAGTTACTTTTAATATTAATTCCATTCCCTTACAGCTTCGATCTTTTCCACAGCAGTGCAGATGCCCTCAGTCGTTACCTTGTGACCAAGGTAACTTACTTCCTTCTTAAACAAGGGACACTCCTTGGGACTTAATTTCAGACCAGCACCAGCTATCCAAGTTTTTTAGGTGCTCCTCAAAACTTTTTTCCAGCACGATGATGTCATCCAGGTACACCAAACATGTGTTCCAATGCAATCCTTTTAGTACCTAATGCATAAGTCTCTCAAAAGTAGCTGAAGGAGTGCATAGTCCAAAGGGCATTCCCGTAAATTGTCAAAGCCCTTCTCCAACGCTGAAGGCTGACTTTTCTTTATCTCCATCCTTTACCCCCACTTGCCAGTAGCAGCTTTTCAAGTAAAGTGTGGAAACCCATTTCGTACCAGATATCGAGTCCAGAGTATCGTCGATTGTGGGCAAAGGATAGCTGTCTTTCTTAGTTCCATTGTTTAACTTGCGGTAATCCACACAGAACCTCATTTTTCCATCCTTCTTTATACTAGTACTACCGCTTTCGATTATTTCCTGTATAATTTCCCTTACCACTTGCCGTTTGGCCAATGGAATACTACGAGGAGCTTGGCGGACTGGCCTTGCATCACCAGTATCAATTTCATGCTTCACAACTTTAGTCCGACCTGGTTTGGAACCATCCTTGTCAAATATGATCGAATACTTCGTTAGAAGTTGCTTTGACTTGCTCTGATGATCTTTTCCAAGCCCTTCCTTCCACGCCGTGATATCACCTGAAAGATCAATCTCGAGGGTATAAACATTTTCCTGAAGCTGTTCACAATTAACAACTACCTGGACCTCTTGGCATTCTCCCAATATAGCTCGGTTGGAAAATTTAATTGGTGGTTTGAACTCATTAAGTAGTTTTACCGGTATATGTCCATCTTGTTTTGTCTTAGACAGGGTTTTTCCAACTAGTATATTCGTCTTCGAATTGTTTGCTGCCTCCGCAACCCACAATTTCTTTGTCCCAGCGTTACCGTACAGCACAAATTCATAGTGGCGGACATTGTTGGTGAAACCATAATTGGCGCGGATTTCTTAAACGAGCAAGGCATCAAGATTAAATGAAAAACAAGATTATGAGCTATAAGAATATGGTTGTGCCACTAAATTTTGGTTACGAAAAGAACTACGTCAGTAAGCGAGTACTCGTGGAAGACAGCCGAAAAATTCCACAAAAGTCAGAATGGGCAAAGGTTGACGGAGATTGTGGGTCGCCGAGACAGCAAACAAATCAAACACGAATTTACTAGCTGAAAACCCCCTGACTATAACAAAACAAGATGGACGTATACAGGTAAAAGAACTTAATAAGCAATGAAAATGTTGGGAGGCCGAGGTAGTTATTAATTGTCAATAGCTCCAAAGAAAAGCTTTTACCAGGAAGGTTGATCTCTCAGATAACATCATGGCATAGACGAAAATACTGGAACAGGACCATCAAAACAAGGCATAACAACTTTTACTCAAACACTCTAGCATATTTGACAAGGATGGCTGCAAGCCAGGTCGGACCAACATTGCGAAGCATCAAATAGATACTGGTGATGCAAGGCCAATCCACCAAGCTCCTCGTAGTGTACCTTCAGCCGAACGCCAAGTGGTAAGGGAAATTATACAAGAAATGAGTGACATCGAAGTAATCGAACCATCAGCTAGTCCATGGAGCTCACCGGTGGTACTAGTTAAAAAGAAGGACGGAAACATGAGGATCTGTGTGGATTGTCGGAAGTTGAACTACGTTACGAAGAAGGATATTTATCCGTTGCAAAGAATCGACGATATTCTGAACTCGCTATCTGGCATGAAATGGTTTTCCACAGTGGACTTGAAAAGCGGCTACTGGCAAGTGGAGGTAAAGGATGAAGATAAAGAAAATACAGCCTTCAGCGTAGGAGAAGGTATTTGGCAATTTACGGTAATGCTCATCGGACGATGCAATGCTCGAGCTACTCTTGAGAGACTCATGGATCAGGAACTAAAAATATTGCATTGGAAAACGTGTTTGTTGTACCTGGACGACATCATCATGCTGGAAAAAAGCTTTGAGGAACATCAAAAGATATTGGAGGAAGTTTTTCAAAGGATATCTGCAGTGGAATTATCGAAATCACTTAAGCTTAATCTTGATCGCCAAAAATTCATTTTAGCAACATCTTGCGACTTTTGCAATTCCAGTGATTGACAATGTCCTAAAATCTCCATATTTTGGTTCAATTTTTCATGGCACACTTTAGCGATGAACACAAATTTACCAGATAAATGTGTTTAGGCCAAGGGCCCAAAACCCTAAACTTAACCGATCGCCCTCGTATTTTTGCCATTTACTTATGTTAACATTGGCAGTCGAACTGTTTATGTTAACTATGTAAAAATATCGCTGAAAGGAATAAACAGTTCGACCGGCAAACGGTCATCGGCTCAAACCTTCCCTTCTTTTCACTTTTTTTCCTGATTTAGCAGCGAAAGGACGTATCTCAGCCAGCGTGTTCCAGCCGTCAAATTTGCGTTGAGGTAACCTGAAAATAAATGTATATTGTTTAGTTAAATATTAATACCGCTTTTTTTCTTATTTCTTATGGTACTTAATACTTGGCCGAGAATTGCGTCCGGCCAAGACAAAATGAATAAGCAGTTTTTGGCAACTAATTTAGAAGAAATTGTGATTCTCGAATTTCAGCCATCGCCTAAAATCTCTATTTTTCTCGTAAAGGTAGCTTATTTTGGCAAGGAAAAAAATCTGTTGCTACAAGGTGGCGCAAAAGTAAGCTTCCGATGTTCAGCATATCGGTTGTGGCACGTGCAGTGTGTGCTGTTGCACCGTCTTGTTGGAACCACATGTTTTCCAATCCCAATTCATCAAGTTGCGGCAAAAAGAACTCGTTGATCATTGCTCTGTAGCGCTCACCATTCACAGTAACCGTTTGGCCCCGACCGATTATTGGTCAAATAAATAGTCAGCAATATTCCGCGTTCTGGAGCAGTGTAGCGTAACATTGTTTATTAACGTGTATTTCGCATGTGTTTACTACACAAATGTCAAAACAGAACTGACTTTAGGGGCCAATCGCAAAATTTATAGCATTTTCTGATAGGAGGATTACTTTTGCGCCACCCTGTAAAAGTCAAATATATGATAAAAGCTTAGAGTTATGTTGTTTAGGTCATAAAAACACTCAAATACATAAAGTTTATGCGAAAAATGCAAATTCTAGATATTTACCCAAGAAGTATTTGTCCATAATGATGGAAACTTCTAGAGGACATCTATTCACGCTATTGTGTGACTTACTTACTTCGTCAGAAGAAAGGCGCAGAAAAACTCAAAATTTTTTTTCCAATCAGCCAACTTCCAAGGGACAACACAGCTGAGATCATCAGCTTTGAGAATAGATTCAAATTAAAACTGGGAGATAAAATCAGCTAGGATGAGTTCAAAGTTAAATGATTCCATCAGAATAGAGTAGTAGTGCGGAACACGGATGACTTCAAAACCCCAGAAACAATTGAAGCGATAATATTTGGCTCCAGCGCCAATATGTCCATACCATTTTCAAATTTCTGGCGTCGATGGTCCTTATAAGCCTGTGTGCAGAGATAAATCCATACTGAGAGACATAGGTTTTTGTGATACAAAATGCTAACTAGGCCGTGTAGAGGGCAACGAAATGAATCAGCCGGAGTAGTTGCAGCTAAAAAGTCCAATGGTCGAACTGAGGCCATGAACGAATTATACATCTATTTCATCCATGAACTGAGACTAAAGTAGTGTTGGGTGGTTATAACACTAAACAATGCCATAATCGGTGCAGCTTTACGTATCTGCCCGTGCGGTTAGTTTTATCTCTTTTACCGATAACAGCTCTTACCCCTCCGAACCTAACGAAAGTAAGCATTCGGCGGCGGTACAGAACAAAATTTAAAGAAAGGTCTCGGACACTTCCGATTTCGAGCTTACACGAGTCACCAGCAGCCATCCCAGGTAATTATACAGTTTCCATAACTTTCCATATTGTTTTTTATTCACAATCCTATTGTATTTTTAATTTCACCTCTTCTTTCTTCTTTAAATGGTCATCTAACCGCCTGGGCGATTTTGACCGTCCAACATAGCTCGCCAGTCGTTTCTTCGTTGCGCCAACTGGCGCCAATTGGAAACACCGCGGGATCGCAAATCGGTCTCCACTTGGTCCTTCCATCGGAGTGGTGGTCTCCCTCTTCCTCTGCTTCCACCGGCGGGTGCCGATAAGAATACCTTCTGGGCTGGAGCATCTTCGCTCATTCGCACTACGTGGCCTAGCCTGCGAAGCCGCTGTGTTTTAATTCGCTGAACTATGTCGGCGTCTGCGTAAAGTTCATACAGCTCATCATTAAATCTTCTTCGGTACTCGCCGTCGCCAACGCGTAGAGGTCCACAAATCTTTCGAAGAACCTTTCTCTCGAATACTCCCAGAGCCGCCTCATCAGATGTTGTTATTGTCCACGCTTCTGCACCATATAGCAGGACGGCTGCGATGAGTGACTTGTAGAGTGTTATTTTCGTTCGTCGAGAGAGGACTTTACTTTTCACCTCTACTTTAATAAAAACCACATATCCATTGTAATTATTTACATTGAATTCCGGTGTTTATTTACTTATTAACTCGCTGCTTTTTTCTTTCCTATCCCTATTACGTGCGAGCGCACCCTGTCATTGGAACGACTCCGCCGTAAACATTGGTCCTATCGCCCTAGGAAAACAACAATATATAATAAACAAATTTGCAAATTTCCAGCCAAGCAATCAATCTATTGCAAACCAGCGCCAAAAATAATTAAATAATTCATCAGGAGTATTAAACGCAGTAGCGAGAAAAATAAACAAACACCTAACTATCGAAGGCTATACCAGCGAGTGACGGCAAAAACACACATAGACACATCACATCACATCATCACATACTGTCACATCATCACCTACAGTAAAATCATCACATACTGTCACATCATCACATACTGTCTCATCATCACACACAGTCCATTTTTTAAACACCATTCCAGAAGCACAATATACAGTCCCTCTCCACACGAATTACTCAGCTATCAACTAATTCTGAATATCACGCTCGGCAACTATACAAGGATTGTAAGGTACGTGGATAGTTTAGTTCTTGCAAAACGTATAGCGTGAATTTGTGATTGTTTCGTAAAAACAAAGCAAGTGAGAAATTCGTGTTCTCGTGAGCACACTTTCGCCTTTTGACTATCGGTTAAGTCCCTCACCAGTAGTAAGACTTATCCGACACAGCTCAAGGCAGACAGTCAGTGATTTTTTTTATTTTTTTTGTGTACACACACTGCACTGTACGAGTATATCTCTTATTTTCCACATACTGTGGAAACTCTTTAAGTTACTACATCGCTTGATTTTCACTTGGTTGATGCTTTTTATAGAGCCAACACAAAATTCACTGCAAACAATACAAAAGCGTTGCGCATTTACGACAGTATCACTACATTGGGTGGCTTGTGGTAATCAAATTGATTACGTCTTTATTTATTATCACTACAATGGGTGGCTTGTGGTAATCAAATTGATTACGTCTTTATTTATTATCATTACATTGGGTGGCTTGTTTTTTGATATTATTGCTTCCAAGACTTATTAATTGTATCGATATAAATTTCAATAAACAATTTTATACATTTCCAAATACATCTGGAAAAACACAATTGCTTTTGTATAACACTTCAATATTATTTTGGTTTGGCAATTCAGGAAATTTCATTCACTGTGGTTTATTTTCCCAAAGGCACATTAAATCTGTACCGAGACTTTTAGATTTTTTAGACACACTAAATCTGCATCCAGATTTCTATCTGTGGCACCCTTAACTTCGCTTACATTCCGAGCACGAAATTCCTGAGTCGTTACTTCTGTTCTCGTTCCTTTAAAGAGACAAATATTCAAATTAATTAAAAAAATGCAGACCTACATCCGACTATCCGACTGCATAGTTTAGTTTCAGCAAGACTTTAGCTCTACACCTGTCGAAGAATTAGATAAACACACCCTTGCAATACAGCAAGAGGAGTTAAAATCGTTGTGGAAGAAGACTAAAACGACAAATGAGAGTCTACTCAGCTCGGCTGACTTAACCAAAGATGACTTGCAGTATTTACGTCAGAAAAACAAGACCTGTTTCGCATGCTACGCGAAATGCATGGCCACAATTAATGCTGAGGTCGAAAAATTATCCATACCTGCCACACCTGCCCCTAAAGTCTCTGAATCTTCCATCAGAGAGAATAATATTCGCCTCCCTCCGTGTGACACCGAGGTGTTCAAAGGTGACTACCTCTCTTGGCCAACCTTTAGGAACTTGTTCACGCCCATATATATATTAAACAAACGCCTTACCCCGGTTGAAAAGTTATATCACCTCAACCAGAAAACTGAAGGGGAGGCAAAAGAAATTGTGCGCAGGTGTACATTGACAAATGAAGGCTTTTCAACAGCCTGGAAAAATCTGAGTGACAGGTACGAAAATAAACGTATCCTGGTCAATACTCAATTAAAAACATTGTTTAGTTTAACTGCTGTCGAAAGTGAATGCGGTACAGCAATTAAAAAATTGCAACGCGACATTAATAATTGCATTTCGTCGCTCCAATGTCATCAAATTGACATTTCCAATTGGGATGCGATCATAACCTACTTATGCTCCACCAAACTCCCGGAATGCACTCTGGCTCTATGGGAACAAACCACAGAGAACAAAACAGAGATTCCAAAATGGGAGGACATGGATAAATTTCTATCCAATAGGTTCCAAACATTGGAAACCGTTTCTGACCTCAGGGGTAGCAAATCATCCAAGGCACCTAGGAGTCAAAATACTGCACGGGAAACGCCTGCGAAACTTGGAGTATACCAAGCCAGCGTCCCTAAAACTTCGTGTAAGATGTGCAACAGTAAGGAGCACAAATTACGAAATTGTCAAAAATTCCGCGGACTAACCACTACAGACCGAATAGCCTACATCAAAACCAACAATTGTTGCTTGAACTTCGTATCGGCTGGACACACAGTGACACGATGCACAAGTTCATTTAACTGCAGCTCGTGTCACGCAAGGCACAACACCTTACTCCACTTGGCAACAGCTCAGCCAAAAGCAACGAACCAAAGGTGGCGTCAAGATGCGTCAGATGATAGGCCCTCGACATCACAACAGGCAAGAGACAGTCTGGAATCTGAAAAGAGGAAAGATGTTAATAAAGTCTCTTCTTGTCACGCTAATGCTACTAAGGGGGTATTATTAGGAACAGCACGTGTGTACATTCACTATCATGGAGTAGATTTTTCTGCTAGAGCCCTGATTGACTCGGGCTCAGAATGTTCATTCATGACAGAAAGACTAAAGCGACGAATAAACCTCCCATCGAAACGCTTGCACGTCCAAGTTTCAACCCCTTAGTAAGAATCGACACAGTGGTATTGGTCCTACCCCAATTAACAGGGGATCTTCCTACTTGCCAAGTGAGCGCAATGACTCGGCAAGCATTCCCTGATGTAATCTTGGCGGATAAGAGGTTCTTCGTTAATGAACCAGTCGAGCTCATCCTAGGAGGCGCCATTTATCCACAAATCATATTAAACGGTATACGGAAGAACGTATTAAACACGCTTCTCGCCCAAGAAACCGTATTCGGTTGGATCTTAACTGGTCGTGCCGACGCACCTAAGCCAACCAATACTCGGGTATCATTTTTCAATGAAATAAACCTGGACAAGCAGTTAACCGCTTTCTGGGAGTTGGAGGATGTCCCGAAGAAAAGGGCACTTAATGAAGAGAATGCCTATTGCGAGCACTTTTCAAAGCCACAACGGAAAGGAACTCCGATGGGAAATATGTGCTCGCTTTTCCATTTAAACATGATTTTCCTAATACCATCGGCTTAGGGCCTTCTCTAAACGGTGTTTGCTCTCAATTTTATCAAAATGAGACGCGCCTTGCTAAGACACCGGCCCTACAAACAGAATATAATAGAGTATTAGCGGAATATGAGACGTTAGGACATATGTCAAAAGTTCCCACTGTCATACCACCCCATTCTACAGATTGCTACTTCTTACGACATCATGCGGTTATAAAAGAAGAAAGCACGACCACGAAGGTCCGGGTGGTATTCAATGCTTCGTGTCCTACTGCTAATGGCACAAGCTTAAATGACGTACTTCATACAGGCTCAGTCCGTCAGGCCGATTTGACTATCCTACTCCTTCGGTGGAGATTTTTCAAGTATGTCTTTAATAGCGATATTGAGAAAATGTACCGCCAGATCTGGGTAAAACCTAAACAGACAAAGTTCCAAAGGATAGTTTTTCGACCCAATCCAGGTGACCCCATACGCGTCTACGAACAAAAGACCGTGACCTTTGGAGTTAATTGCACCCCGTATCTGGCCATAAGAACACTGCATCAACTAGCGGACGACGTGGAGAGCTCTGCCCCTACAGCAGCAAATATTCTTCGCAAAAGTATGTACGTTGATGACGTTCGTGCGGGGGGGCATAGCATCGATACAACCATCAAAGCTCTCGATGAAATAACGCATGTCCTACAGTCGGCAGGCTTCTCCAAACTTAGCTTTTGATGTTAACAGATTGACAGTTTATTAAGAATGAAAAGATTGGAATTTGAATTTATTCAAATGACAATACGTTCTACATTTTGGATCATAAGACATGTGCATTGTTACAGGCAGGGTTGTATTTTAAAGTGACATTTCAACAGTTCCTCTCAATGCAAATGTTTCTTACAGTATTTTGTATTTATTCAAGACTTAGTAACTTCGAAAATTCGCCATGTTTCCTTTTTGGCAAATTTTTTGTTAAAAGGTCAGCTATCATATTACTGGTTGAGACATATTCCAACTGAATATCGCCTCTGTCGACTACCTCTCTCACGAAGTGATGCCTGATGTCTATATGCTTCGTCCTTGCATGCTGCACTGGATTCTTTGCAAGGTGTTGAGCGCTTACTTAGGTTGTCACCATATAAGATAGTTGGTGTACTCGCATCACCACAGCCGATTTCGATGATAACTCGTCTTAAATGCACCGCCTCCTTTGCAGCAGATGGCATGGCTAAATATTCTGCCTCTGTGCTACTCAACACGACGCAGTTTTGTTTTTCAGACTTCCACGAAATCGCGCCACCCGCCAAAAAGAATATATAACCAGTGTAAGACTTTCAGTCACCTTTGTCTCCACCCCAGTCTGCATCTGCATACCCTCGCAATGCTTGCCTGCATTCACGATAATGCAATTTCATATCTATAGTAGCTGCTAAATACCCCAACACATGAATGATGCCTGCTTGGTGTTCACTATGCGGATCTTTGTTACGCTGAGCCAATTTCGCCACGGAGTGTAAGATGTCTGGCCTTGTTGAAAGCGCTAGCCACATCAGCGCTCCAATTGTAGATTGATACGACGTTGGATCTACTTTCTTACAAGTGTCACTGTCGCAGGCTACCTGGAATCCTGCATCCAGTGGTGTTGCTGCCGGTCTACATGCACCGATACGATGCTGCCTTAAAAGTTCTTTAATATACTGTGACTGCCCAATCGATATTTCACCAAGCTCGCCATCTCGCTCTATATGAATGCCCAAAAACATCTGGACTGGACCTTTGTCAACACACTCGAACCGCTCTCCAATCTGGGCCTTTATCTTGATTAGCTCCTCCTTTGACTGACAAGCTAAAAGAAGATCATCTACATATACAAGGATTAGGCAAATATTACCTTCTACATCTTTTTTATATAGACAACGTTCACTTTTGCATGGAACGAAGCCCAAATCACGCAACGTTGCATCCAACTTGGTATTCCATTCTCGACCGCTTTGTTTCAGCCCGTATATAGCCTTGGCGGCCGCCGTGCTGTGAAGGTAGTGTTGCCGGCCTACCACACCGAAGGTCCATGGTTCGAGCCCTGGTACAGGTAACATCAAAAGTGATTTGAAAAAAGTTTTTCAAAAACGGGGTCGCCCCTCGGCAGTGGTTTGGCAAACTCTCCGAGTGTATTTCTGCCATGACAGGCTTCTCAGCAAAAATTTGGCTCCTTTGTAGATGCCGTTCGGAGTCGGCAAAAAACTGTAGGTCCCACCAATTTGTAGGGAAAATTCAAATCGGCACACCACAAATTGGAAGAGAAGCTTGGCGCAAAAATCTCTTAGGAGGTTTATGATGATATACCTGTTGTATATCGCGCCATAGAGAGAGATATAGCCTTGTTTAATTTTAGTACCTTCTTGCCATCATCATTGCCGCAATACCCCTTTGGTTGTTTCATATAAACGACGTCACTGAGCTCGCTGTTAAGATATGCTGTGCATACGTCCATCTGGTGTAGATACATTTTTGGCTCAGCTGCCAATGCCAGTACTGGTCGTATAGTTTCGAAACGACATACTGGAGAGAAGGTGTCGAAATAATTTACGCCGAACTGTTGCGAACAACCTTTCGCCACCAAGCGTGCCTTATAACGATCAATGTTGCGGTCTTTGTCCTTTTTAAGACTGTAGACCCACTTGCATCCAATGACAGATTGCCCTTCAGGCACATCTACCACCGACCATGTGTTGTTTGCTGTGAGGGCCTGGTGCTCCTGTTCCATTGCATCTTTCCATAGATCTGCTTGTTTGCTAGTCATTGCCTCTTCGAATGTTTGTGGAATTTCTATTTTATTCACGTTCATCGCATTCAAAAGGTTAAAATATTTCTTCGGGCGACCCGGCTTACCAGTACGAACTAGCTTGGGCCTTCCGGGTCCAGGCTTTACCTGCTGTTCATCTGCACTTAGAAACTCCTCAGTTTCACTGCTGCTACTGCCTTCATCGCTTTCGGCTTCATTGGCATGATAACTTTCGCTTTGATCATTACACTCTATTTCAGCTTGTTGCTCGCTGTCGAAATCAAAAATAATTTGGTCATTGCCAGCACCTTCCATACAACTCGCCTCGTCAAACAACACATCACGCTTTTCAACCACTGCTTGCACTTCTTCATCGTACAACCTGTATGCTTTGGATACACGAGAATATCCTACCATCCGGTATGTTTTACCTTTTGGTTGAAATTTTGTATGCTGCGTTTTGTCTAAGCCTACTGCTACACACCCAAATACTTTTAAGTGTTGAACTGATGGCTTCTTGCCGTACCACGCTTCGTAAGGGGTTGAATTGTTTAGCGCCTTTGTTGGTGCCCGATTGCGAATGTATGCCGCTGTAGCTACAGCCTCTGCCCATAATGTCTCGCCCAGACCAGAGTGCACAAGAAAACTCCTTGCCATTTCAACCAATGTGCGATTCGCTCGCTCCGCAACACCATTTTGCTGCGGAGTGTAGGGAACCGTCAACGGTCGCACAATACCACGTTTTTTAAACAATTCGTTGAATGCGCTATTCACAAACTCACGTCCGTTGTCGCTTCTCACAGCCTTAATAGTGTTCCCGGTTTGTCGCTCTACCATTGTGGGAAATTCTACGAATTTATCAAAAACTTCTCCCTTCGTTTTCAAAAAATAAACAAATATTCTCCTTGACATGTCATCGATGAAAGTAAGGAAATATTTCGATCCACCAAGTGACTGTGTGTCAAAGGGGCCACATACATCTGTATGTATCAAATCTAGCACATTCTTTGCCCTATTCTCAGCTGCGGTTGGAAATGGTTGCGTATTTATCTTGCACACCATACACGTTTCAACAGTTCCCCTCAATGCAAATGTTTCTTACAGTATTTTGTATTTATTCAAGACTTAGTAACTTCGAAAATTCGCCATGTTTCCTTTTTGGCAAATTTTTTGTTAAAAGGTCAGCTATCATATTACTGGTTGAGACATATTCCAACTGAATATCGCCTCTGTCGACTACCTCTCTCACGAAGTGATGCCTGATGTCTATATGCTTCGTCCTTGCATGCTGCACTGGATTCTTTGCAAGGTGTTGAGCGCTTACTTAGGTTGTCACCATATAAGATAGTTGGTGTACTCGCATCACCACAGCCGATTTCGATGATAACTCGTCTTAAATGCACCGCCTCCTTTGCAGCAGATGGCATGGCTAAATATTCTGCCTCTGTGCTACTCAACACGACGCAGTTTTGTTTTTCAGACTTCCACGAAATCGCGCCACCCGCCAAAAAGAATATATAACCAGTGTAAGACTTTCAGTCACCTTTGTCTCCACCCCAGTCTGCATCTGCATACCCTCGCAATGCTTGCCTGCATTCACGATAATGCAATTTCATATCTATAGTAGCTGCTAAATACCCCAACACATGAATGATGCCTGCTTGGTGTTCACTATGCGGATCTTTGTTACGCTGAGCCAATTTCGCCACGGAGTGTAAGATGTCTGGCCTTGTTGAAAGCGCTAGCCACATCAGCGCTCCAATTGTAGATTGATACGACGTTGGATCTACTTTCTTACAAGTGTCACTGTCGCAGGCTACCTGGAATCCTGCATCCAGTGGTGTTGCTGCCGGTCTACATGCACCGATACGATGCTGCCTTAAAAGTTCTTTAATATACTGTGACTGCCCAATCGATATTTCACCAAGCTCGCCATCTCGCTCTATATGAATGCCCAAAAACATCTGGACTGGACCTTTGTCAACACACTCGAACCGCTCTCCAATCTGGGCCTTTATCTTGATTAGCTCCTCCTTTGACTGACAAGCTAAAAGAAGATCATCTACATATACAAGGATTAGGCAAATATTACCTTCTACATCTTTTTTATATAGACAACGTTCACTTTTGCATGGAACGAAGCCCAAATCACGCAACGTTGCATCCAACTTGGTATTCCATTCTCGACCGCTTTGTTTCAGCCCGTATATAGCCTTGGCGGCCGCCGTGCTGTGAAGGTAGTGTTGCCGGCCTACCACACCGAAGGTCCATGGTTCGAGCCCTGGTACAGGTAACATCAAAAGTGATTTGAAAAAAGTTTTTCAAAAACGGGGTCGCCCCTCGGCAGTGGTTTGGCAAACTCTCCGAGTGTATTTCTGCCATGACAGGCTTCTCAGCAAAAATTTGGCTCCTTTGTAGATGCCGTTCGGAGTCGGCAAAAAACTGTAGGTCCCACCAATTTGTAGGGAAAATTCAAATCGGCACACCACAAATTGGAAGAGAAGCTTGGCGCAAAAATCTCTTAGGAGGTTTATGATGATATACCTGTTGTATATCGCGCCATAGAGAGAGATATAGCCTTGTTTAATTTTAGTACCTTCTTGCCATCATCATTGCCGCAATACCCCTTTGGTTGTTTCATATAAACGACGTCACTGAGCTCGCTGTTAAGATATGCTGTGCATACGTCCATCTGGTGTAGATACATTTTTGGCTCAGCTGCCAATGCCAGTACTGGTCGTATAGTTTCGAAACGACATACTGGAGAGAAGGTGTCGAAATAATTTACGCCGAACTGTTGCGAACAACCTTTCGCCACCAAGCGTGCCTTATAACGATCAATGTTGCGGTCTTTGTCCTTTTTAAGACTGTAGACCCACTTGCATCCAATGACAGATTGCCCTTCAGGCACATCTACCACCGACCATGTGTTGTTTGCTGTGAGGGCCTGGTGCTCCTGTTCCATTGCATCTTTCCATAGATCTGCTTGTTTGCTAGTCATTGCCTCTTCGAATGTTTGTGGAATTTCTATTTTATTCACGTTCATCGCATTCAAAAGGTTAAAATATTTCTTCGGGCGACCCGGCTTACCAGTACGAACTAGCTTGGGCCTTCCGGGTCCAGGCTTTACCTGCTGTTCATCTGCACTTAGAAACTCCTCAGTTTCACTGCTGCTACTGCCTTCATCGCTTTCGGCTTCATTGGCATGATAACTTTCGCTTTGATCATTACACTCTATTTCAGCTTGTTGCTCGCTGTCGAAATCAAAAATAATTTGGTCATTGCCAGCACCTTCCATACAACTCGCCTCGTCAAACAACACATCACGCTTTTCAACCACTGCTTGCACTTCTTCATCGTACAACCTGTATGCTTTGGATACACGAGAATATCCTACCATCCGGTATGTTTTACCTTTTGGTTGAAATTTTGTATGCTGCGTTTTGTCTAAGCCTACTGCTACACACCCAAATACTTTTAAGTGTTGAACTGATGGCTTCTTGCCGTACCACGCTTCGTAAGGGGTTGAATTGTTTAGCGCCTTTGTTGGTGCCCGATTGCGAATGTATGCCGCTGTAGCTACAGCCTCTGCCCATAATGTCTCGCCCAGACCAGAGTGCACAAGAAAACTCCTTGCCATTTCAACCAATGTGCGATTCGCTCGCTCCGCAACACCATTTTGCTGCGGAGTGTAGGGAACCGTCAACTGTCGCACAATACCACGTTTTTTAAACAATTCGTTGAATGCGCTATTCACAAACTCACGTCCGTTGTCGCTTCTCACAGCCTTAATAGTGTTCCCGGTTTGTCGCTCTACCATTGTGGGAAATTCTACGAATTTATCAAAAACTTCTCCCTTCGTTTTCAAAAAATAAACAAATATTCTCCTTGACATGTCATCGATGAAAGTAAGGAAATATTTCGATCCACCAAGTGACTGTGTGTCAAAGGGGCCACATACATCTGTATGTATCAAATCTAGCACATTCTTTGCCCTATTCTCAGCTGCGGTTGGAAATGGTTGCGTATTTATCTTGCACACCATACACGTTCTGCATATTGGTTTCTCCAAAAAATTTACTTTTTCCATTCCATGCACAAGCGATTTATGAGTAAGTTCTTTCAAACTTGTATAATAGAGGTGACCATACCTATTATGCCACATAATTGCATCGTTTTGTATTGCACCAAAAACGCTGCTATGTTTACCTTCAAAAACGAATAAGTTATTGTTGTATTCTAGCTGTAGAATATCAACGCCGTGCTTTTTCACCGTAGCACCCCTTTTTGTGAAGCTGACTGTGCATCCCATTTCAACCGCACGACCGACAGAAATAAAATTTCCTCGCATGCCAGGAACATACAATACATCTTTTAGTAATAATTCACACATATCTGTTGATATTTTCACGCTGCCTTTGCCCTCTGCTTTAATGCTGCAAGTGCAATCCACTCACTGTGTTCTACAAACTCAGAAAACATATTGCGATCACAGCAGATGTGTGCTGTAGCGCCGCTGTCAAGACACCATTTCGTTCGGTCAAAGAAGTTGCAATTTGATGCCGCCAACACAGTAAAAGAGCATTGTTTTTGTTGCTTCGAACCCTCGTTTTGTTTTGATGTACAATTTGACTTTATGTGCCCACGCTTACCACAACGAAAACAAACAATGCTTTTTGACTGTTGACTTTTCGTTTTCTTTTCGCTGCCCTGCGCCGCCTTCGCTGCAAATGCCTGCTGCGCATTGACTGACTCAAACTTTGTATGTGTGTCACTGTTGACTCTGCGCTCACTTTCTTCTAGAAGTTTCATCTTCAATACTTCAAATGTTGGTAAAACATCCCTTGTCTCCATTGCGATGACGAAGTTTTCAAAATCTTTTGGGAGACTCGATAGCAAAATGATAGCGGATAACTCATCATGTAGGGTAATGCCTACCTCAGCCAATTTGTCCATGACGCTCGTAAATGCATTCAAATACACTGGCATTTTCTCACTATCTGAAAATTTAAGATTAAGTAGCTTCTTATACAGCGATACTTTCCTGACAGGGCCACTAGGCTGATACACTTCCTTAAGCCTCTTCCACGCGTCTGCTGCCGTTGTGCAATGTTTAAGGTAGTTTAGCTGTGAAGGCTTCACGCTGAGTGTTATCATCGCCAGTGCCTTCTCATCCTGCGCTGTCCATACCACAGCATCTGCAGCTGCTACGCCTGATGCCACCTTCCATAGCTCTGCATGTACCAGTACGCTACGCATTTGGATGCTCCTAGAATCGAAGTTATTCTCGTCCAGCTTCTCAATCTGGTACATTGCGCTCATCTTGAAAGTTTCTTATATTTGTCCTATTTTTGTTAACAACAAATTACATGCGCAGTTTTCTGCGCGGCTGGGCCCATAACCTGTTGGTTAAAAGAAATTAGCTTTTGATGCTAACAGATTGACAGTTTATTAAGAATGAAAAGATTGGAATTTGAATTTATTCAAATGACAATACGTTCTACATTTTGGATCATAAGACATGTGCATTGTTACAGGCAGGGTTGTATTTTAAAGTGACATTTCAACATTCCCAAACTTCATCGGCTAAACGAGGACTTTTTGGAGTTCGAAGACTCAAGTATGGTCAAGACCCTAGGTCAACGGATACCGACTCCTTTTATTTTACGGCAAAACCCATCGAAAATAGGGATATTATAACAAAAAGGGCAATACCTTCAGCCATCGCCAAACTCTTCGACCCGTTAGGCTGGTTGGCACCGGTCGTCATAGTAGTAAAAATACTTATGCAGAACATATGGCTAGAGGGTACTGACTGGGACGAAAGAGTGTCTACACTAACCCTAGATCGGTGGCAAAGCTTCGTGCAGGACTACCACGAAATCAATCAAATTCAAATACCTCGATTGGTGCATTTCACGCCATCCAACGTTGTGGATATACACGATGCATCAGAAAAAGCCTACGCAGCCACAATCTTTTTACGAGCAAAGATAGGGGACCAGATCTACGTCAATCTATTAATGGCGAAAACAAGAGACGCCCCAATCAAAACAATTTCCCTGCCCCGATTGGAGCTCTGTGGAGCAGTCTTGTTGGCCGAAACCATAGAATCTGTTGTAGAAAACCTTAACTTAGGCACTTTCAACGTTCGCCTATGGACTGACTCAACTATAGTCTTAGCATAGATCAGAAAACCACCGTGCGCTTGGTCAACGTTTGTGGCACACCGAGTAACGAAAATTGTCGAAAAGGTGGGAAATAAAGCCTGGCTACACGTAGATTCCGCATCAAACCCAGTAGACATGGCCAGCAGAGGACTATCAGCGAAGGATATAGTAAACCACACTTTGTGGTGGCAGGGACCTTCTTGGCTACAAGAAGACGAGACAAAATGGCCACCTCAAGAAAAATATTATGGTACAAACATCGAAGAAAAAAGAGTACAAGTTCATACAACTAAGCAAATACAGGATAACGAGGACATTCTCGTAAGGTTTTCTGATTTTTCAAGGGCTTTGAGGGTCTTATCATACATTATGAGGTTCTCTCAAAGAACTAACCCCAAAACAAAATCTTCTTTCAAAGCGGAGTCATACCTCATTTCGCCCGACAAAATTAAGGATACGACTCGACGTCTTATCAAAATATATCAACAGAAATATTATTCTGAAGAACTAAGGGATTTAAAAACCGGTAACCCCATTGGGACTAAAAGTGAAGTCCTTCCTCTGAACCCCTTCGTCGACAGCCCCAATATCTTGCGAGTGGGTGGTCGTCTCTCTGCATCCCATGATCTCGCCTTTAACGAACGCCATCCAATTATCCTCCCATACGCCTGCTGTTTCACCCGTCTGCTCGTCCAGTTTGTCCACAAGATTTCCTTGCATGGCGAAAACCAACTAATGCTGCGGCTCCTACGCACGCAATATTGGATTCCTAAGGTGAAAAATATGATCCGGTCAACCATCCATAACTGCAAGGTCTGCACGATCTTCCGAAAACGAGCGGCGACCCAACTGATGGGCGACCTTCCACCAAAACGCACCACCTTCTCCCGCGCGTTCACAAACACCGGTGTAGATTTCGTCGGACCTTTCGTCATCAAGTCCTACAGCGGGAGAGGATGTCGTCTATCAAAGGGCTACGTTCTTTGTCTGCTTCACGACCAAGGCTACTCACTTGGGGCCACTTGTGATCTTAGCACCGCCTCGTTCTTAGCAGCGTTGGACAGGTTTGTTCCCAGACGAGAATGTCCAAGGAACATCTACTCCGACAATGGAACTAACTTTGTCGGAGCCTCCCGAGCCCTCCGCTCAGAGTTCAAGGCCTTTCTAAAAGATGATCGCAACCAAACCATGTCGACCTACTGCCATCAAATCCTGACCTGGCACTTCATACCAGCAGGCGCTCCTCATATGGGCGGACTGTGAGAGGCAGGGGTAAAGAGTTTTAAAACTCACTTTAAAAAGATCGCTTCCGATCATAAATTTACTCTTGAATAGTTCTCTACTTTATTTTGTCGAATCGAGTCTTGTTTCAACTCTCGACCACTCAGTCCATCTTCCAACGAGCCGTCCAACTTGGAGCCACTGACTGCGGGACATTTCCTCGTTGTCGGGCATCTATTAGCGCCACCGAAGATCGACGTTAGCGAGAATCGCGCCTCGCTCGTCAATCGATGGGAAAAACTTAAGTCCCTACACCAAAAGTTTTGCAAACGATGGAAAACTGAGTACCTCACCGAACTGCAGAAACGTGTAAAGTGGAAACATCCACAATCAAACCTGAAACAAGGGGACCTAGTCATTCTAAAGGCGGACAACCTACCTCCCAACGAATGGAGACTAGGACGAATCTCCCAACTACACCGTGAACCAGATAACCGAGTCCGAATCGTCGTGCTAGATACCGCGAGGGGCCAGACTACCAGACCAATCACGAAGTTGGCCCCACTGCCATCCGGTAACAAGGATGGCAAGAACTAATATTATTCCACTTCTAAATCTCCCTAATTCCACTTGTAATAACATTACGAATTAGAGAGGTCACGGCTTAGTCGAAGCGACTTAGCAGAACGTATTCGCTAAATATGTAACGAGGCCATTGAGGCCTACCGCAATCGGAAGAAGCGACCCATCACAAGTGAATAAACACACTCGTCCAAACGTAACGAGGTAACAGTAATCCTACCGCAGACGGGCGACCCGGTCTGTCACAAAAGTTGCAAATTTCACATACACACACAATAATATCTATTTTTCTAACCACTTACACAAAGGCTAGGTGAAACAGATATCCCCCCAGACATTCTCAAGGAGTCCTAAATGGGATCGTTTATGGCCATATTCACAGTGTTAGTCACTTATGAGTCTTACAAAATTCAACAAAATGAAAAATGTTGGCTCTTAAATTATAGTGTTACTCACTTAAGAGTCTTACAAAATTCAACAAAGTGAAAAATTTTGGCTCTTAAATTAGGCCATTTTGGCTTCGAAATTGAAGATTGTTTCAATGAATTTTGATAAAATCAATAAAATATGTCGTCGGAGCATACGGACACCCCAAGGGATGCTGCGACATTTGTTAGGAAGGTCTATCAGGCTATCTCTTAAACACACGGCAAAGCAAAGTATACGACATTATCTCTTTCAATTCCGATGTCCAAAGTAGATAATCCAGCAAATGTCTTGCCAATGCGTGTACAGTAGCGGAAATCAATAAAGGATGGAAGTGCAGATAGTGATCAGCTTCCAAAGTGATAGCTCCCCTATATACTGTGTCAAATGTTTGCGTCTGTCAGTCATATTTATCAACACTGCAAAGATATTAATAAACACAAGCAGTTGGAGTACACAAGGCAAACGCTAACATTTTCAAAATACGTACGTGTCATCGGTGATGAACACAAATTCACCAACATCTGGAGGGTAGATTTTCCCATAATTTTAGAGGAGAACAAAAATCTCCATTTGTTACGATAGTAATTCGGTAAATTTCTATGCATAAATGTCACATGAGGTATTCCCGGTGTTGGTGTGTAATTGGAGCAAGTCGCTCATCCATCCAATAATGGAATAGTATTAGATGCAGAGATGATGACGCATTGCTACTATCCGAATTAGTACCTTTGCCGAAAAAGTCAATTAAAGCTGAACCTCAGGATTATAAGGTTGACAAGACCAAATCAGGCATAACACCGCCAAAGGATCGTTCAGTTAAACTTTCTAAAACGTTTGTCAATGCAGGTTTTAAAGATTTGGTAGAATTTGCGTTATATAAGTAAATGAAGACTTCACGCCACATTATGAGAAACGATGGGTTTTATCTGCCGCCACTGTTCCAACTCAAATATTGATCCTCGCCTTTGTCAATGCTACGAATAATATGCATGAATTATTCTGTCCACACATCCCCATGTCAATCTGCTGCATGCACCCGAACCACACTTTTATGGCAGTCAACATTTAGCCCCATTATTATTATGATGCGAGTTTCGCCAGCTCTACCAGCCATTCACATTTGGATAGCTCATTGAATACCTCATGGGCAAATGTGCCCCACACACACCCTACTATTCGGCGGCACAAATTTATATGAAACCAAAATGCACATGGGCAGGCCATGCCCACAAGATCGGTCTTGTTTCCGACAGCATGTGTAGGAAATGCAAAGCGGAGACGGAGACTGTGGAGCATGTCATGTGCACATGCCCCGCTCTATCCAGACTGCGGCTTCAAACATTTGGAAAGGGACAATTGCCCAACCTAGCTTCACTGACAGAAATAGGCCCAAGTAGGCTTCTGGTTTTTGCGAAGAAAACATTACTGTTTTGTAAAATAGACACTGAAGCGTCAACTGTATAACAAGAGGTCGTCAAAGTTTTTCTGGTAACACTACGGACGCTATGCGTCTATGTGAGGCCACTGCGTTGGCCTGCCAGCACAACCTAACCTAACCTAAAATGCACAACTGGCAGCATCACTTCGGGTGGCACTTTTTTACGTTCAGCTAGAACGCACCTCTTCCATTGCACAACAACAACATTAGCATATGCTTATGCGTCAAACCAAAGCATTCAGCGGGAAAAAAGTCAAAATCAATCATTAAATTTCAGTAGTTTGCTGTTTTTAGTTTATCACAGCAAAGCGGCGAAGAGTTCTTCGAAATAACCCTGGTCATTCAAAACAGGCTGGATATGATCTAAATTTGTTACCGCAGCTAAGGGAAATATTTGTTTTGGCTACATCTATGAATGTCTCTAAGGAAAATGAGGAAGACGTCTTTCCGCGAAACCTTTGTCAGTCGTGCTACGACAAAATGATTGGTTTATAGGATTTTCACAATTTGGCAATTAATTCAGCCGAGGCCATTTACAAAATAGTACAGAACGATAATACTAACCATGAAGTTAAAAGAATACCTCAACAAACGAGAAGTGTTAAAAAATTTAAGAAGAAGCCGATAATGGCGCGAAACAGACAATGCAGACGATAATCAAAGGCCTCGTACGCAGAAACGTGATCGCAATAAAAAAAATTTAAAATGCCCATTCTGTGCTCACGAAGCCTATCAACAGGTGTACCTGGATGCGCACATACGTGGAGTACACGTTGGCCATGAAAACCATTTTTGTGTGCAGAATGTCAAATCGCATTTACAAGTTACGATAAACTACGCCTGCATCGTATAAAGTCAAAACACTTCATAGAACAGACATTTATATGCGGCATACATGGATGCGATGCCTCGTTTAAACTCATCAAAACCTTGGAAGCTCATCGGAAAGTTGAGCATTCCCCATCAGCTTTAGTTGGTTTCGAGAAAATGTTGGAATATCAATAGTGGCAACTTTATGAAAAAGGAAAAAGGCAATGGGTTTGTCAGCTTTGCTCGAAGAATTGCAGTACAAAATATGAGGTCTTCATACACCAGCGACGACATGCCGAAATGAAGTCACATTTGTAAAGTGTGTGGAATTGGAAAGGCGACAAAAAAAAAGAGTTGCTAACACATATGCTCACGCATCCAATTGTGGAAAAAGCCAAATGCAGCCTTTGCCCACAGGAATTTAATCATAAAAATGCAATTTATCACCATATGCATATTGTGCATGAGGGTCAGCGCCGTTTTGCTTGTAGTTATTGTTCGAAACGTTTTGTTACACGCCGTTCAAAAATATTTCATGAACGTTTACACACCGGCGAACGGCCGTATACTTGTAATACATGCGTCCATCTATACCTACCTCCAAGAGTCTCCATGCGTCCCATGCATCCATTCCTCACCTGAAAATAGAATAAATAAAACTATATCAGTTATCAAAAAGAACAATATACAAATTTTACACCTTACCTCGTGAAAAAATGTCCATAATGACATTTATTCAGAAATATATCCAGTGCTGAGTGAATGAGCGTAGCCACTTCGCGCATGATCCAATAATTTATATGGTCGTCGCCATCGGCCAAAAACACGAAATTACCGTTTGACGTCGTTTAATTCTTATGTCAAAATGCACATGTGAGAGAGAACGCGCAAAAACGATTCGCCTATTTTCTAAGCTTTTCACTTATAACCCACACATAAATCACACATTTGATCAAAATGTTATCACAAAGCACTCGTTAAATATCAACTCACAGCGAATTTTTATTAAAAATAAATAAAACACGAAGCGAACTCAATAGCTTTTCCAAGAACTGTAAACAAAGAATGTAAACAAAAAACAAAGATATGATAGTTTGACATATGGTGTGGATGAGGAAGAAGAAGACGCTATGTCATCTGAGACGACCATATAAATTATTGGATAATGACTTCGCGTAACGATTAGTGTCAATCCGAGCTGTCACACACGGGTATTTAATCGTTACAAAAATCCCCCAATTTTTTTTTGGCTTACCGTATTGAGCGGCGTAATTTATTTGCCACCTTATGCAATTCGCTAAATTGTAAATATTGAGCAGAGAAAATGTTGACATTTATCGCAGTGAATATGAACGTCGCAATTTAGCCTAGGTACAATATTGACAACTACGAATGTATACACATGTATACATGGGGTATTGCCAATTGTGCTTTTTCGAATAAATTCGTATGCCAGTACGTTGTTAAACGGTAAATTATAATTAAACACACAAATACGAAAGATAAGGGGCGGAAATATACTTCAATTGAACATTTATTGACAGATTATTTGCTTCCCCTCGTGGTCTTCATTTGTCACGGCCAAAACTTACGACCTTTGGCACAGCAAAATGGAAAATATTTTTCACCGCATTTTTCAGAATTTCAACCGATTAGATTAAATTTGTTCATGGATGTATTACCCCATCTGTCGCGATGCATCTGTCTCCGCCTTTACATTGCCAAGTGAGACAGACATCGTCGGTGGGATGTGGCAGCACAGAATTGCTGACTATATCTGTAGCACAACAAATGTGGGTGATTTACGAGCTGACAGACCACGGTGTTAATCAGCTGCTTATGCCTCACTACACGAACCAGCTGGAATGCATGTATACATGAATGCATTTCAGCTAAATTTATACAAATACCATTGCACAATCACATAACTATTACGTAAATGCAGAAACCTTCACACCATTCTCCCCTTTTTAAACGGCTTCACCACGGAGTTACCCAACACATAAATTGCCAAACTACTTCTACTTTTTTCGGGGGGAAGGAAAGTGTCAAAACGTGGCAAAGCTGCCAGAAGGAAAATATTCACACAACTAACTTACAAACATTTAAACTTTAACATAATTAAAACCTTAAGCCTTTCGAAAAAAAATTTAATATGCCAAACCAAAATACTGACAATGTCAGTCGGTTATGTTCACAAGCCACCCAGCCAGACAAAAACTACGGGCCTACTAACGGGTTTATTTTTAGAATGACTCGTTTTACTGCCACACGCGCAAAAACGGAGGAGCGGTCCAACATCTTCACCATACCGTGTCGGTTATGGAACAACAACCATGGCATACGGTTTTGCCAGAAGTACCGAGGTATGTCGGCAGAGGAAAGACTACGGGTGGTACTTATGCACAAGTACTGCCCCAATTGCTTGTCCCCTTTCCACCGACCGGAAATATGCCCTAGCAAGGACCGCTGCTATCGCTGCAACGAACCTCACCATACGTCCCTTCACATGGACGACGTCACGGCACAAGTCCCCGCGCACCCCCGGAAAACGGTTCCGTCTATAGAGGATGACGGAGAGATGCGACCTTCCGGACCGGTAGAGCAGCCAACGTGCCTGCCGCAGCCATCATCATGCGATCGTTTGTCGCCATCGCCCCCACCGCCATGGTGTGCATTGAGTCCTATGGCGCACTGCACTTTGTCCGTGCCCTGGTCGACCCGTGCTCACCAACCACAGTCATTGCCGATGAACTCGCTACCGAGCTACATCTAGAACGTGTTGGTGGGACCCGGCCGATCAGGTGCACGCTGGTACTTCGGGGGAAGTTCGGTGTGACCAGAAGGGTCACAACTCAAGCAACAGTCCTTGCACGCCACCATCGAATGAGTCCGGTCACAACCATCGACGCAACTGTGGCGTCTCCCTTCCGAATTCTTCCGGGCCTCTCCAGTTCGCCATACGCTAGGCGCCGACGTGTATGCCAGCCTGATGCTAAGCGGTACTCCACCGTCGAGTATTTACGGGCTGCTAGCACAGGCCACGATTTTCGGTTTAGTCGTATCAGGGGCCTACCAACAGTAAGCTTCCAATTACCTTCGACACGCTACTCCAGAAAGGAGAAATCCAATAATAAGGTGCATTGAACTAGGCAAAACCACGTACTTATATAATAACCTAGTGGCGTATGATCCCGATACTAAGTTTTTTTTGTTTTTGATAAATATTATGATGTTTAACACATATTTCATTTCACTGGGTGTATATTCTAACTTTTATATAAATCGGAATGGTTGCTGGCGGCTGTCATTTGATTACAGGTTGCGTGTCGCAAGGGGGCCGGCATGTTTAGGCCACCGGCATAAATATCACGGTCGCCCCTCGTATTTGTGCAGCTTTACGTATCTGCCCGTGCGGTTAGTTTTATCCCTTTTACCGATAACAACTCTTACCCCTCAGAACCCAACGAAGGTAAGCATTCGGCGGCGGTACAGAACAAAATTTAAAGAAATGGCTCGGACACTTCTGATTTCGAGCTTACACGAGTCACTAGCAGCCATCCCAGGTAATTATACAGTTTCCATAACTTTCCATATTGTTTTTTATTCACAATCCTATTGTATATTTAATTTCACCTCTACTTTAATAAAAACCACATATCCATTGTAATTATTTACATTGAATTCCGGTGTTTATTTACTTATTAACTCGCTGCTTTTTTCTTTCCTATCCCTATTACGTGCGAGCGCACCCCATCAGTGGAACGACTCCGCCGTAAACAGGTATAAAAGAGAAAAATTACAGGGCTCATATGAACAAATTTAGCAACTTTCGCAGGACATGGTCAAGACCCTCCAACTTCCTACACTACATTCCAAACGCATACGTTAATTAAACCGTTGAGTGTGCCAGAAGTAAAGTTAAAAGAATGTCTCTTAACTTGTCAGTAATTAAATTTTTCGGTATTCTCAATTTTAAAATTTGTATAGTTTCGAAGTATTAACAGATTTCTTGGTCCAATCCCATGTTTCTCTGACTAAAACAAAGAAAGTTCCTAAAAATTAAATTTACTGAGACTACCGCCAAAAAGTATGGGGTTGACTTCTAATAACCTCTGTCTATTTCTGACTACTTCTGGCAATTTCTTGCTTGTAAGGAATCACAACTAAATTGTCAGTTGGTAGGGCCATCTCAGCGACCCCAAGCGAAAAGATAACGTAACAAATGTTAACTAGTCGACTAGGCGTTCATTTGATTTGGCATTTTTGCATATTTTAGCGTTCAAGCGATGGCGATAGCTGGAATTCCGCTGATGGCAGTGGTCTGCTGGTGCCAAAAAGTGTTCCTTGTTTAAGAAGGAAGTACGTCAAATGGGTAACAAGGTAAGGACGGAGGGCATCTGCACTGCTTAGGAAAAGATCGAAGCCATGAAGGACTGGCTAAGACCGAAGAACTTAAATGATTTACGAAGTGATTTATTTTGTTGTGTTGACCTTCCGACAGGGTAGTAAGCTGATTTTTGTTGGAACGATTTTCCGTCATCCCTTGTCAATTTTGGTTTTGTGACAAACCGGTTTCGGCGTTCTGCCATTTTCAATGCCTAGTTTCGTTCTAATCTGTGTCTACCCGTTGCGTTGTTTTTATAGTCCGTGGGTGCTGTGGCAGGTAATGTCAATCTATGTGTCCGTGGTAGGTAACGTTAGTATGCGTGTGTGTATGCGCGGTATTGATACGTCCGAATTGTTATCTGTCCCAAGGGTTGTTTTTGTAGGTATGTAGACATACCGCTTGTTAGCTAAGCGGTAGGTTGGGGTAGGTAGAAATCGGTGATTCTTGCAGTTTGGTTCAAATTTCGTTTTTGCTTGTTCATTGTTACGTGTTTGGTTGCTGTACCTGCTGGCTTGTGCTGTTTTTTGTAAACTAGTTTTAAGGGTTCTGAAATGAGAACAATAAGCCTTTTTATTGTCCGTTTTAAGTTCAATTTATTAAGCACAATAGCTTCAATTCAAATATTTAATTTGTCTTCAAATGACCAAACTATATTTTGGTTTTAATTACAATTTTATTTTGTTAGCACGATAGCTATATTTTTTGTTCACAATATTTAGTTTTGTTGTCTCTTTAGCACGAGAGGTTTAGGTTTACAATTTTCTATTTATTTGTCTTTTAAAGCCTAAAGATTATGCTTTACAATATATGAAGCAATGCAGCACAATAAAATATTTTATTTAATTAGCACAACAAACGTAAACGGAAGTTTATCAATGTGCCTTGCACCATAACTTTGACGAGACTACCAAAACTAAACTCAATTCTACTTAAACGGCATAAAAAATTCAAATTCATAATATATGTAATTACTTATATTCAAAAGAAATGTAAAAAGCAACAATTTGCATTGATACAGGAATATCACCTGATTTAACGGCAACGTACATAATAGAAACAAGTTATTTTAGCAAATATATGAGGTACAGCTACCGACAGACAGCGGTACTGCACATCAGCTGCTTTAATGCTACCATATGTACATATGTATGTAACTTTGCGTGTATAGTGAAGTTTCTCTGCATAGCTTGCAGTAAGCATTGGTGGGATGGCAGAATCAAAGCAAGCGACGGCTATGCATTTATGTATAGCAATATGAATATGCATATGAACGTTGAAACTTGCAAACGGCAAATGGTAAAATAGCATTGATGATAAATTAATACTGCTGTCAGTGTTCGAACATAGTAAAAAGTAGTAATAAGAAATTAGTGCCATACTACTAAATATGTATAATGCGCTTATGACTAAACATACTCCGCCCGTTGGAAGGCTTAGGCTTTCAAGATATTGTCGTCAATTGGAAGTAGACATAGCTTTGACACACAGCGTCTGTAGATGCCATTTGCAGTTTTTAGAACGGCAACTCGTACTACCTGGTCCTTTCCCATAATTGTTTCAATGACTCTGGCCAGCGGCCATTTTAACGGCGAATTGTTCTCGTCCTTTATTAAGACCACATC
The DNA here is from genome assembly GCA_949987695.1 of Merzomyia westermanni. Taxonomy (NCBI): domain Eukaryota; kingdom Metazoa; phylum Arthropoda; class Insecta; order Diptera; family Tephritidae; genus Merzomyia; species Merzomyia westermanni. The sequence continues at coordinate 122,952,221 of OX465290.1, forward strand.
CCCAGGCTGTAGATTCGATGTAGATGAGTTCCATTTTTGGCGTTGCTGAAGAAGCGTTAAATATTCGGAATGCCACTTCTTCCAAAATTGTTGTTGCATGAAACACACACGCTGCCATCTAATAAGTCGGTTCATATCAAGTGTTGCGATATCAGGTTCTACCACAGACCTGAAAGATCCGCCAATAAGAAAGTGCCCAGGTGTTAATACCTCAATGTCGTCAGGGTTCTCTGAAATGGGACATAAAGGGCGTGAATTTAAAATAGCAGATATCTGGCACACAAGTGTGCGAAGTTCATCGAAATTTAAATTTGAAAGGCCAACAACTCGGTAAAAATGATATGTAGCCATTTTTACTGCGGCTTCCCATAAACCGTCGAAGTGAGGAGAGCGAGGGGGTATGAACTTCCATTCAATTCCATCGTTGGCACACTGCTCATGAATCGCTCTCGAATGCTCTTGACTGAAGAATAGTTTTTTCAGGTCCGATAGCTCATGTTTAGCGCCAACAAAATTAGTAGCGTTGTCCGACCATATGATTTGCGGTGTGCCACGTGTACAAATAAGTCTCTTTAGGGCTGCGAGGAATGATGAGGTTGCCAAATCTTTTACCAGCTCCATGTGAACGGCCTTGGTTGAAAAACAAATGAATATGGAAATGTACCATTTTATTGGGGGTTGATTTCGTACATCGGATTTGTAGAAAAATGGTCCACAAAAATCCACTCCGGTAATAAGGAATGCTCGATTACATTGAACTCTTGCGGCTGGCAAATTTCCCATTATATGTTCCATAAGTTTAGGCTTAGTACGAAAACAACGAACGCATTTCTTAATAACTTGACTTACGGTTTTACGTCCGCCAATAGGCCAATACTGAAGACGAATAGATGCTAATAACGATTGTGGCCCAGCATGCAGTAGTTTTCTATGGAAGTTGTTGATGATTGCGTCAGTTACAGGATGCCGTTTCGGCAAGATAATTGGGTGTTTCGATGAAAAATCCAAAGTCGAATTTTAAAGCCTTCCGCCGACTCTAAGTAATCCATGATCGTCGAGAAAGGGATTCAGTGAACGAATTTCTGACGAAGTCTTTATTGCCTTTCCAGCTTCGATAGCTTTATATTCTTCTCGAAGATGTGTCCTCTGAATCATTCGAATAAGTAAAAAAGTTCCTTGTTGTAATTCCACTGTAGTGAGTAATCCAGTCGCGCTTGCTTTAGATGGCCTAGAAAACCGATAAATGTATGCATATACTCTCTGTAATTTTTCAAATGAGTTAGCAAATTTGCAATTTAATGAAATATCAGATGTAGTAGTAAATACAAACGCTTTCTTTCGAGATTCTGGTAAATCCTTCATTGGTAGAAACGGAGACTTTGGCCAATTTTGTTGATCATCACTAAGATACGATGGGCCGAACTTCCACAAGGGCATATCTAAAAGTTCCTTCGGGCTAGCACCTCTTGAGAGGATATCAGCTGGATTGGAATGGGTCGGAACGTAATTCCAACGCATGCCTTTGGTTAGCGTTTGAATTGTGTTAATACGGTTTGCGACGAAAACATTAAAGTTGGCGGGTTCATTTCGCAGCCACGATAGAATTATTGTTGAGTCAGACCAACAAAATAATTTTCTTCCATTGAAATGCGTTGCATCGACGACTTTCGATACCAATTCGGCTAACAATAAAGCACCAGAAAGCTCAAGCTTCGGTATAGTGAGCGTTTAAAGGGGCGCTACACGGGATTTAGAACAGAGAAGATTGGTTCGAATAATTCCATCTATTTCAGCTCGTATGTATATGCATGCACCATAAGCAGCAGCACTCGCATCGCAAAATCCATGTATTTGAATGTCAGCCTCTGGTATGAGTAGATATCTATCGAAACTAAAACGAGTAACTAGATTGTATTGATTGCATATTTCTATCCATTCTGTTTGTATTGCCTGAGATGGACTCTCGTCCCAATGCAACTTCTCTTTCCACAGATTTTGCAAGAATATTTTGGCTTTGGCCACGACAGGCCCAATCAAACCAAGTGGATCATAGAGTCTAGCAACAGCTGAAAGAATTGTACGTTTAGTTACCTTGCTTGGGGTCGCAAAAGGCGAAAAAGAAAAAATGAAAAAGTCCAAATTTGGATCCCATACAAAACCAAGTGTTTTTGTTATACTTGTACCATCGTCAAACGTAAGGAATTCTTGCCTGTCATTAGCAATTACATCAGCTAAAATAAAATTATTATTTGAGCACCATTTTCTCAAGTGAAAGTTTCCAAGCGACAGTAATTTTCTGGTTTGGTTTAGCATCTCTTTAGCATCATCCACGGAATTAGCGCCGGCAATCATATCATCTACATAAACCCCATTTTGTATTGTCTCTGCTCCAACTGCTTCATCACGAGCAAGCTGCCGCACTGAGCGAATGGCTAGAAATGACGCTGGTTTGGTCCCATATGTAACAGTATCTAATTTGAAAATACGAAAATTTTCATTGCGATTATCTATCCAAACTATACATTGAAGAAAATTATCTGGATACGACATTCTTACGCATCGATACATTTTACAAATGTCGGCAGTAAGAGCAAATTTAAAAGTTCGACATCTAAGTAAAATATCGAAAAGTTGGGGTTGAATTGTTGGTCCTTTCATCAAAATTGAATTCAGGGATCGTCCATTACTAGTTGGAGCTGAGCCATCAACCACCACGCGTAATTTTGTTGTTGTGCTGTCAGCCTTAAAAACAAGGTGATGTGGTAAAAAATGCATTTGGATTTGATTTGGTTTATTTTCGACGACAGACATGTGATTCAAATCCAAGTACTCCTTTATAAATGATGAATATTGTTGCTTAAGTTCAGCATTACGTTGGAACTTTTTCTCCAGCGACTTGAAGCGATTTATGGCTTGCTCGTACGATTTTCCTAACTCGCATGAAGGGAATTTGGTTGGCAAGCTAACAGAAAACTCACCAGTTTCTAAACGCCTGTAATTTTGTGTGAAATGCCTTTCACATAAATCTTCCTCTATTGTAGTTGTTGGAGCTGATGGATTACAGTTATCTATGGTCCAAAACCTTTCCACTAAATTATTTAATTCTGTATCGGTGTCATTTTCTGGAGCCATATCGATGGCGGCCAAGCAAGATAATTTTAAAGCATTGTATGTGGTGGCGCCTGATGCAACCCAGCCTAACTTTGTTTTTTGCAGCAGTGGTAAATTTTCACCCAAGCGTATCTGACCGACGCAGAGTAAATCGAAAAAGAGGCTAGCTCCAATGAGCATGTCAATGCGATGTGGCTCAAAAAATAGTGGGTCAGCAAGGCGAATGTTTGAAGGTATCTTCCAATCAACATCTTTCAACGAGCGACTTGGTTGGATATCAGTTATAGTAGATGTAACGACAGCCGTCAACTTGGTTGTGTACTCTGTGATACGAGAATGCAGATCTAAATCAACTATATGATTAGCGAAGAAATCATTTTGGTCTATACCAGAAATGAACTGTGAGGATCTTGTTTTCTTAATTTGCAACTGGTTAACTAGTCTATTAGTTACGAAGTTGAGTTGTGACGCAGAATTAAAGAGCCAGATTTATTCTTTATGTATATAACGGCGGTTGCTAAGAGAACGAAATCTCTGTCCGCAACGCTAAGTTCAGCTGCAGAACTAACGAATGCCGAAGCTGGAGGAACAAAAGTGGAAGATGAATAGTAGGCGTTATTAGCACTATTTGGTGCATTTACTAAATGTGATGATGATGATGGTTTAGAAAGCGCCTGAGCTTGGGACGAGTTTTGGACGGAAATTGTACCTTGGTGTAGCAAACTGGTGCTTCGATGAGCAATGTCTACAGTGACCGGGTTTGCATTCCTTAACGGAATGGCCTCCTCGAAGGCAATTTAGACAGAGTTGCAGCCGTTTCGCTTCTCTATAGCGCATTAGTGGGGAAATTGTAAGAAATCGCTCACATTGTGGAATTTTATGTTCACTGGAACTGCATAATTTGCAGCCAGCCACTGCGGAAGTTAGTAGGACCTTTTTATTGTTATTATTATAGGACAATTTCTTTCCTACCTGTTTTTCCGTAGATACAAACGCGTTTTCGACATTCTCCAATCGTTGACAACGCTGCTCCAAAAATGTAGCCATTGAATTCCAAGTTGGTATTTCACTCGCAGGTGCTTGTTCTTCCCATTTGGAACGAGATTTAATGTCCAGCTTATTTGACACGAGTTGAATAAGTAAGCAATCTGCGATTTGCTCCTTTGTACCCATTGTTTGTAACGCGCGCAAGTGAGCATTTACTGCGTCGCTAAGTTCACGAAGTTTGGCAACCTTATCACTCTCTACCTTCTTGAGCTGACCGATGTCTCTGATATGAGCCTGGAAATTCAAACGTTTATTATCAAATCTAGATTTTAATAAGACAAGAGCTTTCTCGTAATTTTGTTCCGATATTTCCAACGATCGAATCGTGTCCAACGCTGCGTCGCGTAAACTCGATCGAAGGTGCTGAAATTTTTCGATTCTAGTCAAATCAACATCTTGATGAACAGCGGTGTTGAACATCGAAAAGAAATCTGGCCAATCATATAGTTACCGCTAAATTTGGGGACTTGTAGGATGGGTAGCTTTTGCTTCGGTTGACTTACGATGAACGATGGTTGTTCTCCAGATGGCCGTGTTGTAGAGCTGTGCGCTTCTGAGCTTCGTAGAGTGTGCATCTGCCGAGTCAGCTTGGTTTTTACCTCAATGTAGTTATTGGTGAATTCTGCTAAAACCTCGATATCGCCGTCATCAAGTTGTCTGTGCATACTATCGAACCGTTTTTCCAGGCGGTCCACTTGCTCGATGCGTACCTCCACTGCAGCCTCATCGAATGCTTGTATAGCCTCCATCGATGATGCGTCGTTAATTTTAACAATTTGTTGAACCATTGCCTCTAGTTTCTTCTTATGATCAGCTTGGTCTACCGTTTTAGGTGGTGCCATTTCAATGTAATTTAAGGTTTTTAACGAAATAAACGAAACGAAAGTTTATTTATTTATTTATTTTGACTACGGAAATAAACGAGGCGTTTAAATAGCACGATGCTTATTTTACACGCGACTTTTTCAAATTAAACTTTTTACAAAACTAGCGATTCCGCGATCACGTCGGGGTCACCAATGAAATGAGAACAATAAGCCTTTTTATTGTCCGTTTTAAGTTCAATGTATTAAGCACAATAGCTTCAATTCAAATATTTAATTTGTCTTCAAATGACCAAACTATATTTTGGTTTTAATTACAATTTTATTTTGTTAGCACGATAGCTATATTTTTTGTTCACAATATTTAGTTTTGTTGTCTCTTTAGCACGAGAGGTTTAGGTTTACAATTTTCTATTTATTTGTCTTTTAAAGCCTAAAGATTATGCTTTACAATATATGAAGCAATGCAGCACAGTAAAATATTTTATTTAATTAGCACAACAAACGTAAACGGAAGTTTATCAATGTGCCTTGCACCATAACTTTGACGAGACTACCAAAACTAAATTCAATTCTACTTAAATGTCATACAAAATTAAAATTCTTAATATATGTAATTACTTATATTCAAAAGAAATGCAAAAAGCAACAATTCGCATTGATACAGGAATATCACCTGATTTAACGGCAACGTACATAATAGAAACAAGTTATTTTAGCAAATACATGAAGTACAGCTACCGACAGACAGCGGTACTGCAGATCAGCTGCTTTAATGCTACCATATGTACATATGTATGTAACTTTGCGTGTATAGTGAAGTTTCTCTGCATAGCTTGCAGTAAGCATTGGTGGGATGGCAGAATCAAAGCAAGCGACGGCTATGCATTTATGTATAGCAATATGTATACTCGTATGCATATGAACGTTGAAACTTGCAAACGGCAAATGGTAAAATAGCATTGATGATAAATTAATACTGCTGTCAGTGTTCGAACATAGTAAAAAGTAGTAATAAGAAATTAGTGCCATACTACTAAATATGTATGTATTTCGCTTATGACTAAACAGGTTCAAATATTTCGTCAGAGATAGTGTTGGTTTGTTCGTTTATGATCCTGCCGTCAAATGTTTTTAACTTGTATATCTCCATGTTCTCAAGTACATTGAGCCGCCGACCTTTTCCTTGGACGTGAAGTATTCGAGCCGTTGTTTTTATGTTAGCTGCGGTGCAGTTGTTCTCGAACATGTGGTTCGCGAAATTAGATTCTGGTATTATGGTGGGTTTTCGTGTTTTTTGTTGTAGTCCCTGATATGCTCTCGGAATCGTGTGCTTATTTTTCTTCCTGTTTGTCCTGTGTAGCTGTATTGACATTCACAAGTAAGCCTATACACTCCGTGTTTGTTGAATGGGTCATCAGAATTAGTGTCGGTTCTTAGTTTTTGTCCTACGTTGTTAGATGTTCTGAATGCTGTGTTGATGTTATACCTTTTAAAGAAGTTTGCTAATTTGTATGTCGTTTTTCCAGTGTATGTCATTGCCGTCCAAACCATTGGATTTTCCTCTACGTTTACTCTTTTTTGTGTTCCATGGCTACTTCTGAGTTTATCCACAAGTGCTTTCTTGTATCCATTATTTGCCGCTATGTTATATATTGTATTAAGCTCTCTCCAGTATGCTTCCTGTGTGAGCGGCGTTCTCTGAAGCCTATCCACTAAGTGCCTCAATGCTGCATTTTTGTGCTGTTGCGGATAGTTTGATGTAGAGTGTATTATGGTGTCCGTGGCAGTCGTTTTTCTATAAATGCCGTAGTTGAACCTATTTGTTATTTTGCCAATCCCTATAGTTAGGTCCAGGTAGTTCATTATTCCATCTTTTTCTGCTTCCATTGTGAACTCTATGTTGCTATGTTGCCTGTTGAACTCTAGTATTTGCTCTTCGTTATCGTCATTTAGGATGCAGATGATGTCATCCACGTATCTAGCATAGAATGCCATGCCTAACTCGGTTTTTAACTCCTGTATATATTTTACTTCCAAGTTTTGCATGAATGCTTCCATGAGAATGGCCGAGATTGGGTTACCCATTCCTAGTCCGTTTGTCTGCCTATATATTTTGTTGTTGAAGCGGAAATAGTTTTGCCGCAGCGTTGTTCTTAGCGCGTTGGTAATTTGCGCAGTTTTTACCTTATCTTCAGTTTTGGCCAGTACCGTTTTGTTGACTATATCCATTGTATCTGTTAGTGGTATTGACGAATATAAGTCCTTTAAAATCGTTTTTAGAAGTTTCGACAGTTTATACCGGCAATGAAATGAAATGCCGCATTATTAGGGATAACCCCACGGATAAATACCAGATCGAAGTTAAAGAGGTTATAAAAAATGCTACCAAAATAATAGACGAGAGAATGGCATATACCCTAACACAAGTGAATCCATCTGCTCCTCCACTCATTGCGTTACCTAAAATCCACAAGCAGGATACGCCGATGAGACCTATAATTAATTTTAAGTCCGCACCGGGTTATAACCTGTCGAAACAACTAAAAACGATTTTAAAGGACACTCTGAAACCAGGGCACAAATACACAATAAGCAATACGATAGAGCTACTCCAAAGACTTGAGACCGTTAAACTCACAAAGGGCATTAAACTCGTATCCTTTGACATAAAGGACTTATATTCGTCTATACCACTAACAGATACAATGGATATAGTCAAGATATACAAGTTGAAAACATTTGACGGCAGGATCATAAACGAACAAACCAACACTATCTCTGACGAAATATTTGAACCCTTAAAACTAATTTACAAAAAACAGCACAAGCCAGCAGGTACAGTAACCAAACAAGTAACAATGAACAAGCAAAAACGAAATATGAACCAAACTGCAAAAATCACCGATTTCTACCTACCCAACCTACCGCTTATCTAACAAGCGGAATGTCTACAAACCTACAAAAACAACCCTTGGGACAGATAACAATTCGGACGTATCAATACCGCGCACACCCACACGCATATTAACGTTACCTACCACGGACACATAGATTGACATCACCTGCCACAGCACCCACGGACTATAAAAACAACGCAACGGATAGACACAGACCAGAACGAAACTAGGCATTGAAAATGGCAGAACGCCGAAACCGGTTTGTCACAAAACCAAACTTGACAAGGGATGACGGAAAATCGTTCCAACAAAAATCGATTTACGAAGTTTTCTTAAGCTGTGCACATATTATCGCCCATTTGTACCGAATTTCGCCAGCGTAGCCATTGGTATCCATGATCTTACCAGGAAAAACATGTGCTTTGGATGAAAGAAGGAACATTGTTAAAGCCTGCATTACCATCTCAACCTCACTTGGAGATGTCGCTGGAGTCCACTCGTTACCTTTCTTTCCTTTCCTTTCCCATTCTTTTCATCCTTTCCTTTTTCATTGCACCTTTCCTTTTAGTATGGTTCCGATCAAAAGGGTCCCGTAATATGGCGCCACCTTCTTCGGGCCTATATAAACGGTGACATGCCCAGCCCTTATTTAGTCATCCACCAGCGACAAACCCAGGTGAGCGAGAATTTTTATACAGTCCATACTTTTTAAATATATATACATATATATACACATAACCATTTCCTTTTGGATCATTGTTGTTGGACAACGTTGGTAAGCTAAAAGGGATCTCGATTGTTTTAAGGACCGGCTCAACTAAGTTTCCCCGTTTCCGGAAATCAAGAGGATTCCGGCCCTTTATTTCCCCCCGCTCGAACATGGTCCTTCGAGCCGGATTCTTTAAACAATCCAGCTTTGAGTTCATCTATTTAATTGCCAATCGTTTCATTGTTATAACTTGTCCAGCAACAAAAACTGCACAAGTCATCAGCCAACAACAAAACTCACTGAAGTATACGCCTTTACCAACAATTGCCAAGTCCCATTGGAAATAAAACAATTTCACCACACTCTATTGTGAATGAGTCGTGGAAGTAGAAGTGGGGTTTTTTGTTTACATTTTTTTTTGACAGCAGCAATTGGCCAAATAAACAAAGCAACTAGCAGCAGGAATCACGGAATCGGTAAGTCTTTGGTTAAAAATAGAAAATAAGTGCTTTATTTCCAGCAGGCGAAACGAAGACCACTTTGACAGTACCGGATACGAAAGTGTACCGCAGCAAGCAGTGGATTCACCGGCGGTAGAGGGCGATTCGTGTTCTGCAAGGTAAGCACTTAATAACACGGTTGTAATTATCTTTTTTGCCTTTTTGTAGCATCCTTGCCATCTCAAAAAGTGAAGCAATCACCCACAAAAGGGCTACGAGGAAAACCCATCTTAAAGACCATCGCATCTACCAACCATCGGACCAAAAATCCCAGTGAAGAACGCGAAGAAGTGTGTGCAAAACCACAGGCAGAAATATCGATGCGGAAAGGCTGTTAAGCGAACAGTTTCCCCCGGTGAAATTATTAAACACAAACCTGGGAAATAATAGTGAAAGTCCCTGAAAGGCAGGGCAGTGACAAAAAAAAAGAAAACGTGAAAGTCCCTGAAGGGCAGGGCAGTGCAAATCCAAGTGGAAGTCCCTGAAAAGTAGGGCAGTGCAAAGAAGCAAATACGTGTGAAGAAGTACCCCCACAATTGGCCAAGAAATAAAGTGCCAGTGAAAGTCTTGGAAAGACAAGGCATTAAAAAAGCCAGATAGGGCAAATAAGTGCAGTGGTAGTAGGGCCAGAAAAAACCCCCCAAGTGAGGTGGAGTGTGAGGGATCAATATCAAATTTGCCCAAAAAAACTGTGGTAAGCCCTTTTTAACGATTTTCTTTATCGTCACCAGATCGGCCCATACGAAAGGCCCAACGCAAGGCTTACTTTGCAGCAGCACACAGAGGCCCCTTATCAAACGGCCCACCATCTACAACAACGGCAGCAGCACGCAGAGGCCCCCTATCAAGCAGCCCACCATCTACAAGAACGGCAGCAGCACGCAGAGGCCCCCTATCAAGCGGCCCACCACCTACAACAACTGCAGCAGCACGCAGAGGCCCCCTATCAAGTGGCCCACCAATTAACAACTTTGCCAGCGCTCAAAGGCCCCCATCAAGCGGCCCGCCATCTACAACAACTGCAGCAGCACGCAGAGGCCTCCTATCAAGCGGCCCACCATCTACAACAACTGCAGCAGCACGCAGAGGCCCCCTATCAAGTGGCCCACCAATTAATAACTCTTCCAGCGCTCAAAGGCCCCCTATCCCGCGGCCCACCGAAGCAAAAGAAGACGTACCAAAAGTCGGCAGGAATCGGGGTAAGTGAAAAACAAAAAAAAAAAAAATTATTTATTATAATCCAACACATATCGACACATCCAACTTTAGAGTAGTATAAGGCTTATGTATGTAATTGCATATACCTCAGTGAGTACCCCTAACCCAACACATCCTTCGTGCACGGTATTTAGTTCTTCTTCTTTCCGTAGTTTTATTGAAAGTCGGAACATTGTTCTAAAACCGACATACATACATATGTAACCAACCATTAGTGGTCTATAAACTTGTTTCCTTGAGCCAAACACGTAGCCCCTGGGATAAATTAATCTACACCCACCTACTACAGCCCTTCTGTACGAAATTTGATTTCTTTTCTCGATTTTTTTAGGAAAGGGAAGTTAGGCAAAAATGACCACAGCAAGTGACTTTACGCGTGCTCGCGAGGCGTTGTTAGTTCCCCAAGTAACGTTCACTCGGTATTTTCCCTCGAAATTCAGAAAGAGGAACTTAAGGCCTTATGGTAAAAAGTTAAGGAGGTTTTCGGCAGATATTCACGAAGCCTGCCTGATGACGAAAATTGTACTTCGGCCTCCCGGATGGCCAAAATTCAGTACCATGACTGCTACACTGCATATCTTACGTGCGCGGCGCTGATGGGTGAAACCATCCATAACCTGACGTTTATACGTCAGACTTCTTCAACCGTCAATCCCAGCTCCCGCGAAAATGAAATGACTTTACGCTCAGGCGTTAAGCTTCCACCATGCGACACCGAAATTTTTTATGGTGACTATAGAGCACGGCCATCATTTCGGGATCTCTTCACGGCCATCTATATAAACAATTCGCGTTTAAGTGCAGTACAGAAACTCTACCACTTAAACCAAAACACTCGTGGTGAGGCCAGAGATATCGTGAAGAAATGCCCACTCACAAATAATGGATTTTCCATTGCATGGAGAAATCTCTCGGATAGGTTTGAGAACAAAAGAATCATGGTCAACTCGCAACTTAAAATTCTGTTTAATCTGCCTGCGGTGACAAGCAAAAAGGGTACAGAAATAAAAAATTTACAGCGGTCTGTAAATAATTGTGTGTCAGTCCTGCAAATGCATGGAATAGATACAGACAATTGGGATGCAATCTTCGTGTATCTAGTATCCAGCAAGTTACCGGATGCGACTTTGGCCTTATGGGAACAGGGAATCACAAATAAGAGTGAAATTCCGAAATGGGAGGATCTGGACAACTATCTGTCGAGCAGATAAACCTTAGAAACGGTGATATTCAGGGCACCCGTTCGACACGAGGCGCAATCAACCGAACCTCAACATCGACCTTCGAGAACAGGAAGGTATCAGCACACCATGGCCAATTTGCACAGGCCACATGCAGGTTGTGCCCGAACGTGTCTCATAATTTTAAATCATGCCCTAAGTTTTTAGCGATGAAGGTAGATGAGAGGAGTCGGGTAGTGAGGAAGTACAATTTGTGCATAAATTGCCTAGCTCAGTCACACATTGCTAGGAATTGTACAAGTACGTTCAATTGCATGAGTTGCCACCAACGGCATCATACTCTCCTTCATCGCACCCCAACTGGAAACAGGCAAATGACAGCAAATAGCCCCTCGAACGATATAGAAGAGACGCGATCGCCTCAGCCCCCTTCAGCCTCAGGAAATGTGAGCGCTCTTTTCGGACATAACTCCAAAAACATTATTTTAGGTACCGCCATGGTTTATGTTTGTCACTTAGGAGTAAAATACGAAGCTAGAGTGCTCCTCGACTCCGGGTCAGAAGGTACATTCATCACCGAACGCTTACAAAAACGAATCAATCTACGAACCCGCGCTGCAAATACCAAGGTTAGTGGTATTAATACGACTTCAGCGGCAAATGTCCGAAAAGTAACGCTGTTTACCTTTGGTTCTCCGGTCGACCCCAAATTATGATTGAGGCAAGAGGCCTGGTCCCTCCCCAATTGACTGGGAGCCTCCCCCAATTTTCAGTGGACCAAGCGTATCTTGGGAACTAGAGCAAGTTCCAACCAAAAAGCAAGTTACCCTCGAGGAAGCATATTGCGAAGAACATTATGTTAGCACGACAGTGAGGAACGATGAAGGACGTTATGTTGTGGCGCTCCCTTTTCGACAGGAATTTTCAGAAGACATCTCGATGGGATACTCACGAAGCAGGGCAGAGAACCAATTTGTACGAAACGAATCAACGATGCACCGGAGGCCGGAACTAAAGGACGAGTACCATCGTGTCCTGCGGGAATACATTTCCCTAGGTCATATGACCCCCGTGAACCCAGCCGAGTACAGGACATCAGCAACCACCTTCTACTTGCCCCATCATACAGTCATCAAACCAGATAGCACAACAACCACGGTGCGTGTGGCCTTCAACGCCACGAGCCCATCGTCAAATGGAGTCAGTCTCAATGACGTACTATACCCTGGACCAGTTCTGCAATCCGACCTGATTGCACTGCTGCAGATATCGAGAAGATGTATAGACAGATTCTTCTACACCCCGATAACACTCGATTTCATAGGATCCTCTTTAGAGAGTCCCAGGATGAAGAAATTAAGGACTATGAATTCCGCACAGTGACCTTTGGTGTGAACTGTGCGCCATATTTGGCTAGAAGAACTCTGCTTCAGTTAGCAGAAGATATTAGCTGTAAGTTCCCCCTAGCCTCTAGAATATTAAAGCAGCATATGTACGTTGACGACGTTCTTGCAGGTGCCCATGATCAGGAAACCGCAATACGAACGCGGGACGAACTCATCAACGCGCTCAAAGGAGCGGGATTCCCTCTTCGGAAGTGGACGGCGAACTCGAAAGAGATCCCGTCAGCCTTGCCAAAGGATCATCTGTTAAAGGAAGAGTTTCTCGACATTGATGACCTAAGCGAAGCCAGACTGTTAGGAATCCGGTGAAACGAGGTACGCGATATGTTTTACTTTCGTGTCCATGACATCCCCGTAACGGTTAACTACACCAAACGTGAGGTATTAGCATACGTTGCAAAATTGTTCGATCCGGCCGGGTGGTTAGGCCCCATAGTAGTAGAGGCTTGAATTTTGATGCAGGACATATGGTTAACCAATATAGATTGGGACGACAACCTTCCCCCGGTGCTCAACGAGGCTGGGAAAACTTTCTCAGAAGTTACGTCCATATCTCCGACATCAAGATTCCTAGATGGATTCATTTCACACCCTGGAATGAAATCGAGTTTCATGGATTTTGTGATGCATCGGAAAAGGCATATGCAGCAGCCTTGTATGTGAGAGTGCTCGACCCCTCCATAGGAAAGGACCCCTATGTAAACTTGCTGGTAGGTAAAACCAAAGTGGCGCCTGTAAAAACCGTGTCTTTACCGCGGCTAGAATTGTGCGGAGCATTGCTTCTGGCCGAATTAATCCATGTGTTACTTCCACAGTTTGAAGTAGCACATCCAGCCGTCTACAAATAGACGGACTCCACCATCATGCTATCACGGCTGCGGAAGCCACCATGCTGCTGGACCACCTTCGTAGCGAATAGGGTCGCCAAAATTGACGAGCTCGTCGGAGTGGGAGGATGGAATCATGTCGAATCTGGCGATAATCCAGCAGACTTAGGCAGCCGCGGTGCAGCAGAATCGTCGGATATTTTGGAGCGCTTCTCTAATCTATCCAGAGCCCTTAGGGTGATTGCGCGTATCCTCCAATTTTTCCACAAGACGCACTCAGTTCACAAACTAACCCCCCGCGAATCTACCACAGATGTCACAGCTGACGAAATTAAGATGGCGAAGACTCGTCTTATTATCCTAGCGCAGAAGCGGCGTTATTCCGAAGAATACGAGGCCTTGGCATCATCCACGGCAGTCAGCTCAAAAATCCCCATTCGTACCCTTAATCCATTTATCGACCGTGACAGACTCATGCGAGTAGGGGGGAGATTGGCGTTGTCCGCACTCCCCTATGGTGAACGTTACCCAATCATACTCTCCTACGATTGCCAGTTTTCGAGGCTTCTGGTCGAATTTTCCCATTCGATCTCCTTACACTAGGGATATCAACTCATACTGAGGCTTTTGCGGGCAGAATACTGGATCGTCAGGATCAAAAACTTAGTAAAAAATCTCATTAATAAATGCAAGGTTTGTCTCATTTATAGGAAAAGGGCACAAGAACAATTAATGGCAGCGCTCCGAGGCTGCCCGGCATACCACGTCATCATACTCTCACCAGGAAATCACATGGCACTTCATACCCCCAGGATCACCCCATATGGGTGGATTGTGGGAAGCAGGAGTAAAGAGTTTTAAGTCCCACTTTCGCAAGGTTGCCACTCAAATGCGATTTACGATGGAAGAATTGTCAACGTTGCTAGCGAGGGTAGAAGCCTGTTTGAACTCGAGACCAATTAGTCCGCTATCAGACAACCCCAAAAGCGCCGAACCTCTAACCCCTGGACATTTTTTGATTGGCGGTCCTATACTCACTATCGCGGAACCGGAAATCCATGGAGCTGGAACATCAATCATCAACCGATGGCAAAAAATCAAGTCGATCCATCAAAGGTTTTGCCAGAAATGGAAGGGAGAATACCTTAAGGAGTTGCATAAGAGAGTCAAATGGCAATACCCCCAACGAAATATAGAAGTCGACGACTTAGTGATCATCAAAGAAGATAACTTACACCCTAACGAATGGCGACTTGTCAGAGTTGTAAAGTGTTTTTCAGGCAAAGATAATCACGTCCGGGTTGTAGAAATATGCACTACTCGAGGTGTGATTACCCGACCAATAGTTAAACTAGTCCGATTGCCTTTAGAAACCCAGAACTAACGAATTTTCTCTTTCCAGCTTTTATTTTTTCTTTTACAGAAATCCCACCGCAATTTCCGCAAAAATGGTCCGCGCAACAATGTACCACAATGCCCCGTGTGCCAACACAACCACCGACTTTTGTTCTGCCGGAAACTACGCCGAATGGCGCCCGAGGAAAGACTAAGTGCCGTCCTTCTCCATCGCCACTGTGCCAATTGCCTGTCGCCGCGTCACATGGCCAGCAGCTGTCCATCCAGAGGACGGTGTGATCAATGCCAGGAGCGACACCATAGTCTCCTGCACCTATGGGAAACCCCCGTAAACGAAGAAGACGTGTCACAGGGCCTTGACACGGTAGACGATCGGCCGAATCGGCGGCCACGGCCGTACAGGGCTCGCGAACTCTCGGAGTCCAGTGAACAGGTACTGGAAATCGACGGCAGCGAAGAAGACCTCCAACCAATAAATTCTCTTATACCGTCGAATGCTGAACCGCCGGTACTCAGACCACCTCTGTCGGGTATACGGTCGATGGTTCGTCAGATATCACGCCATAGGCTCCCACGCCCATACCACCAACAAAGACGATCCGCACAACAGGATCACCGCCGAGGTATGAGAGACGCCCGGGAGCGAACACATAGGCCTCCCCCACAGGGTCAGAATCGTTCTGTCCTCATGCCTACGATGTTGGCGAAGATAATTGTAGGGAACTGAACTCACACGGTGCGCGCTATAATCGACCCAGGCCACCCCATGTCGATGATCTCGAGGAGCTTAGCCCATCGACTCCGCCTGCTCTCACCAAACGAAAGGGAGCACTGCAGCCTCACCTTGAAGGGCCGTAACGAAAGAACCCCCATCCAGGCAAGGGTATTAGCAAGTCTGGTAAGACACTCTCCCGAGTATACTATACATTCGCGTGTCAGGGATGACTTCGATAACCTTCGCCTTGTAGACCCCTCATTCCACCGGTCAAGCGTGGTCTCTCTGGTTCTAGGAGCTGACACATATGGAGTTATTTTACGACCCAGGCTCATGTCCGCAACCCCGACACGACCGGCGGCACAGGACACCATTTTCGGATGGGTCATATTTGGGAGTCAATTAGTTTTAAGACGAAATTAATGAATTTGAGTTGTTTTTGAAAGTAATGAATTTGTTATTTTGCAGTGAAACTGCAAGGCGGGCGGCATGTTAAAGCCTGGATTACCATCTCAACCTCACTTGGAGATGTCGCTGGAATCCACTCTATACCTTTCTTTCCTTTCCTTTCCCATTCTTTTCATCCTTTCCTTTTTCGTTGCACCTTTCCTTTTAGTATGGTTCCGATCAAAAGGGTCCCGTAATATGGCGCCACCTTCGGGCCTATATAAACGGTGACATGCCCAGCCCTTATTTAGTCATCCACCAGCGACAAACCCAGGTGAGTGCGAATTTTTATACAGTCCATACTTTTTAAATATATATACATATATATACACATAACCATTTCCTTTTGGATCATTGTTGTTGGACAACGTTGGTAAGCTAAAAGGGATCTCGATTGTTTTAAGGACCGGCTCAACTAAGTTTCCCCGTTTCCGGAAATCAAGACCAATCACTGGTTCAATGTTTATTCTGGATAAAGATGCGAGTGGTTATGCCATAAGAGGTGTTTTGTCCCAGATTGTCGATGGACATGAGAAGGTAGTTGCGTACTATAGCCGAACAATCGGAATTTGTGTATCTGCGTATCTGCGAGTCGGCTGAAGTGTAAATAAACGAATTAGACAGGGTAGACAGTTTTTACTGCTCCGCAATAAACCTAGTCATCCAAACAGACACCTTTTAGATGAAGATCCACCGCCAAGGTACAAATGATAAGATTCGCCTCACATTACTCAGCCAATCGATCAAATTGACCCTTAACCTGAGTCGGTAGATCCTCCCTCAAATCTCGGCCTGTTATTGACAACCAACCACCGGAAAAAGCTGACGAGGAGAGCGTTCTCCCAAGGGGGCTAGAGCCACTCTAGCACAACTTCGGCCTAGATATTTTTTTTTATTATTTTTGACAGTTTCGCCATATCGTTGTAAGAAGCATCACTATTTATTAAGTGTGGATGCGAATACACCCTGCAAAGAATTGGACTACCTCAGGAATATCCCTAAGCTAAACCGTTTGACGACACCACCTGGACGAAATCTGACACTGTCACTGACCAAGTCCTCGCGCCACCTTATTTACGACGTGGACAGCACAGGTGAACATGGAGTTAGACGTCTACGTCGACGGCTTCCGACTCTTACATCCCAAATCTTAGGGGTCACGTTTGATAGCATGTTCAACTATAGTGCTCATGTTCTCAATCTGTGCCATTTGAAAATTCAGGGCAGACACACAAACCACCCCACAGGGTGCGTTTTACTGCAGTACTGAACGTGAGAACATAAAAATCCCAAATTATTGAATATAAAGCAGTTATAACACCTTATCAGTTCCTACAGAATGTAAATATCAGTTTGAGTTGAAGTTTTTAGTTGTAATTTCTACTTTGAAACAACTCCGAATTCGACTGCTTTCCACTCGATTCCTAAAAGAAGATGCCAAACAAGTAGGAGTAAACAATAGGTCTGTTTGATGAACGCACTAGAGTACTCTACGCGTACGATGAACCCTTTTTTGCACTAAGATGCTCCGACAGTGTTTTTTGAGTAATCATTAACTTACACTTTTTTGCACTGAAATGCACTAGCTTCTTAGTTGGTGTAACTTGGTGCAGCATATGAAATCACCTGTTCTTGATCGTTCAGGCGGTAAAACAAATAAAGAAATACGAAATCAAAGAGTTAAATTCATTTCTTCAAACGCATGTTTTCGGTCCATTATTCACCAGGTTTTCGAATGATTTGTTTTGTATGGACGGAAATATTTGCGATTAGTTATAAATACATCCAGCTCTATTGCAAATTTGGGCGAATTTAATTGTTGATTGCGCCTATTTCCCCTTATAAAGCTGACAATAGAAAACAGTTTGTATACCAAGATCAGCTGGTCTGCACTAAACAGCACTGTTTTCTTACCAAACTCATAAATTTGTATTCCGTTTATACTGTATTCCGTTTAAGACTAGCTATTTGTTTCAGTAATTGTGCGTGTGTTTATTTAACTTTATTGGCTAAAAGTGCAGTTTACTGGACACACCCAAATTTATTATGTTTGTTCGAATACACTTTGTTACTATACTTTTTACATTACTTTCAGAGCACGATAATCTCCTACTATTAATTTACGTAATGAAACCAAATTTAAAAAAAAACCGACGCGAAAGCTCATTAATTGACGCGCATTTAATATTCGAAATTTTACCCCGAAGCGTACGAACTACTTGTAGTAAAAACATTGAGATTTTGAGCGTTGCGAACATACCATTACAAGTAAAGTTTAACAGTGATGCCAGTATGTATGAAAAACAAACCTAGACCACTTATGAAGAACTCGTTAAGTTGCTGCTTTACACAATCCATGAGTTTGTAGCCGGAATTCACATAGAATCATAAACCTTAATTCGTCTTCAGACAAATTATCATTTATTTAAAAAGCGCCATAGACGAAAGTTCAGAATAAATTAACCGACCGAAAAATTGAGCTTGATTTTCGAAGCGCCGCAGGCCAAAATTTCGAATAAAAAATCGCGCGATTGTCATCATGTATTATGCTATGAAATATAGCGTTTTATTTATTCAAATTTTCATTTGAAATGAAAGTATATAGATGCACACGGTGTTTTATTTAAAAACAGCCATTTATAGCGGTCTGGCGACGCTGGGACAATAAAAAGTGCTGCCAACTTTTTTCATCGGCTGGCATCAGTTGCTCCTTTTAAGTTTAATTAAGAAACTATTAGCATAAAAGGGACAGATATACATTTGAGTACTTGTTTGAATAACAGTAAATATTAATTGAAATTAACTCCTTATGAAAAAAACAG
Organism: Merzomyia westermanni; assembly: GCA_949987695.1. Classification (NCBI taxonomy): domain Eukaryota; kingdom Metazoa; phylum Arthropoda; class Insecta; order Diptera; family Tephritidae; genus Merzomyia; species Merzomyia westermanni. The sequence continues at coordinate 122,971,281 of OX465290.1, forward strand.
TTACAAATCAATTAGATTGCGTTAGTATATACTGCCATTCCACACTACCCGGGAGGTTGCAATGAATTTTGTTTTGTGTTTAATACTACATTTACACTGCACCCAATGAGTTATTTGGTCCCCATACAAATCGCATTTCCCAAATGACTGATTTCATCGCATTTGGGCCGCAACAACATGACATTTTTGTGGAACGCATTCCGTTTGAAGTTTCGCCTTAAGGAAAATGTCAAACAAAATGCAAATGAGCTAATGTAAATGGGTTTGAAATTACTGATTTGAATTTTCCAAATGCAGTGCAGTGTAAATGTAGTAGAATAAAGCAAAAGTATTTAATTCCAGCAACAAGTGTTTTTTTCATTATTGAATTTATATTTTAAGCAAGCTGGCATCATAGTGTATCATTAACGCCTATGCTTATTTGAAAATTAGTACGGGAAAAATGTGTATGTATTGATGCGTCAAGTCATTAACTCATTTGAACTGGCCGGTACAAAACCACACACATACTTTTTTATATGAATTTTAAAGCAAAAGGCTGTATTAATCCATTGTTTCTAGATAGTTATTGGATGATGCTTCTCATCCTTAATAGCATAAAAATACCAATACAAAATACCGGAATACCTGGATACCAATATATGTACATATATGAGGCTACATAAATGAAGGTAGTGAGGAAAATAAACCATTCTATCATATTAACCGGACATCTGTATTTGGATGCCTGCCTTATAAATAGAAACCGATCTTAGTCTGCTTGTGTTTGAGCGTTGTTTTTTGTGTCCTGTCCTGTCTTGAATGTATTTTTTTAATGTGGGAAACAACCTTAAGCCACGACCGAAACAACCACAGAATCTTCACTTCAACTAGTAAACTTTCTTGTCATCGGAAACTAGCTCACGGCATTTTGTACATATGTTTTCAAGAAATCACTAAATTTAAATGACAGTTATTTTACCGATTGATCGCCAGGGCTGTGCCAAGTGTCACACATGGGTTGTCTTGGTCAGGACATAGGCGTTTCCAGTTCACTCTTAAAGAAGAAAACTAGTTTGGATTAACATTTTTTTTCGCAAATATGTGATGTGGGTGGTAATGATGATCCTCATGCGACATCCAACTCATTAGCATTCTTATATAAGGAACTCAATTTATTGGCATTTTCTTTTTCTACACACACGAAAATTTAATAAAAATTTACTTGTTTTGGGTTAAGGCAAATTACACCTTTTAGACATAAATGAAAGAAATTTGTCAAATAAGCAGTACCCTTTATTGTGGTCGAACCCAGCACTAATAATCAAGTAATCATCGAATTGGTCACAATACCATTTTTGTAACCGGCACAGGACGATTCGCAAAGCGTGTAGCTCAAGAGACAAATTCGCAATTTTACACACATGCACCAAGGGTGTCTCGCATTCGATATGAAAACATACAAGTTTAAAACGTGCTATATTGAATATGAGGACATAAAATTACTGAATATAAAGTAATTAGACCACCACATCAGTTACTATAGTACGTAAACTTCAGAGTGAATAAAAGTTTTTAGTTGTAATTTTTGCCCTGAATCGACCACTTCAGCTTATGGGTTGTAATAATCGTTGCTAAGGCTATCGGATGAAGCTGCCAAGAAATATAAAGTTAATAATAAAAATTATGAAACCCCGTACGCGGTTCTATGTAGAATAGAGAGCCAAATAGAAAGTACTTTCCTGTAGATACTCCAAATTCTGAGTACTTGGAAAAATACTCTACCGTAGGTACTCATATTCCATGGAGTACTCAAAAACAAAGCGAGAGCTGGAGTAGGTGTTACTATCATAGGACATCGCGTCTAAATTAGACAAAATTTTTTGGAGTTCTCTTATACACTTCAAGAGGTTGCTTTACATGTGTTACGTGCTGGCATTTGGGTGTTAGCCCCAATCTTACCCTGCGCCCCCCTCATCCCTGCATCTCATGCCTCGTAGCACCTGCAGATATGCTTGCTTGAGCGCGAGCTAGCTCGCCGGACTATGGGGTGGATCTTGGGATCCGAGGCATGTCAGCCGCACCAAACAAAAAGAATCATATCTGACTGATTCACTTGGGCGTCAGGGTCAACGTGTTCGCACCCCTTGGATCCCCTAACAGGCCACAGATGTTATTGACTAGCCACTCGGTACCCACCCTTCTATGGTCGGCAGTGGCAAGGAATTATTTCCGACCCCAAAGTGAACCCCCTTAACCCCCTCAGAATTTCCCGCCCATGGTAATCGTCCCGTCCGTCTGCCTACATCGCACCTGGAATAAAAGAATACTTAATTCTCAATAAAATCAAAGATACATGGTGGTTTATTCACAACATTCAAAAATATCAATTAACAAACAAACACAAAAATTCGAGCTTTGCTCCAACAACAATCACCATAACTATAATTGTTACAGGTACAGTGCGGGTGCATAACAAATAACACGGAAGTGTTGATATGCAAAAAAGCCCTTCTGTATCTAAAACTGTTCTATGAACTCGCCTAAAAATATTCCACTTTCCTTGATTTGACATATAAAAATATATGTACCAAAGAATGTATAAAAGGAATAAGCAAAGGACACATTAGAGGATAAATGCATCGTGACGCTACAGGGCATCATAGCTTAGTTGTTAGAGTACTCTAACAGCGGCTCTGGTGCAGACACTTGGGTTCGTATCTCAGTGTCCGAGAAGGGGTCTGATGAGAAGTTGGGCACTTCGAAACATGTCATCCCATACCATCGCTGTGCATATCGTTGTAATTTTTCCTCTAATCTCAATTAACAAACAAACACAAATGGCACGCTACAGGGCATCATAGCTTAGTTATTAGAGTGCTCTAACAGCGGCTTTGGTGCAGACACTTGGGTTCGTATCCCAGTGTCCGAGAAGGGGTCTGATGAGAAGTTGGGCACTTCGAAACATGTCATCCCATACCATCGCTGTGCATATCGTTGTAATTTTTCCTCTAATATTAATTAACAAACAAACACAAAAATTCGAGCTTTGCTCCAACAACAATCACCATAACTATAATTGTTACAGGTACAGTGCGGGTGCATAACAAATAACACGGAAGTGTTGATATGCAAAAAATTCCTTCTGTAGCTAAAACTGTTCTATGAACGCGCCTAAAAATATTCCACTTTCCTTGATTTGACATATAAAAATATATGTACCAAAGAATGTATAAAAGGAATAAGCAAATGGCACATTAAAGGAAAAATGCATCGTGACGCTACAGGGCATCATAGCTTAGTTGTTAGAGTACTCTAACAGCGGCTTTGGTGCAGACACTTGGGTTCGTATCGCAGTGTCCGAGAAGGGGTCTGATGAGAAGTTGGGCACTTCGAAACATGTCATCCCATACCATCGCTGTGCATATGGTTGTAATTTTTCCTCTAATATCAATTAACAAACAAACACAAAAATTCGAGCTTTGCTCCAACAACAATCACCATTGTTCATTTGTGCTTACGCCCTTCCTGGGCTTCCACGCCTATAAGCTAGTATTAATGGTAGATATGAACGTGTACACTATATCCACTATAGTCGTGTGTTAACTAGATTGGGGTTGTGCGCAGGTATGTGCAGGAATGTCTGTCCTTGGTTCGAGGGATGTCGATCCTGAACGCACGCCTGCATTTAAATGCCTACGCTCGTAAGAATACGATAGCAAATATTATTTCAAAATCACAATAAATGGAAAAAATATGTGAAAGTACAAGTGGACAGCCGATGGCAACTTGACTTCAGCGGCCTGCGTCTGACTCCCCTCTGAGTATATCGGGTGGTGACTATTATTGGGACAATCTCTCCTTTTTTATCCCCCCATACCTACAAGATGTCTTGGGTTAAGGGTTAAAGGGACGAGATACAACTGTCCAGGTGGCTATGCCACCATTGCTTTTTGGGCCTAAGGCCTCCGAAGCTAAGTCAGATGGAAAACCTAGTCCTAATAGTGGGAGGGTGTGAGACAGTGCCGTCGACTCTGCTTAAGTTTCTTCAACTTCAGCAAACGTTACGTATGAGTGACCCTAACCTTAGATCTTCTGTCCAGCTGTACTAAATACCATTTTAACGCGTATATATGGGCTTGTGCCTCCCGCACATCAACGCCCAATCAATCAATAAATCAATATTTCAACGAGCTGTCGATGTGTATGGCCTCGCCGCCCTTTTCTCAAATAAAACTACGTACTGGGGGTTGCCCCTCTAATATATACATAAGTTAGGCGCGCTCGCTCGGCCCTCTCCTAACTCTTGAGCGCCGAACGACACTAACCAACGTCCCTAACTTAACTCATAAACCTGGTCTGGTCCACTACTGCCTGCTCCTGGACTCCCTTTTTATCTCTGTGTTGGCTTGCTGTAGTGGTGGTTGTCTTGCTCTGCTGGTTGCGGCGGTGGTGGCTCGCTTTGGTGGTCGTGGTGGCACCCCATGTGATGGCGGCTCTGTGCAACTGGGGCTGTATAATGGTGCCTCCTGTGAATTGTGCAAACTGTCGCCTTTCCTCGGTGCTACGATGGTAGTGGTGGCGCACTGATACGTGACGTAGTGGTTATGGCTGCATTGTGCCACGTGATGCTTGTTGGGATAGTTGTAGTGGTAGCAGTTATGATATGTGGCGTCGCGGCTGTGGCGGTGGTGTAGCGCCGATGCCCGACGTGATGGTGGTTTCGCCAAACAAACTGCCGCCTTGTAAAAGTGCTGTGGCGGTAGCGGCGGAGTACTGATGCTTGATGTGGCTGTGTTGTGGTGGTAGTTCCACTATGCCGCCTTGCAATAGTTTCTGTGGAGACAGCTGCGCTGACACCCTCCTCACGTGTGATTCCGTCCTACGCGATGGCCGAGGGCACTTTATTCAGGGCTGTGACGGCAATGGTTTGGCACAGTATGGCAGCCTAGGCCCTGCCCTGCGCATCTGAAAAAAGACGAATAGCTCCGCGAGTATATTGCTTCTCACGCATTTTTGAATACTTACCCATTATTTCTTGTTCCGCTTCTAAAAACAGTAAAACACTCCCGGAGATCAGTTCCCGTGACTTGCCCAGATATTCTTGGTATATGACTTACGCAGCAGCTCTGGCTGCTCCGCTCTGAGTTTTTGCTGGTGGTCGCTACGGCTGCCCGTGATGAAAGGGCTGCGGAAACGGATGTGCCTTCGTTTGACGTTTGGTTTTCGATGACGTGACAGGGACGGCGTTCGGTAAGTCGTGCTGCCCCACCGCCACAGGGTGACCGCAACACATGATTGAAAGGAGTACTCCAATTTTTCAGGAGTTCCCTTGGCTTGGCATATACGCACCCAGCAACAACACATGCGTGTGCGTGTTTAGATCATTAGGCCGAACTGGAATGTACATTTTTGAAATTCCTTATGATTATTATGTATTATTTTTAAAGCATAATTATCCATAAGAGAATACCAATTCAGATTCCTGATAGCATAATTTTCGGCTCAGACTAATGCATGTGCAAGCTTTATAATAAAACAATTGAGCCTGTTATTGTAAGGAGTTCATTATAAGCAACACCCTTTAGATAAATAATTTTATCGATGTAATAATTTTATCGAACGTGAGGTTATATTTCCCATAAAAGATAAAAGTCTGGTATGTTTTTTGAAATAAGATCTTGTCATAGAACGTTAAACGGAATATGATGCCATTTTTCGAACACTTAAAGAACTCCGCCATACTATAGCTGTGTGCGGTCATTTAATTTGTCATCGTATTAAAAATCAATATTTTGTTTATTTAAACCTTTTTGGGAATGTATAAAGTGGGAGATTTTAATAAGTTAATCCGTCAATTGAAGTGAAATTAAGTACTTGTGCAGTGCTATTTGCCAAATTATTGCTATTTAAAAGCATTTTGGTCACATATTGCATTGTTGTTTTAGTGCATTTTGTTATTTTCTGTATCTGTCAATTAATTTGCTTATTAATTTTGTTTTCTTTTCTCTTAATTTTTCCTTTTGTTATACTCAGGATTAGCTGAGTTGTTCTGTTCTCATCTGTCAGAAGTAGTATCCACTTCACAACTGTTTTCAAATATCGTCTTCATCAGCAGTTGTTATCCAGTGTCAATCAAACACTCTAGCGTAACCCATATTTACCATAACTGTGTACATACTTTTATTTATTTTATTTTTTGTTCTGTCGTAAGCTATACTTTAATTATGGCTTTCTCCCGTTTGTACAAAAACTGTAGTGTGAAAAGTGTGTCAGAGTGTACTATGATGTGCTGGTTATGCGATAGTGTACCTCACATTAAATGGTCTGGTATGACCGGTAGAGTGTCCGACTTGATCAGTTACAGGAAGGAAATGATATCGAACCCTACAAGCTGCTCCGCACATCCAGGAACGGCTTCAACGAAATCGGTAAGGAGCTTAAACTTCTCAACGCCAAATTTAACAGCTACGAAGCAGCATTTAAATCGTAGGGGGAAGCAAATTAAAAAAAAACGGAAGTATGCCGATGATACATTAGTTTCTAATCCTCTTTCTGCCGTTTCTCACTCTCATTCCACTTCCCATTCCCATTCTGCCGATCCTTTTTCTTCACCAGCTCTTACTCCTGCAGGCAGTGATGGAAATGAGTGGATTTCTTTTAACACAACCGGCGCAGTCAAAATCCTCTATCGGTGACTTAACCAGATCCAAAACGATCCTAGCACAAGAGGGCCCTTCAATGTCTATGGCAACGGCCGCGTCTTCTGCTTTATCCACTTCCTCATCAGCGTCTGCAATTCAACATAGTCAAACGCAAGTTCCGCAACAATCGAGTCGCCCTGTAAGTGAAACAGCAGGCGCGAGAACTTCTCCATCCCTTGCCCCCATTTATCACGTCCGAGCAATACTCATGCGGAGACAGCAGTGCAACTTGCTCAAACAACGATATTCTGTGTAACAGGTCGGAGGGGGTCTGTTGATTGCAGTCCGTGTGAGATGAGATAATTGCCTTCCCTGAAGCTGAATTCCTGTGTGTGCGTGTAAAGTACTTAAATCGCCCATTTACATTACTGTAAGCTATATTCCTCCCCAATCGGATCTTCAAACATATTTAAAGCATTCATTGATAGTGAAGTCAGTTTTTGCTTTGGCTACCCCCTCCAACTTGGTTATTGTACTGGGCGATTTTTATTTGTCTTGTGTCTCCTGGAATATGATTGATGGTCTCTTAATTCCTAGCTCCTCTAGAGATGTGTTCAATGAATTTTTAAACGGTCTGGCGGATGTTGGACTCGGTCAAATAAATAGTATTTAAAATAAGTAAGGCAAATATCTGAATTTAAAATATGTCGATGATGTATCGAAATTCTCTCTTGCTCGGTACCATCCACTTGTACTGCCTGAGGATGTATATCACCGCCTCTTGATCTAACTGCTGGATCTTCCAGCTTTACCTGTTAGCAAAAACAAAACTTCCGTTCGGTTTCTATTTATGAAGGCAAATTATTGCAAACTCATCACGGAAGTGTCTAACATAATTTGGCCGCAATATTGTGGTAGCGTGGATGAAAGTGCTTTACATTTTTACAATACGTTACACACCATATTTCTCTCATGTGTTCCTCAATCTCGTAATGCAGCTGCATCCTTAAACACTGGATGGTGCTCGGGAGAATTCAAATACTTGAAAAATCAAAAGAGCCACTGGTATGAGCGATATTCTAAATCGGGCACTTCAACTGACCATCATTTATATTCCATTTATCGCCACAAATATAATACCCTTAATAGAAAGTGGTACAAGGATTATTTGGCTAAAATTAAACTTCAAATATTTACTAACCCTAAAGCTTTTTACCTTCTGTCATCATGCAAAGAGTCAGCGCATTCGTGCCTTGGCAACCAAGCCACTGTTGGCAGCAATAATTTCGAAAAAGTAAAGGACTTCGTTTACCTGGGAACCAGCATTAACACCAACAATAATGTTAGCCTAGAAATCCGAAGAAGAATTACTCTTGCAAACAAATGCTACTTCGGACTGAGTAGGCAATTGAAAAGTAAAGTCCTCTCTCGACGAACGAAAATAACACTCTATAAGTCACTCATCGCAACTGTCCTGCTATATGGTGCAGAAGCGTGGACACTAACAACATCTGAAGAGGCTGCTCTGGGAGTATTCGAGAGAACGTTCTTCGAAAGATTTGTGGACCTCTACGCGTTGGCGACGGCGAGTACCGAAGAAGATTTAATGATGAGCTGTATGAACTTTACGCAGACGCCGACATAGTTCAGCGAATTAAAACACAGCGGCTTCGCTGGCTAGGCCACGTAGTGCGAATGAGCGAAGATGCTCCAGCCCAGAAGGTATTCTTATCGGCACCCACCGGTGGAAGCAGAGGAAGAGGGAGACCACCTCTCCGATGGAAAGACCAAGTGGAGACCGATTTGCGATCCCGCGGTGTTTCCAATTGGCGCCAGTTGGCGCAACGAAGAAACGACTGGCGAGCTATGTTGGACGGTCAGAATCGCCCAGGCGGTTAGATGACTATTTAAAGAAAGAAGAAAGCTTTTTATGATTTCATTAACTCGGAACGTAAGACTAAAGGATTCCCATCAGTAATGAGATTCAATGATTCTACATCAAATGATGACGCTGGTATTGCGGACATGTTTGTGGACTTTTTTAATTCCAACTATGCTTGTAGGACGGATTTACCACCAAGCTACCTATTCAGAGTACCAACGCTGGACTTCATACAAGTCCCTTCTATATCTGCTGATGATGTGTTAACACGTCTGGAAAATCTTTGTGTTTCTTAAAATAGTGGTCCCGATGGGATTCCTACTGCAATTCTTAAATATTGTGCTAAATTTTCCTATAAACCCTTGACACATATATTTAATGCGTCCCTAAAGCAGGAGTTATTTCCTGGAATCTTTAAGGAATCATTCATTACACCCTTTTATAAAAGTGTTTGCAGATCGAGTGTCATAAATTATAGAGGAATTGCAAATTTCAGGGCTATACCTAAGGTGTTTGAATCTATTATCCCAAAGCAGTCGACGTATTCAGTTTCGCCATATATTGACCCGTATCAGCACCGTGTCTAACTTGTTAGAGTTCACTACTCATGTCTCAAATAGCTTCAAAACCAACACGCAGACTGATGTCATCTAAACTGACTTTAGCAAAGGTTTTGATAAAGTTTCCCATTCTATCCTATTAAATAAACTTGACTGCATAGGATTTCCACTTTTATCTTAGGTTGGATATAATCTTACCTGAATGGTAGAACACAGATATATATATTCAGAGCCTGCTTATCTCGCTTAATTGATGTAACATTTTGCTTTTGTTCTTTATTAAGGACCCTCCTACAGTTACGAATTACTCCAAGCCGTTAATGTTTGACGATGACGTCATGCTCCTTATGCCTATACGAAGCTCTGAGGATAGATTACGACTTCAATCTGATGTAAACAGCTTAGTTCATTTATTCAGTGCGAACAACATGAAACTCAACCTGAAAAAATGCAAGTCCATGTGCTTCACTAGGAAAGTTCTGCCGGTGCATAGTTATAACATTGGTGACTACCTAATATAGCATACAAATAGCTTCATTGATCTAGAAGTTACAATGGACCTTAAACTTGATTTTAAATCCCACATTGAAAGTTGTATGAACAGGAAATTAGACCAATCAAAACTTTTTCTGGCGATTTTGAATGTACCGAATTTCGCCAGCGTAGCCAGTAGTCTTCATGGGATTACAAGGAAAAATATGTTTTAAATAGAAAAAGGAACATGACAAATGAAATGGCTCTTGCAGTTCCGTATTCTGGAAGGTAAACTAACACGGTGGATAGAACGACTGTAAAGTTATGACTTTTCCAAAGAGCATCGCAAAGGTAGCACCCACGGAAATGCTGATGCGATTTAACGATAACCATGTAACTTGGAATGCAAGCATTGTTCCAAGGAAGGCATTATAAATGTGCAGCTGATGACCATAACATCGGATGAATGGGACATGGGTCAATTGAGAAAGTGTCAGTACGAAGATCCAGATATGGGTTGTGGGATGCAAACGCTTGAGCGAAAGGAGCGAGCATCAAAAAAGAAGATGTCAGCGGAGAGTCCTGTTGCCAAGTCATATTGGGGAAAGTGGAACAGTCTACAATTGACGTCCGGTTATTGGCATCGAATATGGGAGAATGGGGATGGTCAATGTGTTCGTAAGTTGATAGTCGTCCCAAGAAAGAAATTCCCTAATGTTCTCAATGAAGTGCATAACGGTCCAAGCGGAGGTCATCTCGGAGTCACCAAAACCTTCGAAAAAATCAGACACAGGAATGGATTGCCAACTGTGAGGTGTGCATCAAGGCAAAAGGACACATGCAAATCGAGAAATGGGCAAATGTTCCTAACGGCATATCCCTCTGCAGTACATGATTAAAGGTTTGAATAAAGGCTGATGCAGGAATAAATGCTCGGAAATCCATTACCGTCTTGAAAGAGGAAATGAGGGAAACATACGACCTTGTAAGACAATGAACTAAGATCATTAGTGATAAGATGAAAGCCAGATCGACAAAGCAATTATCCCGGAAGGTTTTATGGAAGGAGATTTAGTGCTGTTATGCAACCCACAGCGTAAGAAAGGTCTGTCCACCCCTGCGGGCTAGGGGTTTAAAATATGCCCGAGGTAGGCAAACCGGTCGTAAGAGGCGACTAATATGCACAAAGGTAATAACGTGCAACTGGACGGTTTATCTACGGATATGATGCCTCTCATTACCCATCTCTCCTTCCTTAAGTTGCGCTCCAATCAGCTATTCAGATCAGTATCGCGATCAAAATCTCATGGAAACGATACGGTTCAGTTGTATGAGAGTTGTTTGTGTATATATGTGAGTTTATATATGTATGTCTTCTTCTTCTTTAAATGGTCATCTAACTGCGTGGGCGATTTTGACCGTCCAACATAGCTCGCCAGTCGTTTCTTCGTTGCGCCAACTGGCGCCAATTGGAAACACCGCGGGATCGCAAATCGGTCTTCACTTGGTCCTTCCATCGGAGTGGTGGTCTCCCTCTTCCTCTGCTTCCACCGGCGGGTGCCGATAAGAATACCTTCTGGGCTGGAGCATCTTCGCTCATTCGAACTACGTGGCCTAGCCAGCGAAGCCGCTGTGTTTTAATTCGCTGAACTATGTCGGCGTCTGCGTAAAGTTCACACAGCTCATCATTAAATCTTCTTCGGTACTCGCCGTCGCCAACGTAGAGGTCCACATATCTTTCGAAGAACCTTTCTCTCGAATACTCCCAGAGCCGCCTCATCAGATGTTGTTAGTGTCCACGCTTCTGCACCATATAGCAGGACGGGTGCGATGAGTGACTTGTAGAGTGTTATTTTCGTTCGTCGAGAGAGGACTTTACTTTTCAATTGCCTACTCAGTCCGAAGTAGCATTTGTTTGCAAGAGTGATTCTTCGACGGATTTCTAGGCTAACATTATTGTTGGTGTTAATGCTGGTTCCCAGGTAAACGAAGTCCTTTACTATTTCGAAATTATTGCTGCCAACAGTGGCTTGGTTGCCAAGGCGCGAATGCGCTGACTCTTTGCATGATGACAGAAGGTACTTCGTTTTGCCCTCGTTCACCACCAATCCCATTTTCTCCGCTTCTTTTTCTAATTTGGAGTAAGCAGAAGTTACGGCGCGGTTGTTGAGGCCAATGATATCAATATCGTCAGCATATGCCAACAGTTGCACGCTTTTATAAAATATTGTTCCAGCGCGGTTAAGTTCTGCAGCTTGTATTATTTTCTCCAGCATTGAATTAAAGAAATCGCACGATAGGGGGTCACCCTGTCTGAAACCTAGTTTAGCTTCGAACGGCTCGGAGAGGTACTTCCCAATTCTGACCGAGCTGGCGGTGTTGCTCAAGGTCACTTTGCATAGCCGTATAAGTTTTGCGGGGAAACCAAATTCAGACATAGCGGCATATAGGCAGCTCCTTTTCGTGCTATCAAAAGCGGCTTTAAAATCAACAAAGAGATGTGTGTGTCGATTCTTTTCTCTTCAACTCGCGGTAGTGTTCACACACACTCCTCGTTGCATTCGATCTCAGCGTTGCCTTGTAGGCTTCGTCCTTTCTTTTCGTTGCAGCGCGGCACTCTTCATCATCATACCAGTTGTTTCTTCGCGTTCGCCGGAATCCAATTACTTCTTCGGCTGCGGTACGGAGTGCTCCTGAGATATGATCCCACTGCTCATGCATTCCACTAGGTTGAATTGTGCTCTCGGAGAGCAGGTGTCAGAGGCGATCTGAGAAATAATTGGCGGTCTGTTGCGATTGCAGCTTTTCGACGTCCAGCTTTCCCTGCGTTTTTTGTTGCACCTGTTTTGTCGTACAGATGCGGGTGCGAATCTTGGCTGCTACTAGGTAGTGATCAGAGTCAATGTTAGGTCCTCGTATTGTGCGAACATCTAAAACGCTGGAAGCATGCCGTCCGTCTATCACAACGTGGTCGATCTGGTTGCGTGTTTTTCGATCGGGGGACAGCCATGTAGCCTGATGGATCTTCTTGTGCATAAACCTAGTGCTGGATATGACCATGTTTCGGGCACCGGCGAAGTCGATCAGCCTGAATCCATTTGGCGAAGTCTGATCGTGGAGACTGAACTTCCCGACAGTGGGGCCAAATACACCCTCCTTACCCACCCTGGCGTTAAAGTCGCCAAGCACGACTTTGATATCATGACGGGGGCAGCGCTCGTATGCTTCTTCCAGGCGCTCGCAGAATGCATCCTTTTCCACGTCGTCCTTCTCTTCCGTCGGTGCATGAGCGCAGATAAACGATATGGTGAAAAATCGTACTTTTATGCAGATTGCAGCGAGACGCTCGTTCACGCGTGTGAACGACAGTACTCGGTGACGGAGTCTCTCTCCCACCACAAATCCCACGCCGAATCTGCGCTTGTCTTCATGCCCACTCCAGTAGATGTTGCAAGGTGTTTTGATCGTGTTCCCTCGCCCCGTCCATCGCATCTCTTGTATGGCGGTGATGTCAGCTTTTGCTTTCCTCAGGACCTCAACCAGCCGGGCAGCGGCACCTTCCCCATTAAGGGACCGGACATTCCAGGTACATGCCTTTATCTCATAATCCTTATTTCGTTTGCGGGTGTTGTCATCTAAAAAATGGGTTCTCATATCCGAGGCTTTGTTGTTGAATTTCATTGGAACGTTGTTTTATGTGGTGGGTCCCAAACCCAACGCACAACCCGTTTCACGGGAGGTTGAATTCTATTACACGTTTGTATAGCGAGCCGCTTGATCCAAGACAGACGCCCGCTTGCAGCCGCACCACCTGGTGATCAGACGCTGCTGTTTGAACCCCCCCAGCAAGCCCTTAAACCGATTATGTCGGAGTGGCCTTACCAGGTTGTCGCCTTCTCACGTTTAGCTCACCACCAAACGGGTGTTCGGTGGTTACCAAGAGGATACTTGGGCGCAAAGCCCGGAAGTAGTGAGCTGCTTGAACCGCATGCAAAAGAATCGCTCTGGCCATTCTCAGGTGAATGGCGATCAGAAACTTTCCCCACTTGCGTGGACTTCTGCACACGGCCCCACCCTCCATGTATGTCTTCGCTACCAAGCAAATAAAGGTTGGCTGTCAAAAAATCTACTATTGAAATTGATGCAGATAAATATCAAGATCACAACTTTGTTGTTACATTTACATGCAAAATTTTATCTATATCAGAATAACTCCTGATTGGAACACGCCTTTTCACTCATAGTAAAGGGTGTTTTTTTAGGGTTATAGAACTTCGAATTGAAATAAAACACAAGAAAATCGTTTTAAGGTCCATCAATTTGGCTTTATTGGAAGGATAATTTTATGCCATTAATGTTTAAATATGATTTCGGGCATGTGGCCGCCGCGGCTGGCTCGAATAAAGCCAATTCTACAGGTCCAATTTTCAACCACTTTTTCGAGCATATGGGGCCGTATGTCGGCAATAACGCCACGAATGTTGGCTTCCAATTCCCCTAACGTTTCTGGTTTGTTGGTGTAGACGAGCGACTTCACATATCCCCAAAGAAAATAATCCAATGGTGTCAAATCACACGACCTTGGTGGCCAATTGACAGGTCCATTCCGCGAAATTATGCGCTCATCGAATGTTTCCTTCAATAAATCGATTGTGACGTGCGCTGTGTGGCATGTAGCGCCGTCTTGTTGGAACCACAACTCATCCACATTCATGCCATCCAATTCGGGAACAAAATAGTCGGTTATCATGGCTCTATACCGGTCTCCATTAACGGTAGCTGCCTCTCCAGCATTATTGCGGAAGAAGTATGGCCCAATGACTCCACCAGCCCATAGAGCACACCAAACAGTCAGTTTTTGTGGATGTAATGGCGTTTCAAGGGTCTCATGTGGATTCTCTTCACTCCAAATGCGGAAATTTTGCTTGTTGACGTAGCCATTCAACCAAAAATGAGCCTCATCACTGAACAAAATTTTGCGATGAAAATCAGCATCGAAATCAATCTCATTTTCGGCCCATACACCAAAATCACGACGCATTGCATGGTCTCGCGGCTTTAATTCTTGCACAAGCTGGATCTTGTAAGGTCGCAAGCCAAGATCTTTGCGCAAAATCTTCCATAAAGTTGATGGACAAAGCTCCAATTGCTGTGCACGGTGGCGAATCGATTCATTCGGGTCCTCTTCAACACTTTGCTCTACAGCGGCAATTGTTTCTTCGGTGCGCACTGTTCGACGTCTCTGCGGATGCGTATTATCACATAGAGAAAACGTAGTGCGAAAACTATCCATGGTTAACCGAATTAATTGCTCTGATGGACGATTATGTCGACCATAAAATGGACGGAGCTCACGGTAAACTTCGCGAACTGAACCATTATTTTCGAAATAAATTTGCACGATTTGCAAGCGTTGTTCTTTTGTCAACCTGTTCATGATGAAATGGCAAACCAAACTGAACATAAATGACATTAGAGTTGCCAGATTTGACCACAAAATGCCAGTTTTATCTCTATTCGAAAAACAAACCTGTAAAAAAAACACCCTGTACAATAAACAGGTAAAAGCAGAAATAAAAAAGCAACCTTGCTGTGTATTTTGTTGATAGCTCAAGTTCGTAGACTGTCAATAAATGTTCACAATTACTTGTGTTAAGCTAAGGCTGGTTATTGGTGCAAATTTGGTTGCGCTGATACCATGAAACCAGCGC
The DNA here is from genome assembly GCA_949987695.1 of Merzomyia westermanni. Classification (NCBI taxonomy): domain Eukaryota; kingdom Metazoa; phylum Arthropoda; class Insecta; order Diptera; family Tephritidae; genus Merzomyia; species Merzomyia westermanni. Next base: position 122,986,531 of record OX465290.1, read on the forward strand.
TATGCCGGTATCAGCGCCATGTGTTTACGCAATTGTGTTTTTGGTTAGAATAAATCCTGCTACCATTTTTGTTACGGCGCAGTTTAGGAAACACCACCAAAAACTAATACCAAAATCTGAACATAAGGAATCCGAAGTCAGAACCTAACTTAAAAACAATGAGAAAATAAATGGTTGCCCCTGTAATGAAGCAGTTTAGGAGCCACCGAGGTCGAAGCATGACTTTTTCATCCGTTAAAAAGTAATGAACAAAAAAAAAAAACAAGTTATTCAAATGGTTTTCTTAAATTACTTTTAAATGGTTTTATATATTACTTTCCCAAGAGGGGATTATGATTCCTTGTACCGGAACGCACCTTTCGGTACTCTCTCAACATTTTGTTACGCCTTCACAATTGAATGCTACTATTTACATATTCTGTGTATTTATGTTCTATTATTTGTCATGTAAAGTATATTTAAATTTCGGCTGCAGCCGTGGTGTGGCGGTAGGGTTGCTGGCATCGTAGCTCCGAGGTTCAATTACCGGGACAGGTAACATCAAAAGTGGATTGGAAAAGTTTTTTCAAAAACGGACTCATCCCTCAGCAGTGGCTTGCCAAACTCTCCGAGTGTATTTCTATCAAGGAAGGCTTCTCAATAAGCTATCCTCTGCTTTGCAGGAAAAGAAGAACTGCGCCCAAATCTAATTGTGGTAACTTGGTATCACTAATTTTTATTTACATAAAAAATTACAATACGAAAATTAGAAAATAATTTTAATATCGGGTGTGGTCGTCCATGGAGGGATTAGTTTAGCCTTAAATGAGTCTCTCTTCTTTATAAAGGCAGAGACAGATCTGCTGTTCAATAGGCAGCCGTTGGGTTGCCGAAAGCTTGCATGGAAGAAAATAAAATCATGTGACGGTTTAGTTTCACTGATGTGATCGTTCTATTTAATTTTTTCAAACTTAATTCTATTTATACAACTATTTGGGCACAGAAAATTCTTTCCATAACTCCTCACTTTTTTCTGTTTGCCCAAGCACTTTCTACCGGGCCAAGTGCATGGCTCAGTTCGCTGAGTTAACATTAGTCAGTAAATCGCATTTGGCAACGCAGCGGGTCTTCAAAATTTTGCTTGCGTCGCAGTTTCATTAACCTACTTCAATGGTCATGTTATTGGCCGATCGACTTCTATTGCGCTTATTGGTGTAGACCGCGTTAATGAAATGTAGTTAATGTAGGTCACGTTTGAATGCTTGTACATGTATTTGTGTATGTACGTCACACCCTTACCGCAAAAGAAAAAAATGTATTTCGTTTAAGTGAAGAAATGAAATAAATTTTTGTGTGGAGTTATGCAAATACTTTACTTGTGGTTGTGTATCTATAAGTATATTACTATTTTGCTTATCGCTAGGTTCTTATTATATAGGGTCGCTGGTAATTTACCGAACACTAGTTCATACGGTGAATACAATGTATCTACGTGTGGGGTCGTGTTGCATGCAAAAGTGTAATACGGGATCCACCTGTCCCACTCATAATCATAGGCAAATGAAAGTAAATATTCGTTAAGCGTCCTATGGTTTTTTTCTAATGAACCTATTGTTTCATGGTGGTATGGTGTAGAAAATACTTGTTTCGTGTTAACTAGGTTGCACACTTGTTTCATTAGTTCATTTCCAAATTCTGTTCCCCTGTCTGATTTTAGTGGTTTCATGAAACCGTACTGGAGAATTACTTGTTCAACCAAAGTGTTTGCTTTTGTTTTTGCGTCTTTACTCTCAATGGGGTGTGCTATCACAAATTTTGATAAATCGCATTGCATTGTCAATATGTATCTGTAGCCGTTTGATATGCGAAGTGGGCCAACCGTGTCAATCGTTATGGCTTCGAACGTCGACATTGGCGTGTCTGTCACTACGAGTGTTTCTTTCGTGTGTCTTACAGTTTTATTTTCTGTGCATTTCCTGCAGTTGTTTATAAATTCTTTGACCATTTGTCTCATATTTTTCCAAATTTATCTTTGTTTGAGTTTTAGAATAGTTTTTCGAATTCCTAAGTGGCCTGCGATGTTTGAGCAGTGAAATTCGTCTATTAGTTTGTAATTTAGTATCATGCTATTTATTTCCTTTGGAGCTTTGTATATAAGAATTTTAATTGGCGCGCGTTTGTTTATTTCTAAATCATTGTATTTCCTCTTGAATACATTCATATCGATATTTTTATATATATTATCTTTTTCACAAAGGGCTAGCTTTATATGTTATATATAAACAAAACCCCCTACAAAAACAACCCTTGGGACAGATAACAATTCGGACGTATCAATACCGCGCACACACACACGCATATTAACGTTACCTACCACGAAAGCATAGACTGACATTACCTGCCACAGCACCCACGGACTATAAAAACAACGCAGCGGATAGACACAGACCAGAACGAAGCTAGGCATTGAAAATGGCAGAACGCCGAAACCGGTTTGTCACAAAACCAAACTTGACAAGGGATGACGGAAAATCGTTCCAACAAAAATCAGCTTACTACCCTGTCGGAAGATCAACACAACAAAATAAATCATCATTGATTTAAGTACGTCACTATCTATTTTGATGCGTGATAGTGCGTCTGCATTGGGGTTTATTTTACCTTGTTTGGATACAATTTCGAAATCATAATCTGACAATATATACCAATTCTTGTCATTTTTGATTATGGGTTTCTATGTGCAAATAGTGATACTAGTGGTCTGTAGTCATTCACCACAATAAATTTTCTGCCATAAAGGTATGTTCTGAAGTAATTTATTTCCCAGTGAATGGCTAATAACTCCTTTTCTATAATGGGTTTGTTTATGTCATGCTTTTGCAATGATGTGCTTGCATATGATATTGGTAAATCGTGACCAATTTTTCCTTGTGACAGTATGGCTCCTAGTGCAAAATCGGATGCGTCTGTTGCAAGTATAAAGGGTTTGTCAAAGTCTGGGTACTGTAAGATAGGTGGGTTAATTAGTTTTTCTTTTAGGTTATTAAACGCCTTTTCGCATTCTTCTGACCAAATAAAGGGTTTTTCTTTTTTCAATAGTGAGTTAAGGCATTTGAAGATTTTTGCGAAGTCCGGGATAAAACGTCTGTAATATTTGCAAAATGCAATGACCCTTCTAGTCTCGTCTGGATTTGTCGGTTTGGGGTAATTGCGTACTACTTCGCATTTGGCTGGGTCGGCTTTTATACCTTTGTCCGTTATTAAATGGCCTAAATAAATTACTTCTGACTTAAAGAATTGGCATTCGCTAGGGGTTAGCTTGAGGTTGTAGTATCTTAATCTGTCTAATACTTTTAACAAATTTCTGTTGTGGTGTTTTAGGGAACATCCGAAAACAATAATGTCGTCTACGTAGAGAAAAGCTTCAGATTTTGGACCGCTCAATGCTATTGTTAACATTCTTTGGAAACTGTTTGAGGATATTTTCAATCCAAATGGTAAACGTTTGAACTGGTAGTGACCGCCTTGGGTCGAAAATGCCGTTGGAGGTCTTGAGTCATTTTGTAGCGGTATTTGGTGAAATGAACTTGTCATATCGAGCGTTGTGAAATATTTTGCTCTGCCTAGAACATCTAGTACGTCCTCTAACCGTGTTAATGGGAACTTGTCGTTTACTAATTTGTCATTTAGTTTTCTGTAGTCCACTACTAAGCGCCATTTATTTGTATCATTTTTGCTTTTCTTGGGTACTAACAGTAATGGGAAGTTCTATTATATCGCTGTCAATCATTCCCGGTACTTTTTTCTGTATTTCATGCTGGTGAGTTTGTGGTAACCTATAGTTTTTTATGTATACGGGTGAGTTGTCCGTTAGGTTCAGTTTTTGTTTATAAAAATTATTTACTGAAAGTGTTTCTCCTTCAAGGTGGAAAATTGATTGATATTTGCGGAAAATATCCGTAAGTCCAGCTTCTGTGGCCTCATCTAGTTTTTCTAACTTTAGTTCTTTTATCAATCTATTGAAACGTTCATTGCTATAAGGGTCTGTCTCGTTTTTTGCATTTAGTATAATGTAAGCCGTCAATTTTTCAGTCACGCATTTTAATTCATTGATATTGACTGCATAGCTGTTAACGTTCATAACTTTTACGTGAACAGTTCCCTTGGCGGGTGCAATGGAGTTTGCCAAAAAGACTCCTTCCTGAATTTCTTGGTTGCAGACAACACTGTCTTCTTCTATATTCAAGTGGACTGGTAGAACCATTTCCGTTCTTGGAGGAATTGTTACAGTCTTGTTCGAGGGTAATTTTGTGTAAATTGGTAAAACAGATTCTTTGTTTCTAAAATTTAGTGGTCCTGTAAATGTCTCATAGTATATTTGGCATAAGTAATTGATCAGTAAATCTCTACCTAAAATCCCATCAGTTGCTATCGGAAAATCATCATTCACCAGTTGAAAATCTATGCTCGCCTTGTTGTTATCTATGAGAAAATTAAGTTTTGATGAGCCAACTTCTTTTGTGATCAAAAGCAAATTCATTATTAAATGGGTTTTTGCAGATGGAGATGTCCGCTCCTGTATCTATGAGGAATGTTACGTAGTTAGTTCAATTTTCTGCAATAACGTAAATACAATTGGGCCTAGAGCTGGTCCTTCGGGTCGCCTGGGTTTCCCTGAAATTAGACATAGTTGACTCGGCGACTATTCCGCTCATTGCTCCTGAACGGCTGGGGTCTAGTTGGGTTACTGTGGTTTTGGTTGGGGTAACTACCCTGTCTTTGCTTTGAGGAATATCCTTGGTTATTATTTTGAATGCTAGGTCTGGGATTATTTGAACCTGTCCATGGTTGGGCATGTTCCTTGAACCATTTTGTTGTCTGTTGTTACTGTTGTTGTAACTAGGCTGAAAACTATTTCTGCTGTTGTTATTCTGCCGATAAGTATTATGGTTGTAATTGTTGTACCTGTTAAAGTTGTTCTGTCGATCATTTCTAAAGAACAATACATTTCTGCTGCTGTTTTGGGTTCCTTGCTCTATCTCTAAGGCTAGGTTAACAGCGCTATCAAATGTTTTCGGTAGTGCGGCCAATACCGTTTGTCTCGGCTATTCGTTAAGTCCGTTTTTGAATACCGTTAGGCTATATTGCTCATTTAAGTTTGCAATCAAAGTTTTTTGTTCGTTCGATGCACTCGCACCTAGTTGCCCTATTTGCAAAGCGTTTAATTCAGACACAAGTTTTATTTTTATAGTTCGATATACTTAAATTTCTTTGGCTAAGATTGGCTAATTGGTTCTGTATATGTGGTATTGTAGCTGTGCTTTTATACTTTCTTTGTAAGGTAGTTTTGAGTTCTTCAAATGTTGTTGGGGTTTGGATTGCAGTTACGTTAGTCTTCAACGTTTGACTCAGTTTTACATAAATTACAAAGTCGATAAGTGCTGGTTTGCTTGCCCCGGCTAAATCGTTATAAATGATTTCTGTAATCTTTAAAAAGGCGTCCAGCTCCTTGTAATTTCCGGAAAAGCTCTGAATAGCTTTTGAGGCTAATTGTAAATTAAATTCCGACATTGTTGTTACGCTTTGAGAATTGTCTTTTACAAAAATTTCTATTGGGATCTCAATGTTTTTGTCTACATCGTGAGGAATTTCAACTTCGTATTCGTGTTTAGACAAAATTTTCAAAAGTTTGTCTCTTTTTTTTCAAGAATAACTCTAAGACGACTTTCTTATATTCTTTCGTAAGCTTTTCCAAGTATGCATTGGAAATACTTCTTATAGCTTCTAATTCCGTATATAGAACGGCTATATGTTTAAAAAATGTATCTTCTTTTACTCTGAGAGACTTGTTTAGGCATTTATATGATTCATTGAAATTTTCCTCAGATAATTTCATTTTCTCTTCTAACTTTGACCAAGTAGACATTTTTTAAACTTGGTCATTTTTTATATTACATTGTATTCTCTTTTTAAGCTGGTTCCTATAGATGGAATGAACTTTGATTATAAAGTCTAGTACTAAGATGCAGGTGATTATAATTAGGAAGCTTTCAATGACATTATTGCTTTGGTTGGTATCCACTAACACTTCATTGATCACATTCGCTTTTGGGTCACTAATTTTCGACTTCTGTGAACCCATAGTTCTAAGTTAGTGTAAAAAAATTTTTTTTGTCTATATGTATATTTTTATTTTTTATTTTGTATTTTCTTCTTTTGTTTATATATTTTTTTTATATATTTTTATTTTATTATGTATAAAATGTGTTCATACTTAGTGTTTTAGTTGTTTAATTGTACTAATTATGTCCTTCCTTATTTCTGTTCTACTTTCAATGTTAAAATCCCTAAATAGGATGGCCTTTGTTTTTCAGATTTGGTATTGTCTGCCTGTTTTTGTTGTCGGGCTTGGTATTCCTCGATTGTTAGCCTTTTTGGGCCGGCGTTGATGGGAGTTGGTGTGTAAGGTGGAGCAATCTCTCCTGAAAGAAGTTTAATTGTTTGTTGAGGAACGTAAGCCTCTTCAACAAGATTTTCGTATTTTGCGAAAATTTTGTCAATTTCAGCCTTGCTGATGGGAGTTTCCTTGTAGCTGTTCATTTGCTTTTAAAATTTGGGATCAGTATATTTTGGCAGGATTAGTTTGGTTTGATCCTAATAGGATTTTATTGGCAGGATCGCCATGTGGTGGTCCATGGGGGATTAGTTTAGTTTTAAATGAGTCTCTCTTCTTGGAGATCTTGGAAGAAAATAAAAACATGTGACGGTTTAGTTTTACTGCTGTGATCATTCTGTATTATTTTTTGAAACTTAATTCTATTTATACAACTATTTGGTCACAGAAAATTCTTTCCATAACTCCTCACTTTTTTCTGTTTGCCCAAGCACTTTCTACCGGGCCAAGTGCATAGCTCAGTTCGCTGAGTTAGCATTACTCAGTAGATCGCATTTGGCAGCGCCGGTTAGCACTATCCAGCGGTTAATTTGTTAGCTAACCGAATGATTTACATTAATTGCAATGTAGGCAGCAGTAACTACGAAAATATTTTAATTGGTGAAAGCATTTTTCGGAACTGCGTGACGGCAGATTTTTTCCTTCTGCAGCTTCGCTTGAACTGCTGATAGAGCCCAATAAATTAATTTGTTTTCACTTATTTTGGTCCAGTATTAACATTTTAACAAAATATAACGCAATAACGCAAAGTCACGAATCTTTACACAGCTTTCACAGATGTAGTTGACATTTTACTAGCGCTTACATGTTTGCAAAAATAAACGAGACAAAAGTCAAAGTTTCTTATTCAATTTTCATAATTTGTCACGTTCCGTGGTTATTTTTAAAAGTGTCGACTTATCGTCGACTTAGAGTGCAAAGGTGCTAAGTCCACCTTATGGAAATTTTCTGATTTGGATGCAAAATGGAAGAAACTGTTAATATACAGCACCTATATGATAAATTGCATAACTATTTTGTTTTTAAATGCGTTGTGTACAATGATACGAAAATGTGTTAAGTCCACCATTCGCTTGTTCGAAAAGAAAAAGTTCTAACTCCATGCGAATATGAAAATTTAAGGTTAAAATATATGACGTAAAAAGGTGCATTTCGGATAGTTATAGTGGACACAATTTGATAGCAAAATAATTTTATTTCGGCTTTATAATTGATTTCTAAAACGTAAATTACAAAATGTTCTAACTAACATTGTATATATAAAGATAAGTAAATAATCATAATATGAATAACCGGACTTCGCCAAATGGATTCAGGATGATCGACTTCGCCGGTGCCCGCAACATGGTCATATCCAGCACTATGTTTATGCACAAGAAGATCCATCAGGCTACATGGCTGCCCCCGATCGAAAAACACGCAACCAGATCGACCACGTTGTTATAGACGGACGACATGCTTTCAGCCTTTTAGATGTTCGCACAATACGAGGACCTAACATCGACTCTAATCACTACCTAGTAGCAGCCAAGATTCGTACCTGTTTCAAAATCGCCCAGGCGGTTAGATGACCATTTAAAGAAGAAGAATACCCGGAATGGATAAAAGGGAAATTAATAAAAGATACCAAATGGATAGCCCACGATAAATTGGCAGCCGAAGTGGTGAGGCTGGCCTACCACACCGAAGGTCCCAGGTTCAACTGGTGGCACTGTAAGGATGAATCAAATACCGCATCAAGTCAAGGCGTAGAAATCATTAATGAAGGAAGACTAAAACTGTTCGAACAATTTGAAAAAGATCACCAGCGGGAGCCATCGGGAGCGGAAATAGGGAAAACGCATTTTTTACTTTCAATTGTTTAAAAAATTTACTTTAAATGAATATGAATTATTTGTTTTTGCAAGAAAATAAAAGCTAAGAGTTAGAAAAATGTTGAATAAAGCTAATGTTTTTTTATTAAAAGGAAACTTTGCTTTTGGAAAAGGTGCTAAGAACAGTAAAAAATTAAAAGTGGTTGCCGAGAATATGTTAAATCACAAAGATATACATAAATCGGCGGAAATGATTAACTTTCATTTTGATATGAGGGCCTAATTTTTATCCCCCAAATTGAGTAACATTACGTAAAAATCAGAAACTGCTAATTTAAATTTATATTTTATGTTGTTTTTTGTCTCTCCTGTAAAATTTGAATTTGTGGACTTCCACCTATGCACTCTAAGCCGACGGCATTAATTATAAACATGTGATAGGTTAAATGCCTAACCCAAATCGGAGGTTTTTTAGTTAGTACTTGACGCCTCAAATATGCAAGCTTTGTCCAACTCCCGCTTCTTTCTGGGATCTTTGGAAGCTATAAGAGAACTATCACCGGCCCCTCCACTTGTGTTACACATTTCCATCATTCAATGAAGTGTTTTGCTAATTGTATTTTATTGTAAAAACCGAGAAAGCATAAAGTAGAAAATTACTGCAAACGAAACAAAACCGAAAATATAAACAAAGTTTGACACTTAAGAGACCACATCGAATGAAAAAAAATGCCACTCTGATGCGTCTACCTGTTAATTGTATCATGCTTGCACTAATCGGGGAATATTCGCAGCGGAATCATTATGCAAGTATCGGTTAGAAAATAATGGTATTATGGCGAGTATTCCCAAGTATGTACCATCCCTCTCTTAACGACACTCCCACCACTAGTTTAACACAACAGAGATAACAATGTCTACGCTTATGCATGCAAGCAAGAGGAAGAGAGGTTGGGCCAGCGTTTGCGAATACGAGGCAAAGAGAAGATGTTAATACATAACACCGACCCTTCCAGAGCACGAAGAGGGAACAACCAAGAAACTGCGCATTGTTTACTTCTACTAGTTGGCATCTTCTTTTGCGAATCGGAATGGAAGGTAGTGGACGAAGGTACTCCGAGAAAGTGTAATGAAGGAAATTGCGTTCAGAGTTGTCCTAAAGTAAAAACTACAACTAAAAATAAAAATTTAAACTGAAATTTACATTCTGTAGGAACTGATGAGGTGTTATAACTGCCTTATATTCAATAATTTGCCAGTTTCACGTTAAATATTGCAGTCATTATTTATTTATTTATTCAATAGTCTACAAATTGAATAATTCTAACAGACTAAATTTGAAAATGTACATAAAGACAGCATGAGGGAACTGTACCAAAAAATATAAAGTAAGGTATATGTCTACAGTTTACATTCAATTAGTTACAGCTTAACATTTTTGACATAATAATTTTAACAATATACAGGAAGGTATTCGAATGTTATACTTATGTTTATTATAAGCGAACAAGGAGGTTGAGACCAAGAGTTTGAATCTCATTACATGTTTAATGCAGCAAGTAGATATTGTTGAATACCGAGCAGCGAGTCGCAGGCGTCCATATTCTTACAGTGCTTAATGAAATCATAACACAAACAGCGGAGAGGTGCATGCAACTCTAAATTCGACCTGCATATGTTTAATGAAATAGGTTGGAAATGTCTAGATGATCTAAAGGATACATTAAATCCAAGTTCGCCAAGCAAAAATGGGCTATCTACAAGTTCTTTTGTGAGTTTCACTAAAAATAAAATTCCAAGCATCTCCCTACGACTCTATTAAGTAGGTAGCTGTATGAGTTTTAAGCGAATACAGTAGGAAGGAAGGTTTCTGGATGGGTCCCATTGTAAATTTCTTAACGCGAAGAGCAAAAACTGTTTTTGAACCGACTCCAGCTTTTCACAATGAATCTGGTACTGTGGGTTCCAGATTATGGAAGCATATTCCAATAATGGCCTTACCAAAGAAGTAAAAAGAGTTTTGGTAACATAAGGGTTCTTGAATTCTTTAGATCACCGTTTAACGAATGCCAAAGTTCCTTTAGCTCTGTTCACGCAAGATTCAATATGTGATTTAAGGTCAAGTTTAGCATCCATTGTTCATGCAACTCAACACCTAAGTCAATAAAGCTAGTGACTTGGTTAATAATACAATCATTAATTGAGTACTCATATGATCGGTAAGTTTTCCTGGTCAAGCACATGTACTCGCACTTTAGAAGATTATCGTTCACACGTTTATAAATTGAGACTTGCAGTTATTATATATGACCTGTTGTTTTCTATCTTGTAAGTAAGAAGATACTCATGCCAGAATTAATGGTGGGAAACCCAACTGGTCAAGTTTGAACAACAGAATATAATGTGAAACTTGATCAAATGCCTTACTAAAATCTGTGTATATGACATCAGTTTGGCTGTTAGCCCTTAGGCTTTTGAAAACAGGTGTTGTGAACTCAAGCAAGTTAGTCACAGTAGACGTACCCTTGCAAAACCCATGTTGTGAAAGGTCAATGACCGAAGATACTGGAAGGGCTAATTGCTTTGTGACGACTTTTTATTATTGCTAGGACTTGTTTGAGCCTGTTTTTGTTGTCGGGCTTGGTATTCCTCGATTGTTAGCCTTTTTGGGCCGGCGTTGATGGGAGTTGGTGTGTAAGGTGGAGCAATCTCTCCTGAAAGAAGTTTAATTGTTTGTTGAGGAACGTAAGCCTCTTCAACAAGATTTTCGTATTTTGCGAAAATTTTGTCAATTTCAGCCTTGCTGATGGGAGTTTCCTTGTAGCTGTTCATTTGCTTTTAAAATTTGGGATCAGTATATTTTGGCAGGATTAGTTTGGTTTGATCCTAATAGGATTTTATTGGCAGGATCGCCATGTGGTGGTCCATGGGGGATTAGTTTAGTTTTAAATGAGTCTCTCTTCTTGGAGATCTTGGAAGAAAATAAAAACATGTGACGGTTTAGTTTTACTGCTGTGATCATTCTGTATTATTTTTTGAAACTTAATTCTATTTATACAACTATTTGGTCACAGAAAATTCTTTCCATAACTCCTCACTTTTTTCTGTTTGCCCAAGCACTTTCTACCGGGCCAAGTGCATAGCTCAGTTCGCTGAGTTAGCATTACTCAGTAGATCGCATTTGGCAGCGCCGGTTAGCACTATCCAGCGGTTAATTTGTTAGCTAACCGAATGATTTACATTAATTGCAATGTAGGCAGCAGTAACTACGAAAATATTTTAATTGGTGAAAGCATTTTTCGGAACTGCGTGACGGCAGATTTTTTCCTTCTGCAGCTTCGCTTGAACTGCTGATAGAGCCCAATAAATTAATTTGTTTTCACTTATTTTGGTCCAGTATTAACATTTTAACAAAATATAACGCAATAACGCAAAGTCACGCATCTTTACACAGCTTTCACAGATGAAGTTGACATTTTACTAGCGCTTACCTGTTTGCAAAAATAAACGAGACAAAAGTCAAAGTTTCTTATTCAATTTTCATAATTTGTCACGTTCCGTGGTTATTTTTAAAAGTGTCGACTTATCGTCGACTTAGAGTGCAAAGGTGCTAAGTCCACCTTATGGAAATTTTCTGATTTGGATGCAAAATGGAAGAAACTGTTAATATACAGCACCTATATGATAAATTGCATAACTATTTTGTTTTTAAATGCGTTGTGTACAATGATACGAAAATGTGTTAAGTCCACCATTCGCTTGTTCGAAAAGAAAAAGTTCTAACTCCATGCGAATATGAAAATTTAAGGTTAAAATATATGACGTAAAAAGGTGCATTTCGGATAGTTATAGTGGACACAATTTGATAGCAAAATAATTTTATTTCGGCTTTATAATTGATTTCTAAAACGTAAATTACAAAATGTTCTAACTAACATTGTATATATAAAGATAAGTAAATAATCATAATATGAATAACCGGACTTCGCCAAATGGATTCAGGATGATCGACTTCGCCGGTGCCCGAAACATGGTCATATCCAGCACTAGGTTTATGCACAAGAAGATCCATCAGGCTACATGGCTGCCCCCGATCGAAAAACACGCAACCAGATCGACCACGTTGTGATAGACGGACGACATGCTTTCAGCGTTTTAGATGTTCGCACAATACGAGGACCTAACATAGACTCTAATCACTACCTAGTAGCAGCCAAGATACGTACCCGCCTCTGTACGACCAAACAGGTGCAAAAAAAGGCCCAGGGAAAGCTGGATGTCGAAAAGCTGCAATCGCAACAGACCGCCAATTATTTCGCAGATCGCCTCTCACACTTGCTCTCCGAGAGCACAATTCAACCTAGTGGAATGCATGAGCAGTGGGATCATATCTCAGAAGCACTCCGTACCGCAGTCGAAGAAGTAATTGGATTCCGGCGAACGCGAAGAAACAACTGGTATGATGATGAAGAGTGCCGCGCTGCAACGAAAAGAAAGGACGAAGCCTACAAGGCAACGCTGAGATCGAATGCAACGAAGCCTGTGTGTGAACACTACCGCGAGTTGAAGAGGGAAGCGAGGCGGCTTTTATTTATTTTATTTATTTATTTTGTTTATTTGTGTCTTCAATTAGTACAAAGTAAGACTTAAGTCTTTTAACAGTACTTCAATATTAATAAATTTCACAATTGTTGCTTAGATTCTAATACATATTATTTATTTAAAAACTTATTAGAATACAGAATTCTTTGTTAGTAACAACAGAATTATAAAAGAATAAAATAAAAAGATGGAAAAGATAAAGCAGAGAATAGATTTATGATGCCTTGATGTCAAACACTCACAAGATTGCAATGAAATTATAAATTCTTGTCTTGTAATTAAATCTGGTCAGTCCAGCCTTTACGTGTTCGGGAATTGAATTCCAAGCTCTTACCGCGTTAACAAAAAACAATCTAGACGACGTCAAGTACTTATATTTCGGAATGATGAAACTGTGGTGTCTGCGAGACCTTACTGGTATCAGCCTCTCATAAAGATAGGTTGGCTGCTTCCACATGCTAACTTTGTACAGAAATATACAATTCCTTGCGAGCAGATAGTTTTCAAGCGTACAGCCTAAAATTTTTGTTCGCCAAACCGAAACGTGATCATATCTACCGATTTCGTACACATATCTAGTGGCATTGTTGAATGCAACATTTAATTTGTGGAGGGATACGGAATCAAGTTTGCCGTATACTACCTCACTGTAGGTGATGAGTGGCGTTATTAGTTGTTGCACTAATTTTTGCTTTGTTTTCACTGGCGTAAAAGACGCAGATACCCTAAGCTTCCGGAGTATACCATACACTTGCCCAACAACCCTATTTATGTGATCAGTGCAATTCAGTATAGAGTTAAGGATAAAACCTAAATTTTTTACCTTGTCGATAATGCTAAGACAACTAGGGCCAATGAAGAATATCACTGACACATACTTCGCTATTATATACTCGTATAGGCACGACATAAGACTTAGTAGCATTTAAGCATAAACAGCAGACAAGTCGCTGTTTATCTTAAAACATAAGTCCTCAACTAGACCAATACGATCTGATAAGTACAATTGTATATCATCGGCATATGCATGAACATTTACATACTTGCACACCGCAAAAACATCATTAATAAAGAGGCTAAATAAAAGTGGGCCAAGGACAGATCCTTGTATTTAAAGTTCGGGGCAAGGATGTAGATTCTCCACATTTAAACTTCTGTGTTCTGCCTTTAAGATAACTGGCCATAAGCTGCACGGAGCTGTCTGTAAAGCCGAATTTATGCTTAAGTTTCATACACAATAGTCCATGATCCACTGAGTCAAACGCCTTGGAGAAGTCAAGAAGGCAGAGAAGGGTTATGCGGCCTTTGTCAAAGTTAATTCTTATATAGTCCAGTATTTTTAGCATTGCTGTCGAGCAACTATGATTTTTTCTGAATCCAGATTGGAGTGGAGATATTAAATTATTCTCTTAAACAAAGGCTAAAATTTGCTCTGCCTCTCGCACGCTTTGGAAAATGAAGGCAGTATACTAATAGGCCTATAGTCGGCAGCCGGGCGAAAAAAAGAGAGGCAGAAAAGCGTGAAATAAAGGAGCTTGAGATGCTGCCCAACGGGAATAATTCCCGAAAATTCTATCAAAAAATTCGGCGACTGACAGAACGTTTTAAACCCGGGGAAAACTCCTGTAAGAATGGGAACGGCGACCTGGTGGCCGATGTTCAGAGAGCACTCAGAATATGGAGGGATCACTCCTCTGCCATTTTAAATGGAGAAACTGAGCAAGAAACCAGAGAAGATGCCGAACCCGAGCCCACATTCGAAGATGATGGAATTGACGTTCCACAACCCGACTATAATGAGGTGCGAATAGCAATATCGCGATTAAAAAACAGTAAAGCAGCTAGCGCTGATGGTTTACCTGCTGCGCTATTCAAACACGGAGGTGAGGAGCTGGTAAGGCGCATGCATCAGCTTCTATGCAGAAGTTGGTCGGATGAATGCATGCCTGAAGATTGGAATCTAAGTGTTCTCTTACCAATCCACAAGAAGGGCGATCCTGCAAACTGCGCCAACTATCGCGGAATCAGCCTTTGGAATATCGCATATAAGGTCCTATCAAGCGTGTTGTGCGAAAGACTGAAGCCTGATGTGAACAGACTGATTGGACCTTATCAGTGTGGCTTCAGACCTGGTAAATCTACCATCGACCAAATTTTTACAATACGCCAAATCTTGGAAAAACCACGTGAGAAAAGATCGACACACATCATCTCTTTGTTGATTTTAAAGCCGCTTTTGATAGCACGAAAAGGAGCTGCCTATATGCCGCTATGTCTGAATTTGGTTTTCCCGCAAAACTTATACGGCTATGCAAAATGACCTTGAGCAACACCGCCAGCTCGGTCAGAATTGGGAAGCACCTCTCCGAGCCGTTCGAAACTAAACGAGGTTTCATATAGGGTGACCCGCTTTCGTGCGATTTCTTTAATTTAATGCTGGAGAAAAGAATACAAGCTGCAGAACTTAACCGCGCTGGAACAATATTTTATAAAAGCGTGCCACTGTTGGCATATGCTGACGATATTGATATCATTGGCCTTAACAACCGCGCCATAACTTCTGCTTACTCCAAATTAGAAAAAGAAGCGGAGAAAATGGGATTGGTGGTGAACGAGGGCAAAACGAAGTACCTTCTGTCATCATGCAAAGAGTCAGCGCATTCGCGCCTTGGCAACCAAGCCACTGTTGGCATCAATAATTTCGAAATAGTAAAGGACTTCGTTTACCGGAGAACCAGCATTAACACCAACAATAATGTTAGCCTAGAAATCCGACGAAGAATTACTCTTGCAAACAAATGCTACTTCGGACTGAGTAGGCAATTGAAAAGTAAAGTCCTCTCTCGACGAACGAAAATAATAATAAATATGGTGCAGAAGCGTGGACACTAACAACAACTGATGAGGCGGCTCTGGAAGTATTCGAGAGAAAGGTTCTGCGAAAGATTTGTGGACCTCTACGCGTTGGCGACGGCGAGTACCGAAGAAGATTTAATGATGAGCTGTATGAACGTTACGCAGACGCCGACATAGTTCAGCGAATTAAAACACAGCGGCTTCACTGGCTAGGCCACGTAGTGCGAATGAGGGAAGATGCTCCAACCCAGGAGGTATTCTTATCGGCACCCGCCGGTGGAAGCAGAGGAAGAGGGAGACCACCTCTCCGATGGAAGGACCAAGTGGAGACCGATTTGCGATCCCGCGGTGTTTCCAATTAGTGCCAGTTGGCGCAACGAACAAACGACTGGCGAGCTATGTTGGACGGTCAAAATCGCCCAGGCGGTTAGATGACCATTTAAAGAAGAACAATACCCGGTATGGATAAAAGGGAAATTAATAAAAGATACCAAATGGATAGCCCACGATAAATTGACACCCGCAGTGGTGAGCCTGGCCTACCACACCGAAGGTCCCAGGTTCAACTGGTGGCACTGTAAGTATGAATCAAATACCGCATCAAGTCAATGCGTAGAAATCATTAATGAAGGAAGACTAAAACTGTTCGAACAATTTGAAAAAGATCACCAGCGGGAGCCATCGGGAGCGGAAATAGGAAAAACGCATTTTTTACTTTCAATTGTTTTAAAAATTTACTTTAAATGAATATGAATTATTTGGTTTTGCAAGAAAATAAAAGCTAAGAGTTAGAAAAATGTTGAATAAAGCTAATGTTTTTTTATTAAAAGGAAACTTTGCTTTTGGAAAAGGTGCTAAGAACAGTAAAAAATTAAAAGTGGCTGCCGAGAATATGTTAAATCACAAAGATATACACAAATCGGCGGAAATTATTAACTTTCATTTTGATATGAGGGCCTAATTTGTATCCCCCAAATTGAGTACGTAAAAATCTGAAACTGCTAATTTAAATTTATATTTTATGTTGTTTTTTGTCTCTCCTGTAAAATTTGAATTTGTGGACTTCCACCTATGCACTCTAAGCCGACGGCATTAATTATAAACATGTGATAGGTTAAATGCCTAACCCAAATCGGAGGTTTTTTAGTTAGTACTTGACGCCTCAAATATACAAGCTTTGTCCAACTCCCGCTTCTTTCTGGGATCTTTGGAAGCTATAAGAGAACTATCACCGGCCCCTCCACTTGTGTTACACATTTCCATCATTCAATGAAGTGTTTTGCTAATTGTATTTTATTGTAAAAACCGAGAAAGCATAAAGTAGAAAATTACTGCAAACGAAACAAAACCGAAAATATAAACAAAGTTGGTACTTAAGAGACCACATCGAATGAAAAAAAATGCCACTCTGATGCGTCTACCTGTTAATTGTATCATGCTTGCACTAATCGGGGAATATTCGCAGCGGAATCATTATGCAAGTATCGGTTAGAAAATAATGGTATTATGGCGAGTATTCCCAAGTATGTACCATCCCTCTCTTAACGACACTCCCACCACTAGTTTAACACAACAGAGATAACAATGTCTACGCTTATGCATGCAAGCAAGAGGAAGAGAGATCGCGCCAGCGTTTGCGAATACGAGGCAAAGAGAAGATGTTAATACATAACACCGACCCTTCGAGAGCACGAAGAGGGAACAACCAAGGAACTGAGCATTGTTTACTTCTACTAGTTGGCATCTTCTTTTGCGAATCGGAATGGAAGGTAGTGGACGAAGGTACTCCGAGAAAGTGTAATGAAGGAAATTGCGTTCAGAGTTGTCCTAAAGTAAAAACTACAACTAAAAATAAAAATTTAAACTGAAATTTACATTCTGTAGGAGCTGATGAGGTTTATAACTGCCTTATATTCAATAATTTGCCAGTTTCACGTTAAATATTGCAGTCATTATTTATTTATTTATTCAATAGTCTACAAATTGAATAATTCTAACAGACTAAATTTGAAAATGTACATAAAGACAGCCTGAGGGAACTGTACAAAAAAATATAAAGTAAGGTATATGTCTACAGTTTACATTAAATTAGTTACAGCTTACGAGTTAAAATTAAGAAACACATATTACAAGCATACAAACTTAACATTTTTGACATAATAATTTTAACAATATACAAGAAGGTATTCGAATGTTATACTTATGTTTATTATAAGCGAACAAGGAGGTTGAGACCAAGAGTTTGAATCTCATTACATGTTTAATGCAGCAAGTAGATATTGTTGAATACCGAGCAGCGAGTCGCAGGCGTCCATATTCTTACAGTGCTTAATGAAATCATAACACAAACAGCGGAGAGGTGCATGCAACTCTAAATTCGACCTGCATATGTTTAATGAAATAGGTTGGAAATGTCTAGATGATCTAAAGGATACATTAAATCCAAGTTCGCCAAGCAAAAATGGGCTATCTACAAGTTCTTTTGTGAGTTTCACTAAAAATAAAAATCCAAGCATCTCCCTACGACTCTATTAAGTAGGTAGCTGTATGAGTTTTAAGCGAATACAGTAGGAAGGAAAGTTTCTGGACGGGTCCCATGGTAAATTTCTTAACGCGAAGAGCAAAAACTGTTTTTGAACCGACTCCAGCTTTTCACAATGAATCTGGTACTGTGGGTTCCAGATTATGGAAGCATATTCCAATAATAGCCTTACCAAAGAAGTAAAAAGAGTTTTGGTAACATAAGGGTTCTTGAATTCTTTAGATCACCGTTTAACGAATGCCAAAGTTCCTTTAGCTCTGTTCACGCAAGATTCAATATGTGATTTAAGGTCAAGTTTAGCATCCATTGTTCATGCAACTCAACACCTAAGTCGATAAAGCTAGTGACTTGGTTAATAATACAATCATTAATTGAGTACTCATATGATCGGTAAGTTTTCCTGGTGAAGCACATGTACTCGCACTTTAGAAGATTATCGTTCACACGTTTATAAATTGAGACTTGCAGTTATTATATATGACCTGTTGTTTTCTATCTTGTAAGTAAGAAGATACTCATGCCAGAATTAATGGTGGGAAACCCAACTGGTCAAGTTTGAACAACAGAATATAATGTGAAACTTGATCAAATGCCTTACTAAAATCTGTATATATGACATCAGTTTGGCTGTTAGCCCTAAGGCTTTTGAAAACAGGTGTTGTGAACTCAAGCAAGTTAGTCACAGTAGACGTACCCTTGCAAAACCCATGTTGTGAAAGGTCAATGACCGAAGAGACTGGAAGGGCTAATTGCTTTGTGACGATGGATTCGAAAAGTTTGGGAATATCAGTGCATTGCTATTCCTCTATAGTTTGTAACACTTGATCTACTCCTATTTTTATAGCACACCTTTTCAGCACGATTGCGGGAATTTCATCGGGTCCACTTGCATAGGAGATTTTCAGATTTTCCAGATGCACAAGTACATCTGCGTAAGAAATAAAAGGAACTGAGGTTGAATTAACCAAAGGCAAACTATATGGATAATTCAACGGTCCTGAATCTGACGAAGTTGAGTAGTTAGATCTGAAGAAGGCCGCATACACATTAGCAACTTCTTCACCATCTTGAAAAACTAAATCATTAAACTTCATAACTGAGGGAAACCATTTTCGAATTAACGGAGCTGTAAAACGCCTTCGGATTTGAGAACATTTGATTCTTAACATTAACTAAATAATCCTTGTAACACTTTCTGTTTAACGTATTGTATTTGTGACGCAAAACGTAATACGCAGAATGGTCTGCAATAAAGCCAGATATTTTGTATCGCTTAAAAAGCGCGTGAGAAATACGGAATGCATAATATTAGTAAAATGGAGAATACTTTCTTCAATATCTCCAGAGTATTCAGGCCAAGTTATTTTTGAGACTTCCGTGATAAGCTAAGAAAAATTCGCTTTCCTAAGCAGGAATCTGCTGGCAGGAACGTTTTTTTTGCTAGAACTTTGCCTCGATGGGGAGTAGGATTCTACACACAGCGAAAGTGCTGGGCGATATACATCGTCAGGCAAAACTAATGGGCCACATCTAAATACAGAACAATCTTCAGGAAAATCTAACAGGTCACATCTAAATACAGAACAGTTCGATGAATCATCTGTAACAATTAAATAAAGGCATTTACCAAAACTATTTTGGTGTCTGTTTAGTTGACTAAGGCCATCATCTAATAGGGCACTAAGAAACTCATAAAAGATATCAAGAGAGGGGGTATATACGAGCAGGCCATCCATGAGGCTCCACGCCACACAAGACAGATTAACGTCGTCAAGAACAAGGATAGGATCGGAAGGTCTGACCATAGAAGAGACAGATTTCACTATAGAAGAGTGCTTTATATAAACAGAAATATGAGATTGGGGAGGAATTTAATATACCACAAAGTATCTGTAACTTGTGGAAAGTTTTATCCGAATACAAAGAAGTTTAAAATTGATTGTAAATTTGATTATTGTATTATTGCATACAACGCACCCTTGTGCAGATTCGGAGTAAGTTGCGCTACTTGTAGACACATATCATGCTTCTGGGTAGGGTAGCACCCTGTTTGGCTATCAAAGCAAGGCAGGTTGATCAGTTTGTATTCAAGTATTGTACAGTGAACTACTGTAGAGTTACCAAATTCAGGAATTTGTATTGTGGTTATACTAGTAAATAAAAGTAGCTATTTGTTACAGTATATGTGCGTGTGTTTATTGAATTTACAGTGATCGAACCGAGGATTACTAATCGAGGAATCATCGAATTTGTTAAAATTTTTGTCAGAAGTGGTATTGTTAAATAAATACCAGTGATTGCAAGGACAGTAAGGATATGGCAAAGTTGAATGAGCTGAAGATGCAGCAACTCAAAAATGCGCTGGAACAACGTGGATTAAATAGAACAGGCAATAAATCAGAGCTACAGTCTCAACTTCGAGACTATGGAAACGGGATTAATCAACGTTGATGACTATGTTTTCCATCTTGCGGAGGAGGCATCGACGAAAATGGAAGAGAAAAAGGAGCGTCCGAATCCAGTGGCACGTGTGGACACAAACGCGTTGCTGGCTGTATTGGGACAGATGTGTTGAAGGAGAGACCACACGTATTACATCTCAGCTGCAGGATAAAACCGATGCTGAGGTGGATGCACTGAGAAGTCGTATTCAGGGATTGCAACTGAACCAGCCCTCTGCTTCAGCGAATACTCCCAAGGTAAACTCCCATTTATCTGATGGTTCTGTTCTTCTCCAGGTATTTAAGCTACAGTTTGAGAAGACAGCAGCGGTGATTTATTGGGGCCCTAAAGACAAAGTTGCTCCATTATTTGTAGCGAGGGACCTGCAGCCGAAGTCTTACAGACGATTCCTGATTGCGAGCGTAACAATTATGAAGCATTGATGTGTGCAGTTGAGACACCAAATAGAGCTACAGAATCGCTTCCAGAAACCTAATCAGACTTTGCAGGAATTTGAATTGGACATCGAGAGGTTGACCCATCCAGCAAATGCAGACGCATCTGAAGAGTATGCGTAGAGGGTACACATCCAATGTTTCATAAATGGAAGACATGATGTGGAGATGCAGCGGGGCACATATGCAAACCACAGAAGGACATTCGCTGAAACGGTATCGCAAGCTCTGACGCAGGAAACAGTTTCACTTTTAAGCAAACCAGCGTACAAAGCTCACCGCGTGGAAGTAGAACTACCAGATTGGGTAGTCGCAATTCTTTGAGCATTGGATGGAAAACAACAAAAAAATTAAGGTGCCATTAAATGCTTCAAGTGTGGAAAGCCAAGTCACATAGATTGCTATTGCGGCAATTCAAGTGGACGAAAACGCAAAGCTGAAGGAGATGAGCAAGATAAATGCCCCATAATATCTGTGTCACAACTCGGACGGAAAGCGAGTAATGTTACTGTTGAAGTCTACGTGGACGCGAAAAACCCCTTGCTGACTGTGGATACGGGTGCATCACATTCCATCATTCGGAGTAACTTGGTCAGCAGGAAATTGAGACCATTGCAGAAAGCTTAGTTGTGAACAGTAAACAGTAAAAGCAAGCAAGTCCTGGGAGAAGTGACATATAAGGTTGTAATTGGGAATGTAACTACGCATCGCAACTTCTTAGTATCGAATATTGCCGACGAAGTCATCATAAGGCCGATTTCTTGTTGAGAGAGGTATTCGCATCAAAGTAGGGAACAGAGTTATGACTTACAACGGACAAGAAGTATCTCTGATCTTTGGACACAATAGTGGCTATAGCACCAAAGGAATGATCCTGCAGATCAAGCAGCAGGAGCCTCGTAACTCAGAGGTAGCTCCTCGACCTTTGGCTTTAATGGACAGGTGCCTCCTAAAAACGATTCGGCAAGGCCAGGAGGAAGATTTAGATTTAGCACGTGTGTTGAAAGGACTGAAGGAGAACAAACTCCAAGAACAAAGCCAAGAAGAGGAGAGATGATTAGAGAAAGTCTCATCGCAGAAACATATTAGGCACAATGTACCAGTTTGACGCCAATATCTGGTTGTTTGTATGGGATCAGGGAAAGTGAAGATGGCCAAAATAATCGAGTACTTATTGTTGTTCCCCAGGCAAGAGTTCCAGATGTTATCAAAGCATCGCATAGTTGCTTAGATTAAAAGTACATGGAAATAAATAAAACGCAGCGGTTCTATGGGGTTGGATGCCGACAATCTATAAGAGAATGGATTGATAATTATACGTAGTGTGCTAAGGATGAAAGACGAGCATCTCGTGCTCATGTTCCGAGGAAGCAACGCAACTTGGTGGATAAAGTAAAACAGTGCACTGGGCATGAGAGAACGGAACGAGTTGCGTAGATAAGATATAGCTCTAGCTATCGGGAGAATCGAATTTGAATCGTGGCAACATTAAAAATTTGCAATTAGTTTGGATTTTACACTTGTTATCACTGCCATTATAGGCACGTTATTTTTATCGAAATGCATAACGAAAATACATTTTACCACACTTATAAAAACACTATTCAGCGATAACTACATAACAGGGTTGCACTTTGCGTTAAAATTCTTATCGAAAGGTTACAGAAACGACCTACTGGTTTCTTTAGCACCTATCATACCTAACTCAAAAACACTCCCCCTCTAGTTAAACACAACAGAGATGGCTACGCTTATGCATGCAAGCATGTACCAAGGCAGTGACCAAGAAAGGCAGATTGATCAGTTTAGTTTCTAGTGTCGAACAGTGAACTATTATAATGTTACCAAACTCTTAAATTCGTATTGCGTTTATAGAAGTAAATAAAAGTTGCTATTTGTAACAGTAATTGGTCGTGTATTTACTTAACTGTATAATGAAGGAATCATCGAATTCGTCACAGTATCGAAGGGCAAGAGAATCGATATGGTATCGAATCGAAATGAAATTCACATTTTGAGCTCCATCAATATGGATCACGTCAGTAAATATTTGGCGTGCACCACCTGCCTGTGGTTTGCGAAAAAAAGGTACGGCTTCTTGTAGTAATACTTGTTAAATTTGTTCGCATATGTCTCGTCGAAGTCGGTCACCTCATTCTATCCCTCAAAGTTCGTTCTCATTATTGCATTCGTTGGAAACACGCAGATTAAAAGGTATTTTAGAAAAGAAGCGCATTAAAGATGGCCTTAAGGCCAAGGAAACTCCCGAAGAAAAGCGAGCTAGAAGATTGCTGGAACGTGATGCAAAAGAGGCCAAACGACGCGAGCGGATGGGTTGGGATACTGAATATCAGCACTACACGGATCAAGACAATCCATTTGGGGATTCTAACTTGACTTCAACTTTTGTTTGGGGAAAAAAACTTGAAAAGGAAGGCCTGAAAAACATTACGCCTGAGACTGTGGATAAAATTTCGCGGCAAAAATTATTAGAAAACAGAATGGAACTCGAGAAAGTCAAAAAAAGGCGGATGGAACGCGAGCTAGAAAAACAAGTTCGCGAAGAACAGTCTATTTTACAGCAACGAGTAAAAGAAGCAGCACAATTTCAGGAATGGGAGTTACAAGAAGACCAATTTCATTTAGAACAAGCACGGCTGCGGAGCATATTAAGAATACAAGATGGTAGAGCTAAACCAATCGATTTGTTAGCTCAGTATTTGTCTAGCTTTAAGCCAGAAGAGACAAATGAGATACAAATGCATGAACCATACGTTTTATTGAACGGTCTAAACCAAAGAGATCTCGAAGACTTACTAGTTGACATTAAAACATATGTTGAGCTAGATAAGGGCAACAATATAGATTTTTGGAATGATATGACTGTAATTGTGGAAGACGAACTCTTTAAACATAAAAAGAATGCAAGTAATTTAAATCAACTTGGATCCTATGCGCGAAGAGAAGGAATTCATGATTGCGTAGCCAAGGACGTTGCTGAAATTTTTCGTAAAAAAAATACAAAACAATTAAATGATTTAAGATCTAAAATAGAACAAAAAATTCATGCTAGATCTGATGGTGTAGACATAAACTACTGGGAAAGCCTACTTTCTCAATTAAAAGCTCATATGGCACGTTCCCGTTTACGTGATAACCACCAGGAAAGTTTACGCAAAAAGCTTAATATTCTTAAAACCAACATTAAAGAACATACAATTGTAAGTGGGCCCAGTTCTAAAAACTGTGAAGAAACGTGCTCTTCAACTTTGGATTTAAAACCAGATGTCTCCAAAGAACCTCAAAACGATTTGCATAACCTGCAACGTTTTTTCGATATGTATGTCGATGGAGGATATAGTCCAACTTATTTACAAAACCTCGATGATGAAAATACTTTGCTAGTTACTACAGAAGAAAGTAGCTTTTTTGAGATAGAAAAATTGCGAGGTGAAGGATTGGAAATTTCGTCAAATAAGGACACATTTACACAGGAAGAGGAACATATGACCGAAGCAATGCGAAAAGATATGGGTAAAGATGAGGCTGAATTTTCCGTCGAAATGCCACTGGAAGTAACTCAAGTAGCTTCAGATAAATATCGTCCTCGTAAACCACGTTATTTTAATCGTGTACATACGGGGTTTGAATGGAATAAATATAATCAAACTCACTACGACATGGATAATCCCCCACCAAAAATTGTTCAGGGATATAAATTCAATATTTTTTATCCGGATTTAATTGAAAAAAATACCACTCCTCAATATTTCTTGGTAAGAAGATTAAATTTATCTATTTCTATGGTTTCATTCAAATATTTGCAGCCCAATTTCAAATAACTTTTAAAGTGAGTTTTTTCACACACAATTTTGTACTCAATTTATATGAGACGTAGAAAAATATTTATTTATTTATTGAATTTATATCTTACAAATGAATTTGTAAAATATATTTTGGAAGCTGGGCAACTAGGCCATTTTGCCTCCTAAGTAGCATTATACTTCGTGGAGTAAATTATGTTTTTAAGTGCTTCGGATGTATGATTTAGTGCGCTTTCTCTGCTGCAGTCAAGTATTGTGGTTAAGTTTAAGTTGAGGCTGGATATTGGGCAATCAATGAGTATGTGTTTAATAGTTAGTGGTATGTTGCACTGGCTACATTCGCGCTGGTTGGTGTGATTGTAGTAGTGTTCGGATGTGAATCTTGTGACACCCATTCTCATTCGCGCTATTTGGATGCATTCTTTTCTTGAAAAATTCTCGTGATAATTTGGGGGGCCAAGGCTGGGATTGTGCATTTTTAGAGAACAGTTTGTCGTTTGCCATGATTTCTCTTTTGAGATTCAGAGGTGTGTTTTGATAAAGTTAGTAATGGCGGATGTCAAGCAAGGTGTCAGCTACAAGTGGCATGCTAACCGCATGTTTAGCAGCTTTGTCGGCTAGCTCATTGCCTGCTATCCCCACATGCCCTGGAATCCATAGCAGTTTAATATCGCACCGTATATTAATCCCGCTGAGTGCAAATCTGCGAGCTTCACTGTGCTTTTGTTAGCGCTTTTAGGACACTCAAGCTGTCCGATGCAATGACGGCGTGTTAGACAGGGTAGACAGGGTAGAGTCGAAATAACAGCCCTTGGTCGGATGTAAAAATCCGAGTCATTCCGGTATGTAGAACCGGCTGTTGTGGGAATGTGGTCCACCCCTGTTGAAGCCGCGAGGTTTCTTGGACTTCCGTTAGAAGAGCCTGATGACAGTGTTGGTTGGGGGTGACACCCTGGACAGGTTAAGTAGTCGCTACAACAACAACAACATGACGGCGTGTCTGTTGTTTATTGCTGCGTGGTGCAAAGCGAATTTGATTGCTGCTAATTCTAAGTTAAATATCCCTGATTCCGGTGACATAGGTTAGGTTACAAGGGCAGGACAGAGTACCTGGACTCTGCCCGACACTTAGGCCACTAAGTAGGCCCATTGTGATACCCTATACGGTCTCTTCCCACCTCTAAGACCCAGACGAAATAAATAAATAAATAGATAACGCTTTTATTTCTATTTTTGATACCTCAGCGAGGTTATCGAGAAACGGTTAGCCCAGGATAGCTAACCGTCGCCTGCTAAGTGCAGGGCATTGACATATCAGATGCTGAACACTTTCCTCCTCAATGCATCTGCAGATGCGAAAGTAATCATTAGACATTGCGCCCATTCTGGCGCCGTGAGTGCCTATTACACAGTGCCCTGTTAGAACCCTTGCCAGGGATGAAACGCCCGATTTACTAAGGGACAGCAGGGAGTTTGTACGTCTTTTGTTGTAAGAAGGCCAGGTTAGCCTGGAAATCTCACACGTCGAGAGCCCTGACCAGAGCATATTTGCTATTTCCATTGTGTTTGTGCTGACACTAAATTTAATGGAGGCTATGGGTATGCCTACCGAACTATTTCCTGGAAGAAGATGGGTGGTGGTACCTCGTCTGAGAGATCTGCGACATTCAGTTAACGACTTTGCATTGTCGACGTATGAGTTCAAGGCTTTAAGTGCGGCCTGACTGTCTGAGAAAATATAAATCTGTTTACCAATTTGGGGCATGGATACCAAGCTTTTCACCGCGCCGTGTATTGCCAGCATTTCCGCTTGGTACACGCTGCAGTGGTCGCGAAGACGGAAGGAGATCTCTAGTCCCAGGTCCGGTGAAAAGATCTCACCCCCCACCTTCCCCTCAAACTTGGAGCCATCAGTAAAGATGTTGATGGCGCCCCGAACCGTATGTGGTCTGTTGTCCCATTCTTGTCTTGTCGGTATTATTACCTCGTTCCTGACAAACACGTTATTTGACGCGCAGTTAACAGGCGCGTGGTTGCCCAAGATTGTAGCGTGCCCACTTTGTCCATTTATCCAGACAACAGTCTCCCGTTTGAGGCTATCGAGCACCATACTTAACTCAGGATGTGTTAACATGGAGTTATTAGTTAGTATTGGTGGAAAATTAGGGTGCCTATTTGTGCGGATACGTTTCACTTTGGTCCATAGTGTGCGGACATCAAGTGAAGGGTTCAATGAGTTTACAAATTGTTTCCATATTTCTTCTTTTGCCATTTTACAAGCTCGTCTGACTTGTGCGCATAGCTAGCGCATAAAGTCGTTGTCGTATTTTTGTGTTCCCTGAACTTTTTCCAAGCCTTATTTTCCTTCTTTATCAGTGCACCGATTTCGCCGTTGAACCACACAGGATTATTAATTTGTTTCGGAGATCTGGTGGTTGGCTTGGACTCGTTTGCTGATCTTCTCACAATCTTTTTGATCAAGGCTGCCTCCCTGTTTATGTTGTTTGCCTGTGTGTACTGGGAGCTAAAGGAACTCGTCTTGTTGCGGAATACATCCCAATTTGCTTTGGCTTCTTTAAATTTGCCAATAAATTTTTTTTGCATGTGAGTGCTACCATTTTGTAGAAAAATTGGGAAGTGGTCGCCTACGATAGGTTGGGATGGGCAGGTCTAAGACAGGGATACTGCCAAGTCTGCACTTGCCATAGATACATCTACCAAGGTTAGCGTGTTTCTAGTGTTAAGCAGTGTTGGCGCGCCGTAATTTAAAATTAATAGGTTACGGTCATCAGCAAATGACCCCCAGAGTGTGTTTTGTGCATTTAGATCCCCTGCAACCAGATGATGGGTTGTATTTGTAGCTGGGATATCTTGAAGAAACTGTGGTGTTAAGTTGATATCGGTTTCTTTGGAGATATTTGTAATGTATAGGTCTTTTAGTCCGTGTATGATTATAGTTTGATGGAGAAGTTGATTAGAGGATGTTAAATGATTTGAAGCGTTTAGTGTGTTTTTAACTAGTATTGCTATGCCTGACTTTGCATATGTTTGTTGATTAGAGGATGTTAAATGATTTGAAGCGTTTAGTGTGTTTTTAACTAGTATTGCTATGCCTGACTTTGCATATGTGGTGTCTTTGTTGTGGTGAAAGATTTGATAGTTAGGTAAGAGAAGAAATTGTTTATTTTTTTGTGTTATATGGGTTTCTAGTAATAATATGATATCTGGCCTGTGTGTGGAAGTTAAGTATTCCACGGCAAATTTATTGTTAATAAATCCCTGGATATTCCATTGTATTATAAATAAATCTAAGCCAATATCCATTATGACATTTAAAATGTTGGATCATTATTTACAGTGTGCTGTGATAGTGTGTTTTTGTATGTGTTAGGTGTGATGATTACGTTTAATTGGGGAAAATATGTGTAAAGCTCCCTTGTTGGGGAGATTTCCATGAGTTCGTCTGCTGCTTCGCTGTGTTCGGTGGTTGAGTTTGTTTTTTGTGCATTTGTTATTGTTGAGTTTTCTGCAGTTGTTTTCGTGTTTACCATGATGTTTTCTTTTGTTGTTTTAGTTGTTTCATTGTCGTTGGTTCTCTTTGGTGTATTGTTAACTGGTTGAGGTTTGTTGTTGGTTTGTTTCTTTTTGTTTAATTCGATATCTGTTGTTGTGGGTTGGCGCGCTGGATTTACAGCTGTATTGAAATTTGTCTGTTTGACTATGAATGGTTCGATTTGATAGGCAGAGGGGTTGCTGTTATATACCTTCCATGCTTCCCGAACGGTGCAACGACGGTCAATTTTTATTTTGTTGACTGCTTTGTGCTTTAAGAAGCTTTGACAGCTTGGATCATACGATGTGTGTGTGCTGTCACAGTTTATCCAATATTTACGGGTGCACTCTTCATGACTTGGTGGATTTGCACATTCTTTGCAAAGCTCTATGTTTTTGCATCTGTTTTTGGTATGGCGGAGTCTTTGACAATTCCGGCATCTCATTGGGTTGGGGGTGTACTCCTGTACTCTAACTCTTTCCCATCCAAGTTTGATTATGTCAGGTCTGCGTATTAAGTCAAAGGTGATTATTGCTGCTCCGGTAGCTACCAAATCCTCTCCAGATTTATTCACAATCTTTTTTACTTCGACTACTTTCCGACTTGCCAAGCCTTCCCGTAGTTCTTCTTCCAAAAGATTAATGATGTTTCTTGAGTATATCCTTCCCTGTGAGGTGTAAAGGGCCTTGTGGGAGGTGATTTTCACAGGAATTATACCAGTAGTGTTTGCATTTAGGAATTTTTGTGCTGATTTAACGTACGTAGTTTTTATTAGTAAATCACCAGATCTTAACGCGGATACCTCAGAGTAGTCACTGCTTATGTTTTTGAGTCCTTTGTCAATCTGGAACACATTGTATGTCGAGAGAGTACGGATCTGCTCTCCAATTTTTGGTCCCACTGCACTTGCTATTAGGTATCGCGGAATGTGGTCATCGTTTTGCTTGGGCGGTTTGAGAGGCATGAAATCATCTGGTCTTAAACGTTTTCCATATTGGTCAGGATCTGGGTCTAGTACCCGAAACCTGTTTGAAGAGGGGGTCAGCCCCTTTCATATTTGCACGACACTGATTCTAAACTGTTTTTTGTGATATGTTACCGAATGAAACAACAAAAACTATGTTGTTCAAAAGAAAAAAGTAAGAATAACAACAACGGTCGAAAAAAACGCTAGGTTTAATCACAATCGAGCTAAGAACGCGACGTCTTTAAGCGGCGATTGCCTCAACGTGACTGTAGAAAAATATAACGGTGTAAAATTATTTAGAATTGGGCCAATAATTACATATCTGTAGATTTTATTCGAAAAGATGCACGTTTTTTGGTATTGAAGAAAACCACCTTAAAATGTATATCCATTTTTGTGTTAGACATACTTCACCCTGCTAGTCGACACACTCCTGACAAAATTCACGTGATGGGAGCTGATAAAGGTTGTTTGTGTGGGTGTTGTTGACGAGCGGTCGGTGCACCGTTTTATCCAACGGTGTGGCCTGCGGGTTAGGGGTTTAGAATATGCCCGAGGTAGGCATGTGGCGATGCGGTTCAGGTGCTTAGAACTTGGTATGTTGCTTAGCAACGAATATGTAATTTTTATTATTCAACAAGTTTTCATAGTTGAGTGAGTCAATAACTTTTTCTGTTTCTGAAGTGACAAAAATAAAATAAAATAATTTTGAATATTTTAATAGGAAATAAATATTATTATTTCCTATATTGGTGACCCCGACGTGATCAAAAAGTGTATAACGTGTATTCCATAAGATGCTTCGAGATGAAGATCAGCTCGTTGCCCTTCGCGGAGAAAATGAGGAGCTTCAACGACAGATGGACGAATTACGCCAGCAAGCGCAACAACAACACAACCATCAATTGGAGTATGAGCAGCAGCAGCCACCATCACCGCAACCACGACAATGGCAGCAGCAGCGAGATGTAAATGCAGCGCTCAGCGATAAAAGTATCGAAAGCAATCTGTTAAATGCGATTGCTGATCTACAAAAGCAAGTGGCCGAATTGTCGGTTTCTCGTTCGTGCCCTAATCATTCCCATGGTTCGTCCAACAGCTTTCGACGTCGTAGCAAATCTCGAAATCGAAGCAACTCTAACCAACAAATTTGTTGGTACCATAAAAAATTCCAGGACAAAACGAGGAAATGTATAAGTCCCTGTGATTATTTGGAAAACGGAAAAAGCAGTCTGTGAATGCGGCATCAGACTGCTTGTCAACCAGTAGCCGCCTAATTGTCACTGATAGAATATCTAAACATCGCTTTCTCGTCGATACTGGTTCTGACTTATGTTGCTTTCCTCGACGTCTATTACGTGATCGTCGTTTTCCTGTCAATTACGACTTGTGTGCTGCAAATGGAAGCAAAATCAAAACATATGGTTTTTTAACCTTGAATCTTAACTTAGGACTTCGTCCTGATTTTCCATGGAGATTTATCGTTGCTGATGTTGATCTACCAATAATTGGATCTGATTTGCTTGCTCATTATCACCTTTTACCGGATTGTCGTACAAAACGCATCGTCGACGTCACCACTGGTCTTCAAGTACACGGTTTTTCTCAGCCTTCCTCGCAAACCAGTGTTAAAGCAGTTCAGGATTCGTCGACTTTTGGTTTTCTCATTTCTCAATTTCCTGAAATTACTCGTCCACCAGGTTTACCTCGAAATATAAAACACGAGACTGTTCATCACATTCGTACAACTCCTGGACCACCGGTGACAAGTAAAGTACGACGCTTAAATCCTGAGAAATTAAAAATAGCTAAACAAGAATTCGACGCTATGTTACAAGCTGGTACAACTCGTCCCTCAGAGAGTTCTTGGTCATCGCCTTTACACTTGGCACCAAAAAGTGATTCAACTTGGCGCCCCTGTGGAGATTTTCGTGCATTGAATGCTCGGACTATCCCAGATCGGTATCCTGTCCGCCACATTCACGACGTCACTCACTTTATCGATGGTTGTACGGTGTTTTCGAAAATTGATCTTGTTAAAGCTTATCAACAAATTCCTGTAGCCGAAGAAGACATTTCCAAATCTGCTATTATTACTCCCTTTGGCCTTTTCGAATTTCCATTCATGACTTTTGGACTTCGAAATGCTGGCCAGACCTTTCAAAGGTTTATGGATGAAGTTTTGCGAAGTTTAGAGTTTTGTTTCGTTTATATGGATGACATTCTCGTTTTCTCTCGTTCCAAAGAAGAACACGAACGCCATCTTAAAATCATTTTTGAACGTCTAGCAAGATATGGATTGGTGATTAACGTCAAAAAGTGCATTTTTGGAGTTCCTGAAATTCCTTTTATTGGTTATATCATCTCTGCTGCTGGCGTACAAGCTCCAGAAGAGCGTGTCCAGGTAATCAAAGACTTTCCATTGCC
The DNA here is from genome assembly GCA_949987695.1 of Merzomyia westermanni. Classification (NCBI taxonomy): domain Eukaryota; kingdom Metazoa; phylum Arthropoda; class Insecta; order Diptera; family Tephritidae; genus Merzomyia; species Merzomyia westermanni. The sequence goes on from OX465290.1 coordinate 123,018,446, forward strand.
AAAAACAGCACAAGGTCTTCGACGTTTTCTTGGAATGTTAAACTTCTACCGCAGATTCATTCCGCATGTTTCTGAATACGAAGCTCCATTGAATGATGCAATCAGCAATCCACTCCTGAAAGGATCTCAACCAATCAACTGGACGTTTGAGCTGGAAGAAGCTTTCGTAACCTGCAAAAACTGTATCTCTTCTGCTTCACTTCTGGTTCATCCTCGCATTGGTGCGCCTCTTGGTTTGTTTACAGACGCTTCAAACCATTCAGTTGGTGCATGTTTACAACAGCTTGTCGATGGCGTGTGGCAACCTCTTGCTTTCTTCTCGAAGAAAATGTCCTCAAAAGAATGCTCTTGGCCTGCTTTCTACCGTGAACTTCTTGCTATCTACGCAGCAATCCAGCATTTTCGTCATTTTTTGGAAGGACATTCGTTCACGATTTACACAGATCATAAACCATTGATTTACGCTTGTCAACAAAAACGTGAAAAACTTCCACCGGTTCAACTCAGGCAACTCTCATTCATTGCAGAATTTTCAACGGATATCCAACACATCAAAGGAGCTGATAATGTCGTTGCTGATACACTCTCACGAATTGAAGCTGTTTCTGCTCCATTGGATTACAAGTTGTTGGTTGGATCTCAAGAAGAAGACGATGAACTTACGAGAATTACCCGAGAAAATTCTTCTCTCTGCATCGAGCGGGTGCCAATTCCTGGTTCTTCACTTACTGTGTTTTGTGATACATCAACGGGAAAAGCACGGCCATACATCACATTACCGTTTCGTCGTTCTGTTTTTGATCAGATTCATAACCTGAGCCATCCAGGTGCCAATGCTTCACTCAAATTAATCAGCGATCGTTTTGTGTGGCCGTCAATGAATAAAGACTGTCGAAATTGGGCTCGTGCTTGTAATGATTGTCAACGATCAAAAATTTCACGCCATGTTCACGCTTCACTTGGAAATTTTGAAACTCCAACAAAGAGATTTTCCCACATTCACATTGATCTGATTGGTCCACTTCCACTTGCATGTTCTTTTCGATATTGTTTGACTGTCATCGATCGTTATACTCGATGGCCTGAGGTATGTCCTTTGCAGAACATAACTGCAGATACTGTAACTCATGCACTTTTGGATTGCTGGATATCTCGTTTTGGTGTTCCTGAAATTATAACCTCAGATCGTGGAGCTCAATTTTCTTCTCATCTCTTCAAAATTTTTGTTACACGATTCGGAGTTCGGCATAACTTCACTACAAGTTGGCATCCTGCTGCAAATGGTTTAGTCGAACGATTACATCGTCACTTGAAAGCCGCAATCATGGCTCATTCCGACATTGACTGGGTTCAGGCCTTGCCTCTGGTTCTACTTGGAATTCGTTCAGCTTTTAAAGAAGATATCAAGGCTACTGCCTCTGAAATGGTTTATGGTGAAACGATTCGTTTGCCATTTGAGTTTCTTTCTTCAAGTCTTGGACATGAAATTTCCGATGATCCAAGCAGCTTTCTTTCAAGTTTACGTGAATTTATGACGCGCTTACGTCCACTTCCAGCATCAAGACACTGTCAACCTGGAGTTTTTGTTTTCAAAGAACTATCGAAATGTAGTCATGCCTTTCTCAAAGTTGGACCATTTCTTAAGGCACTCCAGCCTCCATACACCGGCCCGTATGAAATAATTAATCGCGATGAAAAGACAGTCACACTCAAAATTCGAAATGAACCAACTAAAGTATCTATAGATCGTGTAAAACCAGCTTTTGTTATTCAAGATGATATTGTTTCAACACCTATTCCTACTTCTACATCTGTTCCGGTTTCAACGTCTATACCTGTTCCTGTTCCTAAAATTGCACGAGTTCCAGAATACGCGACTCGGTCCGGCAGGAAAGTACGTTTTCGTGAAATTTTGGATCTGTAGCCAAATCCTCTACCAAGGGGGGTAGTGTGGCGATGCGGTTCAGGTGTTTAGAACTTGGTATGTTGCTTAGCAACGAATATGTAATTTTTATTATTCAACAAGTTTTCATAGTTGAGTGAGTCAATAACTTTTTCTGTTTCTGAAGTGACAAAAATAAAATAAAATAATTTTGAATATTTTAATAGGAAATAAATATTATTATTTCCTATAGGCATACCGGTCGTAAGAGGCGACTAATATGCACAAAGGTAATGACGTGCAACTCGATGGTTGATCTACGGATATGATGCCTCTCACCTCTCATTACCCATCTCTCCTTCCTTACGGAAGGAGGGGTGACATCACCTAGAAGGTTCCACTGGTCATAAATCGCTACCACGACAGTCGGGCAGTACCGCAAGGGAGTACCGGAGCGTACCGGATTCATATCCGGCCAAGGACTGTCAGTTCGACAGCACTCCCCAAAACCTTCGGGGAGTGTTTTTGTCGTTACAACAACAACAACAACAACAGAGTTTTGCATGGTTATCGATTCAGCACCCGGCTGCTGCTTTTCTGCAGCAAGAATACCTGAAGTTCGCAAAAAGCGGCTCTGGCAAGAGCATGTGACCAAGTGAGATTTCTCAATCTCATTCCCACAACAGCATCGCCGAGCGTCAGTCGCCTCTTTTTCTGTCCCCAATGCCCCCCCCTGCTTCCAGCCTGCACGTGTGCCAGGAACACCACCTCCTCGTACCTTTCACTAAGTGCACCGTTTGTCGGCAAAGATTATACAGTGCAGCAATTGCCCTGGCCTGTGTCACCCGTATGTGCTTTAGGCTCGCAAACGGTAACCCCTGGACGGATACGTTGTTGTTGTAGTGACTACTTAACCTGTCGAGGATGTCCCCCCCGTCCAACACTGTCATCAGGCTCTTCTAACGGAAGTCCATGAAACCTCGCGGCTTCAACAGGGGTGGACCAGATGAATGGGGTTGAGGGCCCGCCGGTGCACCTTTGGATCAAACAGCGAGAAAATGTGGTGCCGGATCTCGCCATAGTGCTTACGGAGGTGACTCCTTTTTCTCCTGGGAGGCGGATTTTCGTTGAGCAGGTTCCTGTTCGGGTGCTGCGGTTTATGGCAGTTGAACAGGAATTGTCTGGTCAACATCTCACAGTGCTCTTTGACATCGAGCATTTTTGCCTCATTATGAAGATGGTGCTCAGGAGACATAAGGAGGCACCCCGTGGCAGTTCTGAGTGCGGTGTTTTGGCAGGCCTGCAACCTCCTCCAATGTGTGTCTGCTAACCCCGGCGACCATATTGGCGTCGCGTAGCTCAGAACCGGCTGGCCGATTGCCTTGTACGTTGCCAGTAACGTTTCTTTGTCTTTCCCCCAAGTACTGCCAGCTAGTGACTTGAGGATTTTGTTACGGCTTTGTACTTTGGTGGCAATCGCGGCTACATGAGCACCGTATTTGAACATGTTATCAAACGTGACTCCTAAGATTTTGGGGTGTGTGACAGTCGGAAGCTTAATGCCGTCGACGTAGACGTCTAGTTCCATGTTCGCCTGCGCTGTCCACGTCGTAAATAAGGTGGCCGAGGAATTGGTCGGTGACAATGTCAGGTTCCGTGCAGCGAAGAAACTGGAAAGGGTTGGAAGGTAGGAATTAATTCTCGAGCAGAGCTCATCAACGGAGGGTCCAGTCGGCAGGATCGTGCAGTCATCGGCGTAGGAGACGATCGACACACCTTCTGGTGGGGAAGGGAGCCACGATATGTAGTAATTAAACAGAAGCGGGGATAGGACACCACCCTGTGGCACCCCCTTCTTAATTATACGTGGTTTTGATCTTTCGCCTCTAAATTCAACCGATGACTGCCGGCCACTCAGATAGTTGGCGGTCCAACGCTTTAGACAGGGGGGAAGGTTTGAATCTTCCAGGTCGTTAATGAGTTGTGCGTGATTAACAGTGTTAAAAGTTTTCGACAGATCAAGCGCAACTAGCACGGTCCTGTCATTTGGGCGAGATTGGTTGAGACCGACACCTATCTGTGTGGTGATGGCGTTTAGCGCGGTGGTAGTACTATGCATTTTGCGGAATCCATGCTGATGTTCGGCTAATCGCAGGTTAGCGGTATAATAAGGGAGCTAGACCGTCTCCAGGGTCTTCACTACTGGCGAGAGGAGTGATATCGGTCGATATGACTCCCCCCCGTTGGCCGGCTTGCCGGGCTTTAGTAGTGGCCCCACCCTTGCCTGTTTCCATCTTTCTGGAATGACAATGGTGGTCATGGACAGATTGAAGACGGTTGTTAGGTACCTTACTCCCTCATCACCGAGATGTTTTCGCATCAGCATGGATATACCGTCTGGGCCAATAGATTTGGAGTTTTTGGACCCCCCTATGGCCTCCCGAACCTCTGTGGTGGTGATGGCAATGGGCGCTTGGTTGTTTTTGCGTTTTTGCGCTTCCCTGATGGCGCGCCTGATTTCCTTGTCAATCGGAGGATGCAGTACAAATTGCCGGCAGAAAGCGCTCGCGCATCTCTTTGGTTTCGACTGTACTTTATCACCAAAGGTGATGGATATTTTGTCGTTCGGTTTGGTCGGATTAGACAAGGATTTAACAGTGGACCATAATTTGCCAACACCAGTAGAGAGGTTACAGGACCTTAGGTGCTCCTCCCATTTGGCGCGTTTGTGTTGATCAACTAGCCGTCTGATTTCCGCATTGAGATCTTGAATTTGGGGATCCGTAGGGTTCAAGCGTCGCACGTGGTTCATTAGCCAGGGCCGCTGCCTCTGCGGGGAAATACGGACGTATCTCCTTAATTCTACCTGACGGAATATATTGATTGGAGGCTGAAGCTATGACCATGCGAAACGCTTTTTCCCCTTCTCGTACATCAGACGGGATGGGAAGAACAGCGAAGGTGCTCTCAGTGAAATTAAGAAAACCAACCCAATCAGCTTTACTGAAGTTAGTGAAGGTGCGCTTCTCAGAAGTAACGAAGTCATTGGGGCGATCGATTGAGAGGACTATCTGCAAATGGTCAGATGCAAGAGTAAGCATTGGTCGCCATTCAACGCAGTTTATGAGACCTGCGCTGACAATTGTGGGGTCTGGCGAACTGGAACAATTTACCGCCACTCTCGTGGGGGCGTCCCCGTTCACAGTGCAAAACGTCGAATCGTCTATTTGTTCAGCCAATTCCTGTCCCCTACCATCAACCTGTAGATTTGCAGTTCAACTGTTGGCCACGAAAGTGCGAAGGGGGAGAAATATTCACACTGGGAGTCAAGGACTGGTGCGTATTCCTCGGTGGAAGCAGGCTGGGTCTCGCACTGCGTATAGAAGAGGAGGGATCCGAACCACCGGAAGGTGGCAAAACGGTCGACGTTATACGACGTAGCTCGACAACATGGCGCAAAGTACGTATCAGTCCATAAGTTCCTGTTACCAAGTTGAGAACATATAAGCAGGTGACATAGGCCAAGGCAGGAGTTGCATTTGACTGATGTCGCAGGTGTATACAGTCTCAACCGACAAACAATGCACATGGTGTAAGGGACCAGGAGCTGGTGGCTTTGGCTTACATTTGTGGTAGTGCTGGAAGAAGAAGGGGAAGTTGAAAGTGGAAGGGGGGGCGGCTGTCGCTCAGCATTGCTCACATCTAAAACAGAGGTGCTACTTAGTCAGTAGCAGCGAGCGGCTGTGTGAGCTGTTGGCGCCTGTGGTTGTGAGCGGCAGCGGGAGTTACACACTACTTGCTGGGCATTATTAGTGCTGTTAGTCGTGGAGACTGTATCTGAACCTTGTGGCGGTGCGACACTGGATCGTCGTTGGCCACGAGCAGCAAGAGGCCACAAAAGTTTTGTAGAAACTAGGGGTCCTGTGTGTGGAGGGATTTAGCCTAGTTTTGTGCAACTATCTTTTACAGGAATAACATTGGATGGAATGTGAACGTTTGACGTAAATCTTCTTCCAGCAGACGCAGCAGATCCATTCTCTTGGACCCGGGTTGGATTCGACCCCAGCCCGGAGAAGGAGAGTTTTGAGCAGCCCTGCTGCAAGGAGCTGCTCGGAGGATGACAATGTTAGGGGAAAGGGTGACAGGTTAGACAGGGTAGTGTCGAAATAACAGCCCTTGGTCGGATATAAAAACCCGAGTCATTCCGGTGCGATAGAACCGGCTGTTGTGGGAATGTGGCCTTGCGTTCATTACACATCACTCTGTACAATATAATATATTTTCCCCTGACGTCGACCCCAGGGACTCTACCTTAGAATGCCAAGGCATAGTCGTCCGGTCCGTCAACGTCGACCTGCAAATTATAAACATCTACATTCCACCTGCCACATGTCCTAGAGATTATCATCCCGACATTAGTGCGTTGCTAAGGGGCGATGAAGCTGAATCAATGACCTTGCGAAACTCTCTTTCACCTTTGCGTACGTGTGTCGGAGTGGGTAAGGCAGCGAAGGAGCGCTCTGTATAGTCCGTAAAGCGGTCCCAGTCCGCTTTGGTGAAATTAATGTATGTTAGTTTATCAATCGTTATGAAGTCGGTCGGTCGTTCAACGGAGAGTAGGATGGGTAGGAAGTCTGAAGCTAATGTAAGCATCGGTCGCCAGATGACAAAGTTATTTGGTTATGGAGATGTCTGGCGAACTGTGGCAGTTACCTGCCACCCTGGTGGGGGCATCTCCATTGACTGTACAGAATGCTGAGTTGTCTATTTGGTCTGCAATTGCGTGTCCTCTGCTGTCTGGTGGCAAGTTGGAGTGCCAGAGATCGTGATGTGTGTTGAAGTCGCCTAGGATTACACGGTTATCGCCCCTTAGCAACGCACTAATATCGGGATGATAATCTCTAGGACAACATGTGGCAGGGGGAACGTAGATGTTTATAATTTGCAGGTCGACGTCGCCTGACCGGACGACTATACCTTGGCATTCTAAGGTAGAGTCCCTGGGGTCGACGTCAGGGGAAAATAGATTATATTGTACAGAGTGATGTGTAATGAACGCAAGGCCACCCACATGACCGCTGGGACGGTCTTTTCGATGTTCATTATACCCATCACAAGTTTGTAAGTCCGATTCTGTGTTCAATTTTGTCTCTTGTATCGCGGCGATTTTGATGTGCGACTTCATAAAGTCAGTTATCTCCGTGATCTTTCCAGCTAATCCGTTACAGTTGAGCTGTAAAACTTTGGAGAGTAGGAGGATGCGCTTGCCTAGGTGGAGGTAGGCTAAGGCCTAAACTATGTCGGAGTTTAGAGTTGACAGCGCCATGGCCGTTGTTGTCTGGCGTGGAAGGCGGAAAACGGTGCACGTAGTGAAAGGTACGAGGAGGTGGTGGTCCTGGCCCACGTGCAGGCTGGAAGCAGGGGGCGGGGCATCAGGGACAGAGAAAGAGGGGACTGGCGCTCGGCAATGCTCATATCTGGCGTATTCCGAAGGGGATAGGAGTGTTGAGCGGCCGTGCGATATGGAGACGCTGGTGAGCGTGAGCGACAGTCGGGAGTGGGTGAGGCGGGAATGGCAGCAGTGCCAGTCTGGTAGACTGAGCCACTATTGTGGCTACTTTAAGTTGGAAGGGGCGGTAGGAGAGTGCCAGAGCGACGAGTACGGCGGGACGCCCTTGGGCGTGTACAGCATGGTGCCTCGAAAGTACTAAAGAAAGTACGGGGTCTGTGGATGCCAGGGTTAAGCCCTGAGCATTCAGATTTATGTAGCCATCTCTTACACTTGGCGCATTGAACCGAATGCGACTGTTTAATATAAATTTTCTTCCAGCAAACGCAACAGATCCAATCTCTTGGTCCAGGGTTGGGTTCGACCCCAGCCCGTAACAAGAGACAATGGAGTAACCCAGCTGTCATCGTCGTTGTTGCTGTTGTTGTTGTGGTAACGACAAAAACACTCCCCGAAGGTTTTGGGGAGTGTTGTCGAATTAACAGTCCTTGGCCGGATTTGAACCCGGTACGCTCCGGTACTCCCTTGAGGTACTGCCCGACTGTCGTGGTAGCGATTTATGACCAGTAAGACCTTCTAGGTCATGTCACTCCTCCTTCCGTAGATCAACCATCGAGTTGCACGTCATTACCTTTGTGCATACATTCCCACAACAGCCGGTTCTATCGCACCGGAATGACCCGGGTTTTTTCACCCGGCCAAGGGCTGTTATTTCAGTGTAACCCTGTCCAATCTGGCGCAGGGCGAAGCACTGTTAACAACAACAACAACAACAACCTTTGTGCATATTAGTCGCCTCTTACGACCGGTATGCCTACCTCGGGCATATTCTAAACCCCTAACCGGCAGGGGTTGCCATCGTCGTCATGTGCTACGGGTAAATCTATCAGTGGTCGTGAATTGATTGTATTTTCCGCTTCTATCAATACACTTTGTAGCGTGTTTATCCTTGGCTTCACCTCTTTTAACGTCTTGATCAATAGTGATTTTACCACTCTTTTTAGGCGCTCGCAACGACCACCCGAACTAGGATTCATCGGACAGTTGAACACCCAATCGAGGTTATACTTGTTTGCCTTCACTTGTATGGCGTACGGACGTACGCAAAGGCGAAAGAGAGTTTCGCAAGATCATCGATTCAGCCTCATGCCGCTTTATTCCTGCTGGCAGAATACCAGAAATTCGTCCGAATTTCCCGGCAGAAGCTGCGGCGATGGCAAGAGAACGTGACCAAGTGAGACTTATCAATCCCGCAGATCCCAGAATAAAAGATCTCAATGCGGAAATCCGTAGGATTGTCAACGAACACAAGCTGACCAAGTGGAAACAACACCTTGAGACATGCAACCTCTCCGGCGGAGTCGGCAAACTATGGTACTGTCAAGGCCCTATCCAATCCGACCAAACACAAAGACAAGGTCGCCATTGCTTTCGGCGACAGTGTCAAATCGGACGCCAGGAAATGCGCGAGCTCCTTTTGCCGGCTGTTTATAATGCATCCACCTGCGGATAGGACTAAGAGAAGAGCCTTCCGACGTGCACGCAAACACAAACACTCTACTGCGCCCATTGCCGTCTCAGCCGCAGAGGTTAAGGAAGCCCAAATGAAGGCCAAACCCTCAAAATCCATCGGACCCGACGGAATTGCCATGAAGATGATCAAACACCTTGGCCATGAAGGACAGAATTATTTAGCGGCTCTCTTCAATCTCTCTCTAACTACCTTCGTTATACCTGAGATATGGAAACAAGCGATTGTAGTTCCCCTATTAAAACCAGGGAAGCCGGCGAACCTAGGAGAGTCCTATCGTCCGATATCCCTCCTTTCGCCGGTAGCGAAATTGATAGAGTCCATTCTGCTTCCTTACTTCGTTACAAATCTAAAATTGGCCGATCATCAACATGGTTTTCGCAAAAATCACAGCACGACATCCGCTTTGAACGCCATTACAACGCAGATTAACAACGGTTTGAATCAAAATCCACCAAACCATAGGACGGTTCTCGTGGCACTTGATCTGTCAAATGCATATGACACGGTCAATCACGCCACTCTCCTCCGAGACCTGGATGAGACACCGCTCCCTGCCGGCCTTAAGAGGTGGACCGCTAATTACCTCAATGGTCGACAGGCAACAGTCAAATTTAGGAACAAGAAATCTAGACCACGAAGAATAAAACAAGGGGTGCCGCAAGGTGGTGTTCTCTCTCCCCTCTTGTTTAATTTCTATATTTCGAGACTTCCCCCCCCCCACCAGAGGGAGTCTCCATTGTTTCCTACGCTGACGACTGCACGATAATGGCCTCGGGCAAGGGTCCCTCCATTGATGAACTCTGTATAAGAATCAACAGTTACCTCCATGACCTTTCCAGCTTCTTCACCGAGCGTAATCTGACCCTGTCTCCGACTAAATCTACGGCGACCCTATTTACTACATGGAATGCGCAGATGGGGCAAGAGTTAAATGTCCACGTAGATGGAGTACCTCTACCTACTGTCTACCACCCAAAAATCTTAGGCGTGACATTTGACAACGGCCTCACCTTCGCTGGTCATGCCACCGCAATCGCCTCAAAGGTACAGAGCCGCAATAATGTCCTCAAGTCACTGGCCGGCAGTACTTGGGGAAAAGACAAAGAAACATTGCTTGCTACATATAAGGCTATTGGCCGGCCGGTTATTGACTATGCTGCGCCTATATGGTCGCCCAACCTTTCTGACACCAACTGGAGGAAATTGCAAGTCTGCCAAAACACCGCCATCAGAACTGCTACGGGATGCCTGCTTATGTCATCTGAGTCTCACCTCCATCAAGAGGCGAAATTGCTCAATGTTCAAGAGCACGCGGAACTCTTGAGTAGACAGTTCCTTCTGAACTGTCACAAACCTAGTCATCCAAACCGACATCTTTTGGATGTAGCACCGCCCCCCAGAGACATAAGGAGACATCTCCGTAAGCATTACGATGAGATCCGGCATCATATCTCTTTGCCGTTTGATCTGCGGAACCATAGACGGGCTCTAAATGACCTCCACACTGAGTCGGTAGACAGATCCCTCAGATCTCGGCCTGTGAATCCCGTTATTAATACTCAACCACCTGAACTGGCTGAAGAGGAGCGTGTAGTTCCGAGGGAGACTAGAGTCATACTAGCACAACTTCGCTCTGGATATTGTAATAGGTTAAACTCTTACTTATGCAGACTGAACCCCAACATACCAAATACATGCCCTGCATGTGGTATGACCCCTCATGATACCATACATCTCTTTTCCTGTTCAGTTGAACCCACTCTTCTAACACCCACATCACTCTGGTCCAACCCTGTGGAAACTGCGCATTTCCTTGGACTTCCGTTAGAAGAGCCTGATGACAATTTAGAGTGATCGAGCCCATTGGGCAGGGCGAAGCACTGTTAACAACAACAACAACAACAACAGTAGCTGCTCTGACGATTTAAGCTCCTTTTGTGCGCCAAAATTGGTCACTCCTCACTGGCGTACCACGGTGGTATATGAAATTTCGTAGGCAGAGGATGGACGCATCGCTGGATAAATCTTCGGCTAACTCTTTGTGGGCAGCTCGCACGGTAAAACAACTCCGCGTACTCAAACATTTTCTAAAAACTGCCAAACGAGTTGCAGATTTGGATGCCATATTTTTTGAAGTTTAATTAACCTTCCTGAACTTTTTGTAAACTTTGAAATTTCTTTTTATGTGGCTTCTGTTATGTAATTCGCTATATTTCGTTGAACGATAACCATTCATATTATTGTGAACACACCTGTATATACGCACGTACATATAAACTCGTATGCAAGAAAAACATTATACATTGTGATTTGATTTGTCTATTTGAGGCCGTGGAATGAATTGACAGCCTAATACTGGTAGGCTGGATATTGAAGAGGGTGGGGCCGTTGTAGAAATCCACGTAAGTGGGGAAAGTTTTTGCTCGCCATTCACCTGGGAATGGCCAAAGCGATTGTTTTGCATGCGGTTCAAGCAGCTCATTACTTCCAGGCGCTTGCGTCCAAGTATCTTCTGGTGGTGAGCTAAATATGAGAAGGCGACAACCTGGTAAGGCCACTCCGATATAATCGGTTTAAGCGCTTGCTGGGCGTCTGATCACCATGTCTGATCACCATGTAGTGCGGCTACAAGCGGGCGTCTATCTTGGATCTAGCGGCTCGCTATACAAACGTGTAATTGAATTCAACAACGAAGCCTTGGATACGAGAACCCCTTTTTTGTATGACAACACCCGCAAACGAAATAAGGATCACGAGATAACGGCATGCACCTGGAATGCCCGGACTCTTAATGGGGAAGGTTGTTGTTGTTGTTAACAGTGCTTCGCCCTGCCTAATGGGCACGATCACTCTAAATTGTCATCAGGCTCTTCTAACGGAAGTCCAAGGAAACGCGCAGTTTCCACAGGGTTGATGTAGGTGTTAGAAGAGTAGGTTCTATTGAACAGGAGAAGAAATGTATGGTATCATTTGGGGACATACCACATGCAGGGCATGTGTTTGGTATGGTGAGGTTCAGTCTGGATAAGTAAGAGTTTAACCTATTACAATATCCAGAACGAAGTTGTGCTAGCATGACTCTAGTCTCCTTCGGAAGTACACGCTCCTCTTCAGCCAATTCAGGTGGTTGGATATTGATAACGGGATTCACAGGCCAAGATCTGAGGGATCTGTCTACCGACTCAGTGTTGAGGTTATTTAGAGCCCGCCTATGGTTCCGTTGTTCTTGTGAAGATGTCTACTTATGCCTCTGGGGGGCGGAGCTTCATCCAATAGATGTCGATTTGGATGACTGGGTTTATGACAGTTCAAAAGGAACTGTCTACTCAAGAGTTCCCCGTGCTCTTGAACATTGAGCAATTTTGGCTCTTGATGGAGGTGAGACTCAGATGACATAAGCAGACATCCCGTAGCACTTCTGATGGCGGTGATTTGGCAGACTTGCAATTTCCTCCAGTTGGTGTCAGCAAGGTTGGGCGACCATATGGGGGCAGCACAGTCAATAACCGTTCGGCCAATAGCCTTATATGTAGCAAGCAATGTTCCTTTATCTTTCTCCCAAGTACTGCCGGCCAGTGACTTGAGGATCTTATTGCGGCTCTGTACCTTTGAAGCTATTGCAGTGGCATGACCAGCGAAGGGAGGGCGTTGTCAAACGTCACACCCAAGATTTTAGGGTGGGTGACAGTAGGTAGAGGCACTCCATCTACGTGGACATTTAACTCCTGCCCCATCTGCACATTTCATGTCGTAAACAGGGTTGCCGTCGATCAACATCAACCAATTAAACAAAAGCCACGAATTTAGAATTTGTAGCCATTAGATTAGATTAGATTGTGTTTTGAGGTATTGCACTTCGACCTTATGGTCTATTGTGCCCTCTTCTTTTTATAGTACCTCATCTAATCCCAGTTCCTTCAGAGAGGTGAGGATTGCTTTAGGCTTCATTGAGTGTACTTCCCTGATTTCTGGTCTATGTGAGCCTAGGAACCTATGTCTACTACGCGCGATTGCGTCTCTTTCGACTAGGATGTGCTCCGAAGTCTCGTTTGCCGCGTCACAGAATCTACCCAGGTTGCTGGAGCAGATGCCCAGTTTGTGCATGTGCTTCTTTAGCCTGCAATGCCCTGTGAGTACTCCTGTTATTATCCTCAGACTGTTTTTGGGGAGTTTGATCATCGCTTTGGATCTCTTCTTATCATATCCCCCTAACATTGCCTTTGCTTGTAGCAGCCCTGTTATTTGAGACCGGTGCTGGTTCCTACATTGTACCTCTTCCTGGCGTAGCATCTCTTTTATCGTGTGTTTTCCTATTGGTAGGCCAGGTTCTGGTCCGATAATCCTTCCGGCAGCCACCTTCCTGGCCAGGCTATCCGCGTGCTGTTGTTGTTGTTGTTGTTAACAGTGCTTCGTCCTGCCGAATGGGCTCGATCACTCTAAATTGTCATCAGGCTCTTCTAACGGAAGTCCGAGGAAACGCGCAGTTTCCACAGGGTTGGACCAGAGTGATATGGGTGTTAGAAGAGTGGGTTCAACTGAACAGGAAAAGAGATGGATGGTATCATGAGGGGTCATACCACATGCAGGGCATGTATTTGGTATGTTGGGGTTCAGTCTGCATAAGTAAGAGTTTAACCTATTACAATATCCAGAGCGAAGTTGTGCTAGTATGACTCTAGTCTCCCTCGGAACTACACGCTCCTCTTCAGCCAGTTCAGGTGGTTGAGTATTAATAACGGGATTCACAGGCCGAGATCTGAGGGATCTGTCTACCGACTCAGTGTGGAGGTCATTTAGAGCCCGTCTATGGTTCCGCAGATCAAACGGCAAAGAGATATGATGCCGGATCTCATCGTAATGCTTACGGAGATGTCTCCTTATGTCTCTGGGGGGCGGTGCTACATCCAAAAGATGTCGGTTTGGATGACTAGGTTTGTGACAGTTCAGAAGGAACTGTCTACTCAAGAGTTCCGCGTGCTCTTGAACATTGAGCAATTTCGCCTCTTGATGGAGGTGAGACTCAGATGACATAAGCAGGCATCCCGTAGCAGTTCTGATGGCGGTGTTTTGGCAGACTTGCAATTTCCTCCAGTTGGTGTCAGAAAGGTTGGGCGACCATATAGGCGCAGCATAGTCAATAACCGGCCGGCCAATAGCCTTATATGTAGCAAGCAATGTTTCTTTGTCTTTTCCCCAAGTACTGCCGGCCAGTGACTTGAGGATTTTATTGCGGCTCTGTACCTTTGAGGCGATTGCGGTGGCATGACCAGCGAAGGGAGGGCGTTGTCAAACGTCACACCCAAGATTTTTGGGTGGTTGACAGTAGGTAGAGGTACTCCATCTACGTGGACATTTAACTCTTGCCCCATCTGCGCATTCCATGTAGTAAACAGGGTCGCCGTAGATTTAGTCGGAGACAGGGTCAGATTACGCTCGGTGAAGAAGCTGGAAAGGTCATGCAGGTAACTGTTCATCAATGGAGGGACCCTTGCCCGAGGCCATTACCGTGCAGTCGTCAGCGTAGGAAACAATGGAGACTCCCTCTGGTGGGGGGGGGGGGGGGGGGGGGGGGAAGTCTCGAAATATAGAAATTAAACAAGAGGGGAGAGAGAACACCACCTTGCGGCACCCCTTGTTTTATTCTTCGTGGTCTAGATTTCTTGTTCCTAAATTTGACTGTTGCCTGTCGACCATTGAGGTAATTAGCGGTCCACCTCTTAAGGCCGGCAGGGAGCGGTGTCTCATCCAGATCTCGGAGGAGAGTGGCGTGATTGACCGTGTCATATGCATTTGACAGATCAAGTGCCACGAGAACCGTCCTATGGTTTGGTGGATTTTGATTCAAACCGTTGTTAATCTGCGTTGTAATGGCGTTCAAAGCGGATGTCGTGCTGTGATTTTTGCGAAAACCATGTTGATGATCGGCCAATTTTAGATTTGTAACGAAGTAAGGAAGCAGAATGGACTCTAGCAATTTCGCTACCGGCGAAAGGAGGGATATCGGACGATAAGACTCTCCTAGGTTCGCCGGCTTCCCTGGTTTTAATAGGGGAACTACAATCGCTTGTTTCCCTATCTCAGGTATAACGAAGGTAGTTAGAGAGAGATTGAAGAGAGCCGCTGAATAATTCTGTCCTTCATGGCCAAGGTGTTTGATCATCTTCATGGCAATTCCGTCGGGTCCGATGGATTTTGAGGGTTTGGCCTTCATTATGACTTCCTTAACCTCTGCGACTGAGACGGCAATGGGCGCAGTAGAGTGTTTGTGTTTGCGCGCACGTCGGAAGGCTCTTCTCTTAGTCCTATCCGCAGGTGGATGCATTATAAACAGCCGGCAAAAGGAGCTCGCGCATTTCCTGGCGTCCGATTTGACACTATCGCCGAAAGCAATGGCGACCTTGTCTTTGTGTTTGGTCGGATTGGATAGGGCCTTGACAGTCGACCATAATTTGCCGACTCCGCCGGAGAGGTTGCATGTCTCAAGGTGTTGTTTTCACTTGGTCAGCTTGTATTCGTTGACAATCCTACGGATTTCCGCATTGAGGTTTAGGTTGTTTAGAGAGAACGTGCGCACATTTCTTTTCTCAATTCTCGGTTTTTTTGCTGCTGCTACCACTCTTGGCGCTCTTCCTTTTCTCTTCTGCTCCAATATTATTGTTTGTGTTGTTTTTGTTGTTGTTTTTATTATTAAAGTTTTCCATCATCGTGTTACGACCACTTGCTTGACGCGGTAAGGCCATGGTTACTCCCCAAGGTGGCCCGGTGTTGGGGAGGCGCCGTTGTAATACAGCCGGTGTTGTAAACCTCCTGGTTGCAAACCAGTCCAATGGGCACGGTGTAGCGTAACACCCTGGATTAGGAGGTGACAGTTCTTTGTTGCCGATCACATGCGGCTCTGACTAACATGGTTTACGCAGCCTTGGTGGGGTTGTTGTTGTTGTTGTTAACAGTGCTTCGCCCTGCCCAATGGGCTCGATCACTCTAAATTGTCATCAGGCTCTTCTAACGGAAGTCCGAGGAAACGCGCAGTTTCCACAGGGTTGGACCAGAGTGATGTAGGTGTTAGAAGAGTGGGTTCAACTGAACAGGAGAAGAGATGCATGGTATCATGAGGGGTCATACCACATGCAGGGCATGTATTTGGTATGTTGGGGTTCAGTCTGGATAAGTAAGAGTTTAACCTGTTACAATATCCAGAACGGTGCTGGGGGGCGGTGCTACATCCAAAAGATGTCGGTTTGGATGACTAGGTTTATGACAGTTCAGAAGGAACTGTCTACTCAAGAGTTCCGCGTGCTCTTGAACATTGAGCAATTTTGCCTCTTGATGGAGGTGAGACTCAGATGACATGAGCAGGCATCCCGTAGCAGTTCTGATGGCGGTGTTTTGGCAGACTTGCAATTTCCTCCAGTTGGTGTCAGAAAGATTGGTGGGGTCAGCCCTCTGACCCCGTATCGGATGTGTTCGACGTCAGCCTCTACACCAACGTCAAGGTGCCTGTCCTCGTAGAGCCATTGTAGCGTAGAGAACTACATGTTAATATGTAAATAGAAGGGGCGTTTGCGGAACCCTCGGCGAATAGATTCACTGCACGACGAGAGGATCCAGAGCGGGCCGATTTTTGTTGCGTGGGCGCCGAACAGGGCAGCTCGCACCCTATTAGGTCAAGCAGCACAAGTTTTGCTATCTATGCATATTTTTCTAACGTCCACGTTTTTATGCTTTTGAGCTTCCTAGCTGTTGATGCATATGTAACCATATATAACCTTTTTTTTTGTGACATTACTTTTAAATTTTTTGAGCTGTAAATTTTCGAATTATCTACAGAGGGCAGTCTCGCCTGAAGCAGGGGAAAGAATCGCGCTCGTCCGCGCATAATACATGCTGATTTTGTAAAACCCACAATATTTTGACGTTGTATTTTCCCATAACTTTAGAGCGGTGTCACTGTTGTACAGTGGCACGGCAGTAAATTTTCGAATTATTTAGTATAGCTTTAAGGCCTTGATTGTTAGTCAGCGGCGTCGTCTCGCCCAGAAGTTGGGCAGGCGTTTCTTAATCGGGTATATAAGGCGAACGGCCCAGGCAGAGAACCGAGGAGTTAACAGAGAGAGGGCATAGAGAATCTGGGTCGCCACTTTGGGCCCCCTATCCAACCCTAATAAGCAAGGCGCCTTGGAGGTTATGGTAGGAGGTAGTTAAACAGCCCTAGTTTTTTCCTATTTTCCGGCGAACGTGATTGCCTTTTGATTTCGACGTGATCGGCCAATTGCAGATTTGCAGTAAAGTGTGGGGGTAGAATTGTCTCTAGTAAGTTCGCGACCGGCGAAAGGAGGGATATCGGACGATAAGAATCTCCTTGGTTCGCCGGCTTCCCTGGTTTTAGTAGGGGAACTACAATCGCCTGTTTCCATATCTCAGGTATGACGAAAGTAGTTAGAAAGAGGTTAAAAAGAGCCTGTTAAGTGATAATTATAATTGGTATGTGAAATTCGTATGTAAAACCACCCCCTGATTGCATGTATATCTCAAGAACCAATTCTAAAACGGTTTGAAAACTTTAAAAGCTTATAAAATTTGCTCTAAACAATGCATACAAAAATTTTCGCTAGGCCCTGTAGGTTCGAAGATAATGAACAATCAATACGGATTTTTACCTTTTTATTTGTAAAACTTTTTATTTTTTTTCTCTGTAAGCTCTGTTTTATTACAAAAAAAATAAGCTTCCATCCAATAAAATCGATGGACTAATACAAAAGTTATAAGCATTCAAATAAATATAGCCATATAATACTTAAGACGAGACGAAAACAATGTATCTAAGTTTTGTCTTAACTCTATGATCTTATTTTATACTTGAAGAAGTCATTTGTTTTGTTTTGACGCACGAAAACAATGTATCTAAGTTTTGTCTTAACTCTATGATCTTATTTTATACTTGAAGAAGTCATTTGTTTTGTTTTGACGCTTATTTAGATTAGGATCGGTTCCTCTTATGAGAAACCAACAGTAGTCACCCATCAGTGCGACATCCCAGAATCCTTGATACCGACTTTCAATTAACTTCGTGTCTCCCCACGATACTAACCATCTGTTCATCTGCTCAACTGAGCCCACTCTTCTAACACCAATTTCACTCTGGTCCACCCCTGTTGAAGCCGCGAGGTTTCTTGGACTTCCGTTAGAAGAGCCTGATGACAATATTGGATGGGGGGTGACATCCTAGGCAGGTTAAGTAGTCGCTACAACAACAATAACAACAAATGGGCGCGCTTTTTGCCGACAATATGCACTGCATTCCCACGGTTGAAAATTAAGTTAGGCGGCCACTAGGGAAGCTCACAAACGGAAAAACAGTCCAACACTCATTGCTATCACCATCACAGAGGTTGAGGCCAGTTTTGCTTGCTACATATAAGCCTACCGGCCGACCGGTTATTGATTTCGCTGCGTCCATATGGCAGCCCAACCTTGCTGACACCAACTGAAGGAAGTTGAAAGTCTACCAAAACAGTGCAATCAGAACTTCCACAGGATGCCTTCTTTTGTCATCTGTATCTCACCTGCATCACATTACCTTGCGGCTTGATCTGGGTAACCACAAATGGGCTGTAAATGACCTCCACACATAGTCCAGACAGATCCCTCAGATCCCCTTTATTAATAGCTAATAACCTGAAATAGCTGAAGAGGAGCTGAGGAGGAACACTAGAGTCGTTACAACAACAACAACTAGAGTCATGTTAGCACAACTTCGTTCTGTTCGTTCGATATTGTAATATTTTAAACTTTTACTTACCCAGACTTAACCCCACCATACCAAATACTTGCCCTGCTTGTGGTGTGTCCCATCACGATAATAAACATCTTCTTACCTGTTCAATTGAATCTACTCTTCTAACACCAATATCACTCTGGTCCGACCCTGTTGAAACTGCACGTTGCCTTGGACTTCCATAAGAGCTTTATGATGATTCTCAGAGTGATCGTGCCCATTTGGCAGGTTAGGTAAACAGAGGTGTTGACTACTTTGTAACAGCAAATAGTTAGTAACGATTTTTTTATATTCGTTTTCGCGGTTGAGTTACCTACCATCTATGATGATCTATCAACCATTCCCACAACAGCCGGTTCTATCGCACCGGAATGACCCGGGTTTTTTCACCCGGCCAAGGGCTGTTATTTCAGTGTAACCCTGTCCAATCTGGGGCAGGGCGAAGCACTGTTAACAACAACAACAACAACATGATCTATCAACACCCGGCACGCAGCGTATCCAAGCGCATCATCGCTAGGAACTCGTGTGCCCGTCGTGGGCAACAGCAACAGGAAGGGGCGGCAACCCGAAGACAACAAAGATGACGCCGTTGTTAAACGTCACACCCAAGATTTTGGAATGGGTGAAAGTAGGTAGCGTTACGCCATATATATGGACGTTGAAGTCCTGCCGCATCGGCTGGAAAGGATAGCTTATAATTCCTATACAGAGTTCGTCAATGGAGGCCCTTGCCCGAAGCCATAATAGTACAGTCAGATAGACTTCCTTGGGGGGAGAGTGAAGCCTCGATATGAAGAAACAAAACAATTTGGGGAATAGGATACTACCCTACGGAACCCCCTGTCTAAACATATTCCAATTTAATTACTTATATATAGGCCAAGTAATTAACGTTTATTTCTTTTTATCTTTTCAGACTCAATGTGACGATAATTCCGATTTTGCTGTACTCCGTTTTCATGCCGGGCCCCCATACGAGGATATCGCATTTAAGATAGTGCATCGAGAATGGGAATTTAGCTACAAGCGCGGATTTCGTTGCCAGTTTCATAATAATATTTTTCAACTTTGGTTTCACTTCAAGCGATATAGATATCGTAGATAAACCCGATTTAAATTCTTCTATATCTTTAAAGTGTCTCAGTCACTATTATCTTAAATGATGTCAGGTATTAATGCAGCATCGTGATTTACGGCGCGATTCTTTGCTAAGATAGGTGAAAGTCTGCCGTTAGACGATTTGTAACATATTTAGAAGACTTCAGTTACTCTGGCACAAATGTACACTGTTGAAACTTCGTTAGCATATTAAATTTCCAACAATAAATGTACACTTGTAATATAATTGCAATCGCTTAGCCATACAATTGGGGTACTAAATTATAAAACTTTGTGCATATCTTTTTTCGAGTATGGATGAAATCGACACCATGTAGCCGCAAACTTTTCTTACCGACCCTTCGTTTAAAAACGTAAAAGGTCCTGGCAAATACCAAAGCAAGTTGAAAGAAAGGTGTAAGACCCTCGCAAAGCCGTCAAGATTATTTTATTATTGTTCGTTTCACAATGAACCAACCTATCATTAAGAATCAAATAATGCGATGATAAGTTTATCTTCACATATTTTTTATAAGCTCAAGACCAGTTGATAATGACGCCGTTATTAAATTCATATGTAAAACCAACCACTGATTCCAAAAATCGAGGTTATTTTTGATCCTCTCGTAACGGTTTTGTTGTTTACTACTTACCGTTATTCGAAAAAAAAGAAGAAGGTTCCACTTAATCATGTATATATTATGAACAAATTTGGCAATTCCAACACGGGTTTAAAAATATCAAAGCTAATAAAATGTGCTATAAACAGTGCATACACTACTTGTCGCTAGGACTTGTAGTTTCTGAGAAAATTATTAATCATTACGGATTTTTATCTTTTTTTATGAAGAAAAAAATGGGCTTTGAGAGGGAGGATGTCAAAACCCTTTTTTTCTGCAGAGTTTTTTCTTCAGCGTTAAGCTCTGTTTTATTAGAACAAAATTACAAGAAAATCGATGGATTATTACAAAAGTTATTAACGGTCAGATAAATATAGCCATATAATAAGGGCGGGTTTTACAATGCATTTTTGAGCCGAACTTAAGTCCAGTTTAAGATTTTGCGTTTTATCAACAATTTTTTTAGCTGAACTTATGTTTCCAACTTTGGCGACTTAAGTTTTTCTTATCTTTATGAACAGCTGATTGTATGTTGCAATACTATTTGAAAGATCTACTTATAATTTATTAAAATATGAACTTTGACTGCAGTAGCGATGAAAGCAGTGACTCGAAATATGAGGAAGTAATAGATATTATTGTTTTAAGGAGAACAAAAACAATTCGTGAGCGTCCACAATATTTTCAACTATACGATGAAAAAGATTTCCGCGACCGCTTTTAAGTTAACAAACAAGCTGCTTAGAGTGTCCTGAGTTTAATTAAAGAATGTCTTAAACATTAAACTGGAATAAAGAAGGTTAGCTTTGAGAATTGAAGTCCTCCTCAACCTTTTCCCAGTCTGCTTCCTTTCTTCCTTCTGTTGTCGCGTCCGTTCTCTTGCACTTAATTATGTTTTTATAGTAACAAGCAAATCTATTTCACTTGGAGCAAAATTTAGTCGTTGTTTCGTAGCCCAGTGGAAAGCCCAATAAAAACACAAACACTTGAGTTGGAAAAAGCCGTAGCAAAAAACCAACATTTATCAATTATTTTTTTTTTTTTTGTGTGGAATACTGATTAGGCGGGGATGTTCTCTTGTCCCACAAAGTGCCGGTTATATCATACACTAGTTTTTTGTTTTGTAGACTATTTAGCTATTTGTTTTGAGACCTCGGTCCTGTGGATTTTAGCCTTGCAAATGTTTATTAATAATGTTGTTTTTAGGTTATAAATTTTTTCCAAATTTGTACGCAATATAAATCATTTTTTGGTGTTGTTCTGTTCAATTTATTTGTTGTTTCAGATCCATGCTGCTATAAATTCGCCTTTGATCGTTTCTGTTATTTCTTTATGTGTGTGTGTGACCACATTTTTTGATGGCGGGGATTTATTGTTCTTCTTTGTCAGATTTTTCGGCAAATTTTTTTAGGTTGTTTTGTAAGAAAGCCGTTTTCGTTCCATTTATTGAAATTTGATAATTATTTGCGTGTTAGGTCCGGTTATGTTTGCTATTTCTTCTGTTTTAATGTGCAGGTTTATCTTTTTTAGCAACAGTAGTGCCTGTGAAAAAAGTAAAGAACACCGTTAAACGCGAAGAGCTTAGACCAATAAATACTTTGCCAAATACCGAAAAAATTTTAGAAAAAGTGGTAAAAACCCAATTAATTGAATACATTGAAAGAAACAACATTCTTATTAAAGAGCAATCAGGTTTTCGTGCTAAACACTCGTGTGAAACAGCTCTTACATGGGTTATTTCTCAGTGGAAAGAAGACATGCGAAGAAATAAGACCATATTAGTGGTATTCATTGACTTAAAAAGAGCGTTTGAAACTATTGATCGGAACCTGATGGTACAGAAATTGAAACGAATCGGAATTGAAGGTGTTGAGCTGAAGTGGTTCGAAAGTTTCCTAGCAAATAGAAAGCAATATACAGTTATTGATGAAGCAAGTTCAGAAAGCGTGCCGATTAATATAGGACTTCCACAGGGCTCAGTCTTAGCGCCAATCCTTTTCAACGTATACATAAATGATATTACCTCGTCAATAAAGAACTGTAATGTAAAACTATTTGCAGATGACGCTCTGTTGACAATAAGTGAAGAAAATATAGGTGTGGCCTTTGAAAAAATGCAGGAGGACTTGAATTCTCTCTACATTTGGTTGTGTAAAAATAAGTTAATGGTAAATGTGGAAAAATCCAATTACATGGTTATATCCACATCAAATAAACTAAATTTAGAACCACATACTTTAAATATAAAAAACGAAACCATTGTGGAGGTAAAGAAATGCAAATATCTCGGCGTCATAATTGACAATAAATTAAAATTCTGTTATAATGTTGACTACGTAGTGAGTAAAATCTCAAAGAAAATTGGATTTATGAAAAGAACATGTAAATATCTAAAAAGGAAATATAAAATACTAGTATATAAATCCATTATTGAACCACATTTTATATATTGCGCCAGTGTTTTGTTTATCACATCGGACTCACAATTAAACAAGTTACAAAAAATGCAAAATAGAGCAATGAGACATATACTCAACGCGCGGTATGACACAAGCATTTCATCAATGCTAAACACTCTTAAATGGCTGAACGTAAAACAACTAATCTCCTTAACACAATGCAATTTATATACAACATTAAGACAGGAGCACTTCCGGACTATCTAAGAGAGAACTTAAGCTACAGCAGTGATACACACACCTATCCTACTAGAGATAGACACAATTTCGCATTACCGCGTTGCCAGACAGAAAATGTATTATAAAGGCTTGAAAATGTATAATGACCTACCTGTAGATATTAAAACATGCAATAATTTGAAGAAATTTAAAAACCTATTATTTAATTATTGTAAAACACATATTTAATACGAATTATATAAAATCAAAAGGATTATAGGCCATATGGCTGTGAATAAATAAATAAATAAATAAAAAAATATGTACCACCTTGATGAGGTGCTGCTGGAGTCATAAAATGCCATTCGGTCCCTTTCAACATTACCTCATTAAACACATTACTTGCATTCCCACACTCATATGCTCTCTTAATCTCCTTTGATGCACCTACGAAGGATGCCCCATTGTCACTATACATCCGTTCGCATCGACCACGCCTAGCAACAACTCGCTCGAAGCAGGCTATAAATGCTCTAGCACTCAAATCAGTGATCATGTCAATATGCACTGCTCTTGTTTTCAAGCACACAAATATAGCAACCCTCTTCGGAATACATTGCTCATTTCTATCCAACTGTCTAATCTCAAAGGGCCCCGCGTAATCCCCACCTGCGTGGGAACGGTTTCCCGACTTGCACGCGGTTTGCTGGCAGATCAGCCATCAACTGTTCACTTAGCCTTTTTGCATATCTAGCACATGTGACACATTTATGTATAAACCTGCGAAGCTCATTTCGTAATCGCGGAATCCAGAAGCGCTGTCTGATGTACTGCATCATAACCTGAATACCTCCGTGCTTTGTAGCCTGGTGCGCCTTGCTCAAAATTAATTTGCTCAAACTGGAATCAGGTGGGATGATAACTGGATGCTTCATTTTATAATCGCATTCAGCTCTGCCGATTCTACCCCTTTCGAATCCAGCCAGGGTGCTAGCGACTCTATC
The DNA here is from genome assembly GCA_949987695.1 of Merzomyia westermanni. NCBI lineage: Eukaryota > Metazoa > Arthropoda > Insecta > Diptera > Tephritidae > Merzomyia > Merzomyia westermanni. Next base: position 123,042,489 of record OX465290.1, read on the forward strand.
TTGCTACCATCCGGTAAGGATGCTTCTTTCCTCAATGCTCGTATTTCATTGTAGTATCCTAGCCCTTGCGCTTCCTTTATAATTAGCTCCAATGCTCTTGCTCTTTCTTCCGCGTTCGGAACCGGAAAGTGAAGGTTCCTACTCCGACTTCCGTAACCGCTGGCTTCTACTTTTTTTTTAGAGGACGAATGAATCTTAGGACTTCGGCCATGATTCCGATCAGTCTGTCCAATGAACTAACACATTGCACCAGAGGAACTTCCTCCCCGCTAGCGCTCTTTCTAAGGCTCCACGTTGTTGCTGCCATAGCCACAACATGTACTCTTAGCTCTGCCGTTGCTCCCTCGGGCATTTGCTTATGCCGAAATCTTTTTGCTGGCCACTCTTCGCTTGCTCGACTAAGCCAACTAGCATTAAATACGACTCGGAATTTTTTAAGCACACAATGATGTGGAATATAATATACTAGCTCACCAGGTAGAGGATCATGCTTGGCCTCCTGCATGTGGCCAAGTTGCTCGTGAGTATGAAGTCAATATATTTGCGAGCAATTTCAGGAGATCTAGCTAATCGCTTCTCTAAGTAGTAAAATTGCTTCAATGCGCACTCGCGCGAACTGCCCAATCTGCTTGCACTACGTATTGGAATTGTCACAACAAATCGCCCTGACTCATATCGCACATGGGTTTCCATAAATATTTTCTCTACCATTTCTTGCTCTATTGTTCGCACAGGAACATCTGGAATAAGATCCATTTCCCATAAACGCTGCACTTTTCTAGTTGGGCATAGAATACTGTTGTGCATAATATTTCCTGTACACCGACTGCATGGCCCAGAATAGCAGTCCTTGATTGCATGCCCCTGCTTGCAACAGTTTGGGCACAATTTATGCTGCTCAACATACGTTTTTCTAGTGCATAAGTTCAGGCTCAAAAAGTCTGGGCACTTGTACAATCCATGATCACCCCGGCATAGGTGACATGGATAGTTTTTATTGGCTCCCTCATGATTCTTCGGTATGGTACTAGCTCTAGCCTTGCTCGCTCCTTGACTTGCACTTCGATTAGCACTTTGTTTTGTTCGATCCAGGCCGTCGATGATGATGCACTGCTCTCACGTGCGCGGCGATTCTCGAATTGATGCGACGATGCAGCAGCTTGCTTGTCGAGGAATGCTAGCATCTCAACTGCCGTTGGAGTCTCCGACTGCCGCTGAAGCTCCCAAGCTTTGCCGGTTTCCTCATCAAGCCTTTCATGTGGATTGTGTACTACGACCATGTCCCAATACTCTACGGGTAAGCCCTGTGCTCTTAACTGACGCAGCGTCTTGTGAGTTACGTTAGACATGCGCTGAAGTGCATGTGATGATGCTCGTTCTATAAATGGAAGCCTATAGAATTGGCGCAAGTATTTACGACAAGTGTGGTATTTTTTGTCATAAAGCCGTCTCAAACGTTCCCATGCTTCATTATAATTTACATCAGTTAACTGCCACTCACCCAGAGTACGTGCAGCCTTGCCCACTAGCGATTTCTGCAAATATGAAAATTTGAATGCTGGCGCAACTTGCTCATTATCATGAACGGCTGCTTTGAACCGATCATGGAACCCCTTCCATTTAGTAAGCGAACCGTCGAACTCGCCCCAATTGTTCTTTAAATCCATCTGCCGCTGCGGATACTGTAGCTCTACTTGTATATTTGCTGGCGCACTAGCTGGTGCCGGTGATGGTGCCAGCATGTCAATCTTGCCCTGTAACGCTGCGCGCGTCTCAAAATAACCATTCTCAGCTTTCTCCAGCTCTACATCAAAAACATTGATATCACTGCCCTCTGTTGCACTGCTCACTAGCTCATTATGGATGGAAATACACTGCTTCCAACGATCTTCCAAAGTATCCAAGCGTGTCCTGGCACCCTGATGAGTTAATGAGGCAAATGCATCGCTTTGCACAAATGCCATTGTCAGTTCAATTGCCCGCACGCACGCTTCTAGCTGCTCAATTTTCACCATTTTTTTAATTAATTCATTTTTAATAAGCCTTGGTTTTTCTGCGAATTTGATGTTCACTGCGCAAATATTTCTTTTGCAATGACGCTATCTTAATTTTTTCTCTACACTAGCACCGCATTCCGTTACTAACACACACTAATGTAAAATTCTGCAATGTTCAATTTTACCTTGCCCCGATCTAGCTCGTTAATATGTAAATAGGCAAATGTATCAAATACTAAGCCACAATTCATGTACTAATTGCCCGCTCTACAGCACAAAAAAAAACAACCATCGCATAGTAATTCAACTGCTCTCTAGTACAAGACTGCGTACAACCACATATGTAATGTGTAATGATATATATCGCAGACATGCTCGTTCAGTCGCTCTCTAGGCCGATATATTGCGTACAATCATTTATGTACTATTTACTACATATGTATACGTACAATGCATGCTCACTTGATCGCTCTCTAGCCCAAGAAGTAATTTTACATAGCATGCGTATTGTTGTTACAATTGCTTTGCTTGTTCGGACATGCCCATGCTCGCTACTGGCACCTCATGTATGTAATAAGGATTTTCCTTATAAGCAATTAAAGTAAACACATTTTCTTTTCTTTCTCGGCTCAATTTATTATTCTAGCATTTTCCATTCATTTATTCTTGCTCTGCGGACTGTATACATACTTGCACATACGAGGTGTGTTCAAAAAGTATCGCGAATTCTGCGTTTTTGTCCCCTTCAAAGTAATCCCAATGAGATATTATACACTTGTGCCAACGGTTTTTCCAATCTTCGAAGCACTTCAAAAAATCATTTTTTTGTATCTTGTTCAGCCCCTCCTTCGATGCCGTCTTTATCTCGTCAAGAGAAGCGTAACGTCGTCCTTTCATGGGCCTCTTCAGTTTAGGGAACAAGAAAAAGTCACAGGGGGCCAGATCTGGGGAATACGGTGGCTGCGGCATCATTAGTGTGTTGTTTTTGGCCAAAAAGTCGCGCACAAGCAACGATGCGTGAGCAGGGGCGTTATCGTGGTGCAAAAGCCAATTTTTGTTCTTCCACAAATCCGGGCGTTTCTGGCGGATTGCTTCGCGCAAATTGCGAATAACTTGCAGGTAATATTCCTTATTGACCGTTCTTCCCTGTGGCAAGAACTCTTGATGCACCACGCCCCTGCAATCGAAGAAAACTGTCAGCAAAACTTTCACATTCGACCGAACTTGGCGCGCTTTTTTCGGTCTTGGTTCGTGCGGCAGCTTCCATTGAGATGATTGAGCTTTGGTTTCCACGTCATAACCATAAACCCACGATTCGTCACCAGTTATGACCCTCTGGAGCAAATTTGGGTCGTCGCCGACAGAGTTTAACATCTCATTAGCAATGTTCATGCGATGCTGTTTTTGGTCACAATTGAGCAATTTTGGTAAAAAAATAGGTAAAAATCGAAGACGATCCAAAACACGTGCAAGCAAAGCAGCTGTCAACAATTGTAGGGTCGAAGAACAAGGGGGATGGTACTTCAGGAGATCGGGAGCAAGACGGTGCTAAAAGCATGACACCCACTATGCGCGGTAGTACAGGTACGGTACCTAAGCAAAGTACTGGGGCACAAGTAACCCAATCGGTACTAATACGGCCACCCTCATTGTCTTTTCCTCGCCCTTCCCCCTTCCACAATTTTGCGAATAATGTCACAGCCCAGGGGCCCAGAATTCACAACTTATGCGAAGAAGTAGCCTCTTTGATTAGAGATATGATGGGCGAAACGAAAGAAGTTCTATTGGGTGAAATGCGGAAAGGCATGCAAGAAATGTTTAATAACATGCGGGATGCAAACAGCGGAGTCGGAGCTGGCGGTCAAAGAAATGGGGGGCGCGTGCAGGATAAGAAGAGGAAACATAATGTTAGCAGCGAATCTATCGAATCAAGAAGGTCAATACCCGAAAATGAACGTGCGAGTGAAAACATCAGTGACAATATCAGAAACCATGTCCCTATAAGGCCTTCGGTGGGTCCATTGCCTGTGTTTAGTTCACAATTACAACAACGTCAAATACAAGGGGCACAAGCATAGAGCGATCAATTTGTCTCGGATAACTTTCCATCGGAAAATCAGAGTAGGAGCTTAAATAGGTCGGAGGTGAACATAGAGAAGTGGGGAATTAATTACCAAGGCCACCGTGATGCCATGACTATAGAGGATTTTTTGTTTAGACTGGAGTATCTGAAGGAGAAGTATGGGTGCTCATGGGGCGATATTTTAAGGGGTTTTCACCGTCTTTTGAGTGGCGAAGCACGCGAATGGTACTGGTTGTACATTGGTACAAACCGGAACGTAGACTGGCCCACGTTGCAGTTCGCGTTTGCAACGCCAGTTCGCCTCTCAACTGACAGATTTTGAGCTTATGAGGGAAATAAATGAGCCCAAACAAAAACCCGGCGAGACGATAGATGAATATTTCCATGCTATCGGGATACTTCGGTCTAGGTTAAGAAACTCTATACCCGAATATGAAATGGTCCGCCTCGTGAAAGGGAACCTACGGGAATCCTTGGCCAAGTTAGTTTACCCTATTGCGGTGTACTCCGTGGAACAGCTCAGAATGGAGTGTAAGGAGGTGGAAAGGTGTTTCCCTCGCCGAGATCGGGTTCAGCATAGCGGTTTCGCACCTCGATCGTATCAAGTCAACGAGATTGCGGTCACACAGACAGATGAGCAGGAATCTCCCAGAGATGAGGGTCAAGTCTCTGTGGAAGAGGTCCGCTATCAGCGTGTGACAAAGCACCCTTCTTGTGATCAGCCAAATAAAAAGAGCATAGTATGCTGGAACTGCGGGGCCGAAGGTCATGTGTTTACTGATTGCATGTCCCTACATAGACGCATATTTTGTTTCAAATGTGGGAAATTAGACGCTATAACCCCTAAATGTCCCATATGCAACGTGGCGGGAAACGCGAAACGGAACGCGATGACGGCGGGGGTATCGCGCTCCACACAATCCCCGCAAGAATAGATGCGTCAACCAACACCCCCAGAGATTTTGAAGAGGTCGTTAGTGAGCATGAACAAATCGCGAAAAAATCGAAAATTAATGAAAACTCCGATAGAGAGAAAAATGAAAACAGGCAAAGCACCATACACCGTTCAACAACGCTTTCATATGAAGAGCGTATGCGAAGATATCTCGAGGCTCGCGAACGGATTTTTGCTGACAGCGTGCTGCTAGGCCGCAGGATGGTATCACGGCGAATACAGAAGGCCAGAGAACGATTTGGACGAAGGAAGTTGTTGCGTCGAGAAGTGGTGGCCACTGTCAAGAGAGCAAATCGAAATGACCCGCGGGTATACTCGGATATCGCGATAAAAGGGGTTCAACTGCGCGGATTGTTAGACTCGGGTGCGTCTGTCAGTATTTTAAGTCGGGGATGTCGCGAGCTAGGCCAAGATTTAGGTGTACCTATAGAGAAGTTCGTTTGTAGTGTCACAACTGTAGGCGGTGGCGCACATACGGTATTAGGAAAGCTGAACATACCTGTAAAATACCAAAATTTAGAAAACAACATGATATTTTATTTATGTCCATACCTGGAACAACCTATATATCTCGGGCTAGACTTCTGGCGCATTTTTGAATTGGCTCCAAACGTCATCGGAGTAGATGAGATAGGTTTGTCTAGATTAGAGCAGCAGATGGCGAAAGCAGAGGACAGGAGTGAGCGGCGTGTACTGCATGATTTGACGGCAGAACAACAACAACGATTGCGGCAAGTCAAGGAGAGCTTTAAAACGTTTGAGAAGGATGAACTTGGTCGTACGTCGCTTGAAAAACATTCGATTAAGTTGGTAGAGGAAACAGTGCCCGTCAAAGATCGTACTACCCCCTGTCCCCGGCGATGCAAGCAATAGTTTACACTGAAATAGACAAAATGTTAGAGTTAGGAGTTATTGAGGAGAGTGAAAGTCCCTGGAGCAATAAAACAACGGTCGTGCGCAAACCCGGTAAAAATAGATTTTGCTTGGATGCTCGGAAGTTGAATGCGTTGACAGTTAAAGATGCATGCCCGCTACAAAACATCGAGGGCATAATAAGTCGTATAGATGATACACATTTTATTAGCAGCGTGGACCTAAAGTACCCTTTTTGGCAAATAGAATTAGAGGAGGAATGCAAGCCATATACCGCGTTCACCGTTCCGGGGCGTCCTTTGTACCAATTCGTGGTGATGCCATTCGCCTTATGCAATGCGGCGCAACGATTATGCCGATTAATGGATCGCGTTATACCGCAGAGATTGAAGGCTAATGTATTTATTTATTTGGATGATTTGCTCATTATTGCTTCTGATTTTGATTCGCATTTGAAAACACTGCAAGAAGTGGCTAATTGCTTTAAAGAAGCAGGTCTAACAATAGGGTTAGCAAAATCAATGTTCTGTTTTAAAGAACTACCATATCTAGGGTATATTGTAGGAGGAGGAATGTTAAAAACTGATCCCGAGAAAATAAAGGCAATTTTGAACATACCTGTACCTAAAACCGCAAAACAGGTCCGAAGCTTTCTAGGGACAGCCGGTTGGTACAGGCGGTTTATAAACGATTTTGCGACATTGGCCGCACCATTAACAGACATGTTAAAGAAATCGAACAGATTCGAAATAACACCTCAAGCAATAGAGTCCTTTATTAGTTTAAAAAGAGCGTCGATGCGTCGGACTACGGCGTTGGCCGTAGGCAGATAACGACGGCGAAAACCCCATCGCATACTTCTCTCAAAAGTTGAATGATTGTCAACGCAATTACAGTACCACCGAAAAGGAATGCCTCGCAGCGATTATGGCAGTAAAAAAGTTTCGTCCATACATTGAACTTATGCCGTTTACAGTGGAAACCGATCATGCCAGCTTAAAGTGGCTTATGTCACTAAAAGACTTGAGCGGAAGATTAGCGAGATGGTCACTGCATCTTCAAGCATTCAACTTCGAGATCGAACATAGAAAAGGATCTGAGAATGTAGTGGCTGACACGTTGTCCCGTTGTATCGAAGATATTTCACCATCTTTAATAGCAGGTATGGACACAGTAGAATTTGAGTCTGAGGAGTATTTAGGTTTGATTGCTACAATTGAGGGAAATGCAGAGCGATTTCCTGTCTTAAAAGTCGAAGACGGCTTTGTTTTTAAAAGGACTAGTGCAAAAGTTATAGAACTAGAAGAAAGCGAATGGAAACTGGGTACCGGCGGCATTGACATCGACGTTAATCGAAAGTGCACATTGTTCCGAAACGGCTGCACATGGGGGAATTGCCAAAACATTGCATCGCTTAAGGCGCATGTATTATTGGCCTAATATGGTTGTGCAAGTCCGAAACTTCGTCCGTGACTGTCAGGTTTGCAAGGAAAGTAAACCGAGTAATACAATTTTGAAACCCGGTATAGGATCAGAGGTAGTAACCGAACGACCTTTCCAAAAAATGTATATTGACTTCCTTGGCAAATACCCCAGGTCTAAGAGAGGGAATACTTTTATATTTATTGTTGTAGATCATATGTCTAAATTCACGTTTTTAAAGGCCATGCGTGAAGCAACAGCGACTAATGTCGTGAATTCCTTACTGAGGAAATATTTTATAAGTTCGGCGTACCAGAGACAATTCATTCCGATAATGGGAAACAGTTCACTTCAAAACAGTTTGCCAAAATGATGGAGACATATAGTATTAAACATGTGAAAACGGCGGTTTTGGCCGCAATCCGCTCGTATTTGGAAACGGACCACAGAGATTGGGACGGTGCACTCGGCAACTGGTGTATCACCCTACTTTGCCCTATTCGGGATGAATATGTTTTCTAGTGGCGCTGACTACACGTTGGCTCGAAAGCTAAGCTCACTCGATGACAATGAAATACTGCTGTTAGACAACAGCGACAAAATTTGACTAATGCGTGAAAAGATTAAAGAGGATATGCACGAGGCATACAAAACAAACGCGACGCGATACAATAAAAGGACAGGAGGTATACAAGCGCAATTTCATTTTAAGCGATTTTAAAAATAATATCAGTGCTAAATTTTGCAAAAAGTTCTCGAAATGTAGTGTAACTAAAGCACTTGGAAAGAATATGTACCTGCTAGAAACGTTGTCTGGTCGTAGATTAGGCGCCTGGCATGCCAAAGACTTGAAGCAATAGGTTCCCGAACACATTGAGGTATCTCCGGCGATGAGGGTCAAGTCGTCCGGAGAGCTGCCAAAATGTGGTATCATAGTGTATGCAAACCTGGAAAATAGTTAGAAGCAACCAAAAAGTAAAGTTCTTCTACAAAATAATAATTTCTACTTCCCGTAAATTTTCATTAGCCGTCATGATTTTTAGTTGTTGTTCTCTTTATCGCATATGCCCGGCCTAGCTCCCGAAGCAGGAGACAGTGTCAGGGGTGGGTGTTCCCCGCGTTGAGCCTGGACAAGTTGTGTAAGGACTGCTTTTTACATGGGGAATACCACCTATGTGCAGGATGCAAACATTTGTTAATTAGTAACACTACATTTTTATTTTAAAAGAATCACCTTTTTGGGGACCGCTCGGTGTGGAACGCGCCACAATATAAAGAAACACATATGCAGAGCCCAAGACGATTTGGCCACTATAATGTCCCCACGGCGCTAGTAACACACACTTAGGTCAATCTTGGCACCAACATCTTTAATTCTCTTTCAGAAACACGGATTTTGAGGCAGTTATATTTTTTATTATAGTTTTTTATTTTGATATTTTCTTTATTAGTTTGTTTTGCCTTGCACAACAAATGTCATAAAAAGAATAATGGCTGACACTAAATAGAACGAAAGAGAACCTAACGAAAGATGAGCTTTTGTAGGGTTGCCGGACATATGTTTTAAGATTTGGTATAAATCACACTATTGCAACAAAAAGTTGCCCTGTCAAAATCCGCTAACGACTAGCGGACAATGGAGGAGTAATGTTAGAAGGAAAAGACATAAAAGGGGATGGCCGTAGATATTACGGATTTAGTATCAAAGGTTACCTGCACGGCTACAACTACAATGTATACAAGAGTATATCTATACAGATATGTATATGTATCTATACATGTGGATATATGCATGTATCTATCTGCGGGCATGGTTAAATTTAAATTTAATAAAAATCCTGTGCGTTGCAGGAAGCGACGGTACATGGTATCCTGGTTTGCCAAAGAGGTGGAAAACGAGCGATCTGATCCAGTTTGAATACTTATCGGCGAGGTGTAAGTTCGCGTGTAATGACAGGGTTTTAAACAGTTTTTTTTTTTTTAAATATACTTTGTTTTACAGTGTGCCCGGAAAAGTTCAGCGCGGGAGGATTATTGGCACAACTCGCCGTGAGTTATAATTTTCTAAGTTTTCTCTTCTTTTTTTTTTTTGCCCAGATCTAAGTACATACATATGTAGCCATATATAAATATCTACATGTTAGTTTGAACTGGCCCAAACCCAAAGACAATTGCGGAATTTAACTTCATAATGCACATATAGTTGGCCGGAGGCCAAAAAAAAAAAAAATTATCCCATTGCCGAACACAGTAACTTAAAACATGTGCCATTTAGCCGTGTAACCCGAATGCGGTTATATAAACTCTACCCTCGATCATACGTAATTGCCCGTGAGTACCAAGTTGGAAAGCAAGAGGTTTTTGCATCGACAAACCGCCGATGTAGTTTTATATACAATTAGCATTATTACATAAACCCTTTTTGATTTTTATATATATTTATATGTACGCGCGCGCATGTGCTCATATGTGAAATTTGTATACAAGTGTAGTTTTAGCAGTTAACAGCTTTAGCTAACAGTTTATGTGTGGTGGCAACAACTTCCAGAGAGTCAGGGATGCCCCCTGGGGAGAATAATGATAAGCTTTTTTTTTTTGCCGAATTTTATAGTTATAAAAAGTGCAGCATAGGATGATATAATTTTGGTTATAGCGATCCCGTGCTAAACTTTCGTCAAGTTATATGTAGATATGTCACATTAGCCTAGTTCATTTATATATATATATATATTTTTCGTGTTAAGTCGAGGCAGTCTTTTGTAGTGTAACTTTTGTTTTTTTTTACGAAAAGCGATCTGCCCATAGCTAGGATTTTACGATCGAAACTCAGTGGAGAAATACATTAACACGACATATGCACATACGTAGATAGGGGTAACCATTCTAGAAGAGCTCTTTTAGCTATCTATCATCGTTGAACCCTATGAGAAAATTTTGCAAGGATCCGAATTTTTTTTCTTCCTTTTTGGGATATGAAAGCTTAGTGGCAGGACGTTTATCTAGGAGAAATTGTTTACATTTATGTATATATATATATATGTAGATTAGCATAAAATATGTATATTGGGAAATTTTATTCTATTAATATATATTGATTGTTTCGGTTGAAAGAAAATGTTGAGATAATCACCTTTTTTTGTGCAGGATGTGAAAATGGTATGATGAAGAGGTAAGTAGAAGGGGTGGAGCATGGCCAGAGGGAGACCGCTAGAGTAGGCTATAATGAAGCGAGCGGTCCATGGTAGGGCGGGCTTCCTGGGGTGAAAAAGATGTGTGGGATAAAAGGGGGATGAATGGAGGAAGAAATAAATATGCGTCCGTACGGCTCCTTGGTGGTAGGGTTGAGGACCACTGCCCATTGTGTACTGAGCTAGCCAGGGAACCACCAGGTGCCAAAACATAGGTGTACGTGACAATATGTTTTTTATTTACAGATTTTCGATTCGATTAAGTCGCTCATTATCATCTCGTACTAAGGACTTTTGCGTTTGCCTAAAAAAGAAGTAACGACCTTTTCAAAGGAATCCCATGCTGCTGCCTGAACTGGTGACCATAGTAATTGAACTGCTTATTGTTAAGCATCTTTTTTATTTGCGGTCTACCAAAAATACAAATTATGGAAGGCTTTGTCTTCTTTGTCCAAATCCTTAACAAAGTTTTTGATGAGGCCGAGCTTGTTGCGTAAGGGGGCTAGAACTATTTTTTCTTTCTTTACAGGAGGTGAGTATTTGATGTTATCCACACCAATTTTAAATTCGACTCTTTCAGGCCAATCCTTAATAACGAAGTAGTCCCATTTTGCAGAGAGAGCAGCAATATTTCGTGTACCCACCATGTAGACCGTATAGCATTCCAACGACTTTAAGATCGGCACATATTTTCAAATCAAGCTCTTCATATTTGACGAGTTTAAGTAATGTTTGCATTGCCTATCAAATTTTCTTTGTGCTTACTGCATGTACGATCGGGATAGAAGGCTTTTGGTATCCAATATGCAATAATACCGGCTACAAACGCAGTTTATTGCCGCCTATGAACAATCGCCACTATTTGGAATGATATGGTTAGCCAAACTCTGTGAACAAACCAGGAATGTCTTTGCGCTAACAAAAACTATAGTTCCATGTCCACTCTCGTGCGCTTTTATTCATATTACTTTTTAAGTAAATAACGGGTTATAAACTGTACTTGTAAACTCAACAGTATCCGGCGAGCCTTGCAGATATAATAAAGGTTCAAGGCGCATTCACTCACACTTATACCTACCTCGATAAAAAAGGTTCCTTCGTGTATTACAGAGAAAACACTACCTGCTATATGCCTTATAAAATTAGCTCATTGCTTCAAATGTACCTGTATTTGGAATATTTATATTTATTCACATTAAAAGTTTTCTGTATCTAATAATCCTTCGAAAATCTGCCTGCCTACTAAATCATATATGTAAATTTTGAAATTATATGTTTTACTTTATTGAGCTCCGTTAGAAGACTGAACTTAAAAGCTAACAAAAACTTAAATCTAGCCCTAACGTCCCGTCATCGCTACCGCAGCCGCAAACGACCGGGCTGCCTCCCACATCACTCACTTCATTCGATTTTAGTTGCAGGTGTTCATCCAGACGCTGTGTCAGCACAAATAGATTCCCACGATTTGTGTGAGCCGCCCGTGCCTGATAGCTGGTTGAGTTAGATATTTGAGTTAGGTAACGCTAACTACGATTTTGTGTGAAGCGTTGTGCTTGCCAGCTGGCTGATTTAGATATTAGAGATAGCTTATGATAACTCCTCCCCCCTTAAGTGAGGGCTGTTCTCGGTCCTTCTTAATTTCTCGGTGACATTTTGAAGGACACGCAAGTTGCAATGATTATTAAAATTATACCGCCTGACAGTACGGGTTGCGTTACTACTTTTGCTTCTATTTCGCTTATGTAGCGCAAATTTTCGACGTTCAGCTTATGTAAAAACGGCAAGCTAAGTATTTCCCGGTGACCAGTAATATTTAAGAAAGGCGATGTCGCTATGCCTGGTTGTCTCTTTGGTAGAGTATTACGATTCACAAACATGGTTCCATTGATCCAAACCTTGTTGTTGAATGTGAGCAAGTGCGTGCCAGATATGAGTTTCTCGGTACCATCCACTTCTCTCAAGTTTGCTGATCTGTCGTCAATTATAACTATGCCCTCATCGATTATTATTACGGGGTCTCGGTGATCTGGCTGAGTACTGCAGTGCGCTTTTATTCCCGAATGTATGTGTTGTTCTGCCATCATTAACTGCTATTATGCAACTATCGCACTCTGCCACTATGTCGTTATCAGCAAGATAGAGTATTATGCCATTATGTATTTCAGTTATTAAAATTCTATTACGCGTCATTAAAGTTTCATATGGATGAGATTCATCAAATTGTTCCTCTTTCGTGTTTGCTAAGATAATGTTCACTCTGTTTGTTAATTTTTCAATTTGATCCTGAAATTTTGTGTTTATTACTATTTGCCTATTGTTTGACTCAATTAGCTGAAGTTAGATATTACTTTTAATGACGTTCCTAGGAAGTTCAAACTCCTCGATTGTATATGATGCATGCTTATAGCCGTCAGAAGTGTATTCCTTGGTGTCGAACTCCAAAATTTTCTTCAAGTGTTCCTGTGGGAAATCCCTAGCCAATCTAGTGGTCTCGACTACAATTTCGGTATATAAAGTTAAGTTAGTCGTGTGTCTGAGGTAGCCGTAGTCCTGCCAAAGAATAACCTCGCCATCTATAACAGGAATATATTTCGAGTGAGTGTAATCGGTTAGCCTCGTGCTCACAGTTGACATGAATGCGATCATCAAAAGGGAGATCCTGGAAAACGTTTTCTTCAATAAAACTTTATTTCATACCTATTTTAAGTTGTCCTTATGGACCACCCTGCCTTTTATGAGAACGGCTGTCCCCAAGTCGGCTTCTACCATTTCCTCCACGCACAGAGGTGTAAGCTTATTTCCTAACCTCCTGTTTGTTTTTACTAGTACCTTTTCTCCCACTATAAAAGTTCTATCTCGTCTTAATTGATTGTGTTTCTCTAATTGAACCTCTTGAGCTCTTTTAACTTTATCTTTTATTTGTTCCTTATACTCGTCTGGTGCTGAGTGAATTAAATCAATTGGTTTCTGGTCAGTGGCCGAATGTATGGTTTTATTGTATTTAATTGTCGCCTGTATTATTAATTCAACTGTATCTTCAATTTTTCTTTCAAGTTTGAGACACCTTGCAATTTCCAACCAGGTGCTGTGCAATCGTTCAACCTGTCCGTTTGAAGTGCTGTGTAAGGGACGGGCGGTTACTATGTGCACATCGAAACGGTTTAGCAAAATTGATCTTATAGTTTCAGAATTTAAAGATGCTTCATTGTCACAAAAAATGGTTTTTGTCTTAGGAAAAATATTTATTAATTGTAAAATCGGGATTTTTACATCTACTATCGCACGAGAAGGTATCGGTTGGACCATTGCAAACTTAGAAAACTTATCTACGGAAGTTAGGAAGTATTTTTTATCTGTTGAATTGGCGTTTTACCTATTAATTGTTTTTTCGGGCTTTTGAACATATTCTACAATTTGCTACAATCTCGGTTGCCAATTTTGTCATCTTCGGGAAGAAATAGTCCCACAAAATTTGTTTAGTATTTTCTTGAGCAGCTCTATGCGCTCGATTATGCTCCGTAATTGCAATTTCTCTTTGTTCATTCACATCGAAAATATTTGTTACGAGTCTCTTAGCATACCAGAACTTTGTTGTTGGAAACAACTCAACGAGATGATGCTGGATATACGCTAATACGGACAATTCACAATTAATTGCATTAACAACGTCCGGTTTAACTACATTTCGGATTGATTCTACTAGTGAATCTCTATTTGAAAAATATATAAAATGACGCGTCTTCTTTCCAAATATGCTGAAAGTGCGCGTTGAAGAAAACTGCGCTTCTAAAAAAATTTGATTTCTATAACAGTTTATTGGTTTATCCGTTGCTTCTATTGTATAAGTAAAAGAAAGTTCGCTATGAACTGTGGCAGCGTCCGAATCGGGGCTGTCTTCAAGAGAATAAATCCTCTGCCGCGACAATGCGTCAGCAACAAAGTTTTCTTTTCCTGGTTTATAGAAAATGTTGGCACTATGCTCGTCAATAAATGCTTTCCAGCGTTTAATTTTCGCATTTGGGTTTCGGTCTTAAACCGCAAATGTGAGAGGCTGATGGTCGGTATAAATATTGAGATTTCTTACCCCGTAAAGGTAGTTTCGGAGATTTTTTCAGGCCCATACTATGGCCAATAGTTCTCTTTCATTGGTTGCGAATTGCAACCCTCTATCTTTCAGTGTTCTGGAAATCATTGTTATGGGCTTTGCATTCTGAGATAAAACTGCTCCCAGACCCTGTGATGAAGCGTCCGTCGTTAGATCAAAAGGCTTCCCAAAATCCGGATAGAGCAACATAACATCTTCCGATATCAATATTTCTTTCAATTTGTTAAAGGCTTGTAATTGCCTGTCATTTAATTTTTTTGACAGTTGAGCACTAACTCTACCATTTTCACCCTTTAGGATGTCAGATAGTGGCTTTGCTATTGAAGCAACTTGCGGACTTGCTTTGATTCCCCCTCTTGACACCGTGAAACCGAGGTATTCTGCACTTGTTTTAAAAAAATTTGACTTTTCGCGTGAGACCCTCATATTTGCCTCATACAAATTACGCAGTACCCAGTCAATGTGCTTTACGTGGTCTGCTTCATTTTCCGAGAAAATTATTACGTCATCGACGTAGACGTAACAAGTTTTGTTTGTTAATTGATAACAAGTTTTGCCTATTTGCTCACGAAGGACATCGTCGATGGCCCTCTGAAATTTTTTTGGCGCATTTTTCAAGCAAATGGTAGTCGACAAAACTCGTACCATTTACCGAGAATGCGGGTTTTTCGCGATCCCGCTCCGCGAGTTCAATTTGATTAAACCCTGATTTTAAGTCGAGGGTTGTAAAATATTTTGCTCTACCCAGATTCGACAATATTACTGTAACATTGGGAGTGGGGTATTTATCATCGACCGTCTTTTGATTCAGCTTCCGGAAGTCTATCACTAGACGTTTTCTCTTATTGCCCAATTCGTCGCTACCCTTTTTATCAACAACCCAAATGGGGTTGTTAAAAGGAGACCTCTTTCTCTCTCTATGGCGCGATATACAACAGGTATATCATCATAAACCTCCTAAGAGATTTTTGCGCCAAGCTTCTCTTCCAATTTGTGGTGTGCCGATTTGAATTTTCCCTACAAATTGGTGGGACCTACAGTTTTTTGCCGACTCCGAACGGCATCTACAAAGGAGACGAATTTTTGCTGAGAAGCCTGTCATGGCAGAAATACACTCGGAGAGTTTGCCAAACCACTGCCGAGGGGCGACCCCGTTTTGAAAAACTTTTTTCAAGTCACTTTTGATGTTACCTGTACCAGGGCTCGAACCATGGACCTTCGGTGTGGTAGGCCGGCAACACTACCTTCACACCACGGCGGCCGCCAGGAGACCTAGATGCACGAATTATTCCATTTTTCAATAGATTCTTTATTTCACTGTTTACAAAGTCAGCGACACCCATTGGGTATGGGTACATTTTTGAATACACCGGGTTGCTATCTTCGGTGCAACAATATTGGTCTTAAAAGGCAGTGCTTCATCAGGATCCGCAAAAGCTTTAGCCTTAGTTTTGATCATTTTACAAAAATCAGCTTTTACCGATTGAGGAACTTCGATGTCCTCTACCTTTGTAAAATTCACGTCCTCGCACTTATAAAACTGAATTTTTTCAAATCCAGCATTAAATTGGATTAGTTTTTCTTTTAGATTAATGGTAGCCCCTGCCTGCGTTAGAAGATCAAGGCCAATAATTCCATCAAAGGTTTCGGGATTTGGTAAAATGAAAAAAAGGACTCCTTATACCGAAGAAAGTAAGATAACATATATATTTAATGTTATTGAATCCATGTATTGACTTTGCTTGGAAGGATTCGTCCACGGGTACGACGTCTCCCATTCCATCTAGAGGCTTAATGTAATTTTTCGACGCCCACGTGTCTATTAAAAACTTAGCGGCCCTTCCTGCTGCTGTACGCTGTAGAAATGGCAGCAGGGACCTTCCTCTAAAAAATTTAAGGGTTCTATCTCCGAAGCTTCAACTTCGGATACTTCCGACTCCGATACTTTTCGTAGTCCCCATTTTCTTCATTCTCAGGATTGTTTTCCTGGGATATATCATTGATTCTTTGTCGTCTTTGTCCTGACTGTCTTTCGGAACCATATGGTCTTTTAATTCCCTGATGCACATTGAATTCACATATTACTATTAACGTTTTGCCGTGGATAGTTCGTTCGCCGTCGAAAAGGGGAAGACGTTGGATCAACGTCCATTTTTTCTACCGGTTGCACAATATTAGTGTCTTGTCTTCGAGTATAATAATGATTTTTACCCTGTTCTTGTGCATTATTAAAAGTTCTATTATTGTTTCCGTTCCTTGATTGATTACGCGGATTATAACTATCTTGAGTCTGAACCCTACTCTCCAAATTCTTCGCATAGTTCGTTGCCAACATATACCTCTCATGATTAGACTCAACTTCTTGAGCCAATGCGAGAGCGGCCGGCAAATCCCTAGGACGCGACGCAAACAAGACATCGCTTAGGGGTTTCCTTAGCATAGATATGAAAACCCGAAGCGCGTCCGCCCTATATTTTTCGTTAATAGAATGCGCCAACTCGCCTTCGTATGTCATTATTGTTTTTTTCGTTAGCAACGTAAGCTTTTTCTCAATTTCGTCATTATATTGCAAGACGGTCAGATTCCCCTGTCTTAATGTGCTGAGTTCCTGCTCAATTAAATATATTGGCCTTTTATCGGCATATGCAAAATCAAGACGGGCTATTTTAGCCTTAAAATTTAATGCTGTATTAAAAGAGGCCAATACCGAATCAGCGGCACCCCGAACCTTATTCGTTATTATCCCTAAAGCTTGGTAGTGTCGCGAACTGCCATCATATTTCTCAAAAGGTTTATAAGCGGAGTGTGCCGCCTGTCGCCATGACACATTAGGCTCTTGTTTGCCCTCTAATTCAGGCATTGATTTTACTATATCTAGCGGTTCCTCACACTTAATGCCCTCAATAATTGTAACGTCTTCATATGTTTTAAGTTCTGATGTGTTTAGGTTCACAACAGAAATTCTCTGCGTTAGCTCCCGTAATATTCCATCAAACTCGTTCCTTTGAACGTCTAATGCTGCATTCACTGTTGCTCGCACCAAAGACTGCACATCGGCGGCGTTCATATTTATAGCCGTTTGTGTGACACTTATTTGTAACTCTTTAAAATTTTCAATTACCCTATCGATATCACTTATCAAAATTTTCACAAATTAAATTTTGTTCACTTTTGTGTTTTTCAGAACTACAATTAAACAAGCAAACACTTACATTTTTTTTATGGCAATTCTATAAGTTGGTTTATGTTCCTCGTCCTTGACTCGTTGAGCTGATGTAATATCTTCAATGACAATGTCGTACGGGCGATGTTCAATAAATTGTATGCAGTTCGCCAAAACCTTTTAGTATCAATACTGCGTCGACAACTAAACTTGAAACGAACTCCTTTGTGTCCCACGTTGGGCGCCAATTTTCAAATTATATGTTTTACTTTATTGAGCTCCGTTAGAAGACTGAACTTAAAAGCTAACAAAAACTTAAATCTATCCCTGAAGTCCCATCATCGCTACCGCAGCCGCAAACGACCGCGCTGCCTCTCACATCACTCACTTCATTCGATTTTAGTTGAGGTGTTCATCCAGACGCTGTCTCAGCACAAATAGATTCCCACGATTTGTGTAAACCGCCCGTGCCTGATAGCTGGTTGGGTTAGATATTTGAGATAGTTAACGCTAACTGCGCGTTTCGCAGTTTTTGATATCCTCCCTCTCAAAATCCATTTTTTTATTTTTCCATAAAAAAAGGTAAAAATTCGTAATGATTAATGATTCCTAGCGTAAAGTAGTGTATGCACTGTTTATAGCAAATTTTTTTTATTAGCTTTTATATTTTTTAACTCCTTTGGAATTGCCAAATTTGTTCATGATATACACATGATTAAGTGGAAGCAACTTTTTTTTTGAATAACGGTAAATGGTAAATGTCTCCTCATATAACCTCGATTTTTGTAATCAGTAGTTGGTTTTACATATGAATTTCATAGCGGCGCTTTTATCTTTTTTGGCTGAAAACCAGTGTTATTATTTTGATTTTTAAAGAAAGAATTGAAAAGCAAACATATACAGGCTATAGTCATAGTACTATTTCGAAAACAGCCACGATTTCTCGACAGACTAATTCTTATAGATTTGCTATTTCAGAAGATCTTGCGGCGAATTGCACCCGCTCACTTCTGATTTGCAACCGCTGTTGCTTCACCCATAGGCTATGCTGCGTGTTGTTTGCAAGCTGCTTAAATAAATTGTTTCCTTTAATTGTTGTTATTATCTGCCAATAATGTACTTGATTTTTAGACATTATGTTTATATGTAAATCATATATTTTGGACTTTTTGTTTTTGTCATATATGTAATACTTCTATATTGCGGGTTCAATATTCCGGCAATGCGTTTCCAATTCGAATTCAAAAGAGGACAGCCTACATGTTTTTTCATTCTATTTTCTTTATTTCTGTACTCTGATATTGGGGAATGTACTATGTGCTTTCCAGCAATATAGAAGTATTACATATATGGTTTTTGTACATTCTTTTTTTTTTATTTTTAGATGATCATACTCATTATTATTATTGGTCAGGTTTGTTATTGGTTTTTACGGTCTGCCCATTTTACATATTTCGGTAGTGTTGCTGGCCTACTACCCCGAAGCTCCTAGGCTCAAGCCAGGGTACACGAGGCATCATAAGTGGTTTGAAAAAGTTTTTTCAAAACGGGGCCGCCCCTTAGCACCGGTTTGGCAAACTCTACGAGTGTATTTCTGTCATGGAAGGCTTGTCGTTCGGAATCAGCAAAAAACTGTAGGTCCCGCCAAATTGTAGGAAAAATTACAAGCAGCACACCACAAATTGGTAGAAAAGTTCGGCTTTAATCTCCTCAGGATTTATATATCGCGACAATTATTATTTTTTTATGTGTATCAGCATGATATCCGGTAAAACACTTTGCATGAAGTTCAACATCATACGTTTGTTTGTTTAGATTGTATAATGATGAAATGGTTAAGTCGAAGGTCACTCTCTAGACGTTGAAGGGCATTTTTTATTTTGTATCAGCAAAACAGTTGCAATCCTTTGTCTAAACTTCAATGTATTAAGAGTCCCCCCATAGTTATGATGAAGATGTCATGCATATCATACTGTGTGATATAAGGGGAAGATACAATTTTTCGCCTCTAATGGATGCCCTCTATAGGTCAGTGTTATGGTCTGATCGGTCTACACCACCCATATGCGCATTGTACAAGGTGGCGCAAAAGTAAGCTTCCGATGTTCAGCATATCGGTTGTGGCACGTGCAGTGTGTGCTGTTGCACCGTCTTGTTGGAACCACATGTTTTCCAATCCCAATTCATCAAGTTGCGGCAAAAAGAACTCGTTGATCATTGCTCTGTAGCGCTCACCATTCACAGTAACCGTTTGGCCCCGACCGATTATTGGTCAAATAAATAGTCAGCAATATTCCGCGTTCTGGAGCAGTGTAGCGTAACATTGTTTATTAACGTGTATTTCGCATGTGTTTACTACACAAATGTCAAAACAGAACTGACTTTAGGGGCCAATCGCAAAATTTATAGCAGTTTCTGATAGGAGGATTACTTTTGCGCCACCCTGTATAAGTATACCGAATTTTGGCTGCTGAACGTGTAATAAGAATACTTAGAAGACATACGTGTTACGTTCATAGCTGACTACTATTTTCCTGTTTATTTTTTCACCCTTTTCGTATGCTGCGAATCGGATTTTATGTTTCTTTATTCAGTCTATGATTTTTAAAAAATCTACAAGACTAGATTAAACAAAAGCTCGTAGTACATAATAGGTTTGTTCATTTACTTTTCCAGTAAATACTTAAAAACAGAGTGTTACTGTGAAATGAAGAGTAATGTTATTAGAACAGAAAAACTTAAATAAAAGTAAATGAACAAAAATTGGCAAGCAAAAAACAATTGACACCTTTCAAAAATTAAATTAAAAAATAACCACTTTATTTTTTGATTAGGAAAGCAATTTTTACTTCTGGCGCTACGTTGTCTAGCCGTTGGAGTGTCCACCTGCCAGCAAGCATGTAAAGATTTTACAAATAAACTGAAATTTATCACATAATAGAACACTTCCATTTTCTTTCCATTTATGTAAAGTTAAACGTTATTTTATTTCATGATTCAATAACTACAAGGTTAGCTCTCTAGCTGACGTTTACTTTTGACACTGCTATTTTCTGGGGTTCTATTGCGAACGAAAAAAGTAGGAGTATTTTTTTCATTTGTCTAGGAAATGGTAGTAGAAAAATCAAAAAAGTAGGAAATTAGTAGTAATACATTTTGTAAAGTCAACAAAATACAACATCAAAACATGTCATCCCATACTATCACTGTATAAATCGTTGTAAATTTTCTCTATAATCAATTAAAAAGCAACAAAAAACGGTTCGCCTTCTTGCCCGAACCATGAATGTGTTAAAATTAAAATGTTGGGAAAACAAGATTAAAAGTTTGATTTCGGCTCATTCGGTATACATAGACATCAAAATATTGTGGTTTCGGTGTAAGCATGATACCAGAGATTTTGGTCAAACTTAGAACCTTCAATGGCTAATAAGTAAACTTATCAACTCAAACTCTGAATAATCGCACATTCGTGCTTCTGACTATAGGGCTATGTTTTTTTAATTATAATGACAAATTGACAAGATGCATATTTGTTGGAAACCTTTCAGGACATAAAGACAAACGGACATGGTCTACCAAGTGGATAGTAAACTGATAAGTTTCAATAAGATAGGATTGGTTCCTATTATTATTGACTTAAAACTGTTGCTTTATACTTAAGTTAAGCCAGAACTGATTTTCAAACCCAGAGAATAGTAGTTAAGTTTTGTTAAAAACAAGACTTCGAATCACTTAAGGATCAGTTTTAAAGTCACGATTGACCTAAGTAGGTATATAAGTATGCAGGGACAACATTTAAAGACAGCCATTGCCGGAATGTCCCGAGTTTTAAACGCCCACGACTACACTTTCTTCTTCATTAAATGGTCATCTAACCGCCCCGGCGATTTTGACCGTCCAACATAGCTCGCCAGTCGTTTCTTCGTTGCGCCAACTGGCGGCAATTGGAAACACCGCGGGATCGCAAATCGGTCTCCACTTGGTCCTTCCATCGGAGTCGTGGTCTCCCTCTTCCTCTGCTTCCACCGGCGGGTGCCGATAAGAATACCTTCTGGGCTGGAGCATCTTCGCTCATTCGCACTACGTGGCCTAGCCAGCGAAGCCGCTGTGTTTTAATTCGCTGAACTATGTCGGCGTCTGCGTAAAGTTCATACAGCTCATCATTAAATCTGCTTCGGTTCTCGCCGTCGCCAACGCGTAGAGGTCCCAGAGCCGCCTCATCAGATGTTGTTAGTGTCCACGCTTCTGCGCCATATAGCAGGACGGGTGCGATGAGTGACTTGTAAAGTGTTATTTTCGTTCGTCGAGAGAGGACTTTACTTTTCAATTGCCTTTTCAGTCCGAAGTAGCATTTGTTTGCAAGAGTAATTCTTGGTCGGATTTCTAGGCTAACATTATTGTTGGTGTTAATGCTGGTTCCCAGGTAAACGAAGTCCTTTACTATTTCGAAATTATAGCTGCCAACAGTGGCTTGGTTGGCAGGGCGCGAATGCGCTGACTCTTTGCATGATGACAGAAGGTACTTCGTTTTGCCCTCGTTCACCACCAATCCCGTTTTCTCCGCTTCTTTTTCTAATTTAGAGTAAGCAGAAGTTACGGCGCGGTTGTTAAGGCGAATGATATAAGTATCGTCATTATTATTATTATTATATGCCAACAGTTGCACGCTTTTATAAAACGACTACACTCCCAAAAGTCGATCTAAATAATAGTGCAAATTAATCTATTTTCTGAAACCAACATATTTAACATTTTGTATAATATTACATTTTTAACTACTATTTTTACATAATTTCGATAAAAGGCAACCCAGAATGTAAATGACAATTTTTCAGGCGGAAATTGTCAAAATATGTCACTAGAGAGCTAACCTTGTAGTTATTGAATCATGATTTTATTTTTTGTCAAATAAAAAAATATTTATTAATTTTATTTCAGTTTGGGGTTGACAGCGAATTTTTTGAGTGTACACATTTTTACTAGCAAGAAATTTACTAATAAAAATTAAAAAGCCTTCAAACTCTTACGCTCCCCATTTGTTTTTCTCTTACAGATTTCTCGGGTTAATAAACACAGAAAAAGTTAGTAAGAATTCGTAAGTTCCAGTAATAATTCTTGTGTTATTGAACAGACCTAATTACTTAGTGTAAGTAGATCAACAATGAAAATCCAGCTTATGACAGAAATAAAAAAATTTTGAAACAAAGCCTAGATATAGAAAACCCAATACAATGATTATTGCTTGAGTTGATGACAATTAGAGCTCGCGTGATGGGCCCATTCAGGGCATAATTAGATCTATACTGCTCAATAGTAAACATATTATGTTACCGCTAATTCCGCGATGGTACATAAAAGTTTAAAGACTAAAAGTATTGGACAGTCAATAATGCCATTAGCAATGTCGTAGATAAATATAATTGCCGATATTGCCCGTCTACTCTCTAATGTGTGAAGATTAATTAACTTACACCTAAAGGTATAAGAAGGAAGGGGCATGTCGAATCTTATGTCGGATAAGCAATACTTTATAAATGTTTTTTGCACACGTTCAACTCTTTTATTGTGAACCTCGTAAAAGGGACTCCATATAATGGAACCATATTCAAGCCTTGATCGTACAAAGGTCTTAAAACTCAGATCCATTTCTTTTGATAAAGGCCATTAATAAGCATGCCTTGGGAATTATGTTGTTGTTGTGGTAACGACCAGAGTGAAACAGTGAGCCAGCCGTTGACAACATGCTTATATGACAATATGTATGTGTTAGTAGTTTGTTGCCATTAACCCCTGCGAAAAAAATGATGCATTGGTAATTGTTTCCTTTAGGAGACAACTGCAAAACACGTCCAAAGTTATCGGGAAAGGTATCAAAGGACGCGTTTTGACCTCGGTAACAATAATCCGGAAGCGGATTTTCGAGTTTTTGTTTCATAGGAGGATGGGGCCGTGTGCAGAAGTCCACGCAAGTGGGGAAAGTTTCTGATCGCCATTCACGTGGGAATGGCCAGAGCGATTCTTTTGCATGCGGTTCAAGCAGCTCACTACTTCCGGGCTTTGCGCCCAAGTATCCTTTGGGTAACCAACGAACACCCGTTTGGTGGTGAGCTAAACGTGAGAAGGCGACAACCTGGTTAGGCCACTCCGACATACTCGGTTTAAGGGCTTGCTGGGAGGGTTCAAACATCAGCGTTGTTGTTGTTGTTGTTGTAGCGACTACTTAACCTGTCCAGGGTGTCACCCCCAACCAACACTGTCATCAGGCTCTTCTAACGGAAGTCCAAGAAACCTCGCGGCTTCAACAGGGGTGGACCAGAGTGAGATTGGAGTTAGAAGAGTGGGCTCGGTGGAGCAGAGGAACAGATGGTTAGTATCGTGGGGAGACACGCCGCATGCCGGGCAGACATTTGGCATGTCGGGGTTCAGTCTGGATAAGTAAGAGTTTAGTCTGTTACAATATCCAGAACGAAGTTGAGCCAGCGTGACTCTTGTCTCCCTGGGCAGTTCGCGTTCCTCGGCGGCAACAGGTGGAGCTTGTGCCTGTAGGACCACATTCACTGGACGAGACCTGACAAAGGAGTTTACCGACTCCGTGTGGATGAGGTTGAGGGCCCGCCGGTGCACCTCTGGATCAAACGGCGAGGAGATGTGATGCCGGATCTCATCATAGTGCTTACGGAGGTGACTCCTTATTCTCCTGGGAGGCGGATTTTCGTTGAGCAGGTTCCTGTTCGGATGCTGCTGATTATGGCAGTTGAACAGGAATTGTCTGGACAACATCTCGCAATGCTCTTTGACATTGAGCATTTTTGCCTCATTATGAAGGTGATGCTCAGGAGACATAAGGAGGCACCCCGTGGCGGTTCTGAGTGCGGTGTTTTGGCAGGCCTGCAACCTCCTCCAATGTGTGTCTGCTAACCCCGGCGACCATATTGGCGTCGCGTAGCTCAGAACCGGCTGGCCGATTGCCTTGTACGTTGCCAGTAACGTTTCTTTGTCTTTCCCCCAAGTACTGCCAGCTAGTGACTTGAGGATTTTGTTACGGCTTTGTACTTTGGTGGCAATCGCGGCTACATGAGCACCGTATTTGAACATGTTATCAAACGTGACCCCTAAGATTTTGGGGTGTGTGACAGTCGGAAGCTTGATGCCGTCGACGTAGACGTTTAATTCCATGTTCGCCTGCGCTGTCCACGTCGTAAATAGGGTGGCCGAGGATTTGGTCGGTGACAGTGTCAGGTTCCGTGCAGCGAAGAAACTGGAAAGGGTTGGAAGGAATGAATTTAGTCTCGAGCAGAGCTCATCAACGGAGGGTCCAGTCGCCAGGATCGTGCAGTCATCGGCGTAGGAGACGATCGAGACGCCTTCTGGTGGGGAAGGGAGCCTCGATATGTAGTAATTAAACAGAAGCGGGGATAGGACACCACCCTGTGGCACCCCCTGCTTAATTATACGTGGTTTTGATCTTTCGCCTCTAAATTCAACCGATGACTGCCGGCCACTCAGATAGTTGGCGGTCCAACGCTTTAGACAGGGGGGAAGGTTTGAATCTTCCAGGTCGTTAATGAGTTGTGCGTGATTAACAGTGTCGAAAGCTTTCGACAGATCAAGCGCAACTAGCACGGTCCTGTCATTTGGGCGAGATTGGTTGAGACCGTCACCTATCTGTGTGGTGATGGCGTTTAGCGCGGTGGTAGTGCTATGCATTTTGCGGAAACCATGCTGATGTTCGGCTAATCGCAGGTTAGCGGTATAATAAGGGAGCAAGACCGCCTCCAAGGTCTTCACTACTGGCGAGAGGAGTGATATCGGTCGATATGACTCCCCCACGTTAGCCGGCTTGCCGGGCTTTAGTAGTGGCACCACCTTTGCCTGTTTCCATCTTTCTGGAATGACAAAGGTGGTCATGGACAGATTGAAGACGGTTGTTAGGTACCTTACTCCCTCATCGCCGAGATGTTTTAGCATCAGCATGGATATACCGTCTGGCCCAATGGATTTAGAATTTTTGGACCTCCGTATGGCCTCCCGAACCTCTGTGGTGGTGATGACAATGGGCGCTTGGTTGTTTTTGCGTTTGTGCGCTTCCCTGATGGCGCGCCTGATTTCCTTGTCAACCGGAGGATGCAGTACGAATTGCCGGCAGAAAGCGCTCGCGCATCTCTTTGGTTTCGACTGTACCTTATCACCAAAGGTGATGGATATTTTGTCGTTAGGTTTGGTCGGATTAGACAAGGATTTGACAGTGGACCATAATTTGCCAACACCAGCAGAGAGGTTGCAGGACCTTAGGTGCTCCTCCCATTTGGCGCGTTTGTGTTGATCGACTAGCCGTCTGATCTCCGCATTGAGATCTTGAATTTGGGGATCCGTAGGGTTCAAGCGTCGCACGTGGTCACGTTCATTAGCCAGGGCCGCTGCCTCTGCGGGGAAGTACGGACGTATCTCCTTAATTCTGCCTGACGGAATGTATTGATTGGAGGCTGAAGCTATGACCATGCGAAACGCTTTTTCCCCTTCTCGTACATCAGACGGGATGGGAAGAGCAGCGAAGGTGCTCTCAGTGAAACCAAGAAAACCAACCCAGTCAGCTTTGTTGAAGTTAGTGAAGGTGCGCTTCTCAGAAGTGACGAAGTCATTGGGGCGATCGATTGAGAGGACTATCGGCAGATGGTCAGATGCAAGAGTGAGCATTGGTCGCCATTCAACGCAGTTTATGAGACCTGCGCTGACAATTGTGAGGTCTGGCGAACTGGAACAATTTGCCGCAACTCTCGTGGGGGCGTCCCCGTTCACAGTGCAAAACGTCGAATCGTCTATTTGTTCAGCCAATTCCTGTCCCCTGCCATCGGCTTGTAGGCTTGAGTGCCACAGATCGTGGTGTGCGTTGAAGTCTCCGATAATTACCCGGTTATCGCCCCTGAGTAACGCACTGATGTCAGGGTGGTAATCTCTCGGACAGCAGGTGGCAGGAGGTATATAGATGTTTATAATTTCAAGGTCGACGTCTCCTGTCCGGACAACCATTCCTTGACGTTCCAGGAGGTTGTCCCTCGGGTCGACGTCAGGCTCAAATGTAAGATATTGCACGGATTGGTGGGTGATGAAGGCGAGTCCGCCCCCAAGTCCCCTCTCTCGGTCACGTCGGTGGATGTTATAGCCGTCACAAGTCCGAAGACTTGATCGGGCGTTTAACTTCGTCTCCTGAATGGCAGCGATCTTAATGTTCTGACGCTTCATGAAGTTCACTATTTCACTCACTTTCCCAGTTAGGCCGTTGCAGTTTAGTTGTAGGACGCGAAAGTGCGAAGGGGGAGAAATATTCACGCTGGGAGTCAGGGACTGGTGCGTATGCCTTGGTGGAAGCAGGCTGGGTCGCACACTACGTCGCACTCTAGAAGTCGAGGGATCCGAAGCACCAGAAGGTGGCGAATCAGTTGACGTTGTAGGTTGCGTAGCTCGACAACATGGTGCAACGTACGTATCAGTCCATAGGTTCCTGTTTCCAAGTTGAGAACATATAAGCAGGTGACACAGGCCAAGGCAAGAGTTGCATTTGACTGATGTCGCAGGTGTATATAATCTCAACCGACAAACAGAGCACAAGGTGTAAGGGACCAGGAGCTGGTGGCTTTGACTTACATTTGTACTAGTGCTGGAAGAAGAAGGGGAAGTTGAAAGTGGGCGGGGGGTAGGCTGTCGCTCGGCATTGCTCACTTCTGAAACAGAGGTGCTACGTAGAAAGTAGCTGTGAGCGGCTGTGTGAGGTGTTGGCGCCTGTGGGCGTGAGCGGCAGCGGGTGTTACACACTTCTTGCTGGGCGTTGTTTGTGCTATTAGTCGTGCAGACTGTTACAGAAGCTTGTGACGGTGCGATACTAGATCGTCGTTGGCCACGGGACGTCCGAGGGCGTGAACAGCAAGGGGCCACGAAAGTTTTGTAGAAACTAGGGGGCCTATGTGTGGAGGGATTTAGCCCGGAGCACCTGGTTTTGTGCAGCCATCTTTTGCAAGAATTGCACTGGACAGAGTGTGAACGCTTAACGTAGATTTTCTTCCAGCAGACGCAGCAGATCCATTCTCCTGGACCCGGGTTGGATTCGACCCCAGCCCGGATAAGGAGGGTTTTGAGCAGCCCTGCTGCAAGGAGCTGCTCGGAGGATGACAATATTAGTGAAAAAGGTGACAGGTTAGACAGGGTAGAGTCGAAATAACAGCCCTTGGTCGGATGTAAAAATCCGAGTCATTCCGGTACGTAGAACCGGCTGTTGTGGGAATGAAACATCAGCGTCTGATCACCATGTGGTTCGGCTGCAAGCGGGCGTCTGTCTTGGATCAAGCGACTCGCTATACAAACGTGTAAGAGAATTCAACCTCGCGTGAAACGGGTTGTGCGTTGGGTTTGGGACCCACCGCATAAAACAACGTTCCAATGAAATTCAACAACAAAGCCTCGGATATGAGAACCCCTTTTCCATTTAAAGAAGATGTACTGTAGTGCATCTTCATACAGCTCACCAATTTTTTCACCGTATTCGAAATCTTTACTATTCGTGTCCGTAACTATTTCATCTAACTCATTCACTAAAGCTTGTAAATTTTCCAAACATTTATCGAGTAATGCTGAGGGGTTTGCATGGTTAAACCATTCGTCGAACTCCTTATCGTATTCGAGTTCATCATCGTTATTATTGAAATGCGCCACAATTTCATCAAACTCTCTCAATTCTGATGAGGGTTCTGCAGTGTCAAATTCAATGTCCAGCCACTTTGTTGGACCAACCTCAACATTGAGCGTCGTACTCAACATTTCCGTATTCTTTTCTGTGAAAACAAATTAGGCAAAATGTAAGTGGAAAGTATTCGCAAAAGATTCAAATTATTAAAGCTTTTATCGAAAAGGTATTTCTGCAAACGGTACTTAAATTGAAGTGGGCTGGGGTGGTCGTTGATCCCTCGTACACTTCGCATGGCCCCGAATAAATGTTCCAAGCCATCTTGGTTCAAATTGCGAGTAAACATTTTTTTATCGCCGTATTTTGGTCGAACAAAGTAGGATAAATCTATAAGTGATGTATTTGTAATAATTATACCTTTTTGAAAGGGTGCCAAACTATTTGTTAAATTCTTCGGAATTATTGGTTTTGACGTCATTTCTTTCAACACATTAATTTGCTGTTCCATTTCGGAGCCAAATGGTTTCTTATTTACGCTACAATCATCGTATTCAAATCTCGAATTTGGAATATCAAACCAATCGTTTATTAACTGTATGAAATCGGCGCAATCGCATGCATTATACAAGCTATATCCAAGTGAATAACAGCGTCAAATCAGATTTTGAGGTCTGTACCTTAACAACTCCATTTTTATATTTAAGGGTGTCGTCTATAAAATGGTTTCGTATTAATTTTAATAGATACGGAACATCCGCGAAAACATAAATTTTGTCAGTTTCATTCGCCGGATTGCTGAACCACGTCTTGTCTACATATACGACATATACATACATATGTTTAAATTCATAAAAAGATAAATGAACAAGTTGCCACACATGAAATAAATATGTATACCTACAAATAGAAATTTCCAATTCCCGCCAAAGAGCTTGATTGGAGGGACCCATATCTGAAACTATGGCTACCACTGTAAAATTTATTAGGTGCAGTTTCAACATTATTTCGCTTAGTAGGCTATACGGCTTTTTGTGTCAAACCCGTAGAAAACTGGTTGTTTCCATTTACCATTTAGTCCTCGAGCCATAACAACTTGGACGTAGTTACGGGGTTGCTTGACCGACTTCGTAAATGTATCAAGCTCAAAGCAACTTGCTACCTTCATCTCGTCGAAAGATAATACACAAAGTTTATCTTCAAAAGCAACGTCTGCGTTTTTCATCAAATGTATGATGCTGTCAAGCCAACCTTCGTCGACAGGCACTGTTCGGATCCAGTTATTAAGAGTGGGTAGACAGGGAAATGGAAATCCTTTCTTTAGGAGATGCCTATACGCCCTAGGGCCAGC
Organism: Merzomyia westermanni; assembly: GCA_949987695.1. NCBI lineage: Eukaryota > Metazoa > Arthropoda > Insecta > Diptera > Tephritidae > Merzomyia > Merzomyia westermanni. Next base: position 123,072,301 of record OX465290.1, read on the forward strand.
AGCATTAATGGCTATGGCGATGCTTATATTTTCACTGTCCCAATGTATATTTTTACCAGTGACTAATTTCCGTATTTGACCTTGAGAAAATATATAACTTAAGTTTCTTTTCATCTGCCTTAATTCATGGATTTCTTTAGCATCTTGGCATCTATAGAACTTAATATTATATACGAAACAAGTGCATTAAAGATCAATTCTACTCAGTTTGTGTTTCAGCTCCTTTTTGGAATTCTTGATTCGAATGCATATCTTGGATGTGCGAAATGAATTTAGAAGAGTCCCGTAGGGAAAAAACATCACTACAAAATCCACACCGTAACGAAAAGTGCTTTTTGGCGCTGTCAACTTGAACAAACCCGCAAGTTGCTTGTTCAACCCTAAATCAGGGGAGTTTTAGTATAATTTACCCATAAACCTCCGGATATTCTCATATCCCATAGAAAAGTCATGTATTACGAAAAGCTGGTATCGTTCAAGGGTTGACCCGTAACGAGTAACTTTTCACTAATAAAAGAATATCGGGTCTTGACAGTCTCCTTTTAGAGATGTTTTTCAAGCAATTACACTTCGATAATGGATATATGCCGCTTTAGCTCATTTTCTTACATCTAGTCACATCTTTTAGAGCTATAATCGAGTAACCGTTTCGCGTTTCAGCTTTTCGAATATGGGTAATACGTGGCTTTTCACAACTTTGTTTAAAGGTATAGTGAAATATGTTGTATTTTGTTTTGTTGTTTTTCCGACAGGGTGAATAATTGATGTATATCGGAACGAGTTTTCGTCATCCCTTGTCAAATTTGGTTTTGAGACAAACCGGTTTCGGCGTTGTGCCATCATCAGTGTCGATTTTTGTTCTGATCTGTTGTCGTCGTTTGTCTTGTATTTATAGTAGGTAGCAGGTAACGTCAGCATGGGTGTCTGTTTGTGTACGTGTGTGCATGTATTGTGTGTGTACAATCAGAAACGGGGGGGGTTTGCATCGATCGGTTTTTGTGTGGTTGACTGAGGCAGGTGAAAGTTGGTGATTTTTGTTGTTTGACCTTTTTTGCTTCTTTGTTGTCTTTGATCTTTTGCTGTTCTGTGTTTATGTGCCGGTGCGTGTGAGTTTGTTGTACCTGAGTAGTTGCTTTGTTTTTTGTAAACTAATTTTAAAGGTTCGAATATTGTGTCGGAAACAATGTTTGTCTGTTCGTTTATTATTCTACCGTCGAATGTTTTTGGTTTGTAGATTTCCATGTTTTCGGGTACGTTCAGACGTCGGCCTTTTGCTTGTACATGTAGGACCTTGACCGTTTTTTTGATGTCTCGGGGGGGCATTTATTCTCCACCATGTGATTTGCAAAGTTGGACTCTGGTATGATTCCGTATCTTTTTGTTGTAATCTCTAATGTGTTCTCTGAACCTCGTTCTTGTTTGTCGTCCTGTTTGTCCTATGTAACTGTGCTGGCATTCACAAGTGAGCTTGTATACACCATGGCTGCTAAATTGTTCGATGTTTTGAACGCTGTGTTGATGTTGTACTTTCTAAGGAAATTTGCTAATTATGTGTTATTTAAATAGTAGTGGTCCCAGAATAGAGCCCTGGGGTACACCACATAACAGTGGGCGAATAGCAGATAGCTCATTTTCAACCTTCACACGCTGGGACTTGCCGGTCAGGTAACTCTTCATCAGTTGCACCGCAGATGCACCAAAGCCAAATAACGTTTCTAATTTAAAGCAAAGCAGGTCATGGTCAACCGAATCAAAGGCCTTCGAGAAATCCAGCAGACAAAGTAATGTTAAGTACTTTTTATCAAAAGCAATTCTAACGTCATCAAGTATTTTAACCATGGCTGTGGAGCAGCTGTGTTTGGCCCTGAACCCTGACTGGAAACGCGATAAGAGATTGTATTCATTGACATGGCAGTAAATTTGCTCAGACATAGTAGACTCAGCTACTTTTGACAAAGCAGGCAGAATGCTGATCGGTCGAAAGTCGGTAGGGCTAGCAGGCGAACTGTTTTTGGCTACAGGGAGCACAGTGGCGACTTTCCATGCATTAGGTTGTGAAACTATGGTTTATGATGTGCGTGAGGGTGGGCAATATATATAACAGGATGGTTTTTATAAATTTAATGGGGATGCCATCCTCACCTATGGCATTTGTATACATTTCTCACAATGTCTATTTCAGAAACAGCACGAAACTCAAACAACTGACCTAGTGGGATGGTTTCACAATAGACTGTGGGCGCAGGAGCTCGTGGACAGGGAGATGGAGAGGGGGAACAGTTAACAAAGGCTTCATTTAAGTTAGCAGGGTTAATGGTACACACGGGATTATCACGAACACGAACACGCAAGGTTCTCAGGTTACGCCACAAGACATTATTAGGTAGGGACGGACAAAGCCTTTTACCGAAATATTTCTGCTTTTCATGCCTTATAATTTGCGTGGTTTCATTTCATATCAATTTAAAAATACTCCAGTTCGTTTCGTTTCGGACCCTTTTCCATTTGGAATAAGCTTTGCTTCGTTTCTTAATAGCCATTCGAACTCTATTGTTGAACCAGGGGCAGGAGGACGATCTGTTCATAACAGTTTTCATTGGCACATGTACACTCAGCAGCTGGAGAATAGTGCTATTAAGGAACGAAAGTTTTTTATTTACCGAGATGAGGCCCCAGCAGGTGGACCAATTTATGTCTGTAAGGTCCCTGAAGAGGCTATTTACATTTAAGGATCGATAGTCTAAAAAACTGTAGGCATTGACAGGCTCATTTCCATTGTTGAGTTGAATGTCAAGTGTGCAGAAAATCAAGTCATGATATAAACGATATTTGGTCAAATTTTAAGACAATGGAAATGCCGGATACGATCAAATAATCAAGTAGGCTTGGACAACAATTATTTCCGTACCTTGTGGATACAGATAAATTCACAAAAGACAAACCAACACCAGACACATCTTCTACTAACCGAGAACTGTAACTATCTGAGCATAGCAAATTAATATTAAAGTCACCACAAATGATAATATTGTCATAGGCAGTAGATACAGAGGACAAGTAACCGAAAAAGTCACACAAACTACTACATTTATTAGGATTATATACACAGCACAGCAGGGTTCTGGACGAACGGGCGGACAACTCAATAAACAAATATTCTACGGTATTCCCTGTTGACTGGGCAATAAATTTTGTTTTTAAATGATTTTTAACATATATGGCAACCCTACCACCTTTTCTGCCTATCCTATCAGATCTAAATAATTTAAAGTTGTTTATGTCGAAGTGCGCATCACTGACATCATGTCTAAACCATCTTTCAGATACACATATAACGTCGACAGCTGAAAACTCAAACACCCTTCTCACCATGTCCATTTTTTCATTATTAAGACTCCGCGCGTTAAAGTGAACAATTTTTTGTGCTGGTTGCACAAAATATTTATCATCGCCGGGCTACACTCATCAACGCTAGATGTTGTGCTGTTGTTGTTGTTAACAAGCATTACACAGTGCTATAAAATTAAACAAAAGCAACCTCAAGACAACAAAGTAAAAATTTAAGTAAAAAAGAGAAGAGAAGAAACTAAGATGTGCTAACTTTACAAAAATAACAATAAAAATAAAAACAAAAATAAAAGCGAAGAATAAGCATAACACTAACAAATAGAACACACATTCAAAAAAACTGCGCCAACTCATCTGGGTTTGTAATTTTCGTTGATACGCTGTCTTTCCCCTTCTCTTTTTTGACATGCACACACCCACGAAACGTATACACGGATGCAAGATTTCCATCTCTTCGCAACTTGATGGCGTCTTGAAGCAATTGTCGATTCTCTTTCGAGAGACTCTCAAAAATGTGCCGGTTGCCTTCAATCCCGAGTGCCCAGAGTGAGATGCTAGATAAAAGCACGCAGTGTGCGGTTGCGATCAATCGGCGAGTTAAATTTGATTATGATTGCACTGTTGAGACTTGTAGGAGAGGGCCGTGTACGGAATATATCACGCACTTGAGGTGATAAGAAATCTATCGACAAACATATTTGATTGTATATAAACTTGAGGTTCTCACCCTCAGCATACGGCACACCAAAAGCAACAGCATCAGCACTGAAGTCGGGCATGATTTTTTGTGGGGTAGGATTGGCCAGCTGTTGTTGTAGGCTAGCAATGTCACATTCTGCCTTACGCATATTCGCTTCCAGGGTAGCAATGCGAGTTGACATCTCAGCCACTCTAGATGCCAGCGTGCTCAAGTCATCGTCTATTATTTTACACAGCTTGGCCTCCAACTCAGTCAGTCTCTCAGAGACACTCTCAACTAGCGGCAAAATTTGGTCCAACTGTCTCTGCAACTTCTCATCCAACTCTTTTATTTTCACGAAAACAGCAGAAAGAGTAACTTCACTGTCCAATTTCACTGCCTTAACGGTTGGCGAATCTCTGCTTAGGCGACGCTTGACCGTTTGAGATGCACTAGTAGACGATGTTGGCATATTAAATTCGTATTTTTGTGTTTGCTTTGTTGTATTATTTTTGTTGTTTTATGCTATGTTTAAGAAGTTTTTGATATTCGGAAATACTTTATTTTGTTTATAATTTTTAGAATTAGCACAATAGCTACACTTGCTCATGAATTAAATAATAGTTTTTTTTTTTGAAAAACAGCAGTACAAACAGACTATTTAATTTACACTGTTTAATCAAAGTAGATCAGAGCGACCAAAAAACACGTCCGTCTTGAACAAAAGTAAACGATAAAATTAGGGACAGGAAGGAATAGCGTGGGTACAACATCTGGACACAAACGTTTTCGCTTTACGCCGGAAGACGAGAAGTCATTCGTAATAAAATGATTAGCACATATATAAGCTGTGGAAGGCAAAGAACAACCACACGCAATTTCCCACTGTTTTTTCGCGAATCCGTCGCTGGGTATATTAAACATTGATACAGTACGCTTAGAAGAATTTGCACATATATCAAGAATTGCGGGGCATTTTCTTTTTATTCTTATTGTTGCACACAAAATCGTTTGCTTATTATAAAAGAAAAAATTTCTAAGTGAAAATAAATTGTATTGGGGTTAACGATAACGACATTTGCTGAGAATTTTCAGCAAATAGTTTCAAACGACAAATAATTATAAAGTTTAAATGTGAAATATGAATCAAATACAATACCTAAATCCCGTATTTTGTACACTCTAACTAATGGCATATCAGAGACGTAATATGTCCACAACCAATTACTTAATTTAGAATACGTAATACAGTAACAATTATTGGCATTTAGCGTAAGCTTATTTTTACAACACCAATTATTAATATTATTTAGCTCAGATTGAAGAAGGTGAATCTCGGACTCATTCCTAATTTTACTTTAGATTTACTTAGAGTTATTTGAAGATAAGCACATCGAATTGTTGTTCCATTTGACAACATATATTATATATATTATATATTATATTATATTTTTATCAGCGATGTTAGCGAATTAAAATGATCCCGGTCTTGCCTTTCAGCTCTTTTGAATCGATCAATCGATTGCCAGATATGCGGTTTTCTCTAATCGTACCTGTAGCATAAAAGCCCATGTCAGTCAGCTTCTTTATAAGTGGGATTGTGGTGAAAAGGTTGTCAAAATGTAAGAGAATTATTCATTACTCCATTTCTTGCTCAACGTTTCAGCGTACTCTAAAACAACAGCAGCACCTCCTGCATAACTTCTCTATTTCACACTTATATTCGTTGATGCCCCTTGATAGGGTTAGAACCAATTAACAAAACGTCACTCCCACCTAAAGCTTATTCCATATCGGTTTTCCTCGTAAAAACTGTCTGTATCAATGCCTTCCGAAGTAAAGAACCATATCTGCGTCAGATTTCCATAAACATTTCATTAAGGTGGTCAAATAAAGCCCGTACTTTAGAAAATCTGTCCGTACTGTCTAGGTCCTCATTTTTGTTAGCATGAATGTTGAAAAGCATGAATTATGAGTTTTTTTATCTGCTTATTTGAACTAATTAACTTTTTTTTGTAATTCTCTAGCTATGAATTTAAGGATTCGTGTTTATAGAAGAGTCTGTCTTTCCTTTTATTTTTTGAGATCTGCAATTCTTAAAATGTTTGCAGTAACGTTCTGTAGACATTCAAACCAATATTTGTGGTTGATAACCTTTAGAATGGATAGCTTTCTAGCAAGACTGAAACTACTTTAGTTTTCTTGATTTCGGGTATACTTACGTCTCTGATTTAAATTGATTTATAATCACCTGTTTGAAGCATTGAAGCACAACGCCGAAACCGGTTTGTCTCAAAACCAAATTTGACAAGGGATGACGAAAAATCGTTCTAATATACATCAATCATTCACCCTGTCGGAAAAACAACAAAACAAAATAAAAAAGCATTTATAGGCCTTTAAACCAAATTTCATTATTTAAAAGTTCTCCTGGTGTCACTGCTCTGGAGATAATGTCCGCTGGATTTTCTTTTGAAGATATATGCTTCCATTGATCAGTGTAAATGTTACATTGGATGAAATTCTCTCTGTTGTAAACGAGTATCTGAAGGCGTTCAGGATCAAGCCGCAACCAATGAAGCAGAATTGTAGAATCTGTATAAAAAGATAGAGAACAATTTATTTTTAAACTTTCTAAGAAATGTTGCATTAGTTCTACTAAGGCACTGCAGCACAAAGCTCTAATCGTAGCAGTGTGACTACTGAGTCAAACTTTCGGAAGTGGGACACTAACAACTATTTTGTTGAATTTCATACAGTTTTTTGCGGATTTTCGTAGTCTTGGGCGTTGATATAATTGCCTCAAAATTTTTTTTGTGAAACTTTAATTTTTCATGAAGTTATAGGCCAGTGAACTTTACAATAAAGTCTTTTTCAAATTGCTATATTTCGATAAATATTGGATCAAATTGGATCACATTTTAATGACGTATGGATAATTATATATATATATTCGGAGAGTATATAGGTTATGAAAAAAAAATTTGTTTTCATACCAATTTTTTATTTTTTAACTAAAAATTTTTTTTTATAACTTCTTGGTGATGTGTGGAAAAAAAATTGTACATACAAGTTCTGCCATCAATATCCTTATCGAATCGGTAAAAATATTGGCAATTAATGTCCAGCATGTTATTGATTTTAGATTATGTACTCGTATGTTTGTATATTTGAAAGTGTGTGTGTGTGTGTTAGGATATGTTTATGCAACCTATACTATTTGTATGTTTGTATATACATAAGAAATTAACGTCAACGTAATAATCCATGCGGAGCTCTAACAGTCGTGTTTCCCAGAATGCTGGAAGACCTCAACAATTGTGCCTATTGAAAAAGTTAAAGGTACAGGGATGCCTGAAGAGATACGACCTATCAACATGTTGCATAGCGATGAGAAACTTATAGAGACCATTGTAAAAGAACAAGTTCTGGACTATCTCAACAAATATAAAATTATTATAGGTAAACAGTCGGGATTCAGATCAAAACATTCCTGTGAAACTACACTCAACTTGGTGATAGCAGAGTGGAAAGGAAGCATGTCTAGTAATCAAACAACAGTAGGCGTATTTTCTTCTAAACGAGTGTGAAGAAAACGCCCAACTCGGTAAAAATTTCCCTGTATGTATTTAACAACACTGGACACATTTCAACTGTCAAAATCATCTGTTGTTTGTTATTGACATTTTCTTTGTTTATCATCGCGCGAAAATGAACACATTTTCTCAATTTTGCAACATCTTTTTGTTTGAGCTTATCCAGTTTTTCCCGCAACAAAATCTGCGAAAAAGATAAAGAAATACTGCTGGCATCGTAAAAGGCAATCTGTAAGCAGGTTCTGAGCTACGCATAGCCCATATGGCCGCCGGGAGCTGACAAAGGAGTTTACCTACACTGTGTGGATGTTTTTGAGGGTCTGCGATGCATCTTTACATCAAATGGCTAAAATTTACGATGCCGGATTTCATCATAGTGCTTATGGAGATGCTTCCTTGTATTCTAGTACAGTGCCTGTTTGGTTCCGCGGCTTGTAACAGTTGAACAAGAATTGCCTGGTTAGTATTTTATTATGCTCTTTAACACCAACCATTTTTGCCGCATTGTGGAGACGGAGTTCCGGTGACATAAGGATACATTCCGCGGCAATTTCTAGTGCGGTTTTCTGACACACCTGCTACTTCCTCCAATTTGTGTTCGATAGTCAGGATGATCATACTGGCAGCTCAGAACCGGATGGCAAATTGCCTTGTACGTTGCCAATAACATTTCTTTACCTTTTCCCAAACTGCTGCCAGCCAGTGATATGAGAATTTTGTTGCGGCTTTGGTATCAAACGCCACCCCAAGATTTTGGGGTGTGAGACAGTCGGAAGCTTGATGCCGCCGACGTAGACGATCATTTGCGCCGTCCCAGTGGTAAATAAGGTGACCGAGGATTTAGTCTGTGGCAGTGCCAGATTAAGTCTAGCGAAGAAACCGGGCAAGGAGAAATAATTCTTCAACACGGAAGAACCAGCTGCCGAAATCCTGTAGCCTTCAGCTTAATGCACAATAGAGACACTCTGGTAGAAAGGGAAGCCTTTATATGTAATAATTAAACAGTAGCAGAGATAGCACACTCCCTGTGGCACCCCCTGTTTAATTATAAGTGGTTATAATCGTTCGTTCCTGAATTCCACCGATGCTTGCCAACAGCTCAGGTAATTGGCATTCCAACGGTTTAGACAGGGGCGAACCCCTGCGGGCTAGGGGTTTAGAATATGCCCGTGGTAGGCATACCTGTCGTAAAAGTCGACTAAAATGCACATAGCTAATGACGTGCAACTCGATGACTCTCACCTCTCATTACCATTCTTATTCCTCCTTAGGGAAAGAGGGGTTAAGATGATCTAGAAGGTTTTACTTGTCACACCAAATCGCTCCCAATAGAGTCGAGCAGGGTTGCAAACAACAACAACAAACAATCCAGAGTACTTTTAACGCATGAATGTCGAGGCGATAATCTCTCGCACAACAGGTGACATGAGATGTGTAAATATTAATGATCCTAAGATCGACATTGACTGACCAGACAACCATACCCTGACGTTTTAAGGTGACATGAGATGTGTAAATATTAATGATCCTAAGATCGACATTGGCTGACCAGACAACCATACCCGAACGTTTTAAGGTGTTGTCCCTCGGGTCGACGTCAGGATCAAAAAGACGATACTGCACAATTTAATGGGTAATGAACGCTAGTCCACCCCAAGTCCTCTCGCACCATCGCGACGATGGATATTGTAACCGTCCCTTGCCCAACATTGTCATCAAGCTCTTCTAACGGGAGTCCCAGAAACCTCGCGGCTTCAATAGGGTTGGACCAAAGTGATATTGCTGTTAGAAGAGTAGGCTCAGTTGATCAGATGAATAGATGGTTGATGTCATGGGGAGACACACCGCATGCCGGACAGACATTTGGCATGTCAGGGTTCAGTCTGGATAGGTAAGAGCTTAACCTGTTACAGTATCCAGAACGAAGTTGGGACAGCGTGACCCTTGTATCCATAGGCACTTCGCGTTGCTCTTCGGGAACAGGTGGTTCTATCGTACCGGAATGCCTGGGGTGGTTTTGTTCGACCAAGGGCTGTTATTTCGATGTTACCCTGTCTAACTTGCACCTACTTATCTTGTTAGTTAGTTAGTGGGGCAGTACTTCGTCCGGCCTACTCTGCGCATCCATTCAGAAAACGGGACGTGACCGACCAAACAGAGCTATTCTGGTGTTTAAAAACTTTTTCCGGGTATAAATCCGGTACGCTCCGGTGAATAGCACCTTGTCTAACTCTTCTCGGTTTCGATGTTATATTCCAAAAAACTTCCGACTCTTGCCGGCCATTTACGTAGTTAGCGGTCCACCTTTTTTTTATGCCTCTAGATGTTGCAGGAGCGTGGCATGGTTGACTATATCAAAATATTTGTATAAGACAGGTGCCATTAGCACGATCCGATGGTTGGTGGTGTTTTGATTCAAACCACTATTAAGTTTTGTGTTTATGGGGATCGAAGCGGTGGTGTCGTTATGTAATCTGCGGAAGCCATGTTGACGGTTGTCCACGTGCAAGTTTCCAGTCTAGTGACAATAGATTCGTTTCTAGTGTCTTCGCAACTGGCATATTTTCCGGCTTTAGGAGGGAGCCAGCTCTCGCCTGTATCCATATCTCTGGAATTACAATGGTGGTGAGCGAGATATTGATAAGAGATTTTTTTTGTTGTTTTTAGCAACAAAAACACTCCCCGAGGTTTTGGGGATTGTTGTTGGAAGTGACAGTCCTTTGCCGGATATCAACTCGGTACGCTCCGGTACTCCCTGGCTGTACTGCCCGAATGTCGTTGTAGCAATTTGGTATGACCAGTGGAACTTTCTAGATCATGTCACACCTCCCTCCGTAAGGAATTAGAAGATGGCTAATGATAGGTGAAAGGCATCATATCCGTTAATCAACCATCAAGTTGTACGTCATTACCTTTGTGCATATTAGTCGCCTCTTATGACTGGTATGCATACCTCGGGCATATTCTAATCTCCTAACCCACAGAGGGGATTGATAAGAACTACTAAGTAGCTATGTCAAGCTCGTGGCCAAGTTTTCATTGTAACATCGTCAAGGCAGATGCATTTTGACGGTTCATCCTTGTTTATTTTTGTAGCGACGAAACCAATCCCTGAGGATTTTTGAGAATGTAGTCTATGTTGAGTGTTCTTTGCTGGATATGGACACAGTATGCTCCGGTAGCAGCACCTCGCGCCACTTACCCGACAGGTTTCTGTTTGCGAGCTCAAAACACATATGAACGGGACACAGTCAAAGCAATATTTGTGTTTAACCGATGCCAAAGGCACGTAGTGAAATAAATGAGGGCTGGTGGTCCTAAGCTGATGGCTGGAAGAAGGGGTATATTCTTCTTCTATTGAACGCCGTGTCAATGGAGCAACGCTGCTGGTCGTGAAGACTGTGCTACTTTTGCAGTAAGGCGCCACTGGGGGTGAACAACAGGGGACCATGAATGCACTAAAGAAAGTACGGGGTCTGTGGATGGCAAAGTTAAGCCCTGAACACCCGCATTTGTGTAGCCATCTGTTACACAGTACGAGTTGAGAAGAGTACGATAGTTTAACATAACATAGAACCGGCTGCCGTGAGAATGATGGTACCTGCTCGATGGGCAGACTCTGCTAACCCCAACTTCACTCTGGTCCAACCCTTTTGCGACGGCCAGGTTCCTAGGACAACCATTAGTACCATATTTTCCAGAAGAACCGTCTTAGGGTCCATGAATATCGGGAGATGTATACACGTTTTGACCTCTATATCAATAATCTAAAAGCAAAAAACCTAAGAATTACCCAGCTCCGATTACCAATGGGGGCGTGATCCATGGTATTTATGTGCGCAACACCTTTCCACGTAGGAGGCCTTTGGCCGCGCTTCAAACAAATTACCTTTAGCCGGTCCAACACCGGCTACGTGATCCGCAGTATTTCTGCGCAGAACACACTTTTGCACTTTTTTGACTATCCTATATCTTTTCAACTTGAATTGCTTTCGGATTATTGATACCGAGGTAAAAACGCATCTTTTGATATCCCATCTTTTCAACTGCGTAACTGAACAGACTCATTTAACAGCAAATTCTTTATGGATAACGATTCTGGGCCAGGCATGATCAAGAAGTTGCAACAACAGCACATTGAATGAGAACGCCCCACTACAGGTAGAATTTATATTTCATCGCCGATTGATGAGACCACACGACATGTGTGACGCAGGATGAAAATAAAAATTCGATTATTATCATGACCACCACAGCGGATAAAAATTCTATTAAAAATATGGTAAATCCATCCATAGAAAATTTGCACAGTACACCCTTCGGGGTGGGCGGGTTTTGGTCAAGTTTTAAAAAAACCCTTGGCCGATCCAACATCGGCTACTCTATCCACAGAACTTTTGTCCAGTACACTACTCAAAAGCATTTTTTAAGTTAAGAATAAAAAATAACCCACATGCGATCCAACACCGGTCACGGTATCCAAAGCATTTTTGCACAGTATACAATTCTGGGGCTTTGGGAAATAGTTTTCCTGTTGTATGCATACCACGGTAATTGTTTCCTTTAGGAGACAACTATTAAAACACGTCCAATAATTTCGGGAGCATTATCAAAAGACGCGTTTTGACCTCGGTAACAATAATCCGAAAACGGAAATTCGACTTTATATTTCTGTCGAGAGACATTTGCAATTAAAGTTGAAAATTTTCTGTAATTTTCATGTGGTTGTTGTAGGCACAGATAGAAGGTGTTCCGAAAAGTGTTAAAGTGTATTCTGCGCAGAAATACTGGGGACCGCTTAGCCGGTGTTGGACCGACTGAGCTTTATTTTGGACTGGACGCGGGTGATTTTTTGGTTTTTTTTAAATAACTTTTCACTGATACAAAGAAACGAAAATCCGCTTTCGGATTGTTGATACCGAGATCAAAACGCGTCGTTTGATACCTCTCCCGACATTTTTGGACGTGATTTAGCAGTTGTCTTCTAAAGAAAGCAATTACCGCTTAAAAGACTGCTTATTCACTGGAGTACTCAGCTTTGTGCTCTTATAAATGCTTGCACCGGCATATTTTCAAGTTAATTTTGCCGTTTTCTGCATAATCATCTTAAAAATGGTTGGGAAGTCCAAAGACACAGGGTTGGACCAATGAAATTGTTTTTTATTTACTTTTTCTCTGTTTATTTTCTTAGCGCAGTTTGAGTGAAGTTGGCTGCATTAAATTAATCTGTCAAAATATTTCCCTGGTATATTTCAAGAGCCCATTCACAATGGAGCGGTTTTTTCACAGTCCAACACTACGTTTCAAGTCGCGTATTGAATAGCCGACTTTATTACCGAGTGCTTAAAATAGACGAGTTGTGTTGTTGCTTTGAAGGTAATTCGATAAATAAGCGAGTATTCTTTTCAGACTCGCTTCGACTAGAATACGCTTAGTGTCAGTGTTTCTTGACCTTAAAAGAGTATTTGAAACTATTGATAGGGACATCATGCTGAGGAAACGGCACAACATCGGCGTACGTGATGTGGCTCTTAATTGGTTTAGAAGCTACCTCATTGGAAGAAAACAGAGGACAGTCATAAGAAATGCGGTATCGACGGAAATAGACATTGAGTTAGGCTTACCACAAGGCTCAGTACTTGCAGCAATTATGTTTATCATTAATTATATAAACCGTATTAAAGATTGTCTTAAACATTCCAAGATAAGACTATTTGCGGATGATGCTCTGCTAACTATAGGCAGTCCGTCTATATCTGAAGCATTATACAAAATACAAGAAGATTTTAATTCTATATGTAAATGGCTATGTCAAAATATTACGGATAAAACAAAATGGATGGTACTGAGGAAACAATCTACCGAAGTGCATAATGTAGCCCTAAATATCGCAAATATCCCGATACAAAGAGTGACGGAAATAAAATATTGGGGAGTAATAATGGACGACAAAGTAAAGTTTGATGAGCATTTGAAATACATAGGGCAAAACTATCTAAAAAGACATCTTAGCAAGTACTACAAAATATGGCTTATAGGTCCATTATACAAGGTGGTGCAAAAGTAAGCTTCCGATTTTCAGCATATCGGTTGTGGCACGTGCAGTGTGTGCTGTTGCACCGTCTTGTTGGAACCACATGTTTTCCAATCCCAATTCATCAAGTTGCGGCAAAAAGAACTCGTTGATCATTGCTCTGTAGCGCTCACCATTCACAGTAACCGTTTGGCCCCGACCGATTATTGGTCAAATAAGTAGTCAGCAATATTCCGCGTTCTGGAGCAGTGTAGCGTAACAGTGTTTAATAACGTGTATTTCGCATGTGTTTACTACACAAATTTCACAACAGAACTGACTTCAGGGGCCAATCGCAAAATTTATAGCATTTTCTGATAGGAGGATTACTTTTGCGCCTCAGTAGAACCTCATTTTATATATTGTCCCACGATTCTATTCACTTTGGCTTCCTCAAAAATATCTAAGCTACAGATGAAGTAAAACAAAGTAATGCGATTCATACTCAAAAGACGCTTCGATACGCCAAACCAGGAACTGCTTGACAGCTTGAACTGGCTTAGTGTGAAGCAAATTGTGAAATACCACACATTGAAATTCATACACAACATGAAATTAGGTAACCTGCCAAATTACATCAAAGATAGTGTGAGATGTAATAATGACATTCATATTTATCAAACTCGAAATATGAACGACTTTCATTTGCCTTTTGTAAGATCTGAGTTTGAGAAAAAAAGCGTGTTTTATATCGGGAATAAGAGAATATAATGATTTACAAAGTGATATCAAAGGCTGTAATAATATTTTAAAAATTATTATTTACTTATTGTAAGGCTCTACCTATTAGATAATATTTAGATGTACTATAAATGTAATAGTTTTTGATCTCAAAGATGTAATATAAGTCCACAGACTAATGAATAAATAAATAAAATAAAAAATTATCAACTACTCAGTAAATTCAACGGATTCATCTCGGATTCGAAACGAGCTTGGTTTCTCTTTAATATTATCGCGGTGATAGATCGGCGAATCCGAATTCCCAGGCAAGTGACTTGTCTTTAGCGATTCGCGAAATTTTGCTTTCTAGGATCTTTGCTGATTTGAAATCGAAATTTCAACTCATTGGCGAACCTAGGTTATAGCATTTTTGCAATTCGACAACTTAGAAAATAAATGACTGCGAAAATTGATTCTCTTCAGCTTGCCCCGTCTTTGACATGCAACCAATATATTACATTCGAAAAAATCTACTTTCGCGAATATGTCTCGAGTGCGGGATGAGTCCGAAAAATTAGATTCGAGAAAACTTATTTTCGCAAAGTCGCCTCGAATAAGAGACGAGTCCGAAAATCTACATTCAAGAGAGCCAATTGTGCGAATCCGTCTCAAATCGACACGACATCATTCTTGTTTTTGTGTTTACTGGGTATTAAAAATTATTTGATCAAATTACATAATCAATGAGTTATATTTAAAATTTCATGGTTAAATAATTTCATGGTACCTAAATAGTTAGTAATTGTATCCAAGTCGATTTGGTTTGGTGGAGTATTGGGAAGTTGTTTCAGTGGTAAATATTTTTAAGGCTACTTAAAAATCACAATCACTGTGGGATGTGCAAATCCGGATATGTGCAAAAAAAATTTTGTGGAGCTTTAAAAAAAAATTATTAGCAATATATTAGGTCTTTTTAGCCTGAAATGGTTCCGATAAGCGTCCTAAAGGAGTCATATCGGAAACCAATCAGGATCAGATAAGAACCGAAATATGAGCGGCTTAGAAGACCTATGGGAGTCATATATGACTCCTATTCAGGCTCCTACAATATATGCAAATAAGCTCATATTGGACGACCATCGCAAGGGAAATGCATTCATTTCGGACCTTAAATGAGCTCATGATGAGCACAAACGCTCCACTTTGGGACTCGTTTCTGACTCCGAATGTCGGAAGGAAAGTTGTCGCCAATGCTCTGATCAATTTATTTATATAAACTTCATTTCCGTCACGAGAATCCCCATCGTCACAATCTCGTGCTCGGAGGGGAACATGTTATTTCACTGGCTTCGATTAGTGCAAATTCTCTGGAATCAAAATATCGTTCAAGCTTTAATTATTTTAATTTGCCTTCAAATACAAGGTGGCGCAAAAGTAAGTTTCCGATGTTCAGCATATCGGTTGTGGCACGTGCAGTGTGTGCTGTTGCACCGTCTTGTTGGAAGCACATGTTTTCCAATCCCAATTCATCAAGTTGCGGCAAAAAGAACTCGTTGATCATTGCTCTGTAGCGCTCACCATTCACAGTAACCGTTTGGCCCCGACCGATTATTGGTCAAATAAATAGTCAGCAATATTCCGCGTTCTGGAGCAGTGTAGCGTAACATTGTTTATTAACGTGTATTTCGCATGTGTTTACTACACAAATGTCAAAACAGAACTGACTTTAGGGCCAATCGCAAAATTTATAGCATTTTCTGATAGGAGGATTACTTTTGCGCAGTAACCGTTTTTCACCGACCGATTATTGGACAAATAAATAGTCAGCAATATTCCGCGTTCTGGAGCAGTGTAGCGTAACGTTGTTTATTAACGTGTATTTCGCATGTGTTTACTACACAAATGTCAAAACAGAACTGACTTTAGGGGCCAATCGCAACATTTATAGCATTTTCTGATAGGAGGATTACTTTTGCGCCACCTTGTATAAAACAAAAAAAATTTAAAGAACCTCTACATAGTATTTCTGCGAAATTTTAATAATGATAAATGCACACTACTCACAACCAAGTTATAAGGAAGAATATAAGGAGTGCGTTTGAAAAAAATGTCACCTTTATTTTTTTCAACAAGTTTTTTCTTAATTATTTGATTTGAAAATTTTTTTCGTAGTATGATTAGAAATAAATGTCAGAAAAATACTGCTTGAAAAAATTTCGCTGAATGCTGTAGTTCATATAAAAGTGGCAAGCGAATGGGAAGTACGAAAAACTATTGATAAAAGTTTTCAAGACCACCCTCAGTGGACTTTAAAAAAAATTGCTCGAGAACTTAAAGTAAGCCCTAAAACTGTTTCGAGGGGTTAAAAAACTTTAAGGACAAATTGGCTGTTACCCATAAGCCAGGTTCGGGTAGAAAAAGGGGCATCAGTGACCAAACCATGAAAAAGAAAATCATCACCGTTTTTCAGAAGAACCCCAATATTTCAGGCAGAAAACTAGCGCAGAAGGCGGAATGTTCCGAGTTTTTTGTCCGTAAAGCAAAAAAGGAAGCTGGTCTCAAAACGTTCAAGGTTCAAAAAGTTCCAGACAGAAACTCTGTGAAGAATGTGGAAGCAAAATATCGCGCAAAGAAACTAAAAATTTGTTTCTTTGAAAAATTCAATTGCTGCATCATGGACGACATGTTTCAGCCGACTTTTCGCAGCTTCCAGGCCAGGAGTTTTACACAGCAGACTCGGCGGGAATGTGGACGAAAAGTTTAAGTCAAAAAGTCCTCGCAAATTCCTAGTTTGGCAAGCAATCTTTTTTTTCAAACGCACTCCTTAATAAAGGAATAAATGTTTGTGCATTTGCCTGGTGTACTATGTATAGTACACAGAAATCAAAGTTATCCCATAACGATATTAGCAATGACAGAATTCAATCTGGTTGGTTGGAGTGGCGAGTGCCATAAGACTCCAATTAGCGCTGAATGAAAACTATTACAGAAAACTGTTGAGTTCAAAAATTTTAGAAGCTCCCCGGGCTTCATATCGCTAAGCTTGGAAAGGCTCCTGGACAGGGGTTTCCCTAGAAACTTTATTCTACTCCGGCAGTGCGCTGGTCAAACGCACAGCACGTGCTCAACCGTCTCTTCTGCCTTTTCCGCCCCCGGAAGGTTGCAACTGCGGCACGAGGCAATATTCTCCACACCAATTCGTGCTGCCTGCGCCTCAGAAGGGTCAAAGATCGTGTTTCGTTGTAGGGGGGGCCACAGACTCCTTGACATACTGCAAACGCTTCTACCTATCCTTTGCCTAACTTAGCCAGTGCTGAGATGTTCATGATCCACTCCCTGCACTCACCAACCAGGCTCGATGTAATCGTTACCGACTCGGGAAGCTGAAGAGCCGCCTTCCCATCGGAGAAAATTACTATCTGATTACCAGTGATGTCCTCACACAGTAATGACCTGCATCGCTCCTGGATATCGTAGATTTCTGATTGAAATACACTCCCTGAGTCTAGGAGACGCATAGATAGCGACAAGTCTGGGAGTGTTGCGAAAATGCCCGCTCCTACTTCATAGGCGATTTTGGATCCGTCAGTGAAAACTGAAATGTCGAATTTTTGACTGAATTCCACTTTTGAGTCATTTCTGGAAGGGAATATAACCTTAAAGTTTGTGTCAATTGTCTATTGCCCCGTAGGCTAAGATCGGTCGAATAACTGCTTGGTATATCCATGCTGTGATTTCTGGGCTCAAGCTCCACTGTCTCCCTAACATTCGTTTACAAGCGTGCATAGCTCCCCTGTGTTCTTTATTAGGCTTCCAGTTCAACTCAGGTGTCAAAAGGACAAGGTATTTCGCACTATCAGAAAGATGCAACTCTTAACCATTGAGAGAAGCTAGATTGAAACTTTTGCATTTTCATCCTATTAGTGAATAGCACTAGCTCTGTCCTTAAGAGATAAACGTTGAGCCCAGCGGTTTCCGCCCATCCACTCAGATTCTTTAGTGCTCCCTGCATGATACCACTGATCACGTTAGGGCACAGACCCGATAGTAGTAGCACTATGCCGGCCGTGTAGGCAAGCACTTTAACTCCATTCCCATTGAGTTGACGAAGTATGCTGTCTATAACACAAAGTCAGAGCAGTGGAGATAGAACCTCAAGCTGAGGAGTCCCTCTCCACAGGTGTGCTGTGACCTCACTGGCTCCTACCTTGGCGCTTATCACTCTTGACCGCAATGCCATCCCTATTCATTTTACTATAGGGTTCTCGATACCAAGCACAGGGAGCGAGTCTTCTATCTCCTCCAGTCTAACATTGTTAAGGCGCCCTCAATGTCTAGGAATGCAGCCAAAGTGAATTTTTTACTCCACATTGCGCACCATCTCATGTAGAGATGTCTCCGTTTAGCAGCCCTTGAGATATGCATGCTGAGCTGTTGACAGCCCTAAATTATCCGATTTCTTACGAATATGAACGTCCAGAAGTCCTTGGAAGTGTTTTCAAAATAACGACGAAATACTAATGGGTCTTTCATGACCTCTCTTACCCACCTTTGGAATGAAAACCACCCTCTTCCTTCTCTAATTTAGTGGTCCGTAATTTAGCTGAATACATGCCCTGAAGATACATATCAGCACGCTGGTTTTTGTAGCATGGCTGGGAAAATTCCGTCCGGCCCGCGGATTTATAGGTTGAGAAACAAGGCTTGCAACCTGGAAAATGTGTTTTTACAAGCAGATCCACGGTTTCTTCAGAGCTGCCTGTCCATGATCCGTCGTCTTTCCGTAGAAATGACGGGCAAGCTTTTTTTAGAGAGAATTTTACCAGTTCTCGAAGATTCTTTTGTTGATTCTATATACGAGCAAAAGTCCTTCCAGGATCTTTCTTTTGCCTTCCGAATCGCTTTTTTGTAACACCTGAGGCTATTCTTGTATGACAGCCCGTTGCCAGTGGAACGGCTCAGGTTGAATAATCTTCGAGACTCTCTCCTGAGTTCTAAAATATCTGAATTCCACCATGGCTCCCTTTTGTTAAACTAGTTGGACAAGCTACCCGTAGAGCAGACCCCATCTCCTCCAGCGTACCACTGTTGGCATCAAGGTCCTCCACTAACAAAATTTCCTGCAAAGGTTGCCTACCTAACTTATTTCTGACCACCCTGACGAACCGTTGCGAGTTATTCCTTCTTGGATTTCGGTGAGGAACAGAAGTATCTAATTTTAGGACGATATCAAATACTATCAACCTGTGGCCAGAAAAGAACTGTCTATCTGAATATTGCTGTTTCCGTTTAGTAGCGTAAAGTTCAGCACCTTCCACCCACTAAAGGTATCAGTGCTAAAGAAAACAAAGGTAGAGGTGCTACCCTGGTTACAAACTACTAAATCAATACTAATAATAAATTCGAAAGTGACTCACCCCTGATTCTGATTTCCGTACTCCCCCATAGGGAGAGCCTGGAGTTGGCGGCGCAACCAATACTTATATTGTTCGATTCTTCTTCTTGCATCAACCTACGGTCCTCCTCCGGTGGAGCCTCCTTGTCGTGCGGCATATAGGAAGAGGCAATCACCATGCTGACCCCGTCAGCTGCCTCCAACGAAATCTTAGTGAGAAGAAACAAGAAAATCATTGTAATTAGATTTTACCAAAACGCCTAGGCTAACCATCCTCGCGCTTGTAAAACGCAGTGACCTATTCCTTTTACAAGCGGGAATTTTCTTTGTGGTATTTAAGTGCACCCGGTACTCATCTACCACAGCATGATAAAGTATGCGGACCGCTGCATCCTTGGGATGAACGGTACAGTTTGCCCTGCTCGGTTCTATCCTCTCCAAGATAGACAGATCAAGCCGGAATCGTCGTCCCCCTTGGAATGCGTTGGATCATGCATTCTTACTATCAGGACGCTTCCTAGCAGCCTTCGCAAATTGTTGACCTCTTGGCGGAGTACCATTGCCCACAGTACCTACTCCGCCTTTTGCCCCTACAGTCTCTTGGCTGGAGGAAAGTAAATCTTCGTCTGAGGAATTTTCCTTATCCCTCAGCCGATGGCCGTCCGTCTGTTTGCTACCCATCCCTCGCCCTGTTGTTCCTGTTCTTATCCGTGCTGTTGTCCCTGTTGAACTGCCCTCGCTCCAGACAGTCCGGTTGCTGAGGTCGTCCTCACTTCCTGGTTTTTTCTTTTCTTCTTGTTTCTTGCTTGTGTTTATGTTCATGCTTTGGTCCCACGAGTCTGCACGGAAAGGGTTGGTCACTCGTCCGCAGAGCCGGAACGCGTAAAGACGGCACTTATATCACCGACCTTGCCCGGGCACCGGAGGGGACCGTTCAGGAACAAGAAATCTAGGCCACGAAGAATAAAACAAGGGGTGCCGTAAGGTGGTGTTCTCTCCCCCCTTTTGTTTAATTTTTATATTTCGAGACTTCCCCCCCACCAGAGGGAGTCCCCATTGTTTCCTACGCTGACGACTGCACGATAATGGCCTCGGTCAAGGGTCCCTCCCTTGACGAACTTTGTACTAGAATCAACAGTTACCTCCGTGACCTTTCCAGCTTCAACGAGCGAAATCTGACCCTACCTCCGACTAAATCGACGGCAACCCTGTTTACGACATGGAATGCGCAGATAGGGCAAGAGTTAGATGTCCACGTAGAACGAATACCTCTACCTACTTGGGTGTGACATTTGACAACGGCCTCACCTGCGCTGGTCATGCCACCGCAATAGCCTCAAAGGTACAGAGGCGCAATAAGATCCTCAAGTCACTGGCCGGCAGTACTTGGAGAAAAGACAAAGAAACATTGCTTGTTACATATAAGGCTATTGGCCGACCGGTTATTGACTATGCTGCGCCCATATGGTCGCCCAATCTTGCTGAAACCAATTGGAGGAAATTGCAAGTCTGCCAAAACACCGCCATCAGAACTGCTACGGGATGTCTGCTTATGCCATCTGAGTCTCACCTCCATCAAGAGGCAAAATTACTCAGTGTTCAAGAGCACGCGGAACTCTTGAGTAGACAGTTCCTTCTGAACTGTCATAAACCCAGTCATCCAAATCGACATCTTTTGGATGTACCACCGCCCCCCAGAGACATAAGGAGACATTTTCGTAAGCACTACGATGAGATCCGGCACCACATCTCTTTGCCGTTTGATTTGCGGAACCATAGGCGTGCTCTTAATGACCTCCACACTGAGTCGGTAGACAGATCCCTCAGATCTCGGCCTGTGAATCCCGTTATTAATACTCAACCACCTGAACTGGCTGAAGAGGAGCGTGTAGGTCCGAGGGAGACTAGAGTCATGCTAGCACAACTTCGCTATGGATATTGTAATAGGTTAAACTCTTACTTACCCAGACTGAACCCCAACATACCAAACACATGCCGTGCATGTGGTATGCCCCCTCATGATACCAAACATCTCTTCTCTTGTTCAGTCGAACCCATTCATCTAACACCTACATCACTCTGATCCAACCCTGTGAAAACTGCGCGTTTCCTCGGACTTCCGTTAGGAGAGCCTGATGACAATTTAGAGTGATCGAGCCCATTGGGCAGGGCGAAGCACTGTTAACAACAACAAGAGGAGACCGTTCGCGGTTAGCTATGCAATAACCACCCTCTGACCACTCAGCCTTCGGCTTGAATACTTTAACACCTTGGCTTAGGGTGGGGTTGGTGCGCCAATACTCACATTTCCTGCAGCCGAGAGTGGTTCGTACCCAATGGGCTTACCCCTTCCGAGACTGCAGAAAATATTAGGCTTTTCTCTTAGTTCGTCTCCCATTGGGACCTCCCATTTCAGCAGAGATTCCAATGCAATACTTAAGCCCCTTCGCCACGTCAAGGCGACCAGCAATGAAGAGGGACAAAACAAAAAAATTTTATTTGTTGAGCCAAAAAAATGGTGTTGTAAAACAGAGGCACAGTGTATGACCGAATCTGCATACACACACAAACCACACAGGGTGCGTTATATTCAATAATAAAACAATTAAATTTAAATAGTTAAATATTGAACGTGAAGACACCCAAAATATTGAATATAAAGCAGTTAAAACCCTTTATCAGTTCCTACAGAATGTAGATTTCAGTTTAAATTTCAGTTTTTAGTTGTTGGTTTTGCTTTAAAACAACTCTGAAGGCGATTTTCTTCATTACACTTTCTCGGAGTACCTTCATCCACTACCTTCCACTCCGATTAGCAAAAGATGCCAAATTAGTGGAAGTAAACAATGACATAGGCCCGGAATCATCGTCGTTACCTAACACGTATGTTAATCATGTATGAATATATAGTAATTAAGAGTGCAGTTCACAAAACATTACAGTACATATATACAGTGAAAAAGCGAGATAACATCTCAAAGGATAGGTAAATATTTTTAATTTAGATTTACTAAACTTTACTTATGTCAAATGTATTTTTCATGTGTAGACAAATATAAATATATGTAAAATGTATGATTATGTTACTTTTTAAAAAATTATTAATATATGTATTTATTGATTGTTCTTTTTTTTCATTTATGTGAATACCATAAGTTACCATGTTTAAATTATACATACTATGTCAAAAAGTTTACTATATTTATTCGTCTTTCATTATTGAATCAATTAAACTATTTTATAACAACCATGCAACTTTTTTAAAAAGGGGAGAATGACCCGTTGCTTCAATGGCACTTTACAACTACTTTTTGAAACGCTACTACAATTGTGTAAATGTGTGTTCTCACAAAATAACACAATATATTCCCTACCAACCATACGCAGATAAAAAAGTGGATAAAACATAGGTCGCGCTATCCACAAATGAAGATAAAAAAATGGATAGTTTTGTATGGGCGGCGTGCAGTTATTATCCACTTTCCCCATGTACATTTGGTGTACGTGTGACCTTGCATCACCCTCGCACACATTCATAAGCGCCGTAAGAAAAAATATATCTACGCCGTTCTAACTAAGAAATTTCCCAAAACAAAGGGTTGCAATTTTCACAGGGTTGCCAGATCTGAAACATGGCATGCCCAAAAAATAACCAAAAAAAGGCAAAAAGCCCCAAAAATCGCCTAAATTGGGAACGAAATATCCAAATAATTCAACACAACTTCGGTTTTTAAATCTGTTTTGATCGAAATATGTATCCTCATTTGAATAAATACAATATAAGATTGTTTTAAAGTTATTATATGTAAATAAATACAAAATTTGCTATTTTTACTGAAATTTACAAAATACATGACATTCGTTCTGATCACATATAAGTGTTAACAAAATTAAAAATATTTACAATAAATTATTTAGCGATTTTAACGCAATTAGCATCAAATTAAAGGTAATTCAATAGCCTTTCTTTTGACGCTAAACAACTAGGGAATTTTAAGATATATTTACAGAAAAAACTTATCATTCTTACACTTTAAAAAAAGTCCATGGATTTTTTTCTTATTACACATATGTGTTTACGAAATTTACAAAATTTACAATAACTTATTTAGCGATTTTAACGCAATTAACATCAAATGAAAGGTAATTTAATAGCCTTTCTTTTGATGCCAAACAACTATTAAATTGTAAGTTATATTTACAGAAAAAACTTATCTTTCTTACACTTTAAAAAAAGTCCATGGATATTTTTCTTACTACACATATGTGTTAACAAAATTTACAATAAATTGTTTAGCGATTTTAACGCAATTAGCTACAAATGAATAGTAATTTAATAACCTTTCTTTTGATGCTAAACAACTATTGAATTTTAAATTATATTTACAGAAAAAACTTATCTGTCTCACACTTTAAAAAAATTCCATGGATCTTTTTTTACTACACATATGTGTTTACAAAATTCACAAAATTTACAATAAATTAATACTTCACATATTATTAATATTTCCAAAAGACATATTTTTAAATGCATATATTCGCAGGCTTCGCGTTTCCCAAAGAATTTATACCTGTAAAATACGAATAAATAATTAATTAATCACTCAAAGAAGATTTTTATTATTTTGTATACTTATCATCGGTGCTGGGCGTTAAATAATTAAATTTTTAATTGACTTGTTAATTAATTAAGAAATTAACTGCAATTAAATCAATTCATTAGATTAAGTTAATTGTAACTTTTAACAAATTAGATTCAAAATTGTTAATTTTACAAGTTGCAACTAACAATTAATTGTTAATTTTTAAATTATTAATTGTTTTAACAATTAAATTTGCCAGATGTTTGTAACTAAGAGAAAATAAAGAGATAGAACAACAATAAGTTTACCGAATTTATCAGGAGGATGGCCTGTAGCCCGGTTCTGTAAATTTTAACCACTCGCCGAGCGTTAAGCTTATGGCCAAATTTCGGCGTTTGTTCTTAACGAAACTGCGATTCTATAACTCTCCTTTAACGCCGCTAAACAGCTGAAATTGCTTAAGTTTACATCATCGTACATAAGGACTGAACACTTAAAACGGTGATGCATATTCATGAAAGGTATAAAGCCTTCGGCACAGCCGAAGACAGCGCTTTATTTACAAGTTTTGGTAATTGTTTCCTTTAGGAGACAACTGCTAAAACACGCCCAAAAATGTCGGGAGAGGTATCAAACAACGCGTTTTGACTTCGGTATCAACAATCCGAAAGTGAGTTTTAAATTTTTTGTTTCAGTGAAAAGTTATTCGCAAAAAACCCAAAAATTACCCAAGTCCGATCCCAAATAGGGGCTTGATCCAAGGTATTTATGTGCAGAACACCTTTCTGCATAGGCGGCCTTCGGCCGCGCTTAAAAAAAATAACCCTTATCCTGTCCAACACCGGCTACGCGGTCCACAGTATTTCTGCGCAGAACACACTTTTGCACTTTTCAGTACACCCTAATCTGTGATTAGAACAACCACATGAAAATGACAAAAAATTTGCAACTCTGATTGCAAATATCGCTCCACTGGAACAAAAACTCGAAAATCCGCTTCCTGATTATTATTATTGCCACCTGATACATTTTAATATAAAATATTTATTTTTCGCTTTCGGATTATTGATAAGAAAGGTCAAAACGCGTCTTTTGATACCTTTCCCGATAATTTCGGATGTGTTTTAGCAGTTGTCTCCTAAAGGGAACAATTACACAAGTTTTTACCTAACTTATGGACAAACTAATAATATTCTTATCAATTATTTGTTCCCTATTTTTTAACAGCCGCTTTGGCCACAACTATAATAAACAAATGCACAAGCGCATGTACATTTGTATATTGTGGTGACACCATAAATATATCCTGATCTTAGTCAGGTACACTAAACTAAACACACTTTGCCCACAACCATAATCAACAAATGCACAAGCGCATGTACATTTGTATATTGTGGTGACACTATAACATTTTCCTGATCTTGGTCAGGTACACTAAACTAAACACACTTTGGTCACAACCATAATCAACAAATGCACAAGCGCACGTACATTTGTATATTGTGGTGACACTATAACATTTTCCTGATCTTGGTCAGGTACCTGGCACTCAACTCACTTTAAGAACAGCCATAATATTCAATTGTACAAGCGCATGTACATTTGAATTTTAGGGTTACACCAAAACACGTTATAAATATTAGTTTAATTTTGCTAAACTTATTGAAAATTGATACTTACCAGATTAAATATTCTTCCAAGAACGAATTGATTTGTTATTTTTATTTATTTTAATATTTTCAAAAATTCGCGCGAACTCTTCGAATTTTCTCTTCAAATGGCACCGAAAGTAAATTTTCTTTTCAGTTTAGTAATGAGAATCTTACTGTCTCATTCGCACTCATTAAATTTTATTACAATCCTGAAAAATATCCCAAAAACATGCGTTGGTGTTGGTTTGAAGGAGAAAAAAATAGAGATGGTTTTTCAAATCGATAAGAAATTAATAAAAACTGGATAGCCATGGTTGGTACGGATTATGGCGAATATTTCAAGCATGTAGCATCCCTAATTCAATAACACTCCCACCACTAAAATAGCACGAGTGTTTTCGAATGCGAGGAAAAGAGTAAATGCTGATAAACAACCAGTGTTCTAGAAAGCAAGTACAAGACCAATCCAGAACGGTAGAGACGCTCGTAGGTGATGATCGGCTAGACTATAATAAGCAGCATACAAGCAAGGCAGGTTGTTCAGTTAATATTCAAGTGTTATACAGTGAACTTACTTACTAGTTAAGAAACTCGTGAAATTGTATTGCGTTGTTACATTATTTGTGCGTGTGTTTATCTGGATTATTAATCGATGAATCATCGAATTCGTCACAATTGGTGTCAGAAGATTTATTGTTAAATAAATACCAGTTATTGCAAGGATATGGCGAAATTGAGTGAAGGAATCAACGTTGATGATCATGTTTTCCATCTTGTGGCGCAGGCTTTGACAAAAATGGAAGAGAAAAATGAGTCTCCGAATCCAGTGGCAAGCGTGGACACAAATTCGTTATTGGCTGTACTGACTCGATGTTCGAAAACATTTCAACACAAATGAAGAACAGAAAACACATTTCAGCTCAACTGGAAGAGCAGAAAACTTGCATGGCATCCCAACTTGGAGAACAGGGACGCGTATTACATCGCGGCTGAAAGAGCAGGAGGCACGAATGTTGTCAAAATTGGAAGCACAAGAGGAGCGTATATCCATGCAGGTGGCACAAATGCTTCTCAGTTCGAAGCACAGGAGGTGAGGCAGGATAAAATTGAGGCTGACTTGTACGTCATGAAACTGGCGGTCGGCCAGACTATAATAGGCAGCATACAAGCAAGGCAGGTTGTTCAGTTGAAATTGTGGCAAATATTCTCAAGCATGTACCATTTCTAATTCAATAACACTCCCACCAATAAGACAGCATGAGTGTTTGCTAATGCGTGGCAAAGAGTAAATGCGGAAAAACAACCAGTGTTCTCGAATGCAAGTACAAGACCAATCCAGAACGGTGGAGATGTCACCCGAAATTGAGGCAAGCGACGGCAAAGATGGCCGAAGACAAGGCGAGCTTTCATTTGGCAGGAAGATGAGGAGATACGGGGCCGAGGGTCTGTCGACTACACCCGATGGGGGGTCGAATGTACCGCCATATCGCAGTTTTCGACCGGGTCGAAGGCGAGGACGATATGGCACTCGAGGCAGAAGGCAGCGCTTATATTGGTACAAAGAAAGTCAATTCCGATAAAAAAGAAGAAGATTGGTAGAGAGATAGGCTACAAGAGGCAGCGACCACCACACCACATTCGTGGATAAACCGAAAGAGAGTAGACCCAAACGCGAGACAGCCAGGCAATGGGAGCTTGCAAGGAAGCGCGATACACCAAAGATGGATGAGATTTTGGCATTCGTGGACAAGCAGGCATTGGCGCTAGCAAATACGTCGAATAATCGCAGACCCATAGAATCTGCTGTAGCCGTATCAGAACCCATATGAGTACCAAAAGGTAGTACAAGCGGCAACGGGGATAGACCTAGTACATCGGCAGCGAGCGCAAGAGACAGGACATTCACTTGCAAGGTGTGCAGCGAGAATCATATGCTGGCCATTGCCCGAAATTTATGGCATTGTCATTGAAGGCTAGGCAGGACTTTGTAGAGAGGAGACATCTCTTCCCAAATTGTTTCCAGGGGTGCATGGTGCTGATAACTGCTATCAGGAGAATTGCTGGAAATGTCCTGGCAGGCCTAAGCACAATAGTGTGCTATGCCCGAATAGAGAAGAAGTTCGTAAGTAATGTTCAGGTCAAACCAGAGCGTAATCCACCGAAGCCAAAGAAGAATTGGATTGACAATTAAACGGGCCGAGAAAGCGGGAACTTAAGGCGCTAGAAAGGAGCAAGAGGCGAGAAACCGGTAGTGCAAGAGGTTCCAGTTGAGCAAAAAAAGAAAATGAAATGTGAAGCCGAAAATAAAGTTGAAATTAACAAGGAAAGTATAAATAAATAAAAAATGTATAGTTCTCATGAACAGTATGTAATGACTACAAGAGTAAGGCAAAGCATTGCTGCCAACAGCAATGGTTAGAGTGGTTATAAATGGCTATGAGATAGAGACAATTAGGGCGGTGCTAGATACTGGGGCTCAGGTAAATTTGATTACTTCTACATACCAACAAAGATATGTCATGTACACTGAACCAAAAGGTAAAAAAATGATCGGTATTGAGGGCGGCCCTTTGCAAGTGAGCAAGAAAGCTATATTGTTGTTGAAGCCTTGGTATTTATCGAAAGAGAAAATCAAGGCAGAATTTTGGGTACTGCCTAGGGGGAGCCAGTGGTGTCCCATACTTCTCCCCTAAATGCAAAGTTGGGGTTTATGCCTCAATCGCTGGACATTAGATTAGCTGATCCGGAATATTGCAAGTCGAGAAGCGTCCATATATTGTTGGGTGCGAACCTTGTTGCAAGGACTATTGCTAAGATCATGCGAGATAGCATAGATGGAATAGTATTAATGGAGACAAGGTTGGGCGTAGTTGTTTTTGGATAATGTACACAAAACCTTGATGATGAGACAGGATAGCTAGTATCAACGGTGAGTTATATCGATAATAGAGAGCTAGACAAATTAAACACAAAGTTATGGAAATTGGATCAAGTGAAGGAGTGCGCAGAGCAAACCGCAGAAGAGGCAGAAGTGGAAAGAATCTTCGTAGACACCTTTTATAGAGATAATAATGGTAGGTTTTTCTCAAATGAGGTTCAGCTGTTAGGTGGGAAACTACAAAGGGACTTGAGCGAAGTGATAATGCGCTTCAGGCGCAACAGAGCTGCATTCAGTGCAGACATTAAGGGCCGTTTCCTCAATGTCTGGTTATGATAAACTTTATCACATGGTAACCTAATCATTGATTGCCTCAGAATGACACTTTCGTATACACAAAAAGCCTGATTAAGTAATCATGATAAAGTTGGTCATTGCGAACGTTTTTGGGAAAAAAGTTCACAAAAGTGACAGCTGAACTTGTTTACAATTTTAAATAAACCATTTTGTGGTACAAAATATTACATTTTTGAATTCTATTACCAGCAAAGATTGTTAGTAAAACAATTTATCACAAAACCAGATGTTTACTTTCAGCTGTCACTGTTGTTTTAATAAGCACATAAACAGGGGTTCATCTTTTGATAACTTTTATCAAGAGATAATCAGTGAATTGTTGCTAATTAGACATTGAGTAAATGGTTTTTGGGCCAACCTCTGATAAAGTCTTGATTAAGCAGTTAATTAGACATTGAGTAAACGGCCCTAAGATTATGTTTCGTCAAGTCAGGTTCAGGAGAGAACAGTGGGATATGCAGCGAATCTTTTGGCGCAAAAACAAAGGTGAGCCATTGAAGGAGTATTGGCTAACGGTAATTATCAATGACATGTATATGGATGACTGCGTTATGGGAGCAGATAGTGAGCGAGATGCCATTGAGCTGGCAGAGCAGATGGATCATATGCTGAGTGGGGCTGGTTTCAGACTTCGGAAATGGAAATAAAATAGTAAGGCATTAATGAGAGTGCTAGAATGTAGTGAAGAAAAGGAGTTTATGCCGTTTGAGGACGAAACTAAGGTGCTAGGATTGGTATGGCTGATATCACCAGACCAATATACGTTTGTAGTAAAGACACCAGACTTTGCCAGAGGTCATAACCAAGAGAGTGGTGTCGCAATTATTTGACCCAAATGGGTTGTTGTTGTTGTTGTTGTTAACAGTGCTTCGCCCTGCCCAATGGGCTCGATCACTCTAAATTGTCATCAGGCTCTTCTAACGGAAGTCCGAGGAAACGCGCAGTTTCCACAGGGTTGGACCAGAGTGATGTAGGTGCTAGAAGAGTGGGTTCAGCTGAACAGGAGAAGAGATGTAAGGTATCATGAGGGGTCATACCACATGCAGGGCATGTATTAGGTATGTTGGGGTTCAGTCTGGATAAGTAAGAGTTTAACCTATTACAATATCCAGAGCGAAGTTGTGCTAGTATGACTCTAGTCTCCCTCGGAAGTACACGCTCCTCTTCAGCCAATTCAGGTGGCTGAGTACTGATAGCGGGATTGACAGGCCGAGATCTGAGAGATCTATCTACCGACTCAGTGTCGAGGTCATTTAGAGCCCGTCTATGGTTCCGCAGATCAAACGGCAAAGAAATATGATGCCGGATCTCATCGTAATGCTTACGGAGATGTCACCTTATGTCTCTGGGGGGCGGTGCTACATCCAAAAGATGTCGATTTGGATGACTAGGTTTATGACAGTTCAGAAGGAACTGTCTACTCAAGAGTTCCGCGTGCTCTTGAACATTGAGCAATTTTGCCTCCTGATGGAGGTGAAACTCAGGTGACATAAGCAGGCATCCCGTAGCAGTTCTGATGGCGGTGTTTTGGCAGACTTGCAATTTCCTCCAGTTGGTGTCAGAAAGATTGGGCGACCATATAGGCGCAGCATAGTCAATAACCGGCCAGCCAATAGCCTTATATGTACCAAGCAATGTTTCTTTGTCTTTTCCCTAAGTACTGCCGGCCAGTGACTTGAGGATCTTATTGCGGCCTTGTACCTTTGAGGCTATTGCGGTGGCATGACCAGCCAAGGTGAGGCCGTTGTCAAATGTCACACCCAAGACTTTTGGACAGTAGGTAGAGGTACTCCGTCTACGTGGACATTTAACTCTTGCCCCATCTGCGCACTCCATGTAGTAAACAGGGTCGCCGGCGATTTAGTCGGAGATAGGGTCAGATCACGCTCGGTGAAGAAGCTGGAAAGGTCATGGAGGTAACTGTTGATTCTAATACAGAGTTCATCAATGGAGGGACCCTTGCCCGAGGCCATTATCGTGCAGTCGTCAGCGTAGGAAACAATGGAGACTCCCTCTGATGGGGGGGGAAGTCTCGAAATATAGAAATTAAACAAGATGGGAGAGAGAACACCACCTTGCGTTCTGGTCTAGATTTCTTGTTCCTAAATTTGACTGTTGCCTGTCGACCATTGAGGTAATTAGCGGTCCACCTCTTAAGGCCGGCAGGGAGCGGTGTCTCGTCCAGATCTCGGAGGAGTGTGGCGTGATTGACCGTGTCAAATGCATTTGACAGGTCAAGTGCCACGAGAACCGTCCTATGGTTTGGTGGATGTTGATTCAAACCGTTGTTAATCTGCGTTGTAATGGCGTTCAAAGCGGATGTCGTGCTGTGATTTTTGCGGAAACCATGTTGATGATCGGCCAATTTTAGATTTTTAACGAAATAAGGAAGCAGAATGGACTCTAGTAGTTTCGCTACTGGCGAAAGGAGGCATATCGGGCGATAAGACTCTCCTAGGTTCGCCGGCTTCCCTGGTTTTAGTAGGGGAACTACAATCGCTTGTTTCCATATCTCAGGTATAACGAACGAGATAACTGACCCAAATGGGTATATTTTTCCAGTGAGAAGATATTGATACAAGATTTATGGCGCCTGGAAATGGCATGGGATGAGAAATTATCATCCGAATTAGAAATGAGGCTTAGAAAAGGCGAAGTGAAAAAACTTGAAAACTTCAGAATTCCTAGATTGGGATGAGGTTAATTGTACGCTGTGGACAAATTCTGTGGTTGTACTTCAATGGCTGGATAAGATGCCCAGAGATTTAAAAACGTTTGTAGGTAATCGTGTTTCGACGATTCAAAAAAATACTAGAGCAAGAAGTTGGAAACATGTGAGCTCTGGAGATAATCCAGTTGACTTACTAAGTCGAGGGCTAGAACCTGGTGAGTTACTTGGCAATCAAGGTTGACGACTCGCGATAGGGCAAAAAGACTGGCGAATCAAAGATAGATTTGCCAACTGAGCATGAGAAGTTGTAGGCTATGGATTATATATTAGGAAACCATCAGGATAAGCACTGTTCTAGAGAGCTAGTGTTGCTAGAAAAAGAGAATAGGCTACCGGAGCACAGCAACATAGAATCGCTACGGCCGATCTTAGATAAAAATAGAATTCTAAGAGTTGGTGGGCGATTGACTAAGGCGAATATAGAATACGAAGGAAGACACCAGTCTATTGTTAACAAGGGATCAAGGTTGGTGCACTTGGTAGCAGATTATACGCATAGAGAAACCAAGCATGGGGCAGTAATGACACATTTTATTAGGCAAAAATATTGGATTCCACGTTTAAGATATGAGCTAAGAAAATTTTTGTATAAATGCGTAGTATGCGTCCGATACAATTATAAACTTGAACGACAGTTAATAGCAGATTTGCCTGCTGAAAGGGGGCAACCAGGCAAACCATTTCTTCATTGTGGGCTAGACTATGCGGGTCCGTGTAATGTTCATATGAGGGTGCGAGATGACATCCCGGCGTAAAAGGTATTGAATAGCAGTTCATGATTACAGCAGCGCCACATGAGGCGGAATTTACGAAGCAACTATAAAATCTATGAAATTTCATTTGACGAGAATTGTGGGCCAGAAAAACGCTGGCACAGGATCAACTTGTTACGTTGCTAGTCGAGATTGAGGCAATATTGAATTCAAGACCATTATATCCGCTATCAGATGATCCGTTTGACGTGCAGACGATCAACCTAGAAATACAGGCACAAAACTCTGGGCGCAGAGACAGGCAATGGGGCAACACTTTTGGACTCGTTGGCAAGTTGACCATTCTGCAGGAGCGGAAAAAATGGCGTAGGGAGCGGGATAATCTGAAGGTAGGCCAGATGGTGATAGTGAAGGCAGATAACTTCCTCCCATCGTAATGGACGTTGGGCCGAATTATTTAGGTGATCCTTAGCAAGGACAAACTGGTGCGATCCGTGGTGGTACAAACCCAAACCATTAAATTGACAAGACCCATCCAGAAGATATGTATATTACCCGTGGAGCCAGACAGAGCAGAGCGGCGGTGAAACCAGGACATGCTGCACAAAACTATATTTTTATGAATGTATTTAAATATGTTTATTATATTAGAAAACCGTCGGTTTTCGCTGGCACCGTTTCGCACAGGGGCATTTTGTCCCAGCATCTGTAAGGTGGAAAGGGACACATGCCACTGCGCGAAGATATATGTTCCGTTATTTAAAATAGTTATATTAAACACAATATGTAATGGCATGCTTTGAGTTGTGTTTGCGCATTCGAGCAATTGAGTTTTGCTAGAAAGTTCTTTCTGAGTGAAAACGAGCGCAAGCAGAATAGTATATCTCTACTAGTAGCGCAACTAACAGCTGATTGCTAAAAACGCATATAAACACACGCACAGTTCTCGACACATTATTTGAAGAAAACTTTAAGATTTTTAAAGCAAAATATTAAAAAGCCATAAACCTAGCATATTTTTGAAGATATATTCTGTATAAAATCCTATTTGTTGTCAAAAGAAGAAATTTTTATATTTCAATCAAGTTTTTTGTTGTTTTTTTAACTTTAAATTAAAGGTTAAGTCCTTTTTTTAAAGCATTTTCTTCTTTAAATGGTCATCTAACCGCCTGGGCGATTTTGACCGTCCAACATAGCTCGCCAGTCGTTTCTTCGTTGCGCCAACTGGTCTCCACCTGGTCCTTCCATCGGAGTGGTGGTCTCCCTCTTCCTCTGCTTCCACCGGCGGGTGCCGATAAGAATACCTTCTGGGCTGGAGCATCTTCGCTCATTCGCACTACGTGGCCTAGCCAGCGAAGCCGCTGTGTTTTAATTCGCTGAACTATGTCGGCGTCTGCGTAAAGTTCATACAGCTCATCATTAAATCTTCTTCGGTACTCGCCGTCGCCAACGCGTAGAGGTCCACAAATCTTTCGAAGAACCTTTCTCTCGAATACTCCCAGAGCCGCCTCATCAGATGTTGTTAGTGTCCACGCTTCTGCACCATATAGCAGGACGGGTGCGATGAGTGACTTGTAGAGTGTTATTTTCGTTCGTCGAGAGAGGACTTTACTTTTCAATTGCCTACTCAGTCCGAAGTAGCATTTGTTTGCAAGAGTGATTCTTCGTCGGATTTCTAGGCTAACATTATTGTAAAGCATTTTAGTGTATTAAAATACAGCCATGTGCATATGCCTTTTGGCATTGCGTTTTGTTGATATTCGTATTTGCTATGTCATTGTTTCCTAATACGTAAACAAAGTTGTGGCAAGCAGAGATTTTTTTAAATGCGAAATTGTAATTTGTTTATTTAGTGGATTATGTTGTGTGTAAATATAGCAAAAGTAACTCGAGTCAGCACAAAATACAACAAATTCATCCTCAACCTTTTAATAGCAGATATTGCACCATCTGCCATCAAGGAAAATGAAGTGTAAAATTGCTTTCGTGAGTAGAAAATTCGGTAATTGTTTAGTTTAGGAGACAACTGGTAAAACACGTCCAAAAATGTCGGGAGTGGTATCAAACGATGCGTTTTTAACTCGGTATCAATAATCTGAAAGTGATAATTCTGTCAAGAGTTATTTGAAATTATAGTTGACAATTTTCTGTCATTTTCATTCGGTTGTAATCACACGTATTAGGTGTTACAAAATGTGCAAAAGTGTGTTTCGCGCAGGAATACTGGGGATCGCGTAGCCAGTGTTGGATCGGCTAAGGTTTATTCTTTTGAAGCGCGGCCGCAGGAAGGTGTTCTGCACAAAAATGCCTTGGATCACCCCCTATTTGGGATCGGACCTGGGTCATTTTTGGGTTTTTTGCTAATAACTTTTCACTGAAACAAAAAATTTAAAATCCGCTTTCGGATTGTTGATACCGATGTCAAAACGCGTTGTTTGATACATCTCCCGATATTTTTGGATGTGTTTTAGTAGTTGTGGTCCTAAAGGAAACAATTACCGAAAATTTTTGTGTTTGCCAAGGTAAACCTAACAAATCTTTTTATATGTGCAGAACGTCGAGAAGAGGCACAAAGGGCGTTCGAGAAAGCTGAAGAAGCTGGCAATGCGGAGGAGGTGGAGAATGCTTAACTTAATGGGTGTGCCATATGCAGAGGCATATTTGCGGCGATATTAAATTCGACTACAGTACACTCTTGTTTATATATATATTTTTAATTTAATATTTCATTTTATATGAATTACATACAATTTTTACAATTAACTTATGTTACAACTTTTGCGTAAATATACATATTTAATAGAAACCTGTTTACGACTTTATTACTAACTAAAATACTAAATATGATGGATATTTTCTCCAGATCTGATTCGATATCTAAGTGCCGCTCAACGATGGCGTATTCTTCCAGACCGGTGGGTGAAGTCCTGTCTCCCTGTTTTGGAAAAATAAATAAGGTTTATTGTTAATATTGCTCTTCCACACAAGGAAACAAATACCCATATGCAAATACCACACACATACATACTATTTTTATACCCAACGTGGCACCGCCCACATATTAATGAACCAAATGTCAAATTTCACTTATTATTAGCTTCAGAACCGCGTTAAATATCACTACGAAACATGAAACGAGGTATACCATCTACGATTTTCAAAATTATACATAACCTATGCTGGAACCAGTAAATCCAGGAATCTACTGTGAACATTTCCTACAGATCGGTTGAGTACCTTGGACGCCTATACAAGATTAAATAGCATGGGGGCGTGGAAACGCATTTTTTTTTGAAAACTATATATAGCCTGTACAGTAAAATTTCATAAATATCGGTTAAGTACTTTAGACGCCAGACACACAGACACACTTTCATTTCTAGTTATGAGATTGCGCACATGGTAGTAGAAAAAGTTTGAAACCTCTATAGGTCATAACTCCACAACAATTTAGCAATTTACCATGACCACTTTTACACAGCTGGGTATTTAATGTTCGGTTCCACCCGAACTTAGGTTTCCTTACTTGTTGATAATTGTTTACGACCGCCACCGAGTGCTAAAACACGTCAAAGAATGGGTAATACTTTACATCTAACGTCAATTGTAAAAACTGCACTAGAAATGTCGATATTGGTACCCAGCGACGGGTTACGGTCGCAGGAACCATAATCCTGGAAACCATAATAAGGAAAATCATTAGTTGTAGTAATTTAAAAGTTATTGGCAAAAAACCAAAAAATCACCCAGGTGCGATTCCAAATAGGGGGCTTGATCCAAGGTATTTATGTGCAGAACAAATTTCTGCGCAGGCGGCATTCGGCCGCGCTTCAAAAACATAACCCTTAGCTGGTCCAACACCGACTACGCAATCCACAGTATTTCTTCGCAAACACACACTTCTGTACTTTTCGGTACACCCTATATCTTTGTCTACAACAACCACATGAAAATTACAGAAAATTGTTAAGTTTGCTTGCAAATATCTTGCAAACTACTAAAAATCTTGGGTTTCCCCCACCGGATTATGGTAAATATACGATAATTTTTACTTAACCTAAGCAAAATAAGTAATAAATCAAACACTAGCTGGCAAATTTTACATATATAAAAATTGTATGCTCAGTTAAAATTGGAGCAACATATAGTTACTAAGTTTAAATCCTTTTTTGAATTTTAGGGTTTTGTGCGAATTTTGTCGAAAGTCCCCGACACTGGTCTTTCATTCCACGCAGCCGAGTACCATTATCCACTGCCTTCCACTCAAATTCGCAAAATGGCTGAAAACTTACATGCCAAACTAGTATAGGTAAACAAGACGACGAAGTAAGATGGTCAATTATTTTCCCTGTGCGCGAGTGGAAGATTCATTGATATATTGCGCCAGTTAATTCATGTAAAAATTTATAATGAGTAATTTGCTTGGTGCCAGGAATGTATAAGACGGTTGTTGTTGTGCTAGGATTGATTATACAAGCGAGCTAGGTATAATTTGAGTGCATT
The DNA here is from genome assembly GCA_949987695.1 of Merzomyia westermanni. Lineage (NCBI taxonomy): Eukaryota > Metazoa > Arthropoda > Insecta > Diptera > Tephritidae > Merzomyia > Merzomyia westermanni. The sequence continues at coordinate 123,109,472 of OX465290.1, forward strand.
TTGTTTGTTCAAAATAAAAAGGGTTTTTGTACGGCGTTGGTCGTTTTCCCTTATTGAAGTGTTTTTTTCCCTATGTTCGAATTTTGTCATGTGTACTTGCATACACACTTATATGTAAGTATGTCCGAAACATAAACTGTCGCTCGGCCAGACTATAATAGGCAGCATACAAGCAAGTCAGGGATCAGTTTATTTTCAAGTGTTGTCATAGTATATGTCTACTAGTAGCGCAACTTACTCCGAATCTGCACACAAACCACACAGGGTGTGTTGTATGCAGTAATAAAACAATCAAATTTAAATACTGCAATATTGAGCATGAAGACTTGAAACTCCTAAATTATTAAATATAAAAAAGTTGTAACACGTTATCAGTTACTTCAATGTATATTTCAGTTTAAATTGAAGCTTTTAGTTGCAGTTTTTACTTTAAAACCACTCTCAACGCGATTTCCTTCATTACACTCTCTCGGAGTACATTCATCCACTGCCTTCCACTCCGATTCGCAAAAGAAGATGCCAAACTAGTACGGGTAAACAATGAGTGTTGTTCAGTGAACTACTCTTAAATTTCTATTGCGTTTATTGCTAGTAAATAAAACAAGCTATTATTTTAAGTATCTGTGCGTGTGTTTATGTGACTTTATAGTGGTCGAACCCATGGTTTAATAATGAAAGGTTTCGTATGCTTTTCACCATCCAAACTCCCAAATTGCTCCTAACATAAAAATGGTTATTTCTTTTCAAATTCCTTTTTGAATATTGAAGAAAATTAGCTAAAATTATGGGAGGGGTACCAAATACTACATAATACTATTTATTTTTTATTTAAAAATCTTATTAACTTTTCCCGACAGAAAAAAAAACGTCAAAATCGCGTATTGTGCTGCCACATCATGGTAATTTTTTAGTACCAAAAAATTCCTTAAGGGGAGTACACACTTTAAAATTTCACGTATTCTCATCAATCTGTTATACATACAATGTAGGGTTGTTGAATAATTGTTTCTGATCATACATATATGCTATTTAACATGCGCAGGCGGATTACCTTTCCATTTCGGGCCTATTCATTGCTTACACTAGTTTCATTGAATATTAGTTAGTATCGTAGAAATGGGTTTAATATTAAGAATTTACCTATAAAGCGGCTCTGGAACGGTTAAGGGATATATTTTAAAAGAGAAGGCTGGCAATGCAGAAAGGTCTTCTGTAAGGCTCCGCCTTTTGAAAATGATATTTTTGGAATGGCGGCTCCCCCCTACCCCCTTGAAATGAAAAAAAAAACCCAATTCCGAGTCCCTTAAACTAAAGTCTTCCAAAGCAGGATTATAATTAACTAATTGTTTGTGGTTACATTTGTGAATTTTAGCTTTACCTTCCACACAATTTGTTAGCGTGTTTGACACATAGACCGTTGGGAATTGTGTCAAAAAGCCACAACTAACTTTAAGTGCCTATCTCAAATATTCCCTGGGAGTTCATCTGGCTAGGCTTTTACTTGTGGTAATAATAAATCCCTCTACTTTTCGATTATAAATACAATAGTTGAAAATTTTCTGTCATTTTCATGTGATTGTCTTAGACACAGATGTAGGGTGTTCCGCAAAGTGCAAAATTGTGTTCTGCGCACAAATATTGTGAACCGCGTAGCCGGTGCACAGTGGTCGCAAAAGGGCATATTTGGTTCAAAACCACCTAAAGGCCACAAAACTTAACCGATTCTTAAAATTTAAACGCGATATTGTTCAGGAGCTAAAAAGCAAGAGATTGTCAACGCGTTTTTATTTTTAATTTTTTGTCTAAAAAAGCATACAATAACTGCATACTTGAACTTTAAAGGGGTATTTCCAGATTTTCAGGGGGGGTAGTAGAAATTTTGAGTATGCAGTTATTGTATGCTTTATATGGTCTAGAATCTGTAGAACAGTCGAAAAAATTGTTTCAAAATTTTGTAATTTTGTTGCACAGTGTATTTTTTTGAGACAAAAAATTAAATAAAAAAAAACGCGTTGACAATCTCTTGCTTTTTAGCTGCTGAACAATACCCCGTTTAAATTTTAAAAATCGGCTAAGTTTTGTGCCCTCTAGGTGGTTTTGAACCTCACGAGCCGACTGTGCGGTGTTGGACAGGCTAAGGGTTATTTTTTTGAAGCGCGGTCGAATGCCGCCTACGTAGATGATACGTATTTGATACTCCTTCCGACATTTTTGGACGCGTTTTAGCAGTTGACGTTGAATGTAAAGTATTACTAATAAATTGCAATAATATTTTAGTATTATGACCAAACCAAATTAAAATACTCAATCCAAAATGAGCTTTTGCAGCCAATTGTTATTTCGCCGTCGCATATTTGGCTGGCATTAAGGCAATACAAATTTCATGTGCAGATAAGGGTAATATGTAATGTCAAACAAATCACAGAAAATAAAAAGTGGAACCCATCTGTTTTTGTTTAGAACTGAGTGAGCGAAACAAATAACTAGAAAAACAAGTAGCGCCATTCAATTATATTCTTACTTCACCATTATTTGAATATTTGCGTGTGAGAAAGAACAAGGTTTGCTATTACTCATTTTATTCGATAAATTCTACTTTGTAACTCGTCTTATTCTCTTTCAGCCACTAAATTTACGGTTGCGCTAGCGTTAAGCGGCTTGAAGGTACTACGATTTGTCATAAGAGGCGACTTATATTCACAAAGGTAATGACGTACAACTCGATGATTGATCTGCGGACATTACGCTTTTCATTACCCTTCTTCTCCTTCCTTAAGGAAGCAGGGGCGACATAACCTAGAAGGTCCACTGGTCATACCACATCGCTACCACAATAGTCGGGCAGTACCGCAAGGGGGTACCGGCACGTACCGGGTTCACTTCCGGCCAAGGACTGCCAGTTCGACAGCACTCCCCAAAACCTTCGTTGTGTGTTTTAGGGCCGCTTTCATAAAAGCCGGTAACTGCTAACCGGAGTTTAATTGACGTATTTTGTACGGTTGGCTGTCAAATTTATGAAAATGGCCCTTAGTTGTTAAAACAACAATAACAATTCATACTTTATTCATTATTGGCATTAAAGAATGTGTGAGAGATACGTTTCTCTATGGCGCGATACACAACAGGTATATCATCATAAACCTCCTAAGAGATTTTTGCGCCAAGCTTCTCTTCCAATTTGTGGTGTGCCGATTTGAATTTTCCCTACAAATTGGTGGAACCTACAAGATACGTTTACTATTGGAAGAAATGTAGGACATGCATAATATTATTTGAAACATTTAAGTTCATATTAAGCAACACATATTTTTAATTTGTATGTACCTATTTATGGTGAAGTAAATGTAATACGAAATTTGGGACGAGTTGGTCCAGTCATATATCGTTATGAAGATTCGCCTAACTGCAATGAAATCGATGCTGTGCTTTATATGTGCTATAAATTGTTACGCTGCAAGGCGCCAAAAAAATCGTGCCTCATGTTGCGCGTACTCAACCAACGTTTGGGGAAACAAAGATGTTTTATTGTTGGTTTTATGGTGTGTTCATTTTTACATATTTTTGTAAGTTTAACGAGCTTAAGACCAGTTGATAATAATACTCAGTTAATTATAATTTTTGATTAGAGGAAAATTTTAAAAGCAACAAACATATACAGGCTATAGTTATAGTACTATTTCGAAAACAGCCACGATTTCTCGTCAAAATATTTCGTATAGTTTTGCTATTTCAGAGGATCTTGTGGAGTATCGAGCCCACTCACTCTTTTTTGCCAGCGCAGCCGCCTAACCCATAGGCTATGCTGCGTGTAGTTTTTGCAAAAATGTTTTAGTAGCACGTTAAAAGGTTTGCCTGCTATAGCGCCTAAAGAGCTAACGCCTACGTTGACTGAGTGACAAAAACATATGCAACTTATTACTAAATTGTAAGATGAGCTGAAAATTAAATTAATTTTAAAAAAACTGTATTCTCTATTTATTTTTTTTGGTAAAAATTTACTTTTATTGCAATTCAAAATGCATATATTACATATATGTATGTGTATTCCAATATTACTTAAGACTATGACATATGTATCTTTAATCGTATTTCCAAAGATCTGATCTTTGAAATTTGCACTTAATTTTTATTATTACTTTTTTTTTTAAATATTTACGTGAAATTTGTAATCTCACCCATTTTTAGGCATTCTTTGCTTATATATTTGGAAGTATTGTGTCCAGGACAAAATCGCTAGATTTAAGTTTTATTATTATTTTTTAGCTTCAGTCTGTTATTATTGTCTCTTAAATGTATGCAAATTCTTATTTTGCTTATGCAGATAGCTTGGCATGCATCCGCTTGCCCTTAAATTAAAATTAAATTTAACGGTGTTGGCCGGTCAGCCAAGTGTGCTACACATAAGCCAATTAAAAAAATTATATTTTAAGTTTCTTTACAACCATAAAAAAATATTTATTTACTCAATCTTTAATAAATTTTGTTCACGCAAATTAAGTTATTCTGCTTGAATAAATATACAGATATACATACAATATATGAAACACAATAACGTGTTCTAATTTTTGTATCGTAATACAATAATAAATATGTATACTATATACGATACATTCGTAAATATTAAAAAAAAAATAGTATGCCTCATTTGTAAAAGTAAATGTTTAAAGAATCAATGGTTATAGCGTAGCCAATAGGTAAAAGCATAGGTTGTGAATGAGCAAGAACACTTTTTATATGTCATAACATTTATCAATCTAACATTTTGGTTTTATTTCATTTACACGCATTTTAACTCCCATATCCATGGTTGATCGGAAGAACGCCCTATCTCGGTTGACAGTTGCAAAAAGCAGTATGTTTCGCGAACGCTGAACTAAATCATGTACGTGTTGAAAAACGCCACATCATACAATTTGTCTTCATGCAAAGCTTTAGCTTTGCGTATTAATAATTTCATACATTGCAAGCATTAAGTATTTTTTCATTTACTTCCAATTTAATAGTCCAATTACCCACCGAGGTGTGTAACGTACGTTTACGTATCCCGTACGTACGTACGTTTGAGGGAATCTTATGCCCGTGGCGCCAACAGAGAAATCAGCCATTTTCTGTTGTTTACATTCAATACAATGTTGCCATTGATCAGTTTTCATGCATGCTAACTCAAACGTGTACTTTTGAAACAATTATTTTTCATTTTATGAGAGTCCGAAATTAATATTAAATAATTATAGCCAGTCAATTTATTTAAAAGCAACAACTTAATATCGTAATTTCAGGTTATTTCAACATTATTACGAAAATTTAAAAGGTATTTTGAGGTATTTTTGTGAAGCAACTGCAAACGATCCATAACCAGCATACACACGTATGAATAGGCAACACTGTCATATGAGAGAGCAATCAGCTGACACGTTCTTACGGAAAAAATCAAAATTTCTTTGATTTCTACGCTACGTTCTACGTATACGGAAAAATTGAACGTCGGTGAGTGTTCGTTTACATGGCACTCTCATAAAACAGGTCGTGTCAGCTGACACGTACTACGTACGTGCGTCGGTGGGTAATTGGACTATAATGCCATCATCTTTTGTATGTGCGCTTGTAAGTAGTTCAACAAATTTGGCAGCAGCTTTCTCGTTTGCTTTGTCCATTTCGGCTAGCTCGTTTGCTAATAAATCGCCCAATTCGATATTTGTGCGACTTGCCTCGTTTAGTCTTTGCTTTTTTCCATAAGAGAATGTTGTACATCTGGTATATCTGCTCTCTTTTTGATTGACTGGTACAGTGAAAGCAGTGGATCTTTGACGGTGTTTATTTGATTGTAAATAGCTGTAAGTGTGTAAAGGAAGATGAGGACAATTTGTTTTGATTATAGTGCACATATTCGAACTGGGAAATATATTTTATTATATTAGCTCTGCTTTTGAAAATATGTGGGGTTGGGAATTTGAAAAAAACCAATGGAAAAGGTGTATATTTTTTCATGTTTTATCTGCTTGTTTAATTAACATTCCTTTCGCATACATACCTTCCCCCTTTTCTGTATCGGTCGTTGTATTGTATATTAACAGGCACTGTTCGTGTAGCGTTATATTATGTAGCGTTCGGCTATTTTCGTTTCTGTTACGTACTGCAGCGTTTGCAGCACATTTTGATATAATTCATTCATTTTATTTTTGCAGTTGTCTTCAACTTTGCCCTTGTTTTCAATTTCTGTTTCTAGTATAGTTTTAGCGTCTTTTAATTTACCCTATATTTTAAATTTCTTTTGCAGATGTAAATACATTTAACTTACCATGCAGAGCGACATTAAGGCCCGGTTTTTCAGTCCTTGGTTAAGCTCAGTTTAAACTAAGTTTGCTTAAACTCGGCATAAATTTAAACTCCAGTTAAATTGCAGAGCGGTTTTTCAGTGTGAGTTTGAGACCGCTTTTAATATTTGCTTTTTATACGGCAACATTGGTTTTTTCTTTATCTAGATACGGCAACAGATAATATTTGTATACATATTCAACGCCATTGCCTCTCCTCAGTATTGTAATAGTTAGCATTTCACCAATTTCTGCATCACTATAATCACTTTCGTCAGATGATATATCCAGTATTTAATTAAATATAAAAATATCGTCCTTTCTTAATTGCGTTCAGCTTATTGTTTCACAACCAAAACCATCAAATATGCAAAACAGCTGACAGGTTAACTAGAGTTTAACCCTGCCGAATTGATCGCTTAAACTCCGTTTAAACTTCGTTTAACGTTGACTGAAAAACTGCGTAACAAGTTTAAGCTTAGTTTAACTGACAAATTGAGTTAAACTTGTACTGAAAAACCGGGCCTTAGTCTTTTATGAAGGATACAGAACGCCAATGTGCTTAAAAATTTGGTGGATGGGGTCCCCAATAGCGGTATTCTTCCTGATGAATTGGAATTCCGCTGTGTAACCGTTGAAATTATTATCTGTTCAACCATATTAGGGTACAGAGGACCGAAATTCGCGCCACCTGCGTTCGATACTTTGGGTGTGGGCGCCGGAAGCTGGGTCTACAAAGTTTTAAGAGTGATTGACCGACAAGTGCGGATACCCGTGCTCATCGAGACTATCATATGCTCTCCAGCAATCCGTAATTATAGCAGTCCCCTGCAGTATCTTGTCCTTAATCACCCTTCGCAATGTGTCTCTGGTCCTGTCTGGGACAGCCACGACAAACATTCTTTTCGAACCTCTTTCGATGCCTCCAAACCCACTGATCATATAAAACTCTGCCTCTGTTATATTTTCGGTGTCCCATTTTGGCCTCATAAATTTCGACGATTTTTCCGGGAGCGCCAAGCATGCTGTCACAATTCCGTATACTCCAATCTACCAACACCTCCCTGACGAAGCTGACCCAATCGTTGCACGCTTTTGACGCGATTTGAAGTTGGCTTTTAATAAAACCAAACTTTGGGTACGGCATCGAAACAAAAAAAAACCACGAGCCGGCAAATTTTTTCTACGCTCAAATGGGAGCCCCCAAAGAAGGTGTTGTCCTTTCTGCGCGGCATGAAGGAGCACACTATCTTCCTCTTCTTGCCGTAGACTATTCTCTGGCGGCGACATTTCCATATGTCACCGGTCAAAGAGCAGGGATTGCTGCACTCTGGACACGACATTTGGATAGTAAGCGCACCATGTGCTACCACAAACTCGTCCAACTGCCCTTCGGTTATTTCGAAAAATTACGGAAGGGTTATATCGCACTTCTGACATTCCACCTATATATAAGTACATACTTATTATTATTTTATTAATTAACTTATCGGAAAAGAACATGAACTGAGTAAAGAAGAGGACCAGAGGTACGGGAATGAAGCTAAATGAAGAGAATATCGAGGAGAGGAAACGGTAAAATAAAAGGGAATCTGTAATATAAATGCGTAAGTTGAAAAGGAATGGAAATAAAATGACTAAAAATAGAAAATGTGTTATTAAATTGTTTAGTAAAGAAAGGAAATAGAGAAAAGAAAAAAGAGGAAAGTAAAGGAAAGAAAAAAGTTTCGCGGAATAATCCACTATAAAAGAAGCGGGGCCTAGCCCATTTTCGAAAATTTTCGCTTCCGGATTATTGATGCCGAGGTCAAAACCCGTCTTGGTAATTGTTTACAACAGCCACTGGCCGCTAAAATTTAACCAAAAATTACCAAAAGGGTATTAAACGACGCGTTTTGGTCCCAGGAGTATGAATATGCCTCCGGGGAACCAACTACACCTCAAAAAATGTACTCACTTCAACTTTCTTTACACGCACAAAGTAGTAGTAACAAAAAGCGAATTGATATCCACGGTACGGTGTAATAAATTATTTATCGTATTAGTATATACAAAAGCAGCGAGTTGATGTACACGGTACGATATAGTGACCTGCAATTTAAAAAGAATTATTAAATTAGGATTATATATATTATTTTGACGGCGATTTGGACGGTGACAAATGGCTGCAAAAGCTCATTTTGGATTGAGTCTTTTAATTTGGTTTGGTTATAATACCAAAATATTATTGCAACTTATTGGTAATACTTTACATTCAACGTCAACTGCTAAAACGCGCCCAAAAATGTCGGAAGATGTATCAAACCATGGTAACAACGCTAATTGTTTCCTTTAGGAGACAACTGCTAAAACACATCCGATTATCGGGAAAGATATCAGAAGACGCGTTTTGACCTCGGTAACAATAATCCGGAATCGGATTTTCTAGTTTCGGTTTCAGTAAAGATATATTTGCAATCAAAGCTGACAATTTTCTGTCATTTTCATGTGGTTGTTGTAACCACAGATTAGGGTGTACCGTAAAGTGCAGAAGTGTGTTTTGCTCAGAAATACTGTGGACACCCGTATAGACAATTTATGGTGAAATGAAAGGCGTCTACGCATATAGAATAGCCAATAACTGAAACAAATTATGAATTACATCACACATTCCAGTTTATACTTACACAGAAATGCGCAAAAACGATGAGAAGTTGGGCACTTCGAAACATGTCATCCCATACCATCGCTGTGCATAACGTTGTAATTTTTCCTCTAATATCAATTAACAAACAAACATAAAAATTCGAGCTTTTCTCCAACAACAATCACCATAACTATAATTGTTACAGGTACAGTGCGGGTGCATAACAAATAACACGGAAGTGTTGATATGCATAAAAGCCCTTCTGTATCTAAAACTGTTCTATGAACGCGCCTAAAAATATTTCCACTTTCCTTGAGTTGACATATAAAATATATGTACCAAAGAATGTATAAAAGGAATAAGCAAATGGCACATTAGAGGAAAAATGCATCGTGACGCTACAGGGCATCATAGCTTAGTTGTTAGAGTACTCTAACAGCGGCTTTGGTGCAGACACTTGGGTTCATATCTCAGTGTCCGAGAAGGGATCTGATGAGAAGTTGGGCACTTCGAAACATGTCATCCCATACCATCGCTGTGCATAACGTTGTAATTTTTCCTCTAATATCAATTAACAAACAAACATAAAAATTCGAGCTTTGCTCCAACAACAATCACCATAACTATAATTGTTACAGGTACAGTGCGGGTGCATAACAAATAACACGGAAGTGTTGATATGCATAAAAGCCCTTCTGTATCTAAAACTGTTCTATGAACGCGCCTAAAAATATTTCCACTTTCCTTGAGTTGACATATAAAATATATGTACCAAAGAATGTATAAAAGGAATAAGCAAATGGCACATTAGAGGAAAAATGCATCGTGACGCTACAGGGCATCATAGCTTAGTTGTTAGAGTACTCTAACAGCGGCTTTGGTGCAGACACTTGGGTTCATATCTCAGTGTCCGAGAAGGGGTCTGATGAGAAGTTGGGCACTTCGAAACATGTCATCCCATACCATCGCTGTGCATAACGTTGTAATTTTTCCTCTAATATCAATTAACAAACAAACATAAAAATTCGAGCTTTGCTCCAACAACAATCACGATAACTTTTGTGGTTAAAAACCAAGAGCTCTTCCAAAATCACTTTAATATTCAAAGTAACAATATGAAAAAGCTGTTGGAAAAATTTGACAGTCCAATTTGAAATTTGGTTACAACGAATGAGCACCAAAACAGAGACGAAAAATTAAGTGAGGGCCACACTGGCAATATGTAACCTAGATTTCTATGTCAACGAAATCGTCCGGACTGCAGACAAACTTCCTTATCCATAAATCCATAGTCATAACCATACCATATAGTTAACCATATCTATTGTAATCGATTAATGGTGCCTCAACCTAAAAAAGATGGCACTTTCATCAAAAGTAAGAAAATAAAAGAAATTTTGGTATTTGTTTTCTCCAGGAGACAACTGCTGAAACACGTCCAAAAATATCCGGAGAGGTATCAAACAACGCGGTTTGACTTCGGTATCAACAATCCGGAAGCGGATTTTGAAAATTTTGTTTGAGTGAAAAGTTATTCACAAAAAACCCAAAAACGGCCCAGGACCGATCCCAAATAGGGGGCTTGATCCAAGGTATTTATGTGCAAAACACCTTTCTGGGTAGGCGGTCTTCGACCGCGCTTCAAAGAAATAACCACTAGCCGGTGCAATACTGGCTACCCGATCCCCAGTATTTATGCACAAACTCACTTCTGCACATTTTCGAACACCCTTTATATGTGATTGTAACAACCACATAAAAATGACAGAAAATTTTCAACTTTGATTACAAATATCTCTTCACAGATATATAATATCAAATTTTATTTGGGATTATTGTTACCTAGGTCAAAACGCGTATTTTGCTACCTGTCCCGACATTTTTGGACGTGTTTTAGCTGTTGTCTCCTAAAGGAAACAAACACCCAATGCAACATTGAAAATATTAGTCAAATTTCAGTTGAAAATCTTAATGTACCTATATGGACTATTTTTGTGGAAGTGTAGCTATCGGTTATAATGTAAACAAGTAACAGGAAAAATACAAACCTTGGATAAGGAATCGCTTTATTGTTCACGACCTTGGCACGTTTATTAAATGAAAAAACGTTTATGTAGAATTTTATTTTATTTATTATTTATATGTAATATTTAATTCATAATAGCAGCATAAAGTACGTATTAGAGGTGTCCTTATTTTTAGAAATATAATTTTTAAAGAGTGCCGGCCTGATTGCTGTTCCTTTCGGTCTAAAAAACGGACATGCGAAGTTTGGCTGCGATCCAAGCACGTTTGATGGACCCGAAAACTGTTTAAAGTTTTTAATATCCTTAATGGTGTGTTTTTTAGGTTTTTAAACAATATTTTGGTTTTTGTTCGTAGACTAAGCTTTCCACTAGACAATAAAAAGAACACATACTTATATTGGATAATAATTTAAAGAGTTTATCAAATACGTATTTTGTACATCATGTCGCTCTCAACTGCAGAGCAAGTTCTTGCTACATCAAGTATTGCAACACGCAGGTCGCTCGAAAATTTAAACAATATCGATTTGGTGGGGCGGACATCACATCAAATTACTGGTGCCAAACTTCCATCAAACAAACAGGTATTACAAATGTTTTTCTATAACATAAGATTGGTGGATCTTAATGCAAAAGATAGTGCTAAGTTGACTATCAATGCCGCCAAAATATTTTCGCATCAGGCCAGAATTCCTATTCGTGAAGACCATAAATGTGTTGACAAATTGATTAAATTATACGGAAAGTGGAAATCGATTCAAAAAACTGCACCTAATAAAAGAGGTAGTGCACAAATGAAAGTAATCGAGCAATATGTGGAGAATTTAGAAGATCTGTTTGATATCGCCACAGCTGATGCATTGGACACCATGAAAATTAACGAAGACAAAAAGTTCCTGGAAAGGCAAAGACAAAAAGGACGTCCTGGATGCATGGCTGGTGTTGATATGGCATTATATGAACGGGAAAAAAGAGCACAAGAGCGGCATGGCAAAGAACAAGAACGCAAAAGAAAACATCAAGAAAAAATGTTACAACAAGCTGGTAATTTATATTTTAACTAACAGAGTAAATCATTATTATTGTTTAAAAATTTCTTAGCCGTTATCTCAGTTTCCCAATTTTTTTTATTTCTTAGCTGTTGCCAATTTGATCGATTGCAATGATTCATATGATGAAAATGATACACAACATGGCGAACCAGACAGCAATAAAGATGGAAGAGGTTATTGTAGAACAGAAGTGGAATCAATGGCATTTCAACCAAATGGTAGTTTTGAAATAAAACACAGCTCTACTCCTGTCACAAAAAGAGGTCGGAAGCACTTTATAACTCCGCGTTTGGTATCTGCATTGGACAATGCGAAAGTATCGGATGGCATGGCAGCTCATATACTAATTGCAACTGTTGAGGCATTGGGTCATCGCGTAGAAGAATTTGCCATCGACCGTTCCACAATTCATCGCCTTCGTCAGGAAAATCGTTTGAGAGAGTTCAGTAAAATCTCGGCTCTCATTTCTCTGATAATGTAAGTTGGACTCGTTAGTAAGCAGCGTTAAAAATATTGGTTATTTTTTTTTAAATTCATAGTTAAGTAAAGATGGAGCATTGATCACGCATTTCGACGGAAAGCTGATGCAGAACTTAACAGGACGCAGCAAAGTTGATAATTGCAGTTTGCACAATGGTACAAGTAAATTTCTCGGAGCACCCCAAATAAATTCTTCAACTGGTAAAAATATTGCAGAAGTGATATATGGTCGACTACAACAATGGAATCTTTTAGATAAAGTAAAAGGGTTATCATATGACACTACAGCTTCGAATACTGGTGGTGACAATGGAGCTGCAGTTTATTTAGAAATAATGATAGGCCACAATTTAGTCTATTTACCTTGTAGACACCATATATATGAAATTATACTTCGTGCCGTCTTTGAAACCCAACTTGGCACTACCTCTGCATCTGGTGTACTCATATTTGAAAATGTTGGCAAAATTTTAACCAAGAAACATTTTCAAGTGGACTAGATGATGCAATTGTATTTTCACAAATTAGTTCAAACAACCGTAAAGACTTAAAAGACTTTTGTAGTAACCAACTTACTAAATTGCATAGCCGAGAAGATTATATAGAAATGCTTCAATTAGCATTGATATTTCTTGGTGCTAGAAATATCAATTTCAAAACACCCGGCGCCACCAGTCACGCTCCGTGGATGTCCAAAGCAATATATTGCTTAAAGATATTTATATTTCGGTCACAATTTAACCTTATAAAAAAGGAACTCGACGGAGTACGAGATATTTGTATTTTTCTTGTAAATATTTATATAAAAGCATGTTTTCTAAGTACAAATGCTATATCAGCACCTCTTCACGGTTTGAATTTCATAAAAGATGCGTTAAGATATTCTGAAATAGATACAAATACATATATCTGCCGTTGTTATCAAAAAAATAAGTAATCATTTATGGTATATTAACGAACAAACGGTGGCACTATCATTCTTCGACCCGAATGTGAAGAAAAACGCCATATGGTTGAAAAACTTGGTTCAGAGAACCCAGTAGTGAAGTTAAAAAATGGGCGTAGCTATTCAAACTCATCCGCTTTTACTAATTATACCTTGAGTGACTTTGTCTCAGAACGAACGAAAGAGTTTTTTGCAAATTTCGGTTTATCTACGAATTTCATTCATCTTGACCCCTCAGTTTGGGAATCGGCTTTCGATTATGAAGAAGGCTGGAGCTTCTGCCGCGATCTTTTCATCGTTAACGATGCCGCTGAAAGAGGGATTAAATTTGTTCAAGATTATAATCGGTTACTTACAAACGATGAGGAAGAGCTGCAATTAGTGCTGCAGTTGGTCGACGAGTATAAAAAAAAATATTCTTCTTTTAAAAAATCAGTATTTTGCCAATAGGTTAATATGTATGAAACTAGGTGTAGTTTTTATAAATGTAAAAATAAGATAAGAACTGTTTAGTGCAGTTGACTGAATTCTACGTTAAAATTACATACAATTTTGGCATTTATATTGTTTCAATTTTTTAAATAATGTGTTATATAAGTATAAAAACAATTAAAAGCAAATAAAATGTCACATACTGCATTCAATTGAATATAAAAAACTTCAAATATATTTCGGGTCCATTGAATGTTATCGGATCGCAACCAAACTTCGCATGTAGTTATTCAAACCAAAAGGAACAATAATCCGGCCGGAACTCTTCATAAAAACAGATTTTTTCGAACAGATAAGAACACCTCTAGTACGTATATACATTTGATAAATTACGTATATATTATTTATAATAGAGGACATAGGTTTCTAGGTTCTTTAAAAATATGTAAAACAAGTTAAAGAAATTTAAAATTTTTATTTATTTATTTAAACATAAACATAAAAATTCATTAGACATCAGTAATAATAGTAAACAGTAATTATAAAATAAATACAAAAAAACTTATTAACTAAGGCCGCTTTCATCATCTATGTCTAGCAGAGCTGTTGGAAACGAGTGTTACTGAGTTCTTGACTGTGAAATTTTAAACCGAAACCAGCAGAATATCGCAAAGAGTTATAGTTAAAAATTTAGTTTGAGTACTTCAAATAATAACTATCTGAATTACGAGTCAAGGGCCGTTTTTCAGCACGCCTATCGATATTTTTGGAATTGGTTTGATATACTCGTATGTCAGGCAAAACAAAAGAATGGCGGGGCTTGGAATAGGCCGTGTAACCTATGTTATGTTAAATGCGTATGTTTGTGGATTGTATTGATAATTTGATACTGTAGACTGGGTGTAATAGAGGTAATAAAAAGTAAAGAAGTATGGCAATATCAGTCACTTGACGTCTATACATTTTGAGAGGGGTGAAAAAAGACACTTTAGTAAAATTAATAAAATAATGAAAATAAAAGCAGCGCAAAGAAGTATTTTGGTTAGGAAAGTGAGATAACAAGTTATAGTGTTATTAGGTAAAAAGAGAAAGTGGTATAAAGTGTTGTTGACCCCGTAACTAACCGCGGAAAATGAAGGAATTTCGAAAGTGTTTTTTTGGTACCCCTCCCACAATTTCAGCTAATTTTTTAGCAGAAGTCTGGTACGAGTACAGGTATCAAAGCTATTCATTTCCCCTCACATGGACTTTGGTTGTTATTCGGAGTTTGCTTTTGCCATCCTCAGCTTATGCCGGTAGTGAAAATCCAGTGTCGCACTTTTGTTGTGTTTACTAAACACATCTAAGATAATAATATAACTACCGTGAAATAGGGAACACCGGCTGGGAATAGACTAACCGGAGCTATCTTGGTTAGGCCGGATAGGGTTTTTCTGGCTTTTTCCGTCTGGCTGTCACAATTTTGTAAAGTGTTCAGCTCCTGGTATAAGGACATATATTTGTATATCGAAACTGCAACTAGGATGACATCATAATATTCCTTCATCATCTTTAGCTGTAATCTGGATTTGGAGGTACTTTCTAGGAAGATATCACATACTTTCCGAGCACCCGTGAACACGAGATTTACGTATATAAAAGATTACTGGTAACCTTTATCATATCGTAGTGACGTTCGTTACTGGGTAATATTATTTACTTCATAACTCCGGTGAACCGAAATAAAGATATTACATCAATTAAAATGTAATTTCATTTCTTTGAAACGCAAGCAGGCATAATTTTCACGTGATTATCCTCAACAGAGTTTTCACGTGGTCACTCTAACCCTGTGCTATACTACGCAATTAGCTTTTTTTTTACGTATCTTAATTTTCTTTTTTGATAGTAAATCGCTTCCAAAAATATTTAGTCACGCGGGAATTTCATTCACAAAGAAATTACTTATATATTAGAAAAAAAACCAAATAAATGAAAGAGAATAGAAAGAGTTATTAATGAAATAAATATGTAGTAAAGAAAATATATAGTTTTTGGTTTGTACAAAGTTTGAATTATTGCAAATAAAATGTGAAATTTAAAAAAAAGAAAAAACCAAGAAATGAAAAATATAAATATTGTAATGGTAAAACACAAGTAAAGTAAAAGAAAGAAAAATTAGTAGAGTAAACGCTTGTTCATTAGAGGCATCGGACACTTAATTATCTATATATAGTGGGTGAATAAGACGAAACGTGAAGAATAGAAAAAAAAGTATATATATACATATCTTATTTCGTGTAGTTTGTAATGATATAATCATTTAGCGCGAAAAGGTACAAAAAAAGGCAACAACAACGTTTTGGAGGCCTCTCAAATGGATCATCGGTTGCGCAGCATCAAAAAACAAACGTATGTAAGTCGACATTTTTTATTATTGCTAGTATATGACTGTTTACACTGACTTGATTTCAAATCTCGAAATAGTTTTATTCATCCTCTTTTATGACATATATTTATATGTTCGCCTGTGCTTTTATGAATGAGCAAGAGGTTACCAGAAAATTAAAATTGTAATAATTTTTGAAAATCTTTTTATATGTTTATATATTTAAATACGTAGTAAAGTAATCTCTAAACAAAGTTAAATATTCCAATATTGAATTCTGATGTTCGCAGAAGATTATATATAATTTTACTTTCTTAGTTAATAAATATTAAAATGTGTAATTAAAAGGAAGCTTTATTGTCTGAAACTTATGTGATTTTTGTGGGCTGGAATATGTAAGGGGTTTTTTTCTTCTTCAATCAAACCCCTGTGTTTTTCTGTTGTTAGGGCTAAACTAACACCTATTAAGCCAAGGTAGGGAGGGCATAGGAGGCGCCCACCGACTTTTCGTGGATTCCGCCGCCAATGAACTAAGCGGGTAAGAAAGTAATATGGGTAATGCAGTTTCATTAGCTATGCATTTTTTTTACAGGTCTAATATGCATGTGTAGCTGCCACTTGTGCGCATTACTGTCAAATATTTTCGCACAAGTATGCACTAATAATTGAGTTTCTGTTCTTTTTAGAATTGATTTTGAGTTTCGCAGGATTTCGTACACGAATGTAATATTTTCTTTCTGCCCAGCCGTTTATAGTAGAAGTAAGTGTGTACGGCCGCCGTGGTGTGGAGGTAGTGTTGCCGGCCTACCACACCGAAGGTCCATGGTTCGAGCCCTGGTACAGGTAACATCAAAAGTGATTTGAAAAAAGTTTTTCAAAACGGGGTCGCCCCTCGGCAGTGGTTTGGCAAACTCTCCGAGTGTATTTCTGCCATGACAGGCTTCTCAGCAAAAATTCGTCTCCTTTGTAGATGCCGTTCGGAGTCGGCAAAAAACTGTAGGTCCCACCAATTTGTAGGGAAAATTCAAATCGGCACACCACAAATTGGAAGAGAAGCTTGGCGCAAAAATCTCTTAGGAGGTTTATGATGATATACCTGTTGTATATCGCGCCATAAAGAGAGAAAGAGAAGTGTGTACAAAGTGATATACATAAATAAAATAGTATATATATTTAGTAGTTTATTCATTTTCAAGATTTTGTACAAACTATGAACTTCTGTCATATCAGTAGTGGAATTCACTAACTGATAACGATGCGATTCGGTGCGATTTTGCCAATAACAATTCGTTATAAATTAAATTTAAATTAAAGAAGGGTGGCATCACGACTTAACGAAACACAAAAGTAGGCGAAAAGTACAAAGAAGAATGACAAAAACAAATAAAATCTGTATACAGAAGTACAATAGCGTGCAAAATATATATTAAAATTTCAACAAAAAGTAAATAAATAATGTATTTTTGTATTATTATTCGACATTAACAGTTTTGCATATTTATATAGCATGGCGTCAACCAGTAGAAGTGCGAGAAGAACTCGTACAACAGTAGAACAGCTGAGTAAGATGGTGGACTTGTTGTCAGAAACCCCAGGATTAGCAGGTTCTAGGTTTTTAAAAAGTGGGATGAACTGTCACCAATTCTTAATAGTCTGGGTGGTGCTGTAAAAAGCGTTGAGCAGTGGCGCACGGTATGTAAACATTGTATTTGCAAATTTAACCGTGTATATCATAGCATATTGTTTTACAAACAGATATGGAGGGATTTAAAAAACCCCACCAGCATTAAGGTTCGCGACAGAAATAGGCAGCTGGCTAGGACGGGCAACAATCCCATTCAGGAGGAGCAACTAACGGAATTGGAGAGACGCGTTATTGCTCTAATAGGCAATTACTATGCCTAAGGCGAAGACACTGTCATGGAAAACGTGCCAGAGCTGGAGGTAATGAATAAATACTTTATGATAGTTAAATTAAATAAAGCATAGAAGTTGTAAACTTATTTTCTTGGTAGGTGCTGCTACTTCGGATGGAAGAGGAGATAATCAGCGTGGAAAGAACGGCCACACCTTATAATGATTTGAGATCGGCTGAGCCTGATTTGGACTTACCTGTGCGGTCATCCACTCCGATGACTCCGGCGAGGAAAACGCCTAAAAGGAAACGCACAGAAGCAGAGAATAATCTGCAAAATAAATATCTTGAGATAGCTCAGACACTAGCAACAGCATTAAAGGTATGTGGAATAATTTTAGTACAGGGAAATGGATTATGTATTCCTTTGGTGATTTTCTTTGTTTAACAGGTGTTGGCTGACTCAAATGCGACTGCCGTGGAATCTTCCGTAAAGCAAGCAGATGCTTTAAAGGTAGTTTTGTATTATTCTGAGAAATATATAGTATTAATTGTATCAAATTTTTTAAAGGGGCTGGCTGAATCAAGTGTGGAGAATGTCCAGGTGAAGAAAGATTTGGCGGAGACTGTTACCACAATGGGGCAGGCCATCACGACAATGGGGCAGGCCATCACCACAATGGGGAGATTTAACCGGCGCCATATACCACCAGCAAGTATGAAAAATGCGTTCTAAGCACCCTCATCTGTTAGAGAATTACGTTGACGTGTGTGATAAATAAAATGTTGAATGTCGAACTGCACAGGTATTGTCTATCCACTGCAAAATTACATATATTTGAGCAACCTGCTTCAAGGTGGTGCAACAGTCATATCTACATGGTCTCCTCACAAATGAATGAATTTAAAACACGTCCGAATGAATTTCCCACTGGGTCGTTAAATAAAAAAAAGTAAGTATTTATTTGTAGGAAATTGGTTGCATATTTTGTTTAGTTTTCTTTACACAATGCCTCATTATAACGAAAATTGGGAGTTCCTTGGGGTGGGTTTGGTAGGGGTCATCAACGACGGCTCTAAGGGGTACCCAGAATCACCTGCGGACATTTTGTAAAGTATGTATCGTCACATAAACTGTTTGCAGTCCAAACACACTTACCTATCAAAAACATGTTGTGATTTCCATTTTCATAACTTCGCTGCATGACGAGCTCCAAATAAATGAGTCATGTCTTGCTCCTGAAAATTTTCTGTTTACATTTAAAATCTACAGGTTTGGGTCACAAATCTGTGTATAAACAAAATATAATTAAAAACCCGGGCTTAATTATTGAGAGGGATTTACTTTACCATTTCCACATTTATAGAATGGTATCCATGGTGGTTCACATAGGCCTCTTCATGACTGTTCGGGCTCATGATTGACACATGAGTACAGCCAATGGCTCCAATGGTACCTCCCACACATGGTGAAGGTGCGGAAGACAAAAATTTCTTTCGCAGCTTGCCGTTCTATTTGCGTCATTGGAAATTTCACTTTTTCAAAGAACGTAGATATGCCCCATTGTTCTCCTACGGGCCGCTGGTAACATCCAGTTTCGAAAAACCGCAGAGCAGTTAAAACCTTAAAAAGTTACAATGGTGTTTAGAACTAAAAGATACTTGCAATTGCAAGATTTACCTGCTTCTCCGTCGATATCGCTGTTGCTCTTTTTCCCTTTAAATGAACATCAAGCTTATAAATGATATCTGCCACCAAGTCTAGCGTTAGACAATCAAGTTTCCGAAACTCCGTGTCGCTCAAGTGGGAAGGGTAATCTGCTTCTCTAAGAAATCGCCTGTCCACTGGGCTGGGAGACTCCTCATCTCGCGGCAAAACGTGCTCTAATTACTCAAGTGTCATTTCTTCAATAATAGTAATGCTAAAATACTAATACTATTTTATTTTGTGCTAACTACTTCAAATTATGTTTTGTTT
Organism: Merzomyia westermanni; assembly: GCA_949987695.1. Taxonomy (NCBI): domain Eukaryota; kingdom Metazoa; phylum Arthropoda; class Insecta; order Diptera; family Tephritidae; genus Merzomyia; species Merzomyia westermanni. The sequence continues at coordinate 123,129,550 of OX465290.1, forward strand.
TATTAACGACACAGATAACCACAGAATTGTGTGTTGTTTACTTTGCGACACAGCTGATTGCGAATAAACGAATATCGAGAAGAAATAGTTAGTGAATACCGATATCGGTATAAATATCGTTACGACAAAATATCGATTGCGAATATCGTTATTGAAGTTAGTGAATTCCACTACAGGTCATTTAACGCAGCCATTTCTCGTAGAAGTTAGTTGTTATACAAATCTGTAAAGTCCACATAAGAATTCCATTGCCATATCAACGAAGTGCTTTATCCTCAGAGTAAGTTGTAACTAAAACCATACGTGCACACCTACTTGCTTTTACATAGAAGTTCTAGTTCAACTAATTATGTGTGTACCTTGGATATGTATACAAATGCGCATATATTTACAGGTAATACTTAATGCGAATCAATTGCATTCTGTTATCTATCACAAGAGTATGGAAGGACTAATTACAATAATAGTGTGGTGTGCAAGCATGTAACCAGGAAGAGGAAGAGAGGTGGCGCGAATACGATGCAAAGAGGAGATGCCAATAAATAACACAGACCCTTCCAGAACACGAAGAGCGAACAACCAAGAAACTTCTAGGTGCGTGGGGTAGCACCCTATCGGACTATATAAGGCAGTGACCCAGCAAGGCAGGTTGATCAGTTTATTTTCAAGCATTGAACAGTGAACTACTGCGAAGTTACCAAACTTTTAAATTTGTATTGCGTTTATTCCTAGTAAATAAAACTAGCTATTAGTTACAATATCTGTGCGTGTGTTTATTTGATTTTTTTAGTGATCGAACCCAGGCTTGATAATCAAGGAATCATCGAATTTGTCACAATTGGTGTCAGAAGCGGTATTGTTAAATAAATACCAGTAGTTGCAAGGATAGAAAGAACATGGCTAAGTTGAATGAATTTAAGATTCAGCCACTCAAAACTGAGTTGGAACAACGCGGACTAAACACCACAGGCAATAAATACGAGCTACAATCAAGACGCCTATTACATCTCGAATGGCATCCCAGCTGGAAGAACAGAAAACTTGCCTGGTATCTCAACTTGAATACAAGGAGACACGCATTACATCTCGACTGGAAGAGCAGGAGTCACGAGTGTCATCAAAAATTGAAGCCCAAGAGACTTGTATTTATTAAATGTCAACGGAAATTTCTGCCCAGGTTTAATCACAAATCTCTGCTCAACTAGAAGAACAAAGGACTTATATGTCATCCCAGCTGGAAGCACAAGATGCAAAAATAACAGAAGTGCAAGAGGTATTCAGAGAACGGCAGGACAAAATTGAGGCCGAGGTGGATGCTTTGAAGGGCCGTATCCAGGAATTGAAACTAAATCGTCCAGCTGCTTTAGCGAATACCCCCAAGGTAAAATAACCTTCCTTTCATGGTTCTGTTCCATTCCAGGTATTTAAGCTGCAATTTGAGAAGACGGCTGCGGTGAATAATTGGTGCACTGAAGATAAAGTTGCAGCACTATTCGTGGCATTGAAGGGACCTGCAGCAGAAATCTTACAGACTATTCCCGATTCCGAAAGGAACAGTTATGATGCATTGATGGGTGCGGTTGAGAGACGCTATGGTAGCGAACATCGAAAGCAGATATACCAAACAGAGCTACAGAATCGATCCCAGAAACCTAATGAGACTTTGCAGGAATTTGCATCGGACATCGAGAGGACCCGTGGAGTACATTGAGAGGGTAAAAATCCAAAGTTTTATAAATGGAATACGCGATGTAGAGACGAAACGGGCCACATATGCAAACCCCAAAAAGACATGCTCTGAAACGGTATCGCATGCTCTGACGCACGAAACAGCCTCGCTTTTGAGTAAACCTGCATACAAGGCTCATCGTCTAGAAGTGGAAACTCCGGCTTGGGTAGAAAAAATTTTGGAAGGGTTGAACGGAGTACAGAAAAAAGTAATGGTGCCATTAAATGCTTTAAGCACGTTATTGCGGCACTGGCTCCAGTAACCCCAGCAATTCAGGTGGACGAAAACGCGAAGCTGAAGGAGATGAGCAAACCCCCCAACCAAATCAGTCGTTAAACTAAATCGAGCCAGCCGAAAGGGGCGTGGACTGGCTCCCGCAACTGAATGCCCCATAATCTCTGTCTCACAGATCGGAAGGAAAGCTTGTAATGTTACTGTTGTTGCATATGTGGATGGAAAGGAGCACTTACTAACTATGGATACAGGCGCATCGCAATACCATAATTCGATCTGATTTAGTCAGCAAGGAGGTGAGACCATTGCATGGAGCAAAGTTACGTACGGCCACTGGTGAGGACACCCATGTCCAAGGAGAAGTAACATGTGAAATCGTAATTGGGAACGTGGCTCCTCTACACAGTTTTAAAGTAGCAGATATTGTTGACGAAATCATAGTTGGTGTGGACTTCTTAAGCGAGAAAGGCATCAAGATTGACATGCAAAACAGGATTATGAATTACCAGAACATGGATGTGCCATTAAATTTTGGTTACGGAAACAAATACGTTAGTAAGCGGGTGCTTGTGGAGGAGAGCCAACAATTTCCACCGAAGTTGGAAGCAATGATATGGGCAAAGATTGATGTCGATTATGGGACAAACAAATTGTGGGTCGAGGTAGAAAACAAATCAAGGCAGAAAACAAATCAAGGACGAACATATTAGTAGGAAAACCCCTGGCCATGACAAAACAAGATGAACGTGTACCGGTAAGAGTACTTAATGAGTTCAAATCGCCGATTAAACTTTCCAAAGGAGCAATATTGGGACAATGCCAAGAGGTCGAGGTAGTTATCAATTGTGAACAGCTTCAGGAAAATGATTCTACCATCAAGATTAATCTTTCAGATGATATCACGTCGTGGACACCAGACCTCGAAAAAGATCATCAGAAAAAGGCAAAGGAACTTCTATCAAAGTACTCGAGCATATTTGACAAGGATGGTTCCAAACCAGGTCGGACCAAAGTTGTGAAGCATCAAATTGATACTGGTGATGCAAGGCCAGTCCGCCAAGCTCCTCGTAGTATTCCATTGGCCAAACGGCAAGTGGTAAGGGAAATTATACAGGAAATAATCGATAGCGGTCGTACTAGTATAAAGAAGGATGGAAAAATGAGGTTCTGTGTGGATTACCGGAAGTTAAACGATAGAACTAAGAAAGACAGCTATCCTTTGCCCACAATCGACGATACTCTGGACTCGATATCTGGTACGAAATGGGTTTCCACACTTTACTTGAAAAGCGGCTACTGGTAAGTGGAGGTAAAGGATGGAGATAAAGAAAAGTCAGCCTTCAGCGTTGGAGAAGGGCTTTGACAATTTCAGCTACTTTTGAGAGACTTATGGATTAGGTACTAAAAGGATTGCATTGGAACACATGTTTGGTGTACCTGGATGACATCATCGTGCTGGAAAAAAGTTTTGAGGCGCACCTACAAAACTTGGATACCTGGTGCTGGTCTGAAATTTAGTCCCAAGGAGTGTTCCTTGTTTCAGAAGGAAGTAAGTTATCTTCGTCACAAGGTAACGACGGAGGGCATCTATCTGCACTGCGGAGGAAAAGATCGAAGCTGTAAGGGAATGGAATTAATATTAAAAGTAACTTTTTTGGCTGAGAAACCTTCCATGGCAGAAATACACTCGCAGAGATTTCCAAACCACTGCCGAGTGGCGACTCGTTTTGAAAAAACTTTTTCAAATCCCTTTTGATGTTGCCTGTACGATGGCTCGAACATCGGACCTTCGGTGTGGTAGGCCAGCAACATTACCGCCACTACACGGCGGCCGCAAATTTAATTTAGTGTTTGAAATAAATAAACATTTAATTAGCGCTCGAGTGATTGAGTGATTTGTAAAACCAAAGTGAAGCAGTTTTGGTACAGATAGCCTTTTTTATAAACTCACACATTTGTACACTATCCCAAAAATTTTGGGATAGCGAATTCGAATCTCGAATCAGCTGTTTCGAGCAAGTTGGACAGTTTTCGTAAGTGTAAAAGTGTGAACAAATGCTGGGACAACTTTGGTTTACATTTTTAAAAATAAACTATTTAGTAAAACTAATACAGTTTTATATAAGTTAAATCATATTTTAATAAAATAAAATGTTTGATAGCTTGTCATGATCGTTTGCTGGCGAAGGTGTTAGTGGTAGTGGCGTTCCAACTCAACATAGGCCGGCCAGTGCAACTATTACACAATGGTGGTATCGCTGGTAGTAACGGTGTTTCTAATGGTCTCTCTGATAGAGCGGTGGCTGGAAGTAGCGGCGTATATACATGTATATAGTTACTTGTACCAAATAATCAATTAAAAGAACATTAAACAAAATAATTCCCAGCACAAAAAAATCTTTTTACATATCGGTGGCTTAGTGGAAGATCACCTTATTCGTAATGCAAAACGTTCTATGTTAACTTCTGAATATTTGTGTTTGTGTTGTCTCAGAGGCGAATGAGGTTCTTGAGATTTATAAAGGGGCATGTCTGTCAGGACTGCCTTAATAATAATGATAATGGCCGAATAAACCGAAAAGGAGATTCAGGCCATGCTTCTCTACCAATTTGTGTTTTACTGCTCCTAATTTTCATCCTACAACTTGTCGAGACCTACATATTTAATGCCGATTCCGACCGGCTGAGAAGCTTTTCATGGCAGAAATATACTCTGAGCGTTTTCTAAACACCTGCCGAGGGGCGACTCCGTTTGGAAAAACCTTTTCAAACAACTTTTGATGTTACCTGTCCCGGTACTCGAACCGAGGACCTTCGGTGTGGCAGACTAGCAACTCTACCGCCACACGACGGCGGTCGCCTTCAGCATTACCTTAGTGAGGCAAATAATAGGTGGAACCTATTCAGTTTCATTGCGGTGCTCCCTGGCCATTGGACTATTAGGGCGCAACACAGTACCTCGTGCATCGGCTACATCCTTCCGTAGGCGGAAGATACGATTGAGCACCTGCAGTGAGATTTTTGTAGCAGAATAAAATTTCGAGAAAAGACCTTCCTGAGCCTCTCGGAGCTTCATGGTAATAAGCATGGGGAGCTTCTAAAATTTTTGATTGAAGGTATAAATAAGTGACAACGGAGTACCACCATGGTAATTGTGATTTTGCAAGTTTTCTTATATCCTATCGGCTAATTCACGAGATGTGGTAGCAAAACGGCGCATATGCGTTTATTGGTGTCATAGGAGACACGCCACTTTAACAAACCAACTAAAAAATAATTTTTCTCCGGAGGCATATGCTGATTCTTGGGACCGATACGCGTCTTTTGGTACCCACACCGACATTTTTAAATTTATTAAGCTAAAGTAAAGAATTACACATTTCTTACTGAACTATAGCTTATTACTATAATGGATTAGCAAAACATTTTGAAAACTTCAACCATTTCTAATTATTTAAAATAAGTTGTTCACATTTTTTTTATTAAGTCCCTCAAAAATGTTTGAGGAAATGTCTCCCAAAATAACTTGTCAGTTCTCCCATTTTTTCAACATTCAGAACACCGCGTTACACACATTCTGTCCAATGAACCAAATATACTTTTTCGGAAAGGGCAGAAAAAATAAAAATACACGTGTATCGGCGATTTTCATGTACACGTCACAATTTTTATTTTTTTTATTTTATAATTATACATAGGAGGTATTCCACTGCGTTACAAAAACGAGCTTTAGTTCTGTCCTATGAACGAATATAATTTTTCGGAAAAGGTAGAAAAAATAAAAATACACGTCAGAATTTTTTTTTATGTATAATTTCCTTTCCGAAAAAGTATATTTGGTTCATAGGACAGAACTAAAGCACGAATTGGAAATGGGAGAAATTTGCCAAGAAATTTCTGTTCAGAATCGCTGTGATTATGTTGCAAGTAAAGAGAAGACGGCCTTTAGCGTTAGAGAAGGGCTTTGGCAATTTACGGTAATGCCATTCGAGCTGTGCAATGCTCCAGCTACTTTTGAGAGACTCATGGACCAGATACTAAAAGGATTGCACTGGCAAACATCTTTGGTGTACTTCGACGACATCATCGTGCTGGCATGAAGCTTTGACGAACACCTAAAGAACTTGGAGGAAGTTTTCCAAAGAATAGCTGGTGCTGGTCTGAAACTAAGTCCCAAGAAGTGTTCCTTGTTTAGAAATGCAGTAAGTTATTTGGGTCACAAGTTAACTTCGGAGGGAGTCTGCACTGCTAAGGAAAAGATCGAAGCCGTAAAGGATTGGGCAAGACCGAGAAATGTGCACCGAATTTTGCCAGCGTAGCTAGTAGTCTCCATGACCTTACCAGAAAGAATATGACATTTGAATGGAAGAAGGAACAGGAGGTCGCTTTTCAAACATTGAAGGAACAACTATGCACTGCCCCGATGTTAGCATGTCCAATTTCGGGTTCAAAGTTTATTCTGGATACAGATGCGAGGGGTTATGCTATAGGAGGTGTTTTGTCCCAGATTGTTGATGGACCGAAGAAGGTAGTTGCATACTATAGCCGGACAATTGGAAAGCCTGACAGGAACTATTGTGTAACCCGGAGAGAACTGTTGGCATTGGTAGAGTGCGTTAAGCATTTCCACAAGTATCTCTATGGGCAGCGATTCCACGTCAGAACAGACCATGCAGCGTTGAAATGGCTCTTACAGTTCCGTAATCCGGAAGGTCAATTGGCACGGTGGATAGAGCGACTGACAAGTTATGACTTTTCCATAGAGCATCGCAAAGGTAGCACCCACGGAAATGCTGATGCAATGTCACGAAGACCCTGTAACTTGGAATGCAAGCATTGTTCGAAAGCTGAGGCCAAGGAAGTCATTATAGATGTGCGGCTCATGGCTATAACATCTACGGACAAATGGAACATGGATAAATTAAGGAGGTGTCAGCACGAAGATCCGGATCTTACACGTGTGATGCAAGGAATCGAACGAAACGAGCGACCATCAAGAGAGGAGATGTCAGCAGAAAGGCCTTTTGCCAAGTCATATTGGGCACAGTGGAATAGTTTGCAACTAGAATCCGGTTGTTTGCTTCGAATATGGGAGAGTGAGGATGTTCAATGCGTTCGAAAGCTGATAGTCGTTCCAAGGAAGAAAATCCCTGATGTACTCAACGAATTACATAACGGTCCAAGCGGAGGTCATCTTGGAGTCACCAAGACCTTGGAGAAAGTCAAGCAAAGATTCTATTGGGTTGGTTGCCGTCAATCGGTTACGGAGTGGATTGCCAACTGTGAAGTATGCATCAAAGCTAAAGGACCGAAATCAAGGAGCCATGGCCAAATGAAACAGTATAACTCAGGTGCGTCTTTTGAGAGGATAGCCATGGATGTAGCTGGTCCATTTACTAGTAGTTATCGACTATTCCAGCAAATGGCCAGAAGTGTACCCTATTCCGAATCAAGAGGCAGAAACCAAAGCAGAATTGTTTACTAACAATTGGGTAGCTAGGTTTGGTGCACCGATGGAGATACATTCTGACCAAGGCAGAAATTTCGAATCAGCTGTGTTCCAGGAAATGTGCAAAACATTGGGCATTCGGAAAACTCGAACAACTGCACTGCATCCTCAGTCAGATGGCATGGTGGAACGATTCAGTACAACCTTGAAAGAGCACCTGAGGAAAGTAGTGGATAAGTTCCAGAAGGATTGGGATACTCACATCTCCTTATTCCTAATGGCATATCGCTTCGCAGTACATAAAACAACTGGTCAGACTCCTGTAAAGGTAATTTTCGAGAATGATCTTCGATTGCCAGCTGACTTGAAGTTTGGGATAAACGCTGATGCAGGAGTAAATGCTCTGAAATCTACTAGCGTATTGGAAGAAGAAATGAGAGAAATTCACGACCTTGTGAGAAAACGGACTAAGATCGTGACCGATAAGATGAAGGCCAGGTACGACAAGGCAATAAATTCGGAAGGTTTTATAGAAGAAGATTTAGTGCTGCTATACAACCCACAGCGTAAAAAAGGTTTGTCCCCAAAACTACAATGTAACTGGGAAGGCCCATACAAAGTCGTAAAATGGATCAACGATGTGGTATATCGCATACAAACTATGGGAAGGCCAAGGAACAAGATGCAGGTGGCCCATTTGGACAGGCTAGTTGCGTTTGGTTCCGGCAATGTGTCTGATCGGGACGATCAGACTTAGGTGGAGGACAGTGTGGCGATTATTCTTAAGCATGTACCATCCCTAACTCAATAACACTCCCACCACTGGTTAAACACAACCGAGGTAACGATGGCTACGCTTATGCATGCAAGCGTGTAACTAGGAAGAGGAAAAGAGATGGCACCAGTGTTTGCGAATACGATGCAAAGAGGAGATGCCGATAAATAACACCGACCCTTCCAGAACACGAAAAACGAACAACCAAAAAACTTCTAGGTGCGTGGGGTAGCACCCTGTCGGACTATATAAGGCAGTAACCAAGCAAGGCAGGTTGATCAGTTTATTTTCAAGCGTTGAACAGTGAACTACTGTGAAGTTACCAAACTCTTAAATTTGTATTGCGTTTATTACTAGTAAATAAAACTAGCTATTAGTTACAATATCTGTGCGTGTGTTTCTTTGACTTTATAGTGATCGAACCCAGGATTAATAAGCAAGGAATCATTGAATTCGTCACAATCTTACCTTTGTTTCCATAATTTTGCTGAGTAATTCAACACACACTCACGAAATTCACATCTGTTCCGAACTGTGAGTTCAACACGGTTTCTTTGCTATCGATTTAGGTGTGTTCGTATAAGCACTTGATAAACATGTGTGTTCACTAAATGTGCTTTTTTCATAACAGTTTCCTTATAGGTATAAACAAGGTAATGAGCCACTTGCGTAATTTGACAATTTTCTATATCTCGGATTACATATCTTTCATGCCCTATGAGACCTTGTGCACGACAGATGGCCCTTATAGAGTGGTACAGATTTCTAATTCGTCCCAACGGTCGTGTCCATATTCCGTATTACAACCAAGTCTCCTATTTCATATTTCTTCGCGTTAGTGCTATTTTTTCAGAAAATACGTGAAGTCATAATCCTGTCTTTTCTCCATGTCTTTTACCGCTTCGTATCTCAAATTTTTTACATAAATTTCGTTTTCATCTTTACTTGCAAAATATTCAGTGAATTTGTGAATAATGGTACCTTTTGTTCAATCCCAAAAAAAGCTGACATGGTGCTTTACCGGTTGTCCCATGCACAGAGTTATTAATAGCGCAATCGACTTCCGTTAATCTACTACACCAATTGGAATGATCTACCGGATTTGTGCGCTTCCCAAGCATTGCTTTCAGAGTCCGATTTACGCGCTCCACCCGTCCATTTGCTTGGGGTGAAGCCGTTACCACTTTCACATGACTGATGTTTTTCTTGAGCAAACATTTTTGAAACTCCATGGAACTGAAACATGTAACCCATAAAACGGGTCGGTCGGCTATAATAAGAGCAATACTGATTTTTGTTGGAACGATTTTCCGTCATCCCTTGTCAAGTTTGGTTTTGTGACAAACCGGTTTCGGCGTTCTGCCATTTTCAATGCCTAGCTTCGTTCTGGTCTGTGTCTATCCGCTGCGTTCTTTTTATAGTCCGTGGGTGCTGTGGCAGGTAATGTCAATCTATGTGTTCGTGGTAGGTAACGTTAATATGCATGTGTGTGTGCGCGGTATTGATACGTCCGAATTGTTATCTGTCCCAAGGGTTGTTTTTGTAGGTATGTAGCTTGTTAGCTAAGCGGTAGGTTGAGGTAGGTAGAAATCGGTGATTTTTGCAGTTTGGTTCATATTTCGTTTTTGCTTGTTCATTGTTACGTGTTTGGTTGCTGTACCTGCTGGCTTGTGCTGTTTTTTGTAAACTAGTTTTAAGGGTTAAAATATTTCGTCAGAGATAGTGTTGGTTTGTTCGTTTATGATCCTGCCGTCAAATGTTTTTAACTTGTATATCTCCATGTTCTCAAGTACATTAAGCCGCCGGCCTTTTCCTTGTACGTGAAGTATTCGAGCCGTTGTTTTTATGTTAGCTGGGGTGCAGTTGTTCTCGAACATGTGGTCCGCGAAATTAGATTCTGGTATTATGGTGGGTTTTCGTGTTTTTTTGTTGTAGTCCCTGATATGCTCTCGGAATCTTGTGCTTATTTTTCTTCCTGTTTGTCCTATGTAGCTGTATTGACATTCACAAGTAAGCCTATACACTCCGTGTCTGTTGAATGGGTCATCAGAATTAGTGTCGGTTCTTAGTTTTTGTCCGACGTTGTTAGATGTTCTGAATGCTGTGTTGATGTTATATCTTTTAAAGAAGTTTGCTAATTTGTACGTCGTTTTTCCAGTGTATGTCATTGCCGTCCAAACCATTTGATTTTCCTCTACGTTTACTCTTTTTTGTGTTCCATGGCTACTTCTGAGTTTATTCACAAGTGCTTTCTTGTATCCATTATTTGCCGCTATGTTATATATTGTCTGCATCCTAAATGACGATAACGAAGAGCAAATACTAGAGTTCCTCAACAGACAACATAGCAACATAGAGTTCACAATGGAAGTAGAAAAAGATGGAATAATGAACTACCTGGACCTAACTATAGGGATTGACAAAATAACAAATAGGTTCAACTACGGCATTTATAGAAAACCGACTGCCACGCACACCATTATACACTATACATCAAGCCATCCGCAACAGCACAAAAATGCAGCATTGGGGCACTTAGTGGATAGGCTTCAGAGAACGCCGCTCACACAGGAAGCATACTGGAGAGAGCTTAATACAATACATAACATAGCGGCAAATAATGGATACAAGAAAGCACTTGTGAATAAACTCAGAAGTAGCCATGGAACACAAAAAAGAGTAAACGTAGAGGAAAATCAAATGGTTTGGACGGCAATGACATACACTGGAAAAACGACGTACAAATTAGCAAACTTCTTTAAAAGATATAACATCAACACAGCATTCAGAACATCTAACAACGTCGGACAAAAACTAAGAACCGACACTAATTCTGATGACCCATTCAACAGACACGGAGTGTATAGGCTTACTTGTGAATGTCAATACAGCTACATAGGACAAACAGGAAGAAAAATAAGCACAAGATTCCGAGAGCATATCAGGGACTACAACAAAAAAACACGAAAACCCACCATAATACCAGAATCTAATTTCGCGAACCACATGTTCGAGAACAACTGCACCCCAGCTAACATAAAAACAACGGCTCGAATACTTCACGTACAAGGAAAAGGCCGGCGGCTTAATGTACTTGAGAACATGGAGATATACAAGTTAAAAACATTTGACGGCAGGATCATAAACGAACAAACCAACACTATCTCTGACGAAATATTTTAACCCTTAAAACTAGTTTACAAAAAACAGCACAAGCCAGCAGGTACAGCAACCAAACACGTAACAATGAACAAGCAAAAACGAAATATGAACCAAACCGCAAAAATCACCGTTTTCTACCTACCTCAACCTACCGCTTAGCTAACAAGCTACATACCTACAAAAACAACCCTTGGGACAGATAACAATTCGGACGTATCAATACCGCGCACACACACACGCATATTAACGTTACCTACCACGAACACATAGATGGACATTACCTGCCACAGCACCCACGGACTATAAAAACAACGCAGCGGATAGACACAGACCAGAACGAAACTAGGCATTGAAAATGGCAGAACGCCGAAACCGGTTTGTCACAAAACCAAACTTGACAAGGGATGACGGAAAATCGTTCCAACAAAAATCAGCTTACAAAATAAATCAAGAGCAATACTCCCCAAGAGCATATGTTACTTCACGAGTACTAGTAGAAATTGTAAGATACCATTTTACAAACTTCGTAAAGGCATCAACGACAGCTAAAATATGCTTTCTCTTAGACTTGAGTGAATTAAAAAGCCGAAGTAGTTAATATGGATGGTTTGAAATAGTACAGGATTCTTTGGAATACTGTTTAACATACATTATACATTTCAAACAATTTCGTATAAATTATTCTACTTCCTGCTTCAGATTAGGATAAATTTTTTGATAAGATTTGGATAAAGCCTGATTACCCACTTTTTCGTGCAACAGTCTAATAACTTTATCTTCGATTTCATATAACATATAACAGCCTTTTGAAATCCTTTCTAATTGAATACACCAGACTGTCAATTAAATCAAAACCCTCGACTTCAGCTACTTCAATGCGAGATCGTATGGATTTATACCATGATCTCGGTCTTGTGCAATTTGAATCATAAATTCCACTCCATCAACATCAATTGCAGTAAGATGGCTTCTGATAAGGGCATCTACATTACCCGTCGAGAACCCTTTGCGATGCTGTATGGTATAGTTATAATTTTCGAGTTCCAATGTCCAACGAGCAATTTATTTGCTTACGCTCCAAGGTAGTCATTAGAGAATTACAATCGGTACTGATTTTAAAAGGGATTCCCTCCAAATAATCCCGAAACAGCCGGAGTGCGTAAATTATAGCCAAAGTTTCAAGTCCAACACTATGATATCGGGTTTCTGCGACAGAAGCCGTTTTTGAAAAATAGGCTACAGCATGAAGCTTTCCATCTTCCTGACGTTGAAGCAAAACAGCTCCAAAACTGTGTGAGCTAGCATCACAATGAAGTTCAGTTTCTCAGTTTGAATTATATATAACTAAAACAGACCTACTCGTAAGTCTAGACTTTAGCTCGTTTAAAGCATCCCTACACGATCGTCAAAATAATAATTAGCATCTTTCTTTAGCAGATCTTCAAGTGGTTTGGCAATTTTAGAGAAGGATGGAACAAATCGCCTAAAATAATAATATAATTCGATGCATGAATGTGGTTCTTTAGAAATTTTAGACACTGGGTAATTTTTGATGCTAGTAATGTGAGACTCAACCTCGGCGTAACCAAATTTACATTTGGAAATGTTTAACTGCAATGTTTGCTTAGAGAGCAAACCATCGTCATCGTCGAGGTGGCATTCAAAATATCGTCCATGTAAATTATTACCTTGCGCAAATCACTAAGTCACGGAAATCTTTGAAATACGTCATCGGCGCATTGGTAAAACCCACTCTTAAGATCAACTACCGAAAAAACTGTTGCCCTCCAAATATTCAATAGAATCTTCAATCAATGGCAGGGGATAACTATCTCGCTATAATCAACACACATAGGAGTACCGCCATTATTCTTTCTACCAAGTGCAATCGGTGAAGCGTAAGGGGAATTACTCGGTTGTATAATTCCGTTTGCTTGCAGTTCCCCTATAACTGATTGTACTTTATTCCGTTCTGCATACGAGAGGCGCCGGGGAGAAGAGTGATAACGTATGTCAGTAGTGTGGAGTATTCCACCAACACCAAATGCATTACTCTCTTTTTTTACTCTTATGTTCTCTTTAACAGATATAAGCTATCACACATCAACTTATGTACAAACATGAAATGAATGAATAAAGAAGTCTTGAAATAGAACTCGCGTACACAACATGGTGGCAGAGGCGTAAACATAATAAACGCGCAAACATAATAAACGCGATTTCTTTTGAAGTAGGAAAAGTACAAACAATTTTTAATACAGAATGCCGGATCCTCCCCAACTCATTCCTGCGACAGCAACTGGAAGCAGCAGCTTTACAGTGCGTTCTCCAAATCCGTTTACCTTTAGTAATCCGACGGAATGGCCTAGATACCAGCGACGGTTTGAGAGATTTCGAATAGCGTCTAAACTGGAAAAGGAGCAGATAAACATATTTATATATTATATATTACATGTTTTTTATCTTTCCCCTTATCAGCAGCAAACAAGGAAAAATATTCCGAGGCAATATTCCGAAAGCATTCACAAATCATTTCGTCGTTAAAACACACGTCATCTATGACCTAGCAAAGTTGAACCTTCGAAGTCAACTTGAAGGTGAGCTTATAGAAGACTTCATTACCGATTTATACGTACTTTCCGAAAACTGTAACTACGGTACCTTGCGCGACAAAATGATTCGCGACACGTACGTGACCGTCCCCTATCTGAAAAACTACAACTTTTGACCGGCTTGGCTTTGGAAAAAGCTATCACGGAAGTAAGGCAGCATCAAGAAGTGAGAAAACAGCAGGTTGTGGTAACGACAAAAACACTCCCCGAAGATTTTGGGGAGTGTTGTCGAATTAACAGTTCTTGGCCTGATTTGAACCCCGTACGTTTCGGTACTCCCTTGCGGTACTGCACGACTGTCGTGGTAGCGATTTATGACCAATGAAACTTTCTAGGTCATGTCACCCCTCCTTCCGTAAGGAAGGATAAGGTGGGTAATGAGAGGTGAGAGGCATCATATCCGTAGATCAATCATCGAGTTGCACGTCATACCTTTGTGCATATTAGTCGCCTCTTACGACCGGTATGCCTACCTCGGGCATATTCTAAACCCCTAACCCGCAGGGGTTAGTAGATCTCACCAACTCTTCAATACATACCTCGGCACAGAGTCGAACATACAAAAAACAAAAACGGTAACAAAAACACAGCAAGTAAGAAGCAGTATACCCACGTAAAGCAGAACAATTGTTCGGCGAAGGGGAAGAGGTGTAACAAATGCCAGAAATTAAATCACTTTGACACCGTATGTTGGTCAAGCGAAGCCAAAAGTAACCCATGAGTCAAACAAATAAATACCTCACTGCACGATCTAACTCCGGATAGGGGTGGGTTTTTAGGAATGCTCTCTGTAAATAATATAAACGAATGCCAAAGATGGCAAGTGGGAATACTGTTAAATAAGGTTAACCGTAGTTTTATGATAGATACCGGTTCGCCAATTGACGCGGTTCCGTTCGAAAATTACACAAATCACTTTTCAAAAGCAGAGCTACACCGGTCTGATAAGGCAATTACGAGACCAGACGGAAAACCGCTACTAGTAGGAAGAATGTTCCAAGCAAAATTGAAATTTGTGTTTGGTGGCCGGGGTGTGGAAAAGACTTAGAAAACCATATAAAAAAAATGCTCCATCTGCATTCAAAATACCATATATCGACATGAAAGCTTGATTAGCATCAAGACACCGGAGCGTCCCTGGCAAATTGTAGGTATAGACATATTTTTTCACAATTCTAGTTGATACTTAATCATCAGTGACTACTTTTCACGATTTCCAGAAATAGCCAAACTTGAAAATCAAACCACGAGTCAACTTTTTGTAGACATGGCATACCCGAGCTAGTAAGACCGGATAACGGACCACAGTTCCAACGGGTTATTGAATCAGCTTTCGCGATGCTCGCCAAACAATGGGTTTTTTAACACATAACCTCTTCACCACGCTACCCACAAAGCAATGGCTTTATCGGGTCTTCGGTTAAAACAGTAAAGCCATTGTTGAAGGAGAATAAGGACCCATATTTAGCATTGATGGATTATCGAGCAACACCATTAAAAAATGGCTATTTACCGGCAGAAAAGTTGATGGGCCGAAAAATTCGAACTGCTCTACCCATAACCCAGCAACAAATAGTGCCAAATTACGACCGGTAATAGAAAATGACAAGGCACTGAAAAGCAACCACTACAAAATCGGGTCGCATAATTAAGCATCCGGATAGGTATCATACATAGAAAATACCTTAGAATATTTAATTTAAATGAATTTATAAACTAATCTAAACTATTATTGAATTATTTTGACATTGTTATGTTTCATCTGTTCCTTAAAAGGCGAGATGTGTCCTTAAAAGGGGAGATGTGGAAAATTCCACCAACACCAAATGCATTACTCTCTTTTGTTACTCTCATGTTCTCTTTAACAGATGTAAGCTATCACAAATTAACTTTTGTACAAACATGAATAGAATGAATATACCAGTCTTGAAATAGAACTCGTGTACACAACAAGTACTTAAGTCATCTTGTAATATAGACGTTCGTCTATGAAATTACTATCGTCAACATAAGTGTCGTCAATAAGCGCTTTCAACTAGTTTCGTTCTTTATTGCCAAATTTACAGTTAATATCTAATTCACTAGATATGTCAGGGATGTCAGCATTAAATATTTCGGGTGAAGAGAAAAAACCGTCACAAACAGGAAACGAATTTACATTTGTTCCGGTATCTCGACTAAGTCCAAATTTATGAAGTAAAAACTTAACCTCATTGTTTTTCAAACTCAAATTATTTTTTAACATTGATAACAAAGCGTCTTTTCTATAATGCACCTTCCTTTTTCTTAGAAATATGCCAATTGAATACAAAAAACTGCTTCCCAAAGTAACAGGGATAGCCATACAGTCGTCAGATATGACATAAAATTTCACTTTCTGAAACTTAGAATCAAAATTAAAATGACACTCAAATTCATTTATAATACGTACCAGCATATCGTGACATGTAGGACGATTCTAAACCGTTAACTAAAGCCTCGGGGAAACGCTGATGATAATCGCTCGGCGCTGTCATTTCTCAAATCACGCCCAACTATTAAACACAATAACAACGAGAGCGAAATTTTTTGACATTTTTACTTTGATTTTTAATTAGAGTGACCATATGAAAGAGAAGAAAAGAAACAGACGAAGAGAATGAAAACTCCATACTTTGTGGAGGTAGGAAACTTTATTGTAATACAGGGCTTGCCAAATTTGTGTATATGCATTTCCAAGAGCCTAAAACTTAAATTTTTTTGTTAAAATTTTGGGTAATTTTTTCCATCATAGTGAGGAAAAAAGTAAACCCCGCTCGCTTCGCTGCGTCTCAGAACTAATAATAGACATAGTCCGATTTTAATCATATCCCGTACCAGATAATATATGGAACTAATTACATCGCTTATTGCAGCAGTTCGTTTGATACCCATATTATACTAAACACATTCTGGGTCACCTTGGCCCGATATCTCCTAAACTGGTCGAGCTATCGGAACTAATGTTGTCGTAAATTTTAAGGTAGGCGTTTAGTAATGCAACGGTGAAAGTTCCATTCAATTATATTCAAACATACAGACAGACAGACAGACAGACAAAAATTCTAAAAATTTGGCTTTTATTGGCTTAAAAATTATCCCTGCTATAAATTTTTCTTAAATTTCTGCAATATACAGACATCGACCTTTTACAATTTTGTTATATGTAGAGATTATTAAATATTTATACCAAAAAAACTTTAGCAAAATTTTGTTCTTTTTAGCAAACCAGTTCATGGTCCAAAACTTACTAAGTCGCTGATTAAACGATCATCTAACTTTCTTTAAATGGTCATCGAACTGCCTGAGCGATTTTGACCGTCCAACATAGCTCGAAAGTCATTTAACCGTTGCGCCAACTGGCGCCAATTGAAAACACCGGCAGATCGCAAATCGGTCTCCGCTTGGTCCTTCCATCGGAGTGGTGGTCTCCCTCTTCTTCTGGTTCCATCGGCGGGTGGCGATAAGAATACCTTCTGGGCTGGAACATCTTCGCTTATTCGCACAACGTGGCCTAGCCGCTGTGTTTTAATTCGCTGAACTGTGTCGGCGTCTGCGTAAAGCTCATACAGGTCATCATTAAATCTTCTTCGGTACTAGCCATCGCTAACGCGTAGAGGTCCACAAATCTTTCGAAGAACCTTTCTCCCGAATACTTCCAGAGCAACCTCAGCAGAGGTTGTTAGTGTCCACTCTTCTGCACGGGTGCGATGAGTGACTTATAGAGAGTTATTTTCGTTTGTCGAGCATTATATGGCTATATTTATTTGAATGCTTATAACTTTTGTATTAGTCCCTCTATTTAATTGGATGAAAGCTTATTTTTTTTTGTAATGAAACAGAGCTTACAGAGAAAAAAAAGGTATGTGATAAAAAAAAAAAGTTTCAGACATCGTAAAGTACACATTTTTTTTTATATTTTTACAAAAGAAAGGTAAAAATCCGTATTGATTGTTCATTATCTTCGAACGTACAGGGCCTACCGAAAAGTTTTGTATGCATTGTTTATAGCAAATTTTATTAGCTTTTAACCTTTTTCAAACCATTTTGGAATTGCTTAATTTGTTCTCGAGAAATACATGATTAAGTGGACCCATCTTTTTTTTTGTTAAAATAACGGTAAATCGTAAACCCCTGTTGCAGTACACAGCCGCCTTCCACGCCATACAACATCGGCCATGGCGCTGTCAACTCTAGACTGCGACATAGTTTAGGCCTTAGCCTACCTCCACCTAGGCAAACGCATCCGTCCCTCACGCCTAGTATGTCCCCCGTCTCCCCTCCTACACACTTCAAAATGTTGCAGCTGAACTGTAATTAATAATGGGATTAGCTGGAGGGATCGCGGAGATAACTGACTCTATGAAGACGGACAACATCAAACTCGCCGCGATACAAGAGACAAAATTGAACACGAGATCGGACTTACGAACTTGTGATGGGTATAATGTACATCGAAAAGACCGTCCCAGCGGTCTTGGGGGTGGCCTTGCGTTCATTACACATCACTCTGTACAATATAATCTATTTTCCCCTGACGTCGACCCCAGGGACTCTACCTTAGAATGCCAAGGCATAGCAGTCCGGTCAGGAGACGCCGACCTGCAAATCATAAACATCTATATTCCTCCTGTCACGTGTTGTCCTAGAGATTATCACCCCGACATTAGTGCGTTGCTAAGGGGCGATAACCGTCTAATCCTAGGCGACTTCAACGCGCATCACGATGTCTGGCACTCCCACTTGCCAGCAGACAGCAGAGGACACGCAATTGCAGACCAAATAGATAACTTAGCATTCTGTACAGTCAATGGAGATGGCCCCACCAGGGTGGCAGGTAACTGTCACAGTTCGCCAGACATCTCCATAACGAGCGCGGGCCTTATTAACTTTGTCATCTGGCGACCGATGCTTACATTAGCTTCAGACCACCTACCCATCTTACTCTCTGTTGAACGACCGACCGACTTCATAACGACTGATAAAATAACATACATCAACTTCACCAAAGCGGACTGGGACCGCTTTACTGAATATACAGAGCGCTCCTTCGTTGCATTACCCACTCCTACGGACGTACGCAAAGGCGAAAGAGAGTTTCGCAAGATCATTGATTCAGCCTCATGCCGCTTCATTCCTGCTGGCAGAATACCAGAAATTCGTCCGAATTTCCCGGCAGAAGCTGCGGCGATGGCAAGAGAACGTGACTAAGTGAGACTCATCAATCCCGCAGATCCCAGAATAAAAGATCTCAATGCGGAAATTCGTAGGATTGTCACCGAACACAAGCTGACCAAGTGGAAACAACACCTTGAGACACACAACCTCTCCGGCGGAGTCGGAAAATTATGGTCGACTGTCAAGGCCCTATCCAATCCGACCAAAAACAAACACAAGTTCGCCATTGCTTTCGGCGACAGCGTCAAATCGGACGCCAGGAAATGCGCGAGCTCCTTTTGCCGGCTGTTTATAATGCATCCACCTGCGGATAGGACTAAGAGAAGAGCTTTCCGACGTGCGCGCAAACACAAACACTCTACTGCACCTATTTCCGTCTCAGTCGCAGAGGTTAAGGAAGCCATAATGAAGGCCAAACCCTCAAAATCCATCGAACCCGACGGAATCGCCATGAAGATGATCAAACACCTTGGCCACGAAGGACAGAGTTATTTAGCGCCTCTCTTTAATCTCTCTCTAACTACCTTCGTTATACCTGAGATATGGAAACAAGCGATTGTAGTTCCCCTATCAAACCAGGAAAGCCGGCGAACCTAGGAGTTTTATCGCCCGATATCCCTCCTTTCGCCGGTAGCGAAACTACTAGAGTTCAGTCTGCTTCCTTACTTCGTTACAAATCTAAAATTAGCCGATCATCAACATGGTTTCCGCAAAAATCACAGCACGACATCCGCTTTGAACGCCATTACAACGCAGATTCACAACGGTTTGAATCAACATCCACCAAACCATAGGACGGTTCTCGCGGCACTTGACCTGTCAAATGCATTTGACACGGTCAATCACGCCACACTCCTCCGAGATCTGGACGAGACACCGCTCCCTGCCGGCCTTAAGAGGTGGACCGCTAATTACCTCAATGGTCGACAGGCAACAGTCAAATTTAGGAACAAGAAATCTAGACCACGAAGAATAAAACAAGGGGTGCCGCAAGGTGGTGTTCTCTCTCCCCTTTTGTTTAATTTCTATATTTCGAGACTTAACCCCCCCCCACCAGAGGGAGTCTCCATTGAACTCTGTATTAGAATCAACAGTTGCCTCCGTGACCTTTCCAGCTTCTTCACCGAGCGTAATCTGACCCTATCTCCGACTAAATCGAAGGCGACCCTGTTTACTACATGGAATGCGCAGATGGGGCAAGAGTTAAATGTCCATGTAGACGGAGTACCTCTACCTACTGTCAACCACCCAAAAATCTTGGGTGTGACATTTGACAACGGCCTCACCTTCTCTGGTCATGCCACCGCAATAGCCTCAAAGGTACAGAGCCGCAATCAGATCCTCAAGTCACTGGCCGGCAGTACTTGGGGAAAAGACAAAGAAACATTGCTTGCTACATATAAGGCTATTGGCCGGCCGGTTATTGACTATGCTGCGCCTATATGGTCGCCCAATCTTTCTGACACCAACTGGAGGAAGTTGCAAGTCTGCCAAAACACCGCCATCAGAACTGCTGCGGGATGCCTGTTTATGTCATCTGAGTCTCACCTCCATCAAGAGGCAAAATTGCTCAATGTTCAAGAGCACGCAGAACCCTTGAGTAGACAGTTCCTTCTGAACTGTCATAAACCTAGTCATCGAAACCGACATCTATTGGATGTAGCACCGCCCCCCAGAGACATAAGGCATCATATTTCTTTGCCGTTTGGTCTGCGGAACCATAGACGGGCTCTAAATGACCTCCACACCGAGTCGGTAGATAGATCTCTCAGATCTCGGCCTGTGAATCCAGTTACTAATACTCAACCACCGGAATTGGCTTAAGAGGAGCGTGTACTTCCGAGGGAGACTAGAGTTATACTAGCACAACTTTGCTCTGGATATTGTAATAGGTTAAACTCTCACTTATCCAGACTGAACCCCAACATACCAAACACATGCCCTGCATGTGGTATGACCCCTCATGATACCATACATCTCTTCTCCTGTTCAGTTGAACCCACTCTTCTAACACCCACATCACTCTGGTCCAACCCTGTGGAAACTGCGCGTTTCCTGGGACTTCCGTTAGAAGAGCCTGATGACAATTTAGAGTGATCGAGCCCATTGGGCAGGGCGAAGCACTGTTAACAACAACAACAACAACAACAATCTCACCATCCGCTGTAAAATTGTTTGAGAAATCTAAAATCGGCTCGTTTGATTGAGTTAGTTCTGCCACATTATTTTCAATGAGAACCAAAAAAATTTCCTTACCCAAGTGTTGGTTTTGACGGTGGACCCCTTCGGGTTAGGGGTTTAGAATATGTCCGAGGTAGGCATACCGGTCGTAAGAGGCGACTAATATGCACAAAGGTAATGACGTGCAACTCGATGGTTGATCTACGGAAATGATGCCTCTCATTACGGAAGGAGGGGTGACATAACCTAGAAAGTGCCGATAGTCGGGCAGTACCGCAAAGGAGTACCGGAGCGTACCGTGTTCAAATCCGACCAAGGACTGTTAATTCGACAACACTCCCCAAAACCTTGGGGGAGTGTTTTTGTCGTTACCACAACATTAACACAACGGTGGATTTGCTCAAATGTGTAATCAAGTGAGTTTACTTTGTACAAGTTTTCTGTTAAGACAATACCATTACTATTATTACTGCTAGTTGGGCCTACATGAGGAAGGCCAATATCAATATTTTCTCGATTAATTATCAAGTCTGGAATTCTTACTAACTTTTTCTATGAAGTGTTCATTAACTCAAAAAATGTTTAAGAGAAAAACATATCGAGAGCGTAAGATTTTCAGAGACTTACTAATTCTTACTAGTAAACTAACTAATTTTAACTAAAAACTCAAAGAATTCGTTGTCAACCCCAAACTGAAATAAAATTCATTAATATTCTTTCATCCGGTATAGATCTTTTCGGTCGGTATGGATGAAAAGAAAACAAACAATTTTTTCTTTTTATATTTTTTAAAATAATAAAAATAAAGTGACCGTTAGATATAAAAAACATTTAACATTAGAAATTACATTCAAATAATAACTCAAATCAGTTTAGGTGATTACATAAATACATTAATTAGCACCTACTTTATTAATATTGAAACACAACATATTTCCCGTTTTTTATCGTATTTGTTTCTATCCTTTGCCTTTTTTGATTACTTCTGCATAGGAACTGTTTATATTATCCACATCTTCTTTGAAGTTCATTACATTGGTCAGCTGCTGTTGGATGTAGAATCCTTTTAAAAGTGTCGAAACACTCTTGCGTAAAACGTAGATCCACTCCGTATGCTGATGAGGACAAATCAGGTGTTTCATAGAAAAATATATTTTGCCTTTCATTATGCATTCAAACAATTTCGAGACAGTGTTCAGTTGGAAATCGGCCTATAGTTCTCAATATGATTTTTGTAATAAAAGTAAATTTCGAAGCATCAGGGAAAACTCCGGCAGACAAAAACATATTAAAAAGTGCCCTACATGAAGAGTCACTTAATGAACAACGTTTTTATAAAACAGCTGAAATACCCTCGATATAAGTTGCAGTTGATATCCTTCGATGATCAATGCCATTAGCAATATCACGACTTCTCAAGCTTAGCTTTCCAAAATTTATGGGAGTATATAAATTTGACAGATCTTTAGAGATTGAGTCACTCGAGTTATTTAGCAAGTTTATTGTACCTCCAATATCAATGAGCTATGATGTAGATTTGACGAGAAGATTGTTACGGAAAGCTGTGTTTCGACCTTTAGTCACGGACCGGTCCGTGAGTCAATACAACCTTGCACATTCAGCGGACCAAAAAGCTTTCCGAACGCTAGCTAATTGCAAGTAGCAGAGGCAGCTAAGTTCGTGTTGTTCAATTACCGGCCTTTCTAATTCAAACAGCCGACCGAACAGCACGAAGCGAAAACCAGGGTAAGCAAACAAAATAATTGTATCTTCAAGCCTGTCGTTAAGTTGGAAAAAATACACAAATAGGCGCAGCAGCAGTTGGGGAAAAGCACGATAAAGCTTATGCACAGACACAGACCAAGGCCCACCGGAGGATTGAGCAGAGCGACGAGGATTCACGCCAGAGAGCCGCAACGCCTCACATATTCTGACACACGCACACCAGAAACCAACAAAAGATCTGAAGCATCGAATCCAGCCAGGGCAGGAACCATATAAATCACGAGAGCATACAGCAGTTATCAACGGTGACGGGAACGAGCAGGTTTTGCAGACACGCGTAAGCTTGTACTATAAAAGTTGATGTCGGGGGAGTGAAAATTTTCAATCGGAATCTCCCTAATAACTCAGTTGCGTGACGCCAAGAGCGGGTTCCCCGTTTGTTGCTGGCAGCGAAGATAGGCCGGCCGGAGTGTTATTTCTATCTGCGCACATAGCGCACTACAACGTCTGCCGCTGTGCCAGAGCACGGGCACGAAAATAAACGTCAAACAAAGCATCACGGAAGAGCAGGTGGACTGCGCAGTCGGGTTTCCGATATCACCCTCTAATAGCTATAATTGTCAATGCTCATCTGCTTGCGCTCATTCGGTACGCGCGTGCATAAAAATATATACAAACGAACATACAAGCTGGCTGGTTTTTGGCAAAGGGCATGCACAAGTCTACGTGTGGAAACGAGCAATTTGGTGACGAAGCCTCTGTTACTGTGGCACATCGCTTGCGGGGGATCGTGGAGTAGGAGTAGATTTGTAGTAGCGTAGACCTAAGTACATATTAAGCCCGAGAAAGAAAAAAAAATTAAGTGTCAGAGAACATTCGGGGGTGCTAGTATACGCTGGTGTGCGAGAGTTCTGGAGAGCGAAGTGAGAAGCTAGGTGCGGCCTGGTTCAAACAACCAGGTCAATCTTCGCGCCAGTCCCGGCAGTTCCTTGGCCTGTCCACTCCAAATCGTCACAGTAGGCAATCAATGCAAAATAGAGCGAAACTGTATGTATGTGCGGTGCTAATGTGAGCACGAAGTATAAGCAAAGTGGTAGTCCAGTATACATGCGTTTAAGTTTGAATCTTAGCGATGTTAATCGCAACCCGCTCAGCTTGATACCAAGGCGCCTTAGGGACACAGCTGCTAGGAATAAATAATCCTAAATCGTTAGAGAAGTGGGGCATGAGGACCCAATTCCCGACTTGCCACTTTCAATATATATGAAGTGCGAACGTATTGAACATTGTGTGAGAGCCCTGCTGTTGCGAATTTGCGGTGGAAATGTGTCGCAACTTTGTTGCGGGAGAGCGTAGTAGTTGAGTGTTGTTAGATACAGTGACAACATCCCCGGAGCAACATTGCATAAGTATACGTGTTGGTCGAACGAGGCCGAGCGGTTCGAAGCAACCGGGTGCTCAGACATCGATCAATCTACATTTCTTTGTTTACAAACACCCTAAGAACCTTTAAATGTTGGAGCTTCGTATCGTTGTGATTCTCGGTGAATATAAAAGGCAATGTATCTAATTATCAAAACTTTTAATTTGGCTGGACATATCCGGTATGCACATAAACATTCAATTGTCAATTGGAAGCAATTGAGAGCATGAGTATAAAGTATAGGATCACATAAAAGAGTACTCATCAGGTTAAAAATAACTTTATGTACTCACTCCAATATAGTTTTCCCCTGTATGTTCGATTATACACACCCGTATTTTACATATAGATAAGTAACGTATATGCACACCCATTTACATGTATGAACACATAAGTATGCATATGGAAAGGGCAATTCTTCCTACTCGTTGAATATGATTTCTTTTCGCCACACACATGTAATAACATACATTTGTATATAAATATATATTTTTGGTTTACGTAAGGATGCCTAGGTAATGCATCCGCATTTGAGATAGGTTAGTTAGTTTATTGCGAGTACATCAGCCGTAGGCTGAAACGTTGGGTTACTTGTCAGTTTAGAATAGCCGTAAGCATAGTCAGATACCTGACATAGAGTATATAAGCAAGCGAATGAACGCAGAGGGCTAGATGCCTCAAGATTAGATATATAAGTGGAACAAATCCACACCAATGTAAACCAATCAATTGAAACAAGAAATTAGAGGTAATGAATTGCTAGAACAAACAATTGGTGTGTGATGAATATGGAGGGCGGGTGACTGCGTTGATATCAGACAGACGGACGTGAGGACAGACGCGTTGTTGGGTCAACAAGTCAGGCCATAGTTGACAATGGTGGGGAGGGATGAAGAATGCAGAATGGCGGAGGCGAACTGCAACGACGACGACGACGCATCAGATGGGGTGTACGCGGGAAGAGGGGTTTGTAGCAGCTATATCAGCAGACGGGTACGAAGTTTTTCTAGGTTGTATCCACGGTACATAATATCAACATAATATCATCGGCACTAATCGTTCAACACCCACCCCCAATCCGGCGAGCTCAGTCGCGCAACGCATGCGTACCCAGCGGATCATCAGGCTATGGGGTTTCTTCGCAGGGACTTGACGCGCAGTACCCAGGTAACAAGATGTAACTATCTCCAAAGGAGAGATTATAGTCTACATTGTAGCTTATAAAAATTAGATCCAAAATCCAATTTATTTCGTTAAATTAAATCTTTTAATTTGACGCACTTCAATGCCTTGCAAATTATCAACATGGTATGATTCAGATCCACTAGAAACAGTGAAACATTAATGTCGCCCGAAAAGTGGATTGTTTACAATTATATCATCAAAGCGTAATATATTATCAACATGTGCCTTGTAAAGTGTATCAGGGTTTCCAGAAGGCATAAAAGACACACATAACTACAGCAAGCCACACGAACCATGTAACTTAATGCAGAGTTGATCTATACCTTTTGCAGTTTATATTCAGAAAGTTACAATTAATATTCAGAAAACTACAATTCATATTCAGAAACTTACAAATCATATTCAGAAAAGTATGCCTCCTACATGGCGTCGTATTAAACCAGGATGTGGTCTAGTTTGCTCTGTCACAGAAGCGACATATATTACTGGAGCAGATGCCCAGTTTGTCCTGCAATGCCCTGTGTGTAGTTTTGTCATTCTTTCAGACTGTTCTTGGGGAGATTGATCAGAGTTTTCGCAGAGTCGCACCCCAGCCAATTGTACCCTTCCTGGCGTAGCATCTCTTTGATAGTGTGATTCCCTATTGCTATATGCCCCAGAATCCAGGAGAGGAGGATGGTGTTCCTAGCTGCCAGATGATTTAGCCTCTCTATGCATTCAAGGACTAGTGCATATTTGATCTCCACTGAGAAAAGTGCAGCCTGGGTATACCTTAGAATTGCTATTCTTTCGTTTGTGTTTCCTCGTTTCAGATTTATTTCTGCACAAGGGGTTGCTGCGTAGACTTCTGCCTGGAAAATTATCGGAAACGGTCCCAATGATACAGACGCATTTGTTCTGGGGCCGAAGATTCCTGCTTCAATGGCTTCTGGGGTCTATGAGCCATCTATGTACAATACAAGGGTTTGGTGTCGGTGCGTACTCTTAATTTTGACATCGTTCCATGTTGCTTTGTCTCCCAGCTCTATTTTAAATCACGTTCCAAAACGGACGATTTTGTTGATGCCATCTCTGGGAAGTTGGATGAGTGGGATTTGCTCTCCAAGCTTCTCGACACTACGGGTTTTACTTCTTTGTCCTTTGCCAAAACCTTCCCTTGCTATTTTCATAAGGGATGGCTTGACTGTGTTCGCTATTACTATGTGCAGTAGGGTTAGGTCGAGCATCACTTCCAGAGCCACCTTTGGGCATGTCCGCATGGTCCCAGTAATGCAGGCGTTGCATTCTGGTGAGCGATGTTTGCGTTGTATTCAGATTTGATGGGTTTAACTATCATGGTGTACATCCAGGGTAGGATCTCAGGGCCGCTCTAGTCGCCTTGGCTTTTGTGTTTTCCATGTGCTTCTTCCATAGTAGCTTGGAAGGACACGTGACTCCGGTTATACATTGGTCTCATTCCCCTCAAGGATATTGTCCTCGTGAATGTAATTATAGCCGTCTTGCTGAGGTTATTGTTTATTCCAACTTCGG
The DNA here is from genome assembly GCA_949987695.1 of Merzomyia westermanni. Classification (NCBI taxonomy): domain Eukaryota; kingdom Metazoa; phylum Arthropoda; class Insecta; order Diptera; family Tephritidae; genus Merzomyia; species Merzomyia westermanni. The sequence goes on from OX465290.1 coordinate 123,156,751, forward strand.
CGCACCATTCTTTAGTTAATTTCCATGCCTTGTGGATTAGTTCACACAGGGTGCTCCCGTAAAGATAACAATATATATTGCAAAGATAACAATATATTCCGCGTAACCCTGCCAGCGGACTCCACAGCCCTTCGTGGTGTCATGTCTTTCCTGGTGGGTGTTTCGGCAGTCCTAGAGCGAAGTACAGGAAACTACCGCCCACCTGACCGTTTTCTCAGTAAAAAGGCGTTTTGATAGATGCCACGCTGAGGTTGGCTTGGTAGTGCGGGACTCTCCACTCTATTTGCGGAAGCTCCTGGGAAGTAGACTTTCTTCTTCGAAAGTCTCAGCGCCAGGTTTGTTTCCCGGTGTTCTTTGGATAGGGCTTTGTTGAGGCATGCTGCCTTCGGTGTAGACGATATGTTTTCACAAAAAAGCCTAAAGCTGTCTGTTTTTGCTATCCTGATCTCCTTATTGTATGCCATAAGAAGTGCCGTATACTCCTCCCCAGGCCGCTTTGCAATTTAAAAAACTTACTCATGATTTTCCTTATATAAACCGTCCACTCTGTCTTCGAATTCCATACAACAGGTTCCTCCATGCTCCCTGCTTAATCTAGGGTGTTTTTTCTCTCACTATGGTCCTAAACATTTCCCAGTTAGTTCTTCTGGGATGTCTCCGTGGGTGGTACCCGCCTTGAGCTAGCCCCTACATCAAACTGGTTGATGCGATGACAAGGATGATTCCGAGGAAACTTTCCAATCAGAGACCAAGTCATCAGCAGCTCGTTGCCAAGGGTAATGTCTAAGACTTCTTCGCCCTAGTTGTTGTTGTTGTGTTTGTAGTATTAGCGACTGTTTAACCTGCCTAAAGTATTACCTCTTATCAAACATTGTCATCAGGCTCTTCTAACGGAAGTCCCAGAAACCCCGCGGTTTCAATAGGGGTGGACCAGAGTGAAATTTCTGAACAGTTGGTTAGTTTCGTGGAAAGACACGCCGCATGCCGGGCAGACATTTGGCATGTCAGGTTTTAGTCGGGATAGGTAAGAGTTTAGTCTGTTACAGTATCCAGAACGAAGCTGGGCCAGCATGACTCTTGTCTCCCTAGGCAGTTCGCGTTCCTCATCGGCAACAGGTGGAGCTTGTGCCTGTAGGACTGCATTCACCGGACGAGAACTGTCAAAGGAGTTTACCGATTCCGTGTGGATGACATTGAGGGCCCGCCGATGCACCTTTGGATCAAACGGCGAGAAAATGTGATGCCGGATCTCGTCATAGTGCTTACGGAGATAACTCCTTATTCTCCTGGGAGGCGGATTTGATGCTTCGGTTTATAGCAGTTGAACAAGAATTGCCAGGTCAACATCTTGCTATGCTCTTTACACCGAGCATTTTAAGCTTTAGGAAGCTTAATGCCATCGACGTAGACGTTTAATTCCATGTGGCCGAGGACTTGATCGGTGACAGTGTTAGATTTCGTCCAGTAAGAAAATCGGACACGGATGAGGTATGAGTTAACTCTTGAGCAGAGCTGGTCTACAGAGGGGCCCGTCGCCAGGATCGGACACGCATCGCCGTAGCAGGCGATCGAGACACCCTCTGGTGGGGAAATGAACCTCGATATGTAGTAATTAAACAAAAGTGGCACCCCTTGTTTAATTATACGTGGTTTTGATCTTTCGCCTATAAATTCAACCGATGACTGCCGGCAACTCAGATAGTTGGCGGTCCAACGCTTTAGACAGGGGGAAGAGTTGAATCCTCCAGGTAGTAAATGAGTTGCGCATGATTGACCGTGTCGAAGGCTTTCGACAGGTCAAGCGCAACTAGCACGGTCCTGTCATTTGGACGATGTTGGTTGAGACCTACACCTTTCTGAGTGGTGATGGAGTTAGCGCGTTTTACGGAATCCATGCTGATGTTCGGCTAGTCGCAAGTTAGCGGTGTAGTAAGGGAGCAAGACTGTCTCCAAGGTCTTCACTACTGGCGAGAGGAGTGATATCGGTCGATAAGACTCCCCCTCCTTGGCCGGCTAGCCGGGCTCTAAGCGTGGCACCACCTTTGCATGTTTCCATTTTTCTGGAATGACAAAGGTGGTCATAGACAGATTGAAGACAGTTGTTAGGTGCCTTACTCCCTCTTCTTCGAGATGTTTTAGCATCAGCATATTTTTTCGTTTTGCGCGCTTTCTTGATGGCTCGTCTAATTTCCTTGTCAAGGATGCAGTACAAATTGCCGGCAAAAAGCGCTCGAGCATCTCTTCGGTTTCGACTGTACCTTATCACCAAAGGTTATGGATATTTTGTCGGCTTGGTCGGATTTGACAAGGATTTAACAGTGGACCATAGTTTGCCAACACCAACAGAGAGGTTGCAGGACCTTAGGTGCTCCTCCCATTTGGCACGTTTGTCTTGATCAACCAGTCGTCTGATTTCCGCATTGAGATCTAGAATTTAGGGATCCGTAGGGTCCAACCGTCAAACATGGTCACGTTCATATGCCAGGGCCTCTACGGGGAAATACGGGCGTACGTCCTTAATTCTACCTGACGAAATGCATTGATTAGAGGCTGAAGCTATGACCATGCGAAACGCTTTTTCCCCTTCTCGTACGTCAGACGGTATGGGAAGAGAAGCAAAGGTGCTCTCAGTGAAGTTAAGAAAACCAACCCAATCAGCTTTGCTAAAATTAATGAAAGTGCGATTTTCAGAAGTAATAAACTCATTGGGACGATCGATTGAGAGGACTATCGGTAAATGATCCGAAGGGGCATCCCCGTTCGCAGTGCAAGCGATTTCCTGTCCCATACGATCAACCTGTAGGCTCGAGTGCCGCAGGTCGTAGTGTGCCGGTGGATGTTGTAGCCATTACAGGTCCAAAGATCTGATCGGGCAGCTAGCTTTGTTTCTTGAATAGCAGCAATCTTGATATTTTGCGGCTTCATGACACTCACTATCTCACTAACCTTGCCGGTTAAGCCGTTGTTGGGGAGAAATAATCACACTGGGAATCAAGGACTGGTGCGTATTCCTCGGTGGAATCAGGCTGGGTCGCGCACTGCGTAGCAATCTAGAAGACGAGGGATCTGGCCCACCGGAAGGAGGCTAATCGGTCGACGTTGTAGGTTGCGTAGCTCGACAACATGGCGCAACGTACGTATCAGTCCATAAGTTCCTGTTACCAAGTTGAGAACATATAAGCAGGTGACATAGGCCAAGGCAGGAGTTGCATTGGACTGATGTCGCACGTGTATATAGTCACAACCTACAAACAGTGCACATGGTGTAAGGGACCAGGAGCTAGATTTTGGATTCATTTGTCCTAGTGCTGGAAGAAGGGAAGTTGTGAGTGGGAGGTGGGTTGACTGTCGCTCAGCATTTCCCACATCTAAAAGATAAGTGCTACACAGAAAGTAGCTGTGAGCAGCTGTGTAAGGTGTTGGCGCCGGTGGCGTGAGCGGTAGCGGGAGTTACTCACTACTTGCGGGGCAGTATTAGTGTTGTTAGTCGTGGAGATTGTATCTGGAACTTGTGGTGCTGCGACACTGGATCCACGTTGGCCACGGGACGCCCTAGGGCGTAAACACCAAGGGGACAAAAAAGTTTTGTAGAAACTAGGGGGCCTATATGTGGAGGGATTTAGCCCGGAGCACCTGGTTTTGTGCAACCATCTTTTACATGTATTACATTGGACGGAGTGTGAACGTTTGACGTAAATCTTCTTCCAGCAAACGCAACAGATCCATTCTCTTGGTCCCGGGTTGGATTCAACACCAGCCCGGAACAGGAGAGTTTTGAGCAGCCCTGCTGCAAGGAGCTGCTCGGAGGATGACAATGTTAGAGGGAAAGGGGACAAGTTAGACAGGGTAATGTCGAAATAACAGCCCTTGGTCGGATATAAAAACCCAAGTCATTCCGGTATGTAGAACCGGCTGTTGTGGGAATAATAAACGTTGGTGAACTTCCAACATTGAATGTGCTAAGATCGCTACTAATAATAAACTGAAGAAGACACTCAGCCGTTGAATTGGTATCGTTTGCGTCGGCTCCAAATACCCCGAAGGTTTTGGGTAGTGTTGTTGAAAGTGACAGTCCTTTGCCGGAAAAGAACCCGGTACGCCCAGACCAGCTACATGCCCGACTGTCACGTGACTGATTTCTTATGGCCAGTGGAACCTTCTAGGTCATGTCATCCGTTCTTCAGTATGGAAAGAGAAGATGGGTAATGAGAGGTGATCAACTATTGAGTGCATGCCATAACCTTTGTGCGTTTTAGTCGTCTTTTAAGACAAGTATAGGCATTATTCTAAACCCCTAACCCGCAGGGGGAGTAACTTCCCATTGTCCAGTCGATCGTTAGAAATAGTTAATTGAGCACAACACAAGCTTTTGGCCTTTCTTGCGAAAGATCTCAAACTACCTTATTATTAAGGTCTCTAACCTGACCCTTAAACACCCATGGCTCCTGAATTAGAGCTATGCCCAGATCTTCCTACACGAACTTGCCAACGACCCTCTATTAGCTGTTATTATATGGAGCTGGTGTATCCCCTTGACTGGTGACTTGCAAACTGGTGGATTTGATGGTCCGGTGAACACTGAGGTAGTTGTTTTGGGATTTGATGAGTGACATGGCAAAAGACTGATCCGTGGTCCTAGGAACATACATAGCGTTTGTATGCGGCGGCGGTATCTTGTCCCCCTTCCTTGAGGTGAGCGTCGGGCCCTCCCAACCTTGAAGAGTTGGTCTGACTTTGGCAAGGCATTCCGCTTGCTCTTCCACTTTACAGTCGACGAGTAGTAACCCTGGCCCGAAGTACACCCCACAGAAGGCCAAAGAGTGTCTACAGCCCTTTGATATCTCGACCATAATGACGTCTTGCAATACAGTTAGATCGTATTGATTAGGAGACTACGAGGGGAACTGACAAGGCAACACAGCCATCCGAATGCCTTTTTTGGCATCCGAGTATCTCTGTTGCCTGTCGCACTCCTCGCATCCGATGATCCAGACGCCGACTGCACAACTTTCGCCGCTACCGACGTAGAAGGTGTAGGGGGCGCTCTCCGTCTCTTCGATTGTGGGATTTCCTCGGGCGTGTTATGGTTATATCTACGATTCTTAACAGGAGGTATTGCTTTCCCACTGAAGTAGACAAGTGCAGATTAGGCGTCGGTTTTGTGGTGGGAGAGAGACTTCGTCACCAAGTATTGTCGTTCACACCTGTGAATAAGCGCCGCAGCTCCTTGCAGCAGGGCTGCTCAAAACTCTCCTGCTCCGGGCTGGTGTTGAATCCAACCCGGGACCAAGAGAATGGATCTGTTGCGTTTGCTGGAAGAAGATTTACGTCAAACGTTCACACTCCGTCCAATGTAATGCATGTAAAAGATGGTTGCACAAAACCAGGTGCTCCGGGCTAAATCCCTCCACATATAGGCCCCCTAGTTTCTACAAAACTTTTTTGTCCCCTTGGTGTTTACGCCCTAGGGCGTCCCGTGGCCAACGTGGATCCAGTGTCGCACCACCACAAGTTCCAGATACAATCTCCACGACTAACAACACTAATACTGCCCCGCAAGTAGTGAGTAACTCCCGCTACCGCTCACGCCACCGGCGCCAACACCTTACACAGCTGCTCACAGCTACTTTCTGTGTAGCACTTATCTTTTAGATGTGGGAAGTGCTGAGCGACAGTCCACCCACCTCCCACTCACAACTTCCCTTCTTCCAGCACTAGGACAAATGAATCCAAAATCCAGCTCCTGGTCCCTTACACCATGTGCACTGTTTGTAGGTTGTGACTATATACACGTGCGACATCAGTCCAATGCAACTCCTGCCTTGGCCTATGTCACCTGCTTATATGTTCTCAACTTGGTAACAGGAACTTATGGACTGATACGTACGTTGCGCCATGTTGTCGAGCTACGCAACCTACAACGTCGACCGATTAGCCTCCTTCCGGTGGGCCAGATCCCTCGTCTTCTAGATTGCTACGCAGTGCGCGACCCAGCCTGCTTCCACCGAGGAATACGCACCAGTCCTCGACTCCCAGTGTGATTATTTCTCCCCAGCAATGGCTTAACCGGCAAGGTTAGTGAGATAGTGAGTGTCATAAAGCGGCAAAATATCAAGATTGCTGCTATTCAAGAAACAAAGCTAGCTGCCCGATCAGATCTTCGGACCTGTAATGGCTACAACATCCACCGGCACACTACGACCTGCGGCATTCGCGCCGCAATCCGCATAAAATTAATATTCTTCAAAATCTCGTGAAAAAGGATGCATTCTACGAGCGCTTCGAAAACACATACGATCGCAGCCCTCGTCATGATATCAAAGTCGTGCTTGGTGACTATTGGTAGGGTGGGTAGAGAGGGTGTCAGAAAGTTCAGTTTTCACGATCAGACTTCACCAAATGAATATAGGTTGATCGATTTTGCCGGTGGCGGGGCATGATTGCAGATGACAACTTTTAAGTCTACAACGATCGTTTCAGGTGTGGGGCCGGGCCGGGTTATATGGATCTTTCTTCGTCGTTCAGACCCTCGTCGGATTGCAGTGTGTTTCACGCAGAAGATTTTACGATTTGGTAAAATATTTCAAATACAGAAACCTAACTGGTCAGAAGTAACTCTGACAGCCATGTAACGACATTTTGGCTGCATTAACCGACTTTATGTAAGTATGCATTATCTGGGTTACGGGTCATGGGCTGTTGAGCTGGCACGAGGCCCTTCGTCAGCTTAGAAATAGATTAAGGGGTCGTTAGATCTTCCGCAGGACTTTCAAAGAGCCATGATTTTATTGTTAAACTAAAGAGGGTCGACCCGCTTTATTTTGCGTATATATTTTAAAATGGAATTTAATCATATTCAAGCAAACTAGACTTTTTCAAAAGCTATAGTATAGAAAAAAGGCGACAGGCAACAAGGTCATTGGAAATGACGTCAGTTTTTTTGCACCGCAAATTGAAATAACCGCAATTGACGTCATTTCTGTGTTCGAAATGGAAATAATTCAAAATATTTCGTTTTACGTCCCGTCATTGTTTTGTTTTCCAAATTCTCACTGTATAGTATGATATGAATGTGATAGACAGGGTAGTCTATGATGTGATGAACTGCCTAGGGAGACAAGAGTCACGCTGGCTCAACTTCGTTCTGGATATTGTAACAGACTAAACTCTTACCTATGCAGACTGAACCCTGACATGCCAAATGTCTGCCCGGCATGCGGCGTGTCTCCCCACGATACTCACCATCTGTTCATTTGCTCAAGTGAGCCTACTCTTCCAACACCAATTTCAGTCTGGTCCACCCCTATCGAAGCCGCGAGGTTTATTGGACTTCCGTTAGAAGAGCCTGGTGACAGTGGTGGATGAGGGGTGACACCTTGGGCAGGTTAAGTAGTCGCTACAACAACAACAACATATGAATGTGAGTTTTTGAAAAAATCGCCGCGACTAAAATATGGAATAAAAATCTCGCCATTTCAATTGATCTGGTTACCTGTCACCAGAGCTTTTTTTTTGTAGATTCTCATCTGTTAGGTTAGGTTAGGTTAAAGTGGCTGCCTCTCTGCATCGCCGAGAAGCGCACTTAGGCCAAATGGCCCATTGTGATACCACTGAACGGGCTGCTACCCTTCCTTATTTGTTAAACATTCTTGAAATCGAACCATCCTGTCCGCTTAATTAAGCGCAGAATGTCTCCGATTTCGGCAGAGCCCAGCTCCGCTAAACTAGCGAATAGGCACTTCTTTAGGCACTCCGGGTGCCTAGCGAATAGGCACTCCGGGTCCTGGCTAGTGTAGGGCAGCTGCAGGGAAAGTGTTCAACACTTTCTATTTCCTCCTCGTCCCTACAGCTGCGACAGAAGTCATTTGAAGGAGCCCCCATGCGGTCAGCATGTATTCCCATTAGGCAGTGTCCGGTGAGTACCCGATCAAGGGGGCTAGGAAGGATTGTTTCAGATCGAGAATGGATACGGTCCTTTTCCTACATATGCAGGGCCACGTTTGCCTGGACACCTCACATGTCGTCTCCCCAGTCCATCTAGAATTAGATTTTTCTTCGAATTCGCGTAGGAGCCAGAGCTTAGTCGTGGCAAGAGGGGTGGAGATGCTCCTTGTAAGGTTCACCTCTGATTTAAAGTTGGAAAATATTCGCGTACCTGTGATTTTGTCACAGAGATTGGAAGGTCACAGTAAATCGGAACGATAGCTTCAAATCAAATGCAGTGACTGTGACAGCATCTGCTTCCTGCTACCGTTCCCAATCACGGTTTGCCAATAAACGCAATTATAGCTCTCATAGCAGCAAATGGCTGCTCACATATGAATCCATGATTTGAGCTGCGACTAAGTATCAGTAGATGGCGCAGTCCCAACTTAAGAGCAATTGCGATATGTGAAATGTTACTCGATTAAAAAAAATGTGCTGAATACAAGGTTACGAGATAATTTTGAATGGAGCTTTTTCGCAAACGAATCACCTTGAAAATTTTTGAAAAATTATTAATAAACTGTTGACTTCTGTTATGGAACCGCATCAAAATGGAGCAGTACGGAAGGCGGTCGGCATGATATCAATGGTGCACAGTGGCTAGTCATTGTCGGCTGGGGTGGGCTCTTGCCAACCTTACCGTCCTGCGCCATAATCAGAAAAAGGTCTAATCATGCCTTTTAAAACGCGGGGGAAAACGCAAAAAAAAACCGCGCAAAACGACTATAAAAACAACATTCGGTTAAACCCGGATGCCACGGACAGACCGTTGACATCAAATTTCAAATTCAAATAAAAAAAAAAAAACCCCGAAAAATCAAATAAATTCAAAAGAAACGGAAAATTGAAACTACAAACCAAAATTTAAAAATAACCGATACAAAAAAAGAACGAACTAGTAACGGAAATCAAAAGAAAAAAACCGAAAATATTAAACAAAAAAAGAGAACCGAACCGGAACCGACCGGTTACCACATCTGAAAAAAAAAGCTGAAAATAAATTTTAATAAGTGTAAAGGGCCGAACATATAAGGGGGGCGCCGCGGGTGTTGTTGCGACGCCCTGGTGCTTGGCCCACCCTCATCCATGGCCATCGACGCACCTGGTTTCGATGGCCCCTTACCTAATAGTCCTACCTGCCTTCTATTTGAAGAGAATAGTCAGCATTCCCATTTTAATTAACATTTATTTATAATTCATTGTTTTGCTTAACTTATAACAAGGTATTTTAAATTCAGCCCTATTTTGGCTATTTTAAATTAGCTTTTACCACATTAGGGTGCAACAAAAGAAAGTAAAAGAAAATGTATTAAGGCATATATATATAGTTTAAATCCGCGGGTATTTAGGTTTAAATCAAATACTAGGTATTTATGTTCGAATTAAACTCTATAGAAACTATTAAGACTAATCAAAAAAAATTCTTAAGTATTTCGTTGAGTTTATTTATGTATCTACTAATAATATTTGTAATCACTAAGCTTTATTTTATTTAGTCGATTTATCTTTATTTCGATTTACCGCATTAATTATTCATTTAGTGGCCTTGTTTCATTATTTTATTTTCTTGTATATTTGATTTTATTTTATTTTTATTTTAAGTTATTTTAATTTAAGTAATTGATATTTTGTTGGAATAGCTTTCTTTAATAATTATTATTTGTTATTAGTTTTATCAAAAAAAATCCATTATTTATTTTAAGTAGTTACGCTTTTTGTTTCTAGTTGTATCTTAAATACCTGACCTTATTTCTATTTCTACATACCTAACCGTTTCCCCCCTTTCGGTTTGACAGTTTTAATACTTTATCTTATTAGAACCATCATTATTTAAATCTTTTTTTTCCCCTCTACTTTTGAAAATATACTTTACATTTAACTCTACCAAATTTTTTTTTTTTTTTTTTTTTTTTTTTTTCTTTTTTATCTTAGTTTATAAAAATTTTGGTGGATTGGTTTTAGTTGATGTTTTTGTCATTCTAATTATATTTTTGCTGCTCCTTTTCTTTCTCTACTGACTTTGCTGATTTAATTTCTCCTTATGTATTTATTTTTATGCAGTTTTTAGAAATCTCTCACTACGCTTACTATATTCCTTCGCTCTCTCTCTCCTTTTAATTCTCTTTGTAGTACACTTTTAATTGTTGAATCATATTAACTGTTGGCTAATTTAAATTTTTCAAGTTTCATTGTTTTCTTTTTCTTTTTTTTTTGAAATTTTCATTGCAGTCATACGCTTAGCATGTACTAGGTAAAAAATTAATTATAAGTAATACAAAAATTTGATACATTACGTATACATCATGGTATACTAGCGCATGAATAAATTAAAAGAAGTTACGTCTACATCAGATAGGTCTCACCCGGTTGTTGCAGTAGGCTGTGGGTCGCGCTACTGTTGTTGTTGTTGCTGGTGGTGTTGTGGTTGCTGGGTTAGTGCGGCGGGCCTATACTACGGCGGCCCCCGCTGTTGTCAATGCTGGATGTCGTCGTGCGGTGGGCCTATATGAGGGCGGCCCCCGCTGTAATTACTGCTGCTGGTTGTTGCGCGCCCTGGTGCGCGGTGTTGCTGTTGCGGTTTATGGCGGTGGGCCTATGTGAAGGCGGCCCCCGCTGTTGTTGTTGCTGGATATCCAGGAATGTTGTTGTGGCTGCTGCTACTGCTGCTAATGATGTGGTTGTTGTTGTGATTTCTTTGACTGTTGTTTTGTGAACTTCTTCTGTTTGTTGGTTTGTTTGTTTTAGCTATTTATTATCGCCAAGTTGTTATTTTTGTTGTGGTTTTTGTAGTTTAATTTTGTAGCTTTATTTTGTTTTTATATTTTTTTTTTTTTGTAGATTTTTGTTTAGTATTTTGTTGTCTAGGTTTATGCTTTACTAGCAAGTCTTTTACAGCACCGCACGCTATGCACTTTTAATTATAATTTTGATTAAGGTGGTAAGCTTTTTTGAAGTTCGCTAAGCAAGACAATTTTTGAATGAGCAGAATCGCTTTGCTCTTGGTTAAACATCTTGAGTAGGCATACTGACTTAAAAAATGCATCATAACTTAGATTAAATAGGTTTTAGGCCGAATGCTAAAACTATTCAGATTCAATGGCAATTCTATACGACAGCATTCAACCGCCAATATACGTTCAAAAATCTCGGGAAAGGCATCAATCGACGCGTTCCGACCTCTGTACCAACAATCCGAAGGCGGGAATCAAATAATTTGTCTCAGTGGAAAGCTATCAGCAAAAACTCAGAATGCGCTAGGTTCGATCCCAAATAGGCGCTTCATCCAAGGTATTTATGTGCACAACACCTTTTCGCGTAGGCGGCCTTTGGCCGCCTTTCAAAAGAATAACCCTTAGCCGGTCCAACCCCCGGCTACGCGGTCCACCATATTTTTGAGCAGAACACACTTTTTGCACTTTTTGGTACACCCTAATCTGTGATTACAACAACCACATGAAAATGACGAAAAATTTTCAACTTGGATTGCAAATATCTCTAAACAGACACAAAATATAGAACTTCCGCCCCCGGACCATCGACATGGAGGTCACAACCCGTCGCCCAATACACCCCCCGAGACTCTCGGACGCACATCAGCAGCACGTGCTGTCGTACAGAATTGCCGATTCAATAGCTCAATTTAACTTGATTCAGAATGCTTTCATAAAAGTGAGCTGCGTATTTATTAGTAATTTTTTTCCAGATTTGATTTTGGTATGTATAATAATTTAGCGAAATTTCACTACACACTCGCACACACACTGATTTTGCTGTCCAGGTATATTAATATTTAGGTACTTCACAATAGTAAGCCTATATGTAGACGCTGTAGGTTAGCTGTAAAGTATATTCACACGCGTAACATGATTTCTTTTACTGTGGAAATAATTAAATTTATACTTCTGTATGTACACACATATACATATAAAGAAGAAAAACAACGCAATCACTTTTTAAACAACTTTTTCGCGAAATGATACTAACATTTTTTTCCTTTTCTTCTTACACGCGCACGACCGCTCCCGTTCAAATCCGGTATACTTTTTGAATTGGTCGAATGCCGGTGACGCTGCTATGCCCAAAATTATTCACTTAACGCGACTGCGCAATGGAAAAGTTCCGTTACCCGTTGACGTGGCGTGATTATTGCCAGGTGGAACATTCTGATTGGTCGTTACCTTCAAATGCTTGCTATGAACGGATTGAACCATTTGGTGCTGCCACCTCAGCAAAAATCACGCACTTTCCCGTAGCTAAACGTCAAACCGGAAGGTGAATCAAAACTGTCACCCAACCAACCGCATTGAACCAAGTAACAATTACTATCAATTGAAAGTAAACCATAACAGGCCTGCTTCGCTTCGAAGACCGGTCGATGAAGCGAACAGGAAAAAGGTTTACTTGCAAGGAAGCCATTTCTGGGTAAAAACGTGGGGCACGACTCACCCCTAGATAAGAGTCTCTAGTTCTACCACGAGCTAGCCGGGCAAGAAGATCCGCCAGTAAAGGAAAATTTTTGAAGTATTTTGTTTCATAGTTTAGTAGGCTTTGCGGCAAATGGAAATTTGTTAAGTGGCTTTACCCCCACCGAAATAGGCTTATAAGAAAAACGTGTAATTTAGTTAGACATTTTGATATCGGAGAACGCGTCAAAACTCCGAGGCAAACGGAGAATTTATTTTGGTTTCCTAGTTACAATGCTTCGCGGCTGTAGACATTTTAATAAAGGAGAACTCGTCAAAACTCCGAAAATTTTTGGTCCTAGTGGTTTCACCCCCACAAAAAGGTTTAGCAAAAAAATTAACCGGAGAAGCTTGTTCCATGGTAAAAAAACTTTTCACCCGGTAGACATTTTAATTAAGGAGAACTCGTCAAGACTCCGAAAGACAATCCGCATAACCGAGGATTGCCAGGTTATCCACTACTTCCGATGGAAGCTTATGTAAATACCCTATTAAGTCAATGCTCGGGGAGGATACTGGGCGAGTTGTCCCCGACCGCCAAAACGCCCAGGTACGGTTCCAAATGTCAAAATGTATATATGTAAGAAAAATCAAAATTGTTATTGCGGGCGAATATCCGAAGCGTGAAAGCGACCTATCAGTTTCCCTGTCAGGTCCTCTAGATCGTACAACGCATTGCCTACTTTTCGACGAACTCGGCACTTGAGGTATTTCTGCAAGAATTTGGCGTTTATGCCTTGTTTGAAGTTACTCAAAGCAAAATTTTTCCTAAAAACCTCCTGACCTTCCCTATAGTTAACTTGCCTAGAGCGTTTGTTATAAACGTTGGTTCCCCTATCCTTCGCCTGATCTAAATTCTTACGAATTTGCTCGCGAATATTTGACAACTTGTCAGCCTTAGCTACTATTGGGATTTCATCTTGCTTAGGAGTGCCGAGTTTATTTAATAAGTTATATGCCGATGCATGCTGAATCATGTTCTGATCATATAATGCAAAGTATGGAGAGCACTGAATTGCGGTATGAAAGTCACTTCTTAAAACTGCTAAAATTTCGGGTATATGTTTGTCCCAGTCAGTATGGTCCTGTTTATCCTTCAGAAAAACTCTTATTTTTGAAACAATTTCTCGGTTTACTCGCTCCGACGCGTTAGCCTGCGGGGAGTATAGCCCTGTCTTAATATGGGTTACACCGTAACTATCTAGAAATTGCTTCATCTCCTTTGAGATAAACTGTTTACCGTTATCGCTATGGATATACTGCGGGACCCCTACCGCTGGAAAAATTTCAGAAGTGAAGTAATTTATAACGTTTACCGTCGTCGCTCTCTGCATGGGCTTCAACCATACATACTTTGTAAAATGGTCCAATATAATAAAAAGAAATTGATTTCGTCGCTTCGATCTTGGATAAGGTCCAAGGAAGTCGCAATAAAACCGCTGAAATGGCCTTTCCGAGGTGAAGGTATTCGCTATAGGTGGTCTTGCCTGTTGATTTGTTGCCTTCACGGCTTTGCAAATGTCGCACCTGCTTACGTACTGCCGGACGTCCTTAGCTTGGTTTGGCCAGAAGTATTTCTGTCGTACGCGCTCCAAAGTTTTCTGCCACCCGCCGTGGTAGCTCCTATTCGCATCATGCGCAAGTCGTATCGCCTCCTCGATTATTCCGCCCGGTAGCCACAAACGCCATAGCGAATCCTCCTCATCCTCCACACCTTTACGAAATTTGACACTTTTTAACACTATGCCTTCGCTTACACGCAAATCCGGTAGTGCCTCTTCGTTATCTAATATAGTTCGGATTAAATCCGAGTATTCGGCACTTCTAAATTCAGATGACTCTAAGTCTATTTCACGAGGTGTGTTCGGGTAGGTCAGTGCGTCTACATCAAAGCGCGATAAGGCATCCGGTACGATATTCAAAGTCCCCTTGCGATGTTCCATTTTAAAGTTATATCTTTGGAGCAGAAGCGACCACCTAGCCAACCTACCACTCAAATCTTTCTGAGTCATCAACCACTTGAGACTCGAATGGTCTGTAATGATTCGAAACGGCAGACCCTCAACGTATGGTCGAAAACGTTTGACACTGACTATGGCTGCTAGGCATTCCAGCTCGGTCACGGTATAATTGCGCTGAGCATTGTTTAATTTCTTTGAAACGAACGCTATTGGATGCTCAGCGCCCCCGTCATCGACCTGGAATAACACGCCCTCTACACCTATTTTTGAAGCATCACACTGAATAACAAATTCCTTTGAGAAACCGGGTTGGGCCAAGACAGGAGCGGAGCTCAAGGCTTCTTTTAACTTTTCGAATGCTTCTACCGCTTCAGGGGTAAGCTTAAATGGGCCTGCTGACTTGCGAAGACAATCAGTCAAAGGACCTGCTAGGTCAGCAAAATTTGTAATAAATGCCCTATACCAATTTGCCATGCCCACAAACCTACGAACCTGTCGCGGAGATTTAGGGATCGGAAAGTTCTGCATTGCTTCTATTTTCCCTGGATCCACCTTCAAGCACCCGCTACCTATCAAGTACCCTAAATACCGAATTTCCTTCTGACAAAATTTGCTCTTCTTCACATTCATTGTAAGGCCCGCGTCCCTCAAACAATTCGCCACTTCCGCAAGCAACTTTAGGTGGTCTTCAAAGTTAGTGCTGCATACCATTAGATCATCCAGGTAGACGAAGACATTCTCCCGCAACCGCGAGGGAATTGCCTTGTCCATCAGGCGGCTCATAGTCTGCGGTCCATTGCACAGACCAAAGGGCATCACCTTAAAGTGGTACAGAGGCTTCCCAGGAACTGCGAATGCTGTTTTTTCCTTGGAAGACTCTGTCAGCTTGATCTGAAAGAACGCGTCCTTCAGATCAATGCCACTAATGAAGTGCCTGTCCTTCAGTCTGCTCAATAGGCCGTTGATATGAGGCAACGGGTACGAGTCCTTTTTAGTTACCGCGTTGACCTTCCTGGAATCTATGCAGAGCCTGACCTTCCCTGGCTTCCGAACTAGAACAACTGGACTACACCAAGGCGAGTTTGACTCTTCTATAACTCCCATTTCGAGCAGCCTATCTATTTCGCTAAAAGCTTCGGCTTGCCTCGGTGGCGAAAGAGGAAAATGTTTACTTTTGATTGGGACTGCATCACCAGTATCAATATGATGCTCAACCAATCTCGTTTGCCCCAATCCTAACTTTACGAAAGAAGGAAACGTCTCTATGACCTTCTGCAAATTGACTTTCTGGGTTGGTGACAAATCATGGAAATTTATTTCGTCATCATTTTTATTATTAAAGTCTATGCACTCCACACTGGGAAATATTTCGGGCGCCAGCGCAAAGGCTCTCCAAAAATCAACTCCGAAATAGGCTTCTTGAAGAAGCGACGGAACAAGATAAAAACGAATAGATTTGGTGGAATTTTTGAACGTCACTGGTAAGGAAACACACCCTAATATTTTCTGCTTGCCGCCCCCCGCCGTGTATACGAAAGCCTGTAGTGGGTGGTATTTAAGTCCAATTGAATCCAAAAACTTTTCACAGTCCTTCCCAAGGATAGAGACATTCGCCCCTGAGTCCAGCAACCCTACTATGAAACTGTTTTCTATTTTTACTCGCACCAGAGGCCTTTCATCCTCGGTGAGCACCAAAGTGGTGCTTTGTAACAGTTTACGCTCCTGTACTCGACTGTTATATCTCTTCCTACATTTCAAAATATCTTCCGATACAAATGACTCTGGGTTATGAAAAATTCTCGACCTAACTAGCTCGTAATTGGTTACCCTTTGTTCCAAACTAGGTGGAAATTGCGTCTGACAGGCGACCTCCCTACTCGGGGCTTTCAAGATTTTACATTACGTATACATCATGGTATACTAGCGCATGAATAAATTAAAAGAAGTTACGTCTACATCAGATAGGTCTCACCCGGTTGTTGCAGTAGGCTGTGGGTCGCGCTACTGTTGTTGTTGTTGCTGGTGGTGTTGTGGTTGCTGGGTTAGTGCGGCGGGCCTATACTACGGCGGCCCCCGCTGTTGTCAATGCTGGATGTCGTCGTGCGGTGGGCCTATATGAGGGCGGCCCCCGCTGTAATTACTGCTGCTGGTTGTTGCGCGCCCTGGTGCGCGGTGTTGCTGTTGCGGTTTATGGCGGTGGGCCTATGTGAAGGCGGCCCCCGCTGTTGTTGTTGCTGGATATCCAGGAATGTTGTTGTGGTTGCTGCTACTGCTGCTAATGATGTGGTTGTTGTTGTGATTTCTTTGACTGTTGTTTTGTGAACTTCTTCTGTTTGTTGGTTTGTTTGTTTTAGCTATTTATTATCGCCAAGTTGTTATTTTTGTTGTGGTTTTTGTAGTTTAATTTTGTAGCTTTATTTTGTTTTTATATTTTTTTTTTTTTGTAGATTTTTGTTTAGTATTTTGTTGTCTAGGTTTATGCTTTACTAGCAAGTCTTTTACAGCACCGCACGCTATGCACTTTTAATTATAATTTTGATTAAGGTGGTAAGCTTTTTTGTAGTTCGCTAAGCAAGACAATTTTTGAATGAGCAGAATCGCTTTGCTCTTGGTTAAACATCTTGAGTAGGCATACTGACTTAAAAAATGCATCATAACTTAGATTAAATAGGTTTTAGGCCGAATGCTAAAACTATTCAGATTCAATGGCAATTCTATACGACAGCATTCAACCGCCAATATACGTTCAAAAATCTCGGGAAAGGCATCAATCGACGCGTTCCGACCTCTGTACCAACAATCCGAAGGCGGGAATCAAATAATTTGTCTCAGTGGAAAGCTATCAGCAAAAACTCAGAATGCGCTAGGTTCGATCCCAAATAGGCGCTTCATCCAAGGTACTTATGTGCACAACACCTTTTCGCGTAGGCGGCCTTTGGCCGCCTTTCAAAAGAATAACCCTTAGCCGGTCCAACCCCCGGCTACGCGGTCCACCATATTTTTGAGCAGAACACACTTTTTGGTACACCCTAACCTGTGATTACAACAACCACATGAAAATGACGAAAAATTTTCAACTTGGATTGCAAATATCTCTAAACAGACACAAAATATAGAACTTCCGCCCCCGGACCATCGACATGGAGGTCACAACCCGTCGCCCGATACACCCCCCGAGACTCTCGGACGCACATCAGCAGCACGTGCTGTCGTACAGAATTGCCGATTCAATAGCTCAATTTAACTTGATTCAGAATGCTTTCATAAAAGTGAGCTGCGTATTTATTAGTAATTTTTTTCCAGATTTGATTTTGGTATGTATAATAATTTAGCGAAATTTCACTACACACTCGCACACACACTGATTTTGCTGTCCAGGTATATTAATATTTAGGTACTTCACAATAGTAAGCCTATATGTAGACGCTGTAGGTTAGCTGTAAAGTATATTCACACGCGTAACATGATTTCTTTTACTGTGGAAATAATTAAATTTATACTTCTGTATGTACACACATATACATATAAAGAAGAAAAACAACGCAATCACTTTTTAAACAACTTTTTCGCGAAATGATACTAACATTTTTTTCCTTTTCTTCTTACACGCGCACGACCGCTCCCGTTCAAATCCGGTATACTTTTTGAATTGGTCGAATGCCGGTGACGCTGCTATGCCCAAAATTATTCACTTAACGCGACTGCGCAATGGAAAAGTTCCGTTACCCGTTGACGTGGCGTGATTATTGCCAGGTGGAACATTCTGATTGGTCGTTACCTTCAAATGCTTGCTATGAACGGATTGAACCATTTGGTGCTGCCACCTCAGCAAAAATCACGCACTTTCCCGTAGCTAAACGTCAAACCGGAAGGTGAATCAAAACTGTCACCCAACCAACCGCATTGAACCAAGTAACAATTACTATCAATTGAAAGTAAACCATAACAGGCCTGCTTCGCTTCGAAGACCGGTCGATGAAGCGAACAGGAAAAAGGTTTACTTGCAAGGAAGCCATTTCTGGGTAAAAACGTGGGGCACGACTCACCCCTAGATAAGAGTCTCTAGTTCTACCACGAGCTAGCCGGGCAAGAAGATCCGCCAGTAAAGGAAAATTTTTGAAGTATTTTGTTTCATAGTTTAGTAGGCTTTGCGGCAAATGGAAATTTGTTAAGTGGCTTTACCCCCACCGAAATAGGCTTATAAGAAAAACGTGTAATTTAGTTAGACATTTTGATATCGGAGAACGCGTCAAAACTCCGAGGCAAACGGAGAATTTATTTTGGTTTCCTAGTTACAATGCTTCGCGGCTGTAGACATTTTAATAAAGGAGAACTCGTCAAAACTCCGAAAATTTTTGGTCCTAGTGGTTTCACCCCCACAAAAAGGTTTAGCAAAAAAATTAACCGGAGAAGCTTGTTCCATGGTAAAAAAACTTCACCCGGTAGACATTTTAATTAAGGAGAACTCGTCAAGACTCCGAAAGACAATCCGCATAACCGAGGATTGCCAGGTTATCCACTACTTCCGATGGAAGCTTATGTAAATACCCTATTAAGTCAATGCTCGGGGAGGATACTGGGCGAGTTGTCCCCGACCGCCAAAACGCCCAGGTACGGTTCCAAATGTCAAAATGTATATATGTAAGAAAAATCAAAATTGTTATTGCGGGCGAATATCCGAAGCGTGAAAGCGACCTATCAGTTTCCCTGTCAGGTCCTCTAGATCGTACAACGCATTGCCTACTTTTCGACGAACTCGGCACTTGAGGTATTTCTGCAAGAATTTGGCGTTTATGCCTTGTTTGAAGTTACTCAAAGCAAAATTTTTCCTAAAAACCTCCTGACCTTCCCTATAGTTAACTTGCCTAGAGCGTTTGTTATAAACGTTGGTTCCCCTATCCTTCGCCTGATCTAAATTCTTACGAATTTGCTCGCGAATATTTGACAACTTGTCAGCCTTAGCTACTATTGGGATTTCATCTTGCTTAGGAGTGCCGAGTTTATTTAATAAGTTATATGCCGATGCATGCTGAATCATGTTCTGATCATATAATGCAAAGTATGGAGAGCACTGAATTGCGGTATGAAAGTCACTTCTTAAAACTGCTAAAATTTCGGGTATATGTTTGTCCCAGTCAGTATGGTCCTGTTTATCCTTCAGAAAAACTCTTATTTTTGAAACAATTTCTCGGTTTACTCGCTCCGACGCGTTAGCCTGCGGGGAGTATAGCCCTGTCTTAATATGGGTTACACCGTAACTATCTAGAAATTGCTTCATCTCCTTTGAGATAAACTGTTTACCGTTATCGCTATGGATATACTGCGGGACCCCTACCGCTGGAAAAATTTCAGAAGTGAAGTAATTTATAACGTTTACCGTCGTCGCTCTCTGCATGGGCTTCAACCATACATACTTTGTAAAATGGTCCAATATAATAAAAAGAAATTGATTTCGTCGCTTCGATCTTGGATAAGGTCCAAGGAAGTCGCAATAAAACCGCTGAAATGGCCTTTCCGAGGTGAAGGTATTCGCTATAGGTGGTCTTGCCTGTTGATTTGTTGCCTTCACGGCTTTGCAAATGTCGCACCTGCTTACGTACTGCCGGACGTCCTTAGCTTGGTTTGGCCAGAAGTATTTCTGTCGTACGCGCTCCAAAGTTTTCTGCCACCCGCCGTGGTAGCTCCTATTCGCATCATGCGCAAGTCGTATCGCCTCCTCGATTATTCCGCCCGGTAGCCACAAACGCCATAGCGAATCCTCCTCATCCTCCACACCTTTACGAAATTTGACACTTTTTAACACTATGCCTTCGCTTACACGCAAATCCGGTAGTGCCTCTTCGTTATCTAATATAGTTCGGATTAAATCCGAGTATTCGGCACTTCTAAATTCAGATGACTCTAAGTCTATTTCACGAGGTGTGTTCGGGTAGGTCAGTGCGTCTACATCAAAGCGCGATAAGGCATCCGGTACGATATTCAAAGTCCCCTTGCGATGTTCCATTTTAAAGTTATATCTTTGGAGCAGAAGCGACCACCTAGCCAACCTACCACTCAAATCTTTCTGAGTCATCAACCACTTGAGACTCGAATGGTCTGTAATGATTCGAAACGGCAGACCCTCAACGTACCTCTTGAACCGAAGCTCTAGCTTCCCCCTGTATACCTGTTAACACGCCAGTTGAAGGGTCAAAAATATTTTGCATTGGATCTGCTGCCATGGACGAGTCAAGGATATTAGTACTAGCTGGTCTATCCATTTTGTGGTTGGAAGCAGGATTCAACACTATCCTGGTCGGATCTCCCCCGCCCGGACTACCTATTGGAGAATGCAGTACCAGAGGTCGATTGGTGGGTTGCTTCGGAAGCGCCCCCCTACCCTGACTTCTAGGCTTGCCCCCACTTTCTCGTACCGAGTTCCTAGTAGTCATGCGTTCAGCCGACTGATCCATATTGAAAGGAAAAATCTCCAACCACGTTAGCTAAACAAGAAAAATATAAAAAAAAAAGTATTCGGTTACAAGGGGCGGTTGGAAGGTATAACAAGTCAAGATTCACTGCCCCACCCTATAATACCGACGATTGCAAGGTTTTGAAAAATAAAAATTTAATTAATGCAAATTTTCCTAACCGATATTTGCATCAACTGATTACCGCGAATATGTCAAAAAAAAATAAATATATACATATAAATATATATATGCTGAAAGAATTAGATTATTAGTATATATACGTGTTTAAATGTAATATGTAAAAAGCAAAAACGGTATAGAGTTTGGCAAAAGCTAGTTGTGTATTTATATATTTAATGGGAATGCTGACATCCCATCACCAGAAGGCATAGGTATAACAAAAAAAACGAAATAACACTAGACAAGGACATTCTTCCAGGTGCACCTACCGCAATGCAGGGGTGGTTATAAGACACCTCGCCCTGAGACATGTTGGTGTACCGTGGCGAAAATTGGTAAAATTTTTTTTAAACTTATTTGGACTCCAGTACTCCGGACCGCAATGCAGGGGCTGCTAAAGGCTGCCTCCCTGAGACTGGTCGGAGCACTGGATACCAGCGATCAAAACTTCAAAACTTTATTTTTTTTTTTTTCTGAAACACCCCTCCTCAACCACGCCGCAATGAAAGGATGCGGTTGGGTACCGCTTTTCCCCAGACTTGCGCAGTTGGAAAGGGGTGGATATGGGGTCCCTACTCCTCCTCCCGCAATGCAGGGGCTGCTAAGGGCTGCCTCCCTGAGACTGGTTGGAGAAGTAAGGATCCTTACCAAAAAACACATACAAAACTAAGACAAAACTACACAGACACGTTCGGCAAAAGAAATAAAATTATAAATCCCAAGAAAGCTAAACCCCACTTAGCGGACATATTATATTTTTCCCGAAGCCGACATCGGACGACAGACCCGGGACAAAAAAATTGAAACTACAAAAAAAACTAAGTGCGTTTAGCACTGCCTCACCGGGTGAAATGAAAACTTCCGGTGGACATGACGTTCAGTCTCGTGGAGCCCCCAGCTACTGATCACGACGACTAATCCGGACAACCTGATCGGTCCCACCATCCCGTCGCAACGCAGGTGGCGGCTCCTGGGCCTGCCTACCTGGGACATACGGAATGGTGAAACCTCACAAGCTGACCCGAACAGTCATCGCCGTCAGCGCTTCAGGGCCCCACGTTGGGCGCCATCTGTTATGGTTTCCGCATCAAAATGGAGCAGTAAGGAAGGCGGTCGGCACGATATGAGGTCGCACTGTGGCTAGTCATTGTCGGCTGGGGTGGGTTCTTGCCAACCTTACCGTCCTGCGCCATAATCAGAGAAAAGGTCAGATCGTGCCTTTGAATACGCGGGGAAATGCACAAAACCGCGCAAAAACAACTACATAAAAAACAACATCCGGCTAACCCGGATGCCACGGACAGACCGTTGATATTCAAATTTCAAACTCAAAAAAAAGAAACCGAAAAATCAAATGAATTCAAAAGAAACGGAAAATTGAAACTACAAACCAAAATTTAAAAATAGCCGATACAAAAAAAGAACGAACTAGTAACGGAAATCAAAAGAAAAAAACCGAAAATCTTAAACAAAAAAAGAGAACCGAACCGGAACCGACCGGTTACCACATCTGAAAAAAAAGCTGAAAATAAGTTTTAATAAGTGTAAAGGGCCGAACATATAAGGGGGCGCCGCGGGTGTTGTTGCGACGCCCTGGTGCTTGGCCCACCCTCATCCATGGCCATCGACGCACCTGGTTTCGATGGCCCCTTACCTAATAGTCCTACCTGCCTTCTATTTGAAGAGAATAATTCATTGTTTTGCTTAACTTATAACAAGGTATTTTAAATTCAGCCCTATTTTGGCTATTTTAAATTAGCTTTTACCACATTAGGGTGCAACAAAAGAAAGTAAAAGAAAATGTATTTAGGCA
This sequence comes from Merzomyia westermanni, assembly GCA_949987695.1. Taxonomy (NCBI): domain Eukaryota; kingdom Metazoa; phylum Arthropoda; class Insecta; order Diptera; family Tephritidae; genus Merzomyia; species Merzomyia westermanni. The sequence continues at coordinate 123,179,606 of OX465290.1, forward strand.
TATATATATAGTTTAAATCCGCGGGTATTTAGGTTTAAATCAAATACTAGGTATTTATGTTCGAATTAAACTCTATAGAAACTATTAAGACTAATCAAAAAAAATTCTTAAGTATTTCGTTGAGTTTATTTATGTATCTACTAATAATATTTGTAATCACTAAGCTTTATTTTATTTAGTCGATTTATCTTTATTTCGATTTACCGCATTAATTATTCATTTAGTGGCCTTGTTTCATTATTTTATTTTCTTGTATATTTGATTTTATTTTATTTTTATTTTAAGTTATTTTAATTTAAGTAATTGATATTTTGTTGGAATAGCTTTCTTTAATAATTATTATTTATTAGTTTTATCAAAAAAATCCATTATTTATTTTAAGTAGTTACGCTTTTTGTTTCTAGTTGTATCTTAAATACCTGACCTTATTTCTATTTCTACATACCTAACCGTTTCCCCCCTTTCGGTTTGACAGTTTTAATACTTTATCTTATTAGAACCATCATTATTTAAATCTTTTTTTTCCCCTCTAGTTTTGAAAATATACTTTACATTTAACTCTACCAAAAATTTTTTTTTTTTTCTTTTTTTTTTTTTTTATCGTAGTTTATAAAAATTTTGGTGGATTGGTTTTAGTTGATGTTTTTGTCATTCTAATTATATTTTTGCTGCTCCTTTTCTTTCTCTACTGACTTTGCTGATTTAATTTCTCCTTATGTATTTATTTTTATGCAGTTTTTAGAAATCTCTCACTACGCTTACTATATTCCTTCGCTCTCTCTCTCCTTTTCATTCTCTTTGTAGTACACTTTTAATTGTTGAATCATATTAACTGTTGGCTAATTTAAATTTTTCAAGTTTCATTGTTTTCTTTTTCTTTTTTTTTTGAAATTTTCATTGCAGTCATACGCTTAGCATGTACTAGGTAAAAAATTAATTATAAGTAATACAAAAATTTGATACATTACGTATACATCATGGTATACTAGCGCATGAATAAATTAAAAGAAGTTACGTCTACATCAGATAGGTCTCACCCGGTTGTTGCAGTAGGCTGTGGGTCGCGCTACTGTTGTTGTTGTTGCTGGTGGTGTTGTGGTTGCTGGGTTAGTGCGGCGGGCCTATACTACGGCGGCCCCCGCTGTTGTCAATGCTGGATGTCGTCGTGCGGTGGGCCTATATGAGGGCGGCCCCCGCTGTAATTACTGCTGCTGGTTGTTGCGCGCCCTGGTGCGCGTTATTGCTGTTGCGGTTTATGGCGGTGGGCCTATGTGAAGGCGGCCCCCGCTGTTGTTGTTGCTGGATATCCAGGAATGTTGTTGTGGCTGCTGCTACTGCTGCTAATGATGTGGTTGTTGTTGTGATTTCTTTGACTGTTGTTTTGTGAACTTCTTCTGTTTGTTGGTTTGTTTGTTTTAGCTATTTATTATCGCCAAGTTGTTATTTTTGTTGTGGTTTTTGTAGTTTAATTTTGTAGCTTTATTTTGTTTTTATATTTTTTTTTTTTTTTGTAGATTTTTGTTTAGTATTTTGTTGTCTAGGTTTATGCTTTACTAGCAAGTCTTTTACAGCACCGCACGCTATGCACTTTTAATTATAATTTTGATTAAGGTGGTAAGCTTTTTTGAAGTTCGCTAAGCAAGACAATTTTTGAATGAGCATAATCGCTTTGCTCTTGGTTAAACATCTTGAGTAGGCATACTGACTTAAAAAATGCATCATAACTTAGATTAAATAGGTTTTAGGCCGAATGCTAAAACTATTCAGATTCAATGGCAATTCTATACGACAGCATTCAACCGCCAATATACGTTCAAAAATCTCGGGAAAGGCATCAATCGACGCGTTCCGACCTCTGTACCAACAATCCGAAGGCGGGAATCAAATAATTTGTCTCAGTGGAAAGCTATCAGCAAAAACTCAGAATGCGCTAGGTTCGATCCCAAATAGGCGCTTCATCCAAGGTATTTATGTGCACAACCCTTTTCGCGTAGGCGGCCTTTGGCCGCCTTTCAAAAGAATAACCCTTAGCCGGTCCAACCCCCGGCTACGCGGTCCACCATATTTTTGAGCAGAACACACTTTTTGCACTTTTTGGTACACCCTAACCTGTGATTACAACAACCACATGAAAATTACGAAAAATTTTCAACTTGGATTGCAAATATCTCTAAACAGACACAAAATATAGAACTTCCGCCCCCGGGCCATCGACATGGAGGTCACAACCCGTCGCCCGATACACCCCCCGAGACTCTCGGACGCACATCAGCAGCACGTGCTGTCGTACAGAATTGCCGATTCAATAGCTCAATTTAACTTGATTCAGAATGCTTTCATAAAAGTGAGCTGCGTATTTATTAGTAATTTTTTTCCAGATTTGATTTTGGTATGTATAATAATTTAGCGAAATTTCACTACACACTCGCACACACACTGATTTTGCTGTCCAGGTATATTAATATTTAGGTACTTCACAATAGTAAGCCTATATGTAGACGCTGTAGGTTAGCTGTAAAGTATATTCACACGCGTAACATGATTTCTTTTACTGTGGAAATAATTAAATTTATACTTCTGTATGTACACACATATACATATAAAGAAGAAAAACAACGCAATCACTTTTTAAACAACTTTTTCGCGAAATGATACTAACATTTTTTTCCTTTTCTTTTTACTCCCGTTCAAATCCGGTATACTTTTTGAATTGGTCGAATGCCGGTGACGCTGCTATGCCCAAAATTATTCACTTAACGCGACTGCGCAATGGAAAAGTTCCGTTACCCGTTGACGTGGCGTGATTATTGCCAGGTGGAACATTCTGATTGGTCGTTACCTTCAAATGCTTGCTATGAACGGATTGAATCATTTGGTGCTGCCACCTCAGCAAAAATCACGCACTTTCCCGTAGCTAAACGTCAAACCGGAAGGTGAATCAAAACTGTCACCCAACCAACCGCATTGAACCAAGTAACAATTACTATCAATTGAAAGTAAACCATAACACTTCCTGAAAAAAATTATTCGCGAGGGATTAAGCACTCTAACTGCGGGAAAAAGTAATTTCTCTAGTTGTAGGGTACTTCGGAAAAATGTTTCCAGTTAATATTTTAATTTACTAAAACTTTCATCTATTTGCAACCATTTGGAGACAAGGGGGATTTGAATTTAGTTGTAGCTATTCGACCCAATTTGAAAGGAATATCTGCCGAAAAAGCTTTATCTAAATTTAAGTCATCTTTGACTATGACTGTGCCCTAACATTTCGTACTACAAACGAAGATTTATAACCATAACCCACTATAATAACTGCTGGTGGCTCTTCTTCCCAATGGGCAGTCAAAGTCACGGATCAAAAGAGCTGTGGCTGAGAAGTCACAGTCACAAATCACACTGTTCTGCAAGCATCACGGGATCTGCCAACTCTACTCTGATTGCTCTGTGGCCTCATCTGTTGGTTTTGGATATAATTCCCGTGGTTTGACGTTTCATTTCAACAGCCGGTTCTATCGTACCGGAATGACCCGGGTTTTTTTTACCAGGTAAGGGCTGTTATTTCAGTGTAACCCTGTCTAATCTGTCACGTCTCACCTGTCACCAGAAATAAAGGAGTGTTTATTTTGAATACACCTGCAGTACTGCTTCAGTGAGTGTAGCCCGAACAAGCCCGTACCCTTAGCAATATCCAGGGTGAGCATCCAATAGTCTTACATGACCTAAACACAACGAAAGTAGAAGAATGCCACTACCTTTGCAAAGTAAAGAGCCTCCTAGCCAGATTATAGCGAAAAGTGGAGAAGAAGTGAGCTGGTAAAGAGCGGGCATTCACGAACTTATAGAAGTCTGCACAGGTCACTGGGAAATGTGAGTATGCGGAAAATATGGGCATTCAGCACTATATTTTGTGAAAATGCCCGGCTAACCAGAACGCGTCTGAAATCCTACGCATTTGCTGGTGTTTGAAAATCTTGTGAGGCAGCTAAAAGGAAGTGGAGCTGATTTGAAAGAAGAATATTCTGGCGCTAGCAATGAAAGTCCTTTAGATGATTGACATAAAAGGTTAGGACATACAGGAAAAGAGAATTTGAAGACCCTCATATGTAGAAATTTGATAAGTTGGTCGATGAAAGATATGAATAGCATAGACAAATGGGAAATTCGCAAGAAAAATAAGCAAACTAGACAAACAAAAAAATATCAAGATTAACTGTTGATAATGGCACAGAGTATTTTTCAAGGGAACAGAAAGATTGGTATATCTTTAAAGGAATTCGAATAGAAACCACAATGACGGGCACCCCTCAACAAAATGGGGTTGCTGAAAGGTTTAATCGAACAATTACAGAAAAGGTAAGAGACATGCATGTTCGGAGTCGGCAAAAAACTGTAGGTCCCACCAATTTGTAGGGAAAATTCAAATCGGCACACCACAAATTGGAAGAGAAGCTTGGCGCAAAAATCTCTTAGGAGGTTTATGATGATATACCTGTTGTATATCGCGCCATAGAGATAGAGAGAGATAGAAGAGCCATGCTTTTACAGTTTTCATTGTCAAACCGAATGTGGCGTGAGGCAGCGTTAGCGGGAGTGTACATCATAAATCGATTATCAACTAAATTTGGTATGGATACAAACAAAATCTTAGCAAAATAAAAATATTTGCCTGGGTTTCGCATAAAAAGAGAAATAAATTGAATGACAGAAGAAGTACTAAATGTGTATTTGTTGGATATACCCCGAATCGGTATCGCCTTTGGGATTTGGAAAATAATAATTTAATATTGGCTCGAGATGTAGTTTTTGATGAAAATCAGTTTCCATTTGTAGAAGATAACAAAGATAAGCAAAACACAACTGTAATAAGATGTTTCGAGCAAGAGGGGGAATCAACTGATCATGTGGAACCATGCATTGAATCAAATCCGTTATATGTAGAATCTGATGATGAAGTGTTAAATGATGTTGATTTTCAAGATTCAAATGAAATGTCGGAAGGCGATGAACAAATAGAGAGCGAAAATTTGTTTGGATCGGGATCTGACTACAGAGAGCAACCAAGGCGAAGTGAAGATCTACGTCAAAAGAGTTTTTTAAACATATTTGGTTATGCTAATTTAAGCACATCTTCAAGCAATATTCCATTAAAATACTCTGAAATATTCGGAAGAGATGATGACATTGGGTCAAAGCAGTAGAGGATGAACTGAATTCTATGAATGTTAATAAGGTTTTGAAATTGGTGGAGTTACCAGGTGAGCCAAAAGTTTTTAAGCAGAAATGGATATTTAGAATTAAAGAAAATAAAGACGTTGTACCATTGAGGTATAAATTGATTTTTATGAAACCTTTGCTCCTGTAGCAAAGTAGTCTACAATAAGAGTGGTTTTAGCTGTAAGAATACAAAATATTTTATATTTTCATCATCTGGATGTAAAAACGGCATTTCTGTATGGAGATTTGGAGAAGGTTGTATATATTCACCTACCAGAAGGTGTAAAATCTTAAGAAAATTAATACTGCAAGTTACTTAAGTCACTTTATGGCCTAAAACAGGCACCAAAATGTGCGAATGAGAAGTTCAATACATTTATATTGAAATTAGGTTTCAAAAAATCTCAACATGACTATTGTTTGTACAACAAGTTTAAAAATAATCATATTATAATCATTGTTTTGTATGTTGACGACTTATTGATAGCAGAAACTAAGTATGAAGTTTTTAAATTAAAGAAGCAGCTTTCAAAAGAATTCCAAATGACTGAAGCTAGAAGCTGTATTTTTTTCTTTCGTCTTATATTCATGAGGTCTGAGCGAACGAGTGATCTAATCGTCCCTATCTATAATTTTGTAGCATCTACTAGACTGATTTTTGTCAACACAATAAGAACCTGGCATACGATACCAGACGTAATTAGAATACAATATTCTCATATCTAGTTTATGTATCAACATATGCAGTTGTGGCCTTAAAATTCGAACGTACGTGACGTCCATAACAATGGCCTATGAATAATGTTTGAAAGAGGTAGCTTGCTACCGTTTATACGACATCGCCGGTCTAAAGTAAAGTTTTGGCCAGACTTAGCGAGTGTTCATTACTCGAGGGCAACCTTGAATTGGTATCAAGAAAACAATGCCGATTTAATGTATACCGTTCAAATTAATTGTGATATCGTCTGATCTTTCCGAATTGTCCATAGAATGGAGGAGCAATACGTATAGACCTTTGTGGGATATTAAAATGAATTCCCTTAAGAAGACATGTACAATATATGTCAGGACTAATTATATTGAAAAAGAAAGATAGTGAGAGAATGACTAGCCTAGTTTCTAATGATTTCAAGTTGATTAACGCAAACCTAAGAAATACTTTTTGGACTCTTTAAATTCTTCTTATTGCAGAAATATGCTAGGGCCTCCAAATTATAGCACCATATTCCAGGTTTGGATGGACAAGGCTCTTCTTCAGCCTGAACTTAAATCACATCGTCATGATTCTTAAAAATAGAATATATTTCTAGATCGTCAGCGTATAGCAGGTATTTAGCGAAAGAGAAGCAACTCCTTATGTCATTTATGATATTACTCCTGTAAAATCAAGTTTGTATGGGAGGTACCAAGCCTCTTTTCCCATAACTCACACTTTCTCAAGTGAGTATAGTATTGATGTCGTTGATCTCTACACCAATTTTCATGTCCCTACCATGTACCCTTCTAGAGATATTTAGTGTGAAAAGTTAAGTTTGAATGGAAAGTGCCATGCCCTCTTTTCCGATAACTCCCTTTTTTTCGTGAGTATGGTATTGATATCGAATATCTCTATGGGCTAGCTGATGGTTCGATCACGCCGCTGATACTCATTTCCTGAACAATTTTTCTTCCCACTTGGGGTTTGGACAATGGACTACTATGAGGAGCTTGGCGGATTGGCCCAAATCACCAGTATCAATTTGATGCTTCACAACTTTGGTCCGGCCTAGTTTAAAACCATCCTTGTCAAACATGCTCGAGTAAGCTCGAAATGCTCTCATCGCTCGCGCTATCAGTGATCTTAATAAGATCGCGAGCTCTGTCTTGTTTGATTTTCCAATATCTAAGCATAAATTTATTAGAAAATTAAATACGGTTTTGCAATATATGGTTTAGTTTTTAAGCTGAATTTACTTATCTAATTTATCTACCATGTATTTCATAGACTTCAATAATTAATAAATAAATCAATAAAAGGGTTAATGGTAGGGATATAAAAATTGGTATGGAGATATACCAATACCATACTCACGGAAAAAAATGGGAGTTATCGGAAAATTTTTAAGCTGAGTATCTGTAAAAAGGTTGAAGATAGGGACCAGAGATCTTCATGATTGGATTTAAACGCCGAAATGAGCCACTCCAAAAAAAACGATTGGTGAATCAACACTATGCACCTTACAAACGAGTGCGATTCAAAGCATGACTCACATAGCGAAGTGTTGATGACTGTTGATGACAATTGCATGTATTGTCTGTGGTGAATTGGGGAAAAGGCAGCGATTATTTTGCTTGTATTCGCGATTGGTTTTGTAGGCACGTATGCATTTGACGATTGGTTGGTGTCTTTTTCGGTTTAAAAAATGTTTAGCTATGTATTTTGCTTACTAAGTATTATATAACAAAGTGAAATAAAATAAAACAAAATAGAATAACATAAAATTAAATAAACATAATGAAATGAAATAAAATAATTAGGTTATTCTCTGTGTCTAGTTTTCGTAGAAGGCGTATAAAATTTTCTACATTACTGTCAAAAATTGTCTACACGCAACAACAAAATACACGTTTAAAATATTTTCTGCGCTTTCTATATTTTCTAGACCCAAAGTCATGTAAATTTGAAAAATAAATTTAAAACTTTGACATGAATGTAGAAAACAATTTTTCAATTAAAAAATTAACACAAATAATGATCACGAATCAAATGCTTCAATACCTCCCTACATAGATTACTTCAATAAAATTTCTCTTTCCTATTTAAAAAAAAGGTCAAGTATTATTAATACGTTTTATTCTTAAACAAAAACAATATCACTAACCAACTTACATAAATTGAATTGTTTTAGCTTAATATCAAGGAGAATATTATACATACACATATGACTTTGTTATTGTACTTAGTTGTTATTAATGTTAAAATTGAAACAATAAACTATTTAAGCTTTTTGGGCCTATACGATTTCTCTTATCAGTTATTATATTCCTACAAGTAAAAATGCCCTTTCTGATGGCGCACTGCTTGCTGGAATACATAAAATCGTCCTTGCAAATTTGGAAAGTCGGGGATATTCTGATGAACTATGATCCCATCAAAGCATCAAAATGCATCGAGGTTCACTTTGCATAAACAGTACCAGTACCTTTGTACTTCATCTTCAACTTTCTTTCGTACTGAACGATTATCTGTACTAATAATACTCGAAAAAAAAACAAATTGAAATCTATATCTTGGTTGTTAGATAAATTATCGGTTACTAAATCATTAGACGGGCTTACATCCTCTAACATAATTTCTAAATTTTCTTCAATTAAGGTGTTAGTTGCCGGAAAGACAAAATAGGCTACTTTGTGGTAAATGCTAAGATTTGGAACCCACTTTCCTTGTACTTGATCTAAAATATTCTGTTTCAACGTTTGTATCGCTAATACGACTTCACTATTTGGAACACAAATCTGCCTCAAGCTGGAAATCGAAAGGTACACATAATTTATCGAAACATAATTTGTTCCCTGTAGCTTTCTATTGATTATATCGAATTTTACAAACATTTAAGGTAGAGAAATTAATCAAATCTATTCTATGAAATTAATTTTTATTGGACAACGTTTTACCGATTTTATTCCAATTGGTTAGAATTGACTTGAGGCATGTTCGAGATTTTATACAAACCATTGAGATATAAAATATGTATTAACTTTTTATAGCTTAATCAACCTTTTGATTAAAGTATTAACCATTTTTTTATGCGTACATTTTTTTTAAGGATATAACACGTTTTGTGTGTACCAATTTTGAGTAAACAGTTCTTTATATTTTTTAAATTCTTTGGACTAATGACTGTTTGGAAAATAGCAATTATTTGTTGTTTTGTTCTGACTCATTTTTTTATGTATCTACTGCCCGATGTGTTCCTTTACTCAAATATTTTTGTGTAGGTGTCGTTGCTCGTCAAATATTGTGGACCTGAAAATACAAAAACACAAAAAAGAAAATAATATACAATTCAAATAATTTCGGTCGAATCCACCACAATCGTTGATATCTCTTCACAACCTATCGGTGGCGCAGATTATGTATTTATTTAGAGATAGTTATATTTCGACACTGTTTTTCAAAGAAACTAAATTACAAAAACAAAAACTAAATAGCTTTGAGAATAGTTTTTCCATTGTTGAATTATACCAGGTTCGGTATTCTGAGACGTTTTTGACACTTCTCAGCTTCATGCCCCCGTACGCACTACCATCCAAAAGTTAGTTAGAAGGAATATCTCTATTACATTTGAATGCACCAGAGTAATGCCTGCGAGGCAGAGAATATTTATCTCAAATTACTTTTATTTTGTGATTTTTATGAAAGAGATAAAAAAGTAACTGTTAAAAATACTTTTATTCTAAAAGTTGAAAATAACGGCTAAAAATTATTATAGTTGTAAAAGTAAAAAATAACGGTTAAAATTACTTTTATTATAAAAGTCAAAAATAACGATTAAAAATTATGTTTATTATAAAAGTAAAAAATAACGGCTAAAAATGTTTTAAAAGCAAAAAATAACGGGTAAATATTACTTTTATTATAAAAGTAAAATAAAAATGTATTTTAGAGATAAATTTCTTAGAATCCACATGTTATCGTGGTAAGATAAACTTTGTTGCCCTGATGAATTTGTTTTTATTTTTCATTGGTTTTTGAAAAAAAGGAACGAAACAAGGTTAGGGTCAAACTAAAATTGACGGGGAGAGACGGAAAATTGGTTCATTAATTATATACACAGCTTCTATAAAAACAACCATAAATCAAAAAGTTTCATATAGAATTGGAACCGCTTATTTTCTTACCGCACTTAACACTTTTGATCGCTTCTAACCATTGGCCCGCAAACTACGGAATTGCCGAGTATGTCGAAACATATTATTTTTGACTTTTATAATAAAAGTAATTTTTTTACTTTTATAATAAAAATCAAAAAATTACTTTAAATTTTGACTTTTATTATAAAAGTCGAAACCGTTGCGATCCCTGCTTTATTCTGATAAATTCATTTTCTGAAAGAGTTCAATTTGGTAAGTTGTTATGAAAATTAAATATTTCAACAAAATAATAATTTTATTAATATTGCTGCCTTTTGTCAGTGACCGGAACTCATCAGCATCTCATACAGAAGCATTCATCCAAGCCGACCTAGCTTAGGAAGTTCATTATTGCTGTTAGCTTGAATGGTCGTGATATTGTGTTCGGCCATGACAAGCCCAGGAATTTTGGCCTTTCCCTGGAAATTACGTCGCATGCGAAAAGGGTGTGCTTAGCAGTCTCTGGTCTGTATGACAAAAGCGGCATGTGTCATTTGACCTTATTATTAATATGTGCATGCGGCTAGATGCACGCTGTTCCGGGTTCCCAGGTAGTTCAGCTTTTCTTACCTTCCCTTTGGGGGTTTCGAGCCATCAGTGTACCACAAGAGTGTGTGAGAGCGCTGCATTGCATCTATTTTGGTCTAATTCCAGGTTAGCTTGTCTCCCAATTCTTCTCTAATAGCTGTATTCTTTAAGTCTGTCTCATCTCAAGTCCCTAAATTTCAGATTTTTTATTAGAGAACATTTTTATGACTTCAGATGATTTCGATATTCTCTAAGAGAAAATCACAAAAAAGTCACCAATGATATGTGGTGAAAACACACTTGCATACATCTTAAGTACAACATATGACAGCGCCTGTCGATTTCTGGGGAGGCAAAAAAATCGCCCATTGCTCTGTGAAAATCATATTCTAGGGATCAAAATAAGAAACTTTGCCGAAGGAACCATACCTCTAAAACGAATTTTGATGTCCCCCAATTTGGGTCGAACTTTTGGGTAGGGGCAAATTTTGAAAAATCCCACTTTGACCCATTTAGAGTGCTCCAATCGAGTCCAAATGTATGACCGACCCCCACTAACTTTGGAGGCCCGACCCACCGATGCCAGTGGCACACCCCCTGGAACCCCCCTGAGGGTTCACCATACAAACATTTCAAAAAATCGCCGGTTTTGAACGTTACATGAAAAAATCAGCGAAATGCCTATGTTTTTCTTTTTGGAGTTTATTTTTCTCTTTAGAAATTTATTTAGTCAGAACATATGTAAATGAAAAAAATGAATTTAACTTATTAATTGAAAAGAAATTGAAAAAAATTATTAGAAATTAGCGTTTTTACAACCCTTTTAAAACCAAGGCATCACTGTGATGCATTTGCATGTCGTAAACATAGTTGTGTGGGTTTTTTATTCAACCGTTTTAAAAATGAAATGAAATGAAATGACACAGCAGGTAGAATTCAAATTACCATTTCAATCTTATTACCCCGTCTCGTAGACCATATATAACGCAACAGTTTTTGTGAATGCATTAAGTCGTTGTGAAAAACTCAAAGTGTGAAGTGCTAATTTCAGATAAAAAAATATTTCAAAAAAATAATAAGTGAAGTGACCATTACAAATCCAATGAATCCACCATCCTCTACACCCCAAGATGAAGCAACTACATGAACAACTATCGAAAACCAAATGAGTCATAAACCCAAGCATGATGTTACTGTTTTTGGTGTGTCTACTGATTTAACTGATCTTAATTTACCAACCCATCTGGATATCTTGAGATATTATTTTTACATAAGCGAACGTGCTAAAACAGAACAAAAAAAGTTTTCCCATAAATCATTCACTATTTAAGTACAAGATAAGTTGATTGGAATTTGGGAAAAACTTGGTATGGAAATAATGCTGAAAAAAATTATATTTAATAAATTAAATAAATTGCTTGACAAGTATCAAGAGCAAATCAAGAGAAGAAAGAACAGAGTAAGTAAAAGCTCTGGAAACAATTTTTACATTAGAACATGTAAATGCGATTTGAAGGCAGCTCCATGTGCATGCTGGGTTCCCGAACGCTTCAAAGAGTTCATGCACGATCAACATAATCAGAGAAGACTAACAATGGATGCATTTATGATGGAAACTGAAGAGCAAGGAGCAACGTCTATGTCATCAATGCCAACATACCAAGATCCCGATGATTCAACATACGCACCGCCACCGGTTCAAGAAGATATGGATAGAAGCACAAGTTCACAATACACAGAGAGATACGATTGTTTTAACTTTGCCTTGGTATGTGACAGATTTGGTGTGCCTGGCAAAGTAGCATCAGCATTGGGAACCGCTCTTTCGCAAGATTTTAAAATTAAAGATAAGCATGGGAAACCTCTCATCATGGATAAATCGAAAGTTCGCAGAGAAAAAGAGAAATGCAGACAAGAAGTGCTTCGCAAACGGTTAGATGATACCAATTTGTTAGCGTTTTCATTCGATGGCAGAAAAGATATTTTAACGATAGATAAAATTGATGAGAACTATCATACTAGGATGGTAAAAGGACCTCATCTTGTTATTTTGAGAGAACCGAATTCTGAATTGATTGGTTACGTAAGACTGGAACATGAAACCGCTGAATACAAAACAACCAAATTAAATGGTTTTTTCAACGATAAAAATATATCACTGGATGCATTAATTGGAATATGCACTGACGGTGAGGTAACAAACACTGGCCCACACGGTGGAATTATACGACGATTCGAATTGCTGTTAAAATGACCATTGCATTGGTTCGTTTGCCTTCTACACTTCAACGAACTTGCGTTTCGGCATTTGTTTGAAGCTTTGGATAAATCAGCCAGCACTTGACCAAGATCGGCAACCGGAAAACTGAGTCGTCAAATCGAAATTTGTGAAACTCTTCCGGTAAGTTATTGCTATCACTCATTTATTATAATTGTTAACCATTTTTAATTATTTTATTATTATATATTTTCAGGTGGTGGACGGCTTCCAGAAAATTTAGTTGCAAAATATGCCCCCTGCTCCAGAAAAAATTGAATTTTCCACCGATTCGAAGTACTTATACGACATGGCCTATGCAATTTCTAGCGGCGTGGTTCCGGTGGATCTGGCTAACATCAAACCAGGGAAAATTGTACATTCTCGGTGGCTCACCAAGGCCGCTAGATTATTGCGATTATATGTGACAACGGAAAATCCAGATGCAAATTTAAGAATTCTGGTTGAATTTATAATTAAATGTTATGTGCCAATGTACTTCAATATCAAGTATTACAGCTCTGTCGTGTACGGCAGTGCATTATTTTTCAAGTTCATTGGTTGGTCACGATTTCTACAACCTCGTTTACGCAAAATTGTCAATCAAGTAATTAAAGATAATTCATAATCTGCGCATTCGGAAAATATCTTGTTATCAATGTGTTTGATGATGGGAAAGAAAAGCGCGACTGTGCCATCAAGAAAATTCTACGCTATCGAACCGATGTTGACGAGTCAATGGAACTTAGAGTTTATAAAAAACCAGATATAAACTTTAATTGCACAAGTTATACGGAAATGATCAATTTGAATGATATAAATATCGTATTTGAACCACCATTCACGCGAAGCATTCCGTACGATACATTGAAAGAATATTTAAATCAAGATGATCCACCGTTTAATGATCCAAAAATTCCATCACACATACAAGGAACGGAACGACATGTTCAATTGCTTAGCTAGCGTTTCCAAACGGGTTATACCGGAAAATGTAGAGGCTGTTATGGCGACGACATTAGAGAGCCGTGCGAAATTGCCCAGACTTGAAAATAAAAAAGACTTCAAACAATAATTTTCTTTAGTTTCTTTTCTATAACTCACTTAAATTAATTTTTTCATTTACATATGTTCTGACTAAATAAATTTCTTAAGAGAAAAAATAGATATTATTATAAATAAAAAATAAATATTATTATAAATAAATAAATAAAAATAAAGAAAAAACATAGGCATTTCGCTGATTTTTTCATGTAAAGTGCAAACCGGCGATTTTTTGAAATGTTTGTATTGTGAACCCCCAGGGGGGTTCCAGGGGGTGTGCCACTGGCATCGGTGGGTCGGGCCTCCAAAGTTAGTGGGGGTCGGTCATACATTTGGACTCGATTGGAGCACTCTAAATGGGTCAAAGTGGGATTTTTCAAAATTTGCCCCTACCCAAAAGTTCGACCCAAATTGGGGGGCATCAGAATGCGTTTTAGAGGTATGGTTCCTTCGGCAAAGTTTCTTATTTTGATCCCTAGAATACGATTTTCACAGAACAATGAGCGATTTTTAAGTCGACCCGCCCTAATACACATAGCCCAGGTAGTAAGTTTCTTGATTTCAACGTGTGAGACGCAGGTTCGAACCCAGAATCACGGACAATTTATTATTTTTAATTTTTATTTTTTTAATTAAATGTTATTTTTTTAAACATAAAAATGGTTCTAAACCAAAATTTTTTTTTTATTTATTTAATTTTTAACCCAATATTTTTCTGTTTGTGACCTGCCCAGAACCAGCTGACAAATTAGTGACTTTTTTTGAGACTAAAGAAGAGAGACAGCTTACTGAATACCAAATTGTATCAAAATTGAAATTGATCACAAGATATCTCTATTAGTGACTAGATGCTGCTTACAGAATTCACCTATAAATCTTTTTCGAAGACAATTTGCTTGAATTTGGCCAAGTTGTTGGATTACATGACTTTGCGTCTGCATTCTTCTTCCTTTGCGATGCTCAGAATGGTTCCTTTGGCCGACTGTTCTACTGCCACGTGCAGTGGGGACAAGTCAAGAATTGCCTCCAGTACAGTAGCAGAGCAAGTACGAATGGCTCTTGTGACACAGACACACTCCAGGCCTTGCTGCTGACTGTGCTACCAGCTATGTGTTTGCCAATGTTACCAATAATTAATAAAGTTTTCGTGTCTACAGCTTTAGCATTCGTCAAAGCCTCCTTGTGTAGCAATTTTCACTTCCATAGACTTTCTATTTCATCTACCCTGTCCTTGGTCACGGGTTTTTATACAACAGCCGTCCATCGTTGTTGCCTTAACAAAGTTGATCAAGCGACACGAGATGCAAAGTTTCAGCCCCCACAAATCGGTACTTCCAAATCCGACATGAAAATTTGATAAAAACAAGTTGTAAAGTTTATTCAGTTCTTTTCTACTACTATTCCCCCAAAAAGAAATTTTTTGTCCTTAAGATAAAAAATATATCTTTCTCACAGTTCAATAAAATATTTATTGAAAAGGACAGACTTCTTGAAAATAAATTGGAATTTAGCAAACGGCATCCCTTCGTTTTCTACAATTTTCCCAGGGGGGATCTGTTCTTGTCCTTTTTTACATCCTTCGTATATGCAACTCTAACGGGAGAGCGTAGCCTTGACAGCTGTCAAAGTCTGCCGAACCTTGCATAATTCAACAATGGATTTTCTGTTCAAAAAAGTAGTGTATCATTTGTCAGAGTAACAATGATCCATTTGTGTATTTCATTGGACGCTATTTGAAATGTCTATGAATATTCTGTAGGTCTAACTCAGTGTCATATTTATACTTACGTTGATTTATTCATTGTCATCAAATTTCGTTATTTCATTCGGCTGCAAGAAGAGTTTTGTTGTTGTTATAAAAGGTCACCGGTTGAAATACTTAATGAGTTTGATCGCAGGAAACAAACTATTTCGTTTTAAGAAATTCGCCTTCAAAACCCATTTAAGACCTTCAGGTATTGAAATAACTCCATTTCCAATCTATAGCGTTAAATAAACAATTAAATAACAAAATGACACCTTCTTAAAAGAAACTACCCAGTCGGCTAAATTAGGTTAACCACTTAGCAACCGGGGGGGTCAATTCTGGTTTGGCGTTATCGCGAAGTGAAAAGTAAATGCATCAATTCACCACGATTTTTGATTCTCGTTTTACTTTAAATTTTCGATTTGAAATGAAGTGAAAAAAGTTAACGACAATAAAAATTTTGTATTAACGTCAAGATTTCAAAATTATTCAAACATCGAATTTTTTACAAATTTAAACGTTTAAAGTGACAAAAATTGCTTTGTTTGTTGGGTAGAAGTTTCTTTGGCCGGTAAGGTTAAAAGAAAAAACCAAAAGTTTTTACTTTTTCTTCCTATGTCTTTCGACGCTCTCGCGCCATCATCAGGGAAGTATATTTAATAAATCAAACAACATAAATAGGTATTTAAATTGCTTAACATTAACATTCAAAGTTTAAATAATTACTCACATTCACTTTGTTAATAATTAGAAATTACATCACAGTAATATAACAAGATATTGAACGACACACACAATATTTGGCTTCATCTTCCTTTTTTTGTTTATTTATATTCCTTTATTACAGCTGTGTAAGCGCTGTTTGTGTTGTCCACATCTTCCTTAAAATTCATCACATTGGTCAGCTGCTGTTGTATACGGAGAGTTTCCAGTGTCCAGTGTCATTCTGCTTTTTCCTCTTCTCTCTATATCCAAGATTCGTGCATTCGCCAAATCAGCTGTTGTTGTTGTTTTTTTATTTTTCGCATCCATTTCATGTTCATATATTCTCGTTCCTAGTGATCTTTTCGTTGTCCTATTGTTATTGTCCCCATTGCACTTAATTTCGTAGACAACATTAGTTTGTTGTTCACTGCTGATCTTGTCTTTTGTTTTTGTAAAAATGTTCCGTAATGTGTTGTGTGGTTTTTGTGCATATGCTATGTTGTCTTGTTTTATGATTCGCATGAGCTTTTGATTATTTGTAATCCAGGTACATACGTCACAATACATACGTCTATAAGTTCTGTTATTTTCTTCTGTTCGCTTAGTTTTGACATTAGGGTAGTCAATATTTCATGCAATTTTTCCAAAAAATTTTCGATTAAAGCTTGCGGGTAGCTATTTTTTCTAAGTATATTTTTTTGTTTTCTGCCATAAATTCCTTGTCGCTTAGAATATATACTTTCTGTATAAAGCTTGATATCGTATTTACTTTTTGTTTCCATGGGTGGTTAGAGTGGTAATTAATTATTCTCCCCGATCAACTGGTTTCGCATACTAATTTAAAATCAAATTATCATTTCTTCGAGGTGTATTTCTACGTCTAGGAAGGCAATTTTGTTGTTTTGTTCTTTTTCCTTGGTGAACTGTATTGTAGTATATTGTGCGTTGAGTGTAGCAAGCATGTCTACCACGTCCTTAGTTTTTACTTTTTTCACTTCCCGATAACGCAAAACCAGAATTAACCCCCAGTACTGCTTGAAAAAATAACTACCTTCTATGGACTACTAAGTAGTGCTCACATTAACGTGTCTTCAAGCCAACTATAAGCGAAGTTTTCTAAGTCAGATTTAAGCTAATTATATTGAGATAAGTTTTGGTTCACTTTTGAGGCTAGGTCTTTAACCGATTACTTTGACAGACTATATCATTAGATTTTTAAATAGGTTTGCTGTTTACTCTTATGGGAAGGCTTTTAGTTAGTGAATTCGATAGGGCTCTACGCCAGCTAATTTGGGTAACTTATAGTCGATTGGCAACCATAGTAGTCGCCCACTAACATTTTTCTTCATATTTTCGGCTACAACAATGGAGCACATGAGGGATATAAATCTCGGTAGGAAAACCCCACCTTCCCGAGACAAAGACATTAGCGTAATCACGCTTTAAAATCTGACTTTCAATGCCGAAGATATGAAGAAAAATATAATTGGGCGATTCTAGGTTGTCCGAATTTTTTTTATGGGCTTTGCAAAACAACTTCATATGAGATGTGTACATCAAACTTTTTTTCGATCCGCTCTAAGGCACTTTTTCATATTGATCTTTATAACTATAAACTATTGTACAAATATATATGAGAGTATTAATATTAATTAACAAATATTATCTAATTTTCATATTTTTAAAGAAGAAAAACACTCTTTAACGAAACGCCTAGTATTACAATGTAATATTTCAAAATTAAATTTAAGTTTTATTTTTAACAGGGATGGCATGAAAATGGCGATTTTTAGTACTTCATTAAGGTGCGTTAAGAAATCTTGAAATCCTCCGTGAATATTGAACAAATTGTACCTGTTCAAAATTTAATTTTATTTTAATTGCAGGTTCTCAATAAAAAATAAGGTATTACTAATACTTTTGGTCCTTTTGAAATTACATTTTATTTTTTATCTATCTTTATTTTGCTTTGTATTCAAATTATAGAAATAGATACATAAAATTTAATTAAAGAAAACTGTTAAAAACATTCTTTTAAACTTAAGCAATAAGTTCTCAAAGATAACATACAATATACAGCAAAGTATGAAAAATCATATGTGTATCTTGTGTGATATCTTAGGCATGGATGTAAAAAAAAAAACTATCAGCCTCAGTCTTTTAAATTCTATCTCATCCTGCGTCTCTTTCTATTTATAAAAATAGGGTTTGGTTTACACCGGATGCCTGCATGACACTTAACCAAGCTGTTTACATTAGCTTTGAAGTAATTTTTTTGTAAGACTGGCTACAAAAGTCCCGACTGGGTACATGGTCATATGTGTGTTACCTTATTAGATTCCACTAATGCTATAAGCAGTCTAGGTATTGCGGCTGCAGTTCCATTCACTGTGTGGGCATATTCAAGGTTTCCAGACTTTGTACGATATTTTATATTTAGACGCTTTGCTTGATAGTCTGTGCAGTTGCTACAACTAGATACTTCACCCCACATTTGTCTGCCAGACAACCAGGCTTCGATATCATATTTTTCAAATGCAGAAGCACCCAATTCTATGGGTGGCATGTCGAGTACTCTAAACAGCAGATTTAACTGCTCATATAAAGACATTTGAACACTTTTAAAACCATCCACTACCGCCTCCGACTGGTTTTGTGAGCACACTGAAAACATCTCTACTTTAGTAAATTGATGAACCCTGAAATAGAGTAATATCATTAAACTTCTGTAGTAACAATGATCATCGGCGCATATTGGTTCAAGGGTGGGAAATATATAGATGAAGGAAAAATTCTTATTAACAATAACCATAAGAAGGTCCAACAGTGAATGCAAGTAGCCGCGGTTAATCGATTGTAGGTAAGTCACCACTGTACCTGTATGTGTAAAATGATTGAATTCACTGTGTTTTAATTGAATATCTATACCAAAGGTTATAGTTGGAGTGAGAAAAACGTTTAATTGTGAATGTTTCATAACAATAAGTGTGTTAATAGCTTTAAAACTCCCCAGTGGTGACTTACCTACCCCCGAATTGATGGTTTAGTTTTTCCCATTATACATCGCGTTGAACCTTCAAATGGTTAAACGTTCTTTCTTATTACCAAATAACGTAGAACATAAAGTAGATTCAACGCGACGAATGGCGGCAAACAGTAAACCACCAGTTCGTGGGTGCGTAATTCACCACCGTAGAAATTTGCATTTAATTAGCGAGTTTTAATGCCCGTGGAATTTTTATTCTAATATAATGTTCACAATTAAATGTTGCTGTGACTCTTAACTATATTTTTTTTTTTGGAAATATGCAATTAAAATACCGTGGGCCATAGTCATAGTCAAATTAAAATAGTTTTATTGAATTAAACACGATTTTGATATAACCACCATTTTAACTCTGTTATAGTCAACTTAAAACACCTATTTAACACTAAAATTTATTTTAAATTGAAATGTCCGGATCGTGATTTCAACTTTTAAGAATCGATTTTAACTGTGAAAAACTGAAATCAAGGTGAAAAATGTGCTTTTCTGACCAGCCAATTAACATCAGGAACTAATTTCATCTCTAAATAATGCTTATTTTATACGTTTCCAGTGAAAATTACCCACAAACGAACCAGCGCAGCATACTTAGCTCCATTTATACCAAAATCAGTAGATACAGATTTTTTGCAAAATGGCATGACAATTAATATTTGTGTTTTGATTGGTTAATTTTTGTTTGCTGTGAGTTTAAAAGAAAATACGAAAAAATCAGTTACGGGTTTGGGAAATAAGTTTTAAATTATATCCTTTCATATTTTGTAATAAAGAGTGTAAAAAAATTTTGAATTCTGCTTTCGTTTCAACCAAAAAAAGGCGCATTTTCATTACCATCTTCTTTTCTCGTGTTCGATTGCAATGTAAAGACAAAACGTCACACAAAATGTGTGTTTGTTTATAAAAAGTTATTATTATGTGATTGTCCGGAAAAATCATTCGAAGACGGATTTGGTCTATGTGACGCTTGGTTATGCGACCATCGTTCAGGCGTACTATATAAGAAACTGGTCTTGTTTGGGATTCAATAGTTGCTTGTTTCCAAAGTGGACCGGATGCATAATTAAATATCCAAACATGATCGCCCTTTTCAAATGTTTGTGCAGTTTCGGATGAATGTTGTTAAAATACGATTTTAGCTTCTTATTGAACATTAGTTTTGCTGGTGATTGACCCGTTATGGCGTGTGGTGTAATATGTTGGCTAAAAATAGAACAAAGAAGCTCTAACTCAAAGTCACATTTCGTTGGAAACTTTTTGAAAAAATCTTTTGTAGTTTGTACCATACGCTCGGCCTGACCATACGACGCCGGGTGAACTGGTGCGTATGTGTTGAATTAAGTTGGCATTCATAAAGGATTTAAACAGCTCTGACGTAAATGCAGTTCCATGATGAGATACAATAGTCAGGTAGACTGTGTGTGGCGACGGCGAAAGTAATGGCTTAATCGGCGCTAAAAATTATGTTGGTTTAGCAGAAAAAACTTCAAGCCATTTGGAATATGAATCAATAACTAGAAAGAATAATCGACCTTGAAACAGTCCGGCGAAGTCGATGTGTAGACGTGACGATGTGTAGTGGTGCCTGTGGGTTGTCCTGACGCGTCTCTTGACATGGTATACACAGCGTAACCATCGATGTGTCAGAATCTTTTTGTGCGAACGAAGTTATTTATTTCGCGTTAACCTCTTCGGGTATAATGTTCACATATGTGGAAAAAAGTTTTCTTTGTGAAATAACTGCCAATGTTTCATTATTTTTTAAAACAATATAACAATTTATTGGGAACACATTCGCTCGCTTTTCTATATTTTTAGTTTCTCTCTTTACTTCTTCTGTCGCGTTCATTTCATACGATATTTTCAAATGGACTGAAATATGCAAGATTGGATCATATTTTGTCACAAGTGAGTTAATATTTTTTTTGTGTACACATAAACACTTACTTTTTTTAATAAATATTTATTTATTCTTAAGAAAAAAAACATTGAATTAGCTTTTTCTTTGAATTACATAAGAATATTTTGTTTTATTTTGCAGTTATAATAAAAATTTCGAAAAACGGTTTTTTAGTATTAAAAAGCGTTTTGTTTGAAATAAACTCCTTAGACACCAGTTTTTAAAAATAGGTCATAAAAAATTATTTTTCGATCGTATTTTCGGTGCGGAATTGAAGAGGTTAAGGGTTGCGGTCGCCACTGTTTCGATATCAACACGTCCTGTATTTCTTCTTTTTCGTCATTCTTGAGCTTTTTTTCCAGTGGAAAACGACTTAAAAAGTATGCGTTTCCCAATTTCTTCCCAGCGCGGTAAATAAGCTCAAAATAGTAGGCGTTGAGAAAAATGCACCTTCTAAACATTTGATTAGATATAACTGCAGGAATCGGTTTGCTTGTAGTGAATATACCTAGCAGCGGAAGATGATCGGTAACAACCGTGAAATGCCTACCATATAAATTCGCTAATTCCTAATCGGATTTTCCCATGATTACAATATGATCAAAAGTCGGTAGAAACCCAACGATGCCTCGCAAAAGGTTTTCAATAAAGGTTGGAAAAATGTCTGGTGCCGAAGAAATACCAAACTGTAGACCGTTGACTCGAAATGCCCCTTTTTGAGTTACAATGGTTTAAAACAGTGAAGATTTCCTATCCACCATCAGCTGTTGGTAAGCCTGCGCTAGGTCGAGTTTTGCGAACCTAATTGATGACAATAGGATACTTATAGCTGGTATTTGGAAACAGTGTGGCTTTAGAGCCTTATTTAAGGTCGACTTGTAATCGCCACATATTGGTATGGTTGCGTCCTTTTTTTGAGCGGGTGCAATGGGTATGGCCCAATGTGAATATGATTAGATTGGAAATCGATTAGTTGCAGTTTACATTTTTCTAGTTTCGGTTTTGTACCTGACCATATCCGCTCGAATGTCGATGATGATATATAATCGTATAGTTGGACCCCGAATCAACTTGGAATGTGCGTGATTGTCCATTTATTATCATTGGTGAAATCTGATTAACAGATTGATTCGATTTATCTTTTTCTCGAGATTACTTCTTTTGTTTTCCTTGATGACGTGAGTTGGAAGCACGCGATGAGGTAGTTGAACGGCAAACGCGCTGTAGATGCCTTTTAATTCCACACGAGGAACAAATAGTTTCTTGATATGGGAATTTGCAACGTGCATGTCCCCCACCGCATCTTTGCCAAAGTTTCTGCGTGGCTTTATTACGAGTGTTTTGTGATTTCTGAACGTTTTGCTGGTTTTAACCACTTGTAACAGAATGGACGTGATCAGGTTGCTGCATCTCTGGCGCGTTCTTAGCAGCCGCCTCAGCGCCGTTAGCTCCATCAATTACTTTTTCTGCAGATCAGACTCCGCTAGTAAAACGCGTTGCACTGCCTCCTCACGTAACCCGCAAACAAAACGATCACGTAACATGCGATCCAGATAAGTACCAAAGTTGCAGTCCACGGCTAGCTTCCGTAAAGCAGCAATACAATCAGCAAAACTTTCATTGGGCTGTTGATCGCGTTTGTGGAACTTGTAAAACGCAGAACTTGATTAGACAGAGTACTCCTTATTTCTGAAAGTTTTAATGCACCTACCTGTTTCGGTGCCACTGAAGTGTTTGAAACGCTCAAGTTAAGCGTGTGACAAGAATTGACTCTTTATTGGAAATTCTTTTCTTTTTATACAAAATTTCTTACACTAATTTACACTAATACTTACAAGCTACAAGTGTTTACATGTTATGCAAAGTCAGCAATAAGTTTGTAGTTCACATTGACAAACCGATACTGTCGATCAGTCATGCTGATCGATACATGTGTTGGTCAATGTGACGCGTTGAGTAATTGGGTGACAAATGTCAGCAGATACGTGGCGTGTATATATGTTGTTGAACTCCCGTTGGGTTCAACATAATTTAGTTGGGTTAATATTTGTATATGCATGGAAATGCATTGAAAGTGAAACGCATTCTGGGTAATGCTACACCATCCGCCTTAGGAATAGTCGTATACAATTGAAGACAATTGTGTACGGCTATTAAAAGACTTAATGTCCCACTTAAGGTTTGCTTGCATTTACAAGATTTTAATTGCTCTTCGTATGCCGTTGCAATTTATGTTTTTTATCTGTTTACATTTGTCTTACATGTGTCTTTATTGTGCTGACTTTTTTTTTTTGTATTTTGAACATGATATGTGGTTTTTTGTTTTCTTTGGCTCGCGTGCCTGTTTATCAAAATGAGTAAACTGGAGTGCTTATGGTTTGGTTGTTTTTTTTTGTTATTACTAGTGGTGTTATACTGTTTTAAGTCTATTCTTATGAATTATAATTTCTTTATTTTTGTTGATTTTATTGCTATTCCCTATGCTATGTGGTATTAAAGTAAAATTATTATTCTTATCAATATTTTCAACTTTATAGTGTCCGTTATATCTACAGGGTGGCGCAAAAGTAATCCTCCTATCAGAAAATGCTATAAATTTTGCGATTGGCCCCTAAAGTCAGTTCTGTTTTGACATTTGTGTAGTAAACACATGCGAAATACACGTTAATAAACAATGTTACGCTACACTGCTCCAGAACGCGGAATATTGCTGACTATTTATTTGACCAATAATCGGTCGGTGAAAAACGGTTACTGCGCAAAAGTAATCCTCCTATCAGAAAATGCTATAAATTTTGCGATTGGCCCCTAAAGTCAGTTCTGTTTTGACATTTGTGTAGTAAACACATGCGAAATACACGTTAATAAACAATGTTACGCTACACTGCTCCAGAACGCGGAATATTGCTGACTATTTATTTGACCAATAATCGGTCGGGGCCAAACGGTTACTGTGAATGGTGAGCGCTACAGAGCAATGATCAACGAGTTCTTTTTGCCGCAACTTGATGAATTGGGATTGGAAAACATGTGGTTCCAACAAGACGGTGCAACAGCACACACTGCACGTGCCACAACCGATATGCTGAACATCGGAAGCTTACTTTTGCGCCACCTTGTATTTTCTAACTTGTGGGAGGCCTCTTCTCTAACTAACACTAAATCTCCTATGTTTATTTCCTTACTATAGCTACTTTTATCATAAATTGTTTTTTGTTTTTCTTTAGCCTCTTGGACTTATTTCCTAATTTTTTGCTGTGCTACTTGAAGTCTATATTTTACTTCTTTGTCGTAAGCTTCGTGATTGTACAATGGGCTGATTTTATTTTCTTTTAGGAATTCGTAATTCGGTGGATTCGTATCGTATAGGATCGTCATGATATTTGTGCAGAATATTTTTAATTTTCTCGGGATTTGTCACAGGTATAACCTCTAGGGTTAAAGCGATTGTTAGATTTTTGAGAACTTTGTTACCCATTTCTATAAATTTGCCTACTGCGGTATAACTTTTTACAATTTGTCCCCTAAGGACAACTGTATTTGTGCAAGTCCTAAATTGCCGGCTTCTCTTTCAAGCTTGATAAAGAGTTGTCCTAAGCCAATCTTATCCTCAACAATTAGGTTGCTTGTATCCAAATTGCTACAAATTTTCTTTCCTTTTTTGAGATATAATTTCGGAGGATTGAAAACGAGCTCGACATGCCTTTTTACTTCAAATTTATTTAGCGCTTCGTATATTTTGGGGTTCTCTTTGTGACTTTCTTTATTGTCAACATTACTGCTGGTATGTTTTGCTGCTGATCTTGTTATTTTTAATATTTTACTTGCTTCCACTGACATATCTTTTAAGTTTGTAATTGATATGCCGGATAAAGCGTCCGCGATATGATTTTCCTTTCCGGCTATATACTCCACTTTAAAATCGTACTCCTCTAAATCGAGTATTACTCGTGTCAGCTTAGATGAAGGACTCTGCATTGAGAATAGGTATTTTAAAGGACGGTGGTCGGTTTTAACTAGAAATTTTCTGCCATAGACATATGGTTTGAAGAAGGTTATGGCCCAATGGATTGCGGCTAATTCTTTTTCTGTCGTGGCTTTGTTGATTTCACCTTTTGTGAATGACCTAGAAGCGGAAGCAATAGGTGACTGTTTGCCGTCTTGTTCTTGGCTAAGGACTGCCCCACAAGCGTACCCACTAGCGTCTGTTGTTATGCAGAATTTTTTATCGAAATCTGGGTATTGCAAGAGTTTTGGACTAATTAATGCTTCCTTTACGTAGACAAAAGCTTGACATTCTTCTGTCCATTCGAAGGAAACATTCTGCAAAGCCTAGTTAATTTTCTTGAATGTTCTGCAAAATTCGGTACAAATCTTCTGTAATAGTTGCAGAAAGCTACGAATCTCTTAACTTCATCGGCTGGTTTTTGGTGTTGGGTAATTTTGGACCGTTTCGAATTTGCTTGGGTCGGGTAATATTCCCTTGTTTGTACATTTATGTCCTAAATATGTTACTTCTTCGCTGAAAAATAGACATTTATCTTGATGTAATTTTAGGTTGTATCTTCTACAAGTGGAGAACACGTCTCTTAAGTTTTGTAGCATATGGTTTTCAGAACAACCTAATACGACTAAATCATCCATGTAGAGAAATGCCTGAGATGGTTTGAGGCCTGCGAATGCTAGTGTCATCATTCTTTGGAATGAATTCGGTGCTACTTTTAATCCGTAGGGTAGTCTTTTGAATCTATATGTGCCATTTTCGGATGTGATTGAGGTTATATCCCTGGAGTCTGGGTGTAATTCGATTAGATGAAAATATTTTGCTCTTCCAAGTTGATCTAAAATATCGTCAATTCTTGGAAGTGGGAATTTGTCTGCTGCTAATTTTTTATTTACCTGTCTGTAGTCAACCACTAATCTCCATATTTTTTCTGTTTTCCCTGGGAGTGATTTTTTAGGGACTAGTAAGATTGGGCTATTATATTCTGATATGGAGGGTTTTATTATGTCATCTTCGATTAAGTTATTTACCTGTTTGCTTATTTCTCCTTTTCATGTACAATTTTTGTTTGTAAAATTTATTGGAGGAAATTGGTTCTGTTTCTAGTGCAAATATGTGTATGAATTCTGTGCATAATGCTGTTAGCTGAGGGTTGACAAATTTTGGAAAGTTTTTGGTTAATTTTTTTAATTTTTCTGCATCGTTGCAATTTTTATTGTGTGTGGTTGTTTCAATTAGTGTGTAGTCGTCTAGATTTTCAGTATTAATATTGTAACTTTGAATAGTTGTGTTTTGATGTGTTGTGTTGAAAATTCTAACGAAAGTCTGATCCTTATTTGTAATTGTGTTTGCTATGAAAATGCCTTCAGATAATTGTTGGTGCGGTATGAAGATGTTTTTGTTATTGGTGTTTACTTTAATTTGTCTACTTCGGACCTAGCAGGGATCGTAATTGTATTGTTAGATGCATTGTTATTGTTTGGGGATACTCATATGGTCTTAGGATTAATTTATTCTCTGTTTTTCCATAGTCTAAAATACAATTGTACTTCTTTATGAAATCTAGTCCTATTATTCCATCGCAAGGGATTGGAAAGTCGTCTTCTACGACGTGGAATTTATGGTAAATTAAAAGGTTATCACCTTTTTAATCTGCTTTAACTGTGCCTAATGTGGTGGTTATACTCTGACCAAGGCCCTTTAAGTCCGTAATTTGCTCTGTATTTATTTTGTGATTATTACCAATTTGATGCCTTTTAATAATCGAGATGTCTGCTCCTGTATCAATTGAGAAATTTTAAATCGAATTATTTAATGATGTCCTCGTAGATATATAGCTTTTTAGATGTAGATTCAGTACGCATATTTTCCTATCTACTGATCTTGAAGGGGAGTTTCCTGGTTTTCCGTCTGGGTGCAGCTGCGCACGTTACGGGTCTGGTTATAAGGTCTATTGCCGTTTCGGGTTTGCGATCCTCTCTGGGTATTATTATTATTATGCCTCGAGTTTTTGTTGCATGATCATTTTGACCTTGTCACTGGAGCAGTTTTTACGCATAGCTTTGACTGCTGCTTGTGTTGAATATCTCGTTGCTAAGTCTGGGTTGAGTCCATCTGAGATACACGCTGCTTCTAATGACCTGGTAATTTTTTCTATTTCCGCTGTGTATTGATTAGCAGTTTTCTGCGTTGTTGGGTGTTCAGGAGTTTGGCAGTTAAAACTTCTACTGATTCACCCTTTATTGCAGTTTTTAATTTTGCACAATAGAACAGTGCTTACGTTACTGATAAAGTTTCTTGCCGCGCCTTTTAGCTTGGTTTTTATCATTGTTATCGCTAAGGCTTCGTGATTTTCCTTGATTTGATCAAGTATATCAAGGGCGTCTAGGAAACTGCGTAAGTTTTCCGGCTTACCATCAAACTCTGGTAGAACTGATAAAGCAGTTTCAATAAATTCAACTACCGTTTGTACCATTGTGACGTTTATGGTTGGGATGTTTAGAGGTTTATTTTCTTCCGCTGATGGAGTCTGGATCAAGGAAGGTGATGGAGTCGGGCTCTGAGCACGTTCTGATAACAGTAAATTTAAATCTATCTGAATTTTTTCCTCTATTGTGGTTGGTATTGTTAATTCTATATTGTATATAGCTAAAGACGATACTAGTTTATCTCGTACGGCGGAGAAAAATTGGTAAGCTTCTCTTTGGTGTTCTTTGGTAAGTATGTTATTTACCGATTTAATCGCCTGTCCTATACTATTTAGAGCTTCTAAAATTATGTTCAAATGTTTTACTATTGTCTCTGTTGTAATAGGAGTACTTTTATTTATGCATTTGTACGACTTACTGGCTTTTGCTTTTTCTTCATATAACGTGTCGTATATTTCCTGCCATTGATTCATTTCTCGGTATATTGAGTTTTTGATTAGACGCGTTGTTGTACATTATTTAATTGTCTCAATTTATTCTTTATATAGTTTTTCATTAAAATTGCAATTGCGACAATTAAAAGTGTAATTACGCTTGCAAAGATAGTTAACCATTTGTATGAAAGTTCTTCCTTATTTTCTATGTTAGGGTGTGGTTCGTATCTAACCAGTTTATTTTTATAATTTCTCTCTGCAGAATTTTCCTTACCTACTACGTATTCTGCTATTCCTATTAAGATACCGTTTAATGCAATTTTCCACCATGCCATTTTTATAAAAAAATTTTGAATTTATTTGTATTTTTACTTTATTTGCATTCCAATTTACTCAGTTTACTTAGTAACAAGATTTCTTATTTTCCGAAAATTTTTAGTATTATTTATTTCGTAACAAGTTTATTTTTCCTTTTAATTTTAATCTATCAACTGTATTTGTTGTTAGATTAAGTAGCCTAAAAGTTTCGGCTATTTCTTTTTTCTTCCTAACCTGCTTACCTATTTTATATTTTATAAGCTCTCGTTTTTTTGTTTTTTAAATATTTTCCCTAAGGTTTAGCGGCCGTGAGGCGTGCTCAAATTATTTTAAATTTACTTAAATCGCCGTCAGTCTTGCTGCCAGTCATGCTGCCAGTTCCCTTGTCTTCGGCACTAACTTGTAAAATTCCATTAGCGTCAATTTCAAATGACACTTCAAACGATTTTGCTCATTTGTAATAACAATCTTTTCCTTGTAAGGATCGCCATGTAAGGATCGTCATGTAACATATTGGTTTTTATTGAATGTTCGCTGATGGTTAGCGAAGTGAGTTTGAATGAATACAAACTATTTAATTAAAGTGCTGTTCTCAGAACCTTGAAAATAGTAGTCTGCTGATTAGAATTACATTGCTGTTCTCAGCACTTTGAAAATAGCAGTCTGTTGATTAGAAAACTGGCAGGATCGCCATGAAGTGTTTGAAACGCTCAAGTTAAGCGTGTGACAAGAATTGATTCTTTATTGGAAATTCTTTTCTTTTTATAAAAAATTTCTTACACTAATTTACACTAATACTTACAAGCTACGAGTGTTTACATGTTATGCAAAGTCAGCAATAAGTTGGTAGTTCACATTGACAAACCGATACTGTCGATCAGTCATGCTGATCGATACGTGTGTTGGTCAGTGTGACGGGTTGAGTAATTGGGTGACAACTGTAAGCAGATACGTCGCGTGTATATATGTGGTTGAACTCCCGTTGGGTTCAACATAATTTAGTATTTGGGTCAATATTTGTATAGGGTGTTTTTTTTACAGGTTTGTTTTTCGAATAGGGATAAAACGGGAATTTGTGGTCAAATCTGGCAACTCTAATGTCATTTATGTTCAGTTTGGTTTGCCATTTCATCATGAACAGGTTGACAAAAGAACAACGCTTGCAAATCGTGCAAATTTATTTCGAAAATAATGGTTCAGTTCGCGAAGTTTACCGTGAGCTCCGTCCATTTTATGGTCGACATAATCGTCCATCAGAGCAATTAATTCGGTTAACCATGGATCGTTTTCGCACTACGTTTACTCTATGTGATAATACGCATCCGCAGAGACGTCGAACAGTGCGCACCGAAGAAACAATTGCCGCTGTAGAGCAAAGTGTTGAAGAGGACCCGAATGAATCGATTCGCCACCGTGCACAGCAATTGGAGCTTTGTCCATCAACTTTATGGAAGATTTTGCGCAAAGATCTTGGCTTGCGACCTTACAAGATCCAGCTTGTGCAAGAATTAAAGCCGCGAGACCATGCAATGCGTCGTGATTTTGGTGTATGGGCCGAAAATGAGATTGATTTCGATGCTGATTTTCATCGCAAAATTTTGTTCAGTGATGAGGCTCATTTTTGGTTGAATGGCTACGTCAACAAGCAAAATTGTCGCATTTGGAGTGAAGAGAATCCACATGAGACCCTTGAAACGCCATTACATCCACAAAAACTGACTGTTTGGTGTGCTCTATGGGCTGGTGGAGTCATTGGGCCATACTTCTTCCGCAATAATGCTGGAGAGGCAGCTACCGTTAATGGAGACCGGTATAGAGCCATGATAACCGACTATTTTGTTCTCGAATTGGATGGCATGAATGTGGATGAGTTGTGGTTCCAACAAGACGGCGCTACATGCCCCACAGCGCACGTCACAATCGATTTATTGAAGGAAACATTCGATGAGCGCATAATTTCGCGGAATGGACCTGTCAATTGGCCACCAAGGTCGTGTGATTTGACACCATTGGATTCTTTTCTTTGGGGATATGTGAAGTCGCTCGTCTACACAAACAAACCAGAAACGTTAGGGGAATTGGAAGCCAACATTCGTGGCGTTATTGCCGACATACGGCCCCATATGCTCGAAAAAGTGGTTGAAAATTGGACCTGTAGAATTGGCTTTATTCGAGCCAGCCGCGGCGGCCACATGCCCGAAATCATATTTAAACATTAATGGCATAAAATTATCCTTCCAATAAAGCTAAATTGATGGACCTTAAAACGATTTTCTTGTGTTTTATTTCAATTCGAAGTTCTATACCCTTAAAAAAAACACCCTATATATGCTTAGAAATGCATTGAAAGTGAAACGCATTCTGAGTAACGCTACACCACCAATGATGTAAGGGGGTCAAGGAGACTAGAACCAGCCAATGTCAGAAGCATGGCTTGTTGACGCTCCCCCTCCTGTACATCGTTGGCCAACAAATAATGTTGAAAGCGTGGGTAGTATGAAGTCCATCTTTCTGGTTGACAAACGTCGAAATGTTCCATGGTAGACATAGCGTTTTGTGCAATTGAAATTGGCCGTTCTTCTATTTTAACTTTAGTGATGTCCTCTTGTTTTAGAGGAATTAAAACTCGATCTCCAGTTCAGGACAGTTATATTTTGCTATATATCTAGTCACTGCTGTACTACCGATTGTGTATGCATTAATTTTGTACGTTCGCATATATAAAAATTGCTTGGTCGCGCGATGTGTTTTGTTTACCGGTTGCTTGACTTATAGCCCAACCTAATATAAGCGCACTCAGGCAATTTTCTATCAAAAATGTCTCATGCACATACAAATTGTATGAGAGCAACCTAAACTAACCGCACAGCGTAAAAACCTAACTTAATTTCCAATTTTTGTTTTGCGTGACATATCGATTTGACATTTACGCTCAGCTGGCACGTCGTTTGTGTACATGAGAGCTACTTACGCACGCAAATTTATTTCGGTTAGAACCAAAAAAATCGTTTATTTTCGTGTGGTAAAAAACGCTGTGCCGTTATATTAGGTTGGGCTGTTAACTGTTCTGCAGTTTATATGTATTAGCTTTTTGAGGATTAATTTTGATCACGCCACTCATATGTACATAGAGGCTGTTGAGTCGGTTTGTCATATACACGAGCGATATCTAAGATGATCCTATCCTCCTCGCACGCTAACTTATTCTATAACGTATGTATAATATAACTGATGCTTACGTGCACACGATGAGAAACCGACTGTTGAGTACAACTCGCTGTACTTTATATTGCAGAGTATGCATACTTAACAATTTCTTTTATCCACGAGGCCATAGGAGACACCTGTAGGGGAAACTTGGTTTGGAGAAAATATAATATTTTAAAGTAACGGCTACAGTTTTATTTCGTTGATTTATCCGCATGGTATAGTGATAGTGTACTGACCTACCATAGCGAAAAGTAATAATTTAATTCTGATTAAAACTGTCAAAAACTGTTGAGGGCAACAGACGGAAATTTTTTTTTTTTTCTTTTTTTTTTTTGAGTTTGGAATTATTTTTTTTCAAATGAAAAACAGTTGATCGTTTCACAGAATTACAAGAAGTAGTTACCAAAAATTCTTCTGGCCAAAACTTGTATTTCCTTACTGAGAGACGTTAGTAGAGAAATAAATTTTTGTTCCCGTTTTAGTAAGAAAACCAGGTGCGGCCTGGATTTCTGGTAACTTTTTACTTCTGACTGATTCTGTCCACTTTTTACTTGTACGAGATCACCGCTAAATGTTTAATGAAAAAATGTCATACAAAATTTAAAAACTTGCTTGGAAGTCCTCAAAATCTCCTTTATGTCATAGTTCTGTCACATATTTCGGACTCATAAAAGTCTCATATACGGTCATATTTCTGTCACATATTTTGGACTCATATCGCACCGTTAAATTATAAGCTGCCCGAGAATGTTTGCGTAGCATTATTTGTACTCGAAAAATAAAATATTCTCTTTATTTTGATTTCAATCAAGAATAAGTACATAGGTACATGTCTATTAAAATCTCAATAATTTCAAGCCGAAAAACCTGCAAATTCAATAAAGAAAATGACTAGATTTTGCATATGCGGAGCCAAATAATCGGCACTTATCATCATAGCTCCAAGTAACTTTTTAATTAAAGTGGGTTCTCTGTTCATATTAATTTTTTCTAAAGCATGTCACCCCTTCGGGAAGTGTTTTTGTCGTTACAACAACAATATCTGCGAGTTAGGGGTTAAGAATATGCCTGAGATCAGTACGCCGGCCGTAAGAGGCGACTAAAATGCACAAAGCTAACGACGTGCAACTCGGCTGATCTACGGATATGATGCCTCTCACCTCTCATTTTCCGTCTTCTGGCATGACCTAGAAGGCAGGCATGAAGGAAGTCGGGCACTACCCCAAGAGAGTACCGGGTTCATATCAGGCTAGGGACTGTCACTTTCGACAACACTCCCCAAAACCTATGCGGAGTGTTTTTGTCGTTACAAAACAAAACAAGCAAGGAAGTCTAAGTTCGGGTGCAACCGCACATTAAATACCCAGCAGTATAAAAGAGGTAATGGTAATTTGTTGTGGAGTTATGACCTGCAGAGGTTTTAAACTTTTTCCACTACAATGGTGGCAATCTTATAAATAAAAATGTATGTCTGTCTGGCGTCCTCAACACAGTAGATTTTCGGGTTCACTGGTTACAGTATAGGCTATATATAATTTTGGAAAAATAGCTGGCGGTGGAAAGCTTTCCACACGGTCAATCACACGCAAATTAATAATGACCGTGAAGAGTCAATTCTCCCCCCCTGACTAAAGCGTTCGACCGCCAATTGTATGAGTGGTCGGCAGACATCGGTGAAATTCAGAGGCGAACGGTCAAACCCATGTATAATTAAACGAGGGGTGTTGTCCTATCCCCGCCTTTGTTTGATTACTACATATCGAGGCTTCCCTCCCTACCAGAGGGTGGCTTGATCGTATCTTACGGCGATGACTGCACGATTCTGGCGACGGGCCCCTCTGTAAGGTGTGCTCAATAATAAACTCTTACCTCCCATCCTTGTCCGGTTTCTTCCCTGGACGAAATCTAGCTTTGTCACCGACCAAATCCTCAGCCACCTTATTCACAAAGTGGGTAGCGTAGGTGAATATGGAATTAGACGTCGACGGCACTAAGCTTCCGGCTTTCACACATCCCAAAATCTTAGTGGTCACGTTTGATAACATATTCAACTACGGCGATCACGTAGCCGCGATTGCCACCGAAGTACAAAGCCGCAACAAAATTCTCAAGTCACTAGCTGACAGCACTTGGAAAAAAAAGACAAAGAAACGTTACTGGCAACGTACAAGTCAATTGGCCAGCCGGTTCTGAGCTACGGCACGCCTATATGGTCGCCGGGGCTAACAGACACACACTGAAGGAGGTTGCAGGCCTGCCCAAAACCTTAGCAGAGTTTTTGCCGTTACCACAACAACAACAACAACAACAGGAGCGCGAACTACCTCGGGAGACAAGAGTTATGCTGGCCCAACTTCGGTCTGGATACTGTAACAGACTGAACCCCGGCATGCCAAATGTCTGCCCGGCATGCGGCGTGTCTCCTCACCATCTATTCATTTTCTCAACTGACCCGACTCTTCTAACAGTAATTTCGCCATGGTCCAACCAACCCTAGGACTTTCATTAAAAGAGCTTGATGACAATGCTAGGCAAAGGAAACGACGAATAGGCATTCCCACAACAGCCGGTTCTATCGGCCCCATATGGTCGCCCAACCTTGCTGACACCAACTGTAGGAAGTTGCAAGTCTGCCAGAACACCGCCACCAGAACTGCCACGTCATTCGGGCAGTACCGTAAGGGAGTACCGGAGCGTACAGGTTTCATATCACCCTGAAGCAAACCCGGTTGAACTTAAAAATCGTGACCTGAAAGCTCAGTTAGCCATATTCGTTCAAAACCAGCACAATGTTTGGGATGTAGGGCTACCTATTCGCTTTTCCATGAATACTGCTAATTGTCAGACTACTAGCTTTTTAGCCGCTTACCTTACCTTTGGAAGAGAGTTGCGAACTCTCGACGATGTTCATCATGATATTAGGACCATAACCGAGAGTGAAAATTGTATACCACAAATAACGCCGTACCTGAAGATTATGGGAGAAAATTTTAGGAGTGCGAAAGAAAAGGAGCAAATGATGCACGAGAAAACCAAAGTGAAGACGCATGTGCTAAGTCAAGCAGCAAAGGGTGTGACTTCCAAATTTGTACCCAAACGAGATGGACCATATATTGTTACACGGAAAATTGGTACAACCACATATGAAATTGCCGCCAAAAGCGAACCAAAAGTGCCACTTGGGACATACCACGCATCTGCCTTATCACTATATAGAGGCACAATACCCACGATTCACTCACACCAGTCCAACCCATAAGGAAGAGAGGAAGACATAGGAAGAGCCAAAATCGTTTACTCATCATCCGTCAAGGGGGAGGCTGTAACGTGAATATCACGCAACATAAATATTTTATGCAATATGTACATAAACTATTATTAATACACATGTATTGACTTGCAATTTATAATTTATGCATAAGTATGTTTACGTAGTTAGTTTTCATGTTGACCAAGAGTTAAAAGCTCTGTTGATCTCTGCTGTGACATTATTCACCATACCGGAACTACCGCTAGAATCATAGGTGAAAAAGCTCTAGCTAGAACGTATATAAGGCAAGCCTCAGAGAAATCGTATTTTTCTTACGATGTTGCTCAAAGAGGTTTGTTTGTCGCACCTACGTACCCAATATAAATACACTTCTGTACTTAATTTAATCATTATCAACAATTTGTAAATATATGCACCAATAATTGCACGCAATCCTATTTCGCACTCTCTTTCATTCGCATAAGAGTATTAACTTGCGTTCTTTGGTATTGATGCCTAAGTAACGTATTTTTCCTCGTACCTTAACAACAGGTGGTAAGTAACCTACCAAACCCCGTTTGTCGCCGAATATAGTGGCAAACACAAACCTCCTGGATTTAACGCCTGTTCGCCGCAGCGAACGTATTTCAAATAAAGCCAATAAAATGACGACCCTTTCTGATGACCAATTCACTAGATTGCTTCAAGCAGTTAGCCAAAGCAACCAACGTTCAGGCTCTTTTAGTAGTTGCACTGCTCGTTTTAATGGTGAAGGTAGATGAGTTTTTACCGCCTGTTTTGACATTTAAAGCATTAGAAAAAGTTAGCGATTTGGATGCGATTAGCGGTATGCCCATGGTTTTATAGGGAGATGCAGCAGAATGGTGGTAGGGTGTTAAAACAAAAGCTACCCAATTTACCAGCCGAAGCTGACCAAATCGATATTGTGTTTGGTTTGATACATTTTCAAATCCGTGATAGGATAAGTCGTGAGTGAGTTTCTGATTTTGATGGATTGTTGAGGGAAGCACGGGAGGCAGAGTCGTCAATACATGAACGTAGAAACCAGGTCGTGAACGCTGACTCGCAAAGGTTGTGCGGGCCGACTCGTTGAAATTTTTGCCGAAAGAAAGGTCGTAGCGTTGAAAAATGCTATAAACAGAGGAGGCTAAAGACACACATACTGCATTGTTATCGCAAGCTCAGTCGTTAAAGCCGAAATTTTCTTGCTATGGTTGTAATGCGCCTGGAGTTACACGCGCGAATTGTCCGAGATGCATGAAAAAGTCAGTAGAAAGTTCAAGTACGGTAAATTTCAATAAAATAAACGTTACTGTAGGCAGAGACATTCCAATCGCAAACGTTCAGCTTTTTGGGGTACCAGGCCAAGCATGTTTTGACAAGGGATGACGAAAAATCGTTCCAATATACATCAATCATTCACCCTGTCGGAAAAACAACAAAACAAAATAAAACAATTAATGCTTGTCAGGCTTTTAACTTAAACAAAAACGGTCTACTAATAGTTTACAAACGACGTTTACTGAAATTGCATACAACGAAGGCAAACATTTGACACCAAAATTTGCAAAAATAACAATGAAAACAAACACCAATACAAGCATGAGGACAATTAGGAAGGCGGAAAGAGACTTTCTAAGATATGAGTTGAAAAACCAGTACGCCAAGAAAGATGGAATAAATGCCGAAATTCTATCCATCCATTTAAGGTTGGCGGAGCAATTACCTACCCATACGTTAATGGAATGCTTCGAGCGCATAAGGACTGAGGTCGAACATGAACTACAACAGAAATACAGGACACTGAACCGGAAACTAGATAAGCTGACAGGACGTCGCGAACGGGACAACAACCAACAACCGCACCATTTCCATGATAGGCTCGTAAACCTAACGACAGTGGCCATCACCGCGGCGGGAGAACAACTTCTTAAAAAGGGACTGAAACACAATATTATAGACCAAAACGAAAAAAGAAAAACGGAACAGGCGATCGTAGACGCAGAGGTCGCAATATCATTAATACCAGTTGAGGAACAAGAGCACGCAAGACACATGTGCAGAGAAATAATAAACAAGGAAGTGAAAGCAAAGTGGTCAAATCTGGCAACTCTAATGTCATTTATGTTCAGTTTGGTTTGCCATTTCATCATGAACAGGTTGACAAAAGAACAACGCTTGCAAATCGTGCAAATTTATTTCGAAAATAATGGTTCAGTTCGCGAAGTTTACCGTGAGCTCCGTCCATTTTATGGTCGACATAATCGTCCATCAGAGCAATTAATTCGGTTAACCATGGATCGTTTTTGCACTACGTTTACTCTATGTGATAATACGCATCCGCAGAGACGTCGAACAGTGCGCACCGAAGAAACAATTGCCGCTGTAGAGAAAAGTGTTGAAGAGGACCCGAATGAATCGATTCGCCACCGTGCACAGCAATTGGAGCTTTGTCCATCAACTTTATGGAAGATTTTGCGCAAAGATCTTGGCTTGCGACCTTACAAGATCCAGCTTGTGCAAGAATTAAAGCCGCGAGACCATGCAATGCGTCGTGATTTTGGTGTATGGGCCGAAAATGAGATTGATTTCGATGCTGATTTTCATCGCAAAATTTTGTTCAGTGATGAGGCTCATTTTTGGTTGAATGGCTACGTCACCAAGCAAAATTGCCGCATTTGGAGTGAAGAGAATCCACATGAGACCCTTGAAACGCCATTACATCCACAAAAACTGACTGTTTGGTGTGCTCTATGGGCTGGTGGAGTCATTGGGCCATACTTCTTCCGCAATAATGCTGGAGAGGCAGCTACCGTTAATGGAGACCGGTATAGAGCCATGATAACCGACTATTTTGTTCCCGAATTGGATGGCATGAATGTGGATGAGTTGTGGTTCCAACAAGACGGCGCTACATGCCACACAGCGCACGTCACAATCGATTTATTGAAGGAAACATTCGATGAGCGCATAATTTCGCGGAATGGACCTGTCAATTGGCCACCAAGGTCGTGTGATTTGACACCATTGGATTATTTTCTTTGGGGATATGTGAAGTCGCTCGTCTACACCAACAAACCAGAAACGTTAGGGGAATTGGAAGCCAACATTCGTGGCGTTATTGCCGACATACGGCCCCATATGCTCGAAAAAGTGGTTGAAAATTGGACCTGTAGAATTGGCTTTATTCGAGCCAGCCGCGGCGGCCACATGCCCGAAATCATATTTAAACATTAATGGCATAAAATTATCCTTCCAATAAAGCCAAATTGATGGACCTTAAAACGATTTTCTTGTGTTTTATTTCAATTCAAAGTTCTATACCCCTAAAAAAAACACCCTATATATATACACTTCCGTACCTAATTTAATCATTATCAACAATTTGTAAATATATGCACCAATAACTTCACGCAAATCTATTTCGCACTCTCTTTTATTTGCATTAGAGTATTGACTTGCGTTCTTTGGTATTGATACCTAAGTAACGTATTTTCCCTCGTACCTTAACAACAGGCGGTAAGTAATTTACCAAACCCCGTTTGTCTTCTTATAAACAATAATTATTTTCATTTCTATCATCTCATTTCCTGATGATGATATCAGAGTGATATCGAAATATCGAAAATAAATATTAACGACAAATCTAGTTGTTTTATTGAAAATAGGCCTAGAGCTCATTCCAAGATATATAATATATAAAAATTAAAAATGTGAAAAACTATTATTCTTGGCCTTGTACTCGTTTCATGAATACTTGAAAATGTACAGGCCGTAAAATCAACAAAAAATTTTGGTACATAAAAGCAATAATTAATAGTATATTTTGAACTCTTTTCTAAAAATTTAACTATCTAATAACTAATAACTCCTGCATACACATCGTTACTTATGTATATAAAAACTTTGGATTGTATAGTTTTAAGAACAAACATAAATTGAAACTGTAGTGACGGTGTTGTAAGTTGTAATAGATTTCTAAATTATGGGAGCTTACAATATATGTCACCCTGTTTCTTACATGTCTAATGACATTTGTCTTTTATGAACTTTAAATAAAAGCTCGCTCTATCTGAATCCCTAAACAAGGTAAGACGTCTTTTCTTTTGCTCGAAACTTCTTTCAACACAAACCATAGTTTATATGCGTCTTTATGGTGTACAAAGCGTGTTATGTTTCTGCTTTCGGGGATAAGGCATCGGAGGTATGTTGCATGGTCGCTGGCCCTAGCTAGCTCGTCGGCTGGCGTGGGCTTTAGCGCACCGGCCGCACCCACAGATACTACAACAAAAAAGGAGGATTCATACATGATTGAAGATAAGCGGTATCTCTCTACCGAGGAGTAAGAGGAAAAGAACTAAGAACAAGAGGAAAGGGAGAAAAAGTAGGG
The DNA here is from genome assembly GCA_949987695.1 of Merzomyia westermanni. Lineage (NCBI taxonomy): Eukaryota > Metazoa > Arthropoda > Insecta > Diptera > Tephritidae > Merzomyia > Merzomyia westermanni. Next base: position 123,218,992 of record OX465290.1, read on the forward strand.
AGCCGATGCAGAGTCAGGGGGAGTCTACCCACCCTCTTCCGCGCACCGCCCCCCACTTACGGCGACCCCATTGCCTGATTCTTGTCCGTCCGTCATTTATTATTCCCACGCCCCTCGACTACTCAAGCACGCAACCCACGCCAAAGGCTTTATGCCTAGCACTCCATAGTATCTCCAATAGACTATTCAACTACTGGGTGTTAACCTTGTTACAATCATCTTTTATTTTTATACTACTCCAACCAAAAGATCCAAAAAAATTTTTTTTTTAAATATAGATATTTTAATTGAAATAACAGTATTAACTCTCTAATACAGCTGTACTTTTACTTACTAGCAATCCAAATCTAACTTACAGATACGAAATAGACTGCCAAATTACAATTTAATAAAAAAATTATAATACTTGAGCTTAATTTAATATTTACAGAAAACTGGGGAAACCAAAAAACAAAACAGCAAAAAAAAAAAGCGTGCCGACGGTTTAATCAATGACCTAGGGCAAACATGCTATGCATAAGTATATAGATACGGTCAAAAGTTACATATGTACGAGTATGTGCGTATATTCGCAACTCTGTCCATACCAAAAACTAAGAGAAGAGGAAGTTTTTTTTTTTACTCACCTTACCGTTCAGCGTTGTTGGTACCATCAAAGCGGTAGATAACCTATATATGTGCCTATGCCTACAGCATCTGCCTAAGCTAGACTTTGATCATCTTAGATAACGACCCCAATCTCATTTGTGAAGTGGACGTCAAATGGACAGAAATGGAAAAACTCTCGGTTGCGGAAGCACGTTTATTTTTGCGACTTACGTTAATTAAAAGAATAAAATTCCTCTAGGCAACAAAAAGTGAATACCCGATTCGAGGGCTCCCGGGGAAACATACCTAGGGTTTAGGCAATGATCTGGCTTAGACTATGTTAATTGATATAAATCTGCCTTAAACTATGTTAATTGATATTCCCGCAACAGCCGGTTCTATCGCACCGGATGTTATTTTAGTGTAACCCTGTCCAATCCTTGAATTGTCATCCTCGGAGCAACTCTGGCAGCTGGGTTGCTCCATTGTCTCCTGGTACGGGCTGGAGTCGAACCCAACCCTGGGCCAAGACCCCACCGCCCCTACCAACTTCAAGTAGCCACATTGGTGGCCCAGTCCCCCACTCCCGACTGTTGCTCACGCTCACCAGCGTCTCCATCTCGCACGGCCGCTTAACACTTCCATCCCCTCCGGAATAGGCCAGATATGAGCATCGCCGAGCGTCAGTCCCGTCTTTCTCTGGCCCCAATGCCCCCCCCCCCTGCTTCCAGCTTGCACGGGGGCCAGGACCACCACCTCCTCGTACCTTTAACTACATGCACCGTTTGTCGGCAAATATTATATACGCCTCCGACATCGGTGCAACAATTGCCTTGGCCTGTGTCCCACCCTTATGTGCTCTCGGCTCGCAAACGGTAACCTCTGGACGGATACGTTCATAGCCCCCTGTTGCATTACACAGCCGCCTTCCACGCCAGACAACAACGGCCAAGGCGCTGTCAACTCTAGACTACGGCATAGTTTAGGCCTTAGCCTGCCTCCACCTAGGCAAGCGCATCCGGCCCTCACGCCTAGCATGTCCCCCCCTCTCCCCTCCTCCAGGCTTCCAAATTTTACAGCTGAACTGTAACGGATCAGCTGAAAAGATCACGGAGATAACTGACTTTGTGAAGTCGCACAACATCAAAATCGCCGCGATACAAGAGACAAAATTTAACACAAGATCGGACTTACCAACTTGTGATGGGTATAATGTACAACGAAAAGACCGTCCCAGCGGTCATGGGGGTGGCCTTGCGTTCATTACACATCACTCACAATATAATCTATTTTCCCCTGACGTCGACCCCAGGGACTCTACCTTGGAATGCCAAGGCATAGTAGTCCGGTCAGGCAAGTTATAAACATCTACATTCCGGTCAGGCAAATTATAAACATTATCATCCCGACATTAGTGCGTTGATAAAGGGCGATAACCGTCTAATCCTAGGCGACTTCAACGGACGACAGGCATCAGTCAAATGCAGGAACAAGAAATCTAGGCAACGGAGAATAAAACAAGGGGCGCCACAAGGTGGTGTTATCTCTCCCCTTGTGTTTAATTTCTATATTTCGAGACTCCCCCCCACAAGAGGGAGTATCCATTGTTTCCTACGCTCAACAATCAACAGTTACCTCCATGACCTTTCCAGGTTCTGCACCGAGCGACATCTGACCCTATCTCCGATTAATTCGACGGCGACCCTGTTTACGACATGGAATGCGCAGATGGAGCAAGAGTTAAATGTCCACGTAGACGGAGTACCGCTACCTACTGTCAACCACCCGAAAATCTTGGGTGTGACGTTTGACAACGGCCTCACCTTCGCTGGTCATGCCACCGCAATAGCTTCAAAGGTACAGAGCCGCAATAAGATCCTCAAGTCACTGGCCGGCAGTACTTGGGGAAAAGACAAAGAAACATTGCTTGCTACGTATAAGGCTATTGGCCGACCGGTTATTGACTACGCTGCGCCCATATCGTCGCCCAACCTTGCTGACACCAATTGGAGGAAAATGCAAGTCTGCCAAAACACCGCCATCAGAACTGCTACGGGATGTTTGCTTATATCATCTGAGTCTTACCTTCATCAAGAGGCAAAATTGCTCAAAGCCCCGCCCACCAGAGACATAAGGAGACATCTTCGTAAGCACTACGATGAGATCCGGCACCACATCTCTTTGCCGTTTGATCTGCGGAACCATAGGCGGGCTCTAATGACCTCCACACTGAGTCGGTAGACAGATCCCTCAGATCTCGGCCTGTGAACCCCGTTATCAGTACTCAACCACCTGAATTGGAAGAGGAGCGTGTACTTCCGAGGGAGACTAGAGTCATGCTAGCACAATTTCGCTCTGGATATTGTAATAGGTTAAACTCTTACTTATCCAGCCTGAACCCCAACATACCAAACACATGTCCTGCATGTGGTATGTCCCCTCATGATACCAAACCGCTCCTCTCCTGTTCAGTCGAACCTACTCTTCTAACACCTACATCACTCTGGTCCAACCCTGTGGAAACTGCGCATTTCCTCGGACTTCCGTTAGAAGAACCTGATGACAATTTAGAGTGATCGAGTCCAATCGGCAGGGCGAAGCACTGTTAACAACAACAACAGCAACAAAAAAATTTTTATAAACTATTGCTTTCCAAGCATAAGAGATAAGATCAATAACTTCATAATTAACTGTATAAAATGCATTATGCACTCAGCCCCTCATAAGCCCAACGCCAGGTAGTTACACAATATATCCAAGCATCCTCAACCTTTTCATACAATACATTTAGACCACCTAGGGCCACTCCCATCTCTACAATCGAAACGGAAACATATCTTGGTGGTAAATGACGCATTTACGAAATATGTAAAACTTTATTCAGTCCTAACGACAAGTACCAACGAAGTAACATGCGCACTCAATAAATATTTCGAGTACTATAGTCGACCCCAAAGATGTATAACTGATAGAGGTAGTTGTTTTACATCTAAAGAGTTTGAGGAATATGTCGAAAGTAAAAAAATAACCTATGTAAAAGTAGCAGTCCACTCCCCACAAGCGAATGGGCAGGTCGAAAGAGTAAATATAAGCTTAGTTGGCATGCTTGGAAAACTTAGCGACCCCGTAGCTGACGGAGATTAGGTGAAACAGCTAACTAAAGTGGAATTCGCCTAAATAATTCAGTAAATAGGTCCATCGGAATAACACCGAGTAGGGCACTATTTGGTATTAACCAAAGAGGGGAATTAGTTGATATACTTACGGAATACCTAGACGAGTGCAAGCCAGACCAGGACGGGAGGGAATTGGACCAAATACGTTGCGGCGTAGAAAAAGGTATACAAAAGATACAAAATTATAACCTGAGTCGAAGCGAACAGAAAAAAGAGAGGGTTAACTAATTGGAGGAAGGTGATTTCGTCGTGATTGAAAACATAGATACGACTGTAGACGTTAATAAGAAGCTTCTGCCCAAATTCAAAGGCCCTTACGTTATTCACAAAAATCTCCCGAATGACCGATACGTGGTAAAGGACATTGAAAATGGGCAAATTACTTAAATTCCATACAATAGTATAATCGACAGTGTGTAATCGAAGTGTGTAATATTAAGCTATGGAAGAGCAAAGAGAAGGAAACCGGAATAACCGTTTGTAAATAAGTAAATAAACATTGTTGGGATGATCGGGTCGATAACAAAGTCAGATTGGCCGAGCTGTAGTAGATGTAAACGTACCATAAGTATAGTATTAAGTAATATTCGCAATGAGGTGGTAACACCCCCAGCAAACTGTTATACATATAGACATATGTAATTGTAGAATCACAAAGCAAATGAATAAAAGAGCAATCGATATAGACTTCTACAAAAGCCAAATATTTTTAATAAATGCCCTGTGCCAATCGGTTGAAAATTTTAAATTTTGACAGAGCGAAGGAAAATTCTGACCTATATACGAAAAATAATGGCAATAAAATACGCAAATTTAAATTAAATTTATTCACAGACTAATTGTTTTGCAGGGGTTTTTTTCAGATGTCAAAATTTACCATTTCATTTGGCACTGCAAAATGAAAAATATTGAATATTGAAAATTTGTTCACCTCATTTTTCCTCCGAGTAAAATGTTGTAAAGTTTATTCAGTACTTTTCTACTACTACTCCCCCAAAAAGACTTTTTTTGTCCTTAAGATAAAAAATATATCTTTCTCACAGTTCAATAAAATATTTATTGAAAAGGACAGACTTCTTGAAAATAAATTGGAATTTAGCAAACGGCATCCCTTCGTTTTCTTCAATTTTCCCATGGGGGATCTGTTCTTGTCCTTTTTTACATATTCGTATATGCAACTCTAACGGGAGAGCTTAGCCTTGACAGCTGTCAAAGTCTGCCGAACCTTGCATAATTCAACAATGGCTTTTCTGTTTAAAAAAAGTAGTGGATCATTTGTCAGATTGTAACAATGATCCATTTGTGTATTTTATTGGACGCTATTTGAAATGTCTATGAATATTCTGTAGGTCTAACTCAGTGTCACATTTATACTTGCGTTGATTTATCCATTGTCATCAAATTTCGTTATTTCATTCGGCTGCAAGAAGAGTTTTGTTGCTGTTATAAAAGGTCACCGGTTTGAAATACTTAATGAGTTTGATCGCAGGAAACAAACTATTTCGTTTTAAGAAATTCGCCTTCAAAACCCAATTAAGACCTTCAGGTATTGAAATAACTCCATTTCCAATCTATAGCGTTAAATAAGCAATTAAATAACAAAATGCCACCTTCTTAAAAGAAACTACCCAGTCGGCTAAATACAAATTCATTTTAGGTTAACCACTTAGCACTTGGCGGCCGCCGTGGTGTGAAGGTAGTGTTGCCGGCCTACCACACCGATGGTCCATGGTTCGAGCCCTGGTACAGGTAACATCAAAAGTGATTTGAAAAAAGTTTTTCAAAACGGGGCGCCCCTCGGCGGTGGTCTGGCAAACTCTCCGAGTGTATTTCTGCCATGACAGGCTTCTCAGCAAAAATTCGTCTCCTTTGTAGATGCCGTTCGGAGTCGGCAAAAAACTGTAGGTCCCACCAATTTGTAGGGAAAATTCAAATCGGCACACCACAAATTGGAAGAGAAGCTTGGCGCAAAAATCTCTTAGGAGGTTTATGATGATATACCTGTTGTATATCGCGCCATAGATATAGAGACTTAGCAACCAGGGGGTCAATTCTGGTTTGGCGTTATCGCGAAGTGAAAAGTAAATGCATCAATTCCCCACGATTTTTGATTCTCGTTTTACTTAAAATTTTCGATTTGAAATGAAGTGAAAAAAGTTAACGCCAATAAAAATTTTGTATTAACGTCAAGATTTCAAAATTATTCAAACATCGAATTTTTTACAAATTTAAACGTTTAAAGTGAGAAAAATTGCTTTGTTTGTTGGGTAGGAGTTTTAGTAGGAAGTTTTTCCTTTTTCTTTCTACGTCTTTCGACGCTCTCGCGTCATCATCAGGGAAGTATATTTAATAAATTAACAACATTAATAGATATTTAAATTGCTTAACATTAACATTCAAAGTTTAAATAATTACTCACATTCACTTTGTTAATAATTAGAAATTACATCACAGTAATATAACAAGATATTGAACGACACACACAATATATGACTTCATCTTCCTGTTTTTGTTTATTTATATTCCTTTATTACAGCTGTGTAAGCGCTGTTTGTGTTGTCCACATCTTCCTTAAAATTCTTCACATTGGTCAGCTGCTGTTGTATGTGGAGAGTTTCCAGTGTCCAGTGTCATTCTGTGTTTTCCTCTTCTCTCTATATCCACGTGTGGTTATTGACAGTGAAGTGTTGAGCTAGTGTTGTTGTTGTTTTTTTATTTTTTGCATCCATTTCATGTTCATATATTCTCGTTCCTAGTGATCTTTTCGTTGTCCTATTGTTATTGTCCCCATTGCACTTAATTTCGTAGACAACATTAGTTTGTTGTTCACTGCTGATCTTGTCTTTTGTTTTTGTAAAAATGTTCCGTAATGTGTTGTGTGGTTTTTGTGCATATGCTATGTTGTCTTTTTTATGATTCGCCTGAGCTTTGGATTATTTGTAAGTCCAGGTACATACGTCACTCTACATACGTCTATAAGTTCTGTTGTTATTTTCTTCTGTTCGCTTAGTTTTGACATTAGGGTGGTCAATATTCCGTGCAATTTTTCTCAACAAATTTCGATTAAAGCTTGCGGGTAGCTATTTATTCTAAGTATATTTTTTTTGTTTTCTGCCATAAATTCCTTGTCGCTTAGAATATATACTTATTGTATAACGCTTGATATCGTATTTACTTTTTGTTTCTATGGGTGGTTAGAGTGGTAATTAATTATTCTCCCCGATCAACTGTTTTCGCATACCAATTTAAAATCAAATTATAATTTCTCCGAGGTGTATTTCTACGTCTAGGAAGGCAATTTTGCTTTTTTGTTCGTTTTTCCTTGGTGAACTGTAGCTTAGTATGTTGTGGGTTGAGTGTAGCAAGCATGTCTACCACGTCCTTAGTTTGTACTTTTTTCACTTCACGATAACGCAAAACCAGAATTAACCCCGAGTACTGTTTGAAAACATAACTACCTTCTATGGACTACTAAGTAGTGCTCACATCTACGTGTCTTCAAGCCAATTATAAGCGAACTTTTCTAAGTCAGATTTAAGCTAATTATATTGAGATAAGTTTTGGTTCACTTTTGAGACTAGGTCTTTAACCGATTATTTTGACAGAATATATTGTTAGATTTTTGAATAGGTGTGCTTTTTACTCTTATGGGAAGGCTTTTAGTTGGTTAATTCGATAGGGCTCTACGCCAGCTAATTTGGGTAACTTATAGTCGATTGGCAACCATAGTAGTCGCCGACTAACATTTTTCTTCATATTTTCTGCTACCACAATGGAGCACATGAGGGATATAAATCTTAGTAGGAAAACCACGCTTAAAATCTGACTTTCAATGCCGAAGATATGAAGAAAAATATAATTGGGCGATTCTAGGGTTGTCCGAATTTTTTTTTGGGCTTTGACAAACAACTTCATATGAGATGTGTACATCAAACTTTTTTTCGATCCGCTCTAAGGCACTTTTTCATATTGATCTTTATAACTATAAGCTATTGTACAAATATATATGAGAGTATTAATATTAATTAACAAATATTATCTAATTTTCATATTTTTAAAGAAGAAAAACACTGATTTTTGTTGGAACGATTTTCCGTCATCCCTTGTAAAGTTTGGTTTTGTGACAAACCGGTTTCGGCGTTCTGCCATTTTCAATGCCTAGTTTCGTTCTGGTCTGTGTCTATCCGCTGCGTTGTTTTTATACTCCGTGGGTGCTGTGGCAGGTAATGTCAATCTATGTGTTCGTGGTAGGTAACGTTAATATGCGTGTGTGTGTGCGCGGTATTGATACGTCCGAATTGTTATCTGTCCCAAGGGTTGTTTTTGTAGGTATGTAGACATACCGCTTCTTAGTTAAGCGGTAGGTTGAGGTAGGTAGAAATCGGTGATTTTTGCAGTTTGGTTCATATTTCGTTTTTGCTTGTTCATTGTTACGTGTTTGGTTGCTGTACCTGCTGGCTTGTGCTGTTTTTTGTAAACTAGTTTTAAGGGTTCAAATATTTCGTCAGAGATAGTGTTGGTTTGTTCGTTTATGATCCTGCCGTCAAATGTTTTTAACTTGTATATCTCCATGTTCTCAAGTACATTAAGCCGCCGGCCTTTTCCTTGTACGTGAAGTATTCGAGCCGTTGTTTTTATGTTAGCTGGGGTGCAGTTGTTCTCGAACATGTGGTTCGCGAAATTAGATTCTGGTATTATGGTGGGGTTTCGTGTTTTTTTGTTTTAGTCCCTGATATGCTCTCGGAATCTTGTGCTTATTTTTCTTCCTGTTTGTCCTATGTAGCTGTATTGACATTCACAAGTAAGCCTATACACTCCGTGTCTGTTGAATGGGTCATCAGAATTAGTGTCGGTTCTTAGTTTTTGTCCGACGTTGTTAGATGTTCTGAATGCTGTGTTGATGTTATATCTTTTAAAGAAGTTTGCTAATTTGTACGTCGTTTTTCCAGTGTATGTCATTGCCGTCCAAACCATTGGATTTTCCTCTACGTTTACTCTTTTTTGTGTTCCATGGCTACTTCTGAGTTTATCCACAAGTGCTTTCTTGTATCCATTACTTGCCGCTATGTTATATATTGTATTAAGCTCTCTCCAGTATGCTTCCTGTGTTCTCTGAAGCCTATCCACTAAGTGCCTCAATGCTGCATTTTTGTGCTGTTGCGGATGGTTTGATGTAGAGTGTATTATGGTGTCCGTGGCAGTCGGTTTTCTATAAATGCCGTAGTTGAACCTATTTGCTATTTTGTCAATCCCTATAGTTAGGTCCAGGTAGTTCATTATTCCATTTTTTTCTACTTCCATTGTGAACTCTATGTTGGTATGTTGCCTGTTGAGGAACTGTAGTATTTGCTCTTCGTTATCGTCATTTAGGATGCAGATGATGTCATCCACGTATCTAGCGTAGAATGCCACGCCTAACTTGGTTTCTAACTCCTGTATATCTTTTCCTTCCAAGTTTTGCATGAATGTTTCCATGAGAATGGCCGATGTTGGGTTACCCATTCCTAGTCCGCTTGTCTGTCTATATATTTTGTTGTGGAACCGGAAATAGTTTTGCCGCAGCATTGTTCTTAGCGCGTTGGTAATTTGCGCAGTTTTTACCTTATCTTCAGTTTTGTCCAGTAGTGTTTTGTTGACTATATCCATTGTATCTGTTAGTGGTATTGACGGGTATAAGTCCTTTATGTCAAAGGATACGAGTTTACTGCTCCTTGTGAGTTTAACGGTCTCAAGTCTTTGTAGTAGTTCTATCGTATTGCTTATTGTGTATTCGTGCCCTAGTTTCAGAGTGTAATTTAAAATCATTTTTAGATGTTTCGACAGTTTATAACCCGGCGCGGACTTAAAATTAATTATAGGTCTCATCGGCGTATCCTGTTTGTGGATTTTAGGTAACGCAATGAGTGGAGGAGCAGATGGATTCATTTGTGTTAGGGTATATGCCATCCTCTCGTCTATTATTTTGGTAGCATTTTTTATAACCTCTTTAACTTTGGTCTGGTATTTATCCGTGGGGTTATCCCTAATAATGCGGCATTTCATTCCCTCGATGAGCTTCTCTGTCTTTGCTATATATTCATTCTTACTGATTAGCACCGTTGTGTTTCCTTTGTCTGCCTTCGTTGTGACGATGTTGTTATTTTTTAGCTTTTGTTGTAGCCTTTTCAATATTTTCAGCTCCTTATTTCCTTTTTGTGCTTCCTGGGCGCTTATTCCTTGCTTATGATTTCTCTGCACATGTGCTCCTGTTCCTCATATGGAAGAAGCGATATTGCAACCTCTGCATCTACTATCGCTTGCTCAGTTCTTTTTGCTTCATTGCTATCCGCGATGTTGTGCGTTCCGAGAGCATATCACATCACATAACTACAACATAAAAACACGAAAACCCACCATAATACCAGAATCTAATTTCGCGAACCACATGTTCGAGAACAACTGCACCCCAGCTAACATAAAAACAACGGCTCGAATACTTCACGCGATGTAAACGCAAACGTCAAGCTGTGTAGTTGTTTATATTTTTCTCTGTGATTATCTTTAATAAATTAATAATATCTTTTATATTCTAAAGTTAAAATTAAAGTTAATAGAGATAAATATCTAATTGTGCTTCACTACTTGGTGTGAATAGTGTTAAAAAGTTTTGATAGTGATTCATTATTATAAATTCATTTTGTTGAATTTGTGTGTGCCGAGTTCTTTGCATATTTTATTTGTTGCTATTGAAAGGCTTTATTTCATATTGCAATTGTTGTTGTGCTCTGACTTGCTTTTCTTATTTCTTTTTCGTTACAGCTGTTTTGCGTGGTTTGTTGAACGTCAGATACAGTGTGTTTAAAACTGTTCGCGCAGTACTGTGTCATTTAAACTGTCAGGGTTGCTTTTCTTTAATCCGCTAAATTTTTTTTCTTAACTTATAATTTTTATTATAAATTTATATAAGTATTTATATGAAAATGTCGTGCATGATAGCAAACTGCCAGTTAAAAAGCGAGTCCGAACGCTTTGTAGCTTGCTGGCTGTGTGATGGACTTGTCCACGCCAAGTGCACTGGGTTAACCGGTAGAATAGCTGACATGCTTAACGAAGGAAAAGGCCTGCGCTGGTCTTGTTCCAAATGCCGGTCGACGGAAGTTGATCTGTGTAAAATCTTTAGGCATATCAGAAACGGTTTTTCTGAAATAAGCAAAGATTTTTCATTGCTGACTGAAAAGTTCCAAATATATGAAAATATTTTCAAAACCTTGGAAACTTTGGAGAATTCGCCTCATTTGGAATGCCCTGATCATCGCGAAAACAAGCGCAGGCGTACGGATGATCGGCCTACAACCTCAACAGTCCCGAACTTGCCTCAACCCCTTGAACTTATAGATTTGGCTTCTCCAGTTCCTAGTACGGTTGTCCGAGCAACGTCGAAGAACGCCCCTTCAAAAATGTCCACTAGGAAAAACCAGGAAATTCCAACTATTGTAATGGAGTCTGAACCAATCGTTGGTAAGCTGGTTGTGGTTCCTCGCAAAAAATCTATTTTTGTGTCTAGGTTCCATCCAGACACTACCGAGGATGATTTGTTGTACCATATTTCTTCTAAAGTTAAAGATCAAAGCGTAACTGTTAGAAAATTTAATTTCACATATCAAAGAAGTATGTCTTCGTTTAAGATTGATGTATCTGGGAAAGATTTCGATACTCTTTTGGACAGCTCTTTTTGGCCTCCCGGGGCTCTTGTGCGGGAGTTTGAATACAGACCGAATAGGAATGTTCAAAATGTAGCGAAAATTTCTCGTAATAACGTTGTGTCAAAAAACTGAGCACTAAATCCGTGATCTCTTTTTGAAATCTTTTCATTGTAATTATAACGTAATTGCTTTTACCGAAACTTGGCTAAAACCTAATGTTTTCAATTCAGAGTTTTTATGTAATGAATATCAAGTATATAGAAATGATCGCTTGAACAGAGTCGGGGGTGGTGTTCTACTTGCCGTTCATTCCTCCATCCCTTCAGAAGAGGTTAATATTCCTAACATCGATTTCATTGAGTTCAAATGCATCCGCCTTCAACTAGACAACGTCTCTATGTACTTATATGTTTGCTACATCCCTCCAGCATCAGATTTTTCAGTCTACATGCAACATGTCTCTCTGCTCAAAACTGTTAACCTTATGACTAAAGCTTCAGATTCAATTATTGTTTTGGGTGATTTTAACTTACCTCATATATCGTGGAACATATCTGATGGTAACATTATTCCAAATCCGTCCAAACTGGGGTTCAATGACTTTTTAGATGGAATTTCCGATCTTTGCCTTAATCAAATAAATGTTACCGCTAACAAGTTTGGGAAAGTCTTAGATTTAGTGTATGTTAATGATATAAACCAATTTTCTGTAAATCGTTGTGATCCGTTGGTTTTACCAGAAGACCTTTACCACCCTTCTATGGAAATAGTCTACGAAACCATAAGTAATGGCCAAGGCACTCAATGCTACTCATGTAGTAGCTTTGATTATAACTTTTCCAAAGCAAACTACAAGAAATTAAATAAAGAACTGTCTAAATTAACTTGGCCTGAATTTGGTTGTGATATCGATCTAAACGTCTCACATTTCAATCACACTATTTACTGCCTATTTGAGAAGTTTATTCCTAAACGTAAAGTAACTTATGATCATCCTACGCAAGCTTGGTTTACTAAAGAGCTTAAGGCTCTTAAAAATAGGAAAACGCGATCATTTAATTTATATAAGAAATCCGGATTAAATAAACATTACCTACTGTATTCCATTCTACGTCAGAAGTACATAGATTTAAATAAGAAGTGCTATAAAGCTTATATCTCTAAAACGAAAAGAGACATTATTCTCAATCCTAAGTCATTTTATGGTTTCGTAAATTCTAAACGTAAAGTATCAGGGTTTCCCTCAGCCATGAAATATCAAGACATTATATCTAGCGATAATCAATGTATCGCAAATTTGTTTGCTCAATTTTTCACTTCTAACTATTCTGCTGTCACCAATTCAAACTTTCAAAACTATCCCTATAAGCTACACGGGACAAATTCAATTAATTCACCAATTATATGCGCCAAAGATGTTCTAATTTACCTTAAAACCTTAAAAGAATCTTTTAAATATGGTCCTGATAGGATTCCTACATGTTTCTTGAAAAAGTGTGCGAACCATATTTACCAACCCCTTACCAATTTGTTCAATCTATCACTAAAGTGTGGTGTTTTTCCAACTGCGTGGAAAGAATCGTTTCTTCTACCGCTGCATAAAAGCGGGAGTAGGTCTTCTATAGAGAACTATCGTGGCATCGCAAAGCTTTCTGCCATCCCAAAATTGTTTGAAGCTATTGTTACAAATCAACTTATGGGTCCGATCTCTACTTTGATAGCTGACTGCCAACACGGGTTCAGTAAGGGAAAGTCCACAGTTACGAATTTACTTGAGTTTACCAGTCATGTCTCAAATGGCTTTAGAAAAAATCTGCAAACCGACGTTATTTATACGGATTTCAGCAAAGCTTTTGACAAAGTGTGTCACTCATTACTTATTCATAAACTCGATCAGTTGGGCTTCCAGCCGGGTCTCAATCGCTGGATCTCTTCTTACCTTAGTGACAGGACACAAAGAGTAATGTTCAAAAATTTAGTATCCGATGTCATTTATGTCTCTTCGGGGGTTCCTCAAGGAAGCCATCTTGGCCCGATTCTGTTCTTGTTGTTTATAAATGATATTTCTACAATAATAAAATTTTCAAAAATGTTAATGTATGCCGACGACGTAAAGCTTTTCATGTCATTCGCGTCATTTGAAGATAGAAATAAGCTAAAATCAAAACTAGATGCACTAGTTACTTGGTGCGATTTAAATTATATGCCACTTAACCTTAAAAATGTAAACACATGGGTTTTTCGCGTGGAATTTCTCAGCCGGCTTCCTATACAATTAAAAATTATAGTCTTGAGCAAGTGTATGATTTTGTTGACCTGGGGGTTACTATGGACTATAAACTCAGTTTCAACCGCCATATTAATACAACAGTCAATAAGGCTAGAGGTGTCCTAGCATTCGCTAAACGATGGTCTAAAGAATTTAGCGACCCTTATGTAACTAAAGCCCTCTTCACTACATTAGTCAGACCGATACTTGAATATGGTTCTATAATTTGGAACCCGCGTTACCAGGTTCATGTAGATCGCCTTGAATCAGTTCAAAAACAATTTTTACTATTTGCCTTAAGAGATTTTCATTGGGATCCCTCGTACAATCTGCCACCCTATACGAATCGTTTAAAACTCATTAATCTACACACACTTTCTAGTCGGAGGGAAATGCTTGGAATTATTTTTATGATTAAATTGCTAAATGGTTCACTATCCAGCCCATTTCTTCTAAGTGAAGTGAACTTCAATGTACCGTCTCGTCCTTCAAGGCATTTTAAACCTCTAGTGTTAAAACAGTGCCGAACCAATTTTCAGTTAAATGAGCCTTTTCGCTGTTTGTGTCAAGATTATAACTCTCTTTCTGGTAGATTTGATATTTCAGACTCGCTTTTCAGCATAAAAAAATCAATCCTTTCTGTCCTAAATTCATAGCTACTAATTGTTTTTTATTCTTTGACTTCTATTTTAACTTTTAACAATAATTTTATTCTGTTAACTAGTTATTTCTTAATGTATAATCTATCCTATATCTACTTTACTTAGCTGATGAGGTTTTCTCTGTAGCTGAGCAGTTTTAGATCTCGACGATTAACAAACCAAATCCTTTCAACGACTCGGCACGAACGAATAATCCGCGCGTTATGCGGATGCGCCCCTCGCGCCGGTCGGGCGGGATATGGTGGGTAATCCGTTGGGAATTATTATTATTAAAAGGCCTGCGGCTTAATGTACTTGAGAACATGGAGATATACAAGTTAAAAACATTTGACGGCAGGATCATAAACGAACAAACCAACACTATCTCTGACGAAATATTTGAACCCTTAAAACTAGTTTACAAAAAACAGGACAAGCCAGCAGGTACAGCAACCAAACACGTAACAATGAACAAGCAAAAACGAAATATGAACCAAACTGCAAAAATCACCGATTTCTACCTACCTCAACCTACCGCTTAACTAAGAAGCGGTATGTCTACATATCTACAAAAACAACCCTTGGGACAGATAACAATTCGGACGTATCAATACCGCGCACACACACACGCATATTAACGTTACCTACCACGAACACATAGATTGACATTACCTGCCACAGCACCCACGGAGTATAAAAACAACGCAGCGGATAGACACAGACCAGAACGAAACTAGGCATTGAAAATGGCAGAACGCCGAAACCGGTTTGTCACAAAACCAAACTTGGCAAGGGATGACGGAAAATCGTTCCAACAAAAATCAGCTTACTACCCTGTCGGAAGATCAACACAACAAAATAAATCACTTACCGCCTGTCAGGCTTTTAATTTAAACACGGATGGACTACTAACGAAATACGAACGGAAACTGCGAAAAATGCATACGACTAAGGCAAATATTTGGTTCCACAAGCAATGTTTAGAATTGAATGTTACACCGAAATTTGCGCGAATAAAAATAAAAACCAACACCCAAGCAAGTAGGAGAACGACCAGGAAGGCGGAAAAGGACTTCTTAAAGTTCGAATTACAAGGCCTATACGCTAAGAAAGACAAGATAAACACCGAACTACTGAGGATACATCTGCAATTGTCCGGACTCTTGCCCACGACTGCATTGATGGACTGCTTCGACCACATAGAGACGGGAATCAAACGCGAACTACAACGCAAATATGAAAAACTGAACCGAAAATTGGACCAGTTAACGGGCCGAGGCGATCACAGTAACAGTGAACAAACACACGAATTTAACAAAAGGTTCGTAAACCTAACAACAGTGGCCATTAGCAACGAAGAAGCGCAACTTCTAGGGAAGGGCCTGAAGCACAACATCGCGGATAGCAACGAAGCAAAAAGAACTGAGCAAGCGATAGTAGATGCAGAGGTTGCAATATCGCTTCTTCGATATGAGGAACAGGAGCACGCAAGGCACATGTGCAGAGAAATCATAAGCAAGGAATAAGCGCCCAGGAAGCACAAAAAGGAAATAAGGAGCTGAAAATATTGAAAAGGCTACAACAAAAGCTAAAAAATAACAACATCGTCACAACGAAGGCAGACAAAGGAAACACAACGGTGCTAATCAGTAAGAATGAATATATAGCAAAGACAGAGAAGCTCATCGAGGGAATGAAATGCCGCATTATTAGGGATAACCCCACGGATAAATACGAGACCAAAGTTAAAGAGGTTATAAAAAATGCTACCAAAATAATAGACGAGAGGATGGCATATCTCTCTCTATGGCGCGATATACAACAGGTATATCATCATAAACCTCCTAAGAGATTTTTGCGCCAAGCTTCTCTTCCAATTTGTGGTGTGCCGATTTGAATTTTCCCTACAAATTGGTGGGACCTACAGTTTTTTGCCGACTCCGAACGGCATCATCTACAAAGGAGACGAATTTTTGCTGAGAAGCCTGTCATGGCAGAAATACACTCGGAGAGTTTGCCAAACCACTGCCGAGGGGCGACCCCGTTTTGAAAAACTTTTTTTCAAATCACTTTTGATGTTACCTGTACCAGGGCTCGAACCATGGACCTTCGGTGTGGTAGGCCGGCAACACTACCTTCACACCACGGCGGCCGAATGGCATATACCCTAACACAAATGAATCCATCTGCTCCTCCACTCATTGCGTTACCTAAAATCCACAAGCAGGATACGCGGAAGAGACCTATAATTAATTTTAAGTCCGCGCCGGGTTATAAACTTTCGAAACATCTAAAAATGATTTTAAAGGACACTCTGAAACTAGGGCACGAATACACAATAAGCAATACGATAGAACTACTACAAAGACTTGAGACCGTTAAACTCACAAGGAGCAGTAAACTCGTATCCTTTGACATAAAGGACTTATACCCGTCAATACCACTAACAGATACAATGGATATAGTCAACAAAACACTACTGGACAAAACTGAAGATAAGGTAAAAACTGCGCAAATTACCAACGCGCTAAGAACAATGCTGCGGCAAAACTATTTCCGGTTCCACAACAAAATATATAGACAGACAAACGGACTAGGAATGGGTAACCCAACATCGGCCATTCTCATGGAAACATTCATGCAAAACTTGGAAGGAAAAGATATACAGGAGTTAAAAACCAAGTTAGGCGTGGCATTCTACGCTAGATACGTGGATGACATCATCTGCATCCTAAATGACGATAACGAAGAGCAAATACTACAGTTCCTCAACAGGCAACATAGCAACATAGAGTTCACAATGGAAGTAGAAAAAAATGGAATAATGAACTACCTGGACCTAACTATAGGGATTGACAAAATAGCAAATAGGTTCAACTACGGCATTTATAGAAAACCGACTGCCACGGACACCATAATACACTCTACATCAAACCAATGCAGCATTGAGGCACTTAGTGGCTAGGCTTCAGAGAACGCCGCTCACACAGGAAGCATACTGGAGAGAGCTTAATACAATATATAACATAGCGGCAAATAATGGATACAAGAAAGCACTTGTGGATAAACTCAGAAGTAGCCATGGAACACAAAAAAGAGTAAACGTAGAGGAAAATCCAATGGTTTGGACGGCAATGACATACACTGGAAAAACGATACAAATTAGCAAACTTCTTTAACAGATATAACATCAACACAGCATTCAGAACATCTAACAACGTCGGACAAAAACTAAGAGCCGACACTAATTCTGATGACCCATTCAACAGACACGGAGTGTATAGGCTTACTTGTGAATGTCAATACAGCTACATAGGACAAACAGGAAGAAAAATAAGCACAAGATTCCGAGAGCATATCAGGGACTACAACAAAAAAACACGAAAACCATAATACCAGAATCTAATTTCGAGAACCACATGTTCGAGAACAACTGCACCCCAGCTAACATAAAAACAACGGCTCGAATACTTCACGTACAAGGAAAAGGCCGGCGGCTTAATGTACTTGAGAACATGGAGATATACAAGTTAAAAACATTTGACGGCAGGATCATAAACGAACAAACCAACACTATCTCTGACGAAATATTTGAACCCTTAAAACTAGTTTACAAAAAACAGCACAAGCCAGCAGGTACAGCAACCAAACACGTAACAATGAACAAGCAAAAACGAAATATGAACCAAACTGCAAAAATCACCGATTTCTACCTACCTCAACCTACCGCTTAACTAAGAAGCAGTATGTCTACATACCTACAAAAACAACCCTTGGGACAGATAACAATTCGGACGTATCAATACCGCGCACACACACACGCATATTAAAGTTACCTACCACGAACACATAGATTGACATTACCTGCCACAGCACCCACGGAGTATAAAAACAACGCAGCGGATAGACACAGACCAGAACGAAACTAGGCATTGAAAATGGCAGAACGCCGAAACCGGTTTGTCACAAAACCAAACTTGACAAGGGATGACGGAAAATCGTTCCAACAAAAATCAGCTTACTACCCTGTCGGAAGATCAACACAACAAAATAAATCAAGAAAAACACTCTTTAACGAAATGCCTAGTATTACAATGTAATATTTCAAAATTAAATTTAAGATTTATTTTTAACAGGTGTTTAAGTGACTTTCGTCCCTTAAATGGAACGCACTCCTGCGATCCTCAAGCCCGTAATGCAACCCTGCATACCTTAGCAGCGAACACAACACTGTGTTCGCGAAGCCCGTCATGCATCCCTGCATGACCCTGTCAAAGGAAGCATCCCTGCTTTCCTTCGAACTTCCAGTGTTGGAAACACTATAAAAGCGCTGTGCGCATACGAACTCTCTCTCTTTTACTTTTTCATCGGAACGCGGCTGTCGCATCTGCAATCAACAGAGGTAACTATCATCAACGCGGGACTTACAACCTTCGCAATCAACCATACAAGCAGTGCGCGGTGCATTAATTTCTAGTTTCAATTTTTCTATTAATTTGTTTAATTAATTGATGTAAACATAAATATCTTCAATTTCCATTCATTTAAAGAAAGGATATTGCATTGTTCCATTTCATTAAATTATTCTTAATCTCATAAGAAAATCGTATTGTACATTGAAGTACCGAATAATTGAATTAAATCGTTGTTGTTAGTATTAAGTTGCCAATAGAAATTCGCGTTTCATTTGTTAGTGCAATCTCCCACTTGTATTTACCCCCAAATACAAGCCGAGTGAAAACTCCCTTCACTCCTACATATTCCTTATCATCAATTTGAACATGGTCCTTACAAGCCGAATTTGACGGCACAGGAATACACCTAACCATCAAAAATCCTATTGGCAACGCGAACAACTTCGAAGGAAAACAACCGCAATACAACACTGCTTGTTGAGCCTTTTGCGCTGCCCACGCATTGCATTTTCAACCACCAACGCGAACGGCAGCAGATCGGCAAGCGATACAAGTGTGCAAAAAGAAAAGTTGAAAAGTGTGCGCGAAACTAAAAGTTTATTTTAAATCGTTGTGTAAAAGTAAAAGTGAAAACGCTTTTAAAACAGTGAGTAAAACTAAAATTCTGTGAAAATAAAGACAACATACATAAAACATATTATTTGCACAAAGCTGCCGCTGCCCAACGTGGGAATATATACCAGCAAACACACCGGTGGAGTCACCTGTAGCCGGTACAACCAAAGGAAACCCAAATCCTGCCCAGAGTTTAGGGCCAACGTGGGACTGTACCCCAACCCCAAAAAAGATGAGTACCCCAAAAAATTACAAGTAAGTGCCGTTATATTTTCATATACCATTCCTCTAACGGGACTCATATATATACATATATACATATATACGCACATATATGCATTCAAAAAGCTATTTGCGCCAAGAAATTCGGTTCTGTTTAAGTTACCAGTCGGTTGTTTCCAACCCACAGCTTAGGCATATATATACATAAATTAATACACAACCCTTTGTATATTCATTTCTCGTGATTTTTCAACCAAATATTGTTTCATTCGCACTGACCATTTTGCGTATTTTCCCGGTTGCGCCGGTAAGCATTTATTTTGTTTCCTTTTCTACTTGGTCAAGTGTGCTAAAATTCTAGTTCGTTGCCTGCCCATGGTTAACTATACCCATCCCTTTTCTGCACTCATATACCTACATATAAAAGTGACACTAGTGATAAAAGCAAGTAAACAGAACTAAAAAGGCAAATAGTTTGTGGTTTTCATTGTCTTCTACAGTGCAATTATGCTAAATTTTCAAAGGTGTTCTCATACGCCTTTAATATTTACTTAACAAATTTTGTGCAAAGTGGTGATTTTATTCATACATACGGGCAAAGTCCATTTGCATACAACTGCAAATCGCTTTGCTATTTGAAATTCGCTGCGCAACCTGCTTGGCGCAGACATAGAGTTTTGCTTCTCTATCTACCCTTACTTTGCTTACAATCCCTTCAATATATCTATACGTTTGTCTGAAAATTTCGTACATATCGACATATGTACCTATAAAAAGGAATTCTGCCTGCTCTTTTCGTTTCGCTGCTCGCGTCAGCGTAGATTTGTATTTTGTTTTGGTTCTGTCGACAACAAACAACAAAAATCCCAATAAGATTTGCAATTGAAAACCCATTCCCAGTGGTGAACAAACATAAATATTAAAGAACAAAAAAGTCTTTACATTTGTGTGCAGTTATCGGTATTGGTATATATGTATGTACATACGTTAAGTAGTTCCCCCCGCTACTATCCCCAGTAGCGTAACCCAGTAGCAACATAAAATCAGTCATAAATATTTGATGAATCAGTTAATATATACGGTGATTTTTTCTCGTTTGCATTTAATGCTATTATCCCCAATAGCATAAACTAATCGTTCATCAAAGTCTACTAAAACATAAAGTGCAAGTTTTCTGTGCTAGTGCTACTTACGCGATTTATTTAATAAGTTTGTATCCAAAATTCATCCGAGTGCATCTTGCAGGGTGCCTAAATAACTCTACCTATTAGCACAGTCACTAATTTCTAGTGCGTGTTTTACTGCTACTATACCCAGTAGCCTAATCCAGTTGTTTCACCAAGCCCGTTCAAGGAGCAAGTCTGAGGGCCGGTTTCACCAACGCGACTAAGACTAAAACTAAGTCGTGACTTAAGTTAGCACAGATTCGAGACTAACTTAATTTTGGGTTTCACCAACTGAGCGACTTAAATAATTTTGAGCACAACAACCCGATCAGATGTTTTATGCATAGTAGTATTTTTTCTTACCAGACAACTCTGAGCATCCCAATACCCCAGTGCGAAAAGGGCATGTATGGCCATACAAGAAGGAATGTATTGATCTTACACCCATTTCTCTTTAGTTGGAAGGTACTAAAATTAGCGCTTAATTGAAAACGATAGTTTCGTAATGGTTGCATGCTAGAAAACAAGCGTTCACATGCATCTACGCTTACCCTGTTAAAGTCAAGCATGGTGAAGTTTCCGACTGGGGCGTTGCACAAAACAAATTAGCAACATTACTGACATTTAGGTTTTGAACCACAGCAACACTGCTTAGTCGAGAATAAGTCAGCTGGCAAGTTGACTAAGTTGTGACTTAGCTAAGTTAGGTGGTGAAACTGAAAAAGTGAAAATCGCTACTTAACTAAGTTAAGTCGAGTTGGTGAAACCGGGCCTGAGTCTTCCCAACCCAAGCAAAGCACAGTGGTCATTAAAATTCCTAAATATAATCCTTAAATCAAGTTGAGTGAAAGATCTCATTGTGAAGCTTAGTTTAAATTTTATACATTTTTAAGTTTTTGTTGCTATACCCAGTAGCGCACGTCATTACGGAACTCTCCTAATCGTTTTTATCAATTCCCATCTCAATCTTAATTACATCCGGGCAATACTGTCAAAATATTAAATCATGGCTACTGGTTCAGCCGTAATGGCAGATTCATATTCTGTTCAAATGATTTAATGAATTTTTGTTCTCGTTTTGAAAAAGAAGATCCTGAAGAAAATACTGACACCTTATTGGATGTTAAACTTCAGGATCTAAACAAACGTTGGGAGAATTTACAAATCTCTTATAAGAGCGTCTGCCTCGAAGACGAAAAACAAGTTTCCATCGATTTTAAAGACGAAGCAACAAACAAGTTCCAAGTATGTACTGACAGTTTCTATATATGTAAATCCCAAATTATCGATCAGCTTAAGTCCTTTCATGGCACCACTCCCGATAAAAATGTAACTGCTAGACATTCCTTGTCTTTTGTCGATAACTCGATTCCATGCATAAAAGTGCCCCCATGCGATACACAGATTTTTTATGGTAGTTACGAGGAGTGGCCGAGCTTCCGTGACATGTTCACGGCAGTGTACCTCAATCACCCAAAACTAACCCCAGCTCAAAAACTATTTCATCTGCGCAATAAAACTCGGGGAAAGGCAGGCCTTATAGTGAAACATTACAAACTCTGTGATGAAAACTTTTCAATGGCCTGGGAAGCACTTAGAGCCCGTTTTGAAAATAAGCGGATTTTGATCGATAACCAATTGAAGACCCTCTTCAACATTCCCCCTGTTACATCCGAAAATAGTGAGGGAATTCAGAGAATACAGAGTACAATAAATGATTGTCTTTCTTGCCTTACTTCTCAAGGGGTTTCCGTGGTCGAATGGGATCCGATATTAATTTATCTATGCTCCACAAAACTCCCAGAAGACACGCTCTCTCTTTGGGAGCAATCCTTAAAATCAAGGAAAGAGTTGCCCGACTGGTCCCAAATGGACTCCTTCCTAACTAGTCGGTATGAAGTAGTTGAACGATTGCACAACTACAAAACTTCCAAACCTCGCCACTCTTCCAACCCAAAGACTCCAACTAAAGTGCAATCTTACCTCTCTCAAGAACAAGTGACGTTCACTTGTAAACTTTGCAAAAATAATCATGCTCTCAAATCCTGTCCGAAATTCCGTAACTTGGCAGTTTCCGATCGAACTAAATTCGCCGAGAAAAATGGTTATTGTACCAACTGCCTGGCATATAACCACACACTTACCAACTGTCAAAGCGTTTTTAGATGTCTTCATTGCAGATAATCGCATCACACGATGCTTCATCCTAAACCACCTATAAAATCCGCACCTAAGTCAGCAAATGCGACTTCATCCGCAAAGCCAACCACAAAAGCAACCCCCCTGTTGCACACCCACTCTACCGAACTGCCGAATACCCCAAGGCATCCAATATTCAACATAACCCCAAGGCAATTGCGATGAATCTCCATCCACCTCTGCTGACAGTGCGTCCAGAATCCAAGCTAACTTCTCAGCAAACCATGAGAAGACGCTGCTTCCCACCGCCCGAGTGCACATTGAGCACATGGGCACACTTTTCACCCTAAGAGCCTTAATCGACCAAGGCTCGCAAAAAACCTTCATTTCCGAGAAGGTACAGAAACGCTTAAATCTTCCTACTTACCGGGAAGATTATGCAGTAACCGGGATGGGCGGAATCGTTGTAGAAAAGGCGAACAAAGTCTGTCAACTAACTCTAATCTCCAAACGTTATGACACAAAAGTCGTTACCCAAGCGATTGTGCTTCAAAAGCTCACAAGCTTTTTACCAACATTCTCTATCCCTAAACCCAATCCAACAGACATTAAGGATCTAGATCTCGCTGATCCTTATTTCTTCACTCCTGGTCCCATAGATATGGTGATCGGAAGCGATCTCATACCGAAGATCCTTCTTCAAGGAATTCAACACCACATCCTAGGCAGTCTCCTCGCTCAAAACACAATTTTCGGGTGGTATTTGAGCGGACCCATGCAACCCACTTCTTGTTCTACCTTTCATACGTACGCTGTAGAAGATACTAATGAAAACCTCAATATTCAATTGAAGAGGTTCTGGGAACTCGAGGAACTGCCCGAATCTCGCCTATCTTCTGACGAAGATTCATACTGCGAACAGTTCTATCAAGACACCACTGTTAGGCGAAGTGATGGCCGATATATAGTTCGGCTACCTTTCAAATCGAAGTTTCCATCCAACCTGGCCCTGGGACCATCCCGTTCCCAAGCTATGCGACAAGCTATCCGAATGGAGCATATGCTCAATAAAAATCCCACCCTCAAAGAAGAATACAACCGCGTTCTAGAAGAGTACCTCACCCTCGATCATATGAGGCAAATCGCTCCCGATGAGGTGCACGAAAGTGGACATTATCGTTCATACTATCTTCCACATCATTCAGTTGTTAAACCAGACAGTAAGTCTACGAAAGTTCGTGTGGTATTCAATGCCTCCAAACCCACGGCATCTGGTATTTCACTAAACGATATACTTCATATCGGTCCAACCTTGAAAATCTAAAGAATTTAGCGACCCTTATGTAACTAAAGCCCTCTTCACTACATTAGTCAGACCGATACTTGAATATGGTTCTATAATTTGGAACCCGCGTTACCAGGTTCATGTAGATCGCCTTGAATCAGTTCAAAAACAATTTTTACTATTTGCCTTAAGAGATTTTCATTGGGATCCCTCGTACAATCTGCCACCCTATACGAATCGTTTAAAACTCATTAATCTACACACACTTTCTAGTCGGAGGGAAATGCTTGGAATTATTTTTATGATTAAATTGCTAAATGGTTCACTATCCAGCCCATTTCTTCTAAGTGAAGTGAACTTCAATGTACCGTCTCGTCCTTCAAGGCATTTTAAACCTCTAGTGTTAAAACAGTGCCGAACCAATTTTCAGTTAAATGAGCCTTTTCGCTGTTTGTGTCAAGATTATAACTCTCTTTCTGGTAGATTTGATATTTCAGACTCGCTTTTCAGCATAAAAAAATCAATCCTTTCTGTCCTAAATTCATAGCTACTAATTGTTTTTTATTCTTTGACTTCTATTTTAACTTTTAACAATAATTTTATTCTGTTAACTAGTTATTTCTTAATGTATAATCTATCCTATATCTACTTTACTTAGCTGATGAGGTTTTCTCTGTAGCTGAGCAGTTTTAGATCTCGACGATTAACAAACCAAAGCCTTTCAACGACTCGGCACGAACGAATAATCCGCGCGTTATGCGGATGCGCCCCTCGCGCCGGTCGGGCGGGATATGGTGGGTAATCCGTTGGGAATTATTATTATTAAAAGGCCTGCGGCTTAATGTACTTGAGAACATGGAGATATACAAGTTAAAAACATTTGACGGCAGGATCATAAACGAACAAACCAACACTATCTCTGACGAAATATTTGAACCCTTAAAACTAGTTTACAAAAAACAGGACAAGCCAGCAGGTACAGCAACCAAACACGTAACAATGAACAAGCAAAAACGAAATATGAACCAAACTGCAAAAATCACCGATTTCTACCTACCTCAACCTACCGCTTAACTAAGAAGCGGTATGTCTACATATCTACAAAAACAACCCTTGGGACAGATAACAATTCGGACGTATCAATACCGCGCACACACACACGCATATTAACGTTACCTACCACGAACACATAGATTGACATTACCTGCCACAGCACCCACGGAGTATAAAAACAACGCAGCGGATAGACACAGACCAGAACGAAACTAGGCATTGAAAATGGCAGAACGCCGAAACCGGTTTGTCACAAAACCAAACTTGGCAAGGGATGACGGAAAATCGTTCCAACAAAAATCAGCTTACTACCCTGTCGGAAGATCAACACAACAAAATAAATCACTTACCGCCTGTCAGGCTTTTAATTTAAACACGGATGGACTACTAACGAAATACGAACGGAAACTGCGAAAAATGCATACGACTAAGGCAAATATTTGGTTCCACAAGCAATGTTTAGAATTGAATGTTACACCGAAATTTGCGCGAATAAAAATAAAAACCAACACCCAAGCAAGTAGGAGAACGACCAGGAAGGCGGAAAAGGACTTCTTAAAGTTCGAATTACAAGGCCTATACGCTAAGAAAGACAAGATAAACACCGAACTACTGAGGATACATCTGCAATTGTCCGGACTCTTGCCCACGACTGCATTGATGGACTGCTTCGACCACATAGAGACGGGAATCAAACGCGAACTACAACGCAAATATGAAAAACTGAACCGAAAATTGGACCAGTTAACGGGCCGAGGCGATCACAGTAACAGTGAACAAACACACGAATTTAACAAAAGGTTCGTAAACCTAACAACAGTGGCCATTAGCAACGAAGAAGCGCAACTTCTAGGGAAGGGCCTGAAGCACAACATCGCGGATAGCAACGAAGCAAAAAGAACTGAGCAAGCGATAGTAGATGCAGAGGTTGCAATATCGCTTCTTCGATATGAGGAACAGGAGCACGCAAGGCACATGTGCAGAGAAATCATAAGCAAGGAATAAGCGCCCAGGAAGCACAAAAAGGAAATAAGGAGCTGAAAATATTGAAAAGGCTACAACAAAAGCTAAAAAATAACAACATCGTCACAACGAAGGCAGACAAAGGAAACACAACGGTGCTAATCAGTAAGAATGAATATATAGCAAAGACAGAGAAGCTCATCGAGGGAATGAAATGCCGCATTATTAGGGATAACCCCACGGATAAATACGAGACCAAAGTTAAAGAGGTTATAAAAAATGCTACCAAAATAATAGACGAGAGGATGGCATATCTCTCTCTATGGCGCGATATACAACAGGTATATCATCATAAACCTCCTAAGAGATTTTTGCGCCAAGCTTCTCTTCCAATTTGTGGTGTGATTTGAATTTTCCCTACAAATTGGTGGGACCTACAGTTTTTTGCCGACTCCGAACGGCATCATCTACAAAGGAGACGAATTTTTGCTGAGAAGCCTGTCATGGCAGAAATACACTCGGAGAGTTTGCCAAACCACTGCCGAGGGGCGACCCCGTTTTGAAAAACTTTTTTTCAAATCACTTTTGATGTTACCTGTACCAGGGCTCGAACCATGGACCTTCGGTGTGGTAGGCCGGCAACACTACCTTCACACCACGGCGGCCGAATGGCATATACCCTAACACAAATGAATCCATCTGCTCCTCCACTCATTGCGTTACCTAAAATCCACAAGCAGGATACGCGGAAGAGACCTATAATTAATTTTAAGTCCGCGCCGGGTTATAAACTTTCGAAACATCTAAAAATGATTTTAAAGGACACTCTGAAACTAGGGCACGAATACACAATAAGCAATACGATAGAACTACTACAAAGACTTGAGACCGTTAAACTCACAAGGAGCAGTAAACTCGTATCCTTTGACATAAAGGACTTATACCCGTCAATACCACTAACAGATACAATGGATATAGTCAACAAAACACTACTGGACAAAACTGAAGATAAGGTAAAAACTGCGCAAATTACCAACGCGCTAAGAACAATGCTGCGGCAAAACTATTTCCGGTTCCACAACAAAATATATAGACAGACAAACGGACTAGGAATGGGTAACCCAACATCGGCCATTCTCATGGAAACATTCATGCAAAACTTGGAAGGAAAAGATATACAGGAGTTAAAAACCAAGTTAGGCGTGGCATTCTACGCTAGATACGTGGATGACATCATCTGCATCCTAAATGACGATAACGAAGAGCAAATACTACAGTTCCTCAACAGGCAACATAGCAACATAGAGTTCACAATGGAAGTAGAAAAAAATGGAATAATGAACTACCTGGACCTAACTATAGGGATTGACAAAATAGCAAATAGGTTCAACTACGGCATTTATAGAAAACCGACTGCCACGGACACCATAATACACTCTACATCAAACCAATGCAGCATTGAGGCACTTAGTGGCTAGGCTTCAGAGAACGCCGCTCACACAGGAAGCATACTGGAGAGAGCTTAATACAATATATAACATAGCGGCAAATAATGGATACAAGAAAGCACTTGTGGATAAACTCAGAAGTAGCCATGGAACACAAAAAAGAGTAAACGTAGAGGAAAATCCAATGGTTTGGACGGCAATGACATACACTGGAAAAACGATACAAATTAGCAAACTTCTTTAACAGATATAACATCAACACAGCATTCAGAACATCTAACAACGTCGGACAAAAACTAAGAGCCGACACTAATTCTGATGACCCATTCAACAGACACGGAGTGTATAGGCTTACTTGTGAATGTCAATACAGCTACATAGGACAAACAGGAAGAAAAATAAGCACAAGATTCCGAGAGCATATCAGGGACTACAACAAAAAAACACGAAAACCCCACCATAATACCAGAATCTAATTTCGAGAACCACATGTTCGAGAACCACATGTTCGAGAACAACTGCACCCCAGCTAACATAAAAACAACGGCTCGAATACTTCACGTACAAGGAAAAGGCCGGCGGCTTAATGTACTTGAGAACATGGAGATATACAAGTTAAAAACATTTGACGGCAGGATCATAAACGAACAAACCAACACTATCTCTGACGAAATATTTGAACCCTTAAAACTAGTTTACAAAAAACAGCACAAGCCAGCAGGTACAGCAACCAAACACGTAACAATGAACAAGCAAAAACGAAATATGAACCAAACTGCAAAAATCACCGATTTCTACCTACCTCAACCTACCGCTTAACTAAGAAGCAGTATGTCTACATACCTACAAAAACAACCCTTGGGACAGATAACAATTCGGACGTATCAATACCGCGCACACACACACGCATATTAAAGTTACCTACCACGAACACATAGATTGACATTACCTGCCACAGCACCCACGGAGTATAAAAACAACGCAGCGGATAGACACAGACCAGAACGAAACTAGGCATTGAAAATGGCAGAACGCCGAAACCGGTTTGTCACAAAACCAAACTTGACAAGGGATGACGGAAAATCGTTCCAACAAAAATCAGCTTACTACCCTGTCGGAAGATCAACACAACAAAATAAATCAAGAAAAACACTCTTTAACGAAATGCCTAGTATTACAATGTAATATTTCAAAATTAAATTTAAGATTTATTTTTAACAGGTGTTTAAGTGACTTTCGTCCCTTAAATGGAACGCACTCCTGCGATCCTCAAGCCCGTAATGCAACCCTGCATACCTTAGCAGCGAACACAACACTGTGTTCGCGAAGCCCGTCATGCATCCCTGCATGACCCTGTCAAAGGAAGCATCCCTGCTTTCCTTCGAACTTCCAGTGTTGGAAACACTATAAAAGCGCTGTGCGCATACGAACTCTCTCTCTTTTACTTTTTCATCGGAACGCGGCTGTCGCATCTGCAATCAACAGAGGTAACTATCATCAACGCGGGACTTACAACCTTCGCAATCAACCATACAAGCAGTGCGCGGTGCATTAATTTCTAGTTTCAATTTTTCTATTAATTTGTTTAATTAATTGATGTAAATATAAATATCTTCAATTTCCATTCATTTAAAGAAAGGATATTGCATTGTTCCATTTCATTAAATTATTCTTAATCTCATAAGAAAATCGTATTGTACATTGAAGTACCGAATAATTGAATTAAATCGTTGTTGTTAGTATTAAGTTGCCAATAGAAATTCGCGTTTCATTTGTTAGTGCAATCTCCCACTTGTATTTACCCCCAAATACAAGCCGAGTGAAAACTCCCTTCACTCCTACATATTCCTTATCATCAATTTGAACATGGTCCTTACAAGCCGAATTTGACGGCACAGGAATACACCTAACCATCAAAAATCCTATTGGCAACGCGAACAACTTCGAAGGAAAACAACCGCAATACAACACTGCTTGTTGAGCCTTTTGCGCTGCCCACGCATTGCATTTTCAACCACCAACGCGAACGGCAGCAGATCGGCAAGCGATACAAGTGTGCAAAAAGAAAAGTTGAAAAGTGTGCGCGAAACTAAAAGTTTATTTTAAATCGTTGTGTAAAAGTAAAAGTGAAAACGCTTTTAAAACAGTGAGTAAAACTAAAATTCTGTGAAAATAAAGACAACATACATAAAACATATTATTTGCACAAAGCTGCCGCTGCCCAACGTGGGAATATATACCAGCAAACACACCGGTGGAGTCACCTGTAGCCGGTACAACCAAAGGAAACCCAAATCCTGCCCAGAGTTTAGGGCCAACGTGGGACTGTACCCCAACCCCAAAAAAGATGAGTACCCCAAAAAATTACAAGTAAGTGCCGTTATATTTTCATATACCATTCCTCTAACGGGACTCATATATATACATATATACATATATACGCACATATATGCATTCAAAAAGCTATTTGCGCCAAGAAATTCGGTTCTGTTTAAGTTACCAGTCGGTTGTTTCCAACCCACAGCTTAGGCATATATATACATAAATTAATACACAACCCTTTGTATATTCATTTCTCGTGATTTTTCAACCAAATATTGTTTCATTCGCACTGACCATTTTGCGTATTTTCCCGGTTGCGCCGGTAAGCATTTATTTTGTTTCCTTTTCTACTTGGTCAAGTGTGCTAAAATTCTAGTTCGTTGCCTGCCCATGGTTAACTATACCCATCCCTTTTCTGCACTCATATACCTACATATAAAAGTGACACTAGTGATAAAAGCAAGTAAACAGAACTAAAAAGGCAAATAGTTTGTGGTTTTCATTGTCTTCTACAGTGCAATTATGCTAAATTTTCAAAGGTGTTCTCATACGCCTTTAATATTTACTTAACAAATTTTGTGCAAAGTGGTGATTTTATTCATACATACGGGCAAAGTCCATTTGCATACAACTGCAAATCGCTTTGCTATTTGAAATTCGCTGCGCAACCTGCTTGGCGCAGACATAGAGTTTTGCTTCTCTATCTACCCTTACTTTGCTTACAATCCCTTCAATATATCTATACGTTTGTCTGAAAATTTCGTACATATCGACATATGTACCTATAAAAAGGAATTCTGCCTGCTCTTTTCGTTTCGCTGCTCGCGTCAGCGTAGATTTGTATTTTGTTTTGGTTCTGTCGACAACAAACAACAAAAATCCCAATAAGATTTGCAATTGAAAACCCATTCCCAGTGGTGAACAAACATAAATATTAAAGAACAAAAAAGTCTTTACATTTGTGTGCAGTTATCGGTATTGGTATATATGTATGTACATACGTTAAGTAGTTCCCCCCGCTACTATCCCCAGTAGCGTAACCCAGTAGCAACATAAAATCAGTCATAAATATTTGATGAATCAGTTAATATATACGGTGATTTTTTCTCGTTTGCATTTAATGCTATTATCCCCAATAGCATAAACTAATCGTTCATCAAAGTCTACTAAAACATAAAGTGCAAGTTTTCTGTGCTAGTGCTACTTACGCGATTTATTTAATAAGTTTGTATCCAAAATTCATCCGAGTGCATCTTGCAGGGTGCCTAAATAACTCTACCTATTAGCACAGTCACTAATTTCTAGTGCGTGTTTTACTGCTACTATACCCAGTAGCCTAATCCAGTTGTTTCACCAAGCCCGTTCAAGGAGCAAGTCTGAGGGCCGGTTTCACCAACGCGACTAAGACTAAAACTAAGTCGTGACTTAAGTTAGCACAGATTCGAGACTAACTTAATTTTGGGTTTCACCAACTGAGCGACTTAAATAATTTTGAGCACAACAACCCGATCAGATGTTTTATGCATAGTAGTATTTTTTCTTACCAGACAACTCTGAGCATCCCAATACCCCAGTGCGAAAAGGGCATGTATGGCCATACAAGAGGGAATGTATTGATCTTACACCCATTTCTCTTTAGTTGGAAGGTACTAAAATTAGCGCTTAATTGAAAACGATAGTTTCGTAATGGTTGCATGCTAGAAAACAAGCGTTCACATGCATCTACGCTTACCCTGTTAAAGTCAAGCATGGTGAAGTTTCCGACTGGGGCGTTGCACAAAACAAATTAGCAACATTACTGACATTTAGGTTTTGAACCACAGCAACACTGCTTAGTCGAGAATAAGTCAGCTGGCAAGTTGACTAAGTTGTGACTTAGCTAAGTTAGGTGGTGAAACTGAAAAAGTGAAAATCGCTACTTAACTAAGTTAAGTCGAGTTGGTGAAACCGGGCCTGAGTCTTCCCAACCCAAGCAAAGCACAGTGGTCATTAAAATTCCTAAATATAATCCTTAAAATCAAGTTGAGTGAAAGATCTCATTGTGAAGCTTAGTTTAAATTTTATACATTTTTAAGTTTTTGTTGCTATACCCAGTAGCGCACGTCATTACGGAACTCTCCTAATCGTTTTTATCAATTCCCATCTCAATCTTAATTACATCCGGGCAATACTGTCAAAATATTAAATCATGGCTACTGGTTCAGCCGTAATGGCAGATTCATATTCTGTTCAAATGATTTAATGAATTTTTGTTCTCGTTTTGAAAAAGAAGATCCTGAAGAAAATACTGACACCTTATTGGATGTTAAACTTCAGGATCTAAACAAACGTTGGGAGAATTTACAAATCTCTTATAAGAGCGTCTGCCTCGAAGACGAAAAACAAGTTTCCATCGATTTTAAAGACGAAGCAACAAACAAGTTCCAAGTATGTACTGACAGTTTCTATATATGTAAATCCCAAATTATCGATCAGCTTAAGTCCTTTCATGGCACCACTCCCGATAAAAATGTAACTGCTAGACATTCCTTGTCTTTTGTCGATAACTCGATTCCATGCATAAAAGTGCCCCCATGCGATACACAGATTTTTTATGGTAGTTACGAGGAGTGGCCGAGCTTCCGTGACATGTTCACGGCAGTGTACCTCAATCACCCAAAACTAACCCCAGCTCAAAAACTATTTCATCTGCGCAATAAAACTCGGGGAAAGGCAGGCCTTATAGTGAAACATTACAAACTCTGTGATGAAAACTTTTCAATGGCCTGGGAAGCACTTAGAGCCCGTTTTGAAAATAAGCGGATTTTGATCGATAACCAATTGAAGACCCTCTTCAACATTCCCCCTGTTACATCCGAAAATAGTGAGGGAATTCAGAGAATACAGAGTACAATAAATGATTGTCTTTCTTGCCTTACTTCTCAAGGGGTTTCCGTGGTCGAATGGGATCCGATATTAATTTATCTATGCTCCACAAAACTCCCAGAAGACACGCTCTCTCTTTGGGAGCAATCCTTAAAATCAAGGAAAGAGTTGCCCGACTGGTCCCAAATGGACTCCTTCCTAACTAGTCGGTATGAAGTAGTTGAACGATTGCACAACTACAAAACTTCCAAACCTCGCCACTCTTCCAACCCAAAGACTCCAACTAAAGTGCAATCTTACCTCTCTCAAGAACAAGTGACGTTCACTTGTAAACTTTGCAAAAATAATCATGCTCTCAAATCCTGTCCGAAATTCCGTAACTTGGCAGTTTCCGATCGAACTAAATTCGCCGAGAAAAATGGTTATTGTACCAACTGCCTGGCATATAACCACACACTTACCAACTGTCAAAGCGTTTTTAGATGTCTTCATTGCAGATAATCGCATCACACGATGCTTCATCCTAAACCACCTATAAAATCCGCACCTAAGTCAGCAAATGCGACTTCATCCGTAAAGCCAACCACAAAAGCAACCCCCCTGTTGCACACCCACTCTACCGAACTGCCGAATACCCCAAGGCATCCAATATTCAACATAACCCCAAGGCAATTGCGATGAATCTCCATCCACCTCTGCTGACAGTGCGTGCAGAATCCAAGCTAACTTCTCAGCAAACCATGAGAAGACGCTGCTTCCCACCGCCCGAGTGCACATTGAGCACATGGGCACACTTTTCACCCTAAGAGCCTTAATCGACCAAGGCTCGCAAAAAACCTTCATTTCCGAGAAGGTACAGAAACGCTTAAATCTTCCTACTTACCGGGAAGATTATGCAGTAACCGGGATGGGCGGAATCGTTGTAGAAAAGGCGAACAAAGTCTGTCAACTAACTCTAATCTCCAAACGTTATGACACAAAAGTCGTTACCCAAGCGATTGTGCTTCAAAAGCTCACAAGCTTTTTACCAACATTCTCTATCCCTAAACCCAATCCAACAGACATTAAGGATCTAGATCTCGCTGATCCTTATTTCTTCACTCCTGGTCCCATAGATATGGTGATCGGAAGCGATCTCATACCGAAGATCCTTCTTCAAGGAATTCAACACCACATCCTAGGCAGTCTCCTCGCTCAAAACACAATTTTCGGGTGGTATTTGAGCGGACCCATGCAACCCACTTCTTGTTCTACCTTTCATACGTACGCTGTAGAAGATACTAATGAAAACCTCAATATTCAATTGAAGAGGTTCTGGGAACTCGAGGAACTGCCCGAATCTCGCCTATCTTCTGACGAAGATTCATACTGCGAACAGTTCTATCAAGACACCACTGTTAGGCGAAGTGATGGCCGATATATAGTTCGGCTACCTTTCAAATCGAAGTTTCCATCCAACCTGGCCCTGGGACCATCCCGTTCCCAAGCTATGCGACAAGCTATCCGAATGGAGCATATGCTCAATAAAAATCCCACCCTCAAAGAAGAATACAACCGCGTTCTAGAAGAGTACCTCACCCTCGATCATATGAGGCAAATCGCTCCCGATGAGGTGCACGAAAGTGGACATTATCGTTCATACTATCTTCCACATCATTCAGTTGTTAAACCAGACAGTAAGTCTACGAAAGTTCGTGTGGTATTCAATGCCTCCAAACCCACGGCATCTGGTATTTCACTAAACGATATACTTCATATCGGTCCAACCTTGCAAACAGATCTTCTATTTGTCATTTTAAATTGGCGATTGTATAAGTATGTCTTTAACGGTGACATACAAAAAATGTACCGACAGATTCTTCTCCACGAAGATGATCAACCGTATCAACGAATTCTCTTTCGAAGAAACAACGAGGATAAACTATCTGATTTTGCCCTGAAGACAGTGACATTCGGAGTCAACTGCGCGCCTTATCTTGCAATTCGCACTTTGCATCAACTAGCAACTGATACAAAAGATTCCCATCCACTAGCGAAACAAATTTTAACCAAAGAAACCTATGTGGATGATGTCTTATCTAGAGGTCACGATATTCCATCGTGTTTAAACGCTCAAACTGAAGTCATCCATTGTTTACTTTCAGCTGGGTTTCCTCTCCGGAAAATTACAGCAAACCATCCTCAACTTTTAAATCAAATTCCTGCAGATCACCTTCTCGACTCTGACTTCCTGAAATTTGATTATTCCAGTTCTACCAAAACGCTTGGTATACGATGGAACGCGTTAAACGATTCTTTTTCATATTCAGTTGAATACTTGACACCACCCTCCAGCGCCACAAAACGCCAAATTTTATCCTCAGTCTCGAAACTTTTTGACCCCGCAGGATGGCTATCGCCCATTCTTATTCAAGCGAAAATACTCTTGCAACAAATTTGGTTAGAAGGTACGGAATGGGACGAGTGTGTCAAACCCCTTTCACTTCAAAAGTGGCACCAATTCGTAACCGATTTGCCCACAATCGAACAAATCCAAATTCCTAGATGGACAGAATTCTCGCCTAGTAGATCAATTCAAATCCATGGATTCTGTGATGCTTCAGAGAAAGCATACTGTGCATCCGTTTACATTCGGTCGCAATCAGCCAATACGGTATCCTCTCACCTTCTGTTTTCAAAAACCAAGGTAGCACCACTACAGACAGTGAGTCTCCCACGCCTAGAATTGTGTGGAGCAGTCTTATTATCTAAATGCATAAAAAGGGTTATTACTCAATTATCTCTTGATGGTGCAAACGTCTTTCTTTGGTCCGATTCGCCTATTGTACTTGCATGGCTCGAAAAACCACCATGTACGTGGAAGGTATACGTAGCCAATCGTACGTCAGAAATCATTAAAAATGTTGGAAATGTAAAGTGGCGGCATGTTACCACTAATCACAACCCGGCCGACCTTGGAACAAGAGGTTGTAGACCACAGGACCTAGTACTTAGATCACTCTGGTGGCACGGACCAGATTGGTTACTTAAACCCCCCGATCATTGGCCAATATCATTTCGACAAAACGTCGTACCTCAAGAACAACGTAAAGTAGAAGCTCTTCACGTTTTGGACGACGACCCCGATATATTAGACCGCTTCTCTTCATGGTCTAAAGCCTTACGCGTAATAGCGTACATGTTTCGATTTATTCACCGATTCAAACCAATACAGTCCACTTCTCCCACTTGCTATAACTCTGTGGTTATTACGCAAAAGGAAATTCACTGGGTCAAAACTCGTCTCATCAAACTTTCGCAAGAAAGACACTACCCAAAGGAATATTATCAATTGTCCAATCGAGAATCAATTTCCAAAAAGAGCTCGCTTTTAACGTTAAACCCCTTTCTTGACCAACATGGACTTCTCCGTGTGAAAGGTCGCTTGGCCAACGCTGGCCTTACGTACAATGAAAGACATCCAACCATTATTCCAGAATCTTCAAGATTATGTTATCTTTTTCTAAATTTTCTGCATGATGTTCTAATGCATGCTGAACAGCAACTCATGGTTCGAATGGCAAGGCAGGAATACTACATTCCCAGGCTAAAATCAAAAGTAAAACGCTGTATACGCAATTGCAAAATCTGTACAATTTTCAAACAAAACAGTCGTTCGGAAATTATGGCAGCTTTACCCCCAGAGCGTGCAACTTTCTCGTTGCCATTCACCTACACCGGTTTAGACTTTGCCGGTCCTTTCGACATAAAGTCATCAACCCTCCGGAGATCCCCACTACTGAAGGGATACGTTTGCGTCTTCATTTGCTTTTCCACAAAGGCAATCCACCTTGAACCATGTTCGGATTTGTCAACCAAAGCATTTCAGGCAGCATTTGCCCGCTTTGTAGGTAGACGCGGACTCCCGCAACGAGTCTTTTCGGACAACGGCAAGAACTTTGTTGGTGCTAACCGCGCCTTCCAACAGGATTTCAAAAAATTCCTCAAAGAAACTTCTGATGACCTACGCTCCAAGTATACCGTACATGGATTTGAATGGCATTTCCTGCCACCGAATGCTCCTCATATGGGCGGCCTTTGGGAAGCAGCTGTAAAGAGTTTCAAGCATCACTTCTAACGCACTGTTGGAAACCACATCTTCACTTTTGAAGAAATCACAACTTTACTTGCTCGTATCGAAGCAGTACTGAACTCCCGACCCCTTTCCCCGATGTCTGATAATGCCAATGACTTGCTTGCATTAACTCCAGGACATTTTCTCCGAGGCGGGCCACTACTGGGCTTTCCAGAACCTCAAATTGACAATCTCTCCCTACAAAATCGATGGGAAAAGCTCAAAGCTTTGTATCAACAGTTCAGCCAACGCTGGAAGGATGAGTATCTCAAAGAACTCCATCATAGATACAAATGGAAGCTCCCACAAAAAGACCTTTCCATTGGTGATTTCGTGGTCATCAAAAATGACCAAACTCCCCCCAACGAGTGGAGACTAGGACGCATCGAAAAAGTGTATCATGGTTCGGACAATTGTGTGCGAGTGGCGGATGTCAAGACTCAGACTGGAACTTTTACTCGACCAATTGTCAAGCTCTGTCCGCTTCCTTCTCAACCTGAGGTTCCGAATCTAAACTCTACCCTTGACACTTAAGAATCAACTTGTTTGCCATAGTTTTAAGATTTCCACGACCTTCTCATACCGTTAATATTTTACAGATCAAAACCATCCAACAACACCAACCTGGACCCACGGATCTATCAATGTAAGGTCTGCCTCAAGTATCATCCACTCCGGTTTTGTAAGGAATTCATGGCAATGAACATCGAAGAACGCAGCGAAGTAGTGCGACAATTTAGATACTGCCCGAATTGTCTTGCTCGTACCCACGACAGCATCAGGGATTGCTCGTGTCCCGACACGTGCAAACTATGTCAAGAATTACACCACACCCTGCTGCACACCACGGCGTCAGATGACATCGTGGAAGACCGTCGCAGCATTCGTAGCCAAGCATCCAACAGCCGAAACGTTCGTAAGCCGCGGAAACGGCTCCAAGTGTCCGCACGTAGAGGTGCCCGTAAGCCGGCAAAGCGACCTCAGGTACCCAAACGCCAAGAATCACGTCAACCAAGAAGCCAAATCTCCATTCAAAAGGAGAAAATAGACGTAGCCATACGGGCATTGGCTCAATTGAAGGCATCCCTTGCACCAGTGCAACGAGGGCGCCATGTTTAAGTGACTTTCGTCCCTTAAATGGAACGCACTCCTGCGATCCTCAAGCCCGTAATGCAACCCTGCATACCTTAGCAGCGAACACAACACTGTGTTCGCGAAGCCCGTCATGCATCCCTGCATGACCCTGTCAAAGGAAGCATCCCTGCTTTCCTTCGAACTTCCAGTGTTGGAAACACTATAAAAGCGCTGTGCGCATACGAACTCTCTCTCTTTTACTTTTTCATCGGAACGCGCCTGTCGCATCTGCAATCAACAGAGGTAACTATCATCAACGCGGGACTTACAACCTTCGCAATCAACCATACAAGCAGTGCGCGGTGCATTAATTTCTAGTTTCAATTTTTCTATTAATTTGTTTAATTAATTGATGTAAACATAAATATCTTGAATTTCCATTCATTTAAAGAAAGGATATTGCATTGTTCCATTTCATTAAATTATTCTTAATCTCATAAGAAAATCGTATTGTACATTGAAGTACCGAATAATTGAATTAAATCGTTGTTGTTAGTATTAAGTTGCCAATAGAAATTCGCGTTTCATTTGTTAGTGCAATCTCCCACTTGTATTTACCCCCAAATACAAGCCGAGTGAAAACTCCCTTCACTCCTACCTATTCCTTATCATCAATTTGAACAACAGGGATGGCATGAAAATGCCGATTTTTAGTACTTCATTAAGGTGGGTTAAGAAATCTTGAAATCCTCCGTGAATATTGAACAAATTGTATCTGTTAACAATTTAATTTTATTTTAATTGCAGTTTCTCAATAAAAAATAAAGTATTACTAATACTTTTGGCCCTTTTGAAATTACATTTTATTTTTTATCTATCTTTATTTTGCTTTGTAGTAAAATTATAGAAATAGATACATTAAATCTAATTAAAGAAAACTGTTAAAAACATTCTTTTAAATTTAAGCAATAAGTTTTTAAAGATAACATACTATATACAGCAAAGTATGAAAAAATATAGTGTATCTTGTGTGATATCTTAGGCATGGATGTAAAAAAAAAACAATCAGCCTCAGTCAACCAGCTTTTAAATTCTATCTTGGTCTCATCCTGCGTCTCTTTCTATTTATAAAAAATAGGGTTTGGTTTGCACCGGATGCCTGTATGACACTTAACCAAGCTGTTGACATTGGCTTTGAAGTAATTTTTTTGTAAGACTGGCTACAAAAGTCCCGACTGGGTACATGGTCATATGTGTGTTACCTTATTAGATTCCACTAATGCTATAAGCAGTCTAGGTATTGCGGCTGCAGTTCCATTCACTGTGTGTACGATATTTTATATTTAGACGCTTTGCTTGATAGTCTGTGCAGTTGCTGCAACTAGATACTTCACCCCACATTTGTCTGCCAGACAACCAGGCTTCGATATCATATTTTTCAAATGCAGAAGCACCCAATTCTATGGGTGGCATGTCGAGTACTCTAAACCGCAGGTTTAACTGCTCATATAAAGACATTTGAACACTTTTAAAACCATCCAATACCGCCTCCGACTGGTTTTGTGAGCACACTGAAAACATCTCTACTTTAGTAAATTGATTAACCCTGAAATAGAATAATATCATTAAACTTCTGTAGTAACAATGATCATCTGCCTATATTGGTTCAAGGGTGGGAAATATATAGATGAAGGACAAATTCTTATTAACAATAACCATAAGAAGGTCCAACAGCGAATGCAAGTAGCCGCGGTCTAATCGATTGTAGGTAAGCCACCCTGTACCTATACGTGTAAAATGATTGAATTCACTGTGTTTTCATTGAATATTTATACCAAAGGTTATAGTTGGGGTGAGAAAAACGTTTAATTGTGCATGTTTCATAACAATAAGTGTGTTAGTAGCTTAAAAACGAATTAAAAGCAAATACGTTCTTTCTTATTACCAAATAACGTAGAACGTAAAATAGATCCAACGCGACGAATGGCGGCAAACAGTAAACCACCAGTTCGTGGGTGCGTAATTCTCTCTCTATGGCGCGATATACAACAGGTATATCATCATAAACCTCCTAAGAGATTTTTGCGCCAAGCTTCTCTTCCAATTTGTGGTGTGCCGATTTGAATTTTCCCTACAAATTGGTGGGACCTACAGTTTTTTTGCCGACTCCGAACGGCATCTACAAAGGAGACGAGTTTTTGCTGAGAAGCCTGTCATGGCAGAAATACACTCGGAGAGTTTGCCAAACCACTGCCGAGGGGGACCCCGTTTTGAAAAACTTTTTTCAAATCACTTTTGATGTTACCTGCAGCAGGCCTCGAACCATGGACCTTCGGTGTGGTAGGCCGGCAACACTACCTTCACACCACGGCGGCCGTAATTCACCACCGTAGAAATTTGCTTTTAATTTGCGAGTTTTAATGCCCGTGTCATTTTTATTCTAATATAATGTTCACAATTAAATGTTGCTGTGACTCTTAACCATATTTTTTTTTTTTTGGAAATATGCAATTAAAATACCGTGGGCCATAGCCATAGTCAAATTAAAATAGTTTTATTGAATTAAACACGATTTTGATATAACCACCATTTTAACTCTGTTATAGTCAACTTAAAACACCTATTTAACACTAAAATTTATTTTAAATTGAAATGTCTGGATCGTGATTTCAACTTTTAAGAATCGATTTTAACTGTGAAAAACTGAAATCAAGGTGAAAAATGTGCTTTTCTGACCAGCCAATTAACATCAGGAACTAATTTCATCTCTAAATAATGCTTATTTTATACGTTTCCAGTGAAAATTACCCACAAACGAACCAGCGCAGCATACTTAGCTCCATTAATACCAAAATCAGTAGATACAGATTGTATGCAAAATAACATGGCAATTAATATTTGTGTTTTGGTTGGTTAACAGGTTTGGGAAATAAGTTTTAAATTATATCCTTTCATATTTTGTAATAAAAAGTGTAAAAAAAATTTGGAATTCTGCTTTCGTTTCAAACAAAAAAAGGCACATTTTCATTACCATCATCTTTTTTTCGTGTTCGATTGCAATGTAAAGACAAAACGTCACACAAAATGTGTGTTTGTTTATAACAAGGAGAATTTCAAAGAACAAAAAAAGGCAGGTTTTCTGCCTATAAAACTTTGACAGGGTAAAATGTACACAGCAAAAGGAGTGTTTTTTTGTTGAAACGAGATCAGTTTTATACGAAATCCATTATTGATTCACTTTATTTCTTTGCTAACTTATTTTTTAATGTATGTGTAATATAATTGATGCTTGCGCACACGATGAAAACCCGACTGTTGAGTACAACCCGAACTGTTCACTTAGTACGCTCGCGCTGTCATTTATGTAAAAGCTCGTTGTACTTAACGAACTGTTCACTTAGTACGCTCGCGCTGTCATTTATGTAAAAGCTCGTTGTACTTAACAGTGCGGAGTATTAAAACCCCGGTGGCTTCCTCACTCTCAACGGCCTCTCAGGGGCCGATGATGGCGATGAGTTTACCACTGGATTACTTGGCGTAGATGCGGAAGACGGTGATTGCGTCTCAGTAAGTTCATCTTGAGCGATTCTCGTTCCACCTGCATATCATCATTTACGTCGTCGGAAGCGGCATTCCCCGTTATTATTATTTCATTGTACGGAAAAATCATTCGAAGACGGATTTGGTCTATGTGACGCTTGTTTATGCGACCATCGTTCAGGCGTACTAGTATTTAAGAAACTGTTTTTGTTTGGGATTCAATATCCAAACATGATCGCCCTTTTCAAATGTTTGTGCAGTTTTGGATGAATCTTGTCAAAATACGATTTTAGCTTCTTATTGAACATTAGTTCTGCTGGTGATTGACCCGTTATGGCGTGTAGTGTAATATGGTGGCTAAAAATAGAACAAAGAAGCTCTAACTCAAAGTCACATTTCGTTGGAAACTTTTTGAAAAAATCTTTTGTAGTTTGTACCATACGCTCGGCCCCACTGACGTAAACGCAGTTCCATGATCAGATACAATAGTCAGGTAGACTGTGTGTGGCGAACAGCGAAAGTAATGGCTTAATCGCCGCTAAAAATTATGTTGGTTTAACAGGAAAAACTTCAAGCCATTTGGAATATGAATCAATAACTAGAAAGAACAATCGACCTTGAAACACTCCGGCGAAGTCGATGTGTAGACGTGACATTAGAACCCTGGTCGATTCCCACATGTGTAGTGGTGCCTGTGGGTTGTCCTGGCGCGTCTCTTGACATGGTATACACAGCCTAACCTCTGCGGGTATAATGTCCACATATGTGGACAAAACTTTTCTTTGTGAAATAACTACCAATGTTTGATTATTTTTTCAAACAATATAACAATTTATTGGGAACATATTCGCTCGCTTTTCTATATTTTTAGTTCCTCTCTTTACTTCTTCTGTCGCGTTCATTTCATACGATATTTTCAAATGGACTGAAATATGCAAGATTGGATGCCCCTGCGGGATAGGGGTTTAGAATATGCCCGAGGTAGGCATACCGGTCGTAAGAGGCGACTAATATGCACAAAGGTAATAACGTGCCACTCGATAGTTGATCTACGGATATGATGCCTCTCACCTCTCAATACCCATCTTATCCTTCCTTACGGAAGGAGGAGTGACATGA
This sequence comes from Merzomyia westermanni, assembly GCA_949987695.1. Taxonomy (NCBI): domain Eukaryota; kingdom Metazoa; phylum Arthropoda; class Insecta; order Diptera; family Tephritidae; genus Merzomyia; species Merzomyia westermanni. The sequence continues at coordinate 123,261,688 of OX465290.1, forward strand.
CCTAGAAGGTTTCACTGGTCATAAATCGCTACCACGACAGTCGGGCAGTACCGCAAGGGAGTACCGGGTCCAAATCCGGGGTCGCCCCTCGGCAGTGGTTTGGCAAACTCTCCGAGTGTATTTCTGCCATGACAGGCTTCTCAGCAAAAATTCGTCTCCTTTGTAGATGCCGTTCGGAGTCGGCAAAAAACTGTAGGTCCCACCAATTTGTAGGGAAAATTCAAATCGGCACACCACAAATTGGAAGAGAAGCTTGGCGCAAAATCTCTTAGGAGGTTTATGATGATATACCTGTTGTATATCGCGCCATAGAGATAGATAGATATAATAAAAATTTCGAAAAACGGTTTTTTAGTATTAAAAAAGATTTTTGTTTGAAATAAACTCTTTAGACACCAGTTTTTTAAAGTAGGTCATAAAAAATTATTTTTCGATCGTATTTTCGGTGCGGAATTGAAGAAGTTAAGGGTTGCGGTCGCCACTGTTTCGATATCAACAAGTCCTGTATTTCTTCTTCTTCGTCATTCTTGAACGACTTAAAAAGTATGCATTTCCCAATTTCTTCCCAGCGCGGTAATAAGCTCAATAGGCGTTGAAAAAAATGCACCTTCTAAACATTTGATTAGACATAACTGCAGGAATCGGTTTGCTTGTAGTGAATATACCTAGCAGCGGAAGATGATCGGTAACAACCGTGGAATTCCTACCATATAAATTCGCTAATACCTTATCGGATTTTCCCATGATTACAATATGATCAAAAGTCGGTAGAACACCAACGATGCCTCGCAAAAGGTTTTCCATAAAGGTTGGAAAAATGTCTGGTGCCGAAGAAATACCAAACTGTAGACCGTTGACTCGAAATGCCCCTTTTTGAGTTACAATGGTTTAAAACAGTGAAGATTTCTTATCCACCATCAGCTGATGGTAAGCCTGCGCTAGGTCGAGTTTTGCGAATACACTACCACCTTCAATTGATGACAAGAGGATACTTATGGCTGGTATTTGGAAACAGTGTGGCTTTAGAGCCTTATTTAAGGTCGTCTTGTAATCGCCACATATTGGTATGGTTGCGCCCTTTTTTTGAGCGGGTGCAATGGGTATGGCCCAATCTGAAAATGATTAGATTGGAGATCGATTAGTTGCAGTTTACATTTTTGTAGTTTCGGTTTTGACCCTGACCATATCCGCTCGAATGTCAATGATGATATAATCGTATAGTTGGACCCCGAATCAACTTCGAATGTGCGTGATTGTTCATTTATTATTACGGTGGCAGATTTCTTAAAGCTTATCATTGGTGAAATCTGATTAACAGATTGATTCGATTTATCTTTTTCTCGAGATTACTTCTTTTGTTTTCCTTGATGACGTGCGTTGGAAGCACGCGATGAGGTAGTTGAACGACAAACGCGCTGTAGATGCCTTTTAATTCCACACGAGGAACAAATAGTTTCTTGATATGGGAATTTGCAACGTGCATGTCCCCCACCGCATCTTTGGCAAGGTTTCTGCGTGGCTTTATTACGAGTGTTTTGTGATTTCTGAACGTTTTGCTGGTTTTAAAAACTTGTAACAGAATGTACGTGATCAGGTTGTTGCATCTCTGGCGCGTTCTTAGCAGCCGCTTCAGCGCCGTTAGCTCCACGAATTACTTTTTCATTCCGCTAGTAAAATGTGTTGCAGTGCCTCCTCGCGTAACCCGCAAACAAGACCAGCACGTAACATGCGATCCAGATCAGTACCAAAGTTGCAGTCCACGGCTAGATTCCGTAAAGCAGCAATACAATCAGCAAAACTTTCATCGAGCTGTTGATCACGCTTGTGGAACTTGTAAAACGCCGCAGAAAAGTGGTTAGACAGAGTACTCTTTATTTCTGAAAGTTTTAATGCACCTACCTGTTTCGGTGCCACCAATTATGTAAGGGGGTCAAGGAGACTAGGACCAGCCAATGTCAGAAGTATGGCTTTTTGACGCAAATAATGCTCAAAGCGTGGGTAGTATGAAGTCCATCTTTCTGGTTGACAAACGTCAAAATGTTCCATGGTAGACGTAGCGTTTTGTACAATTGAAATTGGCCGTTCTTTTATTTTAACTTTAGTGGTGTCCTCTTGTTTCAGAGGCATTACAACTCGATCTCCAGTTCAGGACAATTATATTTTGCTATATGACTAGTCACTGCTGTACTACCGATTGTGTATGCATTAATTTTGTACGTTCGCATATATAAAAATTGCTTGGTCGCGCGATGTGATTTGTTTACCGGTTGCTTGACTTATAGCCCAACCTAATATAAACGCACTCCGGCAATTTTCTATCAAAAATGTCTCATGCACATACAAATTGTATGACATATCGATTTGACATTTACGCTCAGCTGGCACGTCGTTTGTTATGAGAGCTACTTACGCACGCAAATTTATTTCGGTTAGAACCAAAAAAGTCGTTTATTTTCGTGTGGTAAAAAACGCTGTGTCGTTATATTAGGTTGGGCTGTTAACTGCTTTGCAGTTTATATGTGTTTAAGCGACATAAGCTATAATATAATATAAATAATAAAATAAAAGAAAAAATAACTCAAAAAAACTACTCGCCCTCCATAAAGCTTAGACATGGTCCTTCGAGCCGGATTCGAACCGGCGACTTATGAATATCACTAGACGCCTCGAAGGACCATGTCTAAGCTTTATGGAGGGCGAGTAGTTTTTTTTTTGAGTTATTTTTTATTTTATTTTATTATTTATATTATATTATTAGTTTAGAGAGAAAAAGGGGGTGTGCGGAGCACAAATTAAATAGGGAGCCCTTTTCTAATATTTATTTAATAATTATTTTATTTATTTAAATTATTTGTTCTATATAGAACGGGGTGCGGTGCACCTGTTTCACCTTGTATGTATTAATTGGGGGCGAGCACTGTTGGCTCTGAGGCATTGCACGGGATTGGCTTCCTCATTTCCGTTGTGGAAAACCCCCCTTGCACATATTGCATAGGGGCGATGTTTTGGGAATATTAAATTGGGGTGCGGAGCACATGTTACACCTTGTATGTATTAGTTGGGCGCGAGCACTGTTGGCTCTGAGGCATTGCACGGGAGTGGCTTCCTCATTTCCGCTGTGAAAAACCCCGGCTTGGGATTACAAAACATAAACTATATATTTGGGATATTTTATAAGCTGCTTGCGAATTACAAGAGTGCAGCGAAAATAAAATAGACGAAGTAAATCGTTATAGCTTATGTCGCTTAAACAATATGTATTAGCTTTTTGAGTATTTATTTTGATCACGCCACTCACATGTACATAGACGCTGTTGAGTCGGTTTGTCATATACACGAGCGATATCTAAGATGATCCTATCCTCCTCGCACGCTAACTTATTCTATAACGTATGTATAATATAATTGATCCTTACGTGCACACGATGAGAAACCGACTGTTGAGTACAACTCGCTGTACTTTATAGTGCAGAGTATGCATACTTAACAATTTCTTTTATCCACGACGGCATAGGAGACACCTGCTCCAGAGCTTAGCATTTTGGTATAATTAGATAGTTAGCTGTAGGGGAAACTTGGTTTGGAGAAAATATAATATTTTAAAGTAACGGCTACAGTTTTATTTCGTTGATTTATCCGCATGGTATAGTGATAGTGTACTGACCTACCATAGCGAAAAGTAATAATTTAATTCTGGTAATTCTATACGACAGCACGTAACTGCTAATATACGTCCAAACGACGCGGTTTGATCTCTGTATCAATAATCCGAAAGCGAAAATTCAATAAGTTGATAAGGTTTTGTGTTTTTCCGACAGGGTGGATACTGGATTTATATTGGAACGAATTTTCGTCATCCCTTGTCGAACGAAATCAAGCACTGAAGATGGCGATTCGCCGAAACCGGTTTGTTACAAAACCAAAATTGACAAGGGATGACGAAAATTCGTTCCAATATAAATCCAGAAATTAAATAATTTCTTTCAGTGAAAAGTTATTAGCAAAAAACCCAAAAATGGCCTAGGTCGGATCCCAAATAGGGGGCTTGATCCAAGGTATTTATGTACAGAATACCTTTCTGCGTAGGCGGTCCAACACCGGCTACGCGATCCACAGTATTTCTGCGCAGAACACACTTTTTGCACTTTTCGGTACACCCTAATCTGTGATTACAACAACCACATGAAAATGACAGAAAATTTTCAACTTTGATTGCAAATATCTCTGAACAGACATAAAATATCGAACTTCCGCTTTCGGATTATTGATACGGAGGTTAAAACCCGTCGTTTGATACATTTCCCGATATTTTTGTCGTATAGAATTACCTTAATTCTGATTAAAACTGTCAAAAACTGGAAATTCGCTGAGGGCAACAGACGGAAATGTTTTTTTTTTGTTTGGAATTATTTTTCCAAATGAAAAACAGTTGATCGTTTCACAGAATTACCAGAAGTAGTTACCAAAAACTCTTCTGGCCAAAACTTGTATTTCCTTACTGAGAGACGTTAGTAGAGAAATAAAGTTTTATTCCCGTTTTAGTAAGAAAACCAGGTACGGCCTGGATTGCTGGTAACTTTTTACTTCTGACTGCTTCTGTCCACTTTTTACTTGTACGAGATCACAGCTACATTTTTAATGAAAAAATGTCATACAAAATTTAAAAACTTGCTTTGAAGTCCTAAAAATCTCCTTTATGTCATAGTTCTGTCACATATTTTGGACTCATAAAAGTCTCATATACGGTCATATTTCTGTCACATTGCCATTGGACTCATATCGCACCGTTAAATTATGAGCTGCCCGAGAATGTTTGCGTAGTATTATTTGTACCCGAAAAATAAAATATTCTCTTTATTTTGATTTCGATCAAGAATAAGTACATAGGTACATGTCTATTAAAATCTCAATAATTTCAAGCCGAAAAACCTGCAAATTCAATAAAGAAAATGACTAGATTTTGCACATGCGGAGCCAAATAATCGGCACTCTTATCATCAAAGCTCTAAGTAACTTTTTAATTAAAGTGGGTTCTCTGTTCATATTAATTTTTTCTAAAGCATGTCACCCCTTCGGGAAGTGTTTTTGTCGTTACAACAACAATATCTGCTAGTTAGGGGTTTAGAATATGCCTGAGATCAATATGCCGGCCGTAAGAGGCGACTAAAATGCACAAAGCTAACGACGTGCAACTCGACGGTTGATCTACGGATATGATGCCTCTCACCTCTCATTTTCCGTCTTCTGGCATGACCTAGAAGGTTTCACTGGTCATATAAAATTGCTACCACGACAGTCGGGCACTACCCCAAGAGAGTACCGGGTTCATATCAGGCTAAGGACTGTCACTTTCAACAACACTCCCCAAAACCTATGCGGAGTGTTTTTGTCGTTACAAAACAAACAAGTAAGGAAGTCTAAGTTCGGGTGCAACCGCACATTAAATACCCAACTGTATAAAAGAGGTAATGGTAATTTATTGTGGAGTTATGACCTGCAGAGGTTTTAAACTTTTTCCACTACAATGTTGGCAATCTTATAAATAAAAATGTATGTCTGTCTGGCGCCCTCAACACAGTAGATTTTCGGGTTCACTGGTTACAGTATAGGCTACATATAATTTTGGAAAAATGGCCGGCGGTGGAAAGTTTTCGACACGGTCAATCACACGCAAATCAATAATGACCTTGAAGAGTCAATTCTTCCCCCCTGACTAAAGCGTTGGACCGCCAATTGTATGCGTGGTCGGCAGACATCGGTGAAATTCAGAGGCGAACGATCAAAACCATGTATAATTAAACAAGGGGTGTTGTCCTATCCCCGCTTTTGTTTGATTACTACATATCGAGGCTCCCCTCCCTATAACAGGGTGGCTTGATCGTATCTTACGGCGATGACTGCACGATTCTGGCGACGGGCCTCTCTGTAAGCTGTGCTCAATAATAAACTCTTACCTCCCATCCTTGTCCGGTTTCTTCCCTGGACGAAATCTGGCACTGTCACCGACCAAATCCTCAGCCACCTTATTGACAAAGTGGGTAGCGTAGGTGAATATGGAATTAGACGTCGGCGGCACTAAGCTTCCGACTGTCACACATCCCAAAATCTTTGTGGTCACGTTTGATAAAATGTTGAACTACGGCGATCACGTTGCCGCGATTGCCACCAAAGTACAAAGCCGCAACAAAATTCTCAAGTCACTAGCTGACAGCACTTGGGGAAAAAAAGACAAAGAAACGTTACTGGCAACGTACAAGGCAATTGGCCAGCCGGTTCTGAGCTACGGCAAGCCTATATGTTCGCCGGGGCTAACAGACACACCCTGAAGAAGGTTGCAGGCCTGTCAAAACACCGCACTCAGAACTGCCACGGGATGCCTCCTTATGTCACCTGTTTGATCCAAAAGGTGCATCGAAAGGCCCTCAAACTCACCCATACAGAATCGGTAAACTCGGTTGATGCCTCTCATTACCCATCTTATTCTTCCTTACCGAAGGAGGGGTGACATGACCTAGAAGGTTTCACTGGTCATAAATCGCTACCAAGACAGTCGGACAGTACCGCAAGGGAGCATCGGAGCGTACCGAGTTCAAATCCGGCCAAGGACTGTGAATTCGACAACACTGCCCAAAACCTTAGGGGAGTGTTTTTGTCGTTACCACAACAACAACAACAACAGGAGCGCGAACTACCTCGGGAGACAAGAGTCATGCTGGCCCAACTTTGGTCTGGATACTGTAACATACTGAACCCCGGCATGCCAAATGTCTGCCCGGCATGCGGCGTGTCTCCTCACCATCTATTCATTTTCTCAACTGAGACGACTCTTCTAACAGTAATTTCGCCATGGTGCAACCAACCCTAGGACTATCGTTAAAAGAGCTTGATGACAATGCTAGGTAGAGGAAATGACGAATAGGCATTTCCACAACAGCCGGTTCTATCGGCCCCATATGGTCGCCCAACCTTGCTGACACCAACTGTAGGAAGTTGCAAGTCTGCCAGAACACCGCCACCAGAACTGCCACGTCAGTCGGGCAGTACCGTAAGGGAGTACCGGAGCGTACAGGTTTCATATCACCCTGAAGCAAACCCGGTTGAACTTAAAAATCGTGACCTGAAGCTCAGTTAGCCATATTCGTTCAAAACCAGCACAGTGTTTGGGATGTAGGGCTAACCGCTATTCGCTTTTCCATGACTACTGCTAATTGTCAAACTACTAGCTTTTCAGCCGCTTACCTTACCTTTGGAAGAGAGTTGCGGACTCTCGACGATGTTCATCATGATATTGGGACCATAACCGAGAGCGAAAATTGTATACCACAAATAACGCCGTACCTGAAGAATATGGTAGAAAATTTTAAGAGTGCGAAAGAAAAGGAGCAAATGATGCAAGAGAAAAACAAAGTGCAGACATGTGCTAAGTCAAGCAGCAAAGGGTGTGACTTCCAAATTTGTACCCAAACGAGATGGACCATATATTGTTACACGGAAGATTGGTACATTCCCATATGAAATTGCAGCCAAAAGCGAACCAAACGTGCCACTTGGGGCATACCACGCATCTGCCTTATCAGTATATAGAGGCACCAATACCGACGATTCACTCACACCAGTCCAACCCATAAGGAAGAGAGGAAGACATAGGAAGAGCCAAAATTGATGACGACTGACTCGTTTACTCATCATCCGTCAAGGGGGAGGCTGTAACGTGAATATCACGCAAAATAAATATTTTATGCAATATGTACATAAACTATTATTATTACACATATATTGACTTGCACTTTATAATTTATGCATACGTATGTTTACGTAGTTAGTTTTCATGTTGACCAAGAGTTTAAAGCTCTGTTGATCTCTGCTGTGACATTATTTACCATACCGGAACTACCGCTAGAATCATAGGTGAAAAAGCTCTAGCTAGAAGCATAGGTGAAAAAGCTCTAGCTAGAAAGTATATAAGGCAAGCCTCAGAGAAATCGTTTTTTTCTTACGATGTTGCTCAAAGAGGTTTTTTTGTCGCACCTACGTACCCAATATATATACACTTCTGTACTTAATTTAATCATTATCAAAAATTTGTAAATATATGCACCAATAATTGCACGCAATCCTATCTCGCACTCTCTTTCATTTGCATAAGAGTATTAACTTGCGTTCTTTGGTATTGATGCCTAAGTAACGTATTTTTCCTCGTACCTTAACAACAGGCGGTAAGTAACCTACCAAACCCCGTTTGTCTTGTTATAAATTGGCGCCCAACATAGTGGCAAACACAAACCTCTTCGCCGAAGCGAACGTATTTCAAATAAAGCCAATAAAATGACGACCAATTCACTAGATTGCTTCAAGCAGTTAGCCAAAGCAACCAACGTTCAGGCTCTTTTAGTGGTTTCACTGCTAGTTTTAATGGTGAGCGTAGCTCCACAAAGGTAGATGAGTTTTTAGCGCCTGTTTTGACATTTAAAGCATTAGAAAAAGTTAGCGATTTGGATGCGATTAGCGGTATGCTCATGGTTTTAGAGGGAGATGCAGCAGAATGGTGGTAGGGTGTTAAAACAAAATCTACCCAATTTACCAGCCGAAGCTGACCAAATCGATATTGTGTTTGGTTTGATACATTTTCAAATCCGTGATAGGATAAGTGGTGAGTGAGTTTCTGATTTTGATGGATTGTTGAGGGAAGCACGGGAGGTAGAGTCGTCAATACATGAACGTAGAAACCAGGTCGTGAACGCTGACTCGCAAAGGTTGTGCGGGCCGACTCGTTGAAATTTTTGCCGAAATAAAGGTCGTAGCGTTGAAAAATGCTATAAACAGAGGAGGCTAAAGACACACATACTGCATTGTTATCGCAAGCTCAGTCGTTAAAGCCGAAATTTTCTTGCTATGGTTGTAATGCGCCTGGAGTTACACGCGCGAATTGTCCGAGATGTATGAAAAATTCAGTAGAAAGTTCAAGTACGGTAAATTTCAATACAATAAACGTTACTGTAGGCAGAGACATTCCAATCGCAAACGTTCAGCTTTTTGGGGTACCAGGCCATGTTTTGACTCAGGTGCACGTGAAAGCGTTGCAAGTGCAAAACCTTAAAAAAGTTATGGATTTTAAACAATGCGTGTTCAAAAGTATAACTTGTAAAATAACCCTTGCTGATGGTGTTAGATCGTCCCAAAATCGTCTGTCAGCAGTATGTAAAATGTCGATTGGTGGACGTTGTCTCGATACGCAATTTATAGTTTTGCCAAATGCCGAGAATAATAGGACGTTGTTAGGTGCCGACTTCATGGAAATGGCAGGAATTGTTATGAATATGGGACAAAAAAATTGGTACTTTGAAGACGAACCGGCTAAGCATTTCGATTTTGTTGATTGTTTACTGCTTGAGTTAAACATAATCGAGCGTGTGAAAGTAACGAATGTTAAAGTTAAACGTAAACCGGAAGAGGTGGTAGAAAGAGAAGTAGGCAAACCCAAAGTATATACTCGTATGTCCGAATTCGAGTATTATGAACCAGAAGCTCCGTCGGCGTATTCGCCGCATTCGATTCAAGAATTGTTTAAGGATTCACTTCCACCACGATCCGTAACACCCGATAGGAAATATGGCAACGGTTTGTTTAGACGCGTTTATAGGCATCCTTCGGCGGACTTGTTTTCTATAGACTTCCGTTTTTTGAAAGAAACAAATGGAGCTGAGTTCGCACAATCTGAAAAGGTGCAGCTAGACGATATGCTGAACGATTATTCAGCTGTTTGGAGAGAGTGACGTCATTGAAGAATGTGATTCTGCATGGGCATCACCCGTCGTGATGGTACCAAAGCGAGATGGAAGTACACGTGTATGTGTCGATTACCGCAAGATTAATGCAATTACGAAACCTGACAGGTACCCGATTCCTCGCATGGACGATTTGTTGCATGCCGCAAAAAGCACACGATGCCTGACAACCCTGGATCTGCAATGTGGTTACTTCCAAATAGCCGTCGCAGAGGGAGATCGTGACAAAACGTGCCTTATTACGCCTTTTGGCACATACCGCTTCAAATGGATGCCGTGCGGCCTTCGAAATGCATCATTGACCTTTCAGTGTTTAATAGAACGATTCAAGATGTCAGTACCAAATGTGCAAAACTTCAAAAGTTTAAGTGGAGGGTGAACATGGGAAAATGTAGATTTTGTTGCACGCGTGTAAAATGTCTTGGTCATGTACTTACTGCTGAAGGCATTAAAGCTGACTCTGATAAGACAACAGCGATAACTCAGCGAAAAGAACCGCGTACTCTTAAAGAACTTATATCGTTCATACATACTTGCTCGTGGTATTGGCGATTTATTGACCAATTCGCGACAATCGCCAAACCGCTGACTGATCTCCTCAAGAAAAATGCCGTGTGCCAGTGGAAAGAACCTGAAGCCGAAGTTTTCACGAAACTTAAAAATTCGCTGGTGCAACCACCTATTTTAAAGCAGGCAGAAGATAATATACCATTTGTTATCAAAACTAACGCAAGTTCATATGCGTTGGGAGCAGTTTTGCTCCAGGGGGAGAAAAATCTCGAGCATCCTATAGAATATGCGAGCCGACTCTTAACTCCAGCTGAACGAAACTATTCGACCACAGAACGCGAAGCACTTGCTATTGTGTGGGCATGTACGAAATTCAGGGGGTATATTGACGGCGTGGAAGTACGCTTAATGACGGATCACGAGCCGTTAAAATGGCTTCTAATCTTCAAGTCACCATCCGGCCGCCTCGCAAGATGGGCAATGCAAATACAGCAGTACAACTTTAAAATTGATTATACCCCTGGGGAAACTAATTGTTTAGCGGATATGCTGTCACGTCCAGCATGCGCAGAAGAACATAGCCTATTGAATTGTATTTGTGCTTTTGATGTAGACTTACCAAGAGTGAAAAGTAGTGAGCTGCGAAATGAACAGCTGAAAGATGCATGTTTGAAAAACGTTTTGAAATCGATAGAAGATGGTGATGAGAATGCCACTTCATGGTGCAATCACGGTTATCTTCTAAATGATGGCGTGCTATATTGTTACGCGGACGACGATGTAGAAGATGCACAACTTGTAGTGCCACACCAGGAGCGGTTGGACATTTTAAAGGCGTACCACGACGAAAGCACTGCTGGTCATTATGGAGTTGACAAAACTATTGCCCGCATTGCGAATCCCTTTCTCAGAAATAAACATATATATAAGGAAATGTATTAACTGTCAGCGTTATAAAGCGACTAACATGAAGCCGATGGGCCTATTGCAAACAAGTATAACCAATAAAAGATTTGAAGTAGTGGCTGTTTTTGTTTTTTGTGTGTTTTATTTGGCCCGTTACTGAAGATGACTGAAGGATACCAGTGGATACTGATAGCAGAAGATGTCAGTAGATGGGTGGAACTTTTTCCAATTGTAGAAGCTACAGCCGAAATGTGCGCAAAGATTTTAATTAACGAATTCTTTTTACGATATCAATTATCATGTAACAAGTTGCATACTGCATGGGAATACAACAAATATTCACTACCGTATATCACCCTGAAGCAAACCCGGTTGAACGTAAAAATCGTTCTGCCGCGCGATCAACAGCCCAATGAAAGTTTTGCTGCTTGCATCGCTGCTTTACGGAAGCTAGCCGTGGTCTGCAACTTTGGTACTGATCTGGATCGCATGTTACGTGATCGTCTTGTTTGCGGGTTACGTGAGGAGGCAGTGCAACGCGTTTTACTAGCGGAGTCTTATCTGCAGTTACAAAAAGTAATTGATGGAACTAACGGCGCTGAAGCGGCTGCTAAGAACGCGCCAGAGAAGCAACAACCTTATCACGTACATTCTGTTACAAGTGGTTAAAATCAGCAAAACGCTCAGAAATCACAAAACAACTACCTCATCGCGTGCTTCCAACGCACGTCATCAAGGAAAACAAAAGAAGTAATATCGAGAAAAAGATAAATCGAATCAATTTATTAATCAGATTTCACCAATGATAAGCTTTAAGAACTCTGCTACCGTAATAATAAATGGGCTATCACGCACATTCGAAGTTGATTCGGGGTCCAACTATACGATTATATCATCATCGACATTCGAGCAGATATGGTCAGGTGCAAAACCGAAACTACAAAAATGTAAGCTGCAACTCATCGATTTCCAATCTAATCATATTCAGATTGGGCCATACCCATTGCACCCGTTCAAAAAAATGACGCAACCATACCAATATGTGGCGATTACAAGTCGACCTTAAATAAGGCTCTAAAGCCACACTGTTTCCAAATACCAGCCATAAGTATCCTATTGTCATCAATTGAAGGTGGTAGTGTATTCGCAAAACTCGACCTAGCGCAGGCTTAACAACAGCTGATGGTGGATAAGAAATCTTCACTGTTTTAAACCATTGTAACCCGTTCCTGCAGTTATATCTAATCAAATGTTTAGAAGGTGCATTTTTTTCAACGCCTATTGAGCTTATTACCGCGCTGGGAAGAAATTGGGAAATGCATACTTTTTAAGTCGTTTTCCACTGGAAAAAAAGCTCAAGAATGACGAAGAAGAAGAAATACAGGACGTGTTGATATCGGAACAGTGGCGACCGCAACCCTTAACCTCTTCAATTCCGCACCGAAAATACGATCGAAAAATAATTTTTTATGACCTATTTTAAAAAACTGGTGTCTAAAGAGTTTATTTCAAACAAAAATCTTTTTTAATACGAAAAAACCATTTTTCGAAAGTTTTATTATAACTGCAAAATAAAACAAAATATTCTTATGTAATTCAAAGAAAAAGCTAATTCAATGTTTTTTTTTTCTTAAAAATAAATAAATATTCATTAAAAAAAGTAAGTGTTTATGTGTACACAAAAAAAATATTAAATCACTTGTGACAAAATATGATCCAATCTTGCATGTTGTTGCTGTTGTGGTAACGACAAAAACACTCCCCGAAGTGTTTGGGGAGTGTTGTCGAATTAACAGTCCTAGGCCGGATTTGAACCCGGTACGCTCCGGGACTCCCTTGCGGTACTGCCCGACTGTCGTGGTAGCAATTTATGACCAGTGAAACCTTCTTGGTCATGTCACCCCTCCTTCCGTAAGGAAGGATAAGATGGGTATTGAGAGGTGAGAGGCATCATATCCGTAGATCAACCATCGAGTGGCACGTCATTACCTTTGTGCATATTAGTCGCCTCTTACGACCGGTATGCCTACCTCGGGCATATTCTAAACCCCTAACCCGCAGGGGCATCTAATCTTGCATATTTCAGTCCATTTGAAAATATCGTATGAAATGAACGCGACAGAAGAAGTAAAGAGAGGAACTAAAAATATAGAAAAGCGAGCGAATATGTTCCCAATAAATTGTTATATTGTTTGGAAAAATAATGAAACATTGGCAGTTATTTCACAAAGAAAACTTTTGTCCACATATGTGGACATTATACCCGCAGAGGTTAGGCTGTGTATACCATATCAAGAGACGCGTCAGGACAACCCACACCCACCACTACACATGTGGGAATCGACCAGGGTTCTAATGTCACGTCTACACATCGACTTCGCCGGACTGTTTCAAGGTCGATTGTTCTTTCTAGTTATTGATTCATATTCCAAATGGCTTGAAGTTTTTCCTGTTAAACCAACATAATTTTTAGCGCCGACTAAGCCATTACTTTCGCTGCTCGCCACACACAGTCTACCTGACTATTGTATCTGATCATGGAACTGCGTTTACGTCAGTGGGGCCGAGCGTATGGTACAAACTACAAAAGATTTTTTCAAAAAGTTTCCAACGAAATGTGACTTTGAGTTAGAGCTTCTTTGTTCTATTTTTAGCCAACATATTACACTACACGCCATAACGGGTCAATCAACAGCAGAACTAATGTTCAATAAGAAGCTAAAATCGTATTTTGACAAGATTCATCCAAAACTGCACAAACATTTGAAAAGGGCGATCATGTTTGGATATGTAATTATGCATCCGGCCCACGTTGGGAACAAGCAACTATTGAATCCCAAACAAAAACAGTTTCTCAAATAGTACGCCTGAACGATGGTCGCATAAACAAGCGTCACATAGACCAAATCCGTCTTCGAATGATTTTTCCGGACAATCACATAATAAAAACGGGGAAGGACGCTTCCGACGACGTAAATGATGATATGCAGGCGGAACCAGAATCGCTCAAGATGAACTTACTGAGACGCAATCACCGTCTTCCGCATCTACGCCAAGTAATCCAGTGGTAAACTCATCGCCATCATCGGACCCTGAGAGGCCGTTGAGAGTGAGGAAGCCACTGGGGTTTTATTCTGAGCGATAATACTGTTAAGTACAACGAGCTTTTACATGAATGACAGCGCGAGAGTTCTAAGTGAAGTGAAGTGTTTTTCATCGTGTGCGTAAGCATCAATTATAGTATCTTCTTCTTTAAATGGTCATCTAACCGCCCGGGCGATTTTGACCGTCCAACATAGCTCGCCAGTCGTTTCTTCGTTGCGCCAACTGGCGCCAATTGGAAACACCGCGGGATCGCAAATCGGTCTCCACTTGGTCCTTCCATCGGAGTGGTGGTCTCCTTCTTCCTCTGCTTCCACCGGCGGGTGCCGATAAGAATACCTTCTGGGCTGGAGCATCTTCGCTCATTCGCACTACGTGGCCTAGCCAGCGAAGCCGCTGTGTTTTAATTCGCTGAACTATGCCGGCGTCTGCGTAAAGTTCATACAGCTCATCATTAAATCTTCTTCGGTACTCGCCGTCGCCAACGCGTAGGGGTCGACAAATCTTTCGAAGAACCTTTCTCTCGAATACTCCAAGAGCCGCCTCATCAGACGTTAGTGTCCACGCTTCTGCACTATATAGCAGGACGGGTGTGATGAATGACTTGTAGTGTTATTTCGTTCGTCGAGAGAGGACTTTACTTTTCAATTGCCTACTCAGTCCGAAGTGGCATTTGTTTGCAAGAGTAATTCTTCGTCGGATTTCTAGGCTAACATTATTGTTGGTGTTAATGCTGGTTCCCAGGTAAACGAAGACCTTTACTATTTCGAAATTATTGCTGCCAACAGTGGCTTGGTTGCCGAGACGCAAATACGCAAACAGTTGCACGCTTTTATAAAATATTGTTCCAGCGCGGTTGAGTTTTGCAGCTTGTATTATTTTCTCCAGCATCAATATAAAGAAATTGTACGACAAGGAGGCACCCTGTCTGAAACCTCGTTTGGTTTCGAACGTATCAGAGAGGTCCTTCACAATTCCGCCCAAGGTGGTGGTGTTGCTCAAGGTCATTTTGCACAGCCGTATAAGTTTTGCGGCGAAACGAAATTCAGACATAACGGCTTTTCGTGCTATCGAAAGCGGCGTTAAAATCAACAAATAGATGATTCTTTTCCCACGGGTTTTTTTCTGTGCCATAATACGCTTTATAGAACCTTATATGCGATATTCAAAGGGCTGATTCCGCGATAGTTGACGCAGTTTGCAGGATCTCCCTTCTTGGAGATTGGGCAGAGAACACTTAGATTCCAATCTTCAGGCATACATTCATCCGGCCTTATTCTGCAAAGAAGCTGTTGCATGCGCGTTCGCAGCTCCTCGCCGCCGGCAAATCATCAGGGCCAGCTGCTTTATTGTTTTTTAATCGGGATAATGCTATTCGCACCTCATTATAGTCGGGGTGTAGAACGTCAATTCCATCATCTTCGATTGTGGGCTCGGGTTCGGCATCTTCTCTGGTTTCTTGCTCAGTTTCTCCATTGAAAAGGGCAGAGAAGTGATCCCTCCATATTCTGAGTGCTCTCTGAACCTCGGCCACCAGGTCGCCGTTCTCATTCTTACAGGAGTTTGCCCCGGGTTTAAAACCTCATTCGCCTATTTTTTTGACAGCATTTTCGGGCATTATTGCCGTTGGTCAGCATTTCAAGCTCCTTTATTTCACGCTTTTCTGCCTCTCTTTTTCTCGCCCGGAAAAGCCGCCTCGCTTCCCTCTTCAACTCGCGGTAGTGTTCACACACACTCGTTGCATTCGATCTCAGCGTTGTCTTGTAGGCTTCGTCCTTTCTTTTCGTTGCAGCGCGGCACTCTTCATCAACGTACCAGTTGTTTCTTCGCGTTCTCCGGAATCCAATTACTTCTTCGGCTGCGGTACGGCGTGCTCCTGAACTATGATCCCACTGCTCATGCATTCCACTAGGTTGAATTGTGCTCTCGGAGAGCAGGTGTGAGAGGCGATCTGCGAAATAATTGGCGGTCTGTTGCGATTGCAGCTTTCCGCCGTCCAGCTTTCCCTGCGTTTTTTGTTGCGCCTGTTTGGCGTACAGAGGCGGGTACGAATCTTGGCTGCTACTAGGTAGTGATCAGAGTCTATGTTAGGTCCTCGTATTGTGCGAACATCTAAAACGCTGGAAGCATGCCGTCCGTCTATCACAACGTGGTCGATCTGGTTGCGTGTTTTTCGATCGGGGGACAGACATGTAGCCTGATGGATCTTCTTGTGCATAAAACTAGTGCTGGATATGACCATGTTTCGGGCACCGGCGAAGTCGATCAGCCTGAATCCATTTGGCGAAGTCTGATCGTGGAGACTGAACTTCCCGACAGTGGGGCCGAATACACCCCCCTTACCCACCGTGGTGTTAAAGTCGCCAAGCAAGACTTTGATATCATGACGGGGGTAGTGCTCGTATGCTTCTTCCAGGCGCTCGTAGAATGCATCTTTTTCCACGTCGTCCTTCTCTTCCGTCGGTGCATGAGCGCAGATAAACGATATGGTGAAAAATCGTACTTTTATGCGGATTGCGCCGAGACGCTCGTCCACGGGTGTGAACGACAGTACTCGGTAACGAATCTGCGCTTGTCTTCATGCCCACTCCAGTAGATGTTGCAAGGTGTTTTGATCGTGTTTCCTCGCCCCGTCCATCGCATCTCTTGTATGGCGGTGATGTCAGCTTTTGCTTTCCTCAGGACCTCAACCAGCCGGGCAGCGGCACCTTCCCCATTAAGGGACCGGACATTCCAGGTACATGCCCTTATCTCATAATCCTTATTTCGCTTGCGGGTGTTGTCATCTAAAAAAGGGGTTCTCATATCCTAGGCTTTGTTGTTGAATTTCATTGGAACGTGTATTTATGTGGTGGGTCCCAAACCCAACGCACAACCCGTTTCACGGGAGGTTGAATTCAATTACACGTTTGTAAAGCGAGCCGCTTGATCCAAGACAGACGCCCGCACATGGTGATCAGACGCTGCAGTTTGAATCCCCCAGAAAGCCCTTAAACCGATTATGTCGGAGTGGCCTTACCAGATTGCCGCCCACGTTTAGCTCACCACCAAACGGGTGTTCGGTGGTTACCCATAGGATACTTGGGCGCAAAGCCCAGAAGAAGTGAGCTGTTTGAACCGCATACAAAAGAATCGCTCTGGCCATTCCCAGGTGAATGGCGATCAGAAACTTTCCCCACTTGCGTGGACTTCTGCACACGGCCCCATCCTCAATTATATTATACATACATTAAAAAATAAGTTAGCAAAGAAATAAAGTGAATCAATAATGGATTTCGCATAAAACTTTAATGATCTCGTTTCAACAAAAAACACTCCTTTTGATGTGTACATTTTACCCTGTCAAAGTTTTATAGGCAAAAAATTTGCCTTTTTATAAACAAACACACATTTTGTGTGACGTTTTGTCTTTACATTGCAATCGAACATGAAAAAAAGATGGTAATGAAAATGTGCACTTTTTTTGGTTGAAACGAAAGCAGAATTCGAAATTTTTTTACACTTTTTATTACAAAATATGAGAGGATATAATTTAAAACTTATTTCCCAAACCCGTAACTGATTTCTTCGTATTTTCTTTTAAACTCACAGCAAACAAAAATTAACCAATCAAAACACAAATATTAATTTTCATGCCATTTTGCAAACAATCTGTATCTACTGATTTTGGTATTAATGGAGCTAAGTATGCTGCGCTGGTTCGTTTGTGGGTAATTTTCACTGGAAACGTATAAAATAAGCATTATTTAGAGATGAAATTAGTTCCTGATGTTAATTGGCTGGTCAGAAAAGCACATTTTTCACCTTGATTTCAGCTTTTCACATTTATTCGGAATTTGTTGAATTATTGTAACTTTTTTCCGCAGACAGTCCAGTTAAAATCGATTCTTAAAAGTTGAAAGCACGATTCAGACATTTAAATTTAAAATAAATTTTAGTGTTAAATAGGTGTTTTAAGTTGACTATAACAGAGTTAAAATGGTGGTTATATCAAAATCGTGTTTAATTCAATAAAACTCTATTTTAATTTGACTATGACTATGGCCCACGGTATTTTAATTGAATATTTCAAAAAAAAAATATATATATATATAGTTAAGAGTCACAGCAACATTTAATTGTGAATATTATATTAGAATAAAAGTGCCACGGGCATTAAAACTCTCATATTAAAAGCAAATTTCTACGGTGGTGAATTACGCACCCACGAATTGGTGGTTTACTGTTTGCCGCCATTCGTCGCGTTGAATCTACTTTATGTTCTACGTTATTTGGTAATAAGAAAGAACGTATAACCATTTGAAGGTTCAACGCGATGTATAATGGGAAAAACTAAACCATCAATTCGGGGGTAGGTAAATCACCACTGGGGAAATTTGCTTTTAATTCGCGAGTTTTAAAGCTATTAACACACTTATTGTTATGAAACATTCACAATTAAACGTTTTTCTCACACCAACTTTAACCTTTGTTATAAATATTCAATGAAAACACAGTGAATTCAATCATTTTACACGTACAGGTACAGGGTGGCTTACCTACAATCGATTAGACCGCGGCTACTTGCATTCGCTGTTGGACCTTCTTATGGTTATAGTTAATAAGAATTCTTCCTCCATCTATTTATTTCCCACCCTTGAACCAATATAGGCAGATGATCATTGTTACTACAGAAGTTTAATGATATTATTCTATTTCAGGGTTAATCAATTTACTAAAGTAGAGATGTTTTCAGTGTGCTCACAAAACCTGTCGGAGGCGGTTTTAAAAGTGTTCAAGTGTCTTTATATGAGCAGTTAAACCTGCGGTTTAGAGTACTCGATATGCCACCCATAGAATTGGGTGCTTTTGCATTTGAAAAATATGATATCGAAGCCTGGTTGTCTGGCAGACAAATGTGGGGTGAAGTATCTAGTTGCAGCAATTGCACAGACCATCAAGCAAAGCGTCTAAATATAAAATATCGTACAAAGTCTGGAAACCTTTAATATGCCCACACAGTGAATGGAACTGCAGCCGCAATACCTAGACTGCTTTTGGCATTAGTGGAATCTAATAAGGTAACACACATATGACCATGTGCCCAGTCGGGACTTTTGTAGCCAGTCTTACAAAAAAATTACTTCAAACCCAATGTAAACAGCTTGGTTAAGTGTCATACAGGCATCCGGTGCAAACCAAACCCTATTTTTTATAAATAGAAAGAGACGCAGGATGAGACCAAGATAGAATTTAAAAGCCAGTTGACTGAGGCTGATTGTTTTTTTTTTACATCCATGTCTAAGATATCACACAAGATACACTATGTTTTTTCATACTTTGCTGTATATTGTATGTTATCTTTGAGACTTATTGCTTAAATTCAAAAGAATGTTTTTAACAATTTCTTTAATTAGATTCTATGTATCTATTTCTATAATTTTAATACAAAGCAAAATAAAGATAGATAAAAAATAAAATGTAATTTCAAAAGGACCAAAAGTATTAGTAATACTTTATTTTTTATTGAGAAACTGCAATTAAAATAAAATTAAATTTTTAACAGATACAATTTGTTCAATATTCACGGAGGATTTCAAGATTTCTTAACGCACCTTAATGAAGTACTAAAAATCGGCATTTTCATGCCATCCCTGTTAAAAATAAATCTTAAATTTAATTTTGAAATATTACATTGTAATACTAGGCATTTCGTTAAAGAGTGTTTTTCTTCTTTAAAGATATGAAAATTAGATAATATTTGTTAATTAATATTAATCTCTCTCTCTATGGCGCGATATACAACAGGTATATATATCATCATAAACCTCCTAAGAGATTTTTGCGCCAAGCTTCTCTTCCAATTTGTGGTGTGCCGATTTGAATTTTCCCTACAAATTGGTGGGACCTACAGTTTTTTGCCGACTCCGAACGGCATCTACAAAGGAGACGAATTTTTGCTGAGAAGCCTGTCATGGCAGAAATACACTCGGAGAGTTTGCCAAACCACTGCCGAGGGGCGACCCCGTTTTGAAAAACTTTTTTTTTTCAAATCACTTTTGATGTTACCTGTACCAGGGCTCGAACCATGGACCTTCGGTGTGGTAGGCCGGCAACACTACCTTCACAGCACGGCGGCCGCCAATTAATATTAATACTCTCATATATATTTGTACAATAGCTTATAGTTATAAAGATCAATATGAAAAAGTGCCTTAGAGCGGATCGAAAAAAAGTTTGATGTACACATCTAATATGAAGTTGTTTGTCAAAGCCCAAAAAAAAATTCGGACAACCCTAGAAAAAGCGTGATTACGCTAATGTCTTTGTCTCGGGAAGGTGGGGTTTTCCTACCAAGATTTATATCCCTCATGTGCTCCATTGTGGTAGCAGAAAATATGAAGAAAAATGTTAGTGGGCGACTACTATGGTTGCCAATCGACTATAAGTTACCCAAATTAGCTGGCGTAGAGCCCTATCGAATTAACCAACTAAAGGGTGTTTTTTTTAGGGGTATAGAACTTCGAATTGAAATAAAACACAAGAAAATCGTTTTAAGGTCCATCAATTTGGCTTTATTGGAAGGATAATTTTATGCCATTAATGTTTAAATATGATTTCGGGCATGTGACCGCCGCGGCTGGCTGAATAAAGCCAATTCTACAGGTCCAATTTTCAACCACTTTTTCGAGCATATGGGGCCGTATGTCGGCAATAACGCCACGAATGTTGGCTTCCAATTCCCCTAACGTTTCTGGTTTGTTGGTGTAGACGAGCGACTTCACATATCAGCAAAGAAAATAATCCAATGGTGTCAAATCACACGACCTTGGTGGCCAATTGACAGGTCCATTCCGCGAAATTATGCGCTCATCGAATGTTTCCTTCAATAAATCGATTGTGACGTGCGCTGTGTGGCATGTAGCGCCGTCTTGTTGGAACCACAACTCATCCACATTCATGCCATCCAATTCGGGAACAAAACAGTCGGTTATCATGGCTCTATACCGGTCTCCATTAACGGTAGCTGCCTCTCCAGCATTATTGCGGAAGAAGTATGGCCCAATGACTCCACCAGCCCATAGAGCACACCAAACAGTCAGTTTTTGTGGATGTAATGGCGTTTCAAGGGTCTCATGTGGATTCTCTTCACTCCAAATGCGGCAATTTTGCTTGTTGACGTAGCCATTCAACCAAAAATGAGCCTCATCACTGAACAAAATTTTGCGATGAAAATCAGCATCGAAATCAATCTCATTTTCGGCCCATACACCAAAATCACGACGCATTGCATGGTCTCGCGGCTTTAATTCTTGCACAAGCTGGATCTTGTAAGGTCGCAAGCCAAGATCTTTGCGGAAAATCTTCCATAAAGTTGATGGACAAAGCTCCAATTGCTGTGCACGGTGGCGAATCGATTCATTCGGGTCCTCTTCAACACTTTGCTCTACAGCGGCAATTGTTTCTTCGGTGCGCACTGTTCGACGTCTCTGCGGATGCGTATTATCACATAGAGTAAACGTAGTGCGAAAACGATCCATGGTTAACCGAATTAATTGCTCTGATGGACGATTATGTCGACCATAAAATGGACGGAGCTCACGGTAAACTTCGCGAACTGAACCATTATTTTCGAAATAAATTTGCACGATTTGCAAGCGTTGTTCTTTTGTCAACCTGTTCATGATAAAATGGCAAACCAAACTGAACATAAATGACATTAGAGTTGCCAGATTTGACCACAAAATGCCAGTTTTATCTCTATTTGAAAAACAAACCTGTAAAAAAACACCCTGTAAAAGCCTTCCCATAAGAGTAAACAGCACACCTATTTAAAAATCTAACAATATATTCTGTCAAAATAATCGGTTTAGGACCTAGTCTCAAAAGTGAACCAAAACTTATCTCAATATAATTAGAAAAGTTCGCTTATAGTTGGCTTGAAGACACGTAGATGTGAGCACTACTTAGTAGTCCATAGAAGGTAGTTATTTTTTCAAACAGTACTGGGGGTTAATTCTGGTTTTGTGTTATCGTGAAGTGAAAAAAGTAAAAACTAAGGACGTGGTAGACATGCTTGCTACACTCAACGCACAACATACTAAGCTACAGTTCACCAAGGAAAAACGAACAAAACAGCAAAATTGCCTTCCTAGACGTAGAAATACACCTCGGAGAAATTATAATTTGATTTTAAATTGGTATGCGAAAACAGTTGATCGGGGAGAATAATTAATTACCACTCTAACCACCCATAGAAACAAAAAGTAAATACGATATCAAGCTTTATACAGAAAGTATATATTCTGAGCGACAAGGAATTTATGGCAGAAAACAAAAAATATACTTAGAAAAAATTGCTACCCGCAAGCTTTAATCGAAAATTTTTTGGAAAAATTGCACGAAATATTGACCACCCTAATGTCAAAACTAAGCGAACAGAAGAAAATAACAGAACTTATAGACGTATGTATTGTGACGTATGTACCTGGATTACAAATAATCAAAAGCTCATGCGAATCATAAAACAAGACAACATAGCATTTGCACAAAAACCACACAACACATTACGGAACATTTTTACAAAAACAAAAGACAAGATCAGCAGTGAACAACAAACTAATGTTGTCTACAAAATTAAGTGCAATGGGGACAATAACAATAGGACAACGAAAAGATCACTAGGAACGAGAATATATGAACATGAAATGGATGCGAAAAATAAAAAAACAACAACAGCACTAGCTCAGCACTTCACTGTCAATAACCATACAGCTGATTTGGCGAATGCACGAATCTTGGATATACATAGAGAGAAGAGGAAAACGCAGAATGGCACTGGAAACTCTCCGCATACAACAGCAGCTGACCAATGTGATGTAAGTTATGGCAACACTAAAATAACAAATAAAAATCATGGCGGACACTTCCGGTGAAACTATAGAAACGATAAGACGTGTTTTATACACAGAGAAAGGTCTAAAATCATCGAGCGTAAAATAAAGAAATAAAGCGTGTTTATAACTTCAGGTGTGGGAAGAACCCTCGTACAACGATTTTGCGGAAAAATTAACATGGCTAACCCGAGACAAGAGATTATTAATGCTCTTAATCAGGCACATGTGTCTTTTTCACCATCGGCCACTACAATACAACTTCGAAAATTGTTAGCTACTATTGTCGGAGATGCCACAAATGCCAATGATGCTGATGCCAATGCCGCCACCGATTCCAATGCTAATGCCGATGCTACCAACAATGCTGATATTGCCATAAACGCTATAGCCGTTAATAATTCCGATGCTGCTACTAACGCCGAAGCTGTTACCAATGCCGAAGCCGTTACCAATGTCCGATGCTGTTATCAATGCCAGTGAAGTTACTATTGCCGATGCTGCTACTGCCGTTCCCATTGGTGTTAATTCTAATATTGAAGGTGCTGCTGCCGCCCGTAATGACAATGCCGCCGCTTCCGCTTCTAATGCCGAAAAAATAAAATTAGGTAGAGTCGACGAGGAGATAGCCTATCTCCAGAAAAGGTTAGAAATGCTGAGGTTAATGAGACAGATCGATAAGTTTGAAGGCCATGATGTAGTGAAAAGCAAGCGCAGGTTGGATTTGGCCGATATTGAACATGCGCTGCCCAAGTTTAGTGGCGACGATGTTGCTTATCCTGTTAACCATTTCATTCGGGATTAAGAGGAGATCCTTGAATCAACTTCAGCAGATGATAATTTCAAGCTACTCGCTCTTC
Source organism: Merzomyia westermanni (assembly GCA_949987695.1). NCBI lineage: Eukaryota > Metazoa > Arthropoda > Insecta > Diptera > Tephritidae > Merzomyia > Merzomyia westermanni. Next base: position 123,285,724 of record OX465290.1, read on the forward strand.
GACGTTGTTTGACGGGCACCGCACGGGTGTTTCTGAACACCACAGTGGCATTGTCTTATGATTGCCTAAAAAATGCAGTCATAAAGGAATTTGATTTCTCTGTAACGATACAAGAAATATACAAAATGCTTTCTCAGCGGAAACGGCGCAAAAGGACGAAACCCTTCGTTGCTATGTTCTTCACATGCAAGCTATTGCAAAACTGGCCAACATATCAGAGGCGGAAATAATTGACTTTGCCATCGACGGCATTGGGAATTCGCTGCCGAATGCCCATCTTTTGTTGGCGGCTCGAAGCATCGACGAATTGAAAGGCCTGATCTTCTTCTTCTTTAAATGGTCATCTAACCGCTTGGGCGATTTTGACCGTCCAACATAGCTCGCCAGTCGTTTCGTCGTTGCGCCAACTGGCGCCAATTGGAAACACCGCGGGATCGCAAATCGGTCTCCACTTGGTCCTTCCATCGGAGTGGTGGTCTCCTTCTTCCTCTGCTTCCACCGGCGGGTGCCGATAAGAATACCTTCTGGGCTGGAGCATCTTCGCTCATTCGCACTACGTGGCCTAGCCAGCGAAGCCGCTGTTTTAATTCGCTGAACTATGTCGGCGTCTGCGTAAAGTTCATACAGATCATCATTAAATCTTCTTCGGTACTCGCCGTCGCCAACGCGTAGAGGTCCACAAATCTTTCGAAGAGCCTTTCTCTGGAATACTCCCAGAGCCGCCTCATCAGATGTTGTTAGTGTCCACGCTTCTGCACCATATAGCAGGACTGGTGCGATGAGTGACTTATAGAGTGTTATTTTCGTTCGTCGCGAGAGGACTTTACTTTTCAATTGCCTACTCAGTCCGAAGTAGCATTTGTTTGCAAGAGTACTTCTTCGTCGGATTTCTAGGCTAACATTATTGTTGGTGTTAATGCTGGTTCCCAGGTAAACGAAGTCCTTTACTATTTCGAAATTATTGCTGCCAACAGTGGCTTGGTTGCCAAGGCGCGAATGCGCTGACTCTTTGCATGATGACAGAAGGTACTTCGTTTTGACCTCTTTCACCACCAATCCCATTTTCTCCGCTTCTTTTTCTAATTTGGAGTAAGAAGAAGTTACGGCGCGGTTGTTAAGGCCAATGATATCAATATCGTCAGCATATGCCAACAGTTGCACGCTTTTATAAAATATTGTTCCAGCGCGGTTAAGTTCTGCAGCTTGTATTATTTTCTCCAGCATTAAATTAAAGAAATCGCACGATAGGGGGTCACCCTGTCTGAAACCTCGTTTAGTTTCGAACGGCTCGGAGAGGTACTTCCCAATTCTGACCGAGCTGGCGGTGTTGCTCAAGGTCATTTTGCATAGGCGGAGGGTGGGACCGTGTGCAGAAGTCCACGCAAGTGGGGAAAGTTTCTGATCGCCATTCACCTGGGAATGGCCAGAGCGATTCTTTTGCATGCGGTTCAAGCAGCTCACTACTTCCGAGCTTTGCGCCCAAGTATCCTTTGGGTAACCACCGAACACCCGTTTGGTGGTGAGCTAAACGTGAGAAGGCGACAACCTGGTAAGGCCACTCCGACATAATCGGTTTAAGGGCTTGCTGGGGGGTTCATACAGCAGCGTCTGATCACAAGGTGGTGCGGCTGCAAGCGGGCGTCTGTCTTGGATCAAGCGGCTCGCTATACAAACGTGTAATAGAATTCAACCTCCCGTGAAACGGGTTGTGCGTTGGGTTTGGGACCCACCACATAAAACAACGTTCCAATGAAATTCAACAACAAAGCCTCGGATATGAGAACCCATTTTTTAGATGACAACACCCGCAAACGAAATAAGGATTATGAGATAAGGGCATGTACCTGGAATGTCCGGTCCCTTAATGGGGAAGGTGCCGCTGCCCGGCTGGTTGAGGTCCTGAGGAAAGCAAAAGCTGACATCACCGCCATACAAGAGATGCGATGGACGGGGCGAGGAAACACGATCAAAACACCTTGCAACATCTACTGGAGTGGGCATGAAGACAACGCAGATTCGGCGTGGGATTTGTGGTGGGAGAGAGACTCCGTCACCGAGTACTGTCGTTCACACCCGTGAACGAGCGTCTCGCTGCAATCCGCATAAAAGTACGATTTTTCACCATATCGTTTATCTGCGCTCATGCACCGACGGAAGAGAAGGACGACGTGGAAAAGGATGCATTCTACGAGCGCCTGGAAGAAGCATACGAGCGCTGCCCCCGTCATGATATCAAAGTCGTGCTTGGCGACTTTAAACGCCAGGGTGGGTAAGGAGGGTGTATTTGGCCCCACTGTCGGGAAGTTCAGTCTCCACGATCAGACTTCGCCAAATGGATTCAGGCTGATCGACTTCGCCGGTGCCCGAAACATGGTCATATCCAGCACTAGATTTATGCACAAGAAGATCCATCAGGCTACATGGCTGTCCCCAGATCGAAAAACACGCAACCAGATCGACCACGTTGTGATAGACGGACGGCATGCTTCCAGCGTTTTAGATGTTCGCACAATACGAGGACCTAACATCGACTCTGATTCGTACCCGCCTCTGTACGACAAAACAGGTGCAACAAAAAACGCAGGGAAAGCTGGACGTCGAAAAGCTGCAATCGCAACAGACCGCCAATTATTTCGCAGATCGACTCTCACACCTGCTCTCCGAGAGCACAATTCAACCTAGTGGAATGCATGAGAAGTGGGACCATATCTCAGGAGCACTCCGTACCGCAGCCGAAGAAGTAATTGGATTCCGGCGAACGCGAAGAAACAACTGGTATGATGATGAAGAGTGCCGCGCTGCAACGAAAAGAAAGGACGAAGCCTACAAGGCAACGCTGAGATCGAATGCAACGAGGAGTGTGTGTGAACACTACCTCGAGTTGAAGAGGGAAGCGAGGCGGCTTTTCCGGGCGAGAAAAAGAGAGGCAGAAAAGCGTGAAATAAAAAAATTCTATCAAACAATTCGGCGAATGACAGAAGGTTTCAAACCCGGGGCAAACTCCTGTAAGAATGAGAACGGCGACCTGGTGACCGATGTTCAGAGAACACTCAGAATATGGAGGGATCACTTCTCTGCCCTTTTAAATGGAGAAACTGAGCAAGAAACCAGAGAAGATGCCGAACCCGAGCCCACAATCGAAGATAATGGAATTGACGTTCCACAACCCGACTATAATGAGGTGCAAATAGCAATATCCCGATTGAAAAACAATAAAGCAGCTGGCGCTGATGGTTTGCCTGCTGAGCTATTCAAACACGGAGGCGAGGAGCTGGTAAGGCGCATGCATCAGCTTCTATGCAGAATTTGGTCGGATGAATGCATGCCTGAAGATTGGAGTCTAAGTGTTCTCTGCCCAATCCACAAGAAGGGCGATCCTGCAAACTGCGCCAACTATCGCGGAATCAGTCTTTTGAATATCGCATATAAGGTCCTATCAAGCGTATTGTGCGAAAGACTGAAGCCTGATGTGAACAGACTGATTGGACCTTACCAGTGTGGCTTCAGACCTGGTAAATCTACCATCGACCAGATTTTTACAATACGCCAAATCTTCGAAAAAACCCGTGAAAAGAGAAGCAACGCACATCATCTCTTTGTTGATTTTAAAGCCGCTTTCGATAGCACGAAAAGGAGCTGCCTATATGCCGCTATGTCTGAATTTGGTTTCCCCGCAAAACGTATACTAATCGGTCTCCACTTGGTCCTTCCATCGGAGTGGTGGTCTCCCTCTTCCTCTGCTTCCACCGGCGGGTGCCGATAAGAATACCTTCTGGGCTGGAGCATCTTACGGCGCGGTTGCTAAGGCCAATGATATCAATATCGTCAGCATATGGCAACAGTTGCACGCTTTTTTAAATATTGTTCCAGCGCGGTTAAGTTCTGCAGCTTGTATTATTTTCTCCAGCATTAAATTAAAGAAATCACACGATAGGGGGTCACCCTGTCTGAAACCTCGTTTAGTTTCGAACGGCTCGGAGAGGTACTTCCCAATTCTGACCGAGCTGGCGGTGTTTCTCAAGGTCATTTTGCATAGCCGTATAAGTTTTGCGGGGAAACCAAATTCAGACATAGCGGCATATAGGCAGCTCCTTTTCGTGCTATCGAAAGCGGGTTTAAAATCAACAAAGAGATGATGTGTGTCGATTTTTTCTCACGGTTTTTTCCAAGATTTGGCGTATTGTAAAAATTTGGTCGATGGTAGATTTACCAGGTCTGAAGCCACACTGATAAGGTCCAATCAGTCTGTTCACGTCAGGCTTCAGTCTTTCGCACAATACGCGGGATAGGACCTTATATGCGAAATTCAAAAGGCTGATTCCGCGATATTTGGCGCATTTTGCAGGATCGCCCTTCCTGTGGATTGGGCAGAGAACACTTAGATTCCAATCTTCAGGCATGCATTCATCCGACCATATTCTGCATAGAAGCTGATGCATGCGCCTTACCAGCTCCTCGCCTCCGTGTTTGAATAGCTCAGCAGGCAAACCATCAGCGCCAGCTGCTTTATTGTTTTTCAATCGGGATATTGCTATTCGCACCTCATTATAGTCGGGTTGTGGAACGTCAATTCCATCATCTTCGTTTGTGGGCTCGGGTTCGGCATCTTCTCTGGTTTCTTGCTCAGTTTCTCCATTTAAAAGGGCAGAGAAGTGATCCCTCCATATTCTGAGTGTTCTCTGAACATCGGTCACCAGGTCGCCGTTCTCATTCTTACAGGAGTTTGCCCCGGGTTTAAAACGTTCTGTCATTCGCCGAATTTTTTGATAGAATTTTCGGGAATTATTCCCGTTGGGCAGCATCTCAAGCTCCTTTATTTCACGCTTTTCTGCCTCTCTTTTTTTCGCCCGGCTCGCGACTATAGGCCTATTAGTATACTGCCTTCATTTTCCAAAGCGTGCGAGAGTTTGATGGCAGAGCAAATTTTAGCCTTTGTTTAAGAGAATAATTTAATATCTCCACTCCAATCTGGATTCAGAAAAAATCATAGTTGCTCGACAGCAATGCTAAAAATACTGGACTATATAAGAATTAACTTTGACAAAGGCCGCATAACCCTTCTCTGCCTTCTTGACTTCTCCAAGGCGTTTGACTCAGTGGATCATGGACTATTGTGTATGAAACTTAAGCATAAATTCGGCTTTACAGACAGCTCCGTGCAGCTTATGGCCAGTTATCTTAAAGGCAGAACACAGAAGGTTAAATGTGGAGAATCTACATCCTTGCCCCGAACTTTAAATACAAGGATCTGTCCTTGGCCCACTTTTATTTAGCCTCTTTATTAATGATGTTGTTGCGGTGTGTAAGTATTTAAATGTTCATGCATATGCCGATGATATACAATTGTACTTATCAGATCGTATTGGTCTAGTTGAGGACTTATGTTTTAAGATAAACAGCGACTTGTCTGCTGTTTCTGCGTGGGCTACTGCAAACTATTTATGCTTAAATGCTACTAAGTCTTATGTCGTGCCTATACGAGTATATAATAGCGGAGTATGTGTCAGTGATATTCCTAATTTGTTCATTGGCCCTAGTTGTCTTAGCATTATCGACAAGGTAAAAAATTTAGGTTTTATCCTTAACTCTAAACTGAATTGCACTGATCACATAAATAGGGTTGTTGGGCAAGTGTATGGTATACTCCGGAAGCTTAGGGTATCTGCGTCTTTTACGCCAGTGAAAACAAAGCAAAAATTAGTGCAACAACTAATAATGCCACTCATCACCTACAGTGAGGTAGTATACAGCAAACTTGATTCCGTATCCCTCCACAAATTAAATGTTGCATTCAACAATGCCACTAGATATGTGTACGGAATCGGTAGATATGATCACGTTTCGGTTTGGCGAACCAAAATTTTAGGCTGTACGCTTGAAAACTATCTGCTCGCAAGGAATTGTATATTTCTGTACAAAGTTAGCATGTGGAAGCAGCCAACCTATCTTTATGAGAGGCTGATACCAGTAAGGTCTCGCAGACACCACAGTTTCATCATTCCGAAATATAAGTACTTGACGTCGTCTAGATTGTTTTTTATTAACGCAGAACGTAAGAGCTTGGAATTCAATTCCCGAACACGTAAAGGCTGGACTGACCAGATTTAATTACAAGACAAGAATTTATAATTTGATTGCAATCTTGTGAGTGTTTGACATCAAGGCATCATAAATCTATTCTCTGCTTTATCTTTTCCATCTTTTTATTTTATTCTTTTATAATTCTGTTGTTACTAACAAAGAATTCTGTATTCTAATAAATTTTTAAATAAATAATATGTATTAGAATCTAAGCAACAATTGTGAAATTTATTAATATTGAAGTACTGTTAAAAGACTTAAGTCTTACTTTGTACTAATTGAAGAAACAAATAAACAAAATAAATAAATAAAAGCCGCCTCGCTTCCCTCTTCAACTCGCGGTAGTGTTCACACACAGTCTTCGTTGCATTCGATCTCAGCGTTGCCTTGTAGGCTTCGTCCTTTCTTTTCGTTGCAGCGCGGCACTCTTCATCATCATACCAGTTGTTTCTTCGCGTTCGCCGGAATCCAATTACTTCTTCGACTGCGGTACGGAGTGCTTCTGAGATATGATCCCACTGCTCATGCATTCCACTAGGTTGAATTGTGCTCTCGGACAGCAAGTGTGAGAGGCGATCTGCGAAATAATTGGCGGTCTGTTGCGATTGCAGCTTTTCGACGTCCAGCTTTCCCTGGGCCTTTTTTGCACCTGTTTGGTCGTACAGGTGCAAAAAAGTGGCGGGTACGTATCTTGGCTGCTACTAGGTAGTGATTAGAGTTTATGTTAGGTCCTCGTATTGTGCGAACATCTAAAACGCTGGAAGCATGCCGTCCGTCTATCACGACGTGGTCGATCTGGTTGCGTGCTTTTCGATCGGGAGACAGCCATGTGGCCTAATGGATCTTCTTGTGCATAAACCTAGTGCTGGATATGACCATGTTTCGGGCACCGGCGAAGTCGATCAGCCTGAATCCATTTGGCGAAGTCTGATCGTGGAGACTGAACTTCCCGACAGTGGGGCCAAATACACCCTCCTTACCCACCCTGGCGTTAAAGTCGCCAAGCACGACTTTGATATCATGACAGGGGCAGCGCTCGTATGCTTCTTCCAGCGACTACTTAACCTGCCTAGGATGTCACCCCCCATCCAACACTGTCATCAGCCTCTTCTAACGGAAGTCCAGGAAACCTCGCGGCTTCAACAGGGGTGGACAAGAGTGAAATTGGTGTTAGAAGAGTGGGCTCATTTGAGCAGATGAACAGATGGATAGTATCGTGGGGAGACACGCCGCATGCCGGGCAGACATTTGGCATGTCAGGGTTCAGTCTGGATAGGTAAGAGTTTAGTCTGTTACAGTATCCAGAACCAAGTTGAGCCAGCATGACTCTTGTCTCCCTGGGCAGTTCGCGTTCCCCGTCGGCAACAGGTGGAGCTTGTGCGTGTAGGACTGCATTCACTGGACGTGACCTGACAAAAGAGTTTACCGACTCCGTGTGGATGAGGTTGAGGGCCCGCCGGTGCACCTTTGGATCAAACGGCGAGAAAATGTGGTGCCGGATCTCGTCATAGTGCTTACGGAGGTGACGCCTTTTTCTCCTGGGAGGCGGATTTTCGTTGAGCAGGTTCCTGTTCGGATGCTGGGGTTTCTAGGAACAGGAATTGCCTGGTCAACATCTCACAGTGCTCTTTGACATCGAGCATTTTTGCCTCATTATGAAGATGGTGCTCAGGAGACATAAAGAGGCACCCCGTGGCAGTTCTGAGTGCGGTGTTTTGGCAGACCTGCAACCTCCTCCAATGTGTGTCTGCTAACCCCGGCGACCATATTGGCGTCGCGTAGCTCAGAACCGGCTGGCCGATTGCCTTGTACGTTGCCAGTAACGTTTCTTTGTCTTTACCCCAAGTACTGCCAGCTAGTGACTTGAGGATTTTGTTACGGCTTTGTACTTTGGTGGCAATCGCGGCTACATGAGCACCGTATTTGAACATGTTATCAAACGTGACCCCTAAGATTTAGGGGTGTGTGACAGTCGGAAGCTTAATGCCGTCGACGTAGACGTCTAATTCCATGTTCGCCTGCGCTGTCCACGTCGTAAATAAGGTGGCCGAGGATTTGGTCGGTGACAATGTGCGAAGAAACTGGAAAGGGTTGGCAGGTAAGAAGTAATTCTCGAGCAGAGCTCATCGACGGAGGGTCCAGTCGCCAGGATCGTGCAGTCATCGGCGTAGGAGACGATCGAGACGCCTTCTGGTGGGGAAGGGAGCCTCGATATGTAATAATTAAACAGAAGCGGGGATAGGACACCACCCTGTGGCACCCCTTGCTTAATTATACGTGGTTTTGATCTTTCGCATCTAAATTCACCGATGCCTGCCAGCCACTCAGATAGTTGGTGGTCCAACGCTTTAGACAGGGGGGAAGGTTTGAATCTTCCAGGTCGTTAATGAGTTGTGCGTGATTAACAGTGTCAAAAGCTTTCGACAAGTCAAGCGCAACTAGCACGGTCCTGTCGTTTGGGCGAGATTGGTTGAGACCGACACCTATCTGTGTGGTGATGGCGTTTAGCGCGGTGGTAGTGCTATGCATTTTGCGGAATCCATGCTGATGTTCGACTAATCGTAGGTTAGCGGTGTAGTAAGGGAGCAAGACCGTCTCCAGGGTCTTCACTACTGGCGAGAGGAGTGATATCGGTCGATATGACTCCCCCACGTTAGCCGGCTTGCCGGGCTTTAGTAGTGGCACCACCTTGGACTGTTTCCATCTTTCTGGAATGACAAAGGTGGTCATGGACAGATTGAAGACGGTTGTTAGGTACCTTACTCCCTCATCACCAAGATGTTTTAGCATCAGCATGGATATACCGTCTGGGCCAATAGATTTGGAGTTTTTGGACCCCCGTATGGCCTCCCGAACCTCTGTGGTGGTGATGGCAATGGGCGCTTGGTTGTTTTTGCGTTTGTGCGCTTCCCTGATGGCGCGCCTGATTTCTTTGTCAACCGGAGGATGCAGTACAAATTGCCGACAGAAAGCCCTCGCGCATCTCTTTGGTTTCGACTGTACCTTATCACCAGAGGTGATGGATATTTTGTCGTTCGGTTTGGTCGGATTAGACAAGGATTTAACAGTGGACCATAATTTGCCAACACCAGCAGAGAGGTTACAGGACTTTAGGTGCTCCTCCCATTTGGCGCGTTTGTGTTGGTCAACCAGCCGTCTGATTTCCGCATTGAGATCTTGAATTTGGGGATCCGTATGGTCAAAGCGTTGCACTTGGTCACGTTCATTAGCCAGGGCCGCTGCCTCTGCGGGGAAATACGGACGTATCTCCTTAATTCTACCTGACGGAATATATTGATTAGAGGCTGAAGCTATGACCAAGCGAAACGCTTTTTCCCCTTCTCGTACGTCAGACGGGATGGGAAGAGCAGCGAAGGTGCTCTCAGTAAAATTAAGAAAACCAACCCAGTCAGCTTTACTGAAGTAAGTGAAGGTGCACTTCTCAGAAGTAACGAAGTCATTGGGGCGATCGATTGAGAGGACTATCGGCAAATGGTCAGATGCAAGAGTAAGCATTGGTCGCCATTCAACGCAGTTTATGAGACCTGCGCTGACAATTGTGAGGTCTGCCGAACTGGAACAATTTACCGCAACTCTCGTGGGGGCGTCCCCGTTCACAGTGCAAAACGTCGAATCGTCTATTTGTTCAGCCAATTGCTGTCCCGTGCCATCGGCCTGTAGGCTTGAGTGCCACAGATCGTGGTGTGCGTTGAAGTCTCCGAGGATTACACGATTATCGCCTCTGAGTAACGCACTGATGTCAGGGTGGTAATCTCTCGGACAGCAGGTAGCAGGAGGTATATAGATGTTAATGATTTCGAGGTCGACGTCGCCCGTCCGGACAACCATTCCTTGACGTTCCAGGAGGTTGTCCCTCGGGTCGACGTCGGGCTCAAATGGACGATATTGCACGGATTGGTGTGTGATGAAGGCGAGTCCGCCCCCAAGACCTCTCTCTCGATCACGTCGGTGGATGTTATAGCCGTCACAAGTCCGAAGATTTGATCGTCGCTTCATGAAGTTCCGTCGGTGCATGAGCGCAGATAAACGATATGGTGAAAAATCGTACTTTTATGCGGATTGCAGCGAGACGCTCGTCCACGGGTGTGAACGACAGTACTCGGTGACAGAGTCTCTCTCCCACCACAAATCCCACGACGAATATGCGCTTGTCTTCATGCCCACTCCAGTAGATGTTGCAAGGTGTTTTGATCGTGTTTCCTCGCCCCGTCCATCGCATCTCTTGTATGGCGGTGATGTCAGCTTTTGCTTTCCTCAGGACCTCAACCAGCCGGGCAACGGCACCTTCCCCATTAAGGGACCGGACATTCCAGGTACATGCCCTTATCTCATAATCCTTATTTCGTTTGCGGGTGTTGTCATCTAAAAAAGGGGCTCTCATATCCGAGGCTTTGTTGTTGAATTTCATTGGAACGTTGTTTTATGTGGTGGGTCCCAAACCCAACGCACAACCCGTTTCCCGGGAGGCTGAACTCTATTACAAGTTTCTATAGCGAGCCGCTTGATCCAAGACAGACGCCCGCTTGCAGCCGCACCACATGGTGATCAGACGCTGCTGTTCGAACCCCCCAGCAATCTCTTAAACCGATTATGTCGGAGTGGCCTTACCAGGTTGTCGCCTTCTCACGTTTAGCTCACCACCAAACGGGTGTTCGTTGGTTACCCAAAGGATACTTGGGCGCAAAGCCCGGAGGTAGTGAGCTGCTTGAACCGCATGCAAACGAATCGCCTTGGCCATTCCCAGGTGAAACTTTCCCCACTTGCGTGGACTTCTGCACACGGCCCCATCCTCTAAAAAAGGACTGATCAGCCGCTACCAAAATAAGTATTTCGCCCAGACCAGTTCACAACCAGTAGCCACCCAGAAAAGCCAAGCAGGTGTGAAGCGAAACCTTTATGCTTCAATTGCTCCCAGAATGGCCACCTTAAACCAAATTGCCCATATTAGCAAAGACCAGACGGGTCATGCTTCAGGTGCTGGAGGATGGGGCACGACCATCGAACTTTCCCGATCCCTAAGAAGGTCCTGAAAAAGAAAGACGAAGTAGCTGCCTTACCTACCACGAACACATAGATTGACATTACCTGCCACAGCACCCAAGGACTATAAAAACAACGCAGCGGATAGACACAGACCAGAACGAAACTAGGCATTGAAAATGGCAGAACGCCGAAACCGGTTTGTCACAAAACCAAACTTGACACGGGATGACGGAAAATCACCCCAACAAAAATCAGCTTACTACCCTGTCGGAAGATCAACACAACAAAATAAATCACTTACCGCCTGTCAGGCTTTTAATTTAAACACGGATGGACTACTAACGAAATACGAACGGAAACTGCGAAAAATTCATACGACTAAGGCAAATTTTGGTTCAACAAGCAATGTTTAGAATTGAATGTTACACCGAAATTTGCGCGAATAAAAATAAAAACCAACACCCAAGCAAGTAGAAGAACGACCAGGGAGGCGGAAAAGGACTTTTTAAAGTTCGAATTACAAAGCCTATACGCTAAGAAAGACAAGATAAACACCGAACTACTGAGGATACATCTGCAATTGTCCGGACTCTTGCCCACGACTGCATTGATGGACTGCTTCGACCACATAAAGACGGGAATCAAACGCGAACTACAACGCAAACATGAAAAACTGAACCGAAAATTGGACCAGTTAACGGGCCGACGCGATCACAGTAACAGTCAACAAACACACGAATTTAACAAAAGGTTCGTCAACATAACAACAGTGGCCATTAGCAACGAAGAAGCGCAACTTCTAGGGAAGGGCCTGAAGCACAACATCGCGGATAGCAATGAAGCAAAAAGAACTGAGCAAGCGATAGTAGATGCACAGGTTGCAATATCGCTTCTTCCATATGAGGAACAGGAGCACGCAAGGCACATGTGCAGAGAAATCATAAGCAAGGAAGTAAGAGCCCAGGAAGCACAAAAAGGAAATAAGGAGCTGAAAATATTGAAAAATAACAACATCGTCACAACGAAGGCAGACAAAGGAAACACAACGGTGCTAATCAGTAAAGATGAATATATAGCAAAGACAGAGAAGCTCATCGAGGAAATGAAATGCCGCATTATTAGGGATAACCCCACGGATAAATACCAGACCAAAGTTAAAGAGGTTATAAAAAATGCTACCAAAATAATAGACGAGAGGATGGCATATACCCTAACACAAATGAATCCAGCTGCTCCTCCACTCATTGCGTTACCTAAAATCAACAAGCAGGATACGCCGATGAGACCTATAATTAATTTTAAGCCCGCGCCGGGTTATAAACTGTCGAAACATCTAAAAACGATTTTAAAGGACACTCTGAAACTAGGGCACGAATACACAATAAGCAATACGATAGAACTACTACAAAGACTTGAGACCGTTAAACTCACAAGGAGCAGTAAACTCGTATCCTTTGACATAAAGGACTTATACCCGTCAATACCACTAACAGATACAATGGATATAGTCAACAAAACACTACTGGACAAAACTGAAGATAAGGTAAAAACTGCGCAAATTACCGACGCGCTAAGAACAACGCTGCGGCAAAACTATTTCCGGTTCAACAACAAAATATATAGACAGACAAACGGACTAGGAATGGGTAACCCAACATCGGCCATTCTCATGGAAACATTCATGCAAAACTTGGAAGGAAAATATATACAGGAGAACCAAGTTAGGCGTGGCATTCTACGCTACATACGTGGATGACATCATCTGCATCCTAAATGACAATAACGAAGAGCAAATACTAGAGTTCCTCAACAGGCAACATAGCAACATAGAGTTCACAATGGAAGTAGAAAAAGATGGAATAATGAACTACCTGGACCTAACTATAGGGATTGACAAAATAACAAATAGGTTCAACTACGGCATTTATAGAAAACCGACTGCCACGGACACCATTATACACTCTACATCAAACCATCCGCAACAGCACAAAAATGCAGCATTGGGGCACTTAGTGGATAGGCTTCAGAGAACGCCGCTCACACAGGAGCGAGCTTAATACAATATATAACATATCGGAAAATAATGGATACAAGAAAGCACTTGTGGATAAACTCAGAAGTAGCCATGGAACACAAAAAAGAGTAAACGTAGAGGAAAATCCAATGGTTTGGACGGCAATGACATACACTGGAAAAACGACGTACAAATTAGCAAAACTTCTTTAAAAGATATAACATCAACACAGCATTCAGAACATCTAACAACGTCGGACAAAAACTAAGAGCCGACTCTAATTCTGATGACCCATTCAACAGACACGGAGTGTATAGGCTTACTTGTGAATGTCAATACAGCTACATAGGACAAACAGGAAGAAAAATAAGCACAAGATTCCGAGAGCATATCAGGGACTACAACAAAAAAAAACACGAAACCCCACCATAATACCAGAATCTAATTTCGCGAACCACATGTTCGAGAACAACTGCACCCCAGCTAATATAAAAACAACGGCTCGAATACTTCACGTACAAGGAAAAGGCCGGCGGCTTAATGTACTTGAGAACATAGAGATAGATATACAAGTTAAAAACATTTGACGGCAGGATCATAAACGAACAAACCAACACTATCTCTGACGAAATATTTGAACCCTTAAAACTAGTTTACAAAAAACCGCACAAGCCAGCAGGTACAGCAACCAAACACGTAACAATGAACAAGCAAAAACGAAATATGAACCACACTGCAAAAATCACCGATTTCTACCTACATAAACCTACCGCTTAGCTAACAAGCGGTATGTCTACATACCTACAAAAACAACCCTTGGGACAGATAACAATTCGGACGTATCAATACCGAGCACACACACATGCATATTAACGTTACCTACCACGAACACATAGATTGACATTACCTGCCACAGCACCCACGGACTATAAAAACAACGCAGCGGATAGACACAGACCAGAACGAAACTAGGCATTGAAAATGGCAGAACGCCGAAACCGGTTTGTCACATACCCAAACTTCACAAGGGATGACGGAAAATCGTTCCAACAAAAATCAGCTGCAATAGCTGAAGCCGATGCCAATATTGATGATGACTTTGCCACGGTTGCCGCATACAATTATGGAAGCATAATATTTATGTTAGATGGAAGGGTAGATTCTAATAAGTTTTTTTCTCTTTTCGATACCGGTAGTCCGGGTAGAAGTCAGTCATCCCAAAACAGCTGATCGATGGGGAAACGGAAATTATATCCAAATACAGAGCGATTGGTGGAAATTTAATTAAATATTTTGGAAATATAAAATTTAACATTGAATTTTTTGGAAAAATAAATAAAATTGAACTTAAAGTACTATCGGATGAGCATATGAATCTTCCACTTATTTTGGGACGTGACTTCTTAGATTTATTTAACATAAAATTAACTAAAATTAATAAGCAGTATTTAGGTAAAAAGCTTCTAAAATCGAGTTATGATGTTAGACCGATTTCCATTAAACAAACAGACATTGTGAGTGCCTTCAACGGACAAAATGCCGCGACTAATGATGATGTATGCAATATTAAATCTAATTACCCTTTAGATAGTGCAGAGGTCATTGACGCTGATATTCCAGATATTTTCAATATCGATTTGAATATAGCAGTAGATAATAACTTCCCTGATATAAATTCTAAACTTTCAAAGAAAGAATACGAAAGCTTGAAACAAATAATTCAAAATAGCTATATAGGTTGAACCACTTAAATACCAGATAGAATACACCTGACAACAGATGTTCCGTTCCATTGTGCCCCCGACGTCTTTCTTATGCCGAACGAAGTAATGTGCAATCAGTAGTAAATGAACTGCAGACGGAGGGAATAATAAGACCTAGCAATTCACCCTATGCTTCAGCTATCGGGGTAGTAAGCAAGAAAAACGGGAAACCCCGTATGGTTGTTGATTATCGCCCTCTAAACAAAAGAACTGTTCGGGACAACCACCCGCTACCCTTAATTGATGATTGCATTGAGTTTTTATAGAATAAAAAATATTTTTCCATATTAGACTTAAAAAGTGGTTTTCACCAAGTAGAGATGTCACACGAATCCATTCCATACACCGCCTTTGTAACCCCTAATGGGCAATATGAGAATCTGAAAATGCCGTTTGGTTTAAAGAATGCCCCTGCAGTATTTCAACGGTTTATCAATACTGTATTCCGAGGTTTAATAGATAGTAAGACAATTATAATATATATGGATGATATTGTTATTGCCACACTCGAGTTTAAAGAGCACAAAACTTTGTTGAAAACAGTTTTAGAGAGGTTATCTCAGTGGGGACTAAAACTAAATTTAGATAAAAGTAAATTCGGATATCTCGAAATCGACTATCTAGGTTATGAGGTGACCCAATCTGGAATACGACGAAATGGCTCCCATATCCAAAGTATTGCTAACTTCCCAGTACCATAAGCAATTGAAATCTTGCATAGGATTATTTTCATATTTTACACGTTTCGTTTCGTCATTTTCCAAAATCGCTAAGCCCTTACAAAACCTGCTTAAAAGCAATACCGATTTTAATTTTGACGAAAAGTTCCTTATTGCTTTAAATGAATTGAAATATCGGCTGAGTAATAGTCCAGTATAAGCTATTTATAACCGGGATAAAGAAACTGAATTACATTGCGACGCTAGTTCGATCGGTTTTGGCGCTGTTCTCTTACAGCGACAGGACGATAAGAAATTCCATCCTATTTCATATTTTTCAAAAACTGCATCTAGCGCCGAATCCAAATACCATAGCTTCGAGCTAGAGACTCTAGCAATAATTTATGCCCTAAGATTTAGAACCTATCTTGAGGGCATGCAGCTTAAAATCACAACTGACTGTAACTCGTTAACTATGACCCTTGAAAAGAAACAACTAAACCCCAGATTTGCCAGATGGGCTCTTGAGCTGGAGAATTACAATTATCCCGATCAGACACATTTTCCGAACCAACCGCTGCTAGACACTCAATGGTTGGCACTGCTTTATTAAACCTCATTTCCTCCAGGGATTGAAACTCCGACATCAATCCTCTCCTGCAGAGATTCCCACAATGCATTGCAGTGTCACATATTCCAACCATTTTGTCCGTTCTTAATCCCGAATGGATTTGTGCCTTCACTTTCGTTCCCAGTGGTACCCGGAAAACATTCCTGCAACTCGTTTCTTCAGGATTCCGTTCCGTTCTCTCATGCCCATTGCACTCTTTCACATTATCCACTAAGTTGCGTTGCTTCCTCGGAAAATGACCACCAGATGTTCGTCTTTTATTCTCAGCACACCCTGCACACTTAGTAATCCATTTCCTCACAGTTTGTTTGCAACCGATCCAATAGAACCGCAGCTTTACCTCTTGCAGTGTTTTCTTTATTCCCATGTGCCTTCCATCTGGGCACCTATGCGACGCTTTGATAACATCTGGAATTCTTGCCTTGGGAACAACAATAAGTGGTCGATGATTCTGGCCATCTTCACTTTCCCATATCCGATGCAAACAACCAGATATTAGCTTCAAACTACTCCATTGCAAAACGACTCTCTGCTACCATCTCTTCTCTTCCTGGTTGTTTGTTTTGCTTTATTCCTTTCAACACATATGCCAAATCTGGATCTTCCTCCTGGTCTTGCCGAATCTTCTTCAGGAGGTACTTGTCCGCGAAAGCTTTTGGTCGAGGAGCTACCTCTGCTTTACGAGGCTCCTGTTGCTTCATCTTCAAGATCACACCCTTGGTAGTATAGCCACTACTGTGTCCAAAGACCAGAGGAACTTCTTGGCCGTTGTAAGTCATAACCCTGTTCCGTACGTTGATGTGAATGTCTCTCTCAGCCAAGAAATCGACGGAAATGATGACTTCGTCGACAATATTCGCTACCAAGAAGTTGTGATACGTAGCCACATTCCCAATCACAACCTTGCATGTCACTTTTCCCAGGACTTGTTTGCTGTCACCAGTTACTGTCCACAACTTAGCTTTCCGCAATGGTCTCACCTTTCCGCTGACCAAGTCACTCCGAATGATGGAATGTGATGCACCAGTATCCACATTCATCAAGCGCTCTTTCCCGTCCACGTAGCCTTCAACAGTAACATTACTCGCTTTCCGTTCGATCTGTGAGACAGAGATTATGGGGCATTCAGTTGCGGGAGCCAGTCCACGCCCCTTTCGGCTGGCTCGATTTAGTTTAACGACTGTATTGGTTGAGAGGTTTGCTCATCTCCTTCAGCTTTGCGTTTTCGTCCACCTGAATTGCTGGGGTTACTGGAGCCAGTGCCGCAATAACGTGCTATGTGACCTGGTTTTCCGCACTTAAAGCATTTAATGGCACCATCACTTTTTTTCTGTACTCCGTTCAATGCTTCCAAAAGTTTGTCTACCCAAGCCGGAGTTTCCACTTCTACGCGATGAGCCTTGTATGCAGGTTTACTAAAAAGCGAGGCTGTTTCCTGCGTCAGAGCATGCGATACCGTTTCAGCGAATGCCCTTTTGGGGTTTGCATATGTGGCCCGCTTCGTCTCCACGTCACGTATTCCATTTATCCATGGATTTTTACCCTCTCCGTATACTCTACAGGTGCGTCTGCATTTGCTAGATGGGCCAACCTCTCGATATCCGATCCGATATTTGTTTTCGATGCTCGCCTCATAATTATTCCGTTCGCCGTCAGGAATAGTCTGCAAGATTTCAGCTGCAGGCCCTTTCAATGCCACGAATAGTGCAGCAACTTTGTCTTCCGTGCCCCAATTATTTACAGCTGCCGTCTTCTCAAACTGTAGCTTGAATACCTGGAAAGGAACAGAACCGTCAAAAGATGGGGTTTTTACCTTGGGAACACTCGTTGCAGCAGTTGGACGATTTAGCTGCAACTCGTGGATGCGACCTCTCAATGCATCTACTTCGGCCTCAATTTTGTCTTGCCGTTCTCTGAATACCTCCTGCACTTCAGTTATTTTTGCGTCTTGCATTCTTAGCTGTGATGCCATTCGTTCTTCCTGTGCCTCCAGCTGCAATGCAATTCTTGACGACAAGCGAGCCTCCTGTTCCTCTAGTTGAGCTGAAATCTGAGATGCCATGCAAGTCTTCTGTTCTTCCAACTGAGATACCATGTGTGTCTTTGGTTCTTCCAACTTAGATGCCATGTGTGTCTTTTGTTCTTCCAAATGAGATGCCATGTGTGTCTTTTGTTCTTCCAACTGAGATGCCATGTGTGTCTTTTGTTCTTCCAGCTGTGTTGAAATGCTAGATGACATCTGAGTCAATACAGTCAATAACGCGTTAGTGTCCACACTTGCGGCTGGAGTTGTAGACTCCTTCTCTTCCATTTTTGTCGATGCTTCTTCCACAAGATGAAATACATGATCGTCAACGTTAATTCCTTCAGCTTCCATAGCCTCTCGCAATCGTGACTGTAGCTCTGATTTATTGCCTGTTGTATTCAATCCACGTTGTTCCAGCTCATTTTTGAATTGCTGGATCTTCAGCTCATTCAACTTTTCCATGCCTTTGTTATCCTTGAAAACTCTCGGTATTTATTAAACAATATCACTTCTGACACCAATTGTGACGATTTCGATGATTCCTTGATTATCAATCCTGGGTTCGATCACTATAAAGTCAAATAAACACACGCACAGATATTGCAACTAATAGCTAGTTTTATTTACGAGTAATAAACGCAATACCAATTCCCGAGTTTGGTTACTTCACAGTAGTTCACTGTACAATACTTGAATACAAACTGATCAACCTGCCTTGCTTGGTCACCGCCTTACATAGCCCTACTAGACAGGTACCAGTTAAATGGTTGGTCAGATAGCCCCTCGGCCTGACTTGCGTTTGCGTTATTTTTGCTTATTTTTCTCAATTAGTTTCTGAAGAGCAGTGTGCCAAATCTAACCATGTGTTTGCTGTCCGTGTGCACACGTACAGTATACGGCATCCCTTTCTTGCGCATGTAAAACCACATCTGTTTGCACTCTTCACTCTCATTATCCGTAATGAAAAGTTGGGTTAGCGCTAACAGTCAGGTATAATGCAAACGCACGCAATCGCTAATGGTTATGAGTACGGCAAACATGCGCCAGGCCTAATGGTTATAAATAATGCAAAACTTCATATACAGCTAACAATGAAAATACAATTGGGTTTATTATTAGATTTGGTTTTTAATGTTTAATATAATTTAAAATTACACAATTTTCACGTTCACAACAGTCAATTAGATCTATAAATACATATTTATACCACTAAACATTTACAAAATATAATTTCACTCCATTTGCCGCAAGTTGAAAATTCCTTTGCTCGTCCACCTGAAAATACGAAAATTTTTGTGCATAAAAATATAAACCAGGACTTTACTTGTTTAATAACAATAATAAGCACTATATACTTGCCTTGTCTCGGCGTATTAGTTGCAATTTCTTTGCAAAACTCCTTATTAAATATTTTATAAATTTTTTTACGACGCACTAACATTTCGCTCACAATACCAAAGAAGAAGATACACAAAGAAAAAAAAAACTTCACAGAAGGCTTTGTGTGTGTTAGTAATTTACAATTTTCGCTTGCATGTATTAGTGAGTGTGGTTAGGTCCGTCTAGTAGGGAGTCCAACAGGGTGCTTGCCTACGCACCGAGAACTTTCTTGGTTGTTCGCTTTTCGAGTTCTGGAAGGGTCGGTGTTATTTATTGGAATCTCCTCTTTGCATCGTATTCGCAAACACTCGCGACATCTCTCTTCCTCTTCCTAGTTACACGCTTGCATGCACAAGCGTAGCCATCGTTATCTCTGCTGTGTTTAATTAGTAGTGGGAGTGTTATTGAGTTAGGGATGGTACATGCTTGAGAATAATCGCCACAATATTATTGATTCCCTGGTATGAGAAAAAAGTGGAAATATTCATCCGAAATTGCCTAAAGTGCCTCATGTATGCTACACCCCCTCGTGCCAGAGAGAACTTACATCCCATCCCTAAATCTCCCCTCCCGTTCGATACACTCCATATTGACCACTTCGGTCCACTGCCGTCTATTAATTCGAAACGAAAACATATTTTACTAGTCGTTGACGGTTTTACCCAGTTTGCGAAACTCTACCCAACTAATTCGACTAGCACACGAGAGGTAACTTGTGCCCTTGAGAAATATTTCAGTTACTATAGCCGACCTAGACGAACTATTAGCGATCGTGGTACATGCTTCACATCCTTGGAGTTCAGTGATTTCATGTCTAACCGAAATATTGCTCATGTAAAAGTAGCAACTGCCTCTCCTCAAGCGAATGGCCAAGTGGAGCGTGTAAATAGAACAATTAAAACAATGTTAGGAAAAATTACTGATCCAATTAACCATACCGACTGGTGTAAGAAACTGTTAGATGTAGAATAAGCTATTAACAATTCTGTGCATAGCACTTGCGGAGATACCCCTAGCCGGCTCTTATTCGGTGTTGAGCAGCAAGGTGTTATTGTTGATGAGTTTACTGAATATTTTTATGGGAACAGGCATCCTCCGCCATTAAAGCCAGACAGGATTATGACCTGAAACGACACCTCGGCAATGGAACCAGATGTAGAAGATATGAGGTAGGAGATTACGTACTGATAAGAAACGGTAGACACAACTGCAGGAACTAATAAGAAATTTATACCGAAATATAAGGGACCATACGCCATTCATAAAGTATTAGGGAATGATCGATATATCGTGCGCGATATCGAGAATTGTCAGTTGACACAGCTGCCGTATGACGGAGTCGTAGAAGCACATCATATCCAACGGTGGCTAGATAAATCAAACGGCATTGACGATGGAGGCACTGATGTGGATCCCTTAGAGCTTTAGAGTCTTAATAGAAATAAGCAATAGAAATAAGTATATCTGTGATCGAGGTCGATCTATCGTCAGGTTGGCCGAGTTGTAAACTTAGAATTGTAAGCCTCTATAAATATTGCGAGCTGTAAACGTAGCATAAGGTTAGTCTGTAAATGTAAACGTAGCCTAAATATAGCTTGTGTAAAATAGTATTAGTCAAACTCATGGTAACTCTGTAAACAATGTAAGTTATGGCAACACTAAAATAACAAATAAAAATCATGGCGGACACTTCCGGTGAAACTATAGAAACGATAAGACCTGTTTTATACACAGAGAAACGTATCTAAAATCATCGAGCGTAAAATAAAGCGTGTTTATAAAAAGTAAAAACTTTTGGTTTTTTCTTGCAACCTTACCGGCCAAGAAACTCCTACCCAACAAACAAAGCAATTTTTTTCATTTTAAACGTTTAAATTTGTAAAAAAGTCGATGTTTGAATAATTTTGAAATCTTGACGTTAATAAAAAGTTTTTATTGGCGTTAACTTTTTTCACTTCATTTCAAATCGAAAATTTAAAGTAAAACGAGAATCAAAAATCGTGGTGAATTGATGCATTTACTTTTCACTTCGCGATAACGCCAAACCAGAATTGACCCCCCGGTTGCTAAGTGGTTAACCTAAAATGAATTTGGATTTAGCCGACTGGGTAGTTTCTTTTAAGAAGGTGGCATTTTGTTATTTAATTGTTTATTTAACGCTATAGATTGGAAATGGAGTTATTTCAATACCTGAAGGTCTTAAATGGGTTTTGAAGGCGAATTTCTTTAAACGAAATAGTTTGTTTCCTGCGATCAAACTCATTAAGTATTTCAAACCGGTGACCTTCTATAACAACAATAAAACTCTTCTTGCAGCCAAATGAAATAACGAAATTTGATGACAATGAATAAATCAACACAAGTATAAATATGACACTGAGTTAGACCTACAGAATATTCATAGACATTTCAAATAGCGTCCAATAAAATACACAAATGGATCATTGTTACAATCTGACAAATGATACACTACTTTTTTTAAACAGAAAAGCCATTGTTGAATTATGCAAGGTTCGGCAGACTTTGACAGCTGTCATGGCTAAGCTCTCCCGTTAGAGTTGCATATACGAAGAATGTAAAAAAGGACAAGAATAGATCCCCCATGGGAAAATTGTAGAAAACGAAGGGATGCCGTTTGCTAAATTCCAATTTATTTTCAAGAAGTCTGTCCTTTTCAATAAATATTTTTTTGAACTGTGAGAAAGATATATTTTTTATCTTAAGGACAAAAAATGTCTTTTTGGGGGAATAGTAGTAGAAAAGTACTGAATAAACTTTGCAACATTTTACTCAGAGGAAAAATTAGGTGAACCAATTTCATATTTTCACTATTCAATATTTTTCATTTTGCAGTGCCAAATGAAATGGTAAATTTTGACATCTGAAAAAAACCCGTGCAAACAAATAGTCTGTGAATAAATTTTATTGCCATTATTTATAATACTATACTTATGGTACGTTTACATCTACTACAGCTCGGCCAATCTGACGTTACGATCGACCCGATCATCCCAACAATGATTATTTACTTATTTACAAACGGTTATTCCGGTTTCCTTCTCTTTGCTCTTCCATAGCTTAATATTACACACTTCGATTACAGACTGCCGATTATACTATTGTATGGAATTTAAGTAATTTGCCAATTTTCAATGTCCTTTACCACGTATCGGTCATTCGGGAGCTTTTTGTGAATAACGTAAGGGCCTTTGAATTTGGGCAGAAGCTTCTTATTAGCGTCTACAGTCGTATCTATGTTTTCAATCACGACGAAATCACCTTCCTCCAATTAGTTAACCCTCTCTCTTTTCTGTTCGCTTCGACTCAGGTTATAATTTTGTACCTTTTGTATACCTTTTTCTACGCCGCAACGTATTTGGTCCAATTCCCTCCCCTCCTGGTCTGGCTTGCACTCGTCTAGGTATTCCGTAAGTATATCAACTATTTCCCCTCTTTGGTTAATACCAAACAGTGCCCTACTTGGTGTTATTCCGATGGACCTATTTACTGAATTATTCAGGCGAATTCCACTTTAGTTAGCTGTTTCACCTAATCTCCGTCAGCTACGGGGTCGCTAAGTTTTCCAAGCATGCCAACTAAGCTTATATTTACTCTTTCGACCTGCCCATTCGCTTGTGGGGAGTGGACTGCTACTTTTACATAGGTTATTTTTTTACTTTCGACATATTCCTCAAACTCTTTAGATGTAAAACAACTACCTCTATCAGTTATACATCTTTGGGGTCGACTATAGTACTTGAAATATTTATTGAGTGCGCATGTTACTTCGTTGGTACTTGTCGTTAGGACTGAATAAAGTTTTACATATTTCGTAAATGCGTCATTTACCACCAAGATATGTTTCCGTTTCGATTGTAGAGATGGGAGTGGCCCTAGGTGGTCTAAATGTATTGTATGAAAAGGTTGAGGATGCTTGGATATATTGTGTAACTACCTGGAGTTGGGATTGTGAGGGGCTGAGTGCATAATGCATTTTATATAGTTAAGATTGAACTTATTGATCTTATCTCTCATGCTTGGAAACCAACAGTTAATTTTACTTTTTGTTTGTTGTTGTTGTTAACAGTGCTTCGCCCTGCCCAATGGGCTCGATCACTCCAAATTGCCATCAGGCTGTTCTAACGGAAGTCCGAGGAAATGCGCAGTTTCCACAGGGTTGGACCAGAGTGATGTAGGTGTTAGAAGAGTATGTTCGACTGAACAGGAGAAGAGATGTTTGGTATCATAAGGGAACATACCACACGCAGGACATGTGTTTGGTATGTTGGGGTTCAGTCTGGGTAAGTAAGAGTTTAACCTATTACAATATCCATAGCGAAGTTGTGGTAGCATGACTCTAGTCTCCCTCGGAAGTACACGCTCCTCTTCAGCCAATTCAGGTGGCTGAGTACTGATAATGGGATTCACAGGCCGAGATCTGAGGGATCTGTAAGGTGCCTGCTCTGTTACCATAGGGCAGCCACAGCACACACATGCTATGCTTCGGCATTTAGCGTGTGTGCTAGACAACACATGCGGTACTTCGGTACTTAGATGGGGCGCGTGACTGGCTTACCTGTTGTTGTTGTGGTCACGACAAAAACACTCCCCGAAGGTTGCAGGGAGTGTTGTCGAATTAACAGTCCTTGGCCGGATTTGAACCCGGTACGCTCCAGTACTCCCTTGCGGTACTGCCCGAATGTCGTGGTAGCGATTTATGAACAGTGAAACTTTCTAGGTCATGTCACCCCTCCTTCCTTAAGATGGGTAATGAGAGGTGAGAGGCATCATATCCGTAGATCAACCATCGAGTTGCACGTCATTACCTTTGTGCATATAAGTCGTCTCTTACGACCGGTATGCCTCCCTCGGGCATATTTTAAACCCCTGTTCGCTGGGAACGGCCCTTCGGGGAGTTTCGTGGTGGCTGTGGTTCAACGCAAATGCGGGGAGAGCTTACACTCTTGGGCTACGACCGAATGACGACTATTTTTATATGCAGAAAATGCTCGATGTATTCTCTGAAGGCATGTGTTTATTTGTGGAGGATAGTGTCAAGGAGTTCGACTACCTTCAAACCTACCTTAACGGAAATTAGCGGAAATTGACAAGTCCAGCTCTGTCTCGATGAATAAAGGTCACGTTCTATAATTCCTTCCTCAACCCCGCCATGATATATTTGTAAGAAATCATGGACGATTTCTGTAGCATGTGAGCCTTCTAGTGTTAGAGATAAAGGTTCTCATAGTTATGGTTGTTTAAGTTATAAATTCAAAGAAAATTTACTCATCCCCTAAATCCCTATCTACATACGCCTTTGACAACAGAGGGAAGAGGACGTCTATACTTGGCTAGACAAATCAGGACGACTTTATGCTTCCTGGCGTGTTCGAAAGTGAGTAATTATCGCCTTGAAGGGATCCCTTTTGAAATAATGAAAAATAATGCCCGAAAAGTCCATCAACATCTATTAAAATACGTTTTTATACACGAATTAACTTTTCGCTTTTCAAGTGCTTTCACAATTCCTTTGAGGAATGTAATGGGAAATTTGAGAGTACTTTTGGGATTCCTTGTAGTGTAGTTGGAAAAATTGCAATTGCAAAGTATTGGGCAAGAAATTACATTTGCGCAAAAAAAAAAATTTGGAAAGAGGAAAATACTTTTGATAAATTTTTTTGAGGAATTGAAATGTAAACAGCAATGTGCCTTCTCGATGTGGGCTAGCCGCCATTCAGTAGGAGGAAAACATTCGTCGTGAATTAAGCCGCATGCTCCAATTTTTGGTGCTTCTTTAGTGTTTTTCCACCGATATCGTTTGTGAAGGTCTTAAAGATAGTCTTCCTTCCATCGGCGACTAAATTCATGATGGAGAATCTGATTCGTTCCCATCGATTTATGAGGGAGAGTGAGTCCACGTTTGGTTCTGGTGCTTGTGTAGCGTACAGACTTTACACATAAAGATGCATTTTTTGATCGAAGGCTTAGGTCGAGGAATATAAAACTCTTGTCGGATCATTTGTTGCATTAGCGTGTGATCGGCGTGTAGCATGAAGAGGTGGAGATAATTACTAAATATTGAGGCAAATGCGGATTTTTCCGGTATGATTATAGGGTGCCGCTCATTGTAGCTCAGACTGAAGTTCGCTAGCCTGCCATTGGCACGAAGCAGTCCCTTGGAGTACTAAGAGTGTGTTCTTTTTGATCTTTGATGCCAATAAAAGTGTTCGTACACTACTATAATAGCGAGTCTGCGTGGATTCGGTTGGGGCTGTTTTTGCCCCCTGCTAGTCTTGATACGCTAGCGCAAAGTTTGCGGTATTGGGTATTCCTTTAACCTTATTCTTTAAGCGATGTACAAATTTAAACATATACTCTATTACCCTTAAGGCTCTGCGGAACGAGGGAAATCGCTCGAGGATGTCTGTGTCCTCCAGAGTTGCATGAAAGCCTTCGATTCTTCGACTTTCTGGGGCTATGATATTGTGCACAGGCGACTTTGGCCATGCGTCTGGTGATTCTACCAGCCAGTTGGGGCCATTCCACCAAAGTGTGTTTGTTGTAAGGTGCAGAGATTTGCAGCCTCATGTGCCAAGATCCGCAGTGTTATCAGCACTGGCAACTGTGTCGTCCAGTTGCTGGAACAACTAAGTCGATGATTTGACCTGCGCGAATTGACACGTATGTATTCCACGTATGTGGTGTTTTTTCTAGCCAGGCTAGCAGAATTTCAATCGGACCAAAGATATAATTTCCGATTGCTCAGGTTCAAATGGGTTTGTACGGTCGAGGCTAGTTTTTCGAGCAGGAGTGCGCCGCATAGCTCGAGCCTTGGGAGGCTTACGGTTCTGAGAGGTGCGACCTTGCCTTTTGCCACTAATAGGTGATTTGTAATTTTTCCATTGTGCTGGGTTAGCACATAAATAGCTGGGCAGCAAAGCATACTTTTCAGAAGCATCGCAGAAGCCGTGGAGTTCGACTTGATGGGTCGGGTGAGAAATTCGCCCACCGAGGTATCTGTATCTCGGATATAGTGTGTAAGTTGTTTGCGAATTGGGACCATTTTATTAAACGGATAGGTTTAACCACTTCGTCCCAATCGGTTCCATCTAGCCATAATTCTGGAATGAGAATTTTTGGTTGTATCATAATTGGTGCAAGCCATCCTGTATTTGCTATACATGTTATATCTTGGAAGCAGATTGTTGAGTCGCGGCGGAACTATAGCTTCTATTCTTTGGTCCACGCTTGGTGAAACCAGGTCATGAAGCAGATTTTATTTGAGTTTTGAACAACTCTTCCGCCCATTCCTGTAATTTCGAAATGGGCTTGTTTAGTTGGCAGATTTAAACTTTTTTGGACCTTTGATTATATAAATGATCGCTGTGATCCTTGATCTATTAAGGCCTTAGCTTAAATAGTTATCCTCTGTGTTCGATGCAGACTATTGCTGTCTGTAGCAATGTTTTGCTTTCATTTTCTGAATGAAGCCTTTGTATGCATGGTTGTTCCTGACAACTTTCGGCCTTGTCTTTTTCGGCATTTTCAGATCTAGCTGTTGCAGCTAGTCCCGTGGTTCTTTTGGCGTTTGAGTTATTTTTAGGAGTATTATAATTATTATTATGGAGCATCAAATGACGTCTCCTATGACAATATGAGCAATTGTATTTACTCTGACGTGCCTGTACAGTGTGGCTGGGTGACAGTTTGAGCAGAGTTTCTTAGTTCTGAGTAAGTTATTTCGCTCGTTTATTGTTAAATTTCTAAATTTCTCGCAAGATCTTAATAGATGATCTCCGCTGCACAGTTCGCATGACATTTGTGTATGTTTTTCAGTGGTGAACGATTGAGACTTGTTGAAACTATTATTATGTGAATTATATTTACTGGCTTGGGGTTGAAAGAAGTTTCTATTTCGGTCTTCGTGTATGGTTTTGGCATTGGTACTTTATGATATACCCGTTCTGCGATTTCGAACTGGGTGGTGAGGCAATCTTTTATTTGTTGCCACGTTGGGCATTTTTTACGGGATGAGAGTGATTGCTCCCATAAAATTAAAGATTTTTCTAGTAATGGTGCAGCGCAGATATTGACCAGAATGAGTTCCCAGTTTTCAGTGGGAACGTTTTGGGTTGCTAGAACCGACAAACAGTTTGTAACTGTTGATTGTAATTTTAGAAGTTCCTCACTGGATTCTTTTTGAAATTTTGGTGAATTCATTAAGGTCGTTATTTGTTTATCGACCAATACTCTTTAATTTCCATATCTAGCTTTTAACGCTTCCCAAGCCAGATTAAAATTGTGATCGTTAAGTGCGAAATGTTTGATTATTGTCGCTGATTGACCTTTTGTTTTATTTCACAAGTGATATAGTTTTTGTGCATGTGATAGCTTTGGGTGGCTTATGTACACGGCTGGAAAAGTCTATGTTGTTGCCGGATTTGAACCCGGTACGCTCCGGTACTCCCTTGCGGTACTGCCCGACTGTCGTGGTAGCGATTTATGACCAGTGCAACCTTCTAGGTCATGTCACCCCTCCTTCCGTAAGGAAGGATAAGATGGGTAATGAGAGGTGAGAGGCATCATATCCGTAGATCAATCATCGAGTTGCACGTTATTACCTTTGTGCATATTAGTCGCCTCTTACGACCGGTATGCCTACCTCGGGCATATTCTAAACCCCTAACCCGCAGGGGATAGGGTTTGGCCTTCATTATGGCTTCCTTAACCTCTGCGACGGAGACGGTTAGGGGCGCAATGGTGTGTTTGTGCGCACGTCGGACGGCTCTGCTCTTAGTCCTATCAGCAGGTGGATGCATTATAAACAGCCGACAAAAGAAGCTCGCGCATTTCCTGGCGTCCGATTTGACGCTGTCACCGAATGCGACCTTGACATTGTATTTGGTCGGATTTGATAGGGCCTTGACAATCTACCATAATTTGCCGACTCCGCCGGAGAAGTTGCATGCCACTTGGCCAGTTTGTGTTCATTGTCTGTCGTACGAATTTTCGCATTAGATCTTTGATTATGGGACCTGCGGGATTGATGAGTCTCACTTGGTCACGTTCTCTTGCCATTGCCGCAGCTTCTGCAGGGAAACTCGGACAAATATCTGGTATTCTACCAGCAGGGATGAAGCGGCCTGAGGCTGAATCGATGACCTTGCGAAATTCGCTTTCACCTTTGCATACGTCTGTCGGTATAGTCCGGTCCCAGTCAGCTTTGGTGAAGTTGATGTACGTCAGTTTATGAAGTCAGTCGGTTGTTCAACGGAGAGTAGGATGGGTAGGTGGTCTGAAGCTAATGTAAGCAGCGGTCGCCAATTGACGTAGGTAATTAGTCCCGCGCTCGTAATGGAGATGTCTGCCGAACTGTGGCAGTTACCTGCCACCCTTGGGGGGGCATCTCCATTGACTGTACAGAATGCTGAGTTGTCTATTTGGTCTGCAATTGCGTGTCCTCTGCTGTCAGCTGTTGGAGTCGCAGAGATAGTGATGTGCGTTGAAGGCGCCTAGGATTAGGCGGTTATCACCTCTTAGAAACGCACTAATGACGGGATGATAATCTTTTGGACAACATGGTGCCTCGAAAGTACTAAAAAAAAAGTACGGGGTCTGTGGTTACACTTAGGGCCGGTTTCACCAGCTCGACTTAACTAAGTTAAGTCGAGTTTTTCACTTTTTCGGTTTCACCATCTAACTTAACTAAGTCACAACTTAGTCAGCCTGCCAGCTGACTTATTCAAGACTAAGGGCCGGTTTCACCAACGCGACTAAGACTAAAACTAAGTCGTGACTTAAGTTAGCACAGATTCGAGACTAACTTAATTTTGGGTTTCACCAACTGAGCGACTTAAACAATTTTGAACACAACAACCCGATCAGCTGTTTTATCCATAGTAGTATTTTTTCATGCCAGACAACTCTGCGCATCCCAATACCCCCGTGCGAAATGGACATGTCTGGCCATACACGAAGGAATGTATTGATTTTACACCCATTTCTATTTAGTTGGAAGGTACTAAATTTAGCGCTTAATTAAAAACAATAGTTTCGTAATGGTTGCATGCTAGAAAACAAGCGTTTACATGCATCTACGCATACGCCGTTAAAGTCATGCTTGACGAATTTTCCGGCTGGGACATTGTACAAAACAAATTTAGAGCATTACTGACATTTAGGTTTTGAACGACAGCAACACTGACTTAGTCGAGAATAAGTCAGATACCCCTGCGGGTTAGGGGTTTAGAATATGCCCGAGGTAGGCATACCGGTCGTAAGAGGCGACTAATATGCACAAAGGTAATGACGTGCAACTCGATGGTTGATCTACGGATATGATGCCTCTCACCTCTTATTACCCATTCCCACAACAGCCGGTTCTATCGCACCGGAATGACCCGGGTTTTTTCACCCGGCCAAGGGCTGTTATTTCAGTGTAACCCTGTCCAATCTGGGGCAGGGCGAAGCACTGTTAACAACAACAACAACAACCTCTTATTACCCACCTTATCCTTCCTTACGGAAGGAGGGGTGACATGACCTAGAAGGTTTCACTGGTCATAAATCGCTACCACGACAGTCGGGCAGTACCGCAAGGGAGTACCGGAGCGTACCGGGTTCAAATCCGGCCAAGGACTGTTAATGCGACAACACTCCCCAAAACCTTCGGGGAGTGTTTTTGTCGTTACTACAACAACAACAGAATAACTCAGCTGGCAGGCTGACTAAGTTGTGACTTAGTTAAGTTAGATGGAGAAAACTCGACTTAACTAAGTTAAGTCGAGCTGGTGAAACCGGCCCTAAGTCAGTGTTGCTGTCGTTCAAAACCTAAATGTCAGTAATGCTCCAATTTGTTTTGTACAATGTCCCAGCCGGAAAATTCGTCAAGTATGACTTTAACGGCGTATGCGTAGATGCATGTGAACGCTTGTTTTCTAGCATGCAACCATTACGAAACTATTGTTTTTAATTAAGCGCTAAATTTAGTACCTTCCAACTAAAGAGAAATGGGTGTAAAATCAATACATTCCTTCGTGTATGGCCAGACATGTCCATTTCGCACGGGGGTATTGGGATGCGCAGAGTTGTCTGGCATGAAAAAATACTACTATGCATAAAACAGCTGATCGGGTTGCTGTGTTCAAAATTATTTAAGTCGCTCAGTTGTTGTGCTAACTTAAGTCACGACTTAGTTTTAGTCTTAGTCGCGTTGGTGAAACCGGCCCTTAGTCTCGTTGGTGAAACCGGACCAACTGGAAGATGTTGCAAGTCTGGCAGAATAATGTCACCAAAACCACAGTAAGGGGGTACCGGAGCGTACAAGTTTAATATCCGCCCAAGGACTGTTAATTCGAAAACACTCCCCAAAAACTTTGGGTAGTGTTTTTGTCATTATAAACAACAACAAAAAAGACATAAATTATACTTATGTAAAACAAAAATTCTTCAACCTTATTTTTTCTTAAATTGCATTGTTCCTTTAAACTAAATGCTATGATTAAATAGGGAATGCTTCTAGTTTTCATTTGAAACATAATATGTCATCATAAGGCTATGCCAGGTTATTGACTATGCTGCGCCTATATGGTCGCCCAATCTTTCTGACACCAACTGGAGGAAATTGCAAGTCTGCCAAAACACCGCCATCAGAACTGCTACGGGATGCCTGCTTATGTCATCTGAGTCTCACCTCCATCAAGAGACAAAATTGCTCAATGTTCAAGAACACGCGGAACTCTTGAGTAGACAGTTCCTTCTGAACTGTCATAAACCTAGTCATCTAAACCGACATCTTTTGGATGTAGCACCGCCCTCCAGAGACATAAGGAGACATCTCCGTAAGCATTACGATGAGATCCGGCATCATATCTCTTTGCCGGGCTCTAAATGACCTCCACACCGAGTCGGTAGACAAATCTCTCAGATCTCGGCCTGTGAATCCCGTTATTAATACTCAACCACCTGAATTGGCTGAGGAGGAGCGTGTACTTCCGAGGGAGACTAGAGTCATACTGGCACAACTTCGCTCTGGATATTGTAATAGGTTAAACTCTTACTTATCCAGACTGAACCCCAACATACCAAATACATGTCCTGCATGTGGTATGTCCCCTCATGATACCAAACAGCTCCTCTCCTGTTCAGTCGAACCTACTCTTCTAACACCTACATCACTCTGGTCCAACCCTGTGGAAACTGCGCCTTTCCTCGGACTTCCGTTAGAAGAGCCTGATGACAATTTAGAGTGATCGAGCCCATTGGGCAGGGCGAAGCACTGTTAACAACAACAACAACAACATGTCATCAATAGTAGTCATCTAACAAAGTATTTAACAAATAAAGATAGTCATCACAACAACAATATTCATATTCCAAAAATTTTGGAAGTCCGTTCATTGGTTGTCGAAAAATTCTGATTTTAAAAAAGCTTTAATATGAACTTAAACCGGAAATAAATCTTGTTGTTGTTTTCCCCACAAAAAAGTATATGGTTGTGCACACATTAATATCTATCGATCCCCATACTTTTTTATTTCACTTGGGGGTTGGAGCTATACTGCATTTATCCCTAATATATCTTGGTAATATAAATATTGAAAGGTTTATAAGCGCGGCATTGAAAAATATTAAACGATAATAAAGGTCATCGATGAACATCAAGTTAGCGAAGTACCCCAAACGAATCGAGTTGGGACCAGGTGGATAAGTTGCCGTGAAAGAATAATTTTTTCTCCGACGCACCCTAAAAAAGAATTAATTTTGGCGTTCAATTATTTTTCTATTATTTTAGTATAAGTAACTTCGTGTCAAGTTATCGAAGCACTCCAATGGAAACCGTGTTAAAGACGAGGCAAATTATGCCACAAGTTTGGTTTCGATATCTCTGACACTGTTTCCATTAGGGTGCTTCGCTAAGTTGACACGAAGTTACAAGTTATGTCAGAAGTCCGGTTTCGATATCTCGTCTCTAACACGGTTTCCATTAGAGTGCTTCGCCAAGTTGGCACTAAGTTACCTCACGAAAAAGTCAGAAATAATTCGCTAATACTTTACATCCAACGTCAACTGTAAAAACGGCACTAAAAATGTTGATATTGGTACCCAGAGACGCGTTTCGGTCGCAGGAACTCTAATCCTGTGGCGGCTAAGGGTTATTTCTTTGAAGCGCGGTCGAAGGCGGCCTAACCAGAAAGGTGTTTTGCACATAAATACCTCGGATCAAGTCCGCTATTTGGGATAGGCTAATTAATCGTTATTCGTTTGGGTTGCTTCGCTAACTTGATATTCAGAAGTCATCGAGTATACTAGGATAGATTTCGTTATTACCAAACGGCCCTTAGAGTAATCACTGTACCTATATATTCCTTTTTCCTCATGTAGTCCAGATGTTTCAGCTCTGTAGCACCTACTTACAGCAGCAACTTTAAGAGGCAACTTCGATTCTTCGAAGACTTCACCAGAAAACAATCCTGCTAACGCCATTTCGGATGTCCCAGACAAACACTCCCCTGATTGAAGTTTATATACTTGATTCCGATTTCCTTCGGTTTGCATTCCGCAGGCATTTAAGGTGTAACTAGTTAAAATATCTGGTACTGATATTAAACGGAAGTTAATTTGTTTTAGGTAGTCCACAGAAAACCGCAAGAGCGATTGTTCCAAGGCAGCCAAATCACCCAAAAGATAGTAGCCTTTATGACCATTAAAATTTCTCAAATGCTCGTTACGTATAAAATTATATTCCTTACTTGTGGTGGAGAAATCATGCTTCTCTGGAAGTTGGACATGATTTTGATGTATTTGCAAAGCCTTGTCTCCATAGGATAATAATCGCTTATTTGTGCTGTTCGGAAGGTTAAACAGTTCGAACTCGATTCGCTTAAGGGTTTCAATCTTGGTCGGATGCTCATCTAATTCTAGAAGCATTGTTCTTATCGCAGGAATATTATTGCGGTGTTTTCGAAGCACAACATTTTTCTCCATTGCGTCTAAATCTTCGATATTCGTGTACGAACTTATTAAATTTTTCCTCAATTTCCATTTGTTTGGGTAATTTTTGACAGTTTGCCTTACTTCAAAGGCACCTGATGTACGAATAATATTTTTAAACAAGGCCATTTAATAAAGGTTAAAACTAGTAATAAGTGATTACTAATCACGCCTTGCTAATCACTTGGGCCGCGAATGCCGATACATTCGATACCATATCGATCTTGCGACGAATTCGATGATTCGTAGATTATTGTGACGAATTCGATGATTCCTTGATTATCAATCCTGCGTTCGATCGCTATAAAGTCGAATAAACACACGCACAGATAATGTAAGTAATAGCTAGTTTTATTTACTAGTAATAAACGCAAAACAATTTTAAGAGTTTGATAACTTTACAGTAGTTCACTATTGAACGCTTGAAAATAAACTGATCAACCCGCCTTGCTTGGTCACCGCCTTATATAGTCCAACAGGGTGCTTGCCTACGCACCGAGAACTTTCTTGGTTGTTCGCTTTTCGTGTTCTGGAAGGGTCGGTGTTATTTATTGGCATCTCCTCTTTGCATCGTATTCACAAACACTAGCGCCATCTCTCTTCCTCTTCCTAGTTACACGCTTGCATACATAAGCGTAGCCATCGTTATCTCTGTTGTGGTTTAACTAGTGGTGGGAGTGTTATTGAGTTAGGAATGGTACATGCTTGAGAATAATCGCCACACTGCCCTCCACCTAAGTCTGATCGTCCCGATCAGACACATTGCCGGAACCAAACGCAGCTAGCCTTTCTAAATGGACCACTTTCATCTTATTCCTTGGCCTTCCCATAGTTTGTATGCGATATACCACATCGTTAATCCGTTTTATGACTTTGTATGGGCCTTCCCAGTTACATTGTAGTTTTGGGGACAAACCGTTCCTACGCTGTGGGTTGTATAGCAGCACTAAATCTCCTTCTATAAAACCTTCCGAATTTATTGCTTTGTCGTACCTGGCCTTCATTTTATCGCTCATGATCTTAGTCCGTTTTCTCACAAGGTCGTGAATTTCTCTCATTTCTTCTTCCAATACGCTAGTAGATTTCCGAGCATTCAATCCTGCATCAGCGTTTATCCCAAACTTTAAGTCAGCTGGCAATCGAAGATCATTCCCGAAAATTACCTTTGCAGGAGTCTGACCAGTTGTTTCATGTACTGCAGAGCGATATGCCATTAGGAATAAGGAGATGTGAGTATCCCAATCCTTCTGGAATTTATCCACTACTTTCCTCAGGTGCTCTTCCAATGTTCTATTGAATCGTTCCACCATGCCATCTGACTGAGGATGTAGTGCAGTTGTTCGAGTTTTCCGAATGCCCAATGGCTTGCACATTTCCTGGAACACAGCTGATTCGAAATTTCTGCCTTGGTCAGAATGTATCTCCATCGGTGCACCAAACCGAGCTACCCAATTGTTAGTAAACACTTCTCCTATGGTTTCTGCCTCTTGATTTGGAATAGGGTACACTTCTGGCCATTTGCTGAAATAGTCCATAACTACCAGTACATATTTGTTTCCGAGTTTGCTAGTACGAAATGGACCAGCTACATCCATGGCTATCCTCTCAAATGACGCACCTGAGTTGTACTGTTTCATTTGGCCATGGCTCCTTGATTTCGGTCCTTTAGCTTTGATGCATACTTCACAGTTGGCAATCCACTCCGCGACCGATTGACGGCAACCAACCCA
This sequence comes from Merzomyia westermanni, assembly GCA_949987695.1. Classification (NCBI taxonomy): domain Eukaryota; kingdom Metazoa; phylum Arthropoda; class Insecta; order Diptera; family Tephritidae; genus Merzomyia; species Merzomyia westermanni. The sequence continues at coordinate 123,321,004 of OX465290.1, forward strand.
ATAAAATCTTTGCTTGACTTTCTCCAAGGTCTTGGTGACTCCAAGATGACCTCCGCTTGGACCGTTATGTAATTCATTGAGTACATCAGGGATTTTCTTCCTTGGGACGACTATCAGCTTTCGAACACATTGACCATCCTCACTCTCCCATATTCGATGCAAACAACCGGATTCTAATTGCAAACTATTCCACTGTGCCCAATATGACTTGGCAACAGGACTTTCTGCTGACATCTCCTCTCTTGATGGTCGCTCGTTTCGTTCGATTCCTTGCATTACACGTGTAAGATCTGGATCTTCGTGCTGAAACCTCCTTAATTGATCCATGTCCCATTCCTTAATTGAGCCATTTCAACGCTGCGTGGTCTGTCATGACGTGGAATCGCTGCCCATAGAGATACTTGTGGAAATGCTTAACGCACTCTACCAATGCCAACAGTTCTCTCCGGGTTACACAATAGTTCCTTTCAGGCTTCCCAATTGTTCGGCTGTAATATGCAACTACCTTCTCCTGTCCATCAACAATCTGAGACAAAACACCTCCTATAGAATAACCACTCGCATCTGTATCCAGAATAAACTTTGAACCTGGAATTGGATATGCTAACATCGCGGCAGTGCATAGTCGTTCCTTCAATGTTTGAAAAGCCACCTCCTGTTCCTTCTTCCATTCAAAACTCATATTCTTTCTCGTAAGGTCATGGAGACTACTAGCTACGCTGGCAAAATTTGGTACAAATCGGCGATAATACGTGCACAGCCCAAGGAAGCTCCGTAACTCATGCAAATTTCTCGGTCTTGGCCAATTTTTTACGGCTTCGATCTTTTCCTTAGCAGTGCAGATTCCCTCCGTAGTTACCTTGTGACCCAAATAACTTACTTCCTTTTTAAACAAGGAACACTTCTTAGGACTTAGTTTCAGACCAGCACCAGCTATTCTTTGGAAAACTTCCTCCAAGTTCTTTAGGTGTTCCTCAAAGCTTTTTCCTAGCACGATGATGTCGTCGAGGTACACCAAACATGTTTGCCAGTGCAATCCTTTTAGTATCTGGTCCATGAGTCTCTCAAAAGTAGCTGGAGCATTGCATAGCCCGAAGGGCATTACCGTAAATTGCCAAAGCCCTTCTCCAACGCTGAAGGCCGTCTTTTCTTTATCTTCATCCTTCACGTCCACTTGCCAGTAGCCGCTTTTCAAGTCCAGTGTGGAAAACCATTTCGTGCCAGATAACGAGTCCAGAGTATCGTCGATTCTTGGCAATGGATAACTATCCTTCTTCGTTACGTCGGTCAATTTTCGGTAATCCACACAGAACCTCATTTTTCCATCCTTCTTTTTCACTAGTACTACCGGTGAGCTCCATGGACTAGCTGATGGTTCGATCACGCCGCTGTCACTCATTTCCTGTATAATTTCTCTTACCACTTGTCGTTTGGCCAATGGAATACTACGAGGAGCTTGGCGGATTGGTCTTGCATCACCAGTATCAATTTGATGCTTCACAACTTTGGTCCGACCTGGTTTGGAACCATCCTTGTCAAATATGCTCGAGTACTTTGATAGAAGTTCCTTTGCCTTTTTCTGATGATCTTTTTCGAGGCCTGCCGTCCACGACATGATATCATCTGAAAGATTAATCTTGATGGTGGAATCATTTTCCTGAAGCTGTTCACAATTGATAACTACCTCGACCTCTTGGCATTGTCCCAATATTGCTCCTTTGGAAAGTTTAATCGGCGATTTGAACTCATTAAGTACTCTTACCGGTACACGTCCATCTTGTTTTGTCATGGCCAGGGTTTTTCCTACTAATATGTTCGTCCTTGATTTGTTTGCTGCCTCGACAACCCACAACTTGTTTGTCCCATAATCTCCATCAATCTTTGCCCATATGATTGCTTCCGACTTCGGTGGAATTTGTTGGCTCTCCTCCACAAGCACTCGCTTAATAACGTATTTGTTTTCGTAACCAAAATTTAATGGCACATCCATGTTCTGGTAATTCATAATCCTGGTTTGCATGTCGATCTTGATGCCTTGCTCGCTTAAGAAGTCCACACCAACTATGATTTCGTCAACAATATCTGCTACTATAAAATTGTGTAGAACGGCCACGTTCCCAAATGCGATTTCACATGTTACTTCTCCTAGGACATGGGTGTCCTCACCCGTGGCCGTACGTAACTTTGCTCCATGCAATGGTCTCACCTCCTTGTTGACTAAATCAGATCGAATTATGGAATGTGATGCGCCCGTATCCACAGTTAGTAAGTGCTCTTTTCCATCCACATATGCAACAACAGTGAGACAGAGATTATGGGGCATTCAGTTGCGGGAGCCAGTCCACGCCCCTTTCGGCTGGCTCGATTTAGTTTAACGACTGATTTGGCTGGGAAATTGGCTCACCTCCTTCAGCTTTGCGTTTTCGTCCACCTGAATTGCTGGGGTTACTGGAGCCAGTGCCGCAATAACGTGCTATGTGACCTGATTTTCCGCACTTAAAGCATTTAATGGCACCATTACTATTTTTCTGTACTCCGTTCAACGCTTCCAGAATTGTGTCTACCCAGTCTGGCCGTTCTACCTCCACGCGGTGAGCCTTGTACGGCGGCTTACTCAATAGCGAAGCTGTTTCCTGCGTTAGAGCATGAGATACCGTCTCAGCAAATGATCTCTTGGGATTTGCATATGTGGCTCGCTTCGTCTCCACGTCACGTATTCCATTTATAAAGCTTTGGATTTTTACCCTTTCTGTGTATTCTACGGGTGCGTCTGCGTTTGCTAGATGGGCCAACCTCTCGATGTCCGATGCAAATTCCTGCAAAGTCTCATTAGGTTTCTGGGAGCGATTCTGTAGCTCTATTTGTTATATCTGCTTCCGATGCTCGCTACCATAGCGTCTCTCAACTGCACCCATTAATGCTTCATAATTGTTCCGTTCTCCGTCAGGAATAGTCTGCAAAATTTCGGCTGCAGGTCCCTTCAATGCCACGAATAATGCAGCAACTTTGTCTTCCATGCCGCAATTATTCACAGCTGCAGTCTTCTCAAACTGTAGCTTAAATACCTGGAAAGGAACAGAACCATCAAATGACGGGGATTTTACCTTGGGAGTATTCGCTAAAGCAGATGGACGGTTCAGTTGCAACTCCTGGATACGGCCCCTTAACGCATCTACCTCGGCCTCTATTTTATCTTGAAATTGTGCAATTTTTGCATCTTGCACTTCTAGTTTCGCTGACACCTTTGCTTCCTGTTCTTCCAACTGCGATGAGATATATGCCTTCTGTTCTATCATTTGAGATCTCATGTATGCCTTCGTTTCATCTAGTTGAGCTGAAATCTGGGATGTTATACGTGTATCCTGTTCTTCCAGCTGAGATACTATACAAGTTTTCTGTTCTTCCATTTTAGTCGACATCTGGGTTAATACAGCCAGTATCATGTTTGTGTCCACGGTTGCTACTGGATTCGGAGACTCCTTTTTTTCTTCTATTTTTGTCGGTGCCTCCTCCACAAGATGAAAAACATGATAATCAACGTTGATTCCTTCTGCTTCCATAGCCTCTCGCAATCGTGACTGTAGCTCTGATTTATTGCCTGTGGTATTCAAGCCACGCTGTTGCAGCTCATTTTTGAGTTGCTGGATCTTCAGCTCATTCAACTTTGCCATGCCTTTGTTATCCTTGAAAACTCTCGGTATTTATTTAACAATATCACTTCTGACACCAATTGTGACGAATTCGATGATTCCTTGATTATCAATCCTGGGTTCGATCGCTATAAAGTCGAATAAACACACGCACAGATAATGTAAGTAATAGCTAGTTTTATTTACTAGTAATAAACGCAAAACAATTTTAAGAGTTTGATAACTTTACAGTAGTTCACTATTGAACGCTTGAAAATAAACTGATCAACCCGCCTTGCTTGGTCACCGCCTTATATAGTCCAACAGGGTGCTTGCCTACGCACCGAGAACTTTCTTGGTTGTTCGCTTTTCGTGTTCTGGAAGGGTCGGTGTTATTTATTGGCATCTCCTCTTTGCATCGTATTCACAAACACTAGCGCCATCTCTCTTCCTCTTCCTAGTTACACGCTTGCATGCATAAGCGTAGCCATCGTTATCTCTGTTGTGGTTTAACTAGTGGTGGGAGTGTTATTGAGTTAGGAATGGTACATGCTTGAGAATAATCGCCACATTATTAATTCTGGGTTCGATTATGTTGGTAGTTAAGATTGTTAGGCAACATGATATATGCGCCACTACTGTATTATTGTACTATCTCTTGTAATGTCATTCGTGTGTAAAGCTTATTATAAAGCAAACGTCATCACATAAGTAACTTTGAATAATTGTCATTGTCCAATAAACTTTCGTAGACTTAAGTTGTAAGTCGTGTCTTTGCTTTTATATTCGGTTTAACTCAGCACGTAAGTCCTCGATACCTCTAATAGGTTATGGGCCCAGGCAATAATGTTCGAAATTAAAGAAATACAGTTTTTACCGCGATCAAAATGAGTACGCCTGGTTTATATTCCCTCGAGAAGTTGGAGCGTTTTAGTTCACACTGATTTATCGGCAATCACCTGTGGAAAACTCGTGAAAGATGAAGGCGCTAAACCTGAAGACGCAGCGGCGTTTGACAGCAAAGATGAAAAGGCATTAGCTAGCCTCATGCTATGTATAAAACCATCACAGGTAAATCATGTAAAACATTGCAAAACAGCTGCAATGGCTTGGACCAGACTTCGGCAAGTACATCAACCGGCTGGCCCTGCTCGCAAAGTTGCATTGTTTCGGCAATTATTTTCTCTAAAATTGAACGATGGTGACAAAATTCAAAACTTGAAAGGTTGGCTGAAATAATGGTGGTTTCTTCTGACGAAATGTCTGTTATTGTATTACTAGCGAGTCTGCCAAAATCGTATGAGAACTTTGTTGTTGCTATTGAACCGCGAGATACCTTGCCTACACTTTGCTCACTAAAAGTCAAGTTGCTTGAAGAGGGGGCGAGGCGTGAAGGAGAGAAAGTCGGTGAACTTGATTCTCAACGCCCGCTAGTGGCGCAGGCAAACTTCCAGAAAGTGCCCAATACCAACAACAATGCTAGAAACAACAGCAAACGACTTTTCGACGCTTGGGCAAATGGCTTAACAGAAATCTTTCTTTTTGCAAATGTAACGCAATCACTTTTATTTACATTTTTCATTTTCAGGCCATGCACTAATTCTTTGTTTGACATCTCACACAAACTGTCAAAATTCAAGTGGCCGAAGCGATTATGCCAAATATTAATTTCATTGTCTGGCTTTATACCAAAACACCTATTTGTTTTACTCTTAAACACGTACAAACCACCCACTAGCTGCGCTCTTATCAATATGGAATCTTTCTCTTCGATGATTGCGTGATTATTCTCAAATTTGGCAACTAATCCATGTTCACATGCCTTGCTTACAGACACGAAATTGCATTTTAAATCGGGCGCATACAAAACACTCCAAATGTATTAGAGTTGGTGCACACCGATTTGTGTGGCCCTATGAGTACGAATTCAATTGGCGGTTCGAAGTATTTCCTCACTTTTATCGACGACAAATCGTGCTACATATTTGTTTACTTTCTAAAAGCAAAAAGTGAGGTGTTCGGTGCGTTCAAAACATTTAAACAAATGGTAGAAAAACAAACTGAAAGAAAAATTAAATGTTTGAGAAGCGACAACGGCCGTGAGTATCTCAGTGAAGAGTTTGAAAAGTTTTTGGCCGAAAATGGTATACAACGCCAGTTGACTACGCCGTATACACCACAGCAGGATGGTGTGGCTGAACGGGCAAACCGCACGCTAGTGGAGATGGCGCGCAGCATGTAAGTGCACAGCAAGTTGGGTGAATCGTTTTGGGCAGAGGCGGTGTCCACTGCAGCTTATATTCGAAATAGAGCAGCTAAAAAATCGCTGATTAATCAAACGCCGTTCGAAGTGTATAATGGTAAAAAGCCTGCAGTGACGCATCTAAAAGTATTCGGATGCTTAGCGATTGCACTTGCACAAAACGCATTCAAAGAAATTTCGACCCAAAGGAAAAGAATATATAATGGTTGGCTATTCCGCTACCTCCAAAGCCTATTGCCTCATGGATCCAAACACGCGTAAAGTGATCACCAGCAGAGATGTAATCTTCATGGAAAATACGTACGTTGGACGTGAAAGTGAACACGTTGATATCACGTAATTTGCAATGAAGTTGGTAATGAAGATGCAAGTGAGCAAAACACTAGTAATGATTCGGCGAGCGATTTGGAAGAAGAGGCCATAGACAAAGCAAGTGACAAAAATGAAAATGAAGATATTGAATGTGCAGATAAAGCACGTTATGGTCCGGGCAGACCAAAACTAGTACGCACCTCAGTGCGGGACGTCCACGTAGAGAGCGGAATATATTGAATATGACATACAGCGATGAAATATCCGTACCTAATTCCGTGAGCGAAGCGCTAAGTGGCGCGCATTCAGAAGAGTGGAGAGTCTCCATGCAGGAGCAGTATGACAATTTGGTTAAAACTGCAACATGGTCATTGGTGGACCTTCCTCCTGGCGAGACAGCTATCAATAGCAAATGGGTATACAACATCAAAAGAAACGCAGATGGTAGTATTAAACGCTGAAGGAGTCGTTTGGTGGCAAAGGGATGCAGTCAGCGTTTTGGGGTGAATTTCACTGAAACATTTTCACCAGTGCTGAGGTACGCTACAGTTCGATTGTTGTTAGCGTTGGCGTGTGAACACGAGCTGCATTTGCACCAAATGGACGTATCTTCTGCCTACCTAAATAGCAATTTACAAGAGGTAGTTTAAATGAAGCAGCTGGAAGCGTTTGTTAGCAAAGAGTTTCCAAATAGAGTTCTAAAGCTTAACAAGGCACTTTATGGGCTAAAACAAAGTGGACGTGAATGGAACTCTAGATTGGACACAGTCTTAAAATCGTTTGGGTATTCGCCATGTGTTACCGAACCTTGCGTGTATACTAAATACGAAAATGGTAACTATAATATTATTGCTGTATATGTTGACGATTTAATTGTAGGTGGAACACGGTTAGAAGATGTAGTTGCGATTAAAGCAAAAATTGCTAACGAGTTTGATGTGGTTGACGGTGGACAGCTGCGATATTTTTTGGGTTTGGAGACTCAGCGTGAAGGTGAAACAGGCGCAATTACTCTTGGCCATAAAAAATACATTACCGATCTATTAAACCAATATGGTATGTCCAACTGCAACCCTGTAGTGACACCGTTAAATGCTGGGTTCCAAGTCAGCTGTGAAGATGCGAAATGCAGACGTGTTTATACAAAAGTATATCAGTCGCTAATTGGAGCGTTGACGTATTTGGGCATTTCCACTCGACCGGACATCCTACATTCAGTATGTAAACTCTCGCAGAAGAATACCGATCCACATTCTGAACACGAAGCAGGGGCTAAACATGTATTACGCTACTTGAAAGGTACGAGCGGTTTGAAACTACATTACAGCAAATCAGGTCAAGCGATTCAATGCTATGTTGACGCTGACTGGGGCGCAGATGTTGGCGACAGAAAATCTTATACAGGCAGTGTGTTTTATGGCGCAATATTCTCGTGGGAATCGAAAAGGCAAACCCTTGTTGCCTTAAGTAGCACGAAGGCCAAGTACGTAGCACTTACTACAGCTGCTAAGGAGGCTGTACATATAAGAATGCTTCTTGCTAAAATGGGATTTCCTATGAAGAATAAAACCTTGATTAATAGCGATAATCAAAGTGCTTTACATCTAGTAAGAAACCCTGTTTACCATGCTAGAAGTAAGCATATACATTTGAAGTTTCATCATGTTAGGGATTTATATAAATCTGGCGAAATAAGTTTAAATTATATTTGTACTGAAGAAATGGTTTCTGACATCTTAACTAAAAATCTTCAAAAAATAAAACATTGTAAATTCAGAACCGACATGGGGTTGTATTAGTCAGAAAGATATCTGTGCAGTTTTGACAAAACAACATATTTCAAATTTTAAACATTTTCAGGAGAGCGAAATAACTTATATATTCATGAACGAAAAATATTTAAAACAAATTAAACTGTGGATATCATTAGAGAATATAAGCCCTATATTTTAAAATTGATTCCCTTGCCGTGCCCTTCTTTATATGTACATTAAACAAATATACGTTCTTATGTCAAACTTAGTCTTTGTAAAAAATTCAACTTATCTCAATTAAGTCGTTTGCACACAAAATAATTCAAATGCTACAACTTATATTTAAATAAGCTGCTGTTTAATAACTAAGCAAAAAAAAAAAAAAGAGTGAAATAAGATGAAACGGGACAAATACACAGTTTTATTGTGAGAGAAATTCAAACAAATTTTGAGAACCGGTTGTTGCACAAGTATTTATAAGTAGTTTTAATATGACATTATTCATTTTCTTCCAGTTCATCTATATCTGAATCTTTTTCAACTTCACAATCGCCTTCAACTTTTAAATTTTTGTAATAAAAATGGAATTCTGTATTTATTAGAGGTAACACATCCAACAAATCTCGCTTCTTGCTAGATGAGATAGCCAGGGGTCCTTCGTAGCACGTAGTTAATGAATAATTCAAATTCTTTCGGCGTTTTTGATTGATATTCAATTAATTGAAGCTTTCATTACAGTCATTACATTATGCCCGGTGTAGACTTTTTATACTGCAACCAACGTACTTTTTTCCATTCAAATTTTTGGCCTAAAATATATAAAAATAAATAAATAAAATAAATAAAATATCTCTTAATATTTTTGTGTACCTAAGACATTCATTGCATTCCAATTAAAGTTATTTTTTGACAAACCAGAAAAATCTAAAAAGTCATCTTGCTTTAGTTCATGAACGATGTATTTTTTGTTCGTGGCTGCTATTAGATTGGCCCAATCATGTGAATAGATCCTGACGAATATTTCTTCTTTTTCTCAATTTGAGCATGTACTGTGTCACATTCCATATGGGTGTGACCGACTACAAGGAATTTGTGGTCAATTGTTTCAATATCGGTGCTTCTTAAAACCATTTGAAACATCGCACAGACATTGGCATTGCGATTTTGTCCAGGGCATGAATCACTATATAAAATAACATGGTTGACCATCGGAGGCAACTTTGAAAGACATTTAAAAATACAAGAGCCAATATCATTTGATCCCCTCTTAGCAATTGTCTCATTCCAAATGAAACAATGAGCTTTGTTTGTTGCTCCTTCATGCATTGTGAAATTATATGTCCACAACGGACCCTTGTAAAAAAACATTGACGCATTTATATGTGGAGTCGGCAAACATTGCTGTAAATCCATTGAAAACATCATGACGGTTTCATTGCATACCGATAGTTGTTTATCGGCTTTCTTACAAGTATAGGCAATGTCTGCTTGCTCGTGATGTAGTTTTTGTAATGCCTTAATTCTAAGTTTTTTTTCCTCGACCGGTGAGTTTTGTATTTGCGCAATGAATTTCTCACAAGTATTGCACAAATCAAGCTGTGGTTTTTTGAATTTAATATTTAAAGAACGAAATATTTTAAAATATTTCGATTTTGAAACCGGATCATTAAATTTCTCCGTATAAAGACTATATAGCTTCGAAATATTTAGATTACTTTGTAAGTACAACATATTTGTGTGGCTACGACTATAATGACTCATATTTTGGTATGCTATTTATGTGTCCTAGGACTTCATTGTGCTTCTCAATAGAGAGTTTGTGTGGTGGACTGTGTTTTCCACGGCGATCTCTCTTAATAGGTCCCCCATACTCTTGCTGAACTTTGTACTTATTCACTGTTCTGATCATTTGTTGGGTTCCACCAAATATCTTTAAGAAACACATTTTACATACCCTATGTCTTTTAGAAGTAATTTCAAAATGGTACAAATAGTTATACTTTCGGTCTCGAGGATTCGCTGATTTTCGAAACGACTTTGAATTCTTTGTTTCAACTTCAATTAAACTGGATACAAATTGTCGGCGCTTATTGTAGTCTCCCAAACTCCAATAGTTTGTAAAAATTTGTTTTTGCTGGTCAAAACTTAGTTTCAGATGACAGTTTCGACGGCATTTATTCAACTTCTCCATTTTTCTAGCGGGCACTTTTTTATTTTGGTTTGTATAATACTCCTTTCCCAAATTTTTGTTTTGCTTATTAACCTTTTTTATTTTCTGCGTTTCGTTTAATTCGGGTGAGACCCAATTAGTACTGCTAGACTGAGTCGAGGGTAAATAATCTGAGCAATCAAAATCTGTCTCACGAAATATATCTTTGTTATCGGTAGTTTCTGACATTTTAGTTTCTGTTTCACTTTTATCCGCCACTTCATCTTGAGAATAATACGAATTTAGCATACCAATAACACCAACATCGAGAGATGTCTCTGTTTCGTTGGGCCGTTGCTCTAATACTAATCCATCTTTATGAAAATATTTATTTGGGCCAATTGGTTGTGATAACGAAAAAAGTTTTGCACTTTTGGACGCTTCCCTGGCCATATCTGCTAGCTTACGTCCCCTTTCCATATTAAATTTTTTAGCACTGAAATCACTTATTTTGGAAATATTTGTACTAATGCACTTGACGAAAGCACTTATTTGCAGATAAAAATATTATTAAAACGCGTTTAACTTCCACAAAATCAACTATTTCAAAATGAGGCGTCTTGCTCTTTCAAAATGACACGGAAACTAACTTGACAAAAGAAACTATTTCCATTTAAGATTCGGAAAAATCTAATTTAAATTTGACTTAAAACCTTATTTGAAAAAATGTTGCTTTGTGAAATTCAAATAAAATTTCATGGCCGCCTTAATTGCAAATAAGTTGTTTAAGAAAAACCATTTTGCATGTGAGCGCTTGAATATTTATTAATTTTTCAACATATCTAAGATACGTTGTTCTTAAAAAACCAAGGTTGAAAAAAAATGAATTGAGTTGATTTTACAGGTCTTATAACTATTGAACTAAAAGTCGTAGAACCAAGTCAGTGACACAGAATTATGTATATCACAGAGGAGGATTCTATGCAATTAATATCTAAAAATTTCCCTATTTTCAGATAAGTTGTTTTGTCAAAACTCCACAGATATTTAATATACATGTTGAGGAGGAGTGTTGGTAGTTAAGATTGTTAGGCAACATGATATATGCGCCACTACTGTATTATTGTACTATCTTTTGTAATGTCATTCTTGTGTAAAGCTTATTAGAAAGCAAACGTCATCACATAAGTAACTTTGTATAATGTTGACAATGACAATGACATGTTCAACAAACTTTCGTAGACTTAAGTTGTAAGTCGTGTCTTTGCTTTTATATTCGGTTTAACTCAGCACGTAAGTCCTCGATACCTCTAATAGATTACTATGAAGTTAACTTAACACACTCACAAATACTATTTACAACGGCTAGTTTTATTTGTATTTGTATTTATTGAACAATTTTCCAAGCATAACAATTTGACTGTTAATAAACGAAACGCTACTCAGTTATGTCGGCATCCCTTTCTCTTCCTTCTCCCTCTAGCTGATAGGCGTTTGACACTCACTCACATGTCAAACAAGCGTTTTACACTCACTCGTGTTGCTGGTCAGCTAACAATGAAGGGATGCAAAGGCTTAGTGCAAAAATGGACTGAATTTTACAGCAGGGCTGCTGTGTTAGTTAATTTCTTTTACTGAATTTAGTATGAAAACGTGTTTATAAGTTTGGAAATTAACTGATAATAAGCCATAATTGTATAAAAATAAACGGTAGTTCTATACGACCATACGTAACTGCTAAAACACGTCCAAAATTATCGGGAAAGGTATCCGAAGACTCGCTTTAACCGGAGTCAATAATCCGAAAGCGGAAACTCCATTATATATTTCGATCAAGATATATTTGCAAAGTTGAACATTTCCTGTAATTTTCATGTGGTTGTTGTAATCACACATATTGGGGGTTTCGAAATGTGCAGAAGTGAGCTTTTTGCAGAAATACTGGGGATCGCGTAGCCAGTGTTCGACGGGCTACGGGTTATTTTTTTGAAGCGCGGCCGAAGGCCGCCTAGGCAGAAAGGTGTTATGCATATAAATACCATCGATCAGGCCCCCCGGGATCAGACCTAGGAATTTTTTGGTTTTTTGCCAATAACTTTTCACTGAAATAAAATATTTTCCGCTTTCGGATTATTGATACCGAAATCAAAACGCGTTTTTTGATACCTTTCCCGATATTTTTGTACGTGTTTTACCAGAATGACCGTTGTTTTCGTTGTTAATAAATTTGTTTCCATCTAATTATATGATTAACTAATTAGAAAATATCTGGATTATTTGCAATAACTTTTCTTATGGTAATATTACTGAAAAAGACCTCTTTACCATGGAAAAACTGTTCAGTAACTGCGAACTTGGAAAACCGCCTTAACTATTATTTTTTAAAGTAGTTTTGTTTTGTAATTCTCTTTTTTTTTAATAAAAACTTGAATTTATTAATTTTATTTGTAAATATTGCGTCAGTTATGTATATGTGTGATAACAGGCCTACAGGGGAACCCCACATCAAATAAAATTTAGATAACGGGCCTACATTGCAGCCTCGTGGGTGGTGTGGGAAGGCAATGGTTAGCAAGGTGTCTAAGGGCCGCTTTCATAAAAGTCGGTTAAATTATTCATAACCGGTGATTGCTTAACCGCTGATTTTCTGAATTGACAATTTCGTTTCCACCAAAGCCTGGTAAAGTTATCGCCGATTAGACCGATCATTGTGAATAAATTAACAAAAAGTTGCATTGTGAATTGGCAAAAGCCGCCAAAACAGCTGATTCGAACCAAAAAAAACATCGTCTTTCTAACTTTACAGCTGCGGAGGAAGCGTTGCTAATATCCTTGGCTGAGCATCATGCCAGAATATTAGAAAACAAAACAACAGACGCGGTTGGTGTCGAGGAGAAAAAAAAAGTTTGGGAACAAATTGATCGCGCTTTTGAGGCCCAGATGGGTGTCAAGCGTGGCTCAAAAAACTTAAAGGAGAAATATAAAAATTTTAAAAGAAAAGCCTGAAAGTCCCTAGCTGAAGAGCGAAGGGAATTGTATAAAACTGGTGGCGGACAATACCGGAGCTACACAGACCCCAACACAGAACGACTTGCAGCGTTGATGGGCCAGTCGACAACAGGTTTTGCCAACAGCTATGACAGCGATGGTAAGACTTTGTGTGTTTGTATGTACAACGACAATGTATCTAATAATGCTAATTTTTACTCAGTTATTTCATATGAAATAGAGAAGGTGGCAATGGATGAAACCATCCCTGAAATTTTGGAGGAGTCCATGAGGAGTTGTGACCAGGAGCCTATAATTGAAGCAGTCGAGGCCGTAGAAACGGTAGATCATATTTTTTATTTACTTATTTCTTTAGTTAATTAATTTAATTCTTTAGACCAATGTAACCGATTGGAGCGTTTAGAATCCAGCGCAGCTAAAAAAAAAGGTATCCCATAAGCTAGCCCCTCAACGCGAAAGGCAAAAACCCGCAAAGGATAGACAGCAAAATTTTTGGGAGGAAGAAAACAAAAGGTCGGCCGAGAGACACCAATGGGCCAAAGAAAAGTAAATGTAATGAGTTGGGGACTGTGTAGCTCCGGTATTGTCCGCCACCAGTTTTAGACAATTCCCTTCGCTCTTCAGCTAGGGACTTTCTGGCTTTTCTTTTCAAATTTTCATATTTCTCCTTTAAGTTTTTTGAGCCACGCTTGACACCCATCTGGGCCGCAAAAGCGCGATCAATTTGTTCCTTAACTTTCTTTTTCTCCTCGACATCAACCGCGTCTGTTCTTTTGTTTTCTAATAGACGTTTTTTTTTTACTTTAGTTTAAACTAAGTTATTTAAAAGAATTGAATATTTATATGAAGACAAAGGTCGAAAAAAGAAATAAATAAAATAAAAATAAAAATTGTTTTTTGCTTTACAAAATGAAACCTTGACACAAAGTATATTATAAAATGTACCTAAAAACAAGTAAGTTGAAGTTCGGGTGGAACAGAACATTATATACACATCTGTCATCTATACTGACATACCGGAGCGTACTGGGTTCATATCTGGCAACGGACTGCTACTTCCTTTGGCGAGTTTTGTCGCCAAAAACAAGAACAAACCACCAAAAATTTCAAGTTTTCTCTAGAAAATATTTATTGAAGATAGGAATATCAACTGGGTTTTGAAATGCTTTATATATATATTCATACGTTAATTGAAATTTAAAAAGATATTGAAATGAAGTTTATGCGGTTAATTCACCTTCTTCCTCTGCACAAACTCAGTCTCAGTTTGAGCTAATTGCAGTAATATTTTCGTAACTATTTTGGTAGTCCTTTACATCCAACGTCAACTCCAAAAACTGCACTAAAAATGTCGATATTGCTACGCAGAGACGCGTTTCGGTCCCAGGAACCATAATCCGGTGGGGGAAACCCAATATTTTTAGTAATTTAAAAGTTATTGGCATAAAAACAAAAAATGTCCCACGCTCGATCCCAAATTAGGGGCCTGTTCCATAGTAGAACACCTTTCGGCATAGGCGGCCTTCGGTCGCGCTTCAAAAAAATAGCCCTTAGCCGGTCAAACAGCCGCTATGCGATCCCCAGTATTTCTGCGCATAACACACTTTAATCCGGTACGATAAAACTGACTGTTGTGGGAATGCACGATGATATGTACATCTGGGACATTGTTATAAATAATCAGAAGGGTGGGTGAGTATCCAGTGAGTTAACAACTCCGCTGCTACCTGAAAATGCTTTTTACTTAGTATTTTGGACTGATTTCATGTCAAATTAAAACTTGCTAATTCGCTTATTCCCGATAATATATGCGCATCTTTCGCCATAATGCCACATTCAATATGATGGTCCTCAGCTTTATGTCCTGTATACTCTGATAACAAACTCCCGGTATCGCAGTGTATAAGGCGAACCGTACTATCTTCGCATGCTGTCACAAAACATTGCTCATCTCATGTTAGTTTTAAGAATGTTAAGGGTTCTCCAATTTTATCACACACTAAGTAGCCAACCCTTATATCATATTAATGTATACAACCATCCAAAGAAGAAGTTAAAATTTTATGTTAATTGGTTTGAATACTTGTAATACAATCCTTTGCATCTTTCATAGCCTGTACGGGATCTAAACGCCGTGTTCGTATATCCCAACATAGTAGAACTGCACTATCTCGTCCACCGGATATTGTAATAGAAGAGTCTTCATTGATACAGACGCAACGTACACCACCAGCATGACCTCTTAGTCGACGTACTGGAACACCTGTCGATACTTCCCAATAGATAATGCTTTTATCGAGACTGGACGAAACTATATGACAACTGCCGCAACTGCCAGCTGCATCAATAACCTCATCTGCGTGACCACCGTACGTTTTCAACAATAATCCCGATTTTGGATTCCAAAGTTTGATAAACAATAAGAGCCGTCAACTGAAAAGTAGATTCATTAGCTAGGAACTTCATTATAATAAGCGACATACCATGAATAATATGATGCCAACTTCATCGTTTTTTTTTTTACGCTGTGATGTTCTCTTTCGACAAAATGATAATGGGTTAGAAGGTAATTGTTTACGACAGCTACCGAGTAATTTTCCGTCATTTCCATGTGGTTGCTGTACCCAGATATAGGGTGTGCCGAAAAGCGCAGAAGTGTGTTCTGCGCAGAAATACTGATGATCGCGTAGCCGGTGTTGGACATCAAATAAAATTTATTATCAACTACACCTAATACATAATTATGTATTTAGCTCACATACCTTATTCAACTATGTGCCAAATCCTCAGTCCCGATTGCTTGCAGCACATATGAAGGCTATAACGATGCTGAGGTTTATGCTGAACCGCTTGATAAAGCCACATCTTTTAGAGCCATCAACAATGATTCACCCTCAACATAGGCAAAAGATAAATTTAAACAACCACTATAAGTTTGTTCCAGATCACCATTACGTATGACATGTGAAAGCTTTGAAGTGATCTTATTCCATTTATTTGAAGGCAAGGTCACATGCATATGTCCAGATATTGACATTAAATCGATATTCATTGCATTGATATCAATTGGAATTTTGCCTACGGCCTGTACTGCGTCCGTATGAAAGACTATTTTTCGTGAGCGGCAAAGTGCTCATATAACGTCTGGTATCGGTTGTTTAACACCTGCGTGGAAATTTATAATTTCAAATTATCAAGATATAGATCTGTACAAGATACTTACCAATTTAATTGTTTTGCAGAAATACGACGGCATACTATTGTGGTTTATCCAATAAGATTGGTCAAATCAGCTGTTTTATAAGGTTACCGAAAGCGCATCAATACCTGGTATAGGATTATTGACAGTCTCACGATATGCATTGGAACGCTGGTGCCCACAAGGAAAGATTTGATGAGTGGCTCAAAAATGGTTCTACGTTTCGTTAGCATCAATGCAATGCATATAAATAGAAGTTTTAGAATGGCTTATATTTTTATAATCTGGAAAAAAAATAAAAATTTATGTTATATCTGACTTAATAAGTTGACTGATATAGTAACCTTGCAAAATAGTCTCTGATCAAACTCGACCGCAAAAAAGAGGCTTCCGTTTCAGTTTCTATCGGGTATTCATCTGCGGTTTCAGTGGCATCTTCAGTTTGCCAGAGATCTTCATCGGAGGGCTCTGCATCTCTGTTTTTGCGAGCAATGTTGTGTAAAATAGAGCATGCAATGACGACTGCCATTGCTGTATCTTTCAAAACCCGCAATCCTATGGAAAGCAGAGGAAAGCGACGCTTCCACACACCGAAGCACCTCTCGATACAATTTCTGGTCCGTATTTGAGACTCATTGTATAAACGTTCCGCCGCAGTGTTAGGATGTAAAAGTGGGGTCTCATATACTTGTTTACACCGTACCCACTATCGCCTAGTATGAAACAGTCTTTAAACTCGTTTACCTCCAAGCGGTGTTTAATACGGCTGTTGTTAAATATGTTTGAGTCATGTGCGGAGCCAGGCCATCGACAAACAATATCTCTTATAACTAGATCTGCATCGCAGATTGCTTGCACATTGTAGGAAAAGTATCCTTTTCGATTTCTAAATATTTCCGCACTTTGTCCACCAGGTGATTGGATCTTGATATGGGTGCAGTCAATGCAGCCAACAACTTTGGGGAAACTCGCAATACGGGGGAAACAACGGTTAGTAATTTCCAGCTCTGTACTGGTTTCAGGCATTTGTATGTTTTCTTTGGAAAGTTCTGCAATTGCATGAGACACTTTCTTTACGACCCGGCTGGCAGTGGCCACACTCACTCCACAGAAATCAGCTACTGTAATTAAGAAGCTTCCTGACGCATAAAAACGCAAGGCTAACAATAGTATCTCCATTGGGCTAAGAGCTCGGTTTCTGTAAATCGAATTTTATTAATATAAGCGATAGAATTGAATACATTTTCACAAACCTTTCAGTGTAGTTTCGTATTTTTCCTTCAATTTTCTCTAAAACACCGGAAACACTTTGTTTGAAGAGACTAAACCTTGGAATAAAGGTGTCATCGTCATACTTTTCAAAAAAGTGTTCCCTACTTTGAAATGCACGTGGTTGTCCTGTATAGCGCCAAGAGCCCCAACGTGACATATCGTATAGCTCCATATTACGCTCCATTACTTTATTATTGCGCTAAATACGTTCATATTAATTTTTGGTGATTCTATACGACAGCACGTAACTGCTAATATACGTCCAAAAATCTCGGTAAATATATCAAACGACGGGTTTTAACCTTCGTATCAATAATCCGAAAGCGGAAATTTGATATTTTACGTCTATTCAGAGATATTTGCAATCAACGTTGAAAAATTTCGGTCATTTTCATGTGGTTGTTGTAATCAGAGATTTGGGTGTATCGAAAAGTGCAGAAATGTGTTCTGCGCAGAAATATTGTGGACCGCGTAGACGGTGTTGGACCGCCTACGCAGAAAGGTGTTGTGCACATAAATACCTTGGATCAAGCCCCCTATTTGGGATCGGACCTTGGCCATTTTCGGGTTTTTTGCTAATAACTTTTCACTGAAACAAATTATTTAATTTCCGCTTTCGGATTATTGATACAGAGATCAAAACGCGTCTTTTGATACCTTTCCGAGATTTTTGGACGCATATTAGCAGTTACGTGCTGTCGTATAGAATTACCTTATTTTTTGTTGTACAATTTACGTTTGTTGTTACACGTTTCACTTTGCCACAGTTATTATAAATAAAAAAACGAAAACCTTTCGGTATGATTAACTAGCATACATTTTTCAAAATCTTTGAAAACAATACGGAACACTAAATTCAAAGTTTTTCGTGTAAATATAAATAAAAATTGTTTTCTCCACAGCTGACAAATGTCAATTTTTGCTCGGTCAACAGATAATCGGCCATCCATCGCCGGTAAAGTTTATCGGGCGTTAATCGGGCGATTTGTACTAATCGGCCTTTGTGAAAACGGGTTTTAGCCAAATCACCGATTAAATTCCGATTAAGCCCTAACCGGCTTTTATGAAAGCGGGCCTAAAAGGGGTCTGATGAGAAGCGGGTGACTTCCTAACATGAAACTCCAACCATCGCGTGCAAATCGTTTTAATTTTTCTCTCTCTCTCTCTCTATGGCGCGATATACAACAGGTATATCATCATAAACCTCCTAAGAGATTTTTGCGCCAAGCTTCTCTTCCAATTTGTGGTGTGCCGATTTGAATTTTCCCTACAAATTGGTGGGACCTACAGTTTTTTGCCGACTCCGAACGGCATCTACAAAGGAGACGAATTTTTGCTGAGAAGCCTGTCATGGCAGAAATACACTCGGAGAGTTTGCCAAACCACTGCCGAGGGGCGACCCCGTTTTGAAAAACTTTTTTTTTTTCAAATCACTTTTGATGTTACCTGTACCAGGGCTCGAACCATGGACCTTCGGTGTGGTAGGCCGGCAACACTACCTTCACACCAATTCAATTAAAATATAACTTTTAGAAGACACCCTTTAAGGGCCGCTTTCATAAAGACCGGTTAAATTATTCCTAATCGGTGATTGCTTAACCGCTGATTTTCTGAATTGACAATTTCGTTTCCACCAAAGCCTGGTAAAGTTATCGCCGATTAGACCGATCATTGTGAATAAATTAACAAAAAGTTGCATTGTGAATTGGCAAAAGCCGCCAAAACAGCTGATTTTCGTTTTGTTTACGATTTCAAAAAGCACCAATTTCCTGCGTTAAATGTTATTAAATAAAACAGAAATGGAAACGGCAGCGAACCAAAAAAACATCGTCTCCCTAAATTTACAACTGCGGAGGAAGCGTTGCTAATATCCTTGGCTGAGCAGCACGCCAAAATATTGGAGAACAAAAGAACAGACGAGGTTGGTGTCGAGGAGAAAAAGAAAGTTTGGGAACAAATTGATCGCGCTTTTGAGGCCCAGATGGGTGTTAAGTGTGGCTCAAAAAAATTAAAGGAGAAATATGAAAATTTGAAAAGGAAAGCCAGAAAGGTCCTAGCTGAAGAGCGAAGGGAATTGTATAAAACTGGTGGCGGACAATACCGGAGCTACACAGCCACGCTTGACACCCATCTGGCCTCAAAGGCGCGATCAATTTGTTCCTAAACTTTCTTTTTCTCCTCGACACCAACCGCGTCTGTTCTTTTGTTCTCCAATATTTTGGCGTGCTGCTCAGCCAAGGATATTAGCAACGCTTCCTCTGCAGTAGTAAAGTTAGGAAGACGTTTTTTTTTATTTTAGTTTAAGCTAAGTTAAATAAAAAAATTGAATAATTATATGAAGACAAAGGTCGAAAAAAGAAATAAATATAATAAAAATAAAAATTTGTTTTTTGCTTTACAAAATGAAACCTTGAGACAAAGTATATTATAAAATGTACCTAAAAACAAGTAAGTCGAAGTTCGGGTGGAACAGAACATTATATACACATCTGTCATCTATACTGACATACCGGAGCGTACTGGGTTCATATCTGGCAACGGACTGCTACTTCCTTCGGCGAGTTTTGTCGCCAAAAACAAGAACAAACCACCAAAAATTTCAAGTTCTCTTTAGAAAATATTTATTGAAGATAGGAATATCAACTGGGTTTTGAAATGCTTTATATATATATTCATACGTTAATTTAAATTTAAAAAGATATTGAAATGACACAAACTCAGTCTCATTTTGAGCTAATTGCAGTAATATTTTCGTAACTATTTTGGTAGTCCTTTACATCCAACGTCAACTCCAAAAACTGCACTAAAAATGTTGATATTGATATTGGTACCCAGAGACGCGTTTCGGACCCTTGAACCATAATCCGGTGGGCGAAACCCAATATTTTTAGTAATTTAAAAGTTATTGGCATAACAACAAAAAATGTCCCACGCTCGATCCCAAATTAGGGGCCTGTTGCATAGTATTTATGTACAGAACACCTTTCGGCATAGGCGGCCTTTGGTCGCGCTTCAAAAAAATAGCCCTTAGCCGGTGAAACAGCGGCTACGCGATCCCCAGTATTTCTGCGCATAACACACTTCAATCCGGTACGATAAAACTGACTGTTGTGGGAATGGATGATGATATGTATATCTGGGACATTGTTATAAATAGTCAGAAGGGTGGGTGAGTATCCAGTGAGTTAACAACTCCGCTACTACCTGAAAATGCTTTTTACTTTGTATTTTGGACTGATCTCATGTCAAATTAAAACTTACTAATTCGCTTGTTCCCGATAATATATGCGCATCATTCGCCATAATGCCACATTCAATATGATGGTCCTCAGCTGTATGTCCTGTATACTCTGATAACAAACTCCCGGTATCGCAGAGGGAACCGTACTATCTTGGCATGCTGTCACAAAACATTGTTCATCTCGTGTTAGTTTTAAGAATGTTATGGGTTCTCCAATTTTATCACACACTAACTAGCCAACCCTTATATCATATTAACGTATACAACCATCCAAAGAAGACGTTAAAATTTTATGTTAATTGGTTTGAATACTTGTAATACAATCCTTTGCATCTTTCATAGCCTGTAAGGGATCTAAACGCCGTGTTCGTATATCCCAACATAGAACTGCACTATCTCGTCCACCGGATATTGTAATAGAAGAGTCTTCATTGAAACAGACGCAACGTACACCACCAGCATGACCTCTTAGTCGACGTACTGGAACACCTGTGGATACTTCCCAATAGATAATGCTTTTATCGAGACTGGACGAAACTATATGACAACTGCCAGCTGCATCAATAACCTCATCTACGTGACCACCGTACGTTTTCAACAATAATCCCGATTTTGGATTCCAAAGTTTGATAAACAATAAGAGCCGTCAACTGAAAAGTAGATTCATTAGCTAGGAACTTCGTTATAATAAGCGACATACCATTGTACCGTATTGCTCGTACCTCGCCTTGTTTACAGTCTATAACATTACGTTGAAAGTTTTCAACACTTGTGCCCATTATGAATAATATGATGCCAACTTCATCGTTTTTTTTTACGCTGTGATGTTCTCTTTCGACAAAATGATAATGGGTTAGAAGGTAATTGTTTACGACAGCTACCGAGTAATTTTCCGTCATTTCCATGTGGTTGCTGTACCCAGATATAGGGTGTGCCGAAAAGCGCAGAAGTGTGTTCTGCGCAGAAATACTGATGATCGCGTAGCCGGTGTTGGACCCGCGAAGGATTATTTTTTTAAATCGCGGCCGCCCATGTAGAATAGTGTTCTGTACATAAAATAAAATTTATTATCAAATACACCTAATACATAATTATGTATTTAGCTCACATACCTTATTCAACTATGTGCCAAATCCTCAGTCCCGATTGCTTTCAGCACATATGAAGGCTATAACGATGCTGAGGTTTATGCTGAACCGCTTGATAAAGCCACATCTTTTAGAGCCATCAACAATGATTCACCCTCAACATAGGCAAAAGATAAATTTAAACAACCATTATAAGTTTGTTCCAGATCACCATTACGTATGACATGTGAAAGCTTTGAAGTGATCTTATTCCATTTATTTGAAGGCAAGGTCACATGCATATGTCCAGATATTGACATTAAATCGATATTCATTGCATTGATATCAATTGGAATTTTGCCCACGGCCTGTACTGCGTCCGTATGAAAGACTATTTTTCGTGAGCGGCAAAGTGCTCATATAACGTCTGGTATCGGTTGTTTAACACCTGCGTGGAAATTTATAATTTCAAATTATCAAGATATAGATCTGTACAAGATACTTACCAATTTAATTGTTTTGCAGAAATACGACGGCATACTATTGTGGTTTATCACATAAGATTGGTCAAATCAGCTGTTTTATAAGGTTACCGAAAGCGCATCAATACCTGGTATAGGATTATTGACAGTCTCACGATATGCATTGGAACGCTGGTGCCCACAAGGAAAGATTTGATGAGTGGCTCAAAAATGGTTCTACGTTTCGTTAGCATCAATGCAATGCATATAAATAGAAGTTTTAGAATGGCTTATATTTTTATAATCTGGAAAAAAAATAAAAATTTATGTTATATCTGACTTAATAAGTTGACTGATATAGTAACCTTGCAAAATAGTCTCTGATCAAACTCGACCGCATAAAAGAGGCTTCCATTTCAGTTTCTATCGGGTATTCATCTGCGGTTTCAGTGGCATCTTCAGTTTGCCAGAGATCTTCATCGGAGGGCTCTGCATCTCTGTTTTTGCGAGCGATGTTGTGTAAAACAGAGCATGCAATGACGACTGCCATTGCTGTATATTGCGAATCTCGCAATCCTATGGAAAGCACAGAAAAGCGACGCTTCCACACACCGAAGCACCTCTCGATACAATTTCTGGCCCGTATTTGAGACTCATTGTGTAAACGTTCCGCCGCAGTGTTAGGATGTAAAAGTGGGGTCATCATATACTTGTTTACACCGTACCCACTATCGCCTAGTATGAAACAGTCTTTAAACTCGTTTACCTCCAAGCGGTGTTTAATACGGCTGTTGTTAAATATGTTTGAGTCATGTGCGGAGCCAGGCCATCGACAAACAATTTCTAATTATAACTAGGTCTGCATCGCAGATTGCTTGCACATTGTAGGAAAAGTATCCTTTTCGATTTCGAAATATTTCCGCACTTTTTCCACCAGGCGATTGGATCTTGATATGGGTGCAGTCAATGCAGCCAACAACTTTGGAGAAACTCGCAATACGGGGGAAACAACGGTTAGTAATTTCCAGCTCTGTACTGGTTTCAGGCATTTGTATGTATTCTTTGGAAAGTTCTGCAATTGCATGAGACACTTTCGTTACGACCCGGCTGGCAGTGGCCACACTCACTCCACAGAAATCAGCTACTGTCATTAAGAAGCTTCCTGACGCATAAAAACGCAAGGCTAACAATAGCATCTCCATTGGGCTAAGAGCTCGGTTTCTGTAAATCGAATTTTATTAATATAAGCGATAGAATTGAATACATTTTCACAAACCTTTCAGTGTAGTTTCGTATTTTTCCTTCAATTTTCTCTAAAACACCAGAAACACTTTGTTTGGAGAGACGAAACCTTTGAATAAAGGTGTCATCGTCATACTTTTCAAAAAAGTTTCCCCTACTTTGAAATGCACGTGGTTTCCATATTACGCTCCATTACTTTATTATTGCGCTAAATACGTTCATATTAATTTTTGGTAATCTACACGACAGCACGTCCAAAAATCTCGGAAAATGTATCAAACGACGTATCAACAATCCGAAAGCGGAAATTTGATATTTTACGTCTGTTCAGAGATATTTGCAATAAAATTTCAGTCATTTTCATGTGGTTGTTGTAATCAGAGATTTGGGTGTACCGAAAAGTGCCTTTCGGTATGATTAACTAGCATACATTTTTCAAAATCTTTGAAAACAATACGGAACACTAAATTCAAAGTTTTTCGTGTAAATATAAATAAAAATTGTTTTCTCCACAGCTGACAAATGTCAATTTTTGCTCGGTCAACAGATAATCGGCCGATTTGTACTAATCGGCCTTTGTGAAAACGGTTTTTAGCCAAATCACCGATTAAATTCCGATTAAGCACTAACCGGTTTTTATGAAAGCGGGCCTAAAAGGGGTCTGATGAGAAGCGGGTGACTTCCTAACATGAAACTCCAACCATCGCGTGCAAATCGTTTTAATTTTTCTCTACTATCAATTAAAATATAACTTTTAGGAGGCACCCTTTAAGGGCCGCTTTCATAAAGACCGGTTAAATTATTCCTAATCGGTGATTGCTTAACCGCTGATTTTCTGAATTGACAATTTCGTTTTCACCAAAGCCTGGTAAAGTTATCGCCGATTAGACCGATCATTGTGAATAAATTAACAAAAAGTTCCATTGTGAATTGGCAAAAGCCGCCAAAACAGCTGATTTTCGTTTTGTTTACGATTTCAAAAAGCATCAATTTCCTGCGTTAGTTATTAAATAAAACAGAAATGGAAACGGCAGCGAACCAAAAAAAACATCGTCTCCCTAACTTTACAACTGCGGAGAAGCGTTGCTAATATCCTTGGCTGAGCTGCACGCCAAAATATTGGAGAACAAAAGAACAGACGAGGTTGGTGTCGAGGAGAAAAAGAAAGTTTGGGAACAAATTGATCGCGCTTTTGAGGCCCAGATGGGTGTTAAGCGTGGCTCAAAAAACTGAAAGGAGAAATATGAAAATTTGAAAAGGAAAGCCAGAAAGTCCTAGCTGAAGAGCGATGGGAATTGTATAAAACTGGTGACGGACAATACCGGAGCTACACAGCCACGCTTGACACCCATCTGGGCCTCAAAGGCGCGATCAATTTGTTCCTAAACTTTCTTTTTCTTCTCGACACCAACAGCGTCTGTTCTTTTGTTCTCCAATATTTTGGCGTGCTGCTCAGCCAAGGATATTAGCAACGCTTCCTCTGCAGTAGTAAAGTTAGGAAGACGTTTGTTTTTTAGTTTAGTTTAAGCTAAGTTAAATAAAAAAATTTTATAATTATATGAAGACAAAGGTCGAAAAAAGAAATATATATAATAAAAATAAAAATTTGTTTTTTGCTTTACAAAATGAAACCTTGAGACAAAGTATATTATAAAATGTACCTAAAAACAAGTAAGTCGAAGTTCGGTTGGAACAGAACATTATATACCCATCTGTCATCTATACTGACATACCGGAGCGTACTGGGTTCATATCTGGCAACGGACTGCTACTTCCTTCGGCGAGTTTTTGTCGCCAAAAACAAGAACAAACCACCAAAAATTTCAAGTTTTCTTTAGAAAATATTTATTGAAGATAGGAATATCAACTGGGTTTTGAAATGCTTTATATATATATTCATACGTTAATTTAAATTTAAAAAGATATTGAAATGAAGTTTATGCGGCTAATTCACCTTCTTCCTCTACACAAACTCAGTCTCCTTTTGAGCTAATTGCAGTAATATTTTCGTAACTATTTTGGTAGTCCCTTACATCCAACGTCAACTCCAAAAACTGCACTAAAAATGTCGATATTGGTACCCAGAGACGCGTTTCGGTCCCAGAAACCATAATCTGGTGGGGGAAACCCAATATTTTTAGTAATTTAAAAGTTATTGGCATAAAACCAAAAAATGTCCGAGGCTCGATCCCAAATTAGGGGCCTGTTCCATAGTATTTATGTACAGAACACCTTTCGGCATAGGCGGCCTTCGGTCGCGCTTCAAAAAAATAGCCCTTAGCCGGTCAAACAGCGGCTACACGATCCCCAGTATTTCTGGGCATAACACAATTCAATCTGGTATGATAAAACTGACTGTTGTGGGAATGCACGATGATATGTACATCTGGGACATTGTTATAAATAGTCAGAAGGGTGGGTGAGTATCCAGCGAGTTAACAACTCCGCTGCTACCTGAAAATGCTTTTTACTTAGTATTTTGGATTGATTTCATGTCAAATTAAAACTTACTAATTCGCTTGTTCCCGATAATATATGCGCATCATTCGCCATAATGCCGCATTCAATATGATGGTCCTCAGCTTTATGTCCTGTATACTCTGATAACAAACTCCCGGTATCGCAGTGTATAAGGCGAACCGTATTATCTTGGCATGCTGTCACAAAACATTGTTCATCTCGTGTTAGTTTTAAGAATTTTATCACACACTAACTAGCCAACCCTTATATCATATTAACGTATACAACCATCCAAAAAGACGTTAAAATGTTATGTTAATTGGTTTGAATACTTGTAATACAATCCTTTGCATCTTTCATAGCCTGTACGGGATCTAAACGCCGTGTTCGTATATCCCGACATAGAACTGCACTATCTCGTCCACCGGATATTGTAATAGAAGAGTCTTCATTGAAACAGACGCAACGTACACCACCAGCATGACCTCTTAGTCGACGTACTGGAACACCTGTGGATACTTCCCAATAGATAGTGCTTTTATCGAGACTGGACGAAACTATATGACAACTGCCGCAACTGCCAGCTGCATCAATAACCTCATCTGCGTGACCACCGTACGTTTTCAACAATAATCCCGATTTTGGATTCCAAAGTTTGATAAACAATAAGAGCCGTCAACTGAAAAGTAGATTTATTACCTAGGAACTTTATTATAATAAGCGACATACCATTGTACCGTATTGCTCGTACCTCGCCTTGTTTACAGTCTATAACATTAAGTTGAAAGTTTTCAACACTTGTGCCCATTATGAATAATATGATGCCAACTTCATCGTTTTTTTTTTTTTGCGCTGTGATGTTTTCTTTCCACAAAATGATAACGGGTTAGAAGGTAATTGTTTACGACAGCTACCGAGTATTTTTCCGTCATTTCCATGTGGTTGTTGTACCCAGATATAGGGTGTGCCGAAAAGCGCAGAAGTGTGTTCTGCGCAGAAATACTGATGATCGCGTAGCCGGTGTTGGACATCAAATAAAATTTATTATCAACTACACCTAATACATAATTATGTATTTAGCTCACATACCTTATTCAAATATGTGCCAAATCCTCAGTCCCGATTGCTTTCAGCACATATGAAGGCTATAACGATGCTGAGGTTTATGCTGAACCGCTTGATAAAGCCACATCTTTTAGAGCCATCTACAATGATTCACCCTCAACATAGGCAAAAGATAAATTTAAACAACCACTATAAGTTTGTTCCAGATCACCATTACGTATGACATGTGAAAGCTTTGAAGTGATCTTATTCCATTTATTTGAAGGCAAGGTCACATGTATATGTCCAGATATTGACATTAAATCGATATTCATTGCATTGATATCAATTGGAATTTTGCCTACGGCCTGTACTGCGCCCGTATGAAAGACTATTTTTCGTGAGCGGCAAAGTGCTCATATAACGTCTGGTATCGGTTGTTTAACACCTGCGTGGAAATTTATAATTTCAAATTATCAAGATATAGATCTGTACAAGAAAGTAAATGAAGACTGACTACAGAAATGATCCTGTGAAGTAAAAAAAAAAAAAAGATCTGTACAAGATACTTACCAATTTAATTGTTTTGCAGAAATACGACGGCATACTATTGTGGTTTATCCAATAAGATTGGTCAAATCAGCTGTTTTATAAGGTTACCGAAAGCGCATCAATAACTGCTATAGGATTATTGACAGTCTCACGATATGCATTGGAACGCTGGTGCCCACAAGGAAAGATTTGATGAGTGGCTCAAAAATGGTTCTACGTTTCGTTAGCATCAATGCAATGCATATAAATAGAAGTTTTAGAATGGCTTATATTTTTATAATCTGGAAAAAAAATAAAAATTTATGTTATATCTGACTTAATAAGTTGACTGATATAGTAACCTTGCAAAATAGTCTCTGATCAAACTCGACCGCATAAAAGAGGCTTCCATTTCAGTTTCTATCGGGTATTCATCTGCGGTTTCAGTGGCATCTTCAGTTTGCCAGAGATCTTCATCGGAGGGCTCTGCATCTCTGTTTTTGCGAGCGATGTTGTGTAAAACAGAGCATGCAATGACGACTGCCATTGCTGTATATTGCGAAACCCGCAATCCTATGGAAAGCACAGAAAAGCGACGCTTCCACACACCGAAGCACCTCTCGATACAATTTCTGGTCCGTATTTGAGAGTCATTGTGTAAACGTTCCGCCGCAGTGTTAGGATGTAAAAGTGGGGTCATCATATACTTGTTTACACCGTACCCACTATCGCCTAGTATGAAACAGTCTTTAAACTCGTTTACCTCCAAGCGGTGTTTAATACGGCTGTTGTTAAATATGTTTGAGTCATGTGCGGAGCCAGGCCATCGACAAACAATTTCTAATTATAACTAGGTCTGCATCGCAGATTGCTTGCACATTGTAGGAAAAGTATCCTTTTCGATTTCGAAATATTTCCGCACTTTTTCCACCAGGCGATTGGATCTTGATATGGGTGCAGTCAATGCAGCCAACAACTTTGGAGAAACTCGCAATACTGTGGAAACTACGGTTAGTAATTTCCAGCTCTGTACTGGTTTTAGGCATTTGTATGTATTCTTTGGAAAGTTCTGCAATTGCATGAGACACTTTCGTTACGACCCGGCTGGCAGTGGCCACACTCACTCCACAGAAATCAGCTACTGTCATTAAGAAGCTTCCCGACGCATAAAAACGCAAGGCTAATAATAGCATCTCCATTGGGTTTCTGTAACAATAGCATCTCCATTGGGTTTCTGTAAATCGAATTTTATTAATATAAGCCATAGAATTGAATACATTTTCACAAACCTTTCAGTGTAGTCTCGTATTTTTCCTTCAATTTTCTCTAAAACACCAGAAACACTTTGTTTGGAGAGACGAAACCTTTGAATAAAGCTGTCATACTTTTCAAAAAAGTTTGCCCTACTTTGAAATGCACGTGCTTTTCTTATATAGCGCCAAGAGCGCCAACGTGACATATTGTATAGCTCCATATTACGCTCCTGTTGATTCGTGACTGGACTTTAACCCGAAGCCTTTACAAGTATTAAACGGTTTAAGTTTGATGAGGATGATAGATATGAGATTTTATTTCCTGTAGAAATCCAATGTTACAAATGGCATTACAATTTACTTTTATACTCACAAATTTGTGTGATTTTAACCTTCTTCCCTCAATATGCCAGCCACGAATGCAGGCTATTTTCTTTCGCACATTTGTGGCTGTCACATTTTGCACAATTTTGAAATGGCGTTGCCACTATCACACAATATTCACAAGTTTACAACACTTTAGTAACAATATTAACAGTACAGTACAATACAATAATACTTCAATTTCATTTTGCTGCTAAGCGGCGCCAACATCCCCGCTTCCGTGGATCTAACCAGATTCACCACAATCCAACCTGGCCAATATGCATGCTGCTCGTTTGTACACTCCACTACCACGCTTGGAAACACTTCAATAATTCGCCCCATCTGCCACTGGGAGCGATGAACGTTGTTGTCGCAAAGAAGGACGACGTAACCCACGGCTAGAGGATTCTGTACGCCGTACCATTTCGTTCGCCTCGTTAGCTCGGGTAAATATTCGTTTAGCCACTTCCGCCGAAACCGGTGCTGCATCTGTTGGACCTTGTACCACATTTTTCTGGTCGGGATCATCTTTTCTTCTTGCGGGTGGGGCGTTTGCTCGGAATTGGGAGTACCTAAAAGGAAATGAGTAGGGGTTAGCGGTTCGTCAGTGTGATCGTCCAATGGTATGTGCGTCAGTGGTCGTGCGTTAACTATGTTCTCCGCTTCGCACATGGGGCTATATAAACAATGCTCATTGATGCTTTCGTTGTTCAGCGCGTGTCCCATAGCACGTTTCACACTCCGGACGAGTCGTTCAAAACAGCCTCCAGCATGAGGATTCAAAGGGCAATTGAAAACCCATTCTTAATTTTTGTTTGCCAGCGCGTTACTTATCACACCGTTATCAAAATCGGTTCTCTGACGCCTCAACTCTTTATCAGCTCCTATGAAATTAGTGCCGTTGTCGGATCGGATACGCACCGGTGTTCCTCGAAGGTTCAGTTTCGAATGCACATAAGACAAGTATCCGTTGACAAATCCTTTGCTAGCTCCAGGTGCACTGCGCGAATCGTAAGGCACGTAAATAGCGCGATCCAACGCTTCTCGCTTCTTCTGCCAAGCGAAACTGTAAACGGGCCCATGTAGTCGAGGCCGACGTATGTAAACGGCCTTACGAAAGGCGTGAGTCTATCTGCTGGAAGTTGGCCCATCTGTGGAGGATTCGGATTAGCTCTCTTTATCTTACAAACTTGACATCGTTTCCCTTATCTGCGGAATTCAGTATCGCCGTCGTATCTCTGCGATTATTGTTCCTTCATTTTGATGCTTCCATATTTTGTGGTAATAATCTACAACGAGTTCGGTAACATGATGGCGTTTCGGCAGGATAATCGGCCGACGTGAATACGACGGAATGGCTATGGCTGCATTTATCCGACCACCAACCCGTATCACCCCATCTTTATCCAACAACGGTGTGAGTGTTCTCAGGGAGCTACCTCGTTCCACCTGTTTCCCTGCGCTCAGCGCACAATACTCGTCCACAAAGCTTTGCCTCTGTACTGCGCAAATAATGGCTATTTCGGCTTTTCTTATTTCCGAAGCACTCAGCCCTCCAGACTTCCTCTCAGCTACGTCCTTTCGGCAATTGTTTCGGAATCGCAGTACCCAGCCTACGACTCTTGTTATACGGATCAAGGATGAAAATTTAGTGAACATGGAATTGTCGGTCTTTACGGTAAACACTGAGAATTTTGCTCGGAGCTCGTCATGCGTATTCGGGATTATCTCGTCTGGCGGCCAAAAACTTTCTTCTTGCGATAAGAACGCCGGCCCTCCTATCCATGCTGAGCTTCTTCTATCGGCCTTCGGACGCGTTCCCCAATCCGCTGGATTTAGCGCGCTTGGAATCCATCGCCACTCATTTACCTCACTAGCTTCGAGAATTTCGTTGACGGAATGAGCTGCATAAGTTACTTCGCTTGCGTCCGCAAATACATGTAATTCGACTGGTAACTGTTCAAAGTGTGATCCGTAACAATGCGGCACGCTTACTCCTTCCAAACGCTTGATCGCCTTCAACCATCTTGACAATGCCTCTTCCAATTCACCCGGAATATCCTCATCCCAGTCAATACCTGCGCGCCAAGTTGTTTGCAACAGAAGCTTCGCTTCCATAGTATATACCGCCGCCATTCCGAACGGATCGAACACCGACATTGTGACGCTCAGTACTTCGCGCTTTGTTGGTCTCCTTTCTCCAGCAAGCACCACTGGATCGACTTTCGCAAACGAAAGAACGAATCTAAAATCATCATTAACCGTATCCCAATGTAGCCCAAGGACCTTTTGAAAAATACCAACATTATCTTTGTCGAGGTTCAGACAATGCAAACCCTCTTCTTCATTATTCATTCTTTTCGTGAGCTCTTCAGACTTGGATACAAATCGTTTTAAATCAAAACCTCCTTGTTTATGGATCCAAGATACCTGCTCCGTTATTCGGAGTGCCTCCTCGACGGTAGAGAAACAGTGTACGAAATCGTCGAAATAGTGATTGTTGATTATTGCATTCGCCGCTTCTGGACGCTTCCCTAAACTCCTCTGCATTTTTGTTCTTTACGAACTGGGCCGAGCTCGGTGAGCAAGTAACCCCAAACGTCATCACGTTCATACTGTATACCACGAATGGATGTTTAGGTTCAGTTCTCCACAAGAAGCGTTGTGCAGCTTGATCTTGCGCACGTATCTTGACTTGGTGGAACATTTCCACTATATCCGCACACACCCCCACTGGTCTCTCGCGAAATTTCATTAAAATGGTTGCAAGTGGTTGATTGAGGTCTGGTCCGCTTAGCAATGCGGAGTTCAATGATACGTCGTTAACTTTTGCAGCGGCGTCGAATACAAGGCGCATCTTTCCAGCTTTGTTCGCATTCCAAACTCCAAAGTGTGGTAGGTACCAGCAACGCCTCCCTCCTCGGTCGTCAGCTTTTTCGCATAACCTTTGGCTTCGTATTCTTCTATTACTTTCGCGTATGCAGACTTAAACTTGTCATCACGCTTAAATTTCTTCTCTAAAGCTAACATCCGGTTCTCTGCCATCTTTCGACTATCTGGTAGGGCTTCATCTGCGTGCTTCCAAAGTAGACCTGTCTCAAAGTACGTACCCTTTCTTACTGTTGTTTCTTCCAATAAGGATTTTGGTTTAGCTATATCTGCCGACTCCACAACCTCTACAGCATCGCGAACTCCGAGATCCTCGTTGAGCAGGTAATCACTCACCAAACGCTCAAGTCGCTCGACGCTGTTATCTATATTAGCGAAGTGTACAAAGTGCCGCCTATTTCCAATGCCTCGGTCATTGCCTCCGTAGACGATCCATCCCAATTTTGTAAGGGTTACTGAGTAGCCATTACCTCCATCGTCAACAGTTTTCTTAGAAATGCTGAAGTGTGCGTTATCTAATCCCACCAACAATTCTGGAACCGCCCCATCGTATCCCTTGATCGGCAAGTGACGATGTTTGTAATGCAGCTCTGAACGTTGGAGCGTTTGCGCAGGCAGTTGCAGATTCGCTACCGTTCTGACATTCCGCAACAAAAACGTTTTCCTAAATTTACCAACTCCCGATATTTTAACCTCGACTCTACTAGAATGCTCCGTCACTGTGGTATTGCCAAACCATTGTAGTGTTAAGTTTTCTTTGGGACCTTTGAGACCTAGGCGACCTGCTAATTCGTTATTCATCATCGTTATTGCTGATCCATCATCGAAGAGGGCAAATGTGTTTATGAATCGACCGTTGGCATGCAACTGCACTGGCAAGATCTTGTACAATAATTTTGAGGTCGGATTAGCAACAACAGTACTGGTGAGAACTTGTTGGAGTGTAGCAGTTTCCATTTGACGTCGACCATCTGTAGTTCCTTGCTGACGAAAATGTAGTAGTTCATGCTGCTTCCGCGTACACCTATCTACGTCGCATCTGTGTTGGTCGATGCAATCGCTACTCCAATGATCCCCTTTCAAACAATTGAAATATAATTTATTTTGACGGACTAGACGCCATCGCTGACCCACCGACATGTCGAGGACCTTTTGCACCGGTTTATACTGTGCCTCCCTTTACAAAGAACACATACGCTAGAATCCCGATTGCCATTGTTTATGTCCTGCGTATGGAAGAATCGCGTACGACCTTCGCCTCTTCCGCTTTGCCTGGAATCTGAATTATTGTTTACCAGGGCACTCGCTACCAACTTCGAAAGCTCTTGTAACCAGTCACTGAAATGACATATGGTCGGCCTCGGCACTATCGTCAATCGGCGTTTGCACTGGCAATTTGGATAACAGCTCATCCATAAGTGTAGGGTTCGACAGGTGGTGATCGCAGTTAGCAGACTGTAGAAACGACGATAAATTTTGTACTTTTGTAGCAAACGGCACGATTTGTTCGATACTATGTTCCACTATAGGAGCTACACCCTGTATTTTTGCAATTTGGATTTTCACCAGTTGCTCTGGCCTACCGAACGTATCCTCAAGGGTACTAATGACGCGAGATACGTTGCTGCTATGAATTAATAAACACTCAACCACCTCTCTTGCCCTACCTTTAATGGCCTTTTGTAAGCGCATCATGTTTTGCTGTAACGGTACTCCTCCGTGGTCATCGTGAATGCTTCCTTAAATATGGGTGAGTCCTCAGGTCGACCATCAAATTCCGGCAAGTCGTACAACTTGCGCCCATGTGTTACTCTGCTGTCTGCCAATGTTCGATTTAAATCACTTAACACTCCTGCCAATGACCCGTTAACGCTTTCCATACCAACATTACTTTGTGGTTTGACGCTGCTATTGATTCGTTTTGTTGTTGACTCTGTCGCAACTCAGCTTGTAGCTCTTCCATCCGGCGCTGCATCATGTCCAACCGGGCCTCCATAGTCATTGGTTGGGTCTCGCGCGTATCCATTGGTTGTTGCTGTATGGTGTTATTCAAGTCGTCTAATCACTCGACGTTATCACCTGCTGTGCTGCCGACGCTGTCACCTGTTGCGCTGCCTCCGCTACCAGAACGCAATACTGGCATAATCCGAAACTAATTTACGACGATTAATTTGATTGGGTTGCAATTATTGAGGTCTAAAACGCAGTGATAAACGAAATCTTGCTTGTATGGACTGCGGTGGGCTATGTTCAGCTTGGCATATAAAATGGAAATTGGAGGTGCAGAGGCTCGGAGTGATAACCCGCTGCTGTGCGCCCTACTATCTACTCAAATTTTCGAAAGCCAAAATTACGTGTCATATACGCACACCCAGTATTAACACGCATGAGAATCGCAGACTAACAATAAATGACTAGCCAATAGTTTATTATATATAAAACCGCAGTATAATATAAATTAAATGAGTTGATGCAATATAAATTAAATAAGTTGATGCGCGGAGCGACTTTCCATCAGCATACAGGTGCAAAAAAAACGATTGAATATTGCTTATTGGTCTTCAGAACCACCATGACGGTATACAAATTAAAAAGAGTTGAGGCGCAGATCAACGCTTAGATGTTATAATTGTCAACATGTAAAAAATTATTATTGTTCAGCTATACGCTATTATTTCTTCTTTGTATTCCATTTTCAGCACACCCTAATTTTCATCATTGCATATGTGCATATTTTTTACGGCCGTTATAGTGCTTTTGGGTGCTCGTATGACCAGCGTTTCCGTTATTCGTGCACAAATTTCAGACACACTAACAAACCAACCCCATACATTTCCCCAAAGGCACTCACCTTACGTCAATTCCGTTAGCAAGACTTGTGCGAATCGCACATATATGTCGCATGTAATTGCCACCACAATTTGCCTCCTAACTTAGATATTGCCGCCAGTCTTTACCATTTGCATTACTGCGCTATGATGCTTCTGTTGGCCAAATTTGTTGCTCGCCGGCAAATATGTATGCCCTTGCCTATATACACGTACATAAAAATTTGAAATAAAAGATGTTGATTCGTGACTGGACTTTAACCCGAAGCCTTTACAAGTATTAATCGATTTAAGTTTGATGAGGATGATAGATGTGAGATTTTATTTTCTGTAGAAATCCAATGTTACAAATGGCAATTACAATTTACTTTTATACTTACAAATTTGTGTGATTTTAACCTTCTTCCCTCAATATGCCAGCCACGAATGCCCGCTATTTTCTTTCGCACATTTGTGGCTGTCACATTTCACACAGTTTCGAAATGGCCTTGCCACTATCACACAATATTCACAAGTTTACAACACTTTAGTAACAATATTAACAGTACAGTACAATACAATAATACTTCAATTTCATTTTGCTGCTAAGCGGCGCCAACGGTTCCATTACTTTATTATTGCGCTAAATACTTTTTATATAAATTTTTTGGTAATTCTATACGACAGCACGTAACTGCTAATATACGTCCAAAAATCTCGGGAAATGTATCAAACGACGGGCTTTAACCTCCGTATCAATAATCCGAAAGAGGGAATTCGATATTTTACGTCTGTTCAGAGATATTTGCAATCAAAGTTGAAAAATTTCGGTCATTTTCATGTGGTTGTTGTAATCACAGATTAGGGTGTACCGAAAAGTGCAGAAATGTGTTCTGCGCAGAAATATTGTGGACCGCGTAGCCGGTGTTGGACCGCCTACGCAGAAAGGTGTTGTGCACATAAATACCTTGGATCAATCCCCCTATTTGGGATCGGACCTAAACCATTTTTGGGTTTTTGCTAATAACGTTTCACTGAAACAAATTATTTAATTTCCGCTTTCGGATTATTGATACAGAGATCAAAACGCATCTTTTGATACCTTTCTGAGATTTTTGGACATATATTAGCAGTTACGTGCTGTCGTATAGAATTACCTAATTTTTATTGTACAATTTACGTTTGTTGTTACACGTTTCACTTGGCCACAGCTATACATAAAAAAACGAAAACCTTCGGTATGATTAACTAGCATACATTTTTCAAAATCTTTGAAAACAATACGGAACACTAAATTCAAAGTTTTTCGTGTAAATATAAATAAAAATTTTTTTCTCCACAGCTGACAAATGTCAATTTTTGCTCGGTTAACAGATAATCGGCCATCCATCGCTGGTAAAGTTTATCGGCCGTTAATCGGCCGATTTGTACTAATCGGCCTTTGTGAAAACGGTTTTTAGCCAAATCACCGATTAACCTCCGATTAAGCACTAACCGGCTTTTATGAAAGCGGACCTAAATGGTAGGAAACTTTATTATGATACGATCTGAATAATAAAAATGCTTAAGTTGAAATATTTGAAGATAATTATCAAATTAGCACGTGCAATTTTATTGTAAACAAAGAAGAACAAGCGAACTGTCATGGCAACATCAACTACATGGTTGTTTTTTATAGGTAGCACAGACATTTTTATAAAGATTTCAAATATATCAAAAACTGGTACTTAAATAAGTAAAACTATTGCAAACTATTGCATTCGATATCGTGTCCTTATGCCGCAGTGGCGTCTGTGGCTTCATTTGAATTGGATATCAAAGGTCCAATTTTGAGTGTGTAAACTGCAAGATTCTTTGGCGCGTACCGGTAAGGTCCACTGGCACAAGAGCCAGGGTTAAATTTATAAAACCAGAGTTGAAGAAATCCGAGTTAAACCTATACTTTTTTAACTTAAGCAATGTGTTGCAGAACAACATTTTGACGTCGAGTTAGCTAACTCTGGGTACATGCGGATATTTTTGTGTTTGGTTGCAAACACTATCAGTTTTTGTGACGTTTGCTTTGTGCAAACATAAGGAAACGAATATTGGTTGTCAAAAATATATAATCGTTGTGCAATTTGAAATAAATAGGTTGCATACTATCTGCACAAATTCGTGAAACAGTAAGTATTTGCATAAATGCAATAAGTAAATAGTAATTAATTTAGTTTATTTTGTATACCATTTGTGCTAATAATAAATCCGATCTTTTTTCTTTCGGTAAGCATCAATAATACTCATATTCCCCTTTTGTTTTTGGGTTTCTCTATGCGCAGTATGGGGTTTTAATCAGATTGGGTTTGAATGCAGTTGCTTATCGGCACCTAATGGGGAAACCACTATTCAGCAAGCACAAGGATGAGATTCGGCAGCACAAAGCAAGGTTAACTTACTAACTACTCAAACTTAACCCCCATATTTCGAATGTTTTCCCGCGTATGTAGTGTGGCCCCTTAAGTTATGAAAATTTGCTGAACTGTTCTATG
This sequence comes from Merzomyia westermanni, assembly GCA_949987695.1. NCBI lineage: Eukaryota > Metazoa > Arthropoda > Insecta > Diptera > Tephritidae > Merzomyia > Merzomyia westermanni. The sequence continues at coordinate 123,358,480 of OX465290.1, forward strand.
AAGTAGGCTCTTTTAGCAAAAATGTCTCTGCCCGATTAGGCACGGTGAAGAGACACCAACAACCACAAATCTGCCTGAAAATTTAGGTGTTTGTTGTTGTCTTTGTAGCGATACTTCGTCCTAGTCGCCAACTTCCTTATCTAATATTGTCATCAATCTATTCGAGAATCCCAGGAAGCTGGCAGTTTCAATAGGGTTGGACCATGGTGAAGTTGGTTTTAATAGAGTCTACTGCGTCGAACTGCTAAACAGATTATTGGTAGCTTGGAGACAGACACCGCATTCCTGGTAAACATACGGCATTTCTGGGCTTAGTGAGGGTACAAAAGATTTTAAATATGAGTTGGGCAAGGGTGAGAGTCCTCGTTCCTTTTGGCGTGAATGTTGTTCAGGACCTGCCGGTGTACCTTTGGACGGAACGTCGTTGCAACATAGTGGTCGGCGTAATGCTTACGGCTGGGCCATGACTATTATTCCGACAACAGACTATCTGCGACAGTTCAACCGCAGCATGTCAGCCTCAGCCATTTCGACCGAGTAACAGTTTAATCGTGTGACACTTCAACCAGATGTCAAATGCCACCGCCATTCACAGTACTTCTGCACTACACACAGTTCTGAGCGTGCGATCTTCGACGGCGTTTCAGAAAAATAACCCTAAGCCGATCCATGCCACCTTGCAACGACATCGTTGAACATAAGATCTGCGGAACATATTGCTTGGGTGTTTATGGAAGAGTATGCCTTCCTCTTTCTATATGTTTCCGCATATGATCCTCCTGAAAATCATATAAAGGTCGTTAATTATATGTATACAATCGGCGCGTGTTTATAAATTTGTGCAAGTGCATGTTTTCTTTTAACTAAAACTCTTGCTTTTTATACCCAATTTTACTACTATGCAGTGTATAACTTTGTGCTCATAACGGCTTAAGCAAATTATTTTGATGTAACCCTCTCTACCTCGTTACAAATCCCCCTAAAATTGCCATCATCTGAGCAGCTCTTTGCAGTAGGGCTGCTCAATCTTCTCATGCTCCGGGCGTGTTGAACCCAACCCGGGACCAAGAGACGGGATCTGCTGCGCCTGCTAGATTAAGATTTATGGTAAGCGTTCACACTCTATTCAATGTACTCAATATAAAAGATGGTTGCACAAGACAATTTGCGTCGGGCAAACTCCCTCCACACACAGACGTTGCGAAGGTCTACAAGTAAGATATATATCAGCTGTTTGTCCACAGCTGTGCCCACCATGTAAAGAGCTTGTCATTCAGAGGCCATTAAACGTAGGCGATGCTATAGAAACATATACAATAAATAAATAAATAAGAGAAATTTGTTGCAGCAAATTATTGTTTCAAGGACATAAGTTCCAGTAGAACTATTTTGCAATAGTTTTACTTATTTAAGTACCAGTTTTTGATATATTTGAAATCTTTATAAAAATGTCTGTGCTACCTATAAAAAACAACCATGTAGTTGATGTTGCCATGACAATTCGCTTGTTCTTCTTTGTTTGCACGTGCTAATTTGATAATTATCTTCAAATATTTCAACTTAAGGATTTTTATTATTTAGATCGTATCTTAATAAAGTTCCCTACCATTTAGGCCCGCTTTCATAAAAGCCGGTTAGTGCTTAGTCGGAGTTTAATCGGTGATTTGGCTAAAAACAGTTTTCACAAAGGCCGATTAGTACAAATCGGCCGATTAACGGCCGATAAACTTTACCGGCGATGGATGGCCGATTATCTGTTAACCGAGCAAAAAACGACGGCACGTAACTGCTAATACGAGTATATGTCCAAAACTGTCGGAAAGGTACCAAAAGACGCGTTTTGATCTCTGTATCAATAATCCGAAAGCGGAAATTAAATAATTTTAAAAAGTTATTAGCAAAAAACCCAAAAATGGCTCAGGTCCGATCCCAAATAGGGGGATTGATCCAAGGTATTTATGTGCACAACACCTTTCTGCGTAGGCGGTCCAACACTGGCTACGCGGTCTACAATATTTCTGCGCAGAACACATTTCTGCACTTTTCGGTACACCATAATCTGTGATTACAACAACCACAAGAAAATGACCGAAATTTTTCAACTTTGATTGCAAATATCTTTGAACAGACGTAAAATATCGAATTCCCTCTTTCGGATTATTGATACGGAGGTTAAAGCCCGTCGTTTGATACATTTCCCGAGATTTTTGGACGTATATTAGCAGTTACATGCTGTCGTATAAAATTACCAAAAAATTAATATAAACGTATTTAGCGCAATAATAAAGTAATGGAGCGTAATATGGAGCTATACAATATGTCACGTTGGGGCTCTTGGCGCTATACAAGAAAAGCACGTGCATTTCAAAGTAGGGGAAACTTTTTTGAAAAGTATGACAGCTTTATTCAAAGGTTTCGTCTCTCCAAACAAAGTGTTTCTGGTGTTTTAGAGAAAATTGAAGGAAAAATACGAAACTACACTGAAAGGTTTGTGAAAATGTATTCAATTCTATGGCTTATATTAATAAAATTCGATTTACAGAAACCCAATGGAGATGCTATTGTTACAGAAACCCAATGGAGATGCTATTGTTAGCCTTGCGTTTTTATGCGTCAGGAAGCTTCTTAATTACAGTAGCTGATTTCTGTGGAGTGAGTGTGGCCACTGCCAGCCGGGTCGTAAAGAAAGTGTCTCATGCAATTGCAGAACTTTCCAAACAAATGCCTAAAACCAGTACAGAGCTGGAAATTACTAACCGTAGTTTCCACAGTATTGCGAGTTTCTCCAAAGTTGTTGGCTGCATTGACTGCACCCATATCAAGATCCAATCGCCTGGTGGAAAAAGTGCGGAAATATTTCGAAATCGAAAAGGATACTTTTCCTACAATGTGCAAGCAATCTGCGATGCAGACCTAGTTATAAGAGATATTGTTTTATTTAATGTCAATATCTGGACATATGCATGTGACCTTGCCTTCAAATAAATGGAATAAAATCACTTCAAAGCTTTCACATGTCATACGTAATGGTGATCAGGAACAAACTTATAGTGGTTGTTTAAATTTATCTTTTGCCTACGTTGAGCGTGAATCATTCATATCATCGTGCATTCCCACAACACTCAGTTTTATCGTACCGGATTGAAGTGTGTTATGCGCAGAAATACTGGGGATCGCGTAGCCGCTGTTTGACCGGCTAAGGGCTATTTTTTTGAAGCGCGACGGAAGGCCGCCTATGCCGAAAGGTGTTCTGTACATAAATACTATGGAACAGGCCCCTAATTTGGGATCGAGCCTGGGACATTTTTTGGTTTTATACCAATAACTTTTAAATTACTAAAAATATTGGGTTTCCCCCACCGGATTATGGTTCCTGGGACCGAAACGCGTCTCTGGGTACCAATATCGACATTTTTAGTGCAGTTTTTGGAGTTGACGTTGGATGTAAAGGACTACCAAAATAGTTACGAAAATATTACTGCAATAAGCTCAAAATGAGACTGAGTTTGTGTAGAGGAAGAAGGTGATTAGCCGCATAAACTTCATTTCAATATCTTTTTAAATTTAAATTAACGTATGAATATATATATAAAGCATTTCAAAACCCAGTTGATATGCCTATCTTCAATAAATGTTTTCTAAAGAAAACTTGAAATTTTTGGTGGTTTGTTCTTGTTTTTGGCGACAAAAACTCGCCGAAAGAAGTAGCAGTCCGTTGCCAGATATGAACCCAGTACGCTCCGGTAGGTCAGTATAGATGACAGATGGGTATATAATGTTCTGTTCCACCCGAACTTCGACTTACTAGTTTTTAGGTACATTTTATAATATGCTTTGTCTCAAGGTTTCATTTTGTAAAGCAAAAAACAAATTTTTATTTTTATTATATTTATTTCTTTTTTCGACCTTTGTCTTCATATAATTATTAAATTTTCGCCTGCGGCGCTTCGAAATCAAACTCAATTTTTCCATCGTTTTATTTATTCTGAACTTTCGTCTATAGCGCTTTTTAAATAAATGATAGTTTACTTTGTTTTATATTTTATTTTTTGGTATTAACAAATCTAGATACTGTTGCAATATTTGTCTTAAAACTAATTGAGGCTTATGATTATATGGATTGTGTAAGCAGCAACTTAAGAAGTTCTTCATAAGTGGTCTAGGTTTGATTTGGTTTTGTGTTTTTCAGACAGGGTGGATACTGGATTTATATTAGAACGAATTTTCGTCATCCCTTGTCAATTTTGGTTTTGTAACAAACCGGTTTCGACGATCCGCCATCTTCAGTGATTGATTTCGTTCTGATCTGTGTCCATCCGTTGTCATGTATTTATAGTCTGGATGCTGTATCAGGTAGTGTTAGTATTCGTGTATATGAATCGTGTCTTACGAACGTATCCGAACGGGTACCTGCAATGAGGGTTGTTTTTAACGCTCGTTTATTAGTTGTGGTGTTATTTCAGATAATTAGTTTGAGGATGTTAGGTCAGGTAATGTTAAGTGTATACTTAAGGGTGGGTTTTGACGCTCGTTAGTCATGTAGAAGTCATTAGTTGTGGTTTTAGATCAGGTAATTAGTTTGAGGATGTTAGGTTAGGTAATGTTAAGTGTATATTTACGGGTGGGTTTTGACGCTCGTTAGTCATGTAGAAGTCAGTGATTTTTGTTTTCTGATTTGTTTTGTGTGTGTGCTCGTTTATTGTTACTCGTTTTGTTATTGTACCTGCGGTGTTGTTTGGTCCTCTGTAAATTAGTTTTAGCGGTTCAAATATTGCGTCAGAAATGGTGTTTGTTTGTTCGTTAATTACTCTCCCGTCAAATGTCTTAAGTTTGTATATTTCCATGTTTTCTAGCACATTTAAGCGCCGCCCTTTTCTTTGTACGTGAAGTATTCTGGCTGTGTTTTTTATGTTGGTCGGGGTGCATTTGTTTTTGAACATGTGATTTGCATAGTTTGACTCTGTTGTGATAGTGGGTTTCCGTGTTTTTCTGTTGTAGTCCCTGATGTGCTCCGGAATCGTGTACTTATTTTTCGTCCTGTTTGCCCTATATAGCTGTGCTGGCATTCGCAGGTAAGCTTGTATATTCCTTGTTTCCTGAATGGTTCTTCCGAGTTAGTGTTGGTTCTTAGTTTTTGTCCTAAGTTGTTCGATGTTCTGAACGCTGTGTTGATATCGTGTTTCTTGAAGAAGTTTGCCAATTTGTGTGTTGTTTTTCCAGTGTATGTCATTGTAGTCCAGATCTTGGATTTTTCTTCTGCGTTGTGTCTTTTTTGTGATCCATGGTTCCTTCGGATTTTGTCTATTAGGCATTTTTTGTATCCGTTGCTCGTGGCTATGTTGTATATGGTGGTTAGTTCTTTCTTGTATGATTCATGAGTAAGGGGTGTTCTTTGAAGTCTGTCCACTAGGTGCCTTAATGCCGCATTCTTGTGCTGTTGAGGATGGTTTGACGTAGAATGAATTATGGTGTCTGTAGTTGTTGGTTTCCTGTAGATGTCGTATTTAAACTTGTTTGTAATTCTGTCAATTCTTATTGTTAGGTCCAGGTAGTTCAGTTCTCCTTCTTTCTCGGTCTCCATAGTAAATTTTATGTTTTCATGTTGTCTGTTTAGGAATTCTAGTATTCGTTCTTCATTGCTATTGTTCAGTATGCAGATGATGTCGTCGACGTACCTTGCGTAAAATGTCATTCCTAGTTCGTTTTTTAGTTATTGCATATATTTTGTTTCCAAGTTCTGTATGAATGCCTCCATGAAAATTGATGACGGTGGGTTTCCCATTCCTAGTCCGTTTGTTTGCCTATATATTTTATTGTTGAACTTGTAGTAGTTTTGCTGTAAAGTTGCTCTTAGTGTGTTTGTGATTTGTGCTGTTCTGATAATATCTTTGGTTTTGTCTCGTAGTGTTTTGTTTACTATGTCTAATGTCTCTGGAAGCGGTATGGAGGGATATAAGTCTTTTATGTCAAATGAGACGATTGTGCTTTTCTCTGTGAGTTTGACGGTTTCAAGTCTTTCTATTAGTTCGTTTGTATTCTTTATTGTATGTTCATGGTCGAGTTCAAGCGTGTCATTCAGTATCGTCTTTATATGTTTTGAAAGTTTATAACCCGGCGCTGATTTGAAATTTATTATTGGTCGCATTGGCGTGTGCTGCTTATGAATTTTTGGTAGCGCTATTGGTGGGGGAGCTGATGGGTTCATTTGTGTCAGAGTATGTCCCGTCCTATCGTCTATTATTTTTGTGGCATTCTTAATGGCCTTTTTGATTTCCATCTGGTATTTATCGGTGGGATCCTCGCTGATTATGCGGCATTTCATTTCTTAAATTAAGTTTTCGGTTTTCGTTATGTATTCGTCCTTGTCCATGAGTACTGTTGTGTTTCCTTTGTCGGCCTTTGTTGTCACCACGTTGTTCCTTTTTAGTTTTTGTTGAAGCCCCTTCATTATAATCTCCTCTTTATTCGTGTTTCGATGTTCCTGCTGTTTTATGTCCTTATTGATGATCTCCCTACACATTTGTCTTGCGTGTTCTTGTTCTTCGTAGGGGAGGAGCGATATTGCAACCTCTGCATCCACTATAAAACTTAATTAAAGAAATGAAATGCCGCATAATCAGCGAGGATCCCACCGATAAATACCAGATGGAAATCAAAAAGGCCATTAAGAATGCCACAAAAATAATAGACGATAGGACGGGACATACTCTGACACAAATGAACCCATCAGCTCCCCCACTAATAGCGCTACCAAAAATTCATAAGCAGGGCACGCCAATGCGACCAATAATAAATTTCAAATCAGCGCCGGGTTATAAACTTTCAAAACATATAAAGACGATACTGAATGACACGCTTGAACTCGACCATGAACATACAATAAAGAATACAAACGAACTAATAGAAAGACTTGAAACCGTCAAACTCACAGAGAACAGCACAATCGTCTCATTTGACATAAAAGACTTATATCCCTCCATACCGCTTCCAGAGACATTAGACTTAGTAAACAAAACACTACGAGACAAAACCAAAGATATTATCAGAACAGCACAAATCACAAACACACTAAGAGCAACTTTACAGCAAAACTACTACAAGTTCAACAATAAAATATATAGGCAAACAAACGGACTAGGAATGGGAAACCCAACGTCATCAATTCTCATGGAGGCATTCATACAGAACTTGGAAACAAAATATACGCAAGAACTAAAAAACGAACTAGGAGTGACATTTTACGCAAGGTACGTCGACGACATCATCTGCATACTGAACAATAGCAATGAAGAACGAATACTAGAATTCCTAAACAGACAACATGAAAACATAAAATTTACTATGGAGACCGAGAAAGAAGGAGAACTGAACTACCTGGACCTAACAATAAGAATTGACAGAATTACAAACAAGTTTAAATACGACATCTACAGGAAACCAACAACTACAGACACCATAATTCATTCTACGTCAAACCATCCTCAACAGCACAAGAATGCGGCATTAAGGCACCTAGTGGACAGACTTCAAAGAACACCCCTCACTCATGAATCATACAAGAAAGAACTAACCACCATATACAACATAGCCACGAGCAACGGATACAAAAAATGCCTAATAGACAAAATCCGAAGGAACCATGGATCACAAAAAAGACACAACGCAGAAGAAAAATCCAAGATCTGGACTACAATGACATACACTGGAAAAACAACACACAAATTGGCAAACTTCTTCAAGAAACACGATATCAACACAGCGTTCAGAACATCGAACAACTTAGGACAAAAACTAAGAACCAACACTAACTTGGAAGAACCATTCAGGAAACAAGGAATATACAAGCTTACCTGCGAATGCCAGCACAGCTATATAGGGCAAACAGGACGAAAAATAAGTACACGATTCCGGGAGCACATCAGGGACTACAACAGAAAAACACGGAAACCCACTATCACAACAGAGTCAAACTATGCAAATCACATGTTCAAAAACAAATGCACCCCGACCAACATCAAAAACACAGCCAGAATACTTCATGTACAAAGAAAAGGGCGGCGCTTAAATGTGCTAGAAAACATGGAAATATACAAACTTAAGACATTTGACGGGAGAGTAATTAACGAACAAACAAACACCATTTCTGACGCAATATTTGAACCGCTAAAACTAATTTACAGAGGACCAAACAACACCGCAGGTACAATAACAAAACGAGTAACAATAAACGAGCACACACACAAAACAAATCAGAAAACAAAAATCACTGACTTCTACATGACTAACGAGCGTCAAAACCCACCCGTAAATATACACTTAACATTACCTAACCTAACATCCTCAAACTAATTACCTGATCTAAAACCACAACTAATGACTTCTACATGACTAACGAGCGTCAAAACCCACCCTTAAGTATACACTTAACATTACCTGACCTAACATCCTCAAACTATCTGAAATAACACCACAACTAATAAACGAGCGTTAAAAACAACCTTCATTGCAGGTACCCGTTCGGATACGTTCGTAAGACACGATTCATATACACGAATACTAACACTACCTGATACAGCATCCAGACTATAAATACATGACAACGGATAGACACAGATCAGAACGAAATCAATCACTGAAGATGGCGGATCGCCGAAACCGGTTTGTTACAAAACCAAAATTGACAAGGGATGACGAAAATTCGTTCCAATATAAATCCTGGTCTAGGTTTGTTTTTCATATATACTGGCACCACTGTTAAACTTTACTTGTAATGATATGTTGGCAACGCTCAAAATCTCAATGTTTTTACTACAAGTAATTCGCATTTTTTCTAATTTTCGGGTCGGTTTCTTTTCAGGTTGGCTTTATTATGTAAATTAATAATAGGAGATATAATAAAAAAAGATTATTGTGCTCTGAAACCAATGTAAAAAGTGTAGTAACAAAGTGTATCCGTTCAAACAGTATTTTGTTTATAACTTTTGAACGGTTAAAAAAAATTTAGCTGCGACTTCAGATTCTCAATCTAGGCGTGAATACGCGTATTTTGATAACCTACTCGATTTTTTGGGTCTAAATTTGGGTGGGTCCCGGAAACTGCATTTTTACCCTACTTTTTCAAAGTTCCGTTATTGTTAATGAGCACTTTTTCGGTTGGGATTGCAAATGCCATTCTTAAGTCAAGCTTAAGGAGGCTTCCCAACTCCACTAATTTTTGAAAATGAGTGCAGGAGCGATCCTTGGAGGCCGTTTTTTATCAGCCCATCCAAACACAAGTCACTCTATAAATTTGCTGAGCTGCCAGGTACCTCCGCACTGCCTTTCCGTTGAACGACACAAACACGAATTCCTTTTTTAAAATTTGTTGAAAAGTTTTAGTCAAGTCAAAACAATGTCAACAAATACTGATAACACCACGCGGCGTTGTGCTATTGCGTTTGTACTTCTGGTACCAAAAATCCCCCTCTACGCGGTCAGTTCATTACTGTTGGAACAGCAATTTTTCACGTTTGCCGTGAAAATGTTAGGAGAGGTTAAAAAAGACGAGCATCGGTCGAAGTCATCATAACCGTAGGCGGGGAAATAATTTTTTCAAATATTTAAAAGATATAAAGGCATTCTCACAATACTTTTTGGTCAGAGTTAACCGAGTCTCCGATGCAACTTAGTTGGGGCTTGCACCAATACTTGACTAAATTTAGTATGGAACGATAGAGGGACATTCCTTGACCATTAATAAATACCTTTTAGCTTGCGGATACGTATATTTATCCAGTTAAATCATGATTGATTTTGCATATCGTAGGCCAACCATTAAGAAAGGTGTTTTGTGCAGAGGTACTATGGATCGCGAAGACCAGTAACTTTTTTTTATATTCGTACTAGTCCATACTAAAATTTCCCTTTCCTGTAGCCCCATTGGTACTAAATTAATTAATGAAATAGAAAGAAATTATAAAAAGCACTAATATATACATTACTATTTTTATTCCAGCTGCAATTCCAAATGCGGAAAAGGAACTTAAGACCGCGATTCAAGTGGTAAAGAAACGGCACTTTAGAGCTGCATGGTACACCAAACAAAAAAATGGGCAGCAAATTAATCCCAACAAGAAGGGTGTGGTACAAGCTCCGACACATCCCCAAGTAATACCAATACACAACAATAATAATAATTAACGTCTAGCATCGATTTTTCGGCATGGATTTGAAAGAAACAAAAAAGTATTTAGTAAACTTATTTATATTGATTTGTTAACGGTTCTGCAATGAATTTTGTTGATTTAAAGTTTTTTAATTATAATAGTTTTAATTTATAGTTTTTAAGTAAAAGATGTACAAAAAAAAAATTATAGTTAGATAAATATGGAATTCACAATGAGCTTTTTTTTATATATATTTTAGCCTTTAAATTTATGAAAAGATGTAACACATAAAAAATACATGTAGCTATAAGTAAATGAAGAAATTTGCAACTACTGAAGTGATTTTATTTTTTAATTGCTATTAGTATGAATTTGTGATATTTATCTTAAGTTTCAACTTTTAATGAAAAGATGTAACAAATAAAAAATATATGTAGCTATAAGTAAATGAAGAAATTTGAAACTACTGAAATGGTTTTATTTTTAAATAGCTTTGAGAATAAATTTATGACATTTTCTTAACTTTAAAATTTTAATGTATATATTTACATATATCAAAAGGAACATAGTACTGAATTATCTTGATGTTACTTTGAACGTGATTGTGATATTAGCAAACAAAAAATATATATGGCGCTATAAGTAAAGGCAGCAAATTGCAGTATCTGAAATATTTGTTCAGAATTTGTTGCAGTGCTTTATTATCGTTAGCCTATAATTTTTTGTAAAGTTTCTTTAAGTACTTTTATCAGATATGACTCTAAAATTAAAACTTAATTAAGGCATAAGCGGATATTGCAAAAATGGACTGATATATATTTTAATATTCGTATTTGTATTGGTTTGCTTCAGTGTGAATAAAGAAAATGAATTTTTAGAAATTTCTTGTTTGTGTATGGCCTTAAAATTACTCTTCTAATCGTAGGTAGGTATCAGTGTGCTATTCCTTTGAGGGTGGTTTTAAGAGTAGTCTTTCGTAGGTACTCTAAGGGCTAATCTTTCGATTTGGTTTGAAAACTACTGTTTAGTCATAAGCGCATTATACATATTTAGTAGTATGGTACTAATTTCTTATTACTACTTTTTTCTATGTTCGAACACTGACAGCAGTATTAATTTATCATCAATGCTATTTTACCATTTGCCGTTTGCAAGTTTCAACGTACATATGCATATACATATTGCTATACATAAATGCATAGCCGTCGCTTGCTTTGATTCTGCATTCCCACCAATGATTACTGCAAGCTATGCAGAGAAACTTCACTATACACGCAAAGTTACATACTCGTACATATGTACATATGGTAGCATTAAAGCAGCTGATGTGCAGTACCGCTGTATGTACTTATGGTCGGATATGTACTTCATATATTTGCTAAAATAACTTGTTTATATTATGTACGTTGCCGTTAAATCAGGTGATATTCCTGTATCAATGCGAATTGTTGCTTTTTACATTTCTTTTGAATATAAGTAATAACATATATTAAGAATTTAAATTTTGTATGACATTTAAGTAGAATTGAATTTAGTTTTGGTAGTCTCGTCAAAGTCATGGTGCAAGGCACATTAAAAAACGTCCGCATACGTTTGTCGTGAGAAATCACCCAAAATAAAACATTTCTCGTAAAGTTTATGGTGTTTTAAAAGAGAGATAAATATAAAGGTGTAAGAACTAAACCTCTCGTGCTAAAGAGACAACAAAATTATATATTGTGAACAAAAAATATAGCTATCGTGCTAACAAAATAAAACATTGTAATTAAAACCAAAATATAGTTTAGTCATTTGAAGACAAATTAAATATTTGAATTGAAGCTATTGTGCTTAATAAATTTAACTTAAAACGGACAGTAAAAAAGCTTATTGTTCTCAAATCAACTACTCTACTGTAGGTACTCCAAAGAGTGATTCCTTGAGAGTAGTTTTGTATGTCATTTCGTGTTGGTACTCCATAAAGTACTGTTTAAGGAGCAGTTTGTAAGATACTCTCGCATAGATACTCTAAGGAGTAACAAGTTGGGAGTACTTTGCAAAGTACTCTCACGTAGGTATTCCTTGGAGTACTCTGACGCAATGCGAGAGCAGGAGGTGGTCCTATAACCGGATATTTTCATGTAAACTGGACCACCTTTTTTATATGGAAAAGGATTACTTTTGGAATACTCTGAGACTCCTTAAGGAGTATTCTTTAGAGTACTGAACGGAGTATTTCCGTTTTTTGCAGGGTTACTCCAAGACATACGAGGTGTGTTCAAAAAGTATCGCGAATTTTGTGTTTTTTCAAAAATTATTTATTTATTCATGAATATCTATTTTGTCCCCTTCAAAGTAATCCCCATGAGATATTATACACTTGTGCCAACGGTTTTTCCAATCTTCGAAGCACTTCAAAAAATCATTTTGTCGTATCTTGTTCAGCTCCTCCTTCGATGCCGTCTTTATCTCGTCAAGAGAAGCGTAACGTCGTCCTTTCATGGGCCTCTTCAGTTTAGGGAACGAGAAAAAGTCACAGGGGGCCAGATCTAGGGAATACGGTGGCTGCGGCATCATTAGTGTGTTGTTTTTGGTCGAAAAGTCGCGCACAAGCAACGATGCGTGAGCAGGGGCGTTATCGTGGTGCAAAAGCCAATTTTTGTTCTTCCACAAATCCGGGCGTTTCTGGCGGATTGCTTCCCGCAAATTGCGCATAACTTGCAGGTAATATTACTTATTGACCGTTCTTCCCTGTGGCAAGAACTCATGATGCACCACGCCCCTGCAATCGAAGAAAACTGTCAGCAAAACTTTCACATTCGACCGAACTTGGCGCGCTTTTTTCGGGCTTGGTTCGTGCGGCAGCTTCCATTGAGATGATTGAGCTTTGGTTTCCACGTCATAACCATAAACCCACGATTCGTCACCACTTATGACCCTCTGGAGCAAATTTGGGTCATCGCGGACAGAGTTTAACATCTCATTAGCAATGTTCATGCGATGCTGTTTTTGGTCACAATTGAGCAATTTTGGTAAAAAAATAGGTAAAAATCGAAGACGATCCAAAACACGTGCAAGCAAAGCAGCTGTCAACAATTAATTGAAAATTCAAAATGGCCGAGCTTGTCGGCATAAGTGAGAGACATGAGTACCAACATAACGCCACAAAAAATTCGAAATTCGAATATACGTAACCATCGAAAATTCAAAATTCGCGATACTTTTTGAACACACCTCGTATACCATACCATACCATAGTATACTATGCTTTGTGAATAAAATAGTTGGCACAGGGTGACCTTGCAAAACATAAAAAATTTATTCATACCACCAACCAACTTAATTTATTTTCATGTTGGGACCCTGTTGCATTTCATTGTAGCTAAAATCTTTGTTTAATATGACTATGATTGACCAACATTTTAAATGTCTCGTTAAGTTAAGTAAAGATTTAATTAAATTTAATTTTAATTAAGGCCGCCTTGGTGTGGCGGTAGCACACCAAATAGCCCAGGTTCGAGCCCTGGTACAGGTAACATCAAAAGTGGTTTGAAAAAGTTTTTTCAAAACGGGATCGCCCCTCGGCGGTGGCTTGGCAAGCTCTCGAAGTGTATTTCTGCCATGTCGTTCGGAAGCGGCAAAAAACTGTAGGTCCCGCCAAATTGTAGGAAAAATTAGAAGCAGCACACCACAAATTGGTAGAGAAGCTCGGCCTTAATCTCCTCAGAGGGTATATCTCGCGCCAATTATTTTAAATTGGCTTTGACAGATATGAATGAAATGATGTTTACTTTAGAATCATGTTTAAGTAGATAAAACTCTATTTTAATTTGACTACCAGTACGGGCCAATAATCTCTACAGTTAATGCAAAATTGAAAAAGGAGTGTGTGAACTCCATTCAATGAAGCCTATGCCTGAGTTTATATAACCTATTCTTAATTTATTCATCAATTATTATCTTGTTATCGATTTACATAGCAGTCAAGCCTGTAACAGCAGGTAATTTTTTTTAAATATTATAAAATAAATCGACACATGTGACACAAGTTTATCACTTCAGCATTTTAATCTTCAAAAAACTCAAAAATCCGAAATGATTAGCTTCAGGTGTGGAGTGTAACCCATAAACAAAAACTTAAAGGAAGCGATTGATATAAAATTATGGTTAATACCAAAAGAGAATTCGAGGAAATCCTTCGGGATGCTGCGGTGGATTTTCCACCAACTGCCACGCTATCGCAGCTGAAAAAAATGGTTGCTGAAGTTGTGGGAGGTGCTTCTATTGACGACAACCATTCTGCTATTAATCCTAGCACTCCCGTGTCTGCCGATGACGTTAAGATTTTGGTTAAATTTTAAATGACAATGCTGCTGCAGTCAGTACTGAAGTTATCGTTACCGTTGATGCATTGAATTCTGCTGAAAATATTCCTGCTGATCCTGATGTTGTTACCTATAATGACGATGAGTTTATTGTTGGGACCTGGCGTAACTGTCCAATAGTGGACAATCCTGTTGAAGCTGATTTGGAACGCGAGCTGCGTACTTTGAGAAAACAACGTTAAGTTCTTGAGTTGAAGCGCCAGATAAATGAATTGACATTCGAGCATGCACTGCCTAAGTTTAGCAACTTTGTTCCGATTCCTTCACTTACCTTCTCGTCATCATTTCCCCCACCCCAGCCAGTTTAGTTAGCACACCATGTTAATTTCGTTTCGATTTCACATGAAAATTAAATTTATACAGATCAAAAGAAAATGTATGAATATCTACAGCACACTACTAACATCTACATATATATATGAATTCCTTAAATACTAGTTACATATCAGGCAAAAAAAAAGGACAGAATTTAGTTATATCGGCGACTTCCGTCTTCAAAAAGAAAGAAGCAAACCTTCATAATCTCAATTTGAGACAAAGTGTACGAATGTCTAGACTTCCAAATCCTACCTAAAAAAGTACTCTCTTTATGGTGTGGTTAGGGGTTTAGACAAGCCGGAATTTTCCAGCCGAGAAAAAAAAGTTTGCATTGGCCTCTTCGTTTCGCTTTTCCTCCTGACCGCCTCAATTTGCAAATAAAAATTGTGATTTCCATTACATAAATACAAAATTACACAAATAACAAACATTTTTAAAAATACATAAACGATATGGGTAGATGATCCTTTTGTTTACTGTTGGCTTAAAACAATGAACGCGAACTTCGCTTACTGTCTCCAGTTTGGTCAACATGCTTACATTTTAAATTTCCCAGGCGCTTCTACCGAAAGCTTTTGTTTAGTGATGAGGGTATCGGTATGCGCCACAGTGATGTTACGTTGCTGCCTGTCCGTCTTCCTGATCAAAAGTAAAGCTGATGGCCCTTCAATACTGAACCCCGCGAATTATCTTTCCTTGCAGAGGATTAGTAGTCCGGAACGAACACAAATAACACAAAGCGTATAACCTTACTGGATCTCGCGCACAGTAAAAAACAGTGATTACAAATTAGCTTTTTGCACTTTAGCAAATTACTGCGCACACTCGACGCGTTCGCCTTAACTTTCGATATAGTTCGTCCTCCTACCCTACTGATGCCCCTATATATAGCCAAAGCCTCAAGCAACACCATTTTCCGTGCCGTTTTCTATTGTACTCATCAAAAACCAATCAAACAAGTGCTCACCCTATATCCATCCTTTTCACTACCGACCCTTACGCTTCAGAGAAGCATGGCCTAGCATGTGGCAACCCCATTATCCAAAAGCTCATAAATTGCCCATTGGTGGGACTTTTTGTTCCTCTCCTTCACTTGATTTTTCGTTTTGTTTATATTAATTATTCTTTTACAATCGCGAGTTAGTGGAATGACTCCCAACCCATACAGTACAATGAAGGGAAAATAAGCATATTTTAAGATGTGTTTGTTTACCATAATTAGAAGTAAGACGATACTCGGCATTCTATACTTTGTATAAATAAATTAGTCAAATCTATAGTGGGGCATACTGTTGCAAGCAACAGTGGTTTTTTCCTCAATCGTCATACTGATTCTGAACAGAAATTTCTTGGGAGATCTCTCCAATTTCCCATTCCCCCAATCATGAACGCATATTTTTTGGGAATTGTTTTTCTTTTCCCATTTCCCCTTATGTATTTGGGAAGATGGGGAATGGGACAACTGAGAAGTTATTTTGGGAGACATTTCCTCAAACATTTTTAAGGGAGTTAATAGAAAAATGCAAACAACTTAATTTAAATCTTTAGAAATGGTGAAAATATTCAAAATTTTTTGCTTATCAATGACATTAGTAAGCTATAGTTTAGTAGGGAATGTGTAATTCTGTACTTTAACTACCTTTTTTATACAAGTTCGCTATGGGTACCAAAAGACGCGTATCTGTCGTTAGAATCAACATTTGCCTGTGGAGAATTCTTCTCCATATTTTTTAGTTGGTTGGTAAGAGTGGCCCACAACCCGGAATGACTCGGGTTTTTTTAGCCGGCCAAGGGCTGTTATTTCAGTGTAACCTTGTTTACTTCGTCATGTCGCACCCTCAAATTGTCATGCTCGGAGCAAAACCGCTTTTCACAGACCTCGTACTTTCGCAAGGTTATAGGTTCAGCCTCTGGTCGCTTTACTCCCGCCGGAAGAATACCGGAAATTCGATGGAATTTCCCTGCGGAAGCAGCGACCATGTTGCATTTCATTTTAGCAAAAATCTTTGTTTGATATGACTATGATCGACCATTTAAGAGTCTTTTTTTGGACGTGTTTTACCAGAATTGCCGTTATTTTCGTTGTTAATAAAGTTATTTCCATCTCATTATATGCTTAACTAATTAGAAAATATCTGGATTATTTGCAATAACTTTTCTTATGGTAATATTACTGAAAAAGACTTCTTTACCATGGAAAAACAGTTCAGTAACTGCGAACTTGTGAAGCCGCCCCAACTATGATTTTTTAAAGTAGTTTTGTTTAGTAATTCTTTTTTTTTTTAATAAAAAGTTGAATTTATTAATTTTATTTGTAAATATTGTGTCAGTTATGTATATGGGTGATAACAGGCCTGCAGGGGAGCCCCACATCCAATAAAATTTAGATAACGGGCCTACATTGCAGCCTCGTGGGTGGTGTGGGAAAGCAATGGTTAGAAAAGTGTCTAAAAAGGGTCTGATGAGAAGCGGGCGACTTTCTAACATGAAACCCCAACCATCGCGTGCAAATCGTTTTAATTTTTCTCTAATATCAATTAAAATATAGTTCTTATGATCTTTTCTAAAAAATAAGGCAAAGCTACGATAACTACAGCGCTCAAGCGACGCACAGTTTGAGTTTTTTCTTTCCAAAAATCATAACTTTTGAACCAATGAAGATATTTTAAAAATTTAAAATGAAAATGAAAGCTAATTATTTGAAGTTTTATTGTGTGAAAGCTCAGAATGTCACAGATACAGGGTGCTTCTAAAAAATTCGTCAAAGTCGAAAATTTTTAGAAAAATGTAAAAACAAAATGTTTTTGTTAAAAAATAAAAAAATAAAATGAGATTTGTCTTATAATGACGTACTTAAGCATTAAATAAGATAAACTAATGATTTTGATAAGATAGCGTGGCACTGCCCACTTATGATAAACTTTAGAGAAATGCAATAACGAAAAGTATGTATTTATAAATTTCTAAATTAATTAATTCTCTTATTTGAAATAAAAAATTAACTTGTACATAGATATCTTATTTTTCAATAAAGTAACAAAATTGATTAGTAAATCTCTTTTTCATTGTTGTGATAAGAAGTGAGAAACTTATTTTATCTTAACATAGTCATCGTCACTGGAACATATATCTAACAAAGCAACCACTTCTGAGCTATACGCATCTGTAAGATCTTTTTGTGTTCTTACATACCTCATAGATGATATGACTGGATCAAAAGAGATAGCTAACATGTTGAAAAGGTCTTCGTTTTGTCTAACTCGTGATACTTTGCAGGTGTCCATACATCTATATCTTTTGTAGTCCTTGTTCTTAGATTCTTGGGCTTCTCCAGACAATTCTCCTAATGATAAGCACTGGTACTCTATTAAATCTTTTCCATGTGCTAAAATTTTATCTACCGTTGGTGTAAGTTTCTTCTCAGGATACTTTTGATGCAGCAGCTCTGTAGTTTTAGATGCATATTCTCCAAATTTGGGTCCATTAACTGGTTCATGACAGTTTAAAATATTTAAAATTACTCCCAATCTTTTCACAATATCTCTATCAACTCCTGTTATGCCAGCAGTCACTTCATCGTTTTCAAAAAATATTCTTGAGGAGTTACCATCATTTGTATTTTCGTATCCATACTTTGGACAGTCAACTCTAAGGTAAATCTCTTTATAGAATGCGTCCTGAATTATTTTTTTTCTCCTGTTTTGTTTCTTCTTACATGTTGTATTGTCGTCGAAAACTTCTCCTTGTTGTGGTAGTGTATAAGCCAGCTTCAAAACAAATTCCATACATCTTATCCTAGCATGCAAAGGAGATATTCCATACTCGTAATTTAGTTCGTCAGTTATTGAATCATCAAGATTTTCAAAGTCCTTTTAGCTCTTCTTACAAATTGACAATTTTATTGTAGATGTCGTATTTGTTATTAAGTTCAAAACTTTTCCATCGACCATTGTTAGAAGACAATCATGCTTTATTGTAATGACATTCCCCTCTTCAATTTCAATTATTGTTGGTTCTAATTTGGCAATTTGATTTTTTATATCACTCACTGTAGCTTTTATGAGTTCCGAAGACTCAATATAGTTGATGACAGACGGGGATTTTTACAATATTCTGAAGCTTCATCTTTTAGTCGTAATGGAACAATAGAAGCCATAAACATAGTACTATCTGTAATTGTTTCATCGTCTACATTTATTCTTTGTTTATATGCGCATTGTCCTGATGATCCATCACAGCCCCACTTAGTTATCAATGCTAGCTCCTTTGGCAGTGATTTCAACTTTTCTTCAGTAAAACTTTGAAGGAGTCGTGTAGACGTTAGGTATTGTAGCTCAATTTCAGCTGATACTTCGGTTATTTTGGGACTTAGAGGAACTGCTTCTTTCTTGGCTTGAGCAATTTTTTTGTATCCAGGTAAAATATCGGTATTACGTTGCAATAATGACTTACGCAATATAATATATTTTTTCTTCGTTAAACCGAGATCTATAAACAGCGCCAAAGCTTCTTCGGGAGTGTATTTCCTAGATAGCGCATTTGCTGGTGTGGGACTGTTGTTTTTGATTCTCATCAGTCGCACTGGACTTGCTACCGCAACCGTTATATGAGACTTCACGTTTTCTTCGTCTTTTTTATATTAAATAGCCAGTGCTTCTGAAAGATGAGTCGTGGCCATATCTTTTGTGGTATCAGATAGCTTTTTTTTCCTTGGGTAGGTAGAACACTCTTCTATGGGTTTTGTTGGTCTCCCTCTAGTTGGATTGGTTGACGTGCTAGGCGTTTCTTCGTCCAAAAAAGTTTTGTCAGCTAGCCACTTTTCATGCTTACTTTGAAATTTTGAATTGTTACGATAGACGTCCTTCCATTTGCTTTTTATCATAATGTATTGTAAACCAATTTTTTCTTCCAGGCCTTCCTTTTCTTTAATGCTTGTTTCGCTCGCTATTTCTCTCATAATAGCCTCAACGAAGTCCCGTCTTGACTTTGTAGATTTAAACACCGCAAATACATATTAGAAGTGGCTTCGAGTGTATCTGACTAAATATTAAACTGTGTCCTATATTTAAAAAATACTATTCACTTTATTTAAGTAAACAGAATACTAAGCTCCTTAATCTCCAAAAGACGAATGATAATGTGCATTGTATGATGGATAGCTTTATATACCTACTCAAATTATTTAAATGAATTTCAGGTATACAATTCGTAACTAAAAAAATGTATGTTGTTAACAAGTTCCAATAACAAAAACGACCTTACGGCCGTACTGAATTATATATACCTGCTCAGGCGCGTATTTATGCCCAAGGTTGTTTAACTTTATTTGATGTAAAAAGTGAAGTTGCAGCTGGACGCAGGTAGACTTTATGAATTTAGGTAACTGAATATTTCACAAATAACTACTGTTAATTTGACGGAGCACATATTTTAAAATTGTTTTCTTTTTTTCCATCAAAGTTTTAAAAAGGGCCTAAAAATAGGCATTTCGAAAAATAGGTATATCCGCCAACTTTTAACAAAAAAAAAACAATTTTTTTTCGTTTCAATCCTAAATTAAATTATCTTTAATTGCTATTCAAGATAACGACAACCAAGGCTGCCGGTTTACTCACAAAACCATTTTAAATACAACGAAAAAGAAGAAAAATTTCAAATTATTCCCAATGTTGAAAATTGGTCAACTTTGAGCGGCTCTACCTGGTAAACTATAATTTTCTGTGAAAAAACAGTTGTATATTCTTGATCCCTGGAAAGTTCTCTATTAGAAACATGTATTGGATTTACCTAACGCTTTCATGGTTTTTTTGCCATGCTTTAACGGCAGAGGCGTCACTGTGCGACGTGGAAATTAACATAAGCGCACCCTTATATGTAAGTTAAATAAAGTAACTGACAAACTTTGTTTTGAATTAATTTATTTCTCTGACGAGACGTCAGAGCAGCCGATTCGGTTGGATGAATTATTATGACTAACTTTACATTGTCGGTGACTGCACCTGAATACCTGATTCCCTAACTGTAGCTGTCGCCTGTGAAATGCTGATTCTGCAGTTGCCGTAAGCTAGTGTTATTGGCTTTCATTATGAGCGGTAGCCGTGTCAAGTTGCGCATTTCGTTTTATAGTGGGAATGCTTGCAGTTCGCTGTTCACCTGTAATTGCTGGCTCAGCGGCTAGCTTATGTTGGCTTAGCCACTGTTGTGCTTGTGTTGTTTTTGGGTGCTAACTACTCCCCCACTTGGAGTGAAGCTGTCCGCGGCTTCTATTATAGCCTTGCTTAGCTTCGCTTTTTTCTTTTCTCTTGTTATAGAAACAACCATAAAGATTATGAGGACCGCGGCTGCGAAAAGTAGCAGTGTGCTTACTGTTTGTATTGAGCGAGTATGGATGAGATTTTGTAAGCGCGATATGTGCTTGAGATTGTTTAGGTATATTTTTGGCAGGTAAGGTAGTGATAGCAGGGGCTTGTGATCGGGAAAATTTATAGTTTGGGCAGGAGTAGCCTCTGGGCGAGAGCGGGCTATTTTGTTCCAATTACTTTAGGTAGTTGTGTTAATAGTAACTTCTCCATCAAATGCCACCAGAAAGGTTCCCTTTGCCAATTTAGTTAAATTTCCATCATACAGGGATGCTGGTTGATTGTTTATTAACACAATGCCATTATCAATTTCCTGGATGGCAGCAACGTGGTCAGCCGATGTCGTTTTGCAGGTTGATGAGTGCAAGTTTAGCAGCTGCATTACGTATGGGCTTTCCTTTAAAGGTTGGAAAAAGCTTGACATAATAGTTTCTTTGCAATTATGCAGTGGTATGCAGCTTCCAGTGCATTCAGCTGCATCGTCTGTTTCCAGTGAAATAATCCTTTCGTCGTGTATCACAGGCAACAGCTTTAAGAAATTACAAACACTAGCTTTCTTTGGATATTTTATAAGGAAATAAATACATTGATCATTTTGAAATATTTTAACATTAGAAACTTGTAGTAAATCGCTTACACTAACGTTGGCAGAGTGTTCAGCATCCAGCATATCTTTTATTTCTCCACCGTTTAGCAAAATAGGATTGATTATATTTACCTTTCCCAGGGTGACGGACGTTATGATGTTTTCTAATTCCATCATCACTGCCCTATTCATGGCAGTTGCCAAAGAAAAAAGGTTGCCAGTATCTATTTGGGCCCGCTTAGCGTTCTTCAGCAGTTTGTTAACGGTATTCGTCAATTCATTTATTCTTTTCTGCATTTTTGAGTTAATTAAAATTTGTTGTTCATGTGATTCTATTAAAATTTCAGTTCTCGTTTCAATCTTTAAAAAGTCATCAAAATCAGGCATTCCTGCGATGTATTTCAAGGCAGTCCCTAAAACGTTTATGCTACGTGCATGTCGATGGTGTATTCTAACTGCATCCAGCAGTAGAGTCATTTGTTCTGCGTCATTTTCCAGAAGTCGTTTTATGTATTTGTGGGAATTGTTCCAACAGTCCGACAGTATCGTCAACTATTGTCTCATAAAGGATAAGTTTGTTTTATGCAATAAGAATCTGTGTTGCTCGTGTATGGCCACTTTTCCGGTAGTAAGGGGAATGTAGTAGGAACTGGTGTAATTAAATATCCTTGCTTCAACCGAGAGGCCGACCAAAATTATAGGTCTGTAATTATACGGAAAGGGAATTTTTAGTACTTCAAATTACTTTAGTGAACTTTCCTGCTGTCGATTAGAACAGTGGGCCCTAGGTCTTTCTGAACCGTTTTTTCAACATAGAGATTTATGAATTTATTACCTATTCTTTTGTTAGTCTTCACGAAGACCTCTCTCCCGCAATCTCGTTCCCATGTTGTGTCTTTCTAAGTCTGACTGTTGAGTCTTTAACAGTTTGAGCTGTATTTCCTCTTTAAGTTCGTCAGGGATGGAATGTATTATGTCTATAGGCTTTCTTCTAGTTACAGAATGGACTGTGCGATCGTATTTTGACGTTGCGACAAGGATTAGTTCAATTGTGTCGGATATTTTACCTTCTAGCTTCTGACAACGGGCGATTTCAGTCAGGGTGCTATGAAACCTTTCAACCTGACTATTCGTAGTGCTATGAGCGGAGGCGTGGTATACATTTCTGCTCCGAAATGATTCTTCAGTATTGACTTAATCGTTTCTGAGTTCAGGGACCTTTCGTTGACGCAAACAAAAATTTTGGTATTTTTATAAATGTTAGGAAGTTCGCATATGGGTTCCTTTATGTCGATTATAGCCCTAGACTTTATTGGGAATACTACGTCAAATTTTGAAAATTTGTCTATGGATGTGAGAAAGTGAGTTTTGTCTGTGGAACAAATATCGACATGTACAATCTCTCCTGGAAACGAAGGGGCGGGGGTTTCGCCTATCCCTGGGTTTGGGGGATGCCTTTAGTACTTAGCCTCATGACAAATTTTGCAGTCAGAAATTATTTCCTTCAACATTTTTCTCATGCCAGGGAAGTAGTAGCATTCGAGGATCTGTTGCATATTCTCACGCAACGATCGGTGGGCTCTATTATGTTCTGTTTGTAGTATTTCCAGCTGGTCATCTCTATTGAAAACATCTATGGCTTGCTTCTTTGTGTTTCGTATCCTGACAGCAGGAAATTCGGCAAGTAATCTGTCCTGAACTTTAGCAAGAGTCGGTAAGTCACACAACAAACCATTGACAACATTGGTATTAATGCACTGCTTCATTGCACGTATAAGTTCCTCCGGGTTGCTGAAACCTATACGGTGTCTCATCTTCGATTTAAAAATTATTTTTGAACTTTTCGAAAATGATCCCCCCTCTTCAATGATAATTTGATTCCGGAAGCAGTTTAAGGGATTTGGCACAGTTGAAATGGTCTGGGTAAGGGATTCTTCACTATTTGCGATCACGCTGTCCGACTTCTGTTCGCAATCCAACGCATTTATATGTTGTCGGGATAATGCGTCAGCAACCAGATTTTCTTTTCCCGGTTTGTAATGGAATTGTGGAGAGAACTCCTCTACAAAAGCGCGCCATCGCTTGAGCTTTGCATTCGGGTTCTTGTCCGAGATCGCAAAGGTCAACGGTTGTGGTCAGTGAAAATTTTAGGGTCTTTCACGCCGTACAAGTAGTTCCGAAGCTTTTGTAGAGCCCATACTATTGCTAATAGCTCTCTTTCGTTGGTGGCGGAGTTCTCCTCGGCGTGCGAAAGTGTTCTTGAGACCATTGTAATAGGTCGTCCGCTCTGGGACAAGACAGCGCCTATGCCATGAGATGACGCATCAGTGGTCAGATCGAATGGTTTATCGTAGTCGGGGTATAGAAGTAGTATACCCTCAGATGCAAGAATTCTTTTTATTCTACCAAACGTGTGGAGTGCCTCATCGTCCAAAAGTTATTTCCACCCTCCGCGATTGGTTAGCTTTAATGTGTCCATTTTCACCACGCAATTATTTTGTCAGCGGCTTCACGATCGCGGCAAAGTCCTTTACAATACGTCGGTAATAACTCGCGAGTCCCAGAAATGAACGTAAAGCTCGAAGGGATTTGAAACTTCGAAGTCAAGTATGTCCTTGACCTTGTCGGGGCAAGTTCTTATGCCGTCCTTAGATACCGTAAAACCGAGAAACTCGACGCTCTGCCGAAAGAATTTAGACTTTTTGGCAGACACGCGCATATTGGCATTAAACAGCTTCACAAGGATTCGATCTATGTCTTCAGCGTGTTTTTCTGCAGTCTTGGAAAATATGATGACGTCGTCAATGTAGACGTGGCAAGTCTTTCCAATCTCGTCCCTCAGGATGTTATCGATGGCTCTTTGAAAAATGGTCGGGGAATTCTTCAAACCGAAGGGAAGTCTGCAAAATTCATATTTTCCATTATTTATCGAGAAAGCTGTTTTCTCTCGATCCTTTTCAGCTAATTTAATTTAATGGAAGCCCGCCTTCAAATCTATTGTTGAAAAAAATGCAGAGGCTCCCATATTCGACAACATTACAGAGGTATCCGGGATTGGATACCTGTCACTAATGGTTTTGCTATTTAGTTTTCTAAAATCTATCACGAGACGTGACTTCCTCTTGCCCTCCTCATCATATCCCTTTCTATCGACAACCCAGATGGGGTTGTTGTAGGGAGAGCGGGATGGCCTCAGAATCCCGTTCCGTAGCAAATTTGAAACTTACCCATTGACGAGTTCTGCTGCCGCCATGGGGTATGGGTAGCTTTTAGACCGGAAGGTCGTCAACGGTTCTAATTGTTCAAACAATGTTAGTATTGTACTGTAGAGCTTCGTCTGGGTCAGCAAAAACCCTAGCATTCCGCTCTAGAATTGATGAAGCGTATCACTCCACCTCCATTGGGTCTTGCACCGATGTTGTTAATCTATTCACGTCTGGGCAGCGGTAACAAAAAAACTTCTCGCGACCTCCCTCATATCTCAAAATTCCGTTCTTCAAATTAATATTACCGTTCACCTCCCTAAGGAGGTCAAAACCAATGACACCATTGAAGTTATCGAGGCTAGGGAGGATAAAAAACTCAAAATTCCTATTAAAAATATTTATTGTGCAATGCTGTTTTACTTTCTCGGTGCCATGAATGGATTTCACAGTAAAGGGCCTCAGTAAACTTTTGATTCCCTTAAGAGTGCTGAACATTTTAATGTAACTTTTGGCGGCACCTGTATCTATCAGAAATTTTAGACCTCTTCCCCCAAGCATCCTGCTGACATAGGGCAAGAGGGACCTACCTCTAAATTAACGTCATCATTAGGTTCGACTTCATATCCTCCAAACCGCTTGTCATAACAAGTTTCATCCACGTAAAGGTCACTCTCCTCGTTGTTTATCTCATGTGCCAGGTGGTTAACACGCTGAATCTTCGGAGCGGTGAGGCGATCACTTCCGTGTTGTCTCTTTTAGGCAGCCGGGGTCGGCTGCGAGTTACTTTGGGCGCGTGCGAGTCCAAAGTGGTAGCCTATGTTCCTATTATTCGAATCGTTCTGATTTCGATCCAAGTGTTGTCCCCCTTGCCGTGCACCACTATATTGTGGCAATTGTAGTCCAGTTTGCCTAAAACGTGAAAGGGACGGGTCCACTTCCATTGGGACTGGATGCTGCCGTAATTGTAATTGTTCGTTTGGGACCCTACGGTACTGTGGGGAATATTGATAGGTACTGGGGCCCTGAAGTGTGTGATTTGATTTTCCGATGGAATTGATTATGGTCATTTTTGTCATCCTTGTTTGGTTCGCCTCTAATTCCTTGGATAATGCCAGTGCAGAGGGAAGATCGGATGGTTGCGACGAGAAGAGAATGTCGCATAGTGGCCGATTAAGGTCATATAGAGACACGGAGAGCATCTTCGCGGTATTTTTTGCTAAGTGAATCTATTACCGTTCTGTTTTCGCCATGAGTCGTTGTGGTCTTATTGATTATGAGGGTTAGCTTTCGCTCTATTTCGTCATAAAACTTAGCGACATTGCCTGACATTACCCTTGGCTCAGCATTGAAAGCTCTTGTTCAGTTAAGTACAGCGGTTTTTTATCTGCGTATGTAAAATCTAATCTTCAAATTTTGGCATGAAAGTTCAGCACGGTATTAAAAGGAAACAATACCATATCAGCGGATCCTACGACCTTATTTCTTATAATACCTACAGCTTGATAATGCTTGGAGCTGCCTATGTAGCCCTCGAAAACTGTATATGCAGTGTGCGCAGCCTGCCTCCAGGACACGTAACGCGCCTGGTCCCCGTTAAATTCCGGCATGGTTTTCATTAAATCTAGTGACTCGTCACATGTAACACCAGGCTGGATGGTAACAGCCTGATTATCTTCCACACTTGCAGTGGTTCCATTTTAATAAGTCTCCTACTTAATTTGTCCACCTTCGTTTGGAACTCACGTCTAGTCTGATCAGTCGCCGTACGAACTGCTGCGTTCAAGAGGGCCTGCATTTGTGCTTGGTCCATTCTAAAAGCAGAGTAAACCAACACGTTCTTCTAGACCAACCTTTTTCCTTTAAACTAACACCTTTTTTCACAAGCCACACTTCACAAAAAATACTATTTCTATTTTTATTTTTATTTGTTAAATATGCTGAACACTCTACTTACATGCAAAATTTCATAATTTTTTCCTTATATAAGTGATCGACAGGATCGGTGCGGTGTCCTTCGTTCTCTGGTGGTTGGCTTTTTGAAATTGGATTTCAGCGGCGTTTCTGGATTCGCATTACATGCGTTATGGATGGTTTATTTTTTTAATTTGTACGTGTCACACACGTTTGCTTTTTAGTTCGGCCACACGTACTTCACGGTGAAACTCTTAAAAAATTGCGTAACCAATGATTGGTTTAAAATCTTATATTTAAATTATTAGCCGTGTTTAATTAATCGCGTACTGTGGCCCCACGTTGGGCGCCAGTTACATAAAGTAAAAGACAAACTTTGTTTTTAATTAATTTATTTCTCTGACGAGACGTCAGCCGATTCGGTTGGATGAGTTATTATGACTAACTTTACATTGTCGGTGACTGCACCTGAATACCTGATTCCCTAACTGTAGCTGTCGCCTGTGAAATGCTGATTCTGCAGTTGCCGTAAGCTGGTGTTATTGGCTTTCATTATGAGCGGTAGCCGTGTCAAGTTGCGCATTTCGTTTTATAGTGGGAATGCTTGCAGTTCGCTGTTCACCTGTAATTGCTGGCTCAGCGCCTAGCTTTTGTTGGCTTAGCCACTGTTGTGCTTGTGTTGTTGTTGGGTGCTAACTTGTACGCTTGGTACACACCATGCGCACACAAAATCCAGAAATGAGCATGCGCATTTTAGGAGACACACTTTAGATGGACTTTATTAAGATACGATATAAATAAGAAAAATGCTTCTTAAGTTGAAATATTTGAAGAAAACTATCAAATCAGCACGTGCAATTTTGTTGTAAACAAAGAAGAACAAACGAATTGCCATGGCAACATCAACTACATGGTTGTTTTTTATAGGTGGCACAGAAATTTTTATAAAGATTTCAAAGATATCAAAAACTGTTACATAAATAAGTAAAACTATTGCAAACATAGGTCTGCTTGAAATTATGCGCTTTAAACAATAATTTGCTGCTACTAATTTCTCTTATTTATTTATTTACATGTATATGTTTCTATAGCATCGCCTACTTTTTGTCTGCTGCAAAGAGTACGACTCTGCGTTTAATGGCCTTTGAATGACAAGCTCTTTACATGGTGGGCACAGCTGTGGACGAACAGCTGATACATATCTATACTTGTAGACCTTTACAATGGCCGTAGTAGACGGGCCTAACCACACTTACTAATACATGCAAGCAACAATTGTAAATTACTAACACACAAAGCCTTCTGTCAAGTTATTCTCTTTCTTTGTGTATTTTCTTCTTTGATATTGTGAGCAAAATGTAAGTGCGTCGTTAAAAATGTATAAAATATTTAAAAAGGAGTTTTGCACTGAAATATGCACACAAAATTTTATATTTTCAGATGGACGAGCAAGGAATTTTAAATTTGAGGAAAATGCATTAAATTATAGTTTTGTAAATGTTTAGTGATATAAATATCCATTAATAGATCTTATTGACTATTGCGAACTTGAAAATTGTGTAATTTTGAATTATGTTAAACATTAAAAACCACCTTTCGATCATACGGCGAGAAAGTATGATAAAGCATCTCGTCATAGAGCTTGCGGAGACGACTCCTTATTCTCCTGGGAGGCGGATTTTCGTTGAGCAGGTTCCTGTTCGGGTGCTGCGATTTATAGCAAATCATTATGCTTGCCATACTTATAACCATTAGCAGTGTCGTGGGTTTTCACTATACCTGACTGGCGGCCGCCGTGGTGTGAAGGTAGTGTTGCCGGCCTACCACACCGAAGGTCAATGGTTCGAGCCCTGGTACAGGTAACATCAAAAGTGATTTGAAAAAAAGTTTTTCAAAACGGGGTCGCCCCTCGGCAGAGGTTTGGCAAACTCTCCGAGTGTATTTCTGCCATGACAGGCTTCTCAGAAAAAATTCGTCTCCTTTGTAGATGCCGTTCGGAGTCGGCAAAAAACTGTAGGTCCCACCAATTTGTAGGGAAAATTGAAATCGGCACACCACAAATTGGAAGAGAAGCTTGGCGCAAAAATCTCTTAGGAGGTTTATGATGATATACCTGTTGTATATCGCGCCATAGAGAGAGAGAGAGACCGTTAGCATTAACCAAACTTTTTATCGTTGATAATGAGAGTGAAGAATGCAGATTTATGTGGTTTTACAAGCGCTAGAAAGGGATGCCGTATACTGTACGTGTGCACACTGATAGCAAAAACATGGTTAGATTTGGCACTTACGACTTACCATTTAACTGATACCTGTCTAGTAGGGATTGCAACTTCACTTCTTGACTTGCTTGGTTACTGCCTTTTATAGAAGTTTCTTGGCTGTTTTCTCCACGTGTTCTCGAAGGGTCGGTGTAATTTATTGACATCACCTATTTGCCTTGTTTTCGCAAACACTCGCACAATATCGCTGCGACACACCCAAACAGCTGCTAAACACGCCCAAAAATGTCAGGAGAGGTATCAAACGACGTGTTTTGACCTCGGAATCAACAATCCGTAAGCGGATCTCGATATTTTGTTTCAGTGAAAAGTTATTCGCAAAAAAAAAAATTACATAAGTCTGATCCCTTAGGTGGGACCGGGTCTATGGTATTTATGTGCAGAACGCCTTTCTGCGCTTCAAAAAAATAACACTTAGCCAACAACGACTACGCGATCCTCAGAATTTTTTACGCATAGCACACTTCTGCACTTTTAGGTACACCCTCTATCTGTGTCTACAACAACCACATGAAATTGACAGACAATGATCTTGACAGAAATATAAAATCGAATTTTCGCTTTCGGATTATTGTTACCGAGGGGGACGTTGTGTTTAACTTGTGGTGGGAGTGTTACAGAGTTAGGGAAGGTACATGCTTGAGAAAATTCGCCACAGTATTGACTACGTCTGCATGCAAGCACGATGCAAAGAGGAGATGTCAATAAATAACACCGACCCTTCGAACGCGAAGAGGGACCAGCCAAGAAACTTCCGGATGCGTAGGGTAGCACCCTACCGGACTATATAAGGCAGTGACCAAGTAAGTGAAGTTGATCAGTTTATTTTCAAGTATTGTTCAGTGAATTACTGCGAAGTTAAATAAGTCTAGATTTGTCATTTATTACTGACAACGAATATCTTAACACTATTTTAAAACTTGTAAGTAACAGTGACACGGGCTTACAGCTCTGTTACATAAATGCGGGTAGTTTTAATTTATCTAAGCTTGATTATACGAATAAAATTTTGCAAAATACAAAAGTTGATATATTTTGTGTGACTGAGGCTTCGTGACACGGAATGATAGAAAAACAGGTGCAAGAGGTGGGGCTGGTTCCATTTATTGTAGAACATATTTGAGGCAAAATATTATTTTCAAATCTAGCGACCGCGATCCTGTTGAGTATTTAATTATAGAAGTAAGTGATGGATTAAGAAAATGCCTAGTTGTATGTGTTTACAATCCTAACAAAATGTATGAACAAATATGAACATATTTTGGTCTGTGGTGACTTTAACATAGATTTATTAAACAATGACTCGAATTGCTTACATTTATTGATGATTTGTATTCGGCTGGCTTAGAAGTCGTAAATAAATTTCCAACACGATTTTTACCTAATTGTAAGATTTAATATGCATCGCGAACAGTTCTAGTGTACTTCACTATGACCAGTTCTCTGCTGCTAGTTTTTCTGATCATGATATGTTGTTTATATCATATGATATTAATTTCAATTGTAAAACCGAAAGTCAACTTTATTACAGAGATTTTAAGTCGGTAAATTTTTCTGATCTAGCATACGAAGCTAATTTACGATATTGGAACCGCGTATGGATGTTTCCCCATATCAACTAAAAACTCAATTACTTCATGTTTCCTATAAATTACCTGTATAACAAAATATACCTATAAAAGCAGTAAAAATTCAATCTGGTAAGCAGCCATGGTTCACAAAAGAAGTTATGCTGACTATCAAGACACGTAGTAAGTTGTATAAAATTTGGAAGCAACATCCCACAAATGAAAACTGGAAGTTGTATTGTCTAGCCAGAAATCATGCCACGTTCACAATTAGAAATTCCAAAAGACACTATTTTCAAACAAAGCTTAATACTAATTTACCATTCAGAAACTTGTGGAAAAATCTTAATTCAGTGGGTGTAGGATGTAAGATTGAGTCGCAATGCAATTTAGACCCTGACTCTGTGAACGACTTCTTTCTACAGTCAACAAGATTTATGAATAATGGAAATTTCCAAGGTAATGAACATATATTATACACTTTAGAAAAGAATTTCCAATTTATCGCTGTAACAGAGCATGATGTCGTAAAAAGTTTATTTTCCATAAAGCCCGATGCCGTTGGCGAAGACGGAATAAGTCGTAGGTTTCTGAAACTAATTGTACAAAACATTACTCCAACGTTGACACATATAATTAATTTTTCAATAACGGCCTCAGCCTTTTCTAACACTTGGAAGATAGCGAAAGTTATTCCAATTGCTAAAAAGCCATCGGCCGTTTTGCCAATAGATTTTCTGCCGATAAGCATATTACCCGCTCTTTCTAAAATCTGCGAAAAGTTAATTGTGATCCAGATCACAGAACGCCTTAACAAGAATAACCTACTAACGGAATTCCAGTCTGGTTACAGGGCCAGACATAGTTGTGCAACGGTTTCACTCAAGGTAATTGAAGATATCCGCCCTGCCTATGACAGGGGGATCTGACTGTGTTGACACTTTTAGACTTTTCTAAGGCCTTTGGCACAGTAGATCATTCCATACTTCTATTTCAATTAAAACATTTATTTGGTTTCTCTGCAAGTGCCCTAAGATTACTCGAAAAATATCTTAGAAATCGGTGGCAGAAGGTAGTAGTTAAAAGGGGCTGTTTATCAATGATATTACTCATTGCTGTTGGAGTGTTTCGATACATTTATATGCTGACGATGCACAAATATATTTATCTCGTCCAATTGGCTTATTACATGATTTGGTGTGCAGAATCAACGAGGATCTCGATCGCATCTCTTCATGGGCGAGAGAACATAATTGAAATCTAAATGCGACAAAAACAAAAGCCATTTGTATTTCGCATTATTTGTAACTTGTAAAGAATTTGCCAGCGGTAATCGTACAGGGTATAACCATCAACTATGTATAAGTCGGTTGTTAGTAGCCTAGGGTTCAAATTAAACTCGTAGCTTAGTTGTGATGATCATATTAATTACATTTTATCAAAAATATATTTCGTGTTAAGAAAATTATGGTATACAGCTGCCTTTGTTCCTTCAAATGTAAAACTAATGCTAGTCTGGGCACTCACAGTTCCTTACATTTCGTTTGGAGGTCTTGTGTTTGGAAATATTGACTGTGAGTCAAGGAACAAGTTGCAAATTGCTTTGAACAATTGTGCAAGATATATATTCTCGAAGCGAAAATTTGAACATGTATCAGAGTTTTCTTTTACAATCCTTAACCGCAGTCTTACGAACTTCCTAAATTATCGCAACTTAATTAAAAAAAAAACTTCTTAACATATTATAAAACAAAGTCACTTTTTCTGTCTGTATTTCCCCTTGAATGCTTAAATCTTGAAAACTAAGCAACGGATTTTGATGCGGTTTTTTTTAATACATAGATTGGTTGAAGAGGAAGGTTTATGTCATTATAACGTGAAGAAATATATAAAGGGGGCGTGGAAATCGGACAAAATGTGGTAAAAAACCATAAATTTTTCTTTTATACAGCCATAAATCCTAAACGAATCCACCGATTAAAATAAAACTTACTTGAAGTTAAACTTTGAAATATTTACTTTCGTTCTGCATCAAAAAAAAGAGTTGTTTCATATCTTATTTAACCAAAATTGTTTAAACAAAAGCAGCACTTTTTCCAAAAAAGCTGTTTGTGTGTTTGTTCGCTGTTAAACGAATGAGCCATTAGAACTTGACAGCGAATAAACACACAAACAGCGTTCTTTCACCATACGATCTAATTCAACATGAATGAGGTGGGGCGACATCGTATGGTGAAAGAACGCTGTTTGTGTGTTCGTTCGCTGTCAACCGATTATGCGGGAATCTCATCCCACCTCAGTCATGTTGAATTAGATCGTATGGTGAAAGAACTTGGTACGTATGTATGTAAGTACATATGTACGAATCTCTCGCATAATTAAATTTCGGACGTATGTATGTATGTATGTTTTCAATTCAATTATATTTTATTTCCGTTCGAAGCCGGGGCGGGTTGCTAGTAATTAATAAAAGCAACCAGAATACCTGTTCCGGAATTTATGTTTTGCGCATTCTGACAGAACCTGTAACCTCATCGTTTCTCGTTATAAATATCTCTCATCATCAAGAACGTTCTTCGTCAGTACTAACAAACTATGGAACTCATTACCAAATTTTATAAAAAATGAATGCAATGCATGGCGCTTTAAATTGGCCTCGTCGGAAATTTTTTGATATACGAAAAACACTTCTCTAACTATTTTAATTTAATCTACACTGTGTATTCTGTAAACTTTTTTTCCTTTTACCTTTATAATATTAGAATATTGTTATACAGGGTGGCGCAAAAGTAATCCTCCTATCAGAAAATGCTATAAATTTTGCGATTGGGCCCTAAAGTCAGTTCTGTTTTGACATTTGTGTAGTAAACACATGCGAAATACACGTTAATAAACAATGTTACGCTACACTGCTCCAGAACGCGGAATATTGCTGACTATTTATTTGACCAATAATCGGTCGGGGCCAAACGGTTACTGTGAATGGTGAGCGCTACAGAGCAATGATCAACGAGTTCTTTTTGCCGCAACTTCATGAACTGGGATTGGAAAACCTGTGGTTCCAACAAGACGGTCCAACAGCACATGCACGTGCCACAATCGATATGCTGAACATCGGAAGCTTACTTTTGCGCCACCTTGTGGATGAATTATTATATTATTATGTATTCTGTAAACTTTTTTTCCATTTACCTTTATAATATTAGAATATTGTTATAGATGAATTATTATATTATTATTAAATATTATATCCATAATGTGATGTACTTTAAGAGACACTAGTCTCAGTTAAAGAAATTGAATTGGATTACTAATTACAAAAAAGTAGCTGTTGTTATAGTATTTATGCGCGTGTTTATTTGACTTTAAGTGATCGAACTCAGGATTATTAATCGAGGATTCATCGAATTCAACACAATTGGTGTCAGAAGTGGTATTGTTAAACAAATACCAGCGAATCCAAGGATAATAAGGACATGGCGAAGTTGACTGAATTAAACATTCAGCAACTCAAAAATGAGTTGGCACAACGCGGACTAAACCCTGCATGCAATAAATCGGAGTTCCGGTCACAATTGCCAGAGACTATGGAAGCGGAAGGAATTAACGTTGACGGATATGTATTTCGTATTGTAGAAGAAGAGAAGGAGTCTACAATTCCAGCCGCAAGTGTAAACACAAACGCGTTGTGGGCTGTATTGACTCAGATGTCGTCAAGCATTTCAACACAGCTGGAAGAACAGGAAACACGTATAACATCAAAATTGGAAGCACAAGTGGAGCTTATATCCATGCAGGTGGAACGAATATCTTCGCAGCTAGAAATTCAGGATGCGAAAATTGCACAGCTGCAGAATAAAATCGATGCTGAAGTATATGCACTGAGAGGTCGTATCCAGGAGTTACAACTGAATATTCCAACTGCTTCAACGAGCGTCCCGAATGCAAAAACTCAATCCTTTGCTGGTTCTGGTCTCTTTCATGAATATAAGCTACAGTTTGAGAAGACGGCAGCTGTGAATAATTGGGGCATTATTCGTGGCATTGAAGGACCTGCAGCCGAAATCTTACAGACGATTCCTAAGGGCGAACGAAACAACTATGAGGCATTGATGGGTGCAGTTGAGAGACGTTATGGTAGCGAACATCGGAAACAGATATACCAACTAGAGCTATAGAATCGCTTCCAGAAAAATTATGAGACTCTGCAAGAATGTGCATCGGACATCGATAGGTTGGCCCATCAAGGAAATGCAGACGAACCTGTTAAGTATATAGAGAGCGTAAAAATCCAATGTTTCATAAATGGAATACGCCATTTATGCAAACCGCAAAAGGACATTCTCTGAAACGGTATCGCATGCTCTGACCTGCGCACAAAGCTCATCGCGTGGAAGTAGAACGACTAGATTGGGTAGACGCAATTCTGGAAGCATTGAATAGAAAACAACATACAAATGAAGGTGCCATTAAATGCTGCAAGTGTGCAAAGCGAGTTCACATAGTGCATAGTTCCAGTAATCCCGGTAATTTAAGTGGGCGAACACGGAAAACTTAATTAGATGAGCAAGATGAATGCCTTATAATATCTGTGTCGCAACTAGGACGGAAAGCGAGTAATGTTACTGTTTAAGGCTACGTGGACGGGAAAGAGCGCTTGCTGACTGTGGATACTGGTGCATAACTTTCTATCATGCTGAGTGGCTTGGCCAGCGGAAAGGTGAGACCATTGCAGAAAGTTAAGTAGTGGACAGTTACTGGTGAAAGCAAGCAAGTCCAGGGAGAGGTGAAATGTAAGGTTGTGATTGGGAATGTGGCTAGGTATCACAACTTCGTGGTAGCGAATATTGTCAACGAAGTCATAACTGTCGTAGATTTTTTGGCTAAGAGAGACATTCACATCAACGTAAGGAACAGTGTTATGACTTACAACGGCCAAGAAGTACCTCTGATCTTTGGGGACAATAGTGGTTATTGCACCAAGGGAGTGATATTGGAGGTGGAGCAACAGGAGCCTCGTAAAGCAGAGGTATCTCCTCGACCATTGGCTTTCATGGACAGGTGCCTCCTGCAGAAGATTCGGCAAGGCCAGCAGGAAGATCCAGATTTGTGTCGTGTGTTGAAAGAACTGAAGGAGAACAAACAGCCAAGAAGAAAAGAGATGGTCAAAGAGAGGCGCATTGCAAAACCTTGAAGCTAATATCTGGTTGTTTGCATCGGATATGGGAAAGTGAAGATGGGCAGAATCATCGAGCAATTATTGTTGTTCCCCAGGCAAGAATTGCAGATGTTATCGAGGTGTCGTATAGTTGCCCATATGGAGGGCATATGGGAATAAAGAAAATGCTGTAGGAGGTAAAGTGGTGGTTCTATTGGATTGGTTGCAGACAATCTGTAAGATAATGGATTACTAAGTTTGCAAAGTGTGCTGAGGATAAAAGACGGAAATCTGGTGACCGTGTTCCGAGGAAGGAACGCAATTTAGTCGGTAAAGTGAAACAGTGCACTGGGCATGCGAGAACGGAAAGGACTCCTGAAGAAATGAGTTGCAGGAGTGTTTGCCGAGTACCACTGGGAACGAAAGTGGAGGCACAAATCCATACAGGATTAAAAACAGACTAAAAGGTTGGAATATGTGACAATGTAATACATTGTGGGAATCTCTGCAGGAGGGGATTGATGTCGCAGTTTCAATCCCTGGAGGGAATGAGGTTTAATAAAGCGGTGCCAACCATTGAGTGTCTAGCAGCGTTTAGTTCGGGACGATCAGAATAAGGTGGAGGCCAGTGTGGGGAATATTCTCAAGCGTGTACCATCCCTAACACAATAACACTCCCACCACTGGTTAAGTACAACAGGGATAACTGTGGCAATTATCATAGGAAAAAACTATTAGAAACAAGACTCTGCTCTGTTGGTTGTTCCTTTCTAACTTGTGGCGGGAGCCGAAGGAAAGTATCTAAGAGTTTCCGTTGACCGATGGTCATGCTTTTTGCAACATGTACTTATTTTGTTTTGAATTTCTACTACGAAAAAAGAATATGGCAATGAAAATACAAATGTTTTACTATACTTAGTTGCTTGGGCTACAAACTGCACACTCCAAAAAAAAGTTAACAAATTGGGAAAAATCCTGAAAATGTTTATGAAAATTCATCGACATTTCGCGAATTCTGAAAACATTTTTATAACATAATTTACAAATTTCTTATTTAAGTTGAGTGCTTAAAGATAAATTCGTAACGATTTTGCCTACCGGAAAAACGAAACACATGTCCTTAAAATGAGCGTCCGAGCGACCGATGTAACCAAGCATTACCTTTAACGCGTGCATTTATCGGCATTGTCGGCTGATTTAAATCGGTGGCAGTGGGAGGGAAGCCTCAGCGTCAAGGACGGGATAGCCCGACCAGATGATGGTAAGCTAGAACGCATGCTGCTCCCCAGGCTGAAGTTTTATGGCGTGGAGAGCTGCCAGGGTTACTTTCTTTTATATAATTTCATTAATGCTATTTTTTTTAATATATTTTATTTCATTTAATTTTACTGTATTTATGGATTTTCGGGTTAGTTTGATTTGTTTATAGTTTATAAATATCTGCTATGTGAAATATTTTTTTTTAATAAATAAAAATATCGAGAAAACCATTTATGCAAATTAATTAGAAATATTCTGGGTTTTTAAAGAGTTGTGGTATAAAATTCAACAGGATGGCAACCCAGGCAGTGCCTAAAAGTATGCAGCCTCTGCTGTGCTGTCAGGTTCGTTTTGGGAAATTTTTTAGTTAGTTAAGTGCAGATATGGTATTTCTTTATGGAGTTTCTGAGTGAGTGCGAGGGTGATATGTAATCATATGCCCACGCCTATACAAAACTATCCACTTTTTTATCTTCATTTGGGGATAGCGCGACCTATGTTTTATCCACTTTTTTATCTAAAGGTGGCAGCAGCGAGACAGATACAAAAATATCATTATAAAGAAGATACCAAAAAGCGTAACGAATTTAGCTTTAGCACTCAAATTAGTTCAACTAATTGAAAGGATTCGAACAAAAAGCAATCATGAAATGATTTTATGCTGCTCAAAGGTAGAAACTAGTTCTTTCTGATAAGCGAGTTTCACTTATGTCTTTTAACTAAGTGGAGTTATCTTGAATCTATATTTATTGGAGCAATTAAAAAAAGGAAAAAAGAGATGTTGATCTTATTGTAAATCAAATATCGGAATCATCGATAAAAATATAAAAAGGAACTTAATTTCATAAGGTATAGGGAAATAATTCGCATCAATATGCCACGTCACATTCAGATAATTCCAGAGATTAATGACTCAGTTTATGGGGTGCCCTTTTTGGCACAAACAATTGAAAAACTAAAGCAGGCAAAATTTCGGGACGATCCCGGATCCAGGGATTGAAATTTCATATCCCGAAAATCCCGAGGCAAAATATCCCGAAAATCGGCATTCCTAGTTGTCACGTAGGGGGTCGTCACATAACCTTAAATTGGCTCCCACCTCTTTTAACGACTTTCTCTTACTTTGTGCTATCAAATTTTAGTGACGCAGATACGGTGAGCATCAGCCTAGAACTGGAAAGAAGCAGATTTGGCTGATTGCACCCTATATGGTGCAACCAGCTCCTAAAACAGCGCAGTGAAGGAGGCAAACCGACGGCAGCTGCCGATAATAATAGGAGCTACCGCCAATTCACACCATGTGGTATGGGGTCCTGCGGACACTATGCCTAGAGGTCAGTGCCTTTTAGATTTTATTCTGTCTTACAACCTAAATATAAGTAACTCGTGTAAAGAACCAACTTTTGTTACTGCACACAGGAAGGAAGTCCTTGATATCACGCTAGTCTTCGGCCAAATCAAGGGCTTTTCAAGGGACAACTCCTTTTCTGACCATAGATACATATGTTTCTGTCTCCTTGTGAGATCACCTACTCTTGCAGCTTACTGAAACAAAAAGCGCACGGGCTGAAATGTCTTTAAGACACGGACGTTTCTCACGGTGGGCTTAGCCCATCGCTATGCTCTCATAATGCACACATATATTCTGAAAAGGAGTCAGCTTCGATCGGTGAGCTCGACTCATTATCTAAAACTGATTAAGCAGTACGCTTAGGCCCGGTTTTTTAGTACAAGTTCAACTCAATTTGTCAGTTAAACTAAGCTTAAACTTGGTACGCAGTTTTCCAGTCAACTTTAAACTAAGTTTAAACGTAGAGGCCAATTTGGCGGGGTTAAACTCCAGTTAACCTGTCAGCTGTTTGCATATTTGATGGTTTTGGTTGTGAAACAATAAACTGAACGCAATTAAAAAAGGACGATATTTTTATATTTAATCAAATACGAAATGACGAAAGTGATTATAGGGATGCAGAAATTAGCGAAATCCTAACTATTCCAATACTGAGGAGAAGCAATGGCGTTGAATATGTAAACAAATGTAATCTGTCGCGTATCTAGATAAAAATAACCCATGTTGCCGTATAAAAAGCAAATCTTAAAAGCGACCTTAAACTTTCACTGAAAAACCGGTCTGCAATTTAACTGGAGTTTAAATTTATGCCGAGTTTAAGCCAACTTAGTTTAAACTGAGCTTAGCCAAGGACTGAAAAACCGGGCCTTAATCACAGAGTGCTGTAACGCTGCTTTCAATACCAGCATGGTGGAGCTCCGACATTTCCCGGCTCAGGAAAGACAGTAGGACACTTTTTAATCAAGCTAAACGGACCGGTTCTTGACACGAATATAAAGAAGCCTTGAAAATGTTCAAAAACCTAGTCAGCAAAGCCCAGGGGGATTCAGGGAAGGACTCCTGTAACAACATTCAATTCAGCTCGGAGGCCAATAAACTGCGTCAAGTCGAACTGCTCTGAACTTCATTGAGAAGCCTGATGGAGATTGGACATAATCTAGAGGCGAAATAGCCGAACCTTAAAAGGTCCAATGAGCTATTAGAACCCTCGACCCATTTAAATCTCCGGGACCCGATAATATCCTTTCACAGATATGGACCGAGGCGAAGATAGTCTTCATACCTGAAGGATGTAAAGCTTCACAATCGAAGCCAAAGGACTTCAGGCCTATTAGCCTTACATCGTTTCTTCTCAAGGTCTTGGAAAGAATATTGGACCCGCACATTACGAACAATCTGCGATCATACAACTTTCGAAGGCTCAACACGCATACTCCAAAGGCAAGTCCGTGGAAACAGCACTCCATGCTATCATTACGAAGATAGAAAAAGGACTTACCTTCAAGGACTACACTCTGGGTATCTTTCTCGACATTGAAGGCAAGCCGTCATCGAGTTCCTTCTTCGAATGGAACTGGAGCCTCCGCTGGTGGAATTCGTTAGACAACTCCTGACAAATAGAACTATCCAAGCTAATCGGGAAGAGGCCTCAATAGTGCGATACGCATCTATGGGCACTGCTCAAGGAAGAGTAATATCCCCTCTACTGTGAAACCTAACAGTTAACACCCTACTTCTAAAGCTGGAAAACACCGGCTGCCAAGTTATTACCTGTGCCGCCAGCATCGCTCTTACAGCGACTGGTAAGCATCTTCAGACTCTAAGCGAACTACTCCAAATTGCCTTGAACCTCGTGGAGGACTGGGCACTGGAAGGCGGCCTTAATGTGAATCCCTCTAAAACGGAAATGATCCTATTCACCAGAAAGTACAAATTACTAGGTTTTATACCAGCACTCCTAAGTGAAAACCTCAAGTACCTCGGCGTTATCTTTGATAATAAACTCAATTGGAACGAGCATGTTGAGGACAAATCCAAGAAGGCAAACGCTGCGCTGTATGCATCCAAAGCAGCCGTAGGGAAAAGATGGGGCTTCAACCCCCGAGTTATGCACTGGTTGTACACCGCGGTAGTTAGATCCATCCTGTTCTATGGTGTTGCTGTGTGGTGGCCCGCGCTCGAGCGAATCAATAACAGGGGCACTTCTATCAACACTCACGAAAGCTTTGAAGGTCATGCTTAATCCCGTTGACCTGTAGGGAAAACTCCAAGCAAGCTATGGCACAGTCCGACTGAATGCCGTTCAGCGCTGGAGCGACACAAGATTTGAACACGCAAGTATCTTGGAGACCATACCCAGAAATCTGAAGGTTGTGAATTACACTACGCCTGCCCGCCACCAGCCACACACCAAGTTCTCCCCCAAAATCCCTAAGAGGCACGAATGGGAGGACGCGCATATTTCAAACCATCAGTCAACCTCAAAGGATGTATCACTATTTTTAGGCATTAGACTACCTAGCCACTGCAGCGTATTCCAAGCTGAACTTACAGCCATAGAGGCTGCGTGCTGAACACTCTCGCATAAGCGTGGCCATCGTTATCTCGGTTGTGTTAACTAGTGGTAGGAGTGTTATTGAGTATGGCGTGGTACATGCTTGAGAATAATCGCCACACTGTCCTCCACCTAAGTCTGATCGTCCCGATCAGACACATTTCCCAAACTAAACGCTGCTAGACGCTCAATGGTTGGCACTGCTTTACCAAACCTCATTTCCTCCAGTGATTGAAACTCCGACATCCATCCTCTCCTGCAGAGATTCCCACAATGCATTGCAGTGTCAAATATTCCAACCATTTTGTCCGTTCTTAACCCCGAATGGATTTGTGCCTTCACTTTCGTTCCCAGTGGTACCCGGCAAACATTCCTGCAACTCGTTTCTTCAGGATTCTGTTCCGTTCTCTCATGCCCATTGCACTGTTTCCCATTATCCACTAAGTTGCGTTGCTTCCTCGGAACATGACCACCAGATGTTCGTCTTTTATTCTCAGCACACTCTGCACACTTAGTAATCCATTTCCTCACAGTTTGTTTGCAACCGATCCAATAGAACCGCCGCTTTACCTCTTGCAGCGTTTTCTTTATTCCCATGTGCCTTCCATCTGGGCACCTATGCGACGCTTTGATAACATCTGGAGTTCTTGCCTTCGGAACAACAATAAGTGATCGATGATTCTGGCCATCTTCACTTTCCCATATCCGATGCAAACAACCAGATATTAGCTTCAAACTACTCCATTGTGCCCAGTATGCTTTTGCAATACGACTCTTTGCTACCATCTCTTCTTTTCCTGGCTGTTTCTTTTTCTTTATTCCTTACAACACACGTGCCAAATCTGGATCTTCCTCCTGGTCTTGCCGAATCTTCTTCAGAAGGTACTTGTCCGCGAAAGCCTTTGGTCGAGGAGCTACCTCTGCTTTACGAGGCTCCTGTTGCTTCATCTTCAAGATCACTCCCTTGGTAGTATAGCCACTATTGTGTCCAAAGACCAGAGGAACTTCTTGGCCGTTGTAAGTCATAACCCTGTTCCTTACGTTGATGTGAATGTCTCTCTTAGCCAAGAAGTCAACGCCAATGATGACTTCGTCGACAATATTCGCTACCAAGAAGTTGTGATACGTAGCTACATTCCCAATCACAATCTTACATGTCACCTCTCCCAGGACTTGCTTGCTTTCACCAGTTACTCTCCACAATTTAGCTTTCCGCAATAGTCTAAACTTCCCGCTGACCAAGTCACTCCGAATGATGGAATGTGATGCACCAGTATCCACAGTCAGCAAGCGCTCTTTCCCGTCCACGTAGCCTTCAACAGTAACATTACTCGCTTTCCGTTCGAGTTGTGACACAGAGATTATAGGGCATTCATCTTGCTCATCTTCTCCAGCTTTGCGTTTCCGTCCACCTGAATTGCTGGGGTTACTGGAGCCAGTGCCGCAATAACGTGCTATATGACCAGATTTTCCACACCTAAAGCATTTAATGGCACCATCACTTTTTTTTTGTACTCCGTTCAACGCTTCCAAAATTTTGTCAACCCAAGCCGGAGTTTCCACTTCTACACGATGAGCCTTGTATGCAGGTTTACTCAAAAGTGAGGCTGTTTCCTGCGTCAGAGCATGCGATACCGTTTCAGCGAATGTCCTTTTGGGGTTTGCATATGTGGCCCGCTTCGTCTCTACGTCGCGTATTCCATTTATAAAACTTTGGATTTTTACCCTCTCAGTATACTCCACGGGTGCGTCCGCATTTGCTAGATGGGCCAACCTCTCGATGTCCGATGGAAATTCCTGCAAAGTCTCATTAGGTTTCTGGGAGCGATTCTGTAGCTCTACTTGGTATATCTGCTTCCGATGCTCGCTACCATAGCGTCTCTCAACTGCACCCATTAATGCTTCATAATTATTGCGTTCACCGTCTGGAATCGTCTGTAAGATTTCGGCTGCAGGACCCTTCAATGCCACGAACAGTGCAGCAACTTTGTCTTCAGTGCCCCAATTATTCACCGCTGCCGTCTTCTCAAACTGTAGCTTAAATACCTCGAAAGGAACAGAACCATGAAATGACGGGGGTTTTACCTTGGCAGTATTCGCTGAAGCAGATGGACGGTTCAGTTGCAACTCCTGGATACGGCCCCTTAACGCATCTACTTCGGTCTCTATTTTATCTTGAAATTGTGCAGTTTTTGCATCTTGTGCTTCCAACTGCGATGACATATACGCCTTTTGTTCTGCCAGTTGAGCGGAGAGCTGTGATGAAATATTGGCCGAAATTTGAGACGACATTTCTATAATACGAGTCTCTTGGGCCTCCATTCGACATGCAATGTGTGTTTTCTGTTCTTCCAGCTGAGAGTCCATTCGCGATGTAATACGCGCCTCTTGTTCTTCCAACTGAGATGCCATGTGTGTCTTTTGTTCTTCCAGCTGTGTTGAAATGCT
Organism: Merzomyia westermanni; assembly: GCA_949987695.1. Lineage (NCBI taxonomy): Eukaryota > Metazoa > Arthropoda > Insecta > Diptera > Tephritidae > Merzomyia > Merzomyia westermanni. Next base: position 123,401,990 of record OX465290.1, read on the forward strand.
AGATGACATCTGAGTCAATACAGTCAACAACGCATTAGTGTCCACACTTGCGGCTGGAATTGTAGACTCCTTCTCTTCCATTTTTGTCGATGCTTCTTCCACAAGCTGAAACACATGATCGTCAACGTTAATTCCTTCAGCTTCCATAGCCTCTCGCAATCGTGACTGTAGCTCTGATTTATTGCCTGTGGTATTCAAGCCACGCTGTTGCAGGTCATTTTTGAGCTGCTGGATCTTCAGCTCATTCAACTTTGCCATGCCTTTGTTATCCTTGAAAACTCTCGGTATTTATTTAACAATATCACTTCTGACACCAATTGTGACGAATTCGATGATTCAATCCTGGGTTCGATCTCTATAGAGTCAAATAAACACACGCACAGATATTGCAACTAATAGCTACTTTTATTTACGAGTAATAAACGCAATACAAATTCCCGAGTTTGGTTACTTCACAGTAGTTCACTGTTCAATACTTGAATACAAACTGATCAACCTGCCTTGCTTGGTCACTGCCTTATATAGTCCAACAGGGTGCTTGCCTACGCACCGAGAACTTTCTTGGTTGTTCGCTTTTCGTGTTCTGGAAGGGTCGGTGTTATTTATTGGAATCTCCTCTTTGCATCGTATTCGCAAACACTCGCGCCATCTGTCTTCCTCTTCCTAGTTATACGCTTGGATGCATAAGCGTAGCCATCGTTATCTCGGTTGTGTTAACTAGTGGTGGGAGTGTTATTGAGTTAGGCGTGGTACATGCTTGAGAATAATCGCCACAATATGCCTTTTTGGAAGAAGATTCGGCGATATCGTTGATTAACAGTGACTTGGCAAAACGGCTGGGCTTAGTAGCCAGATGTGAGACGCTTACGTTGCAGTGTTTCGGAAATGCGACGGTAACAGAAGCTTCCCAGAGGGTCGACATGTTTATTTCAGGCATAGGGCAGTATCGTAAGGGATTTTTAGAGCAAAACGTTAGCACTGTGTCTAACTTGTAGTTGCTAAAGCAAACAATGAATATTATAGATTTACACAACAAACATCGAAACTTGGCGGTGTGCCAAGATGAGAAAGGGGTTCTGGAAATATCCTAGAAGCTATAACCAAACGAGTTTATGAAACAAGGCTGGAAGGACTTAGAAAATATATACGTTCCTCGCTGTTATGGTACTCTCTTCTCAAGCTCATCGATAGAGCTTCATTGTTTTGCAGACGGAAGCGAATCAGTTTACGCAGCAGTGGCATATTGGAGAATCCCATCAGGATCAAGCAAAGCGCAGCTGAGTTTCATAGCTGGAAAAGCAAAGTTAGCCCCTCTGAGGTTGCTATCGAGACCACGTGTCGAGTTGCTGTCATCAGTGCTCGTCTCAGGCAAAACCTAGTTAGCTATCATACTTACAAACCGACCAGTATATTCATGTGGAGCGATTCTAAAACGTTCCTATCCTGAATAAAGTCGGACTATCGTCGATATAATCCATATGTGGCACATCTTGTGACCGAAATACAGGAAGAGAGTCACATAAGCGAATGAAGGTGGTTGGCTAGGGCGCTAAACACGGCTGATTTTGACACGACCAAAGAGCGAAAAGTGGATGTCGTTTTGGTTAAGTGGTCCGGAAAATTGCAACAGTAATGAGCTGGAAATACGCAGCAAATTTACAAATCTGTTAATAACCAATAATTTAAAATTTTTAAAAAAATGTTCAACCTTTATATACCTCAGGAGAGTAGTTGGGTGGAGCCTTCGATTCTAACATAATTGTCTTGAGGGTTCAACAAGGTGTGCTCATGGATATCTACGCATAGGCGAGCTTAGATGAGCTGAGGAGGTCATACTTCGAAAACTGCAAATGGAAGCCTTCACTAACGAATATATAATACAATTCGGTAAATAGGCGTAGTACGTTGTTGACCTTCAGGCGATGCTGGTTTAATAGGTGTTGCGTGGGCGCATAGATGCAGTAGAAGCAGTTTCTTTATATACACGAATCCCAGTAACTCTGCTGAAACAATATCGTGTAACCCAACTAATTACTCAGAACGAAAGTTTGATTGTTGCCGAATTGAGACGCAGATATTGTATACCACATGTAAGGAGAGAAGTAGGACGTGGTGTTGCATAGAGGTGTCAAATATATAAAAACTCCAGAGCAATTCCATCTCCGCCACTGATGGGTCAGCTTCCATCAGATCGCCTAACACAGTTTGTTCGGCTCTTTTTATACAAAGGTTAGACTATATGGGACCTTTTAAGATAGTCATAGGGCGACGTAATGAAAAACAATGTATTACACTCCTCGCGTGCTTAACAATACGCGCAATTCACTTGGAGATAGTAAAAGACCTTACTACAGATAGCTATATCATGGGAATAAGAAATTTTAAGAACAGGCGTGGAACACCAATCTGAATTCGATCGGATGTTGTTCGACAATAATAAAATCTGCTAGGCACTATCAATTTAAAATATTGAGTGGGCGTCCAATTGTCCTCTAAGCCCCTATGCTTCTGGATGTTGGATGCGTGGTTCGAATCGTGAAGAGCTCTGCGTAATGAAAGCATACGCTTTAAATATTGTCAACTCCGGGCTCCTGACACACGTTACTCTTGATAATCCCACTGACGAACCACTAACCTCAAACCATTTTCTCATAGGTACCCCGAACTCCGAACAGACACCGCAACCCTACGAAGAGCTACATCGAGTTACCCGAAAGCAATGGCACATAGTCCAGCAGATGCAGAAACCCTTCTAGAAAAAAATTGGTGACTGAGTATCTTCCTGAAATGGTGCGGAGATCAAAGTAAAACCGTAAAACCCCTAGCAAACGAAGATACCGTACTTTTCTGAGATCAGAATCTTCATCGATCAAGGCGGTCTCTGGTTCGCATCATCACAGTGTTTCCGGCGAGCCACCCTTCTCCGCAGCGGAACTGAAGACGTCGACCGGTATCATTAAGCGTCCAGCATTTGTTCTATCGAAACTATATGTTGGTAAATATGGGTAGATTCATGGAGGCGGGGACGTTGCCGCACTCATAGCCTTAGTATCGATTTATGTTCCAACTATCACCTTGCCTTACGTATTGTTAAGTTGTTATTTTTTATTTATCGAATTTACCTTGTCCGACTTTCCAGTTCTTAAATGAAGCACCGATAACCCGATGTAATCGCTACAAGCGATAATTGCAATTTGCGATCTGGACGAGGGAAGAACCACGCAAATGTGTAAGTAGTGACTCGACAAATTATACATATACATTGTTGCAAATATGGTAACATACAAGCATGACAGGATGATGAGTTTGGAAGTTTGGAAGTGTTCTACAGTGAACTTACTGTAGATTTACCAAACTCTTGAAATTGGATTGCGCTTGTTGCTAGTAAATAAAATGATCTATTTGTTACAGTATTTGTGCGTGTGTTTATTTGACCTCGAACTCAGGATTAATAATCGACGAGACACCAAATTCGTCACAATATTGGGGGATTCTTCTCAAGCATGTACCATCGCTAACTCAATAACACTCCCACCTCTAGGTGAACATAACAGAGATAACGATGGCTACGCTTATGCATGCAAGCGTGTACTAAGGAAGGGGAAGAGAGATGGCGCGAGTATTTGCGAATACGATGCAAAGAGGAGATGCCAATAAATAACACCGATCCTTCAAGAACACGAAGAGCGAATAACCAAGAAAGTTCTCGGTGCGTAGGCAAGCACCCTGTCGAACTATATGTATAAGGCAGTAACCAAGCTAGGCAGGTTTATAAGTATATTTTGAAGTGTTGTTCAGTCAATTACTGTAAAGTTACCAAACTCCTAAAATTGTTTTGCGTTTATTATTAGTAAATAAAACTAGCTATTATTTACATTATCTGTGCGAGTGTTTATTTGACTTTATAGTGGTCGAAGCCAGGATTGATAATTAAGGAATCGTCGAATTCGTCACAATATACATATTCATTTACGCATGTCTGGCACTACCTATTACTTGCTAATGATTTAACTAGTAGCAAACCATTGTTGTTTACAAGTGATTTGGCCAAAATAGATGGAAGGGATTTTTTTTTAGAAGTGTATAAAATAAGCAGTGCTCGTGATAAATAGAGTTAAGTGGTATTCGTATTTAATGGTTTTAAGTGTGTAACTATAGGCAAATCGGGTAAATTTTGTATGTTTTCTTATGTAACATTTGCACCTTTAAATGCAAATTTCTCATAAAATATATATGATTTGTGAGAGCCCCCCCAACCCCTCTAAAAAAAAATCGTAGGCGTGGCGTATCCTCGTAAATATTCCCCGAAATTATTTGGGGACAACCAACCTGTCTACTACTTGGTTTTTTTGGTAATTGCCACATTTTTCCACACGTTTCATACGATACCGGTACGAAAGAGGAGATGTCAATAAATAACACCGACGCTTCGAGAACACGAAGAACGAACAACCAAGAAAGTTCTCGGTGCGTGGGGAAGCACCCTGTCGGACTATATACCAAACAAGGCTGATCAGTTTATTTTCAAGTGTTGTTCAGTGAACTACTGCGAAGTTACCAAACTCTTAAATTTGGTTTGCGTTTACTACTAGTAAATAAAGCTAGCTATGAGTTACAATATCTGTGCGTGTGTTTATTTGACTTTATAGTGATCGAGCCTAGGATTGATAATCAAGGAATCATCGAATTCGTCACCATTGTTGTCAGAAGTGGTATTGTTAAATAAATACCAGAGATTGCAAGGATAACAAGGACATGGCTAAGTTGAATGAATTGAAAATTCAGCAACTCAAAAATGAGTTGCAACAACGCGGACTAAACATTACAGGCAATAAGTCCGAACTACAGTCAAGATTCCGGTAGGCTATGAAAGCGGAAGAAATCAATGTTGGTGATTATGTTTCCATCTTGTGAAGGCATCGACGAAAATGGAAGATAAAAATGAGCCTCCGAATCCAGTGGTAGGTGTAGATACAAACGCGTTGTTGGCTGTATTGACTCAGAAGTCGTCAAGCATTTCAACACAGCTGGAAGAACAGAAGACACACATGGCGTCTCAGCTGGAAGAACAGAAGACACATATGGCATCTCAGCTGGAAGAACAGAAGACACACATGGCATCTCTGGAAGAACAGGATACAGGTATTACATTCAAGTTGGAAGTACGTATTTCCGAAATATCATCACAAAGTTCCGCACAGGTGTTATCGCAGATCTCCGCAAAGCCGGAAGAGTAGGAAGCTAGAATGTCATTGAAGCTAGAGGCACGCATGGACAAGAAAATAATGCAGTTGGAGGAGAAAATCGAGGCCTAGGTAGATGCGTTAGGGGGCCGTATCCAGGAGTTGTACCTGAACCGTCCATCTGCTTCAACGAATACTCCCAAGGTAAAATCCCCGTCATTTGATGGTTCTGTTCCTTTCGAGGTATTTAAGCTGCAGTTTGAGAAGACGGCAGCGGTGAATAATTGGGGCACTGAAGATAAAGTTGCTGCACTGTTCGTGGCATTGAAGGGTCCTGCAGCAGAAATCTTACAGACTATTCCCGACGGTGAACGCAATAATTATGAAGCATTGATGGGTGCAGTTGAGAGACGCTGTGGTAGCGAACATCGAAAACAGATATACTAAATAGAGCTACAGAATCGTTTTCAGAAGTCTAATGGGACATTGGTTGGCTCATCTAGCAAACGCAGACGCACTCGTAGAATACACAGAAAGGGTCAAAATCCAAACCTTTATAAACGAAATTCGTGATGTGGAAACGAAGCGAGCCACATATGCCAAAGAGATCATTTGCTGAGACGGTATCACATGCTCTAACGCAGGAAACAGACTCGCTATTAAGTAAGCGGGCGTACAAAGCTCACCGCGTGGAGGTAGAACGGACAGACTGGGTAGACACAATTTGGAAGCATTGAGTGGAAAGCAACAGAAAAATGATGGAGGTATCAAATGCTTTAAGTGTGGAAAATCTGGTCATATTGCGCGTTATTGCAGCACCGGCTCCAGAGACTCCGGCAACGTAGGTGGCCGTAAGCGCAAAGCTGAAGGAGATGAGCAAGTCTCCCAATCCAACCAACCGTTAAACTATAGAGAGTCAGCCGCAAGGGGCGAAGGCTGTCTCCCGTAATTGAATGCCGCACAATCTCGGTCTCACAAATCGGGCTGAAAGCTAGTAATCTTACTGTTGGAGGATATGTGGACGGAAAGCATCATTTACTGACTGTGAAACACCCAAGTCGTAGGAGAAGTAACATGTCAAATCGCAATTTGGAACGTGAACGCTCTACATAATTTTATAGTGGCAGATATATTTGACGAAGTCACTCAATTTTGGTTACGAAAGATTGATGGAGATAATGGGACAAACAAATTGTCGGTTTTGGTAGACGAATATACTAGTTGAAAAAACTATGGCTAAGACAAAACAAGATGGACATATACCGATAAGAGTACTTAATGAGGTCAAATCCCCAATCAAACTTTCCAAAGAGCGGTATTGGGACAATGCTAAGACGTCGAGGTAGTTATCAATTGTGAACAGCTTCAGGAAAATGATTCTACCAGCAAGATTGATCTTTCAGATGATATCACGTCGTGGACGGCAGGCCTCGAAAAACATCATCAGAAAAACTAAAAGAAACTTCTAACAAAGTACTCGAACATATTTGACAAGGATCGTTCGAAACCAGCATCAAATTGCTACTGGTGATGCAAGGCCAATCCGCCAAGCCGCTCCTAGTATTCCATGGGCCTAACGCCAAGTGGTAAGAGAAATTATACAGAAAATGAGTGACAGCGGCGTGATTGAACCATCAGCTAGTCCATGGGGCTCACCGGTAGTACTAGTGGAAAAGAAGGATGGAAAAATGAGGTTCTGTGTAGATTACCGGATATTGAACGACGTAACGAAGAAGGACAGTCATCCATTGCTGAAAATCGACGATACTCTGAAGTCATTATCTGGCACGAAATGGTTTTCCACACTGGACTTGAAAAGCGGCTACTGGCAAGTGGAGGTAGAGGATGAAGATAAAGAGAAGATGGCCTTCAGCATTGGAGAAGGGCTTTGGCAATTTACGGTAATGCCCTTCGGGCTATGCAATGCCCCAGCTACTTTTGAGAGACTCATGGATCAGATTCTAAATTGCACTGGAAACATGTTTGGTGTACCTCGACGACATCATCGTGCTAAGAAAAAGCTTTGACGAACACCTAACGAACTTGGAGGAAGTTTTCCAAAGAATAGCTGGTGCTGGTCTGAAACTAAGTTCCAAGAAATGTTCCTTGTTTAAAAAGGAAGTAAGTTATTTAGGTCACAAGTTAACTACGGAGGGAATCTGCACTGCTAAGGAAAAGATCGAAGCCGTAAAGGATTGGGCAAGACCGAGAAATGTGCACCGAATTTTGCCAGCGTAGCTAGTAGTCTCCATGACCTTACCAGAAAGAATATGACATTTGAATGGAAGAAGGAACAGGAGGTGGCTTTTCAAACATTGAAGGAACAACTATGCACTGCCCCGATGTTAGCATGTCCAATTTCGGGTTCAAAGTTTATTCTGGATACAGATGCGAGGGGTTATGCTATAGGAGGTGTTTTGTCCCAGATTGTCGATGGATAGGAGAAGGTAGTTGCATACTATAACCGAACAATTGGGAAGCCTGAAAGGAACTATTGTGTAACACGGAGAGAACTGTTGGCATTGGTAGAGTGCGTTAAATATTTCCACAAGTATCTCCATGGGCAGTGATTCCACGTCAGAACAGCCCATGCAGCGTTGAAATGGCTCTTACAGTTCCGTAATCCGGAAGGTCAATTGGCACGGTGGATAGAGCGACTGCAAAAGTTATGACTTTTCCATAGAGAATTCCAAAAGGTAGCATACACGGAAATGCAGATGCAATGTCGCGGCGACCATGTAACTTGGAATGCAAGCATTGTTCGAAAGCTGAGGTCAAGGAAGACATTTAAGATGTGCGGCTGATGACTATAACATCTACGGGCAAATGGGACATGGATCAATTAAGGCGGTGTCAGCACGAAGATCCAGATCTTACACGTGTGATGCAAGGAATCGAACGAAACGAGCGACCATCAAGAGAGATGATGTCAGCAGAAAGTGCTGTAGCCAAGTCATATTGGGCACAGTGGAATAGTTTGCAATTAAAATCCGGTTGCGTGCATCGAATATGGGAGAGTGAGGATGGTCATTGTGTTCGAAAGCTGTTAGTCGTGCCAAGGAAAAAAATCTCTACATAACGGTCCAAGCGAATCTTGGAGTCACCAAGGAGAAAGTTAAGCAGATATTATATTGGGTTGGTTGCCGTCAATCGGTCGCGGAGTGGATTGCCAACTATGAAGTGTGTATCAAAGCTAAAGGACCGAAATCAAGGATCCATAGCCAAATGAAACAGTATAACTCAGGTGCGCCATTGTAGACGATAGCCATGGATGTAGCTGGTCCATTTCCTACCAGCAAACTCGGAAACAAATATGTACTGGTATTTGTGAACTATTTTAGCAAATGGCCGGAATTGTACCCTATTCCAAATAAAGAGGCAGAAACCATAGCAGAAATGTTTACTAACAATAGAATAGCTAGGTTTGGTGCAACGGTGGAGATACATTCTAACCAAGGCAGGAATTTCGAATCAGCTGTGTGCCAGGAAATGTGCAAGACATTGGGCATTCGGAAAACTCGAACAACTGTACTGCATCCTCAGTCAGATGGCATGGTGGAACGATTCAATACATCCTTGGAAGAGCACCTAAGGAAAGTAGTTCCAGAAGGATTGGGATACTCACATCTCCTCATTCCTAATGACATATCGCTCTGCAGCACATGAAACAACTGGTCAGACTCCTGCAAAGGTAAATTTCGGGAATAATCTTCGATCGCCAGCTGACTTGAAGTTTGGGATAAACGCTGATGCAGGAGTAAATACTCTAAAATCTACTAGCGTATTGAAAGAAGAAATGAGAGCAATTCACGACCTTGTGAGACAACGAACTAAGATCACGAACGATAAGATGAAGGCCAGGTACGACAAGGCAATAAATTCGGAAGGTTTTATAGAAGCAGATTTAGTGCTGCTATACAACCCCCAGCGTAAGAAAGGTTTGTCCCCAAAACTACAATGTAACTGGGAAGGCCCATACAAAGTCATAAAAAGGATCAACGATGTGGTATATCGCATACAAGCTATGAGAAGGCCAAGGAACAAGATTCAGGTGGTACATGTGGACAGGTTAGTTGCGTTTGGTTCCGGCAATGTGTCTGATCGGGACGATCAGACTTAGGTGGAGGGCAGTGTGGCGATTATTCTTAAGCATGTACCATCCCTAACTCAATAACACTCCCACCACTGGTTAAACACAACCGAGGTAACGATGGCTACGCTTATGTATGCAAGCGTGTAACTAGGAAGAGGAAAAGAGATGGCGCCAGTGTTTGCGAATACGATGCAAAGAGGAGATGCCGATAAATAACGCCGACCCTTCCAGAACACGAAAAACGAACAACCAAAAAACTTCTAGGTGCGTGGGGTAGCACCCTGTCGGACTATATAAGGCAGTAACCAAGCAAGGCAGGTTGATCAGTTTATTTTCAAGCGTTGAACAGTGAACTACTGTGAAGTTACCAAACTCTTAAATTTGTATTGCGTTTGTTACTAGTAAATAAAACTAGCTATTAGTTACAATATCTGTGCGTGTGTTTCTTTGACTTTATAGTGATCGAACCCAGGATTAATAAGCAAGGAATCATTGAATTTGTCACAATATTAATTTTGTTTCTATAATTTTGCTGAATAATTCAACACACACTCACGAAATTCCGAACTGTCAGTTCAACACGGTTTCTTTGCTATCGATTAAGGTGTGTTCGTATAAACACTTGATAAACATGTGTGTTCACTAAATGCGGTTTTTTCATAACAGTTTCCTTATAGGTATAAACAAGGTAATGAGACACTTGCATAATTTGACATTTTATAAATGGAATACGCGATGTGGAGATGAAGCGGGCCACATATGCAAACCCCAAACGGACATTCTCTGACGGTATCGCATGCTCTGACGCAGGAAACAGCTTCGCTTTTAAGTAAACCTGCATACAAGGCTCATCCCGTAGAAATGGAAACTCCGCCTTGGGTAGACAACATTTTGGACGCTTTAAACGGAGTACAGAAAAAAAGTAATGGTGCCATTAGATGCTTTAAGTGCGAATACTAGGTCACATAGCATGTTATTGCGGTACTGGCTCCAGTAACCCCAGCAATTTAAGTGGACGTAAACGCAAAGCTGGAGAAGATGAGCAAAATGAATGCCCCATAATCTCTGTGTCACAACTCGAACGGAAAGCGAGTAATGTCACTGTTGAAGGCTACGTGGACGGGAAAGAGCGCTTGCTGACTGTGGATACTGGTGCATCACATTCCATGATTCGGAGTGACTTGGTCAGCGGGAAGGTGAGACGATTGCAGAAAGCTAAGTTGTGGACAGTAACTGGTGAAAGCAAGCAAGTCCTGGGAGAGGTGACATGTAAGATTGTGATTGGAAATGTAGCTACGTAGCGAATATTGTCGACGAAGTCATCATTGACGTCGACTCTTGGCTGAGAGAGACATTCACATCAACGTAAGGAACAGGGTTATGACTTACAACGGCTAAGAATTTTCTCTGATCTTTGGACACAATAGTGGCTATACCACCAAGAGAGTGATCTTGAAGATGAAGCAAAAGGAGCCTTTTAAAGCTCCTCGACCAAAAGCTTTCACGGACAGGTACCTCCTGAAGAAGATTCGGCAAGGCCAGGAGAAAGATCCAGATTTGGTACGAGTGTTGAAAGGGCTGCAGGAGAACAAACAGCCAAGAAGGGGAGAGATAATTAGAGAGAGTCGCATCGCAAAAGCATACTGGGCACAATGGAGAGCGAATAACCAAGAAAGTTCTCGGTGCGTAGGCAAGCACCCTGTCGGACTATATAAGGCAGTAACCAAGCTAGGCAGGTTTATAAGTATATTTTGAAGTGTTGTTCAGTCAATTACTGTAAAGTTACCAAACTCTTAAAATTGTTTTGCGTTTATTATTAGTAAATAAAACTAGCTATTAGTTACATTATCTGTGCGAGTGTTTATTTGACTTTATAGTGATCGAAGCCAGGATTGATAATTAAGGAATCGTCGAATTCGTCACAATATACATATTCATTTACGCATGTCTGGCACTACCTATTACTTGCTAATGATTCAACTAGTAGCAAACCATTGTTGTTTACAAGTGATTTGGCCAAAATAGATGGAAGTTTATTTGAATATTTGTTTTTTAGTTTTATTTTTTTTAGAAGTGTATAAAATAAGCAGTGCCCGTGATAAATAGAGTTAAGTGGTAGGCGTATTTATTGGTTTTAAGTGTGTAGCTATAGGCAAATCGGGTAAATTTTGTATGTTTTCTTATGTAACATTTGCACCTTTAAATGCAAATTTCTCATAAAATATATATGATTTGTGAGACCCCCCCAACCCCTCTAAAAAAAAATCGTAGGCGTGGCGTATCCTCGTAAATATTCCCCGAAATTATTTGGGGACAACCAACTTGTCTACTACTTGGTTCTTTTGGTAATTGCCACATTTTTCCACACGTTTCATACGATACCGGGATCTAAATACTAGATGCCAAAAAGTCCTGATCAGACACATTTCCCGAACCAAACGCTGCTAGACGCTCAATGGTGGACAGCGCTTTATTAAACCTCATTTCCTCCAGGGATTGAAACTTCGACATCAATTCTCTCCTGCAGAGATTCCCACAATGCTTTACAGTGTCACATATTCCAACCTTTTCTCTCTCTCTATGGCGCGATATACAACAGGTATATCATCATAAACCTCCTAAGAGATTTTTGCGCCAAGCTTCTCTTCCAATTTGTGGTGTGCCGATTTGAATTTTCCCTACAAATTGGTGGGACCTACAGTTTTTTGCCGACTCCGAACGGCATCTACAAAGGAGACGAATTTTTGCTGAGAAGCCTGTCATGGCAGAAATACACTCGGAGAGTTTGCCAAACCACTGCCGAGGGGCGACCCCGTTTTGAAAAACTTTTTTCAAATCACTTTTGATGTTACCTGTACCAGGGCTCGAACCATGGACCGTCGGTGTGGTAGGCCGGCAACACTACCTTCACACCACGGCGGCCGCCAACCTTTTAGTCTGTTTTTAATCCTGTATGGACTTGTGCCTCCACTTTTGTTCCCAGTGGTACCCGGAACACATTCCTGCAACTCGTTTCTTCAGGATTCCGTTCCGTTCTCTCATGCCCAGTACACTGTTTATCCAATAAGATGCGTTGCTTCCTCGGAACATGACCACCAGATGTTCGTCTTTTATCCTCAGCACACTTTGCACACTTAGTAATCCATTATCTTACAGATTGTCTGCAACCAATCCAATAGAACCACCGCTTTACCTCCTAAAGTGTTTTCTTCATTCCCATGTTAAGCTATATACTTACACTAAAACATTTCTCACACTTAGAGAAATGTTTACGTTTGCATATGCGCTGGCTTCCATGTGTTGCATGCGTATGATAAATGTGTATGTATGTTTAGTATGTACGAATTAGAGTAATATATAGTGAATAAGGAAATGTTTAGAATAATTTAGTGTAAATAAGTTGAAAGCATTTTAATAAAATCAATTAATTCAGGGACCGGGGCTTTAACCATATCTTAAATTCATTATTGATAGAGACAAGAGTTTAATCAGCGTGTTTATTTTCACCTGTCCCTCATTCTTAATAAACTTGGCGGCATGGAAGTCGGTGCAGAATCCATGCATTTACTTACCCGTATTTACCGGGAGAAAGCCCTCGATACCTTCATACGAGGACTAAAAGGTGACTTACCAAGAGTTCTTGGTATAAGAGAGCCAGTAGATCTTCGGCCGCCGTGGTGTGAAGGTAGTGTTGCCGGCCTACCACACCGAAGGTCCATGGTTCGAGCCCTGGTACAGGTAACATCAAAAGTGATTTGAAAAAAGTTTTTCAAAACGGGGTCGCCCCTCGGCAGTGGTTTGGCAAACTCTCCGAGTGTATTTCTGCCATGACAGGCTTCTCAGCAAAAATTCGTCTCCTTTGTAGATGCCGTTCGGAGTCGGCAAAAAACTGTAGGTCCCACCAATTTGTAGGGAAAATTCAAATCGGCACACCACAAATTGGAAGAGAAGCTTGGCGCAAAAATCTCTTAGGAGGTTTATGATGATATACCTGTTGTATATCGCGCCATAGAGATAGAGAGATAGATCTTCCTCAAGCTCTCCATCTTTGTCCAAAATTGGAGAATCAAAATTTCCGTTCTCACTACGAGCTGAGCAATAACAGCCAAAATAGAAAGCCTCATGCTTTCCGACCACCTCTCCCACCTAAAAACCCGGCAACGAATTTCACCCTCAATTGGCATACATGCCGAGATCCTCTATGCAACCGCAAAACTTCTCTAATCATTACCTCCCTCATGCTGCTATGAATAGGTGCTCTCAATTTCCCATGAATATTTACCGCTGTACCTAACCTTACATACCGCCAGGTCTACCTCCAAGTAAACCTCAAGTCTCTCGTCCGGAACCAATGGACGTCGACAAGTCCTTGCACTGTAGAGCAGTTAACTATATGAATAGACCATAAATAAATAACCAAATGAAAATGCCATACAATTTTTCGCAGCAAGAACCTTTAAAACAACGGGGGAACTTTAACAAAGAAACAAGTGAACACCAAAATTACCAACAAGACTATTAGCAAGACTCAGAGTACGACATAGACCAATACGGTCAACAAGGTGGATGCGGATGCGCCCCTCGCGCCGGTCGGGCGGGATATGGTGGGTAATCCGTTGGGAATTAAAAAAAAAAAAAGGTTGTACGTCAACCCAACAAGAGTATGAAGCAGCATTGACATATGAAGAAAATGGACAATAACCTCGGACATACGCTGAAGGGAATTCACTCCCTGAAACCTAGGATCATATCGACATTCGTTTCTTAGAATGACCAGTTCTTCTTTTCCTTACGTAGAGTGCAAAGCGAAGAACGGTAAAATACTTAAAATGCTTATCGATACCGGGTCGAGCAAAAATTACATCCAACCCTGCCATGTGCCAAGGAAATAACCTAATGACGAGCCATTTTTTGCAAATTCTATTGCAGGACAAATCCATATAACTCATCATACAATAATAAATCTTTTCGGCAGAAATGACACTGCGTTAAAATTTTTTATACTCCCTACACGGAAATCCTTTGACGGTATTATAGGAAACGACATTATCAAAGAGCTTCGTGCTACGCTTAACATACGTGACGACACCCTGACACTAGACAATGACATTAAAATCAAGCAGGAGCTTTCCCCTTCACTTAATAAAATAGACGTCAGAACCGACCGTATGGTAGCCATACAAAAACAACATAAATTATTTTACGGAACCAGACGAAAAACTGTCATACACCACTACCGTAGTAGGAGATGTCAGGACTTCCTCATATACCCCAGTATGTACGAAGTACTACCCCTACCCCTTGGCCTTGAGAGATTTTGTTACAACCGAGAAATAAGCAAACTCTTAAAGGATGGAATCACTAGGCCATCCCGCTCACCTTACCCAAAAAACTAGACGCGTTAGGACAAAATAAATAAAGGCTTGTTGTAGATTACAGAAAATTAAATACGTTGGCAATAGTAGATAGAAACCCATTCCAGAGATCAACGGTCTTTCAGCTGGGAAATAACAACTACTTTTCTATCCTTGACCTGAGAAGCGGCTTCCATCAGATTCCTCTGAAGGAATCCGACATTGAGAAGACGGCCTTTTCGGTCAGCAATGGCAAATACGAATTCACCCGCCTTCCTTTCGTACTTAAGAACGCCCCAGCCATCTTTCGAAGAGCGCTAGATGACTTATTGAAAGACCATATAGGGAAAATTTGTTTTGTCTACATAGATGACAATAGTTTTTAGCAAAGACGAACAAAGTCATCTTCAAAGTGTCGAAACAATGTTCCACGCGCTCGAAAAAGCAAACATGAATGTCCCGCTGGACAAATGTGAGTTTTTCTGGGAAGAAGTCTAGTTTCTATAGATAAATTTGCAAAACCTCTGCCCTCACTTTTAAGAGGGAAGTTGGACACGTGTCCAAAAATTCCTCAAGTAAAAAGCAAATTACGTTCGATAATAACTCCGTAAATTTACCTTTAAGGTACGCATGTTGATAGCTATATAAGGCTGCTAACAATAGTGGTGGTAAGGAAGTGGTTGATTATCCTGTCTAAGCTTTCGAGTGCGAAGGACGAGAGACTGATCACTATGTATTCCTTCGGCTCGTAGTGAGAGGCTTTGCCTGCCTTCGGTATAAAGATTACCGTTGCTCTTCTTCACAAGCACGTAATATAGTTAAGAGGCATACGGGCCGTTTAGATGTGGTACAGCTAATTAGCTGATGTCTCCAGAGTATTAACTAGTTGTACAGGAATAATTCCGTTCGGTTCCGCAGGTATAAAAAGTTCGAAGCTTTTGACTGCACATTTAACCCCCTCCACCGTGATGGGCATTTTTACAGGCGGGTTAGGTGCAGTTGGTGCACTGTGCATGTTTCCTGGAAAACGAGTATCCAGGAGCAGTTCTAGACTTTTCCCTTCTGAGCAGGTACCGCCAGGTAGCCGCAAATACCTCAAGGCCGGTTACGATCTTTATAGCACGTACCATAGTCTTGCTGTGTCGTCGACACTTTCGATTCCGGTACAGAAATTCTCCTCGTCTGTCTCAGGGCTTTCTTACAGATCCTTAGCTTGTCTATATCAAGCCACTGACCCCCGTTATCGAAGCTTTTGGCTCTATTAAACTGTTTTGCTAAGTGAGTCCAAATCCTGGGACCACCAATGAGGGTTCCGTTTACCTTCTAAGGCATTTGAGAGCGCCGATATGAAGGTCGTGAACATATCCTCCAGCTCCTCCACCGATGAGAGGCATTGCGAAAGTAGTTCCGGCAGCCCTCTAACTAACAACTCATTATGGAAATGCCAGTTCCTGTTACGTGGGTTGCGTCTTATAATGGGTTGTTCAATGACAAAGTCTAAAACAACTTCAATATTGTCATGGTTAACGCATCTATACTGGAGCAGCAATGTAGGCGGTCGGCATGATTTGATGTCGCAATGTGGCTAGTCATTGTCGGCTGGTTTGGGTTCTTGCCAACATTGCTGTCCTGCGCCCTATGCAGAAAATAGTGATATAATGGCGGGGAAGGGGGGGACAGACTAAACAGCGCAAAACAACTACAAACGCAACATCCGGTTGAAACACAGATGCCACGGACATTCAAACATTCAAAACTCAAATAAAAACAGAAAAAAAAAACAAAATTAAAAAAAACTGGTAAAACAAAATATCCAAAAATAACCGAAAATGGAAAAAAATCTAACGAAATTGAAATAAAACGTATGCAAAAAAAAACAAGTTTTTCAAAACGGGGTCGCCCCTCGGCAGTGGTTTGGCAAACTCTCCGAGTGTATTTCTGCCATGACAGGCTTCTCAGCAAAAATTCGTCTCCTTTGTAGATGCCGTTCGGAGTCGGCAAAAAACTGTAGGTCCCACCAATTTGTAGGGAAAATTCAAATCGGCACACCACAAATCGGAAGAGAAGCTTGGCGCAAAAATCTCTTAGGAGGTTTATGATGATATACCTGTTGTATATCACGCCATAGAGAAAGAGAAAAATAATTTAAAGTAATAGGTTTCTCCAAATATATAGGTCGAAATTTAATATGAAAGATGTAAACTATAGTTTAAAATGAATTTCCATCAAAATTTTCAGGGGTTTTCTCGGAATTTTTGAGTTTTTGGAGTATAGAAAAATTTTCCCGTTTTAGTTTCCTTCGATTCGCAGCACAAGTTAGAGAGGGACAACCTCCAAAACAGTGTTTGTGATCTGTTAGTCTTTTCTATTGTATATTGCCATATTTTTCTAAAAATTCGATACGATACCGGGTCTAAATACTCGATGCCACAAAATATCGCTATCAAAGTATCGATTACAAAATATCGGTATCGAAGGGAAAAAGTATCGATACGGTGTCGTATCGTACCGAAATTCGTGCCCCTACGGCGGCGTCTATGTATGGCAAAATCATCACAATTGCAGGCGATGTGTTCCATTTTATTTCTATGCATTTGAGCTATTTGTGCCGTTGTATCGGCAACAAAAGCCGTAGACCGCCGCAACCCACGCCCGAACAATTACATTTGGTATTTTTTTCCACACTTGACACGAAATTCGTTTTTTAAAATAATTTTTTTTTTTAATAGTTTAACGTTACTTGCATCACTTTTACGTAGTACTTAAAGTGTGAAGAATTATTTGGCCAGCCTAAAGGTTACATCGCCAACTCCAATTAAAATTGTATCATATGTGCTGAAGTGTTGCCAATGTTTTTAAACTTAATTTCTTTGTTCAATTTTTATTTAAATGTATTCTTATTTTTCATAAATTTTTGTCATATAATGATTTTTTTCCATGTGCTTTCATAAATGATCCGCCATTTTGGTTTTAGTTCCGTTATCAAAGTTTTTCACTTTGTGTATTCTACTTTTTTAAAGTTCCGTTATTCTTAATGAGCACTTTTTCGGTTGGGATTTCAAATGCAATCCTTAAGTCAAGCTTAAGGAGGCTTCCCAACTCCACTAATTTTTGAAAAGGAGTGCAGGAGCGATTCTTATCAGCCCATCCAAACACAATTCACTCTATAAATTGGCTGAGCTGCCAGGTACCTCCGCACTTCCTTTCCGTTGAACGACACAAACACGAATTCCTTTTTTAAAATTTGTTGAAAAGTTTTAGTCAAGTCAAAACAATGTCAACAAATACTGATAACACCACGCGGCGTTGTGCTATTGCGTTTGTACTTCTGGTACCAAAAATCCCCCTCTACGCGGTCAGTTCATTACTGTTGGAACAGCAATTTTTCACGTTTGCCGTGAAAATGTTAGGAGAGGTTAAAAAAGACGAGCATCGGTCGAAGTCATCATAACCGTAGGCGGGGAAATCATTTTTTCAAATATTTAAAAGATATAAAGGCATTCTCACAATACTTTTTGGTCAGAGTTAACCGAGTCTCCGATGCAACTTAGTTGGGGCTTGCACCAATACTTGACTAAATTTAGTATGGAACGATAGAGGGACATTCCTTGACCCTTAATAAATACCTTTTAGCTTGCGGATACGTATATTTATCCACTTAAATCATGATTGATTTTGCATATCGTAGGCCAACCATTAAGAAAGGTGTTTTGTGCAGAGGTACTATGGATCGCGAAGACCAGTAACTTTTTTTTATATTCGTACTAGTCCATACTAAAATTCCCCTTTCCTGTAGCCCCATTGGTACTAAATTAATTAATGAAATAGAAAGAAATTATAAAAAGCACTAATATATACATTACTATTTTTATTCCAGCTGCAATTCCAAATGCGGAAAAGGAACTTAAGACCGCGATTCAAGTGGTGAAGAAACGGCACTTTAGAGCTGCATTGTTCACCAAACAAAAAAATGGGCAGTTAAATTAATCCCAACAAGAAGGGTGTGGTACAAACTCCGATACATCCCCAAGTAATACCAATACACAACAAGTAATACTAATAATTAACGTCTAGCATCGATTTTTCGGCATGGATTTGAAAGAAACAAAAAATGCATTTAGTGAATTTATTTATATTGATTTTTTAACGGTTCTGCAATGAATTTTGTTGATTTAATGTTTTTAATTATAATTTAAATTAAATTGAAGTTTTAATTTATAGTTTTTAAGTAAAAGATGTACAAAAAAAAATTATAGTTAGATAAATATGGAATTCACAATGAGCTTTTTTTTTATATATATTTTAGCCTTTCAATTAATGAAAAGATGTAACAAATAAAAAATACATGTAGTTATAAGTAAATGAAGAAGTTTGCAATTACTGAAGTGATTTTATTTTTTAATTGCTTTGAGTATGAATTTGTGATATTTATCTTAAGTTTCAACTTTTTATGTATGTATGTAAAAACATGAAAAAGAACATAGTTACAAATATTGAATTATTTTGATGTTACTTTGAACATCAGTTTGTGATATTTATTTAAAATTTCAACTTTTAATGAAAAGATGTAACAAATAAAAAATATATGTAGCTATAAGTAAATGAAGAAATTTGAAATTGCTATAATGGTTTTATTTTTAAATAGCTTTGAGAATAAATTTATGACATTTTCTTAACTTTAAAATTTTAATGTATATTGTTTAGTCATAAGCGCATTATACATATTTAGTAGTATGGCACTAATTTCTTATTACTACTTTTTACTATGTTCGAACACTGACAGCAGTATTATTTTATCATCAATGCTATTTTACCATTTGCCGTTTGCAAGTTTCAACGTACATATGCATATACATATTGCTATACATAAATGCATAGCCGTCGCTTGCTTTGATTCTGCATTCCCACCAATGATTACTGCAAGTTATGCAGAGAAACTTCACTATACACGCCAAGTTACATACATATGTACATATGGTAGCATTAAAGCAGCTGATGTGCAGTACCGCTGTCTGTCGGTAGCTGTACTTCATATATTTGCTAAAATAACTTGTTTATATTATGTACGTTGCCGTTAAATCAGGTGATATTCCTGTATCAATGCAAATTGTTGCTTTTTACATTTCTTTTGAATATAAGTAATTACATATATTAAGAATTTAAATTTTGTATGACATTAAAAGTATAATTGAATTTAGTTTTGGTAGTCTCGTCAAAGTTATGGTGCAAGGCACATTAATAAACCTCTCGTGCTAAAGAGACAACAAGAGCTTAAGGCTCTTAAAAATAGGAAAACGCGATCATTTAATTTATATAAGAAATCCGGATTAAATAAACATTACCTACTGTATTCCATTCTACGTCAGAAGTACATAGATTTAAATAAGAAGTGCTATAAAGCTTATATCTCTAAAACGAAAAGAGACATTATTCTCAATCCTAAGTCATTTTATGGTTTCGTAAATTCTAAATGTAAAGTATCAGGGTTTCCCTCAGCCATGAAATATCAAGACATTATATCTAGCGATAATCAATGTATCGCAAATTTTTTTGCTCAATTTTTCACTTCTAACTATTCTGCTGTCACCAATTCAAACTTTCAAAACTATCCCTATAAGCTACACGGGACAAATTCAATTAATTCACCAATTATATGCGCCAAAGATGTTCTAATTTACCTTAAAACCTTAAAAGAATCTTTTAAATATGGTCCTGATAGGATTCCTACATGTTTCTTGAAAAAGTGTGCGAACCATATTTACCAACCCCTTACCAATTTGTTCAATCTATCACTAAAGTGTGGTGTTTTTCCAACTGCGTGGAAAGAATCGTTTCTTCTACCGCTGCATAAAAGCTGGAGTAGGTCTTCTATAGAGAACTATCGTGGCATCGCAAAGCTTTCTGCCATCCCAAAATTGTTTGAAGCTATTGTTACAAATCAACTTACGGGTCCGATCTCTACTTTGATAGCTGACTGCCAACACGGGTTCAGTAAGGGAAAGTCCACAGTTACGAATTTACTTGAGTTTACCAGTCATGTCTCAAATGGCTTTAGAAAAAATCTGCAAACCGACGTTATTTATACGGATTTCAGCAAAGCTTTTGACAAAGTGTGTCACTCATTACTTATTCATAAACTCGATCAGTTGGGCTTCCAGCCGGGTCTCAATCGCTGGATCTCTTCTTACCTTAC
This sequence comes from Merzomyia westermanni, assembly GCA_949987695.1. Taxonomy (NCBI): domain Eukaryota; kingdom Metazoa; phylum Arthropoda; class Insecta; order Diptera; family Tephritidae; genus Merzomyia; species Merzomyia westermanni. Next base: position 123,422,813 of record OX465290.1, read on the forward strand.
TGACAGGACACAAAGAGTAATGTTCAAAAATTTAGTATCCGATGTCATTTATGTCTCTTCGGGGGTTCCTCAAGGAAGCCATCTTGGCCCGATTCTGTTCTTGTTGTTTGTAAATGATATTTCTACAATAATACAATTTTCAAAAATGTTAATGTATGCCGACGACGTAAAGCTTTTCATGTCATTCGCGTCATTTGAAGATAGAAATAAGCTACAATCAGATCTAGATGCACTAGTTACTTGGTGCGATTTAAATTATATGCCACTTAACCTTAAAAAATGTAAGCACATGGGTTTTTCGCGTGGAATTTCTCAGCCGGCTTCCTATACAATTAAAAATTATAGTCTTGAGCAAGTGTATGATTTTGTTGACCTGGGGGTTACTATGGACTATAAACTCAGTTTCAACCGCCATATTAATACAACAGTCAATAAGGCTAGAGGTGTCCTAGCATTCGTTAAACGATGGTCTAAAGAATTTAGCGACCCTTATGTAACTAAAGCCCTCTTCACTACATTAGTCAGACCGATACTTGAATATGGTTCTATAATTTGGAACCCGCGTTACGAGGTTCATGTAGATCGCCTTGAATCAGTTCAAAAACAATTTTTACTATTTGCCTTAAGAGATTTTCATTGGGATCCCTCGTACAATCTGCCACCCTATACGAATCGTTTAAAACTCATTAATCTACACACACTTTCTAGTCGGAGGGAAGTGCTTGGAATTATTTTTATGATTAAATTGCTAAATGGTTCACTATCCAGCCCATTTCTTCTAAGTGAAGTGAACTTCAATGTACCGTCTCGTCCTTCAAGGCATTTTAAACCTCTAGTCTTAAAACAGTGCCGAACCAATTTTCAGTTAAATGAGCCTTTTCGCTGTTTGTGTCAAGATTATAACTCTCTTTCTGGTAGATTTGATATTTCAGACTCGCTTTTCAGCATAAAAAAATCAATTCTTTCTGCCCTAAATTCATAGCTACTAATTGTTTTTTATTCTTTGACTTCTATTTTAACTTTTAACAATAATTTTATTCTGTTAACTAGTTATTTCTTAATGTATAATCTATCCTATATCTACTTTACTTAGCTGATGAGGTTTTCTCTGTAGCTGAGCAGTTTCAGATCTCGACGATTAACAAACCAAAGCCTTTCAACGACTCGGCACGAACGAATAATCCGCGCGTTATGCGGATGCGCCCCTCGCGCCGGTTGGGAATTATTATTATACCTATTTAGAACAAAAAATATAGCTATTGTGCTTAATAATTGAACATAAAACGGACAATAAAAACGCTTATTGTTCTCAATTCATATTAAATATATATATATATATATCAAAAGGAACATAGTACTGAATTATCTTGATGTTACTTTGAACGTGATTGTGATATTAGCAAACAAAAAATATATATGGCGCTATAAATAAAGGCAGCAAATTGCAGTATCTGAAATATCTGTTCAGAATTTGTTGCAGTGCTTTATTATCGTTAGCCTATAATTTTTTGTAAAGTTTATGTACTTTTATCAGATATGACTCTAAAATTAAAACTTGATTAAGGCATAAGCGGATATTGCAAAAATGGACTGATATATATTTTAATATTCGTATTTTTATTGGTTTGCTTCAGTGTGAATAAAGAAAATGAATTTTTAGAAATTTCTTGTTTTATTGTGTATGGCCTTAAAATTACTCTTCTAATCTCAGGTAGGTACTCAGTGAGCTATTCGTTTGACGGTGGTTTTAAGAGTACTCTTCCGTAAGTACTCTAAGGGCTAATCTTTCGATTTGGTTTGAAAACTACTCTACTGTAGGTACTCCAAAGAGTGATTCCTTGAGAGTAGTTTTGTATGTCATCTCTTGTTGGTACTCCATAGAGTACTGATTAAGGAGCAGTTTGTAAGATACTCTCGCATAGATACTCTAAGGAGTAACAAGTTGGGAGTACTTTGCAAAGTACTCTCACGTAGGTATTCCTTGGAGTACTCTGACGCAATGCGAGAGCAGCAGGTGGTCCTATAACCGGATATTTTCATGTAAATTGGACCACCTTTTTTATATGGAAAAGGATTACTTTTGGAATACTCTGAGACTCCTTAAGGAGTATTCTTTAGAGTACTGAACGGAGTATTTCCGTTTTTTGCAGGGTTACTCCAAGACATAAGTATAGTATACTATGCTCTGTGAATAAAATAGTTGGCACAGGGTGACCTTGCAAAACATAAAAAATTTATTCATACCACCAACCACCTTAATTTTTTTTCATGTTGGGACCCTGTTGCATTTCATTGTAGCTAAAATCTTTGTTTAATATAACTATGACTAAGCAACATTTTAAGTGTCTCTTTAAGTTAAGTAAACATTTAATTAAGGCCGCCTGGGTGTGGCGGTAGTGTTGCTGGCATAGCCCACCGAAGGGCCCAGGTTCGAGCCCTGGTACAGGTAACATCAAATATGGTTGAAAAAGTTTTTTGGTAAAACAAAATATCCAAAAATAACCGAAAATGGAAAAAAATCTAACTAAATTGAAATAAACGAATGCAAAAAAAAAACAAGTTAGTTTAAATCAACGGAAAACCAACTGACGAAAACTCAAAATTAAATTTAAACAAATCTAATCTATATCAAAATTTAAAACCAAAGAAAACAAAATAGACCTGAAACACAAAACCGAATCGGAAACGACCGGTTAGAACGGCTGAAAATAAAAATACTAACAATAAGGCCGAACAATCTAAGCGGCCGCCGTGGGTGTTGTTGCGACGCCGGTGCTTGGCACACCCTCATCTACGGCCATCGACGCACCTGACTTTCGATAGCCCCTTACCTAAAACCTTATAGAACTTCCAAATCAAAAGCGTCAACATTCAAATTTTTTAATAAATTTATTCACAGTTCATCACTTAAAAATTTATATAAATGTCACTTCTTTTTACTATACTAAAAGGAATTGAAAATAACCAACTCAAAACCGGAGTTCAGAAGAAAAAAAAAATTTTTCTTTTTGCTTTTCTAAAGCATTGTTCGAGTTTTCTGGTACAGTATTTTATTTAGCTTAATTGCTGAATAATTTATTTGTATTTAGTTTATGAAACTTAAGAGCTATTAATTTTAATTTAGTCGAGCGGCGTTATTATGAGGTTGTTTATTTTGACGGGAAATTTATTTGATTGTTTACCAAATTTTCTTTGTATATTTGTTCATTGGGATATATTAATTTAGTTCATGTTATTGGTTCTTGTGAAAAAGAAAATTTGTTTTAATTATGCTTATTCACCTTACCTTCCTCATGTTATTATATATGTAGTTTCACATGTTTGTTTCTCCTGTTTTTTTATGATTTTATGCTCTAGGCTAAAAATATTTTCCCTTATTATAAAATGTTACTCTCTATAAATTACTTAGTTCCTATTTTATTGTCAACATTGACCTTTTCTTGCTTTAGCATATCCTTGTTTTTTTTTGTTTTTACTTCAGTATAATTTTACATTAATTTCAAACTACTCTTATGTAATATTTTTTTCCGTTTATTCCAGTTTTAATTCTTTTTAAAATGGTCGAATTTTAGCAAAAATCTTTTAAATCTTTTTCCTTCTTCTTATGTCCTAAATATTTTCTTCTTTTCTTTTCTTTTCTTTTCTTTTCTTTTTTTCTTTTCTTTTCTTTTCTCTCATACTTAAGCTTAGCCTAACTTCCTTCATTCTATATTTAAAATTTTTTTTAAATTTAATTCTTTAAACATTCTATTTATAATTTAAGATTCTTTTATGTCTAATAACTCCATCTTCTGGACTTCTACACATAAATAAAGGAATAGTCTCACCCGATTGACGCAGAAGGTCGTTGGTGAAGGCTATTCTGTTGTTGTTGTTACTGCTAGTTTTTCTGTTGTAGTTGTTGGTTAGTTGTTGCAGCTGGCCTTTTTAAGGGCGCCCCTTGCTTTTGTCGCTGCTGGTGTTGTCGTTACTGCTGGTGTTGCTGGTCGTTCGTTGTTGCAGCGGCCGTTGTTGGGGCGGCCCCTGCTGATGTTACTGCTGGTTGTTGTGGTTAAGGCAGCGGGCCTATAACATTGCGGCCCCTGCTGCTGTCGCTGGTCTTCGGCGTTGCCCGGTATAGTATTGCTTTGGTGGCGCGCTGTTGCACTTAATTAGGCGCGTTTGTGCGCGTTAATGCTGCGTGTTAGTGGTAGCACTTGGTGGCACGCGTTGTTGTCGCGCGTTAATGCAGCACGTTTGTGCTATAGTGGTACGTTGATGTACCTAACGAAGCGCTTTTTCGAGTGCTAATTGGCTAGTGTTGCGCGCTAAGGTAGCTTGCTTGCGCGCTAGGGTGGCGTGTGTTGCACGTTAATTCGTTGCGTGTTTTGCGCTAATACGGCGTGCGTTGCGCTGTAATGCGACGTGCGCGGCGCTAATGCTGCATGCATTCCGAGGTGATGCGGCTTGTTGGTGGTGGCGCTTGGTGGCACGAGGCTATGCCCTATAGTGGTGTGCTGATTCACCTACGAGGCGCTTTTTCGCGCGCTACACATATACATTTAAAAACGGAATTGTGGTTAACAGATTGGCGGTGATAGTACTGTAGTCATTATTATTTTGTGTGTGTTGCTATACATGTATAATCTGCGCGATGACCATTCAATAACCGTATACATAACAGATTGTTTTCACGTAATATTTTATATACAGAAATAAATTTCACACTTAAATAATATAAGAAAAATTTGCAATGAATCAAATCGAATATATTAAAGATAAAATTGATGTATATTGGAACGATTTTTCGTCATCCCTTGTCAAATTTGGTTTTGAAACAAACAGGTTTCGGCGTTGTGCCATCATCAGTGTCGATTTCGCTTTCGGAGAACGAAAATCGACACTGATGATGGCACAACGCCGAAACCGGTTTGTTTCAAAACCAAATTTGACAAGGGATGACGAAAAATCGTTCCAATATACATCAATTTTATCTTTAATATATTCGATTTGATTCATTGCAAATTTTTCTTATATTATTTAAGTGTGAAATTTATTTCTCTATATAAAATATTACGTGAAAACAATCTTTCGGAGAACGCTTTCGGAGAACGAAAATCGACACTGATGATGGCACAACGCCGAAACCGGTTTGTTTCAAAACCAAATTTGACAAGGGATGACGAAAAATCGTTCCAATATACATCAATCATTCACCCTGTCGGAAAAACAACAAAACAAAATAAAAAAGATAAAATTATTAAAATCGGTCAAGCCGTTTTTGAGTTTTGAACGTATTTACGCACACAAATTAATTTTTTATATATAGACTTATAGGCGTGATTTAATAAAGGCTATTTATTATAGATTAATCATGCAGGTTAAGCTGAAAACCAAACTTTTAATATCTCTTTACCAACATTTTTGTTTTTAGCATATTTTGATTGTAGATGCACATGTATATATTTGTTTTAAATTTTGTTCAAGCAGAGACAGTTTTTTTTTGTTAGAATGATTTATACAGTAAGGGTATGGGTATAGCATGTTTTGATTTTGTTTTTAGATGACCTTGTATAATGTATTACTACTGTACACGGTGGACCTACTTTTGATTTTCTACTACAATTCCCTCGGCAGATGAAGAACATACTTATATTTTTTTCCTAAAAGAAAACCCGTACAAATTTAAATAATATTATTTTTAATGTCGTTTAGTTGCATTTTTGATATGATCATTTGATTAATGTGAATTAATTTTGATTATTTTTAATTATGTGATTAATATGATTAACGTAATTAAATTATTATTGTTGATTAATTTTAGCTACATGATTGATTTGATTAATGTAATTAAATTATTATTTTTGATTAATTTTATTTGTTTTCTGTATTTTTTTCCAATTTGCACTTTTTGATGTTTTACATGGTAATACAACCTTTTAATATATACTTTTCAAGAAATAATATCCTTTGTTGTCAGGACACCTGACCAGAACCAAATCCAAACATGCTATACCCATACTCTTACTGTATAAATCATTCTAACAAAAAAAAACTGTCTCTGCTTGAACAAAATTTAAAACAAATATATACATGTGCATCTACAATCAAAATATGCTAAAACGTGCTAAAAATAAAAATGTTGGTAAAGGGATATTAAAAGTTTGGTTTTCAGCTTAACCTGCATGATGAATCTATAATAAATACAGGGTGGCTGATGAATTTTGCTACATTAAGAAACTCAAATAATTTTTTTTTCAGTGTATGGAATTCATTTTCCTTTTATTCATGTTAAAGCCCATTAAATTTGATTAAATATAGCTTAATTAGTTTTAAAAATAATGGAATTTAAATGCCCCCCCTGCTCGTCGATGCATGTGCGGCATCTTACCAAAAAGTTGTTCATTACTGCTTGGAGAGTTGAGACAGGAATAGCCGCAATTGTTTCTCGAATGGATTGCCTTAGTTCATTCAAATTTGTTGGTTTTGCTTTGAAGACTTCCTGTTTGCAATAACCCCACAAGAAAAAGTCAGGTGCAGTAAGGTCAGGCGACCTGGGTGGCCAACGGAATGTGGAGTTTCTGGATATCAGCTTATTGGGAAATTTTCGTCGCAATTCTGTCATAACAGGTTGGGCTATATGAGGAGCTGCACCATCTTGCTGAAACCACACAGAGTTGAAAGAAATTCTCATTCGGCGTAATTCTGGATAGAAAAACTCTCCCAACATGCTCAAGTAACGGTCTCCAGTAACCGTAACGGTGTGACCGTTTTCTTCGAAGAAGTAGGGCCCTACAATGCAGCGTGATGAAACTGCACACCACACTGTGACACGAAGTGGATGCAATTCCGTCTCATGGAGTATCTGTGGGTTGGAAGCACTCCATATTCGACAATTTTGTTTGTTTATGTTGCCGTTTAAATCGAAATGGGCCTCGTCAGACATGAAAAGACAGTTCAACATGTTTCCATCCTCTTCCACCATTTGAAGCATCTTCTGGCAAAATTCCAAGCGAATCGGCAAGTCTGCAGCGTTCAGTTTCTTGGCCATTTGAATTTTATATGGGAATAAGTCCAAATCTTTGTGCATAATTGACTGTAATGACTGTCTGCTTACACCCATTTGAGCAGATAAGCTTCTTGTCGAAACACGTGGATTGTTTTGTATGGCAGCAGCTACAGCAGCGATTGTTTCCTCCGTTCGAACTGAAGGGTTTCGATGGTAAGGTCTTCTGTTGACTGTCCCATGCTCGGCAAAATTGTTTACAAGTCTTATTATGGTCCATCTGCTCGGAGGATTGCCGCTAAACGTGCGCCTATACTCTCTTTGAACCGAAACTACGGACTCCAGTGCGTGATAGCGGCGGACAATCCAAATTCTTGTTTCAGTGTCCCAGTTATCCATTTTTGTTAAATGTAATGTCAATCTGCAAAATAAAAAAAAAATTAACCAGATTCATTAAATAGAAAAAAAGTTATTTAATTTTTTTTTGGTAGCGGCTTTCATTAGCCACCCTGTAGCTTTTATTAAATCACGCCTATAAGTCCATATGTATATAAATGAATTTGTGTGCAAAAATACGTTCAAACCTCAAAAACGGCTTGACCGATTTTAATAATTTTATCTTTAATATATTCGATCTGATTCAGGGCTCATTTACAAAAAAAAAAACTTTTTTAAAAAACCTCAATTGAATAGTATACAATAACCGCTAGACCGATTTCACTAATTTGGTTTTTTTTTGTTCGATCGGACGTAATGTTCATATATAACTAAAAAATTATTTTTAAAACCTCAAGGTAATAATATTTTAGGTAATACAACTTTACCTGGAATACAAACTGACAACCCAAGTCGAGTTGAGTGTTTAACTGAAGTTAGTTTAACATACAAAGTTGAGTTCAATGTTTAGCCTTACCAACCACGGCACCACTCTGATGCCAACATAATCACAAAGGTTTTCCAACACGCCAATTCCCATGGTGAAAAAGTGAAACTTTGAAGTATCTATATATAAAAACTAGCGGACCCTCATCCGCTTCGCTGGGTGCAAATGTGAGAATGCTTTTGATATCATTTAGGTCTATACCAATTTTCAGGTCCCTACCTTGAACCCTTTCACAGATATTCTGCTTGAAAATTTTGTTGGGATTAGAGGTGCCACGCCCCCTTTTCTGATAACCCCCCTTTTTATGTGTGAGAATGATTTTGATATTATATAGGTCTACACCAATTTTCAGGTCCCTACCTTGAACCCCTTCACAGATATTCTGCTTGAAAAATTTAGTTTGTATGGGAAGTGCCGCGCCCCTTTTTCTGATAATTCCCCTTTTTTTGTGTGAAAATGCTTTTGATATCATATAGGTCTATACCAAGTTTCAGGTCCCTACCTTGAGCCCTGTCACAGATATTCTGCTTGAAAAATTTAGTTTGTATGGGAGGTGCCACGCTCACTTTTTTGATAACCCCCTGTTTTAGTTATAAACCTTCTCCACATGTGTCTCTTCAATGTCGCAAAGTTTGGTTAAAATCGGTTCAGCCATTCTCGTTAAGTTCATCACAACGCGAAAAACGGCTAAATTTTTATATACGAGTATATAGATAGATTACTATATGTGATGTGAATGGTAAGAATTTTCCGGTGGCAGTTCAAGCTCATGATCACGCTCAATGCTCACTGGAACACTCCGGATTATTAGTAGACTTTAGAAGCAGATATCAGCGCGATTGCTTCTCATTTTATGTAATAATATACAAATAAATTACGTCAATATTATATCTCATGTTCTTTTTAACTTAACTTCAGAAAATATTATGCGTTTAGCGGGAAACCAAAAAAAACTACATAATCATAGCGCACCAGCGGCATCTCTTATTAAAAAATTAGATTTATCAAAAGGTAATGTGTCAGGACTAAAGATAGGAAACAAGCAAAATTATCTTGCTCACAAATTGTACCAGACATCTATACGGATCTATCTGGCTGAAATCGTTGTTATTGCATTTACAAGTACAATTTTTTATCTGGCTCAGGATCACGACTACCGGATAACACCTCTTATAACGTAATGTGACGAATTCAATGAGTCTTCCATTATTAATCCTGGGTTCGACCACTATAAAGTCAAATAAACACACACAGGGTTTGGTAACTTTTGCAGTAGTTCACTGAACAACACTTGAAAATAAACTGATCCCCCTGCCTTTCTTGGCCTCTGCCTTATATAGTCCAACAGAGTGCTTCCCCACGCACCGAGAACTTTCTTGGTTCTTCGTTTTTCGTGTTATCGAAGGGTCGGTGTTATTTATTGGCATCTTCTCTTTGCATCGTATTCACAAACACTTGCGCCATCTCTTTTCCTCTTCCTAGGTGCACGCTTGCACGGATAAGAGTAGCTATCGTTACCTCTGTTGTGTTTAACTAGTGGTGGGAGTCTTATAGAGTTAGGCATGGTACTTGCTTGAGAATAATCGCCACAGATAGATTTATTGCTGCTCAAAGTTACACTAAAGAGATGTGATAGCGGAAATAACTTGATCGCCCCGAGTTAAACTAAAATAGAGTTTTATCTACATAAACATGACTTTAAAATAAACATCATTCCATGTCTGTCATAGTCAACTTAAAATACATTTTATTTCTAAGACCGAGGTTTAATTTAAAACGACGAAAAAGTCATTTTAACATTTTAAAATCACACTATAGTTGTGGTTGTGACTTTGGTTACTCCTTGCTGATAGTAGATTGGCAGGACAGCGTCTTTCGGGTCAGCTAGTAAACCAATAAAATTCAATTACTTTTACAGGCGGAACCTTATTCTACCATCATCGAATTATGGAGAAAAGCTTTTCACGCCTTTTAAATGACCTCTTACATGATCAAATATCAACCGTTTATAATATCTGTAAAAGGAAACATAAATACAATGACTTAACCGTGGGATACATTTTTTTTAAACTAATTGTGTGATCGAACAATATTAGTTCCACCATAAATGGACGCCTTTGATAAAGCTTGAAGTATCTGAAGCTGTAAACGATGTCCAAACAACAAAAATTCTGCCGTACACATGTTATTTCGTAGCAAAATTAAGCATTTTCCTCGGCAACCTATATATTTTTTTATAACATCTTTCCTAGGTCTGAACGATATAGTTCCCTTGACGGGCTGTATTATTACTATATTTATAAATGCACACACAATTATATGTACCTATATAGCTGGCATATACTGGAGAGCAACACATCAAAATAAATCTGCTTTTGTTATAGTATATGTAGCGACGTACGCCTCTACAATTCTGTGTGTGAGGTCACCTTAATATGTAAATTGCAATGCAAATCATTAATGCCTAATCAGCTGAGTGAATTCGCCGTGCACTTGACATTGAACATCAAAGTCCCTATTCGGTTTCTAACTTTCTGTCTTTCGCTCTCTTCTTGGTGAACATTCATCAGCGACGGACACGTTTTAATTCACAGCTACAAACTCCCCAACTGATTTGGTGAAATCAATATTTTTATATCGGCATAAATTTAGCTGTGATTTCATCAAATTGTCACCCGGGATCAGCAAACACATTTCTACGAACATAATTACTACTTTTCGAAGGACTAGCAAAATTTTGATTCGCATTCATCGTTTCGCACTTTATGCTTCTTTCCATTAAATTTTTTTGTTCTGGATTTGCTGAAATACGCAAATCGTTAGTGACCGGTGTAGGTGAAGATGTAATTAAGGCAAAGTGGTTGTCTGCACTTCCAAGAGATACTCGAGCCATGCTTGCTTTACAAGCTACCTCTACTTTAGATGAGCTAGGTGCCAGTGCTGATAAGTTGCACGGAATTCTTCAAAACAGGCAGACAGCTGCAGTTTCTTTGAGCGCAAATGACATGAGTACCCAGATATTAGATCTAACCAAGCAAGTGGCAGCTTTGACCACCACTATTAATAACCAACGATCCAGGCAAAGTAGTCGAAACCCATATCAGCCACGACATAGGTCACGTAGTTACTCTAAACCTCGCAAGCTAAATTCAAGCGGAATCTGCTACTATCATGCAAAGTTTGGCAAAGATGCTAAACGGTGTACCGAGGGTTGTAAGTTTTCGGGAAACGCAAAAGAGAATCACTAGTGGCGGATAGTGATTTCCAACCTGACTCTCGCCGCCTCTCTGTCAGGGATCGCACCTCTGGTACATCATATTTGGTGGACACTGGCTCCAAATTGTCTGTTTTCCCTAGAACGCAGCTGAGAACCCAGCTATCTCCGGTTAATTACCAGCTTTACGCTGCGAACGGTACCGTGATCCAAACCTACGGTACAAAACCACTTTCTTTAAACCTTGGTCTTAGGCGAGATCTAACATGGATTTTTATAGATGCGGATGTAACAAAACCCCTCATTGGGCCGATTTTTTGAGCCATTTTGACTTACTTATCGACCTCAAAAGAAAATGCTTGCGCGATAGACTCACAGGGTTTACTTCGCCAGCATATTTTGCCACTGCAATCGGCACTTCATCAGTTAAATCCATCGAAAGCGATACAGTTTTCCACAGATTTCTTAGTAGGTACTCTGAAATCACCAAACCAGATGGTGTTACGATACCTAAGAAGCACGCCACACAGCACCATATTCAAACTACGAAAGGATAAGTTGAACATCGCTCGCGAAGAGTTCAATAAAATGATAAAATTAGGCATTGCTCGACCTTCGAACAGCCCCTGGTCATCACCTCTGCATCTGCAACTTAAACGTTGTGGCGAGTGGCGAGCTTACGGTGAATACCGTGGCCTAAACGCTCGCACTATTCCGGAAGTACCCAGTACGTTATTTAGAAGATTTTCCGGCAACTCTTTGTGGTAAAGAAATATTTTCCACTATCGACTTAGTTCGCGCGTTTAATCAGATCCCAGTAGCGCCACAGGACATTTGCAAAACCGCCATTATTACACCGTTTGGGCTTTCCGAATTTCCGTACATGACGTTCGGGCTTCGAAACGCCGCTCAAGCCTTTCAAAGGTTCATCGACGAGGTGACCCGTGACCTACCATTCATTTTTTCTTACATAGATGATATTCTTGTTGCGTCAAACAACGAGGCAGAACATCTCAAGCATTTGGAGGTTTTGTTCAAACGACTTCAGGACTACGGCCTCGTAATCAACCCTTCGAAGTCCGTTTTTGCTCAGTGAAGTTCGTGTTTTAGGCCATACGGTAACCAAGCAAGGCATCAAGCCATAAACTGACAAGGTCGACGCTATTTTAAGCATCGAATTACCTTCCACGATAAAATTTTTGAGAGGATTTCTCGGAACAATAAACTTCTACAGGAAGTTCATCAAGAACGCCGCTAAGATATTGGCACCTCTTAACAAACTATTGGAGAGACCTGACGTCAAAGGTTCGCAAAAGATTGACTGGACCGACGAACGAAAAGCTGCTTTTCAGCTAGCCAAAAGCGCTCTTGCGCAAGCCACACTTCTGGCACATCCAAATATCAATGCGCAGTGCTCCATTTTCACGGACGCGTCAGATTACGGTGTTCGGGCTGTTCTGCAACAATTTGTTAACCAAACCTGGCAACGATTGGCATTCTTCAGCAGAAAAATGCCGCCATCAGTTTAAAAAATGCCAGCTTATGATCGCGAGCTGCATACAGTGTACGAGGCAGTGAAGCATTTCCGGCACATTTTCGAAGGCCGTGATGTGATCATTTACACAGATCACAAACCTCTGCAGCACGGCTTTCAACAACTCACCGAGAGAGCTTCACCATGGCAGTTCAGACGACTGGATTTCGTAGGCCAGTTTACGTCTGATATCAGACATCTATCTGGGCGTGACAACATGGTTGGTTGGTTCTAGTGGTGAGTCTCCTGCGACTCCAATTAGCGCTGATACGCCGTTTTGATACCACAACTCGTGAATTAACCAATGAAGGAAGTATTATAGAAGACTTTGAATGCGCTTATAGAGTATAGTTGGAATCCCATCCGAATATATCCACCATGTGGAGTTCAAATATTTAAGGAGGTCCCCAGGCTTCATGTCCCTAAGCTCTGAGAGACTTTCGAAAAAGGGCCTACCAAGGTATTTAGTTCTCTTCCCCCAGTGCACTGGACACTCGCACAGTAGGTGCTCCACCGTCTCTTCCGCCCCCGGGAGATTGCAACTGCGGCACGAAACGTTCCACCTTTTATTTGCCTCGCTAAACCAGTGCTGAGAGATTCTGCCCTTGATAAGTCCCAGGGGTACGAGGACCTCCTTCGCTCCTGTGACATCAAGAGCCGATCCACCTCGCGCTAGCTCATCTGCCATCTCGTTTCCCTGTATATTTCGGTGACCCGGCACCCAAATTAAGGAAACGATATGCCGACTAGCCAGCCTCGTGGCCCACTCCTTGCACTGATTTACCAGGCTCGATGTTATCGTTGCAGACCCCAGAGCCCCCAGGGCTGCTTGGCTATCAGAAACTATTGCTATCATTTTACCTGTGCCTTCCGTTTCCAGCAAAGCCTTGCATGCCTCCTGGATTGCAAAGATCTCTGATTGAAACACGCTCGCTGAGTCCGGGAGGCGCAAAGAAATGGAAAGAGCCGGGTGTGTTGCGAAGACTCCTGATCCCACTCCACAGGCCATCTTGGAGCCATCCGTAAACACTGAAATGTCGAAATTGTGAGTGAATTCGCCTTCATTCCAGTCCTCTCTAGTTGGAAAGAGAATCGAATAATTTATATCTATCGCTGTCCTGGGACAGATATAGTCCGATTGGGTTGCAATGTACGAGTCGTTAATATTGAAGAGTATGCGGCCGTGTCCATACGTGCGTTCTCTCCATAGTCCCAACTCGCGGAGCCTAAGTGCCCCCTGTGATGCTGTCTCCTCAATGAAGAGATTGATCGGTAGCATGTTGCAGATCACGTTCAGAGCCTCTGAAGGGCATGATCTGATGGCACCTGTGATTGCTCCACAGGCAGCTCGTTGAACTTTGGCAAGCATGCTACTTATGTAGTCCGCCTCGACTGCCTTCCACCACACAAGTGCACCGTAAGTAAGTATCGGTCGGATGATTGCCTTGTACATCCATGCCGTGAGTTCTGGCCTGAGACCCCACTGTCTCCCTAGCATTCTCTTGCACGCATACAGAGTCCCATAAGCTCTTTTGACCCTTTGTTCTTGTTTAGTCTCCAATTCAACTTAGGCGTCAAAAATACACCTACATACTTCACACTGCCAGAAAGACTCAACTCCTGGCCGTTGAGAAAAGGTAGAGAAAAGATTGGGATTTTCGTCCTAGTTGTGAAGAGAACCAACTCCGCCTTGGAAGGGTTTACGTTGAGCCCAGCAGTCTGTGCCCATTTGCTCAGCTTCGCCAGTGCTCCGTGCATTATTCCACTGAGCACATTGGGGCATAGACCAGACACCATTATGGCTACATCGTCCGCGTAGGCCACCACCTTCACGGCGAAGTATGCCGTCTAAAACGCACACCCAGAGAAGTGGTGACAGAACGCCCCCCTATAGAGTACCCCTCCACGGATGCGTAGTGACCTCACTATCTCCAAGCTTGGCACTTATCAACCTTGACCTCAGAGCAGTTCTTATCCAGTTTACAATAGGGTCATCCATGCCAAGTGTAAATAGCGAATCCTCTATCGCCTCTAATCGAACGTTATTGAAGGCTCCTTCTATGTCCAAGAAAGCCGCCAGCATGTACTGCTTTCCTTCCAATGTAGCTTCCACCTTGTGTACTACTTCGTGAAGAGCGGTTTCGGTTGATTTACCCTTGAGATACGCGTGTTGCGCTGTTGACAACCCAGGGGTACCCAAACTTCCGCGAATTTGAACATCCACTAGTCTTTCGAGGGTTTTTAGAACAAATGACGATAGACTAATGGGTCTAAAATCCTTAGGCTTCTTATGGCCCCTCTTATTGACCTTTGGGATGAAGATCACCCGGGTTCCTCTCCAATTTAGAGGGACGTGATTTAGCCGAATACAAGCCCTGAAAATAAGTTCCAACCAGGGTATCACCTTGCCCTCTGCAGCATGGCTGGGAAAATTCCATCCGGACCTGGTGATTTATATGGGGAAAAACTGTTGATTGCCCATTCAATCTTCTTTTGCGTTATAAGCCCATTCACTCAAGAGTTTCCACCGAGCTGCTTGTCCATGACCGATCATCCTTCCTGGTGAAGGATGGACAGGACTTTTCTTTTGAGAGAATTTTTTCCATTCTCGAAGATTCTTTGGTCGATTCGATAGATGAGTAGAAGTCCCTCCAGGATTCCTGACTGGCTTTTCGAATCGCCTTTTTATAGCACCTGAGACTTTTTTTGTATGGTTGCCAGTTACCAGTAGAGTGACTCAGATTGAAAAGTTTGCGCGTCTCTCTTCTGAGCCTGAAGAGATCCGGGTTCCACCAAGGAGGATAAGATTTTTTACTAAAGCTTTTAGGAAAAGCTATCCGTAGAGCCGACCCCAAGGCCTTCTTTAGCTTGTTACTGCTTGCGTTCAGGTCACCCACTGATGCGATTTCCTGAACCGAAGATATACCTAGCTTGTTGCTCACCACCCTACAGAACTTATGCCAATTAGTCCTTCTTGGATTGCGGTGAGGAATAAAGGATTCTAATTTGAGACCTATATCGAAAAGTATCCACCTGTGGTCTGAAAAAGATAGACGTTCCGATACCCTCCAGTTATCTACCTGAATACTACTGTTACCATTTAGTAGCGTTACATCTAGCACTTCCTCCCACCCGTTGAAAGTATCCGTGCTAGGAAATACAAAGGTGGGTGTGCTTCCCTGATTATTTATTTATTTATTCATTTAAGTCTATGGCTTACATACCTTACAGACAGAGAATAATTCAAAAATTTAGGAATAATACATATACAATTTTTCCTTAAATATAATTCGATTAGCAAATATATCTAAATCTGTTTCTTTACATATCAAATTAAATTCAGCTAACAGTCTGATAACTGGTTCATTTTGAGCATATTTTGTTTTGCAAATTTCAATAGCAAATAAATCACTATGTCGCAGATTTCTAGCTGGAGCATTAATTTTAATACAGTGTAACAAATAAGAACAATCAATGGTCCCATTCAAAACATCACGTATAAAAACTAAGCCAGCTATCAAACGCCTACTGGCAAGAGTGTGCAAGCTGATCAATCTGCACCGAGGAACATAAGATGGAATAGGCAAATCAAATCTAATACTGTATAATGCAAACTTTAAAAACTTTTTTTGTATCCGCTCTATTCTATTGGAATGTATTCCATAAAATGGATTCCATATTATTGAAGCATATTCCAATTTAGACCTTACAAATGTGTTATAAAGTAATTTTTTTGTATATGGATCCTTGAACTCCAAACTATTGCGCCTAATGAACGCTAGCGAGGAATACGCTTTGGGTATAATGTAATTCAAATGATCTATAAATGTGAAATTGGAGTCAAAAACCACTCCAAGGTCTTTTATTTTATTAGTTGAGCTAAGAGCAGTATCAGAAATAAAGTATGGTGAAGAGAGAGGCAATCTAATTTTATTGAAGGTAACCGAGCAACATTTTTCAATATTAATGGCTAATTTATTACGGCGGCACCACTCATGAAACTTATTTATCTCATTCTGCAAAATTTCGATATCAGACTGGGTCTGTATCTTTTTAAAAACCTTTAAGTCATCAGCATAAAGTAGATGCTCACATATTTGAAAGCACTCAGTGCAGTCGTTGATAAAAATTACAAAAAATAAAGGACCCAAGATACTTCCTTGTGGAACCCCTGAGGTTGCTCTATATAAAGAAGATTGCACACCATCAACAACAACGTAGTTAATTCTATTTATCAAATAAGATTTGACCCAGCACAAGAACGATTAGGAGAGTGTGAGACACTCTGTCAAATGCTTTAGATAAATCGGTATAGATGGCATCTATCTGGAAGCCATCCTTAAATGCTGAAATGCAATAATTTGAGAAGACAGCCAAGTTAGTAACCGTAGATCGACCTGGTATAAAACCATGTTGAGATAATGATATATATGGCTTAATAGCAAAAGAAAGTTTAGTACTGATGATTTTTTTAAACAGTTTGGCAATATTAGCTATTTTAGAAATTGGTCGGTAGTTTGAGGCCTCGTTTTTTCTCCCAGATTTGAAAATTGGAGTAACAGAGGTAATCTTCCAATCATGTAAAAAACAACCAATCCTCAGTGACAGATTAAAAAGAAGAAGAAGCGGTTTAACAATGGATGAGCTGCATTTCTTGAGAAAGAGTGATGATATTTGATGAACATCTACTTGCTTGGAACATTTTATGGCACTTATTGCGTCCAAAATGTCTTCTTCAGTTAAAACTACAGCGCCAAAATCGAGCGAAGACGCCAATGGTCCAAAACTAGAGATTTCACTCGTCGCGCAGTCCTCAACAAAATTAGACTCAAAAAAGTCCGCAAATAAGTTAGCAGTTTCAAAAGCTGTGGTCGCGCTCTTATCATTGTATAACATTGAAGCCGGAATAATGGAAGAAGACCGTTTTGAGTTCACAAAACTCCAAAATGCCTTGGGGTTAGATTTAATATTAGTTTCAAATCTTAACAAATAATTTTTATAAAGAAATTTGTTTAAACAGTTAAACTCTTTCAAATATTTCTCGTAAATTAGCTTATGCTGCAAACTCCCAGAACGTTTATAAATCCTATGGGATTTATGGTGGAGATTCTTAAGTTTTTTTAAGTCTCTATTATACCAGGGAAGTTTATAAGCCCCCCGAGATAGACATGGAATGTTTTCCAACGATATTTCGGAAATTTTATCTTTAAAAATGTCAAAGCATTCAGTAAGACTCCGATCAGCGAATAAGGTAATCCAATCCTCGGCTAAAATAAGGTTGTTAACGCGATCAAAATTACAACCCGAGTAGTCAAATTTCTTTGTTGTATCACGATAACTAGAATATTTATAAAATTCAAATTCAAGCAAAAGTGGAATGTGGTGTTTATCAGTAATAGATAAAGGATCCACTGACTTACTTAGTTGGAATTTTAAGTCAGGACTAATGAAGATAAGGTCTACAATTCTGCTAAGCTCATTAACAAAGTGATTAATTTGCCTTAATTGCAAAGTAAATAGCCCGTCAATTACACAAATTTCACAAGAGGAATTTCACAAGAGGAATAAGCATATCATCGTTATTCAGAGTTGACCACGAGATTTTATTTAAGTTATAATCTCCAAGTACACATAGTTGGGCATTTTCATTCGGAAGATTTAAATTCAGAATATTATCAATGTGATCAAAATATAAGTCATCAGCACTGTTAGGAGGTATATAAGATACACATACAAAGAGCAAATCATTCGCACTCGAAATTGAAACGCATAGTTGTTCAATGCAAGAAGCAGTGTTTCCCAGAGTTACTTCAACTGCGCGTATACCAGTTTTTACGGCGATTAATACACCACCCCCACGAGTAGTATTCGTCGCAACACTATCTCTATCTCTCCGGAACACAGAATAGAGTTTCCTGTTAAAAAATTCTTCACTGCAAAAGTCAGCATTGAGCCAAGTCTCCACCAACACAATAACGTCGTAATCACATAGCGATGAGCCAGCATAAAGCGAATTGGATTTTGTTCTCATACCGGATATATTTTGGTAGTAAATTTTGAAATTATTGAGAATCGGTACATTAGGACTATCTTGTAGGGTCTCATTCATGTCTACACTGCCGGTGCATTTTGTCCCGCCTTTGGAAAAAACCGAAAAGGCCTAACAGTGACATTTTCCGGCCATAGTGAAGCATTAAAAACCTTTTTGTAATATTCAGATAATACACGCAATTTGAACGTGACTCTCACAAGGGAATTAACATCAGTATCTCTTTTTGACAATATGAAGCATGCTATTCTATCAGCAACGTATTTGATAATATCAACTTCTCTAACAGAAGGTTTGAAAGATGATAAGTGGATCCATTTGTAACGCACGAACACATCTAATTTTGCACTCGTGTTACTCCCACTAACAACCATGCGTGTTTTTGCATCATTTGCTTTAGCAGCATTTTCTTCAAAGTTCTGCTCACCAGGTTGTGTAGCAGCGTTGACAGTTTGAGCAGCAGCTACAGCATACGTATGAGAGATAGAACCATTAGCTATAGCAGCAGCAGCAGCTGCAGTATTAGCCATAGTTGTTGTCTCACTATTATTACAAACTATTAAATCCATACTAATAATATAATCGAAAAGTGACTCACCACGCATGTTTATTTCGGAACTCCCCATAGAGAGTGTCTCGCATTGGCATCCGCCGCGATTATGATGTTTTGTGACTTCCAGTCCCGCAACAAATTTCGGACCTCCTCCGGCGGAGTTTCTCTGTCGTCCGACATGTAGCACGAGGCGTGCTGACTCCGTCAGCTGTCTCCATTGTGATTGCCGTGAGATCTAGAGAACTGTGGGAAGAAATAAGAAAAGCATTGTAGTTAGATTTTACCAAAACGCATGTCCTCGGCCTACCGTCCTCGCGTTTGTAAAACGCAGACTAGCCCCTTATCGAGAGCCCCTTCACCTCAGTGTTCCTCACCCAGGGCTCCTGTATTAGGGCAATATCAGCGTCCTCCTCCTTTAGAAAGACGGTAAGGTTGTCCGAGGCCAGCTTGGAGTGCTGGAGATTGATCTGGACAACCTTAAGACCCATCATGCCTATGAGAGTCTGGATGCTTGGTCGGCGAGCTGCAAGTCCTCCAGGAGCTTGTGAGTGTCGTCGACCTCATCCACTACTTCCTCATCCCCTTGATGAGGTCGAAGTATTTTGATTTTGGCACGCCGCACGCCAAACTTCAGTAGGAAGTCCGTTCTTTCCAGCGGCGCAATACTTTCCTCGTTGATGAGAAGTAGGAAAGATAGGCTGTTCCTCTTTGACTCTTCGGCCTTGATGACCATCCAGTCACCCATCGGAACCTGCCGGTTGTGTGCCTGTAGGTATTTCAACAGCGTCCCGCTGTCAATCTTCATTCTCGGGATCCACACCCGAGCTCTTGGTCGTCGAGGAATTTCGGCCGCTGGGATGAGCTTTAGCCGTAAGCCCTCCCAGGCACCGCGCAAATCTAGGAGGCACTTCGCCAGGAAGTCCTTCGATTGTTGGTCCTCGCATTTGACCACCCTGTAACCGCGGACAACCTCCGCCGAGTCGAATGAGGGGAGATTTCCCTCCGGGTTGGCCATTACGAAGTCGATGACCATTTTAGACAACCTAGCCTCAATCTCCCCCCACCTCTCCAGGACGGGCTTGCCGATGTTTGTGGTCTCATCCACGAGGGCAACGTGAAGGTTGCACCTGGCCATGTCGGCGAAAGACTTTGCCCCCTTCAGCACTCCGGCTGAAGTGGAGGCCTCCCCACCGGTAACCCTGCTCCTCTTAGAGGCTTCAGGGGCCTCTTCCAGAGACCGATTCCGTTTACCTGCTGGGGATCTCTGCTGGGTGTTCAAGTACGCCCGGTACTCGTCCACCACCGCTTGAAAACTGACGCGGTCGGCCGCATCCTTGGGATGAACGGTAGGTACCATTCACCCTGATCCGTTCTCTCCTCTCCAGGACATACAGAGCGAGCTGGTATCGTTTTCTCCCTAACGATGCTTTAGACTGCGTCTTTTTAACCGAATACTGCCTCCTGGCAGCCTTCGAAGAAGGTTGATTGCGTGGCGGAGTACCGTTTCCTACGGTACTTGCTCCGACGCTTCGTCCGCCCGTCTCTTCACAGAGGAGTTTGTCTTCCCCAGCCTTAGTCCCGTACTAGTGTCCTCCTGTCGTCTAGTGTCGCCTGTGTTCGTCCGTGATGTCCCTGGCGTAGTGTCTAGTGTCCCTTCCTGTCATTCGTCATTAGTTTTCGTATCTTTGTTTTGTTGTTTGTTGTTGGTATTTGTTTTGTTATTCATAGTTTTGGTCCCACGAGTATGCACGGAAAGGGTTGGTCACCCGCCCGCATAGCCGGCATGCTTGCGAGAAGGCACTTATAGAACCGACCTTGCCCGGGCGTCGGAGGGAACCGGTCGCGATCAGCTATTCGATATACACCCGCTGACCATTCAGCCATCAGCACGGTGTCTAACACCTTGGCTTAGGGTGGCGTTGGCACGATGGTCCTCACATTTCCTGCAGTACCCTCTGCCAGAGTCTGTAGGAAATATTGAGAGCCGTAACCCGAGTGCTTTCAATGCGAAACTTAAGCCCCTTTTCCACGGCAAGGCGACCAACAATGAAGGAGCGTGACAACATAGTAGCCGATACTCTTTCGCGCGTAGAAGCTATCTCACCCACAGTATCGATGCAACAACTTGCAGATGCACAAAATAGTGACACTGAGCTCCAGCAGCTAATCAGTAACACCAGCACCGCTTTGAATTTGCAGCAACTTCGTATGGACATCAACGAGCCTTCATTGTACTGCGACATATCCGCCGGTACCATTAGACCATACGTCCCTGCACATTTGAGAAAAATAATCTTTGATTCGCTTCATTCTCTTGCGCATTCAGGCATCAAGGCATCCCAAAAACTCATTAGTCAGCGTTACGTGTGGCCTTCTTTAAACAAAGATTGCCGAACATGGGCCAAAGCGTGCATTGATTGCCAGCGCAACAAGATACAGCGCCATGTGTCTTCGCCAATAGGAACTTTCCCGCCGAGTTCGCAGCGCTTTGAACACATCCATATAGACTTGGTCTCATTGCCACCATCAAGAGGTTTCAACCAATGCCTTACCATAGGCGACCGTTTTACTAGATTTCCAGAAGCGATACCGCTCGAAAATGGCACCGCTGAGACGGTTGGCCGTGAACTAATACGACACTGGATTGCACGATATGGAGTTCCGAAAAGAATTACATCCGATTAAGGCCGCCAGTTAGAGTCCAAACTGTTTCACACACTTTCGCAAGTTTTGGGCATAAGGCACCTAAGATGTACACCGTATCACCCTCAATCAAATGGCTTAGTTGAGCGTCTTCACAGACAACTTAAGTCATCACTTTTATGCCACAATGAAACATAGTACGACGCTCTGCCCGTGGTGCTACTCGGTCTTCGTGCTGCCTGGAAAGAAGACATCGCGACAACTCCTGCCGAACTGGTATATGGTGAGCCGATACGCCTTCCAGGTGAGTTTATCGTTCCGTCTAATCCTCAGCTCACAACCAGCGAGCTTCTACGCTCATTAAAGGACTTTTTCAAAACTTAGGCGCCAACAGAAATGTCTCGTCATGGCAAACGCTCAATCTTTTATTTTAAGGCCCTCGATACATGTTCACACGTCTTGGTAAGAAACGATCACACCGAGATATCATTTTCTCCATCTGTTGTATTTTCATTTCATAGTCGGATTTATTCATAATAACTGTGACATTTCCTTTGTCCGCATTTAAAACTAATAGATTTTCATTATTCTTAAGGAACTTTTTGGCGGAGCGTAGGGTATCTAAAATAAATTTGTCACGTCCGTTGTATTTCGTTGTGTTAAGATGATCTCTTATTAAGGTAGTGAGGTTATTCCTCTCAATTTCTTGTTGTTCCTTATCTTTGATGGTTTGAATACAGTCCTATCCGTCTGCTATCAGTTTAAATAACGGGAACTTCTCATTCCTAATGGGTAAAGAGAATTTGGGTCCCAAAGAGAGGAGCCACTGGATGTCTGTCGGTATGTTTGCCTGCGTCGTGTCACAAAACCACTCAGGTATATGTTCAGCGATTGTTTTTGTAAGTCTTTCAGTCTCTCAAATTTATTGGTTTGGATATTCCTTAGTTTTGTTTGCTAGGCTGTGAGTTAAAGATTTCTCACTTTCAAAAAATGCAGCGTAGTCTTCCACATCAAGCTTTTGTTGTAATACATTATGAATAAATCCGACTATGAAATGAAAATACAACAGATGGTTAATAACATTTCGACATATCCAGTACTCAAACGCGATCCTACCAACAGATTACGCGAAAAGAATAATGAAATAGTGGAAAAATTGTTTAAGAATAAAATGCTTAATTTGAAAGAGAAATACAACTTACTCAGTAAAACCCCTAACGCGCCAAAGTTATATGGTCTCCCAAAGATTCACAAAGAAGGAGTACCTTTACGTCCGATATGTTCGTCCGTCAACTCCCCGTCTTACAATCTATGTAGATATGTTGTCAATGTCCTCAAAAATATAACGAAAACTTCCAAACATAATGTTAGAGATGCAATCGAATTTAAAAACAGGATCAAAGATGCACATATACACGACAATGAGTGCCTAATTTCCTTCCATGTCGTTTCCCTATTCCCCAGTATCCCAGTGGATCATGCTCTGGAAATTATATCTTCAAAATGGAACCTAATCGAAAATCACACAACGTTGACCAAAGAGTTGTTTTTAGAAGTTGTGCGTTTTTGCATCAAAGAGAACAGGGTCACCGGCATCACCCGTTATAGCAGATATAGTGATGGAAGACCTGCTAAGGAAGTTCGAAGAAGATTCGCCAAACAAACCCCGTATGCTAACCAAATATGTCGACGATCTGTTTGCTATCGTTAGAACTGACTCCGTAGAAGATATGTTGATTGCCTTAAACGGTTACAACAAATCTATTAAATTTACTCATGAGGTTGAGAACGATGGACAGTTGCCCTTTCTAGATACGGTAGTAATTAGAAGGCATAATAAATTATCATTTGATTGGTACAAAAAGCCCACAGCGTCGGGCAGATTGATTAATTTTTATTCCAAGCACAACAAATCAACTATAGTTAACACTGCAAAAAATTTTATAAGAAGAGTTCTCACCATCAGTGATGTAATTTATCACAAGAAAAATATAGAAATTATTAAAAATATACTTATAAACAATGACTTCCCGATACATCTAATAAAAAGTTATATAAGGGATTACTTTGCCAACTCCACAATGTATGAAAAAACGTCTAACAATAATAAAATATACAAAACATCCACATATGTCCACGGCCTATCCAATAGAATGAAATATTCGAACATGTATGACCATGAAAGATTCCAGTTAGCCTTCACATACAACAACACGGTTCAAACAATTTTTAGTAACAATAAGGACAAAATCGGAAAACTTGAGAAATCTGACGTAATATATAAAATTTCATGCAACGGCGACGGGTCCCACATATGCAACAAAGTATATGTGGGTACTACAAAATCGAAATTAAAGACAAGGATTTCCGCTCACAAATCAAACATAAAAAATAGGGACCACTCTAATGATACTAAAACAGCACTAACTCAACACTGCAGAGAGTCCGGACACTCGGCTTAATTGCAGAATACAGACTTCTCGCCCCGGGAAAAAGTAAATATTAGGAATCGTTCGTATTTTGCTCCTGATTATAACGGTATACTTCTTTTTTGGGGCAAATGAAAGTTGTAGGAGTTAGAGGGGGGGGGAAGTTGGAAATCATGCATTGAAAATCGCATATATATCCCAAACTACTGAATCGATTTTCAAATTTCTTTTTGCGTTGGATAGGTAATTGAATTACCTTTCATTTGCGGTACCATTGCTTTGGGTGCAAAACCGCGTATGTGCAAAATTTTACAAAATTTTCAAATCAATAGAAAAACCAAACCAGCTACGCGAACTACAGTTATTCTGTACAAAAAAGCCTTTCTGCGTAGGCGGGCATGTACATATGTATATATTTTATTTGTTTTGTCGCAAGTTTTCATGTGGTTGTTGTAACTTTATTAGGCTGTACCTAAAAACGCGCAAAAGAGTGCGATCCGTGGCATGTGGCCTTATTAGAATTAAATAAAACTAATACTGATTATAGTGGAAAACTGTTAAGAAAAAAACTCTTTTATTTATTTTGAGAACTACATAATACGCTTATTCAGTTGTGTCTATTTCATATTCGTCATCTTCTTCTTCGTCTGTTTCGACTGTGTCGTGAGTGTTGGGGTTGTATAAATCACCAGCAAACTTTAAAAATGTTGTAAAGCTATTTAAATTGATGGATTTACAATAGCGTAAAAATATAAATTTGGCTAGGTAACCGTGAAAAAATTTTTTGTTTCTGTGGTATTGTGGCATCTGTACTTTCACATGTCTCCATAGCCCGTCGATGGTGTTTGTGTGCATCTGAGTTTCCGGATCTTTAAAGTTAATGGAATGGTTTACTTTAAAGTGACCATACCCTTCGTCTTCAAGACAATCGTAAGCCTGTACGGTAGAATATGTTGTGAAGGAACTGTTTAAACAAATACTAATTAGGTATATTTACTTTCCAAAAGTCGGATACAATTGTCGTTCCTGGAAGAATCCATTCTTTAATGATTGCCAATAGAGTATTTTTATCCCTTTTTTCTACTGGGACTAGGAAGCATTTGTTTGATTCGCGTTCCACACCCCCAAACACCCATTGTCCTTCCACTGCATGGCCTCTATGATATTTTCGTCGGCCAAATTTACTTTCGTCGATTTCTACAATTTTGTTTATGCCACCGATTTTTTGTTTATGGATAATGAACTTGTGGTATACAACTTCACGACAAAAGTTGCAGAAATCGACGGTAGTGTGACGACTTATTTCAATTTCTTTTCTTATATTTGTTTGAGAAAAGTTTTCCACCCACATGTAGCAGAAAAGTATTATTTGCATAATATTTAGTTTAGATTTTTCGAAAAATGTCCCTGTACGAAACGAAATTTTAATGTTGCATTTGCGCTTTTTTTTTTTTAAAATTTTTTTGGCATCTGGAAAGAAATAATATTAAGGGTGTTTTTATTTGTGTTAGATTGTTTTAATTTTACCTCCATATGTAGCCATCAATAGTTTCCGTTGATGGAACTAATTGCAAAAGGTGTGTTTTATCACCTGATGGACATAAATATGAACCCGGCTTTGGAATCAAGTTCCAATCAATTAAATACTGCAAAATTTCCGAGTTTATTTTACTTTCATCACTATTAAAAAGGCGATACAATTTTTTCAAATTAAATTCAGAAGCCATCGTGTCGCTTTAACCGTAAACGCGAAAACTTTAAACCACATTTAGTTAACGGATGGTAATATTTCACCAAAAACCGTTATATTTTCTTTGCATGTGGTTGTTGGGCAACCACCTGGACTTGGCATGGCGTAGCCCAGGGTTATTTAAATAAGCGCGGCCGAAGGCCGCCTATGCAGAAAGGTCTTTTGTACAGAATAACTGTAGTTCGCGTAGCTGGTTTGGTTTTTCTATTGATTTGAAAATTTTTTAAAATTTTGCACATACGCGGTTTTGCACCCAAAGCAATGGTACCTCAAATGAAAGGTTATTCAATTACCTATCCAACGCAAAAAGAAATTTGAAAATCGATTCAGTAGTTTGGGATATATATGCGATTTTAAATGCATGATTTCCAACTTCCCCCCCTCTAACTCCTACAATTTTCATTTGCCCCAAAAAAGAAGTATACCGTTATAATCAGGAACAAAATACGAACCATTCCCAATTTTTCGTTTTTTTCGGGGTGAAGAGTCTGTATTCTGCAATTGTTCCGAGATGTTACACATAATCAACACACCAAGAGACGAACGGATGAATTTTAAAGCAGATGTAGAGAGCTGTGCCTCTGCTTATAGGAAATCGATCAACAACAAACACACGGGCTCGTGATATGCTGTCCCAACTTCACTTGCTGTTCATCATTTCATATATTGTTGTTGATGTAAAAACTTGCTTACAATTACGGTTTTTTATTGTTTATTTTGTCTTGTTTATTATTTTTGCTTCTCGTGAATAATGTTAATTTTGATAAATCAGTCGACCAGGTGCACTCAAGAGTGTAAGTAGGTGGTTATGATTGTTTATGTTTTGGTTTGACATACTTTGTTTTGTTTCAGTCCTGAAGATGAATTTAGAATAAATTCGAAATATCGACGAAATATATATACATATATAAAGCTATTTGTACTTGGTTTTATTTATTGTGTAAAGTTACATTGGTGGCCTAGAGCTCGAAAATTCAATATTAATTATTAATAAAGGCCGAAAACATTAGTAAAAAATATATGATAACTACGGATTTTACTTTATTAGGTACGAACAGAATGAATTTAGACAGGTTTACTGTTAAATTTGGGAACAATGAAAAAAACAGGAATATTAATAGTGACTAATGGTTTTTTAGGTGAGTTTATAAAAAAAAGAATTCTTATCAAAATAAATTACCTTGTACTACTATTCTATGCAAACATAAAGCGTAGTAGATTTGGGCTAAAGTGCAGTAGGTATTATAATTACTGCAATTTTGGTCAAGTCCGAACCCTGAAGGCAGGCTTTCGTTGGCGCACAAAGAAGAAGGTTTTAGACCATGCGTTTGGTGTGTTCCCTTGGTGGCTTGCGGGAGCCCGCGTGGGCTTGGAAGGGAGACACATAAAACACTTTTCCGTCAAACTTTATAATTATTTTACGAATTTATTAATAATTAATCGCTAGCCATGTCAAAGTCACGGGTCAGTGCAGGTTTCCATGTGTCTCCTGCCCTGGTCAATTTAGCATTTTGAAGGTGTATCTTCCATTTTGGTAGTTTCCGCTGCTACTTTTAGCAATTTGTTGGTTTCGTTTACGAGATCGTGCATTAGTACAAAAAAAAGTGCATTGAATTTTAGTGTACGTTCATGTTCCGTAAATACGTGTGTATCGTGCTCTTTCCATCTGACTAAATACTTGAAGTTCACGTGTGAAAAAAACACCTTTATGGATGCCAGTTGCCCATTTCCTTTAATTCGACATTTTTGGGCAACCTGGGTTACCTGCAATTCAACTCTGGCCACACCAAGAACACACCAACCACTTGTTTGTCCGGAAAATAACTGCCCTGTTCTGGGGGTAGCTTTTCATCGTGACTACTGACAATTGTTATACCTCAATTCCACTTGTTCCTATAATTTGCAATCGTCATTGCAGCTGTCACCACCTCGTTTGTAGATGACAAGCAAGCTGATGCTGCCACTTCCGCAAATCATATCACTTTCCCGTAGCTATCGATTTAATGTCAAACCGGAGGATGAATCCAAACTGTTAATGTATATTGGAACGATTTTTCGTTGACAAGGGATGACGAAAAATCGTTCCAATATACATCAATCATTCACCCTGTCGGAAAAACAACAAAACAAAATAAAACCAAACTGTTAAGTTACCTAACCAACCGCGGCAAATCAAGACCAACTTAACGAAATAAAAATCACTATCAATTGAAGGTAAACCATAACAATATAGCCCATAAGCGCTTTCGCTAAAGTTGGTAAGGTCGATGACCTCCCTTCAATATTTAGTAATAAAAGTTGGTTCATTACCTACGTTGCAAACTATAAGGTTATTCGTCACCCCGAGCATTTACATAGGACCTCCCCAATTGGACGGGATGTGCATTTGCGACCGTTCCGATAAGTAAGTGTCAATGCTGCAGATGGCCACCATCTGTTTTACTTTATCTTGCGGTGGAGGTTCCTCCGCATCATAGGGCATATAAACCGATCGCCAACTGATTGTTTGGCCGCTGTGATGTCGCGACTGCCATAGTTACGTAAGAGAAAAGTGTTTAGTTCAGACCTCACCAAAATGCAGCTTCTAGCTTTACCTTCTGTGCCAGCTCGGATGAGCTTAAAATCCTTAGTGCCCAGTCCGCAGATCCGTGAGTGGTTCACCCAGGGTTCGTGGATGAGGACTACGTCAACGTCGCCTTAGAAATACGACTTATTAAAGCAGCCGAGGCTGCCTTAAATTTGTTTAGGTTTATCTGTAGTACCCTTAACATGAGTGTGCTCACACTCCCCTACCACCACTAGACGTCGAGGTCTTCCGCATGGCTGTCCGGCAGGGTATCTTGTTCCGAGCACCTGCACAACTTGACGTGGCCGACACCATGCTTTCCGCGTGGGAGAGCTCTGCTTCCACTTCGGATGCTTCGATGTCCGTGTAATCGAAAATATGCGCGCTGCGCGACGCCACGGTATGCATGTTGACCTCACCGATGCCGTAATAAACACGCCCATTTTCCAGCTTTACAGGCTCTAGAGCCTATTCAGCGCCAGAACAACTTCCCTTCTGGGCCCAACAGCATCCCCGACCTGAATCACGCTCCAGTCCCGCGTCTGGAGAGAATGGTTCAAGACCTGAAGTATCCTGAGAGTTCTGGGATCGCTGGAACCCATGCCCTTGCTCATGGCCTAGCTGGAATATTCTTACAGTCGACAACCCCTATTTTCTCCCCGGGGTAAACTGGCTCCAACCTTGCAGCTGCGGCCTTGTACAGCGCAACAGATCTTGCATCTTCGCAAGTGAGGATCTTAATCTAACCCTGGCAGCGGACTACCCGGAGCCTCAATCAGCACGTCGAGAACGTCGTTGCCGTTGAAATAAGTCCAAAAAAAATATTAAATAACTCCCAAATTGAGACTTGTTTCATTATAAAATAACTCACAACACGTTGGGACTTGTTTCACAATTTTTGGTTGGGAATTATTTCGGCTGCCGTGGTGTGGCGGTAGTGTTGCTGGCCTACCGCACCGAAGGTCCAAGGTTCGATGCCTGGGACAGGTAGCATAAAGAATCCTTGATTCGTTAAATGTTCTGCCAGTGCTTTTGTTGTTTTTTTTTACTTTTGGCGCTTAACTTATGTTCATTTATTCTGACTCCTAACGATCTCTTCGTCGTGCCCATATACACTCAGTTACAGTTTTCTTCTGCGCTCCCATTGAATTTTATTTCGTACACCACATTCTGTTGTTCTTTGTCAATTTTGTCTTTTGTTTGTGTAAATACTGTTTTTAAAGTTTTGTTATGTTTATGTGTAAATTTTATGTTGTTCTTCCGTG
Organism: Merzomyia westermanni; assembly: GCA_949987695.1. Taxonomy (NCBI): domain Eukaryota; kingdom Metazoa; phylum Arthropoda; class Insecta; order Diptera; family Tephritidae; genus Merzomyia; species Merzomyia westermanni. The sequence goes on from OX465290.1 coordinate 123,452,684, forward strand.
TAATGCTACCTACGCCCTAATTCTAGTGTGGTAACAACATTCGTTTTACCGTCAAATAAACAGTTTGGAAACTTGTACACCCTTTTGGTATATTTGTTACGTTAAGACGATGATATTGGTCTGAGTGGGGTGTTATCTTTGTGGATTTTTGGTAGGCCGTATAGTCTTGGGGCTGTAGTTGCGGTACAAGCTAGTTGCTTTTTTAAACCAAGATTGATGTTTCAGTGTTTGTAGATGTCGTTTATAATGTAGTTGTTCTTCTTTTGTAATTGTTGCGTAGCATCACTCCTCATTGTTTTATATGTTTGTCTATCGTGTAACAATTGTTCCATTTTATTTTTGTAGTCAGCTTGGTATGTCATTACCGTTTCGTTTCCTTTGTCTGCGTTCTTGATAATTTTCTATTTTTGCTCTTCAACGAAGTTTCTCGTCCCTTCGTAAATTTTAATATTAGTTTCTATTTCCGTTGTTGTGTATTTTGTTTTTAAATGTGTTTATTTTGATTAGCTACGTTTTTTTCATTTTGGACAATTTCGGCTTTAGTAACATTATTTATAGTAATTTCTTATAAGAGTTTATGCTAAGATCTAATACAAAAACTGTAAATTATTTTTCAAAAATGTATGCGAAATTGGCTAAGGCTCGACAAATTTAAAGTTTTTTCCCAGAGCTTTCACATATTTTTGGGGTATTTTCTTTTATTATGTTCACAAATTTGTATGGAAGAAAATGCAAAAGTCCCCATGAAAACAAATGTCCAAAAGTCAAAAAAATGTCTCACGAGCTTCAGATAAACTCTTTATTATATTCAAATCGAATCGGCTACTAAACGGCATACTAAAAAATACTCCAAAAATACTCTAAAAAAACGTTAAAATTTTAAAACATACATTAAAGTTTTTGTATTAGATCATGGCGCATTTTCCTTTTATGAAATTTGCTAAAATTGATCAAAAATTTAAAAAAAAAATACCGGAACGCAGACTTGTTATACTGAGCGTATGTGTACATCAGAAACAACTTTAAAAAACGTTTATTAATCCATTAAATGATATCACAAGTGTATGTATATCAACTAAACAATAAAAACTTAAATTAATCCATCAAATGATTTTATATCACCTCTTTCGCGAAACGATATTTGTCGAAGAAATGTTTTCTTACCATGTACGTTGTGGTGTCGCATCAAAATTGAGCAATAAGGAAGGCAGTCGGCATGATAGCAATGGTGCGCTGTGGCTAGTCATTGTCGGCTAGGGTGGGCTATTGCCACCTTGCCGTCCTGCGCCATAATCAGAAAAATTCTAATCATGCCTTTTAAACACGGGGAAACGCGCAAAACAATTATAAAAACATCTGGTTAAGCCCGGATGCCGCGGACTGACCGTTGACATTTAAATTTCAAAAACTCGAAACAAAACAGAAAATCAAATTAAATTTAAAAGAAATGGGGAAAAAAAATATTTAAAATAAAATTCAAATTTAACCGAAATGGAAATTGAAATAAAGTCGAACGGAAAAAGGGGAAAAACAGACAACCAAAATTGAAATAAAACGAATGCAAAAGAAAGAACAGACAAATTTAAATCAACTAGAAAAAAAAACCTGATGGCCCCTTACCTAACCTACTATATGCCTTCTAAATGACGACGAACGTCAGCATTCCTATTTGTATAACAATTTTATTCCAAATTCATTTAATATGGAAAATGTTGCTTAAATTTACCCTAACCAAGCTTGGAGGGTGGGGCCGTGTGCAGAAGTCCACGCAAGTGGGGAAAGTTTCTGATCGCCATTCACCTGGGAATGGCCAGAGCGATTCTTTTGCATGCGGTTCAAGCAGCTCACTACTTCCGGGCTTTGCGCCCAAGTATCCTCTGGGTAACCACCGAACACCCGTTTGGTGGTGAGCTAAACGTGAGAAGGCGACAACCTGGTAAGGCCACTCCGACATAATCGGTTTAAGGGCTTGGTGGGGGGGTTCAAACAGCAGCGTCTGATCACCAGGTGGTGCGGCTGCAAGCGGGCGTCTGTCTTGGATCAAGCGGCTCGCTATACAAACGTGTAATAGAATTCAACCTCCCGTGAAACGGGTTGTGCGTTGGGTTTGGGACCCACCACATAAAACAACGTTCCAATGAAATTCAACAAAAAAGCCTCGGATATGAGAACCCCTTTTTTAGATGACAACACCCGCAAACGAAATAAGGATTATGAGATAAGGGCATGTACCTGGAATGTCCGGTCCCTTAATGGGGAAGGTGCCGCTGCCCGGCTGGTTGAGGTCCTGAGGAAAGCAAAAGCTGACATCACCGCCATACAAGAGATGCGATGGACGGGGCGAGGAAACACGATCAAAACACCTTGCAACATCTACTGGAGTGGGCATGAAGACAAGCGCAGATTCGGCGTGGGATTTGTGGTGGGAGAGAGACTCCGTCACCGAGTACTGTCGTTCACACCCGTGAACGAGCGTCTCGCTGCAATCCGCATAAAAGTACGATTTTTCACCATATCGTTTATCTGCGCTCATGCACCGACGGAAGAGAAGGACGACGTGGAAAAGGATGCATTCTACGAGCGCCTGGAAGAAGCATACGAGCGCTGCCCCCGTCATGATATCAAAGTCGTGCTTGGCGACTTTAACGCCAGGGTGGGTAAGGAGGGTGTATTTGGCCCCACTGTCGGGAAGTTCAGTCTCCACGATCAGACTTCGCCAAATGGATGCAGGCTGATCGACTTCGCCGGTGCCCGAAACATGGTCATATCCAGCACTAGGTTTATGCACAAGAAGATCCATCAGGCTACATGGCTGTCCCCCGATCGAAAAACACGCAACCAGATCGACCACGTTGTGATAGACGGACGGCATGCTTCCAGCGTTTTAGATGTTCGCACAATACGCGGACCTAACATCGACTCTGATCACTACCTAGTAGCAGCCAAGATTCGTACCCGCCTCTGTACGACAAAACAGGTGCAACAAAAAACGCAGGGAAAGCTGGACGTCGAAAAGCTGCAATCGCAACAGACCGCCAATTATTTCGCAGATCGACTCTCACACCTGCTCTCCGAGAGCACAATTCAACCTAGTGGAATGCATGAGAAGTGGGACCATATCTCAGGAGCACTCCGTACCGCAGCCGAAGAAGTAATTGGATTCCGGCGAACGCGAAGAAACAACTGGTATGATGATGAAGAGTGCCGCGCTGCAACGAAAAGAAAGGACGAAGCCTACAAGGCAACGCTGAGATCGAATGCAACGAGGAGTGTGTGTGAACACTACCTCGAGTTGAAGAGGGAAGCGATACGGCTTTTCCGGGCGAGAAAAAGAGAGGCAGAAAAGCGTGAAATAAAAAAATTCTATCAAACAATTCGGCGAATGACAGAAGGTTTCAAACCCGGGGCAAACTCCTGTAAGAATGAGAACGGCGACCTGGTGGCCGATGTTCAGAGAGCACTCAGAATATGGAGGGATCACTTCTCTGCGCTGATGGTTGCCTGCTGAGCTATTCAAACACGGAGGCGAGGAGCTGGTAAGGTGCATGCATCAGCTTCTATGCAGAATTTGGTCGGATGAATGCATGCCTGAAGATTGGAATCTAAGTGTTCTCTGCCCAATACACAAGAAGGGCGATCCTGCAAACTGCGCCAACTATCGCGTAATCAGTCTTTTGAATATCGCATATAAGGTCCTATCAAGCGTATTGTGCGAAAGACTGAAGCCTGATGTGAACAGACTGATTGGACCTTATCAGTGTGGTTTCAGACCTGGTAAATCTACCATCGACCAGATTTTTACAATACGCCAAATCTTGGAAAAAACCCGTGAAAAAAGAATCGACACGCATCATCTCTTTGTTGATTTTAAAGCCGCTTTCGATAGCACGAAAAGGTGCTGCCTATATGCCGCTATGTCTGAATTTGGTTTCCCCGCAAAACTTATACGGCTATGCAAAATGACCTTGAGCAACACCGCCAGCTCGGTCAGAATTGGGAAGTACCTCTCCGAGCCGTTCGAAACTAAACGAGGTTTCAGACAGGGTGACCCCCTATCGTGCGATTTCTTTAATTTAATGCTGGAGAAAATAATACAAGCTGCAGAACTTAACCGCGCTGGAACAATATTTTATAAAAGCGTCCAACTGTTGGCATATGCTGACGATATTGATATCATTGGCCTTAACAACCGCGCCGTAACTTCTGCTTACTCCAAATTAGAAAAAGAAGCGGAGAAAATGGGATTGGTGGTGAACGAGGGCAAAACGAAGTACCTTCTGTCATCATGCAAAGAGTCAGCGCATTCGCGCCTTGGCAACCAAGCCACTGTTGGCAGCAATAATTTCGAAATAGTAAAGGACTTCGTTTACCTGGGAACCAGCATTAATACCAACAATAATGTTAGCCTAGAAATCCGACGAAGAATCACTCTTGCAAACAAATGCTACTTCGGACTGAGTAGGCAATTGAAAAGTAAAGTCCTCTCTCGACGAACGAAAATAACACTCTACAAGTCACTCATCGCACCCGTCCTGCTATATGGTGCAGAAGCGTGGACACTAACAACATCTGATGAGGCGGCTCTGGGAGTATTCGAGAGAAAGGTTCTTCGAAAGATTTGTGGACCTCTACGCGTTGGCGACGGCGAGTACCGAAGAAGATTTAATGATGAGCTGTATGAACTTTACGCAGACGCCGACATAGTTCAGCGAATTAAAACACAGCGGCTTCGCTGGCTAGGCCACGTAGTGCGAATGAGCGAAGATGCTCCAGCCCAGATGGTATTCTTATCGGCACCCGCCGGTGGAAGCAGAGGAAGAGGGAGACCACCACTCCGATGGAAGGACCAAGTGGAGACCGATTTGCGATCCCGCGGTGTTTCCAATTGGCGCCAGTTGGCGCAACGAAGAAACGACTGGCGAGCTATGTTGGACGGTCAAAATCGCCCAGGCGGTTAGATGACCATTTAAAGTAAGTAAGTAAGCTTATTATTTTATAAAGAATTAAATTTCAAACATTTTTTTCTATACTTTTGCTTATCTCAATATGCAAAAAAAAAAGTATAAACGGGAAACCAGGTTTTATATAGTTATAATCATAAGTAATAATGCACATATAGAATTTATGTTGTTAAGATTTATTTATATTGTAACTGTAGTTTATTTATAAGTAATTTTAAATAATATAGTTCGATTAGGTGGTTTTTTATTTAATCATTATTATTATTTATTAGTTTATTTATTGTTAAATTTTTTTTTTATCTATTTTTGTTTAGTCTTAACTTTTGATTTTATTGTATTATTTTGCGTTGTTCAATGGTTATTTATTGTTGAAATTTGCATTTCAATTTTAAATATTCTCAGCAATCATTTCTGTAAATGTTTTAAAAGTAATTTAAAGTAAACTTGCTACAATAAGGTATATGTAAGCTTTTTCAGTTTTAACCTGGTACGGTCGGAAGCGCTTGAGACTGACTATGGCTGCTAGGCATTCCAGCTCGGTCACCGTATAATTGCGCGGAGCATTATCTAATTTCTTCGAAACAAAATCTATTGGATGCTCAGCGTCCCTATTTTCGAAGCGTCGCACTGAATCACAAATTCTTTAGAGAAATCGGGTTGGGCCAAGACAGGAGCGGAACGAATGGCTACCTTTAGCTTTCCAAAGGCCTCTATTGCCTCCGAAGTAAGTTTGAAAGGCCCTAACGACTTTCGAAGGCAATCGGTTAGTGGACCTGCCAAGTCAGCAAAGTTGGTGATAAACACCCTTTGCCATGCCCACGAACCTACGCACCTGTCGAGGAGACTTTGGGATCGGAAAACCTTTGACTTCCTCTATCTTCCCTGGGTTTTTCTTCAAGCACCCGCTACCTATCAAGTACCCTAAGTATCGAATGTCTTTCTGAATTTGCTTTTCTTTACATCTATTGTCATATATTCCCTTTCTTCTAGACCAGGTGGAAAAGGGTTTCCCTGCCTCCTATGATCCTTAGGGCATTTCGGAGTAAAAACCCCCCTATATCCACACTTAAAATAAAACGGATTCCTAATGGGTTTCTCGCAATAAATGTAGGAATGCCCCATGGCCTGACAATTCCAACACTGAATTCCTGAATAGTCCGGTTTTCTATTCCGTCGATACTCCAGCGCCTCTACCTGCGTTTGATATTATCGAGCGGGCCTCGTTCAAGTGTCGTCTAGGATAGCTGGTTGCCCAATATCTTGCTCTCCTTGAGCACTTGTTCTTCTCTTCGTGCTTAATCACGTAGATCATGGAGGGTTCTTACCTCCGCGTTGAAAAGCTTCAGCTTAAGGCTACTGTTGACGTTCCTTTTTATGATGTCGATCAGTAGTAGTACGGATAGCGGTTCCCTAAGTCTAGCGTTTGGTGAGACTATGTCCGTGTGGAACACGTCATAGCCCTCACTTAGCTTCTGTTTACGCATCGAGATCTCCATCATGATCTCGTGGTCGCTTTTCGAAGTTCCGAACTGACGTTTCAGGGAATAGCACAAAAAAGGATAGTTCGCGTTTGGGCTCTGCTTGGTAAAAAGCCAGTACCACTCTTCAGCCCGCCCTGATAGGAAAAAATTAAAACTTGCCAATAACTGTTTGCTAGAACATTGGATCCGCTCACATAAGGTATTCAACTTGAACAAGAAGTCCGCAATGCTTCCAGTGCCATCGAAGGACACCTTCCAGTCCTGTGGTTTCACTGCGATGCCAATGGGAACGATGCTGGCCTGGTTGCTCACAAAGGTCTGCGTTTGATTCCTCTCCTCCCTGTTGATATTCCTGGTATAGCTCGCACCGGCTTGTGCAGCTGCCACCGCTTCGTTGAGTAAGTCCACGTTTTCTCGGATCGTCCTCATTTCGTTCCGCATTTCCTCCTGGGAAGTCCTGAGTAATTGTTGGAGCACGCTGACTAACGAATCCTCAGGAGGACCATGAGCATTAGAGCGTATCACCAAAAAAAAGTCGCCCGTACCTCCCCTCATATGAAGTGTTTTTGAAAAACATTTAAAAAAAAAATTTTTTTTTTTTTCTGGCAACCCTAGATGTCGCCCAATCACATTTTTCTTCATATCTTTGGCATTTGTTGTCGGATTTTAAAAGGTGACACATCAATTTTTTTGTCTCAAAGAGGAGGTTTTTCTCAAGAAAGTTCATTGAGCTCATGCGTTTCGTTGTGGTACTTACCCACCATATTCAGTTTCTACCACCCTAATGTAACAACCTAATGTCAGTTAATTGAAGACCGTAAAAAATCATAAATCTTTTGCGAAAAAAGTAGTTCGATTCAATCAGTAGAACCAGAAATACAACACAATTTATTTTTAGTCTAAAGCCATACAAGAAAAAGTAAATTTTATTTATTTTCCTCGCTCGCGAAACAGTTAGTGAATTGTTTTGTAACGGAAATTTTAGTCCATAAAATTTTGTCGGGATTCAAGCTTGCTGTATTTCTGCCGGCTCTCGAGCTTAGATAAAATGTGGCCCATGCGTTGTTCATCGGTGACCGCCATTGCAGATTCATGAACTGTACGATCAAATCGCTCGGTATTTTGGGAATGACAAGGATATGCTGAGAAAAAGATCGGTGAAAATGCCGATAAAAGAGAAGCAAAGAAAGATTCATGGTTTTCGTTGTGCATACCCGGTAATTCAATTATTTCATTGGAATATTGTAATGCTTCGAGGTGATTTTTTGCGAAGAACTGCAAGCATGGTGGTTCAGCCGGTTCGAATCTATCCCAATCTATTACATTAAAATATTTGTCACTCTCGAAATTTATAAAATTATCCTCTTTCGGACCAAACATTTTACGAACACATCCATTAGCTTCTCTGCGGGCTGCCAAGATCCTCGTGTATCCATCTGAACGTACGAAGGGATCTGTATCGGTTATCATCGATATCAAAATATTTTCTGGGTGCAGAAAGTACGAGCTATTTTTTATGGCCGGACGGACAATATTTTGAATGTCTTGTGGCAATTGGCCAATCCATGTGATGTATTTGAAAACGTGACGACATCCGTGAATTGCAATTGGTTGGTTTTTAACCAGAAACCATAAAGGAGCATAAACTTTTGCAATAAATTCAGCAAATGTTTTTAGTGTTATTGAGGGTTGCTCGCACGTTATATAATAGCGAAGAATTCGAGACGCTGTTGTCAGCCAACTCGGTACATTAGGGTGGTAGCAATTGGGATATGGTGGGTAGGTACCACAACGGAGAGCCTGAGATCAAAAATCTTTTTTTAGGAAAACCCCACTCCTTGAGACAAAAAAATTGGTGTATCACACTTTAAAATCCGACAATAAATGCCGAAGATATCAAGGAAAATGCAATTGGGCGACATCTAGGGTTGCCAGGAAAAAAAAAACAATTTTTTTTTAAATGTTTTTCAAAAACACTTCATATGAGGGGATGTACGGCCAACTTTTTTTTTTGCCTGTAAGGCGAGACGCTCTACTGAGCATCGCTCCTCTGAGTATTGGTCCTATCAACAGGGGTATGAACAAAAAGCCTTGGGGTTTCAAACGGAACACCAGCTCCCTCCTGTATACCTGGCAACGCGTTAGACAAGGGATCGAAAAGGTTCTGCATTTGCTCTGCTGCTGAAATTTTTAACATTTTGTTACCTTTGTGTTTGAAAATTTACACTCTTACTTTAGTAAAATTTTTACATTCAATATAGTTGTCTTGATGATTTTTTGTTAATTAATTAGTTAACGGATGTTGTCTTTGTGAATTTTTTTATCATTACGGTTGTACCTAAATCTTTTTGGACGGTAGCCTGAATATAAACTTTGTTTAGTTTTGTACCCAACCGTTTATTACGTCGAACAAAAACTATGTATGTCACCTTCATTGAAAACTCGATTATTATTTTTAGAACTTTGTCTTGTGGGGAAATTAGTTTTGATTTGATTTGGTTTAAATGAAGTTCTGAAAAAGTATTAATTATATCTATTGGTTTGGCTTCAACAGTGGAATGTATTGAATTGTTGTATTTGTAAGTTGCAAATAATATAAGTTCAGTAATATTAGTTATGGTTTGTTCTGATCTTATGCAGCGAGATATCTCTGTAATGGTGGAATGAAAATGTTATATCTGGCCATTGCTCTTGCTGTGCAAGTGCGGAACGAAAAATTGCTCTATTTGAAAATAATCTCTAAGCATAGTGGATATGGTGTTTGACTGAAAAGATTTTTCGTTATCCGATACCAAAATTCTAGTTTTTTTAAAATTGTTGTGTAAAATTAGTAGTGCAGTTTTTATGTCTCCGGTTTATCTTGATGATATTGGAAGTGTTATTACAAATTTGCAGATGCATGTTAGAAAATGTTCCTTGTCCACTGAAAATATGTCGATATGTAAAATATCGCCTGGGTATTCCGGAATAGGAGTTTCCCCGATTTCCGGCCTAGGGGGATGTCGTCTATATTTATTTTCAAGACATATCTTACAGTTTTTTGATATCGTCGTTAGAGTTTTCTTTATTTAAGGAAAGTAATATTCGTTAGTTATTTGTTTATAATTTTCATTTATGGAAGGTTGGGCTCTATTGTGCTCGGTGGTTGCAGTCTCTATTTGGTCATCTTTATTAACAAGGTCGATTACAAGTTTTTCCGTGTGCAAGAATTTAATACCTGAGAAGTTAGATATTACCAGGGATTGAATTTTTGCTAATGTATAAAGTTTGGAACAAATTCCATTTACGCCATTCGGGCTAACGCAGTTACGAAGACTTCGCAAAAGATATTCAGGAGAATTGAAACTAATAGTATGTCTGAGAGATTTTTGAAATAAAATTTTAGTGTTTTTGCTATTAAAGTCAGATTGGGATGGTAAAAGTTTAAATTGGTTAACTGGAAACTTAACTGTTTTTATAGCATCGCTAGAAGAGATTTCACTGTGAGCTGTATCATCGGAAAAGTTGTGCATATACTGCCGTGACAAAGCATCAGCTACAACATTTTCTTTGCCTGGTTTATAATGATAGGTAGGAGCCAATAAAAGCAGTCCATCGTTTTAGCTTCGAGTTCGGATTTTTTTCGGATATTGCGTATATTAGCGGTTGATGGTCCGTGTAGATATGAATATTTTTTACGCCGTAAAGATAGTGTCTGAGTTTTTGGAATGCCCATACTATGGCAAGTAGCTCCCGCTCGTTAGTCGCATAATTTTCTTCGGCCTTCGATAGTGTGCGAGAAATCATCGTAATCGGCTTGCCAGCTTGCGACAGAACAGCACCTAAAGCCACGGATGAAGCGTCTGTTGTTATTTCGAAGGGTTTGGAATAATCCGGGTGTTGGAGAAGGACATCTTCGGATGATAAAACATTTTTTAGTTTTTTAAGCTCCCGCTCGTTAGTCGCATAATTTTCTTCGGCCTTCGATAGTGTACGAGAAATCATCGTAATCGGCTTGCCAGCTTGCGACAGAGCAGCACCTAAAGCCACGGATGAAGCGTCTGTTGTAATTTCGAAGGGTTTGGAATAATCCGGGTGTTGGAGAAGGACATCTTCGGATGATAAAACATTTTTTAGTTTTTTAAAATCCTGCTTTGCGTCGTTATCGAAGGATATTGAAATATTTTTGCTTTTAGCATGACCGTTTTCACCTCTCAAGTATCTTGTAAATGGCTTGGATATTTGAGCCTAGTCCTTAATAAACCTTCTGTAATAGCCAGAAAGGCCAAGGAAGGAACGCAATGCTCTAAGGGATTTAGGCTCCTCATAGTTTGATATTGCCTCAATTTTGTCGGGGCATGTACTAATTCCCTTTCCTGATACCACAAACCCAAAAACTCAACTTCTTTTTCAAAAAATTTTGATTTGTCTAGTGAGACCCGCATGCCTGCTTCCCCTATTTTTTTCAATATTAAGTCAACGTGTTCGAAATGTGATTTTTATCAGGGGAAAAGACAAGTATGTCATCCACGTAAACGTGGCATATTTTGCCAATGTGTTCCCTTAATACGTCGTCGATTGCCCTCTGGAAAATACTAGGGGCATTCTTAAGCCCAAAGGGTAGTCGGTAAAATTCGTATTTCCCATTGTTTACGCTAAATGCAGTTTTGGATCTATCTTTTTCCGCGAGAAGAATCTGGTGAAAACCTGACTTAAGGTCAAGAGTGGTAAAGACGTTTGATTTGCCCAGATTCGCAAGTATTATTGAAGTGTCTGGAATAGGGTATTTATCAGAGGACGATTTTTCGTTTAGCTTTCTAAAATCTATTACCATTCTTAAACGCTGGTTGCCGTCGTCATCCAATCCCTTTTTTGTAACTATGTGTATTGGTGAATTATACGACGAGTAAGATTTTGGAATTATGCCATCTCTGAGTAAATCTGATACCTCCTTGTTAACAAAACCTGCTACAGACATAGGATATGGATAGCTTCGCGAGTAGATGGGTGCATCGGTTGTTGTTTCTATGGTTGCAATTACTCGCGTGTTGAAAGGGAGAACTCTATCCGGCGACGCAAATGCCTTTGAGTTGCATTTAATCAGTTGTTGAATATTGTTACATATGTCTTTATTAATGGGTGTGATGGTATTTACCTCTTGGTAGTAAAAATGATAAAGTCCTTCTTTTCCTTTTTTGTGGAAAAGAAGGCTATCTTTAATATCTAGTCGGGCTTCGATTGCTCTTATGAAATCATAACCGATGATTCCATCGAAACTTTTTAGTTGGGGTAGAATATAAAAAGTATCTGTTTCTCCCAGTATAAAAACCTGAACTTTTTCATCTACCTTATTCAAACCGTTTATAGACCTGACTTGAAATGGTTTATCTAATTTTGTTATACCTTTAAAGAAATCGAGTCTTTTAACATAATTTTTAGAAGTGCCTGTATCCATGAGGAATTGGAGAACTCGCCCATCCGAGAGGGTACGTTTTAGAAGTGGCAAGCTCGAATTTACTCTAAAAAATTAACTTCCTCTACTGATTGGGTTTCAAAGTTTTCGGAGTAATATGACTCGTTTTCTATTGTATTTATTCGCTGTATTTTATTGTGCGGTAGTTGCGTAGAATTATTACCGGTATATGTTCTTTTAGGATTATTATTTGGTAGTTGTTGTTGCGCATATCCAAGTTGCTCCGTACGAAGTTGGGCTTGGTTCGAGTAGTTTCCGTGCTGTTGTTGGCTAAATTGGTTTGATGGTTTGTTTTTAAAATCAGTCCGTTTCCTAAACTGGGAGCTTCCGGGATCCACATCCATTGGTGTTGGTTTGGACTGAAAAGTTCGCGGCGGTTGTGCGTGGTTATTAAAGCTCGGAGGCTGCGTACTGGATATAGTTGGGTTATTACCGTATCGACTAGCTAAGGCGTACGTTTGCGCGAAATCATACAGCTCTTGCGGTATAGCAAGTGCAGACGGCAAATCCGGTGGATTTGAGGAAAATAACGTGTCGCAAAGTGGGCTCGTTTGTTAAATGCTGAAGTCAATGTCTCGTTACCGCTATGTGTCATGATATTTTTATTAATTATTAAAGTCAATTGTTTGTCTACTGCCGAATAATATTCATCTATGGTCATACGTCCCTGTCGTAGAGTGTTTAGTTCATTTTCTAAAATGTAGAGAGGTCGCTTGTCAGCATACAGTTGGTCCACCGATTAATGAGATTAAGATCTGTATGTGTGTTTTGCACACCAGGGACTATTGTGACATGTGGATAACGATCCTCTTGTGAGGGAGAAAGATTTTCAAAAGTTCTAGTAATTTGTATAATTTTATTATCTAATTCGGCCTTGGCGACTTCAACCACTGATTCTACTAGAGATAACACTGCGCTGCGATCCATGTTGGATTAAATCAAAACCTCTTTATATTTTACACAAAAATGTTTCTGTTAGTCTCTATAATAAACGATTGTTTACGCAAAAAGCTGTGTTGATTGTTTGTACAATTTTAAAACTAGATATGAACAAATCTCAATATAGATCTATATTACACGATTATTTACGCAAAAGTTGTAAAAGTTAGAACTAAATATGGATAAATCTCACTATAGACTTTCCTTTCAATATATTTTAATGTTTATCTAACGCCGATAATAATGACATTGTTTTCCAACTTGCGAGTTCCTGACAGCGCTGGATTTTCTTCATGTTTGGTGTCGCTCGTTTGTTCACTCAATGCAGGTTAGATTCCCAAGTGTTCTGATAAGCTTTGACTGAGGATGATTGATTAAAGATGATTTTACACTTGCAAGTTCACTAGTGTATTTATTTTCGAAAATTTTTGAACTGAGTGTTGTTGTTTTGCATTTAAGTTAAGAATGTCTTGAATTGAGTGTTTTTTCTCTTTCACTCTTCGTGTATTTACGTTTACGGACCACGTGTTTAAATGGCTCAACTTTGTTATTGGCGCATGAAGCAATTTTTGTATAATGTTTTTACGTTAGTTTTTCACTTATTTATTTTTTAGTGAATAATTTAAGGTACAATGCTCGCAGTTGTAGCTCTTTACTTTATAAGTAGCACTAGTATTGCTTTATGATGCTCTTATTCATTTTTATAGTGAACAATTCGATATATTAATGTTTAGCACATGTTTTATGCTTATAAAAACTTGAGATGCGTTTTCGTTTAGTTCACGCTTACTCAAATATTTTGATGTTCTACTTATTCACATAATGGTGAATAATTAACAATTTTCAAAGTTTTTAAAGTGTTTAACACATTTTTATTGTGCAATTTTGTGACATAATGTTACTTATGCTTTCTAATTCGTATTTAATATTGCTTTTGATGCACTTATTCACTTTATAGTGAATAATTTGCCATTCAGATTTTAGCACATGCTTTTTTTGCTTGTAAAAAGTTTATGTTTTTCTAACGCCGCTTGCGTTTTGCAAATTTGTGATCAAAGTTTTTGGTGCTCACCACATTTTTATTGATCGATTTAATTTGTTTTCACTTCACAAATGTTGTAATGTAAATGTTTCTTTTTTATTATTTATACTCTTATTCACCCTTATAGGGAATAATTCAACGTTTATTATAGTTAAGTTTTACTTTTTAGTTGATAATATTTGCAACACATTTGATTCACATAAAGTTTTAATTATTCCACACGTTCCGCAGTGGATAAATATTTGCCGCGCTTGGCCACACGTTTTTTTGTTGCTTATTATTGTCCAATTTTTTGTAGGTACACATAATTTTCATTTTTTAGGTCACTTAAGCCATCGAGTTGGGCGCCAGTTAGTTAATGCCGTTCCAAGTGGTATTTTTTTTTATCTCTTTGGTAACCATTTTTGATCTCTCTGGTTAGATCCCACTTGGAACTGCAGCTAAATTAAAACACTTTTTATTTTCTTATTCTTGACACTTTATTAACACTTGGAGCACTACTTACTTGTCGTCTTTACCTTAAACTAGCCAAGCTTAAGTACTTTTTTAGCGACGACCTTTTCAAGTACATCGCGCACGATTTGCTTCGGAAAAAACGCGAAGCTTCGGCATGAAGAAAAAAGTATTTAAACAAAGTGTCGAATAATCAGTCACTTAATCAATGCTGGCGGTCGGCTACCGCTGTGCAAACCATAGTATATGTCTACTAGTAGCGCAACTTACTCCGAATCTGCACACACACACAAACCACACAGGGTGAATTGTATGCAATAATAAAACAATGAAATTTAAATGCTGCAATATTGAACGTGAAGACTTAAAACACCCAAATTATTGAATATAAAGCAGTTATAACACCTTTTCAGTTCCTGCAGAATGTAAATTTCAGTTTAAATTGAAGTTTTTAGTTGTACTTTTTACTTTAAAGCAACTCTGAACGCGATTTCCTTCATTACACTCTCTCGGAGTACATTCATCCACTGCCTTCCACTCCGATTCGCAAAAGAAGATGCCAAACTAGTACGGGTAAACAATGGTGCAAACGTACATATATGTATCACATACTTATATGTATGTTTGTATGCCAAAGCAATGAAATGCCTGCATGTCAAAGCAATGCAATGCCCGTATGTTTGTTTGTTAGAGTACAATGCTGGTGTATATCTACTGCTGTGTTAACTTATATAAGTATAATTAATATATAATGAAAAAACTGATAAAAATTTTGAAATAGAACAAAATGTATATTTTCTAATATAATGGGAATGCTGACGTCCCATCATTAGAAGGCATACAGGTGAAATGGAATTAAAGAAACAAATAACATTGACATTGACATTTTCCCGGTATATCCAGTAGCAGTGCAGGGGTGGTCTTCTGGACCCACTTCCCTGAGACGTGCTGGTGTACCGGGGCGAGATTGGTAAATTTTAAATCTGTTTTGTGCTCCAGTACTCCTGACCGCTATGCAGTGGGCCGCTACTGGCTGCCTCCCTGGGACTGGTTGGAGCACTGGAGACCAGAGATAAAAAAAGTATCCTTACTACACAATTCCTCAACTCCGCCGCAATGAAAGGAAGCGGTTGAAGACCGGGGGCTGCTGAAGGCTGCTTCCCTGGGACTTGTTGGATGAGTTGGGGATCCTTAAAATAAAAGATGAAAAAACAAGGACAAAACGAAACACGTTCGGCAAAACAAAAATAAAATTAAAAATCCCAAGAAAGGTAAACCCCACTTAGCGCACATATATATTTTTCCCGAAGCCGACATCGGACAACAGCCCCGGAACAAAAAAAAATTTAAACTACAAAAAAACTAAGTGCGTTTAGCACTGCCTCACCGGGTGAAATGCAAAACTTCCGGTGGACATGACGTGAAGTCTCGTGGAGCCCTTAGATACTGAACACGAAGACCGATCCGGACAACCTGATCAGTTCCACCATCCCGTGGCAACGCAGGCCTGCCTACCTGGGACTTACGAGATGGTGAAACCTCACAACCTGACCAGAAAAGTCATCGCGGTCAGCGCCTTATCACCACGTTGGGCGCCATCTGTTATGGTGTCGCATCAAAATGAAGCAGTAAGGAAGGCGGTCGGCATGATATCAATGGTGCGCTGTGGCTACTCATTGTCGGCTGGGGTGGGCTATTGCCAACGTTACCATCCTGCGCCATAACAAAACAGAAAATCAAATTAAATTTAAAATAAATGGGCAAAAAAAATATTTAAAATAAAATCAAAATTAAAATTTTACCGAAATGGAAATTGAAATAAAGTCGAACGGAAAAGGGGGAAAAAACAGACAGGTTGGAATAGAAATAAAACGAATGCAAAAGAAGAATTGAAAACGAACCGGAAATGACCGGTTACCATGCTGAAAAATAAAAAGATACATACAATAAAAAGGCCGAACAATAGAAGGGGGCGCCGCGGGTGTTGTTGCGATGCCATGGTGCTGACCCACCCTCTACCATGGCCATCGGTGCACCAAACCAAATCCCGATGGCTCCTTACCCAACCTCCTATATGCCTTCATTTAATATGAAAAATATTGATTAAATTTACCCTAACCAAGCTTATTATTTTATAAAGAATTTAATTAAAAAATTTTTTGCTTTTTCTTCTTTTCTTTTGCTTATATACTCGCAATATGCAAAAAAATGTATAAACGCGAAACCAGGTTTTATATAGTTATAGTCATAAGTAATAATGCACATATAGAATTTATGTTATTAAGATTTATTTATATTTTAACTGCAGTTTATTTATAATTATAAATAATGTAGTGCGATTAGGTGGTTTCTTATTTAATCATTATTATTATTTGTTAGTTTATTTAATGTTTAATTTTTAATTTTTTTTTAGTCTTAACTTTTGATTTTATTGTATTATTTTGAGTTGTTTAATGGTTATTTATTGTTGAAATTTCCATTTCTATTTTAAATATTCTCAACATTCATTTCTGTAAATGTTTTAAAAGTAATTTAAAGTAAACTTGCTACAATAAGCGATATGTAAGCTTTTTCAGTTTTAACTTATTTGAAAGTTTAAACTAAACTTTTTATAAACTATGAAAAAAAAACTGTTATAAATCATTTCACGTTGAAAGTGAAGTGAAAATGTCAACAGAAAACTATAGAAATCCACAGAAAACTATTTGTCAATTTTTTTTTCTTCCAACTTAGAAAATTTCCAATTTCCTTTCATAAGAAATTTTACATGAGAAGGTGGACAAAAAAGCAATCTATTGATATTGGTTTAAGTTGCACATTCAAAGTATGATTACACATATTTATTCACTATAGGACAATAGCTAAATAACATAGAAAACATGGTTTGAATAAAGTTTACAAAAAAAAACTTATACCAATTAACAAACAAACATAAAAATTCGAGCTTTGCTCCAACAACAATCACCATAACTATAAGTGTTACATGTACAGAGCGGGTGCATAACAAATAACACGGAAGTGTTGATATGCAAAAAAGCCCTTCTGTATCTAAAACTGTTCTATGAACGCGCCTTAAACTATTCCACTTTCCTTGAGTTGACATATAAAATACATGTACCAAAGAATGTATAAAAGGAATAAGCAAATAGCACATTAGAGGAAAAATGCATCGTGACGCTACAGGGCCTCATAGCTTAGTTGTTAGAGTACTCTAACAGCGGCTTTGGTGCAGACACTTGGGTTCGTATCTCAGTGTCCGAGAAGGGGTCTGATGAGAAGCTGGGCACTTCGAAACATGTCATCCCATACCATCGCTGTGCATAACGTTGTAATTTTTCCTCTAATACCAATTAACAAAAAAAAACTTATAAAAAACTTTCTTTGAAATTTTTTTTATAGGCATACATTAATAAGCTTTTTATCAACGTGTCGGTTTTATTGTAAAACGTTTATTTTCAAACGATTTATAAAAGAAAATTCAGAATTTTGTAAGCTTAATATTTATTTCGGAAAGCCTTTAAAAAATTTATTTTAAGTTTACTTTGCTTGTTGGGTTCCATTCGGTAAATTTTTTTTTGAAAACAAGTTGCTTCATATAATTCTAACTTTTACCTAATTTTTATGGTTTATGGTTACGTTAAAAATATGTGTGTAATATATGTACATATTTGATTTTTGTTGGAACGATTTTCCGTCATCCCTTGTCAAGTTTGGTTTTGTGACAAACCGGTTTCGGCGTTCTGCCATTTTCAATGCCTAGTTTCGTTCTGGTCTGTGTCCATCCGCTGCGTTGTTTTTATAGTCCGTGGGTGCTGTGGCAGGTAATGTCAATCTATGTGTTCGTGGTAGGTAACGTTAATATGCGCGTGTGTGTGCGCGGTATTGATACGTCCGAATTGTTATCTGTCCCAACCACACAGACCAGAACGAAACTAGGCATTGAAAATGGCAGAACGCCGAAACCGGTTTGTCACAAAACCAAACTTGACAAGGGATGACGGAAAATCGTTCCAACAAAAATCAGCTTACTACCCTGTCGGAAGATCAACACAACAAAATAAATCATGTACATATTTCGTTTTTATTCCAAAATCTACTTATTTATTTAATTCCAATTCTCCTTTCTTTTGTAAGTTCAACGGATTTATTTCCTCAATTAGGCCGGTGGTTACTGTGGGCCTAAAAGAAGCCGCCCCTGCTTTTGTCACTGCTGGCGCGGCGGGCCAATGTAAGGGCGGCCCCCGCTGATATCTATGCTGGTTGTCGTGCCGATTTTGTTGTTGCCGGTTGTTATTGTTGGAGCGGCCGGGCTTGTTTGCGCCGGTCTTGTTGTTACCAGTTTTGTTGTTACCGGTGGTTACTGTTGTTGTTACTGGTAGTTGTTGCGGTTGCGCGCTATACCCACGCGTTGATTTGGCGCGATGGGATTAGCGCAATAGTGGCGAGTTGATAAGCGCGATGTTGACGTGTTTATTGTTGCGCGCTTAGGGGCGCGTTGATAAGTGCGATGGTGGATTCCATATGAACAATGCTACACCCGCACATGTGTGATGATGATCTGAGTTCTGGTTGAAACTTTTGTTTACACTTTTGAAGTCAACCAGTTGGCACAGATCGATGAATAATATTTGTTCCAATTTTTATACATCAGCGTATATTCTTTATTTTGCACTGTAAACACCGTTAAACTTCCACCTTGAGATTCTTAACACATTTATAACTCTATAGTAAAATAATATAAAATTCTGCTATCAGTTTGCAGAGTGTGTCTTGTAATTTTGTTGGTAAAGAAGCTTAGCTTCACCAAAAAGCGAAAGGAGTTACACACACCGACGTGCACACACGTGTGAGCGAACACCTCAAAGCTTTAAAACCGTTTATGTTTTTGCAATTAAAATGGTATTTTATATATAAAATTACTTCTGAACTTTTCACTATGTTCACCGCTTAACAATTTCTTGAGTTCAGTTGATGTTTTAATTTTTTTTCTCACACTGCGCGGCACAACCGAACACTTTAACATCACTTTTACTTTTGATCTCGTTCATAATGGCGCGACTTCCCCCATGCGTTAGGAATTTCCATTATTTCCAACAAACGGGCACTGCGGCAAATGGAAAGATCCCGTTTGTTTGGGTATGGCGTGATATGGTAGTTGCCATTTTGTGCAATCCAATCGGTGATTGCCATCAGGGCTCGGACATTTACCATTTTTTTATTACTACCAAATCGGGTAAAAGAATCGTATGCAATTCAAAAAGAAAAGGAAATATACTATGGGAACTACGGTTTAAGCTAGGACTTTACCTTTTTATAGCAAAGTAAGTGAGCATTGAACTTTAGGATTTATTTTAAAACGCAAAATACTGTAATTATGCTTTTATTTTAATGCTTAAGTGCAAAATGAATTTAGTCAACTTTGCTTTTACTACCATTTTTCTCATTGCTTTTTCTTATTAAAGGTAATTTTTTTCTGTATGGACAAAATTAAAACTACAAGAATATTAGTGGTGATTAATGACTTTGTAGGAGTGTTTGCAGTAAAGAAAAACCAAACTATTAAAATAAATCAGCTTATGGCACAATTTTATGGAAGCATTAAGTGTGGTTGTTTTGGGCTAAAGTGCAGTATGTATTAAAATTATTGCAATTTTGGTCAAGTCCGAACCCTGAAGGCACGCTTACGTTGGCGCGCGAAAATAGGAGGGTTCTGGACCATGCGTTTGGTGTGTTCCCTTGGTGGTCCGCGGGATCCCATGTTATTGAGTTTGGGAGAAGAGACACAGGGAACTCCTCATTCTGTCTCGCCGTTGACAGTAATATTCCGATCTACAGGCTTCGTTAATATTGCACATAGTAACAACGGCGGCCGCCGTGGTGTGAAGGTAGTGTTGCCGGCCTACCACTTCGAGCCCTGGTACAGGTAACATCAAAAGTGATTTGAAAAAAGTTTTTCGAAAACGGGGTCGCCCCTCGGCAGTGGTTTGGCAAACTCTCCGAGTGTATTTCTGCCATGACAGGCTTCTCAGCAAAAATACGTCTCCTTTGTAGATGCCGTTCGGAGTCGGCAAAAAACTGTAGGTCCCACCAATTTCTAGGGAAAATTCAAATCGGCACACCACAAATTGGAAGAGAAGCTTGGCGCAAAAATCTCTTAGGAGGTTTATGATGATATACCTGTTGTATATCGCGCCATAGAGATAGAGATAGTAACAAAATTACTGCCGCTTTGAAACTCATTTAAGTCCAATTTTACAATACTTTATAAATTAACTAATAATGGATTACCATTTGCTGCTAAAATGTATTCTGGCAATATACCTAGTTTTACTAGCGTTTGATCGAAACCGTGATGTCAGCCGTGCTAAAGTCAGGGATCAGGACAGGATTCCATGTGTCTCCCACCCTAGTCAATCTGGCATTTTGGAGGTGTATCTTTCACTTTGGTGGTTTTGCATTTTGTTGGTTTCTGTTTCCGAAATCGTGCATTAATAAAAAAATGCATTAAATTGCCCATTGCCCTTTTGTCTGACACTTTCGGGCGCCCTGGGGGTTACCCGTTATTTAACTCAGGCCTCACCGAAAACACACCAGACACTTGTTTGTTTGGAAATTAAAAGTTCCGTTATTGGTGCCTTTTCCACTTTATGGGAATATTTGGTGATGCCACCTCAGCAAAATCATAGCACGTCCCCGTGGCTATCGATTAAATACCGAACCGGAGGGTGAATCAAGACTGTGAATTTACCTAACCAATCGCAGTGACTATCAATTGAAAGTAAGCCATAACAACGTACAAACAAAGAAGTCATGGTTATACCTAAGCTCATTCTGTTGTTTAAAATTACAAATCTCTTGCTTTGCAATAACATCTGAAAGTATTTTAGACCCGATCGAATGAATACCATTTATAAAGTTAATAGTAAATTAGGTGCTTATTTAACACAGCTTCTAGTATCGTTAGGTTAATTTTTTCGAACATATGTTCTACGATATTAACACTGTACTGCAAATTATATTTTATTTAACTTGGGCGAAAGTTAAGTAACTTAAACAAGTTTACTTATTTTATTGGTTTATTCGATTGATCGGTATGAAAAGAATATAAAGTTAAAATTGGCGGAATTGTATATTGTGGCGAGGAAACCCTGTAGGCTGATTAGCCAATTCTGTCTACACACGAATTGTTAAGTTTTTCTTAACCCCAACAATGTTAAGTGAAGTGAGCTTTGTATAGTGCAGGCATCTAAATATGTCACCTTTTTTAGATTTCTTTTGCCCAAACTAAGTGGATTCTTGTCAAAAATAAGTCGCAGCGAGCGAAAAGCTTCATCCCTGCATTTCGGGGATTGACTTAATAAAAAGGTTTTGTCAATGGTCGATCACACGAAACATCCAATAACGGCATACGCTACACTTTTGATGTCCAAAAGCTGACAATTTAATTAAAATTAAATTATTTGAAATTTACAATTGAAGCTACTTTATTAAATATATGTAAGCTCTCTTTTCCGAAGGGAAAAAGTGTAAAATACACCATCTCTATAATGTAATTGCTATGGTATCTATAATATAAATGCGCAGGTTGAAACAGTTTGTCCGGCTTTAAGGCCAAACTAAATATCTAAGGTATAAACAATTACATATTTATGGATAGATATGGATATCCAAGTAGCAGTGCAGGAAACGGAAGGAAACCCCTGCGGGTTAGAGGCGACTAAAATTGAAGGTAACCTATGGCTTTGTTACCTGTTATTGAATTAGACAAATAAAAATAAATCATGGCCAATAACAGATAACAAACATTAAATGTTGAAAAAGTACGAGCACTGTTTTTTATTCAAATTAAAAAACCTAAAAATTTTCTTTTGATTTTGATGTAAAGTAAAACGGAATACTTTTTGAAGAAAAAGGATAAAATTTGTGACGATCACGACAAAATCAAGTTGTTCCATTTAAATATAATTTTAAACTTAACGAGCAGGGTCCTGTAGAAAATTTTATATACGTTTTTGGCAAGAAGATAATAACATCCTATTTTTAGAGGTTGGGGCCGTGTGTAGAAGTCCACGCAAGTGAGGAAAGTTTCTGATCGCCATTCACTTGGGAATGGCCAGAGCGATTCTTTAACATGCGGTTGAAGCAGCTCACTACTTCCGGGCGCTTGCGTCCAAGTGTCCTCTAGGTAACCACCAAACACCCGTTTGGTGGTGAGCTAAACGTAAGAAAGCGACAACTTGGTAAGGCCACTCCGACATAATTGGTTTAAGGGCTTGCGGGGGGGTTCAAACAGCAGGGTCTGATCACCATGTGGTGCGGCTGCAACCGGGCGTCTGCCTTGGATCAAGCGGCTCGCTATACAAATGTGTAGTAGAATTCAGCCTCCCGTGAAACGGGTTGTGCGTTGGGTTTGGGACCCACCACATAAAACAACGTTCCAATGAAATTCAACAATGAAGCCTCGGATATGGAAACCTCTTTTTTTTTTAGATGACAACGCCCTCAAACGAAATAAGGATTACGAGATAAGGGCTTGCACCTTGAATGTCCGGTCCCTTAATGGGGAAGGTGCCGCGGCCCGGCTGCTTGAAGTCCTGAGGAAGCAAAAGCTGACATCACCGCCATACAAAAGATGCGCTGGACGGGGCGAGGAAACACGATCAAAACACCTTGCAACATCTACTGGAGTGGGCATGTAGACAAGCGCAGATTCCGCGTGGGATTTGTGGTGGGAGAGAGACTCCGTCACCGAGTACTGTCGTTCACACCCCTAAATGAGCGTTTTGTCACGATCCGCATAACAGTATGATTTTCACCATATGGTTTATCTGCGCTCATGCACCGACGGAAGAGAAGGACATCGTGGAAAAGCAAGCATTCTCCGGGCGCCTGGAAGAAGCATACGAGCGCTGCCCCCATCATGATGTCGAAGTCGAGCTTGGCGTATTTAACGCCAGGGTGGGTAAGGAGGGTGTATTTGGCCCCACTGTCGGGAGGTTCAGTCTCCACGATCACACTTCGGCAAATGGATACATGCTGATCAACTTCGCCGGTGCCCGAAACATGGTCATATCCGTCACTAGGTTTATGCACAAGAAGATCCATCAGGCTACATGGCTGTACCCCGATCGAAAAACACGCAACCAGATCGACCACGTTGTGATAGAGGGACGGCATGCTTCCAGCGTTTTAGATGTTCGCACAATAAGAGGATCTAACATCGACTCTGATCACTTCCTAGTAGCAGCCAAGAGAAAGAGAGGTAGGTTATGGGGTTTACAATATGCCCGAGGTAGGCATACCGGTCGTAAGAGGCGACTAATATGCACAAAGGTAATGACGTGCAACTCGATGGCTGATCTGCGGATATGATGCCTCTCACCTCTCATTACCCACCTTATCCTTCCTTACGGAAGGAGGGGTGAGATGACCTAGAAGGTTTCACTGGTCATAAATCGCTACCACGACAGTCGGGCAGTACCGCAAGGGAGTACCGGAGCGTACCGGGCTCTAATCCGGCCAAGGCCTGTTAATTCGACAACACTCCCCAAAACCTTCGGGGAGTGTTTTTGTCGTTAGCACAACAACAACAGAAAGAGAGGCAGAAAAGCGTGAAATCAAGGAGCTTTAGATGCTGGCCAACGGGACTAACGCCCGAAAATTCTATAAAAAAAATTTGACGAATGACGGAAGGTTTTAAACCCGGGGTGAACTCCTGTAAGAATGAGAACGGTGACCTGGTAGCCGATGTTCCGAGAGCACTCAGAATATGGAGGGATCACTTATCTGCCCTTTTAAATGGAGAAACTGAGCAAGAAAGCAAAGAAGTTGCCGGACCCGAAGATCCCGAATCACAATCGAAGATAATGGCATTGACGTTCCACAACCCGACTATAATGAGGTGCGAATAGCATTATCCGGATTAAAAAACAATAAAGCAGCTGGCCCTGATGATTTGCCTGCTGAGCTATTCCAACACGGCGGCGAGGAGCTGCGAAGGCGCATGCAACAGCTTCTATGCAGAATATGGCCGGATGAATGCATGCCTGAAGATTGGAATCTAAGTGTTCTCTGCCCAATCCACAAGAAAGGCGATCCTGCAAACTGCGCCAACTATCGCGGAATCAGTCTTTTGAATATCGCATATAAGGTATTATCAAGCGTATTGTGCGAAAGACTGAAGCCCGACGTGAACAGACTGATTGGACCTTATCAGTGTGGCTTCAGACCTGGTAAATCTACCATCGACCAAATTTTTACAATACGCCAAATCTTGGAAAAAACCCGTGAAAAGAGAATCGACACACATCACCTCTTTGTTGATTTTAAAGCCGCTTTCGATAGCACGAAAAGGAGCTGCCTATATGCCGCTATGTCTGAATTTGGTTTCCCCGCAAAACTTATACGGCTATGCAAAATGACCTTGAGCAACACCGCCAGCTCGGTCAGAATTGGGAAGTACCTCTCCGAGCCGTTCGAAACTAAACGAGGTTTCAGACAGGGTGACCCCCTATCGTGCGATTTCTTTAATTTAATGCTGGAGAAAATAATACAAGCTGCAGAACTTAACCGCGCTGGAACAATATTTTATAAAAGCGTGCAACTGTTGGCATATGCTGACGATATTGATATCATTGGCCTTAACAACCGCGCCGTAACTTCTGCTTACTCCAAATTAGAAAAAAAAGCGGAGGAAATGGGATTGGTGGTGAACGAGGGCAAAACGAAGTACCTTCTGTCATCATGCAAAGAGTCAGCGCATTCGCGCCTTGGCAACCAAGCCACTGTTGTCAGCAATAATTTCGAAATAGTAAAGGACTTCGTTTACCTGGGAACCAGCATTAACACCAACAATAATATTAGCCTAGAAATCCGACGAAGAATTACTCTTGCAAACAAATGCTACTTCGGACTGAGTAGGCAATTGAAAAGTAAAGTCCTCTCTCGACGAACGAAAATAACACTCTACAAGTCACTTATCGCACCCGTCCTGCTATATGGTGCAGAAGCGTGGACACTAACAACATCTGATGAGGCGGCTCTGGGAGTATTCGAGAGAAAGGTTCTTCGAAAGATTTGTGGACCTCTACGCGTTGGCGACGGTGAGTACCGAAGAAGATTTAATGATGAGCTGTATGAACTTTACGCAGGCGCCGACATAGTTCAGCGAATTAAAACACAGCGGCTTCGCTGGCTAGGCCACGTAGTGCGAATGAGCGAAGATGCTCCAGCCCAGAAGGTATTCTTATCGGCACCCGCCGGTGGAAGCAGAGGAAGAGGGAGACCGCCACTCCGATGGAAGGACCAAGTGGAGACCGATTTGCGATCCCGCGGTGTTTCCAATTGGCGCCAGTTGGCGCAACGAAGAAACGACAGGCGAGCTATGTTGGACGGTCAAAATCGCTCAGGCGGTTAGATGACCATTTAAAGAAGAAGAAGAAGAGTGGTCCCTATTTTTTATGTTTGATTTGTGAGCGGAAATCATTGTCTTTAACTTAGATTTTGTAGTACCCACATATACTTTGTTGCATATGTGGGACCCGTCGCCGTTGCATGGAATTTTATATATTACGTCAGATTTCTCAAGTTTTTCGATTTTGTCCTTATTGTTACTAAAAATTTGTTGAACCGTGTTGTTTTATGTGAAGGCTAACTGGAATCTTTCATGGTCATACATGTTCGAATATTTCATTCTATTGGATAGGCCGTGGACATATGTGGATGTTTTGTATATTTTATTATTGTTAGACGTTTTTTCATACATTGTGGAGTTGGCAAAATAATCCCTTATATAACTTTTTATTAGATGTATCGGGAAGTCATTGTTTATAAGTATATTTTTAATAATTTCTATATTTTTCTTGTGATAAATTACATCACTGATGGTGAGAACTCTTCTTATAAAATTTTTTGCAGTGTTAACTATAGTTGATTTGTTGTGCGTGGAATAAAAATTAATCAATCTGCCCGACGCTGTGGGCTTTTTGTACCAATCAAATGATAATTTATTATGCCTTCTAATTACTACCGTATCTAGAAAGGGCAACTGTCCATCGTTCTCAACCTCATGAGTAAATTTAATAGATTTGTTGTAACCGTTTAAGGCAATCAACATATCTTCTACGGAGTCAGTTCTAACGATAGCAAACAGATCGTCGACATATTTGGTTAGCATACGGGGTTTGTTTGGCGAATCTTCTTCGAACTTCCTTAGCAGGTCTTCCATCACTATATCTGCTATAACGGGTGATGCCGGTGACCCCATAGGCATCCCTGAACGCTGTTCGTATATTTTATTATTCAGTTTGAAGTACCTGTTCTCTTTGATGCAAAAACGCACAACTTCTAAAAACAACTCTTTGGTCAACGTTGTGTGATTTTCGATTAGGTTCCATTTTGAAGATATAATTTCCAGAGCATGATCCACTGGGATACTGGGGAATAGGGAAACGACATGGAAGGAAATTAGGCACTCATTGTCGTGTATATGTGCATCTTTGATCCTGTTTTTAAATTCGATTGCATCTCTAACATTATATTTGGAAGTTTTCGTTATATTTTTGAGGACATTGACAACATATCTACATAGATTGTAAGACGGGGAGTTGACGGACGAACATATCGGACGTAAAGGTACTCCTTCTTTGTGAATCTTTGGGAGACCATATAACCTTGGCGCGTTGTATTTCTCTTTCAAATTAATCATTTTATTCTTAAACAATTTTTCCACTATTTCATTATTCTTTTCGCGTAGTCTGTTGGTAGGATCGCGTTTGAGTACTCGATATGTCGAAATGTTATTAACCATCTGTTGTATTTTCATTTCATAGTCGGATTTATTCATAATAACTGTGACATTTCCTTTGTCCGCATTTAAAACTAATAGATTTTCATTATTCTTAAGGAACTTTTTGGCGGAGCGTAGGGTATCTAAAATAAATTTGTCACGTCCGTTGTATTTCGTTGTGTTAAGATGATCTCTTATTAAGGTAGTGAGGTTATTCCTCTCAATTTCTTGTTGTTCCTTATCTTTGATGGTTTGAATACAGTCCTCTCCGTCTGCTATCAATTTAAATAACGGGAACTTCTCATTCCTAATGGGTAAAGAGAATTTGGGTCCCAAAGAGAAGAGCCACTGGATGTCTGTCGGTATGTTTGTCTGCGTCGTGTCACAAAACCACTCAGGTACGTTTTTTATGTTCAGCGATTGTTTTTGTAAGTCTTTCAGTCTCTCAAATTTATTGGTTTGGGTATTCCTTAGTTTTGTTGCTAGGCTGTGAGTTAAAGATTTCTCACTTTCAAAAATGCAGCGTAGTCTTCCACATCAAGCTTTTGTTGTAATACATTTTCTAAACTATTTACCTCCTTACCACCGGGTATCTTTAATGGGGGTGTTCGCGCCTTGCACACACCAGCGCCACCCCAAACCGTCGACTCGTAGGTGCATACACCCTCCTCCTCCAATCGGGGGAGGAGCCTCCTCGTGGTGATACCCGGTAACGCTACGGCGGCTAATTCGAGCGGCGAATTTTCCACCAACCCCTACACCCCCCCCCTCCCCCCTCCCCCTTTCCCCGTCTCCATTTCCTGTCTTGTAAGGGCTGGATCAAGGTGTCATACGACCCGTGCCGATGATCAACCTGGCTGGGGGCCCTTAAATAGCCCAGTCGCGAACGGAGTGCTTCGGATACCGGGCGACCTCCGATTCTATTCAGCCTTACCCGGGTAATGCGGATCTCTGCCCGGGTGGACCGTCCCCTTCTCCGCCACTCGCGGGATTTGAAATAATGGAGAAAAACTATAAAATTGAAAATGAAAATAAAAGTAAGGAGTCTGGCTCTCCAAATAAAAAGTCAACAGGAGCTCGCTCCGCAAAGATGGTCACGGCGAAACCGGACCCAAACAAAAACTCAAGAGCTGAGAGGACACCCCAGCGATTCAGTGCTGCAGCGGCAGCTAGACGTGATAGGGCCGAGTGCAAAACAGGTCCGAGTAGTCCGATGACCGGTGCCTCTTCCAGAGGTGCCGATCGGGAGGCCAGCAACGCGGCTACCACCAATCCTGTAGCCTCCACCAGTGGCCTTGCCATTCAGCGCATAGCGTCTGGCGAGTCCGCAACTGGGGGCTCCAAGAGGAATGGGGGTGCAAGCGATAGGGTCAAGGACTCGGTGCCTAGGCAATCCACAAAGGCCAGCCACCAGGATAGGCGGTCTGCAGCCCGGATCCTTTACAGGAACGCGACCTCACCGACAAGGGAGGAAGATGTTTCGGCGGAGGTTTGGGCGAAGCTCCAGCGAGACCTGGCGTGGGCTCGGCGGATAGTGCCAGACTTCAAACGGGAGGTGTATGGCGCAAACAAAGGGGAAACCTCTAAGCGAAATCGCTCAGTGGAGGTGACTACCCCAACGGCACCGAAAAGGGCCAAAACGCAGGGAGGCTATGTACGGTCTTTTGCAGCAGTAGCCAAGGATCGCAAGATTATTGGCGTAATCGATGAGGGCAGTGTAGACGGCAGGATCCCGAAACAACAGTGGAAGTGGATCGAGGCCGCGCTCGCTAAAGTTGCCGTGCAGGTGAAGAGGGAGAATCCTGGACCGCCCCCAACCTATACCGATGCAGGGTGGTACCAAGGCAATGTCAGGCTGATCGCCTGCGGAGACACTAGGTCCGTGGACCTATATAAGATCGGCGTGCAGCGAATAGGGGAAGTGTACCCTGGCGCGCGCCTAAAAGCAGTGGATGCGTGTGACATCCCGCAACGGCCAAGAGCCAGAGCCTGGGTTCCAGTGACGCCAACGGAGCCAGAAGAAATCCTGGAGCAATTGCAGGAGTTTAACCCGGGTCTACCGACCCAAAACTGGAAGGTGGTTAGCGTGGACAAAGCAGCCGGACAAGCAACGATGCAGATAGTTCTGCTGTTAGACCAAACAAGCATCGAGGCCCTGGACCGATGCGACTACCGAGTGAGCTACGGCTTCAAAAATATTAGCTTGAAGGTGTACAAGGCTGATGCCGAAGCCCTTGCTAATTTATCATCTCTTGCGGAGGTGGAGCCTCCCCCCAGCGAAAATGAGATGGAAGTTGAGGACAGTGGGTCGGATGTGCGGAGCGGCTATGCCTCGTCCAGCTTGGACGGTAGCGGTACTCTCAGGAGGCTTTACTCCGATAGTCAGCTTCTGAGCGAGGACGACGCGGACGCGACGCTCACGGAGGAGAGTGAAAAGAAGCAAGATGATGAGGGTCCTCCAAATCAACCTTCATCATAGTAAAGCAGCGTCAGCTGCACTTCTACTCCAGCTTTCAGCAGGTGGAGTAGATATCGTCCTAGTTCAAGAACCGTGGATCACTGGCAATAGGATCTGTGGTTTGAGGACTCCTACTTACAAGCTCTACAGCGCTCATGACAAGGGTAAGCCTCGTACGTGTATTTTAGCTAAGTCAAATATTAACGCTTTTCTTCTACCCCAATTTAGTGACGGAGATCTGACAGCGATTAGCGTCGAGGGGTTAGGTAGAAGTTGTAGGTTTGCCTCTTTCTATCTGGCCCATGATCACGAAGGTTCACTACCGCCACATAATTTCAGAGAGCTCGTGAGTTCCACTAGACCACGAAACAATCTAATCGTGCTTGGAGGCGATGCAAATGCCCATCACACACAATGGAGCAGCACTGACACAAACGACCGAGGTGAGTCACTATATAACTACTTATTAGGCACTAACCTAAGTTTATGCAACAGGGGGAGTGACCCCACATTCATAACAAGGAACCGCGAGGAAGTCCTTGATATCACATTGGTCAGCGACTCTTTCAGCGACCTTATAGAATCATGGAGGGTCCTAACAGAACACTCCTTCTCAGACCATAGGTATATTAGTTTCTCAATAGCAGATACGCACACAAGTCCAAAATTCATACAAAATATAAAAAGAACAAACTGGGGCTACTACAAGAAGCTTATTGATAGAAATCTATCAAAACAAATGGTCACACCTAGAAATGATAAGGAACTAGACGAGCTAGTCAACACCTTTAATCAACAATGCAAGCTTGCTTTAGATAAGGCTTGCCCGACCAAAAAGGTAACAGAAACCCATAAGCCACCTTGGTGGTCGTCTGAACTAGATAGACTCAGAAAGGCATGTAGGGTTGCCTTTAATAAAGCTAAACAGGATGGCCGCGAGCTATCCTGGGCTGTTTATAAAACTAAGCTAAGCACATATAAAAAAGAAATCCGCAAGGCTAAACGAGCCTCCTGGATGGACTTCTGCAATGAAATTGAATCTACATCTGCTGCCTCGCGCTTGAGGAGGGTACTCTCAAAAGCGCCAGCAACTTTGAGCCACGTCCAAATGCCAGATGGGCAGTGGACCGCTTCGACTACGGATACCATGAATCTGCTCCTGGATACACACTTCCCGACATGCACAGACGTGTCTACTACTACGATCGGCGGAGGACTGCCTTCCGATCAAGTGATAAGGGAAATCACCGATGAGAGAAAGTTAGATTGGGCTTTATCTACCTTCAAGCCCCATAAGTCGCCAGGACCGGACGGAATATTCCCGGCCCAGCTACAGCATACCTCCGAGCTTATCAAGCCTTGGTTGAAAACTATGTTTATAGGTTGCCTAAGGCTCAACTACGTACCCACTTCATGGAGGGAGGTTAGGGTAGTCTTTATCCCCAAAGCCGGGAAACCATCTCATACTAAACCTAATGACTTTAGGCCTATAAGCCTATCTTCATTTCTTCTTAAAACTCTAGAAAGACTTCTGGAGGACTATCTCAGAAGATCGATGGACCCAACTCAGCTTTCGCGGGCTCAACATGCCTACAGTAAGGGTAGGTCAACTGATACTGCCTTGCACTCCCTTGTATCTGTGATAGACAAGTCACTTAACCTAAAGGAATACACATTGGTGGCTTTCCTCGACATAGCAGGCGCTTTCAATAATGTCCTTCCGGATGCTATCACTTCGGCGTTGACGGGTCTGCGGGTCGATGCCTGCCTTGTAGAGTTCGTTCGTAAACTGCTTACTAGCAGACGGATCACAACCGAGCTAGGTGGGAACTCGATTCAAAGACTCGTTAACAGAGGTACCCCGCAGGGAGGGGTTCTCTCACCGCTACTTTGGGTGGTTACTGTAAACCAGCTTCTACGCCTCATGGAAGCGGAAGGCCACCAAGTGATTGCGTACGCCGATGACATCTGCGTTATTATGCGGGGAAAATTCCCTCAAACTCTTTGCAATTTAATGGAAACAGCCTTATCTAAAATATGTGATTGGGCAAAGTCAACAGGTTTGGGGGTTAACCCCGAGAAAACCGAGCTAGTCCTCTTCACCAGAAGGTACAAAATACCGAACCTTATACCACCAAAAATTGAAAACACGATTTTGGCATTCAGTGACAAAGTCAAATATTTAGGAGTTACTCTAGACAAGAAACTACTCTGGGGTGACAACATAACAGAACGAGTGAAAAAAGCAACGTGCGCGTTGTTTACTTGCAAGAGAGCAATTGGGGTCTCGTGGGGGTTTTCCCCCAGGGTGGTACACTGGATCTACACAGCCATTGTTCGCCCGATTCTACTCTACGGAGTGCTGGTCTGGTGGCCTGCACTAGCTAAGAATACGTACCTCAAGCAGCTACAAAAAGTCCAAAGGAGTTCAGAACTCTGCATAACCGGGGCCCTTGGGTCCACCCCGACAGAAGCACTCAACACTATGCTGCATCTACCGCCGCTTGATCTGGTGGCGAAGGAAGTAGCCACGATCACAGCTTTGCGAATAAGGGAGACTGGCGTCTGGATAAACGAACAAAGTGGGCACGCCACAATCTTGGGTAACCACGCGCCTGTTAACATACCACCACACACTGACTACTGCGCGTCAAATAACGTGTTCGTCAGGAACTACGAGGTAATAATACCGACAAGACAAGAATGGGACAAAAGACCACATACGGTTCGGGGCGCCATTAACATCTTCACTGATGGATCCAAGCTTGAGGGGAAGGTGGGGGGAGGAATCTTTTCACCGGACCTGGGACTAGAGATCTCCTTCCGTCTTCCCGACCACTGCAGCGTGTACCAAGCGGAAATGCTGGCAATACACGGTGCGGTGAAAAGCTTGGCATCCATGCCCCAAAATGGTAAACAGATCTATATCTTCTCAGACAGTCAGGCCGCACTTAAAGCCTTGAACTCATACGTCGACAATGCAAAGTCGTTAACTGAAAGTCGCAGATCTCTCAACGAGATGGCTCAGCACTTCAGTATTAGCCTTATTTGGGTACCTGGGCACAGGGATATTGAAGGTAACTGCAGAGCGGATGAGCTGGCCAGACAAGGTACCACCACCCATCTCCTTCCGGGAAATAGGTCGGTAGGCATACCCATGGCATCCTTTAATTTTAGTGTCAGCACAAACACAATGAAAATAGCAAATATGCTCTGGTCGGGGCTCTCGACGTGCGAGATATCCAGGCTAACCTGGCCTTCTTACAACAAAAGACGTACAAATTCCCTGTTGTCCCTTAATAAATCGGGCATTTCATCCCTGGTAAGGGTTCTAACAGGGCACTGTTTAATAGGCACTCACGGCGCCAGAATGGGCGCAATGTCTAATGATTACTGTCGCAGCTGCAGATGTATTGAGGAAGAGGAAAGTGTTCAGCATCTGATTTGTCAATGCCCTGCGCTCAGCAGGCGACGGTTGGCTATCCTGGGCCAACCGTTTCTCGATGACCTCGCTGAGGTATCAGAAATAGAAATAAAAGCGTTATCCAAATTTATTGGCTCCACGAAGTGGTTCGATCCCCTGCACTGGGTGTGAGTTGGTTTCCCCTGGCGTCGACGGTGGCGCGACCGTGTGAGTCGGCTGGTCCTTTTTCAGCCTCTGAAGATCTTTGAACACTATTACTCCAGGGTTGTTGGATCGGTTGACTGTAAAGCGGCTGAGCTGCTGTCGGCTTCAGGGATGACTTGCTCGCATCTCTGGGGCATAGAGGTGGGTAGAGACCGTATAGGGTATCACAATGGGCCTATTTAGAGGCCTAAGTGTCGGGCAGAGTCCAGGTACTCTGTCCCGCCCTTGCAACCTAACCCTAACCCTAACCTACCTCCTTTTCCTTCTGTTTCCGTAATTCGTATTTTATTCTTATGATGATATTCAAAAGTTTGTTCTCCACAGTATTCAAATATGTTGTTGCCGCGCTCACCATATGTTTAGGTATTCTCTCGTCGTTGGTGTTGCAGTTGACAACGTAGGTAATATTCTTAGTAGCATCGCTTATAAAGTTGGGAATTATCGCGCTCTTTCTGCATCTCACAAGAAACTTAATTGTTTGTGTCAACTTAGCTAGCCGCTGTGTATTGTGTTGGTAAAGTTTTATATATGTTTTGGTCTCACCACGATATTTGCTTTTAATTTCTTTGTAGATTTTCCAAGTGTTGTTGTTGTTACGGTGTGCTCTCCGTTCCATAATAATTTTGTAATGTTTTCGGCCTTTATTAATAATTAATATTGAATTTTCGAGCTCTAGGCCACCAATGTAACTTTACACAATAAATGAAACCAAGTACAAATAGCTTTATATATGTATATATATTTCGTCGATATTTCGAATTTATTCTAAATTCATCTTCAGGACTGAAACAAAACAAAGTATGTCAAACCAAAACATAAACAATCATAACCACCTACTTACACCCTTGAGTGCACCTGGTCGACTGATTTATCAAAATTAACATTATTCACGAGAAGCAAAAATAATAAACAAGACAAAATAAACATTAAAAAACCGTAATTGTAAACAAATTTTTACATCAACAACAATATATGAAATGATGAACAGCAACTGAAGTTGGGACAGCATATCATGAGCCCGTGTGTTTGTTGTTGATCAATTTCCTATAAGCAGAGGCACAGCTCTCTACATCTGCTTTAAAATTCATCCGTTCGTCTCTTGGTGTGTTGATTATGTGTAACATCTCTAGTGTATATCTTTTGTTGTAGTGTTTCTCGTGTTGTATTATAGCGACGTTTTCTAGATCGGGAGAGTGTCCGGACTCTCTGCAGTGTTGAGTTAGTGCTGTTTTAGTATCATTAGGGTGGTCCCTATTTTTTATGTTTGATTTGTGAGTGGAAATCCTTGTCTTTAATTTCGATTTTGTAGTACCCACATATACTTTGTTGCATATGTGGGACCCGTCGCCGTTGCATGGAATTTTATATATTACGTCAGATTTCTCAAGTTTTTCGATTTTGTCCTTATTGTTACTAAAAATTTGTTGAACCGTGTTGTTGTATGTGAAGGCTAACTGGAATCTTTCAAGGTCATACATGTTCGAATATTTCATTCTATTGGATAGGCCGTGGACATATGTGGATGTTTTGTATATTTTATTATTGTTAGACGTTTTTTCATACATTGTGGAGTTGGCAAAATAATCCCTTATATAACTTTTTATTAGATGTATCGAAGTCATTGCTTATAAGTATATTTTTAATAATTTCTATATTTTTCTTGTGATAAATTACATCACTGATGGTGAGAACTCTTCTTATAAAATTTTTTGCAGTGTTAACTATAGTTGATTTGTTGTGCTTGGAATAAAAATTAATCAATCTGCCCGATGCTGTGGGCTTTTTGTACCAATCAAATGATAATTTATTATGCCTTCTAATTAATGTGTGATGATGATCTGAGTTCTGGTTGAAACTTTTGTTTACACTATTGAAGTCAACCAGTGGGCACAGATCGATGAATAATATTTGTTCCAATTTTTATACATCAGCGTATATTCTTTATTTTGCACTGTAAACACCGTTAAACTCCCACCTTGAGATTCTTAACACATTTATAACTCTATAGTAAAATAATATAAAATTCTGCTATAAGTTTGCAGAGTGTGTCTTGTAATTTTGTTGGTAAAGAAGCTTAGCTTCACCAAAAAGCGAAAGGAGTTACACACACCGACGTGCACACACGTGTGAGCGAACACCTCAAAGCTTTAAAACCGTTTATGTTTTTGTAATTAAAATGGTATTTTATGTAAAAAATTACTTCTGAACTTTTCACTATGTTCACCGCTTAACAATTTCTTGAGTTCAGTTGATGTTTTAATTTTTTTTTCTCACACTGCGCGGCACAACCGAACACTTTAACATCACTTTTACTTTTGATCTCGTTCATAATGGCGCGACTTCCCCCATGCGTTGGGAATTTCTATTATTTCCAACAAACGGGCACTGCGGCAAATGGAAAGATCCCGTTTGTTTGGGTATGGCGTGATATGGTAGTTGCCATGTTGTGCAATCCAATCGGTGATTGCCATCAGGGCTAGGACATTTACCATTTTTTTATTACTACCAAATCGGGTAAAAGAATCGTATGCAATTCAAAAAGAAAAGGAAATATACTATGGGAACTAAGGTTTAACCTAGGACTTTACCTTTTTATAGCAAAGTAAGTGAGCATTGAACTTTAGGATTTATTTTAAAACGCAAAATACTGTAATTATGCTTTTATTTTAATGCTTAAGTGCAAAATGAATTTAGTCAACTTTGCTTTTACTACTATTTTTCTCATTGCTTTTTCTTATTAAAGGTAATTTTTTTCTGTATGGACAAAATTAAAACTACAAGAATATTAGTGGTGATTAATGACTTTGTAGGAGTGTTTGCAGTAAAGAAAAACCAAACTATTAAAATAAATCAGCTTATGGCACTATTTTATGGAAGCATTAAGTGTGGTTGTTTTGGGCTAAAGTGCAGTATGTATTAAAATTATTGCAATTTTGGTCAAGTCCGAACCCTGAAGGCACGCTTCCGTTGGCGCGCGAAAATAGGAGGGTTCTGGACCATGCGTTTGGTGTGTTCCCTTGGTGGTCCGCGGGATCCCATGTTATTGAGTTTGGGAGAAGAGACACAGGGAACTCCTCATTCTGTCTCGCCGTTGACAGTAATATTCCGATCTACAGGCTTCGTTAATATTGCACATAGTAACAACGGCGGCCGCCGTGGTGTGAAGGTAGTGTTGCCGGCCTACCACTTCGAGCCCTGGTACAGGTAACATCAAAAGTGATTTGAAAAAAGTTTTTCAAAAACGGGGTCGCCCCTCGGCAGTGGTTTGGCAAACTCTCCGAGTGTATTTCTGCCATGACAGGCTTCTCAGCAAAAATACGTCTCCTTTGTAGATGCCGTTCGGAGTCGGCAAAAAACTGTAGGTCCCACCAATTTGTAGGGAAAATTCAAATCGGCACACCACAAATTGGAAGAGAAGCTTGGCGCAAAAATCTCTTAGGAGGTTTATGATGATATACCTGTTGTATATCGCGCCATAGAGATAGAGATAGTAACAAAATTACTGCCGCTTTGAAACTCATTTAAGTCCAATTTTACAATACTTTATAAATTAACAAATAATGGATTACCATTTGCTGCTAAAATGTATTCTGGCAATATACCTAGTTTTACTAGCGTTTGATCGAAACCGTGATGTCAGCCGTGCTAAAGTCAGGGATCAGGACAGGATTCCATGTGTCTCCCACCCTAGTCAATCTGGCATTTTGGAGGTGTATCTTTCACTTTGGTGGTTTTGCATTTTGTTGGTTTCTGTTTCCGAAATCGTGCATTAATAAAAAAATGCATTAAATTGCCCATTGCCCTTTTGTCTGACACTTTCGGGCGCCCTGGGGGTTACCCGTGATTTAACTCAGGCCTCACCGAAAACACACCAGACACTTGTTTGTTTGGAAATTAAAAGTTCCGTTATTGGTGCCTTTTCCACTTTATGGGAATATTTGGTGATGCCACCTCAGCAAAATCATAGCACGTCCCCGTGGCTATCGATTAAATACCGAACCGGAGGGTGAATCAAGACTGTGAATTTACCTAACCAATCGCAGTGACTATCAATTGAAAGTAAGCCATAACAACGTACAAACAAAGAAGTCATGGTTATACCTAAGCTCATTCTGTTGTTTAAAATTACAAATCTCTTGCTTTGCAATAACATCTGAAAGTATTTTAGACCCGATCGAATGAATACCATTTATAAAGCTAATAGTAAATTAGGTGCTTATTTAACACAGCTTCTAGTATCGTTAGGTTAATTTTTTCGAACATATGTTCTACGATATTAACACTGTACAGCAAATTATATTTTATTTAACTTAGCGAAAGTTAAGTAACTTAAACAAGTTTACTTATTTTATTGGTTTATTCGATTGATCGGTATGAAAAGAATATAAAGTTAAAATTGGCAGAATTGTATATTGTGGCGAGGAAATCCTGTAGGCTGATTAGCCAATTCTGTCTACACACGAATTGTTAAGTTTTTCTTAACCCCAACAATGTTAAGTGAAGTGAGCTTTGTATAGTGCAGGCATCTAAATATGTCACCTTTTTTTTAGTTTTCTTTTGCCCAAACTAAGTGGATTCTTGTCAAAAATAAGTCGCAGCGAGCGAAAAGCTTCATCCCTGCATTTCGGGGATTGACTTAATAAAAAGGTTTTGTCAATGGTCGATCACACGAAACATCCAATAACGGCATACGCTACACTTTTGATGTCCAAAAGCTGACAATTTAATTAAAATTAAATTATTTGAAATTTACAATTGAAGCTACTTTATTAAATATATGTAAGCTCTCTTTTCCGAAGGGAAAAAGTGTAAAATACACCATCTCTATAATGTAAATGCTATGGTATCTATAATATAAATGCGCAAGTTGAAACAGTTTGTCCGGCTTTAAGGCCAAACTAAATATCTAAGGTATAAACAATTACATATTTATGGATAGATATGGATATCCAAGTAGCAGTGCAGGAAACGGAAGGAAACCCCTGCGGGTTAGAGGCGACTAAATTGAAGGTAACCTATGGCTTTGTTACCTGTTATTGAATTAGACAAATAAAAATAAATCATGGCCAATAACAGATAACAAACATTAAATGTTGAAAAAGTACGAGCACTGTTTTTTATTCAAATTAAAAAACCTAAAAATTTTCTTTTGATTTTGATGTAAAGTAAAACGGAAGCCGCCGAAGTAAAGCGGCCGCCGTGGTGTGGAGGCAGTGTTGCCGGCCTACCACACCGAAGGTCCATGGTTCGAGCCCTGGTACAGGTAACATCAAAAGTGATTTGAAAAAAGTTTTTCAAAAACGGGGTCGCCCCTCGGCAGTGGTTTGGCAAACTCTCCGAGTGTATTTCTGCCATGACAGGCTTCTCAGCAAAAATTCGTCTCCTTTGTAGATGCCGTTCGGAGTCGGCAAAAAACTGTAGGTCCCACCAATTTGTAGGGAAAATTCAAATCGGCACACCACAAACTGGAAGAGAAGCTTGGCGCAAAAATCTCTTAGGAGGTTTATGATGATATACCTGTTGTATATCGCGCCATAAAGAAAGAAAGAAAACGGAATACTTTTTGAAGAAAAAGGATAAAATTTGTGACGATCACGACAAAATCAAGTTGTTCCATTTAAATATAATTTTAAACTTAACGAGCAGGGTCCTGTAGAAAATTTTATATACGTTTTTGGCAAGAAGATAATAACATCCTATTTTTAGAGGTTGGGGCCGTGTGTAGAAGTCCACGCAAGTGAGGAAAGTTTCTGATCGCCATTCACTTGGGAATGGCCAGAGCGATTCTTTAACATGCGGTTGAAGCAGCTCACTACTTCCGGGCGCTTGCGTCCAAGTGTCCTCTAGGTAACCACCAAACACCCGTTTGGTGGTGAGCTAAACGTAAGAAAGCGACAACTTGGTAAGGCCACTCCGACATAATTGGTTTAAGGGCTTGCGGGGGGGTTCAAACAGCAGGGTCTGATCACCATGTGGTGCGGCTGCAACCGGGCGTCTGCCTTGGATCAAGCGGCTCGCTATACAAATGTGTAGTAGAATTCAGCCTCCCGTGAAACGGGTTGTGCGTTGGGTTTGGGACCCACCACATAAAACAACGTTCCAATGAAATTCAACAATGAAGCCTCGGATATGGAAACCTCTTTTTTTTTTAGATGACAACGCCCTCAAACGAAATAAGGATTACGAGATAAGGGCTTGCACCTTGAATGTCCGGTCCCTTAATGGGGAAGGTGCCGCGGCCCGGCTGCTTGAAGTCCTGAGGAAGCAAAAGCTGACATCACCGCCATACAAAAGATGCGCTGGACGGGGCGAGGAAACACGATCAAAACACCTTGCAACATCTACTGGAGTGGGCATGTAGACAAGCGCAGATTCCGCGTGGGATTTGTGGTGGGAGAGAGACTCCGTCACCGAGTACTGTCGTTCACACCCCTAAATGAGCGTTTTGTCACGATCCGCATAACAGTATGATTTTCACCATATCGTTTATCTGCGCTCATGCACCGACGGAAGAGACGGACATCGTGGAAAAGTAAGCATTCTCCGGGCGCCTGGAAGAAGCATACGAGCGCTGCCCCCATCATGATGTCAAAGTCGAGCTTGGCGTATTTAACGCCAGGGTGGGTAAGGAGGGTGTATTTGGCCCCACGGTCGGGACGTTCAGTCTCCACGATCAGACTTCGGCATATATGTGGTGAAAACAAGATCTGTGGTGAAAACACACTTGCATACATCTCAAGTACAGCAATTGACAGTGTATGTATAGATATCGCGATAGCCAAGGTAGTAAGCGTCTCGAGTACAAAGTGAGCGACGCAGATTCGAGCCCAGGATCGCGGACAATTTTTTTTTTTTTTTTTATTCGTTTTCGCGACCTTTTTGTTTTCTAATTCCTTCTTTTTGCTGGATTGAGGTCTGTGATTTTTCCAAAAATTGAAACCAAAAATATTGATTTTACCAATATATTTCGACTACCTACGGTAATCGTCTTCAGGGTCAACTATATATAACAATAAAACATAAAAATTAATCACAATTTACATAAAACTAATTGGTAAAAATTAAAAACATACATTATTACACGTCTGTCCTGTTTAACGTGAAGTTGTTTACTGTCCGTCTATTTGTCAACAAATGCCTATATAAGTGAGCGCAGTTATCAGTGTCCGTTTTGTAATTCATTCTTATGCTGGCCGGTGTGTTAATTATATGAAACATTTCCAATGTGAATCCCCTGCTGTAATGTTGTTCTTGTTGTAATATCGTTGTTTCGTCAAAGTTCGGTGAGTGGTTATTAGTTGTACAGTCGGTCATAAGTGCTGTTTTTTGATTATTTGTTTCGCGGCAATATTTAAAATCTGATTTATGTTGCGCGAGTCGAGATTTTAGTTTGGCTTTTGTTGTTCCGATATATATGTTATTACATGATTCGTTTTCATTTCCATTGCAAGGGATTTTATAGATAACATTGCTTTTTTCCGTGTGCAGTATTTTAGATTTAGTGTTGTTAAATAAATTTTTTAATGTATTAATTGGTTTGTGCGCTATTTTCACTTCTTCCCTATTGTAACAGTCTGATTTCGTTAGGCGTTCTGACAGTTTGGGTACGTAAGTTACTGACTTAAATATTTTTTGTTTCGGCTGTTTTGACGTATTTTGGTTAGTTCCTTTTGTATATTTTTTAATTAGTGTTTTTATTAAATTTTCGGGAAAATCATTACTTTTTAATAGGTCTTTTATTTCTTCTTTGACTTCGGCGTGGTAAGTGTCATCTGTTATTGTTAGCATTCTTCTTATACAGCCCATTGCTGTATTAATTACACTGGATCACAAATTCCAACTTTTTTTCTGCACCAGAGACGCCATAGTGAAATTCCTATGTAAAATCACCTCCTAATTCCGAAAACCAAGGTTATTTTTACTTGAATGGTACCGTTTTTGAGATATTTACGATTTACCGTTATTTCAAAAAACAAAAAAGATGGCTCCACTTAATCGTGTATATCTCAAGAACAAACTGAGCTCTTCCAAAACGGTTTGAAAAATTTGAAAGCTTATAAAATTTACTATCAGTACATACAACACTTTTTGCTAGGTCCTGCAGATTCAAACATATTGAACAATCATTACGGATTTTTTTAATTTTTTTTGTAAAAATATAAAAAAATTTGTACTTTGCGAGGAAGCATCTCGAAAACTTTTTGTTTTTTTGCAGATATTTTTTCCCCCCTCTAAGCTCTGTTTTATTACAAAAAAAATAAGCTATCAGTGAATAAAATCGATGAACTAATACAAAAGTTATAAGCATTCAAGTAAATATATCCATTTAATGCTTAAGTACCCTACTGGTACATATGTGTTAGTATTCGTATATCAGTTAGTTAGCAGGTAGATTTTCGAAAAGTTATTAGATACAAAAAGCTGTTAGTGTCGTTTTCTCAAACCTAGGTACATTTTAAACAAGAGCATATTTTTGAGGCAGGTAGTGTTTTCTTTGTAGAACTAGGGAACCTTTTTGTTTAGGTAGGCTTGAATTTTTACTGGATCTAAGTATAAATAAGAGTACATGCGCCTTGTTCCTTCATAATATCTGCAAGGCTCGCCGGATACTGTTCAGTTTATAATTGCAGTTTATAACCCGTCATTTACTTAAAATAAAAAATGAATAAAAGGGCGCGAGAGTTTGAGTGTACAAATGATCCAGATATGTTCTGTTTCATCTGCGGTCCATTTATTGTTAAAAGTATGAGACGTGTGTTTTCAAAACCTTTGAAAGTTACATACTATAAGTGTTTTGGAATTGAGCCTAAAAACAATGAAAAACCATGGACACCGAACACTGTGTGCACCACATGCCGAGTCGAATTGATTTCTTCGGAAACCGGAACAAAAAGGTACGTTGTAAAAATTAGGAATTTGTTCCCTTTTAATGCATAGCTGACTAATTCCTGAAACTATCTATTTAGGCGACGTGTGAAATTTATTACACCAATGAAGTGGAGGGAACCAACTTGCCATTCAACGGACTGCTATATTTGTACTACAAAAGTACTTGGGGTTGGAAAGTCCAGAAAAGTAACCTATGCGAGCGTATCTACAGTGTCATTACCAGAACTAATTTCAACAGAAGCGACATTGCCAGAATCAAATTTAAATTTAGTTCCGGCTCCAGTTTCATTGTCAACAGTAGTATCTGATTACGCGGCATCATGTTGTACTGAATTTCAAACGGAAAACGAAAGAAATTCTTTGTCACAAGCACAACTCAATGATTGGATAAGGGATTTGGAATTGTCAAAGGAAAAGGCCGAACTACACGCCTCTCGAATGCAACAATTTAAATTTGTTTCATCCGATGTTAAGGTAACATATTATAGAACTCGTCACGAAGAATTTTCCAAGTACTATACGAAGGAGGACAGTGTTTGTTACTGCAAAGACATTGCTGGTCTATTCAAACAATTTGGTGAACCATATGATTCAAAAGAGTGGCGATTGTTCATAGACGGCAATAAATTAAGTTTATTAAGCCGTATTATTGCATATTGGCAACCAAAAGCCATCTATCCCGATCGCGCATACAGTAAATACGAAGGAAACATATGAGATAATGCAAAAATTGCTCAAGTTAATCAAATACGAAGAACATGATTGGAAAATATGTGCCGATCTTAAAGTCGTTGGAATGCTATGTGGTCTACAAAGTGGATACACAAAATACTGTTGCTTTATATGCAAATGGGATAGCCGAGCTCGTCAAGACCAATACATCATAAAGGATTGGCCAGAACGAATCGAGTTTCAAGTTGAGGTAGATACCATAAAATACTCTCCACTTATAAAGAAGGAAAAAATAATTCTACCTCCGCTCCACATCAAGCTCGGCCTTATCAAAAACTTTGTGAAGGCTTTGGACAAAGAAGGCGAAGCTTTTCATCATTTGAAGACAATCTTCCCAGAGATTTCAGAAGCAAAAATAAAGGAAGGCATTTTTGTTGGGCCGCAAATAAAAAAGATGCTTAACAATAACCAATTCAAAGAACTATTGTCACCAGTGGAGGCAGCAGCGTGGGATTCTTTTGAAAAGGTCGTTACTTCTTTTTTAGGCAAATACAAAAGTCCTAACTACGAGATGATAGTGAACGACTTAATCAAAAACTATGCGGAAATGGGTAAATAAAAAAAACATATTATAATAAATTATATATTACATAAATTTACATGAGAATATATAGCCATAAATCTGAATTCATCGTCCAGCTCCGAACAAACAAGAACGGGAAGAATATAAACAAAAAATTTGTTCTGAATTGAAAGATAAATCCAGCCTAAGAAAATTATATACTAATGTGTCACTTATGTATTTATCTAATTTACTTTTTTATTTTCTTTCAGGAGTAAATATGTCTTTAAAAATTCATTTCTTACACTCCCACTTAAATTTTTTCCCGCAAAATCTTGGCGACGAAAGTGACGAGCATGGCGAAAGGTTTCACCAGCAAATGAAAGTGATTGAAAGTCGGTATCAAGGATTCTGGGATGTCGCTATGATGGGCGACTACTGTTGGTTTCTCATAAGAGAAACCGATCCTAATCTAAATAAGCGTCAAAACAAGACACATAACTTTTTCAATTATAAAATAAGATCATAGAGTTAAGACAGAACCATATGTACATATGCTATTATTTGTAGGGTACTTAAGTATTAAATGGATATATTTACTTGAATGCTTATAACTTTTGTATTAGTTCATCGATTTTGTTCACTGATAGCTTATTTTTTTTGTAATAAAACAGAGCTTAGAGGGGGGAAAAAGTATCTGCAAAAAAACAAAAAGTTTTCGAGATGCTTCCTCGCAAAATACAAATTTTTTTAT
This sequence comes from Merzomyia westermanni, assembly GCA_949987695.1. Classification (NCBI taxonomy): domain Eukaryota; kingdom Metazoa; phylum Arthropoda; class Insecta; order Diptera; family Tephritidae; genus Merzomyia; species Merzomyia westermanni. Next base: position 123,496,762 of record OX465290.1, read on the forward strand.
ATTTTTACAAAAAAAATTTAAAAAATCCGTAATGATTGTTCAATATGTTTGAATCTGCAGGACCTAGCAAAAAGTGTTGTATGTACTGATTATAGTAAATTTTATAAGCTTTCAAATTTTTCAAACCGTTTTGGAAGAGCTCAGTTTGTTCTTGAGATATACACGATTAAGTGGAGCCATCTTTTTTGTTTTTTCAAATAACGGTAAATCGTAAATATCTCAAAAACGGTACCATTCAAGTAAAAATAACCTTGGTTTTCGGAATTAGGAGGTGATTTTACATAGGAATTTCACTATGGCGTCTCTGGTGCATTTTGGCTGTAAACCAGTGTTATCATCGTCTTAGGGTGTTTTGAGTAAAAGTTGATGATTCGTCCTGTAGATGTAGGTTTCTTATACCACTTTAACTTCAATTGATTTCCTCGTAACATTTAGCGTAACATTGTTTATCAACGTGTATTTCGCATGTGTTTACTACACAAATGTCAAAAAAGAACTGACTTTAGGGGCCAATCGCAAAATTTATAGCATTTTCTGATAGGAGGATTACTTTTGCGCCACCTTGTAGATTGCAGAATGTTACAGCTAGCTCGACTTACAATATTAAAAATACAATAGAGTTTAAACATAGGATAAATAATAGTTACATTTGTGACGATGAAAAATTATTATCTTTCGACGTAATTTCCCTATTTCCGAGTATGCCAACACAACTAGCACTTGACATTATAAAGAAAAAATGGACGACAATAGAAGAGCATACCAAAATACCAAATCAAATTTTCATAGAAATCTAAAGGTTTTGTATCGAAGAAAACAGATATTTTAAGTTTAATGATGAGATATATACGCAGCTGAAAGCGCTACCGATGGGATCACCTACATCACCAGTGATAGCGGATATTGTCATGGAGGACCTGTTGGAGAACACCATTAAAAAATTAACACGAACACCAATATTATTTACAAAATACGTCGACGATCTATTCGCGATTATAAATGAAAACGAGGTACAAAACACACTTGACGCCCTAAACTCTTTTGACAACATAAAATTTACAACAGAACTAGAGGACGACGGAAAATTACCATATCTTGACTCAATTATTATTCGACGAGGAAATCAATTGAAGTTAAAGTGGTATAAGAAACCTACATCTACAGGACGAATCATCAACTTTTACTCAAAACACCCTAAGACGATGATTATTAATACAGCAATGGGATGTATAAGAAGATGCTAACAATAACAGATGACACTTACCACGCCGAAGTCAAAGAAAAAATAAAAGACCTATTAAAAAGTAATGATTTTCCCGAAAATTTAATAAAAACAATAGTTAAAAATATTCAAAAGGAACTAACCAAAATACGTCAAAACAGCCGAAACAAAAAATTTTTAAGTCAGTAACTTACGTACCCAAACTGTCAGAACGCCTAACGAAATCAGACTGTTACAATAGGGAAGAAATGAAAATAGCGCACAAACCAATTAATACATTAAAAAATTTATTTAACAACACTAAATCTAAAATACTGCACACGGAAAAGCAATGTTATCTATAAAATCCCTTGCAATGGAAATGAAAACGAATCATGTAATAACATACTCGTATATATCGGAACAACAAAAGCCAAATTAAAATCTCGACTCGCGCAACATAAATCAGATTTTAAATATTGCCGCGAAACAAATAATCAAAAAACAGCACTTATGACCCACTGTACAACTAATAACCACTCACCGAACTTTGACGAAACAACGATATTACAACAAGAACAACATTACAGCAAGAGATTCACATTGGAAATGCTTCATATAATTAACACACCGGCCAGCATAAAAATGAATTACAAAACGGACACTGATAACTGCGCTCACTTATATAGGCATTTGTTGACAAATAGACGGACAGTAAACAACTCCACGTTAAACAGGACAGACGTGTAATAATGTATGTTTTTAATTTTTACCAATTAGTTTTATGTAAATTGTGATTAATTTTTATGTTTTACTGTTATATACGAGTATAGTTGACCCTGAAGACGATTACCGTAGGTAGTCGAAATATATTGGTAAAATCAATATTTTTGGTTTCAATTTTTGGAAAAAGCACAGACCTCAAGCCAGCAAGCAGAAGGGATTTTATTTTATTTTTTGTAGTAATTTCGTAATATTTTCGTCCTTTATTAATAAATAATATTGAATTTTCGAGCTCTAGGCCACCAATGTGTCTTTACACAATAAATAAAACCAATTGCCAATAGCTTTATATATGTATATATATTTCGTCGACCTGGTCGACCAGGTGCACTCAAGAGTTCCTGAAGATGAATTTAGAATAGATTCGAAATATCGACGAAATATATACACATATACGAGGTGTGTTCAAAAAGTATCGCGAATTTTGAATTTTCGCTGGCTATGTATATTCGAATTTCGAATTTTTTGTGGCGTTATGTTGGTACTCATGTCTCTCACTTATGCCGACAAGCTCGGCCATTTTGAATGTTCAGTTAATTGTTGACAGCTGCTTTGCTTGCACGTGTTTTGGATCGTCCTCGATTTTTACGCGAAATTCGTACCAAAATTGCTCAATTGTGACCAAAAACCGCATCGCATGAACATTGATAATGAGATGTTAAACTCTGTCCGCGACGACCCAAATTTGCTCCAGAGGGTCATAACTGGTGACGAATCGTGGGTTTATGGTTATGACGTGGAAACCAAAGCTCAATCATCTCAATGGAAGCTGCCGCACGAACCAAGACCGAAAAAAGCGCGCCAAGTTCGGTCGAATGTGAAAGTTTTGCTGACAGTTTTCTTCGATTGAAGGGGCGTGGTGCATCATGAGTTCTTGCCACAGGGAAGAACGGTCAATAAGGAATATTACCTGCAAGTTATGCGCAATTTGCGCGAAGCAATCCGCCAAAACTCCCGGATTTGTGGAAGAACAAAAATTGGCTTTTGCACCACGATAACGCCCCTGCTCACGCATCGTTGCTTGTGCGCGACTTTTTGGCCAAAACCAACACACTAATGATGCCGCAGCCACCGTATTCCCCAGATCTGGCCCCCTGTGACTTTTTCTTGTTCCCTAAACTGAAGAGGCCCATGAAAGGACGACGTTACGCTTCTCTTGACGAGATAAAGACGGCATCGAAGGAGGAGCTGAACAAGATACAAAAAAATGATTTTTTGAAGTGCTTCGAAGATTGGAAAAACCGTTGGCACAAGTGTATAATATCTCGTGGGGATTACTTTGAAGGGGACAAAATAGATATTCATGAATAAATAAATAATTTTTGAAAAAACACAAAATTCGCGATACTTTTTGAACACACCTCGTATAAAGCTATTTGCAATTGGTCTTATTTATTGTGTAAAGACACATTGGTGGCCTAGAGCTCGAAAATCCAATATTATTTTTTGTAGTTAAATATTACTTTTTTAAATATATAAATGTTTCTACACTTAAAATTTATTATTTTTTTAATTTCTTTAATTTTTAACCCAATATTTTACTGTTTGTGGCCTGCCTAGAACCAGCGGACTAATTAGTGGCTATTTTTTTGAGACTAGAGATGAGACAGCTTACTAATGCAAATTGTATCAAAATTGAAATTGACCACAAAATGTCTCTATTAGTGACTAGATACTAGTTACAGAATTCACCTATAAATCTCCTATGTTAATTTCCTTACTATAGCTACTTTTGTCATAATTGGTTTTTTGTTTTTCTTTAGCCTCTTGGACTAATTTCCTAGCTCTTTGCTGTGCTATTTGAAGCCTATATACTTCTTTGTCATAAGCTTCGTGGTTGTAAAGGGTGTTTTTTTTAGTGGTATAGAACTTCGAATTGAAATAAAACACAAGAAAATCATTTTAAGGTCCATCAGTTTGGCTTTATTGGAAGGATAATTTTATGTCATTAATGTTTAAATATGATTTCGGGCATGTGGCCGCCGCGGCTGGCTCGAATAAAGCCAATTCTACAGGTCCAATTTTCAACCACTTTTTCGAGCATATGGGGCCGTATGTCGGCAATAACGCCACGAATGTTGGCTTCCAATTCCCCTAACGTTTCTGGTTTGTTGGTGTAGACGAGCGACTTCACATATCCCCAAAGAAAATAATCCAATGGTGTCAAATCACACGACCTTGGTGGCCAATTGACAGGTCCATTCCGCGAAATTATGCGCTCATCGAATGTTTCCTTCAATAAATCGATTGTGACGTGCGCTGTGTGGCATGTAGCGCCGTCTTGTTGGAACCACAACTCATCCACATTCATGCCATCCAATTCGGGAACAAAATAGTCGGTTATCATGGCTCTATACCGGTCTCCATTAACGGTAGCTGCCTCTCCAGCATTATTGCGGAAGAAGTATGGCCCAATGACTCCACCAGCCCATAGAGCACACCAAACAGTCAGTTTTTGTGGATGTAATGGCGTTTCAAGGGTCTCATGTGGATTCTCTTCACTCCAAATGCGGCAATTTTGCTTGGTGACGTAGCCATTCAACCAAAAATGAGCCTCATCACTGAACAAAATTTTGCGATGAAAATCAGCATCGAAATCAATCTCATTTTCGGCCCATACACCAAAATCACGACGCATTGCATGGTCTCGCGGCTTTAATTCTTGCACAAGCTGGATCTTGTAAGGTCGCAAGCCAAGATCTTTGCGCAAAATCTTCCATAAAGTTGATGGACAAAGCTCCAATTGCTGTGCACGGTGGCGAATCGATTCATTCGGGTCCTCTTCAACACTTTGCTCTACAGCGGCAATTGTTTCTTCGGTGCGCACTGTTCGACGTCTCTGCGGATGCGTATTATCACATAGAGTAAACGTAGTGCGAAAACGATCCATGGTTAACCGAATTAATTGCTCTGATGGACGATTATGTCGACCATAAAATGCACGGAGCTCACGGTAAACTTCGCGAACTGAACCATTATTTTCGAAATAAATTTGCACGATTTGCAAGCGTTGTTCTTTTGTCAACCTGTTCACGATGAAATGGCAAACCAAACTGAACATAAATGACATTACAGTTGCCAGATTTGACCACAAAATGCCAGTTTTATCTCTATTCGAAAAACAAACCTGTAAAAAAAACACCCTGTATAATGGGCTAATTTTAATTTCTTTTAAGAATTCGTAAGTCGGTGGGTTTTTTGCAAATATTAATTCAAATGGACAATATTGGTGTGTAGTAGATGGCGTCGTATTGTAACAATACGCGAAATACCTGAGGTATTCATCCCAATCGTCTTTGTCACTGGATATGTATGAACGTATATATTCATTGAATGTCCGGTGACTGCGTTCTACAGTACCCAAAGTTTGATGATGGTACGGTGTTGAAGATTTATGTTCAATATCCAACAATTTACACAGTTCTTTGAATAAGCTATTTTTTTATTCTGTGCCCATGTCTGCATGATTGTTTTCATTTGTCCATAAATCAAGATGAAATGCTCGAACACGGCTTTAGCGACTGTTATTGGGTGTTTGCTTGGAACTGGGATAGCTACCAAATATTTGGTAAGATCGCATATAATGGTAACTGCATATTCGTTTCCATTTATCGACTTCGGTAATGGGCCTACTGTATCGATTTGTACAATGTCAAATGCCTTCGGAGATGTCTCCGTTATTGTTCTTGGTTCTTTTATATGCTTATTTGTCTTACAGTGGATGCAGGTTTTTACGTATTTTCTTACGTAATTTTTCATATTCAGCCAGCTATACTTCTGCTTTTTTTTTTCTCTCATGCGATTTATTCCTGGGTGGCCACCACTAATAGGATCGTCAGGATATTTGCGCAGAATTTCTTTAATTTTCCCGGGATTTATCACATATATAACCTCTGGGGTTAGAGCGATTGTTAGTTTTTTGAGAACTTTGTTACCCATTTCTATAAATTTGCCTACTGCAGTAAACAATTTCAAACAATTTGTCCCCTAAGGACAACTGTATTTGTAAAAGTCCTAAATTGCCGGCTTCTCTTTCAAGCCTGGTAAAGAATTGTCCTAGGCCAATCTTATCCTCAACAATTAGGTTGGTTGTATCTAGATCGCTACAAATTTTCTGTCCTTCTTTGAAATATAATTTCGGAGGATGGAAAACGAGCTCGAAATGTCTTTTTACTTCAAATTTATTTAGCGCTTCGTAAATTTTGGGGTTCTTTTTGTGACTTTCTTTATTTTCAGCATTACTGCTGGTGTGTTTTGCTGCTGATCTTGTTGTTATTTTTAATATTTTACTTGCTTCCACTGACATATCTTCTAAGTTTGTGATTGTTATGCGGGATGATGCGTCCGCAATATGATTTTCTTTTCCGGCTATGTACTCCACTTCAAAATCGTACTCTTCTAAATCGAGTCTTACTCGTGTCAGCTTTGATGAAGGACTCTTCATTGAGAATAGGTATGTTAAAGGACAATGGTCGGTTTTAACTAGAAATTTTCTGCCATAGACATATGGTTTGAAGAAGGTTATGGCCAAATGGACTGCGGCCAATTCTTCTTCCTCTATTGTGGCTTTGTTGGTTTCGCCTTTTGTGAAGGACCTAGAAGCGTAAGCAATTGGTAACTGTTTGCCATCATGTTCTTGGCTAAGGACTGCCCCACAAGCGTACTCACTAGCGTCTGTTGCTATGCAGAATTCTTTATTGAAATCTGGGTATTGCAAAAGTTTTGGGCTAATTAATGCTTCCTTTAAGTAGACAAAAGCTTTTTGACATTCTTCTGTCCATTCGAAGGGAACATTCTTTTTGCAAAGCCTAGTTAATTTTCTTGAGTATTCTGCAAAAATTCGGTACAAATCTTCTGTAATAATTGCAGAAAGCTACGAATCTCTTAACTTCATCGGCTGTTTTTGGTGTTGGGTAATTTTGGACCGTTTCGAATTTGCTTGGGTCGGGTAATATTCCCTTGTTTGTACATTTATGTCCTAAATATGTTACTTCTTGGCTGAAAAATAGACATTTATCTTGATGTAATTTTAGGTTGTATCTTCTACAAGTGGAGAACACGTCTCTTAAGTTTTGAAGCATATGGTTTTCAGAACGACCTTCTTCTTCTTTAAATGGTCATCTAACCGCCTGGGCGATTTTGACCGTCCAACATAGCTCGCCAGTCGTTTCTTCGTTGCGCCAACTGGCGCCAATTGGAAACACCGCGGGATCGCAAATCGGTCTCCACTTGGTCCTTCCATCGGAGTGGTGGTCTCCCTCTTCCTCTGCTTCCACCGGCGGGTGCCGATAAGAATACCTTCTGGGCTGGAGCATCTTCGCTCATTCGCACTACGTGGCCTAGCCAGCGAAGCCGCTGTGTTTTAATTCGCTGAACTATGTCGGCGTCTGCGTAAAGTTCATACAGCTCATCATTAAATCTTCTTCGGTACTCGCCGTCGCCAACGCGTAGAGGTCCACAAATCTTTCGAAGAACCTTTCTCTCGAATACTCCCAGAGCCGCCTCATCAAATGTTGTTAGTGTCCACGCTTCTGCACCATATAGCAGGACGGGTGCGATGAGTGACTTGTAGAGTGTTATTTTCGTTCGTCGAGAGAGGACTTTACCTAATGACCTAATACGACTAAATCATCCATGTAGAGAAATGCCTGAGATGGTTTGAGGCCTGCAAATGCTAGTGTCATCATTCCTTGGAATGAATTCGGTGCTACTTTTAATCCGTAGGGTAGTCTTTTGAATCTGTATGTGCCATTTTCGGCTGTGAATGAGGTTATATCCCTGGAGCCTGGGTGTAATTCGATTTGATGAAAACCTGACATAAGGTCTAGGCATGAAAAAGATTTTGCTCTTCCTAGTTGATCTAAAATGTGGTCAATTCTTGGAAGTGGGAATTTGTCTGCTGCTAGCTTTTTATTTTCCTGTCTGTAGTCAACCACTAGTCTCCATCTTTTTTCTGTTTTCCCTGGGAGTGATTTTTTAGGGACTAGTAGGATTGGGCTATTATATTCTGATATGGAGGGTTCTATTATGTCATCTTCGATTAACTTATTTACCTGTTTGCTAATTTCTCTTTTTGTGTTTGAGGCAATCTATAATTTTTTATGTAAACGGGAGTGTCATTAATGTATAATTTTTGTTCATAAAAATTATTAGAGTAAATTGGTTCAGTTTCTAGTGCTAATATGTCTATGAATTCTGTGCATAGTGTTGTTAACTGAGGGTTGCCAAATTTTGGAAAGTTTTTTGGTAATCTTTTTAATTTTTCTGTATCGTTGCAATTTTTATCGTGTGTGGTTGTTTTAATTAGTTTGTAATCGTCTAAATTTTCGGTATTGATCTTGTAATTTTGAATGGTTGTGTTTTTATGTGTTGTGTTGATAATTCTAACGAAAGTTTGAGCTTTTTTGTAATGGTGTTTGCTATGAAAATGCCTTCAGATAATTGCTGGTGTGGGATGAAGATGTTTTTGTTATCAGTGTTTACTTTGACTTGTCTAATGACTTCAGATCTAGCAGGGATCGTAATTGTATTTACAGACAGACAATTTGTTAGGTGCATCGTTATTGTTTGGGGGAAATCATATGGTCTTAGGATTAATTTATCCTCTGTTTTTCCATAGTCTAAAATACAATTGTACTTCTTTATAAAATCTAGTCCTATTATTCCATCGCAAGGGATTGGAAAGTCGTCTTCTACGACGTGGAATTTATGGTAAATTAGAAGGTCATCACCTTTTAAATCTGCTTTAACTGTGCCTAATGTGCTGGCTATACCCTGATCAATGCCCTTTAAGTCCGTAATTTGCTCTGTATTTATTTTGTGATTATTACAAATTTCATGCTTTTTAATAATCGAGATGTCTGCTCCTGTATCGAGATGGACGCCCTTGTTGATATATAGCTGTTTAGATGTAAGTTTAGTACGCATATTTTTCTCTCTGTTAATCTTGAAGTGGAGCTTCCTGGTTTTTCGTCTGGGTGCAGCTGCGCACGTTGCGGGTCTGATTGTAAGGTTTGTTGCCGTGTCGGGCTTGTGGTCCTCTTTGGATATTATTATTATTGTTATTATTGGATCTCGAGTTATTGTTGTACCTCGGTTGCGGTCTAAATCTCCTACCTTGGTAATTCCCATAGTTGTTACTTCGGTAACCTTCACGGAAATTACTCCGGTACTGACTCTGCTGGCGTACGTTCAAAATTGTATTCGAGCTGCCTGTTATTTGCGGTACAGCTGTTGGTGAACTTAGAGATCGTATCGTTCATTTTTGTGAACGTTCCCGCTTGCATTATCATTTTGACCTTATCGTTGGAGCAGTTTTTACACATAGCTTTGACTGCTGCTTGTGTTGAATATCTCGTTGCTAAGTCTGGATTGAGTCCGCCTGTGTATTGGTTAGCAGTTTTGCTACGGTGTTGGTTGTTCAGGAGTTTAGCAGTTAAAACTTCCACTGATTCACCCTTTATTGCGGTTTCCAATTTTGTTTTTATTTCTTCTATTGTACTTTCGATACTGATAAAATTTCTTGCCGTGCCTTTTAGCTTTGGTTTTATCATTGTGATCGCTAAGGCTTCGTGTTCATCTTTGATTTGTTCAAGTATATCAAGGGCATCTAGGAAACTGTGCAAGTTTTCCGGCTTACCATCAAACTCTGGTAGAACTGATGCAGTTTTAATAAATTCAACTACCGTTTGTACCATTGTGACGTTCATGGTTGGGACGTTTAGAGGTTTATTTTCTTCCCTGATGGAGTCTGGCTCAAGGCAGGTGATGGAGTCGGGCTCTGAGCACGTTCTGATAGAAGTAAATTGAAATCTATCTGAATTTTTTCCTCTATTGTGGTTGGTATTGTTAATTCTATATTGTATCTAGCTAAAGAGACGATACTAGTTTATCTCGTACGGCGGCGAAAAATTGGTAAGCTTCTCTTTGGTAAGTATGTTATTTAGCGATTTAATCGCCTGTCCTATGCTGTTCAGAGCTTCTAAAATTATGTTCAAATACTTTACTATTGTCTCTGTTGTAATAGGAGTACTTTTATTTATGCATTTGTACGACTTACTGGCTTTTGCTCTTTCTTCATATAACTTGTCGTATATTTCCTGCCATTGATTCATTTCGTGGTATATTGAGTTTTTGATTAGACGAGGTGTTGTACATTATTTAATTGTCTCAATTTATTCTTTATATAGTTTTTTATTAAAATTGCAATTGTGACAGTTAAAAGTGTAATTACGCCTGCAAAGATAGTTAACCATTTGTCTGAAAGTTCTTCCTTATTTTCTATGTTAGGATGTGGTTCGTATCTAACCAGTTTATTTTCATAATTTTTCTCTGCAGAATTTTCCTTACCTACTTCGTATCCTGCTATTCCTATTAAGATACCGTTTAGTGCAATTTTCCACCATGCCATTTTTAGAAGAAAAAAACAATTTTGAATTTAATATTTTTATTTTATTTACATACCAATACACTCAATTTGTTTATTAACCAAATTTCTTATTTTGCAAAAACTTTACACATAATTTTTCTTTATAATTTTTTTTTTTTATTTCTTAATGTGTTAATTTTTTCTTTCAATCTTAACCTATCAACCGTATTTGTTGTTAGGTTAAGTAGTGTAAAAGTTTCGGCTATTTCTTTTCTTTTCCTAACTTGTTTGCCTCCCCGTTTCCTTTTTTGGATTTGTGGTAGGTATTTTTGGAATTTTTTCCTTTTTAATGAGCCTGTTTCTTCGCCGATACTCGTCTATGGTAATCGGTGTAGAACCTGGCTGTGTAGCTTTACGACTCTCGAGGGTTTTTTCGGCAATTTTTATAAATTCCTTTATAGTGTCTTCGCACTTTTTAAAAATTCTGTTGAATTCCTCTTGAGTCTCAATCTCCTACATTATTTTTATAAGTTCCTAACTGAAACTGTATGTAATTGCTATAATTAATAATTTTAGTTATTTAGGGGGATTTTTTTTTTGAAGTCCCTCGGCATTCCAATTTACTCATTGATAAATAACATTTACGTAAAGGTAATGACAATTAAAAGGAAAAAAATTTTTTTTTCATTAGCTTCATTTACCAGACTAACAAACAAAAGTTATAAAAAAAATTTTTTCCTTTTTCTTTAAATATTTCTAATTATTTTGTTAATTTTATTTTGTATCCTAAGCAAAGTGAATTTCTCCTAGTTTAGCGGCCGTGAGGCGTGCTCAAATTATTTTCTAATTTTATAGCTAATCGCCGCCAGTCTTGCTGCCAGTCGCCAATGTCTTCTTAAATTCTTCGCAAATTATTCCACCCTTTTATGCGTTATTGCTGCCGGCCGGGTTGCTGCTAATTTTTATTGCCGCCAGGCGGGTTGCTACCATTATTTCATATTTTATGCCAAAGCTTCGGGCTTGCCGCCATGTAATTCCAATCGGTTGGTATTCCAACCGTTTATGCTTTATGCTCCAGTCGGCTTTCGTCCTCAGGATGTAGTCTGGACGCTTCGTCTGCTCAGTGGTTCCGGCGATATACTAACCACTATACTATCGAGTAGTATACTTTGAGTCTTGGTTGCATTTTGCTAATGTAGCAAATTTTGGCTTCCTTTTCGACTAAGTCTGGCAGAATCGCCATGTAATAGAAATGAAATAAAAAGGCCCGCTGAAGTTAAGCGTATGAATAGAATTGATTGTTTATTTGAAATTACTTTCTTTTATAGTAAAAATTCTTACACTAATACTTACAAATTACTTATGCGTGTAAACTACAAACTACTTACGTATACCTAATATGCTATGTCAGCATATGTGACCTATCGTCAGTCGCGCTGGCGTATTGATGGTAGGTCAGTGTAACTGTTTGAGCAATTGTTTGACTCATAACAAATGTAACACTATCTTCGCCATGTGGCATCGGTTTCCTTAAATGTTAAGCGCCCGCTATGAGGGTTTAATGGCATTTAAAAGTGTCACAATATTTGACTTTGTGTGCCGTCGTTATTTACATGTGCATGCCAAATGTTTGTAATACTACACTATCATCTCCAGATTTGACCAAATTTATGACCATCCTTAGGCAAAGAACGCTATAAGATAATAAATAAACAGATAATGACATACACAGGTATTTATGAGGTAATAGATGCACTTAACGAAAAATCACGGGGAAAATGCATTGCGTGTTTTTATTTCTGTGATATCCTTTTCTCTTCAAATCTGAAATATCTCCCAATGGCTTTAGCTATTACTCAAGAATTAGAAACTAACTATAAACGTTATGATTTTGCAAATACGTTTGCTATTGGCAGCTTTATTGAGCCAAGTAAACTTCGATTGGAAAAGGTACAATACCAAATTCCAAAAGTAAATCAGAGAACAATCCGTTTCTTTACAGATCCAACAACAGAAAGCTCAGTGTGTGAATCATATGTCAGAGAACAAGAATATAGTTTGCGAAGAAGTCGATTATAATGAGAGTGGTATTGACGATGGCAACTACTACAACGAACATTTAGGCGGAGTTTCTGATGTCGGGGATGAAATTGAACACACATTAAATGAACGGAGGGAGGAGTGACATGACTTAGAAGGTTGCACTGGTCATACCAAATCGCTTCAGGGACAGTCAAGCATGTACTTCAAGGGAGTTCAGGAGAGTACCTGATTCATATCCAGCGGAGGACTGTCACTTTCGACAACACTCCCCAAAACCTGCACAAAGTTGGCGAGAGAAACAATGTAAATAAAGTGGATAAAGGGAAAGATGAGTTAATTAAAAGAGTGGACAACTTATGTATGTTAAATAAAGGAACCTTAGAAAAATCCGCGGATAGCATGGCAAAACAAAAAGAGGAAATAATACAAATACGGATAATAATAAGGTGCCTTACGAGTGCTTTGCAGTCTATGCTGTTTGGTAACAAAATTAGCAGGTGTCATCAGCCCGTATACGCACTTTGTGCATATGTCTGCAATGGCCCATACGAGTTCTAGTGAACATCTTTAAATTATCTTTGTAGAGGTCTCTAATTGCTCTGTAGCGAGAGATATTATATCCCCTTAGAGCAATTTTGATTGCCGTTGTTCTCCAACATAGCTCAAAGGAACATTTAAGCCTGATGGTGTTATAATCCTGCCAATTGTTTGAGCTATATGCCTGCAATGTAGAGGAGAGAGTGCTATTAAACTTGTACATATATCCTGCTATAGCTCCGATAGCAGATGTTATAGGTTAAGTTCTATGCGTTCGACATGTAATCTCATCAGAGGTAATTCTTTACTTTAGCGCAGAACTGCTAGAACCGGTCGAAAAATTTCGGGAGTATGTTAAGAGATATTTGCAAACCAAAGATGCAAATATTGCAGGCATTTCCATGTTGTTTTGCGCAACCTTATAGGGTTTACTGAAAGCTTCAGATGCATGTTCTGCGTATAAAAACTCTTTCTTTAAATCGTAGTCTAAGGCCGCCAATTCTAAAGGTGGTCTGAACAGATATATATATCACGCCCTGATTTAGAATCTGCCCACTGTCATTGTTTGGTTTCTTGTCAATACCTTTCACAGAAACATAATTGAGTTATCGCTCTCGGATTATTAAAATCACAACACTTCTTCTAATACCTTTCCCCTCATTTTTGGGCTTGCCTAAGTGAAGTAAAGAATAGCCATTAAAGCAGAGGTAAGTTTGCCTGGACTCCTGTGCAGGAACCACTTTGCGACAGGATGCGTATCACTAGCAAGCGAACGTGACATTTTTTGTATGGCAACAAATGTTAAATGTTTTCTGTAGTTGTTGTAGTAACGGCTCAAGAAATGGGACGTGGCAGACCAAACAGGATTATCTTGACATTGACAACTGAGAAGAGGGGTCAATGTGAATTTAAGTCGCCTCTTATGACAGGCATACCTAACTAGGATATATTCTCAGCCCTTCAACCCGCATGCCAATGCTGCCACCAAGTTTAGCAGACACACCTTGGGGATGTTGCCGTCTTAAATGCAAAAGCACCACCTGTAGCTGCAAAACAACGCATTCTTCCCAGGAAGATGCTAGACCCTTTATTCGTTCAGACATGTTTCCAAATTTATAACAAAACGAAGTTGGATGATACTTTTTAAGTGATCCCTGAAGTCGTTGTGAAAATGTTCCCAAAAAAATCTAAAAGTATACCGAAAATAGATCTGAAGTAATAATTATAACTTGCCGGGGTATACCTCCGAGGAGGTTTAGACCGAGCCTCTTTTCCATTTTGTGGTGTGCCTCTTCTGTTTTTTACCTACCAATTGGCGGGACCTACATTTTTCAGCAGACTCCAAACGGTATCTGCTAAGGCTATTTTTGCTGAAAAGCTTTTTTGGCCAGCCACCGCCAAGAGGAGCTCTATTTGAAAAAAACTTTTTCGAGCCATTTTTTATGTCAGCTTCCCCGTGATCTGAACCTTAAGCCATTGCTACAGTAGGTCAACGCACTATGCATACATATGGATAGGTTAATTTAATTATATACTAGACAAAACGCGAATGCAATAAAAAATAGCTTGAAAAGTGAATAACTAAAAATAAAAATTTATTCCTCACTACAAACTTTAAAAAATTTAATAATTTTTTATATGGATATTATAAACAAAATTAAGTTTGATTTAATACTTTGATGCAAAAAATAGTACCGAAATTAGTACTATTTCAAAACCAGCCTATTTTTCCCCCTTTCTCTCATCATTAGTCCCGTAAGGGAGATGTCAGTCGATCTGTTACTACGTACATCACCTCTCTGTTATTACACCATGGTCTCAGCTCGACCATTGGACTCTTAAGTTGCAGCCAGCCGGAGCTCATACGATTTTTCGTTGCCCTCTACACGCATTAGTGAGCATTTTATATCACAATAACGTATGTTCCCTCAGTATCTCTGCACATAGGCTTATAAGGACCACCGCCGTCAGAAATATGAAAACGGTATGGACATATTGGTGCGGGAGCCAGATATTATAGCTCCAATCCTTTCTGGTGTTTTGGAGTCATCCGTATACCCCACTAGTGCTCTATTCTGATGGAATCATTGAACTTTTGACGCATCCTAGATGACTCTATCTCCCAGTTTTATTTTGAATGTATTCTCAAAGCTGAAGGTCTCAGTTATGTCGTCTCTTGGAAGTTGGCAGATTAGAAGAGAATTTTTGAGTTCTTTTGTGCCAAGGAACGTTAATACCTTTTTTCTGACGAAGTAAGTAAGTCCCAAAGTAGCGTGAATAAATGTTCTCTAGAAGTTTCCAACGTTATGGACAAATACTTGTTAGGTAAATATGTAAAATTTCCATTTTTTGCATAAATTACATATATTTTATGTATTTGAGTGTTTTTATGACCTAAAACCACATAATTATAAGTTTTTATCATATATTTTGCCTAACAGCAACATATTTTTTTCGTTACCAAAATAAGCTACCTTTAGGAGTAAAATAGAGATTTTAGGAGAAGGCTAAATTTCCAGAATCACAATTTCGGCAAAATTAGTTGCCAAAACCAGCTGATTAATTTAAACGTTGCTAAAATGTAGAGATTTTTGGCGATCGAGATTAAGATTTGCAAACAGCAACCCACAAACTGATTTACAGTCATAATTTATTACAAGAGTTCAAAAAATCGCACCCTTTGATTATTAAATTGCACTGATTTAATTTAGGTTTTATGTAGTTTTATAAAGCTAATATCCGGATAAAATTTTATTCGATTAGGTGAAGGTGAAATACAACTTTAAAGGAGCGATGAAGAAACACGTCCACACTCAACGATTATGAATTTTGTTGCAGTGTTGCAACAAATACAATCCCCATAGGTTCTACTCGGCCTATGTTAATATTGTGGAACTAAAGAGCGAATTGAAAGTAAGGCATTCGAACATGTTCGAATGGTTATAAGTTTGGCTTTGTTTTATTTTATATTCCTAAGGCGGGTTTGAAATGTTAGATTAGTTACTATTATCGTTTTCAGAATTCCATTGTCAATAATGGTAAGATAAATAGCATAAAATCTTATATTTATAACTTTAAACGAGCTTTTCTTGTATGTTTGTATATTTGTATGTCTGTGTATTTGTATATCCAGACTATTTCGACCGTTCAACCGATTTGGATCAAGGGCCGCAAATAATTGTTATTTTTATTTTTTACTCATTCTTGAGTACTACTTTATTTTTCATAATAAACTTTAAGCATCATATATCCTGAACTATGAAAAACTTCTCCTTAAAAATTTGAACGAACATCCCTCTTGCTCTGAAGTGGGTTACGCCAAAGATAACTTATGGAAAATTCTACTAAATGGTTGAAATTAGGTATGCAAATATTCGTGCCTTCATTTCCATCTCATAAATTCCCATTTTCTTTACTAAATACTCTTTTTCTCCATTTAAGGTAGAGTTTTCAAAAATGTGTCTTAAGGATGAAGAGCTTTGGAGTAAGAAGTTTGTTAGTTAATTTTTAAGCCGAAACTCCGGATAGTTTAGGATATATGATGCTTTAAGTTTAATTATGAAATATGCCATGGCTGCGCATAAAGCTCAGGGAAAAACTTTTGAATTCGTCGGAGGGGAGCTAAATTCATCGATATTCATGCATGGTATGTTGAGACCAAATACTTTCGAAAGAAAATCAGAGACTTACTTAGAACATGGTAGGGGTGGAAGTGTTGGCTTAGATTTCATATGTATTAAAAATAAAAAGTTATGGATAGTTCTTTCTTGAAAAATAAAGAAGAAATCAAAGAATGTTGATCGATATATGGAGCACTAACCGAAAAATATACCCATGTGATCCTATTCTTTATCGATTATTTGATAGCAATCGACAGCCTCTAACCATAATTCATCAAATAATATTGTAAAGACTTGTCGAAAATATTGGGAACATTTTTTTGAGCAGCCACAAAGCAGTAATTATGTGTATTCAAATTTTGTTACCAAAAAAAAAATATTAAGAATCTTTCTACTATCAAGATATGTTATTAAAATCTCTTTTTGAAGGCTCTACTGCTGGTAAGTAAAATTACCCTGCAGTCAATTCTACTAGTTTTATACTAGTCAAATACTAGTTTGCCAAACCGGCTCAATTAGTTCGAGTTCTGTAATTGTTCCATATTATTGACTGTTATTTTTAACACGGCGATGGCCTACGAGATGGCAATTGTCCGCATCTGCATCAGCACCATACCAATTTGCATACTAGTCAGTCTCTGCATCAGCAATATATCATCATATACATCATATCAACATCCTTGTCCGTATATACGAGTACATCAGGATCATACCAGTTTACATACTAGTCAGTACATAAACCAGAAGCATACCAGCCGTCATACTAGGTAGCATATGCATCAGTATCAAAACTCTTACTCTACCACTTCATAGTAGGTTAGTTAATTTTTGGTTTGAAAATACACGAAAATTTAAAAAGTAATTTCAAACCACTTTATTGAAAACTCAGTCATCAGATATAAAATATATGTCATCAGATATAAAATATATGTCATCAGATATAAAAATATATCTATCACTATATTAAATGAATGAAACCAATTTCAATAAAAATTGAGTCGTTGTTCATAGCAATTTTACCCTTGGAAAACCTTTCTAAAAAGTAATTTCCTTCTTTTGTAATAATAGTCCTTTTTTGATTGATAATTGATTTCACAGGCATAAATCTTTAAATTTGCTGAAACATTTTATGAAAAATCTTAAAATTTAAATATTAATCTCAGATAGAATCGAATCCGTACTTGTAAAATTATCTTTATATTAAATTAAGGAAATTCAAGGAAGATTAGCTTTTTTGGTGAAAATTTTAAGTTTCGGAATTCTTTGCAAATAACCATGCAGGTAATTCGCTTATGAAATTCTAGTATATAATGGGCAAGTTCTTAGTAACTCAATTTTTTAAAAAGTGCTATTTTAACAAACTTGTTATTATATACTAATCTGCTAGCCAATTTCGTTGTTGCAGCTTGTAAACGATACCGTTGGAGATTGATAGTTATTTTACCTATGAAAGCTGTATTTCACAATCACAATAAATCAACCCTGAAAAATAACAACAATTCAATATTTCCTTTGTAAATTTCTTGAAAACTTTTTTATTACAAAAAGGATACTTAAATTATTCAAAAAAGAACTGTTATTTTCTCACACAATTGATTTGAAAAATGATCGTTTCGTTTTCAGTTTTCTTCGTGGTTTCATTTGGACATTTATTATCCGTTGTTGCTTCGCTGTTGCGCCGTTATTGCAGTAGCGACGTGGCAAAAACGTAAGTACATGATCTGGAACCCATCCACATAGGTTCTACTCGGCCTATGTTAATATTGTGGAACTCAAGAGCGAATTGAAAGTAAGGCATTCGAACATGTTCGAATGGTTATAAGTTTTGCTTTGTTTTATTTTATATTCCTAAGGCAAAGAGCATGTATGAATAAGAGGCACCAACACGTATGTTCGAGCAGAGCTACTCGCTACACTTGCTCGCCGATATCTATTAGGGTTTCACGCATTCCCTTTTGTGCATTTTCTTAATTTATTTAGAGTGACTTTGCCAAATATCACCTGATCGAATGAGTAGCAAATTTTTATTTTGAGTAGCTGACTTCATTGACTTTTTGATGAAGTTGAGTCTTTACGGGCATTGCGTTTTCATGAAGTTGGGGATATTTGCCTATAATGTTTGTGTAAATTGATCAACTTAATGGAAATAAAATACTAAATATCACAAATATCAAAATATTGGAATATTTTCATTTTATTAATTGAAAATGTTTTCCAATAGATATTTGAAGATATTTTTATTTTTATTTCCACAAAATATGCATGCAAACTTCCATTTGATATGGTGGTTTGGCTTACCAGACCCAGGTTCAAGTCCCATCACAAGGAACAACATTTTTTTTTCCTTTATTTTATTAATATTTAATACTTTTTTTTAACTAGAATAGGCATTTTAGATTGAAAATAAAACAAAATAAAATTTTCAACTAGATATGAAAAGCATGCTTCAAGATATGCAAGGCATGCTTACAAGTATGAAATATTTGATTGCAAAGTGTTCTGCTATACATATACAGTGAAATTCCCCAAGACGGGCAGTCCTTATAACCGGACAGCTCCAATAACCGGACAAATTTTGTGTACACAGGTTTTTCAATAATTTTTTCATACAAATATCATTCTAATAAACGGGCGCTCTAATAACCGGACGCGGACACTGTATTTCAAGCTATTTCCATGAAAAAATTTCTCATAAACGGACAAAATTCAAAAACATCGCAAGCAAGCTTTGTTGTTCATTATAAAAATGAAATAAGGGATTCCCCTTTTAACATGTATGCACACATTCAAGCCGTCCGTGTCCAGTAAAAGGTGGTTTTCTATTCAGTTTTTCAAGTGCATGCGAGTGGTTGCGTTCAAAGTTCGTAATAATATGGCACCGAAAAAGAAGCTACTTATTAAAGAGAAAATGGAAATTATTAATGTTTTCGAAAAAGAAAAGTTATCAGTACGTGGAATTGCAAAAAGGCAAAGTATGGTGAGTCCAAAATTTAACTTGTAGGTACAGGTTTCTTTTGCTTTAAAAGGCTCAATATTGGCAAAACGCAAGCTGCTGAAATTAATAAAAATTAAGAAAAAATTCGTTCTAAATGGGAGTCTGGATCTAATATTCACCAAAAGCGAAGTTTCCTTAAAGAAGGCGGCTCGGAAATAGACAGGATGTGTTTTGATTTTTTCGCTAAAGCTAGAAGTCAAAAAATTCCGATTTCTGGTCCCATTTTGAAAGCAAAGGCAATGGAAATTGCAAGAAAACTGGGTGTACCTAATTTTAATGCTTCGGATGGATGGCTAAATAAATGGCGATTAAAGAATAATGTTTCCTTCAAATGCATATCTGGTGAAGCTGCAGATGTGAATCAGGATGATGTCGAACAGTTTCGGACAAAGCTGCAAACTCTGTTGAATGGATACAAGCCTGAAGACATTTACAACGCCGATGAGAGTGGGCTTTTCTTTCGTGCCTTGCCGGACAAAACCCTCGCTCTTAAATCCGAAAAATGTGTGGGAGGTAAGCTATCAAAGGAAAGACTCACAATTTTGTTCTGTGCTAATATGGCTGGAGATAAGGAGCCGCTTTTGGTTATAGGGAAAGCAGCCCGTCCTCGATCCTTTAAACATGTTCCAATTGCAAAACTTCCAGTGGATTGGAAGTTTAATAAAAAAGCATGGATGACTCGAGAAGTGATGAGCGAATGGCTGCAGCAGTTCAATCGAAGAATGAAAGCCCAGAATGGAAAAATTATCTTGTTTCTAGATAACGCGGCTTCTCATCCAAAGGAATTAGACTTGACCAACATAAAAATTTGTTTCTTGCCTCCAAATACAACGGCAGTTAGCCAAGCCCTTGATCAAGGTATAATCCAAAATTTTAAAACTTTGTATAGAAGCATAGTTTTAAAACACTTGATAACTAAAATTGGCGATACAAGTTCAGCCTCAGAGCTCTCAAAATCGATTAATGTACTGGAAGCTGTGTATTTCATCAAAGCATCTTGGGATAAGGTGGAAGCCTCAACAATCCGAAACTGCTTCCGTAAAGCAGGATTTTTGGAAACTTTAGAGGATCCTTCAGATTTTGATCCCGAAGATGACATTCCACTGGCAGTCTATGCTAGGCTTCAGGAAGGACTAGATTTGGCAAATGATTTCGAAGGTTTTCTCCAAATAGATCAAAATGTTTTCACTGAGGACAACAATATAGATATTCAATTTGACCAACCAGATGATACTATGGACTTAAGTGATTCAGAAGATGAACCTTCAGAAGAAATAAGTGACCCCATAACATCATATGATGAGGCTTTAAAACTTGTTGCGCGCTTGAAACAATATGCCAAAAATTACTATGTAGCTTTTCAGCAGGTTAAAAATATCGAGAGTCACTTTGAAAATGAAAATTTTAAATTAAAGGAATCAATGTTAAAACAAACAAGCATCACATAATTTTTTCAATCAAACTAGTCGATATTGAAATGTAAAGACTTGTACAATGTATTTAATTGATATATTTATGTATGTATGTATATGTAATACTAAAGTATTTAAATATTCTTTACTTCGAAAAATTTCTTAAATAAACTACAATGAATTGTATATGTGTACTATATATTTTTTGACCTCATCCCCTATAAGCGGACATCTCCCATAACCGGAAAAAAACACTGCGACCGTGAGTGTCCGGTTATGAGGAATTTCACTGTATATGTATGTGCAAAAGTAGAAATAGATATCAAATGGCTGAAATATACAGACTATTTCAATATTATTATTATAACTTTTCATTTATTTAATTTAAAATTTTTATATTTCTTTACCGAATTTGAATTAAATTTTCAAAAAAAAATTCAATAGTCCATAGTTTTCAAAAAAGCCATACCTACTTCTAATGGCATTTTTCGAATTTTATTTAAATAAGGTAATCTATTTTTTCACCTATTTTTTTGAAAAAATGCATACCTTATAATTTTATATTATCAAATAAGTTTCAATTAAATTTAAAAAAAAAATTCACTAGTCCATAGTTTTTAAAAAAGCCATACCTACTTCTAATGGCAATTGCTGACTTTTATTTAAATTAAGTAATCTATTTTATTATACCTATTTTTTTGAAAAAATTTATATATTTTTTCCGAATTTTATTTAAAAATATAGCCATAACCTATTATTTTTTATAATAACACTAATATAATAATTTTATCCAAAAAAAGATTCATTCATAATCAGATTTGATAAGAAAATGTTTATTATCACATAATTTTGTACGTACAAACGTCAATACGTATTATGCCATCTAATATATGTATGTACATATTTGTGTATGTCCAAGGCTGCTAGCATCGTTGAATGGATGAAGGATATATGTGCAAACATTCAAATTTCGCGAAAACTCAGTTGAATGTTCTGAATTTTCACAGACATAGCGAAAATGCTGAAATTCCACATAACACCTTCATTCATGCAATATGAACATTCAGACATAAATACATATGCATGTGCGACAGTCAAGAACAATGTTGCCGTTGCAGCTTCTAGTAAAACGCAAGAAAAAGGCACTAAATAAATTACTAGTGAAAACGCAAAATCCGTACTATTTTCATTTATTATGGTGTGTAACTTAGCAGGACTATAGCTAGTCGGTTGAATACGCTTTTATTTGACATTTCAGAAATGTCAATAGCTTAGAAGTCTCGAAAATATCCAAATTTGCAAAAGGCAGTCACAAAGGAAGCTGGTGCCGAAAGGGTAAAATTGATAATTAGTACAACATTGTCAAGCAAATCAGTCGCTCTGCTACTGCGATCTACTTTTTTAAGGGCTTTCATCACAAAGCTCAAAAATTTAACAAACGACATATACTGCGTACTTTGGCACTTTTAAAATAAAAATGCCAATTTTGTATGAAAAATATATAGAAAATTTTGAGTAATAACTTTTTCGTGTTTTAGTATAGATTTATACCAATTGCTGGTCAATATCTGTATTTTTTTGTTTAAATTTTTAGAAAGATTTCCAATATATTGCTATATATAGTTGTTAAGAAATATATGGCAACATCGTAGCTGGTATAAAACATATGTAATTGATGGGGGCCGTCTTTCCGGTCCTTTTTTGACATTGCCATTTTGCGTTGTTGACATTTACTTGAGCAAAGGAAAGACAGTGGATTTATCAAAACGTGTAAGACCTAAATCAGAAAAAGAAGGATACATCCCTTGGTTACTAAAGTAAGTTAGTAAAGAATTGTATTGTATTCTCCACTTTATACACTATTACCATGTACTATTATTGAATAATAAAATTACTTTAGAGATTTCAAACGACATACAATAACACTATTGCGTTCTGAAAATTTGGATTTGGGATTACCTTGGCTTCGATAACAATTTTGAAATCTTTTACTAACATTCTAATTGCGAAATGTCGCAGTCAAAGCAGCTCGAAGGCTACAACTGCAAGATTTGCCGCAAGGCCGATGATTCACAAATGGTGTGCTGTGACAAATGTGAGAAATGGTTTCATTTTCAATGCGTTGGCGTAACAGCTGCAATCGAGCACATGGATTGGGAATGTGAAGATTGCACAACTAAGGCAGTGAAGGAGAAAACAGTAGGCAATCGTAATGCCGTAGGTAAGAAAACAAGTACACAAGGTCCTGGGGAGGGATATATCTCCGGCGCTTTGAGTGATGACGCAATAGGTAACGACCAGTCGTGCGCACACATACCGCTAGCTCCACCTCCAGCGGGAGCTCCAGGCCGTAATGCCAGCTTTAAATCTGCAAAGTTACGACGACAGCGCGCTGAAGCTTCCCTCATTGAAGAGGAATTAGACATTCTCCGGAAGCGAGAAGCGCTTATTGAAAGGCGCCGAAAACTTTTACAAAGCCTCGAAACTGAAGACGAATGTTCGGACCTGGAAGAAGGTTTGGACTCAACCGCGATACAAAGGTGGCTGAACGCTACGGGGCTTCCTGTGCCTAACTTAGCGCCACCGAAAACACCGCCTGAAGATCACAGCACTCCAACCGCACTGCCAACCGGGGTTTCTGCTGCCCTAATTCAGCTAAAGGAAGCGACCGACCACGGCAATACTCAGCGTAAGGTCAGTCCACCATCTGTACATTTTCCGTTGCTGAAACAGAGCCACGAAACTAAACCCGACACCACAGGCTGCTCCTCGTGGATCCCGAAGTTAGTCCCCGAGGGTTTATCGGCCCAAATAGGTCAACACAAACCAGAGGAAAGCACTTCGCTGCAACCACTATGCCTTACAAAAAACCAAATTGCTGCACGTACTAGCGTGGGCAAAGAGCTACCTAAGTTCAACGGGAAACCTGATGAATGGCCTTTGTTTTTGGCCACCTACCAGCAAACTACAGAACTATGCGGTTTCTCGGAAGGCGAAAATTTGTTACGCTTACGTCATGCCCTGGAGGGTGCAGCCCGAGATGCTGTAAGGAATCTTCTCTTGCACACTTCCTGCGTACCGCAAATAATCAGCACACTAAGAATGAAGTTTGGCCGTCCCGGCTCTGGAAGTGCAAGACGTATGCGCTACAATGAAGGCTTCGAACATGTTAGGCCACCTTAATAATCCGGAACTAGAACAAGAGCTGGTCAACAAACTTCCCGTGCTACTCGCCGCCTTTTGGGGTATGCACAAACTGAATTTAACAACTTGCAATCTTGAGTGCTTTGCTGAGTGGCTGTTCCAACTCGCTCAAGGGGCTAATAGTGTGATCGTACCCTCGACAACCTCGAAGGGCGTAACTAAACGTGGGTACTTAAACGCTCACACCGGCGATATCGATACTGAGAAATACACTTGTGTTATTTGTCATGATGGGTGCGGTTTAATCGAAAATTGTAGCACGTTTAGGTCGGCTGACAGATCTGAGCGATGGGATTTAGTGCGAAAGCACAATTTATGCCGCCGTTGTTTAAAAGTACATTCCCGAGCTCGGTGCCCTTCTAATGCTACATGCGGCGTAAACGGGTGCGTTTCCATTCACCATCCGCTGCTTCATAAACAGTTCGGTTCGACGGGATCGCTTCGACTAAACACTGCGCTCAACGCTCATAGCGGTGATACTGAATCCATACTATTCAAGGTGTTGCCAATCACGCTACATGGTAACAACATAAAGGTCAAGACATACGCATTTTTTGATGATGGATCTTCTCTTACGTTGATGGATGCCGCTTTGCTAAAAAGATTGAAGCTTTCAGGCGCTGCACAACCCTTATGTTTAAAATGGACAGCTAACACCCACCGATACGAAGACGACCCGCAGGTGCTGAATTTGGACATATCGGGTCTAAACACCAAGAGACGTTTTACGTTGAGGGACGTGCATACAATAAGGGAACTCGACCTGCCGATGCAGACCATTGATGTTAATCAGCTCCAGACGAAGTATGCGCACCTTCGAGGCCTACCATTGTCTCCGTATAGCGATGCCATACCTCAACTTTTAATAGGCTTGAACAACAGCCGAGTGGGCCTAACTCTGCGATCACGTGAGGGAGCTGATGATGAACCAATAGCGGAAAAGACTCCCCTAGGTTGGACTATCAAGGGTGTCCTTTCCTCCAATCGGAGTTACTCCGGTTATCACGCATTTCATGTTTGCGATTGTGACTCTGCCGCGAACACCGAGTTAATACAGACAGTGCAAAACTATATTTGTTTTGATAATCTCGACGTAAGCGGAAAATCTTCAGACCTAATATCCGAGGAAGACCGCCAAGCCGTCGAGCTGCTCAAGTCCACTACTAAACGTGTAAAGGGTCGCTTTGAGACGGGGCTGATATGGAAATGCACTAATCGCACGCTTCCCGACAGCCTACCACTCGGCCTGCGGAGAGCTAAGTGTCTGAAGGCTAAACTTACACGCGACCAAGGGTTGTCAGATATTTTATCATCAAAAATTGGAGATTACGTACACAAGGGATATGCTACTCCATTACCTCAGGAGTCACTGTTAGACACAGGGTGCTGGTATCTGCCAATATTTCCAGTACGCAACCCGAACAAGCCAAATAAAGTTAGAATCGTCTGGGATGCGGCTGCTAAAACAAAAGGTGTATCTCTAAACATGGTACTTTTAAAGGGCCCGGACCAACTGGCCTGTATGCTGGCCATTCTACGAAGATTCCGTGAACGACCAGTAGCCTTAACGGGCGATATAGAAGAGATGTTCCATCAAATACGCATTAGGAGTGACGACCAAAACTACCAGCGTTTTGTATGGCTGCCTCCTGGAGCCACCAAACCTTCCGTTTTCAAAATGAACGTGATGACCTTTGGTGCTACCTGCTCACCCAGCAGCGCACAATACGTGAAGAACTTGAATGCAGAGGAATTCCGGGACCGTTACCCGAGGGCCGTTGAATGCATTACAAACAACCACTATGTGGACGACATGCTGGATAGTGTTAACACAATAGATGAAGCTATAACGCTGGCTAAGGACGTAATATACATACATGGGAAGGGGGGATTCCGTATCAGGAACTGGAGATCGAACTCTGAGGAGGTACTACATGCTTTGGGGGCCAACGTCCGCGATTCCGAAATGAGCTTAAATCCCGATCAAGAATTACAAGCCGAAAGGGTGCTAGGCTTGTGGTGGCTCACCAGAGAAAATTGTTTTACGTTTCGCGTGTCCAAACACCACCGAAATGGAGACCTGCTACACAGTCACCGTTGCCCTACCAAGAGGGAAGTGTTGAGCGTCATCATGAGCATATTTGATCCCTTAGGACTGCTCAGCTTTTACGTCGTGTTCGCAAAGATTTTATTTCAGAAGATTTGGCGTTCAGGTCATGGTTGGGATGACAACATAAGCAATGAACATTACTCCGAATGGCTCAAATGGGTCCACCTCCTTCCTCAAGTGGAAGCCTTGAAGATACCACGATGCTACTTTAAAAACTTAAATAACGAGTCCGATCTGGAAATGCATGTATTTGTCGACGCCAGCGAGAGCGCATATGTCGCCACATGCTACCTACGTCATACCTTGTGTAGTAGGCAACACTGTAGCAGCGGTCATTCCTATTAGGCGGTGTCCACTGTATATATTATTGGGCATGCGCCGGTTACTTACTTATATATGTACGGTCTCCAAATGTAAATGTATGTGTCAACCTAACGTTTCACGCTCTCGCTCTTGCTCATGCGCTTTTAGTTAATACATGATTGTTGCATACATATCTATAAGTATGTATATGTACCTCTGCAGTCGGCAGATATTTACATGCCACGCTTCTGTTGAACTATGTCTCGCTCAGGCATTCTGATCAAATTTGAAATAAACGACGCTAGATTTTAAGTACATATATGTTTTTACATAAGTTTCTCTAGAATATTCTTCTCTCTCTCTATGGCGCGATATACAACAGGTATATCATCATAAACCTCCTAAGAGATTTTTGCGCCAAGCTTCTCTTCCAATTTGTGGTGTGCCGATTTGAATTTTCCCTACAAATTGGTGGGACCTACAGTTTTTTGCCGACTCCGAACGGCATCTACAAAGGAGACGAATTTTTGCTGAGAAGCCTGTCATGGCAGAAATACACTCGGAGAGTTTGCCAAACCACTGCCGAGGGGCGACCCCGTTTTGAAAAACTTTTTTCAAATCACTTTTGATGTTACCTGTACCAGGGCTCGAACCATGGACCTTCGGTGTGGTAGGCCGGCAACACTACCTTCACACCACGGCGGCCGCCTTTATGTTCATGAAAAATAGCAGCTTGTAAGAAATATTTTGTACAGCAAGAAATTAGAATAAAGTATATGCTTAAACGGTACGGTCGTCTTCAACTCAGAAGTGAGATTAGTAACCCTCTGAGCGCGAGTGTCATTTGTTTAACTTTAGTTCACATGAATGTGGCCAAAATTGCCCAAATATAAATTATTAAAAAACAAAAGCTTAAACGAAAGTGTGTGTAACTCGAAACGAAGTAAAATTTAAAGAAGGTAGAAAGAAAAGTGGAAATTTTTTTCCAGAAAGCTTATAAAACAGAATCTGAAAGAAAAGTGTATGACAATTGAAAAGAAAGTTAAGAAGTAAAATTAGAAGAAAGGCGTGAAAGTTGAAAGAAAATTATAGACCCAAAATTAGAAGAAAGGCGTGAAAATTGAAAGAAAACTATAGGTAAAAAATTGAAAGAAAGGTGTAGAGACAATAATAATATAAGAAAAAATAATTTGAGAAAAGCTATAGTAAAGAAAAAATGGAAGATATTGTAAGTGTTGAGGAATACAGTGTGGCACAGCTTCGGGCTTGGTCGCGTAAATTAGCGTTACCAACAAGCGGAAACAAGAGCACACTTGCCCTGCGAATTAGCTCCGTGGCAGCAAGCGAACGTGGTGAATGCCCTACTGGGTACGACGACGGTTCGGTAGACACACAAGCACATATTCACGCAACCGAGCAGCAGAAATCAGTGCAAAGTGGAACAACCCCTATCTTTGAAATCGAGGATGCCGGTGACAATGACTGCGACAATAATTGCGATAATAACAACGGAGGCAACACCTTTCAAAATGATGGCGTCGGTGGAGAAGAAAATATAAGAGAAGTGCAGTTGCTAATGCGCGAAATAAAGCTTTTGGAACGTGAAAATAATTTCCTCAGGCAAGTGGCAGAATTTAATGGCAGAGCAGCCGGCGCAGCATCACAGCGTTCAGCCGAAACAGGTGCGCATAAAATTTCCAAAGAAACGCTGTGTAACATTTTACCCGAATTCGACGGAACAACAAGCGTCGATGTTTGGATGACCCAATTGGAAAATGTTTGCAATGTTTATGCACTGGGTGAAAATGATAAACGCATGCTTGTGCTAGCAAAGCTTAAGGGCAAGACATTGCAATGGATTTATGCTAAACCAAATTTTGCAATCGAAAGCATCGATATGCTTTTAATGGAAATGCGTGATGTTTTTCAAAGCAAAGACAGCAAACTGATTTTGCGCAAAAAGTTTGAAGCGCGCAAGTGGAAAACCGGTGAATCGTTTATGGACTACTTCAACGAAAAAGTTATGCTGTCTGCACCAATACAGTTGGGTGAAGAAGAGTTCGTTGAATACACAATCGACGGCATCGTAGACGAGCAGTTGCGTACGCAGGCATATATGCAGTGTTATACCACAAAAGCGCAGTTAATCCAGGCATTTACAAAAATAAAACTCAAGGGCGACAAGGCTGCAGCTGCAATTCACAACGCGACATCAGGTGTTACAATTGCAACTCGCTTGGCCACTTTGCTGCAGAATGTAAGAAGCCGAAAAGGGAAAAGGGAGCATGCTACGCTTGCGGGAGTACAGCACATCGTGCAGGGGAGTGTCCAGACAGGAAGAAGATTGTTCAGCTGGTCGGTGATGATGAATATGAATATGTAAGAAATTTCCATTTTATCATAAAAACTCATAACCATATAAATTTTTCCCTAGAATGCCTCATAGATTCTGGTAGCCCAATTAGCCTAATCAGGAAGTGTGCTGTTCCTGAAAATTTTAATATGAAATATTTATCTAATTTAAACTTGAATTACTTTGGTTTGAATAAATCGAAAATCCATACTTTTGGAAAATTTTTTTGTTCTGTTCTAATAAATAATAAACTTTTTGATGTAAATTTTATTGTTGTTGCTGATGGGACGATGGGGTATGAGGCTGTCTTGGGAAGAGATTTTCTTAAAACATGTAAGTATAAGCTAGTGATGGAAACAGTTAAAGATGAGTCTAGAAATAAAGAAATAGAAAGTAAAGTAACAAAAGAAACTCGAAAAGTATGTTAAAACAAAATGCTATAGGAAATATAGAACGGCAGGAAAAGTTTTGTGATGATTTAACTGAAAGTTGTAATAAGATCTGATGAAGAATATAACCAAAAACAAAGTACAATGAAAGAAATAATGTTGTCAAATAAAAGTGATGTAGTAACTTCAAAATGTAATGGAAAAATAACTGGTTATAATACTGTGTCGAAAAAATATTTAAGTCCTAGTGAAAGTAATAGTATAACAGAATTTGTTAAAGAAAAATACAGAGGGCAAAGTTCAATAGATCCTGATGTAGAGAAAGAGAGTAGAGAAACCGGGTGGCTACATATGTCCGTTATGAACATCAGATGTGACGAACTCGAAATTAATTTGATTAAAGTAAATTGCACTGGCGGCCGCCGTGGTGTGAAGGTAGTGTTGCCGGTCTACCACACCGAAGGTCCATGGTTCGAGCCCTGGTACAGGTAACATCAAAAGTGATTTGAAAAAAAAAAAAAAAAAAGTTTTTCAAAACGGGGTCGCCCCTCGGCAGTGGTTTGGCAAACTCTCCGAGTGTATTTCTGCCATGACAGGCTTCTCAGAAAAAATTCGTCTCCTTTGTAGATGCCGTTCGGAGTCGGCAAAAAACTGTAGGTCCCACCAATTTGTAGGGAAAATTCAAATCGGCACACCACAAATTGGAAGAGAAGCTTGGCGCAAAAATCTCTTAGGAGGTTTATGATGATATACTTGTTGTATATCGCGCCATAGAGAGAGAAAGTAAATTGCAAGCTAGGTAACGCCGATCGGAAGCTTGTGAAATTTTTCGAAAATGTGTATGTTAGCTCTATGCACCCTCTTTAACCACAGGTTAAATGCGAGATGAGATTAGCGGTAGGTAAAGTTGAATATTTTAGTCCTGGTGAAAGTGAAAATATAGCAGAATTTGTTGAAGGAAAATACGGAGGACAAAGTTCAGTAGATCCTGATTTAGAAATGGAAGGTCAAGAAAGCGAGTGGCTAGATAAGTCCATTCTTAATATTAGATGTGACGAATTTGAAAATAACTTGATTAAGGTCAACTGTAAGCTAGGCTATTTGGATCAGGAAAAGCTGTTAAAATTGTTCGATAATATTTATCTTAGCCCTGTGCGCCCTCTTGAACCACAGGTTAAATGCCAGATGAGATTAACGATAGATAAAATTAAACCGTTTAATTGCCCCCCACGGAGATTATCATACACGGAGAAAAATAGTCTTCAGAAGTTGTTGGATGACTACCTTGAGAGAGGTTTTATCAGGCCCAGTGAGTCGGAGTTTGTATCTCCTATTGTGTTAGTACGGAAAAAGACAGGCGACATCAGGATGTGTGTCGACTACCGAACTCTCAACAAGGTAACTGCAAAGGATAATTATCCGATCCCTTTGATTGATGACTTGATAGATAGATTAGCGGAAAAGGAGTATTTTACAAAACTAGATTTAAAAAATGGTTTCTTTCACGTTTATATGGACCCTGATTCAGTCAAGTTTACATCTTTTACCACTCCATTAGGGCAGTACGAATTCTTACGAATGCCGTTTGGGCTTAAAAATGCACCAGCCACGTTCCAACGATTCGTAAACAAGGTTTTTGCTGATATGGTTAAAGATAATGGGCTAATAGTGTATATGGACGATATTATGATAGCGACTAAAAGTATAGATGAACATTTCGAAATTTTGACGGAGGTGTTAAAGCGGTTAGTGGAAAATAAATTAGAACTAAGAGTTGACAAATGTGAGTTTTTCCAGACAGACATAAAGTACTTAGGTTATACTATATCCAAAAGCGGAATAAAAGCAGACGAAAAAGGTCTCGAAGCGATCCGAAATTTCCCTGTGCCAACGAAAGTGCATTCGGTACAAAGTTTCCTTGGACTATGCTCCTATTTTCGAAGGTTCGTGAAAAATTTTTCGCTCATCGCGAAACCACTTTATGATTTGACAAAAAAAGATAGAAGGTTTAAGTTTGGTGACGAAGAATTGAAATGCTTTGAAACTCTTAAGAAAAAATTGCTCGAAGATCCCATATTAAGTTTTTATAGTCCGTCAGATGAAACAGAGTTACACTGTGATGCAAGTTCGACAGGGTTTGGGGCCATACTTATGCAAAGGAAAGTAGATGGAAAGATGCATCCAGTCTTTTACTTCTCTAAACGCACAAGCGAGGCAGAGTCAAAATACCATAGCTTCGAGTTAGAAACCCTTTCCATAATTTATGCCCTGAAACGTTTTCGAATATACTTACAGGGCCTAAAGTTTAAAATAATTACGGACTGCAACTCGTTAGCACTAACCCTGAACAAAAAAGAGTTAAACCCGAGAATAGCAAGGTGGGCTCTGGAGCTACAGAACTATGACTATGTTTTAGAACATCGTCCAGGTTCTCGAATGCAACACGTTGATGCCCTTAGTAGATGTAACAATGAATTCGTAATTGAAACCAACACGTTTGAAGAAAATTTAGTCATATGTCAAGGCAAGGATACAGAAATAAGGGCGTTACGTGAAAAGTTAGAAAAAGGTGAGCAGAGTTTATTTGAAATGCGAAACGGGGTTGTGTATAGGAAAAAGAAAAGTGGCGATGTTTTTTTTTATGTTCCCAGTGAAATGGAAAGTCACGTCATATATAAATATCATGATGATATGGGACATACAGGAATCGATAAAACGTTAGATCTTATTTCAAAAAGTTATTGGTTTCCAGAAATGAAAAGTAAAATAGCAACTCATATACGAAACTGTTTAAGGTGTATAGTTTTTTCTTCTAAACGCGGACGTGAAGAAGGGTTCCTACACAACATTCCAAGAGATAATAATCCGTTCGAAGTAGTACATATCGACCATTATGGACCAGTAGACAACTCACGAGCAAAGAACCACATTCTAGTGGTAATAGATGCCGGTACGAAGTTTGTTAGGTTGTATCCGACTAAAACAACAAGTACGAAAGAAGTAGTCATAGCCTTAAAGGACTATTTTCGTTCGTATAGTCGACCAAAGTACATAGTCTCGGATAGAGGGAGCTGTTTTACTTCAAACGAATTCCAACAATTTTTGGATACAGAAAACGTGAAGCACATAAAAATTGCGACAGGCGAACGGGCAAGTCGAACGAGTAAACAGAACGTTAGGGCCGATGATCGCTAAACTTACAGATCCCGAAAAGAACATGGGATAATGTTATTGATACAGTGGAGTACGCCATTAACAACACCATACACCGTACAATAAAAGAATACCCCAGTGTAATGCTTTTTGGTGCTAAGCAAAGACGAAAAGGAGAAGATGTACTAGTTGAAAGCTTAAAAGACATGTTTGAAAAATCTGTTATAAAAAGTCATAAAGAAGTTAGGGAAAAAGCGAAAAATCACGAAAAACAGGTACAAAATTATAATAAGCAGTATGTAGACAAGAAGAGACAAAGCCCTACTGAATACAAAGAAGGTGACTATGTTGTGGTGAGGAATTTTGATTCTCATGTAGGTACGTCTAAAAAGCTTCTCCCAAAATTTAAAGGTCCTTACAAAATATCAAAAGTTTTGCGTAATGATAGGTATGCCCTTGAAGATGTTGAGGGATTTCAACAGTCTAGAATACCATACAAAGGTGTGTGGGCAGTAGGAAACATTAGGCCGTGGTTTAAGGGGTGCATAGAAAAACATTCAAGAGATCAGGTGATCTCCATTGTCAGGATGGCCGAGTTGTAGTAGGCAACACTGTAGCAGCGGTCATTCCTATTAGGCGGTGTCCACTGTATATATTATTGGGCATGCGCCGGTTACTTACTTATATATGTACGGTCTCCAAATGTAAATGTATGTGTCAACCTAACGTTTCACGCTCTCGCTCTTGCTCATGCGCTTTTAGTTAATACATGATTGTTGCATACATATCTATAAGTATGTATATGTACCTCTGCAGTCGGCAGATATTTACATGCCACGCTTCTGTTGGACTATGTCTCGCTCAGGCATTCTGATCAAATTTGAAATAAACGACGCTAGATTTTAAGTACATATATGTTTTTACATAAGTTTCTCTAGAATATTCTTTATGTTCATGAAAAATAGCTGCTTGTAAGAAATATTTTGTACAGCAAGAAATTAGAATAAAGTATATGCTTAAACGGTACGGTCGTCTTCACTTGGGAAACAGCGTCGAATGTAAACTGGTCGGCAGCAAAGTAAAGGTGGCGCCGTTAAAGATGCTTTCAATTCCTCGACTCGAGCTTCAAGCAGCTGTCTTAGGAGCTAGACTGGCTGCCGCAGCAATCGCTTCCCACACCCTAAATATTCGAGGCAAGACATTCTGGACCGACTCCCGCAACGTGCTGGCATGGATTCGCTCTGATCACCGTCGCAATTCACCATACGTAGCATTTAGAGTCGGTGAAATCTTAGAACTAACAGATATGACGGAATGGAGGTGGATTCCCTCAGCGGAAAATGTTGCGGATGATGCTACGTAATGGCTTACAACACCTGATGTGTCGACCGAAAGCCGATGGTTCAACGGACCTACATTTGTAAAACGCGGGCGTGGCACCTGGCCTATCGATATAAAATGTGAAGAAAACACTAGCGAAGAGCTGCGCGCGAAGTTCCAAGGCCACCACTATACCGGGCGACTGGATCAACCGACTTCACCTATACACGAACGCTACTCACAATGGTCTCACCTTCTACGCGTAATGGCGACTGTCGCACTAGCGCTCCGCAAGTGGAAACTGCATCGCAAGGGTGTTAAAATATGCCGTCGTGTGGAACAAGAAGACATAAATCGCGCTGAGAAAGCTCTTTGGCGTGAAGCACAATACCATGCGTTTGCTGATGAGATCGCCTTGCTGTCAAAAGGGAAACCTGTAAATCATGAGTTCAATTTACAAACTTTCGCCTTATCTCGACGAGTTCTCTCTCATACGTCTCGGCGGTAGAATCAAGCTGTTTGGATGGCAGGATCAAATCGTGTTACCAAAGAATCATAATATAACCCGACTGATCGTGTCAGACTTACATACCAGGTACCGTCACGGAAACGCAGAAACTATTGTAAACGAAATACGCCAACTGTTTTGGATTCCACACCTTCGTACACTGGTTAAGCAGGTTCGCCGCGCATGCCAGATTTGCCGCCTTCGAGACGCTTCTCCTCAACCCCCTAAGATGGGAACATTACCTGCGGCTCGCGTCACTCCTTTCGTGCGGCCATTTACCTATGTCGGCGGCGACTACTTCGGGCCGTTATCGGTGTCCATACGCCGGAGTACCGAGAAGAGATACGGCGTACTCTTTACATGCCTAACAACTAGAGCGATTCATTTGGAGGTCGCCTACTCGTTATCTGCCGACTCCTGTACTCTGGCGGTTCGATGTTTCATGACAAGACGTGGCGTTCCAAGGGAGTTTTGGAGTGACAATGCCACCAACTTTAAAGCTACACAAAGAGAACTCGCCGAAGCCTTTAATATGATGGACAAAGACAGTCTTATAAGGGCATTTACGACCTCTTCTACGAAATGGAAATTTATACCGCCCTCATCGCCACACATGGGGGGTACTTGGGAGAGACTCGTCCGATCAGTCAAAGATGTCCTCTCCAAAATATTACTTTCTCAACGTCCGTCCGACGAGCTATTACACGGTGCCTTATTGGAAGTAGAATCAATAGTGAACTCTCGACCACTCACCTACATACCACTGGATCACTACGAGGACGAAGCCCTAACACCGAATCATTTTTTGGTAGGTAGCTCAAATGGAATGAAGCCCCTATCGCGGCCATCCGGGGAACCATTGGACCTCAGAAAAGGTTGGAAATGTGCTCAGCAAATGGCAGACGTGTTCTGGAAACGCTGGGTGCGCGAGTACTTACCAGTCATAACAAGC
Source organism: Merzomyia westermanni (assembly GCA_949987695.1). Taxonomy (NCBI): domain Eukaryota; kingdom Metazoa; phylum Arthropoda; class Insecta; order Diptera; family Tephritidae; genus Merzomyia; species Merzomyia westermanni. Next base: position 123,532,013 of record OX465290.1, read on the forward strand.
CGCACAAAATGGTTTGAAAATGTACAGCCGATTCAGGTAGGCGACATCGTTTACATAGTGGACCCGAACGGGCCCCGAAGCTGCTGGCCAAAAGGAAGAGTTATATCAGTCAAGATGGCCCCCGATCAGCAGGTGAGGAGTGCTTTAGTACAAACAAAGTGTGGAATATATGAGCGACCAGCCACTCGGCTTGCCGTACTTTCAGTAAGCGCACCTACGGATAGAGTAGATCCAAAGGATATACCGGGGGGGGAGTGTTAAGAAATATATGGCAACATCGTAGCTGGTATAAAACATATGTAATTGATGGGGGACGTCTTTCCGGTCCTTTTTTGACATTGCCATTTTGCGTTGTTGACATTTACAGGGTGTTTTTTTTACAGGTTTGTTTTTCGAATAGAGATAAAACTGGCATTTTGTGGTCAAATCTGGCAACTCTAATGTCATTTATGTTCAGTTTGGTTTGCCATTTCATCATGAACAGGTTGACAAAAGAACAACGCTTGCAAATCGTGCAAATTTATTTCGAAAATAATGGTTCAGTTCGCGAAGTTTACCGTGAGCTCCGTCCATTTTATGGTCGACATAATCGTCCATCAGAGCAATTAATTCGGTTAACCATGGATCGTTTTCGCACTACGTTTACTCTATGTGATAATACGCATCCGCAGAGACGTCGAACAGTGCGCACCGAAGAAACAATTGCCGCTGTAGAGCAAAGTGTTGAAGAGGACCCGAATGAATCGATTCGCCACCGTGCACAGCAATTGGAGCTTTGTCCATCAACTTTATGGAAGATTTTGCGCAAAGATCTTGGCTTGCGACCTTACAAGATCCAGCTTGTGCAAGAATTAAAGCCGCGAGACCATGCAATGCGTCGTGATTTTGGTGTATGGGCCGAAAATGAGATTGATTTCGATGCTGATTTTCATCGCAAAATTTTGTTCAGTGATGAGGCTCATTTTTGGTTGAATGGCTACGTCAACAAGCAAAATTGCCGCATTTGGAGTGAAGAGAATCCACATGAGACCCTTGAAACGCCATTACATCCACAAAAACTGACTGTTTGGTGTGCTCTATGGGCTGGTGGAGTCATTGGGCCATACTTCTTCCGCAATAATGCTGGAGATGCAGCTACCGTTAATGGAGACCGGTATAGAGCCATGATAACCGACTATTTTGTTCCCGAATTGGATGGCATGAATGTGGATGAGTTGTGGTTCCAACAAGACGGCGCTACATGCCACACAGCGCACGTCACAATCGATTTATTGAAGGAAACATTCGATGAGCGCATAATTTCGCGGAATGGACCTGTCAATTGGCCACCAAGGTCGTGTGATTTGACACCATTGGATTATTTTCTTTGGGGATATGTGAAGTCGCTCGTCTACACCAACAAACCAGAAACGTTAGGGGAATTGGAAGCCAACATTCGTGGCGTTATTGCCGACATACGGCCCCATATGCTCGAAAAAGTGGTTGAAAATTGGACCTGTAGAATTGGCTTTATTCGAGCCAGCCGCGGCGGCCACATGCCCGAAATCATATTTAAACATTAATGGCATAATATGATGGACCTTAAAACGATTTTCTTGTGTTTTATTTCAATTCGAAGTTCTATACCCCTAAAAAAAACACCCTTTACTTGAGCAAAGGAAAGACAGTGGATTTATCAAAACGTGTAAGACCTAAATCAGAAAAAGAAGGATACATCCCTTGGTTACTAAAGTAAGTTAGTAAAGAATTGTATTGTATTCTCCACTTTATACACTATTACAATGTACTATTATTGAACAATAAAATTACTTTAGAGATTTCAAACGACATACAATAACACTATTGCGTTCTGAAAATTTGGATTTGGGATTACCTTGGCTTCGATAACAATAATAATATCAACATATTGCATATATATATCTCGTGTTTTACTTTCAGTTTCTTCATGTTACCTGTCCCGGTACTTGTACCTGGAACTTTCTGTATGGTGGGTCAGAATTTTATCCAATATACAATGCTGGTTGCCTAGCAAAGTACCTATGAAGTTCCTAAATTAAAAATTTCTAGCAAATATGCCCAGTTTAATTTAAGTTTACCCCGTCACTGAATACCCCCAATATGAATTGAAGTTGGAAATTAAGATTTTTGTCAGATTTTAATTTTGTCGATCAGGAAATAATATTTGATTTATGAATGAAATAGTTATTGTTGTATTTATGACGACAGATTTGTAGGACAGATTTCGCTGCTGCGACTGTGCGTAGGAATGGTTTTTGTTTTTGCATGATGGTAGTTGGTGGACAGCACATGCATTAGAGGGGGATGTGAGGACATGTGTGGTATTTATGTGTGATTGTGCGCATACGTTTGTTTGTTTTTTTTGACATATGTATGTACACAAATATGTGCGTGCGCGGTAGCTTTACGCATGCACACTTTTTGGTGGATGATATGGGAATATGAATGTGTGATTTGCATTTGAAATGCATTCTTCCCATATTAATGATTTATTGATATGATATTCACATGCATATTTCCTTTTTTCTGCAATTTTATTATCCTTACGTAAAATCCTACTCCCTATATTTATTTTTTATGTTCAATAATTCAAATTTATTTCAAATGCAATTGCTATGAAACTAATTTTGGTAATTGTTTCCTTTAGGAGACAACTGCCAAAACACGTCCGAAGTTATCGAGAAAGGTATCAAAAGGTGCGTTTTGACCGCGGTAACAATAATCCGGAGGCGGATTTTCGAGTTTTTGTTTCAGTGAGGAGATATTTGCAATCAAAGTTGAAAATTTTCTGTTATTCTCATGTGGTTGTTGTAATCACAGATTAGGGTGTACCGAAAAGTGCAAAAAGTGTGTTCTGCGCAGAAATACCTTGGATCAAGCCCACTATTTAGGATCGCACCTAGGCCATTTTTGGGTTTTTTGCTAATAACTTTTCACAGAAAAAAATTATTTAATTTCCGCTTTCGGATTATTGATACAGAGGTCAAACCGCGTCGTTTGATACCTTTCCCGAGATTTTTGGACGTATATTAGCAGTTACGTGCTGTCGTATAGAATTACCAAATCCGCTTTCGGATTGTTGATACCGAAATCAAAACGCGTTGTTTGACACCTTTCCCGATATTTTTGGACGTTTTTTAGCAGTTGTCTCCTAAAGGAAACAATTACCATAATTTTTTGTTTTATATTAAATTCTTATGTTTCTGTATTAGGTACCATTAAAACGTATTTTAGGTTTTCTTTACCTATAACCAATTTATTAGAAATGGAAAGCCAAATTAACAGCCTTAACAAAAAATTTTCAACAAAATCAATCTATATTTTAATTATTATAATAAAATCTTAAATTCCATACCTAATGAAATTTATCAAAGCAAAAAATATCGAATAATTACAGTTTTAATGGGTGAAAGGTAAAAACTGTATACCTACCTAACTATATAGATAATATACCTACGACTATAATTTAAAAATATGCTATTTAAAAAAATTACCATTGGAAATTAACAAACCAGCAATTTTTTAATAAAGGGCGGAAGTCATAAATATACGTAGATTTAGGATCGGAAATATCGAATAAACATTTTGTGTCATTTAATTCAATTTTTGCATCAAAATTATTTTCAAGTAAAATACTCGCATTTTTTGGCAAACGAACGTCAAAATCCACGGCCATCGCATTAAAATTAGTCGTTTATTCAACTCATTCCGTTTGTTTACCTTTTGGGTTTACTCAATTCCCACTCATAAAGTACAAACTTAAACTCAAATAATTTGGAAATATTAGGGACAAAGCACAAAGAGGACTCGCTGAAACCCTAATAGAAAACATCGAGTAGCATCGAACATACGAGTGAAAATTCTGCCGATTTTGAAAAGAGCGAACTGACGCCTCTTATTCATACATGCTCTTTGCCTAAGGCAAGTTTGAAATGTTAGATTAGTTACTATTATCGTTTTCAGAATTCCATTGTTAATAATGGTAAGATAAATGGCATAAAATCTTATATTTATAACTTTAAACGAGCTTTTCTTGTATGTTTGTATAATTGTATGTCTGTGTATTTGTATATCCAGACTATTTCGAAAACCGCTCAACCGATTTGGATCAGGGACCGCAAATAATTGTTATTTTTATTTTTTACTCATTCTTGAGTACTATTTTATTTTTCATAATAAACTTAAAGCATCATGTATCCTGAACTAAGAAAGACTTCACCTTAAAAATTTGAACGAACATCCCTCTTGCTCTGAAGTGGGTTACGCCAAAGATAACTTATTGAAAATTCTACTGTAAATGGTTCAAATTGGATATGCAAATATTCGTGCCTTCATTTCCATCTCATAAATTCCCATTTCCTTTACTAAATACTTCTTTTCTCCATTTAAGGTAGAGTTTTCAAAAATGTGTCTTTAGGATGAGGAACTTTAGAGTAAGAAGTTTTTTAGTTAATTTTTAAGCCGAAATTCAGGATAGTTTAGGATATATGATGCTTTAAGTTTTATTATGAAATATGCCATGGCTACGCATAAAGCCCAGGGAAAAACTTTTGTCAGAAAGGAGCTAAATTCATCGATGATGTGACCCTATTCATTATCGATTATTTGATAACAATCGATAACCAATTCCATCAACCACAACCATTATTCATCAAATAATATTGTAAAGACTTGTCGAAAATATCGGGAAAATTTTTTGAGCAGCCACCAAGCAGTAATTATGTGTAGTCAAATTTTGTTACCACAAAAAAATTTTTAACATCTTTCTATTATCAAGATATGTTTTTAAAATCTCTTTTTGAAAGGCTCTACTGCTGGTAAGTAAAATTATACATACAAACAACCAGTATATCTTTACTGATGAGTATCTAAAGCAAACTAAATTGTATGGCAACCTGTGAAAATGCCGAGCAAAGCTCGATCCCCAGGTACTGAATTCTTAAGAGAGAAAATGTTAGAGAGATTAGTCATATTTATGTTTTGTAGGAAGGTATTATAGTGGATCTAAAATTTTCAGCGAACATTCGAATTAATGTTAAATTGGATAGACTAGGGATGTTAACGGAAAGGTATGTAGATGGTTGCATGCACATACCTACGTACTTATTATATCAAGGTTATCTTAAGGAAACTATTTTAGGTTTGTTTTGATTTGTAGATTTAGACAAATATGAAACGAATAAATTCCCTGCAGTCAACTGCCAAACTGGTTAGTAGACATTCCAGTTCAGTAACTGGAATTTCGTGGTCTTATTCATACCAGTTTGAGCTATCATAAGCAGCAACAACCCTCTAAAATTGTCCATACATGCATACGCGAGCGAAAAAGAAAACAATTGAGTAAGTAAATAACATTTCTTTTGAAATAATCCAAGTAACGCTCTTCTGATAAATAAGTTTTTAACAAATTCATAAAAAAATTATGAATTGCTTTTATTTTCCTAGGGTTGACTTATTGTAATTGTGAAATGCAGTTTTCATAAATAAAATAATAAGGAATAACAGAATGGTATAGAAGCTGCAAAAACGAAAATGGCGAGCGTAGACGCGTAGACACGTACAATAACAAGGTAGTTAAAAATAGCACTTCTAAAGAAATTTAGTTACTAAGAACTTGCACATTATGTACTAGAATGCCTTACTCGATTTACCTGCATGGTTATTTACAAAGAACTCCGAAACCTATAATTTTCTTCATAAAAAGCGAATCTTTCCTTGAATTTCCTTAATTTTATATAAATATATTTTTAAACGTATGGATTAGATTCTATCTGAGATTAATATTTAAATGTAAAAATTTTCCATAAAATGTTTCAAAGGAAATTTAAAGATTCCTGCCTGTGAAATCCATTATAAAAATCACTGAAAAAATTACTATTTAAAAAAGAAGAAAACTACTTTTTATAAATGTTTTCTATGCATACATATGGATAGATTAATTTAATTATGTACTAGACAAAACGCGAATGCAATAAAAAATAGCTTGAACAGTTGATTACTAGCAAGCGCTTACAGTCAATATATATTTACAAATTTCCTTCTGATCGATATTCGTACTTACAAAAAACCAAAGCACGTGTTATAACTTTTCGCTTATTGTAATTTTACTGAACGAATAAGTACACAAAACTTTGCAGAATAATTAAAACCCCAATTATGGGTGAACCTCCGGACAAAGGCAAAACAAATGCTAACATGCCCAAGGCATCAAATTTCACTCACAATGTACCTATGTACTTGATAACGACAAGAACAGACACCGGTGAAACATTAACAGACACTTCCCCATTCTTAACTAAAAAAGCGATCGACGCCACATGTGGTAGCGGGGTCGAAAAATGCAAAAAAACTAGAAGTGGCCAAATCTTGATCAAAACCAAACATAATTTGCAAGCTAATAGACTCACGACATTAGTACAACTAGACAACAAAACAAATATTGAAATCACCCAACACCGAACCCTCAATCAGTCTAGAGGTGTTATATACTGCAACGACCTTGGAGGCTTGACAGAAGAAATCAATGTACAAATAATGACGCCTGCATTAACTGCATAACACAACACCTAGAACCAAACAATCATCCTGCTAACGACAAAAAATGTCCCATATTCCTACAACAGAAAGAGATCCAGGCAATAAAGACCATACAAAAAGTCGACCACAAAACTGTGGTAGCTATCTACAAAGAAAAACACCAGCACAAACAACAACAATACTCAGCAATAATGCGCAATAACCACCTAAACTGTCAAACAGTAGCCACAGTGAATGGAAACGCCGTACCTGCAAATCAAGCAAGCATCAACAATGCACAAACAATAACACCACAATTACCAAAACCCATCACAGAAAGGCGCGATCAAGTGACCTTCTCCGACCTACCCAAAATCAAACCAAAGTAACTCTGCAAAAGCTTCGGCTTCAGCCACAATCCTACCTACAAAAACATCCAAGCGGCTGAGAGCTCAGCTGAAAAGAATCAATAGCTCAAAAAACAATAATCAATCAAAACGCCCCAATAGTAACACTCAACGCTCTAAGCGCTAGCACCACATAGTTAACTAGCTTTAAAGTTATTTTAAGTCTATTTTAATATAGGAACAATGTCTCTTAAAATAATTCAGTGGAACATAAACGGTTATGTTAACCACTATAATGAACTCCTCATCCTAATTAAAAAACAGAATCGACATGTACTATCTAATCAAGAAACTTACCTACACTCCACAAATAATATCCCAATCCCTATAAATTTTTTCCTTTTTACACAAAAATCAGTCTGCAACTACGTACGGAGGCGTTGAACTTCTTATTCACAATAAAATTCAATACGAGGAAATTAATGTAAACTCGCAGCTCGCATCAATATCTGCAATAGTTCATTCTAAAATTAAATTTCACATATATTCAGTATACATCTCACATAGCATGCGGCTTACTGCTGCAGAACTAGTCAACACTTTCAACTCAAATCAAGTACCCAGCCTAATTACTGGTGATTTCAACAGTTGGCATGAAAAATGGGGCTCTACACGTAACAACTCTAAGGGAAGAGTAGTCGCGAACTTTTTATACAATTCTGATTTTACAATCCTTAATGATGGCTCCGCCACCCACTTCAATACACACAATACTTTCTCCCATTTAGATCTCACTTTTTGTTCCCCCCAATGAGCGGTCGATGCAAAGTGGAAGACTAACGAATACTTACTGGGAAGTGATCACTACCCTATAGTAACAACACTCTTCCATTCTTCTTACCAACCACATGTTATCACAAAACCCAAATTCCTTACATCACACGCGGACTGGGACAAGTGGCGCAAAAGTAATCCTCCTATCAGAAAAGGCTATAAATTTTGCGATTGGCCCCTAAAGTCAGTTCTGTTTTGACATTTGTGTAGTAAACACATGCGAAATACACGTTAATAAACAATGATACGCTACACTGCTCCAGAATGCGGAATATTGCTGACTATTTATTTGACCAATAATCGGTCGGGGCCAAACGGTTACTGTGAATGGTGAGCGCTACAGAGCAATGATCAACTAGTTCTTTTTGCCGCAACTTGATGAATTGGGATTGGAAAACATGTGGTTCCAACAAGACGGTGCAACAGCACACACTGCACGTGCCACAACCGATATGCTGAACATCGGAAGCTTACTTTCGCGCCACCTTGTATTATAATCTCACAGAAAAACTCACCAAGGAGATACCAACAAGTGAAAATATCAACAAAGAGGCCGCAAACATGCAAAAAATTGTAATAACGAGTGCCCGCTTCTCCATACCACAATCCTCCAACAATTACCCAAAAAAAACGGTACCATGGTGGAATAAAAAGCTGGAAGACCTTAAGCAACATAAAAACTGTTTTATTTTGTTTTGTTGTTTTTCCGACAGGGTGAATGATTGATGTATATTGGAACGATTTTTCGTCATCCCTTGTCAAATTTGGTTTTGAGACAAACCGGTTTCGGCGTTGTGCCATCATCAGTGTCGATTTTCGTTCTGATCTGTTGTGGTCGTTTGTCTTGTATTTATAGTAGGTAGCAGGTAACGTCAGCATGGGTGTCTGTTTGTGTACGTGTGTGCATGTGTTGTGTGTGTACATTCAGAAACGGGGGTGGTTTGCATCGATCGGTTTTTTTGTGCCTGACTGAGGCAGGTAAAAGTTGGTGATTTTTGTTGTTTGACCTTTTTTGCTTGTTTGTTGTTTTTGATCTTTTGCTGTTTTGTGCTTATTTGTCGGTGCGTGTGTGTTTGTTGTACCTGAGTGGTTGCTTTGTTTTTTGTAAACCAATTTTAAAGGTTCGAATATTGTGTCGGAAACAGTGTTTGTCTGTTCGTTTATTATTCTACCGTCGAATGTTTTTTGTTTGTAGATTTCCATGTTTTCGAGTACGTTCAGACGTCTGCCTTTTGCTTGTACATGTAGGACCTTGACTGTTTTTTTGATGTTTCCGGGGGGGCATTTATTCTCCGCCATGTGATTCGCAAAGTTGGACTCTGGTATGATGGTTGGATTCCGTATCTTTTTGTTGTAATCGCTAATGTGTTCTCTGAACCTCGTTCTTACTTGTCGTCCGGTTTGTCCTATGTAACTGTGCTGGCATTCACAAGTGAGCTTGTATACACCATGGCTGCTAAATGGATCTTCTGAGTTAGTTTTGGTTCTTAGCTTCCGTCCTAAATTGTTCGATGTTTTGAACGCTGTGTTGATGTTGTATTTTCTAAGGAAATTTGCTAATTTATATGTTGCCTTTCCAGTATATGTCATTGTCGTCCAGGTTTGTGTACTTTCTTCTCCATTGTTTCTTTTTTGTTCTCTAAGGTCTCTCCTGAGTTTATCTACTAGTGCTCTTTTATATCCGTTGTTTGTAGCGATGTTATATATTATTCCAAGCTCTCTTCTATATGCTTCTTGTGTAAGAGGTGTTCTTTCCAATCTTTGTACTAAGTGCCTTAGCGCTGCATTTTTATGTTGTTGTGGGTGGTTCGAGTTATTATGTATTATGGTGTCGGTGGCCGTTGGTTTCCTATATATGTCGTAGTTGAATTTATTGCTAGCTTTATCAATACTTATTGTGAGGTCCAGATAATTGATTCCTCCGTCTTTTTCGGTTTCCAATGTGAATTTTATGTTCCCGTGCTGCTTGTTGAGGTACTCCAGTACTTGCTCTTCGTTGTTGGTAGTTAAAACGCATATGATATCATCCACGTACCTTGCGTAAAATAACACTCCTAATTTGGAATTTAATTCCTGTATATACTCTTTTTCCAGGTTTTGCATAAACGCTTCCATAAGAATAGCCGATGTTGGGTTTCCCATCGCAAGTCCGTTTGTTTGTCTGTATATTTTATTGTTGAATTGAAAATAGTTTTGACGTAGTGTGGTTCTTACCGTGTTCGTGATTTGCGTACTTTTTACTTTATCTTTTGTTTTACGTAGTATTATAGAGTTTACTATGTTCAATGCCCCCCCGGAAACATCAAAAAAACAGTCAAGGTCCTACATGTACAAGCAAAAGGCAGACGTCTGAACGTACTCGAAAACATGGAAATCTACAAACAAAAAACATTCGACGGTAGAATAATAAACGAACAGACAAACACTGTTTCCGACACAATATTCGAACCTTTAAAATTGGTTTACAAAAAACAAAGCAACTACTCAGGTACAACAAACACACACGCACCGACAAATAAGCACAAAACAGCAAAAGATCAAAAACAACAAACAAGCAAAAAAGGTCAAACAACAAAAATCACCAACTTTTACCTGCCTCAGTCAGGCACAAAAAAACCGATCGATGCAAACCACCCCCGTCAAACCACCAACCTCTCCGAGCCGTTCGAAACTACACGAGGTTTCAGACAGGGTGACCCGCTATCGTGCGATTTCTTTAATTTAATGCTGGAGAAAATAATACAAGCTGCAGAACTTAACCGCGCTGGAACAATATTTTATAAAAGCGTGCAACTGTTGGCATATGCTGCCGATATTGATATCATTGGCCTTAACAACCGCGCCGTAACTTCTGCTTACTCCAAATTAGAAAAAGAAGCGGAGAAAATGGGATTGGTGGTGAACGAGGGCAAAACGAAGTACCTTCTGTCATCGTGCAAAGAGTCAGCGCATTCGCGCCTTGGCAACCAAGCCACTGTTGGCAGCAATAATTTCGAAATAGTAAAGGACTTCCTTTACCTGGGAACCAGCATTAACACCAACAATAACGTTAGCCTAGAAATCCGACGAAGAATCACTCTTGCAAACAAATACTACTGCAGACTGAGTAGGCAATTGAAAAGTAAAGTCCTCCCTCGACGAACGAAAATAACACTCTACAAGTCACTCATCGCACCCGTCCTGCTATATGGTGCAGAAGCGTGGACACTAACAATATCTGATGAGGCGGCTCTGGGAGTATTCGAGAGAAAGGTTCTTCAAAAGATTTGTGGACCTCTACGCGTTGGCGACGGCGAGTACCGAAGAAGATTTGATGATAGGCTGTCTGAACTTAATGTAGACGCCGACATAGTTCAGCGAATTAAAACACAGCGTCTTCGCTGGCCACGTAGTGCGAATGAGCGAAGATGCTCCAGCCCAGAAGGTATTCTTATCGGCACCCGCCGGTGGAAGCAGAGGAAGAGGGAGACCACCACTCCGATAGAAGGACCAAGTGGAGACCGATTTGCGATCCCGCTTTGTTTCCAATTGGCGCCAGTTGGCGCAACGAACAAACGACTGCCGAGCTATGTTGGACGATCAAAATCACCCGGGCGGTTAGATGACCATTTAAAGAAGAAGAAGATAGTCCCTGTATTTAATTTACGTTTTATAAAGCTAATATCTGGAAAAAATTTTATTCGATTAGGTGTAGGTAAAATACAACTTTAAAGGAGCGATAAAGAAACACGTCCGCACTCAACAACGATTATGAATTCTGTTGCAGTGTTGCAACAAATATAATCCACATAGGTTCTACTCTTCTTCTTCTACTCGCCCTATGTTAATATTGTGGAACTGAAGAGCGAATTGAGAGTAAGGCATTCGAACATATTCGAATGGTTATAAGTTTTGCTTTGCTTTATTCTATGTTCCTAAGGCAGGTTTGAAATGTTAGATTAGTTACTATTATCGTTTTCAAGTATTCATGAAACGAGCTCATTTCCATTGTCAATAATGGTAAGATAAACAGCATAAAATCTTATATTTATAACTTTAAACGAGCTTTTCTTGTACGGCTAAGCCGATTCGGATCAGGGACCACAAATAATGGATATTTTTATTTTTTACTCATTCTTGAGTACTATTTTATTTTTCATAATAAAACTTAAAGCATCATATATCCTGAACAATGAAAAATTTCTCCTTAAAAATTTGAACGAACATCCTTCTTGCTCTAAAGTGGATTACGCCAAAGATAACTTATTGAAAATTCTACTGTAAATGATTGAAATTGGGTATGCAAATATTCGTGCCTTCATTTCCATCTCATAAATCCCATTTCCTTTACTAAATACTCCTTTTCTCCATTTAATGTGTGTCTTAAGGATCAAGGTAGGGGTGGAAGTGTTGGCTTAGATTTCATATGTATTAAATATAAAAAGTTATGGATAATTCTTTCTTGAAAAATAAAGAAGAAATCAAGGTATGTTGATCGATATATGGAGCGCTAACCGAAAAATATACTAATGTGACTCTATTCTTTATCGATTATTTGATAACAATCGACAGCCTTTAACCATAATTCATCAAATAATATTGTAAAGACTTGTCGAAAATATCGGGAAATTTTTTTTGAGCAGCCACCAAGCAGTAATTATGTGTATTCAAATGTTGTTAAAAAAAATAAAATAGGTATGTAGATGGTAGATGGTTGCATGCACATACATACGTACTTATTATATCAAGGTTAGCTTAAGGAAACTATTTTAGGTTTGTTTTGATTTGTAGATTTAGACAAATATGAAACTTATAAATTGTGTTATAAAATTGTTTACTTGAAGGTAACAATGCAGTTAGTTTATTTAATTGCGTGAGAGGCATTAGAAATGGAAATGGGCTAAGAGAAAAATCCTAAATCTACTTTTTGCAGAATGGGAACAACATGTTATTCTATATTGTTATCCTTAACAATTATTTAATCACCAACAATTTTGTTTTTACAACAGAAATAAGTTTAATCCCTTTTTTTTAGTTGGCTAAAACTAATTTATATTACAAAATGCACTCCAAGCTGGCCCAACTTCGTTCTGGATACTGTAACAGACTAAACTCTTATCTATCCAGACAGAACCCTGACATGCCAAATGTCTGCCCGGCATGCGGCGCGTCTCCCCACGATACTAACCATCTGTTCATCTGCTCAACCGAGCCTACTCTTCTATCAGCAATCTCACTCTGGTCCACCCCTGTCGAAGCCGCGAGGTTTCTAGGACTTCCGTTAGAAGAGCCTGATGACAATGTTGGATAAAAGAGGTGATACTTTAGGCAGGTTAAATACTCGCTACCACAACAACAACAAAATGCACTCAATTTTCCAACGAGAATGAATATATCTGTTACCACTTACAATTATAAAATCAAGGTTGCGACATAGATAAAATATTTTGCTAAGATTATGTGTCAATAATTATAGAAGAAAATTAGAGGTATGCGTGTTATATCGTTTACTTTAACCCCGCCTAAAGGCGGTCTTGCCGGTTAGAGGGGTAATTTCTGCTGATTTTCGCCATTTTTTTTAATTTATTTTTTGCATATATTTGTCTTTAATTGGGAGAAAACATTCAGCAGAGACCCTCACCACCGTTTTATACTTGCGAGTTACTCGAAAGCAAAAATATCTGCTTTAAATTTTTTTGTTGATGTGCCGACCCAAAAGTCAGTGTAGGAGCAAGAACCCCAGCCCATTCGCTTAAATTTAGCTGGTAATTTTTAAGGAGAGCACGCTCAGTGTAGGAGCAAGAACCACAGCCCATTCGCTTAAGTTTAGCTGGTAATTTTTAAGGAGAGTACGCTCCTCAAACTTTATACCTGTGCGGTCGGATAGACAATCCAAGGCTTGGCAAAGCGTTGTAGGTTTTTCGCTTCAATGCTGTGGTGTTGCCTATTAGTGTTCGTCTTGTCTGTTATTATCAGGCCCGCCTCCCCTTTTTCTAAGCCAGAGAGTAGCGGTCCGTTATCCAGGTGCGCGGAGACAAATTTTTCATTACATAAAAATAAATGGTGCCCAAAATTATGTTAGTCTAGGCGAGAAATTCTTAATCCCAGGGTCTTGCGGCGCGGAAAGTATAGGATTATTACAAGGGCCGGACGAGCTGACATGTACTACACGATTCGGTCCCTCACGCTTTGGTAAGACCACTAATGTTTATCGTTTACTTGGATTTTTTTTTATTTAACTTTTTTATTGATTGAAATTAAAACACACTAATAGTGAGGCGTTCATTAGCTTCATATAGCCTGACGTTATCTTTCGCTTGAAATTTGTTTTATTCCTTTAATACAATACTCGTGATATAGCCCCGAAAAGCTTTTCTCATTATTTATTCGATTATCAGTATTCTATAGAGCTGTAACCGATTTGTTATTTCGATTGATTACTCGCAACAAACTTTTTTTGCTAAAACTCTAATTTTTTGTTGCAAATCAACAGCTATTCGCTTGAGATTTTTTCTCTGGATAATTTCGGTAAATTACTCGCGGTATATTGTTGAGAACAAATAGATAAAAGGTTTAAACATAGTTTTTTTTTTCTTTCCTTTTATAGTTTCTTTTGTTTTATACATACCTGCCGATTTAATAAAATTATCCCACCGGATAATTATATATGTATCTCTTTATATTTTCATTATATTATGTAAGTCCTCGTTATCACGTAATGTTTTTTTGGAATATACAAAACTAAAGAAGTTAGACAAATTTACTCAGTTGATTTCGACAGTTAATTATTTTACTAAGAACAGATTTCTTTCTTCATTTGGTAGTCATTTTGGTAATATTGAAAAGAAAGATAAATTCTTTTTTTTTTTTCAAAACCTTTTGCCTGCTTGATAAATGAGTTTGACTCATCATGTCGGCACAACACAGTTTCGAGAATTGGACAGAACCTGGCGTACAGGATGAAGAGCGTGCAAATACGTCGGAGGTTTCTGAAGAAAACACTTCAAATTCTATTGTTGGTCAACGAAGAGTATCAAACTAACCAGGAAACACAAACCGTGGAGCAGATCGATCTCATCCAATGACTCGGTCCATGACACAGAATTGGAATTTAGTAAATACCAATAGGGCAAACACTCTTAACTCTCCGATATCGGGTACCCCTACAAACATTGTTCCACCAATTCTACGATCCCTCGACAAGGAAACACGCACGTGCCAATTGATTCAAGAATCCCTGAACGATTTTCACGAGCAAGTAACGGAGCAGATAGGGAACGAACTGAGTGCCTTGCTAGCCAATTTAAATGTAGGGAGTACCAGAGTGGCCAAGAGATATGCCATTTTCCAGCGATTGACCACCAAAGGATACCCGTCGGTCAGACACGCGATCATGGGATTACCTAGGGCTCAAGTCCAGAAAATCATTCCATGCTGGCACGTCCGCTTCACCGGGAAATGTCCGTAGAGGACTTCATATACCGCATAAATTCCCTGACGAGATAATGTCTAAACAGTTGTGTCAACGTGAACATATGTTATTTGGTGGTAATGCGCAAGCCTGTTTTTGAAGTTGCCATCGACAATCCATAAACGTCACTTGGAGTCAGCTATGTGAAAGGTTCAGGCAAAAATACAAAGACCAAAACGTCAGGTAGCTGATTTATTCAAGGAAGACGAAGAATACAAGCCAACCAATGCGGAAGAGACTATTGTATCGGAAGTGAAACTTGGACAATTGTTGGAATTGTGACGAAGTTAGTCATAAGTACCAAGATTGCACAAGTACTATTCAAAGGGTTTTCTGTTACGGTTGCGGTAAACTGTAGCCTCTGATATAAACTGTCCAAAAATATAAGAAAAACCTGTTCCTATCCCAAAGCTAATAGAAGAAATTCCCAATATTAGACCTATAATTCCGTTTTATGTAAGATGGGTGCAGTACCAAAAGCGGCGTGCGGAATTATTTCCAAATTCCAAACTACCCAAATCAGGTTCCACTAGGCGTATGAGGAACAGGAAACGACTGAATAAATTTATTATTTCTTCCATAGTTTACAAAACATGCGATACCAGGCAGTAAATTAAATTTGAAATCGGAGGTAAACCAGTCCTAGCTTTGTTAGATAGAGGTGCCAATAAAAGCTTTATCGGCGGGGTGCTCGAGAATTACTTGCAACAAAAGCGAGTCTACGCTGCCTGCAGCTTAAGAGTTTCGTGAAAATCGCTGATTGCCAACGTCAGCAAGTAAATGGCTATTTCAGAGCAAAAGTTAGCTATGGGGATCAGCCGAAAACTCTGGAATTTCTGATTGTACCTTCAATAACTCAAGAGATAATTTGCGGGATAGACTTTTGGAAAGCATACGATATTAGTATAAATATAAGTTCAGGTGTCAGAAGTTTAGAGTTCATAAAATTTATTATAAAATAATTACTGATTCTTTCCCCAATTACGAACGCCTTACTACTGTGATCGAGCACGTAATTGATACAGGCGATACTAAACCGATCAAGCAAAAATACTACTAAAGCCCGGAAAAAATTGTTTCTGCCTAGATTAGAAAACAGTAAACGGGGTGACTGTCAAGGATGCATATCCGAGCCCAAACATTGACGGGTTGCTAAGTAGGTTTCCCCCTCGTTCATTTCATTCCCAAATTTGATCTGAAGGATGCGTTCTGGCTGATCAATTTGGAAAAGCAATCACGGGAAGACTGCCTTCACAGTCCCTAACAGGCCATTGTACCAATTGTACAAGGAAGCTTGGCACAAAAAAAAACGATTTGTTTGGAATGCGAACACGCCGAAAGCTTTTGATAGCTTGAAAATGAAGCTGACTACTGCCCCAGTCCTCATTCACCCAAATTATCAAAAAAGGTTCATCATACAATGTGATGCTAGTCAGCTAGGAATAGGGGCATGCTTAACTCAAGCAGATGACGACGGTCAGGAACGACCAATAGCGTATATGTCACAGAAGTTAAACAAGGCTCAACGAAATTAATCAGTAACTGAGCTAGAATGTTTGGCCATAAAAAGTTTAGGGTGTATATCTAAGGACACGACATTACAGTAGTATGAGGCCATACCAGTTTGCGTTGGCTTATGCGGGAGAAGGAGTGGAAGGTTAGCTAGGTGGGCAATCAAACTCCAGGGTTCCACATTTACTGTGGTACATCGGAAAGGCAAGTACAACGCCTTGTAACTACAGAAATAAACGAGCTAGAGCTTGACGTCATCCCGGAAAAGGATCTAAACTCCGATGCATTTAATGCACCCGACTACGAAGAATTGAAAAACGAATACAAAACCGCAAATTTGCCCGACTTTTAAATCATCGACAATTTTCTATACCACCGAACTGAGTGCCTAGCAGGTGATGTCAACGCAGACGATGGTGTATCGAAATTATATGTACCTTTAGAATTACGTTTTAAGCTTATACAAGCGGCTCATGATCAACCAACATCTGTGCATGGTGGCATAGCCAAGACGGTGGCACGCATTAACAGAATAGGCCAGGCATGATCGTGCAGATTTGAAATTACATAAGAGACTGCGAAAGTTGAAAGAGCTAGATCATTTGATGTAGGTCAAATAGTGACCAGACGGAATTTTGTATAAAGTAATCAAGTTGCATATTTTAACGCTAAACTTGCTCCAACCGGCGCAAAGGTGCATAAAAGGCAGAAAAGGAAACTGCTATTACGTTGTGGAAAATTTGAACGGAAAGGAAGTGGGAACATTTCACGTAAAAAACTTGTGGTAATAAAGCAGGACGAAGAACTCATTTAAAATATTAAACACATTGATTTTATTTTTGCATATTTTCCTTAATTTTTTTCTTTAGGTTTATCTATCGGTTGTCTACACACACAAGTATGCGTGCAGCCAACATCAATATAGCTGTGTTGTGAGGGCGGTATAACATCACCCAATGCATAAACACCCCTAACAGCGACACCAATTTTACTAACATCTGCAGTAATAATCATCAGCAACATTCATTGATGTTGAAGGAAAAGATGGAAACGAATTGAGTCTGGTAGGCATGCAAGTTATGTATTTGCCATTTCTCCTATCGCTCTCCCTCTTTATTTTAGAATAACTAATAAGTTAATAATGTACATATTTCCAATTTCCAGTTTCTCATTTGTTCTCTATTCTAAAATAAGTAGTAAGCAAACGGTAGTAACTAAAATTATGTTAAGTTCTTGAATTGTAATCTCTTCTTCAAAAAGGCAGTCTTTGTTCAACCATCAAGGAATAAAGAAGTATATAAAAACGGTTGTGTTTTATTCATTCCACCAAAAAAGTTAACTGGCGACGAGGATGGGATATGTTGTGCAAAAACATATCCAGTGATAACGGCAATTGAAAATATAAATTTTTCAAAAACCCATTCGAACCCAAATTGTTATTTAAAACAAAGTTTAACAAAATCTTATATGTAAGAAAAAAAAAAAACAAAAAGAAACAAAGTTCAATAAATTATTTAAAACTGAATATCATATTTATGAAACGTGAAAGTGTATAGTAAATATACTAAGAAAATCTTAAGAAATTTCTACTTTAATATATGTACATTTGAAATACAAAAACAAAATCGTCAAAACTATGCTATAAAATGACATTCATTTGACCGTGAGTGACTTCTATTTAACCGTAAAAAGAAATCGAAGGTAAAGAGTTACATCAAACCAAATAAAGAAATCAGAGGCATTTGCTTAATCTGCAAGAGAAAAAAAAAACAACAAACAAACAAAAACAAGAGTTGAAACACAAAAACAAAAAAAAAACAAAAAAAAACAAAAACAGTATAGTGAACCAACAATAGAAAATTGCATTTAAACCAGAACCAAAGAGTGTATGAACTCAATTACACTCTTTATCAGAACTATTAAGAACTACTTAAAATTTAAATCAACATTCACGAAACAACAACACGAAAATAACAACAGTAGCAGCAACAATGGCATTGAGACTAGCTGAGAGTCTTCGAGAAGCTAGGAGCTTACCTCCATTCACCGGAAGTAGTGAGTATACGCTGAGCAATTACCTGAGAGATGTTGGAACTGTATTGCAGTTGACGCCAGCAGAGCACCAAGGCACAATACAATCTGTTTTAAGCAATAGGTTGCAAGGTAAAGCTTTGAGAGCGGTAGAGACTCTAGTTAACCCTTCATGGGATAGTTTAATAAATAAACTTAAAGAAGAGTTCGGAGTTAAACGTAGCTTTTTCAATTTAAGAAATGATGCACTAAAAGTAGAAGCGAAAAATATTGAAGAATTACATTTTAAATTAAAGAAAATTGTAAGTCAAATGAATACTAATTATAGTTTACAACCTGATGTCTTATATACACCAGAAAATAATGAACATTTAATTTTTGATATTTACGTTAATTATTTACCAATAAGCATAAAAACGCGTTTGATTCAAAACAATATTAGAACTATAAACAATTCTTATACATTTTCATTAGAAAATAATTTGTTAAAAGATATTAAATTACAAAATCAAGATATTGCGTACAATTTTCCCAGTAATAATATCTAAAATAGAAATAATAATTTCAATAATAACAATAATTTCCAACGATTTTCAAATTCTAATTTCAATAGAAGTTTCTTCAACAGTGAATCTCCTAATCAAAACAGATCAAACAATAATTTTAATAGTAGAAATCCAAGAAACTATGGAAATCAATTTTTAGCCAACAACAATAGACAAGAAAACTCTAACTACAATTCTAGAGTTTTAAGAACAAATCAACAACATTTTAAAAGAAATGCTAACGCTAACCAAGAACCAATGGAAATTGATGCTATTAATATTACAGAAAATTTTCATATACAGCCTCAGAGTCATCACTACCCATAGTAACATTAACAATAAATAATATAAAGACGAAATGTTTAATTGATAGTGGTGCGGGTACAACCCTCGGAGATTATATTTTTTTTTATAAAATAGGAGTTAGGAAAAAATTAATAAAACCAATTTTATTAAGTACTTTAATAGGTAATAATATTATAAGAGAAGAGGTTATAGTAAATGTGCCAAATGAATTTAAAGAAAATAATAGTACTATGTCTGTTAAACTTACAAATTTCGTTGATAAAAAATTTGATTGCATAATAGGAACTAACATTTTACGCCCTATTGGAGCTGTAATAGATTTCCAAACAAATTTTCTAATATTAAATAATAATAAAATTAAACTTACTGACTCTTATTTTGATATTTCTTATGATGAAATACATTATTTAGAAAAATTCGGATTCGATAAAATTGAAGATTTAACACCTGCTACATTAAATAAAGAAGAAAATAAATTATTAAAAAAATTTGTACATAGAAATAAAAATACATTTTATATTGAAGGCCTAAATTTAACTACAACTAATTGTGTAAAACATAAAATAATAACTACTTCCGATAAACCTATTTATTGTAAAAACTATAGACATCCACAAATTTTGGAAAATGAAATAGAAAATCAAGTAAATGAAATGTTAAAACAGGAAATAATACGTCCCAGTAAATCCCCCTTTAATTCACCCTTATGGATTGTTAAGAAGAAATCTGAAAATCCGAATAATCAGAAATGGAGATTAGTAATAGATTTCAGAAAGCTAAATGAAGTGACGGTAGATGATAAATTTCATCTTCCGAATATAGAATCCTTATTTGACAAGTTAGGTAAGGGCAATATTTTTCGTCGTTGGACCTTGCTAAAGGCTTTCATCAAGTTTTAATGGATGAAAGCGATATTGAGAAAACAGCCTTTTCAACGCCAAGGGGTCATTTCGAGTTCATTCGAATGCCATTCGGCCTCAAAAATGCACCTGCAACCTTTCAGCGAATGTTAAATTATGTTTTATCGGATTATATCAATAAAATCTGTATAATTTATATGGACGACATACTGGTGTTTTCCACTTCTTTAATCGAACATTTCGAGAGTTTGCAAAAAATATTTAATACACTAAATGAATTTAACTTAAAAGTACAAATTGACAAGTGTAATTTCTTGTCTAAAGAAACAAGTTTTCTTGGACATATTATTACCAATAAGGGAATAAAACCAAATCCGGAAAAAATTAGTATAATTCAAAATTTGCAGCTTCCAAAAACAGTAAAAGATATTAAATCTTTTTTGGGGTTAACCGGGTATTACCGGAAATTTATTAAGAATTATTCTTTGGTAGCTAGTCCAATAATAAAGTATTTAAAAAAGAATAGCAAAATCAATGTTAGCGATAAATCGTATATTGATGCGTTCGAAAAACTAAAGAGCATTTTAGTAAACCCACCATTATTATGCTATCAATAAAAAGTTCGTGTTGACCACAGATGCAAGTAATTTAGCCATTGGCGCGGTGTTAAGCCAAGATAGCAAACCGATAAGCTACGCCAGTAGGACTCTGAATGGGCATGAAAAAAATTATTCAACATTAGAAAAAGAACTATTAGCGATTGTGTGGTCAATAAAATATTATCGTCCATATCTTTATGGTCGAAAATTTTTAGTGCAAACAGATCACCAGCCTTTAAAATGGCCTTATTCACTTAAAGAACCCAATTCGAGAATCATTAGGTGGAAAATTTTGCTGGATGAATTTTATTTCGATATTGAGTACCTTAAGGGAAAAGAAAATAAAGTGGCAGACTTCCTGAGTAGGGTGCAGTTGAATCAAACATCCTTAGCTGAAGTTAATAACGGAGAAGAAGCTTTAAGCAATAATTTTTTTTTAGTAAACAAAATTTTTAATAAATACAGAATACAAATTAGGCTAATTAGAAATAAAAGCAAAGATAAAGAAATACTGTTTAAAAAATATAAAATAATCTACGTAACTGAAAAAGATTTAGATAATACCCATTATTTAAATGATTTATTAAGGCGCGAACTAAAAAAAGGAAAAGTGGGTATATGTTCAGAGTTTGATAATACTAAATACAGTATACTACAAAATAAACTAATTGAACTATTTTCAAATGAAAATCATATAGCTTTTATAAAATGTTCTAAAATTGCGGCTGATGTTGAATCCGAGGAATCTTTATTGAATATTATTGACGATATACATATAAAAGGTAACCATAGAGGAATTCAAGAGAATTACGAAGAACTAAGAGATACAGTTTTTAATCCTAAATTAATCAAAATTATGAAATTTTTTGCGACCTTTTTCCTTAAATTTGTATTTCTTTGCTGGCTTGAGGTCCGTGTTCAATAATTATAAAAATTAAAAACACATTTTGATTTTTTTGTTAAAATCGATATATTTCGACTGCTCAACGGCAATCATCTTCAGGATTGTAGCAACTAACAAAAATAAACAATTAACAATAAACAAATTTTGCATTTTAAATATCACATAAATACATACTTTTATTAACACGTCTGCTCTCTGTGACGTGGAGTATGGTACTGTTTTTTAGTGAGTAGGTGTTTATAGATATGTGCTGTGTGATCAACGTCGTTCTTATAGTTGAGTCTTGTGTTAGTCGGAGTATTAATAATGTGTAACATTTCTAGTGTGAAGCGTTTGTTATAGTGTTGTTCTTGTTGCAGTATTTTAGTCTCATCAAAGTTTGGTGTGTGGCCGCTATCTGCACAGTGGGCCATGAGTGCCGTTTTTTGATTATTTACTTGATGGCAAAATTTAAAATCAGACTTATGCTGGGAAATTCTCGTTTTGAGCTTGGACTTTGTAGTACCTATATATATATTATTGCACGTTTCATCTCTATTGCCTTTACATGGTATCTTGTAAACTACGTTATTTTTTTCCATGATTGGTATTTTCGATTTTGTTTTGTTAAATATGTTTTTTAAAGTGTTCGTAGGTTTATGCGCAATTTTTGTGGTTTCTTTATCATAGCAGTCAGATTTTGCTAGACGCTCTGATAGATGCGGTACATAAGCCACTGACTTGAAAATAATTGGTTTATCGGGGGTTTTTGGACTATTTGGATTTTTAGTTTTTCGTAATAAAGTTTTTATGGTTTTTTTCGGAAAATCATTGTTTGTTAGTAATGTAAAAATGTCTTTTGTAACTTCTTTGTGGTATATTTCATCTGAGGTCTGCAACATTTTCCGTATACAACCCTTTGCTGTATTCATAATCATGGTTTTCGGATGTTTTGAATTAAAGTTTATAATTCGTCCTGATGCTGTAGGCTTTTGATACCACTTCAGTTTTAATTGATTTCCTCGTCTGTTTATTATGGAATCGAGGTATGGTAATTCCTCATCGTTCTCTAGCTCTATAGTAAATTTTATATTTTTGTCAAAGGCGTTTAGTGTGTTAAGTGTGTTTTGTATTTCATTTTCTTTTATTATCGCGAATAAATCGTCGACGTATTTTGTAAGTATTCTTGGCTTATGTCGTAACTTCAGCATGGTATCATCTAATAGCTTTTCCATAACTATATCCGCTATTATTGGGGATGTGGGTGCTCCCATCGGCATTCCTTTTAGTTGCGTATAGATAGTATCATTAAATTTGAAATATCTGCTTTCTTGAATGCAGAATTTAATTATTTCCATGAACAGCTGTTTTGGTATTTTTGTGTATTCTTTAATTGTTATCCATTTTTCTTGTATGATTTCAAGTGCCAGCTGTATCGGGATGCTAGGGAAAAGCGAAACTACATCAAAGGAAATAAGCTTTTCATCATCAAATATATATGTCTTGTTTACTCTTTCTTTAAACTCAGTTGTGTTTTTAATATTGTACGTAGAACTTGCCGTTACGTTTTTTAAAATTTCTGCCATATATTTGGACAGTGTGTAAGAAGGTGACCCAATTGCTGAGCATATTGGTCTTAATGGAGTTCCTTCCTTATGAATCTTCGGGAGGCCGTAGATTCTGGGTGGCTGTGCGGTGGTTGTTATCATTCTCTTTCTCTCTCTCTTTGTGATTAATTCCATTTTGAACAGTTTGTCTACTAGTGCATTATTTTTGCTTTGTAAACGTGATGTTGGATCCTGTCTCTGTACTCTATATGTTGCTAGATCCATTAATATATCCTCCATTTTCTTGTTGTAATCATCGATTTCCATTGCCACCGTTTTATTCCCTTTGTCGGATGTTAAAATTCTAACGTTTTTATTTTCCTTCAAGAATTTCTTAGTTTGCTCCACTGTATCTATAATTGCATTGTCTATGACACTATGTTCGGTTGTAGTTGTATGGTTTGATATTAACAAAGAGAGTTTTGTGCGAGCTTCCTCTTGTTGATCTTTGTTTTTTATGCTTTGTACCAAATCTTCACCGTCTGCTACGTATTTAAAGAGAGGGAAATTCTTGTTATCTACAGGTAGTGCGAACTTGGGCCCCTTTGCTAGCAATGCTTGAATATCTCGCGGGAATTCCAATTTGGTTTTGTTTACAAACCACTCTTCATGCTTGATGTTGTTGGCGAATACTTCATTTCGTTTCGCTCTAATTTTCTTATATTTCAGCTCTTGACGCTTTTTTAGTGTTGTTGTGGTTTTTTCCGCGACATTACTCTCGTTTTCCAATAATTCTTCGAAATCTTTTTCACTCAATTGTTTTTTTAATTTGTTGGTTAACCGCTCTCTCTGTTGGTTTAATCGTTGTAATGTATTGTGTTTTTGTTTTATAAGTAAGCTTAAGATTTTTGTAAGGAAAAAGTGTGTATGTCTGTGTAACATTTTATCTATGTCCGAGTGCTTGTCCGAGTCAGATACAAATAAATTCTTACATCTGGTGGAGTTTTTTATAAAATTCGGAATAATTTTTGACTTTCTACATTTTAATAGGAACTTAATACTTGATTTTACTTTTACCAATTTTTTAGATGTTAACAACACTATAACAAACGCTTCACACTAGAAATGTTACACATTATTAATACTCCGACTAACACAAGACTCAACTATAAGAACGACGTTGATCACACAGCACATATCTATAAACACCTACTCACTTAAAAACAGTACCATACTCCACGTCACAGAGAGCAGACGTGTTAATAAAAGTATGTATTTATGTGATATTTAAAATGCAAAATTTGTTTATTGTTAATTGTTTATTTTTGTTAGTTGCTACAATCCTGAAGATGATTGCCGTTGAGCAGTCGAAATATATCGATTTTAACAAAAAAATCAAAATGTGTTTTTAATTTTTATAATTATTGAACACGGACCTCAAGCCAGCAAAGAAATACAAATCTAAATTAATCAAAATAATAAATAAATATTGCAATAACTGCGGTATATGTAATGAAAATAAATATGACAGAAAGCCGATAAATAAAAAATTTCAGTCTACTATAACACCAGAAAAACCAAATGAAATAGTACATATAGACATTTTTCAAATACAGAAAACTTGTTTTTTAACCACAATTGATAGAGAACACGTTAAAAGAGAAAGCATTGCACTTAACTTACAAAAAAATAATTTATATATTAAAAACCCTAATGAAATTAGGCAAAAAACTGCTAAAAAATTTAACAGATATCACTATAGTAATCCAAATAAAGTGGATATTGCACAATTTCGACGACCATTAAAGTCTATCAAATAAATAATAAAAAAAAAACTAAAAAATAAATATTTTTGTAAGTATAACGAGCTCAAGACCAGTTAATAATAATTCTTAGTTAATTATTATTATTTTTGATTAGAGGAAAAATTGAAAGCAACAAATCAAAAATAATAATAATTAACTAAGAATTATTATTAACTGGTCTCGAGCTCGTTATACTTACAAAAATATGTAAAATGAACAGACCGTAAAACCAACAACAAAATAAAAAATAAATAAATAAATTTTAATTAAAATATATATGTATATACATAGTACGTACTCAAATTAAAAATTTCTTTATGGATATGCACTATATTACTTATAATTAAATTTATTTTAAATTTGTAAAAGATTCGATGGGACTCGAATCCTATAAGGAGGAGCGAGTTATGTATTTGCCATTTCTCCTATCGCTCTCCCTCTTTATTTTAGAATAACTAATAAGTTAATAATGTACATATTTCCAATTTCCAGTTTCTTATTTGTTCTCTATTCTAAAATAAGTAGTAAGCAAACGGTAGTAACTAAAATTATGTTAAGTTCCTGAATTGTAATCTCTTCTTCAAAAAGGCAGTCTTTGTTCAACCATCAAGGAATAAAGAAGTATATAAAAACGGTTGTGTTTTATTCATTCCACCAAAAAAGTTAACTTACATTTGTGAGTGTATATGTGTATTCCAACTGAAAGCCCTACCAACCTTGGATGACCGTGGTGAAAATCTGCCCTGCAAAAAATTCAATTAGTCTAGGAGGCATACGGGATGAGTCCCAAAGAAGGATGCGACTAATGCCAGTTCTGATCACTTTGTATGGGTTGAACTGTTCACATTTGGTTGAGCATGTTGAGAGACCAATTGCACCCCATTGTACCCGAACGGGTACGAAAGGACTAATCCACTTTCTGCGCAAAAGGGTAATTTTAACTCCTATAAGTATGTATATTGGAACGATTTTTCGTCTCACGAACGAAAATCGACACTGATAATGGCACAGCGCCGAAACCGGTTTGTCTTAAAACCAAATTTGACAAAGGATGACGAAAAATCGTTCCAATATGCATCAATTATTCACCCTGTCGGAAAAACAACAAAATAAAATAAATCCTATAAGTATGCTACAAAAACTGAAGTTGACTTACACCCCTATGAGCATGCCACACAAATAAAAATTTACTTATGTAGATTGAATTATAGCTAACTGCAGACCAAAGGGATTAATCGCGGATCGCTCTCTTTAGAGATTGGTCATACGATTTTTTGTAGGGATGTTAAGAAAGTTGAATTTGTATGCTTTTTACTTTATACTAGTATCTCCCGTGGTCGAAATTCGACCAATTTAAATTAATTTAACTTGTTAAATCCTCTGTTCATATATTTCTCCAGCATTGTCGAGAGGCCGAAATGATTGAAAAATATTTCTTACTTGAATTTATTATGTATAGTCCGCATTCATAAAATTCGGTTCACAATAAACAGTGGGTAATTTGGTAGCTAACCGAACAAAATCAGTCAACTAAACCCCGGTAATGGTTAAGAGGAGATGGTAAAAACGCCCCATAGGATTGTTTGAAAGCCCACCATCAGTGCTACCACTCCTTTCAGGTTCGTTGGCTACTTCAAAAGCTTACGCGTAATAAAAAAAATTGGATTTAATGGACATATATCAACAACATAGTTGGACTAACAATATACACGGTGGCGCAAAAGTAATCCTCCTAACAGAAAATGCTATAAATTTTGCGATTGGCCCCTAAAGTCAGTTCTGTTTTGACATTTGTGTAGTAAACACATGCGAAATACACGTTAATAAACAATGTTACGCTACACTGCTCCAGAACTCGGAATATTGCTGACTATTTATTTGACCAATAATCGGTCGGGGCCAAACGGTTACTGTGAATGGTGAGCGCTACAGAGCAATGATCAACTAGTTCTTTTTGCCGCAACTTGATGAATTGGGATTGGAAAACATGTGGTTCCAACAAGACGGTGCAACAGCACACACTGCACGTGCCACAACCGATATGCTGAACATCGGAAGCTTACTTTTGCGCCACCTTGTATATAATAGTTACTTTAACTCAATGAGCTCCATGAGTGAAAATATGTCCACCGTTTGCAATGGTATGTGTATACATATGGTCATGGTTGCCTTTTTGGAATTTTATATACATATTGCTTTTGAAAATGAATAACACGTTCTGCTTATTTCTCAATGTGAGCTCGACGTCGGCTACCATTTTGTAATTTTTTATTGTTTGGTATACAGGCAGTGTGTTAATTTAGCCAGATCTGGCATTTTGAAATAAATTTTGCGGAAGAAAATTACATATGCAGTCAAGATTTGAAGGTTTTCTGACATTTTTTCCTTAACCACAAAGCCATTTCATATTGATTTTCAAAGAAGTTTCTCATTATACTGGCTCAAATTTTATCTAAATCTGTTTACGGTTCGAGTTTGTTATTACCTTAAGTCATATATTATTCAGAAAAAAGTAAATTTCTTAAAATAAATCATTAAACTATGTACGTATTTGAGTTTTGGTAAATTTGAATCATTATCTCGTATTTTTTGGATTTTTTCACTCCAAGATAGAGGTCAGAAATAGGAACCTTGGAACGTACGCGTCCCACCCTAAACGCATACCACCTGCGCTACTGCTATATGTACAACGCTTTATGCAGAAAAGTTTAATTGATTATTACAAATAAAAGAAGCATTATTTGTTGAATATAACACTCCTAAGCACCGCTCCTGACCCTTACGAACATATATCATATACATTTTATAGCAATTTATGCATGTTTAGATATAGATATTGCCTGGCAATTGATTGTATAAAAAAAATGTTAGCCTATTAGTATATAGATACTTGCAATATTTATTTCTTAATTTTAATTCGTAAGCTGTCACTAATCGATATATAACTTTATATTCTTCTGTACAGTAAACTCAGCTGTCTTTATGTACACGGCTAGTAATTTTAGCCTACATTTTAAATCATTAATTGGTTTAAGCAATTTTTTAAACTTATTTGTAGTAAATTTTAAACCTCTCAATTACCTACACCAACTTTTAATTTCTTTCGGTTTAGATTTAAAACTTAACTGGGTAAAACGTATACACAACGAAAGCCGTTTACACAGTACAAATGTGTTCCCCAGTGGGGAAAACCTCTAGTTCTGAACTGGTGCGCTTCTAGCGTGTTCCAAACCCCTACTACTTCGCTTTCTATATCTTTTACATTAAATCAACTGGCGAATTTAACATGGCGATGTCCTTCTTCTTCTTTAAATGGTCATCTAACCGCCCGGGCGATTTTGACCGTCCAACATAGCTCGCCAGTCGTATCTTCGTTGCGCCAACTGGCACCAATTGGAAACACCGCGGGATCGCAAATCGGTCTCCACTTGGTCCTTCCATCGGAGTGGTGGTCTCCCTCTTCCTCTGCTTCCACCGGCGGGTGCCGATAAGAATACCTTCTGGGCTGGAGCATCTTCGCTCATTCGCACTCCGTGGCCTAGCCAGCGACGCCGCTGTGTTTTAATTCGCTGAACTATGTCGGCGTCTGCGTAAAGTTCATACAGCTCATCATTAAATCTTCTTCGGTACTCGCCGTCGCCAACGCGTAGAGGTCCACAAATCTTTCGAAGAACCTTTCTCTCGAATACTTCCAGAGCCGCCTCATCAGATGTTGTTAGTGTCCACGCTTCTGCACCATATAGCAGGACGGGTGCGATGAGTGACTTGTAGAGTGTTATTTTCGTTCGTCGAGAGAGGACTTTACTTTTCAATTGCCTACTCAGTCCGAAGTAGTATTTGTTTGCAAGAGTAATTCTTCGTCGGATTTCTAGGCTAACGTTATTGTTGGTGTTAATGCTGGTTCCCAGGTAAAGGAAGTCCTTTACTATTTCGAAATTATTGCTGCCAACAGTGGCTTGGTTGCCAAGGCGCGAATGCGCTGACTCTTTGCATGATGACAGAAGGTACTTCGTTTTGCCCTCGTTCACCACCAATCCCATTTGGAGTAAGCAGAAGTTACGGCGCGGTTGTTAAGGCCAATGATATCAATATCGTCAGCATATGCCAACAGTTGCACGCTTTTATAAAATATTGTTCCAGCGCGGCTAAGTTCTGCAGCTTGTATTATTTTCTCCAGCATTAAATTCAAGAAATCGCACGATAGGGGGTCACCCTATCTGAAACCTCGTTTAGTTTCGAACGGCTCGGAGAGGTGCTTCCCAATTCTGACCGAGCAGGCGGTGTTGCTCAAGGTCATTTTACATAGCCGTATAAGTTTTGCGGGGAAACCAAACTCATACATAGCGGCATATAGGCAGCTCCTTTTCGTGCTATCGAAAGCGGCTTTAAAATAAACAAGAGATGATGTGTGTCGACTCTTTTCTCAAGGGTTTTTTTTCCAAGATTTGGCGTATTGTAAAAATCTGGTCGATGGTAGATTTACCAGGTCTGAAGCCACACTGATAAGGTCCAATCAGTCTGTTCACATCAGGCTTCATTCTTTCGCACAATACGCTTGATAGGACCTTACCAGCTCTTCGCCTC
Organism: Merzomyia westermanni; assembly: GCA_949987695.1. Taxonomy (NCBI): domain Eukaryota; kingdom Metazoa; phylum Arthropoda; class Insecta; order Diptera; family Tephritidae; genus Merzomyia; species Merzomyia westermanni. Next base: position 123,561,850 of record OX465290.1, read on the forward strand.
CGTGTTTGAATAGCTCAGCAGGCAACCATCAGCGCAGAGAAGTGATCCCTCCATATTCTGAGTGCTCTCTGAACATCGGCCACCAGGTCGCCGTTCTCATTCTTACAGGAGTTTGCCCCGGGTTTAAAACGTTCTGTCATTCGCCGAATTTTGATAGAATTTTCAGGCATTATTCCCGTTGGCCAGCATCTCAAGCTCCTTTATTTCACGCTTTCCTGCCTCTCTTTTTATTGCCCGGAAAAGCCGCCTCGCTTCCCTCTTCAACTCGCGGTAGTGTTCACACACACTCCTCGTTGCATTCGATGTCAGCGTTGCCTTGTAGGCTTCGTGCTTTCTTTTCGTTGCAGCGCGGCACTCTTCATCATCATACCAGTTGTTTCTTCGCGTTCGCCGGAGTCCAATTACTTCTTTGATATGATCCCACTGCTCATGCATTCTACGAGGTTAAATTGTGCTCTCGGAGAGCAGGTGTGAGAGGCGATCTGCGAAATAATTGGCGGTCTGTTGCGATTGCAGCTTTTCGACGTCCAGCTTTCCCTGGGTTTTTTGTTGCGCCTGTTTTGTCGAATCTTGGCTGCTACTAGGTATTGATCAGAGTCGATGTTAGGTCCTCGTATTGTGCAAACATCTAAAACGCTGGAAGCATGCCGTCCATCTATCACAACGTGGTCGATCTGGCTGCGTGTTTTTCGTTCGGGGGACAGCCATGTAGCCTGATGGATCTTCTTGTGCATAAACCTAGTGCTGGATATGACCATGTTTCGGGCACCGGCGAAGTCGATCAGCCTGAATCCATTTGGCGAAGTCTGATCGTGAAGACTCAACTTCCCGACAGTGGGGCCGAATACACCGTCCTTACCCACCCTGGCGTTAAAGTCGCCAAGCACGACTTTGATATCATGACGTGGGCAACGCTCGTATGCTTCTTCCAAGCGCTCGTAGAATGCATCCTTTTCCACGTCGTCCTTCTCTTCCGTCGGTGCATGAGCGCAGATAAACGATATGGTGAAAAATCGTACTTTTATGCGGATTGTATCGAGACGCTCGTTCACGGGTGTGAACGACAGTACTCGGTGACGGAGTCTCTCTCCCACCACAAATCCCACGCCGAATCTGCGCTTGTCTTCATGCCCACTCCAGTAGATGTTGCGGGTTAGGGGTTTAGAATATGCTCGAGGTAGGCATACCGGTCGTAAGAGGCGACTAATATGCACAAAGGTAATGACGTGCAACTCGATAGTTGATCTACGGGTATGATGCCTCTCACTTCTCATTACCCCTCTTATCCTTCCTTACGGGGAGTGTTTTTGTCGTTACCACAACAACGACAACATAATCGTGGATTTGGACATCAGCGCAAGCGGTGGAGGCGATGATACTGAAAAAGGTTGGCTATTTGTTAATGACCATAGCACTCAATTATTTTTAACTTTTTTTTCTTATGTTTAAAATGGCACGCCTTGGTATATTACTCGACTTGACTAAAATCTATATTTTTTACGTCGATTTTACTTTAATCTATTGTTTATTTACTAACTACTTGTTCCTAGGGTTCAGCATTATTATTTTCCTTTACTTATACGTATATCTCTATTTAATTTTACATAAATTTCGTAATTTTGATTGTAAGTCCAAAAATGTGATATATTTTTATTGTGAAATTCTAAATCGTATTGTAGTTTGTCTTTTGGTTTTTTATATTGTCGTCCCTGTCTAGTTCTATTGGGTTCTGCCCAATTATCGGTCCAAAGAATAGTTCTATTGGCATGCGTTTGGTGGTGGAATGGATGGAGTTGTTATACTTTAAGATTGATCTTTAAAAAAAATCATAAAAATCAGAGCGGGTATTTTCGGCTTTGGTACATCGCAACACTTCGCATAAGGTGAAATGAAATCGCTCTTTCTGACCGTTTACAGAGCTTTTATATGGTGGAGTTTTGAAAATTTGTATTCCGAGTTAGTTTTCTAACATGAAGTTATTTGAGCTGCGTTTAAGGATTTTTATTACCTACTATAATGTTTTTGGGGAATCCGAATATTCCTAATAGGTCTCTTAAAGGCGTTTTAATATCTTCACATTTTATTTATTCACTGAATATTCTACATATTGAATAATTCTTACAGACTTAATTTAAAAATATACATGGGAAAAAATGTTTGCTTAGATTTTAAACTTTTTTGGGCTACATATGTGATCAAACCAAATTTGGTTTAAAATTAAAATTATGCCAGTTTTCGAAAAAATGCGGGTGATGAGAAGGGTTTACATTTTAAACAAGAAATCTTTTAAATAAAATTTTTTTTTTATTTATAACTTGTATCACAACTGGTTGGACTGGAACGGACGCATCCCGCATCAGTCTGCAGTTCTCTAGCAACTGAGCTACGGTAAACACATCTATGGTGTGAAAAAAGACCCTGTGGGGAAGTCAGTAACAAGTGAGAACAAAATCTGGTTCAGAACTAGAGATAAAGTGGCTAATAAGAACTAGTGCGATGGAACCTAGATTCTCACTACTCCGAAACCGGCAGTTGTGTAATTATTAAAAGCCATTTGGAAAAATGTTTGTTCCTATATATACTTTAATGGAATGTTTAAGTTTAAAGCTATAAATAACAAAAAATCTCCCAGTTGGTAGGATTCGAACCGACGCGTCCCGCATCATAGTTGAGTGCTCTACCCACTGAGCTACGGCGCACTCATCAGTAGTATGAGAAATGTATACATTTATATACATTATGAATGAATGGTTTAAAACTTTGGCTCAAATTATTAGCAGTATATGAATTAACCGGAATGGTGTGGTGGTATTGTTGCTGGATTACCACACCAAAGGCCCAAGGTTCGAGTCCTGGGAAATTATATACAAAAAGTGGGTTGAAAAAGTTTTTTAAAATGGGATCGCCCGTCGGCAATCATTTGGCAAACTCTCTGAGTGTATTTCTACCATGGAAGGCGGTGCCTTCCGAAAATATTTTTTTTAATTTTTAACTAACCACATCCAAACTGGAGAATTTGGAAATGGTTCAGAACTAGAGCAATATTGGCAATTAACGAACTACATCCAAAATACGGAATTTTTAACTAGCCGGCTGGTTGAGGTCCTGAGGAAAGCAAAAGCTGACATCACCGCCATACAAGGGATGCGATGGATGGGGCGAGGAAACACGATCAAAACACCTTGCAACATTTACTGGAGTGGGCATGAAGACAAGCGCAGATTCGGCGTGGGATTTGTGGTGGGAGAGAGACTCCGTCACCGAGTACTGCCGGCCAGCGGCACCTTCCCCATTAAGGGACCGGACATTCCAGGTACATGCTCTTATCTCATAATCCTTATTTCGTTTTCGGGTGTTGTCACCAAAAAAAGGGGTTCTCATATCCGAGGCTTTGTTGTTGAATTTCATTGGAACGTTGTTTTATGTGGTGGGTCCCAAACCCAACGCACAACCCGTTTCACGGGAGGCTGAATTCTATAACACGTTTGTATAGCGAGCCGCTTGATCCAAGACAGACGCCCGGTTGCAGCCGCACCACATGGTGATCAGACGCTGCTGTTTGAACCCCCCCGCAAGTCCTTAAACCAATTATGTCGGAGTGGCTTTACCAGGTTGCCGCCTTCTCACGTTTAGCTCACCACCAAACGGGTGTTCGGTGGTTACCCAGAGGATACTTGGGCGCAAATCCCGGAAGTAGTGAGCTGCTTGAACCGCATGCAAAAGAATCGCTCTGGCCATTCCCAGGTGAATGGCGATCAGAAACTTTCCCCACTTGCGTGGACTTCTACACACGGCCCCCTGGCGATGTCCAAGGCGGTGGAAATTGTCCCCAGCTGCATTACCTTTTCGACAGTTCCGAACTAGTTAAAAATTCCGTATTTTGGATGTAGTTCGTTAATTGCCAATATTGCTCTAGTTCTGAACCATTTCCAAATTCTCCAGTTTGGATGTGGTTAGTTAAAAATTAAAAAAAATATTTTCGGAAGGCACCGCCTTCTATGTTAGAAATACACTCAGAGAGTTTGCCAAATGATTGCCGACGGGCGACCCCATTTTAAAAAACTTTTTCAACCCACTTTTTATATATAATTTCCCAGGACTCGAACCTTGGGCCTTTGGTGTGGTAATCCAGCAACTCTACCACCACACCATTACGGTTAATTCATACACTGCTAATAATTTGAGCCAAAGTTTTAAACCATTCATTCATAATGTATATAAATGTATACATTTCTCATACTACTGATGAGTGCGCCGTAGCTCAGTGGGTAGAGCACTCAACTATGATGCGGGACGCGTCGGTTCGAATCCTACCAACTGAGAGATTTTTAGTTATTTATAGCTTTAAACTTAAACATTCCATTAAAGTATATATAGGAACAAACATTTTTCCAAATGGCTTTTAATAATTACACAACTGCCGGTTTCGGAGTAGTGAGAATCTAGGTTCCATCGCACTAGTTCTTATTAGCCACTTTATCTCTAGTTCTGAACCAGATTTTGTTCTCACTTGTTACTGACTTCCCCACAGGGTCTTTTTTCACACCATAGATGTGTTTACCGTAGCTCAGTTGCTAGAGAACTGCAGACTGATGCGGGATGCGTCCGTTCCAGTCCAACCAGTTGTGATACAAGTTATAAAAAAAAAATTTATTTAAAAGATTTCTTGTTTAAAATGTAAACCCTTCTCATCACCCGCATTTTTTCGAAAACTGGCATAATTTTAATTTTAAACCAAATTTGGTTTGATCACATATGTAGCCCAAAAAAGTTTAAAATCTAAGCAAACATTTTTTCCCATGTATATTTTTAAATTAAGTCTGTAAGAATTATTCAATATGTAGAATATTCAGTGAATAAATAAAATGTGAAGATATTAAAACGCCTTTAAGAGACCTATTAGGAATATTCGGATTCCCCAAAAACATTATGGTAGGTAATAAAAATCCTTAAACGCAGCCCAAATAACTTCATGTTAGAAAACTAACTCGGAATACAAATTTTCAAAACTCCACCATATAAAAGCTCTGTAAACGGTCAGAAAGAGCGATTTCATTTCACCTTATGCGAAGTGTTGCGATGTACCAAAGCCGAAAATACCCGCACTGATTTTCATGATTTTTTTTAAAGATCAATCTTAAAGTATAACAACTCCATCCATTCCACCACCAAACGCATGCCAATAGAACTATTCTTTGGACCGATAATTGGGCAGAACCCAATAGAACTAGACAGGGACGACAATATAAAAAATCAAAAGACAAACTACAATAAGATTTAGAATTTCACAATAAAAATAGATCACATTTTTGGACTTACAATCAAAATTACGAAATTTATGTAAAATTAAATAGAGATATACGTATAAGTAAAGGAAAATAATAATGCTGAACGCTAGGAACAAGTACTTAGTAAATAAACAATAGATTAAAGTAAAATCGACGTAAAAAATATAGATTTTAGTCAAGTCGAGTAATATGCCAAAGCGTGCCATTTTAAACATAAGAAAATAAAGTTAAAAATAATTGAGTGCTGTGGTCATTAAAAAATAGCCAACCTTTTTCAGTATCATCGCCTCCACCGCTTGCGCTGATGTCCAAATCCACGATTATGTTGTCGTTGTTGTGGTAACGACAAAAACACTCCCCGTAAGGAAGGATAAGATGGGTAATGAGAAGTGAGAGGCATCATACCCGTAGATCAACTATCGAGTTGCACGTCATTACCTTTGTGCATATTAGTCGCCTCTTACGACCGGTATGCCTACCTCGGGCATATTCTAAACCACTAACCCGCAGGGGCAAATCCACGATTATCCTTCATCCGGGAAAGCCTCTTTATCACTTGAAAGTGATGCCATTTGGGTTATGCAACGGGCCGTAGACGATGAGCCGACTGATGGACAAGGCCATTCTTTCGCGTTTGCGGGAGAATGTCTTTGTCTACTTGGATGATCTGATGGTATGCAGCACGAACTTTGAGAACCACCTGAGCTTGTTGGTGGAAGTAGGAAGGTGTTTGAGGGACGCGGGCCTCACCATTAACGTAAAGAAGACCAAATTTTGTCAGAAGGAAATTAAATACTTAGGTTACTTGATAGTTGGCGGCTGCTTTAAGGTAGACCCAGGGAAGATAGAGGCAGTTAAAAGTTTCCCAATTCCTAAGTCTCCTAGGCAGGTTCGTAGGTTTGTGGGTATGGCGAATTGGTGTAGGGCGTTTATTACAAATTTTGCTGATTTAGCAGGCCCTTTGACCGATTTCCTTCGGAAATCGGTCAGACCATTTACACTTACTCCTGAAAGAATTTGTTGTTCAGTGTGATGCGTCCAAAATAGGTGTGGCGTGCTATTCCATATCGAAGACGAGGGCGCTACGCATCTAATAGCATTTGTTTCAAAGAAACTAAACAATGCTCATCGAAATTATACGGTAACCGAGCTGGAATGCCTGGCAGCCATAGTCAGTGTCAAACGCCTTCGACCATACATTGAGGTTCTGCCATTTCGAATTATCACGGACCATTCGAGTCTCAAGTGGTTGATGACTCAAAAAAATTTGAGTGGTAGGTTGGCTAGGTGGTCGCTTCTGCTTCAAAGATATGACTTTAACGAATGTCGTACCAGATGCACTATTGCGCTTTGATGTAGACGCATTGCCGTGTTCGACTACGACTAGAGAAATTGACTTAGTGGCACCGGAGTTCCAAAGCACCGATTACTTAGAGCTTTGTGGAACCCTCACGGAGAACGAAGATGCGCTACCAGATTTACGTATAGTCGAGGGCGCAATTTTCAAGAGGGTCAAATTTTGTAAAGGTGTGGAGGACGACGAGGACTCGTTATGGCGGTAGTGGCTACCGACATGGTTGATCGAGGAGGCGACCCGACGCGAACAGGAGCTACCATGGAGGATGGCAAAAAACTTTGGAGCGCGTTTGACAAAATTATTTCTGGCCACGACAGGCGAGGGATGTTAAATACTATGTAGGGAGATGCGACACCTGCAAGGCTGGTAAGTCAACAAATCAGCAGTCAAGACCCCCTATAGCGAACACTTTTGCCTCAGAAAGACCATTTCAGCGGTTCTATTGCGACTTTCTAGGACCTTATCCGCGATTAAAGCGGCGAAATCAGTTTCTCTTTATAGTTTTGGACCATTTTACAAAGTATGTTTGGTTGAAGCCTATGCATTATTTCACTTCAGAGATTTTTCCATCTGTAGGGGTCCCTCAGTATATCCACAGCGACAACGGCAAACAGTTTATCTCAAAGGAGATGAAGCAATTTCTGTTGGAATACTAAATGATTATTTTAGCAGAGCTGGATTAGTTTTATATAATGAATATACACGAGGGTAATTTTATGCTTTCAGCTTTATTAGACGATATATAGAGAAGAGTGTTTTTCTTACATAGCTACGAATGTTATCGATAGATATGGCTTAGTGCTGTGTTCCAGTACTCAACACCCCGCCTCAATTTTGGAACATTGACTTTATAATATTTTACAAATGTGTTGTGATTAAAAATTGTTATGCTATATATAGATATGATATAAATGCAAATATATGTAATTTTCAAATATCTTCAAGTTTCAAAATTGTTTAGGGTATATAAGGTATGATATAACAGAGAATTCATTTCTTGTACAATGTTTGTACATTTAGTATGTATATAAAATAATTTACTTGTAAATTTACAGTGAATTCATGTCAAAATAAATTTAGTTTGTACATATACATTTAATATTATATATACTTAAAGTTGTGAGATAGCTTTGATTTGTAAACATACAAGCGTACATTTACGTGTATTTATGTGTATAAAAAGAATATAAACATTTCTTTTTTATGCAATTTTACAAGAATTTTGTTTGCGTTGATAATTTTATTTTATACATAGTGCTTCTATAAAACACATATGTTTATTCGCTCCTAACGGTTTCGTTAATATATCTGATAGATTTTGTTCAGATGGTATATATGCAACTGAAGTTATATTTTTCCTAACAACATCTTTTATAAAATAGGCTTTAATGTCGATGTGTTTAGATCGTTTGCTATTTTCAAAGCTTTCAATCATTCTATAGCACTTTGATTGTCTATCAACAAATTTGCTACAACACTAACTTTTGGAACCAGGTCTGCAACACACCTTTCAAATATAAAAGTTCGCTTGTTGCCAGTGCTCCTGCTACATATTCAGCTTCTGCTGTAGACAAGGCAACTTCTTCTTCTTTAAATGGTCATCTAACCGCCTGGGCGATTTTGACCGTCCAACATAGCTCGCCAGTCGTTTCTTCGTTGCGCCAACTGGCGCCAATTGGAAACACCGCGGGATCGCAAATCGGTCTCCACTTGGTCCTTCCATCGGAGTGGTGGTCTCCCTCTTCCTCTGCTTCCACCGGCGGGTGCCGATAAGAATACCTTCTGGGCTGGAGCATCTTCGCTCATTCGCACTACGTGGCCTAGCCAGCGAAGCCGCTGTGTTTTAATTCGCTGAACTATGTCGGCGTCTGCGTAAAGTTCATACAGCTCATCATTAAATCTTCTTCGGTACTCGCCGTCGCCAACGCGTAGAGGTCCACAAATCTTTCGAAGAACCTTTCTCTCGAATACTCCCAGAGCCGCCTCATCAGATGTTGTTAGTGTCCACGCTTCTGCACCATATAGCAGGACGGGTGCGATGAGTGACTTGTAGAGTGTTATTTTCGTTCGTCGAGAGAGGACTTTACTTTTCAATTGCCTACTCAGTCCGAAGTAGCAATTGTTTGCAAGAGTGATTCTTCGTCGGATTTCTAGGCTAACATTATTGTTGGTATTAATGCTGGTTCCCAGGTAAACGAAGTCCTTTACTATTTCGAAATTATTGCTGCCAACAGTGGCTTGGTTGCCAAGGCGCGAATGCGCTGACTCTTTGCATGATGATACAAGGCAACTGCAGTTTGCTTTTTCGAGTACCAATGAACCAGGTTTCCACAATGAAATATTACACATCCACTCGTACTTTTTCTATCTGACTTGTCGCCTGCCCAGTCTGCATCAAAATACGCTAACAGTTCTATTATTTCCTTGTTGGTTTTCGTTAGCATAGTCCTCTATTACTGGTGGCCTTTAGATAACGTAATACTCTTTTACCGGCTTTCCATAAACTTGATGGTGGTTTATCTAAGTGTCGACTCAGATAAGATACCGCATAAGAAATATCAGGCCTGCTGTTCGTTGATATAAATAATAAGCATCCTATTAGTTCTTTGAATGGAACATCTATAATTTCCTCCGTATCATCTGAAGATAAATTACATTCCATTGGAGTTGAAGCTCCTTTACAATTTTCCATGTTGAATTTCTTTCCATTTTCCCTTGATATTTCGAGCCCCAAATATTCCCGAATGTCTCCTAGGTCTTTGACTTTAAATTCGTTTTTCAATTTAGATAATAATTCTGTATATTCACCCAAAATTAATATGTCATCTACGCTTATGTAAAGACAAAAATCATGCTTTGACTATTCAAATTAGTTATTTATCATAAAATCATGAAATCTTAAATTCCAGCCTTTAGGTGCTTCTTTGAGACCATATAGAGCTTTGTTCAGTTTCAGTACGTTTCCATTTTTTAACTTTAAACCTTTAGGGCATTTTATATAAATATCATTTTCTAATGTTCCATTTAGGAATGCCCTTGCCCTTTTTGTTCCATCTTGTTTTTCTTTAAAAATCCATTTTGTGTCAATTGCGTTTGCTAATGATGGTAGAGTTGCTTCTCTCCATGTTTCTAAATTTGTATGGGCATTTAGTTCAGCTTTTATAGCTTTCTCCCATTCTTCACTTTTTATTGCTTCTTCGAAGTTTTGCGGCTCTCCTGTTAATAGGAATAATGCTATATTTATTTGCTCTTCGATACTCTGTTCAGGTTGTGTTTCATAGTTTTGCTGTAGGTATTTTGATTGTTTTACTACTCTTCCTGATTTTGTTTTTACTACCTTTTGCTTTTCTTCTTGACTTGTTGTGGCATCTCTTTCACTTTCTGTCTCAATCATTTGGTTTTGGTTTACTTTTGGTTCAACCCTTTGCAATTCATTTATGATTTCACAATCATTTGGTTCTTCTACTTGTTCGTCACGGTATACTATTTTAAAACTATATGGGTCGCTATCTTCTTTTTCTTCTGAATATTTAGTTTGGGTTTCATCAAACCTTGCGTCTCTTGAACAAACTACTTTATTTTCTCTAGGATCCCAGAATCGGTATCCGTTCATTGAGTAACCAATAAATCTCATTTCTTTTGCCCTATTTTCGAATTTACTGACTTTGGGAATTTGCATAACCCAAGCTTTTGAGCCAAATACTTTAAGGTTAGTTATATTATATTTTCCATATCTCAACTGCGCTGGTATTTTGAAGTTTATTGCAGATGCTGGACACCTATTTATTTGATCAACTGCACATCTGACAGCTTCTCCCCACAAATGCTTAGGTAATCCAGTGTCTAACATTAGTGTTCTTGCTTTGTTGTAAATTGTACGGTTCATCCTTTCTGCTACCCCGTTGGACTGAGGAGAATATGCATTTGTATATTGTATATCGCAAAAATTTGTTAGTATATAATTTTTAAATTCTCCGCCATTGTCGCATCTAATCTTTTTAGTTTTATTGCCTGTTTGAGTTTCTAAAAATGTTATGTATTTGATAATATTATCTGAAGCCTCACTTTTCTTAGTAAGCAGATATACTACAGTGAAATGATTGTATGATAATACATCTCACCGTTTATTGTTGGATTTTTAACAGGACCTGAAAGGTCTGTGTGCAACAGTTCGAGTTGCCTTTCCCTCCATACACGGTCCACATGTCTCGTTAGACTATGGTAAATTCAATATTTGCAGGTGCCTTCTATTTGCATGTCCCAGACGTCGCACAGTGGCGCCTCTGCCGTTAAAGCATGGCAAAAATCAAAAAAATCATGAAAGCGTTTGCTAAATCTAATACATGTTTCTAATAGAGAATTTTCCAGGGATCAAAAATATACAACTGTTTTTTCACAGAAAATTATGGTTTACCAGGTAGAGGCGCTCAAAGTTGACCAATTTTCAACATTGGGAAAATTTTCGTTGTATTTACAATAAGGCGACCAGTTGTCGTTTTCTTGCATAGCAATTAAAGATAATTTAATTTAGGATTGAAACACAAAGAAAAATGTTTTTTTTTGTTAAAAGTTGGCGGATATACCTGTTTTTCGAAATGCCTATCCATCATACAATGCACATTATCATTCGTCTTTTGGAGATTAAGGAACTTAGTATTCTGTTTACTTAAATAAAGTGAATAGTATTTTTAAATATAGTTCACAGTTTAATATTTAGTCAGATACACTCGAAGCCAATTCTAATATGTATCTAGAAAACTCGAAACTATTTGCGGTGTTTAAATCTACAAAGTCAAGACGGGACTTCGTTGAGGCTATTATGAGAGAATTAGCGAGTGAAACAAGCATTAAAGAAAAGGAAGGCCTGGAAGAAAAAATTGGTTTACAATACATTATGATAGAAAGAAAATGGAAGGAAGTCTATGGTAACAATTCAAAATTTCTAAGTAAGCATGAAAAGTGGCTAGCTGACAAAACTTTTTTGGACGAAGAAACGCCTAGCACGTCAACCAATCCAACTAGAGGGAGACCAACAAAACCCATAAGAGAGTGTTCTACCTACAGAAGGAAAAGGAAGCTGTCTGATACCGCAAAAGCTATGGCCATGACTCATCTTTCAGAAGCACTGGCTATTAAATATAAAAAAGACGAAGAAAACGTGAAGTCTCATATAACAGAAGCAGTTGCGGTAGCAAATCCATTGCGACTGATGAGGATCAAGAACAGCATTCCCACACCACCAAATGCGCTAAGTGGGGCTGTGATGGATCATCAGGACAAATCGCATATAAACAAAGAATAAATGTAGACGATTAAACAATTACAGATAGTAATATGTTTATGGCTTCTATTGTTCCATTACGACTAAAAGATGAAGCTTCAGAATATTGGAAAAATCCACGTCCGTCATCAACTATATTGAGTCTTCGGAACTCATAAAAGCTACAGTGAGTGATATAAAAAATCAAATTGCCAAATTAGAACCAACAATAATTGAAATTGAAGAGGGGGGAATGTCATTACAATAAAGCATGATTTTCTTCTAGGAATGGTCGATGGAAAAATTTTGAACTTAATAACAAATACGACATCTACAATGAAATGTCCATTTTGTAAGAAGAGCCAAAAGGACTTTGAAAATCTTAATGATTCAATAACTGACGAACTAAATTATGAGTATGGAATATCCCCTTTGCATGCTAGGATAAGATGTATGGAATTTGTTTTGAAGCTGGCTTATAGACTACAACAACAAGGAGAAGTTTTCGACGACAATACAACATGTAAGGAGAAACAAAACACTAGAAAAAAATAATTCAGGATGCATTCTATAAAGAGATTGGCCTTAGAGTTGACTGTCCAAAGTTTGGATACGGAAATACAAATGATGGTAACTCCTCAAGAAGATTTTTTGAAAACGATGAAGTGACTGCTCGCATAACAGGAGTTGATAGAGATATTGTGAAAAGATTGGGAGTAATTTTAAATATTTTAAACTGCCATTAACAAGTTAATGGACCGAAATTTGGAGAGTATGCATCTAAAACTACAGAGTTGCTGCATCAAAAGTATCCTGAGAAGAAACTTACACCAAAGGTACATACAATTTTAGCACATGGAAAAGATTTAATAGAGTACCAGTGCTTACCATTAGGAGAATTGTCTGAAGAAGCTCAAGAATCTAAGAACATGTCTACAAAAGATATAGATGTATGAACACCTGCAAAGTATCACGAGTTAGACAAAACGAAGACCTTTTCAACAGGTTAGCTATCTCTTGTGATCCAGTCATATCTATGAGGTATGTAAGAACACAAAAAGATCTTACAGATGCGTATAGCTCAGAAGTGGTTGCTTTGTTAGATATATGTTCCAGTGACGATGACTATGTTAAGATAAAATAAGTTTCTCACTTCTTATCACAACAATGAAAAAGAGATTTACTAATCAATTTTGTTACTTTATTGAAAAATAAGATATCTATGTACAAGTTAATTTTTTATTTCAAATAAAAGAATTAATTAATTTAGTGATTTATAAATACATACTTTTCGTTATTGCATTTCTCTTAAGTTTATCAAATTTAATTTAAAGCTTAGGCATTTCGCCTTCAAACGAGTATTAAATTTTTATAGAAATCAATACGTCTATGGAGTTTGGTACAAATTGGTAAAGCGGTTACTAAGATCAAACTTTTTAGCATAAATAGGCAGTGCCACTCCCCTTTTCCAAAATTCGTTGGCTGTTTAATCTTTAGCTCAAATAAAATTTCCTTGAACCACTTTCAATAACTTTTAGTTATTAATAAAATACATATTTGGCTTGTTAATTAAAAAAAAACATGTAAAATTTTACGATGAATTTTGAAGCACCTTGTTATTGTTACACCACAAACGGAAACAATACGTCTATCGATTTTGGTAATTATTGATTACGTGACTACTTAGATACAACTTTTTGTCATAAATGGGCAGTGCCACGCTATCTTATCAAAATCATTAGTTTATCTTATTTAATGCTTAAATACGTCATTATAAGACAAATCTCATTTTATTTTTTTTATTTTTTACTAAAAACATTTTGTTTTTGCATTTTTCTAAAAATTTTCGACTTTGACGAATTTTTTAGAAGCACCCTGTATCTGTGACATTCTGAGCTTCAAAACTTCAAATAATTAGCTTTCATTTGCATTTAAAATTTTTAAAATATCTTCATTGGTTCAAAAGTTATTATTTTTGCAAAGAAAAAACTCAAAAGGCGCCACTGTGCGTCGGTGCCACAAGTCATTGTTGTCATTAGCAGATTTGTTTGTGCTACTTAACATCGCATGCTGCAAGTTAAGTTTAAAATAAATGGTATAAAGCTTTCCTATCCTGTCTGCATTCATTTTACATTTTTGATCACAAATACTTACAGAATTGTTTGAAAATTTTACTTGGTATTTAATTGCTATTGGCGGCCGCCGTGGTGTGAAGGTAGTGTTGCCGGCCTACCACACCTAAGGTCCATGGTTCGAGCCCTGGTACAGGTAACATAAAAAGTGATTTGAAAAAAGTTTTTCAAAACGGGGTCGCCCCTCGGCAGTGGTTTGGCAAACTCTCCGAGTGTATTTCTGCCATGACAGGCTTCTCAGCAAAAATTCGTCCTTTGTAGATGCCGTTCGGAGTCGGCAAAAAACTGTAGGTCCCACCAATTTGTAGGGACAATTCAAATCGGCACACCACAAATTGGAAGAGAAGCTTGGCGCAAAAATCTCTTAGGAGGTTTATGATGATATACCTGTTGTATATCGCGCCATAGAGATAGAGATAGATTTATTTGCTATTAGTTTTTGTACCGATATTACATTATGTGACAGCCCTTGGACAACTAAACCATTAATTTTCACAATCGTATTATTGTATTTTACTACCAGGCAACCTTTTTCCTTAGCTAGTAAGTACTGACCGTTTGCTACAAATATTTTTATTTCGTTCTCTAAAGTTTCTACATTTCTTATATACTTTTTATATTTACTCTGAATTAAATTTTCGGTCGCACCCGAATCCATAACAAAACGTATAGTACTACTATTTAAGTCTTTATGTACGCTACTCGTGTCGTGAGCTGTGAACGATACCTCATACTCACTTTCTTCTCGTGCTGCATTGCCGTAATGATAATTTCTTCCTGGCGTATTGTTATTGTTTCTTCCTCTTCCCATATTTGTACTGACATGATGTTGTGCTGCTCGTGCTTGAGGTCTATGTTGTCACGTCCATTATTTCCGCTCCAGTAACGACTACGCTGTTGTTGACATTCCGCTGCCTTGTGCCCTGGCTTGTTACATGTATAGTTTAAAAATGCTGCGTTTATACCTGCCTCCTGTTTAATTGTTGTAGTTAATTTTATCTTTACGTCAAGGAGTCTCGCTTTCGTAAACTCAAGTGTTAATTGTTTATCTGTGGATAGCGTTTCCAATGATGTTATTACTAGTTCGTATGCAGATGGCATTGCGGACAGTAATTGGCACACTTCATCCTCTTCTGATATTGTGCATCCTATTGCAATTAAATCCCTTACAGCGGCATCGAACCTACAATATAAATCTTGCAACTTTTCATTTTCACCGCACCGTACTGTTATTAATCTCTTTTTGAGATGCAGCTTGTTGTAAATGCTTTTACGTTCAAACACTTCTTTAAGGTGATTTAGCATATCTTTTGCATTGTTGCATGATTTTATAATTTCCAAATGTTTGTCACTCAGACACTTTACAATGATCGACCGCGCTGTCGCATCATCCTTTCTAAATTTTACGCTATTATCTTGCGTTTTCTCTTCTGTTAATGTATATGCTATCGCCTTTTCTTCTAATATTAATTAGATTCTAAATTTCCAATTATTAATGTTGGTTTTTTCTGTCAAGACGGGCCATATTTCTTTTTCTGCCATTTTTGGTTTCGCCTTCTTTATTTTAAAAAATATAACTTTCTTATATTTAGGTTCCATTTTATGTCGCAGCGCAGTGGAAGCGTTTGTTGGAATACTAAATGATTATTATAGCAGAGCTGGATTAGTTTTATATAATGAATATGCACGAGGTTAATTTTATGCTTTCAGCTTTATTAGACGATAAATAGAGAATAGTGTTTTTCTTACATAGCTACGAATGTTATCGATAGATATGGCTGAGTGCTGTGTTCGAGTACTCAACAATTTCTAGATAACTACGGGGTAATCCATATCAGGACAGGGTTATACTCCCCACAGGCTAACGCGTCTGAACTCGTAAATATAGAAATTGTTTCAAAAATAAGAGTTTTTCTGAAAGATAAACAGGATCATACAGATTGGGACAAGCATGTACCCGAAATTTTAGCAGTTTTAAGAAGTGACTTTCATACCTCAATTCAGTGCTCTCCATTCTTTACTTTATATGGTCAGAACATGATTCAGCACGCATCGGCATATAACATATTAAATAAACTCGGCGTTCTTAGGCAAGATGAAATCCCGATAGTAACTAGGGCTGATAAACTGTCAAATATTCGTGAGCGAATTAGTATTAACTTAGATCAGGCGAAACATAGGGGAACCAACGTTTATAACAAGCGCTCTAGGCAAGTTAACTATAGGGAAGGTCAGGAGGTTTTTAGGAAAAATTTTGCTTTGAGGAACTTCAAACAAGGCATTAACGCTAAATTCCTGCCGAAATATCTTAGGTGTCTAGTCCGCCGAAAAGTGGGTAATGCGTTTTATGACTTGAAGGAGCTGACAGGGAAATTGATAGGCCGTTTCCATGCTTCGGATATCCGTCCACAATAACTGAAATTTTGATCATTTTTTTTACCCAATTTACAATTTCATCTGGGCATTGTGGCAGTCGGGGACAACTCGCCCAGTATTCTCCCTGAGCATTGATTCAGAAGGAAATCCACGTACGCTTTCACCGGGAGCAGTGGATATCCTGGCAATCCTCGTGTAAGCGGATTGTCTTTCAGAGTTTTGACGAGTTCTTCCTAATCAAAATGTGTACCGGGTAAAAAGCTTTATTTACCACGAAACCTGCTTCTCCGGTTATTTTTTTTTTGTTAAACCCTTTCTGTGGGGCTGAAACCACTAGAACCAAAATTTTCGGAGTTTGGACGAGTTCTCCAATAACAAATGTCTGCCCGAATCATTTAAACTAAGAAATAAAAAGTAATTCTCCGTTTGCCGCAAAGCGTATAACTAGGAAACCAAACTAACTTTTTTTTTCTCTAGCCTATTTCTGTGGGGGCAAAACCACTATGCCTACTAAACTATGAAAAAAAAACCTTCAAACAAAATTTCCTTTACTGGCGAATCTTCTGTTGCTCGGTTAGCTCGTGGTGAGTCGTGCCCCACGTTTTACTATCCCGAAATGGCTTCCTTGCAAGTAAACCTTCTTCCTGTTCGCTTCATCGACCGGTCTTCGAAGCCAGGCAGGCCTGTAGCGCGCTTCACTAACTTTTAACGATTCGGCAATCGATATTTTTACCGTAAACGTATATTGCTTTCACTAACGATTGTGCGATTCACTATCTCAGATTTAACAACACTTGTTATCAATGTTTTCAATTTGAGAAAAAGTGGCAACACTGATACTGAAATGTCAAAATTTACGAAAAGTTCAAAGAGGAATAGAACAAAAATTATTGTTCGCGACGATTGTTTGTGCAGATATTTCAGCGAAGGGAAGTATTTTTAGCCATTTACTGCCCTTTATTTTTAATTGTAGGATGGCATCAACAAGTGCTGCAGCAGCCAGAAGAAGTAGGGCAACAGCCGAACAAATACGGGCGATGGTGGACGTTCTGGGAGAAACGCCTGGTTTGGCATCTGGGAGATTCCAACGCATGCACGGCAAGTTGGAGCACCAAAAAAAGTGGAAGAAAATGACGGAGAAGCTGAACGCCATTGGAGGAGCATTTAAAAGTGTGGAACAATGGATTACGGTAAGTACTAAGTGAACGAAATGTTACTAACCAATTCGGTAATTGTTTCCTTTAGGAGACAACTGCTAAAACACTTCCGAAATTATCGGGAAAGGTATCAAAAGACGCGTTTTGCAGTCAGTAACAATAATCCAGGAGCGGAAACGAAATATTTCGTTTCAGTGAAAAGTTATTGGCAAAATTGTCTGTGTCTACAACAACCACATGAAAATTATAGAGAATTTTCAACTTTAATTGCAAATATCTCTTCACAGATATATAAAATGGAGTTTGCGCTTTCGGATTGTTGATACCGAGGTCAAAACCCGTTTTTTGATACCTCTCCCGATAATTTCGGGCGTGTTTTAGAAGTTGTCTTCTGAAGGTAACATTTACCACCAATTCTATGGAATGGTGCATCGTGTGTAACTTTGTCAGTGCTTTTTAAAAGTTTATTAGTTGCATGAATATATGCATTTTACACTGCATAAATGGTGTAATGTGAAGAGCACTTGCAACGTTATATTTGACACGCTTTTCCGCAGAAGTGCCAATAAGTATGCATATTAGTGGGGTTGGCTTTCCATTATGTCGAGCTACCTTTGCAAAACATGAGAAATCAGGGCCCCATAATAGAAAGTCTGCTCACTTTGATTCAGTAAACTTCAGAAAATATATTTAGTTAATTTTACAGGGCTAGCGTGATTTAAAAAGCCGTACAAGCAACCGTGTACCTGCAGTTTTTAATAAATGTTTTAATGATTGAAATATGTGCCTTACTTCTCAATTCCACAGTAAAATAAGAAAAATTTAAATTTTCAATCTACAGAAGTAGTACATTTTATTTTGTTTGACAAGCGTAGGACAACAAACACCCGGTACAACTTTCTAAACTCCTATGGAGCTAGGTCAAAGGGATCATCTATGTCCCCAAGTAACCTTCGATCTACTGTTGCGCTCCTTGCAGCTGCACTCCGTGTCATATTGGACTCTACAAACTCGAATACCATGACATAAAATATAAATATAACAATAAATTGCCCACACAAAACAAAAGTAAACAAAACTTTAACAGCACAAAAAGAATCTGTGATAAAATAACAATTTACCTATCGACAACGATAAATTGTCGAATTTAGAGTAGACAAAAAGTTAGTGAATAGCATAGTTTGTTAAAATTGTTGTTAAGTTGATTTATCGTTAACAAATTGTGTTAAAAAAGTTAGTGAATCGCGCTACTGTTATGGTTTACTTTCAATCGATCTCAATTTTTATTTTGTTCAATTTGTCAGGACTCACTGCAGTTGGTTAGGTAAATTGACAGTCTTGATTCACCCTCCGTTCGGTATTAATTCGATAGCCACGGGAAAGTGCTATGATTTTGCTGAGGTGGCATCACCAAGGATTCCCATAGAGTGGAGAAGGCACCAATAACGGAACTTTTAATTTCCAGACAAACAACTGTTTGGTGTGTTCTTGGGGTGCCCAGAGTTAAATGTCGGGCAACCAATAAGTGCCAAATTAAGGAAAATGGGCAATTGGCATCCAAAAAGGTATTTTCCGTTGTATGATTGAATTAAAAGTATTTAAGTTGATAAAAGTGCAAGAGTACAAAGTATGTACGGAATAAACGTGCCATAAAATTCAATGCATTTTTTTTAAAACACTATCTCGAAAACGAAAACCAACAAATTGTCAAAACCACCAAAGTGAAAGATATGCCCCAAAAATGCCAGATTGACCAGAGTGGGAGACACATGGAATCCTGCCCTGATCTCTGACTTTAACCCGGCTGACATCACAGGTTCGATCAAACGCGAGTAAAACAAAGTATATTGCCAGAATACATTTTAACAGCAAATAGCAATCCATTATTGGTCAAATTGGACTTGAATAAGCTTTAAACATGCAGTACTTTTGTTAATATGTGCAATATTAACGAAGCCTGTTGATCGGAATATTATTGTCAACGGCGAGATTGATTGAGGAGTTCCCTGTGTCTCTTATCCCGAACTCAATAACGTGAGGCTCCGTGGGTCACCAAGGGAACACACCAAACGCATGGTCGAGAACCTTTCCAATTTAGCGCGCCAAAGGAAGCATACCTTCAGGGTTCGGACTTAACTAAAATGGTAGTAATTTTAATACCTAGTGCACTTTACCCAAGTCTACTACTCTTTATGCTTCCAAAGAATAGTGCCATAGTCTGAAAACTTTTAATAATTAAATAAATTACTTAAAAAAATAAAAAAAAACAATAATTTTCCCTATAGAAAAATTATTAGTGGCCTTGAGCTCATTCATAGTCATGATACTGGAAAATGTATAGGCCGTAAAAACCAACAAATTTTTGGAATAAAAAGCAATAATTTGATAAATTAAATTTTTCTTAACTATAAACTCTCCTATAAAGTCATTATTCATTATTAATATTCTTGCATTTTATTCTTATTCCATACGGGGAAAATTACCTTCAATAAACATAGCCACAGAGCTATAGTAGCAAAGTAAAGCCTACTAAATTCCTTTTTACATTACGCCTTAAAATAAAAAAGTAATTACAGTAATTTGAGTTTTAAGGCAAAGTTCACTGCTTATTAAATTTACTACGCAAAAGCAAATCTAACTTTAATTTTCATAGTATATCGTCTTTTTTTCTTGGCACGCATACTGTACTTGTACAGGAATTGGAAGTACTAAAAAGGTATTTAAAATAAAAGCAAAAGTACGGGCCCTGATGGCAGGCCCGTGCGCAGAAAATATCCGAGTTACAACTATTTAATAAATAAACTCTTCGAGGTACTGAAAAAAACTCTTTCAAAATTATTTGCGGTTCGATTTTCACATCGCGATGTACATTGAGTGAGGCTAAGCCTAGAAGATTTCACTGGTCATAAATCGCTACCACGACAATCGGGCAGTACCGCAAGGGAGTACCGGAGCGTACCGGGTTCAAATCCGGCTAAAGACTGTTAATTCGACAACACTCCCCAAAACCTTCGGGGAGTGTTTTTTTCGTTACCACAACAGCAACAGGCTAAGCCGTTTAGACGATCTTCAGACATTGTTGATTTGAAATACAGGGTGGCTGATGAATTTTGCTACATTAAGAAACTCAAATAATTTTTTTTTCAGTGTATGGAATTCATTTTTCTTTTATTCATGTTAAAGCTCATTACAT
The DNA here is from genome assembly GCA_949987695.1 of Merzomyia westermanni. Taxonomy (NCBI): domain Eukaryota; kingdom Metazoa; phylum Arthropoda; class Insecta; order Diptera; family Tephritidae; genus Merzomyia; species Merzomyia westermanni. The sequence goes on from OX465290.1 coordinate 123,582,613, forward strand.
TTTATTAAATATAGCTTAATTAGTTTTAAAAATAATGGAATTTAAATGCCCCCCCTGCTCGTCGATGCATGTGCGGCATCTTACCAAAAAGTTGTTCATTACTGCTTGGAGAGTTGAGACAGGAATAGCCGCAATTGTTTCTGGAATGGATTGCCTTAGTTCATTCAAATTTGTTGGTTTTGCTTTGAAGACTTCCTGTTTGCAATAACCCCACAAGAAAAAGTCAGGTGCAGTAAGGTCAGGCGACCTGGGTGGCCAACGGAATGTGGAGTTTCTGGATATCAGCTTATTGGGAAATTTTCGTCGCAATTCTGTCATAACAGGTTGGGCTATATGAGGAGCTGCACCATCTTGCTGAAACCACACAGAGTTGAAAGAAATTCTCATTCGCCGTAATTCTGGATAGAAAAACTCTCTCAACATGCTCAAGTAACGGTCTCCAGTAACCGTAACGGTGTGACCGTTTTCTTCGAAGAAGTAGGGCCCGACAATGCAGCGTGATGAAACTGCACACCACACTGTGACACGAAGTGGATGCAATTCCGTCTCATGGAGTATCGGTGGGTTGGAAGCACTCCATATTCGACAATTTTGTTTGTTTATGTTGCAGTTTAAATCGAAATGGGCCTCGTCAGACATGAAAATACAGTTCAACATGTTTCCATCCTCTTCCACCATTTGAAGCATCTTCTGGCGAAATTCCAAGCGAATCGGCAAGTCTGCAGCGTTCAGTTTGTTGGCCATTTGAATTTTATATGGGAATAAGTCCAAATCTTTGTGCATAATTGACTGTAATGACTGTCTGCTTACACCCATTTGAGCAGATAAGCTTCTTGTCGAAACACGTGGATTGTTTTGTATGGCAGCAGCTACAGCAGCGATTGTTTCCTCCGTTCGAACTGAAGGGTTTCGATGGTAAGGTCTTCTGTTGACTGTCCCATGCTCGGCAAAATTGTTTACAAGTCTTATTATGGTCCATCTGCTCGGAGGATTGCCGCCAAACGTGCGCCTATACTCTCTTTGAACCGAAACTACGGACTCCAGTGCGTGATAGCGGCGGACAATCCAAATTCTTGTTTCAGTGTCCCACTTATCCATTTTTGTTAAACGTAAAAGTCAATCTGCAAAATAAAAAAAAAATTAACCAGATTCATTAAATAGAAAAAAAGTTATTTAATTTTTTTTTGGTAGCGGCTTTCATTAGCCACCGTTTTTAGTCATCGCAAAGTTGAGAAGGATTGTTCATTCGTCGCTGTTGTCACAGGCAAAACTGCCGTAACGCGAAGCATTTGGTTAACATTTGGAAACGCATCTTCATTACAAATATCGCGTGCTTCAAGTCATGTTTTTCTTCCCTTTCCGGCAATGAGCTTTCGCCAAAGTTGTACTTCGTTCGTCGTGCAAAAATGAGCAGTATGATTGGAATGTTGAGCGCAGGACTCTTCTTCGAAAGTTTTCATTTAGTTGGGGAAAAAGGCAAGCGAAATTTGATAAAACAATGCGGTGATTCAAGAATCGATCTTGCAATTGTGTCAGAAACGAATCAATGTACGGTATGTAGATTGTTAGACGGAAATAATCTTCAACTGAATCAGTTTGTAAGTTGGAACGTTGGGTTTGGTTCGACGCAATCATTGGCTTTCGCAATTCAATTTCGTTTTGCTCGCTAATTTCGCTCACGGTTTTGAAAATTTGTCTGAACTCTCCCTTAGCGTTTTCTCTTCTTTCCATCAAAATTTGTTTCGCAGCAACAGCCAATTTGATAGCCTCTCACAGATCTTGATTTTCTCCTTGAAGTACTCGACTCAGAGACAATATGAGAGAACCGAACTCAAAATTTGCATGGGTATCTGGAAATTTGCGGTTTTTATAGCTGAAAGCAGTTGGAAAGCTCCAGACGAAGTCGTTGGGTCCTTCCAGTTGGTGGAAATCACTTCTAGAGGGCGAATTACTGCTGGTTGCAAATGGAGATATGTTGCGACGGACTCATGCTGTTCTATCCATCTGGTTTTACAAAATTTTTTCAATTTCGATTTCTGATAGATGTTCATTTTCACTTATCGCATTTTGAAGGGCATTTTGGCGTTTCGGATAAATGAAAAAGGTATTGATATTCTCTAGAATCTCAGACAGTTTTTTATTCCCGTTATATTGCACGCAGAGCTTACCGCCAAATTGAAGCTATGAGCAGCACAATGGGAGTAGAGCGTGAGTGGATAAGTTTTTCTGACAACAGGTTGAGCCCCTTGGAACTCTCTGCTAACGCCTCTCGCAACGTCATATCCTTGCCCGAAGAAATACCTGCAATCCAGTCCGGAAGATTTTAGAAAATCAAGGCAGGCAGTTCCTATTCCCTTTTCAGTGAAATCGGTGATAGGAATAAAACACAAAAAATCTTCCTGAATGATGAACTTTTCGCCGAATTTATCCAAGTAGCGAATGCAAATTGAACTTGGTTCTACTCCTGCAATGTCTGGCGTGTCATTTCCGAGAAAAGAGAAGCCCTTCGATTTGTTCACTCGATCGATGTTGTAACTCATGATGAGGTGATGACAAATGTTGATTATTTCATTCTGGACACGGTTGCTTATGTATACGAGTATAGCATTCTTTGGTGAATCACTCAGGTGTTTTTTCAACTGCTCATCAGTTTTGGCTCGATATCTTAAGAGAGCTCTACAGTTTCCATCATTCGTCAACGCTTCGTCTTCAGAAATTCTTCCCGTATCATTGGAATCTCTTGTCGGCCACACAGGATAACTGTTTCAATAATTGGAATCATGCGTAGTTTGCTTTCATTCAGAAAGTCTAATTTTTGTTTCTACAGTTGCAAATCAATGGGTAAAGCATTTTCTTCAATTCCCATTCTCAATGCCACATTGCGGCTCAGTTATAAGTAATAAGGCAAATTCAAACAGCTTTACACATACAAGTGAATGCACGAACGTAAATGACATATACGAATACATATGCCCACCAAAAAATTTTAACTTTATCTGACGTTTTAAGGAGTATCAGTTGGAATGGAATTTGGAATATAAATGTATGCTGAGATATCCCCTGCGCGCGGGCCTGCCTGATGGCAACCATCAACCTGAGTGGCAACAATCATGCCACGTCAGACTGAGTAACGGAACTTTTCCATGGCGCAGTCGCCGTTGCTTCACGATTTTCGGGCATAGCGGCGTCACCGGCATTCGAACAATTCAAAGGGATAGTTGAACTTAAAGTGGTCGGTCGGTGACGTGTACGAAACGAAACTGCAATTCTAGCACGAAAATACTTCTAAATGTTTTACATAATAGTGCAAAAAGATAGAAGCAAAGTTATAATAAAATTTCATAACCTAGAAGTAAAAAGATTTTGCTTGATCCGTTTTTAAATTTGGCTAAAAGAATACTGTGGAGCAGTTCCTATGTGATTTACCTATTTCGTAAATAAAAAATTAAAAGCAACAAAAGCAATTAATTGAACATAAATACACCCTAAAACGAAACAACAAAAGAAAGAACAAAAATTTTAAACCAAAAAATAAAAAACGCAATACGAGCAACACAAAACCGGCAACAACAACAGCAATGACAACAGCGGGGGCTGCCGTATAATAGGCCTACCGCACTAACCATCGGTAACAACAACAACCGTCATCAACTAAACCGGTAACAACAAGACCGGCCACGACAACCAGTAGTGACAACATCGGGGGCGCCGTATAATAGGCCCACCGCACTAACCATCGGTAACAACAACAACCGTCATCAACTAAACCGGTAACAACAAGACCGGCCACGACAACCAGTAGTGACAACAGCGGGGATCCAGGGGGAGGGGGTCCCTACCCCCCGCCCCGCGCCCCCCCCCCCCCCCCCCCGAAATGTCCAAATTAGTGACATTTTTTATATGTCTACATAATAAAAGTTAAAATAAAGGAATTTTAGGTAATGAAATTATATGGATTTTGAGTCAGGGATGGATAAGGGGACGAATCGCGACAACTACGGTGGAAATCCCGAAGAATACTATCGTCGTTCCACATTTATACCATTTTTGGATAAATATGTAGAAGAGCTTGGGTCGCGATTTCTGGAACACAGAGAGTTGTTGTCCAAGGTCCAAAACATAATTCCAGTAAAATGTGCTGTGCTCGAGGAATTGGAATTAAAGGAGACTGTCCATGTATTTAAGAGAGAATGGCCAACTGCTACGGAAACCACCTATGAGTTAGAGGCCGATATGAAGTTGTGGAAAGGGTTGTGATAATTAGGTTTCACTCTAAAATTAAGAGGAGTAAGTACCGATTTATTTACCATTTTAGGTTCTGTTCAAATATCGCTGAAAAGGACCGGCCAAGAACTTTTGTTGAAGCTATGGACATTTGTAACAGGACTTTTTATAAGCAAATTCACAATATCCTTCTAATCGGGGCTGCATTACCCGTTACGGTGGCTTTGAGCGAAAGATCGTTTTCAACTTTAAGGCGACTAAAAACCTATCTACGAAACAGGACTGGAGAGGAACGGCTAAATGGCTTAGCTCTGATGAACATTCACAGAGACGTGGAAGTTACTGCTGACGAAATATTGGACGTTATGGCAAAATCAAAAAGGAGATTGGATATTACCTTATAAATTATTCTATCCCTATCCCTATCCCTACCCCTATCCCTATCCCTATCAATATTCCTTTTCCTATATCCAGAATAAATTTTTTTTTAATCTAAGGATCCCCATCGCTTTTTACCTGAAATTTGAAATAAATGTGCAAAGGAAAAGCCTTTTATGTATATAATATTAAACTGTAACTTTGTCATTTCCATTTTATGCTTGGTATTGTGTTTTTTAGGTGAAAATGTCTCAAGTCGCTTAGAAACTATTTGAGACTACACTATAACCCTCTTATAAATCAAAAATTAAATTACGTTTATTAAGCTCTTATAAATGAAAATTTGTATGGAAATCTCATTTAAAAAAGCGTTATAAGCCTTTAATATTTTTTATGAATAACGGGGTAAATGTTTTGAACATAGAATATCTTCCTGGCATCGTTTCCCATTAGATTCAGATCTTTTCATGCCTTGAACATGTTTTTAAACGACAAATAATTTTCTTCCGTTTCTTTTTGATTTGACAGTTCATCATAACAAAAAAATCGCGGCCATTTTAGAACGCGGACCTGGAATTTTTCTAAGACTATAAACAAATTTTATAAAATATGATTTCGTTGTGTTTTTGTGTAAAAATAGGTGCGAAATGAATAAAAGGCATTTAAGAAACTGCCTTAGGGCTGAAAAAAGGCTATTTGAAGCCAAGGTAGATAAATTTAGAAGCTTGCTTGAAGCTTAAAACGCGGAGTGTGTGGTTTCTGAGGATATTAGTCAGGATTTGTTTCCTGTGGCCCGAATTGAAATTTTGGAAGAGCATAATTATGCTTTACGTGGTAGTGTTGTTGAGTGTGAAGGCGGTGCATGTGGTGATAATGAGCGAAACGATTACATGTCCTTATCATCATATGTAGACGCCTCAGAGGTAAGTGCTGTTGAGGGCTTGGATTCGGTAATTGTTTCCTTTAGGAGACAACTGCTAAAACGCGTCCGAAATTATCGGGAAAGGTATGAAAAGACTCGTTTTGACCTCGGTAACAATAATCCGGAAGCTGATTTTCCAGTTTTTGTTTCAGTGAAGAGATATTTGCAATCAAAGTTGAAAACTTTCTGTCATTTCCATGTGGTTGTTGTAATCACAGATTAGGGTGTACCGAAAAGTGCAAAAAAAGTGTTTTGAGCAGAAATACTGTGGACCACGTAGCCGGTGTTGGACCGGCTAAGGGTTATTTTTTGGAAGCGCGGCCGGAGGCCGCCTACCCAGAAAGGTGTTCTGCACATAAATACCTTGATCAAGCCCCCTATTTGGGATCGGACCTGGGTAATTTTTGGGTTTTTCACGAATAATCCGCTTTCGGATTGTTGATACCGAAGTCAAAACGCGTGGTTTGATACCTCTCCCGATATTTTTGGACGAGTTTTAGCAGTTGTCTCCTAAAGGAAACAATTACCAAAATATCTTCTGTTGCACGCATAAAGCTTATACGCACCACACTTTACAATACTACCATTCTCGCACAGCTTAAATACTTGTCACAATTGCCTTTATATTTTATAAAATTTATTGTTGATCACATTTGCGCAGCATTCCGTAAACTATGTACAGCTATGGTGAGTAGATAAATGGTTGTATATTATTCACATTTTATATTAAGCTATACGTTTATTTTATTACAGTACAAGTAGTGGGCTTAGCCGAAAAAGTGGGTGATAGCGCCGACGAAGAACTCAAGCTCATACAACATGGTTATACGGCGCGTACATGTGGCCAAACATTGGCCTATTAGAATTCATCACTATTAGCACTTAAAGAATGCATACGAGCTTTGGGTAAACAATCGGCACATTTGCATTTCTATGTATCGAAACTAAAACAAGTATTGTGTGATTATTTCATTGGCGAAAAGAGTAAGACGTGCACGATAGCGATGATATCGCCGGGTTTGGGTCCACGCGAACATACTCGTACATTGAATACATTACGTTATGCGGATCGTGTTAAGGAGTTTGTTTTTAAGGAAGTACCAGATGTGATGCGAGTAGGTGATGGTGAACATGTTATTATGGAGGAGGACGAAGATCATATGTTCGTACTAAATATTCGATCACATAATCATAATATAAATAACAATAATAAAAATAATGAACAGTTGTGAGAGAATGATTTGTCGTTGTTGCGGTCACTTTGTGTAAGTGGAAATGTGGCAATTATTGTGTTACGAAATTTTCTAATGTAAATATTTGAGGCAGAACTTTAGCAAAACTTAAAAGTTGTCTAGTTCATGAACTAAGTATTTATTGCCTTATATATTAAAATGATCTATATCGTATACCCTTATTAGCGCCGAGTTTTATTACTTGACGGTATTTATTAACAAAATACTTTTCTTTCTACACAGGAGCACATGTCCGATGAGTTGCTTGTGCAACACGCAGCCATCTCCGATTTGCATTAAACCGAAGAAAGGGTAGTTGAGCAACATCATTTAGTCAATGATTTTCTACAACAACAACAACATGATCAGGATGCATATTGTAAACAGGGCGAAGCGTATTTCACACAACTTGCTGAACTTGCAACTGGTTGTCGAGACTTGATGGCTGATGGCCAAAGAGGAGATGTTGTCGTGCACGATGAAACACACTGGCGGCAAGTGCTAAAAGAACGTGGACAAAACAAAAAAATATGTGTACAAAACAATGCACAGTATACAAGAACAAGCCACACATAATTATATATATATTAATAAATGATGTTGAACAACAACAACATGTAGGCGCATCAATTTAATAATTATAAGGAAGAAAATAAACAAGAAATACTCCTTAAACTAACGCACTCAAATTAACATCGCCACAATGGCAATTCAGCTTTGTCTGATTGTATATAATTTATTGTTGATCACATTTAACAGCTACAACTACAAGATTCTACATTCCATATCGCTCATACAAGTCTCACTCGATATATTATATATTATATTATTATATTTAATGAAATTAATTAAACAACGTGTATGCGCTACTTTTGTATTGATATTACCTTTATTTTTATATTACCTTAGTACATAGTGCGTTCTACAATTAATATTATATTAATAAAATTAATTAAAAATACTTATTTAAATAAATATGTGAATGAATTTTAAATCAGGCCTAACTTTATTTATACAGGCGTGATAGGTTTCCGCTTCAGCTTTATTTACTCAAAGCTGACTGATATCTATAACAGGGTTGAGTGAAAAGCGGGCAGTCAAAGACAAGGACAGCCTTATGCAAAACTTCATTAGTAAGAGCAAAACTCACAACAATACACATATACGAATTGTTTATACAGTTTTGTCATGTTGCTCTCAAAAAATTGATGGAAATTTTGTCCTACAGGCTGACATATAGTTCCATCAGCCATATCTGTCAATTGATTCCTCAATTGACTGATACATGTCTAGCAGGCAAGTGGTTTGAACAGTGAACTACTATGAAGTTACCAAACTCTTGGGCCCGTTTATTCAATGTCTGCTTATGATAAACTTTATCACATGATAACCTAATCATGGCTTGCTTTAGAATGACATTTTCGTTTACACAAAAGTCTGATTAAGTTATCATGATAAAGTTGGCCATTGTGAACGTTTTTGGAAAAAAAATACACAAAAGTTGCATTGTGAACGAATAAAAAGTGACCGCTGCTCTTTTTTCAATTTTAATCGAACCATTTTGGCGTACAAATTTCGATTGTGATATTACTTTATATGGATATTATTGTATTTTTAAATTTTTTACTAGCAGAGTTTGTTAGCAAAACAATTTATCACAAAAATTTACTTTTATTTTCAGCTGTCACTTTTTGTTTTGCTAACCACATAATCAGAAGTCCATTGTTTGATAACTTTTATCAGAAGATAATCAGCGCATCGTCGCTAATCAGACATGGTAATTGGTTTTTGGGCTAATCTCTGATAAAGTCTTGATTAAGGCAGTTCATCAGACATTGAATAAACGGCCCTTAAATTTGTATTGCGCTTATTACTAGTAAATAAAACTGGCTATTGCTTACAATTTCTGTGCGTGTGTTTAGGTGACTTTATAGTGTTCGAACCCAGAATTAAGAATCGAAGAGTCATCGAATTTGTTACAAGACGATGAATGTAGGAACCATTTATTTTTTCACAATGTAATAAATTTTTGCAGAATGTTTTCGATATTATGTCAGTGTTGTGTACATGCTACGAAGCTTAAGGGTACTGAACTAAGTAGTTATCTGGATTCTTATAGTAACGTTTCTTATTACAGGTATTTCAATCAGAATTTCAGGTTTGAAGAATTTTGCGCCCCAGAACAAATATGATTGTAAGTGAAAAAGATAGAAGATAGTTTTTTTTTATTACCGCAGTGTTATTTTATTTTGCAGATACGGTTAAACTTGAACGTCCAAAGCTTCGAGTTGTGGAAAGAATGCCTCAGCTTCCTCCGAATATTCGTCCGCCCAAAATGCAGAAACGATTAAAATATATGAGGGGACCTGAAGCAATTCACCATGAATTAATTCATAAACAGTATGGAATAGTTGCAGAGAGCGGTGGTCGTTTACGATGGGGACATTTCGAAATGTTGCGACTTACCATTGGACGAAAAATGGACGTTAATAGGATGTTTGCTATGTGGAGGGTACCGCCGCCTTGGCAACCTGTAACAAAAAAAGGACAGGGTCAACGTATGGGAGGGGGAAAGGGCACTATTGACTATTACGTCACACCTGTTAAAAAAGGCAGAGTAATCCTTGAAATTGGAGGCAAGTGCGAATTTGCAGAAGTCAAACCTATTTTAGATTTAGTTGCAAAGCAGTTGCCTTTTAAAGCCGGTTCTGTATCGCAAGATAACTTAAGTGAATCGATACCAATCGAAGGTGAAAGGCTCGAAGACGGATGCTTGAAGTATGTAATACAAAATAACTTGAATGGATGTCATATCTGGCTTTCTCCTGTGGATCACAAATGGTTTGGAAAGTATCTTTAGTTCTAAGCATAATCGTGTATAGTGTTGATTTGAAAATAAAATCGGGTCTGTGGAAATGCATCAGGACATGCAGTACTTGCAACACTGAAATCACTGCACATGTGAAAATTAAAAAAAGTGTAGAATACAGATTCGGTAATTCTATACGACCGTAGGTAACTGCTGATATACGTCCAAAAATGTCGGAAGAGGTGTCAAACGACGCGTTTTGACGTCGGTATCAGCAATCCGGTAGCGGGTTTTCGATTTATTTTTTTCAGTGGAAAGTTATTCGCAAAAACCAAAAACTTACCTGGATCCGATTTGGATAATTCTAAAAAAAAAGTGTTGAGCACGTAAATAAATGTAAGTCAAAGCCACCAGCTCCTGGTCCCTTACACCTTGTGCTCTGTTTGTCGGCTGAGACTATATACATCTGCGACATCAGTCAAATGCAATTCTTGCCTTGGCCTGTGTCACTTGCTTATATGTTCTCAACTTGGAAACAGGAACCTATGGACTGATACGTACGTTGCACCATGTTGTCGAGCTACGCAACCTACAACGTCGACCGATGCGCCACCTTCTGGTGCCTCGGATCCCTCGTCTTCTAGAGGGCGACGCAGTGTGCGACCCAGCCTGCTTCCACCAAGGCATACGCACCAGTCCCTGACTCCCAGCGTGAACACTTCTCCCCCTTCGCACTTTCGCGTCCTACAGTTAAACTGCAACGGCCTAACCGGGAAAGTGTGTAAAATAGTGAACTTCATGAAGCGACAGAACATCAAGATCGCTGCCATTCAGGAGACGAAGTTAAACGCCCGATCAAATCTTCGGACTTGTGACGGCTATAACATCCACCGGCGTGATCGAGAGAGAGGTCTTGGGGCCGGACTCGCCTTCATCACACACCAATCCGTGCAATATCGTCCTTTTGAGCCCGAGGGACAACCTCCTGGAACGTCAAGCAATAGTTGTCCGGACGGGCGACTTCGACCTCGAAATCATTAACATCTATATGCCACCTGCTGACCGAGAGATTACCATCCTGACATCAGTGCGTTACTCAGAGACGATAATCGTGTAATCCTCGGAGACTTCAACGCACACCACGATCTGTGGCACTCAAGCCTACAGGCCGATGGCAGGGGACAGGAATTGGCTGAACAAATAGACGATTCGACGTTTTGCACTGTGAACGGGGACGCCCCCACGAGAGTTGCGGTAAATTTTTCCAGTTCGCCAGACCTCACAATTGTCAGCGCAGGTCTCATAAACTGCGTTGAATGGCGACCAATGCTTACTCTTGCATCTGACCATTTGCCGCTAATCCTCTCAATCGATTGCCCCAATGACTTCGTTACCTCTGAGAAGCGCACCTTCACTAACTTCAGTAAAGCTGACTGGGTTGGTTTTCTTAATTTCACTGAGAGCACCTTCGCTGCTCTTCACATCCCGTCTGACGTACGAGAAGGGGAAAAATCGTTTCGCTTGGTCATAGCTTCAGCCTCTAATCAATATATTCCGTCAGGTAGACTTAAGGAGATACGTCCGTACTTCCCCGCAGAGGCAGCGGCCCTGGCTAATGAACGTGACCACGTGCGACGCTTGAACCCTACGGATCCTCAAATTCAAGATCTCAATGCGGAAATCAGACGGCTAGTTGATCAACACAAACGCGCCAAATGGGAGGAGCACCTAAGGTCCTGTAACCTCTCTGCTGGTGTTGGCAAATTATGGTCCACTGTAAAGTCCTTGTCTAATCCGACCAAACCGAACGACAAAATATCCATCACCTTTGGTGATAAGGTACAGTCGAAACTAATGAGATGCGCGAGCGCTTTCTGCCGGCAATTTTTACTGCATCCTCCGGTCGACAAGGAAATCAGGGAAGCGCACAACGCAAAAAAACCAAACCATTGCCATCACCACCACAGAGGTTCGGGAGGCCATACGGGGGTCCAAAAACTCCAAATCTATTGGCCCAGACGGTATATCCATGCTGATGCTAAAACATCTCGGTGATGAGGGAGTAAGGTACCTAACAACTGTCTTCAATCTGTCCATGACCACCTTTGTCATTCCAGAAAGATGGAAACAGGCCAAGTTGGTGCCACTACTAAAGCCCGGCAAGCCGGCTAACGTGGGGGAGTCATATCGACCGATATCACTCCTCTCGCCAGTAGTGAAGACCCTGGAGTCGGTCTTGCTCCCTTACTACACCGCTAACCTACGATTAGCCGAACATCAGCATGTATTCCGCAAAATGCATAGCACTACCACCGCGCTAAACGCCATCACCACACAGATAGGTGTCGGTCTCAACCAATCTCGCCCAAACGACAGGACCGTGCTAGTTGCGCTTGACTCGTCGAAAGCTTTTGACACTGTTAATCACGCACAACTCATTAACGACCTGGAAGATTCAAACCTTCCCCCCTGTCTAAAGCGTTGGACCGCCAACTATCTGAGTGGCCGGCAGTCATCGGTAGAAGGTTCCACTGGTCATAAATCGCTACCACGACAGTCGGGCAGTACCGCAAGGGAGTACCGGAGCGTACCGGGTTCAAATCCGGCCAAGGACTGTTAATTCGACAACACTCTCCAAAACCTTCGGGGAGTGTTTTTGTCGTTACTACAACAACAACAACAACAGGGTGGTGTCCTATCCCCGCTTCTGTTTAATTATTACATATCGAGGCTCCCTTTCCCACCAGAAGGCGTCTCGATCGTCTCCTACGCCGATGACTGCACGATCCTGGCCACTGGACCCTCCGTCGATGAGCTCTGCTCGAGAATTAATTCTTACCTGCCAACCCTTTCCAGTTTCTTCGCTGCACGGAACCTGACATTGTCACCTACCAAATCCTCGGCCACCTTATTTACAACGTGGACAGCGCAGGCGAACATGGAATTAGACGTCTACGTCGACGGCATTAAGCTTCCGACTGTCACACACCCCAAAATCTTAGGGGTCACGTTTTATAACATGTTCAAATACGGTGCTCATGTAGCCGCGATTGCCACCAAAGTACAAAGCCGTAACAAAATCCTCAAGTCACTAGCTGGCAGTACTTGGGGTAAAGACAAAGAAACGTTATTGGCAACGTACAAGGCAATCGGCCAGCCGGTTCTGAGCTACGCGACGCCAATATGGTCGCCGGGGTCAGCAGACACACATTGGAGGAGGTTGCAGGCCTGCCAAAACCCAGCACTCAGAACTGCCACGGGGTGCCTCCTTATGTCTCCTGAGCACCATCTTCATAATGAGGCAAAAATGCTCGATGTCAAAGAGCACTGCGAGATGTTGACCAGACAATTCCTATTCAACTGCCATAAACCGCAGCACCCGAACAGGAATCTGCTCAACGAAAATCCGCCTCCCAGGAGAATAAGGAGTCACCTCCTTAAGCACTATGACGAGATCCGGCATCACAATTTCTCGCCGTTTGATCCAAAGGTGCACCGGCGGGCCTTCAACCTCATCCACACGGAGTCGGTAAACTCCTTTGTCAGGTCACACCCAGTGAATGCAGTCCTACAGGCACAAGCTCCACCTGTTGCCGACGAGGAACGCGAACTGCCCAGGGAGACAAGAGTCACGCTGGCCCAACTTCGTTCTGGATACTGTAACAGACTAAACTCTTACCTATCCAGACTGAACCCTGACATGCCAAATGTCTGCCCGGCATGCGGCGTGTCTCCCCACGATACTAACCATCTGCTCAACTGAGCCCACTCTTCTAACACCAATTTCACTCTGGTGCACCCCTGTTGAAGCCGCGAGGTTTCTTGGACTTCCGTTAGAAGAGCCTGATGACAATGTTGGATGGGGGGTGGCATCCTAGGCAACAACAACAACAACATAAATAAATAAATTGGTTCAAGCTCCCTATTTGGGATCGGACCTGGGCCATTTTTGGGTTTTTTGTTAATAACTTTTCATTGAACTGAATACATTTTCACAAACCTTTCAGTGTAGTTTCTTATTTTTCCTTCAATTTTCTCTAAAACACCAGAAACTTTGTTTGGAGAGACTAAACCTTTGAATGAAGGTGTCATCGTCATACTTTTCAAAAAAGTTTCCCCTACTTTGAAATGCACGTGGTTTTCGTGTATAGCGCCAAGAGCCCCAACGTGACATATCGTATAGCTCCATATTACGCTCCATTACTTTATTATTGCGCTAAATACGTTTATATTAATTTTTGGTGATTCTATACGACAGCACGTAACTGCTAATATGCGTCCAAAAATCTCGGTAAATGTATCAAACGACGGGTTTTAACCTCCGTATCAATAATCCGAAAACGGAAACTCGGTATTTTATGTCTGTTCAGAGATATTTGCATTTAACGTTGACATTTTTCTGTCATTTTCATGTGGTTGTTGTAATGACAGATTAGGGTGTACCGAAAAGTCCAAAAAGTGTGTTCTGCGCAGAAATATTGTGGACCGCTCACGCAGAAAGGTGTTGTGCACATAAATACCTTGGATCAATCCCCCTATTTGGGATCGGACCTGAGCCATTTTTGGGTTTTTTGCTAATAACTTTTTAAAATTATTAAATTTCCGCTTTCGGATTATTGATACAGAGATCAAAACGCGTCTTTTGATACCTTTCCGAGATTTTTGGACATATATTAGCAGTTACGTGCTGTCGTATAGAATTACCTTATTTTTATTGTACAATTTACGTTTGTTGTTACACGTTTCACTTGGCCACAGCTATAAATAAAAAAACGAAAACCTTCGGTATGATTAACTACCATACATTTTTCAAAATCTTTGAAAACAATACGGAACACTAAATTCAAAGTTTTTCGTGTAAATATAAATAAAAAATTTTTTCTCCACAGCTGACAAATGTCAATTTTTGCTCGGTTAACAGATAATCGGCCATCCATCGCTGGTAATATCGGCCGATTTGTACTAATCGGCCTTTGTGAAAACGGTTTTTAGCCAAATCACCGATTAAGCACTAACCGGCTTTTATGAAAGCTGACCTAAATGGTAGGGAACTTTATTAAGATACGATCTAAATAATAAAAATGCTTAAGTTGAAATATTTGAAGATAATTATCAAATTAGCACGTGCAATTTTATTGTAAACAAAGAAGAACAAGCGACTTGTCATGGCAACATCAACTACATGGTTGTTTTTTATAGGTAGCGCAGACATTTTTATAAAGATTTCAAATATATCAAAAACTGGTACTTAAATAAGTAAAACTATTGCAAAATAGTTCTACTTGAATTTATGTCCTTGAAAGAATAATTTGCTGCAACAAATTTCTCTTATTTATTTATTAATTGTATATGTTTCTATAGTATCGCCTACGTTTAATGGCCTCTGAATGACAAGCTCTTTACATGGTGGGCACAGCTGTGGACAAACAGCTGATACATATCTTACTTGTAGACCTTTGCAACGTCTGTGTGTGGAGGGATTTTACCCGACGCAAATTGTCTTGTGCAACCATCTTTTAAATTGAGTACATTGAATAGAGTGTGAACGCTTACCATAAATCTTAATCCAGCAGGCGCAGCAGATCCCGTCTCTTGGTCCCGGGTTGGGTTCAACACGCCCGGAGCTTGAGGATATTGAGCAGCCCTACTGCAAAGAGCTGCTCAGATGATGGAAATTTTAGGGGGATTTGTAACGAGGTAGAGAGGGTTACATCGAAATAATTTGTTTACGCCGTTATGAGCACAAAGTTATACACTGTATAGTAGTAAAACTGGGTATAAAAAGCAACAGTTTTAGTTAAAAGAAAACATGCACTTGAACAGATTTATAAACACGCGCCGATTGTATACATATAATTAACGACCTTTATATGATTTTCAGGAGGATCATATGCGGAAACATATTGAAAGAGGAAGGCATACTCTTCCATAAACACCCAAGCAATATGTTCCGCAGATCTTATGTTAACGATGTCGTTGCAAGGTGGCATGGATCGGCTTAGGGTTATTTTTTTGAAACGCCGTCGAAGATCGCACGCTCAGAACTGTGTGTAGTTGAAGTGTCACACGATTAAACTGTTACTCGGTCGAAATGGCTGAGGCTGACATGCTGCGGTTGAACTGTCGCAGATAGTCTGTTGTCGGAATAATAGTCATGGCCCCGCCGTAAGCATTACGACGACCACTATGTTGCAACGACGTTCCGTCCAAAGGTACACCGGCAGGTCCTGGACAATATTCACACCAAAAGGAACGAGGACTCTCACCATTGCCCAACTCATATTTAAAATCTTTTGTACCCTCACTAAGCCCAGAAATGCCGTATGTTTACCAGGAATGCGGTGTCTGTCTCCAAGCTACCAATAATCTGTTTAGCAGTTCGACGGAGTAGACTCTATTAAAACCAACTTCGCCATGGTCCAACCCTATTGAAACTGACAGCTTCCTGGGATTCTCGAATAGATTGATGACAATATTAGAAAAGGAAGTTGGCGACTAGGACGAAGTATCCCTACAAAGACAACAACAAACACCTAAATTTTCATACAGATTTGTGGTTGTTCGTGTCTCTTCACCGTGCCTAATCGGGCTGGACCTTAGAGACATTTTTGCTAAAAGAGCCTACTTCATAAAGGGTGTTTTTTTAGGGGTATAGAACTTCGAATTGAAATAAAACACAAGAAAATCGTTTTAAGGTCCATCAATTTGGCTTTATTGGAAGGATAATTTTATGCCATTAATGTTTAAATATGATTTCGGGCATGTGGCCGCCGCGGCTGGCTCGAATAAAGCCAATTCTACAGGTCCAATTTTCAACCACTTTTTCGAGCATATGGGGCCGTATGTCGGCAATAACGCCACGAATGTTGGCTTCCAATTCCCCTAACGTTTCTGGTTTGTTGGTGTAGACGAGCGACTTCACATATCCCCAAAGAAAATAATCCAATGGTGTCAAATCACACGACCTTGGTGGCCAATTGACAGGTCCATTCCGCGAAATTATGCGCTCATCGAATGTTTCCTTCAATAAATCGATTGTGACGTGCGCTGTGTGGCATGTAGCGCCGTCTTGTTGGAACCACAACTCATCCACATTCATGCCATCCAATTCGGGAACAAAATAGTCGGTTATCATGGCTCTATACCGGTCTCCATTAACGGTAGCTGCCTCTCCAGCATTATTGCGGGAGAAGTATGGCCCAATGACTCCACCAGCCCATAGAGCACACCAAACAGTCAGTTTTTGTGGATGTAATGGCGTTTCAAGGGTCTCATGTGGATTCTCTTCACTCCAAATGCGGCAATTTTGCTTGTTGCCGTAGCCATTCAACCAAAAATGAGCCTCATCACTGAACAAAATTTTGCGATGAAAATCAGCATCGAAATCAATCTCATTTTCGGCCCATACACCAAAATCACGACGCATTGCATGGTCTCGCGGCTTTAATTCTTGCACAAGCTGGATCTTGTAAGGTCGCAAGCCAAGATCTTTGCGCAAAATCTTCCATAAAGTTGATGGACAAAGCTCCAATTGCTGTGCACGGTGGCGAATCGATTCATTCGGGTCCTCTTCAACACTTTGCTCTACAGCGGCAATTGTTTCTTCGGTGCGCACTGTTCGACGTCTCTGCGGATGCGTATTATGACATAGAGTAAACGTAGTGCGAAAACGATCCATGGTTAACCGAATTAATTGCTCTGATGGACGATTATGTCGACCATAAAATGGACGGAGCTCACGGTAAACTTCGCGAACTGAACCATTATTTTCGAAATAAATTTGCACGATTTGCAAGCGTTTTTCTTTTGTCAACCTGTTCATGATGAAATGGCAAACCAAACTGAACATAAATGACATTAGAGTTGCCAGATTTGACCACAAAATGCCAGTTTTATCTCTATTCGAAAAACAAACCTGTAAAAAAAACACCCTGTAGAACAGTTCAGCAAATTTTCATAACTTAAGGGCCACACTACATACGCGGGAAAACATTCGAAATATGGGGGTTTAGTTTGAGTAGTTAGTAAGTTAACCTTGCTTTGTGCTGCCGAATCTCATCCTTGTGCTTGCTGAATAGTGGTTTCCCCATTAGGTGCCGATAAGCAACTGCATTCAAACCCAATCTGATTAAAACCCCATACTGCGCATAGAGAAACCCAAAAATAAAAGGGGAATATGAGTATTATTGATGCTTACCGAAAGAAAAAAGATCGGATTTATTATTAGCACAAATGGTATGCAAATACTTACTAGGCGCATTCTTCTGGTAGTTGTCGCTCTGGCTTACGCTCAATTCTCACGGGAACAGTCCGGTTCATGGTTATGTGAGTTGGCAGCACTGACAGAAAACGTCACTTTTTACAGCAAGAAGAAGAGAAATAAACAAACAGAGTGAAAACAAATTAAAATTAAATAAAACCATGGAAGAACAATTATTTGAAGTAAGTTTATTAATATATTGTTTGCAACTTTTGATTAAGTTAATTAATTTCTTTTAACTATTTATTTGTATGTGTTTCACAGTTAATGGGTGAATCGTCATCAGAATCGGCAAACACAAGCGGGCTGACTGAAGATTTCTTAAATTCGTCTGCCAGCAGCGTAACCACGTCGGAAAATGAAGAAGGCCATGTTCGCAATGGAAACTTTTTGGCCACCATTGAAAATTTCACCGGGCAAGAGTTCCGCAAACATTTTCGAATGAATCGCTCAACTGCACATATTTTAATTGGTAAGAATATGCATACCAACAAACGTCTAAACATTTTACAGAAATATTTCCGTTTTTTACAATTTGTAGAGCGATATAGTACAAGCGCATTCTATACCAGCAAGGAACATGGTGGAACTAGCAAAGTAGGAGCACCGAAGGAGATATATATGCTTCTGTGGTATATGGCAAATACCAACACGTTTCGCGAAATCGCGAATCTTTTCAACATGGCTCAGTCGTGTGCGTGGAGAGTGATTAGACGAGCCATTGAATGGGTGTTATCAATTGGCCATGATGTGCAGTGGCCATCTTCAACGAAAGCAAGGGACAACATGCGGAAATTTAAGAATATGAAGAATATTTCCAATGTGATTGGTTGCATCGACTGTTCCCATATAAAAATAAAAGCTCCAGTAGCAAACAAAGGGGCATATTTCAACAGGAAGCATTTTTACAGCCTACATTTGCAGGGTGTAGTAGACGCAGATAAAATGTTCATAGACTTATTCGCTGGTGAACCAGGCTCGCTACATGATAGTAGAGTTTTGAGACGCTCAAGTTTGTACCAACGAGCGTTAAGTGATCCGACAACCACTTTTCCTTTGAACTCATGCCTGCTTGGAGATTCAGCATATGCCAATACGGATTGGTTAATAAGCCCGTTTAGAGACAATGGATTTTTGACTTCAGCTCAGAGGCAGTTCAATTATTTACACTCTTCAACAAGAATTGTCGTGGAAAATGCATTTGGGCTTTTGAAAACCAGATTTAGACGATTGCTTCATTTCACAGAAAATACAGATCTGAACTTTATAGTTCAAATTATTATATGTGGATGTATTCTTCACAACATATGCTGTTTGGAATACGACAGCATCGAAAATGAGACATTGATTGAAGAGGAAGGACCTGCTGATAACACGCACCCCCAAAACAACGAAGCTTCAAATGGAAGTAGACGTAATACTATTTTGCAAGACTTAATCAGTTCAAACCATATCAATTTGTCCTAGTAGTACCTATGTATGCATTTATGTACATTCCTTAATATTTAAACTGCCTTGAAAATAAAAAGCTTATTTAGAGTTCACTTTATATAAATTCATTTGTTTTTATTATGGAAAAGATAAAATATAGTAATTCAGGTAAGGGTAAAGCTATTCCAATATTTACCTAAAAAAAAATTAAAAAATTCAATATCAAAATTAGTTTACATACATTCACATTTAAAATATCACAAAAAATAGTACTTCAGTATTGTTCGAAACAAAAATTTCAAACTTTAATATTTCTTAAAACTAATGTAGGAACTGGATAAATATTTACATAGTATATACAAAAGTATAGTACATATATAAATAAAAATATCGCATATTTTAACAAAAAAAAAATAAAAACATCCCTTATCAAAAATTGTCTATATACACTTTTAAAATATAAAAAAAAAATTGTACTTCAGTTCATATTTCACTCAAAAAAAAAAAATAATCAGCCTTATTTTACTGAAGCACTTCCACTTTTTCGCATCTATAAAAGCCTTCAGCATGGCCATTTTTTCTTCATGGCGCTTTTGCTTCAACAACTGCGCCTGCTCCATCTTTTCAATTTTTTGGGCAGCATACTCTTCGAAAACTTTTATTTTCTTCGCCGAAAGCTCTTTTTTACACTGTATTTTCATCAGATTCATTTTTTATTTCAGTGGAGGTCTGTAGGTCCTTGATTTTTTGGTGGTCGATGTCAAGTTGGCAGCAGTACTATCATTGTTGGACGAATTTTCATTTGTATCTTGTTGTTGCTTTTCCAACGGCTGTCCGTACAAATTGATGGAGTGATTGTTGGAAATTGTGGGACTATCCCCAAAAATGTCATTAATCAAATCTGCAAATGGAACATTGCATGGCGCTGCTCCTGTCCTTTTGTTGTTGTCGGTACTCTGCTTATATGCCCTAGTCAAGTTTTTAAACTTTGCTGTGAGCATCTCCACCGTCGTTTGTTGGCTCTGTTGATAGGAATAAATAGAACAAGAAAGATGGAAGGTAATCAAAATTTAACCACGTCTCCTATAGAAATATTTAACTCACCAAAACACCTTGGCTCTCCAAGTCCAGAAGTACATTCTGCATAGCATATTTTTTTCTCCTCACATTGTTGAATTCTTCTTGCCTCGCAATGTATGCACTTAAAAAAGCCCTGTAGCGCGATTCACTAACTTTTTAACACAATTTGTCAACGATAAATTAACTTAACAACAATTTTAACAGTTTTGCGATTCACTAACTTTTTTAACACAATTTGTCAACGATAAATTAACTTTAACAACAATTTTAACAAACTATGCTATTCACTAACTTTTTGTCTACTTTAAATTCGATAATTTATCGTTGTCAATTGGTAAATTGTTATTTTATCACAGATTCTTTTTGTGCTGTTAAAGTTTTGTTTACTAAAATACAATAAATGGTAATTGTTTCCTTTAGGAGACAACTGCTAAAACACGTCCGAAATTATCGGGAAAGGTATCAGAAGACGCGTCTTGACCTCGGTAACAATAATCCGGAAGCGCATTTTTTAGTTTTGGTTTCAGTGAGGAGATATTTGCAACCAAAGTTGAGAATTTTTTGTCATTTTCATGTGGTTGTTGTAATCACAATAAATGGTAATTGTTTCCTTTAGGAGACAACTGCTAAACCACGTCCGAAATTATCGGGAAAAGTGTCAAACGACGGGTTTAACCTTCGTATCAATAATCTGGACCGCGCAGCCGGTATTGGACCGGCTAAGGGTTATTTTTTTGAAGCGCGGCCGAAGGCCGGCTAAGCAGGAAGGTGTTGTGCACATAAATACCTTCGATCAAGCCCCCTATTTGGGATCGGACCTAGGCCATTTTTGGGTTTTTTGCTAATAACTTTTTACTGAAAGAAATGATTTAATTTCCGCTTTCGGATTATTGATACAGAGATCAAAACACGTCGCTTGATACCTTTCCCGAGATTTTTGGACGTATACTAGCAGTAACGTGCTGTCGTATAGAATTACCATACCTTGGACCAAGCCCCTTATTTGGGATCGGACCTGGGTAATTTTTGGGTTTTTTGCGAATATTTCACTGAAACAAAAAAATTAAATTCCGCTTTCGGATTGTTGATAGCGAAGTCAAAACGCGTTGATTGATACCTCTCCCGATATTTTTGGTCATGTTTTAGCAGTTGTCCTACTTCCCTTTACTGAAATATCTGCACAAAAAATCGGCGCTAACAATTATTTTTGTTCTATTCCTCTTTGAAGTTTTCGTAAATTTTGGCATTTAAGTATCAGTGATGCCACTTTTTCTCAAATTGAAAACATTGATAACAATTGTTGTTTAATCTGAGATAGTGAATCGCACAATCGTTAATGAAAGCAATATACGTTTACGGTAAAAATCTCGATTGCCGGAACGTTAAAAGTTAGTGAATCGCGCCACTGGTCTCCTCTGTATTCCAAATTCTTCGGTCACTAAAAGATACAGTAATATGTATTTTATAGAATTTATCCAGTGCATTGATTTTTATACATACATTTCATTAAAGTTTTCCATTTTTCTATATTTTGTTAATTGAGAAATCACTTTGAAATATGGCTGCCAAATTTTTTATGTATACTGTGAACTGTCAATTCTGACATTTAATGCGCAAGTGCTGCCAAGTTGACACAAAAAAGCCAATTAAACACAGCGTGAACCAGAGTTTTATGTGGATTTATCTGGCTCAAGTTGTTATTGTTGCATTTGCATGTACATTTTTTTATCTATCTCCGGTTCACTACCAGAAGAATGCGCCTACTGTTTCACGAATTTGTGCAGATAGTATGCAACCTATTTATTTCAAATTGCACAACGATTCTATATTTTTGACAACCAATATTCGTTTCCTTATGTTTACACAAAGCAAATGTCACAAAAACTGATAGTGTTTGCAACCAAACACAAAAATATCCGCATGTACCCAGAGTTAGCTAACTCGACGTCAAAATGTTGTTCTGCAACACATTGCTTAAGTTAAAAAAGTATAGGTTTAACTCGGATTTCTTTAACTCTGATTTTATAAATTTAACCCTGGCTCTTGTGCCAGTGGACCTTACCGGTACGCGCCAAAGAATCTTGCACTTTACACACTCAAAATTGGACCTTTGATATCCAATTCAAATGAAGCCACAGACGTCACTGCGGCATAAGGACACGATATCGAATGCAATAGTTTGCAATAGTTTTACTTATTTAAGTACCAGTTTTTGATATATTTGAAATCTTTATAAAAATGTCTGCGCTACCTATAAAAAACAACCATGTAGTTGATGTTGCCATAACAATGCGCTTGTTCTCCTTTGTTTACAATAAAATTTCACGTGCTTATTTGATAATTATCTTCAAATATTTCAACTTAAGCATTTTTATTATTTAGATCGTATCTTAATAAAGTTCCCTACCATTTAGGCCCGCTGTCATAAAAGCCGGTTAGTGCTTAATCGGAGTTTAATCGGTGATTTGGCTAAAAACCGTTTTCACAAAGGCCGATTAATCGGCCGATTAACGGCCGATAAACTTTACCGGCGATGGATGGCCGATTATCTGTTAACCGAGCAAAAATTGACATTTGTCAGCTGTGGAGAAAAAAATTTTTATTTATATCTACACGAAAAACTTTGAATTTATTAACTCACTGCTACTTCGTTAGTATTCCGTAATGTTTTCAAAGATTTTGTTAATCATACCGAAAGGTTTTCGTTTTTTTATTTATAGCTGTGGCCAAGTGAAACGTGTAACAACAAACGTAAATTGTACAATAAAAATTAGGTAATTCTATACGACAGCACGTTACTGCTAATATATGTCCAAAAATCTCGGAAAGGTATCAAAAGACGCGTTTTGATCTCTGTATCAATAATCCGAAAGCGGAAATTAAATAATTTGTTTCAGTGAAACGTTATTAGCAAAAAACCCAAAAATGGCTCAATTCCGATCCCAGATAGGGGTATGATCCAAGGTATTTATGTGCACAACACCTTTCTGCGTAGGCGGTCCAACACCGGCTACGCGGTCCACAATATTTCTGCGCAAAACACATTTTTGCACTTTTCGGTACACCCTAATCTGTGATTACAACAACCACATGAAAATGACCGAAATTTTTCAACTTTGATTGCAAATATCTCTGAACAGACGTAAAATATCGAATTCCCTCTTTCGGATTATTGAAACAGAGGTCGAAGCCCGTCGTTTGATACATTTCCCGAGATTTTTGGACGTATATTAGCAGTTACGCGCTGTCGTATAGAGTTACCAAAAAATTAATATAAACGTATTTAGCGCAATAATAAAGTAATGGAGCTGCTGGCGCCGCTTAGCAGCAAAATGAAATTGAAGTATTATTGTATTGTACTGTACTGTTAATATTGTTACTAAAGTGTACTGTTAATATTGTTACTTGTGAATATTGTGTGATAGTGGCAACGCCATTTCGAAATTGTGTAAAATGTGACAGCCACAAATGTCCGAAAGAAAATAGCGGGCATTCGTGGCTGGCATATTGAGGGAAGAAGGTTAAAATCACACAAATTTGTAAGTATAAAAGTAAATTGTAATTGCCATTTGTAGCATTGGATTTCTACAGGAAATAAAATCTATCATCCTCATTAAACTTAAACCGATTAATACTTGTAAAGGCTTCGGGTTAAAGTCCAGTCACGAATCAACAGGAGCGTAATATGGAGCTGTACAATATGTCACGTTGGGGCTCTTGGCGCTATACAAGAAAAGCACGTGCATTTCAAAGTAGGGGAAACTTTTTTGAAAAGTATCACGATGACAGCTTTATTCAAAGGTTTCGTCTCTCCAAACAAAGTGTTTCTGGTGTTTTAGAGAAAATTGAAGGAAAAATAAGAAACTACACTGAAAGGTTTGTGAAAATTTATTCAAATCTATGGCTTATATTAATAAAATTCGATTTACAGAAACCCAATGGAGATGCTATTGTTACAGAAACCAAATGGAGATGCTATTGTTAGCCTTGCGTTTTTATGCGTCAGGAAGCTTCTTAATTAAAGTAGCTGATTTCTGTGGAGTGAGTGTGGCCACTGCCAGCCGGGTCGTAAAGAAAGTGTCTCATGCAATTGCAGAACTTTCCAAAGAGTATATACAAATGCCTAAAACCAGTACAGAGCTGGAAATTACTAACTGTAGTTTCCACCGTATTGCGAGTTTCCCCAAAGTTGTTGGCTGCATTGACTGCACCCATATCAAGATCCAATCGCCTGGTGGAGAAAGTGCGGAAATATTTCGAAATCGAAAAGGATAATTTTCCTACAATGTGCAAGCAATCTGCGATGCAGACCTAGTTATAAGAGATATTGTTTTATTTAATGTCAATATCTGGTCATATGCATGTGACCTTGCCTTCGAGTAAATGGAATGAGATCACTTCAAAGCTTTCACATGTCATACGTAATGGTGATCAGGAACAAACTTATAGTGGTTGTTTAAATTTATCTTTTGCCTATGTTGAGGGTGAATGATTGTTGATGGCTCTAAAAGATGTCGCTTTATCAAGCGGTTC
Organism: Merzomyia westermanni; assembly: GCA_949987695.1. Classification (NCBI taxonomy): domain Eukaryota; kingdom Metazoa; phylum Arthropoda; class Insecta; order Diptera; family Tephritidae; genus Merzomyia; species Merzomyia westermanni. Next base: position 123,607,482 of record OX465290.1, read on the forward strand.
AGCATAAACCTCAGCATCGTTATAGCCTTCATATGTGCTGCAAGCAATCGGGACTGAGGAGTTGGCACATAGTTGAATAAGGTATGTGAGCTAAATACGTAATTATGTATTAGGTGTATTTGATAATAAATTTTATTTTATGTACAGAATACTATTCTACATGGGCGGCCTTCGGCCACGATTTAAAAAAATAACCCTTCGCGGGTCCAACACCGGCTACGCGATCATCAGTATTTCTGCGCAGAACACACTTCTGCGCTTTTCGGCACACCCTATATCTGGGTACAACAACCACATGGAAATGACGGAAAATTACTCGGTAGCTGTCGTAAACAATTACCTTCTAACCCATTATCATTTTGTCGAAAGAGAACATCACAGCGCAAAAAAAAAAAACGATGAAGTTGGCATCATATTATTCGTAATGGGCACAAGTGTTGAAAACTTTCAACGTAATGTTATAGACTGTAAACAAGGCGAGGTAAATACGGTACAATGGTATGCCGCTTACTATAATGAAGTTCCTAGCTAATGAATCTACTTTTCAGTTGACGGCTCTTATTGTTTGAGTTGTGGTTCGGATAAAAAAATCAAACTTTGGAATCCAAAATCGGGATTATTGTTGAAAACGTACGGTGGTCACGCAGATGAGGTTATTGATGCAGCTGGCAGTTGTCATATAGTTTCGTCCAGTCTCGATAAAAGTATTATCTATTGGGAAGTATCCACAGGTGTTCCAGTACGTCGACTAAGAGGTCATGCTGGTGGTGTACGTTGCGTCTGTTTCAATGAAGACTCCTCTATTACAATATCCGGTGGACGAGATAGTGCAGTTCTATGTTGGGATATAAGAACACGGCGTTTAGATCCCGTACAGGCTATGAAAGATGCAAAAGATTGTATTACAAGTATTCAAACCAATTAACATAAAATTTTAACGTCTTCTTTGGATGGTTGTATACGTTAATATAATAATTCCCAACACGAGATGAACAATGTTTTGTGACAGCATGCGAAGATAGTACGGTTCGCCTTATACACTGCGATACCGGGAGCTTGTTATCAGAGTATACAGGACATAAAGCTGAGGACCATCATATTGAATGCGGCATTATGGCGAATGATGCGCATATATTATCGGGAACAAGCGAATTAGTAAGTTTTAATTCGACATGAAATCAATCCAAAATATTAAGTAAAAAGTATTTTCAGGTAGCAGCGGAGTTGTTAACTCACTGGATACTCACCCACCCTTCTGATTGTTATCGCACCGGAATGACCCGGGTTTTTTCACCCGGCCAAGGGCTGTTATTTCAGTGTAACCCTGTCCAATCTGGGGCAGGGCGAAGCACTGTTAACAACAACAACATGCGCAGAAACATTGGGGATCGCGTAGCCGCTGTTTGACCGGCTAAGGGCTATTTTTTTGAAGCGCGACCGAGGGCCGCCTATGCCGAAAGGTGTTCTAAATTATTGATTAGTTTAAATTAACGTATGAATATATATATAAAGCATTTCAAAACCCAGTTGATATTCCTATCTTCAATAAATATTTTCTAAAGAAAACTTGAAATTTTTGGTGGTTTTTTCTTGTTTTTGGCGACAAAAACTCGCCGAAGGAAGTAGCAGTCCGTTGCCAGATATGAACCCAGTACGCTCCGGTATGTCAGTATAGATGACAGATGGCTATATAATGTTCTGTTCCACCCGAACTTCGACTTGTTTTTAGGTACATTTTATAATATACTTTGTCTCAAGGTTTCATTTTGTAAAGCAAAAAACAAATTTTTATTTTTATTATATTTATTTCTTTTTTCGACCTTTGTCTTCATATAATTTTTAAATTTTTTTAAATAACTTAGTTTAAACTAAAAAAAAAAACAAAACCTCTTCCTAACTTTACTACTGCAGAGGAAGCGTTGCTAATATCCTTGGCTGAGCAGCACGCCAAAATATTGGAGAACAAAAGAACAGACGCGGTTGGTGTCGAGAAGAAAAAGAAAGTTTAGGAACAAATTGATCGCGCCTTTGAGGCCCAGATGGGTGTCAAGCGTAGCTCCGGTATTGTCCGCCACCAGTTTTATACAATTCCCTTCGCTCTTCAGCTAGGGACTTTCTGGCTTTCCTTTTCAAATTTTCATATTTCTCCTTTAAGTTTTTTGAGCCACACTAACACCCATCTGGGCATCAAAAGCGCGATCAATTTGCTCCCAAACTTTCTTTTTCTCCTCGACACCAACCTCGTCTGTTTTTTTGTTCTCCAATATTTTGGCGTGCTTCTCAGCCAAGGATATTAGAAACGCTTCCTCCGCAGTTGTAAAGTTAGAGAGACGATGTTTTTTTTGGTTCGCTGCCGTTTCCATTTCTGTTTTATTTAATAACAACTAACGCAGGAAAGTGGTGCTTCTTGAAATCGTAAACAAAACGAAAGTCAGCTGTTTTGGCGGCTTTTGCCAATTTACAATGATCGGTCTAATCGGCGATAACTTTACCAGGCGATGGATGGCCGATTATCTGTTAACCGAGCAAAAATTGACATTTGTCAGCTGTGGAGAAAAAAATTTTTATTTATATTTACACGAAAAACTTTGAATTTAGTGTTCCGTATTGTTTTCAAAAATTTTGAAAAATGTATGCTAGTTAATCATACCACAATATTTCTGCGCATAACACATTTTTGCACTTTTCGGTACACCCTAATCTGTGATTACAACAACCACATCAAAATGACAGACAATTTTCAACTTTAATTGCAAATATCTCTGAACAGACATAAAATACCGAATTTCCGCTTTCGGATTATTGATACGGAGGTTAAAACCCGTCGTTTGATACCTTTCCCGATATTTTTGGACGTATATTAGCAGTTACGTACGGTTGTATAGAATTACCCAAATCGGATCCAGGTAATTTTTTGGTTTTTGCGAATAACTTTCCACTGAAAAAAATAAATCGAAAACCCGCTTCCGGATTGCTGATACCGACGTCAAAACGCGTCGTTTGACACCTCTCCCGACATTTTTGGACGTATGTCAGCAGTTACGTACGGTCGTATAGAATTACCGAATCTGTATTCTACACTTTTTTTAATTTTCACATGTGCAGTAATTTCAGTGTTGCAAGTACTGCATATCCTGATGCATTTCTACAGACCCGATTTTATTTTCAAATCAAGACTATACACGATTATGCTTAGAACTAAAGATACTTTCCAAACCATTTGTGATCCACAGGAGAAAGCCAGATATGACATCCATTCAAGTTATTTTGTATTACATACTTCAAGCATCATCATTAAGTTATCTTGCGATACAGAACCGGCTTTAAAAGGCAACTGCTTTGCAACTAAATCTAAAATAGGTTTGACTTTTGCAAATTCGCACTTGCCTCCAATTTCAAGGATTACTCTGCCTTTTTTAACAGGTGTGACGTAATAGTCAATAGTGCCCTTTCCACCTCCCATACGTTGACCCTGTCCTTTTTTTGTTACAGTTTGCCAAGGCGGCGGTACCCTCCACATAGCAAACATCCTATTAACGTCCATTTTTCGTCCAATGGTAAGTCGCAACATTTCGAAATGTCCCCATCGTAAACGACCACCGCTCTCAGCAACTATTCCATACTGTTTATGAATTAATTCATGGTGAATTGCTTCAGGTCCCCTCATATATTTTAATCGTTTCTGCATTTTGAGCGGGCGAATGTTCGGAGGAAGCTTAGGCATTCTTTCCACAACTCGAAGCTTTGGACGTTCAAGTTTAACCGTATCTGCAAAATAAAATAACAGTGCGGTAATAAAAAAAAACTGTCTTCTATCTTTTTCACTTACAATCATATTTGTTCTGGGGCGCAAATTCTGTTTGAAATACCTGTAATAAGAAACGTTACTATAAGAATCCAGATTACTTAGTTCAGTACCCTTAAGCTTCGTAGCATGTAAACAACACTGACATAATATCGAAAACATTCTGCAAAAATTTATAACATTGTGAAGAAATAATTGGGTAGTTGTTTCCCTTAGGAGACAACTGCTAAAACACGTCCAAAAATATCGGGTGAGGTATCAAACAACGCGTTTTGACTTCGGTATCAACAATCCGACTTTTCAATTTTTTGTTTCAGTGAAAAGTTATTCGCAAAAAACCCAAAAATGACCCGGGTCCGATCCCAAATAGGGGGCTTGATCCAAGGTATCTATGTGCAGAATACCTTTTTGCGTAGGCGGCCTTGGGCCGCGCTTCAAAAAAATAACCCTTAGCCGGGCCAACACCGGCTACGCGGTCCACAGTATTTCTGCGCAGAACACACTTTTTGCACTTTTCGATCCACCCTAATCTGTGATTACAACAACCACATGAAAATGACAGAAAATTTTCAACTTTGATGGCAAATATCTCAACAAAACAAAAACTCGAAAATTCGCTTCCGGATTATTGTTACCGAGGTCAAAACGCGTCTTTTGATACCTTTCCCGATAATTTCCGACGTTTTATTTATTTTTTTTTTTTTTGTGGCTTTGAGTACTTCCACGTGACGTACTTATTAGGCGGGGATATTCTCTTGTCCCTCAAAGTGCCGGTTATATCATACACTATAGTTTTTGGTCTTGTAAAATGTTTAGTTTGTTTGTAGTTCTTTCTTTTATATATGCCAAGTTATGTTCGTAAAATATTTAAATTGGCTTTCGCACACAATCAACATGAAAAATTAATGATATTTTATTTTTAGGCAGGGATATTCTCTTGTCCCTCAAAATGCCGGTTATATCATACACTAACTATAGTTTTTTGTCTTGTAAAATGTTTAGTTTGTTTGTAGTTCTTTCTTTTATATATGCCAAGTTATGTTTGTAAAATATTTAAATTGGCTTTCGCACACAATCAACATGAAAAATTTAATGTCATAGATTCTCCATTTGTATTAGCCAGGTTATGTTCAATAATTATATTAAGGTTTTGTCATAGATTGTACATCTGTATTAGCCAGGTAGCACTTTTTGAAATGTATTTTTTTCCAAGTATTTTAGATAGTTCTTTATTTGTGTTGAAACGTTATTTAATTTTAAAACGACCCCAAAATATATTTGGTTATATGTATTCCACGCGTTTATGGAAGCGATCACCCCATATAATTTGTTCCGTTTGAAGATTCCCGTTTATTGCTGAGATCCGTTATCTCAGATATGCAGTTTTGTCATAATTTTTATTTAAGTTGAAGTTTTTTTTTTTTTTATAATATAGGATTAATTTCTTATGTTGAGTTTATCTTGAGTAGTATAACGAAAATACTTTTTGGAGAAAGCAAAAAAAATCCCTCAAGTCCAAAAATTACATCTCAACCAAAAGTACAGTCTGTTTTTTTTTTAATTAAGCGAAGTGCCGACGTGTTTTAGCAGTTGTCTCCTAAAGGAAACAATTTCCAATAATTGCTTCATACATTCATCGTATTGTAACAAATTCCATGACTCGCCGAAGGAAGTAGCAGTCCGTTGCCAGATATGAACCCAGTACGCTCCGGTATGTCAGTATAGATGACAGATGGCTATATAATGTTCTGTTCCACCCGAACTTCGACTTGTTTTTAGGTACATTTTATAATATACTTTGTCTCAAGGTTTCATTTTGTAAAGCAAAAAACAAATTTTTATTTTTATTATATTTATTTCTTTTTTCGACCTTTGTCTTCATATAATTTTTAAATTTTTTTAAATAACTTAGTTTAAACTAAAAAAAAAAACAAAACCTCTTCCTAACTTTACTACTGCAGAGGAAGCGTTGCTAATATCCTTGGCTGAGCAGCACGCCAAAATATTGGAGAACAAAAGAACAGACGCGGTTGGTGTCGAAAAGAAAAAGAAAGTTTAGGAACAAATTGATCGCGCCTTTGAGGCCCAGATGGGTGTCAAGCGTAGCTCCGGTATTGTCCGCCACCAGTTTTATACAATTCCCTTCGCTCTTCAGCTAGGGACTTTCTGGCTTTCCTTTTCAAATTTTCATATTTCTCCTTTAAGTTTTTTGAGCCACACTAACACCCATCTGGGCATCAAAAGCGCGATCAATTTGCTCCCAAACTTTCTTTTTCTCGTCGACACCAACCTCGTCTGTTTTTTTGATCTCCAATATTTTGGCGTGCTGCTCAGCCAAGGATATTAGAAACGCTTCCTCCGCAGTTGTAAAGTTAGAGAGACGATGTTTTTTTTGGTTCGCTGCCGTTTCCATTTCTGTTTTATTTAATAACAACTAACGCAGGAAAGTGGTGCTTCTTGAAATCGTAAACAAAACGAAAGTCAGCTGTTTTGGCGGCTTTTGCCAATTTACAATGATCGGTCTAATCGGCGATAACTTTACCAGGCGATGGATGGCCGATTATCTGTTAACCGAGCAAAAATTGACATTTGTCAGCTGTGGAGAAAAAAATTTTTATTTATATTTACACGAAAAACTTTGAATTTAGTGTTCCGTATTGTTTTCAAAAATTTTGAAAAATGTATGCTAGTTAATCATACCACAATATTTCTGCGCATAACACATTTTTGCACTTTTCGGTACACCCTAATCTGTGATTACAACAACCACATCAAACTGACAGACAATTTTCAACTTTAATTGCAAATATCTCTGAACAGACATAAAATACCGAATTTCCGCTTTCGGATTATTGATACGGAGGTTAAAACCCGTCGTTTGATACCTTTCCCGATATTTTTGGACGTATATTAGCAGTTACGTACGGTTGTATAGAATTACCCAAATCGGATCCAGGTAATTTTTTGGTTTTTGCGAATAACTTTCCACTGAAAAAAATAAATCGAAAACCCGCTTCCGGATTGCTGATACCGACGTCAAAACGCGTCGTTTGACACCTCTCCCGACATTTTTGGACGTATGTCAGCAGTTACGTACGGTCGTATAGAATTACCGAATCTGTATTCTACACTTTTTTTAATTTTCACATGTGCAGTAATTTCAGTGTTGCAAGTACTGCATATCCTGATGCATTTCTACAGACCCGATTTTATTTTCAAATCAAGACTATACACGATTATGCTTAGAACTAAAGATACTTTCCAAACCATTTGTGATCCACAGGAGAAAGCCAGATATGACATCCATTCAAGTTATTTTGTATTACATACTTCAAGCATCATCATTAAGTTATCTTGCGATACAGAACCGGCTTTAAAAGGCAACTGCTTTGCAACTAAATCTAAAATAGGTTTGACTTTTGCAAATTCGCACTTGCCTCCAATTTCAAGGATTACTCTGCCTTTTTTAACAGGTGTGACGTAATAGTCAATAGTGCCCTTTCCACCTCCCATACGTTGACCCTGTCCTTTTTTTGTTACAGTTTGCCAAGGCGGCGGTACCCTCCACATAGCAAACATCCTATTAACGTCCATTTTTCGTCCAATGGTAAGTCGCAACATTTCGAAATGTCCCCATCGTAAACGACCACCGCTCTCAGCAACTATTCCATACTGTTTATGAATTAATTCATGGTGAATTGCTTCAGGTCCCCTCATATATTTTAATCGTTTCTGCATTTTGAGCGGGCGAATGTTCGGAGGAAGCTTAGGCATTCTTTCCACAACTCGAAGCTTTGGACGTTCAAGTTTAACCGTATCTGCAAAATAAAATAACAGTGCGGTAATAAAAAAAAACTGTCTTCTATCTTTTTCACTTACAATCATATTTGTTCTGGGGCGCAAATTCTGTTTGAAATACCTGTAATAAGAAACGTTACTATAAGAATCCAGATTACTTAGTTCAGTACCCTTAAGCTTCGTAGCATGTAAACAACACTGACATAATATCGAAAACATTCTGCAAAAATTTATAACATTGTGAAGAAATAATTGGGTAGTTGTTTCCCTTAGGAGACAACTGCTAAAACACGTCCAAAAATATCGGGTGAGGTATCAAACAACGCGTTTTGACTTCGGTATCAACAATCCGACTTTTCAATTTTTTGTTTCAGTGAAAAGTTATTCGCAAAAAACCCAAAAATGACCCGGGTCCGATCCCAAATAGGGGGCTTGATCCAAGGTATCTATGTGCAGAATACCTTTTTGCGTAGGCGGCCTTGGGCCGCGCTTCAAAAAAATAACCCTTAGCCGGGCCAACACCGGCTACGCGGTCCACAGTATTTCTGCGCAGAACACACTTTTTGCACTTTTCGATCCACCCTAATCTGTGATTACAACAACCACATGAAAATGACAGAAAATTTTCAACTTTGATGGCAAATATCTCAACAAAACAAAAACTCGAAAATTCGCTTCCGGATTATTGTTACCGAGGTCAAAACGCGTCTTTTGATACCTTTCCCGATAATTTCCGACGTTTTATTTATTTTTTTTTTTTTTGTGGCTTTGAGTACTTCCACGTGACGTACTTATTAGGCGGGGATATTCTCTTGTCCCTCAAAGTGCCGGTTATATCATACACTATAGTTTTTGGTCTTGTAAAATGTTTAGTTTGTTTGTAGTTCTTTCTTTTATATATGCCAAGTTATGTTCGTAAAATATTTAAATTGGCTTTCGCACACAATCAACATGAAAAATTAATGATATTTTATTTTTAGGCAGGGATATTCTCTTGTCCCTCAAAATGCCGGTTATATCATACACTAACTATAGTTTTTTGTCTTGTAAAATGTTTAGTTTGTTTGTAGTTCTTTCTTTTATATATGCCAAGTTATGTTTGTAAAATATTTAAATTGGCTTTCGCACACAATCAACATGAAAAATTTAATGTCATAGATTCTCCATTTGTATTAGCCAGGTTATGTTCAATAATTATATTAAGGTTTTGTCATAGATTGTACATCTGTATTAGCCAGGTAGCACTTTTTGAAATGTATTTTTTTCCAAGTATTTTAGATAGTTCTTTATTTGTGTTGAAACGTTATTTAATTTTAAAACGACCCCAAAATATATTTGGTTATATGTATTCCACGCGTTTATGGAAGCGATCACCCCATATAATTTGTTCCGTTTGAAGATTCCCGTTTATTGCTGAGATCCGTTATCTCAGATATGCAGTTTTGTCATAATTTTTATTTAAGTTGAAGTTTTTTTTTTTTTATAATATAGGATTAATTTCTTATGTTGAGTTTATCTTGAGTAGTATAACGAAAATACTTTTTGGAGAAAGCAAAAAAAATCCCTCAAGTCCAAAAATTACATCTCAACCAAAAGTACAGTCTGTTTTTTTTTTAATTAAGCGAAGTGCCGACGTGTTTTAGCAGTTGTCTCCTAAAGGAAACAATTTCTAATAATTGCTTCATACATTCATCGTATTGTAACAAATTCCATGACTCGCCGAAGGAAGTAGCAGTCCGTTGCCAGATATGAACCCAGTACGCTCCGGTATGTCAGTATAGATGACAGATGGCTATATAATGTTCTGTTCCACCCGAACTTCGACTTGTTTTTAGGTACATTTTATAATATACTTTGTCTCAAGGTTTCATTTTGTAAAGCAAAAAACAAATTTTTATTTTTATTATATTTATTTCTTTTTTCGACCTTTGTCTTCATATAATTTTTAAATTTTTTTAAATAACTTAGTTTAAACTAAAAAAAAAAACAAAACCTCTTCCTAACTTTACTACTGCAGAGGAAGCGTTGCTAATATCCTTGGCTGAGCAGCACGCCAAAATATTGGAGAACAAAAGAACAGACGCGGTTGGTGTCGAAAAGAAAAAGAAAGTTTAGGAACAAATTGATCGCGCCTTTGAGGCCCAGATGGGTGTCAAGCGTAGCTCCGGTATTGTCCGCCACCAGTTTTATACAATTCCCTTCGCTCTTCAGCTAGGGACTTTCTGGCTTTCCTTTTCAAATTTTCATATTTCTCCTTTAAGTTTTTTGAGCCACACTAACACCCATCTGGGCATCAAAAGCGCGATCAATTTGCTCCCAAACTTTCTTTTTCTCGTCGACACCAACCTCGTCTGTTTTTTTGTTCTCCAATATTTTGGCGTGCTGCTCAGCCAAGGATATTAGAAACGCTTCCTCCGCAGTTGTAAAGTTAGAGAGACGATGTTTTTTTTGGTTCGCTGCCGTTTCCATTTCTGTTTTATTTAATAACTAACGCAGGAAAGTGGTGATTCTTGAAATCGTAAACAAAACGAAAATCAGCTGTTTTGGCGGCTTTTGCCAATTTACAATGATCGGTCTAATCGGCGATAACTTTACCAGGCGATGGATGGCCGATTATCTGTTAACCGAGCAAAAATTGACATTTGTCAGCTGTGGAGAAAAAAATTTTTATTTATATTTACACGAAAAACTTTGAATTTAGTGTTCCGTATTGTTTTCAAAAATTTTGAAAAATGTATGCTAGTTAATCATACCACAATATTTCTGCGCATAACACATTTTTGCACTTTTCGGTACACCCTAATCTGTGATTACAACAACCACATCAAAATGACAGACAATTTTCAACTTTAATTGCAAATATCTCTGAACAGACATAAAATACCGAATTTCCGCTTTCGGATTATTGATACGGAGGTTAAAACCCGTCGTTTGATACCTTTCCCGATATTTTTGGACGTATATTAGCAGTTACGTACGGTTGTATAGAATTACCCAAATCGGATCCAGGTAATTTTTTGGTTTTTGCGAATAACTTTCCACTGAAAAAAATAAATCGAAAACCCGCTTCCGGATTGCTGATACCGACGTCAAAACGCGTCGTTTGACACCTCTCCCGACATTTTTGGACGTATGTCAGCAGTTACGTACGGTCGTATAGAATTACCGAATCTGTATTCTACACTTTTTTTAATTTTCACATGTGCAGTAATTTCAGTGTTGCAAGTACTGCATATCCTGATGCATTTCTACAGACCCGATTTTATTTTCAAATCAAGACTATACACGATTATGCTTAGAACTAAAGATACTTTCCAAACCATTTGTGATCCACAGGAGAAAGCCAGATATGACATCCATTCAAGTTATTTTGTATTACATACTTCAAGCATCATCATTAAGTTATCTTGCGATACAGAACCGGCTTTAAAAGGCAACTGCTTTGCAACTAAATCTAAAATAGGTTTGACTTCTGCAAATTCGCACTTGCCTCCAATTTCAAGGATTACTCTGCCTTTTTTAACAGGTGTGACGTAATAGTCAATAGTGCCCTTTCCACCTCCCATACGTTGACCCTGTCCTTTTTTTGTTACAGTTTGCCAAGGCGGCGGTACCCTCCACATAGCAAACATCCTATTAACGTCCATTTTTCGTCCAATGGTAAGTCGCAACATTTCGAAATGTCCCCATCGTAAACGACCACCGCTCTCAGCAACTATTCCATACTGTTTATGAATTAATTCATGGTGAATTGCTTCAGGTCCCCTCATATATTTTAATCGTTTCTGCATTTTGAGCGGGCGAATGTTCGGAGGAAGCTTAGGCATTCTTTCCACAACTCGAAGCTTTGGACGTTCAAGTTTAACCGTATCTGCAAAATAAAATAACAGTGCGGTAATAAAAAAAAACTGTCTTCTATCTTTTTCACTTACAATCATATTTGTTCTGGGGCGCAAATTCTGTTTGAAATACCTGTAATAAGAAACGTTACTATAAGAATCCAGATTACTTAGTTCAGTACCCTTAAGCTTCGTAGCATGTAAACAACACTGACATAATATCGAAAACATTCTGCAAAAATTTATAACATTGTGAAGAAATAATTGGGTAGTTGTTTCCCTTAGGAGACAACTGCTAAAACACGTCCAAAAATATCGGGTGAGGTATCAAACAACGCGTTTTGACTTCGGTATCAACAATCCGACTTTTCAATTTTTTGTTTCAGTGAAAAGTTATTCGCAAAAAACCCAAAAATGACCCGGGTCCGATCCCAAATAGGGGGCTTGATCCAAGGTATCTATGTGCAGAATACCTTTTTGCGTAGGCGGCCTTGGGCCGCGCTTCAAAAAAATAACCCTTAGCCGGGCCAACACCGGCTACGCGGTCCACAGTATTTCTGCGCAGAACACACTTTTTGCACTTTTCGATCCACCCTAATCTGTGATTACAACAACCACATGAAAATGACAGAAAATTTTCAACTTTGATGGCAAATATCTCAACAAAACAAAAACTCGAAAATTCGCTTCCGGATTATTGTTACCGAGGTCAAAACGCGTCTTTTGATACCTTTCCCGATAATTTCCGACGTTTTATTTATTTTTTTTTTTTTTGTGGCTTTGAGTACTTCCACGTGACGTACTTATTAGGCGGGGATATTCTCTTGTCCCTCAAAGTGCCGGTTATATCATACACTATAGTTTTTGGTCTTGTAAAATGTTTAGTTTGTTTGTAGTTCTTTCTTTTATATATGCCAAGTTATGTTCGTAAAATATTTAAATTGGCTTTCGCACACAATCAACATGAAAAATTAATGATATTTTATTTTTAGGCAGGGATATTCTCTTGTCCCTCAAAATGCCGGTTATATCATACACTAACTATAGTTTTTTGTCTTGTAAAATGTTTAGTTTGTTTGTAGTTCTTTCTTTTATATATGCCAAGTTATGTTTGTAAAATATTTAAATTGGCTTTCGCACACAATCAACATGAAAAATTTAATGTCATAGATTCTCCATTTGTATTAGCCAGGTTATGTTCAATAATTATATTAAGGTTTTGTCATAGATTGTACATCTGTATTAGCCAGGTAGCACTTTTTGAAATGTATTTTTTTCCAAGTATTTTAGATAGTTCTTTATTTGTGTTGAAACGTTATTTAATTTTAAAACGACCCCAAAATATATTTGGTTATATGTATTCCACGCGTTTATGGAAGCGATCACCCCATATAATTTGTTCCGTTTGAAGATTCCCGTTTATTGCTGAGATCCGTTATCTCAGATATGCAGTTTTGTCATAATTTTTATTTAAGTTGAAGTTTTTTTTTTTTTATAATATAGGATTAATTTCTTATGTTGAGTTTATCTTGAGTAGTATAACGAAAATACTTTTTGGAGAAAGCAAAAAAAATCCCTCAAGTCCAAAAATTACATCTCAACCAAAAGTACAGTCTGTTTTTTTTTTAATTAAGCGAAGTGCCGACGTGTTTTAGCAGTTGTCTCCTAAAGGAAACAATTTCCAATAATTGCTTCATACATTCATCGTATTGTAACAAATTCCATGACTCGCCGAAGGAAGTAGCAGTCCGTTGCCAGATATGAACCCAGTACGCTCCGGTATGTCAGTATAGATGACAGATGGCTATATAATGTTCTGTTCCACCCGAACTTCGACTTGTTTTTAGGTACATTTTATAATATACTTTGTCTCAAGGTTTCATTTTGTAAAGCAAAAAACAAATTTTTATTTTTATTATATTTATTTCTTTTTTCGACCTTTGTCTTCATATAATTTTTAAATTTTTTTAAATAACTTAGTTTAAACTAAAAAAAAAAACAAAACCTCTTCCTAACTTTACTACTGCAGAGGAAGCGTTGCTAATATCCTTGGCTGAGCAGCACGCCAAAATATTGGAGAACAAAAGAACAGACGCGGTTGGTGTCGAAAAGAAAAAGAAAGTTTAGGAACAAATTGATCGCGCCTTTGAGGCCCAGATGGGTGTCAAGCGTAGCTCCGGTATTGTCCGCCACCAGTTTTATACAATTCCCTTCGCTCTTCAGCTAGGGACTTTCTGGCTTTCCTTTTCAAATTTTCATATTTCTCCTTTAAGTTTTTTGAGCCACACTAACACCCATCTGGGCATCAAAAGCGCGATCAATTTGCTCCCAAACTTTCTTTTTCTCGTCGACACCAACCTCGTCTGTTTTTTTGTTCTCCAATATTTTGGCGTGCTGCTCAGCCAAGGATATTAGAAACGCTTCCTCCGCAGTTGTAAAGTTAGAGAGACGATGTTTTTTTTGGTTCGCTGCCGTTTCCATTTCTGTTTTATTTAATAACTAACGCAGGAAAGTGGTGCTTCTTGAAATCGTAAACAAAACGAAAATCAGCTGTTTTGGCGGCTTTTGCCAATTTACAATGATCGGTCTAATCGGCGATAACTTTACCAGGCGATGGATGGCCGATTATCTGTTAACCGAGCAAAAATTGACATTTGTCAGCTGTGGAGAAAAAAATTTTTATTTATATTTACACGAAAAACTTTGAATTTAGTGTTCCGTATTGTTTTCAAAAATTTTGAAAAATGTATGCTAGTTAATCATACCACAATATTTCTGCGCATAACACATTTTTGCACTTTTCGGTACACCCTAATCTGTGATTACAACAACCACATCAAAATGACAGACAATTTTCAACTTTAATTGCAAATATCTCTGAACAGACATAAAATACCGAATTTCCGCTTTCGGATTATTGATACGGAGGTTAAAACCCGTCGTTTGATACCTTTCCCGATATTTTTGGACGTATATTAGCAGTTACGTACGGTTGTATAGAATTACCCAAATCGGATCCAGGTAATTTTTTGGTTTTTGCGAATAACTTTCCACTGAAAAAAATAAATCGAAAACCCGCTTCCGGATTGCTGATACCGACGTCAAAACGCGTCGTTTGACACCTCTCCCGACATTTTTGGACGTATTTCAGCAGTTACGTACGGTCGTATAGAATTACCGAATCTGTATTCTACACTTTTTTTAATTTTCACATGTGCAGTAATTTCAGTGTTGCAAGTACTGCATATCCTGATGCATTTCTACAGACCCGATTTTATTTTCAAATCAAGACTATACACGATTATGCTTAGAACTAAAGATACTTTCCAAACCATTTGTGATCCACAGGAGAAAGCCAGATATGACATCCATTCAAGTTATTTTGTATTACATACTTCAAGCATCATCATTAAGTTATCTTGCGATACAGAACCGGCTTTAAAAGGCAACTGCTTTGCAACTAAATCTAAAATAGGTTTGACTTCTGCAAATTCGCACTTGCCTCCAATTTCAAGGATTACTCTGCCTTTTTTAACAGGTGTGACGTAATAGTCAATAGTGCCCTTTCCACCTCCCATACGTTGACCCTGTCCTTTTTTTGTTACAGTTTGCCAAGGCGGCGGTACCCTCCACATAGCAAACATCCTATTAACGTCCATTTTTCGTCCAATGGTAAGTCGCAACATTTCGAAATGTCCCCATCGTAAACGACCACCGCTCTCAGCAACTATTCCATACTGTTTATGAATTAATTCATGGTGAATTGCTTCAGGTCCCCTCATATATTTTAATCGTTTCTGCATTTTGAGCGGGCGAATGTTCGGAGGAAGCTTAGGCATTCTTTCCACAACTCGAAGCTTTGGACGTTCAAGTTTAACCGTATCTGCAAAATAAAATAACAGTGCGGTAATAAAAAAAAACTGTCTTCTATCTTTTTCACTTACAATCATATTTGTTCTGGGGCGCAAATTCTGTTTGAAATACCTGTAATAAGAAACGTTACTATAAGAATCCAGATTACTTAGTTCAGTACCCTTAAGCTTCGTAGCATGTAAACAACACTGACATAATATCGAAAACATTCTGCAAAAATTTATAACATTGTGAAGAAATAATTGGGTAGTTGTTTCCCTTAGGAGACAACTGCTAAAACACGTCCAAAAATATCGGGTGAGGTATCAAACAACGCGTTTTGACTTCGGTATCAACAATCCGGCTTTTCAATTTTTTGTTTCAGTGAAAAGTTATTCGCAAAAAACCCAAAAATGACCCGGGTCCGATCCCAAATAGGGGGCTTGATCCAAGGTATCTATGTGCAGAATACCTTTTTGCGTAGGCGGCCTTGGGCCGCGCTTCAAAAAAATAACCCTTAGCCGGGCCAACACCGGCTACGCGGTCCACAGTATTTCTGCGCAGAACACACTTTTTGCACTTTTCGATCCACCCTAATCTGTGATTACAACAACCACATGAAAATGACAGAAAATTTTCAACTTTGATGGCAAATATCTCAACAAAACAAAAACTCGAAAATTCGCTTCCGGATTATTGTTACCGAGGTCAAAACGCGTCTTTTGATACCTTTCCCGATAATTTCCGACGTTTTATTTATTTTTTTTTTTTTTGTGGCTTTGAGTACTTCCACGTGACGTACTTATTAGGCGGGGATATTCTCTTGTCCCTCAAAGTGCCGGTTATATCATACACTATAGTTTTTGGTCTTGTAAAATGTTTAGTTTGTTTGTAGTTCTTTCTTTTATATATGCCAAGTTATGTTCGTAAAATATTTAAATTGGCTTTCGCACACAATCAACATGAAAAATTAATGATATTTTATTTTTAGGCAGGGATATTCTCTTGTCCCTCAAAATGCCGGTTATATCATACACTAACTATAGTTTTTTGTCTTGTAAAATGTTTAGTTTGTTTGTAGTTCTTTCTTTTATATATGCCAAGTTATGTTTGTAAAATATTTAAATTGGCTTTCGCACACAATCAACATGAAAAATTTAATGTCATAGATTCTCCATTTGTATTAGCCAGGTTATGTTCAATAATTATATTAAGGTTTTGTCATAGATTGTACATCTGTATTAGCCAGGTAGCACTTTTTGAAATGTATTTTTTTCCAAGTATTTTAGATAGTTCTTTATTTGTGTTGAAACGTTATTTAATTTTAAAACGACCCCAAAATATATTTGGTTATATGTATTCCACGCGTTTATGGAAGCGATCACCCCATATAATTTGTTCCGTTTGAAGATTCCCGTTTATTGCTGAGATCCGTTATCTCAGATATGCAGTTTTGTCATAATTTTTATTTAAGTTGAAGTTTTTTTTTTTTTTATAATATAGGATTAATTTCTTATGTTGAGTTTATCTTGAGTAGTATAACGAAAATACTTTTTGGAGAAAGCAAAAAAAATCCCTCAAGTCCAAAAATTACATCTCAACCAAAAGTACAGTCTGTTTTTTTTTTAATTTGGTTGAGATGTAGGGATATTTTTGCCGACTCTACGCGACGACGTCTATAAGCGAAGTGCCGACGTGTTTTAGCAGTTGTCTCCTAAAGGAAACAATTACCAATAATTGCTTCATACATTCATCGTATTGTAACAAATTCCATGACTCTTCGATTCTTAATTCTGGGTTCGAATACTATAAAGTCACCTAAACACACGCACAGAAATTGTAAGCAATAGCCAGTTTTATTTACTAGTAATAAGCGCAATACAAATTTAAGGGCCGTTTATTCAATGTCTGATGAACTGCCTTAATCAAGACTTTATCAGAGATTAGCCCAAAAACCATTTACCATGTCTGATTAGCGACGATGCGCTGATTATCTTCTGATAAAAGTTATCAAACAATGGACTTCTGATTATGTGGTTAGCAAAACAAAAAGTGACAGCTGAAAGTAAAAGTAAATTTTTGTGATAAATTGTTTTGTTAACAAACTCTGCTAGTAAAAAAATTAAAAATACAATAATATCCATATAAAGTAATATCACAATCGAAATTTGTACGCCAAAATGGTTCGTTTAAAATTGAAAAAAGAGCAGCGGTCACTTTTTATTCGTTCACAATGCAACTTTTGTGTATTGTTTTTCCAAAAACGTTCACAATGGCCAACTTTATCATGATAACTTAATCAGACTTTTGTGTAAACGAAAATGTCATTCTAAAGCAAGCCATGATTAGGTTATCATGTGATAAAGTTTATCATAAGCAGACATTGAATAAACGGGCCCAAGAGTTTGGTAACTTCATAGTAGTTCACTGTTCAAACCACTTGCCTGCTAGACATGTATCAGTCAATTGAGGAATCAATTGACAGATATGGCTGATGGAAATATATGTCAGCCTGTAGAGCAAAATTTCCATCAATTTTTTTGAGAGCAACATGACAAAACTGTATAAACAATTCGTATACGTGTAATGTTGCGAGTTTCGCTCTTACTAATGAAGTTTTGCATAAGGCTGTCCTTGTCTTTGACTGCCCGCTTTTCACTCAACCCTGTTATAGATATCAGTCAGCTTTGAGTAAATAAAGCTGAAGCAGAAACCTATCACGCCTGTATAAATAAAATTAGGCCTGATTTAAAATTCATTCACATATTTATTTAAATAAGTATTTTTAATTAATTTTATTAATATAATATTAATTGTAGAACGCACTATGTACTAAGGTAATATAAATATAAAGGTAATATAAATACAAAAGTAGCGCATACACGTTGTTTAATTAATTTCATTAAAAATAATAATAGAATATATAATATATCGAGTGAGACTTGTATGAGCGATATGGAATGTAGAATCTTGTAGTTGTAGCTGTTAAATGTGATCAACAATAAATTATATACAATCATACAAAGCTGAGTTGCCATTGTGGCGATGTTAATTTGAGTGCGTTAGTTTAAGGAGTATTTCTTGTTTATTTTCTTCTTTATAATTATTAAATTGATGCGCCTACATGTTGTTGTTGTTCAACATCATTTATTAATATATATATAATTATGTGTGGCTTGTTCTTGTATACTGTGCATTGTTTTGTACACATATTTTTTTGTTTTGTACACGTTCTTTTAGCACTTGCCGCCAGTGTGTTTCATCGTGCACGACAACATCTCCTCTTTGGCCATCAGCCATCAAGTCTCGACAACCAGTTGCAAGTTCAGCAAGTTGTGTGAAATACGCTTCGCCCTGTTTACAATATGCATCCTGATCATGTTGTTGTTGTTGTAGAAAATCATTGACTAAATGATGTTGCTCAACTACCCTTTCTTCGGTTTAATGCAAATCGGAGATGGCTGCGTGTTGCACAAGCAACTCATCGGACATGTGCTCCTGTGTAGAAAGAAAAGTATTTTGTTAATAAATACCGTCAAGTAATAAAACTCGGCGCTAATAAGGGTATACGATATAGATCATTTTAATATATAAGGCAATAAATACTTAGTTCATGAACTAGACAATTTTTAAGTTTTGCTTAAGTTCTGCCTCAAATATTTACATTAGAAAATTTCGAAACACAATAATTGCCACATTTCCACTTACACAAAGTGACCGCAACAACGACAAATCAATCTCTCACAACTGTTCATTATTTTATATAGTTGTTATTTATATTATGATTATGTGATCGAATATTTAGTACGAACATATGATCTTCGTCCTCCTCCATAATAACATGTTCACCATCAGCTACACGCATCACATCTGGTACTTCCTTAAAAACAAACTCCTTAGCACGATCCGCATAACGTAATGTATTCAATGTATGTTCGCGTGGACTCAAACCCGGCGATATCATCGCTATCGTGTACGTCTTACTCTCTTCGCCAACTGCTAAAACACGTCCAAAAATATCGGGAGAGGTATCAAACCACGCGTTTTAACTTCGGTATCAACAATCCGAAAGCGGATTTTTAATTTTTTGTTTCAGTGAAAAGTTATTCGTGAAAAACCCAAAAATTACCCAGGTCCGATCCCAAATAGGGGGCTTGATCAAGGTATTTTTGGGTAGGCGGCCTCCGGCCGCGCTTCCAAAAAATAACCCTTAGCCGGTCCAACACCGGCTACGTGGTCCACAGTATTTCTGCTCAAAACACTTTTTTTGCACTTTTCGGTACACCCTAATCTGTGATTACAACAACCACATGGAAATGACAGAAAGTTTTCAACTTTGATTGCAAATATCTCTTCACTGAAACAAAAACTGGAAAATCAGCTTCCGGATTATTGTTACCGAGGTTAAAACGAGTCTTTTCATACCTTTCCCGATAATTTCGGACGCGTTTTAGCAGTTGTCTCCTAAAGGAAACAATTACCGAATCCAAGCCGTCAACAGCACTTACCTCTGAGGCATCTGCATATGCTGATAAGGACATGTAATCGTTTCGCTCATTATCACCACATGCACCGCCTTCACACTCAACAACACTACCACGTAAAGCATAATTATGCTCTTCCAAAATTCCAATTTGGGCCACAGGAAACAAATCCTGACTAATATCCTCAGAAACCACACACTCTGCGTTTTAAGCTTCAAGCAAGCTTCTAAATTTATCTACGTTGGCTTCAAATAGCCTTTTTTCAGCACTAAGGCAGTTTCTTAAGTGCCTTTTATTCATTTCGCACCTATTTTTACACAAAAACCCAACGAAATCATATTTTATAAAATTTTTTTATAGTCTTAGAAAAATTCCAGGTCCGCGTTCTAAAATGGCCGCGATTTTTTTGTTATGATGAACTGTCAAATCAAAAAGAAACGGAAGAAAATTATTTGTAATTGTAAAGGTAATGTCAAAAATGTTGTAAAAGTATTGGAGTATCCATCAGCATGCTCTAGCAGGGTTGTTATAACTTTTCGATTAATTTTTATTAAAAAAAACAAGTGAGACTCTAAAAATATGTCAACCCCCTGCAAATTTCACCAACAATGGACCCTTATATCTGATTATGACAAGAACAAATAGCAACAAAACGGTAGCAAACACCTCGCCATTCTTCATCAAAAAAGCGATCGGCGTAACATGCTGCAGCGAAATCGATGAATGCAAAAAAACTAGAAGCGGAAAAATCTTGATCAAAACCAAAAACAAATTGGAAGCTAATAGACCGGCTAATAGATCAGCCACGACGGTATATCCGTGTTGATGTTGAAACATATCGGAGAAGAGTAAGGAAGGTGGTACCTAACAACTGTCTTCAATCTGTCTATGACCACCTTTGTCATTCCAGAAAGATGGAAACAGGCAAGGGTGGTGCCACTACTAAATCCCGGCACGCCGGCCAACGAGGGGGAGTCTTATCGACCGATATCGCTCCTCTCGCCAGTAGTGAAGACCTTGGAGACGGCTTGCTACCTTATTATACCGCCGAACATCAGCATGGATTCCGTAAAATGCATAGCACTACCACCGCGCTAAACGCCATCACCACACAGATAGGTGTCGGGATCAACGAACCTCGTCCACATGAGAGGACCGCGCTAGTTGCGCTTGATCTGTCGAAAGCTTTCGACACTGTCAATCATGCGCAACTCATTACCGACCTGGAGGTTTCAACTCTTCCCCCCTGTCTAAAGCGTTGGACCGCCAGTTATCTGAGTAGTCGGCAGTCATCGGTTGAATTTAGAGGCCGAGGATCAAAATCAAAACAATTAAACAAGAGGTGCCACAGGGTGGTGTCCTATCCCCGCTTTTGTTTAATTACTACATATCGAGGCTCCCATCCCGACCAGAGGGTGTCTCGATCGTCTCCTACGCCGATGACTGCACGATCCTGGCGACGGGCCCCTCAGTAGATGAGCTCTGCTCGAGAGTTAACTCATACCTCCCATCCTTGTCCGGTTTCTTCGCTGGACGACATCTGGCACTGTCACCGACCAAATCCTCGGCCACCTTATTCACGCGGAATTAGACCTCGACCTCTGGTCGACAAGGAAATTAGACGAGCCATCAGGGAAGCACAGAAACGAAAAAATAGCCAAGCGCCCATTGCCATGACCACCACGGAGGTTCGGGAGGCCATACGGGGTTTCAAACCCTTCAAATCGATAGGCCCAGACGGTATATTCATGCTGATGATAAAACATCTCGGAGAAGAGGGAGTAAGGTACCTAACAACTGCCTTCAATCTGTCTATGGCCACCTTTGTCATTCCAGAAAAATGGAAGCAGGCAAAGGTGGTGCCACTACTATAGCTCGGCAAGCCGGCCAACGAGGGAGAGTCTTATCGATCTATATCGCTCCTCTCGCCAGTAGTGAAGACCTTGGAGACGGTCTTGCTTCCTAACTACACCGCTAACTTGCGACTAGCCGAACATTAGCATGGATTCCGTAAAATGCATAGCACTACCACAGCGCTAAGCGCCATCACCACTCAGATAGGTGTCGGTCTCAACCAACATCGTCCAAATGACAAGACCGTGCTAGTTGCGCTTGATCTGTCGAAAGTCTTCGACACGGTCAATCATGCGCAACTTATTAACGACCTGGAGGATTCAACTCTTTCCCCCTGTCTAAAGCGTTGGACAGGCAATTATCTGAGTGGCCGGCAGTCATCGGATGAATTTAGAGGCGAAAGATCAAAACCAGGTATAATTAAACAAGGGGTGCCACAGGGTGGTGTCCTATCCTCATACCTCCCATCCCTGTCCGGTTTGTTCGCTAGACGAAATCTGGCACTGTCACCGATCAAGTCCTCGGCCACCTTATTTACGACGTGGACAGCGCAGATGAACATGGAATTAGACGTCTACGTCGAAGGCATTAAGCTTCAACTGTCACACACCCCAAAATCTTACGGGTCGCGTTTGATAACATGTTCAACTACGGTGCTCATGTAGCCGCGATTGCCACCAAAGTACAAAGCGGCAACAAAATCCTCAAGTCACTAGCTGGCAGTACTTGGAGGAAAGATAAATAAATGTTAGTGGCAACGTACAAGGCGATCGGCCAGCCGGTTCTGAGTTACGCGACGCCTATATGGTCGCCGGGGCTAGCAGGCACACACTGGAGGAGGTTGCAGGCCTGCCAAAACACCGCACTCAGAACTGCCACGGGGTGCCTCCTTATGTCACTTGTTTGATCCAAAAATGCATCGGCGAGCCCTCAATCTCATCCACACTGAGTCGGTAAACTCCTTTGTCAGCTCCGTCACCGTAGTCAAAAGAATCCTAAAGAAAGTAAACACAAACCTCGTCGAAACCGGCCTAATAATAGTGACATTCGAAACTACTATCCTACCAACAACACTAAGAATAGGGTATGAAAAGACTCACGTTAGACCCTATATCCCACTACCACTGAAATGTAAAAATTGCCTTAGGCACGGGAACATATCAACAATATGTAAGAACCAAAAACCATGCCAAAAATGCGCAGACATATACCACCTGAGCGACGAAATGGAAGAAGAACGTTCCAATAATGAAGCCTGTGTTTACTGCATCACACAACACTTGGAACCTAGCAACCATCCAGCTAACGACAAAAATGTCCCATCTTCCTTCAACCGAAAGAGATCCATCCAAAAAGTAGACCACAAGACAGCAGTAGCAATATACAAAGAGAAACACCAGCACAAACAGCAACAATACTCCACAATAGCGCGCACTAACTACGAAAACGCGCAGCCAGGACCTACAGAGCACGGAAAATCTACACCTAAAAACAACTGAAATCTTATGAACAAACAAAAAGCATCATGGAAAGGCGGGACCAAGTTACATACTGCGACCTACCTAGCGAATCCGACTCTGATACCGACCCAGAGTTAAATCAAACCACAAAACCTACGACTACAATCATTCCTACAAAAACGTCGAAAAGCCCACGAACGCAGCTGAAAAGAATTAATAGCAAACAACTTAACAGTCAATCAAAGCGCGCCAATAGCGGCACAAAAACTTTTTAACTTTTTTTTTATTTGAACTATAGTAAAAATGTTTCTTAAAGTAATACAATGGAATATAAATCCTAATTAAAAAACACTCTCCACACATAATATCTCTACACATAATATCTCCACATAGATAATATCCAAATACCCATAAACTATTCCCTCGTGCATAAAACCGAGTCTTCGACTACATACGCAGGAGTTGCACTGCTCATACACAATATAATATTATACGAGGAAGTTAACATGAACACACCTCTCGAATCAATTCCTGCAATAATCTATTCTAAAGTTAAATTCTCAATACATTCAGTATACGTTTCACACAACACGGGACTTACTGCCCCTGACCTAACTAATACTTTTGGCCCTAACCAAGTCCCCAACTTAATAATCGGTGACTTCAACAGATGGCACCAAAAATGGGGCTCTCCACGCAAAAATTCAAGGGGAAGAGTAGTTGCGAATTTCTTAGATAACTCCAATTACACGATTTTGAATGACGTCTCCGCCACTAACTTCAACACCCACAACACATTTTCACATTTAGACCTCACCTTTTGTTCACCGCAATTAGCAGTCGACGCAATATGGAAGACTGAAAATAACTTACTAGGTAGTGACCACTACGCCATTGTAACGACACTATTTCAATCTACTTATCATTCGCACAACAATACACCAAAACCCAAATTCCTTACAGCACGCGCTAACTGGGAATATTACTATAATCTCTCAGAAAACTTTACTAAGGAGATGACAATAAGCAAAAATATCAACAAGGAAGCCGCAAACTTATAAAAAATCGTAATAAGAAGCGCTCACTTGTCCATCTCACAGACATCTAACGCTTACCCAAAGAAATCAGTACCAAACAAACAAACAAAAAACTAGAAGACCTCTAACAACATAACAACCATATGTGGCGAAAATTAAAACGCTGGATTACAAGCGAAAATATAATAAACTACAAAAAAGCCATCTCTCAACTAAAGAGAGAAATAAAAATCGCCAAAAAGGACTCATTAACCGCATTTACCGCGGACATAAAACCCACAACTCCCTCCGGAAAAGTATGGTCGAACATTAGACGAATCTGTGGTTTCAAATCCTGGACTGGAATACATAGCATAATAACTGAAAATTCTGCTGAGCTGGATAGCTTTGAGATTGCTAATATCTTCTGCACACACTGGTCGGAACAATCTGACGACCCTAACTTCCCTGAAACATTTAGAACATACAAGGAAACTTTCCGGCCAAACACACCAAACTACATTACTGACAAAAATGCAGAAGAAATTGAAAAATCGATGCCCTACACTGAACTGTGCAAGGCTTTGAACAAACTAAAAGGGAACAACCCAGGTTATGACATAATCACATACGACATGGTGAAACAAATATCACCCATGACAAAAATGCGTTCAACCTTTCTATTTAACAAAATCTTCGATAATTACATACCGCAAATGTATAAAATGAGCCCAATAATCCCCATTTTTAAACCTCAGTGCAATAAAGTGTCCATTCACTCGTACCGAGCTATATCACTAAATCCAGTACTCGCAAAAACCTTATACAAAATTGTAGCGAACAGGCTATGGTGGTTCGTAACAAATAATAAACTACTCAATAGCCATCAAATGGGTTTTAGAAGAGGGAAATCTTTTACTGATAGTCTAATATATTTAGACCACATGATAACAAACTTCCTAGTACTCCAAAAACACATATCAATAATATCTTTAGACTTTGCAAAAGCATTCGATAGGGTGGGCCTCCACTCCATTATAATACAGCTTCAAGAATGGAAGGTAGGAGAAAAAATTATTAATTATGTAAAAAATTTCATGTCAAACAGAAAAATCAAAGTCAGGGTAGGCAACAAGCATTCTAATACAACAAACCTCTACAATGGAATTCCCCAGGGATCACCACTCTCAGTCGTACTCTTCTTAATTGCATATAACAAACTCCCTAACATCATATCGATGCATAGGGAACTATCGCTCTGCGCATATGCAGACGGCTTCCATATTATAGTCCAGCTCGATCCAATAAAAAATCAAACCATAAATATAAACTGAATAAGCATCCACATATCTGTAGGAAACGTGATTGTAAATGCAATACAAACCAACAACATATGCCTTTCCGAAGACAGCGAACTAAATATCCTAGGGGTGACATTCAATTCCAAATATAGATGGAACTCACACATAGAGAAACTAGCACTTTCGATAGAAAGCAGGTTCAAAATTATAAAATGTTTATCAAGCTCTAAGTTTAACTGCAACATCAGCTCACTGATCTCTGTCATAAAGGCACTCATCGTCTCAAAACTAAATTACGGCATATTCCTTTACGGATACCCGTCCGAACAAAATCTCAAAAAACTACAAACAATACCAAATTCGGCAGCGCACGTGGCTCTAGGAGCCTTTCGAACCCCTCGGATTTCTAATATAATGTATACCCATAGTATAATCGAGAATTTTGAAAATTATATGCAAACCTATAAACCAGAATCAGTAATCTTCAAAGCAATAAACCAACGTATCCTCCTCAATATAGCAAACATTTCAGAACCGGCAACACCTGAAAATGTTCCACCCTGGAACTTTCCAGCATCCACCATAGTCACTTCAATATACCAACAAATATTCTCCGAAATAACAAATAAATATCAAGACTATAAATTCATTTACACTGACAGATCCAAAGCTAACCAAACTACCACATTCAGTATTACAACAAAATCCAAAGTTACTCGCACCTCCCTTCTACCAATATACTCCTCTGCATGCGCCGCCGAAATCACAGCCACTTTCAGTGCTCTGCACTATTACAAGGACATACAAGGAAAATGTGCTATATGCTCGGACTAGCTCTCGTCCTTAGACTCTATAGCAAATTTACACAACCACGAATACTATGCCAATAATATTAAAACACTGCTGACTAATCAATATCCTAAATTCATCCTAGTCTGGATCCCGGGCCACTCTAACACCCAGGGTAACGAGCTAGCTGACCAAGCGGCAAAATCTGGTCACTTAGCTTAGCTCACCACTGCTCAAAATTATAACGCAAAGGACATAAAGAGATACATTTCATCTTACTGCAGATAGATTCACAAAAACTCACTGCCGAAAGCATCTACGTGGTACCAGTTCATAAATAGTAATAAAGCCAATGTCAATACACATCTTCGAAACACCGACAACATACCCTGACTCTCTCTCTCTCTATGGCGCGGTATACAACAGGTATATCATCATAAACCTCCTAAGAGATTTTTGCGCCAAGCTTCTCTTCCAATTTGTGGTGTGCCGATTTGAATTTTCCCTACAAATTGGTGGGACCTATAGTTTTTTGCCGACTCCGAACGGCATCTACAAAGGAGACGTATTTTTGCTGAGAAGCCTGTCATGGCAGAAATACACTCGGAGAGTTTGCCAAACCACTGCCGAGGGGCGACCCCGTTTTCGAAAAACTTTTTTCAAATCACTTTTGATGTTACCTGTACCAGGGCTCGAAGTGGTAGGCCGGCAACACTACCTTCACACCACGGCGGCCGCCGTTGTTACTATGTGCAATATTAACGAAGCCTGTAGATCGGAATATTACTGTCAACGGCGAGACAGAATGAGGAGTTCCCCCAAACTCAATAACATGGGATCCCGCGGACCACCAAGGGAACACACCAAACGCATGGTCCAGAACCCTCCTATTTTCGCGCGCCAACGGAAGCGTGCCTTCAGTGATGCAATTCCGCAGAATCAACATGAAAAATTTAATGGCATAGATTATACATCTATTATAGCCAGGTTATATTCGTTTTGTAGCACTTTTTGCTTGTCAAAAATCATTTAACAATATACGTCCATATAATTATTATCCAAATAACTTCAGGTCTTCAAATTGGCTTTTACACACAAAGTTAAAAATTTAATGGCATAGCTTCTCCATCTATATTAGCCAGGTTATATTCGTTTTGTAGCACTTTTCGCTTGTCAAAAATCATTTCACAATATACGTACGTCTATATAATAATAATCCAAAACACTTCTATATATGCAAAGTTATGTTTAAACAAATTTAAATTGTCTTCCGCACACAATCAACATGAAACATTTAATGGCATAGATTTTACATCTGTATTAGCCAGGTTATATTCGTTTTATCATTATTCGTCTTTATTTGTGTTATTTATATTTTATGCTCTTTTTTAAGAGTTAGATTCAATGGCAGACGTATCAGATACGTATCACAAGCCAGGTTATTGTCCAATTGTATTATTTTTTAATGCGAAAATTAGGTTATGTTAATAATTGTTTTAAGATTTTGCATCTTCGTTTCGTAGCACTTTTTGAGATGTATTTTTCAAAGTATTTTAAATAATTCTTTATTTGTGTTGAAACATTATTTAATTTTAAAACGACCCCAAAAAAAATTTGGTTATATATATTCCACGCGGTTATGGAAGCGATCACCCCATATAATTTTTTGCGTTTGAAGATTCCCGTTTTTGGTGAGATCCGTTATCTCAGATATGCAGTTTTATCATAATTTTTTTTTTAAGTCGAAGTTTTTGTTGTCGCACTCTATACATAGCCTTAGTATCGATTCATGTTGTAACTATCACCTTGCCATACGTATTGTTAAATTGTTATTTATTTGTTGAATTCACCTTGTTCCCATCTCCAATTCGCAAATGAAGTACCGATAAACCGATGTAATCGCTATAAGCGAAAATTGCCATTTGCGATCTGGACGAGGGAAGAACCACACAAAAGTGTAGGTAGAAACTTGGTAAATTATATGTATGTATTGAACATTGTAATTTCCACAGGAAATAAAACGCCATCACCCGAAATTCGAAGGGTAGTTTTATTTGCATCCAGTCCAGGTCGGGAATCAATAACATTTTATTTCACTTTTACTTGGCAAAGTGAAACGTGGCGCCTGTAATGAAGAACAAATTTTATACTAAATATTAAAGAGGAATTGCTTTAATGAGCTAAGGCTGTATCGACGCATTGGAGTTAGCGAAAAATAAAAGCAGAAGTAAGATTCGGTAAGTGCTTATGAGTTATTGTATTGGGGTTGGTGCGAGTAGTGGGTTGTCACGTAGCGGGTCGTCACATAACCTTAAATTTGAGCCCTCGCCTTTGTAACGTGGTGTTGCTGGTATTGGTGCGACATAACCTCAAAACTAAGCCCGCTATCGAAAACGTGGGAAGCGGTCATTATTTTCTTCCTTGTATTTCAATATGCCTCTTACACGTTCGGCAGCTAGTAAAGACGGAGGCGGGGACAGTAGCGACGAAATGAATAACACAATTTATGAGCAAGCACCAAGGAATATGCAGAGTGAACCGACAATCGAGATGAGGCTGAGCGAAATTATGGTGCAAATAAGAAGTCTTCAAGATGAAGTGCAGCGAATGAGGCCACCGCAAAATGATGTTCAAACGAACCAGGCGCCGAATACTGCGGGGTCGGAAAGCGGAGACATAATAAGTACAGCGTCAAGCGAAGTCGTACCACCTCTACATGGTTCCAACACGGGAAGACTGCATAAATTGTACGATTTGCCTGAGTTTGATGGTCGGCCGGAGGATTGGGCAATGTTTAAGGAAACATTCGCTATGACAACTGCGGAGTATAATTACAGCTATCCACAAAATATGTTGCGGCTACAAAAGGCGATTAAAGGTAGGGCACGTGAGGTTGTAGAGTGCCTGTTGATACATAGTAGGAATGTGCCTCAAATTATGAGCACATTGCAAGAGTGTTTTGGTAGACCTGATTTGCTGGTAAAAAGCCAAATAAGTAGAATTAGGGGTATTCCGCCCATATCTGAGAATCGTTTAGAGCAGCTAACA
This sequence comes from Merzomyia westermanni, assembly GCA_949987695.1. Lineage (NCBI taxonomy): Eukaryota > Metazoa > Arthropoda > Insecta > Diptera > Tephritidae > Merzomyia > Merzomyia westermanni. Next base: position 123,636,728 of record OX465290.1, read on the forward strand.
ACATTTGCAACAAAGGTTCAGAATCTGGCGTCATTCCTTGAAGCAGCTGACTGCGACCACCATCTCGCCAACCCGACGCTAATGGAAGAGCTTTTATTGAAGTTACCTGTTCAAAGGCGAATTGAATGGGCACGGCATGCAGCTTCAATTGTTCCTAGGCCAACAATTAGCCATTTTAGCACCTGGCTGCAAGAGCTCTCTAGAGTTATAAGTTCCGCATGTTCGTTTTCAAGTTTAGATTCACGTTCGAGTAGAGTAGAAGGGCGCACGAGATTTTTTTTATGCGAATGAAAATAATGCTAGGGGCAACAAAAGGGATAGGCGCTCGGCTTGTTCCGAAAGACATCCACTCAGCAAATGTAATGACTTTCTAAGGATGAACAATGTAGAGAGATGGCAACTAGTTCGACGTGAAAAACTATGTTTTAATTGTCTAAGAGGTCAGCATCGTAGCAATACATGCTCGGAACAGCACGAATGTGGCAATCGCAGTTGCACGCGCAAGGTACACGGCTTGCTGCACGATAGCAATCATCAGCGTAACGGCACAACATCGAATCAGGTGCAGCAAAATAGAGTGCAGTTGGACGAGCCACGAACGGAATTACAGTCTCGACAGGTATTCACTAGTACAGTTGGGTATAGTCCACCGATGAGGCTTCTATTTAAAATACTGCCCGTAGTACTTTATGCCAACGGAAAGGAAATTAAAACATATGCGTTTTTAGACGAAGGCTCGGCTGTATCGTTGATTAACAGTGACTTGGCAAAACATCTAGGCTTAAAAGGTCGAAGTGAGACACTTACGTTGCGGTGGTTCGGTAATGCGACGGTAACAGAAGCCTCCCAAAAGGTCGATATGTTTATTTCAGGTATAGGGCAGTATCGAAAGAGATTTTTAATGCAAAATGTTAGGACTGTGTCTAACTTACAGTTGCCAAAGCAAACAATACATTTTACAGATTTACACTACAAACATAGAAACTTGCCAGTATGTCAATATGAGAATGCTGTTCCGGAATTATTGATCGGCTTAGACAATGCACATCTAGGGATTTCGCAACGAACAGCGCACGATGGGAGTCGTAGTTATGCAGGTGTGCAAACAAAGTTAGGATGGGTTGTTTACGGGACAGGTGCCCAAGCAACAACAGATAATTATCATCATAATACGTATTTTGCGAACATTCCCGAAAGTCACAACGATGTAGAAAAGCTAGTGAACGATTATATAGTAAATGAAAACATGTACGTGAAGGACATGCAGTGTGCAACAGAATCGTTAGAAATTAGTAAGGCGAAGCGTATTCTAGAAGCTACAACCAAACGAGTGGATGAGTCAAGGTTTGAAACCGGTTTGTTATGGAGCAAAGAGCACGTTGAGTTACCAGGTAGTCGAAAAATGGCTGAACGAAGGTTTTACATGTTGGAGAAAAGGTTCGAGAACGATCTAGAATTCAAGAAGGCTTACACGAGGATAATGGCTGAATATATGGAAAAGGGATATTCTCGCAAGCTGACCGAGGACGAGCTCGATGAAGAAAGCAATCCCATTTGGTACTTGCCTCACTTTGGAGTATATAATCCTAATAAGCCCGGTAAATTGCGGTTAGTTTTCGATGCAGCTGCGACAGTACAAATGGCATCGTTGAACTCGGTATTGATGAGTGGGCCTGACTTGACTCAGCCACTAGTAGCAGTATTATCGAAATTTAGACAGAAGCCGGTAGGTGTATGCGCAGATATAGCCGAAATGTTTCATCAGGTGCGGATTCGGAAAGAGGATCAGCAAGCTCAGCGTTTTGTATGGAGAGATCGGCGAGATCAGCCGTTGGATGTGTACGTGATGAACGTAATGACTTTCGGAGCCACATGTTCACCTTGTTCAGCACAATTTGTAAAAAATAGAAACGCAGAAGCCTTTAGAGAACAATATCCTGATGCGGTGACTGCTATAGTAGAGAACCACTACGTAGACGATTTCGTGCATTGCTTTTCGAGTGAAGAAGAAGCGTTGAATATAACAAGACAAGTCGTTGAGATCCATAGGAAAGGCGGTTTCGAATTAAGAGGGTTTGCTTCCAATTCCAAGCCCATAACGGATTTGAACGAGAACAACGCTATGCCATCCATCGTGAATCTTGATAGGGACAATGAGGGGTTATTCCAGAAAGTACTCGGTATGTTTTGGGACACCGGGAACGACGTTTTCAAGTTTGCATTATCATTCAGTAAAGTTGACCCATTATTGTTAGAAGGCAAAAGGCCAACGAAACGCGAGGTATTGAAGGTTACCATGTCGCTCTTTGATCCCTTTGGCATAGCAGCCGAATATACTTTGGAGGCTAAGTTAATACTGCAGGCCATTTGGCGCGAGCATACGGAATGGGATGAGCACATATGGTGGGTTGTATTTGAAAGATGGAAAAACTGGTTAAAAAATTTGAAGGACTTAGAACATATATACATTCCTCGCTGCTATGGTACCCTCTTCTCAAGCTCATCGATAGAGCTTCACGTTTTTGCAGATGCAAGTGAGTCAGCTTACGCAGCAGTGGCATATTGGAGAATCCCATCAAGATCAAGCAACGCGCAGGTGAGCTTCATAGCTGGAAAAACAAAATGTGCACCTCTGAAGTTGTTATCGATACCACGTCTCGAACTACTGTCAGCAGTGCTTGCAACTCGTCTCAGAAAAAATATAGTTAGCTACCATACCTACAAACCTACCAGAATATTCATGTGGAGCGATTCTAAAACGGTCCTATCCTGGATAAAGTCGGACTATCGTCGATATAAGCCATATGTGGCACATCGTGTGAACGAAATACTGGAAGAGAGTAACACCAGCGAATGGAGGTGGTTGGCTAGCGCCTTAAACCCGGCTGATTTTGGCACACGGCCAAAGAGCGAAAAGCGGTCGTCGTTTTGGTTAAGTGGTCCGGAGTTTTTATCGCAAGACATGTCAAGATGGCCTCCGAAAGAAAATTGCAACGCTACTGATCTGGAGATACGCAGCAAATTTACAAATCTATTTATAACCAGTAATTTTACATTTTTTACAAAATTTTCATCCTTCATACGCCTCAAGAGAGTAGTAGGGTGGATCCTTCGCTTCCGACATAATTGTTCTAAACGTTCAACAAGGCTTGTTCCTGGATATCTACGCATAGACGAGCTGAGGAGGTTATACTGCGAAAAGCGCAGATGGAAGCTTTCACTGATGAATATAATGCCTTGAGTTCCGGAGATTCTGTAAATAGGCGTAGTACGTTGTTGACATTCAGTCCGTACATAGATGATGTTGGTTTATTACGTGTTGGTGGGCGCATAGATGCAGCCGAAGCAGTTCCTTTACATACGCGACGTCCAGTGATTCTGCCGAAACAACATCATGTAACCCAACTAGTTATCGACTTTTACCATAAGTTGTGGAAGCATCAGAACGAGAGTTTAATTGTTGCCGAATTACGACGCAGATATTGTATACCACATGTAAGGAGAGAAGTACGACGTGCTGCAAAGAGGTGTCAAATATGTAAAAATTCCAGAGCAAATCCATCTCCGCCACTGATGGGTCAGCTTCCATCAGATCGCCTAACACCGTTTATTCGGCCCTTTTCATATACCGGGTTAGACTATATGGGACCCTTTAAGATAGTCATAGGGCGACGTAGTGAAAAGCGATGGATTGCACTCTTCACGTGCTTAACAATACGTGCAATTCACTTGGAGATAGTAAAAGACCTTACTACAGATAGCTGTATCATGGCAATAAGGAATTTTATGAACCGACGCGGAACACCAACCCGAATTCGATCCGATAACGCATCAACCTTCGTTGGGGCGAATAACGAATTGAAGAGGCAATTGATACAGTTCGACAATAACAAAATCTGCGAGGCGCTATCAACTAAAAACATTGAGTGGGTGTTTAATTGTCCCCTAAACCCCCATGCAGGTGGATGTTGGGAGCGCCTGGTTCGAAGCGTAAAGAAAGCTCTCGGTTCTGCGCTGTATAACGAAAGTCTACATGAGCACACGCTTTATAGTCTCATGTGTGAAGCCGAAAATATTGTCAACTCGAGGCCCTTGACACACGTCCCTCTTGACAATCCCACTGACGAACCACTAACCCCAAACCATTTTCTCATAGGTACCCCGAACTCCGAACAGACACCGCATCCCTGCGAAGAGCTACACCGAGCTACCCGAAAGCAATGGCACAGAGTCCAGCAGATGCAGCAACGCTTCTGGAAAAAATGGGTGACTGACTATCTTCCTGAGCTGACACGAAGATCAAAGTGGCATCAACCCGTAACGCCCTTAGCAAACGAAGACGTGGTACTTGTATGTGATCGGAATATCCATCGAGCAAGGTGGCCTTTGGGTCGCATCATCAAAGTGTTTCCAGGGAAGGATGGCCAAGTAAGATCAGCGGAGGTAAGCGTCCAGCATGCGTCCTAGCAAAACTAGATGTTGGTGAATCTGGGTAGATTCATGGAGGCGGGGATGTTGTCGCACTCTATACATAGCCTTAGTATCGATTTATGTTGTAACTATCACCTTGCCATACGTATTGTTAAATTGTTATTTATTTGTTGAATTCACCTTGTTCCCATCTCCAATTCGCAAATGAAGTACCGATAAACCGATGTAATCGCTATAAGCGAAAATTGCCATTTGCGATCTGGACGAGGGAAGAACCACACAAAAGTGTAGGTAGAAACTTGGTAAATTATATGTATGTATTGAACATTGTAATTTCCACAGGAAATAAAACGCCATCACCCGAAATTCGAAGGGTAGTTTTATTTGCATCCAGTCCAGGTCGGGAATCAATAACAGTTTTATTAAAAAGATATAGGATTGAATTCTTATGTTGAGTTATTTAACTTGAGTAGTATAACCAAAATACTTTTGGGAGAAAGCAAAAAATATCCCTCAAGTCCAAAAATTACATCTCAACCAGAAGTACAGTCTGTTTTTTATTTGGTTGAGATGCAGGGATATTTTTGCCGACTCTACGCGAAGACGTCTAAAAGCGAAGTGCGGTGGGTCCCTTAAACTGCACTAGTACCAAAAACTGTGGACCGGGTAGCCGGTGTTGGACCGGCTGAGGGTTATTTTTTTAAGCCCCCGATTTGGGATCGGACCTGGGTAATTTTTGGGTTTTTTGCGAATAACTTTTCACTGAAACAAAAAATTGAAAATCCGCTTTCGGATTGTTGATACCGAAGTCAAAACGCGTTGTTTGATACCTGTCCCGATATTTTTGGGCGTGTTTTAGCAGTTGTCTCCTAAAGGAAACAATTACCGATTTGTTTTTATAAGCGTATTTACAGCAATTTAGATGAGCATGTAGATACATATACAGGATTGTTTGAGATCAGTTTTTAGTTAGTTTCAGTATATATATAATAATTGACCTATTAAATTTTTATTTAAATAACATAGTAAATTCGAGTAGATTTTAAAAAAGATATAGTTTTGGATATATTTTATGGATTCGGGTTTGATAACATTGTTAAGGGATTCACGTTGGGGAAGAATCGGGTGCGTTGTGTTTGGAAATTTGAGCATTCTGTCAGGAGGTGGGGGATGATGATGGGGACTCTGGAGTTACCAAAATGACAGTCTTTTGGAGGTAGGTTTTCTAGATGGTAGCTGTGTGTAATCTTTGTGTAGCCTAACCGAAGGCGTTCGAATTTAACCAAGTCTAGTCACGGCGGCCGCCGTGGTGTGAAGGTAGTGTTGCCGGCCTACCACACCGAAGGTCCATGGTTCGAGCCCTGGTACAGGTAACATCAAAAGTGATTTGAAAAAAGTTTTTCAAAAACGGGGTCGCCCCTCGGCAGTGGTTTGGCAAACTCTCCGAGTGTATTTCTGCCATGACAGGCTTCTCAGCAAAAATTCGTCTCCTTTGTAGATGCCGTTCGGAGTCGGCAAAAAACTGTAGGTCCCACCAATTTGTAGGGAAAATTCAAATCGGCACACCACAAATTGGAAGAGAAGCTTGGCGCAAAAATCTCTTAGGAGGTTTATGATGATATACCTGTTGTATACCGCGCCATAGAGAGAGAGAGAGTCAGGGTATGTTGTCGGTGTTTCGAAGAAGTGTATTGACATTGGCTTTATTACTATTTATGAACTGGTACCACGTAGATGCTTTCGGCAGTGAGTTTTTGTGAATCTATCTGCAGTAAGATGAAATGTATCTCTTTATGTCCTTTGCGTTGTAATTTTGAGCAGTGGTGAGCTAAGCTAAGTGACCAAATTTTGCCGCTTGGTCAGCTAGCTCGTTACCCTGGGTGTTAGAGTGGCCCGGGATCCAGACTAGGATGAATTTAGGATATTGATTAGTCAGCAGTGTTTTAATATTATTGGCATAGTATTCGTGGTTGTGTAAATTTGCTATAGAGTCTAAGGACGAGAGCTAGGCCGAGCATATAGCATATTTTCCTTGTATGTCCTTGTAATAGTGCAGAGCACTGAAAGTGGCTGTGATTTCGGCGGCGAATGCAGAGGAGTATATTGGTAGAAGGGAGGTGCGAGTAACTTTGGATTTTGTTGTAATACTGAATGTGGTAGTTTGGTTAGCTTTGGATCTGTCAGTGTAAATGAATTTATAGTCTTGATATTTATTTGTTATTTCGGAGAATATTTGTTGGTATATTGAAGTGACTATGGTGGATGCTGGAAAGTTCCAGGGTGGAACATTTTCAGGTGTTGCCGGTTCTGAAATGTTTGCTATATTGAGGAGGATACGTTGGTTTATTGCTTTGAAGATTACTGATTCTGGTTTATAGGTTTGCATATAATTTTCAAAATTCTCGATTATACTATGGGTATACATTATATTAGAAATCCGAGGGGTTCGAAAGGCTCCTAGAGCCACGTGCGCTGCCGAATTTGGTATTGTTTGTAGTTTTTTGAGATTTTGTTCGGACGGGTATCCGTAAAGGAATATGCCGTAATTTAGTTTTGAGACGATGAGTGCCTTTATGACAGAGATCAGTGAGCTGATGTTGCAGTTAAACTTAGAGCTTGATAAACATTTTATAATTTTGAACCTGCTTTCTATCGAAAGTGCAGTTTCTCTATGTGTGAGTTCCATCTATATTTGGAATTGAATGTCACCCCTAGGATATTTAGTTCGCTGTCTTCGGAAAGGCATATGTTGTTGGTTTGTATTGCATTTACAATCACGTTTCCTACAGATATGTGGATGCTTATTCAGTTTATATTTATGGTTTGATTTTTTATTGTATCGAGCTGGACTATAATATGGAAGCCGTCTGCATATGCGCAGAGCGATAGTTCCCTATGCATCGATATGATGTTAGGGAGTTTGTTATATGCAATTAAGAAGAGTACGACTGAGAGTGGTGATCCCTGGGGAATTCCATTGTAGAGGTTTGTTGTATTAGAATGCTTGTTGCCTACTCTGACTTTGATTTTTCTGTTTGACATGAAATTTTCTACATAATTAATAATTTTTTCTCCTACCTTCCATTCTTGAAGCTGTATTATAATGGAGTGGAGGCCCACCCTATCGAATGCTTTTGCAAAGTCTAAAGATATTATTGATATGGGTTTTTGGAGTACTAGGGAGTTTGTTATCATGTGGTCTAAATATATTAGACTATCAGTAAAAGATTTCCCTCTTCTAAAACCCATTTGATGGCTATTGAGTAGTTTATTATTTGTTACGAACCACCATAGCCTGTTCGCTACAATTTTGCATAAGGTTTTTGCGAGTACTGGATTTAGTGATATAGCTCGGTACGAGTGTATGGACACTTTATTGCACTGAGGTTTAAAAATGGGGATTATTGTGCTCATTTTATACATTTGCGGTATGTAATTATCGAAGATTTTGTTAAATAGAAAGGTTAAACGCATTTTTGTCATGGGTGATATTTGTTTCACCATGTCGTATGTGATTATGTCATAACCTGGGTTGTTCCCTTTTAGGTTGTTTAAAGCCTTGCACAGTTCAGTGTACGGCATCGATTTTTCAATTTCTTCTGCATTTTTGTCAGTAATGTAGTTTGGTGTGTTTGGCCGGAAAGTTTCCTTGTATGTTCTAAATGTTTCAGGGAAGTTAGGGTCGTCAGATTGTTCCGACCAGTGTGTGCAGAAGATATTAGCAATCTCAAAGCTATCCAGCTCAGCAGAATTTTCAGTTATTATGCTATGTATTCCAGTCCAGGATTTGAAACCACAGATTCGTCTAATGTTCGACCATACTTTTCCGGAGGGAGTTGTGGGTTTTATGTCCGCGGTAAATGCGGTTAATGAGTCCTTTTTGGCGATTTTTATTTCTCTCTTTAGTTGAGAGATGGCTTTTTTGTAGTTTATTATATTTTCGCTTGTAATCCAGCGTTTTAATTTTCGCCACATATGGTTGTTATGTTGTTAGAGGTCTTCTAGTTTTTTGTTTGTTTGTTTGGTACTGATTTCTTTGGGTAAGCGTTAGATGTCTGTGGGATGGACAAGTGAGCGCTTCTTATTACGATTTTTTATAAGTTTGCGGCTTCCTTGTTGATATTTTTGCTTATTGTCATCTCCTTAGTAAATTTTTCTGAGAGATTATAGTAATATTCCCAGTTAGCGCGTGCTGTAAGGAATTTGGGTTTTGGTGTATTGTGCGAATGATAAGTAGATTGAAATAGTGTCGTTACAATGGCGTAGTGGTCACTACCTAGTAAGTTATTTTCAGTCTTCCATACTGCGTCGACTGCTAATTGCGGTGAACAAAAGGTGAGGTCTAAATGTGAAAATGTGTTGTGGGTGTTGAAGTTAGTGGCGGAGACGTCATTCAAAATCGAGTAATTGGAGTTATCTAAGAAATTCGCAACTACTCTTCCCCTTGAATTTTTGCGTGGAGAGCCCCATTTTTGGTGCCATCTGTTGAAGTCACCGATTATTAAGTTGGGGACTTGGTTAGGGCCAAAAGTATTAGTTAGGTCAGGGGCAGTAAGTCCCGTGTTGTGTGAAACGTATACTGAATGTATTGAGAATTTAACTTTAGAATAGATTATTGCAGGAATTGATTCGAGAGGTGTGTTCATGTTAACTTCCTCGTATAATATTATATTGTGTATGAGCAGTGCAACTCCTGCGTATGTAGTCGAAGACTCGTTTTTATGCACGAGGGAATAGTTTATGGGTATTTGGATATTATCTATGTGGAGATATTATGTGTAGAGATATTATGTGTGGAGAGTGTTTTTTAATTAGGATTTGAAGTTCATTATAGTGGTTAATATAACCGTTTATATTCCATTGTATTACTTTAAGAAACATTTTTACTATAGTTCAAATAAAAAAAAAGTTAAAAAGTTTTTGTGCCGCTATTGGCGCGCTTTGATTGACTGTGAAGTTGTTTGCTATTAATTCTTTTCAGCTGCGTTCGTGGGCTTTTCGACGTTTTTGTAGGAATGATTGTAGTCGTAGGTTTTGTGGTTTGATTTAACTCTGGGTCGGTATCAGAGTCGAATTCGCTAGGTAGGTCGCAGTATGTGACTTGGTGCCGCCTTTCCATGATGCTTTTTGTTTGTTCATAAGATTTGAGTTGTTGTTAGGTGTAGATTTTCCGTTCTCTGTAGGTCCTGGCTGCGCGTTTTCGTAGTTAGTGCGCGCTATTGTGGAGTATTGTTTATTGTTTATGTTTATTCAGTCTATGATTCCACATCTTACAGACTATATACAAAGTAAAATTAAAAAGCTAAAAATAAAAAAATGTATGTATCATGAAAGGCTAACTACAATAATAGATTTGAATGTATCTCTCGATAGGGAAAAGTCAATAGTTACGCCTCTTGAGAGCTTATTAAACTGAGCAAGGGCACGATAAATTGGGTTAAAATTGTAATAATTCGCACTGGGAGCAGGCAAATAAAAAGGTAAAAAGGAACGTAGACACCTGTGAGGGACGTTAAATGAGACCTTCTCGAGAAGATTTGGACAGTCTAGATAACCAGCTATTATGTCATAGGCAAACATGAGCAAGTGCACAGTTCTCCTAGTATCAAGGGGTTGCAGGTTAATTAGCGTACAGCGCGAGTAGTATGACGGAATCGGGTCCTCAAAATTGAGGATATTTAAGCCAAACCGAATAAATTTTCGTTGAACTCTTTCGATTCTGGCCGAATGGCAGCTATAGATAGGGTTCCAGATAACGGATGCATACTCTAGCTTCGAACGAACTAAAGAAATATAAAGAGTCTTCCTCGTGTAGGGATCCTTCAAGTCTTTGGCATATCTACGAAGGAAAGCCAGGTTTGAGTATGCCTTTGGAAGCACATAACAAATGTGGTTAACAAAAGAAAAGTTTGTATCGAAAACGACTCCTAGATCAACAAATTCTTTGACTGAGGCCAGCTGACCACCTGAGATATAATAGGCGGAGGTATGAAGGGTAAAAGACTTAGAGAATGACATATGGAAACACTTTTTTACGTTAAGGTGGATGTTGTTGGAGAGACACCAACCTACAATATTATTTAGGTCTTGTTGCAGAAGGGCAGTATCCGACAGGACATTTGTCCTACGACATTTGTCCTACGAGAAATCTATCCAGCACATTAAATTGTTTTACACTAAATAAGTACTGATCTCTGAGGATAGAGTTGGCAGTGTTAGACTTATAAAGCTTATTATATTTGTTACGTTGATTTTTTAACTTTTTTAGAGTCTTGTTGTACCAAGGAAGCTTGTGCCGTTTAGAGCCAAAAAGAGGCACCTTGGAACGAAATATCTCACCCAAAGAAGATAGGAAGGATTCGAAACAGACACTAACATCCTTAGAGGAAAAGATAAAGTCCCAGTTCATAGCAAGTAGGGAATCGTTGAGCTCACCTAGATTCGAGGATCGAAAGTTAAAGGAGGAGGTCCCTGAAAGAGATGACGCCGGGATAGCGTCGAAATTTTGTAAATAAATATCAAGGGGAACATGATGTTTATCTGAGGCACATAGGGGCAAGGTACTCTCAGAGAGACTAACTATTAAATTTTCACTAACAAAGACAAGATCAAGCAATCTAGAGAGCGTATTAAATAAGTAATTAGTTTGAATAAGATTACAACTTAAAATACAGTCGATAACATTAATTTCAGAGGATCGCGTAACGTTAGTAGGAGTTAAAATCCCATTATATTGAAAGTCCACCCAAACAATGTCAGGCAGATTAAAATCTCCGAGAATACAAAAGTCGGCATGGGAATTAGATTCACATAGATTCGCAATATTTTCAACATGATAGTTGTACAGGCTATCACAACTGTTTGGCGGAATATACGACACACAGATAAATGAAGTACGAGAAGATCCAGAAATTCTAACACAAAGCTGGTCAATTAAAGAGTCGTGATGCATGAGTTGATGTACGGAGACGCGTAGACTTCTCTTTAAAGCTATTAGAACTCCGCCCCCTTTTCGTAAACCGGTCTTAACTGCGTCCCTGTCTTTCCTGAAGGTGTGAAAAATGTTTGGATTGAAGTATTCTTCGTCGAAAAAATCGGAATTGAGCCAAGTTTCGACGAAGACGAACACATCATAGTTCAAGCGCGAGGTAGCCACGAATATTTCTTTAGATTTAGTGCGCATGCCACCCATATTGTGGAAATAGATTTTTAAAGACGTATCTACACTGCGATTTTTAAGGGCGTTATTAGGTGTCATATTTTTGGCTTTGGTAAAAACGAAAGGGCCGGACATTGATGTCAATTGGCCAAACATTAGGCTCCAATATTTTATCAAAAAATTCAGCAGATACTCCAAGTTTGCAGTTCACACTTTCAAGACTGTCAAGCGAAACACCATTTTTTATAAGCATACGACAACGCATGTGGCCACGGTCAATGCCGGCGTGCTTAGAAACATAATCAATAATGTTTTTTGATGTCACTGTGGGCTTAAACGAAGACACATGTACCCATTTCATCTTAACAGCAACTTCAAGCTCGGCATTTTTATTACGGCCATACACTATGGCCCTCAAACTAGTGGCGCTTGCAAACAGAGGCGCGCGAGGTCCCAGCAGCAACAGTAGGGGCTGCGACAGAGGAATTAAGTTCACTAGAAGCATTATGCAGACTTTTATTATTAATTGTAGGATTGGCAGACTCATTGGATGGGGCGGCTAGCCGTTCAGCGTACGACAAGTTGGGCGATGCGCAGTGGTCATCCATGGCAGAAAGAGATGTATTGCTATTAGTTGCATCGGCATTGGTATTATTGATTGCAGCAGCAGCACTGGCACTAGGTGCGACGGGTAGGTTGGACGAGTGTGCGGGAGCAATATTAGCAGCAGCAGAATTGGTTGAGCTGCACTGCAGTTTCTTTAATTCAGATGTAAGCTCACATATGTTTGCATCTTTCTCACAAACGCATGATTTCAGCGAGATAATTTCAGCAATAAGTTGTCCAAACATTACCCCTACTTCAGTTTTAAAATCAACGAGAGTATTTAAAAGCGACTGAATGCACTCATTGTCAGATTTGAGCTCAGCAATTTCTTTAAGCGGAGAAAAGCGAGGCACTTGCGGCGTATTATTGTTATTATTGTTGTTGATGAAATTGTTGCTAACATTTAAATTATCACCAGCTAAAGTAGTCAAACCACTATTTAGCCTACTGCATACTTTACATACAGGGTGGCTGATGAAAGCCGCTACCAAAAAAAAATTAAATAACTTTTTTTCTATTTAATGAATCTGGTTAATTTTTTTTTTATTTTGCAGATTGACTTTTACATTTAACAAAAATGGATAACTGGGACACTGAAACAAGAACTTGGATTGTCCGCCGCTATCACGCACTGGAGTCCGTAGTTTCGGTGCAAAGAGAGTATAGGCGCACGTTTGGCGGCAATCCTCCGAGCAGATGGACCATAATAAGACTTGTAAACAATTTTGCCGAGCATGGGACAGTCAACAGAAGACCTTACCATCGAAACCCTTCAGTTCGAACGGAGGAAACAATCTCTGCTGTAGCTGCTGCCATACAAAACAATCCCCGTGTTTCGACAAGAAGCTTATCTGCTCAAATGGGTGTAAGCAGACAGTCATTACAGTCAATTATGCACAAAGATTTGGACTTATTCCCATATAAAATTCAAATGGTCAACAAACTGATCGCTGCAGACTTGCGGATTCGCTTGGAATTTTGCCAGAAGATGCTTCAAATGGTGGAAGAGGATGGAAACATGTTGAACTGTACATACATATGAACATACAATTTGTCAGCATCAGCTGGTACAAGACCGATGCACTCAAGGTGAAACAACTCTTTGCAGTTGTTGCATTGAGCTTTGGGTCGAGAGCGATCGACTCTTTGTGCACACACACACGGCATGATGTCGAAAATATATGTATGTAAATTAAATTAAATGTATTCACCGAAATTTTATGTAAATTAAATTAAATGTATTCACCGAAATTTTAATTTAAGAAACTAAAGGAAGTTCACAGTCTTTGTGTTTGAAATTTGAAATTTTACACAAGACAAAGTCTATACAACCATTGTTAATGAAAGTCACTATCTCAAATTTTAGTGGATTAATATCAATAATATAATTGAGATTGAAATAAATGCAAACAAACAAGAGCACCGCAAACCACAACCGCACCGCTTGACGACCACAGTATATCGTTGCTGTTTGTGCTGGTGTTTCTCTTTGTATATTGCTACTGCTGTCTTGTGGTCTACTTTTTGCATGGATCTCTTTCGGTTGAAGGAAGATGGGACATTTTTGTCGTTAGCTGGATGGTTGCTAGGTTCCAAGTGTTGTGTGATGCAGTAAACACAGGCTTCATTATTGGAACGTTCTTCTTCCATTTCGTCGCTCAGGTGGTATATGTCTGCGCATTTTTGGCATGGTTTTTGGTTCTTACATATTGTTGATATGTTCCCGTACCTAAGACAATTTTTACATTTCAGTGGTAGTGGGATATAGGGTCTAACGTGAGTATTTTCATACCCTATTCTTAGTGTTGTTGGTAGGATAGTAGTTTCGAATGTCACTATCATTAGGCCGGTTTCGACGAGGTTTGTGTTTACTTTCTTTAGGATTCTTTTGACTACGGTGACGGAGCTGACAAAGGAGTTTACCGACTCAGTGTGGATGAGATTGAGGGCTCGCCGATGCATTTTTGGATCAAACAAGTGACATAAGGAGGCACCCCGTGGCAGTTCTGACTGCGGTGTTTTGGCAGGCCTGCAACCCCCTCCAGTGTGTGCCTGCTAGCCCCGGCGACCATATAGGCGTCGCGTAACTCAGAACCGGCTGGCCGATCGCCTTGTACGTTGCCACTAACATTTATTTATCTTTCCCCCAAGTACTGCCAGCTAGTGACTTGAGGATTTTGTTGCCGCTTTGTACTTTGGTGGCAATCGCGGCTACATGAGCACCGTAGTTGAACATGTTATCAAACGCGACCCGTAAGATTTTGGGGTGTGTGACAGTTGAAGCTTAATGCCTTCGACGTAGACGTCTAATTCCATGTTCATCTGCGCTGTCCACGTCGTAAATAAGGTGGCCGAGGACTTGATCGGTGACAGTGCCAGATTTCGTCTAGCGAACAAACCGGACAGGGATGGGAGGTATGAGGATAGGACACCACCCTGTGGCACCCCTTGTTTAATTATACCTGGTTTTGATCTTTCGCCTCTAAATTCATCCGATGACTGCCGGCCACTCAGATAATTGCCTGTCCAACGCTTTAGACAGGGGGAAAGAGTTGAATCCTCCAGGTCGTTAATAAGTTGCGCATGATTGACCGTGTCGAAGACTTTCGACAGATCAAGCGCAACTAGCACGGTCTTGTCATTTGGACGATGTTGGTTGAGACCGACACCTATCTGAGTGGTGATGGCGCTTAGCGCTGTGGTAGTGCTATGCATTTTACGGAATCCATGCTAATGTTCGGCTAGTCGCAAGTTAGCGGTGTAGTTAGGAAGCAAGACCGTCTCCAAGGTCTTCACTACTGGCGAGAGGAGCGATATAGATCGATAAGACTCTCCCTCGTTGGCCGGCTTGCCGGGCTATAGTAGTGGCACCACCTTTGCCTGCTTCCATTTTTCTGGAATGACAAAGGTGGCCATAGACAGATTGAAGGCAGTTGTTAGGTACCTTACTCCCTCTTCTCCGAGATGTTTTATCATCAGCATGAATATACCGTCTGGGCCTATCGATTTGGAGGTTTTGAAACCCCGTATGGCCTCCCGAACCTCCGTGGTGGTCATGGCAATGGGCGCTTGGCTATTTTTTCGTTTCTGTGCTTCCCTGATGGCTCGTCTAATTTCCTTGTCGACCAGAGGTCGAGGTCTAATTCCGCGTGAATAAGGTGGCCGAGGATTTGGTCGGTGACAGTGCCAGATGTCGTCCAGCGAAGAAACCGGACAAGGATGGGAGGTATGAGTTAACTCTCTAGCAGAGCTCATCTACTGAGGGGCCCGTCGCCAGGATCGTGCAGTCATCGGCGTAGGAGACGATCGAGACACCCTCTGGTCGGGATGGGAGCCTCGATATGTAGTAATTAAACAACAGCGGGGATAGGACACCACCCTGTGGCACCTCTTGTTTAATTATACATGATTTTGATCTTCGGCCTCTAAATTCAACCGATGACTGCCGACTACTCAGATAACTGGCGGTCCAACGCTTTAGACAGGGGGGAAGAGTTGAAACCTCCAGGTCGGTAATGAGTTGCGCATGATTGACAGTGTCGAAAGCTTTCGACAGATCAAGCGCAACTAGCGCGGTCCTCTCATGTGGACGAGGTTCGTTGATCCCGACACCTATCTGTGTGGTGATGGCGTTTAGCGCGGTGGTAGTGCTATGCATTTTACGGAATCCATGCTGATGTTCGGCGGTATAATAAGGTAGCAAGCCGTCTCCAAGGTCTTCACTACTGGCGAGAGGAGCGATATCGGTCGATAAGACTCCCCCTCGTTGGCCGGCGTGCCGGGATTTAGTAGTGGCACCACCCTTGCCTGTTTCCATCTTTCTGGAATGACAAAGGTGGTCATAGACAGATTGAAGACAGTTGTTAGGTACCACATTCCTTACTCTTCTCCGATATGTTTCAACATCAACACGGATATACCGTCGTGGCTGATCTATTAGCCGGTATATTAGCTTCCAATTTGTTTTTGGTTTTGATCAAGATTTTTCCGCTTCTAGTTTTTTTGCATTCATCGATTTCGCTGCAGCATGTTACTCCGATCGCTTTTTTGATGAAGAATGGCGAGGTGTTTGCTACCGTTTTGTTGCTATTTGTTCTTGTCATAATCAGATATAAGGGTCCATTGTTGGTGAAATTTGCAGGGGGTTGACATATTTTTAGAGTCTCACTTGTTTTTTTTAATAAAAATGAATCGAAAAGTTATAACAACCCTCCTAGAGCATGCTGATGGATACTCCAATATTTTTACAACATTTTTGACATTACCTTTACAATTACAAATAATTTTCTTCCGTTTCTTTTTGATTTGACAGTTCATCATAACAAAAAAATCGCGGCCATTTTAGAACGCGGACCTGGAATTTTTCTAAGACTATAAAAAAATTTTATAAAATATGATTTCGTTGTGTTTTTGTGTAAAAATAGGTGCGAAATGAATAAAAGGCACTTAAGAAACTGCCTTAGTGTTGAAAAACGGCTATTTGAAGCCAACGTAGATAAATTTAGAAGCTTGCTTGAAGCTTAAAACGCAGAGTGTGTGGTTTCTGAGGATATTAGTCAGGATTTGTTTCCTGTGGCCCAAATTGGAATTTTGGAAGAGCATAATTATGCTTTACGTGGTAGTGTTGTTGAGTGTGAAGGCGGTGCATGTGGTGATAATGAGCGAAACGATTACATGTCCTTATCAGCATATGCAGATGCCTCAGAGGTAAGTGCTGTTGACGGCTTGGATTCGGTAATTGTTTCCTTTAGGAGACAACTGCTAAAACGCGTCCGAAATTATCGGGAAAGGTATGAAAAGACTCGTTTTGACCTCGGTAACAATAATCCGGAACCTGATTTTCCAGTTTTTGTTTCAGTGAAGAGATATTTGCAATCAAAGTTGAAAACTTTCTGTCATTTCCATGTGGTTGTTGTAATCACAGATTATATTTTTGGACGTATATTAGCAGTTACGTGCTGTCGTATAGAATTACCTTTTTTTTAGGTGTTCGGTTCCCCTGTAGGCCTATTTTCATCTTTCAATGGTCACCTAGGGTGACATGATATTCCAAAGTATACCGCAATCTGTGTAAATTTATACAAATTATTGATGTTAAAACTAATAATTAATATATATAATAAACCTACATATGTGTATACCGCATTTTTACAAAATTAAAAAATGGGCAATCCATAATAAAGAATAAAATAAGAAAATGAAAATTTGAAATAAAAAATCGCGCGATTTTTTATTCCAAATTTTCGCCTGCGGCACTTTGAAATCAAACTCAAATGTTCCATCGTTTAATTAATTCTGAACTTTCGTCTATAGCGCTTTTTAAATAAATGATAATTTACTTTGTTTTATATTATATTTTTTGGTATTAACAATTCTAGATACTGTTGCAATATTTGTCTTAAAACTAATTGAGGTTTATGATTATTTGGATTGCGTAAGCAGCAACTTAAGAAGTTCTTCATAAGTGGTCTAGGTTTGTTTTTTATATATACTGGCACCACTGTTAAACTTTACTTGTAATGGTATGTTGGCAACGCTCAAAATCTCAATGTTTTTACTATAAGTAATTCGCACGGTTAGGCGTAGTATTTATAATATTAAATACGCTTTAAATAATGAGTTTTCGGGTCGCTTTCTTTTCAGGTTGGCTTTATTATCTAAATTAATAATAGCAGATATAATAAAAAAGGATTATTGTGCTCTGAAAGCAATGTAAAAAGTGTAGTAACAAAGTGTATCCGTTCAAACAGTATTTTGTTTATAACTTTTGAACGGTTAAAAAAAAGTTTGCTCCGACTTCAGATTTTCATCTAGGCGTGAATACGCGTATTTTGATACCCCTCTCGATTTTTTGGGTCTAAATTTGGGTGGGTCCCGTAAACTGCACTTTTACCCAGTTTTTCTGCGCAGAACACACTTTTTGCACTTTTCGATCCACCCTAATCTGTGATTACAACAACCACATGAAAATGACAGAAAATTTTCAACTTTGATGGCAAATATCTCTTCACTGAAACAAAAACTGGAAAATTCGCTTCCGGATTATTGTTACCGAGGTCAAAACGCGTCTTTTGATACCTTTCCCGATAAGTTGGGACGAGTTTTAGCAGTTGTCTCCTAAAGGAAACAATTACCAACAAATCTTATCGAGCTGAAGGCCTTAGTATTGCTCATGGCAACACTGCTAACTTGTAATTTTGATTACAAGGTAGCACTCAATAATAATAATAGTTCACTGTTCAACGCTCGAAAATAAACTGATCAACCCGCCTTGCTTGGTCACTACCTTATATAGTCCGACAGGGTGCTTGCCTACGCAACGAGAACTTTTTTCGTTGTTCGCTCCTCGTGTTCTCGAAGGGTCGGTGTTATTTATTGACATCTTCTCTTTGCCTTGTATTCGCAAACACTCGCACCATCTCTCTTCCTCTTCCTTGGTACACGCTAGCATGCATAAGCGTAACCAACGTTATCTCTGTTGTGTTTAACTAGTGATGGGAGTGTTTTTGGGTTAGGGATGGACCTGCTTGAGAATATTCGCCACATTGCCCTCTGATCGTCCCGATCAGACACATTTCTCTAACCAAACGATGATACACGCTCAATGGTTGGCACCGCTTTATTAAACTCCATTTCCTCTAGGGATTTCAACTCCGACATCAATCCTCTCCTGCAGAGATTCCCACAATGCATTACACTGTCACACATTCCAACCATTTTGTCTGGCATAGATTTGTGTCTTCACTTCCGTGCCCAGCGGTACTTGGCAAATATTCCTGCAACTCCTTTCTTCAGGATTTCTTTCCATTGTCTCATGCCCAGTGCACTGTTTCACTTTATTCACTAAGTTGAGTTGCTTCCTCGGACCATGACCACTAGATGTTCGTCTTTTATCCTCAGCACACTTAGTAATCCATTCACTTAAAGATGTCTGCAACCAATCCAATAGAACCGCCGCTTTACCTACTGCAGCGTATTCTTTATTTCCATGTGCTTTCCATCTGAGCAACTATGCGACGCTTTGTAAAATCTGGAACTCTTGCTTAGGGAACAACAATAAATGCTTGATGATTCTGGTTATATTCACTTTCCCATAGCCGATGCAAACAACCAGATATTAGCTTCAAACTACTCCATTGTGCCCAGTATGCTTTCACAATGCGACTATTTGCTACCATCTCTTCTTGTTTTTGCTGCTTGTTTTCCTTCAGTCCTTTCAATACACGTGCCAAGTCTGGATCTTCCGCCTGGACGTGCCGAATCTTCTTCAGGAGGCACCTGTCCATGAAATCCAATGGTCGAGGAGCTGCTCCAACTCGAAGATCACTCCCTTGGTGCTATAGCCACTATGGTGTCCAAGATCAGAGGAACCTCTTGGCCGCTGTAAGTCATAAACCTGTTATTTACGTTAATGTGAATGTTTCTCTCAGCCATGAAGTCAATGCCAATGTTGATTTCGTCGACAATATTCGCTACCAAAAAGTTGTGATATGTAGCCACATTTCCAATCACAACCTTGCATGTCACTTTTCCAAGGACTTGCTTGCTGTCACCAGTTACTGATCACAACTTAACTTTCCGCAATGGTCTCACCTTCCCACTGACCAAGTCACTCCGAATGATGGAATGTGATGCACCAGTATCCACAGTCAGCAGCGCTCTTACCCGCCCACGTAGCGTTCAACAGTAACATTACTCGCTTTCCGTCCGAGTTGTGACACACAGTTTATGGGGCATTCATCTTGCTCATCTTCTCTAGCTTTGCGCTTTCGTCCACCTGAATTGCCGAGATTACTGAATCCAGTGCCGCAATAACGTGCTGTGTGACCTGGTTTTCCGCACTTGAAGCATTTGATGGCACCATCATTTTTTGTTGCTTTCCACTCAATGCTTCCAGAATTGTGTCTACCCAGTCTGGCCGTTCTACCTACACGCGGGAATCTTTGTACGACGGCTTACTTAATAGCGAGGCTGTTTCCTGCGTTAGAGCCTGTGATACCGCCTCAGCAAATGATCTCTTTGGATTTGCATATGTGGCTCGCTTCGTCTCGACATCACGTATTCCATTTATAAAGCTTTGGATTTTTACACTTTCTGTGTATTCTACGGGTGCGTCTGCGTTTGCTAGATAAGCAAACCTCTCGATGTCCGTTGCGAATTCCTGCAATGCCTCATTACATTTCTGGAAGCGATTCTCTAGTTATATTTTGTATATCTGTTTTCGATATTCGCTACCATCGATGTTCGCAACCATCAATGCCTCATAATTGTTTCGTTCGCCTTCAGAAATTGTCTGTAAGATTTTGGCTGCAGGTTCCTACAATGCCACGAATAATGCAGCAACTTTGTCTTCAGTGCCCCAATTATTCACAGCTGTCGTCTTCTCAAACTCTAGCTTAAATACCTGAAAAGTAACAGAACTATCAAAGCAAGGGTTTTTTACCTTCGGGACACTCGTTGAATCAGTTGGACGATTCAGTTGCAACTCCTGGAGTATTGTGGCGAATATTTCCAAGCACGTACCATCCCTAAGTTAATAACACTTTCATCACTAGTTAAACACAACAGAGATAACGATGGCTACGCTTATGCATCCAAGCATGTACCAAGCAAGAGGAAGGAGATCGCGAGAGTGTTTGCGCAAACGATGCAACGAGATGTCAATAAACACCGACCCTTATTCTGGGTGTATAGGGTAGTACTCTGTCGGACTATATAAGGCAATGACTAAGCAAAGCAGGTTGATCAGTTTATTTTCGAGCGTTGAACAGTGAACTGCTCTGAAGCTACCAAACTCTTAAATTTGTATTCCGTTTATTACTAGTAAATAAAACTAGCTATTAGTTACAATATCTGTGCGTGTGTTTATTTGACTTTATAGTGATCGAACCCAGGATTAGTAATCGAAGACTCATCGAATTCGTCACAATTGGTGGCAGAAGCGGTATTGTTAAATTAATACCAGTGGTTGCAAGGATAACAAGGACATGGCTAAGTTGAATGATTCAGCAACTCAAATTTGAGTTGGAACAACGCGGACTAAACACCACAGCCAATAAATACGAGCTACAATCACGACTACGGGAGGCAATGGAAGTGGAAGGAATCAACGTGGATGACAATGTTTTCCATCTTGTGTGGATACAAACGCGTTGTTGGCTGTATTGACTCAGATGTCGTCAAGCATTTTAACAAAGCTGGAAGAACAGAAAACACACATGGCATCTCAGCTGGAAGAACAGAAGGTACACATGGCATCTAAGCTTGAAGAACAGGACACACGTATTACATCTCAACTAGACGAAGAGAAAGCATACATAAGATCTCAAATGGAAGACCAGAAGGCATATATCTCTTCGCAGTTGGAATCACAGGAGGCTAGGGTGTACCAAATAGAGCTACATAATCGATACCAGAAACCGAAGGAGACTTTGCAGGAATTTGCATCGGACATCGAGAGGTTGTCCACCCGTGGAGTACACTGAGAGGGAAAAAATCCAAAGTTTTATAAATGGAATACGCGACGTGGAGACGAAGCGGGCCACATATGCAAATCCCAACCGGACATTTTCTGAAACGATATCGCATGCTTCGCTTTTGAGTAAACCTGCATACAAGGCTCATCGCGTAAAAGTTGAAACTCCGACTTGGGTAGAAAACATTTTGGAAGCGTTGAACGGAGTACAGAAGAAAAATGATGGTGCCATTAAATGCTTTAAGTGCGAAAAACCAGATCACATAGCACGTTATTGCGGCACTGGCTCCAGTAACCCCAGCAATTTAAGTGGACGTAAACGGGAAGCTGGAGAAGATGAGCAAGATGAATGTCCCATAGTCTCTGTGTCCCAACTCGGACCGGGAAGGGCGCTTGCTGACTGTGGATACTGGTGCACCACATTCTATCATCCGGAGTGACTTGGTCAGCGGGTAGGTGAGACGATTGCAGAAACCTAACGGCCAATAAGTTCCTCTGATCTTTGGACCCAATAGTGGCTATACCATCAAGGGAGGGACCTTGAAGATGAAGCAACAGGAGCCTCGTAAAGCAGAGGTAGCTCCTCGACTAAAGATTGTCAAGGACAGGTACCTCCTGAAGCAGATTCGGCAAGGCCACGAGGAAGATCCAGATTTCGTACGAGTGTTGAAAGGACTGCAGGAAAACAAACAGCCAAGAAGAGGAGAGATGATTAGAGAGAGTCGCAACACAAAAGCATATTGTACATAATGGATCAGTTTGAAGCTAATATCTGGTTGTTTGCATAGGATATGGGAAAGTAAATATGGCCAGAATCATCGAGCACTTATTGTTGTTCCCAAAGCAAGAGTTCCAGATTTTATCAAAGCGTCGCATAGTTGCTCAGATGGAAAGCACATGGGAATAAAGAAAACGCTGCAGAAGTTAAAACGGCGGTTCTATTGGAATCGTTGCAGTTAATCTGTAAGAGAGTGTATTAGAAAGTGTGCAAAGTGTGCTGAGGATAAAAGACGAACATCTAGTGGTCATGTTCCGAGGAAGCAAAGCAACTTAGTGGATAAAGTGAAACAGTGCACTGGGCATGCGAGGACGGAACGGAATCCTGAAGAAACGAGTTGCAGGAATGTTTGCCGGGTATCACTGGGAACGACATTGAAGGCACAAATCCATTCGGGATTAAGAACGGACAAAATGGTTGGAATATGTGACATTGCAATGCATTGTGGGAATCTCTGCAGGCGAGGATTGATGTCCGAGTTTCAATCCCTGAAGGAAATGAGGGTTAATAAATCAGTGCCAACCATTGAGCGTCTAGCAGAGGTTGGTTCGGGAAATGTGTCCGATTGGAACGATCAGACTCAGATGGAGGGCAGTGTGCTGATTTCTCAAACATGTACCATCCCTAATCCAATAACACTCCCACCACTTGTTAAACGCAACAGAGATAACGATGGCTACGCTTATGCATGCAAGCGTGTACCTAGGAAGAGGAAAAGAGGTGGCGCGAGTGTTTTGCGAATACGATGCAAAGAGATGCCAATAAATAACACCCACCCTTCTAGAACACGAAGAGCGAACAACCAAGGAACTTCTAGGTGCGTGGGTTAGCACCCTGTTGGACTATATAAGGCAGTGACTAAGCAAGGCCCCTGCCTTATTTTTAAGCCTTGAACAGTGAACTACTGTGAAGTTACCAAACTCCTAAATTTGTATTGCGTTTATTACAAGATGGCGCAAAAGTAAGCTTCCGATGTTCAGCATATCGGTTGTGGCACGTGCAGTGTGTGCTGTTGCACCGTCTTGTTGGAACCACATGTTTTCCAATCCCAATTCATCAAGTTGCGGCAAAAAGAACTCGTTGATCATTGCTCTGTAGCGCTCACCATTCACAGTAACCGTTTGGCCCCGACCGATTATTGGTCAAATAAATAGTCAGCAATATTCCGCGTTCTGGAGCAGTGTAGCGTAACATTGTTTATTAACGTGTATTTCGCATGTGTTTACTACACAAATGTCAAAACAGAACTGACTTTAGGGGCCAATCGGAAAATTTATAGCATTTTCTGATAGGAGGATTACTTTTGCGCCACCCTGTACTAGGAAATAAAACTAGCTAGCACAGATACTGTAAGCGTGAGTTTATGTGACTTTATAGTAATCGAACCCAGGATGAATAATCGAAGACTCATCGAAGTCATCACAATTCTTTTTACTACCTCTTTTAGGCGCCCGCTACATAGTCAGTAAATATCACGATATTTGGATCACGATAAATACTGATGGATTGATGGATCGGAAACTGACGCTACACGTTCAATACTGTGACGAATTCGATGATTCCTTAATTATCAATCCTGGGTTCGATTACTATAAAGTCAACTAAACACACGCACAGATATTGTAACTAATAGCTAGTTTTATTTACTAGTAATAAACGCAATACAAATTTAAGAGTTTGGTAACTTCACAGTAGTACTGTTAAACGCTTGAAAATAAACTGATCAACCTGAATTGCTTGGTCACCGCCTTATATAGTCCAATAGGGTGCTTGCCGAAAACTTTCTTGGTTGTTCGCTTCTCGAGTTCTGGAAGGGTCGGTGGTATTTATTGGCATCTCCTCTTTGCATCGTATTCGCAAACACTCACGCCATCTCTCTTCCTCTTCCTAGTTACACGCTTGCATGCATAAGCGTAGCCATCGTTATCTCAGTTGTGTTTAACTAGTGGTGGGAGTGTTATTGAGTTAGGGATGGTACAGGCCTGAGAATAATCGCCACCCTGCCCTCCACCTAAGTCTGATCATCACGATCAGACACATTGCCGGAACCAAACGCAGCTAGCCTTTCCAAATGAACCACATTCATCTTATTCCTTGGCCTTCACATAGTTTGTATGCGATACACCACATCGTTGATCCGTTTTATGACTTTGTATGGGCCTTCCCAGTTACATTGTAGTTTTGGGGACAACCCTTTCTTACGCTGTGGGTTGTATAGCAGCACTAAATCTCCTTCTATAAAACCTTCCGAATTTATTGCTTTGTCGTACCTGGCCTTCATCTTATCGCTCATGATCTTAGTCCGTTGTCTCACAAGGTCGTGAATTTCTCTCATTTCTTCTTCCAATACGGTAGTAGATTTCCGAGCATTTACTCCTGCATCAGCGTTTATCCCAAACTTCAAATCAGCTGGCAATCGAAGATCATTCCCGAAAAGTACCTTTGCAGGAGTCTGACCAGTTGTTTCATGTACTGCAGAGCGATATGCCATTAGGAATAATGAGATGTGAGTATCCCAATCCTTCTGGAACTTATCCACTACTTTCCTCAGGTGCTCTTCCAAGGTTCTATTGAATCGTTCCACCATGCCATCTGACTGAGGATGCAGTGCAGTTGTTCGAGTTTTCCGAATACCCAATGTCTTGCACATTTCTTGGAACACAGCTGATTCGAAATTCCTACCTTGGTCAGAATGAATCTTGTTATGGTTTACTTTCAATTGATAGTCATTGTTATTTGATTCAATGCGGTTGGTTGGGTGACAGTTTTGATTCACCTTCCGGTTTGACGTTTATCTACGGGAAGGTGCGTGATTTTTGCTGAAGTGGCAGCACAAATATTCTCATAGAATGGAAAAGGCATCAATAATGGAATTTTTAATTTCCAGACAAACGCATAGTCTAGAACCTTCCTAATTTTGCGCGCCAACGGACGCGTGCCTTAAGGGTTCGGACTTGACCAAAAATGCAGTAAATTTTAATACCTACTGCACTTTAATCCAATTCTACTACGCTTTATGTTTTCATGAAATAGTCTACAAGTCAATTTGTTTTGATACAAGGATTTTTTTTTCCTATAAGCTTTCCTATTAAGTCATTAATCAACCTTAATAGTCTTGTTTTAATCATTTTTTTCCATATGGGAAAATTTACCTTTAATAAAAATAGCCACTGAGCAAAATAGTAGCAAGAGTAAAAGTACTAAATTCATTTTGCACCTAAGCCTTTAATTAAAAGCCATAGTTACAGTATTTGCAGTTTTAAGGCAATTTCTAAAGTTCAATGCTTTTTAAATTTACTATGGAAAAGTTAAGGCATATCTTCAACTTTAGTTTCATGGTATATTGTCCTTTTTTTTGTTTTGAAATGCGTACTGTACTTTTGCCGGATTTCGTAGTACCAAAAAAAAGTCTTTAAAATAAAAACAAAAGTCCGAACCCTGATGGCAACCATCAACCCGAGTGGCAACAATCATGCCAAGTCAGATTGGGTAACGGAACTCTTCCATTGCGCAGTCGCAGTTGACTGACGATTTTCAGCGTAGCGGCGTCACCGGCATTCGACCAATTCAAAAGTTCAATTGATTTGGGTGCGAACGGTCGCAATGTTTTTCTACTTTTTTACTTGAAAGAGCGTTGGTTATGCTGCGGTGCTTTAAAAATTTTACAATGAAAATCGGTAGAATTTATAATTCAAATTATATACATGGAATTTTTTTATAGTGCAAGTGGCGTAAGAAAGTGAGAGTTAGTGTTTGTGACTTGATTAAAACCATTTTTTTTTGCAAACGAAACATTTTGCTTCGAAGGCAAAAACCATGCTTGCATGTATGCTTGAGCACTAAATGGAAATTGGAAAACAAAGTACCATTTCTTATATATAAGCACTGAATTATCAAAACGACGCATAATTTTTTGTATACACTTATGTATATGTACATATTTGAAAAATTGACAAACCAAATCATTTGGTAAAACTTTATTAATCATTAATACGCGGTGGCGGAAGTGAAAACATAAAAAGTGCTGAGCGCATTAAAGTGGCGTCGACGATGCAATTCATTCAACTTTAGGAAACAAAGAAGCTCATATGATAAAACCAGAGATGTTCAAACATTAAAACGAAAAAGGGGGAAAGCCTTCTCGGGTAAGTAAGCTGAGCTACATATATTTTCATATAAATGTTTGTACAAACTATCCATGGTAATTTTTCCTGTGCCATTTTTAATTGGTATACCAATTTCATTCTGTCTCCATCCAAACGCTACCTACTGAAGTAAGTTGGGGGGGTTTTATATATTTTTTTTTTTGAATATCAAGGAAGACTCCTTGGTAATATATTCCGACTTATCTGAGACCAGAAGTCTATTTTTATACTTAGCTGCACTAGTTTTGAACCAACCTTACTTTTATTTTAATTGCAGTTCATGTTCATTTAGAAATTTTGGCGGTTCTTCGAGGTTCCGCTCCCATATGTTTCCCTTTAGATTTAATTAAATTCGAATACTTTAATTCTGAATATAGTTATTTTTCAGTGCTTCACTATTTTCAGAAAAACCTTCCATAGCCAAGTTGATAGTGTAAATTCCTATTTCATACGGAAGTGCTTTATACTTCTTTTTATGTATATTCAAAGTGTGAATTTGTATTATTTGGAAGAGTTGGGTTTGCGGCCTGAATATGTTTACGGTGTAATATCTTTGACAACATTTTGTCGTGAAGAAGTATTATTACAGCCTAATTGTAAATATCCGCTCGGATATCTTCTTTGCGAAATTTTCGTACTCGCCAGGAAAGTTTTCGCCAATTCTCTTTTGCTGGTAAACAGGGAAAATCTGACAAAGAGGAATTTCGAATTTTTTTATCCAGTGGTATGACCATCTTACATTTCGTTTTGACATCCCTTCTTGTGACCAGTGAATGAAAAATGATAGTGTTAATAAAACTGGTCGAATTAAATAATTATCAAATTCATAAGTTCATAAAAGCAGGTGTAGTGTACATGTGTTATAAATAAGTAACTGTCTTTTCCATTCGCGCGGATGTTTCCGGCCGTCCCTACAAGAGGCTGACTAAAGCATTTGCAGCTGATTTGTATTTTTCGTTTTAAAACCAGATAAGCAATACGATGGTAATGTTTAGAAGTGATTTTGGTAATTGTTTCCTTTAGGAGACAACTGCTAGAAGGCGTCCGAGGGTGTCGGGACGGGTGTCGGGCAGCGCGTTTTGACTTCGGTATCGATGGTTCGGGGGCGGAGATTCCATATTTTGTGTCTGTTCAGAGATATTTGCAATTAAAGTTGAACATTTTCTGTCATTTTCATGTGGTTGTTGCAATCACAGATTAGGGTGTACCTAAAAGTGCAGAAATGTGTTCTGCGCAGAAATATTGTGGACCGCGTAGCTGGGGTTGGGCCGGCTAAGGGTTATTTTTTTAAGCGCGGCCAAAGGCCGCCTACGCATAAAAGTGTTTTGTAAATAAATACCTTGGATCAAGCCCCCTATTTGGGATTCAACCCAAGCCATTTTTGGGTTTTTTGCTAATGGTCTTTCACTGAGACGAACTGCTTAATTTTCTCTTTCGGATTATTCATGCGGAGATCAAGACGCGTCGTTTGATACCTTTCCCGAGGGTTTTGGGCGTGCATTGGCGGTTGCATGCTGTCGTATAGAATTACTCTAATTCGGTGTTTTCCAAATTTCCGGCACTAAAATAAATCTTTTTTGTTGTATATACGGCCCATTGTTGGCCATTAAGTGGGTGGAGAGAAAAAAAAAAAAAAAATTTTCGGTCAGTGGTTATTGTCTTGGCTATTACGGGGTGAAGATAATTTGTTGAATTGGTTACCGATGTACCTAAGATATGAATAATTTTACTAGCTAAATTATTATTATACCGGTCATTGTCAATCAAACGATAGCTTTAAATTTTTCCAAGAAAATTTAATCAATTTTAATATTCATATAGATACAGCTGTCGGTGCAACAAATAATAACAGCCTATCTGAGGTTTGGCTGTTAATGCTATTGGCATAAGCATAATAAAGTACAAAGATTTTTGCCTGAAATATGTGTTTCACCAATAACTTTAAATGAACTATTCTTGTGTGTTCTAATTTAGTTAGGGGCTGAAGGTATCTAGTCGGACGGTATAGCGGTTGCAAGAAGATGCCAAAGCGTAGTATTCCATGTATTGTATGGTTTACGATCACCTCAGCTTCGTCGGACGTAACCAGCCCTTTTGGCGTACGCGTAGCAACAACCTGATCTTTAAGTCTTTATAGTTTTAATGATTATATATATATATATATAAAAGCAAATTGTATTTACCTGTTTTTTGTTCGCAGAACGCACCAACGCCCACCGCACGCCGGCAACAACAAATCCGGCAACAATAAGACCGGCAACCACAACCACCACCAACAACAAAACCGGTAACAACAACCAACCGGTAACAACAAAACCGGCATTGACAATCTGCATTGACATCAGCAGGGGCCGCCCTCCTCTAGACCCACTGCACAACCACCCGGATCGACCACCACGACACCAGCAGTGACATTAGCGAGGGCCGCCCTTACATAGGCCCGCCGCACCACCAGCAACAACAACATAACCAGCAGAGACAACAACCACAGTAGCGCCCCACCAACGGCCTACTACAACCCGGTGAGACGTAGCCAATATAATTTATTTAATAATGGGTCATATTAATAGAACAGGAGCAATTCCTTATATGTAATTCAAGTTTTAAACCTTTTTCTCGAAGTTAGACTTTTTTTTTCTACAATTTATGCCAAGTTTCTGAAGATTTGAGAAAAGGCAATTTTTTTTGTATCATCCCATAGTAAAAGGTATAAGAAAAGAAAAGTAAAATTAATATAATTAAGGTTGTATTAGAGTGAGTAACAGGAACTGAGTTAGAACAGAACAATTATTTTAAAATTAAAATTATAAATCTCTCTATCTCTATGGCGCGATATACAACAGGTATATCATCATAAACCTCCTAAGAGATTTTTGCGCCAAGCTTCTCTTCCAATTTGTGGTGTGCCGATTTGAATTTTCCCTACAAATTGGTGGGACCTACAGTTTTTTGCCGACTCCGAACGGCATCTACAAAGGAGACGAATTTTTGCTGAGAAGCCTGTCATGGCAGAAATACACTCGGAGAGTTTGCCAGACCACTGCCGAGGGGCGACCCCGTTTTGAAAAACTTTTTTTTTTTCAAATCACTTTTGATGTTACCTGTACCAGGGCTCGAACCATGGACCTTCGGTGTGGTAGGCCGACAACACTACCTTCACACCACGGCGGCCGTCGTAAAATAAGGTACCCTACACATTAGATTGTTGCTATATATTAAAATTATAAAGTGAAATCATAAATGCTAAGGAAGATAGAAAAAAAAATGTATTTAGTTTAAATACTTAAGACCAAACTAAAATGAAAAGAAACCTAAGGTAATTTAGCTGGAAGGTAGAAAATTTTCTAAAGTTAGGTTAGAGGGAAATATTTTTTTTTGTAAAAAGAAAACAAAATAAGCTTTTAAACAACAACAAAAGCATAAAAAAAAAAGAAAAAAAAATAACAAAAAAAAAATACTTTTATTTCTATCTTTTAAACTGTTTCAAAAGGGAATAGCTAAATAAAACGATAAAAATTATAACAAAACTAAAGCCCACAAATAATATAACAATAGAATATAACAATACCAAATGAATAAGCTATGCTTAAAGACTAATGAACATATAAAAACAAATTATACAAATAAATAAATACGATGATCACAATAAAAAAAAAAGGAAAATAAAATATAGATATAGAGATTAAACAAGAGTGTAGGTTTCTGCCATGACAGGCTTCTCAGCAAAAATTCGTCTCCTTTGTAGATGCCGTTCGGAATCGGCAAAAAACTGTAGGTCCCACCAATTTGTAGGGAAAATTCAAAAATCGGCACACCACAAATTGGAAGAGAAGCTTGGCGCAAAAATCTCTTAGGAGGTTTATGATGATATACCTGTTGTATATCGCGCCATAGAGAGAGAGTAGGTTTCAAAGAAAAGAAAAGAAAGATTGATCAAAACTAATAAAATAGATAGGTAAAGTAACTAGATACCAGTAGTACGTAATTGTATGTTTAAGAAAATGAATTATAAATAAATTATAATTAATATGGGAATGCTGACTTCCTTAATTATTTAGAAGGCATATAGGATCTAGCTAAGGGGCCATCGAGATTAGGTGCGTCGATGGCCATGGATGAGGGTGGGTCAGCACCAGGGCGTCGCAACACCACCCGCGGCGCCCCCTTATATTGTTCGGCCTCGTTTTTTTTTGCTTGTATCTTTTTACTTTTCAGCATGGTAACCGGTCATTTCCGGTTCGTTTAAAATTTCAGGGTTTTTTTTTTCGTTAGTGTAAATTTATCAGTTTTTTTTTCGGTCGTTTATTTCAGTTGTAATTTTCGTTTGCATTTTCAGTAATTTTTTAATTTTAAGTTTTCTTTTTTTTTTAAATTTTTACGCCCGTTTCTTTTAATTTTTAATTCGATTTTTTTTTTATTTGAGTTTTGAAATTTTGAATGTCAACAGTCTGTCCGTGGCATCCGGGTTTAACCGGATGTTGTTTTTATAGTTGTTTTGGCGCGGTTTTGTGCATTTCCCCGCGTATTCAAGGCATGATTAGAATTTTTCTGATTATGGCGCAGGACAGTAAGGGTGGCAAGAGCCCACCCCAGCCGACAATGACTAGCCACAGTGCGACCCTAATATCATGCCGACCGCCTTCCTTCCTGCTCCATTTTGATGCGAATCCATAACAGATGGCGCCCAACGTGGAAACCTGAGCGCTGACCGCGATGACTTTTCTGGTCAGCTTGTGAGGTTTCACTATCCCGTAAGTCCCAGGTAGGCAGACCCAGGAGCCGCCACCTGAGTTGCGACGGGATGGTGGGACTGATCAAGTTGTCCGGATGGGGCTTCGTGTTCAGTAGATAAGGGCTCCACGAGACTAAACGTCAGGTCCACCGGAAGTTTTCATTTCACCAGGTGAGGCAGTGCTAAACGCACTTAGTTTTTTTGTAGTGACAAATTTTTTTTTGTCCCGGGTCTGTTGTCCGATGTCGGCTTCGGGAAATTTATATGTCCGCTAAGTGGAGTTTAGTTTTCTTTTGGGATTATTGATATTTATGTTTTTGCCGAACGTGATGTTTTGTTTTGTCTTCGTTTTTTGTATGTATTTTTTTTTGTAGTGATCCCTACTTCTCCAACCAGTCTCAGGGAGGCAGCCCTTAGCAGCCCCTGCATTGCGGTCCGGAGTACTGGAGTCCAAATAAGTTAAAAATTTTGCCAATTTTCGCCACGGTACACCAACAGGTCTCAGAGCGAGGTGTCTTATAACCACACCTGCATTGTGGTAGGTGTACCTGGAAGAATGTCCTTGTCTAGTGTTATTTGGTTTTTTTTGATATGCCTATGCCTTATATTGATGGGATGTCAGCATTCCCATTAAATATATAAATACAAAACGAGCTTTTGCCAAACTTTATACCGTCTTTGCTTTTATATATTTACATTTCAACACTATTACTAATAATCAATTTCTTTCAGCATATTAATATTTATATGTATATATTTATTTTTTTTTGACATCTCCGCGGTAATTAGTTGATGCAAATATCGGTTAGTGGCGGCCGCCGTGGTGTGGAGGTAGTGTTGCCGGGCTACCACACCGAAGGTCCATGGTTCGAGCCCTGGTACAGGTAACATCAAAAGTGATTTGAAAAAAGTTTTTCAAAACGGGGTCGCCCCTCGGCAGTGGTTTGGCAAACTCTCCGAGTGTATTTCTGCCATGACAGACTTCTCAGCAAAAATTCGTCTCCTTTGTAGATGCCGTTCGGAGTCGGCAAAAACTGTAGGTCCCACCAATTTGTAGGGAAAATTCAAATCGGCACACCACAAATTGGAAGAGAAGCCTGGCGCAAAAATCTCTTAGGAGGTTTATGATGATATACCTGTTGTATATCGCGCCATAAAGAGAGAGAAATATCGGTTAGGAAAATTTGCATTAATTCAATTTTCATTTTTCAAAACTTTGCAATCGTCGGTATTATAGGGTGGGGGAGTAAATCTTGACTTGTTATACCTTCCAACCGCCCCTTGTAACCGAATACTTTTTTTTATATTTTTTTGTTTATCTAACGTGGTTGGAGATTTTTTTTTTTCAATATGGATCAGTCGGCTGACCGCATGACTACTAGGAACTCTGTACGAGGAAGTGGGGGCAAGCCTAGAGGTCAGGGTAGAGGGGCGCTTCCGAAGCAACCCACCAATCGACCTCTGGTACTGCATTCTCCAATAGGTAGTCCGGGCGGAGGAGATCCGACCAGGATCGTATTGAATTCTGCCTCCAACCAGAAAATTGATAGACCAGGTAGTACTAATATCCTTGACTCGTCCATGGCAGCAGAGCCAATGCAGAATCTCTTCGATCCCCCGAATAACGTGTTGACAGGTATGCAGGGGGGAGCTAATGGTGTGCTAGAAAACCCTATACCTCCTAACACTTTAGGTGATAGGATCGCTACTCAGAGGAATATGGCTGAGGCCCCTCCTGGAGACTCGTGGGTGAACGTGCTACATCAGCTGTTCAGGACTTCTCAGGAAGAGATGAGGAACGAGATGAGGACGATCAGGGAAAACATGGACTTACTTAACGTGGCAGTAACCTCATCACAAGCCGGTGCTAGCTACACTAGGAATATCAACAGGATGGAAGCAAACCAAGCCCAGACATTCGTGAACAACCAGGGCAGCATCGTTCCCAGTGACATCGCAGTCAAACCACAGGATTAGAAGGTTTCTTTCGATGGTACTGGATTTTTTGTTTAAGTTGGATACTTTATGTGAGCGGACTCAATGCTCTAGCGACCAACTTATGGCAAGCTTCCATTTATTTCTGTCGGGGCGGGCTGAAGAATGGTACTGGCTTTTTACCAGGCAGAATCCCAACGCGAACTATCCCTTCCTGTGCTACTCACTGAAGCGTGAGTTTGGTACCCTAAAAAGTGACCACGAGATCATGATGGAGATCTCAATGCGTAAGCAGAAGCTGAGTGAGTCATACGACGTGTTCCACACTGACATAGTAGCACTAAACGCGCGCCTTAGAGAGCCGATGTCAGAGGTCCTCTTGATTGACATAATAAAGAGAAACGTCAACAGTAGCCTTAAGCTGATGCTTTTCAACACGGATGTGAGAACGTTGCATGATTCACGTGATGTAGCACGAAGAGGAGAGCAAGTGTTGAAAGAAAGCAAAATATTGGGAACCACTTACCATGGACGTCAGGTCAACGAGGCCCGCACGATAACACCGGACATGAGGATGGAAGGCGAGGATTGCGAAGCTGACCCGCAGATAGAGGCGTTGGATTACCGACGTAATAGGAAACCGGACTATTCAGGCATCCAGTGTTGGAATTGCCAGGCCATGGGCCATTCGTATATTTATTGCGAGGAACCCATCAGGAATCCGTTTTGCTTTAAGTGTGGGAATAGGGGAGTCTTTACTCCAAAATGCCCTAGGGACCATCGCAGGCAGGGAAACCAGTACCCGAGCGAGAAGATGGGGGAAACTCGTTCGACACTATAGCCCCCATATCAGCCAGTGCTCGAGTCGTCTCGTGCGCTGAACCAAGTAAGTCCTTCGAGGGTATGCATGGAGCTAGTGAGCTTCCGAGGAGTAGTGGCACCCTGGCGAAGGAATACCCAAAAATAATAGTGACCTTTCCTGATAGTACAGATAGCTCCAA
This sequence comes from Merzomyia westermanni, assembly GCA_949987695.1. Classification (NCBI taxonomy): domain Eukaryota; kingdom Metazoa; phylum Arthropoda; class Insecta; order Diptera; family Tephritidae; genus Merzomyia; species Merzomyia westermanni. Next base: position 123,670,990 of record OX465290.1, read on the forward strand.
TAGTTCTGATTCGGATATTCCTAGGTCATCAACGGCAATTTCCAAACCAATAAAAATCTTGAAAGCTTCGAAAAAAGATTTTGCGTGTCAGGCCAGTTTCTCACCTAGTTTGGAACAGAGGGCAACCAATTACGAGCTAGTTAGGTCGCGAATTTTCACAAACAATCTAGAGTCATTTGTGTCCGAAAATATTTTAAAATGTAGGAAGAGATATTATAGCCGAGTACAGGAGCGTAAACTTTTGCAAAGCACCACTTTGGTGCTCACCGAGGATGAAAGGCCTCTGGTGCGAGTAAAAATAGAAAACAGTTTCATAGTAGGGTTGCTGGACTCAGGCGCGAATGTCTCTATCCTCGGGAAGGACTGTGAAAAGTTTTTGGATTCAATTGGACTTAAATATCACCCACTACAGGCTTTCGTATACACGGCGGGTGGCGGCAAGCAGAAAATATTAGGGTCTCTTTCTTTACCAGTCACTTTCAAGAATTCCACCAAATCTATTCGTTTTTATCTTGTTCCGTCGCTTCTTCAAGAAGCCTATTTCGGAGTTGATTTCTGGAGAGCTTTTGCGTTAGCAGCTGATATATTCCCCAGTGTAGCATGTCTAGAGATTAGCGAAGAAAGGGAACAGGAGTATAATTTCCATGATTTAACAACAAGGCAGAAGGTCGAGCTGCAGGAGGTAGTAGATATGTTTCCATCGTTTGAGAAGTTAGGGCTGGGTCAAACAAAGCTAGTCGAACATCACATTGACACGGGCGAGGCGGTCCCAATCAAAAGTAAACATTTTCCTCTTTCGCCACCGAGGCAAGCCGAAGCTTTTAGCGAGATAGATAGGCTGCTTGAAATGGGAGTTATAGAAGAGTCAAACTCGCCCTGGTGTAGTCCAGTTGTTCTAGTTCGGAAGCCAGGGAAGGTCAGGCTCTGCATAGATTCCAGGAAGGTCAACGCGGTAACTAAAAAGGACTCGTACCCGTTGCCTCATATCAACGCCCTATTGAGCAGACTGAAGGACACGCACTTCATTAGTGGCATTGATCTGAAGGACACGTTCTTTCAGATTAAGCTGACAGAGTCTTCCAAGGAAAAAACAGCATTCGCAGTTCCTGGGAAGCCTTTGTACCACTTTAAAGTGATGCCCTTTGGTCTGTGCAATGGACCGCAGACTATGAGCCGCCTGATGGACAAGGCAATTCCCTCGCGTTTGCGGGAGAATGTCTTCGTCTACCTGGATGATCTAATGGTATGCAGCACTAACTTTGAAGACCACCTAAAGTTGCTGGCGGAAGTGGCGAATTGTTTTGTAATATTTTGTCAGAAGGAAATTCGGTATTTAGGGTACTTGATAGGTAGCGGGTGCTTGAAGGTGGATCCTGGGAAAATAGAAGCAATGCAGAACTTTCCGATCCCTAAATCTCCGCGACAGGTTCGTAGGGTTGTGGGCATGGCAAATTGGTATAGAGCATTCATTACCAATTTTGCTGACTTAGCCGGTCCTCTGACCGATTTTCTTCGCAAGTCAGCAGGTCCATTTAAACTTACCCCTGAAGCGGTAGAAGCATTCGAAAAGTTAAAAGAAGCCTTGACCTCCGCTCCTGTCTTGGCCCAACCAGATTTCTCGAAGGAATTTGTTATTCAGTGCGATGCTTCAAAAATAGGCGTAGGGGGCGTGTTATTCCAGGTCGATGACAAGGGCACTGAGCATCCAATCGCGTTTGTTTCGAAAAAACTTAACAATGCTCAGCGCAATAATACTGTAACCGAACTGGAATGCCGCGCCGCCATTATAAGTGTCAAGCGTTTTAGACCGTACATAGAGGGTTTGCCATTCCGAATCATAACTGATCATTCCAGTCTCAAGTGGTTGATGACTCAGAAGGACTTGAGTGGCAGGCTGGCTCGATGGTCACTCCTACTGCAAAGATACGATTTTGCAATGGAGCATCGCAAGGGAACCCTGAATATAGTACCGGATGCCCTCTCGCGTTTTGATGTAGACGAGCTAACCTTCTCCGCCCTACCTCACGAAATTGACTTAGCATCGCCAGAATTTGAAAGCGCGGACTAGATCTTTGCAGAACCATTTTGGAAAACAAAGATGTTGTACCAGATTTGAGTGTAAATGATGGCATGGTTTTAAAAACGGGTAAATTTCGGAAGGGTGCGGCGGATGAGGAGGACTCGTTATGGCGGGTGTGGCTACCGACAGGGTTAACTGAGAAAGCGATAAGTCTTGCACATGATGCGAATAGGAGTTACTATGGGGGTTGGCAGAAAACTTTAGAGCGTGTTAGACAAAATTACTTCTGGCCTAGGCAAGCTAAAGACGTTAGAGACTATGTGCAGAAATGCGACACTTGTAGGGCTGTTAAATCAACAAATCAGCAGTCAAGACCACCTATAGCGAACACTTTTGCTTCAGAAAGACCATTTCAGCGGTTTTATTGCGACTTTCTAGGACCTTACCCGCGATCTAAGCGGCGCAATCAGTTCTCTTCATTGTTCTGGACCATTTTGCAAAGCATGTTTGGTTGAAGCCCATGCAGAGAGCAACAACTGTTAATGTTATGAATTACTTTACTTCTGAAATTTTTCCATCGGTTGGGGTTCCTGAATATATCCATAGCGATAATGGTAAACAGTTTATCTCTAAGGAAATGAAACAATTTCTCGAGAATTATGGGGTGACCCATATAAGGACGGGGTTATACTCGCCGCAGGCAAACGCGTCGGAACGCGTAAATAGAGAAATTGTTTCAAAAATAAGAATTTTCCTTAAGGATAACCAGGATCATACCGACTGGGACAAGCATATACCCGAAATTTTAGCGGTGTTAAGAAGCGATTTTCATACCTCAATTCAGTGCTCTCCATACTTTGCCTTATACGGTCAGAACATGGTCCAACACGCCTCAGCCTATAATATATTAGATAAACTCGGTACTCTTAGGGAAGATGACATTCCAATAGTAACTAGGGCGGATAAGTTGTCCAACATTCGCGAGCAGATACGTTGGAATTTAGATCAGGCGAAGGATAGGGGAAACAACGTTTATAACAAACGCTCTAGGCACGTTAACTATAGGGAAGGTCAGGAGGTTTTTAGGAAAAATTTTGCTTTGAGTAACTTTAAACAAGGCATAAACGGCAAATTCTTGCCGAAATACCTCAAGTGCCGAGTTCGTCGAAAAGTAGGCAATGCGTTGTACGATCTAGAGGACCTGACAGGGAAACTGATAGGTCGCTTTCACGCTTCGGATATTCGCCCACAATAACAATTTTGATTTTTTTTTTACATATATACATTTTGACGTTTGGAACCGTAACTGGGCGTTTTGGTGGTCGGGGACAACTCGCCCAGTATGCTCCCCGAGCATTGACTTAATAGGGTATTTACATACGCTTCCATCGGAAGTAGTGGATAACCTGGCAATCCTCGGTTATGCGGATTGTCTTTCGGAGTTTTGACGAGTTCTCCTTAATTAAAATGTCTACCGGGTGAAAGCTTTTTTTTTTACCATGGAACAAACTTCTCCGGTCATTTTTTTTGCTAAACCTTTTTTGTGGGGGTGAAAGCACTAGAACCAAAAATTTTCGGAGTTTTGACGAGTTCTCCAATAACAAATGTCTACCGCCGCGAAGCAGTTAAACTAAGAAACAAAAAAAAACTAAATTCTTTTTGACGCGTTCTGCGATATCAAAATGTCTAACTAAATCACACGTTTTTCTTATAAACCTATTTCGGTGGGGGTAAAGCCACTTAACAAATTTCCATTTCCGCAAAGCCTACTAAACTATGAAACAAAATACTTCAAAAATTTTCCTTTCCTGGCGGATCTTCTTGCCCGGCTAGCTCGTGGTAGAACTAGAGACTCTTATCTAGGGGTGAGTAGTGCCCCACGTTTTTTACCCAGAAATGGCTTCCTTGCAAATAAACCTTTTTCCTGTTCGCTTCATCGACCGGTCTTCGAAGCGAAGCAGGCCTGTTATGGTTTACTTTCAATTGATAGTCATTGTTATTTGATTCAATGCGGTTGGTTGGGTGACAGTTTTGATTCACCTTCCGGTTTGACGTTTAGCTACGGGAAGGTGCGTGATTTTTGCTGAAGTGGCAGCACAAATATTCCCATAGAATGGAAAAGGCACCAATAACGGAACTTTTAATTTCCAGACAAACGCATAGTCTAGAACCTTCCTAATTTTGCGCGCCAACGGACGCGTGCCTTAACGGTTCGGACTTGACCAAAAATGCAGTAAATTTTAATACCTACTGCACTTTAATCCAATTCTACAACGCTTTATGTTTTCATGAAATAGTCTACAAGTCAATTTGTTTTGATACAAGGATTTTTTTTTCCTATAAACTTTCCTATTGAGTCATTAATCAACCTTAATAGTCTTGTTTTAATAATTTTTTTCCATATGGAAAAATTTACCTTTAATAAAAATAGCCACTGAGCAAAATAGTAGCAAAAGTAAAAGTACTAAATTCATTTTGCACCTAAGCCTTTAATTAAAAGCCATAGTTACAGTATTTGCAGTTTTAAGGCAATTTCTAAAGTTCAATGCTTTTTAAATTTACTATGGAAAAGTTAAGGCATATCTTCAACTTTAGTTTCCATGGTATATTGTCCTTTTTTTTGTTTTGAAATGCGTACTGTACTTTTGCCGGATTTCGTAGTACCAAAAAAAAGTCTTTAAAATAAAAACAAAAGTCCGAACCCTGATGGCAACCATCAACCCGAGTGCCAACAATCATGCCAAGTCAGATTGGGCAACGGAACTCTTCCATTGCGCAGTCGCAGTTGACTGACGATTTCCAGCGTAGCGGCGTCACCGGTATTCGACCAATTCAAAAGTTCAATTGATTTGGGTGCGAACTGTCGCAATGTTTTTCTACCTTTTTACTTGAAAGAGCGTTGGTTATGCTGCGGTGCTTTAAAAGTTTTACAATGAAAATCGGTAGAATTTATAATTCAAATTAGTGCAAGTGGCATAAGAAAGTGATAGTTAGTGTTTGTGACTTGATTAAAACCATTTTTTTTGCAAACGAAACATTTTGCTTCGAAGGCAAAAACCATGCTTGCATATATGCTTGTGCACTAA